>OX424513.1:19120460-21778707 GCA_949152395.1 Agrochola litura | reverse complement strand
CTGCACCCGTGCTTAGCAGGGGCAAGTCGCTAGTAGGAACCTATTAACTTAAATAAATTAATAATTTACGGTGCGATCGCAGTCGCAGTCTTCTTTCTGTAATTACAATTAGGTATTCAAATCATAGACAGTTAATTGAGCAATAAAAACGATTAATTGTTTTAGGGATCCGTACTTCAAAAGGAAAAAAAGGAAATTAAAAAAATCAAAAACCTCACTACGTAAAAAGTGAACTTTAAAAAAAGATGGAAACAAGATGGCCTATGTGAAATGAAATGAAATGAAATTGTTTATTTTGTAAATAGGATATCGAAATCACTTTTACACGTCATATAAAAAAAAAATATTAAAAATAAGCTAGATGAGTTCGGCGTTTCCTATCTGACTACTCTGAGAAGAAAGGGCGAAACAAACTCAGAGGTCGTAGTCTCTTTTAAAGTCCAAACATAATCTTGATCTGGCCATATGAGGACCATGTTTCACTAAAAATACTCCAACTTTGGGGGTTTTTTTGGATGTAGTAGGAGCATATAATAACGTTCTAATTGACCGGGTTATTTACATTCTAAATGATCTGAAGGTTGGGAAATATGTTTGTTCGTATATTTGGGAATTTTTAAGGGAAAGACATCTCACTATAACAGCTGACGAAAGCAACAGACAGTATGTAAGATGGACTGGTAAGGGAATTGCACAGGGCGATCCTTTATCCCCCTTCTCTTTAATATAATTGCGGCTAATATTTGTCAAAATATTAATGATGTTAGTATCAGTCAATATGCTGATGATTTCGTGCTATATTGTAATTACAATAAATTGCAAGATAGTATAGATAATATGCAGGGAGCTCTAGATTTTTTTGTCTCCGTTATGGACATGTTGGGGTTGGAATTATCAACGAATAAATCAAAATTATGTATATTTACCAGAGGCCGTAAAAGACTTTCAGTTGATATTAAAATAAACAACAATGCTTTAGAAACTGTCGACTACATTAAATACCTAGGAATGTGGCTGGACAAATGCTTAAGATGGGGGAAGCATATTAACGAAGTGTGTGAGAGTTCACAAAAAAAAATTCAGTTACTCAAAGTTCTGGTAGGATCGTCATGGGGTATTCATCCTACATATATATGCGTAGACTTTATATGGCCGTTATTAGGAGTAGAATTGATTACGGATGTTTTTTGTATGATAACTCTGCAATTAGTCACACTTATAAATTGGACAAGTTACAAAATTTAGCTTTAAGAATAATTGGCGGTTTTATTAAAACGACTCCGATACACATTATGGAGAGTGAATTGAGTATACCTCCTCTGCAAATAAGAAGACAATTTCTTGCTATAAAATTTTGTTTAAAGCTGCAATTCAGGACTAATGATGTTTCTACAAGTTTGTTTTCAGACCTGAGTAGTATGATTGAGAATAGGTACTGGAATGGGAAGAGGAAATCTCTGCTAGTTGCTTCACACAGTATGGTGGGAGCTGAAGAGATTTCGTCTTCGTATCCGGTGTTAATGTTTACTTTGGAGACATGGATGTCTAAAATAGATATTAAGGATATTATTAGATGTAATTTAACTAGCGTCACTGCTCCAAAGTAGCATTATAACATTAGTTCTCTAAAATATAATACCCTCAATGAACTACGGGAAAGATACGCTGGCTGGCATGTCATATACACAGATGGGTCCAAAACATCAGATGGAGTGGACGCAGCATATTGTGATTTAGCAAATAAATTTCACAGAACTTATAAAATGAATGGTTATATTTCCATTATGACGGCTGAACTATTTGCAATTTCTGAGGCATTGAAATATGTATTAGAGCTAAATGCGGATAAAGTGGTGATATGCACCGACAGTAAGAGCGGTTTACAGCATATTTCTAAATGTGTTCATAATGGTTCAAAGGGTTTAGCTATAGCATATACAATTTTGAAACAAATTAGGCATTTTAATCAGAGTGGCAAAACATTTGTTATCCAGTGGGTGCCGTCCCATGTTGGACTTTCGGGCAATGAGGAGGCTGACAGATTAGCCAAAGAAGCAGTTCTTTTAGGCATACAAACACCGGGTGTACTACCAAGTTATTCCGAAATATTTAAAGGGTAAGTTTCGAATGTCAATGGGGAGTTTGTTGTAAAAGCGTATACATTGACCCATGAATGAGTTGCCTACTTTGTGGAGACGTATGCGATGTACAGCAAGATTGTGTTTATTCCTGGTATTTAAACTATGAATATCGGACATTTTCTTAAAATTTGATATATTTTTGTGCACATACAATACCCAAGTAGCACATTAGTGAATTTTGCAACTTATCTTATAGCTCTAAGTTGTAAATGAGTGGTATAACAGTATTTGATAAAACTTATAGCTTCAAACACTACTCATATTTGTATATGAGTACCTCCTATCACTCTTAGTTGCATAAGAGTATATTTTGTTTATACTTTATATCTTATTGTTGCATAGAGTCGATTTTGTTACTTATAGTTGAAAACGGGTTTTAATTGTTACCAATTTAGAAGCAACAGTGGTATATGAGGCCTTTAAATCACTTGTAAGCAACTGTTCCATTTAAGCTGTAACATACTCTTATTTGGCACTTCTATTTCCAAACCAGTAGTATAGCAGAGTAGTATATCACCTGTAGTGGCTAAAGGGATCATTTTGCAACCTATTTGGAACCTAACGTGATTGCATCTTTCAGGCCTATTGTACTCTAATATGCCACTCCAACGCGTAGATAAATTTCGATAGTGGGTTCTTGAAAACCAACAGCAGCTATTTCCACTTATTTAAAACCACTAACGATGTAACAGTTCCCAAAATACATAATTGTGATTACTTAAGTCAGATCGTCCTGCGCGTCACTCTGTTATAGCATTTTATTTCTGTTGTTGTAAAGTTCATGGTTTAAACTACTTCATCAAAAATGAATTCCGTGAAATGGAAAAAAATTAAGCGATGTGGTAGTTATCATCGGCAGGTTGTACGTACTTTAAGAAATATAATGGACGTGGACATAAAAGGTTCAAACCATGAAGTTGTTAATCAGCAATCCCAAGATACTCGTAATGTTGAAAGGTAATTATATCAATTTAAAATTATAATGAGTAATCTTCTAAAAAAATAGCTAGGTGATATAAGAAAAATATTAATTAGGTTACTTATAAAAATAATTGTGTCAAGAAAAAAATTACTGTGGAATCACGGGTTCCGTACATATAAAAATTAATTAACATTCTTTTGTGTGTTTTAAATACATTTTGAACATTATTTGTAGTGTTTTTAAGGAAATCCAGTAGTTATTTATTAAACGGTAATCAGATTTGAACAGAATTTATAAGTATCGAAGACCTGAACAAGAATTCCACCTGTACCTATACAAATATAGGTACAGGTGGCATTCTTGTTTCTTTGCAATTCCCGAAATCTGCAAAGAAACTGAGCTTGGAACTCCACTTTTTTTATTTGTGCACGTTGGACGCATGAAAAGCATCGCATAATTATATATGATCTTGCTTAATAACATAAATGAGTTACTAAACAAGCGTTAGCTCATAATCGAATTGCAAGAACAAATAATATCTCGTAACGTAACATCAAATACGAGTCATTATGTCATAGGGAAAAATCAAGATACTTATATTATTATGTACTCACATATTTAAATTCATTCGACAATTCTATAAAGTTTTTTGGTATGACATTGTCTTGTGATATTCTGTGCTATTCGAAGAAGTCTGTAGCTATATGAATAATCTTTCTACGCCTACAGTATATTATAAGATCTGTGCCTATTTTTTTCAGCCTTGATCCTGGTAATATAATTTCTAATCCATCCTCTGACGATGAAAATTCAACTGAAATTTCTGGTGAAAGTGACGGTGATGACAACAGCTCAAATGAAAACAAATGTGAATACAAACACATTCTTCAATTTCGGGATGACATCAGGGCATGGGCTACAGAAAATAACATAAGCCATTCGGCCTTGAAAACATTAGCGCCACTTATAAACTCTAGGATGCCAAATTTGCTGCCGGTAGACCCAAGAACGCTCATGAAGACTCCGAGGAAGATTGATACAATATTTGTTAATCCTGGTGAATATTGGCATAGTGGTATTGTTATACCTCTTGCAACTATTTTAAAGAAATATTACAAAAATCTACTAAATGGTATTTACAATATTTCTCTTTATTTCAACATAGATGGTCTCCCAGTATGTAACAGTTCTAAACAGCAGTTCTGGCCCATATTGTGCAAGATTTTTGAATTACCTATTATCAAACCATTTATTGTTGGGATATATGCGGGTCATGGGAAACCTAACGATTTAAATGGATATCTACAACCTTTTATTCAAGAAATGCAAAAATTACTTCAAAATGGTATACAAATTGAAAACGTTAAAGTTACTGTTACAATAAGATGCTTCGTTTGCGATTCACCTGCAAGAGCAATGATAAAAGGGGTTTGCAACTTTAATGGTAAACACGGGTGTCACAAATGTACTACTATTGGTGAATATTCACATGTATCTCATACAGTTATATTTCCCGAGTTAGATTGTCCTGCTCGAAATGATGAAGACTTTCGTAAAAAACTCTACGGTAATCATCACAAAGTGGATTCACCTTTACTGGATCTCCCAATTAATATGATTAAAACATTTCCTGTTGCGGATTCCATGCACTTGATTGACCTAGGGATTATGAAACGCCTTCTTATTGGCTGGCGCGATGGAAATTTCGGAAAAAAGGAGACAAAATGGCGAGCAAGTGATATATCTACAGTAAATAAATTTCTGGATAATTGCAAAGTACCTTCTGAAATCCACAGATCTGTCAGGAATCTCAGTAATTTAGGTCATTGGAAAGCTTCTGAATTTAGAACGTTTATGTTATACCTTAGTGTTGTTATATTGCCAGAGGTACTAAACAGCGATGCTATGAAACATTTTCTAACATTTTTCTGTGCGATAACAATTTGTTCGAATGAAGAATATTTTAATTTCTTACCGTTGGCTAAAGACCTGCTAAAGTATTTTGTGAGAAATTTCAAATTGTTTTATGGCATAGATTTCATGACAAGTAACGTTCATAATTTAACACATGTTGTTGATGAAGTGCAGCATTTTGGAATTTTGCAAAGTTTTAATGCTTATCCATTCGAAAACAAACTATACCTTATTAAAAATATGCTACGAACTGGTAACAAACCTTTGTCTCAAATAGCTAAAAGACTCGGAGAATGCGATATTTTGGACCTCAATTATACTGTAGAGAGCTCCAGGGACTATCCATATGTGAAAAAAAATTGTAAAAGTCATAAGTTAGTTTTATATTGTAAGGATTTTATTATATCGGAAAGAAAAACGGACCGATTTTTTGTAACAAAGAAACAAGAGATAATGGAGACAAGATCTATTAAAGTTCAGGAAAACAAAATCATTCTAAATTGTAATGCGATTATTAATAAAGAAAATGTTTTTGAGCGTCCTATGTCGTCTTCTTATCTCAAAATTTTTAAATATAAATTGACCACAAATGCTGGTACCGAATGTGTTCGTTTTCCTGAGGATATAAAATATAAATTAGTAGCAATTGAACATAGAACTGAAATGTATTTGTTACCCTTGCTTCACACAGTTTGATTATTTTACTATTAACAATAATTTTAAGATTACAAATAAAACAATAATAAATGTATAAAAATGAGTTTTATTTTTAAACATCTGACTTACAACTATATTGGTAATCACAAAAACTTGCAGTCACATAATTTTCGTTATTGTCTTACATCTAAATCAATGAAGTACTAAAATGTCCTCATGGTACATATTTATATGTATTACTTAAAGTATTACTAATAAAACAATATATAATCAACATGATTATGTTTTACGATTAACATTTGACCTAATGAATAGGGTGTCAGTCTTATAATTTCTTTTGCGGTTTGTCTTACTGATAAAGTATTTAATTAAATGTTCTGCTAATGATTAAAGCTTTCTTAATTAATAACATAAAACAAGTCGAGTTTTTTAACAGAGACATTATATACTAAAAACTAATAAAAATAAATAAAAACAGATATCAGTCTTGTAATCACATGGCTTACATTTTCAATTTTCTTATTGTACGTTGCTAATTTAAAAAATTATGTAGTCACTTTCGAAACAATGGGATGATCACTTGATCATCCCATTGTTTGGAAAGTGACTGTTTTGAAAATTACCGCTTTAGTATCACGGGAAACCGATTTTATTTTATTATTTATTTATTTATTTATTGGATCTCCAACAGAAGCTACACAATTTCATGCAAGTTTACGATCTAATAACAGGAACAAATACATTGTGCGCTTCCAATTATAGGAGACCACATCATTCTCATATTATCTAGGTAGATCACACAGGTAGGTAGATCTAGATTTTCACATTTAGTCGGGCCATTTCGACTGTGGGGTAATTCTAACTACCTAATGAGAGCTGAGTAGGGTTGGTTCGTTAGTTAGAATTACCCCATAGTCGAAATAGCCCCGTACTTACTTTCGTGGTATCCACGGAAAAACTTTGGTACACAAGAAGTTGTGCAAAATCTTTTTAACGTCCTGATGAAAAAAAAAAAAAAAAATTGTATAATATTTCATCAAGACGTTAAAAATATTTTGCATTACAGACTTTGCAGACTTTCTCCAAAACAAACGTGGTTTCCCCAAAAAAACTTTGCACAAGAAGTTGTGCAATATATTTTTGACGTCCTGATGAAAATGTTAAAAACATTACGTACGTTTGTTTCGGAGAAAGTCTTTCAGATTTATGAGTCAAATAATCAGTGCTTCTAGTAGACGCTTTTAAAATTACACGTTGTAGTGACTTACAAATAGAAAAAAATTAAATAATATTCATAGTAATCATTTTTAGTTTTCAATCATGTTGGTTCTTTGAATTTGTGTCTTTGAATTTTCTTCAGTTTTCGTTTTTGTCGTATAAAATTGCATGTTACCTACTCCTCATTTTCATTTCTATCGTCGTCATTTTCACCTGTGTTATTGTTTGAAATTAATTCGTTTTGAACCACAGATTCATCTTCATTTTTAGCCTTTTCGTTTATAATTTCTACAGTTTTAATTGATTCATGTCCTGTGTTATCTGAGCCTTCCGATTGCTTACATTTCTTCGTAGTTTTATTTTGTTTGGTAGCAAGATTTCTCTTGGGGGCTTGTCTTGGTGCAGAAGTTCTCTCTAATTTAGTTTGTGTTCTTTTTAAAGCGTTTTTAACCATGGATTTGAAGAAATTATTATTTTTGTCCACAGTATAACTTGGGTCACAGTCGTGCACAAGTTCAAAAAAAAATCCAAGAACTTCTTGAAATATTTTAATACATATTTTTGTACCTGCACCTCTAGCAGAGCCAGACCAAGAACATTGTACTAAAAACTCGCGTCTAAATAGAACGTCAATAAGCTGAAAAGCACAAACCTCTCCTTTTTTTCCAGGTGTGCAAAATACTGAATACAAATTTTTGTAAAATTTTCTTTTATCAGCATCACGTAATTCATTTTCCATAAGTTGGAGATCATCGAGATTCTTGATGGGCGTAATTCTAGCATTAAACGGGCTTTGTTTTATTTCGTTGCTTAGTTTTGTGACTGACATTTGCGGTTCTTTGTTCGAAGCAATTTTGTCAATTTTTACGGAAATTGTTGCCAGTGTTTTCATGATTTTAAATTGGTTATCTATTATTTTAATTTGGTTTTCAGATAAAATTTTTTGGTTCATTATAAGACTGTCATAGTCAACTACTTGCACTTCTTCAGTTTCTACTTGACCTATATTCTGATTTGTAACATTGTCGTTGGGAAAATTGGGAATCACGATATAATCTTCTGTTGAATTTATATTTCTTATTTTATTTGATTCGTGCATTGAATACTCAGCTGCTGTTGATGCGTTCGTAGATTGGTTGGATGACTGTAAAAAATAATAATATGTAACTCTTTTTGTTACGCCCTAAAAAGGAATAAGATTTAACTATAGATTAAGAAGCTGTACCCGTTCCTGTAGATGTCTCGCTCGCATAATCACAATTTGCATATTTTACAATTCTATTCTCGATGGAATAAGCGCATGTTTTTTAAACCCACACATATTTAAATAATCCTGTAGAATATAAAATATGCGAGCAAGATGGCTGCCAAGGTAGATATGACCTTTTAAACATTTTTATCTTTTAGAATAAAATATTGTGTTGATTGATTTGATTTTATCGATTTACATGTACAATATTAAACACAAAACGTTAACCATTTTCTTTAAGTAACAATTATTAAATTAACGAAACATTATACTTAATCCCTCATTATTAATAACACTTAAAGCCATTTATATACAAGTTACAGTTCGATTCAAACTAAATGGCAGCTCGGAAGTTAGTTGCGGGTGGAAGTACGCGTAGGTACAGTCAAGTCGACAATCATTTAGGACTTATTTTATTATTTTTATGACTGAAAGTTTTGTGAATGTTTTAAATGCTGTATGGTACTTATTAAGTCAGTTTGTTAAGTACGGATTCAAGGTAAAATAAAAAATGTTTTTATTTTGGTTTTATGACAAGGGTTGTATCTCGTCCATAAAAACTTCATCTAAATTTCTCTCTCTAAGTTAGCTTTGTTGCAATGCAATCTGATTTCGGAAATCAGATTGCATTGCAACAAATACACTGACCTGCAAATTGCAAAAAACGCATGAAAATTGGAATTTCGCGGGCTACCACTGCAGATCCACCTTAAGGTAAAAGCGTCAGGGTAACCCGCGAAATTCAAATTTTCTTAGGTTTTTGCACTTTGCAGGTCAGTAACAGGTTGTATGTTGATGTAAATATGATTCGCGACCGTAGCAAATATGGCTTTACAGAATTATAATCATTAGAATATGCTCTGAGCCGCCATTATATTTAAATCATACAAAGAAATCTGCACATACATTCATACACCCGAAAACAAATACCTGCCAACGACTGCTGTATAAAAATAGCAATGTATAGGTAACAATATAGCGTACGTACCAGTTCTTTTGCAATAAGGTTGAAGTTTTCGGTCATCACGGCCGATTGGTTAACATTAGCGTAGCCTTCTTGGTCAGTTTCAGGCAGTTCTACCATTTCATTAAGTTCTTCTTCTGCAGCCTCATAATTATTTAGGTTTCGCTTAATTATACAAGGCATTTGTAACCAATTATCCTTTGGCACTGAATCCTCCATTTTACATTTTTTTGTAGATTTTTTAAGTGGCCAGCTTAAAATGTCGTTCGTTACCCATCCGTCCGGACAAATTGAAAGTTTTTTTGATCCTTTTTCGATAGTTTCGACAATCAAAAACGGCATTCTGAAAAATAAAATGAAACTACTTTACGATCGCTTTCCATTGTCATAATTCCATTTTAAATAACTAGCAGATTTTGGTCTAATAAAAATAAAATTTTGGGGTGAAATGGGCATTTTTTTTTATAAATTTTATAACGATTACACAAGAATAGGAAGCACGTTAACACTTTAGACAGTAGTTATAAGAAGACGACCATAAATCAAGATGCAAGAAAGCTAAGCAGATAGAATTTAGGAAGTAACGCAAATATTTGATTTTACGTGCGCACAGCGTTTAGCTGGTTTAAGGTAAGCAAGCACGGAAGCGCCTTGTGCAACGGCGGACAATGGACTGGCCCTAGCGGCGCGCGGGCCGCGGCGGCGGTGGCGCGTCGAGCGTGCGACGAAACCGAACTTTCCGAACGAAGCGCGCGGCGCGGCGGAGACAGCCGATAATGTACGATCTATGTACTCGGGTCGCTTAGTGTGGCTGCGATGTCGGTACAATTTTATTAAGGCTCCCGTAAACAGGCGTGATGCGACCGATACCGCGACCGACAGAACAATTTCCGAGAAGTTTTCATAAAAATTGTTCCACCAGAGTCGCGTCGCGCCTGTCTGCCTTCAAGTTTGTTACATACGCGCGGGCTCGACACGAATGGAGAAGTTGTGGATTCGATTCCTGCTAGCGTTTACAATTTAGTAACTTTTTCATAAAAATATGTAATCATTTACCTTCTTCGATTATGATTTTTGGACTTCTTGAGGACCCCTAATTCACGGGTACTGGGAGATCCACAATAGAGCTAATTATTACTGCTGGTAGTAGCATCCACTGGTCAGCCACTAGCAACATACAAATAAGTGATTTTTAGACCTTACAGTTCCAAATAGGGAACAAATAAATGAAAATAAAAACTATGAGATGCCATAAACATCGCCATGTTTAGAAAATGGTTGTCCTTGAGAATATTTTGTTTTGAAAGTGTTTTATCACACTAACGCATAATCACTGAGTTTTGTTAATTGTAACTGATGTACTTTGACATTATACTTACGTCTAAAACCATTACGTTAAGTTTTTAACAGTTTTATTTTTTTATACTTTTATTTCGCCAATTGATTTAGCACACTTTATTTAATTGTTCTTGATCAAATCGAAAGCGCTTCGAAATTTACAAAGAAACCATACTATACTTTCACAGTAACAAAACATTCGCAAGGATTTTGTGCTGTAAATTGATGCCTGCATTATATCAGTACACGTGAAGTTTTAATACTCACCAAATAGATGTAATCCAAATGAAATGGCTGTTCACAGTACAAATTCAAAAACACTTCTCGACTTATAGCCCCTAAAAAGAACTTTGCGTTTCATTTTTCACTCAATGAATGAATTGAAACGTCATATCATTCAATCAACCATTCACTGCGCACAACTTACACCCATAGTTCTAATTGCCACTTAAGGTGATCGTGAGAACTCTTATGGATTTCATTTGGAACCAAAATTAAGCTGCAATTTTTCTCCCCGTGGTTCTATAATGTTTGCATAAGGGTTCTCTCCACCTTTATAGAACTTATTCATGCCTATATATTTCACCCAAGTTTACAAACAGATATGATATGGAGCAATTTTACCACCCAGTTGTGTTACTTGGGAAGAGCTTGTGCGTGTCGAGAGGGCTCACAATCGTGACTTGATGACGCTCAAGGCAGAGCTCTCCCTCATGCGGACGGACGTCTCGGACACAAAGAAAGAGGCGAAGGGGATCCGGGAATGGCTTGGTCACGAGACCCTTGAGGCTCTCACGGGTATCAAGGAGGTCAAGGAGCAGATGGCAGCCGTGAGCCTGGAAAACCAGAGGGAGCACGAGAAAACGAGGCGGGAAACCGCGAAAGTCACGGGGGACCCCAGGAGGGAAACAATGGGGTCTGACATTTCGCGCCTCGAAAACAGTGTTACCAGCGTCTCCAACCAGCTGGACGTACTCCAGAAGGCTCTGGACAGGCTCAAGGAAGGCCTCAATCAACCAAGTACCTCCGGAACGGACCCAAGAAGCCAAGAGACCGAGGACATCCTAACCACCACCACATTCGAGAGGGAGATACTTAAACTGTCACAGCAAATACAGGTCATCGCCAACAGGCCTGTAGCCTCCCCCCCACCACCACAACCACCGATCAACATCACACGACATCTTCAACCAATTTCGGAGAGGCTGGAGATCGTTTCGTCTGACCTCCGCGTGCTGCGTGACAAGGAGCCCCAAATCCAGGCACCCCCAGCGCTAAATCTGGAAGCGGAACTCGCAGTCGGGGAGGTCAAAAAGACCCTGCAAACGATACAGCAGGGGGTGGCGGACCTGAGCAAGGCGAACAGACCGATCGCACAACATCAGGGCCCACAAACCTTTGCCCAGGTAGCCAGCAAACCTAAGCCCCCCAAACCGCCCACACAGCCCAACCACACCCTGATCGTCTCGTCGACGAACCCCCAGCACACTGGGGACAACGTCATCGAGAGGATCAGGACTGCCCTGGACCTCAAAACGAGCGGAGCCCGCGTCGACAACGTCCGGAAAGCGCGAAACCAAAAAGTGGTTTTGAGGTGCGCGAGTAAGACGGATTTAAACAAGATCAAGGATCAAGTCCAGTCGAGCTCAGGGCTCAAGGTCCAGGAACCAAAACCGCAAAACCCACTCGTCTGCATCAAAGGAGTGCTGTCCAGTTACGGCGACGGGGAGATCATTGATCTCCTCAAAGCGCAGAACAAGCACATTCTGCAGAACGTCGCTGTAGATGGACAGACCATAAAGGTGCGCTATAGGAAGCGCGCTAGAAACCCCCATGAATGCCATCCTGTCCTGGAGCTCTCCCCGGAGCTCTGGAAATGCTGCACGCAGGTGCAGAAAGTCCACGTGGGCATCAAGCGATGCTCGATCGAGGATCAGTCCCCCCTTGTTCAGTGCACAAAGTGCCTTGGATATGGTCATAACAAGGCCATATGCAGGGCCGGCAAAGAAGTCTGCAGTTTCTGCAGCGGAGCGCACAACGGGAGGGACTGCTTCGCTCGAGCAGACGGCAGGCAGCCCACATGCGTAAACTGCAAGGCAGCCAACAGGACGGGCAGCGACCTGGCACACACAGCGTTCAGCGAAGACTGCCAGGAACGCCAAAAATGGGATGGTATAGCAAGATCTCGCGTTTCCTACTGCTAAGGGCGACCAAGAAATCCCAACGAGCCAGCAAGTCACCACTCAAAACACAACAAGACCGACAGCAAGATTACGTTTCATTCAGGTTAATCTTCAGCGCTCCAAGCTGGCCACAGAAGAACTCCACATGGCGGCTCAGGCAAAGGGAGTTTCAGTAGCACTTGTTCAAGAGCCCTATGTAGGAAGAACAGGTGTCATGAAACAATGTCCTGGCACGAGAGTCATCCAGTGCAGCCTCAGCCGCCAAAAACCAGTAAAGGCGGCGATCGTTGTTTTCGGGAACAACCTGGAGGTCATCCACGACCCCCAGCTTGTGACTGAGAACATCGCCGCCGTTCTGCTGAAGGTTGGCCAGCTCAGCTTCGGGGCACTGTCGGTCTATTTTGAGGGTGACCAAGATATCGAACCCTACCTCTCTGAAACACACCACACAATCCGTAAACTACACACACACACACACAATATCCTGTTGGGAGGAGACGTAAACGCCTGGAGCCAGTGGTGGGGAAGTGTTTCCGAAAACCACCGTGGAGCGTCGTACAACTCCTTTCTCAATGAGCGGGACCTCCATATTCTCAACATGGGTCAAACACCAACTTTCGAGACCTACAGAGGAGACAGGTGGTGTACGAGTATCGTCGATGTGACGGCATGCAGTCTGTCGCTGCTAGGCAAGGTCGAGGAGTGGCGAGTAGAAAGAAGTCTGACGACATCAGACCACAACGCAATCACCTTCTCGTTGCGCTTAGAAAAGGCCTTGGAACCCTTAAGGCCAATCTCGACGCGCATTTACAACACCAAGAAGGCTAAGTGGTCCGATTTCTGTGCGCACTTCAAGACTCGTCTGGCGGACAGAGACATTACATCAGCCGGAGTCTCGAGCATCTCGAACCCAGAGGATCTGGAGGAACTCATCACTGAATACACCCACACCATCCACCGCTCATGCGAGAAAGCGATCCCAAAACTGGGGTCGCCAAAACACGACGCCAAGCCCCCATGGTGGAATCCTTCTCTAGACCGTCTCAAAAAAGACGCGCTGACGAAGAAGAGAAGGATCCGTAATGCAGCCGCAAGTCGGAAACACTTCACCATCCAGGAATACGTGCTGGCCAAAAACAATTACACCACAGCAGCAACGGAAGCAGCCACAGCAAACTGGAAGGAGTTTTGCTCGAAGCAGGACCGAGAGAGTATGTGGGACGGCATCTACAGGGTACTAAGGAAGACAGCCAGAAGACAGGACGACGCCCTCCTAAGAAATACCGCAGGCGAGACGCTCAGCCCCGAGCAGTCAGCGGATCTTCTGGCAAAAACCTTTTACCCCGACGACTCAACGGATGCCGAACAGGCCCACCACAGGAGCCTAAGGAAGCTGGCGGAGGAGAAAAACCCCCTGGGCCTGTCTGCCGACGATCCTCCCTTCACGACTGCGGAGCTGGAATTGGTTCTCCAGAACCAGAATCCGAAAAAAGCCCCCGGTCCTGACGGATTAACGGCAGACATTTGCACGGCAGCAATAAACTGTGATCGGGAAGTGTTCTTAGCGATAGCTAATAGGTGCCTGTCGCTGTCACACTTCCCGAAGCAGTGGAAAGTCGCCCATGTGTGCATCCTCCGAAAGCCAGGAAAGGACGACTACACCAGCCCAAAGTCGTACAGGCCAATAGGTCTGCTCTCGGTCCTAGGAAAGATCGTCGAGAAGCTCCTAGTAGGCAGACTGCAGCACCACTTCCTCCCAACACTACACACAAACCAGTACGGATTCATGCCGCAACGCGGAACCGAAGACGCCCTCTATGCCCTAATGGGGCACTTACGAGCCGAAATCAAAGCCAAAAAAATCGTGCTTTTGATATCATTGGACATAGAGGGGGCCTTCGATAACGCGTGGTGGCCAGCACTCAAGCGACAGATGGTAGTCAAGAACTGTCCCAAAAACATCTACACTCTCGTCACCTCATACCTGGAAGACCGGAATATCAGGGTCAACTATGCCAGAGCGACTAGTGAGAAAGGTACCACAAAGGGATGCGTCCAAGGCTCAATTGCCGGTCCGACGTTTTGGAACCTGATCCTAGATTCGCTCCTACATAAGATGGCTAGTAAGGGAGTATACTGTCAAGCCTTCGCAGATGACGTTGTCTTGGTTCTCTCGGACCTCACAGCCGGTCCCCTGCAGCAATCAGCCAACAACGCGCTAGACATAGTATCGGAATGGGGCGTCCAAAATAAGCTACGTTTCGCCGCGCACAAGACCAATGCGATGGTGTTAACGAGAAAGCTGAAGTACGACGTTCCGGTACTCTACATGTCGGGCACGCCGCTGAACCTGGTCGAGGAGGTAAAGCTGCTAGGCCTCACAATAGACTCTAAACTCACCTTCAACGCGCACGTGTCGGCGATCTGTAAAAAGGCCGCAGACATCTACAAGCAGCTAGCATGCGCGGCAAAGGTGACTTGGGGTCTCAACACAGAGATAATTAGGACAATATATGTGTCGGTGATAGAGCCCATCGTGATGTATGCAGCGAGTGCGTGGGCCCCCGCAGCTGAGAAACTGATGACAAGAAATCAGTTTGACTCACTGCAGAGAGGCTTCGCGCAGAAGATCTGCAAAGCATACCGCACGGTATCTCTAACATCGGCACTTATTCTGTCAGGCCAACTCCCACTAGATCTTCGGGTAATCGAGGCAGCGACCCTGTTTAAGATCAGAAAGGGTCACTCCCAAGAGTTCATACCACCGGGCCGCGAGCTGGAGTGCAACGTGCCCCACTCCCAAAATCCCCACCCATCGCTACTCACGATAACAGAGTACGCACGCCTAGAGGACTTGACTCCCGAAACCCTGGAAACCCATCAAGTAATCGGTCCCCAAATATACACCGACGGCAGCAAGATAGAGGGGAAAGTTGGCGCTGCCCTAACTTGGTGGGAAAACGGGAAGGAGTCAACGTTCAACACCTTTGGCCTTGAACCCCACAACTCAGTCTTCCAATCGGAAATGTACGCTCTCTTCAGAGCTGCCAGGATGGCAAGAGAATCCAGGGCGGCCTCCGTAAGCATCTTAAGTGACTCAAGATCGTCGCTTGACCTGCTGCGGAGACCATCTGTCACTCACCACCTGGCACTTAAAATCAAGAGAAGCGTCCGCGAGACCAGAGAAGAGGGCAGAGAAGTGAGGTTCTTTTGGCTCAAGGCCCATGTGGGAACTGCAGGGAATGAGAGAGCGGACGAGCTGGCCAAGGAGGCAGCCCTTAATAATGCGACAGCCGACTACAACAAGGTCCCCGTATCGTTCGTGAGGAGGAAGATACGGGAAGAGACTATAAAGAAGTGGCAAGCGCGATACGAATCCTCGAGTACAGGAGCGGTCACAAAAGTGTTCTTCCCAGACGTCCTAGCGGCAAAAAGAACACTTAGAGACGCAGTTCTCACACCGGTCCACGTACAAGTCCTAACAGGACACGGAGGATTCTCAGCGTATCTCCACCGCTTCCATCTCAAAGATAGTCCCTCGTGCGTTTGTGACCCCGGTTGCGAAGAGACAGTCTGACACCTGCTCTTCGAATGCCCACGATTCAGTCACGACAGAATAGAGCTGGAAGTAAAGATCGGAACCCAGCTAAGCCAGTCCATACTCCACACCATCATGGGGAGACCGGCTTCCAGAAAACTATTCTTGGCATTCGCGAGCAAAGTCTCCATAGTCGCAGCAGCGGCCAACAAAACGGACGCACCCTTGCGTAGTCGGAACCGACCACCATCTACGACCACAACAACAACCACAGCAAACTCCACAACAACAACAACAACAACCACTCAAACCACACATACAAACATAACTCAACGACCAGCACCCGTGGCAGCACCAGCAGCAGCGATAGCACAAGCCAGCCTACAACCAGCACTCAACTCCATGTCCATCTCGGAGCTCCTGGCATGCGGGGGAGACGGATCCCCTGGCGTCAGACTGCGAGGCGTCGCCCTCTTCATGAACAGAGAAGGAGAGAGGCTAGGCATAAGCTTCTGCGTGGGCTCGAGCCGAGCTGGAGCCCGTATACATATCTCACCAGGCCTTGCCACCCTGATCAACGGAAGCACCACCAAAACGAGCATGAAAGGCAGTAAGTACGCCGCACTGCCGCATATGGAAGTAGCCACTCACCGATGCCGCCTGGTGCGAGTCAAAGGAAAGACGATCGCACTACTCGAGTGGGGAGAGGAAACTCCATTTGCCCAAGCAAGCTCACTGCTTCAAAAGATCAGGGAGGTAGGAGAGTACATGGCAGTCACAGCCCGTACCATCAGCATCGACGCAATGATGATCGAGGGGGAAAGAGGAGACGTCGCAGATCGCTTCGGCTGTCTAAAAGCCTCAGAACATCATGAGGTAGTAGTGTATGAGGACAGAGGGGAAACTCTGAGTTTCCTCAAAGCCCCCAGACACCCAACAGCCAACGCGACGAGCTCCACGTCAGGCTCGATCACTCAAAGCGGATCAGAGAGGGCCCAGCAAAAAGCAGCCGCCGAAAAAGCTGCAAAGGAGCAGAGCAAAACCGCTAGCCTGGAGGACCGGGCCCGGTCGAGGAGTCGCCTGAAAGCCTTCGGCACTTTCCTCAACGCACTGCTCCCAAGCACCAGCCACGCATCACCAACAGCGATGGAGAGGTTCTTTAAAAGAAAGGTGAAAGAACCAACACCACAGAAGCCTACGCCTACAAGAGCCGACAAGGGGCAAGTCAGCCCGCCGACCCTCGCAATTAATTCGGGCACCACGGACCACGTAAAGAGCGCGTTCTTCGAGTACGTAGCAATCGTGAGAGCGACCAGAGAGGTCAATCTTATGACATGCAGGAAGATCCTGCAGACCTTCCAGAGAAACACAGAAGGACTGCTAAGGGTACTACTCGAGGAAGCAGAGGCGGCAGTGTACGACAACGTCACATCTCAAGTCATCAAAGGGGAAATGACGGGGTCGTACATGGCAGCCTACAGCGCGCAGAGTGGTTTCGTGACCCTGGACGAGGAGGAATCGGAGCGCTCAGGCAAAATCAAGTTTAAAACACCAAACGACGACCCGATAGTGGTTACCGCCAAATGTACCAAGATCATGCTGGATGATAAGATCCTCGAAATGGCACAGTCCATTTTGGGGACTTCAGACACCCTAGCATCACAGGAAAATTGGGCGGTACCCAGTATCAGGTGGGTCAACGGAGTCCCGGGTTGCGGCAAGACAACTTGGGTGGTGAAGCACTTCGATGGGGAGAAGGACGTTGTAGCCACCACGACGACCGAAGCTGCCAAAGATCTCAGGGAGAAGCTTGCGCACCGCTTAGGAGACCAAGTAAAGACAAAGGTGCGCACTATGGCCTCAATTTTAGCCAACGGGTTCAAGAAACAAGAGAAATGCTACCGCCTCACGGTAGACGAAGCTCTTATGAACCACTTTGGGGCCATAGTTATGGCAGTAAAGTTGTCTGGAGCAAGCGAGGTTGTCCTCATCGGAGATGTAAACCAGCTTCCATTTTTGGACCGAGAGAACCTATTCGAGTTAAGGTATACCCGTCCAAACCTGGTTGCTGGAATCACCCAAGAGTTGCTTTGCACACATCGCAATCCGATGGATGTGGCCTTTGCACTGAGCGAGATATACTCTGGTATATACTCCTCCAAGTCATCACTGTCGCGGGTCCACTCCTTGAGAGTGGAAGGTTACACAGGAGCGCAAATACCGAGTACCGCTCAAAACACCCTGTTCCTGGTTCACACGCAAGAGGAGAAAGCTACTCTTATGAGCCAGGGGTACGGGTCCGGTGAAGGGTCGCGCGTGTTAACCATCCACGAGGCTCAGGGGTTGACCTACGACAGCGTAATCATCGTCAACACGAAGTCCAGGAGGCTCCAGGTCCACGAAAGCATCTCCCACGCGGTGGTGGCGGTGTCGAGACATACTGTCAGTTGCGTCTACTACTCCGACGACGCCGACGACGCCACAGGCCGCTTTGCGAAGAGGGCGATGGATGCGCCTACCAAAACGGTCATCGACTACAACCTTAAGATGGCCATGAAACATCGAGACGCAGCAGTCGTGGAATCCCTACTCAGGCTAGCTAAATCCCTGGTCGTGATACACCGCCTCAGATAAGACTCCACAAACCAGACCTCATCCATATTCCCAACATACCAATACTAACCAATCCCAACCCTCCACGTACCAACAAAACAGAATCATGTAAAACTTCACGGCAGAGCGAGTCTGTCATGCTTACGTAAATGTCCCGCCGATGGTGGCGTAGCACGTCTGGTCGATCGGTTCCCTAAGAAATGGTTGAGCTGAACGGCGCAGATGTGTACGTCATATCCGTGAACGGCAGCCGTCGCCTGGGGCTGGTCGGCTCGCACTGCCATGAAGTTTCAATCAATCAATCCATCTAGTAAAATCTTGTTTTGTATAAAAAAATGTGTAACAGTAGAATTAGTAATGCCTGTCTTGTATAAAATTAATATAAAAAAAAAAAAAAAAAAAAAACTAATAAGAAAAAAAAACAAAAAAAAAAAAAAAAAAAAAACTATATACATATGTATCGAATGGACTCACGTAGTTTTTAAGTAGTAGATAAGCTCAAGCCCAGAGTATTAACGGCAATTGTATTGAGAGTAAAATATGTAAACAACCAAAATTCGTAAACAAAAGCACGGACCACCATGTCTGTGGATTTATTGTAAGGAAGGAGTGTGGTTTTAGCCGGTAAGAGTCCGGCACTGCCCAGACTAGCTCATCTGTGAGTTAGTCTGGGCGTCCATGAGGATTTCCCACTCCTGCCGGAAAAAAAAAAAAAAAAAAAAAAAAAAAAAAAAAACCTAACCTAACCTAACCTTTTTTTTTTTTTTTTTTTTTGTCGCTGAGAAATGCATTACGCATCCCCGCTCGTGGGGGACGAGTCGGGGTATGTGGGACTCCTGTCGGTGGTGACAGTATACCCACTAAAACTCAGCGGTGTTCCCACATCGCCGTGATGGGAGGGCCATGGGAAACCGGCTCAGCCTTTACTTCCACAACCCTCCCGGCGCATGCCCGCCTAGCTGGCGGGCCCCGCATGCCCCCCAGGCTGGGGGGCTACGGGAATGGCCGGGAACACCTGGCCATTCCCGTCCGACACTGGTGGATGCCTGTGCAATACAGGCAATGGTGCCCCCGCACCCGTTGCCTGCTGGCCTCCACCTGGGAGGAGTCGGAGATGACTGTCAAACTGACGTCTTCTTCGACCCCTCCTCCGCCTTCGGAGCGGCACCGCGTCAGGATCGTCCTCCCGCGCGCGCTCCGCCGCCTCCTTCTGAGACATGACGTGTTCGCAGAAGGAGGCGACTGCCGCCCAGGACCTCTCATCCCTCAGCATGGCGTTAACCAAGCCGGGGAGTGAGAGGTCCGATCCGATAACCGCGACGAGGTTGTGGCGCGGCTCGGACCACGACGGGCACACCTCGAGGGTGTGCTGGGCCGCGTCCTCCGCCGCGCCACAGTGGTGGCACGACGGCGTCTCCTCACGTCCTATTCGGTGCAGGTACGATCCGAAACAACCGTGTCCGGACAGCACCTGCACCAGACGGAAGGAAAGGAACCCATGCGAGCGCTCGAGCCAGTCTCGCAGGACTGGCCTAATCGCGTCGAGGGTTCGGCGGCCGAAGGCTGCGATAGCGAGGTCGTCCGTCCAATGGACGACGATGGCGTCCCTCGCCTCCCGTCGGACTGCCTCCCGCTCTTCCGGGGCTGGGCGTTCTCCTCTCGCCCTCCGCCCTGCCGTCCATTCATATACTCTGGCGAGCACCCACGCCTCAAGTTCCCAAGGAGGGGTGCTGGCCAGAGCACATGCTGCCGCAAAGCCCACCGTGCGATGGGCCCGGGCCACCCGCTGGGCTATGGCCCTTTGGGGTGCCCGCAAGGCGGCGGCGTTCTCCCTCCTTTGTAGTGATTCCTCCCAGATGGGAGCCCCGTAGAGGGCCATACTCCTCAAGATGGCGTAAAGTTGCCGGCATCGCGCGCTGGGCCCCCCCAAGTTGGGAAGCAGCCACGAGAGTGCGCCCGCGGTCTTCAGCAGGCGCGACGACAGCCCGCTAAAATGTGGACCGAAGCGCCACCTGCTGTCGAGTACAAGGCCCAGATATTTCATCTGGGCCTTCACCTCAATTCTGACGCCCTCCACGAAGATGTGGGCGTCAGGTGGGGGACGCTGCCGAGGGCCGTGGAAGAACACGGCCTCGGTCTTGTGCAGCGCCACCGTTAGACCTAGGCGGCGGATCCTCCCTGCGACCAAGGAGCCGCCCGCCGAGGCCAAGTTGGCCGCCTCTCTGAAACTCTCCCCCCGGGCGGTGAGGAGAGTGTCATCCGCATAGCAGATGACACTCGTGAATCGGAGGAGTGTACCCCGCAAGAGCCAATCATAGCCGACGTTCCAGAGGAGAGGTCCTAAGACTGACCCCTGTGGAACGCCGGCCTCAACGGCGTACCGCCGGACTTGGCCAGTCCTATTTACCAGGAGGATCGCCCGATCCTCCAGGTAGTCGGCCAGCAGCCTGCGCATGTATTGAGGCACTCCGTGGAAGCGGAGGGCCTCTAGGATGACGGAGTGGGGAACGGAGTTGAAGGCATTCGCTATGTCGAATGACACAGCCAACAATCCGTCCCCCGCTTCCATCGCCTCCTTCACCTGGACCTTAAGGCAGGCCAGCGCATCCACCGTGGAACGCTCAGCCCGAAAACCAAACTGAGCGTCCGACAAGTCCGGCCCGATACTCCGCAGATGGCTCTTTAGGCGGGCAGCGATTATCCCCTCAAACATTTTGCTGACCTCATCGAGCAGAACGATGGGCCGGTATGCCGAGGGGGAATCAGCTGGGCGGCCCTCCTTGCGAAGGAGGCACAACTGCCCCTCCTTCCACGGTTTCGGGAACCTTCCAGACGCAAGGCATGCGCTGAAGAGGTCCCGAAACCTTTCCTCCATTTGAGTGGCAGCGATCGCCACCACTCTTGCCGGAACACCGTCGGGGCCCGGAGCTGTCTTCTTGGCGCGGATATGGAGAATCGCCGCGCCAAGTTCCGACTCCGTAACCGGAGGGGCCTCCTCTTCTTCCTCAGCTGGCGGAGCTATCCCCCGTGGTGGGTCCATAACTGGCGGGGTGAAGTTGTCCCTGCACGGGAACAGGGACTGAACCACCCCATCCAGAAATGAGGGCTCCAGGGTCTCGGCCACCGGGGGACCAAAGGGGCGCAGTTTGTTGCGTGCCGCCTTATAAGGTCTCCCGTAGGGGTCGTTGTCGAGACCCTCCAGCAGCTCCGCTCTCGCCGAGTCTCTGGCGGCGGCGATGGCCCGATCAAGGACCATTTTTGCCTCCGTGTATACCTCATAGAGGTGGTCCTCGTCGGCCAGATCCCGTCGACGCCGCCGCCGTCTCCGCGTGTAGGCCCTCCTTGCCTCCACACACGCTGCTCGAAGCCCCGCCAGCTCCGCCGACCACCAGTACACGGCGCGTTTGGGTAGTGGTCGGTGAGACCGAGGCATGCTGGAGTTGCATACCTCGGTCAGAGAGTCCCTCAGGTGCCCCGCCACTGTATCCACATCCAGGCCGGCGGAAGGCGGCGAAAGCCAGTCCTGGACGAACGCCGCCTCCACCGCTGCCTCCCTGTCCAGGCGGGCAAGAGCCCACCGTGGGAACGGTGATCGCACCGAGAGGGGCTGCGTCTCTCCAGGGCCACTGGTGGAGATGTCGAACCGCACGTAGCGGTGGTCCGACATAGTCTCCACCAGGTCCACCCGCCAGTTCAACACGCGCGCGGCCAACGCAGGGGTGGCGAAAGTGACGTCCACTATTGAGCCACCCTGCCGCCTCACGCATGTCTGGACGCTTCCTCTGTTCAGGAGGGAAAGTCCAGAGGAGGCTGCCCACATCTCCACTGCCCGCCCGCGTGCGTCAGTGGCCGGGTTGCCCCAAGTCACCGACTTGGCATTCAGGTCTCCCAGTACGGAGACCTGACGCGGCGCCACCCTGCCGACCACAGCGGCCAGGACTCCGAGATAGTTCTCGAAGTCCTGAAGAGGGCGGTTTGGGGAGAAATAGACGCCTACAAGAGCTAAGTCTCCCCACGCGGCGGCCACGTATCCCGGTCCCCTCTCTAATAGTGAGAGGGGAGGGGAGTCTGTGGTAGACCGCGCTGCTAGTGCCACCGAGTCGTCCTCGTCACCCAGCCAGCTGCCGGGGATTGAGTAGGGCTCGGCGACCACCGCTACGTTCACCAACCACTCGGCCATGACCTGCACCACCAGGTCCTGGGCCGCTCTGCAGTGATTGGTGTTCGCCTGGAGGATGCGGTAGTCGGAAACCATTATTCCGACATCGCACCTGTCCCCTCAGCTACCGCCGCTGGAGCTGCAGCGGCGACGACGACGGCAGCGGCGGCAGCAACAGGGCGAACCTGCGCTGGCACTATGCCTTTCCTCACAGGGGGCTTGCAGCTCCTGCCCATCATCCTGTGGTCCGCCGGGCGGCCACTGGCGGCACACGCCGCGCAGTGTGGCGCGGTGGCAGCGTGGCAAGCAGCACTCTTGTGTCCCTCCTGTCCGCATTGGAAGCATGTGTCTCCCCAGTCGAACTTGGAGGGACACGTGGCTCGGGTGTGGCCGAACGCGAAGCACTTGAAGCAGCGAACAGGCTGGTCTTCAAGCGGCCGGACCACAGCCATGCTGAACCCCACAAGCAGCCGTCCCTTGGTCGCAGCAAGGACGGCTCCAGCCGCGGCGACTGGGCACTCAACGCGGATTACGCCCATGCCACGGCGGCCGAGCCTGATGGCTCCACCCTTCACCGCGCCAGCGTCGCAAACTCCAGCCGCCGCGACGGCCGCCACCACATCCTCTTTGGTGACCGAATCATCCAGATCGGCAACCTCCAAGGCTGCGGTCTTAACGGGCCTGACGACCGTCGCCGCATCCGCAATGACCTCTTGCAACTTTGTTGCGAAGAGGTCCGCATTTGCGCTGCGCTGTTCCCCCGAGAACTCGAAAATTCGGGCCCCGGTTAGGGTAAGGCGGCACGTGATGTTGCTGATCCCCAGCCGGGAGGGATCGGCATTGGTACGAGCCCGTCTTAGGACGGACTCATACGTCTCGCCCCGCCCCACGGCCTCCGGGGTGACGGTCACCACGACGGCCGCGGTTTTGGGACGAACCAGTTTTCTCCCGCCGGCTGGGGCCTTTTTGGCTGCAGGACCAGTTGCAGCGGGCTTGGGGGCCGACTTTTTCCCCTTTTTTTCCCTTTCCCCTCCTGGCCACTTCCGTCCACGACTGGTTGGATGGGGTGGTGGAGGGAAGAAGGGCGTCTTCCTCCTGCGAGTTCTCGGGGGCTGCTGCTGGAGTAGCAGACGACGCAGACGCTCCCTCCGCGCTTGTGGTGGGGGTATGAGGAGCCGCCTTGGTCCTCTTGCCCTTGCCGTTGCCCTTAGGTACCGAGCCTGCTAGAGGCGCCGGTTCCGGCTCCCTCGGTGGTGGACTCTTATCCGCCGCTAGTGGCGGGCGGAGCCGCCTTTCCGGCAAGAGCCGGTCCTCGATGCCTGCAAAGCAGGCTCTGATGAAGGCTCTCTCCTCCATGACAACCCCGCGGATTGTTGCCTTTAGGCTGGCAGGGGAGGAAGAGCAGCCTCCTACCACCGGACCTGGGGCAGATTGGGTAGGCGTGGCCGTGGCCTCAGCCAGCTTCTGGTGTAGCTGGCTGACCTCCGCCTGCAGGCGATCCACCTTGGCCTGCAGCTGCCGTGTCTCGTCCGTGGCCGTCCGCTTCACCAGCTCCAGAACAATGCCGTGCATGCTGGCGGCCCGGCATTTGAGGGCCTTCTGAAAGGTCCCCTTCAAATTCGAGGACTTTGAGGCGACCTCCAGGACCTCCTCTTTATCCTCTTGCGCCATTTGCTCTAGTTCTGCCAGGGAGTGGTCAGCATACAGTACCTTGGATGCACCGTAGCCGGCCCTCGATCTAGCAACTTGCGCCTGCTGCTCCTTGGCGGCGACCCTCTCCTCCAGGTCTAGTTGAAGTTGCGCCCTTTTTGCTAGGTGTAGCTGGCGCTCGGCGTCCACCAAGCCCACATCGTGGGTAGAAGGCGCAGTAGAAGTCGAAGCCTTTTTAGACTTCGACTTCTTCTTCGCCCCACCTCTGGTCGACTCCGAGGAGCCCTCGGACCTCTTCCGCTTGAAGCGGTCGCTTTCGGCCCCCGACGTATCCATGTTGGAGTCGTCGGAGTCCGACAACTCGTCTGGCCTACTGAAAAAGCTGGCCGCAGATGGTGCGCGGTCAGCTTTCGACGCCAAAGCGCCGCCGGCGTGGCCCTGAGAAGGGCCGTTGGATTGGCCCTGAGAAGGGCCGTTGGAGTGGCCCTGAGAAGGGCCGTTGGGTTGGCCCTGAGAAGGGCCGTTTGAATCGTTCTGGGAGGAGCGATTCGAAATAAAACGCCCAGAGGCGTCACGCGTGGGTGGTTTGCTCGTCATATTCGCAGACGACCGCTTTGATATCTACGAATCACAGCGCACTTTAGCCGCCGGTCTGCCACTCCGTTACGGTGGTCAGACACGGCGTTGCCCGGGGGAAACTACGAGGAAGTATGCGCTGTGGGGGATCCCCCAACCTAACCTAACCTAACCTAACCTAACCTAACCGAACCTAACCTTTTTTTTTTTTTTTTTTGTCGGGGTGGAAATCCTCATGGATGTCCTCCGCCCTGGGGTGGGCAAAGGGGTCTGTCAGACTCTTACTGACTAAAACCACCCCGGTGTTCCCTCTCACACTTGCGTCGGGGGCTGCGAGTGCAGATGTGACTTCCGCTGCCCCGGACTGGTGACGGCCCGTACTCTGCGGGCCCCGATCCGTAGGGGGAGTGAAACTCCCCCAATTATGTCTTATAGAGGCGCGCGTGGAACACTACGCGCCGCCATCTCGGGTCCTCTGTGATGGGGGGCGACGGATGTCCCCGAGTCCGCCACCCCTGGACCCATTTAGGGGGGCTGGAAGAGGGCATTATCTGCCCTCCGCCGACGCCCAGTGCGCCTGCTGCGGGACGGGAGAGTACTTGTGATCTCCCTTTCCCTTTCCGCAGCCTCCTTCTGCGATATAACTGTTTCGCAGAAGGATACCACCGCGTCCCAGGACTCTGCACTGCCAACCATCGAACGAACCACGGTCGGCAGCGACAGGTCATTCCCCACTTCTGAAACGAGGACACGGCGTGGCCCCTCCCATGCGACACATTCGGCCAGCGTATGCCGCGCCGTATCCTCCAGACAGTGGACGCAGTGATGGCACCGAGCGTCTGGCTCCCTGCCTATGCGACACAAGTACTTGCCGAAGCAACCGTGCCCCGAGAGCACCTGCGTCGCCCGAAACGTTAGGGAGCCGTGCCTCCTCCCGAGCCAGTCGTCGAGCACTGGCCGGATTGCCTCGATTAAATTCAGGCCGCAAGAGGTAGGTTGCAAGAGCCTCTCCCGCCATTCCGCCACCATGACCTGACGGAGCTGCGACCGGCGCAGTGTGATCTTTCGCCTTTTACTAAAGATTTCCGTGGAGGGGAACACTCAAATGAACCTAACCTTTTTTTTTTTTTTTTTTTTTTGTCGCTGAGAAATGCATTACGCATCCCCGCTCGTGGGGGACGAGTCGGGGTATGTGGGACTCCTGTCGGTAATGACAGTATACCCACTAAAACTCAGCGGTGTTCCCACATCGCCGTGATGGGAGGGCCATGGGAAACCGGCTCAGCCTTTACTTCCACAACCCTCCCGGCGCATGCCCGCCTAGCTGGCGGGCCCCGCATGCCCCCCAGGCTGGGGGGCTACGGGAATGGCCGGGAACACCTGGCCATTCCCGTCCGACACTGGTGGATGCCTGTGCAATACAGGCAAGGGTGCCCCCGCACCCGTTGCCTGCTGGCCTCCACCTGGGAGGAGTCGGAGATGACTGTCAAACTGACGTCTTCTTCGACCCCTCCTCCGCCTTCGGAGCGGCGCCGCGTCAGGATCGTCTTCCCGCGCGCGCTCCGCTGCCTCCTTCTGAGACATGACGAGTTCGCAGAAGGAGGCGACTGCCGCCCAGGACCTCTCATCCCTCAGCATGGCGTTAACCAAGCCGGGGAGTGAGAGGTCCGGTCCGATCACCGCGACGAGACTGCGGCGCGGCTCGGACCACGACGGGCACACCTCGAGGGTGTGCTGGGCCGCGTCCTCCGCCGCGCCACAGTGGTGGCACGACGGCGTCTCCTCACGTCCTATTCGGTGCAGGTACGATCCGAAACAACCGTGTCCGGACAGCACCTGCACCAGACGGAAGGAGAGGAACCCATGCGAGCGCTCGAGCCAGTCTCGCAGGACTGGCCTAATCGCGTCGAGGGTTCGGCGGCCGAAGGCTGCGATGGCGAGGTCGTCCGTCCAATGGGTGACGATGGCGTCCCTCGCCTCCCGTCGGACTGCCTCCCGCTCTTCCGGGGCTGGGCGTTCTCCTCTCGCCCGCCGCCCTGCCGTCCATTCATATACTCTGGCGAGCACCCACGCCTCAAGTTCCCAAGGAGGGGTGCTGGCCAGAGCACATGCTGCCGCAAAGCCCACCGTGCGATGGGCCCGCGCCACCCGCTGGGCTATGGCCCTTTGGGGTGCCCGCAAGGCGGCGGCGTTTTCTCTTCTTTGGAGTGATTCCTCCCAGATGGGAGCCCCGTAGAGGGCCATACTCCTCAAGATGCCGGCGTAAAGTTGCCGGCATCGCGCGCTGGGCCCCCCCAAGTTGGGAAGCAGCCACGAGAGTGCGCCCGCGGTCTAAATGAACCTAACCTAACCTAACCTAACCTAACCTAATGTTGCTAATGAAAGAAGCTTTAGCTGCTTTGCAGATATTTTTAAAAGTTTTAGAGTAAGTAGCAACATACTTATTAAAAGTTTCCGTGTTAATATACGGCTTAAGGCCATACAGTTCAAATAATGTCTCCCTACTTTTCCTGATGCCTTTAGTTGCCCAGTCACTGAATAAAAACTTAGGGCAAATAGTTTTTTTCTTAAAAGACTTATTGAACTCTGTTTGCACTAATGAAAAGAATTGTTCATACAAAATATTGCCATTGGACATATTTAGACCCTGAGCACTTAACTTACTAATTAAAGTGCTATTAAACTTATTTAAATTACCCGATGTTATTGGTCTAGTTTGTATCTGCACTTTTAGTATTGGTGTGTTGGACTCAAAAATAACGGTTTGACCGCTGTGATCAGAAGGGAGATAATTTACAATGGCTTTATCTAAATAATCGCAGCAACAAAAGACATTATCAATACATGTAGCAGTAGTCGAAGTTATTCGCGTTGGTTCTAAAAACACATTTGACAGATTGAATGATTTGAAGAGACTTAATAATCTACTGCTATTTGAATTATTTTCCAAAATATTAATATTAAAGTAACCACAAATAATTACTGATTTATTACCAGTAGTAAGTTTTGCCAAAACATCTTCCATTACTGATTCAAATATAGAGTAGTTTTGATAATTTGGAGGTCTGTATACACACACTATAAAATGCTTATCTAGCTCAACACAGGACAGTTCAATGCTATGTTCCACCGATAGTTCAACTATGTCATTACGAGTCTTAGATTTTATACAATTTTTAATTAAGATTAGTGAACCTCCACGTAGCATTGATTTTCGGTTAAAACAACTGCCCACACTGTAATTCTCAAAATTAATTAACATTTCATAATCTTTCAACCAATGTTCAGTTATACAAATAATATCAAACATTGTTTTTTCTAAAAGCAATTCAACTTCTAAATATTTGGAAGAAAAACCTTGAATATTTTGATGAAACAATTTCAAGGAATTCTGCTTAGCCCCTTTTTTACAATTAACTAATTGAGTGCTAGAAGATACCTTGTTGATGGTGAGATTAAAAACATTGTTACTGGTACCTTCTGTTGTCTTACTGACTAGTTTAAATTACTAACCACCTTAATATTAGTATTATTACTAACTTTTGTGGTGCTTATTACATAAGACTTCGACATACTACTTATGTCTGAGGTTATATTAAAAGCTAATAGCCATGCTATTTGACGTCTAAAACTAATAGGCAGATACGCAGTATCCCTAGTCGACTTTAATTTCTCAACAAAAGTGTTGGTGTCAAAAAATATAAGTTTGTTACTATAGTGATTAACTAAAAAATGCATATGGTTATTTAGCATATGTATATTATGATTTTGCCTACTTGACAAGTGCTCAAAGTATGGAAAAGCACACAATATTATTTTCTGACAATTAATCTTCAAGATTTCAGTGACACTGTCAGTGATGTCATCTTTTTTTACATTAGTACTATTGCCTACAAATACAGAAATAATGGCTTTCGGATCATATTTACACCCTGTTATTGATGAAATTATCTCTTCGTAGGATTTCCCTGGCATACAATAATTAACTGAAGATTGCCTCAGGTTGTTACTTAATAATTTACCTAACCCTCTCCCTAAACTATCTGAAAACATAATAGAACAATAACAATCTTTACTAGAACAAGTATCTGTCTGTGCTACTCGAGATGAAGCTTGTATAACATATGGCGTATCTTGATCAGGGACACAGTCCTGAGGCTCTCCAGACCGGGACGGGTCCTCCGTTGCCTCAGGTTGAAGAGCCTCCAGGTTGGATGCCCTTTGACAAGAACATTTAGCGGTGCTAAGAGTCATCGGGACCACTCTGTCTGCCTCATTGTTACACATTTCTACTAACTTGTTGGCAGCAAGGATATGTTCCTTTATTTGTTTTTGAGAGCTCACATATTTAATATAAAGTGAATGTAGTGACTCTTCAAGTACCTCAATTCCAGACTGTAATCGTTGGGTGTCAATTTGATAAATGTTTTTACTGTCTTCTAATTTAATTTGATAGTTTTTTAATTGATTTATTAGAAAAACACGTTCTTTCCTTAGTTTAATATTATTAGAACTGTGCTTTTGTTGTTTCCTGAATTTATTGCATTTATTTATGATTTTATTTAGTTTTGCATATTTTTTTATTTTATTTTGACTTACTGTATAACAACTATTATTATGTTTCAATATTGAATCTTCAGTAAGATCTATTGTTATTAAGGAATGAGGGTTACAATTACTATTAGATAATTCATCATATAAGTTATTTGTTTCCTTAGCCTGAATACAATTTTTTTGTTTCTGTAACTTAGTAATTCGTAGATTAGCATGAATTAGTTCTTCTTCTAGATCCCTAACCTTACACAAAGCCTCCTCATATAAGTTACTACAGTTATTAAAACCATCCGTGACCAGCCGCAGTTTGTCCCGTTCATCAACAACATCTAGGTATTGTTGATGCAGGTCTACTAGCTCCTGTTTTAAGCTTGTATTTTTGTAAACAACCTTCTCGACTTCCTTCTCACTATCATCTATTTCCTGTAACAGCTGTTCACATTTACTGTTTGAAGCCTTAAGATCTTGAATGGTTGTTCTCAATTTAAGCTCCAATTCCTGAGCAGCAGCCTTACGGGTCATCACAGGCATAGTTTCAGGAACTAGTACTGAAAGTAGAATTAAAGGAACGGTGAGAACTAAATAGACAGACAAACAAAATAGAGAAAGCTAGAAATGAAAGGAAAAGTTAATGTTGGTTTATAGAGAAATGAGGTAGGCTGCTGAGTCTAGTTGAAATGCAACTATTTTAATTAGATCAAGTACAATGTTACATTGATTCTATTGTCTTATGATTTTACTTTTGCTTGTGTGGGTAGGATGCCTATATAAAAATAATCTAGTTTTGCGTAAAGATTACATTTAAAATGGATAGTCAACGTTGTTGTTATGAACAATATAACACTAATAGAATTACAATACTTTGATATTTCACAATAGGTACTAAGTTTTGTTATTTATGTAAACAAGTGCCCCAGTGCAGGGTGCCAAATCAACCAAAAATTTTGATACTAATACTCAATGAATGTGTTACAGAGTTTAAGTGAGGATTGTGTGCTAGATAAGGAATAAAAGTAAACAATACTCCCCGTTTAAATCCGCAGGTTGAACATCAGCTGTTCGTGATAGGTTACCGGCAACGGTGGGTAACCAAAAACTGTGTTTTACTTTGTAAATTTCCAGGAAAACAATAATCCTGAGTTTTAATCCAGTTACTTAATATTCATATATATTATTACACCTTAATTACACTTAAAAATTAAATAAAACTAATTTATAAATACGGAACAAAATTTTGACATGTCACTCGAGCAGTGTTGCCACACGTTTTTTCCAGTACCTACATAGCAACAACACATTAGATAAAATCAACAAATTACACTATCTGCGTGCTTCCTTAAAAGGTAGTGCTTCTCTTGTTGTCGATAACCTTGACTTCAGGTCAGAAAACTACGACGCTGCCTGGAAGTTACTCTGTGAGAGGTATGACAACAAAAGATTGCTTGTCAACAATCATGTGCAAGCACTCTTTAATGTTCAACCCATAGATAGAGAGTCAAGTAAGTCGCTACGTTACATAATTGACACTACTAATAAAAACCTTAGAGCGTTCGCAACCCTTGGTCAACCAGTTCAAAACGCCTTCGTCGATGTTCTTATTATTTACATAATGACCAGTAAGTTCGACCACATCACAAATCGTCAGTGGGAAGAGCACAGAAATACTTTTTCCGAACCACCTACATTGTCTGTATTCACTAATTTCATTAGTAGCAGGGCTGACTTACTGGAGACACTTGAGGAGTCTAAGCCTATAGCAATGGCTAAGAGTGAACCAATCACACCTGCGACCAAACCTAAGAGCTATGTTGTGCTACATGAGAAACCATTAAAACCTTTGTCATGTCCCATGTGTCGTCAGGATCATTTTATTTTTTCATGCGAGCAGTTTAAGTCTCTCAGTTCAGGCTCGTATTAAAAAGGCACAGGGTTCAAATGTATGCATGAATTGTCTTCGTCCAGGTCATGACGTCTCCAAATGCAAATTAGGTCATTGTAAATATTGTCGTCAAAAACACAACACTCTGTTACACATCGATAGTGACAATGTTCTTCCTAGTCACAGACTAAGTTGTTCCTAGTGCACACAACACTGCATTATCAGCTTGTCAAACATTTACATCGAGTAATTTTACTTTCCACAGCGCTCGTGAGGGTGACCGACGCCGACGGTAATCACCATACAGCACGAGTCTTGCTGGACAGTGGAAGTACAACAAACTTCATCTCAGAAGACTGTTCGTAAGCTACATATTTCAACCTATATTACCAAGTCCAAGGTAACGGGTACCTATCAATGTTCAACCATCTAGTTGTACTCAGGGGTGCTCAGTGTCATTAACATCAATTGATGACAGTGAGTACGAACTTAATATTAATTGCCTCGTATTGCCAAAAGTATCAGCATCAGTTCCCAATACTTATGTTGATACATACGTATACCTACGAACGTGCGTCTTGCCGACCCCACTTATTATGTTCCGTCTTCGATCGACGTCCTTGTCGGTGCGGAAGTCTTTTGGGGTATCATAGGCACTGGGCGTAGGTATCGCATTAGGTACCCATATGCCCCACATTGCTTCAATCAAAATTTGGTTGGCTCATTTCGGGTTCATATCATTAGTCGGATTCCTCTTCACATGTTTGTACGAGTATGCATACTAATAATTTACAAGTAAATTTAGATCGGTTTTGGGAGTTAGATTCTGTATCGTCCATACATAAACACTCTGGTGAAGAGAGATCCTGTGAACAGCATTTCATAGATACCACATATCGTAGTTCTGATGGGCGATTTGTGGTAAGCATTCCTTTCAAAGAGTCACTGGACGTATTGGGTGATTCATACATGATGGCTAAGCAGCGATTCCTATCTCTTGAACGTCGTTTGGGTAGAGATGCTCGCCTTAAAAGCCTATATGTTGACTTTATTAATGAGCACATAGAGCTGGGACACATGTCTGATAATCTACTAGGCGCCCACTCGACTCAACATGTTCAAACTATTTACCACATCATGGTGTTCTGAAGGAGTCAAGAAGTACCAACAAACTAAGGGTGGTTTTTGACGCTTCCGCCAGAACTGCATCAGGTAAGTCTTTCAATGAAATACAGATGGTTGGACCCCCTATCCAAGATTATTTGTTGTCAATATTGCTTCGGTTCCGTCAACATAAAATTGTCATAAGCGCGGACATTGAAAAAATTTATCGACACACTCTTGTTCACGACAGTCATCGTCCTTTACAAAAAAATATTTGGAGGGCAGAACCAGCTCATCCGTTAAAGGAGTAGGTACACACTTAATACCGTGACATATGGCACGGCATCAGCACCATTTTTAGCTACCAGGTGTTTACTTCAACTGGCTGAAGAGTGCTCAGATTCGTCAACAAAGTTTTCGATATCACGTGACTTCTATGTGGACGATTACTTGTCCGGTGGATCATCTGTTTCAGATACTTTGGAAAAAAGTCACTGCGTTGACGATGTTCTTCGGTCAGCAAAGTACCTACAATCTTCGAAAATGGCGGTCCAACTCCAGTCAGGTGCTGCAGGCGCTTAGCGGTGAACACGACGTTTCTGATGTTGTTGACCTCAGCGACAGCGAGCAGTCGAAGACTCTGGGGCTTCTGTGGAAGAGCTTGAGTGACACATTTTCTTTTTCCATAAACTTAAACTCGACTAACATGGCAACTAAGCGTCATATTTTGTCAACCATAGCACAGATCTTTGATCCCATTGGCCTGGTCAATCTGTGGCTGACCAAATGTTCTTGGGATGAGCTTGTTCCCACGCATATTCAATATGCCTGGAATGACTTTCAAAATAGCCTGCACCTATTAAATGAGTTCAAAGATACCTCGGTGGGTGTTATGTGAATCTACGTCCTGTCTACAGCTGCATATATTTACTAACGCATCTGAAAAAGCTTATGGAGCGTGTGTTTATGTTCGCAGTGTTTCAAGAGAAGGCGAGGTTAACGTACACCTCCTTACCGCTAAAAGCAAGGTAGCTCCAATCAAATCCACAACCATACCGCGGCTCGAGCTATGTGGTGCGTTGTTGGGTTCAAGGTTGTACTCAAAGGTTCGTCAGTCACTCACTTTACATTTTGACGAAGTTCATTGTTGGTGTGATTCCACCATCGTCTTGAGATGGTTGTCTACTTCACCAAACCAGCTAAAGACATTCGTTCGCCATCGCGTGTCTGAAATTCAGGAAACTATAGGAGGAGAGGCTTGGCACTACGTTCCGTCAGCTGAAAACCCCGCAGACCTCGCTTCGCGTGGACTAAGAACTGACAGGTTGTTGTCGTCTTCATTGTGGTGGTCAGAACGAAATGTTCTGTGGCTACAGGAGAGAACAAAATGGTGCCGGTCGTCTGGCGAGCTCAAGGAAGGCACATTGGTCGTCATTAAAGAAAAAACTTACCACCTCTTATGTGGCTTCTAGGACGCATCACACATGTTCTCCCAGGCAGAGACGGCGTCGCGAGGGTCGCCGACATCCTCACACGAAAGGGTGTCATCCGGCGCGCCTTCAACACCATCTGCCCGCTGCCGGTCACCACTGTTGAAGACTCTTCAACGGGGGAAGTATGTTGAGACCTCCGCTCTCAACATCGCCGCGTGCTGGCGGCAGTGAACGAGGGGTGCGGGGCAGCGGCGAGTCAGCTGGCCTCACAGCCAAGCGCGGGCCCCGCGCCTCGGCAGCTGTTGCACGGTTTCAAGCACGGCTGCGCTTACGCGTCTTACTAACGCTCATATTTAATTCTTGTTCTTTTCCTGTTCAGTTTTGTATTTTTCTTATGTGCATTAAACTACGTATTATACAGTCCACTCAACCATCTTTAATTTCTCTCCACCACAATCTATCGTCGCGATCAAGCAGTAAAAATGATCAGTTCCAATTGCAAAAGTGTAGAAACGTCGATTGACTGTATTAGGCGGCTGTGTGTATCAGCTGACGTTATATCATTACAAGAAACATGGTTACTGCCCCACAACTTGACGTTTCTTGGCACTGTGCATGATGACTTTGCTTACACTGGGACCTCTGCGGTGGATACTTCGGCTGGAATACTGCGAGGTAGGCCCTACGGAGGAGTGGCACTCCTCTGGAGGAAAAGTTTATTCTCATCTGTGACGGTTGTAAAGTGTAATAGTGCTCGTCTTACAGCAATACAGATAGAACAATCAAACAATATGTTGCTTGATTTTTCAGTCTATATGCCCACTTGCTGTGCTGATAATTTAACTGAGTTTACAGTGTCTAAATTACTCGACCATGCATAAATTCGTTGAACCAGCGGAAAACAGTAGCTTTAGAAGGGCTTTTTTTCTATGAACACCATTCAGTCTTTCCAACGATTCTTCTGGTTTTAGTCGACATTTGAAATCGTACAAAATTATCGCGCGATAATGTTCTCGTTGTAAATCCACTTTTCAGTAAGACAGATGTAGCAGAGCCTTAACGTTTGTGACTAACCCTTAAGCGCAACGACGGGAGACAATACTCCCGCCAACACCGTTGCGCCCTGCCAACGGACAGTGGACGAAAGAACTCGAAAGTGTACGTCACGACTCGCGAAACGCTCGTGTTAATTTTAGTTTAAAGATTGTTTTTACCCATTTGTGCTTTTATACTGTGTTTCTCTATGTTCTATTATACCCTTTTACTATTAACGTGCGTCGAACTCATTTAAAGACCCAACATATACCCCTGAGAAGAACTTCCTTACACAGAGGATTTTGATTTTGATCGTAGAAAAATGTGGAGGGAATTTCGAATTTGGAATGTGATGTTTTTTTGTAATAGTCATCGTTTTAATTGACATCAAACCCAGCCAGTCCCTATTCCATAGACAAAAACTGTTAGTCGCAAAACTTTCCCGAGTGACCTGGTAAAATAAGCTAAAGTTCATAAGTTTACTAACAGTCCTTGTTACTTGAATAAATAAAAATATCTGGATGACAATTTTTTTTAAACGTTTTCTAAAATTGAAACCTAGCTAGATCGATTTATCGCTCCCGAAACTCCCTGCATACTAAATTTCATAAATATTCTTGAAGCCGTTTCCGAGATTCAGATTATATACATATTTACAAGTTTTGCTCGGTTTATATATTATTATATACCGCAAATGTGAATTTTTTTACGAAAATCAGATTTTTGTTTCATTTTCATTCTACACGTTCAAATAAGTGATCCTGCAATTTAAAAAAAAGACGTACCTAAATAATGTCACATTCGCGGTATTGGATGCCGAGCGACGATTTGCAGTTGGAATGTATGGGATAACATGTATTTCAACTACAATGTTAAGTTTGTTCTTGGGATAAATAAATTCATCTCAACTACGGAACCCTTCATTGTGCGTAGTCCGACACGCACTTGGCCGGTTTTTTACCCATTATTCTGCATTAATTAGGACATGAAATGGAAACACAGTAGGTATATAAATTTTGTTGTAATAATTTATTTAATAATCGGTTATGAAGTATGGCCATAGCTCGTTGGGACAGGGTGATGAAATATGCAACAAGTTCAGTGAAGTTTTTAAGGTTAATTTTCTCCAGAACACTATCCCTGGTGTAACTCAGTTGGATAGTAACATGCACTGTCTTCAAACGTCTGCCTCTGATATAAGCTCTATTGAAGTCTGCGAAACCGAGGTACTGAAACTTCTAAAGGCTATTGACGTGAATAAGTCAGCAGGGCCTGATGGGATTCCTGCTATATTTATAATTCAATGCGCTCAAAGCTTAACTCTCCCACTTACCTTAATATTTCGGCGTTCTCTCGGTGAGGAAGTGGTGCCACACGTTTGGAAAACAGCTTTTATTCGATAGACAACGCCGAGAACTTACTTGAAAAAACTTGAGAAAATTGTTTACTCTTCAGTTTATTGTGCTATTAAACAATCACTTAATACCTGTCAACATGGCTTCTTAAAAAACAGGTCTATTGTGTCCAATTTGCTTATATTATATTTATATATACCTACTTTATTGTACACCACAAAAATACATAACAAAAAATAAATCAAACACTACAAAATATACAATGGGCGGCCTTATCTGTTTTAACTACTTGTCCTCCACCATGTCAGAACCCTCTCAAGTGAATGTGGTCTACACTGATTACAGCAAAGCATTTGACCGTATAGACCACAGGATCCTCTTACGTAAGCTGCTTGCAGTGGGTATCAAAGGCGATTTATTCAGATGCTATCTTCTAAATATATAAAAGCGAAAGGTCACTCACTCACTCATTCATCACGAAATCTCGAAAACCGCTTGATGTATGAAGATGAAACTTGGTAGGGAGGTAGTAGTTAGTAGACGTCCGCTAAGAACGGATTTTTGGAAATTCGACCTTTAAGAGGGTGAAAAGGGGGGATATTGTTTGTATCAAAAATCTTATTCCTTGAGTTAATAAACTTGAAACTTGGCACGAATACTTATCTATGTAAATTATAAAGTTTGCCATTTTTAGTTTTTCTAAAATACCCCCTAAAGGAGGATTGGGGGGTGTCAAAGTTTGTATGGAACAATTTTAACGAGCGGTCTGATTAACTCGAAACTCAGTATTTATAATTAAAACTGAAAATAAATAAAAACGTATATCAGGGTTTTTTGAAAATCTACCCCTAACGGGGTGAAACGGGGTATAAATTTTTACAGTGGAGGATTTTACTGTGTGACTTAATTAACTTGAAAATTGGTATAAATAATCTATAAGTCAAATAATCGTAACTTCACAATAGATTTTTCAAAAACTATTATCACGCTATTTGCTATGGGGCATGAGCAATATAGCATTGTTTGTATTCTTTTAGAGTTTACCGCAAATTGTAAAAAGGCTAGCCAAAAGGTTAGAATATTGCAGATAGTTACGGATTTAACCTTTTAAAAAATTATCATCACGCTATACCTTTATGGAACTAAGCAGTCAATCATAGCATATACAGGGTGGATTTTGAGATGGAGCTATAAGGTACCTTAACCGTTGTCGCTACAAGAAAACAGTCTTAGGAGACTGTCCTTAACTTTTTGAAACATTTTGATCTGCAATCACAGATTTTGAAAAAAATTGTACAGTCAGCAAGAAAATGGCCAATTTTCACAAATCTTTTTTGATGCCGGTCTATCCTATTTCTTATTTATTACTAGAACCAAAAAACTACATTGGGCCAACTGAGGTTTGTTACTCCAAGACACGGCCTATGAGTTTTTAACCCCAGATTGCAGAAAAAACTTAACTTTGCCGTTCATTATAGAACTATAAATTACCAATTTTCGGATTTTCCTCTTTACTTGACCTTACTTCTCGACAAACTTCATGCTGCTGGACCAACGGGAAGTACCAAATAGACTGGTTTATTTGCGAGTGTCAAAATATGCGGCACAAATGGCCGTATTTTTTATTTCGTTAACTTTTTTTTTGGTTGGGAAATTATTCTTACTTTTATTCTTTAATTACCACGCAGTCGTCTCATAGACTCTGTAACACGCCTTCATTGATCCCTAGAATCACTTTTCTTAGTTGATTTGGAACTCAGCAGTGGGTCTAAGTCGCTTTGTTCACATATATGTTAACGAAACTTATGTAGTGAATTTTCGAAATAGTTTTAATCTATAGCATAATAGTACTAGAATACACAACAACAAGAACGTTGTTTACCGTTTTTGCATCATCTTTATGAAAAACTAAATTTTATTTTAATCTAGGCATCCTACCCACATAAGTAAAAGTCCTAAAATCATAAGAAAATAAAATCAATATAACTTAGTATCTGATCAAATCAAGTTGCAGTTCAATTATATTTAGCAGCCTACCTCATTTCTCTATAAAGCAACACTAATTTCTCTCATTTTCCTTTCATTTCTAGCTTTCCTTTTTTGTTTATCTGTCTAAGTAGTTCTCACCGTTCCTTTAATTCTACTTTCAGTACTAATTCCTGAAACCATGCCTGTGATGACCCGTAAGGCTGTTGCTCAGGAGTTGGAGCTTAAATTGAGAACGGCCATTCAGGATCTTGAGGCTTCAAACAGTAAATGTCAACAGCTGTTACAGGAGATAGATGAAAGTGAGAAGGAAGTCGAGAAGGTCGTTTTCAAAAACACAGGCTTAAAACGGGAGCTAGTGGACCTTCATCAGCAATACCTGGATGTTGTTGATGAACGGGACAAACTGCGGGTGGTCACAAATGGTTTCAACAACTGCAGCAACATATATGAGGAGGCTTTATGTAAGGTTAGGGACCTAGAAGAAGAATTAATTCATGCAAATGTACGAATTAATCACTTACAGAAACAAAAAGAATGTACTCAGGCTAAGGAAAATAATAACTTGTATAATGAATTATTAAACACTACTTGCAACCCGCATTCCTTAATAATAGACCTTACTGAAGATTCGTTAGTTAAATATAATAATAGTAGTTATAAAGTAAGTCAAAATAAAATTAAGAAATATGCAAAGCTAAATAAAATCATTAATAAATGCAATAAATATAGAAAACAACAAAAACACAATTCCAATAATATTAAACTAAGGAAAGAACGTGGTTTTCTTATAAATAAATTAAATAACTATCAAATTAAATTAGAAGACAGTAAGAACATTTATGAGTTTGACACTCAACAGTTACAGTCTGAAATTCAGGTACTAGAAGCGTCACTACAGTCACTCTATACTAAGTATGTGAGGTCTGAAAAACAAATTCAGGAGCACATCCTTGCTGCAAATGAGTTAGTGGAAATGTGCAACTCTAATGTAGATAAAGTGGACCTGCTGACTCCCAGTAGCCCTCAATCTTCATTGCATAGGATATCCAATCTTGGCACTCTCCAACCTGAGGCAACGGAGGGCCCGTACCAGTCAGGAAGTGCTCAGATCACTATTCCAAATAAAGATTTACCAGAAATTGAACAAGGTCCATTGCAAGTAGTTCAGACAGAAGCTAGTTCTCCCCTTTGTAATAGTAAAGTTTGTTACTGCTCCATTATGTTTTCTGATAGTTTTGGAAAAGGGTTAGGAAAATTACTTAGCGACAACCTGAGTCATTCTTCTCAAAACTATTGTAGGCCTCAGAATTCCTACAAACAAATAATGTCTTCAATAACTAGGAAGGAATATGATCCTAATGCCATTATCACTGTATTAATAGGTAATAGTTGTAATGTTAAAAAAGATGATATTACTGATAGTATCACCGAACTATTGAACTTAAATTGTAAGAAAATAATTTTGTGTGCTTTTCCATATTTTGAGCACTTGTCAAACAGACAAAACAACTACATTCACATGTTAAATAATTACATGCATTTTTTAGTTAGTCACCATAGTGACAAGTTTATATTTTTTGACACCAACATTTTTGTTGATAAGCTCAGGTCGACTAGGGATACTGTGTATCTGCCCATTAGTTTTAGACGTCAAATAGCTAGGCTATTAGCTTTTAATATTAACCCAGACATAATTAGTATGTCGAAGTCATATAGAATTAGTACCACAATTAGTAATAGTACTAATGTTAAGGTGGTTAGCACTAATAGTTTAAACTAGTTTGTAAGACAACAGAAGGTACCAATAACAGTATGATTAAACTTGATAACAAAAAGGTATTTTCTAGCACTAACATAGTTAACTGTACAAAAGGGGCTAAGCAGAAATCCTTGAAATTATTACATCAAAATATTCAAGGTTTTTCTTCCAAACAATTGGAAATTGAATTGTTTTTAGAAAAAACAATGTTTGACATTATATGTTTAACTGAGCATTGGTTAAAAGATTATGAAATGTTAATTAACTATGAGAATTATAGTGTGGCTAGTTGTTTTAACCGAAAATCAATGCTGCGTGGTGGTTCATTAATCTTAATTAAAAGTTGTATTAAATCAAAAACCCGTAATGACATAGTTGAACTATCGGTTGAACATAGCATTGAACTGTCTTGTGTTGAGCTAGATAAGCATGTAATAGTGTGCGTTTATAGACCCCCAAATTATCAAAACTACTCTATATTTGAGTCAGTAATGGAAGATGTTTTGGCAAAACTTGCAACTTGTAATAAATCAGTAATTATCTGTGGTGACTTTAACATTAATATTTTAGAAAATAATTCAATAACCGGTAGATTTTTAAATTTGTTCCAATCATTCAATCTGTCACATGTGTTTGTGGAACCGACCCGAATAACTACATCTACTGCTACATGTATTGATAATGTGTTTTGTTGCTGTGACTATTTAGATAAAGCCATAGTTAATTATCTCCCTTCGGATCACAGTGGTCAATCCGTAACTTTTGAGTCTAACATACCATTACAAAAAGTGAAGATACAATTCAGACCAATAACAGCTGTTAATTTAAATAAATATAATAGCACTTTAATTTGTAAGTTAAGTAATCAGGTCCTTACAATGAACAATGTTAATATTTTGTATAAAGAATTCTTTTCGTTAGTCCAATCCGAGTTCAATAATTGTTTTAAGAAGAACACTAAAACTATCAGCCCTAAGTTTTTATTTAGTGACTGGGCAACTACAGGACTCAGGAAAAGTAGGGATAGACTTTTCGAGCTGTATGGCCTTAAGCCTTATATTAACACGGATACTTTTAATAAGTATGTTGCTACTTACTCTAGAACTTTTAAGAACACTTGTAAGGCAGCTAAAGCCTTATACATTAGCAACAAGGTTAAATCAGCAGACAATAAAATACAGACAGTTTGGAAAATTATCAATAATGAAACGAACAGAAACAAAAAGCATAATTCTGATTATACACTGAAGAAGTCATGTGGTGGTCTCATTTGCAATAGCAAAGAAGTTGCTCAAGAATTTGTAAATTTCTTTACCAGTATCCCACTTAAAACTACTGAAACCTTAAATTCCTCGCCCTCGCTCTCTTTTGATTTAGTAAGGGCCAACGTTTCAGCATGCCCGACTGAATTTAACTTTAAGCATATTAACACCATAACAGTAATAAAAGCTTTTAAACAAATCAAGATCAAATTGACCGAAGATCTTTGGGGGATGTCCATTAAAGTCTGTACCTCCATAATTGAGACCATAGCGCCTTACTTAGCTTTAATATTTAATTTGTGTGTGGATCAAGGAGTCTTCCCGGATTTAATGAAATACAGTAAGGTAATACCACTTTTCAAATCCGGGGACAGTAAAGACGCCAATAATTATAGACCCGTATCCGTGTTGCCGGTATTCAGCAAGGTGTTTGAAAAGGTAATGCTTAATCAAATGCTCAATCATTTTAACACAAATAAAATCCTTCACGATCAACAGTATGGATTCACCAAAGGACGTTGTACGACCGACGCCGGTGTAACCCTATTAAGACACATTTTTAACGCGTGGGAAGAGGCTCAAGACGCCATAGGGATCTTCTGTGACCTCTCCAAAGCATTTGATTGCGTCGATCACGAAACCTTACTCTTGAAACTTGAGCATTACGGACTTGGAAAACTTGCACTCAATTTAGTAAAATCTTATTTAAATGATAGACAACAGCAAGTTCAAATAAACGGTATCAATTCACTAGGTTTAAAAGTAAAAATAGGTGTGCCACAAGGCTCGATATTGGGTCCATTCCTCTTCTTAGTGTATATAAATGATCTACTCCATTTATTAAAAAATCAACCACAAATGGTGTTATTTGCTGACGATACTTCTTTAATTTTTAAGGTAGATAGACGTGCTACAAATTTTAACGACGTAAATAACGCCCTACTGCAGGTCCAAAATTGGTTCACTGCTAATAATTTAGTATTAAATGGAAAAAAAACTAAGTGCATAAAATTTTCTTTACCAAATGTCAAAAGTAGTGATTGTGAGATAGTATTGAATCAAGAGAAACTAGAATTTGTCGACAAAACTGTTTTCCTAGGGATCACGCTCGACTCAAGGCTGCAATGGGGTCCTCATTTAACATCTCTTGCAGGACGGCTAAGTTCAGCAGCATATGCTGTCAGAAAAATCCGTCAATTTACTGATGTAGATACCGCGAGGCTAGTCTATTTTAGCTACTTTCATAGTATCATGTCGTACGGTATTTTACTGTGGGGACGGGCTGCAGACATCGAGTCTATTTTTATTCTGCAGAAAAGAGCGATCAGAGCCATATATTATCTCCGCAGGCGCGATTCTCTAAGGAAACTGTTTAAGGATATTAACATCATGACGGTACCTTGTCAATATATCTATGAAAACATCATGTACGTAAGAAAGAATTTACATCTTTTTAGCAAAAGAGGTGATAGACATAACTATAGTACAAGAAATAGGGACCTATTAGTTCAACCAGGTTTCAGACTGGCTAAAGTAGATTCATCTTTTATGGGATACTGTTTAAAATGTTACAATAAAATTCCTCCCCACATACTTCAACTGAATGAGACGAAATTCAAATCTTGTATAAAACGCACACTATGCAGGCAGGCATATTATACGTTGGGGGATTACATCGCTGATAAAAATGCTTGGCTCAATGCTGGTCCTGCTCCACAACTAATTGATTAACATTTGCAAATACTGTTGGAGCTGCTGAAGATTGTAAGACTATCTTTGCATTGTATAAACTCAATCTTCATTGTATTATATAATTGCATAGCACAGGTGTGAGTACTATGTACTAAAGAGTTACCATTTACCGGGTAATATGTCTTGCATTGACTTGAATCTGCCCTGGCGGCTGTGAGTATGTCATGCTCACTCAAATGTTTCGCTGATGGTGGCGCGTGTGTTGGATCATTTAGCTCCCTTCAAAATGGTTGAGCTGAATGGTGCTAATCCATGCGTCATGTTCGTGAACGGGCGCCGTCAGTTGGGACTGGTCATCTCTTAGCTGCCAGGGCTTATTTTTATTTTAATTTTTTGAATTGTTCTTTGTTTTATCTTTTTATTACGGACGCTTCTAACGTGCACGTCTTTCTACATTGTTCTCACATGTATAATTTCAACATGAATGATGTAACCAATATTTTGTAACAATTTTTTATTTAAAAGAGTGTCCGTGGAGTTTCTTGCCCGTTCTTCTCCATAGGTACCTACTACGCTTTGGAATGGGCAACTAGCTTCATACCTATTTCTGACTGACCGATTCCTTGACAATTCAAAAGTGCCTGTAAATGGTTTAATTGAAATAAATGCTTTGAGTTTGAGTTTGAGTTTATCAAATAACTTCTCCCGCTCTGGGTGGAGCGGGAAGGCGTGTCTTACTGACTAAAACCCACCCGTGTTCTTTCAGTTGCCTAAATTGCCTGGGGCCACGGTAACCCTTTCGGACAATAACCGCAACCCGCAACCGGCAGGCATCGGCCCTATCGGACCAAGTCAGTTCCGCTGACATCTCTTTGAGGCGCGCGTGGAACACAACCCGCCGTCGACCCGGGCCTGGTCCTTATCGGACGGTGAGCTACCCATTGCTCACCGTCCGGAAGCCCGCGCCTGCGGTGGCCGGGAATCGGCCTACGATTCCCGATGCCCAGGGTGTCTCCTTCTGGTACTATGCTATTATGATGCCTCCTCTTTCGTGAGCATTACTGCTTCGCAGAAGGAGGTGATGGCCTCCCATGCCGTCTCGCTCTCTACCATAGTCTGGACCAGGGCCGGACGCGAGAGATCACCTCCAAGAGGACACGGCTGTTCTGCCCAAGCCGGGCAGACCTAAACCGTATGCTGCGCCCGGGTGTCACCATTGTGTAGATCGCCCGGAGGATACGGTGCACCGTGTCCTCCGGGCAATCCACACAATGGTAACACCCGGGCGTTTTCTCCCGCCTTATCCTGAACAGGAACCTCCCGAAACAACCGTGTCCGGTGAGAACCTGCGTCAGGTGGAAGGTGAGGACGCCGTGGCGCCTCTCTACCACTCCTTAATGAGGGAACTTATCGCCACAGTTGTGGCGTGCCCATTATTGCGTTGACTTGGAAGTTTGATTTTCGTTACACTTCCAAGAGACCGTAGATCTAAGTTTTTGATATCTATTTCAAATTGATGCCTCCACGCGTTCCTGAGAAAAGGGTCTTGACAAACAATGAAGTCATCCTTTAAGGGTTTTAATGTTTCAATTTTTAGGTACGGAACCCTAAAACAGATTTAATATCAGCCTGTTACCTTTTCATGACGTAACGACTGAACGGATTTCTAGATGAAAGGCATAGGATAGGCCACGACCTGGGTTAGGACATAGGATACTCTGAATCCCGGTAGCACGTTCCAGTGGGATATTTTCCGACATCCACGCGGGCGAAGCCGCGGGCAAAAGCTAGTACATCTTATATTGAGAATCGCTGTGAAATAGTCGTACTAAATGGATACAGTTCTGTAACTGTTAAAATACCCTCGGGAATACCACAAGGATCCCTTTTGGGTCCTTTACTTTTTATTATTTTTATAAATGACATTGGTTCGTGCTTTACCCGTTCCAAAATAATTCTTTATGGCGACGACATGAAAATTTTATACCCTATATCGGAACTTTCCGACTGTTTTGGTTTACAGCGAGATTTAGATGGACTTCAAAATTTGTCTCTCGCCATGTATCATACGTTTTCGGCTGAAATGGCTAACTACACAATAATTTTCATAATTAATTGACATTACTTGATGATCTTTTAACCAATGCTCTGCTAAACAAATGGATTTACATGGACTTCAAAATTATTGTCTCCTTAATAAACTAGAACTGAATGTTTCTAAATGTTTTGTTAGTACTTACACACGCAAACCACATGCAATCACGTTTCAGTATAAGTTACATAGTACTATTATAAATAGGATAAGCGTTATCAGGGACCTGGGAGTAACGTTTGACTCTAAATTGCTTTTTGATGCACACATAGAAAACATTGTTAATAAAGCTTCTAGAGCATTGGATTTATACTTAGGTTATCGACTGATTTTTAAAAAACGTTGAAAATTCTTTATTGTGCTTTTGTCCGCAGCCATTTGGAGTACGCCTCGCAAGTGTGGAACCCTAATTATAATATTTATATAGACAGAATTGAGGGAATTCAAAAGCGATTCCTACGTTTCTTGCAGTAATAAACTAGGAAATATACTCCCAATTATATAACACGATGTAAAAGGTTTCACATCTTACCACTTCATGAGCTCAGACGCATTGCAGATATGACGTATTTATTTAAAATCGCAAATGGTACCATAGATTGCCCTGAGCTGTTAGGTAGTTTAGGGTTAGTTACACACTGCAAAATGTTTCGCAAACCTAGTTTGTTGCATGTCTCTCATTCCAGGTCCGCGTACAGGCAGATTTCATTTCTAATCCGTGCGTGCAGACGTTTTAATAAACTGTCTGGTGAACATGATTTGGATATCGTCGGCTAAATAAGCTAAATTGCTAACTCCCACTCATACTACTTGGCAGAAATAAGAAAAAAAGAGTTTAAAATCCGCGCCGTGACAGATTTACGACCGCACTTAAATAAACAATTACTCTGGTTTCATTGTAACGTCTCAATTAGTATTGTTTATGTTTTTTGCTACTCGAATAGATTAGGCTTACATTTCAAATGGTTACAGTCTTTGTAAGCAATGTTCGCTTATCTTTATTACCCGTTTTTGTTACGAGTTCTATTGTTCTATGTGATAACGATTTCTGATAAAACTAGCGTACCAATTCACACGAAATTTTGCAGGGTACATTATGGATAGTTATGTTATCTTTTTATTTTTTATTTTTATTTTTATTTTTTTATTTATACATATTAATCATACCGACAAAGTGGTAAAATAAAATTATGAAAAATATTTTTGTTTAGGGTACCTCCCCTACACGTAAAGTGGGGATGTTTTTATTTTTATTTTTTATCCCTTAGTGTGGGGTATCGTTGAAAAGGTCTTTCAAAAACATTGTGAGTGTGTTAAAAACATTTTTGAATTCAGAGATCCGTTTGCGAAACATTAAGCTAAAGTAGAAAAATTTGTTTGAGTCAAGTTGAAAGAAAGAAAGAAAGAAAATTCGTTTATTTGCGGTAAACATGACGCAAAGAAAGATAAAAAAAAAACACGTAAATAACAAATCAGGGGAAAATATGCATCACATCCACGCAAAACGGCCATCGCTCAGCATAAAACTGCGACCCCATGCGAGACAGAGCCCCAGCGCTGGTTTTCAGCGATAGCCGACGCTGACGTGATAACGTGAACCGGTGCAGCATATAATGAATTAACAAAAAAAAAAAAAAAAAAATAACCTTCCTAGTCCTAAATGTTTATACAAATATAATATTTAAAATGGCAGCATTCCGTGCCGTCGGCGACTCACGCGCCGCAGACTTATTACAATCTGTGCGTGTAGCTGTCATAAAATATTTGCTTGACGTTTTGACGTATTGGCTAATTATTACATGTAGGTACTGGTTACGTAATAATTATAACATGGCGCATTAGGTAATGAATGTTATGAATATGAATGCAAAGCATAATAAGAACAATAACCCAGGATGTATTAGATGAATGTGTAGCTGTGTTTTTTGTAAACAGTGTTTGTGAAAGTGTTGGAAGGTGTAGATGACAAACTCGGTGACTTTATACGAGATCAAGTAAGTGCTAGTAAAATAATTATATTTATCAACGAGATTTTATTAAATTTTATTACTATTAAAATAAATGGAATTGGATGAAATTAGTTTGGAGTTATATAAATACATTAAATTGAAATTTTATTACTCTAAAAATAAATGAAATTAGATTGGAATTAATAAATATATCATTAAATTGGTTTAACCGTAGTTTACAGAAACATGGTGGCATTTCTAAGCATATGGGATGAATGCAGTAGCGAAAAACAGACTCCAATACAGCCCCACTGACACAAGAGGGAATTCGAAGCAGGCCACGCCGCTCAGGAGATCCCAAGCCAAAGCCTGCATGCCAAGACCCCTGAGGTACAGTGAACCAACACAAAAGTACATAAATGTTAAGATAAAACGGAAATTTGTTCATGTATGAGTAACTTTTTGTATAGGAATTTAAAGGATTGCAATTTTTCCAGGCGTCGCATTGGTGGTGGGAGATCGTTCCAACAGCGCGTGGCTGCGAACTTGAAACACCCCCTGAATGCTGTAGTTCTGTGCATTGGCACCGACAGTGGACTTACCATGGAGCGAAGACCATACTTTAAGTAGTTTTGTTTCCATGTCCCCCCCCCCCCCCCCCCCGCCAGCTAAATGGTTGGTTTTAGATATGTGAAAAAATTCACGGCAGTAGCTTATATAACGAATTTAAAAGGAAAACTATCACAGCTGAGTAGGCTTTACAAGTTAACGAGTAATAATCGACCAACTTAGATTTGCGGTTGTAAAAACATGTTCTCCCATACATTCTGTATGAAAGATTTTTTTTTTCAACTACAAATTTAAGTTTGTTCTTGGGATAAATTCATCCCAACTACGGAACCCTACGTTGTGCGTGGTCCGACATGCACTTGGCCGGTTTTTTTAGCTTTAATTTCGCGTCTACCTTGGTGTAAATATTGCATTTCGTCAAAACTGATTGCTGTAAAAATATCCCTTTCTCGGGGGCAGCAGTGTCCATGGCTCACTGAAACGTAGGTTGTACGAGATATTCCCCGATGGAGAATACATCAGCGCACGTATATCGGTGACCTTAGGGTCTCCCGCCGTGCTCCGGCGGGATCTCATAGCGTCATGGAGAGTGCGATTGTCGCAACCCAGCGCTGGGCACGCCACAATTGCGGTGATAAGACCCCTCTTTGAGGAGTGGCTTAAGAAGCGCCACGGCGTCCTCACCTTCCGCCTGACGCAGGTCCTCACCGGACACGGCTGCTTCGGGAGGTTCCTGTTCAGGATAAGGCGGGAGGAAACGCCCGGGTGTCACCATTGTGTAGATCGGCCTGAGGACTCGGTGGAGCATACGGTGGAGGTCTGCCCGGCTTGGGCGGAGAATCGCCGTGTCCTCGTGGAGGCGATCGGCGGCGGTGATCTGTCGCGTTCGGCCCTAGTTCAGACCATGGTACGGAGCGAGAGGAAATGGCAGGCCGTCAACTCCTTCTGCGAAGCGGTAATGCTCGCGAAGGAGGAGGCGAAACGCCTGAGGGAGAGGCAAACTTTGCGCCCTCACGCACCTAACCGCCGCAGGAGATGTCCAGGGCGTCGGGAATCGAGAGGTGATTTCCGGCCACCGTAGGCGCGGGCTTGCGGACGGTGAGCAATGGGTAGCTCGCCGTTCGATAAGGACCAGGCCCGGGTTGACGGCGCGTTGTGTTCCACGCACGCCTAAAAGAGATGTCAGCAGAATTGACAGGGTCCGCTAGGGCCAATGCCTGCCGGGGTTGCGAAGAAGTCCGAAAGGGAGTTCGTGGCCCCCGGCAACAGGGCAACCGAAGGAACACGGGTGGGTTTTAGTCAGTAAGAGTCTGACAGAGCGGGAGAAGTTATTTGATAATTTCCCACCCAAAAAAAAAGGGTCTCCCGCCGCACGGCCTGGTCGAATACTTTTATACCTTGTTAAACTATTGAAAGCTTTAAAAAAACCACGTTCCAAAAACATAAGCTTTAGAAATAAAACTCCGCAGCTCACTCTCACCAAACCTTACGCTCGAACAAAATGGCGTCGACTGGCGGGAGTTGTCAAAATTGCGCGCGTAGTTTGGAAGACGCGGAGTTAGCATAAAAGATTGCGGCACGATAGCTGTGATTTGAGGTTAGTTTGTGGCGTTAGCATCTTTGACGATTACGCGTAATTTTTTTCTTTCTCATTTGGTACCAAAGTCAGTTTAGCCAAAAATGGAGTTAGCAGCTTAGAATACTTAGCCGACGATATATTCAACACCAGTGTTTCTCGGTTTAAGCATTTGTTGGTCAAAAGCTTCTTTATGGAAAAGTAATTGTTAGCAAAATCTGATTTTTAGTTTGTAATTTATCGTGTACTATTTTTTTTTTCCTAATTTATATTTAATAGGTATTTTGTACCGACCTTTTTTTCTCTTTTTTATGTTACGTGTTTATCAGTGGAAACTTGTAAATGGCCTTCAATTTTATATAATTTAAGAACACTAAGTTAGCTGTAAGTTTGAATATAACAAAATAAAATATAATAAAATAAAATATAAAAAATATTAATAATATTTTTATAATTTTTTCAAATTAAGTTCTCATAACAAAATGTGCTCTTTTTTACATGTGACTTGATTTGTTAATAACAACAAAACAAAGTTACTGACTAAATATTTAACTATATAAATCATTCAAGTACAGAAACGAAACAAAAACTTACATGTAATCAGTTCCATCAAAACATAACCTCTAAAGAATATTTGCGTCGGGCGATAACGCACTGACTAAGTTGTGTTGCTACAGAGCTATCTAAACGGCGCACGACAATTCTCGAACAGGGCCACCAGCGTCCGCCAAAGCGTTGCCGCGAGAACGAAGTTAGGCGAGCGTGCACGACAACTTCCGAAATCAGTTTCGGTTTCGGCAAAAGTTTCGGCCAATTTTGGCCGAAACCGAAACTGCCGCAGAAACTTGATTTCTTGATTTTTGGCCGAAACTCAGCCGAAACCGAAAACTAAGATTTCATTACAATTCTCATAAAACATTAGAAACAGAATTATAAATCGACCTCCAAACTTACCTTCAATGAGTAAATATGGCCGAAAAACACCAACAACTGCAGACCGACTTTTTGAATTACGATCCTGCCGCCGTTTTTTATGTTTACGTATTGAAAATGTGGCCACTGTGTATAGTGTTTACCTAGTATATTTTTCTACTTTGTAATACCACAACCAAAAAGAGAAACTGATATTTTTAACTTATTCGCCGAGGTGCTGATAATTGGTGGAGTGCTAGCAATTGGGTGATTCACCTTACTTGCCGAAGCAACCGTGCCCCGAGACTGCGTCGCCCGAAACGTCAGGGAGCCCTGCCTCCTCCCGAGCCAGTCGTCGAGCACTGGCCGGATCGCTTCGATCGAATGCAAGGGTGCAAGAGCCTCTTCCGCCATTCCGCCACCATGACCTGACGGAGCTCTGACCGGCGCAGCGTGATCTGTCGCTGCAATCAGTCTCTCGCCCCGTGTCTTAGCCTCCTCGCGCCACAGATGTAGTGTCGCGAATGTCTTCGCCTCCAGGTCCCAAGGCCAATACGCAAGCCGCCTCGTAAGAGATCGTGCGAAATCCTCTAATGACTCTGACGGCCATCGCTCTTTGCGATTTTCGTAGTATTGCGATGCTGCCGGTCGTCAAGTCAGCTGCCCACACCGGGGCTCTATAGAGGGCCATCGTTCGCACAATCCCCACGCATAACCGCCTACAAACGGTGCTCGGGCCCCCCAAATTGGGAAGCAGCGTTGACAACGCACCCGCCGCGCCCATCGGCTGTCGAGCACCAATCCTAGGTACTTCATGGAGAATCGGTAACACTACGCCAACCTACCAACTAGATATGAGTGCAACTGTTCCGTGACTCCGAGTGACTCGCATCTAAGAATGAATGTGCTCCCGTAGCGACGGAGTAGTGGCATCATGTCAGTGGGACGGATTGCTTCCTGTAGGTACCGATACGAATGTGTTTCAGTCGACGTTGCAATTTCAGTACGGATTTGGACGGTTCGCGGTTGACGCACGGCTTGCTGTTGCCCTGGGGCTCGGGCAGTCTGTCCTCACCTGACGGAGTCATCTCTCGACTGCGCACGAACAGCTCAGTCCATAGGCTTATCACACTACCTCAACATTAAATCTATGTAACATTAAACGTAGCATTACTAGCAAACATCACTATAGAAGGCTGTCTTAAGGCCTCAGTTACAGAGTCATGTCAGATATCGAAATCTAAAAACTACGCAGTGGTCTCAACAATAGCATTTCTGACAAGCGGTGATCAGATGAACTAGGTACAGCGTCTTGTTCACTATGTGCCGCACTGGTAACGTGAGAACGGCAGCGACACATCTGAACTGTGTCGCGCGGAACTGTTAGCGGAACGACTGGCACGAGTGGCGTCGCGCGGCAGCACGTCGTCGTCGGCCGGGTCGGCGTCGCTGTCGCAGTCCGCGACGGGCGCCAGCGCCGCCAGCAGCAGCGCCTGCGTGGGCGCCGCGAACACGCCCGGCAGCCGACACATGCCGCGCGCCGCGCACGACATCGACCAGCCTGAGACGTATCATTTGTTGGCGACACTTCACACACGTGGCGGGAATGGATATCATGAAAAACAAAAACAGTTTTTTTTTACTCACATTAATTGCAAGTACCTACATCTGCACGTGGTCAAGACACAAGGTTCGTGGGATATTGGTACCTAATAAAAATAATGAGTTCTGGCGATCAAACTTTTTGTTTTACCATGATATTGATACCCGTCACGTCTATAAAGTTTCGCCAGCATTATTTGTTTTATCGTACACGGGTACAACACTCACGTGTGTCCAACGAGCGCGGCAGCGCACACAGCGCCACGAGGCGTGCCTCCGAGCGCGACAGCACGCCGACGCGCGCGTACAGCGCGCACCACGCCGCCGACACCAGCACGCAGCATACCTCTGTGGACACACGCGTGAGCAACGAACAACTGTGACACTCGGCCACGAGCCAGGCGGACACTCACCGAGCGCGAACGCCACCAGCACGTCGCTGAGGTAGAGGATGGCCTCCGCGTCGCACAGCCGCTCGCAGCACTCGGCGTACAGCAGTGCCAGCGCCGCCAGCCGCACGCCGCGCGCCGGCGCCGGGCGCGGGCGCCGTCCGGCCAGCCACGCGCCCGCCGCGAACGGCGCCGCCGCCGTGCCCAGCGTCACCAACACGCCGGCCAGCACGGGCAGCGCCACGCGGCCGCACTGCGCACACACATTACACTCCAGCTCGACAAGTCAGCAGCTCCCAACTCGCGACGAGAGCTCCAGCTACAGTCGATCGTCACACACAGCGGATGCAACACATAAAGCAATGGCACGTAAAATTTTATCGGAAGCAACCGGATGGCGAATGGTAATCTGGGTCTTGAAGTGATACCGAACCCCCCGTACCGTCCGAATGGACCCCAAATGGACGGGGGGGCGGAGATATGGGGGATGGGGCCTAAAAAAAATTATTGACATGGTATTCAAAGTTTAAGCTTTTTTTGTTTAAGTTTTAGCTTTTTTTTTGCTTTTTATTATAAGGGCATGGAATTTGTGCCATCCGATTGCCACCCCCCAACATCGTTATAATTGAAATAATATATGTATATGACGGAGACCGGTATGTGTCTTTCGTTATTATCAGCCATATTTTAACTATGTGGGCGTACTGTGGGTAGTGTTGGTTATTGCGCAATAGAAAAATCGTTTGCAGTTCAGATCACATTATAATTTACTATCAAATTAATCACACTAGCAATTTACACACTGTAAATAAATGACACGACTATTCGGAATACGCGACAGTTTCTAAACGTGTTTACTGCTTGATCGCCACCGATAAACTTATAGATAATGTAGGTACTCTGTGATAAACTGTGCTCAGCTCCGGTCCGGCCGATCCGAGCGTTATGTTCAGACTCCGTCGAACGCCGCTAGGCAGCGCTGGTGTCCCGATTAGTCAACGTATTTCCGACATATACAAGGTAGAGACGACATTACGACCATAAATTTAACTACGTATATCTAATGACGTTCTTGTCCGCATGCGAAAATTCAATCATATACCTATACATATACACACTTATACAAACTAAATTTTTTGACAAACATTTGGGATCCATTCGGACGGTTCGGGGGGATTCGGTATCACTTCAAGACCTAGATTACTATTCGCCATCCGGTTGCCTCTCCGGTTACATGCTATTGCCTTGAATATTCCCTGTGTCACACTGTGACGAACGAGAGTTGGCGAAAACATAACAATCCACCTACCTGCCCCTAACGCAAATACATGTCATGGCTCAGCCATTTCGACATCAGCAGTCCGCGGTCAGTTATAGGTGGTATAGCACTAGTGAGTTTCTTACGAGTAGCACAGTGTGCAGCGGCGTGGCGAGCAGCGAGGCGGCGTAAACAAACGCGCAGCCACCTGGCGCCGCGTCGCGCGCGCTCAGTGCTAGCGGCAACCATGCGCAGCCGCCGCCCAGCGACCACAGCATCACGCTGTGCACGACAAACGGGTCACTACACGCTACACGACACACAGCGGCGTCTTTCCATTCTATACAAGGCCAGAACGCAGCCATAGGAAACTGCTCGCGTATAGATTGGAAATCACTTTTTTACTAAGGTCTTCCAATCTATACAAGAGTAGTACGCAAATACTCGCGTATACTTCGTAGTGACCAAATTAACTACCTCATTCCATAGTATAAAGTGCCAGTACGCATACGGACTAATCGAGTTTAGATTGCGAGAAATTGTGAACAGGTAACCAACTTGTTTGCGAGGTAATGCACCTTGCGCTAATATTAATTAGCCTACCTGGCTGCGAGCAACTTGGAAGTAGCGCTCGCCGGCCGCTGCCGCGGCACCGCTCGCTTCGCTCGCTCGGCTCGCGCGCGGTTGGTCACAGTTCTAACCTAACCTAACCTAAGTCATTCCACCCAGTTTACACCTTTGTTCTTTTCTTTTTTTTATAGACTATATCTTTAAAACTCTTATCAGGCGTAAGTGATGTAGTATAGTTTGGAACCAGGACGCGCTTGTCCACGTTACAAACTATACACCAGCAATACGTAAAATTCGTGTATACATTGTAATCACAGATTTAAAAACAGCATTACAATGTATACGCGAGCAGTTTCCTATGGCTGCGTTCTGGCCTTGTATAGATTGGAAATACGCCACACAGCGACACGGTGCGACACTCAGACTCACCCCTGCACGATCCGGTAGTCGACGCCGTCGGTGAGAGCGCTGATGAGCGCGGCGGTGAGCGCGGGCGACACGAGGTGCGCGTGCGCGACGCACGCCGCGTGCACGCGCGCCTGCACGCGCACCCACCCGCACCGCGCCCGCCTCCCCGCGCTAAAGTGCACGTAAGACACCAACGCCCACGATGTGTACTCCGCCCGCAGACCGCCTATACACACACACGCACACGTCAAACTACCGCACTGACAAGTCATCAACCGAATGGTGCCCAAGGGCCAGTGAACACTTCACACAGAAACACAATGTGGATGCCCAAAAACAAGAATATGACAGAGCAATATTCATTACATTTTTCTATAGATAGTGAAAACTTGTCTGAATTTAAGGTACTATCCATTATGTCAAGTTATTCTGATTTTCCTAAAGCAATGGGAAGCTGGAGCTCAAAATGTGTGCACAGTGGCTGGTTCATCCACCATCAGGCAGTGGACAGCCGTTGGCCAGCCAGCAGGCTGCAGGACAGCCTGTTGTTGCACCAAGGAAGACAATGTACACCTTTCATTACTCATTTTCAATAGGGCAAAAAAACAAATACATATAATATAATCATTTAGGTATATACCTACTTACTTAGTGTAAATAAACTTCTACTAGAGTGTGTCTTATAATAATGTATTCAATCCAAAGAAATAAAAGATTTAGTAAATGTTGATTTATGAATAATAAAATGTTTTGAAACTAGTGACTACCAAAATGCTAATACCTATATAACCAGCAGGAGTCCGTGTAGCAGAACAAATTATAAAGAGCCAAGTGGCCGCCGACCCCTCTGCAGTCAGTAGTGCTACCAAGCCGTGAGCTATCTCTACATTTATTTTCTTTATGCAGTCATAATTTTTGACTCTGTCATGAAATATCAGGTATGCCACTACTGGAGTAACAAATACTTACAAAGCTATCCATTTTAAGTACCTAATTAAATAATAAACTGGCTTTGAATATTTTAGAGTTTGTATAGAATTATAGTTACATGCTTTGCTGAGGTAAAAGAACTAACTTTTTTGTGCATCCTACTTAATATTTTAACTGATACTGTACCAAAATGTGAAAATTAAGGAGTTATAGCAACACAAATCAAGTGATATGTCAAATAGGAATCAGTGTATATATTAATTATCTCCCACTCTGTAGATGGCAGTTTATAGAAAAAAGAGCCTTGCAGCGGGTGTTCTATCATGTGTCTGTGCTGCCTCAGACCTACATTATGTGTAATGTGTGTATACCAAATACAATTCGATTAGATGCGTCACACTGTCAACACAATGTATTGTAGGATGCATTGTAACTGCTGCCTGCCTGCCTGCCAGTGTTCACAAACGAGGGCCAAAATATTCGTTCACAAAAGACTGCGGTCAGTGGGTCGTCTTAGCGGTTGAAGTAAACCTGCTGTGAGAGTATAATGTAGTTATACAAGCAGACAGCATGTCACAAATAAACCTAAAGAAATAATAAAATGTATGTAATTACATGAGGTGCAATGCGGTGTATGATGTCTAGCTAGTGAGCTCTGAGCATGCGGTAGTTGCCTCCGGGCGCGCCCAGCCGCGGCGCCAGCACGGCCGCCACCACCGCCGCCAGCACGCCGCCCACCAGCCAGCGACGGCGCGCGCCACGCCAGGCACGCGCGCCCATCGCGCGGCTCCAGCCCCACGCCATTGGCTCATTTACACTCTTCATTATCACTCTAGATCGTATAATTTAATAAATTGACGTGATATGCGGGAAAAATAGGTATATTAAGACTAAATTTCACAAGAAGAACGACCAAGGAATGTTCGAATGAGCGCTAAATTTAATTAAATTTTTCCCTTTAAATAATTGTACTACTGTGAATTAAATAGCTGACATATATATTACTTTCCTCTATGATAGCTGATTTCATTATAATATACACGCAGGCACGACCATAGATTTCTATTTCAATGACATCGACATCAGTGTTGCCAGGGCCCTTGAGTCGTAAGTTACGTTTCGTTTCCTGAAATGTTACATTTTTGCTGCAAAAGTTACATTTTTGTTTTTTTTTTTATTTACGTGTTTTTGGGATCGGAGGTTGGAGGCAAATTGATGTCAGCAAAATGGCGGATATAAAGGAATCTATGATGTCTAATGGTGTATTTAATCTTAGGATAAAACAGACTCTAGTTTCATTTGTTCGCAGCGCCATCTTCACTGTTGTTGCTATCTAGTAGCACCTAACCACAGAGTACATTATTATAGGGTACACCTAACTTATTCTATTAGTTTGACAATCACCGGATGACAGTCACCGGATCTTCACTCACGCACTTTCTCACAGTTGTACATAGACATTATTTCAATGCAGTTGTACGACAACAAACAAACGCAACGAAACAAAACAAATCACAATCAGGCATTTCTGTAGTTACGAAACCGGCACCGCGAACGGCGGGAACTCGCGAAGTAGGAAACGTGCGCGCACACGTTCAAGCAAAATCAAGTTTTAATGGTTACAGAATACGTTTCATTTTGTCATGGCGCTGTCCATTCAGAGCCATCTCAGAGTGTGCTAGGGAGTGAAATATTTTTTAGATGCGCCAGTTTTGGGTGCGTTCAATTGTAATGCGTTCGTAAACTGTTTGCAATAAAAATCTAGTATTACAAATCTCGTTGTTCTCAAAAGTTACGAAAATTGCCATAAATATAAAAATTACTTACATGTTACGTGAGGGGGTTAAAAATTACGAAAAATGTAAGAAATGTAACCTTCTGGCAACGCTGATCGACATCCTGCTTTGCTAGCACAATGATTTTTTGTACATCTGTCTGTTTGACTTCTGTCAAAGTTGACTCGTTTCTTCCGTTCCGTTTCCATCCAGTTTTCTCCGGTTTTGGTATACGAAAAGTAATGTTAATTTACGTATGATAGTTATTTATTTATCCTCCACTCTCTACAACATCATGTGCACATCATAGAGAGTTATTTCCTCAGTTAATTGATCTGGTGCCACAAATGTAAAGTTTAGTAGCAATCGACACGGCAATTGTTATTGTTTTGCTTTGTCATTCCATAAAATACAATGGTTTATGTGCGTCTGGTCGGCTGATTGGATAAACACACACAAAGCGACGCAGTACAACTGGTGAGATAAGGAGACGCGGCGCGACGGCAGTGGCTCAGAGGGAGCAACCGGCCAAACACCACTACACCAGGCTGCGTCCAGTCACGATCGCGACCCTAGATAGCAAGCAAGCACTAGACTGTCGGCAGTGAGAGCGTGCACCGTCATCACGCAGGTCAACGAACACATTCTAATCTGTAAGTACTACCTACCCATTTTGTTAACATGTTATTTCACTTGTATTACATGTGATAGATCACTTCTCCGTTTATTATTATCCTGCTGGTTGAATCCACAGTACATTTAATTAGATAGAGAAAAGATTACGGTCAGTGGGTCGTCTTAGGGGTACGAACAATGAGATTATGAGCAAAAAGGCCGCTCATTGTATGTTTTGTAGTGTTTAATTTATTTTTTGTAATGTTTTTTTCTGGTGTACAATAAAGTAGGTATATATAAATAAATAAATAACATTTCATGCTGTTGCCATTCTGTATCGTATCATCAATCAATTTGTAATTTATTTATTGTCAATCCATATTTACATATTAGCAATCCATTATCAGTGTGTGTATCACACATTGACTACTAGCTGGACTTAGTGATGAAATGAACTCAGATGTACAAACAATGCTTATGACAAAACTGTGCGGCAAGGAACATACTTACTCGCTTGTGTAAGACAGTTACACACTCAAGGACTAGGAAACTAGTTTGATTAGGTATTGTATTTTGGGTAGGTACCTAGGACTTTAGTTTAGTATCCATCGATTTAAGGGCTGGGAGTGATGGGGGGGGGGGGAGTCAACAACCCCCCCTGGGAAGGAAAACATGCGGAGCCCCCCTTTTTACCCGATTACAGCGAAGCAAAAAGGAGGGTTATGATTTCGACCAGTATGTATGTTCATCTGTTACCTCATAACTTCTAAACTGCCGATCATAATTTGACAAATGAGGTATCATTGGAAGCGTTTTGATTGTCCGCTGGTTATAGGCTATGTGACGTCACATTAAATGGAATATGGCGCCCTCGAGAGGACATAAAGTAATGAAATAAAAAATAAAAATAATTGAATTGTGCCATGTTGGGTATCAAATGAAAGGGCTTGACGAGCACATTACAAACATGTAAATATATCATATTGTCCAAGTAAATAAATATGTTTAAATTGTTAAAAACAAGCAAAAGTGTGCTACGTACGGTGCGGTTGTAAAATTAATACCTATTTTTTACCATAAATGCTGTGATGGTCCAGTGGTCCAAAATAATTTAAATAAAAAGTAAGTTCAAAAACTAAAACCCCCACCAAAAGGTTTTTTTTTTTTTTTTCTCTTTTGCAACTGAGCCGATGTCGACTATTCTGCCAGCGTCATGTGGTGACGGCAATGAAACAAGGTGAGCCATCGTACTTTGCACTTAGTGGTAGTTGTTAGTTGTTAGCTGAAAGGACAAGTTTTGAGAGTTAATTAGTCTTTTTTTGTTATTTATTACTATAGGTACAGTAAGCGCTCAAAAGTGCATGAGCACGCTAAGAGTCGTATTGCTGTGAACACGCGGTATAGTCCGTACATTTGTAAGTATGTGTAAACAGTCAGACGTCTGTGGTGTGTGTACGGCACTCACACCACAGAGAACGCAGTTTCGCACTACACACTATCGTATCGTCACGGTTCGCGGGCGCCGCACTTATATTTCCATAACTTTTGTTAGCACGCATCATACTCGTACGCGTGACCTTGGCCAGTGTATCGCATTGCTAAAATTCGAAAGTAAATTATATGTGCAGATAGCAGAAGGCGTTAAGCGTTGGTCTTAGATTCAAGATGGCTAAGGTTCTAATCTCGTAAATCACAGCGCTGTTTTTGCAAATATTATTATTTTTGTTTGCAATAATAATATTTTTAAATATCCTGCCTATTTATTAATGTTGTTATTGCAATAAAGGGTTTAGAATAAAAAATGCGTGATATGTTATAATAAAAAATAAATAATATTTATTCGTTATGTTTATTTTACTTAAGTATAGTTATCAAACTGCTACAATTATTTATCATTACTTCACCTGAATAATATGTGAAATAGATGTCTAGAAACTTAGAAGCAATTTGTATTATTTTGACATATTTAAATTTTGAAATGTTTTAAATTTTAAATGGATTTTTTTGCACCATAAATATAAAGCTTTGATCATGGTCTAAGTAATTAAGCAATAAATAAGAATATTAGACTACTTAAAATGTAAAAAAATCTACTGACAAAATTGTTGATTTTAAGGTTAAAGGCAGTTGTTCATATTAATTATTTTAAACTTTATTTGGCTTTAGTAAATATTGGTTGGTATTGAGGTTACAGCTTAAGTATTCATTTTCTTTACGAAAAGAAGATTGAAACTAAACCTCAAATTTTAATCCTAAAATAATACTATTACTAAAATAATATTAAACAATTTCGGTATATCTGCAAGAAATACGACAAACACCCTATTGAAACGTGCTTAAAAAATTCGTTACCATAAATTCATGCAATAACGAATCTGTTGTTTATTAAGTTGGTACGGTCAATATTTTAAGGTCAAAAACGGTTTTCTAGCTGGTCTTCAGTGATGCAAGCCTTCAGAGTGCACGGCGAACGGTTCATAATGACGTGTTTTTAATAATTCAGCAAAATATCTCGTTGGTATGAAACCATTTGTTTCATTCACCATTTGACGTCGCTGCTACTCGATAATAAGCCCCTTCCTCATATCTCTTAACCGTCACAGTATTTCTCTAGAACAAAGAAAAACATTGTTTTTATTACACATAATACCTAATTATTTATTATTCACTAATCGAATTAAACCTCACAATGAATTTAAAACTTTAAAGGCATATTCTGTCTCAACAATACCTCTGTTCTATCAACAATACCCTTGATTAAGATTTATGTTTAGTAAAACATGAAATATATAAATGATAACACTCACACTTAGTCCGGTTTTATTAGATATTCACTTCACTTTTACGCAGCGCAATAATATTCTCTGATCTGATCTCTTCAATATATTTTATGCCTGCTTTTTGATAATAATAACCACAACACTGCGCTAAATGCTCGTCACCAATATTATCACGGCACGAACCAACAAAGTTCTATTAATTGAATACTTGTAACAAACTGCATCTACCCCACAGAAATCGAAATAATTTACTTAGTTTTTTGTGGTCTACCTGCTAAACTTTAATATTTATGTGAACAAGACGAATGAAACTAAAAACGAATGATGATTATCGAACTAGTCATTGGTTGCAGACAAAGTGAGTGTGTGTGTGTAATGTGCGTGTCTACAGTATTGTAACAACTTATAGAAGAAGGTCGTAAGTCAAACCGAAGCGTCAGTATATTGCTTTGTGAGATTGCTTATGGACTTTTGGTCGGTACTGTACAGACGCCAGCACATCAAGCTACCCGAAACTGTAAAATTTTCCCAATCAACTTTGAACCTCAAACTTCAACGATAAAGTTGAAAATCTATTAAATAAATTTGACAGATTGTAGTAGCTTGATGTGCTGGCGTCTGTACAACAAAACGACAGATATTTACAAAGATAATTATTACACACCAGACTACATTTTTATATCATTGTCATTTAAAAATTTTGCTAGGACTTGGATCAGTTTAGGGGAAAAGTTAGTCAGGAGGGAATGGAAGTTAGTAGGATGGGTGATTTTAATTTTGGGAAGCTTAAGTTACAAATCAAAAGATTGTGAATTTGAAGGACATAAAAAAAAGATATGGTCCAGAGTACCTCAAACTCAAACTCAAAGCATTTATTTCAATTAAACCATTTACAGGCACTTTTGAATTGTCAAAGAATCGGTCAGTTAGTCAGAAAGTTGAAGCTAGTTGCCCATTCCAAAACGTAGATCTCTATGGAGAAGAACGGGCAAGAAACTCCAAGGCCACTCTTTTAAATATAGATATTACAAAATTCTGGGTACATTATTCTTGTTGCTTCTATATGTGAGAACAATGTACAAATAATAATCAAAGCAGTTGCAAATATATGATTAAAAATAAGCCCTGGCAGATAAGAGATGACCAGTCTCAACTGACGGCGCCCGTTCACGAACATGACGCGCGTATAAGAAGTCTATAAATCTCAATATTGTGCGTACAAACTTACATTTGCAGTTGGATTGTATGGGAGAACATGTTTTTCAACTAGGTACAGTACCGACCAAAAGTCCATGAGCAATCTCACAAAGCAATAGACTGACGCTTCGGTTTGACTTACGACCTTCTTCTATAAGTTGTTACAATACTGTAGACACGCACATTACACACACACACTCACTTTGTCTGCAACCAATGACTAGTTCAATAATCATCATTCGTTTTTAGTTTCATTCGTCTTGTTCACATAAATATTAAAGTTTAGCAGGTAGACCACAAAAAACTAAGTAAATTATTTCGATTTCTGTGGGGTAGATGCAGTTTGTTACGAGTATTTAATTAATAGAACTTTTTTGGTTCGTGGATAATATTGGTGACGAGTATTTAGCGCAGTGTTGTGGTTATTATTTTCAAAAAGCAGGCATAAAATATATTGAAGAGATCAGATCAGATCAGAGAATATTATTGCGCTGCGTAAAAGTGAAGTGAATATCTAATGAAACCGGACTAAGTGTGAGTGTTATCATTTATATATTTCATATTTTACTAAACATAAATCTTAATCAAGGGTATTGTTGATAGAACAGAGGTATTTTTGAGACAGAAGATGCCTTTAAAGTTTTAAATTCATTGTAAGGTTTAATTCGATTAGTGAATAATAAATAATAAGGTATTATGTGTAATAAAAACAATGTTTTTCTTTGTTCTAGAGAAATACTGTGAGGGTTAAGAGATATGAGGAAGGGGCTTATTATCGAGTAGCAGCGACGTCAAATGGTGAATGAAACAAATGGTTTCATACCAACGAGATATTTTGCTGAATTATTAAAAACACGTCATTATGAACCGTTCGCCGTGCACTCTGAAGGCTTGCATCACTGAAGACCAGCTAGAAAACCGTTTTTGACCTTAAAATATTGACCGTACCAACTTAATAAACAACAGATTCGTTATTGCATGAATTTATGGTAACGAATTTTTTAAGCACGTTTCAATAGGGTGTTTGTCGTATTTCTTGCAGATATACCGAAATTGTTTAATATTATTTTAGTAATAGTATTATTTTAGGATTAAAATTTGAGGTTTAGTTTCAATCTTCTTTTCGTAAAGAAAATGAATACTTAAGCTTTAACCTCAATAACAACCAATATTTACTAAAGTCAAATAAAATGTAAAATAATTAATACAAATAAAATATAAACAAACTGCCCATATTTAACCTTAAAATTACCTATTCTGTAAGTAGTTTTTACATTTTAAGTAGTCTAATATTCTTATTTATTACTTAATTACTTCGACCATGATCAAAGCTTAATGTTTATGGTGAAAAAATCCATTAAAAATTTAAAATATTTCATAATTTAAATATGTCAAAATAATACAAACTGCTTCTAGTTTCTTGACATCTATTTCACATCTTATTCAGCTGAAGTAATGATAAATAATTTTAGCAGTGTGTTAACTTATGTAAAATAAATATAACGAATAAACATATTTTTTTAATTTTGTTATCATATATCACGCATTTTTTATTCTAAAACCTTTATTGCAATAACAACATAAAAAAGCAGCAATATTTAAAAAATATTATTATCGAAAACAAAAATAATAATATTTGCAAAAAACCGCACTGTGTTTTACGAGATTAGAACCTGAGACAGTTTGAATTCCATACCAACGCTTAACGCTTTCTGCTATCTGTACTTGTTAAGTTACTATCGAATTTTAGCAATGCCATTAACTGGTCAAGTTCACGCGCATAGTGCGTGTGTGCTAGCATGTTTAAAGCGACGGAAATATATTGTTGTTTCGTGTAGAACAAAACTGCGTTATCTGTGGTGTGTGTATCGTGTTGCTTACACATACAAATGTACGAGCTATACCGCGTGTTCACAGCAATATGACTCTTAGCGTGCTCATGCACTTTTGAGCGCTTACTGTACAATGTTAAGTTTGTTCTTGGGATAAAAAATATGATAGAGAACATATTTATTGTATGGAACATTCACCACGCGAATTCAACTCGCACTTACCCGGTTTTTTTCTTAATTTTTACTGCAAATTGGTTTTCCAACATGACACATGAGGTTCTGTCTATCACTGCATTATCTGACTAAAACCTGGAGTTTGTCACCAGTACATTTTTCACTGGTCATTCAATTGTACATTATTTTATAAGAATGGTAGTATGTACTCCGGCAGGTGCAACGTGCTAAGCTCTCGTCGGCGATGGGTATCGAGCGCGTGGTGCACGGCGTGCGCGTGGCGGCCGTGAGCGAGGTAAACAGCGCGCAGTACGACGCGCTAGTGCTGGTGACGTCACCCGGCGTAGCGCCGCCGCAGGCGCTCGAGGACTTCGTGGCCGACGCACGCCAGCTTGACGCTGAACTCGACAAGGTGTGTGTAGCAACCCGTGCAGTGCTTCTCTGACTTCTTCATTGATTTGAATATGCCCTGAGAGTTGAGACTGTGTCATGCTCACTCAAATGTCTCACTGATGATGGCGCATGTGTTAGATCATTCGCTACCCTATCCAAAATGGTTGAGCTGATGCTGATCCATGCATCATGTTCGTGAACGGGCGCCATCAGTTGGGACTGGTCATCTCTTAATTGTCACGGCAATTTTTTAAAAGTGAAAACTTCTTTACGCGCGTTGGGCATTTTTGAGATGAGACTAAACCATTGATTTCGCGACATTGTAACGTAACGCAATTTAGCGACACCGTGGAGTAAAAGACATCAACGCGTTGACCGTGGAGTAAAAGACATCAGCGCGTTGATTCCGATTTTTTTTTATGAAGTTTTCCCTTCTGTCGGCACTCCCGGAGTGTCACTGTTTTTTTTTTAATGTTTGCTATGGATGCTTTTAACATGCACGTCTTTCTACATCGTTCTCACATGTATACTTTCAACTTGAATGATGTAACCGATATTTTGATTTAGAGTGGAGTTTCTTGCCCGTTCTTCTTCATAAGAACCTACTACGCTTTGGACTGGGCAACTGGCTTCATCTTTCTGACTGACCGACTCCTTGCTATTCAAAAGTGCCTGTAATTGGCTAAATTGAAATAAATGCTTTGCGTTTTGAGTTTATGTCGTCGTGTGGTGTGTGAGAGTAGCACGTGTTGTAGACGACGTGCGTGCTGCGCTGCGCGCGCGTGTCTGGAGGGCGTCTGGTGCTGGCGGGCACGGGCGCGCTGTCTGCGTACGACGACGTGCGCGCACTGGGCGAGGCGGCGCGCGCGGGCGTGCTGCGCGCGGCGGCGGCGGGTGCGACGCGTCCGGTGCTGGTGCTGCAGCCGCACCCGCGCTGGCCTGACGCCGACCTCGTGGCGCTGCTGGCCGCGCTCGAAGTGCTCTACGTCGTGAGTCACCTGACCTTATTTATTTCATAATAGCTGACCCGACAGACGTAGTCCTGTCCAAATTTCAATAATTCATACAAAAGTCCCATAAAAAAGTACTTTCCGTTTTTCCAGAATTTTCCTATTTTCTGGGCAACTTTTCCAATTTTTCTTTCCCTAAAAACCTTATTTGGACTATAATGAGGAACAATAAAAACAAATCTGTTCTACCGTTCTCAATCTCAACTGATGCGTTCGAACTGCGTTTCATTTTTATATAAACAGGGTGGATGTTTGAGAAGGGCGATAAGGGTAGGTTCCTTAAACGGTGTAGCTACAGAAAAACGGTTTTAGAAAGTTAAAGACAGTCTTCTTTAACTTTTTAAGACATTTTGATTTGCACATTATTATTTTTTTCAAAATTACTTATGACAAAAAAATACTGTCAGCAAGAAAATGTGCAATTATCAGTTTATCACTTTATACTATTCTCCATTTGAAATAAGATTAGACATTTAACTAAACCTTTTTTACAGTCCGTTCAACCGATTTTGACTTCTATTGCGATGGCGGCATGACAAATGGCAGCTGCAGTAAACAGTTGGTATTGTAACCACTTTTTTGCTTTTAATGCCATCCTTATGCCTACGACGTAGAAGTCAAAATCGGTTAAACGGACTGTAAAAAAGGTTTGTTTAAATGTCTAATCTTATTTCAAATGGAGTATACTTATTCAGAACTTTTTTTGATGCCAATCGATCCTGTTTCAAAACTGAGTTATTTTAATTTTTGAATTGCTTTTGTTTTTTATTTTTGTTACGGACGCTTTTAACGTGCACGTCTTTCTACATTGTTCTCACATGTATAATTTCAACATGAATAATGTAACCAATATTTGTAACAATATTTTTTATTTAAAAAAGTGTCCCTGGAGTTTCTTGCCCGTTCTTCTCCATAGGTACCTACTACGCTTTGGAATGGGCAACTAGCTTTATCTTTCTGACTGACCGACCCCTTGACAATTCAAAAGTACCTGTAATTGGTTTATTTGAAATAAATGCTTTGAGTTTGAGTTGGTCCGGCAGTTTTTTGATCGTATATGGATCAAAAAACTGCCGGACCAACTCAGTTTTAAGTACTTACGATAAAAGTCAGAAATCGTAAAAATCTTCTCCCATACTGTTTATCTCATTCATTATTTTATCATTATTATTTTCTCCAAATCTTTTTTTTTCGTATTTTTCTTTTTTCGTTGGAAATGAGACTCAATTTTAGGGTTCCGTTCATTCGGACGAATGAAAAAACGGAACCCATCACTTATGTGTCTGTCTGGTCGTCTGTCACAACCAATTTGCTCCGAATCTAATGGACCGATTAGCCGTCTTATTCATAAATGTTGCTGAACTTATAAGCAATGGTTAAAAATATTTTGCATTCATAAACGCTGTTTAATGTTATTCCCCGAAATAATTTTGGGGACTTCCCCATATTTAAATGTTTTTAGGTAAGGTTCATCCAAGAACGAAAATCGGAATTCTCAATTCTGAACGTACAGAGTGTACCGGGTGAGTGTACTGGTTCAGTATCTGTGTTACATACCTACTTAGATTGAAGTATGTTCTCAGATAAGATAGTTCATTAATTAGTACTAACTATAAAAAGTAAGTTTAAAAACTAAAACCCGACTAAAAGGTATGAAACAAGAAAATATTTCAGACAGAAGTCAAGACATAGGTACAAAAATGATCAAGGGAAAGCCGTGCTCGCATGCTTGTATACATACGGTCTACAAAATTATAATGGAATGCGACCACGGCTTTCCCTTGATCATTTCAGATTTGATCATTTTTGTTAGATAGCCCATTTATTGGGGAAGGGTTTATATCATCACGCTAAAACCAATATGAGCGGAGCACCAATGAAGAATGTTTCAAAATCGGGGGGTTTTATTTTCCTTTTGAGAGCTTCCAGTGCGTGCGCTGCGTAAACGGTTAAAGTTTCGCAAAAATGATGTAGGTACCCACTGTGCGTCGCGATGAGTCTCGTGGCGGCGCGCTGCGCGGCGCAAAACCACTTGCCTCTTCAAGTATCGTCGCGGCATGTCACGTCTCGGTGTGAACTGACCCTAACTTGTTGCAGTGCATTCAGAAATCTTTTATTTTTGATCAAGATGTAAAAGATTAAATGAATTTAGGTGACCGCGTACAAAATGTTATAAGCCTAAGTTGAATCCTATGGTAGAGTACGATGATGTAGAGTTTTGAACAAAGTACAGGGGGCCTACCACCAGCTCTTATAGCAGTATTATTATAATCTTACTTTGACTTTTGGTACCATGACGTCCATAAAATAAGCTTATTGTAATGTTGAAACAATTTTATTTTCTTAGCGATTTTGGTGACGTCACCTCTAAAAGTTCATTTAATTCGTACCACGACGTGACTTTTGACAACTAGCAATATTGTTTTAATGTCAAATTTAGCAATCTTAAAAAAGTTCCTCGGACTCGACGGAAATATTATTGTTTTGCAATTTATATTAAGAAAAAACATTTTCGTGTCATGTAAAGTTAGTAAAATGTATTTATTTACGTAAACTTGCCGAATGAATTGTGTATCTATAGATATTAGTACATGTGTAATTAATTTCTTGTTTGATGGCGAATGCATACGAAACATTTGAGTTTTTGGAAGCGGATAATGCAGAAAAATACAAATTCCCAGATTACCTCTAGCTGCCGCCCGGAAACCCGACTGCAAAATTAATAACAAAACACTAATCACTGAGTCTGACCACAATATATTGTTTCGAACTATCTTCGTCAAAACATTACACATTTCTTTGTTTTAACACTTATTCACTGAGTAACCTTAACCTTACCTTGATTCCATGTCGACTTTGTAGCCAGTTAGATCATAAATTCATTAGCAAATATGTTAAAATAAGTTCAACCCGTAGTAGTTAACCACTTGTAAACAAAAATATCGCTACATCGAGGCTGTGTTCAGAGTTACGCTGCAATCGATTAGAGCGTGCTAACACCCATACCGAATTAGTGTCAGCGCGATAACAACGTGCTGTGAATCGTCATACATGACGCCATAGCATGCGCCATCTTGCGATAACGCTGACCATGCCCTGTAATAATATCACCGTGAGCGCTGTCAAAATGACATTTGTGCTGTTTTGTTTTGAGTTGCACCATATCTTTAAACTAACGTGGCATTTTGGAAATTGTGCTTCTGGCTACAGTCGTCACCTAATCAAAGAAGAAGAAATTTGTTGTGTATACTCAAAGAAATACTGTAATCCAATCATCTTGTGCAAGTATATCTAAATCGGTACGCAAAATATTGATGTGAGCGATTAAAGCGTAACTCCGAATGCGGCCCGAGTTTCAAATATCGTTCTGTTCCGATTTATATCATGTAACAGCTTAGTCGTAGCTTATTTTTAATTTTTTCAATTGTTTTTCTTATTTTTCAAAGCCAAATCTTTTAGTATTTGTATCAATTTCATGGAAATTACTCATAGAAATTAGATTCTAATGCAAAGTAATATTTTAAGTAAAAGAAAATAATATTTTGCTTCAAGACCAATACTTCGTAGTAGCGATTCGGACCAACGTGTGAAAGGGACAGCGCTATACAGTTCACATAGCGTTGTTTCTTTTCTACTATAGCAGGCAATAGACAAATCTTACAAATAGTTCGTTCTTTCCCAGCACTAAGCAGGAATAAAACATTCTTGAACGATGAAGGTCGTGGTACGAATATGAGTTATGTTATTGTAAGCTTGAAACAAAACTTTCCTGAAATAAGATTGTTTCGTAAAAGATTGTGGTCGGCCCCCTGGTTTTCCAAAGCAAATAAGACGAAGATAATGAATCTCGTGAAAGATGACATTACAGTAGATAGGTACAAGAGGCAGCGGCATACCTGTACATATTCAAGAATTGGCTGTGAGTAGGCACTGGAGGCGACATGAGGTCGGTGCACTTACTTGCGTACTTCTAAGCAGCGATGGCGATAGAATTAGGTAGGCAGTCGTACAGATTGTCGTGAGTTTAATTTTATTTAAAATATGTTCAAGACGATAGCAGTGAGTTGCACGGCATATGTCGCATATGTAAAAGAGTTGGTCGTCTCAGAACTCACTTGGGTCACAGGCCGAGGACAAACATTATAGATCTAACACTTGCTGTAGAAAACGCGACAAGCCTCATTACAAACTGGCACTTATCGGACGAGCCTTCTTGCTCAGACCACAGAAGGATCCGTTTTACACTAACTACCAACACTAGGAAACCCGAACCAAGGCGATGTTCCCGGGTACAAACGCCTCTTGGCCTCCCTTTTAACTAGACACCTAACACAAGTAACTATGAAAGGCCAGGTACAATTAAAACACACCGTGACAAAACTATCAGAATACCTAATTGAAGCATACCACGCATGCTGCAAACTAAGAGCGCCACGAACTAAGAACGAGAGAAACCCTGAACGTGGAACGCTAAACTCAGAAATGCGCTAGGTAAGCAATTTAACAGAGCCAAAAACACTAGACTTCCGGCCGATTGGGAGTAATAGAGTAGTCTTTGTATAAAAGAGACCCAATATACGTACAAAAAGCAAACCAGAACCGCCAGGAGGACAGCACAGCGTAAATTCTGTGAATCCATCGAGACAAATATCGAAACCGCAAGGGTAGGGAAGATCCAATCAACCGATCAGGACCGAACTCTCGGTGCGCTTAAAAAACCCGATAACTCATACACATTAACTGACCATGAAACCAGTAAGGTCCTTCTCTAGAATCACTTCCCAGACTGTAGAGTCCTAAAGGAGAGGACGTGGGAGGCTGAACCAGAATGGACCCCAACGGATCAAAACTGGTCAAGAGTCCGCAATGTAGTAACAGAAGATCGAGTAAAGTGGGCTATCAACACCTTTCAGCCATACATGCTGGCAGGACTGGGTGGCATCTTCCCAGCCCTACTGCAGTGGGGGTAGATTATCTGACATCATGGCTGGTGGAGATCTATCGAGCCTGCATAGCACTTAGACACATACCTCTACTCAAACCAGTCATTTTCATACCCATACCTGGCAAAACCGATTATACACAACCCAAGGGTTATAGGCCCATAAGCCTTACATCCTTCCTACTGAAAACCCTCGAGAGACTCTGTAACAGGCAAATACGAGGCGGACCTCTCCAGGTAAAACCACTTCACAAACAACAGCATGCGTACTCCACAGGCAAATCAACAGAATCAGCGCTGCACAGCATGGTTTCTAAAATTGAATGCGTAGTGGACCACAAATGCTCAGCACAGGCACAGTCTTGTCAAAGGCGCCTTCATTAACATTGAAGGCGCCTTTGACAAGACCATGTTCAACAGTATAAACATGGCCCTCGACAGACACAGCATAGACTCGACCCTGAGTGGCTGGTTCACCAACATGCTCAAACTGAGAGCTGTGCAAGTCACAGTAAATGACACTACGAGGGCCATCGTTGCGAAGGGCTGCCCGCAAGGGCAGCTTCTAAAGAACCTTGTAGTAGACAGCCTCATTAAAACACTCAATGACAAAGGTTGTTTGACCGTAGGCTACGCCGATGACATAACAATAACAATAAACGGGACCCACGAAAACACTCTATGCAACCTCATACGTCAAGCCCTGAAAATAGTAGAGGAATAGTGCAACAAGCACAAATTCTCAGTGAATCCTACAAAAACCGAACTGATTCTCTTCACAAAAAGTGAAAACTGCCGACACTACAATTACCACGATTCTTTGGGACAACCCTAAGCCTCTCAACTGAAACTAAATACCTGGGCATCTTTTTGGACAATCATCTAAACTGGGCAAAACACACGAACTATATCACTACAAAAGCCAGCATATCCTTGTGGCAGTGCAAGCGACTGCTTGCCAAGAATTGGTGATCAGCCCCAAGGTTATACACACAGTCATCCGACCAATTATCACATACGGCTCACTGCTTGTCTATGTGGCCCAGGATAGACCTGAGAACAGCCCAAAGAGATCTCGAAAAACTGCAGTGGTTTGCTTGTGCCGCCTTTAGGGTCCATTTATCAGGAACCCCAAACAAAGATTCCAGAATTAAGAATTCATGGATGATGCGATCAAACGAAGGCATCACCCTGCGACGAAGCCCCGAAAACACCACTTTCAAAGGCATTAATTACAACATAACACTTACAGAAGAACAGTGTGACTACTCAGGCCCGAAAGAGATGAAAGTTTACACCGATGGATCGAAGACCGACTCCGGGTACCGCAGTCGGAGTTTTCTCATACGACCTCAACATAAATATATCCAGCCCACTGGGGATGTTCAACACCGTCTATCAGGCGGAGTGTGTGGGCATTATACAAGCATAATACTTACTTACAGAAGAACAGTGTGACTACTCAGGCCCGAAACAGATGAAAGTTTACACCGATGGATCGAAGACCGACTCCGGGTACCGCAGTCGGAGTCTTCTCATACGACCTCAACATAAATATATCTAGCCCGCTGGGGATGTTCAACACCGTCTATCAGGCGGAGTGTGTGGGCATTATACAAGCGGTCCACGCCCTAGAAGCCAGGAGGGTTACAGATACCCACATACGTATACTCTCCGATAGCTCAGTTCTCCGATCCTTACGGAAAAAATATATTACCTCAAAGCTGACACTATAATGTCACAATGCCCTAGAACAATAACGGTATCTAGCCGCAACACGGTGACACTGCAATGGATAAAAGGACAGCGGATCGCTAGGTAACGCAGCTAACGAACTTGCTAGACGAGGATCCAGCACGGCAGTCTGTGGACCCGAGCCCATCGTATCCAACCCCTTCAACCAATTACGCAGGTGGTTACAGGAGTTCACCCACACACAAGCGGAGAACTGGTGGACCTCGACACCGAGCTGCAGGCAGTCCAAGGAAGCTATGCCATCCTTGGGTAGCAGACTAACCAGGCGTTTATTACGCTGGACAGGCACGGCCTGCGCCTGGTGACGGGGACCATCACGGGACACTGCTCGCTAAACAAACACTTCCACACAATAGGCATAACGGACAGTCCTCTGTGCAGGGCGTGCATGGAGACTCGAGGAAACCGTCGCGCACGTGCTCTTTGAATGCACAGGCGTCACCCTGATTAGAACAGAAACCTTCGGGTGAAACCTTTCACAGATGTTCTGAAAAGACTAGGCGATTTAATTAACTGCTGGAGGGAGGTGCTGGTTGGAATAACCACCAAACAGCCGCCATGGCCCACGCACAATAGTCCATCTGACGGACTAAGTGCGGAAACCAAACCCCATAACATAGAAGAGTTGGTCGGGCACTAGCCAGAAGGTGTACATAATTCATAAAAATGCCCAGTACGTTAGCTGAACAAAGTCGCACACAAAGGGAGTTTGCTGCTGTATGTGGGTTTCCACAAGTAATTGGAGCTATCGACTGCACCCATATCAAAAACAGAAAAGTAGGCGGTGAAACTACAATATTTAATTGATAGTTCAAAAGGACATTAGCATAATAATTCATATTTTTTGAAATTTTATCTGATAAGGTACTGACAGTTTTGTTTTTTAATTTGGTTTTTGGCACGAGCACCATACACCAATTTTACGATTTTCTGTCGAAAAGCCACATTGTTGCCAGTGTCCAAAAAATAAGTAGTGGGTAGGTTAGGTTAGCAATGCTTAAATATCGTTTTTGAAGCAGAAATATTTCATTAGTATTTAAGGTTTAATCATTTATTTAGTTAAGTAATGTTTAAGACGTTGATTAACATTTTTTTTATGAATAAGCCTCTTGTGAAATAAATTTGAATTTGGAATTCCTAACCAAATGCCAGATATTTGAGATCAAAGTGCCCAGTTCGACAAAACCCCAATTTCATATGTAAGGGACCTAATAATTTTCATCTCAACAACGTAGCACATTCTTCTGAACTGAACTAAGTAGGCGGTTATTAGTTATAACCAGAGCACAGTGTTTTTTTTTGCCCAAAAAAAGTGACATTCGCTTTTTATTGAAGATTTATACTAAATATATCATTCCAAATGCAAGAGTAGAACACCCAGGTGTCAATTTCCTATACTTTATTTTTTTTTAAATATTTTAGTTTTCGTGACCTTCACACTGAAAATACTAAAAATAATTCGTAAAAAAAAATCTATACATAACTTTTTGTTTTTTGTATTTAAGTTTTATAAAGCATTTTTTGGTGCACATTATCCAGTTTATATTTATTCAAAAATGTTGACCAAACCTTCAAAAAATTTTTTTTTGTTGAAATCAGTATTTATTTTTTTATAATTTTTCTAGCACGAAGTAGAACCTCTATCTAGCATAAAAAGATTCCTTGTACTAAGGTTTATCATCAACAAAAATATTACGTTCAACTTCGGCCTAGGTTTCGAGAAAATGATTTTTAAATATTTGTATTAGGGTTGTCGACAGAAATTTTGTAAAAGTCTTCCTCTGTCATCTGCGGTGCTGGGTCTTCTAAAGGCTGTTGATGTGGAAAATACCTGGCATGCAGACGAGAATGTACAATCAAAAAGTCTACAGTCAGAAAATGAACAAGATTACTCGCAGGACGAGATTAACGAGGCGTCAAATATGGATTCAATAATCTTAAGCAACGAAGCCAATCTATTAGAATAAAGACCAAAATCAAGATTGCTAAATGTTTTTAATAACAATATAAAGTACCAGAATTTTTTTTTTGAAATTTAATCCTTTTTGTGATAACCCTATATTTGGAACTTTGACCTCTGCACTTAAAAATAATTTTCTCGAAACCTAGGCCGAAGTTGAATGTAATATTTTTGTGGATGATAAACCTTAGTACAAGGAATCTTTTATGCTAGATAGAGGTTCTACTTCGTGCTAGAAAAATTATAAAAAAATAAATACTGATTTCAACAAAAAAAAATCTTTTGAAGGTTTGGTCAACATTTTTGAATAAATATAAACTGGATAATGTGCACCAAAAAATGCTTTATAAAACTTAAATACAAAAAACAAAAAGTTATGTATAGATTTTTTTTTACGAATTATTTTTAGTATTTTCAGTGTGAAGGTCACGAAAACTAAAATATTTAAAAAAAAATAAAGTATGGGAAATTGATACCTGGGTGTTCTACTCTTGCATTTGGAATGATATATTTAGTATAAATATTCAATAAAAAGCGAATGTCACTTTTTTTGGGCAAAAAAAACACCGTGCAGAGTTATTTATGTACTTGCATCGAAATGTTGATATTAATATGGATCTTCCCGGGATTTCTAATAGACAATCCCGTGTGACCAACAATATTACAAATAAATAATAATAAAAACCTCAGAGATAGATAAGACAAATAAAACAAAGATAATTAACATAAAATTTTTATTAGTATTAAAATTCACAATGCACACGTGTGCGCATTGGAATTTTGCAACTTTGGACATCCGATGTCGTTTGATGTAAATTTGGCAACGTCGCACGTGCAGTGGTTTAAATTGTGTAAAAGTAAATAACTTTTTATTTAATAGACCACGGGATTTTTCTGCTCGTGACTGTACAGTCAGCCCCAAAAAGATGTATACACGGATAAGTAAGATTTATATTTGGCCTGCGCAAATATGATCACATGTCTGAATTTCGTACAAAGCTCAAGTGGCTTCCCATACGTCTTCGCCGGAATTCTCATATCTTATTTCAGCTCTACAGTATTCTGTTCAATCCTACAACCCCCTCTTATCTTAAAGAACGTTTCAAGTTCCTTCATGACACACATAATAGATATCTGAGGTCATCGGAAAATTTGAGTCTTGAGATGCCGATGCATTCCACCGGCTTTTATGACAAATCTTTTACAGTTCAAGCAGTACGGTTATGGAATGCCTTGCCCGTGTCGATAAGGCGTGCTCAATCTTTGTCCACTTTTAAAATTCTGGTAAAAAAACACTTCCTCTCTCCTTAAACATCATCATTACATATAGTTCCTTGCTCTTGTTTATAATTTTATGTATATCTGTTATTTATCTAATATGTCTATGTATATATTTAAATAGGTAATTGTATGCTTTATGTATCTGTGTATCTGTTGTATATTTAAATGGCACACCACTGACTACCTGCAGTATTGTCTCTCCTTTTCCATTTAAATCCATCCAAAAGTTGTCTGTAAAAGATCGCTTTTAGCAATAAGACCGCCCATTGTGTCACCTAATGTAAAATTTCTAAATTAATGTTTGTAATTTTTTTGGTGTACATAATAAATAATATTCTATCTATCTATCTATCTACACGGACACAAGGATCCATTTAATTTCAATAAACTTTGTTCCTCAACATTGTATCTACCGTATAGGTATAAAACATAGTATACAATTAATTTTACCAAACCCCTATACACCCTATGACCAAAACAATGTTCACAGTGATAGTTCCAGAACAAGGTAAACAAGACTGACAACCTCAAACGACTTATATCGAATGACACGTTTTAGCTTCGTTTAATGGAAGAACAAGAATGTTATATTTGTCCTTTTCATTTCATGACGTCACTTACGTGTCATTTGTTTTTTATTTGAAAGACAAATAGGTCACCGGGTATTCGCGTCCAATAAACATTACTTGATTTGATATTGAGTATTACGTTACAATACTGCGCCAGCTCGACGCACTGCCTAAGAAGCATTCGCTTTTGTAACCGCTTGAACTGAGAGTATTTGTACGTGTTGTAACCCGGAGATTAACAATCTCTTGCTATACCGACCGAGAAAACCGGCCTAAAAAGAATTTATAGGGTGTATGACATTAGGGAGAGAACCAATTAAACAAATACCTCTTTACACATCACAAGGTTTATTGTAATAAAACAAACATCAAACGTATACACGTGGCAAGCCACTAAACTTACAGATCTTTCCCAATATTTTAACCACTGGTTATCCTCTAACTGTTAGAGGCATAGACATACCTTGTTACGGAGACGGAATATGTTAGAATCTAACATATCCCGTCTCCGTAACAAGATATGTTAGATTCTAACATATTCCGTCTCCGTAACAAGGTATGTTAGTGGAAACTCAAATATGAGACCAAATACATCAAGCTCAGAGTCGCTTGTGAGGGTACGTGAGATGAACGCTTAATAACTTCTAGCTCAATCGAATTTCAAATTACCTAACTATGGTTGTGCTCCTAAAAGGAATTTAACGTTTGGGCAAAGCACCCAGAGACACAACCTAACACATTAAAACTATAACAACTGGTCTTATTGCCTAGTTCTAAATGTTTAGTAAAACTATGGTCACAATGGTATCACTCTCTCATAGAAATACTTAATCACTCAGATCTCAGATGATATCTCAGCTGACCACAACTGTAATCTCAGTTGGCCTATCTCTCTCAGCTGACCATAGCTGTAATCTCAGCTGGCGGAATCAAGTCCCTTGGCATGGAACACCAGGTAAAACTCTGGGTTCCCACGAACAAACGTGACCTACGGGAACGGTCCGTAGAAGATACGATAACGCTTCATTACCTAGGCGGCGACACTTCCTCGCACGAGGATTCGGATAGGTAAGGCCTTCCAATCCAAAGGGATGACTACACTGCCTGCACTCGTCGGGTCAAACCTCTGAAAGCCCGGGTCAAGCAGCACACTGCCCGCACGCTTGTCGGACCTAACCTCCAATCTCCCAGAACTCGGGACTAACTTCTATTGCGCCAGACCACGGGACAACACCAGGGCGTCACGTCTTTACACGTTCGTATTTCGTTCGTAGTTCAGGCCAGTAAAACAGCCAGACAGGTTCCTTCCTGCTGAAACACAACATAAGTGAAACCGTCGGTCGTTGGACACAGTCTGATCATCACAGAACTGGTACCTCTCAAATAGTATACCTGTTAAACCTCCATCAGCGCGTCAGGATATCACGAAAATCGGGAAGAACCCCTTATCTTCACACACGCTAGACCAAAAGTCTTGGACCACCACACACTAAACAGAATTCCCAAGTGACAGTCCACTTCTGGAATTCTATGATAATATTATCAATTATTTATTATAGTCAATTATCTTACTATAAAATGTGGCAAATTTTATCCGACTGTTAATTAATTTTGAATACATAATTAACATCAAAATAATGATGAAAACTCAATTTGGAACAGCGCCATCTATACAATTATTTTGTAAATGTTGAGATGTCGCTTAAGTTGTGATTTTTGCAACGTCACAGTGTAACATCGATTTAGTTGTAATGAGCAGTGAGTCATGATGTAATTAGGTACATCATTACAGGTACGCACTGTAAAGCTCGCCTGGACGCATTCACTGATGAAATACTCGAACTGTTATATTACACGCTAATGCTCCCGGTGAGTGACTGCCTTAAGATGTGATCGTTGTGACAATAATAATGTGTCAGTTTGATATGGTAGAGTAAATGGCAATTTTTTATGACATCGCATTTTCAAATAAAAACTTATTTCTAACACCTCTTGAGATTGAACTTGTGAATTGAATGATTAAGTATACATAATATATGTTCTAAGCTCACACTTATACACAAAAATAAATATTATTGAATTGGATGGTTACAGGGTAAAAGCTAAAATTGAGGAGTGGATAATTGAACAAGAGTATGAGGCTGTTGAAGATCTTCTTAACTGGATCTGTTGATTCTATTACATTGTTTTCTTCACGACGGCACCACCCCCCATATGAGCTCATATCCCCACGCACACACCTACACTCAATACTTGTCACATATGCACACAACACTCATTTCATTACACGACACCACACAACACACACACACCCTCACACACACAAACACACACAACATACATAATTACATTCATCACCAACCACCAAATCACACTAACATACACATCTGCACTTACCAACGTCTTATTATTTTATTTTTTTCTTTCTTTTCACTAGTACATAATCTTAGCTTTGACAATTCTCTAACTCTAAATCAACTTGTATGCTCATAATAATCGCTCGACCTTATTGTATCTACGCGAAGACACTGCCGCCCAAGATACAGGATTTTCCTAGTTTGGGGGCAGGGTACATTTCTTCTTGGCCTTTCGACCTCACTTTTGTATAATTATACTTAAGTTTGCTTACCTTTCTGTATACATATCTATTGTCAAAGTTTATGTTTTTTGTGAATAAAGAATTTATTATTTATTATTATTTTTTACGTCTTTGACATTTCTCGGGACCCAAGGGTCCCGGACCTTTGGAAGGCGTACGAGGGGCCGAAGCCAACTCGCAGAGGCCCCTTAGAGATTTTTTAAAATGAAATGAGGCACCAACCGACGATTATCCCTGTTATTATTATATTTGTGAGGCTTATGAGGAATACCATGTTTTGGTCATAGGGTGTTTAGATATTTTGAAACGAAATGTTTACATTGTTTTGGTAAAATAAACAACCATTCTTTCAGCTTCTCAATAATTGAATCATGTCTTTCTGATCATAAGCAGATATATCTCCAAATAGGAAGTTTGTCTCCTCAACATAACAAAAAGAAACATTATAAGGCACTGAATTATGAAAATTTGTACAAAAACACACTAGAAGCAAAATACAGCAATGACGACCACGACTACAACCACGACTACAACCACCTGGAGACATTTATCTCGGAACAGATAGTCAGGAACAAAATAGATAAGATTAAAATTCTAAACCCTCCACAAAAAGACTGGATTAATCAGAACATTATAAACGCAATCAATTCACGAAATAGTTTATGGCAACAAACCAAATCAGACTCAGATAATGACGGTTTACGAAAAAAGTTCCAGGACGAACAACAGAGAGTGAAGATGCTAACAAACACACATAAGAAGACCTACTACTATAATTTATTTCAAAACTGCAGTAATCAACCAAAAAAAATATGGGACCTGATTAACAGTTTGGGATTAAATAAAATTAAAGACAGCGATGCCCCTCCTAAACTAATGTCAAACGCTGGACTTCTAACAGAAGGTAACTCAATATGTGACTTGTTTAATTCTTTTTTCTCCTCTATAGGCGCAGACTTAGCAAAACAAATACCAGACACATATCACACAAATACGGGTAACATACTAATGTACGATCATAACTATACACATGACATAACACTAAACGAACTCACGCCATGCACCACAGAAGAAATAATTAGAATCATTGACAACCTCGACAGTGACACTAGCACTGGTATGGATGGTATTAGTACTAAGGCAATAAAATGTCTAAAAAACATAATCGTTGAGCAGCTAACTAATTGTATAAACACCTGTTTACTACATGGTACTTTTCCCGATACCCTCAAGATGGCTAGGGTCAGTCCTATTTACAAATCTGGAAATAGAACTGACCCAAGCAATTACAGACCGGTGTCAGTGTTACCAGTAATGTCCAAAATATTCGAACGCGTATTATATAGTCGCCTAAATAACTATTTGACGGATAAAAAATTTCTAATAGACGAACAGTATGGCTTTCGCCCAAAATCAAGTACTCTCTCGGCTGCAACGGATCTGATCACCAAAATGAAAACCTATATAGATCAAGGAAGCTATGCCTTAGGCATTTTCATTGATTTAAAAAAAGCGTTCGATACCGTGAGTCATCAAAAGCTGCTACAGAAGCTAGATAACATAGATGTTACAGGTACAGCACATAAAATGTTCAAATCATACTTGGAGAACAGGCGTCAAGTTGTTAAAATAGGAAATATTCACACTAGCTCAGTCCAACATATTTCATATGGCTGCCCTCAAGGTTCGATTATCAGTCCGTTACTTTTTCTAATTTATATAAACAATATTAATAAAATAGGGTTAACAGGACACCTAACACTATATGCGGACGACACCTGTCTCTTTTACTTTGACAAATCAATTCACGACATTATGAAGGACGCTCAACATGACCTTGATCTATTAAACGAGTGGTTAAAGTGCAACCTTCTTACAATTAATACGTCGAAAACCTCATTCTTGATTTTTACCACTAAAAATAAGCGTATACCGGACTTCTCGCCTCTCAAAATAAATAACGAAATAATAAAACGATCAACCAACGAAAAATATCTTGGATTAAGGGTAGATGAAAAACTATCTTGGAAATTACATATCGACCATCTCAAAAGTAAATTAACATCGTTATTGGGAGCGTTACGGAAAGTAGCAAACTGTATTCCAAGTAAAGTTCGCACTTTGATTTATAACTCGTTAGTCAAATCGCATTTAGAATATTTAATTGCGATATGGGGATCCGCAGTAGTAACAAATTTAAACCCACTTCAAAGAGTTCAAAATAAAATAATTAAAACGCTGTTCCATTATCATTATCTCACTCCAACAAAGACCTTATACGAAAAAACTAAACTATTAAATATTAGACAGCTATACATTTACTACACTTGCATTCTTATTAAAAACATAACTACCAACTCAATACAAACTAACACACAACTAAAGAAAAAAACAATGTCATATAACCTGAGAAATAGATATAAAAACCATCTTGAAGTCATCAGCGCACGCACTAATTACGGTAGAAAGACTATATTATTTGAAGGAGCACAGCTGTTCAATGGATTGCCGGACGATATAAAAGAGTGCGATAACGTGAATACTTTTAAAAATAAGCTTAAGAAACATGTATGTACATTATAACTTCTAATACTCTGGAGGAAATTGTATTGTATTATCATACGTATTACTTTGTATCTCATTATAAGCGGACTGTAAGTTCTTATGAGAATAAATTTCTTTAAACCGAAAATAAATTGCATACTTACTATGTTTTGTACCTGTATGGGGGATACAATGTTATGAAACAATGGTGACAATAAAATGGTTCCTTGTCCGTATATACGTCTTTTTGGGGCTGATTTTACATAATGCTTAAAGTTGAAGTAAGTAGTATAGTAGTGGCTATGAACGTAAATTGTGATATTCTGAGTAGAAGCACAGTTTTTTTTTAACCTTTCCGCACTATGAATTTCGTATGCGTAACCCCAGCAAAATGTTGCGGCTTAGAGAAATGAGAGTATTACAGATAATTAGTTCATAGTTAGTTGCACTTTGTTCAAGTATAGCAAAATTTGTTCAAGTTGTATTTTCGACGATATTCGAGAAAAACTGATTTTGCTGGAGTAACGTTACCCCAGCAAAATGTTTTTCAAAAAAGGCATTTAGCCTGGAACCAAGTACATGAAAAGATAGCTTTTGATGAGTTGTGAAAATTTGTTTATCTTATAGTTTTTGAGATATTCAAGATTTTGCTGGGGTAAAGTTTTGGGATTTTCAAAATCTCGAAAACTGTTCATAGCAGAAGTTTGAAAAAAATACCAGTTATAGGCCTTAATTTGTTCAAATTCGTTAAGTATTTCGATTCATCAACAAATATTTTTTGAATATTTTTTATTCCATTTAGGATTTAAAGCTGAATCTTTCAGGGATGTTTAACAACAAAATGAACAAATTTGTTCACTATAGTCCATCGTTTTGTATTCAGAGGGAGCTGTGTATTCGATCGCCAAAGAAACACCGCTTAAAATTTGATGAAATCTCTTTATATCTTCATATCGCGTAAAGTTTTTTAATCCCGATTTGTACACCTTAAAAGGGTATATGATAGGTATATGTAACTGCCTTTTATTTGTTTGTAAATGTACCAGTTTACGAGTAAATCGATTTTTTCTGATTCTTAAAAACAATTAATTACATCGATATTTGTTGATGAATCGAAATACTTATGTTTGAACAAATTTGAACAAATTAAGGCCTATAACTGGTATTTTTTCAAACTTCTGCGATGAACAGTTTTCGACATTTTGAAAATCCCAAAACGTTACCCCAGCAAAATCTTGAATATCTCAAAAACTATAAGATGAACAAATTTTGCTATTGGTATACATTTACAACTCATCAAAAGCTATCTTTTCATGTACTTGGTTCCAGGCTAAATGCCTTTTTTGAAAAATATTTTGCTGGGGTAACGTACTTCAGCAAAATCAGTTTTTCTCGAATAACTTTGAAAATACAACATGAACAAATATTGCCATACTTGAACAAATTGCAACTAACTATGAACTAATTATTTGTAATAATCTCATTTCTCTAAGCCGCAACATTTTGCTGGGGTTACGCATACATGAATTTCTCCTGTATTGAGGGTGCGTTTACAAACATTTAGACTCACATACACAAACAGCCAGACCCGGAACAACTACTTATAGGAGCGCAGCAGTCAATTGCTTAACCACTGGGTCAACCGTGCCGTAAAAGATGTACTTACATAATACGTAGATTTCGGCTTGGCGATGGGTGTTAGTGCATCTGTATGTGTGCGCACGTGTACTATATAACGCTGCGTGTGCATGTGACAGCCGCTGCAGATTCGCGAGTCGTTCCCGGAGCAGGCGCACAAGCTGACCGCGCTGGGCGTGTACGCTGAGGGACTGCGCGCGCCACTCGACGACCTGCTGCGCGACGCCGCTGCGCTCGACATCGCCAGGTAACACAAACACGCTCAAACACACACACACCCCCACACACACTCACTCACTCACTCACTTTCACTCACCACTATACAACACCACCGACCAGTGGGACCAAACTTGCACCCCACCATTACAAATTACTGCGTTGATTATTAATTTTCTACGAAACAGGCATAAGTGCAAAAACGAAAATTATTAACTCTGTTTTTTTACCCTGGTTATTTTGAGCATAACCATAATTAAAAAAAACGTCGTTGCACAGTACTTGTAAAAGGGACTAGTATAAGCCAAAAGACTACTCGTATGTTTTCTAAGAAAAGTAATAACAAACCTATGATAATTTATAACGGTTTAACAACCCTGATTGATCGATTTCGATGACAAAGGTATTCAACTATTATCTACCAGTAACAGTGAATGGCAATAGGTACTCATGTTTCATGCAGTTGAACGAAGCTAGTTTACTATACTTACTCTCCTTTGTGTGTTTGAATGAATATTCATGTTCAAGATGACAGCCATCAGGTGTGGGACTATCTAAGAAGCCCGATTTGACACCTATCAAAATACTTTCTGAAATGATGCGAAAAAAAAATGGGTTGCTTTAAAAACTGATTCTCTGACATCGTTTTATTACACGTCACCATCATCATCATCAGCTTGCAGCAGTCCACTGCTGGATATAGGCCTCTCCAATTACACGCCATTCAGCTCGATTCTCGGTAACTCTCATTAAGCTGCTACCAGACACCCTGCGCCGCTCCAAATAGCCTAAGGGCGTTCTATCTTACGTTTGCTGATTCGCGGTTTCAACTCAAGAACCCGAGAATAAAGTTTACAGAAATTAAGTGTGCTTGGGTCAGGTAAATAAATAAATATAAAAAATAAAGGCCGTTTTAACCAAATTATTTCCTGCATTGACATACTAAATAATCAAAATAAAGCTAAACACATATGTAATCAGATTTTGTTTTGATACAGGGTGGCACGGACATCGACGCGAAAACTGTTACCATGGATTCAGTACATGATTCTGAACACTCCTTTTTTTTGGGTTGGTCAATTATCAAATAACTTCTCCCGCTCTGAGCGGAGCGGGAGGGCGTGCAACGCACCGTCGACTCGGGCTTGGTCGTTAGAGCTACCCATTGCTCACCGTCCGCAAGCCCGCGCCTACGGTGGCCGGGAATCGGCCTGGGACTCCCGACGCCCAGGGCGACTCCTGCGGCGATTAGGGGCGTGAGGGCACGAACTTTGCCTCTCCCTCACGCGTTCCGCCTCCTCCTTCGCGAGCATTACCGTTTCGCAGAAGGAGGTGACGGCCTCCCATTTCCTCTCGCTCCGTACCATGGCCTGAACCAGGGCCGGACCCGGGAGATCACCGCCGCCAATCGCCTCCACGAGGACACGGTGATGCTCCGCCCAAGCCGGGCAGACCTCCACCGTATGCTCCACCGTGTCCTCCGGGCGATCCACACAATGGTGACACCCGGGCCTTTCTTCCCGCCTTATCCTGAACAGGAACTTCCCGAAACAGCCGTGTCCGGTGAGGACCTGCGTCAGGCGGAAGTTGAGGACGTCGTGATTTGCAAAATTGACAATTCTAGGTTAACCGGAAGGTCCCAGTTTTGGATCGAAAACCTATGTAGTAGTTTCCGTTAACCTAGAATCACGAAATTTGGCAAAAAGCAAGGTCTTACAGCACAAATAAAGGGAAAATTCAGAAAAATAAAAAAGTTGAAAATTAAGGTACATTTGGTACTTACAAGTTTCGCGAAAATATAAATTTTAAACATTTAGTAGCGCCATCAGGATGGAATTTGGTGTGGACAAATTTGCAGTCATGCATGTAAAGCGAGGAGAGATTATGGAATCCGAGGGAACTCAACTCTCGGATTCCATACACTTTAGATGCTTCTCCTCATCCGAAAGCTATAAGTATTTGGGTATGTCGGAAGCGTTAGGCATCAACATAACTGACATGAAGCAATTGTTGAAGGAGCGCTTCTTTGGTCGCCTGAAGAAGGTATTAATTAGTCTTCTTTCAGGCGGAAACAAGGTGCGCGCCTTCAACGGTTGGGTTATGCCGGTTTTGATGTACTCTTTTGGCATACTCAAATGGACTCAGACTGAACTCGACGCCCTGGATAGGAGGGTCCGTACACTGCTGACCGCAAACCGGATGCATCACCCACGATCATTGGTGATGAGATTGTACATCCCGCGGAAGTGCGGGGGTCGAGGCTTCTTAAATGTGAAGACCTTCCACAACCGCGAAGTGTGCAATCTCAGAGATTTTTTTTTTTTAAGCCGAATTGGGTATGCATCGCTATGTGGTGGCAGTGGACAAGGGGCTTACCCCGCTCTCCATGGGTAAAGAGAACCGGCATAAACCTATATAGTACTTACTACAAATGACCGCAAGGAACTATGGCAAAGCAAGGAGCTTCACGGGCGATTCTATCGGGCTCTTCATGAGCCTGGTGTAGCTTTCTAGCGTCCGTATCCTGGCTACGTTTTGGTGACCTTTTCGGGGAAACTGAAGGTTTCGTCTGTGCAATTATGGACGAAGTTATCTTGACGAATAACTTATTATGAAGGATGGGACAGTTGACGTGTGTCGGGCATGCCACCGTCCGGGTAAGTCCATCAGACATATTATCTCTGGTTGTTCTCGTCTGGCTAATGGCGAGTACTTGCACAGGCATAACCAAGTGGCCAGGACTATCCACCAGCAGCTTGCTTTGAAATATAAATTTGTGGATTCTGAGGTACCGTATTATAAGTATGTGTCCGACCCAGTTCTCGAAAATTACCATGTCACGTTGTACTGGGATCGGTCTATCATTACTAACGGGACTATTGTTGCCAATAAGCCTGATATAGTGGTGATAGATCGATTAGCGCGCCGCGCAATGATAGTCGATGTTACCATTCCACATGACGGGAACCTCGTGAAAGCTGAGAAAAAGAAACAAAAAAAATATCTCGACTTAGCACACGAGGTTGTCGATATGTGGAATGTGAGCTCAGCTATTATTGTGCTGATTATCGTTACGGCGAATGGCCTGATGGCCGAAGGCCTCGACCAACATCTCTCGAGGCTCTCGTTAAGCGATTGGATCAAGGCCCTGATTCAGAAGGCAGTACCTACTCCTCGATACGGCACGCATTGTGAGGAGGTTCCTGTCTCTGCAGAGGGCTGCAGTTTACATTCATTCCTATTTTATTTCGTTTATTCATGTAGTTTCTTATTAATTTTCATTTTTTTATATTTCTTAAAATAAACAATAAAAAAACATTTAAAAATATAAAAAAATAGAGTTCCGTCGGTGTCGGGAGTAGGGTCCAAGCTACCGGTGGTTAGTAACCACCGGTAGCTTGGACCCTACTCCCGACACCGGAAATATAAAAAAAAATAAATTAATGTAAACTACATGAATAAACGAAATAAAATAGTAATAAAATAGAAATGAATGCAAACTTAATAAAAAAATTGCACGCTTGTAGACGGAATACAATGACACTTAGTTTATAAGATCTCACCTGTACCAAAACAATGTACCTATTTCTGGCAAATAAACATTTGATTTGATTTGAATAAAAACATATCGCACCCTCTCGCACGATTCGCAGCGTTCAACTTCTAATAGTTCACAAGTCCAAACAGTCTAGGTTGATGCGTAGCCGTGTGTACCTCGGGAAACAAAGTGGAAAACAGTTGCGCAACTTCGTTGCCCGTAACAATGTTGCGCTTCTTTTGTTTATCACGAAGACAGAACATTAGCATGTCGCGCATAAGTCTATGGTAGCATGGTATCCGGCTTTTTATATATCCTTACATATTATAAAACAAAGTCCCCCGCCGCGTCTGTCTGTCTGAACGTGATAAACTCAAAAACTACCGAACGGATTTTCAAACTGTTTTCACCAATGGACGGAGTGATTCATGCGGAAGGTTTTAGTGTATAATTCGTTAAGGTTTTGTGTAAATTGGCTGAAATTTGACAATTATTGTTGAAGAAGTCGGAAAAAATCATGCCGACTGGGGAGCTTTACTGGCATGCGCTGCCTAAACCGAAAAATATACATCAAATTTATGTTCTACGGTATTGTTTATCTTAAAAAGTTCAACAAAAAAGTCCGCGATGGCATATCGAGGGGTGAAAGGCTATTTGGTTTAAGCGACATTTTTGCAACTTTACAGGAGAGCCATTTAAAGTTTAAAATTTCCACTGCCACTTTGGAAACAACCCAAAAATAGAGTTGTTTGAAGCGCCAAAAAAGTGCTCAGATTTAAATGAATCCGGCATCATCCGACGGAGAAAAAATTGCTGATTCCGAATATGTATATAACTCAATATCGCCCAAGATGTCGCTTAAACCAAATAGCCTTTCACCCCTCGATATGTCTATTGTTTATTATCTACAAAAACATTGTGAGTGTGTTAAAACTATTTTTGAATTTAGAGATCCTTTTGCGAAATATTAAGCTTTAAAGTGCAAATTGTTGTTAGAGTCAAGTGTCCCCCCCCCCTGCCAGCTAAATGGTTGGTTTTAGATATGTGAAAAAATTCACGGCAGTAGCTTATATAACGAATTTAAAAGGAAAACTATCACAGCTGAGAAGGCTTTACAAGTTAACGAGTAATAATCGACCAACTTAAATTTGCGGTTGTAAAAACATGTTCACCCATATATTTAATTGTTATTTCCGAAGCTTTTTTGACCGGTATAGTATTAATCCGTATCAAAAAAAAAAAAATGTTATTTAAATTGGGTATTTAATTTAGATTAAAATATGCCTTTAAATCATATAATTTAAATTAATAGTTTAAAAGATATCACAGTTTAAAAATTACGCGGAGCAACGCGGGCGCAGTGGTAGGAGTCAATGACGTTTTCCTCTGTTATTAGGTATGAAATCTCGGTAGTACGTTCCTGTGGGATATTTTCCGACATCCACGCGGGCGAAGCCGCGGGCAAAAGCTAGTAAGTATATAAGTCCAGCCTGTCAAAAGTAAATAAACTCGATAAGTAGTGGGAATTTCTCTCGATAAAACTCGATAACTACGCATGCGGGCTCGATTCATCTAAACTGCATTGTTTCGCGCGGTTATTTTGAATTTTAACAAAGGAATAATTAATTTTGTTACTTAATAAACCTAAATTTTTAGCTTCGAGTCGGGGACCAGGTGGGGCAGATGCCCCACCTTGCCTCACCGTGGGTACGCCCATGCGTGTAGTGTATAGTATATTTGCAATCTATGTGTAGCGCTGCAGGGGCGTAGTAGGCTATAATAGTATTGCAATACCTATTTGCCCCTTCCGGATCGGACAGGGTTTATTTTACATATTGTATGTATGTGTGGCACGGCAGGGGCGTGGCGCGCGACATCGGCGGTGCGGACCCGGAGCGCATGACGCCGCTGCGCACGGCCGCGTACCTGCGCGACGTGTTCGCCGGCTCGGCCGTGAGCGTGCGCGTGCTGGACGAGCGCGCCGTGCTGGAGCGCGAGTACCCGCTGCTGGCCGCTGTGGACCGCGCCGCCGCCTCCGTCGAACGACACCGCGGTAAAAAAAAACTGCATGCACTTAGCGTAAACTCGCATTTTCTAATACAATAATGTTCAACCGGGAACTTTGTAGAGAAAGTCTTACCGCATTGCAAACTTATAAGAATATAGATAAATATAGGTATTGAATTACCATAGGTCCCTACAGTCACGAGATAAATATATAACCATGGACAGTTCGGCAATAGTATTATTTTCATTAAACATCTCAAAAAGACAGCAAAGCAAAATATGTGATCATCACTTTGGCAGCATAAAAATCTGACCGTATGTTTCGAGTTTTTTCTTCTTCTATAACTCAATCAGTGCCGCTCAAATTGCAAAAATATATGACATCCCACTAGAAGTATAAATATCTGACAGGATTGTTTGAAAGTAGAAATGTAAATGGTAAACCATTTTATTTCCCTTTTTGGTAACTGAATTCCGCCGGTATCAATTACTCTTCTAAAAGTAAAGCCCTATTTATATCTTGCATGCAATAATTGCCTTGATGCAAATAGAAGTCGCATGTAATTATTGATTGAAAAAACTTGCATTCAATTATTGTATGCCATTTTATGGAAATAGCAATCGCACGCGTGTAAATATTTGCATGCAATTCTTGAATGACAATAATTGAACGTGCTTTATGGCATGCCATTATTGCTCTTGAACGGTCCAGAAACTTGTACCGTGTAAATGGGGCTTAAGTGAGTATTAATTTCATAGTCAATGCAGTACGTAGGCAAAAATGTTGTGTGGTGAGCTCTCCGTCATAGTTTTTACTATACGATTGATGCAGCGTGCACAATACGTAAAAATCTAAAATATTTAACTACTTTTTGCAGATAAAACAAATAATACTCGTAGTTAAGCGAAATGTTAGTAAGTATCTTATTCGCGATCTCCTGACTTTGATTCTAAGTAAGTTAAAACTTGTTCCCACAAAAACAATCATCTCCTAAAACAGGGCTTTATCTCTCCTACCCTTTTTGCTTTGCACTACAGGGTCCATAATGATCATCTAAATTATATAATTACCACCCAAGTACACACTATGGTAAGGCAATAAAGATATTGAGTACGTGTTGCAAGTTTGCGCTACCGGCTGGACATCGAAATCAAACAGTATTTCTTTTGTTTTGATGTGGTTTGTTGCTTTGTGTCCCAAAAAAATATATTGAAGCAGTGCAAAAGGTGGACTGGGCCTCTATGCGTTCCTGATCTCAGGCGAGCGATCCAGTGCATATGAGGGACTAATTGCCTGCTGAAGGACCCATTGCCCCCGAATGACATAGCTTGACCCCGTGCAAGCTAATCTGATGAGATCTTTCCATATCTTTCAAGTACCTGCTATTCTCTGCAAAGCACACACTTTATCAAAGCAACTTGAGTAGGAATGCGCCAACAAACACACAAGGCTCACTACTCCATATACTACCTACCTACTTACTAATCACTCAGTCAATAAATCTAATTCCCATATTTCAAGCTTACGGTTAATGTTAACTCTCACAAAGCATTTATTTCAATTAAACCATTTACTGGCACATTTGAATTGTCAAGGAATCGATCAGTCAGAAATAGGTATGAAGCTAGTTGCCCATTCCAAAGCGTAGTAGGTACTGTGAGCACCGCGCTTGGCTGCGGTACTTCAAGGATCGTTTGTGTATATAATTAAAACACTTTTGAATAGTTGAGACTATATTTTAAATCAATATTACACGGACACACGCGGGCGGAAGAGTCTAACTGACTCCCCATATATTTTTCTTCAAAACAAAACCTTCACGAATCCTATTTGAATATATTTGACAGATTATTCGGACGGAGAAAGATTTCATGCCAGCCTGTGACATATGAGGTTCCCTCTCATATTAAAGCCTCTACACCAGCTACGCCCCTAGATAAATGTATCCAGCAGATACCTTTATTCAGAGCATCCGAATAATCTTCAACCCTTCCTACCTATACCTAAACGAAACATTACCTAACGATGGAAATTAAAATACATAGAGAGGTCTTTCTCTTACAAGAGAAGGCTTAAGTCAGGACGAACGAATCACAAAGTCTTGATATCAGACTAGATCTCAGCTAAGTTAACTGACAATATGTGCTAACATGCACTCACAAGGTTAACGTCGTCATGCTTAAACCTTACTGCACCAAAACCATCGAAAAAGGCGCAGCAAGCCTCGGAGAAACAAACAAACTGATGTGACAGTTCACATCTACCCAGAGGGGGTTTAAAAAAAAACAAAGAACTCCACATCCTAAGCCTTAACTCCATCGGACATAATTAAGCCAGAGGGAACAAGGGTTCAAGAAGCAAGTGTTCAAAATTAATAATTCACGACCATACTCCAGAGGGAAAATCACAAAACCTCCTCACAAGACAATCTTTATCAAATGTCAGTTAATTCTGACTAAACTGTGATACCTCAGCCTTAAGTTGAACCAATTGTGTCAACTAGACACACCTAGCAAGGATTATATCCATAAGCAAGGTTGGTGTCAACCTAGACAGAGTACCTCCCCTCTCTAAATGGGATCACAGTTTCTCAAAAAATAATTACCCCTTAACTCGCATTAATAAATTCTGGAGTACGTTCATGCTAATTTAGACGAGACGACACATAATATTGAAGACGCAGACAATGGTTCGTTCCCTCAGACTTCTCAGCGATGTGAGGAGTTGACACCTCACTCGCTCCCAGCAGCGTCCGATGTTTGCTCCCCATGATATGAAACGAGAAAAATTATAACACATCAGAATAATAATATATGTTCCTCACTAAAATAATGTGTTAAAATCAAATGATGTTTATATCTAAATGACATTGCCAAAATGACAGTAAAATAAATGACATAAAAATAATAATTAACTTCTACACTATGACAAAGGTTTTATTCTCTTGATATGGGCAAACTCTAAATTTCTTATTAATTAACTTTAAAAATTCGTACTCTAAAATGTAAAACTTCTTTATAAAATGTTTATATGCTTTCGACCTTCTTTTAAATTTACTGATTTTCTGTATAAAGCTTTTGATTTTATAAACTTTCGACCTTCTTTTAAATTGGTTGTTTTTCGGTACGAAGTTTTTGATTATTCTCACATACGACCGCTTACTTTTATTTGGTGCTCTGCTTGAATTTTTCTTAGCACGATGTTGTTGTAATGTGGCTTTAAATTTTTTTTTATATTTATGTTCCTTATGGGTAACATGAATGTTATCGTTTGTGGTTTCGCCTGTTTGGAGATTTTCCACATGTTCGATCAGATCAACAACCACTCCATTATCTGTGACTGAATCTAATTCCACGTCATCCTTACTATTAAAATAAACCTGATCAACGACGAGGTTATTTATAAGAATTTCCTCATTGTGACCAATGATTTTCTCTGAAAAGGACACATTCTGACCTTCTGAAACATAAATAGATGGTTTAATAAATAATGGACTGGACTGACCCGATTCAATAATTTCTTCCACGTGTTCATTCTCGAACACTTGGGTGGACTCCTCTTCATCATCATCATCGTCATCTCTTCTTCTGTCTTGGCAGCTTTCTATCTTTTCTGGTGGGTCATCCTGTCTTCCACTAGAAAATAAACTGGTGTGATTATCTATATTCACAACATTTTCTTGTATGTCTTCCTCAGACATTGCTTGTGCAATCTCCTCTTCTTGCACCCTATATATTTCCTTGTGACATTTGCACGGGAACTCCGCCCTCAGCTTGTCACACAACGACTCAAAGGATATACCATCGTGGTATATATAATTATGAAAGTACATCGCTGGACCTTCAAGAAATGCGCGTACTATGAGCGCTAAATCATTATTTCGCCATTCATTGCTCGTGGCTATCAGCTTGAATGCTGTTATAAAATTCTCAAGGCATACGCCGTTTATGCCGGAGAAAGCCTGCATTTGTAGAGCCATCTCACTCTTTACATATTAACAATAATAATAAGAAAACCACTCAGCTTTGTTTTCCGGCGTGAATCTCCTGTTTCTTCTCAGTTCGGCGCTCCGCCACGTATAACTCTTCTCTTAGTTAGGCACCTCCACCATGTGTGAGGATACGGCGCTACGGCGCTACTTATGTCTCTTCTCAGCTCTTCTGTATTATATCAATGGGCGCCTCCACCAATTGTGAGCACCGCGCTTGGCTGCGGTACTTCAAGGATCGTTTGTGTATATAATTAAAACACTTTTGAATAGTTGAGACTATATTTTAAATCAATATTACACGGACACACGCGGGCGGAAGAGTCTAACTGACTCCCCATATATTTTTCTTCAAAACAAAACCTTCACGAATCCTATTTGAATATATTTGACAGATTATTCGGACGGAGAAAGATTTCATGCCAGCCTGTGACATATGAGGTTCCCTCTCATATTAAAGCCTCTACAGTACCTATAGAGAAAACGGGAAAGAAACTCCACGGACACTCTTTTAAATAAAAAATTGTTACAAAATATTGGTTACATCAATCATGTTGAAATCATACATGTGAGAACAATGTAGAAAGACGTGCACTTTAGAAGCGTCCGCAATAATAAGATAAAACAGAGAACAATTAAAATAAATTAAAAATAAGCCCTGGCGGCTAAGAGATGACCAGTCCCAATTGACGGCGCCCGTTCACGAACATGACGCATGGATTAGCACCATTCAGCTCAACCATTTTGAAGGGAGCTAAATGATCCAACACACGCGCCACCATCAGCGAAAAATTTGAGTGAGCATGACATACTCACAGCCGCCAGAGCACATTCAAGTCAATGCAAGACATATTACCCGGTGAATGGTAACTCTCTAGTACATAGTGCTCACACCTATGCTATGCAATTATATAATACAAAGAAGATTGAGTTTATACAATGCAAAGATGGTCTTACAATCTTCAGCAGCTCCAACAGTATTTGCAAATGTTAATCAATTAGTTGTGGAGCAGGACCAGCATTGAGCCAAGCATTTTTATCAGCGATGTAATCCCCAACGTATAGTATGCCTGCCTGCATAGTGCGCGTTTTATACAAGATTTGAATTTCGTCTCATTCAGTTGAAGTATGTGGGGAGGAACTCCAACGGGCAAAGGGATCGAAAAAAAAAGAAAAATATTAAGTTTTCATTCATCATTTTTGGTATTACGGAACACATCCAAATTTATCATAAATTTTCGAAAGCTAGTAGTGCTATCGCGTCAAGCAATAATTGTCAATGTTATCGTTAGAGCCCGCCAGTATGAATACAAAATCTGATTTAGTGAAGTCTACACATAGACACACAAGACCTCAGTACTTCATCCATGGCTGCGTAGGGTTTTATTACTGAGGTCACTGAGAAATCATTTCCCACGTAATCTTGCACAAATTGTCGCACACCATTAGCATTACTCTTTTTTTTTTTTCTTGTATCGATTGCTATTCATTACAAAAACACAATAATTCTAGCTTCTAAATTCTAAAAATAGATGAAGAACAAACATTTACTTTAATTGAAAGTCAAAAGAAGAAGCGTGTGCTGCTGCTGGATGGTCACAGTTACAATTTAAATATCACAAATAAGGGAGGGTCAACTCTATGGAGATGCTCCCAGCGCAATGAGTGTAGTGCATCTATTACAATAAATAAAGACGAAAACAAGATAATTCGTCAGTTAAATGAGCATACTTGCAAAGCTAATTTTGATAAAACAGGACTGACATAGTGATGGACAAATACAAGAAATTAGTTCGTCAAAAAGCAAAACCTGTCCAGAATTGTTTTGAAAAGTGGATGAGATTCAACATGTACCAGATTTTAACTCAAAAAAGACACTGTTAAGGGCTCGTCGCAAATATTTAAATGTTTGTAAAACTGAATTCAGAAACTTGAATGATGTTACAATTCCAGAAATAATTTAATGGCCGACAGTTTCCCTGTTTGTGAAGATGGATGTGACAATAATAAAATCTTAATATTTTCAACACCTGTGAGTAGACAATGCATTAAGACATTGAAAAATAAGATGTATTTCATTGATGGAACATTCAAAGCTACACCCAAGCTAAACTGTCCTGCAGGACTAACATGACAAGCGCGAGAACGCTCTTTTTCTCGTTTTATCGTAATTTTTCTACGATTCTGACGTCATTCTAATCCCTAACATGACCGTAACCGACGAGTAAACTCGAAAAAGGCACTTTGACACTTCTTTATCGCGCGACGAGAGGCCGATGTTGCAAATGATTAAAAACAAATAATTTTTATGATAGCAACATCAGCTTAAAGTTCTGTTTCATTCATTCAATTTTATGCATGGAATTAACTTGGAATTATGTACTTTATTGAATAAACGTCTCTCTCTCTTAATGATTCTCTTTTAATTATTTATGTTTAGTTTTTTGTGTAACCGACTATTTGAATAAAATTAAATGACTTTGGCATACTGAAATTAAAATACAAAATGACGGAAATTAAAATTAGTGGCACCTATGCTCATTAGATAAATCAATCATGAAAAATGGGCCGGCGATCGCAATTTGACAAATCGAAGTTTATCGATTTTAACAATCACCATAAAGTCCATGACATTGCAAATTTTGTTAATCACCATACCTACTCACCAAAAGGACTGACGTTTAAATAAATTGGCAGGTGGAGTTGATTCCGCTATTATAACCATAAAATTTGTTAATTACCACCCTTAGGAAATAAACTGGTGATTTTAGTAATTATGTTGCGAAGGTTTGATATTGCCATACAGCCATAATCCCTAGATTTCGTAAATCACCATAATTGGCAAAGTGACTGGTTATTACTGAAAGTAATAGTCATCTACGTGATAGTGCTCCCCTCCACTACAGTACACCGGTGTACATTCATATTTCATCAGTTTTAAAGTGTAATAAGAACCATCCATGCACAATCGATACTTGAGGGACGATTTCATAGCGGCGGCTAAAAAACACAAGTCATTAACAGCATCCGACTTGGGTCTTAATGGTGTCAACAAGATTTTTGTCAATGATCACCTGACATTTGAAAATAAGCAGCTACTCAACAAGGCGAAGATTTTGTCCAAGGAGAAGGACTTTTCTTATATTTGGGTAAAAACTGCAAAATCCTGGTAAAAAAAATTCTACTTCACCTACATACGCAATTATGTCAGAACTGGATTTGAAAAAAATATGTTAATTATTGTAATATTATCATGCTTTCTTTGTTTTATATTCGTTTGTAGGTCAAGTTTGGGAGTTTGAGGTTTGGGGGTTTGGGTTTGGGAGGTTTGGGGGTTTGGGGTTTGAATGTCTTGATCACTTCATTAGCAGCTTTAATGTGCCTCGATTTTGTTACATCGGGTTTGTTTACCAGCGCTAATCTTTTTTTTGCCGATCTTTTGTATTGTATGTCTTATGTAGTTTTTTTTTAAAGTCGCTTTTTGCTCATTCTGTACCACAATTTTCATATTTATGTTATCGTTTTTTGTAAAAAATTTTTTCTTCGCGGATTGTTATAACTTTTGCCTACTTTACACCGTTTACTTAATGAATCACTATAATCATCGCTTGTTCACTGTCTCATCAGCGAGTCAGAGTAGGGAATTTAGTCTAATTTGCGTGGTAAGTGGTGACATCTGCATAGCATTCCACATTAGTTTAAACCAAATCATAACACCTCTTTATATTTACTACAAACTTGTTCTAGTTCCGCCGCACTGATTATATTATACGCTTATTCTGGTACCAGCATTCTTTGTGTTACTCATAAATCTAATTATTTTCCCTTTTAAAAATGCCAATTAATATTTATCACCAAAATGTACGTGGCTTGCGGACTAAAACGTCTACTTTCCTTAGGAATGTGTGTTCGAATAACTATGATGTTATATGTTTAACAGAGACGTGGCTAAAAGAGGGTTTTAACAATAGTGAATTGTTTGATGATCGCTATATTGTGTGGAGACGTGACAGAGATTACTTAGATAGAAATCAGACACTTGGTGGTGGTGTTCTCATTGCTGTTCGACGTGAGCTCATTGCTGAGGAGCGCACTGACTGGCGCTCGTCCGCGGAGGACCTATGGGTAACTCTAACTCTGAAGCGTTCTAGACCCAGAATATCAAATAAATTACATATCTGCACAATTTATCTTTGCATGCAAAACAGAGGGTACTCATTGACTACACAGCTTACACATTTTTATACCAAGTTGAATGATATTATACTGAATAACTTGACGGACACTTTTATTATCTTAGGAGATTTTACTTTGCCAAACATAATGTGGCAACTGACTGATGATGGGTGTTCTTTTCGGCCGGAAAATATTCACGGTTCTATTCAGACGGATTTTTTTGATATTTTAAATACATTTGATCTGGTCCAGTATAACGGTCATAGGAACCTTAATGAACGGGTGCTGGACCTGATTTTATGTAACAATCACCTGACCGTTGATAAAAGCTCTGACCCTCTTGTTCCAGAAGACCCTCACCATATAGCTCTTAGTATTTTTGTAGATTTTGTTGAGTATCATGCGCTCCCATCACAACAAAGAAAAAAGTTTGTTTATAAATCAGCCGATTTTCCATCTATCACGAAAGAACTTGATCAGTTCGATTGGCGCTGTGATCTTGCCAAAGGGACAGTGGAAGATGCCTTGTCTTTGTTATACGTCAGACTAAATAAATTGTGTGAAACATTCATACCAACTAAAATCATAAAATCTATGTCTAATTACCCCCCTTGGTATAAAACCCCTCTAATCAAAATTATCAAAGAAAAGTTTAAATATCACTCCAAGTTTAAGAAATACGGCAATTTAGCAGACTATGATTCATTTTTAACTTTGCGAAGTCGTGCTAAATTATTAGAAAAAGAAATGTATGAGAGTTACATTGAGGTAATAGAAAATAGTATTAATAAATCACCTAAAGCTTTTTGGTCTTTCGTCAAAAGCAAGCAACAGTCTTCATATACATTTCCATCGGTTATGAAGTATGGACATAGCTCATCGGGACAGGGTGATGAAATATGCAACATGTTCAGAGAAGTTTTTAAGTTTAATTACCTCCAGAGCATTATCCCTGGTGTAACTCAGTTGGATAGTAACATGCACTGTCTTCAAACGTCTGCCTCTGATATAAGCTCTATTGAAGTCTGTGAAACCGAGGTACTGAAACTTCTAAAGGCTATTGACGTGAATAAGTCAGCAGGGCCTGATGGGATTCCTGCTATATTTATAATTCAATGCGCTCAAAGCTTAACTCTCCCACTTTACCTTAATATTTCGGCGTTCTCTTGGTGAGGGAGTGGTGCCACATGTTTGGAAAACAGCTTTTATTACCCCCGTACATAAAAAAGGCCCTAAAGACAACGTGGAGAACCACAGGCCCATATCTAAGCTTTGCTTGTTTGCAAAGGTTTTGGAAAAAATTGTTTACTCTTCAGTTTATTGTGCTATTAAACAATCACTTAATACCTGTCAACATGGCTTCTTAAAAAACAGGTCTATTGTGTCCAATTTGCTTATCTGCTCCAACTACTTGTCCTCCACCATGTCAGAACCCTCTCAAGTGGATGTGGTCTACACTGATTACAGCAAAGCATTTGACCGTATAGACCACAGTATCCTTTTACGTAAGCTGCTTGCAGTGGGTATTAGAGGCGATTTATTCAGATGGTTTACATCTTATATTGAGAATCGCTGTCAAACAGTCGTACTAAATGGTTACAGTTCTGTAATTGTTAAAATACCCTCAGGAATACCACAAGGATCCCTTTTGGGTCCTTTACTTTTTATTATTTTTATTGTAACGGCTAGGGCTGCACAGGGTAGGCTGTGCAGGCCGTTAACGGATAGGTAGATTTAGGTAGAAAATAAAATAGCTAGATATATTAATAGATATAATTTATAAACAGTAGTAGTAGTACACGGCTAGGTCGTGGGTCAGATCCTGACACTGAGTCTGAGCACTCGCACACTTAGGATAGAAGGGAAGGGTACCGTCCTTGGTAGCACATGGTAGTGGTAGTCGTAGTGAACGCCTGTCAGCACAGGCGCGCGGCGGTAGACCGCAGGTAGGCAGGCATTGGCCACAGGCGGAGATCGCCTTTCAGCACAGGCGTGCGGCGGTAGGCCGCAGGTAGGCAGGCCTTTGCCACACGTGGAGATCGCCTGTCAGCACAGGCGCGCGGCGGTAGGCCGCAGGTAGGCAGGCATGCGGCGGTGTGCAGCCTGAGCCCGTACAGGGAGCCCTGAAAGGCGCGGTAGGAAGCGCATGTCAGATGCGTGCGAGCAGTAGCAGGCCGCATGCGATGTGTCATCTTCTTCCCCTTTTAGTGACCAAGGTACGGTACGGGGAAAGCAGAGTAGGTAGCAGCTAACACATCGCAGCGGCTTACAGGCAGAGAGAAAGAGCAGAGCTAGCGTGGCACAATGACAGATGCAAAGTGAGGTTAAGCATGGTGAACACGCGAGCATAGAATACAAGGTCAACAGATAGCAGATGGCTTGATTAATAGCTTATATTATTATAATACTAATGTGGAACTCACCCTAGGTCGGGGCACACAGTCCTGAGGGACACCTCCTTTAGGAAGGCAAGCGGCAGTCGAAATGACAGAGTGTCCTTAGAATATTAGTGTTGTGCCACGTTTGTAGTGATGTGGTTAGTTACTAATAGGGAATCACTCGACTAAATGTATTGAGACCGCTCACAACGCTACATTATAAATGATATTGGTTCGTGCTTTACCCGTTCCAAAATAATTCTTTATGCCGACGACATGAAAATTTTATGCCCTATATCGGAAGTTTCCGACTGTTTTGGTTTACAGCGGGATTTACATGGACTTCAAAATTATTGTCTCCTTAATAAACTTGAACTGAATGTTTCTAAGTGTTTTGTTAGTACTTACACACGCAAACCACATGCAATCACGTTTCAGTATAAGTTACATAGTACTATTATAAATAGGATAAGCGTTATCAGGGACCTGGGAGTAACGTTTGACTCTAAATTGCTTTTTGATGCACACATCGAAAACATTGTTAATAAAGCTTCCAGAGCACTTGGATTTATACTTAGGCTATCGGCTGATTTTAAAAACGTAAAAACGTTTAAAATTCTTTATTGTGCTTTTGTCCGCAGCCATTTGGAGTACGCCTCGCAAGTGTGGAACCCTAATTATAATATTTATATAGACAGAATTGAGGGAATTCAAAAGCGGTTCCTACGTTTTTTGCAGTGCAAAACTAGGAAATATACTCCCAATTATACAGCGCGATGTAAAAGGTTTCACATCTTACCACTTCATGAGCGCAGACGCATTGCAGATATGACGTATTTACTTAAAATCGCAAATGGTACCATAGATTGCCCTGAGCTGTTAGGTAGTTTAGGGTTAGTAACACACTGCAAAATGTTTCGCAAACCTAGTTTGTTGCATGTCCCTCATTCCAAGTCCGCGTACAGGCAGAATTCATTTCTAATCCGTGCGTGCAGACGTTTTAATAAACTGTCTGGTGAACATGATTTGGATATATTCAACACCAGTGTTTCTCGGCTTAAGCATTTGTTGGTAAAAAGCTTCTTTACGGAAAAGTAATTGTTAGCAAAACTGTTTTTAGTTTGTAATTTATCGTGTGCTATTTTTTTTTCTAATTTATGTTTAATAGGTATTTTGTACCGACCTTTTTTTTCACTTTTTTATGTCACGTGTTTATCAGTGGAAACTTGTAAATGGCCTTCAATTTTATATAATTTAAGAACACTGTGTAAGTTAGCTGTAAGTTTCCCGAATATAATAAAATAAAAAATAAAATAAAATCCTAGCTCTAGTTACTAATTTAATTCCGAATATAATTATTTAACTCAAAATAGACAGTAATCCCCGAATTAATCTTAAAGTCGTTACCCCAATATCATAATCTAAAACTGTTTAATAAAACTACATAATATTTACAATATTTCAGGGATAAGGAAAATAATATGAAACACCAAGATATTTTGTCAGTCATTTATATTTCTTTGCCAACATCAAATTCAATATTCTACACCAAAGTTTAAGATAATTAATTGATTCAGGCGTGACCTTGCGGAAATCCATTATAAAATACAATAGACGTGGATATATTTAGTAACTTGTTCCGCTTAGCTATTTCTAAAGAGCCATAAAAAACTCCTGAAAGAAATCGACATGTGTTTCACCTCTCAACGAGGCATCCTCAGGATGACGATGGACCTGTTGCGAACTCGAACACGGCGTGTTGCCACACCAAGCGCTGAGTGCCACTCAGCGCTTGGTGTGGCATTCAGGAGTTTTTTATGGCTCTTTAGAAATAGCTAAGCGGAACAAGTTACTAAATATATCCACGCGCGTATTTTATTCTACACCATACCATCACATCTCCTATTCCCCACATAATATCACAATTCAATCCGTATTCTAATATTTACCATAAAACTAATAGGTTACCTTAATTTACAGTAGATCTCCAACCAATACTATGCCAATCTATCTTTTTACCGACACAGGCACTAAGCACGTCTTACCGTCACGAGCGCCCAACCCAGAAATAAGGTTCCCGAGCTTCTCTTGACACATCGAATCTTTGGGTGTTGCCAGTACAATATCCAACAATTACGTATTAATATATTGAAACATAACATTCGTCCATCCTGACATCGTGCATGTCCTCATGCACGTAAATGAATAAGCATCTAAAACCTAACACTCGGCTCACAATTATTTACACGTTATTTCTAAAACTGTTTGAGAACCATTCTTCTCGCCATAATATTAAATATAATACAAATGAGAGAACAATTATTGAAATTTTCACTAAGTATGACATGACGGTATACTATGACGTAAACTCAAACTCAAAGCATTTATTTATATTAAACCATTTACACATTGAATATCTTTGTTTCCATATCCTGCAATAGTCCTACACCAACCGGGGGTTGTCCTTGGGTGCCCTTGCACAGTGCGAACAGGGATAATCGTCGGCTGGTGCCTCAACACTTAAAATATCCAAGGGCCTCTGCAAGTTGGCTTCGGCCTCCCATACGCCTTCCAAAGGTCCGGGACCCCAGGGTCCCGATCCCGAGATATGTTAAAGACATTTAAAAATAATAAATAGTACAGCACGCATAACGATCTCCCTGGTTATGTATTTTTTTCAAATGGCAACAAATTGTAGGCATTGCGATATTCTGTTTCTTTCTCGTAATCAAGGTCATTTTAAGGTAACAAAACGGTAACCTAAATAGAGGTACCCTGTTTTTTCTTCTTGGGTTACCCAGATAGCGGTAAACCTTAATCGTAGAAGTAACCTAAATTCTTCGATACCTGTACCGTAATTTATAAAGGTTTTCGGTCCCTGATTTTGGCGTCGCTTGTTTCGTCAGATAGCTTTGATCTTTCTTTAATGTCACATATTGACATGTGACAATACATAAATGCCACATATTTGTGCCGCTACATAAACAGGGTGTTAGGCAGACGTTGAACATACGAAAATGGCGGATCCTTTGAGCCGTCTGCTACGTCTTTAGGCCCAATACTCCTCGCCCAAAACTCCGGCCACACATATTTTTATGTTCAACCGTCTGCCCAACAGCCTTTTTTATATGCAGGCCACAGATGATCACAATATGTTTGCCGTCTTCTTGAGAACAGATATTAAAGAACGAATCATGAAATCAGATATTATTGCCGATCTGTCCATAGTAATATATTTATACTCGTGACTGTAAGAACTGGTCACTACCCAGTTTTGTACTAAGTATGTTACTGAGGTCGTTTATAACGCTTTAGTGCACAATGGAGCCGATTCTCTTGTCACAAATGCCTCTAAACTAAACGAAAAATCACCATAATTACTAAATTATGGTGATTTAACAGGTGGTGGTGGCTTTGACAGGTATAAACTATTATACCTGTCAAAGAACAATTTCCCATTCAGAAATAAACTAAAGTGACACGACTTAACTATATTTTAGTTTGACAGCACTAAGATGGTACTGAGATACTCGTATTTAGTGAAAATGGCAATTTTGCTATTCTGAATTTGACGTATTTCACAAAAAAAAAATGAAAATTTTCTAACTAAATATGACTATTTTTAATCGCGACTAAAAACGTTATCATGAACTTTAAATTCACACCTCGACTTCAAGTGCAATAAAAAATAAGTTCAAAAACTAAAACCCGACTAAAAGGTATGAAACAAGAAAATATTTCAGACAGAAGTCAAGACATACGTACAAAAATGATCAAGGTAAAGCCGTGGTCGCATGCTTGTACACCTATAAAATTATAATGGCATGCGACCACGGCTTTACCTTGATCATTTTTGTACGTATGTCTTGACTTCTGTCTGAAATATTTTCTTGTTTCATACCTTTTAGTCGGGTTTTAGTTTTTGAACTTATTTTTTATTTAAATTATTTTGGGGTTATAGTTTCGCGATAAAGTATTTGCAGAGCAGCTTATTTTTTTTTTTTGGGTTGTGTGGTATTTTAATACCAGCCTATTATTGTCCATCTGCTGGGAAAACGTCTCTTCTCATACAGAGAAGGCACGAGCATTGATCACCACGCGCGCTCAAGACGTGTTGGCGATTTCAGACTTATATATGTCACCGTATAATTATGAACTTCGTTAGTTTATAATCTATCGGTATTATTTCCGTTAAATTATAAACTGTCGAAGAATTGTGAACTGCAACGAACCATTTACAATTTAACGCATTATTTTTCGCTAGTTTATAATCTTTCCATGGGAAACCGAAAAATTGTGAACTGGTATCAAACTTGCTTGCAACATAACGCACCTTGCGCTAATATTAAATAGCCTGCCTGGCTGCGAGCAACTTGGAAGTAGCGCTCGCCGGCCGCTACCGCGGCACCGCTCGCTTCGCTCGCTCGGCTCGCGCGCGGTTGTTCACAGTTCTAACCTAACCTAACCCATTTCACCCAGTTCACAATTTTTCGATAGTTTATAATCTAACGGAAATAATTCCAACAGATTATAAACTGACGGTTCTCACAATCTTACGGTGACATATATACCTATATTAACTATAAGTCCAGTAGGTACCTACCCTAATTGCGTAACTTATTTTCGTAAACAATTTTGCCTAATTTATTTCATTTTGACAGTTCAACAACATTTATTGCGTTATTTACGTTGTTGAGCAGATTTTTTTTTCTAACTTATGAAGCAATGGATTAGCAATCTGTTTCAAATCGAAACAGATTGTGGTTGTGTTGTATTACGCAATTAGGGTACAGGTTTCCTCACGACGTTTTTCCTTCACCGATGTTAGAAATATCCAAGATAAACTCAGAAAGTACATTTGAATTGAAAAAGTCACTTTGGTACCTGCCCGGATTTGAATCCACAACCTCGTGCATGAGAGGCGAGGCCTTAACCACTGAACCATCACGGCATTTATGGTAAAATAGGTATTAAATTTACAGCCGCGCCGTACGTAGCAGTCTCCCTTTTGCTAGTTTTTAACAATTTAAACATATTTATTTACTTGGACAATATGATATATACATATTTGTAATGTGCTCGTCAAGTCCTTCCATTTGATACCCAACATGGCACAATTCAATTATTTTTATTTTTTATTTCGTTACTTTATGTCCTCCCGAGGGCGCCATATTGCATTTAATGTGACGTCACATAGCCTATAACCAGCGGACAATCAAAACGCTTCCAATGATACTTCATTTGTCAAATTATGATCGGCAGTTTAGAAGTTATGAGGTAACAGATGAACATACATACATACATACATACCGGTCAAAATCATAACCCTCCTTTTTGCTTTGCCGTAGTCGGGTAAAAACAGTACCTACCGTATTTTTTTCTTTTGCTTATGTCTCGAAAACGGTGTGTCCAATCACAAAAATACTGAAAATTTCAACCCCCTTTATAGAACTCTTTAACCCCTAACACTCGACATGTAGGTAATAATTTTTCTTATTTTCCATACAAAAAGTGAAATAAAAAAAACACGTGGTAGGAATCGCGTGTGGAGTCGCGATTGTCAAATTCAATTTAGATGTGTCAAAATTATTTTTAAATTTGGAGAATTTATTTTGCAGGCTTTGAGATTCTCATAGCCGAACCAAACCACCGAACTAAACTATCACTAAAATTCCTTACTTTAGAGTAAGGAATTTTAGTGATAGTTTAGTTCGGTGTACAAGAGAATCGGCACCACTGTATTTCTATAATATCTTGATTATATTAAAAACATCTCGGGTTACACACGCGTGTACTGACACTGACGCGTTCATGTCGCAGGTTGCGTGATCTTCCTGGAGTATGTGCCGCAGAATTATGAACGCACCGTGATGCTGGTTGGGAAGGTGAGTGCCGCCGAGGTGTCGACAGAGGGTGACAAGTGTGTGCGATGTGCGAGGTAGTGACGCGTGTGTGTCCGCAGGGCGTGACGTACGACACGGGCGGCTGCGACATCAAGGCGGGCGGCGTGATGGCCGGCATGTCGCGCGACAAGTGCGGCGCCGCCGCCGTCGCCGGCTTCCTTAAGGTGAGGCCCTTCACACTCTATTAAAGGGTTAAGTAGCCCTAGACATTGAAGGAGTGACGTCATAGTTGTGTGCCCGCAGGCGTGCGACTCGCTGCGGCCGGCGCTGAAGGTGGTGGCGGCGCTGGGCATGGTGCGCAACTCGGTGGGCGAGGAGGCCTACGTGGCCGACGAGCTGCTGCGGAGCCGGCGCGGCCTGGCCGTGCGCGTGGGCAACACGGACGCCGAGGGCCGCATGGTCATGGGCGACCTGCTGGCCGAGATGTGCGAGCGCGCGGCCGGCGAGCGCAGCCCCACGCTGTACACCGTGGCCACGCTGACCGGGCACGCCGTGCGCGCCTACGGACGCGGCTACACGGCGCTGCTGGACAACCACGCGGCGCGCGCGCTCGGCCACGCCGCCGCCTTCCGCGCCGCCGCCGAGCGCCTCGGGGACATGGTGGAGGTGTCGACGGTGCGGCGCGAGGACCTGGCGGCGCACCGCGGCAAGGCGCCGGGCGAGCACGTGCACCAGGCCGACAACGCGGCGTCGTCGGCCCTGCCGCGCGGCCACCAGGCGCCGGCCGCCTTCCTGCTGCTGGTGTCGGGCCTGCACGAGGCCGACGTGCCGTACGCGCACCTGGACGTGGCCGCGTCGGCCGGCGACCTGCCGCAGCCGCCCACGGCCGCGCCGCTGCTGGGCCTGGCCGCGCACTACGGCCTCGTCGCCAAGCGCTAGCGCCGGGCTCACCTGGACGTGGCCGCGTCGGCCGGCGACCTGCCGCAGCCGCCCACGGCCGCGCCGCTGCTGGGCCTGGCCGCGCACTACGGCCTCGTCGCCAAGCGTTAGCGCCGGGCTCACCTGGACGTGGCCGCGTCGGCCGGCGACCTGCCGCAGCCGCCCACGGCCGCGCCGCTGCTGGGCCTGGCCGCGCACTACGGCCTCGTCGCCAAGCGCTAGCGCCGGGCTCGATGAAACATTAAGCATATAATATGTATAATAAGACTTGAAGTACATACCTGCATAATCATAATTCATTTATTTTTGGATGTTTATCTTTTCTTTAATCTATCAAAGCATAATAAGTAATGATAGAATATGTACCTATTATTTATATCATTACGTTGATTTATAAATAAAGTTGTACGTTATATAGCGTGTAGTTTATATGCCGGCGTCCACGTAGTGCGACGGCTCTCTGCGTGGTCTGGGCGACAGATACGGCTCTGCAAAGCGATCAATAAGCATATTGTAAAAAATAAACATTGGTGCCGATTCTCTTGTAGGTACACCAAACTAAACTAACTAAACTATCACTAAAATTCCTTACTTTTGACTATGAGAATCTCAAAGCTATTCTGCAAAATAAATTCTCTAAATTTAAAAATAATTTTGACACATCTAAATCGAATTTGACAATCGCGACTCCACACGTGATACCTAACCACGTGAATCTTTTTAGAACCAGAGGCGCGCAGGTGGGGCAGCCTCGACGTGTTTTATATGGAATTTGTCACTTTTTGTATGGAAAATAAGAAAAATTATTACCTAGTGTTGTGTTAGGGGTTAGGTATTTTAAAGGGGGTCGAAATTTTCATTATTTTTGCGATTGGACACACCGTTTTCGAGATATAAGCAAAAGAAAAAAAAGATTCAGTACTATTTTTGCATCTGAAGTCGAGGTGTTGGTGTGAATTCAATGAAGTGTTCATGACAACCAATTTTATTCCACACGTTTTTAGTCGCGATTAAAAATAGTCAGATTTAATTAGAAAATCTAAAGGAGAATGGTCAAAAAAAACCCAGTGCGAACAGACACAGGATGTAGCTCAGAATTTTAGTAATATTTAGTGATATCATTCTGTAAATATCTCACAATTAGATTCGATGGCAAAATGTGGATATTGTGCTATTTGTTTTTCATCAGGGGTGATTTTTTTTCTTTAAGATTTCTTCGTTTTGGGTTTTTCCGACGACATACATACTCACACCGCGCCCATAATCCCAAAGGAGTAGGCAGAGACTGCACATTGTCAAAATCAACTTTCCACAGTCCATTTTTCCCCGTTTTTTGCGAGACTCAGCGTGATGAGTGGCGAACTCCGTCGCCGCCGTTTGAATGTTAAGTCTCATATTAGTCTCTTAGTCGAATTTTACGACACGCCGAGAAAAAGGCGTTGCTCGTAATCGAAACGACACGGCTTAAATAAATAAATACATATATAGGGTGACTGGTAAGTAGTGACCGATATTTAAACACGTGATTACTTTCCCAAAAAAACGATTTTTTTATTTGTTTGGTTAATAGGTTGCATAATCAAAACACCATTTTAAATTACAGAAAAATGTATTTATAAAAGTTTACATATCATCTAGATCAGCGGTACTCTAAGTGTGTTCCGCGGAACCCTAGGGTTCCGCGATACCCCTGTAGGGTTTCCGCAAGAATTTAGAAAAAAAAACAAAACACCTCTCTCTGGTCACTGGTTGAACGTTTTGACTCCGCCCGCCGCGCGTATACTTGTGAGCGCGCAGTCCCTTTGATAAAAGCCGCCTCTGAATTAGACGCTATAGTTGTGAACAAGCGACTTTCGGCTCTATTTTCAAAAACATAAAGTCGAGATTGTTTACAACGCATTTTTTTGTATTTCTATTTTTATTTCCGCTTTTTGTTTATCAAAGGAGCCGACTCGAGTCTTTTTGAGAATGTTCGAGTTCGAGTCTAGGACTAAGTATAAAAGCGGTGATCGCGCGTCGCGCCTCGTCAGTCAGTTGACGATTAGCGTTCGGAGCGATAAGTTCGTACCTACCTACTTACAAGCTGGCTAGCCTGCTGCCTGCTTGTAAGTTCTACTGCCTGCTGTATTATGATTATATCAGTTTCAATCTCCTTATTTAGTGAACTTTTCTACCACGGGTAACTTCACTCTATCATCTTTTGCCTTACTAGATACTGATGAGACAGAAGTAGAAAATATAATCATGTCATTGAGAGATGAATGCGCAGTTGGTTGGGATGAAATATCAAATAAAATTATTAAACATTTCAGAAATATTTTAGTACCTCCACTGACTTACATTTTTCGTATGTGTTTATCCTTGGGCATTTTCCCTGAGTGTCTCAAAAAAGCAGTTATCATCCCTGTTCATAAATCAGGCAGTAAAGAACAAGTAACAAATTATAGACCTATTTCTCTATTGCCTTGTATGTCCAAAATATTGGAAAAAATTATAAATAAAAGGTTGTTCAAATACCTAGAGGACAAATCAATTTTATCGGATCGACAGTTTGGTTTTAGACCTAAAATTTCAACTGCCGATGCCGTACATCATCTAACTGATTTTCTAGCACAAAAACTTGACAAGGGTAACCATACAGTAGGTATTTTCCTGGACCTTGCCAAAGCTTTTGACACAGTATGTATCCCTACTCTATTGCGCAAGCTTGAGACAGTAGGTATAAGAGGTATCCAGCTCAAACTTTTCAAAAGTTACCTAGAAGACCGTACTCAATGCGTTAAGATTGGCAATGTCCTCAGCGCAGACCAAAAAAACACGTCTTTTGGTGTTCCCCAAGGAAGTGTATTAGGACCCACTATGTTTTTGATATACATAAACGACCTTTGTAATCTTAAACTACAGCACGGTACAGTAATATCTTACGCTGATGACACTGCTCTTCTTTTTGCGGCTGAATCGGAACATGAAGTTCACAAGCTTGAGCAAAACGGCTTCAATATTGTAAATAAATGGCTTCAACATAACACATTAACCCTAAATACGGATAAAACAAACTATATAAAGTTTTCCATGCGCAAACCAACTTCCGATTACTCCTCGACGCTATATGCTCATTGTTGCACAGTCCCCGCAGAATGCCCGTTAAAGTGCCCTAATATTAATAAGACTAACCAAATAAAATACCTAGGTGTTATATTAGACGAGACCCTTACTTTCAAACAACATATAGAAGTCTTAAATAATAGAGTTCGTAAGCTCATATTTGTATTTAAGCAGCTGCGACATATTGCGGATCCAAAAATAATTAAGCAAGTTTACTTTGCTCTATGTCAGTCAATTTTGACATACTGCATTACCTCATGGGGTGGAGCAGGTAAAACTTTATTAATACAAGTCGAAAGAGCTCAAAGAGCGATTCTCAAGGTGTCTACGTGCCGCCCTTTCCTTTTTCCCACTAACCAGCTCTATAAAAATTGTGAAGTACTAACAGTCAGGCAGTTATTCATAATGAGCATTGTACTAAAACAACACGCAGCCCTCCGCTTCAGCACTGAACTTATTAAAAAGAGACGGAAAGATATAGTTTGTCCCACAAAAAGCACAAAACATGCTTTTACAGCCAAATTTTTTGTTTTTCTGGGACCACTACTCTATAACAGACTTAATGCAAAAGCAAAAATTTATTCCCAAAATTTTGTAAATTGCAAGAAAACTCTGAAGGAAACATTACAAAATTTGTCCTATGAAGATACAGAGAAGTTATTAGTTGTACTTAAATAAATATTAATTGCACTTTTTATTATGATTAGTTAGCTTAAATTAATATACTAAGATTTTAGCAGGTAAGATTTTTATACTGTTTACACCTCTTTTACATACCTATTAGTTGACTAATTTACCTTTTGTATATGATGTGATTACTGTGATTATTTAGATATAATGTTTTACCTTTTCTCGCCTGAAACACAGGATGTCCTAGTTCAGGCATGTAACACTTGTGAACTATTACATAGAATTACGAAAAATGTTTTTACTGTACTACATTATTTTTTGAATAAACTTATAAACTTATAAGTTTTGTACATTTCTTCTTTGGACTAAACTTTGTCTCATAAACGCAGTAACGATTGTGCATTATTTTGACCCCACCATCCTGACGTGTAACATTATTAATAAAGAAGAATGGAACGTTGGCTTAAAGGTGTTAAACGTGTTGCAACAACATCTTCTAATGATGCTGAATGTTCAAAAGCAGTACGCGCGGAGAATACAGCAATTACCGATCCAGACGATGATGCCACGACGTCAAGCTCCACGGTTTCAAAGACGAAAAAAAGGAAGTATGATGAATCATATATCATTTTCGGATTTGTTGATTCAAACGGCTCACCTCTCTGCATGTTATGTAGTAAACTGCTTCCTAATAGGTCCATGGCACCTGCCAAATTGCGCAGACATTTAGAAACTGTACACCGTTTTTTTTTTTTTTTTGGGTGGTAAATTGTCAAATAACTTCTCCCGCTCTGGTGGGCGTGTCAGACTCTTACTGACTAAAACCCACCCGTGTTCCTTCGGTTGTCCTGTTGCCGGGGGCCACGATTTCCCTATCGGTTTTCTTCGAACCCCCGGCAGGCATTGGCCCTAACGGACCCCGTCAATTCTGCTGACATCTCTTTGAGGCGCGCGTGGAACACAACGCGCCGTCGACCCGGGCTTGGTCCTTATCGGACGGCGAGCTACCCATTGCTCACCGTCCGCAAGCCCGCGCCTACGGTGGCCGGAAATCGGCTCGCGATTCCCGCCCCGGGCGTCTCCTCCTGCGGCGGTTAGGGGCGTGAGGGCGCGAAATTTGCCTCTCCCTCACGCGTTCCGCCTCCTCCTTCGCGAGCATTACCGCTTCGTAGAAGGAGGTGACGGCCTGCCATTTCCTCTCGCTCCGTACCATGGCCTGAACCAGAGCCGGACGCGAGAGATCACCGCCGCCGATCGCCTCTACGAGGACCCGGCGTTGCTCCGCCCAAGCCGGGCAGACCTCCACCGTATGCTACACCGTGTCCTCAGGCCGATCCACACAATGGTGACACCCGGGTGTTTCCTCCCGCCTTATCCTGAACAGGAACCTCCCGAAGCAGCCGTGTCCGGTGAGGACCTGCGTCAGGCGGAAGGTGAGGACGCCGTGGCGTGTCTCAAGCCACTCCTCAAAGAGGGGTCTTATCGCCGCAATTGTGGCGTGCCCAGCGCGGGGTTGCGACAATCGCACCCTCCATGACGCCATGAGATCCCGCCGGAGCTCTGTCCGCTGTGCCGCGATTTCTTGCGGCATCGGAGTTAAGCCCCGGCGTTTCGCCTCCTCGCGCCACTTCCAGATGTGCGCGAGGACCTTTGCCTCCAGATCCCATGACGGTAATCCGGCAAGGAGGCTCGCCGCCTCGCAGGACACCGTGCGGTATCCTCGGGCCAGCCGAATGGCCATGACCCTCTGGGACGCGTTCAACCGGCGGGCTGGCCATGGACCGCACGATCCCCGCATAGAGCCCCCGGCAGGAGGCGTTTGGATCCCCTTGATTGGGCAGGAGCCGCTTCAATGCAGCCCCGGCCCACTCCAGTCTGGGAGTCAAACGTCGGAAGTGTTCTACGAAATTCCACCGGCTGTCGAGGACGAGTCCCAGATACTTCATCGTCGACTCGACACCGATGTGAACCCCTCCCGCCATTACCTGGGAGCCCGACGGTGGCGCATTCCGCGGACCATGAAAACCCATGGCCTCAGACTTGTGCAGGGCCACCTCGAGTCCCAGCTGCCGGTTCCTGTCAACGATTGTCGCAACCCCGCGTGTCGCTAAATCGGCCGCCGCCTAGTACGACCGCCCCTGCGCCAGGACCAGTGTGTCGTCAGCGGAACAAATGACGCTGATGTCGCTAGGGAGGTCGGCGCGCAGCACCCAGTCGTATCCGATGTCCCACAGATGCGGCCCCAGGACCGATCCCTGTGGGACACCGCACGACATCTCTCGCCGGTTCCACTCTCCTTGGTGACCGGGGTAGATGACAGCCCTGTCCGTCAAATAGGCCTCGACCACACGACAGAGGTAGGTCGGCATCCGGTGATACCGAAGTGCCTCCCTGATGCAACTCCAGGGCAGGGTGTTGAATGCATTGGCGATGTCTAGAGACACCGCCAAGACGACCCCACCCCGGGCCACAGCATCCCCCGTCGTGAGGGCCCGCACGCGCATGATGGCGTCCACCGTAGAGTGCCCCCTGCGGAAGCCGATATGGCTCTCCGCCAGAAGAAACTGTACACCCCGAGTCTAAAGACAAGAATAAAGAATTTTTTGTTCGTAAAAAAGAACAGTTATTGGAAAGTCAAAAAAATATGATGCATGTAACCCAAACTATCAATGAAAAGGCCACGGAGGCATCATATTTAGTTAGCTATCGCATTGCACAAGCAGGTGAAGCGCACACTATCGCTGAGAATTTAATAAAGCCATGTGTGTTAGACATAACAAAATGTATGCTCGATGAAAAATCTGCAAAGCATCTTTCGACTGTACCGCTATCAAACGATACTGTTTCACGGCGAATCCATACTACGTCAAACAAGAACTAGTTGCACGTCTACAAAAAACACGATTCGCCTTGCAAATTGATGAGTCAACTGATGTTACTGGTCTGGCTATCTTGCTGGTTATCGGGAGATATCCATATGAACGTTCTTTTGAAGAAGACAAGCTTATGTGTTTACCGCTGCCCACAAACACTACCGGGGAAGAATTTTTTAATAAAATAAACATATTTTTTAAAGAAAATAATCTTGGAACGATTGCATTGACATTTGTACAGATGGGGCCAAGGCGATGACAGGTAAAACAGCAGGAGCAGTATCACGAATAAAAAGTAAAGCGCCTAATTGTAGTTCCAGCCATTGTATTCTGCATAGACAAGCACTTTTTTTTTTTTTTTTTTTTTTTTTTTTTTTTTTTTTTTTTTTTTTTGGGTGGGAAATTATCAAATAACTTTTCCCGCTCTGGGTGGAGCGGGAGGGCGTGTCAGACTCTTACTGACTAAAACCCACCCGTGTTCCTTCCTATGCCATGTTGCCGGGGGCCACGATTTCCCTATCGGTTTTCTTCGAACCCCCGGCATTGGCATTGGCCCTAGCGGACCCCGTCAATTCTGCTGACATCTCTTTGAGGCGCGCGTGGAACACAACGCGCCGTCGACCCGGGCTTGGTCCTTATCGGACGGCGAGCTACCCATTGCTCACCGTCCGCAAGCCCGCGCCTACGGTGGCCGGAAATCTTCCTGCGATTCCCGACGCCCAGGGCGTCTCCTGCTGCGGCGGTTAGGGGCGCGAGGGCGCGAAATTTGCCTTTCCCTCACGCGCTCCGTCTCCTCCTTCGCGAGCATTACTGCTTCGCAGAAAGAGGTGACGGCCTCCCATTTCCTCTCGCTCCGTAGCATGGCCCGAATCAGGGCCGGACGCGAGAGATCACCGCCGCCGATCGCATCCACGAGGACACGGCGATGCCCTGCCCAAGCCGGGCAGACCTCCACCGTATGCTCCACCGTGTCCTCCGGGCGATCCACACAGTGACGACACCCGGGCGTTTCCTCCCGCTTTATCCTGAACAGGTACCTCCCGAAACAGCCGTGTCCGGTGAGTACCTGCGTCAGGCGGAAGGTGAGGACGCCGTGGCGCCTCTCTAGCCACTCCTCAAAGAGGGGTCTTATCGCCTCAATTGTGGCGTGCCCAGCGCTGGGTTGCGACAATCGCAGTCTCCATTCCGCCATGAGATCCCGCCGGAGCTCTGTCCGCTGTGCCGCGACTTCTTGCGGCATCGGAGTTAAGCCCCGGCGCTTCGCCTCCTCGCGCCACTCCCAAATGTGCGCGAGGACATAGACAAGCACTTGCGATGAAGCAAATGCCGTCAAATCTAAAATTAGTTATGGATGAAGCGGTAAAAATAATTAATTTAATCAAATCACGACCACTACAATCCCGATTGTTCTCATTATTGTGTGAAGATTATGGCAGCAAACATAAAACACTGCTGCTCCATACAGAAGTGCGATGGCTGTCTCGGGGTAAAACTTTAACAAGGCTATTTGAACTTAGAGCCGAGTTACAAATGTTTCTTTCAGCAGATACAGTTTCTTTTAATTTGAAAGACCGTTTGTATGATAAAACTTGGTTGTTCCGATTGTCTTTTATGGCGGATATCTTTCAAAAACTGAACGAATTGAATTTATCATTGCAAGGTAAACAGACAACAGTGTTCCAGGCCTTTAACAAAATAACTGCCTTCAAAAGAAAATTAGATTTTTGGATTATTTGCGTTGGTAAGAGAGAAATAAAAAGCTTTACGTCACTCAGTGAGTTTGTTAGCGATAACGACTCCGAAATGTTTCAAGATGATGTGTTTGAAGAATTGGTCCAATATCTCGCTTCGATGCGCGCATCTTTTGAAAAGTATTTTCCCGAAGAACAGAATACAAAAATGAAGCTGAATTCATGGATTCATAATCCTTTTTTACCCAACTTGCAAAAGCCCGAAAGTATGTCAAACGAGATATATGAATCTCTTTTAGAAATGTCATCAGACACAAGTATGGAGTCACTGTTCAAAACGACGCCTCTCAACGATTTTTGGTGCAGAATCCGTGATGAATATCCAATGCTTGGCAGAATGGCTCTGAATATTCTTCTCACGTTCCCAACAACATATTTGTGCGAAACAGGATTCTCAACCTATGCAGCCACGAAAACAAAATATCGCAATAGACTGGACGCCGAACCTGATATGAGACTTCAAATGTCTTCTATCAAACCTGATATCAACCAATTGATGAAAAATAAAAAACAGTTTCATACCTCCCATTAGTTAAGATTTTTTCATTTTTAATATCTTCTATTATTGTACTTGCCATGTGGTAAAGTAAGTAATAATTAGTAACTGTTACACATAAACATCATAACATCACGCCTTGTTTCCCCGAAGGGTTGGGCAGAGGTGTACCTGTAGTAGGTACACCCACATTTCGCCAGTTATGTTTAAGTCCCATGTAATAGGGGGCGAGCCTATTGCCATCAACCGGGCACAAATCCAGACTCCGGGCTGCTACTGAGAAAATCCAAATAGAAAAACCCAATAACTACCACTGTAACTATAACCACCACCACTACCACTATAACTGTTACATTGTACTTTTATTATGCTTATATAATAAAGAATACACTTTTAAAAACTATTGTTTTATTGTAGGGTTCCGTCAAGTATTTTGCTTGTCAAAAGGGTTCCGTGACCAAAAAAGTTTGAGAACCGCTGATCTAGATTATTCTACATCTAATGTGACATTATCTAAAAACAGAGCAGGGTGTAAAAATATGGGTTCGTGTCTGGCCCATCCCAAATAATATAAAACTCTTATTACATGGGAGCAACTTCCCGAAGTGCTCTCCATGGATGCAGGAGCAGTAATATTCTAGTATAGCTTGTCTGCCATCTTCTCTTATATAAAATGTACGCGTAGTACGTCGGTCCTAACGTGCCTTGATTGTATTTTACATCTTTACATCATAAATAATTAAATCAACGTTGTATTATGTTTATTTTTTAAAAACTTAGTATGTAGATGTATTTAGTAAGTATGTTTGTGTTTTTTTCATGCAATAAGTAGGTACGTTTTCTTCCAGTATTGTTACTTTAATCTTGAAACCATGGAAGTGTAATAACACTATTGAATAATGTATTTTATTTATATCGTGTGTATTTGTATTTATTTATTTAAGCCGTGTGATTTCGGTTACGAATAGCACCACCGCCTTCTCGGCGTGTCGTAAAAGTCAACTAAGAGATTTACATGAGACTTAACATTGAAACGACGGCGACAGAGTTCGCCACTCATCACGCTGAATCTCGCAAAAAAAGCAGCGAAAAGTGGACTATAGATAGTTGATTGACAATCTGCAGTCTCTGCATACTCCTATGGGATTATGGGGTTGAGTATATGTAAGTATGTATATCGTCGGATATACCCACACCGAAGAAATCTTAAACAAAAAAAATCAACGCTGATGAAAAACAAATATCACACATTCACAATCTAATAGTGAAATATTTACAGAATGATATCACTAAATATCACAAAAATTCTGAGCTACATTCGGTTTTTTTTTTCGTTTGATGACCATTCTCTTTTTAGGTGAAAAACGACAAATTCAGAATAGCAAAATTGCCATTTTCACTAAATATCTCAGTACCTAGTTATGTACCATCTTAGTGCTGTCAATCTCAGTACCTAGGTAGGTACCATCTTAGTGCTGTCAAACTAAAATATAGTTAAGTTGTGTCACTTTAGTCTATTTCAGAATGGGAAATCGTCGTTTGACAGGAATAAACAAAATTTTGGTGATTTTTAGTCTAGAGGCATTTGTGATAAGAGAATCGGCACCAGTGACAACCAAATACAACTACGTTAAAACAGATCTTACTTGTAGTGTGCTTCTCAGGTGTTGAAGGAATATCTTCTGCAAGAGCGACTGGGGGTTGTAATAACAAAAATTAGTTCACACCACACAACGAACACTGACAATAAAATATGCTAAATGCGCCTGAACTCTACTAAGAACGTTTGCGTACTGCATCCGGTCCGAATTTGACATGAGTTCAATAAATGAATTCGGTTCTAGTGCGTTACCCCTCATACATTCCTTTCTCGGATGCGGATCGGTTGCATTGCGCGAGCGCTCAACTTCGAGGACTGACCGGCTGTTACAAAACCGACGTCTGAGCAATCCACAGCCCAAACCACGTGCGCATCTTCGCGATACCAGCATTACAGAACCAATATGTTGTGTATGCACTGTACGAGATAGAAAGGCACACCTGACGGCGTGCTGCTGCTGTCTGTCTCTGCGCTCGTCCCGCTCGCCACTCTCGTACGACGTGTCTCTAAAAATAAGTGATGAAAAATTTATTATAGAGCAACACCAGCGCAGTTCAAATACAAATCATAACTTACTAATTATCACAGTAGCAAATAGTTTGAAGCTAACAAACTGCACTTCAGACTCACGCGTGACGCCGAGGGTGCAGCGCGTGGACCGCATCCCCATCCCTGAGCAGCACAATTTCATAAGATGTATGTTTTTAAATTAATGAACCTCTGTAAACTTTTAGGGTTTCTAGTGATGCACACTTTTATTAATAAATGAGCTTCTTTTTAACTTGCTGGCTTTTTGTTGCAGTTGGTCGCAGTAACTAGCTAGGGCACTCCGACCGAATGTACGCTTTTATAATGTCTAACGTGACGATATTATCGTGGACGTCGTCCATGGCATCACGATAACACGAAAGTATAATGTATGGAAATACATATGAAGACGCTTTGGGCACTTATTTATTTTATCTTGCAGAGTACTCATTTTCTATGTAGGTTTGAGGAAAGCGACAAGCTCCTAAAACTTGGAATCAACATTCAAAGTCGTGGTCCTGCTGAACGAGCGTGCGAAAGTTATCATCGTTCATTTCTCGGTAAATACAAATGTTTCAGTACTGTTTTTTTTACGCAATTAATCACATTTAAGGTACTAATTATTTGTATACTTAGAATAGCTGCAGCATGCCCCCTTTTTCGGCGCTCATGGTGGTCCTGCTGAAGGGAGCGCGACTACCGCCGGGCCACCTTCAAAGTCGAGTTTCTCGAAAACTACTAAGGTACCAATGTTGTCGTTCGAGCACTAATTAGTACCAATTGGGTACAAATTATTTACTAAATATGGAAGCGATTGGCGTTGGTGGTGCTGCGGTAGTCACGGACATGCGCCGGGCATGCATGTAATTTTATTTTTGTAGGCGAGTTTTCAATCGTTTAAAACGATTTGGGGTTTAAAACGGCAACATTTTATTTAAAACGTTTTAAATCGGTTGACATCTATAGGGCGCCCCATTACAATCTCGAATCTAGAGTAGGGAGGGGGAATGGCGTTCACTTAAGGAAAACATGGTGTATTTTTTAAATTATTTATTGTAAATCAAAATTAAGAAAAATAACAAAGTCTTTAACTCTAGAATAATCAACAATTTAACAACAAAAGCATATATCTTAAACCTACTAGTAGTAGGAAAACATTATAAAAAGAACATGTTTGAGCGGCATTGCCCCTGTCTTTGGGTAATGCCGCTCAGGGTACGCTCAAACATGTTTTTTGGAATATAACAAGTAAGATACATTTTAATTAAAGAAATATTAATGAGATCAACCTTATGCAATAAAAGTAAAGTCTACAATAACAAATTAGCATCAATTATCCCCATTTGTACGTAAGATAAGCCTTTTTCAATTTAACAAATATATTAAAGTCTTCGATGTCAAATCAACAACAATTATTATAATACAATATAAAATAATAATAATTATTAGAGGTTAGATAAATTAGAGATAGTAATATTTTATTTTTGAACACATAAATCACAGAAGAATCCATCTGGTTTTTGATATTGTTGAGCTCAGCATATTTATAAACAAGTTTACGCAAATCTGCGACATTGAGTCCATAGTATAGCGAACCCAGCAACTTAACTTGTTCAGCAATTTCGGTTTCTTGCTGTTGGGTGAAAACGGGCTTGCAACCTAGTCTTGGACAGCTCATATTTTCATTTTTTTGTCGATCTCTCAAAGTAGTAAATTATATGTTATATTGTTTTGCGGCTTTTCTTTTGGACAAACCTCCTTCAATCGTAGTTTTAGCAGATTGAAGGTCTTCTTTGGTCCAAGCCGCTTTAGCGGTGGTCCTTTGACGATTTCTTGGCATATCTACAACAATAAAAAAATAAGTCACTAAGGGGTAATGGCGCTCAGATGAGCGGTATAACCCCAAACGGTCGTTTTGTAATTAATTTGAAATTAAGAAATAAATCATACACAATTGTTGAAAATTGATTGCATTTTCACAAAATAGAATAGTTTTACTGTCAGAAAAGTAAAATTAACAATTAAATAAGCATTAAAGTTTTGGACTTACCGACAAAAAACTCCTAACCAAAACTAGATCAGCGCGGCCGCACTTCACGGTCACAAGAAACGCACTTCACGGTCACATGACGCGAGCTGACTGTCCGTTTGCATCGCTGTCCGTTAGAGGCCCCCTCCCCTTTCGCTTCACGCTACATGGCGTATTACTACGTTCCATTTTGACAGAGTTACAGAGGTGAGCGCCATTACCCAGTGATCGCCATTCCCCCTCCCTACCCTAATTCCTAGAAACACAGTTTCCGTAATAGCATCTAGTTTCTTGCCATCAAGTTTTAAATTTATATTGTCTATAGAATAAAGAAAAGACCTTTGGGCTATACTCGACGCATCAAATAATTAAAACCAAGGTGCGCTCAATAATTTCGATGTATACGTATAAACTAGCAGTTACTCCGCCGCGTAAGATTAGCGAAATTTGTGGTCGTACGTTCTATCTAGGGTTGCCAACCGTACTGTAATATACAGTATTGTACTATATTTCGAGTCTGCGTACTATATACTATTGAAGAAATACATATATAGTAGGTACGCAAAAATACTATATTTTCAACACTGAAATCTAACAAACAAATCCTTCATTTTAAAAACAGCGAACGCTACTCTATTACTCTGAAATAACAATAATAAATAAGAAATTTGCAAAAGTAAAAGAATGTAGTGAGTTTACTGACAAAACTACAAGTCAAAAAAACCGGCCAAGTGCATGTCGGACCACGCACAATGTAGGGTTCCGTAGTTGAGATGAATGTATCCCAAGAACAAACTTAACTTTGTAGTTGAAAAAAAAAATCTTTCATACAGAATGTATTGGAGAACATGGTTTTACAACCGCAAATCTAAGTTGGTCGATTATTACTCGTTAACTTGTAAAGCCTACTCAGCTGTGATAGTTTTCCTTTTAAATTCGTTATGTAAGCTACTGCCTTGAATTTTTTCACATGTCTAAAACCAACCATTTAGCTGGCAGGGGGGGGGGGACACTTGACTCTAACAAAAATTTGCACTTTAAAGCTTAATATTTCGCAAACGGTTCTCTGAATTGAAAAATGGTTTTAACACACACACAATGATTTAAAAAGACCTTTCCAACGATACCCCACACCAAGGGATAGAAAAAAAAACATCTCCACTTTACGTGTAGGGGAGGTACCCTAAAAAAAATTATTTTTCATAATTTTATTTTACCACTTTGTCGGCATGATTAATATGTATACCCATACCAAATTACAACTTTCTAGTACTAACAGTCTTGGAGCTAGACCGCGGACGGACAGACAGACAGACAGACGGACATGACGAAACTATAAGAGTTCCTACGGAACCTGTTCCTGTTTACTACGGAACCCTAAAAATGGCAGGATATTTGAAAAAATACTGAAAATAAGTTATTATGTTCATCCCGCCATTTCGGCGTTCACAGAACGGATATTTTCGGTTATGAATTCGAAATGGCGAGAAGAAAGAAATAAAAGCGTATCTCATTAATAAAAAATAAGCTTTTGATTTACATTAATTTCAACAATTTAATGTAATAAAGCATTACGGCACTAGAATGTTAGACATTTTTTTTTAATTCAAGATGTGGAAAATATATAGTTTTTATAAAAATACATCTTTGTTTATTTTTAGGTTCTTCCATAAAATACTATTTTTTTTTTTAATGTACCTACTAGCTTATTTTGAAAAATACTATAATTCGCCGAAGAAATGTTGGCAACCCTAGTTCTATCCCCGCTAAATTTCATTTGTGCCTTTAATGAATTTTTTCGAGAATGTCACGCTACGTAGAACACGAACTCGGTATCGGAGACTACATTAAAAGAATCTAGTACAAGAACTCGACGCTAGATGGCAGCACAAATTGTCTACGAAACATCCGACAATGAGGCTAAGCGTATACTGAGACGCAGCTGCGCGCAGGTCCACGCAGCGCAATTTTGTAATGCATGAACGTACTGAGAGTTGCGTACGCTGCGGCGCAGACTACGTGTGAGTCACACGTGGCGATTCTTTCCGAAAAAGATCGATTTTTAAATCGATTCGAATCGTAAGCTGATGTATCGATTCACAAAAAAATCGAGGTCTAAAAGATCGATTTCTAAAAAATCAATTTTTTTAAAATGTAAATATAAATCCATTTTATGAAAAACAAGAGAGATACCATAATAAATCTAATAACAACACAAACAAAACCTTTAAACGAGCAATTTTTGTAGGTATATATATAATCTGAATCTCGGAAACAGCTCCAACGATTTTCATGAAATTTTGTATGCAGGGGGTTTCGAGGGCAATAAATTGATCTAGCTAGGTTTCATTTTTAGAAAACGTCGTTAAAAAAAAAACCGGTTATCCAGATATTGATCTCTTATATATAGGTACATCAGTAAAATCTGTTTTTTTTTTTAGTTCAGGGAATTCGATATTAACAATTGTTTTTATTACCTACCATATCAAAATCAGATCAAGTGTGAAAAAAGACATTTATTTTCAAAATGTATTTATTACATGAAAAAGTTAAAGCTCCCAATGCTTCATATAAAAAAGTGAAATATCGATTCGCTGAATTGATTCAGTACTGCATATCGATTTAAAAAATCGATCTTTTGGGCCTGAAAAATCGATTCTTCGATTAATCGATCTCAGATCGCCATCCCTACGTGTGACGCAGACGTCAGACAGCACAGATTTCTGCGCAACCCTTGCAGGTCGACACGTGTTTTCACTAATTCATAATTTTGTTGCAATGACAGAACCTTTAATTGAGTTAATTGTGAACCTTGTTTGTATGATACTAATCATCCAGACTATTTAGATAATCACTGCCAAATATATTTTTTAAGCTTTGACTTTTTAACTCGCTCGTCTATTGTTTATACTTACTAGCTAGGACACGAATGTGTCTATGTAGCTGTGTCGCAGCATGCCCTGCAAAATCGGTACTGTGCTGTGCTGCTTCACCTGCGTCTCAGCAAACGCTTAGTCTTGTAGCGGTTACACCGCCACATACGAACTGCGCATCATAGACATCACTTCACACAAATCCTGCATCGCGCAATTAGAGTTTACCGAGCGATCGACATACATACAAGATTTCAACTTCAAACAGATGGGCAGTTGCCCGCTAGACACAACACCCGTCTGGTCGGAGGATCCTCCCTTTTCTATGGTGGATGAGTGAACTTTACACCCTGTTCCTCATACCACTAAAGTCTCCATGTGACGCAACCCAAGAAATGTAAAATAGAAAAAAAAAATTAAAGTTATTATCAGCTCATGAAGAAATAAATGAACCTATTGTCCATTGAGAATAATAGGTAATTAAAAATCAGCATTGACTGAAGTCATTACCAAATGTGAGCTCTTGAAAGAAACCGCTAAGATGCCAACAACCGACGCCGTATGCTCACCAAATTCAAAGACAACAAGAATGTTGGAACCACAGACATATAAAGAGTATGTCTGTGTGTCCTCCTTACTCCAGGCATGCGTGTGCCGTCCAATTAATTGTTACGCATAATTTGTTGAGATGCGTCCTACAAATTGGTTAATGTTACGCTTTAGTTTGTTGGGATGCGTCCTCAAACCATAGTGTAAGGTGATTTGTTGAATCAAATTCATTAATGTTATTGCTTGGGAGTCTGATAGACGGACATGGTGTCCTCCTTACTCCAGGCATGTGCGTAGCGAATCATAGGCGAGGGTTTACCCAGTAACCGATCTGTACCCTAATTGCGTAATACAATTCAAACACAATTTGTTTCAATATGAAACAGATTGCTAATCCAATGCTTCATAAGTTAGAAACAAAAATCTGCTCAACAGCGTAAATAACGCAATGAATGTTGTTGATCTGTCAAAATGAAACAAATTTCTCATAATCGTTTACGAAAATAGGTTACGCAATTAGGGTACCTACTGGTCATAAGTCTATTGTTTGACGTTGTGATACCTATTGCGGGATTATTCTCTTGTTACATACAGGGTAAGGTCAGTGACGACCTTTTTGCAGAATGGCCGTGTCGGAGTGAGCAAATTATAAAGTAAAACGGAACGCAACGTTTAGTGACATCATCGCCCCTCTCAGTGAATCAGGCGAGTTGTGGAAGGGACCGGCCTTTATAAGACGACGCTCCGAGTAATGCGAGAGTTCGGGAAGCCCCGACCCCGCTCGCCACGCCCCCTTGCGGGGGCGTCGCGACATCTTCACCCAGCGAGAGTTCGGATTGGCTCGTGACCGCATACGATCGCCACATTCGCGCACGCAGTCGGTTTAATTCTTCCCAACCTAAAAACACGTGCTCGGGAGTGCCGAACCTTTTTATCCGCGCGGACCGCAAAAACTTTGATCAACTTGTGTGTGCGCGAGTGCCCGTGGGTGCTGGTGCAGACACAGGAGGAGCCTACCGTGCAGCTCGGTGAGAAATCACCGTAGCGGTCGCGGAGGCCACGCCCAGAAAGATGCCAAAGCCCGGCACACGCGGTTCTCTGGGCCGCGATGCCGGGCCACAGGAGGAGGAGACCCGGCCAACGTTGGACCGGGCGCTGTCACTGCCGAACATCGGCGTGGCGCCACCCGGTGCGCCGGTGACCGGGCCATCTACATCAAAAAAGAAAAAAGTGCCTAAGAAGAGAAATAAGGTAGGAGAACCTATTACTACATCCTCGAAAGGAGTGAGCGCCGTTGCTGCAGCCGGCCCACCGACGACACCGGCGCCTGCGCGCGTTGCGCCGGCGCCGTCGACGAGCCGACAGCAAGCGGTGCCCATACGCCCTGCGGCGTTCCGTCCCGTTCCGATACAAGCCCCGGGACCGGCGCCAAACCTAGGCCGCGTGCCATATGCGCGAGCCGCGGGGTCGCACGTACGAGTTTTACTGCCCGTGCGTGCGGCCGCGCCCGCTGCGCGCGTAGCTGTGCCGTCGTTAGCCAACCCTACGCGACCCGCGCAACCCCCGGTGCCATCCGTGCGCCAACGCGCCCCCCCACTCTGCGCCACCGCGCCACATGCGCGGTTCACGTCGCCGCCCGCGCCCGCTCGCACTGTGCCTACAGTGACAGCGAAACCCAAAGCTGTGCCAGCTCCGCGCACCGCCGACCCCGGACCCCGCCTCTTGCTGGCAGGACCGGCGATGGTGGAGCGGGAGCGACCAGCGAGTGCCGGCCCTTATGTTAGGCCAGCCCTGATTAGTGCGGGGGCGCCTACCTCACCCGCACCCCCCCGTGCCTCCGCCTATGACTCCCCAGCGGCGCTCTCGGCATGCTCGTCTCCAGCCGGCTCGAGCATGTCGATCGCATCCGCGGGGTCGGCCGCGTCCGGTCGCGATGACGTGTCCTTGGACACGACCCCGCGATCCGGTCGTCGGCCCACCGAGGGAGTATCGGGCACAGACGCCGCGGCCTATTCGCTGGCGTCGCTGGAGTTTGATTTTGAGCTCAATCCTGAGAACAGACCCCAGCGACGCAGGAGGAGCTCTTGCGAATACACAATGGAGGAAGCGAAGCGGTACTGCCTAGACCCGCCGCGGCCACAGCGCGACAGCGCGCCGCGGGGTCGGGGCGTACCCACCTCGCCCACTTTTGTAGAAGTGGTGCGCCACCACACGCCTCCTCTGTCACCGGATATGTCACCTGTGGGGGTAGCTAGCAACACACTACCCCCCCCCACCCTCAACCCTACCTCCACCTCCCGCTGATGCCACCGGCGCCGAGGCGGCGTCGTCGACGGCGAAGCAGGGGAAGGGGAAGAAAAACAAGAAGATGCGCTACCCGCCGCTGGTAGTGGAGAAGTTGCCGAACTGGGCCATGCACTTCCGGGCCATCCGCGAAAAGCTGGGCCGGCCTCCAAATGCTCGTCCGTACGGGACCGGGGTGAGATTTACCCCAGAGACCGAAGATGAGTATAGGCTGGTCCAGCGGTACCTGACAGGCCTGGAGAAGGACAGCGGAGTGTCCTGGTTCGCCTACTCACTGCCGGCGGACAAGAACTTGAAGATTGCCATACGGGGTCTGCCTGCGGACACGGACCCGAAGGAGATAGAGGAGGAACTCCGGACGCTGGGATACCAGCCGGAGTATGTGCGACACATCAAGGGCGCACAAGGACGACCCGGCTGTGTATTTCACGCCATCCTCAAGAAGACCCCAGACGTCCGGGAGATCTATGGCACCACCGTATTTATGTACAGTAAGCGCTCAAAAGTGCATGAGCACGCTAAGAGTCGTATTGCTGTGAACACGCGGTATAGCTCGTACATTTGTATGTGTAAGCAACACGATACACACACCACAGATAACGCAGTTTTGCCCTACACGAAACAACAATATATTTCCGTCGCTTTAAACATGCTAGCACACACGCACTATGCGCGTGAACTTGACCAGTTAATGGGATTGCTAAAATTCGATAGTAACTTAACAAGTGCAGATAGCAGAAAGCGTTAAGCGTTGGTATGGAATTCAAACTGCCTCAGGTTCTAATCTCGTGAAACACAGTGCGGTTTTTTGCAAATATTATTATTTTTGTTTTCGATAATAATATTTTTTAAATATTGCTGCTTTTTTATGTTGTTATTGCAATAAAGGTTTTAGAATAAAAAATGCGTGATATATGATAACAAAATTAAAAAAAATATATGTTTATTCGTTATATTTATTTTACATAAGTTAATAAACTGCTACAATTATTTATCATTACTTCAGCTGAATAAGATGTGAAATAGATGTCAAGAAACTTAGAAGCAGTTTGTATTATTTTGACATATTTAAATTATGAAATATTTTAAATTTTTAATGGATTTTTTCACCATAAATATTAAGCTTTGATCATGGTCGAAGTAATTAAGTAATAAATAAGAATATTAGACTACTTAAAATGTAAAAAACTACTTACAGAATAGGTAATTTTAAGGTTAAATATGGGCAGTTTGTTTATATTTTATTTGTATTAATTATTTTACATTTTATTTGACTTTAGTAAATATTGGTTGTTATTGAGGTTAAAGCTTAAGTATTCATTTTCTTTACGAAAAGAAGATTGAAGCTAAACCTCAAATTTTAATCCTAAAATAATACTATTACTAAAATAATAATTATTAAACAATTTCGGTATATCTGCAAGAAATACGACAAACACCCTATTGAAACGTGCTTAAAAAATTCGTTACCATAAATTCATGCAATAACGAATCTGTTGTTTATTAAGTTGGTACGGTCAATATTTTAAGGTCAAAAACGGTTTTCTAGCTGGTCTTCAGTGATGCAAGCCTTCAGAGTGCACGGCGAACGGTTCATAATGACGTGTTTTTAATAATTCAGCAAAATATCTCGTTGGTATGAAACCATTTGTTTCATTCACCATTTGACGTCGCTGCTACTCGATAATAAGCCCCTTCCTCATATCTCTTAACCCTCACAGTATTTCTCTAGAACAAAGAAAAACATTGTTTTTATTACACATAATACCTTATTATTTATTATTCACTAATCGAATTAAACCTCACAATGAATTTAAAACTTTAAAGGCATCTTCTGTCTCAACAATACCTCTGTTCTATCAACAATACCCTTGATTAAGATTTATGTTTAGTCTCAGACCAACAAAAAAAGAAAGACGGCGCGCCGCGAACATTAAAAGTGAAGCCACAAAACCGTGCTCCTGCAAGTAAATACACCCGCTCACGCACACACCTACACTAAAACCATGCTCATCGCTCTTAGTACGTCATGAGTCGTCGTCTAGTTAACATTGATTAAAAAAAATATAATTATGCTTTCCTGTGTAGTGAAAACTTATAAAAACAATAGCAAATCACAAAAAAAAGTCTCACGGAATCACTTTTCACCCCTAAGCATTGATGTACTTGAAATAACATCGTTTTTTATTAAACGAATTTTAGGTTACTTGGAACAAATAACCTCAACAAACGAAAGCAGTGACTTAGAGTGCGAGGGTTGCCATAATATGATTTAAATCTTTCCCATTCGATTCAACAAATTTAAATGTGATTTCTTACTTCGAGTTATATTCATGTTCTCTTTTTTATTTATTTAATATTTTAGATTTCTAATTAATACTGAATTAAAAAGTAAATGGATAGTAGATATAAGATAAAGTCGGAATGATCCAGAATGGCTGCCGTCGAAAACTAGCGTGGTTTGTTCCGATCATTTTGATAATAACGACCTTTATTCAACTAATCGTGGACCAAAGGCTATATTATGGTTAAAAAAACTTTTTGTTTGTTACGATTTATCTTGATATTACTTTTTCTTCAGTCAGTGATTTTGTTGTTGTGATCTTTTTGTATTTAATAAAGGTAATTGACAATATAATTACCTATATTATTTCAAAGTAATTTACATAATGACTTCATACATACCTACGACAATGTTATGATTTACGCTTCAACAAACTTATAATTGAATTTCTATGTGCATGGTTATCGAAAGAAGCTGTATTTCACTTCTTTCAATCCCAAGACACTGTCGCGGGTAGGGTTAACTTACACCTAAAGATATACCCTATAGTAGAACTAAATATATGCAAATTTTAACCCTTACACCGTAGACAGAGAATGCTACACACTTCACACTCTCGTACTAGCGCATTTTCACCCACACTCGCACACGTCACACAATTAGGCGCATTTTTGCCTTTTTCTCTGTATTAAGCTCGTTCATTTATATAAAGTTATTTGATTTTTCTATAGTTTAAAACTAACCTATTTATTTATATTTGTATTTTGAATTTTTTACATTCAATTGCAAATTAATGGATATTTCTAAGGCCCGTATTACAGAACCTTACTCAAAACTCAAGCATTACATAAAACTCGTTTAAAGCCTTGTGATTGGTTAAAACTAGCTTTAAGTAATGCTTCAGTCTTGAGTGAGGTTCTGTAACACGGGCCTAAGTGGAACAGCGTAGTCTTCCAAGGCCCAACACAACAATTCTTGCTTTAAAGGTGCACTTTATAATTGTTTTTTTTTTCTGATGTAATTTTTTTTGTTTTGTTCGGAATAGAGGTCCTTCTAAACAATTGAGGTACAATGCCATACTTAACAATATCTTACTTGTACAATATTAGCCTACCCATAAAATATTATTACCCAAGTTATGGGGTATTTTTTATAAAAATGGCAACCCTTCGACTCACACATAGATAAAAAGGTGGCTTCAGTTTTGATGTTCGCAGCGCGCCGTCTTTCTTTTTTTGTTGGTCTGAGTGTTTAGTAAAATAATTATGAAATATATTAATGATAACACTCACACTTAGTCCGGTTTCATTAGATATTCACTTCACTTTTACGCAGCGCAATATTATTCTCTGATCTGATCTGATCTCTTCAATATATTTTATGCCTGCTTTTTTATAATAATAACCACAACACTGCGCTAAATACTCGTCACCAATATTATCCACGAACCAACAAAGTTCTATTAATTAAATACTCGTAACAAACTGCATCTACCCCGCAGAAATCGAAATAATTTACTTAGTTTTTTGTGGTCTACCTGCTAAACTTTAATATTTATGTGAACAAGACGAATGAAACTAAAAACGAATGATGATTATTGAACTAGTCATTGGTTGCAGACAAAGTGAGTGTGTGTGTGTAATGTGCGTGTCTATAGTATTGTAACAACTTATAGAAGAAGGTCGTAAGTCAAACCGAAGCGTCAGTCTATTGCTTTGTGAGATTGCTCATGGACTTTTGGTCGGTACTGTACATGCGGGGTGTCAAGATCGAGGCTTGGAAGGGGAAGCGTGGGCCCGCACAGTGCCACCGGTGCCAGCGTTTCAGACACAGCTCGCACCAGTGTCACCGCCCGCTCGCTTGTGTGCGATGCGGGGGCGAACACGCTGCACGAGATTGCCCACGCCCGCGGGATGAGCCGGCCACCTGCGCAAACTGTGGTGGCCCGCATCCCGCGAGCAATATAAAATGCCCAGTTTTTGAGCGTGAAACCAAAAACAAGCGGGCGGGGACCGTCGCCATCACGGCCACACGCCAGGCACAAATGGCCAGGCCACAAACAGAAACCATCGTAGAGGCAACAGGCACGACTTTGATGGCGCCGGCCAACGGGCCTACTACTACAACAACAAGGACCCAAGCCTCCTCCTCCTTCGGGCGGAGGAAAAAGAAGCGCGGGGGGAAGAGGAAGAAGAAAAATCCCCCCCTGGAGACCAAAGAAGACCCCCCTACGGCCGCCCCTGCCTCCAACATCGCGCAGGTTGCACCGAAGGTGGACAAAAACTCACTAGCGGGCGAACCTACTAGTGGCGCCAATATGGCGCAGCGGCGAAGCGAGGAAGCTCGTAGGTTCGCCCAAAAGCCGCACGGCGCCGCCACTGCCGCGGTCAAAGTCACGATGACGCAACGGCCAATCACCGCACAGGAAAGCTTCCCTGCGGTGACGAGTGGCGGCGCTACCATCGCACATTCGTCGAAGTTATCGGCGAAGAATTCGTCGAACACAAACCCAGAATTTACAACTTGCGCGATAAAGCTCCTGATGGATTTGATCAGGGCTATCAGGCAGGGCCGAGATATCGAGACGGTGATCCTTGATGGTCTGGCCACACTACTCGCATTATGCGATGGCTAGATCATTAAGGATCTTACATTGGAATGCCCGCGGCCTTAGGGACAAGGTCGCCCCCCTCCGCCATCTCCTTCGGGAACAAGATATCGACGTGGCGCTAATTAGCGAAACACACCTGGGCCCTGAGGATAGGGTCAGGTTCCCGGGTTACCACACATATCGGAAGGATGAAAGGTCGGCACAACACGCCCGCTACCGTGGTCTGGCGGTACTAGTGAGGCGTAGAGTCGTCCATCAAGAGCTCCCCTCGCCGTCGCTTAGCACTTTTTACGCGCTGGGTGTGCAGCTGCACGTTGCCGGCGAGGACATCAACATTTACGCGTGCTACAAGCCGCCCGCGACCCCTCTAGATGTGGTCGAGCTGCGGGCGCTAATTAGCACGTTAAATGGCAACGCAACCATCCTTGCCGGCGACCTTAATTGTAAGCATCCGGCGTGGAACTCCATGCACATAAATACCGGGGGGAGACGGCTCTACGCGGACGCGGAAGCCTTCGGGTACTCGGTGTCCGGCCCGGACACGCCCACCCATTACCCAGACGCAGCCCGGTACATGCCAGACGTGCTGGACGTCGTAGTCCATCGAGGGCTACACTGCCAGATCACACAGCAAGTGATCGACGACGAGTTACAGTCCGACCACCAACCGGTGCTCGTCGTCCTATCGGGCATGCCGACCCGAATGAAACCCATAGCGCCACGTCGATCAACGGACTGGACAGCCTTCGGAGAGATGCTAGACACCACCACGCCGACTCGACCTATCGTCACCTCCGCGGACGTGGACCAGACGGCGGGTGACGTCACTGCTTGCATCCAAAGCGCCTTACAAGCGGTGACAACAACACTGCCGCAGGGGGGAGGGCTGATGCCGCCCCTGCCGGCACGTATCACGGCAATGATCGCCAAGAAAAGGCGCCTACGCAAGCAGTGGCAACAACTTAGATGCCCGACGCTGAAGACTCAGCTGAACCGTCTCGCGGAGAATGTCAGGGCCGAACTTTCGGCCCACACCGCCGCGGGCTGGGAGGAACGCATCGACGCGACAACAGACAGTTGGCCGTCGGTGCACAAACTCTGCCGCCAGCTTACGAATACCCCAGCCCCGGTGCGCCCACTATTCAATAGCGACGGGGCGCTCAAGTATGTAGCGGAGGACCGGGCGGAGGTCTTCGCAGAACACCTGGAGCGTCAGTTCCAGCCGAACCCGACCAGCGACCACGTACATGTCGCAGCAGTCGAGAAACACCTGGGAGACTACTTCGCAACGCCGATAGCTCCCGATGAAGACCCTATCTTCTTCTCGCCTGGCGCAGTTAGACGCGCCATCCTAAAAACCAAGCCTAGGAAGGCCCCCGGTGCTGACGGTATCACCAACACAGTGCTGCGCCACTTGCCGTTCCGTATGGTAGCGGCACTGGCGCGCCTGTTCACGGCGATACTGCGCACGGGGACCTTTCCCGCCTCGTGGAAGGAGGGGCGCGTCATCATGCTGCCCAAGGCGGGAAAGAACATCCTGAAGCCGGAGAGCTATCGGCCGATCACTCTGCTGCCGACGGTCTCCAAGGCCGCTGCCGGCGGTCTCCAAGGCATCTGTGGTTAGTTCGAGGCACTCCTGCTGCGACATCTCCAACATCACATAGAGCCACGACCAGAACAATTCGGGTTCCGGCCGGAGCACAGTACGACGCTCCAGCTGTCGAGGGTACTGCACCACCTCGCAACTGCAAGAAATAAAAAGGAATATTCGGTGGCAGTATTCCTCGACATGGAGAAGGCCTTCGACCGCGTGTGGCACGACGGTCTTATATTCAAACTGGCCACCTCGGACGCGCCCCGTCGCGTCGTAAAGGTGGTGTCTAGCTTCCTCTCCCACAGGACTATCAGGGTGGTGGTCGACGGAGCGCTATCTAGCGCCCGTCCTGTGCTTGCGGGTGTACCGCAAGGCAGCTGCGTGTCGCCTGCGTGTTACTCACGTTACACCGACGACATCCCCGCCAATAAAGATGTAATGCTCGCGCTGTATGCAGATGACGCCGCGTACATTGCTACATCGCTTAACGCGAAGTACGCGGCGGTCAAGATGCAGCGCGCCCTCGACGCGCTCCCCGAGTGGCTGTCCAAATGGCGGCTTTCGGTTAACGTGGGTAAAACGCAGGCGCTGATCACCGGAAACGCGCCCCTCCCACCACCCCTGAAACTACAAGGAGCCGCCGTCGATTGGTCGCCCCGGGCTAAGTACCTGGGTGTGACCATCGACCGCCGCCTCACGATGGGGCCCCATGTCCGCAAGGTCGCCGCACAGGGTAGGGTAGCCCGCAACCTCCTTAAACCCGTGCTCTCGTCCCGCATCCCGGCGCGCGTCAAGCTGAGCGTGTACAAGATGTACGTGCGCCCAGTCTTGACGTACGCCGCCCCCGCTTGGTTCGCTCTGACGAGCGAGGCGAGCCGAAGGCTGCTCCGCGCGCAACAGCATCTTGCGTTGCGGACCATATTAGACGCTCCTCGTTGCGTGAGGAACGATATCATCCAGCGGGACCTCGGGATTGAGAGCCTGGATGAGTTTGTGGGGCGACTCGCGAAAGTCATGTTCGCGCGGGCCGACGCATCTACCTGGCCTCATGTCAGGCAGATAGCGCCATTGCACGCGCGGCCACCTGACGCGAAAGCCCTGCCCCGTGACCTGGTAGCGGACCCTTGACCCCATCGCACCGGACACGACGCCTCGGGTAAGCAGCATCCAGGTTACACGCAGCTTACTCGAAATAATAAGACTCTACAGATGTACACATACATCTGTTGTGTGGCGTGGGCTAGGTTAATATAGGCACGTCACATAACTGTACAGACATCCATTACTATACATGCATCCATACACAACACGCACGGGCGCGATGCGGGTCGCGACGTGCGTCTACACTGAGCGGTGTTACACTACAACACTAGCCGCTCAAACATACGCGACTGCCTACCCCTCAAACCGTAAACGGCTCGATCTGTAAGCGGGGCGAGGGGGAGACTACATATTAGACCTGTAGGGCGTCGAGTCGGCATCCCTGTCGCTGGTCGTTCTCGCTGGGCCTCCCCCAGGCAACTGGGGGTCTCACCTGGCGGGGACAGACCGCCGGGATGTCGTGAAGGAAGCGGCGCCAGGAGCTAGCGTCGTGGCGCGCCTACAGAAATATTCACCGCCGCATTATTGCTTAACAATATGTGGTCGTTTCTATTAGCCGTTGTAGGCAAACATAATTGAGGGGCCCCATTTTTATGGGCCAACGTAAAGCCTCCGCGGGCGAAGGGCGAAGCCCTGACCCCGCTCGCCACGCCCCCTTGCGGGGGCGTCGCGACATCTATCGAGAGATGCGAGAGTTCGAGTCGAGTGAGCGCCCCGACCATAACTCTAATTGTGACACGGTTCACGCCTGAATCATAATTATTATCAAAACGTTTTATTGTTATTTATTACTTTAAACTTTTTAGTTGTTAAAATTAAACCTATTTTGAGTTAAATATTGATTTTATTTTAAATAATATCGAATGAAAAGCGTCAAGACTACGTGGACCTTGTACAGACGCCAGCACATCAGACTACTACAATCTGTCAAATTTATTTAATAGATTTTCAACTTCATCGCTGAAGTATAAGGTTCAAAGTTGATTGGGAAAATTTGACAGTTTCGGGTAGCTTGATGTGCTGGCGTCTGTACTTAAAAACTTTTTACAAAAAAAAACAACCGACTTCCAAAAAAAAACACTACAAAGTGAAAAATAACTTTAATTTCGGAAGTCGGTGTCTTGGGTTTTCTGTTTTCGTTTTTTGCCACCGACTTCCGAAATTAAAGTTACCTATTTTTCACGTTTTAATTGTGGTAGGTACCTACCCCACACACATTCGAATACCACTACCTGCTACCAGTGACAGGAACTTATCATATCATCTACATACTAAGTGGGAAAAAAAATAGGTACGTATTTTGTAGCTAACTCAAAAACTACCCAAGCAAAGTTAATAAAATTTATATGGGACCAATTTGGGAGCATACCCTTTCAAACAAAAAAGAATTTTCAAAATCGGTCCACAAATGACGGAGAAATCGGTGGACATAAATAAAAAAAAAAAAAAAACAAATTTACGTGACGAACATATAACCTCCTCCTTTTTGGAAGTCGGTTAAAAAGCAGGTCTCCCACAACAATACTTCAATCCGGCCACCCTTGCGCCGAAAAATAGTTTTAGTTTTCATAATTCACATCATAAATAAACATGCAATCTTTGCTTTTTGTTGACGCGGTAAAATTTTATGTATCATAAAGTAAATACGACCTTGTTAAAAATGTTACATTGCAAAACTGTCTTACGATGATGAAAAAAGTAGCATACTATTTCATTAATTTGAATTATAAGTAAGTACCTACCATAATTTATATTTGTTGGAATCTTAGATAAAACATAAGTAAAGCACTTGAGTGAGATACAGGTTTATTCCTAGTTCAGGTAGAATCCAATTATTATATACCATAACCTCTAGTATAAACCCCTATTTTGCAAATATTTATGTACCTAAATCAATAATTTCAATAAACTATTATTATGTACTCACAGGCAAGATCCGTGGTGGATCGGACTGGGACTCGGACTCCGCCTGTAACATCATGATAGTATTTAGAGTCGATTAGCGGTTAACGTGCAATAGTACCTACACGTGGTTTTACCGTGCAAGCCGGCTAGCCGTCGGTCCTCGGCATGCGTGACGTGTCCCGCGTGGCTCACGATGCTCGCGTTCCGCGCCGGCGCCGGCCGCGCGGAAAGGGCCGCGCTCAGCTGTGGACAACTGACCCGCTTGTTACCTGTCACTCGTGGTGACACATCTTTCTGAACAGTACTCAAGTGCGCTATGTTCTGGATTGATGGGAGTTTGTGCCGCGGTTGAGGACCAAAACACAACAGGTTGGTTAGGTATAGCGTTGCAAAACTTCGGTAGAATTCGCAATAATTCGGTAGCATTCGGAAATATTCAAAAGTATACTTCGATTGGATGTAATAATACCGCAGCACAGATTACATATAGACCGCAGCAAGAATAAATTTAAAAACTTGAATTAATGGCATCTAGCGGGCAGGAGCAGAACTTTAAATGGCGAACTTCCCTCGTTAGTCGCTCGACGACGCGATGCCAGCGCTCGCCTACACGTTGTGTGACACGTGGCACTGCCCACGAGCCTCGCGGCCGTTCATTCAATAAAAAATCAACGAAGTATTATTTAGCCTGCGTATCTACTCTGCGGGAATATTTCCGCGTAAGTAGTTATCTACTTGTTACTTATTATTTTATTTTTGTATAGTTGAGTTAGAATGTGTCGATTTTTTTTGCGGGTGGATGTTATGTAAGTACCTAGGTACAAGTTTAGTCTACTTTGTAAAAATGTTTTTACTTTACGATTTTTAATGGAAAGAAACGTAAATAATTAGGTAAGTAGATGAGTAGGTACTTACCTAGTTTTTACGACTATGTTTTACTTTTCTTTTTGTAGAAGTTTTCAACTAAAATCGATAGTTCAAACAAGTACCTACTTATAGAAACACTTGAAATAATGTAATACTTAATTAGAATTACCTTTTATTTGGTAATAAGTACCTATCTACCTAATTACTTATGGTACTAAGCTATTTTATAAACTCATCTTAGTATCATCATCTGCCTAGCTTTTTCCCAACTACTGAACTACCTATGTTGGGGTCGGCTTCCAGTCTTACCGGATGCAGCTGAATACCAGTATTTCACATGGAGCGACTGCCTATCTGACCTCCACAACCTAGTTACTAGATAACACGATACCCCTTGGTAAGACTGGTTGTCAGACTTTTAGGCTTCTAACTACCCGTAACGAATGTCAAAGATCTACAAATGACAGCCCGGACCAACGGCTTAACGTGCTTTCCGATGCACGGAGGGGTCTTGGTATGTAAAGATGGTCACCCATCCACGGAGCAACCGCGCCAAGCGTAGCTTAACCTGATCGATCGACCCATGTGGCTGTTATTACTTAGCCACAAGCCCCTCAAACTCATCTTAGTATCTACCTATGTCGAAACCTCTATACCTACCACTTTCACACCTAAACCGTGTACAAAAAGTTATTACGTAAGTACCTACTTATCTAAGTAGATGAAAAGAAATATTCGGAAGTTTTCAAAATCGTAAATTACTCAGTTTATTGAATGAACGCATAATAGTATAAAGTCACTGGCATTAACGCCATCTAGTAGTCAATGGTCGAACTTTAATAGGTAATCCAATAAGTACAGTACGACACTACTTAGATGTAGCATAAATTTAAAAATTTGCTTTCATTTATTTCAATTTTACGAATGTATTTGGGTATTATGACTTCACTAGTTATTGCGTTAAGATCATTTTTACCTAAAGCAGTAATAAATATTGATGATTTTGAAGGCGTACTCGGTTCAGACGGTGATCAGTTTTACGAATTTTGCCGATGCTACATCTAAGTTGTGTCGTACTGTACCCGGCTTGCATGCACGTGGCAGCCCGAGCCTCGTGGACGTTCATTCATAAAATCAACAAAGTATTATTCGATGCGTACGTACCTACTCTGCGGGAATATTTCCGCGTAAGTAGTTATCTACTTGTGACTACTTATTATTTTATTTTTATATGGTTGAGTTTAGAATTTATGTCGATTTTTGCAGATTATGTACCTACAAGCTTAATTTAAGTATTTCGTAAAAAAGTTTTGCTTTGCGATGTACCTACATAATGGAAAAAATTTAAATTATTAGGTAAGTAGGTAGGGTAGGGAAACATTAACAAAAAGAAGATATTTTACAAAAAAATAATTGTTTCCTTCTTTCTAGAATAGGTAGTATAAGTACCTGTGGTGCCGATTCTCTTGTACACCGAACTAAACTATCACTAAAATTCTTTACTTTTGGCACAACTAAATCTAATTTTACAATGGCGAATCCACGTGGTAGGTACTTGTTTGCCTTACCCCGTGATTTTTTTAGTGGTGGAGGCGCGCAGGGTGAGCAGCCTCGACGTGTTTTTTAAGGAATTTTTCACTTTTTCAAAATCTGAAAAAGTATTACCTACATGTTTAGTTTTAGGGGTTTATGGGTTTTATAAAGGGGGTTGAAATTTTCATTATTTTTGCGATAGGACACACCATTTTCGAGATATAAGCAAAAGAAAAAAAGATTCAATACTGTTTTTGCCTTGTTTTTACCCTGAAGTCGAGGTGTTGGTGTGAATTTAAAGTTCATGACAACCAATTTTGTTCCAAGCGTTTTTAATCGCGATTAGAAATAGACAGATTTAGTTAGATAATCAAAATTTTAGGTGAAAAACATCAAATTCAGAATAGCGTCGTTTGACAGGAATAAACAAAATTTTGGTGATTTTTAGTCTAGTTTAGAGGCATTTGTGACAAGAGAATCAGCACCAGTACCTACTTATGAAAACAATTGAAGTACATAATATAATAGTTACTGTTTTATTAGGTACCGAAGTACATGATAATATTTATGTAATATAAACACATCTTAGTACCTACCTACCTATGTATTAACCTCTCTAAGTACATAGTATTCTCGCAAAATTACACCTAAACCGCAAATAAAAACTTGTTACGTAAGTACATAGCTAGGTAGATGAAAGTAACATTCGGAAGTTTTCAAATAGTATTATTCTCAGTCTTATGAATGAACGCGTAGTATTGTGTCGCTGGTCTTAGCGCCATCGAGCGGGTAAAAGCTTAACTATACAACTTCCGTCGGTAGTGCTCGCCTGCATGCGCTTTCTGCTGCTCCAGTGACCAAGGTTTGCTGATAAGGATCATTAAGAATGGTGGAAGATTCGTGGGTATGAATACACAATCACCAACACGCAACATTTAGGACTGTGATTTGTAATGGTAATTGTGTCGCCATCTAGCGGTGAACAGTCGAACTCTTGGCGAATAATTCCGAATGTTACTCAATACTTCCGAATGCTACGCGAATAATACGACGGGAATACTTCGGAATATTACTCTCCGGCAACGCTAGTTAGGTAGGAGAGCATGCTGTCTCAACTATCTCTAATATTCAAAATAAGCATAAAGAGTAAAGTGCCTTTTCATACGTCCCGGTTGCCGGATAGCCGGTGCCGGGTACCCGGCGGCTAAGTGTATGGGGCATGTACTTGCGTTATCTTTCACACGTACCAGCGTAAGATAACGTACATCCCCATACAATTAGCAGCCGGGTACCTGGCACCAACTATCTGAAAACCGGGATGTATAAAAGGCACTAAGACTCTGTACACGGCACGGTTCTTTACGGTTCGACGTATAAACCCCGCCATAGAAAAACCACATCACACATTTTCGTATGAAAATTCGTGGGGCAGCGGCCCAATGCAGCTGCACGTGCGCCTGGATTTACAAAACATTCAGGAAGTGATGCACTCACCGCGACCAACTCCACCAGGCACACGATGAGGATGTTCATGTTCCGCAAGTGAGACCTATTTGTTAATTTTGTTAGCAGTGAAGCGCGCTCGCAACTAACTGTTCACAGAAACAAACACATACCGAAATATAGTACCTACTTATATTTATTTTATGTATTACCTATATTTTATGACTTCTCTGTAGGGCTACCACATACATTTCACTGAATGCCTTAACTTGTTTTCAATTAAACTGCCTGAAGTCGTATATTGCCTTCTAGTGCTTGATGAATTCCAGATTAAATTGAATCAGCTTTTCTCTTTGATACTGTTGGGGCGTAACTCCCAACAGTGAAAATGTTATGTTGATGTTGTGTTTTGGAATGTTATGTTGAACGAGTAAACAACCGATTGTTATACCTAAAGGTTTTATTGCTACTAAAAATAAACCGAAGGAACACGGGTGGGTTTTAGTCAGTAAGAGTCTGACACGCCCTCCCGCTCCACCCAGAGCGGGAGAAGTTATTTGATAATTTCCCACCCAAAAAAAAAAAAAAGAAAAAAAAAGGGTGATGGCAGTAAATGACCGGTTTATTTCCTCTTGTGAAAATTGGTTTATTGCGAAGATACAGAGTAGGATCAGAACAGCAAGTAGAACAACAATACAGACAGAACAGTGATAGAGGAAGGCCGATGTGGAAAAAGGGCTCTGGCCCGGTTGACGCCGCTATTTATAGTCTGCATTCACCGCCCTCTTCTGGCAGGTCGACGAACCCCGCAGCTGGATGACGTCGCAGGCGCACCTCAGTTGAGTGACAGCTCGCGCGATGTGATCTCATCATTTTTCTTCATCGTTCTTCCCGTCCTTGGTAGATGGCGCTGTCCTCAACATCCTCCGCCGCTTTGAGAGCTTCAAGATAGTTCTCAATGATGTCAATGTCGTGGTGATGGGACCGTCGCTGGCAGGTTTGAAGCGTCGGCGTTGTCCTTGGGTACTGGAAGAGGGCAGATCTTGGAGAAGGCCCTCTCAATGACGCCTGTAGCAGTGCGAATGGAGGCCACCCTGGAAACGTCGTCCTTGCCTGGGAACACAGTAATTATTCGTCCTAATCGCCACTTAAGAGGTGGCAAATTGTCCTCCTTTACCAAGACCAGTGAGTTCGGAATGAGAGTTTCTTTGGTATCCTTCCATTTGGAACGTTTCTGCAGGTCTGAAACATATTCGCTCGCCCATCTTGCCCAGAAGTGCTGTCTCAGCTGCTCGATTCGGCGATAGCGTGACAGTGAATGTGTAACTACAGTCATTGTTGGAGCTGATATTAGCGAGCAGCTCTTTGAGGTGGTCGGGTTCTTGATAATACAAAAGGCTTCATGTTCAAAGTTAAATAATAAGTGATGTTCACTGCATAATAATATTGGGTGTTTTTTATCGTACATGAAATCTGAATTTCCTAACCTACCACCCACACGTATTATTTTATTTTTATCTAAAAATATGTTTAAACTTGACAAACTACGTGATGGTTTATTAGGTAAGTTATTCATCAACGCTTTTAATTCATTAGGAAACGATTCCCTTTGTACAGACCATAGACATATCAAGTAATGGACTGGAAATAGCTACAAAAAAAGGTGCCTATCTACAACTCAAAATGTCACACTGCACCGCATCACGCTGCATGTTGCGTGTCAACAATCTGAATGAACGCGCGTGGATGCATTTCCTGTGTGTTGGACTGTGCGTGTTTTCTATACAAACGGAGATACTTACAAGCAACGTTAAAACACGCATTCACGCGCTACGCTGCGTGGTGCGTGACAGTGTGTTAATCGCCTAAATGGCTGCACATGCTAGGGTTGTGTCAATCAGGGAACATAGTGTTACTATTTCGAGTACCTATCGATACTAGTTCTATGTAATAGTATTACGAGTCTTACTAGATATCAAGGTTGAATCATATTCAAAATTTATTAGCTTACAGTCCGTTGTATCAGAAAAAGACAAGTATTGACAAATTATCACTTCCCAAAAAAAAATCCACATAATTTAATTTATAGAATTATTACATAGCAAATAAACTTTTCACAAATAATTGTAACGCAAACCTAATGTTTGGCAAGTGAACGTTTAAACAATAACTTGCTTACCAACTAGTACTTTTACCAATTTTAATGTACTAGTCAAATATTTCAGTTGGTTTAACATATTTTACGCAAAATAAAATAAGCCAAATATTTAGTATCGAGCGAGCATGCAAGTCTTAGTGAACCAAATTTTTAACTATTATAATGCGAGAAAACTCTAACAAACTAAATAAATTAAATAAAGTTGTTCCAAAAGCCACCGCCTAGAAGAGTATGGCCCTCTATCTCGCTCGCTCCTATTGTTTAACCTACTTGTAGGAATCGCTCGCTAGCTAAAACAAGCAAAATATTAATAACTAGCTGACCCGTGCCCACTTCGTTGGGCGGTAAACATTTTAACTTGTGATGAAATTGGCAGACATGCTGCCTTAAATCACTGAGACGCTGCGCACGTTCAGCGCTAGATTCCCAAGCACGGGCCTGCGATGTTCTCACAGTTTAGCTAGCGAGCCGCTGCAAGCGCTCAGCGCTAGATTCCCTATCCCTTGTTGCAGACACATGCTGCCTTAAATCACTGAGACGCTGCGCACGTTCAGCGCTAGATTCCCGAGCACGGACCTGCGATGTTCTCCAGCTTTGGTTAGCAAGCCGCTGTGAACGCTCGGAGCTAGATCCCCAGCGCGTGCTTGCGAAATATTTTCTCTATTCCTCGAGAGGCGCTGATGATTTTCAAGAACAGACTCTTCCGTACGGCGTACTCGAGCTGCTCTTGTCTGGGATGTCTGACGGGAAAGTTGTGATTTCCTTTTAGGCATGATAAACAATCGCTGAAACTGTCCGATATCCTAAAAACAAAAATAGATACCACAGCTTCGAACTCGAAGAATGAGAACGAAGTAGTATTTGAGTGAGCGGTTAAGAAACCGAGCAACCAAGCAAGTCCAAAACAATTTTAAAGACCAACATCTTCCAATCCAACCAACTGCGTACAACTCACCTACCTAACGACGAAAGTTTAAATTTTTAAAATAATAACTGGAGAGGGTGATTAATCCGCGGAAAATCTTAACACCGCGATTCAGAAAAATTACCTAATTGCACAACGCCATCTATGGGTAAATGTATAAAACGTCCGTACAAAGCATGTTCTAATGCGGTTCGTGAATGGACGGCGGCATTTTGCGATTTAATAATTTTATATTATCTTCGAAACTATTTAACCAATTGAAATACTGTTTTGGGCAAATCGTATCTCTATGATGTTCTTGTGATCATAATAATATTATTTTCGATAAGGTTTAATATTTTGTTTAAAAAATCGTCCAAAGGTAAGTAGGTACGTCGAAAAATACTTATTTTAACACATAAAAGCAATATATATATCTGCTAAAATATAAAAGATAGAAATATGGTGTCGCGGACTTTTTTGTAGAACTATTCAAAGCGGACCAGGTTGCTGTACATTGTTTTCAATTATATACAACTGTTAAGGCAGCGCATGCAAATAACTCTGTTGTAAGAGCCATTTTTTTCCGCCTGGCTAGACAAAAATTGAGATAGTTCGGCTAATATACATGATATCTTTATAATTTATAGCCTATAGCACTCACGAATAATGTAGCTTTCTACCAGTGAAACAATTTTTAAAATTGGTTCATTACTTCCGGAGATTACCCCCTACATACAAACTTACAAACAAATGTTACCTCTTTATAATATTAGTATAGATTAATAATTGAGTATAGATATAAATAATGAATGGAAACAAAGATAATAATACAAATAATACAAGAAAATTTAATAAATATCAATGTCAAATAACTTACAATTTATCATTAAGGAATTTGTCAATAGTATAATAACATTTTTCCAATAACACATGTCTTAATTTGTTTTTAAATTGAATAATATTTAAGTCTTTAATTCCACATTTAAAACTGATATGATATGTTTGTTTTTTTATAAAACTTAGAGGATGGTCTGATACCTAAATTTAAATCACCGATTCCGAAAAAAAAAATAACTTTATTAAACCTTAATTAAATTAGTACAAAAATGGCAATTAACGCAAACAATAAAATAAAGGGTTTGTTACAAAAAACACAAAATAAGGACATGTTACTAAAAATTAATAACGTGAGTTTCCACCTCTGACTTTAATCACCACCTACATGCGATCAGGCATGCTCTGGATGATGTTCTTGTTTACTTGGGGAATTTAGTCCCAAGTAACCACCAGAGCGGTTTTCAAATCATGGAGGTTCTAAGGAAGGTTGAGACTTCCGGATTCACTTTTTAAGCATGCCCCATGTTCTATGGGATTCATGTCTGGGCTTTTGCTGGCGAGTCCAATTTGGCAATTTAGTTTACATAGCAGAAAACTTAGGATGTTAAACTGGATTACATAAATAATAACACAGATTTGTATACTGATATCACGCGATTTCTCATCGCTATATTCAATTATGATTCCACATTTAAAACTGGTATATTGATGGACTAGGATGAAACATCAGATTTTTTTGTATTGCTTGTTTCACAGAAAACAGATGTTTCTTGACGTTGTGTTTTGTCGAACGCCTGAAAAAAATAGGAACTCATATTTAGATATGCAATATAAATATGATTTTTTTAGTTATGTAACTAATATAATTCTAATAATTTATTTCAGGCCAAAGAGCCAGGCTATTATTAATCAATCATTTTAATACACCAGTCTAGGCAATGTTGTTGTTTTTCGGTGTGGTACAATCTTTGACTTAGCGGCTACAAGTATTGTTGATGAATGGACCCGTGCGTAGATGATACAGGCATAGGCATCCAGGGAGGCGTCGCTGAACCAATGTAGCTCCATTGTCTGCTTTTCGCCACACTTTAGCCATTTAGGTATTTCGCAAGACTTTATCGCCCTTACGTCCGCTTGTATCTTGCACCACTCCGCATGTATGTTGTCGGACACTTCGTCGTCCCATTGTAAGTTTCCATCCCACAGTTTTTGAAATAATAATTTCAATTTTGTTGACACGGGAGCCAGCCAGCCGAGTGGGTCGAATAGGTTAGATATTTCGGCTAGTAGGCTGCGTTTGGTTTGTTTTTTGTTCACGTCCAAAATTGTGCTTTGAAAGGTGAATTTATCCTCTCTTGATTTCCAGCACAAGCCTAACCTTTTTGGTGTATTTTGCTCTGAAATTGAAGACAATCTTATCGTTGTTGTGTTGTTCGGAGATATCTTCCAGAAGTTCTTGATTGTTTGCTGACCATTTTCGAAGATTAAACCCTCCATTTTTTAATAATTGTTTCAGATCAGCGATCAATGTCTTTCCTTTTTCTATTGTATGTGTCCCATGAACGAGGTCATCCATGTAGAATGATTCTTCCAGTACTTTTGAAGCCTCCGGGAACTGTTCACGTTCATCTGTTGCTAATCTCCTGAGTGTCATCATGGCTAGGAATGGCGCGGCCTTGGTACCGTATGTTACGGTTGTTAGTTGATATGAGCGGATAGGTTATTCCAGCGATTCCCGCCATACAATTTGTTGCAATTGTTGGTCTGCAGGGGCTACCCAGATAGCACGAAACATCTTCTCAATGTCCGCTGTAAACGCATATTTGTATTGTCTCCATTTCATCAATAATGTTTGTAGATCCTGTTGAAGATTGGGACCTTTGTACATGAGGTCGTTCAAACTGCATCCTGTAGATGTTTTTGCTGACGCATTGAACACCACTCTGTACTTTGTTGTTGTTGATTCAGCGCGTTGCACGCCGTGGTGAGGTAAAACTCGATTATTTTGTTGCTGACTGTTGATTGCTTCATATGACCTAGATCAATATATTCAGTCATGAAGTCTTTATAAGCGTTTGCCAAATTTGTTTGTTTTTCCAATTTTCTTTCAAAATTTTTGAATTGTGCGATAGCCATTGGCTTGGACGAACCCAGCCTGCTCTCAAGTTCATTCTTCATCGGCAGTCTGACTTCATATTTCCCACTTTCCAAGCGCTGCGTAGTGTTGGTGTAGTATTCAATGCATGTTTCATTTTCCACCGATAGGTTGGATTGATCCGTGATGTCTTCGGTTTCCCAGAACTGTTTGATATCTTCCAGATTGTTTATGACCACATTGCAGTGAAAAGTTTTGACATTGCCGCATAATAGCCAACCTAGGTAGGTTTGTTGTGCGATAGATTGAGTGACGTCATCGCCTTTTATTATTCCTCCTAGCATGATTTGCGAATAAATGTCTGCTCCAAATAGTAAATCCATCTGACGGCTGTTATGGAAGTCTGGATCTGCTAGATGGATGTTCTGTATGTGGGACCAAGATGGTTTTGCAAAGGTCTTATTTGGCAGGTTGTTAATCAAGTTATTCATAATGAAGAGAGACGTTTGGAACTTGCAAGTCGTTGTAGATACAACTGCAAGTAATTTTTGTCATTCCTTTGCAGTGGTTTTCCTTCTGTCCAACTCCAAAGATGACTCCTTTGCATCTCTCGCGCTTGACTCCGAGAAGTTGAGCGGCATGTTCCGTGATCAAAGATTTCTGAGACCCTTGATTGATGAGGGCTGATTTGGGTCCCATCAGCTGTTTCTATGTTTACTACGGTTGCTAGTAGTATCTCGGTAGTATCATCATCCTTTGATACATGGGAAGAATTTGTTTGTTTTTCGTTTTGGTAATACATGCATCGTGTATCAATGTATTATGTTGACCCGCGCACTTGCGACATCGGTAAACTGACGTAAATTTTTTCCGTTATGGCTGAACAGGCAATTTACGCAAAGGTTCATTTTATTGACTCTACTAAGTTTTAAGTCATTAGGCATTTCTAAAAACTTTGCGCTTTTGTACATGCCATGTTCGTCATCGCAAAGAAGGCATCGAAATGTTGACACATGGAACGATTTCGTAATTTTCTTGTTGCTAGTTGATTGATTACTGCTGTATTGTTTTTTAAAGTACGAATAATTTTGATGTTGACTCGATGATGTATTTGGTTTTTGATTGTGTTCTTGTTTGCGGCGCAATGCTTCAAAGTTCAAAGTTTCAAAGTTCAAAGTTTCAAAGTTCAAAGTTTTTATTAAATGCGATTTTTGGTGAAACAACAGGGTCTTAAAAATATTTTATAGTAGCTCAAAAATCTACCCTATAAAGGCATGCATTGTTAAATTACAATATTAGAAATTAAGTTAAAAATTACATGAAACATAATGAACAATCAATAAAATCAATAATCAATAGAAATTAAAAACAAGATATATTAGATTGTAATAAATTAGTAGACATGAATATTACATTAAAAACTTAATACATAAAATGGTCAGTCACATTAAATTTTATCAACTAGGAATTCGTCAATAGTATAGTAGCATTTGTCTATTAAAAATATAAATTTAGTTTACGTTTAAATTGTGTGAAGTTTAAATCTTTTATGTCATTTGGTAGCCTATTAAAATTTTTTGGAGCCATGCAAAGTATGCTCTTGTGCATAAGGGTGGTTTTAGAACTTCTTAGGCATAATTCATGGCGATATGTTGGTCTTATGGATCGATAGCTTTGTTCTGAAGCTTTTTTATCTAAATAAATCACCGTTTTTCTTTACGAATAAAGCGGTCTCGTATATGTAAAGACAAGGTAACGTTAATATTTTTAAGGAAATAAAATGCGGTTTGCAACTTTCGGTTGATTTAAGATTGCATATCCATATGCAATCTTAAATTTTTTAAAGCACATAAGAGGTGCATTAGGTCCATGGACCTAATGCACCTCTTATGTGCTTTAAAAATTTCAAGTTTTTTACAAGAATTTGCCCAGAAGATGATTCCATAACGTAATACGGAATCTACGTACTTAGCCATAATACGCGGTTACGACAGCCGCCTGATTTACTATTTTCTTGAGTTTATAAAGAGCAAAGGAAAACTTGGTCAATTTTGTAATGATGATCGATGCATGTTCTTTCCACGTCAGTTTAGAGTCTTTTGTCAATCCTAAAATTTTTAAATGTCCTACTTCTTCAATTATATTATTATTAAAAGATAGATTGATGTCAAAAGTGGTAATTCTTTGTCGAAACTGCATGATTTTAGTTTTATTTAAATTAATAATTAAATTATTTTGTTCAAGCCAAGCAATTGATTGTTGTAATGCATTTTTAATGTCACTTTCATAGTTTCTATTTAAATCATTATGCCTAATAATTAAAGTGCTGTCATCGGCAAAAAGAACCATAGGAAAAGTGACATGTCTTGCTATGATAAAGACTCCCTTAATATAATATTATTAAAACTTTCAATCAAATCAATACAAGTTTACCATGTCAAGACGAAATTTTGTAAATAATTTGAAATAAGCAATACCTACAATATATAATGTCAAGTTTAATCAAATGGGATCATAAATTCGTCAAGTTCGAGGTCAATAGGTACGGTTAAATTAACATGATTTAGTACAAGTCAAGAGTACAGAGATTTATTTATTATTATTAATTAGATATATAATATCAATTCAAATTCTTATCAGTAAAAAAATAATACTTTTTTGATTTTATTTTATTGTTTATTTAACTCGAACACAAATGATTAATATTGTTGTTACTTGAGTATATAATAACATTTATTAATTAATTGATCTGACAATTTTTTTTGAAAAGTGGAAATGTCTAATTTTTATTACATCGGGTATTTTGTTGAATATGGTTAGTAAGAAGCTACAGGTTAGAACATATACAGTTAGTTATGATAATAATATCAAGGAATTGAATTGTTTTAGTTTAGAATATAATATTCTTTATTATGTACTTACACCATAAAAATTACAGATATTATATTCAGAAATTTTACATTGGGTGTCACAATGGGCGGTCTTATCGCTAAAAGCGATCTTTTACAGACAACCTTTGGATGGATTTAAGTGGCAAAGGAGAGACAATACTGCAGGTAGTCAGTGGTGTACCATTTACATATACAACAGATACACAGATACATAAAGCATATATTTACCTATATAAATATATATATATATTAGAGAAATAACAGATATACATAAAATTATAAACATGAAACAAGAGCAAGGTACTATATGTAATGATGATGTTTAAGGAGAGAGGAAGTGTTTAAACCCCAACAGAAGCTTTGTTTGGTCGTACCTAATTTAATCCTTGGTAGTGAGAATATTACGAATGAAATATTTTTAGATACAAGACGGTTATCTGAAAAATAATGATTAAAAGTTGATTAGGCAGGTGATGAATAAAATACACCTAAATTGTGGAGTATGTAATTGGTCATAGGTTTTAAAAATAGAATAATTGTGTTACATCAGAAGTTTATGATTTACGTTTCTTCGTATGATACGGTTAACCTGAAAGAATAAAAATAAAGATTAATAATGAAATAGTAACAAATAATGTATGTTCATTAATCTATGAATTTTATGATTAAGTTATTGTTTGAAAGTGAAGAGGAAGTGTGAATTAAATCTTATTATGCTGTTTTGTTAAAACTTTTGCTGTGTTAAAAATAATAGAGGCAAATGTTATGATTTAAACGAAACTGAAACTTTTAAGGGAAAATATCGATATCACTTAAGTTAAGCTATTAACCAGTAAAGCTTGCGGTGCAATGTGTGGCATATACAGAATGTAATGTTAACATATTAGGTCGAAGTCGAAGCATAGGCCATTCATTATAAGTCGTACAGTGGTTGACTGGTGAGACTGCTTGATCAGTGAAGCTTGCGGTGCAAAGAGTGACGGATGTAAATTAATATTGAAAAGTCTGAATGAGCTAATCAAACTGAGAAATTAACAAAATGCGATTATGTAATATCTTACCTTTTAAGCGTTTTTGGAGTAAATTGTCACTGACTAATGAATTTCATAGTTTCTGAGAATATTGTTAGCTCATGCTTGTAATATTTAACGCTAAATATTCAGGTCTTCTATAACATTGATTGAACAAACAAACAACATAACGTTTATTTTATAATATAAAGCTTACGGACAAACTTGATGTCAGGAAGGTCGAATGTTAGCTTTTGATTTTCACGTAACTAAATCTTGTTGATAGGATGCACATTATTTTGTAAATGTTTTGTTTAATTATTTGACACTTTCTGAAACCGACTTTCGGTGCTGTAATTACTGTCTCCGCGGGCTTATTACGTATCTTGCAGAAGCCCAGCAATAGTGAAATTTGCGCAATAGTTGCTCTTAAATTGCAAATCCGTATTATATATCGGCGATAGCCACACTATAGCAAACTAGCGATAGTGCTGCCTCTAGGGAACAATCAGTCAACTGAAGTGTGCAGTGGTCGCATGGTGATCGCGATTATTTCGTAATAGTTTTTGGTAGCCGAGCGACAGCCATTAACGAGCATATTTGGCTGTCAAATTGCGATAACCTTTTCCCGTGTTGTTGATCGCTTGCCTGTCGCTCGCTGATTGAAAAATGTAAATTGGTCTTATAATTCGAAGAATTTTAACTAAAATTGTGTACTATATTAAATTTAACTTCGTCGCGTGTTCATTAGAATAAACTGTGTGTAGCGTAAAAGACTATTCATTCAGTTATGTTTGCGTCTCTATTGATATATTGGGTAAGGATGGCTAGAAACTCTAAAAGTTCATCTAATTGGTCATTGGATACTCTATTTGCCATTTTACACTGAAAGAGGATTAGGTACTGTAAATTTTAAAGTTAACTTTATTAAGATAAGATAAGATATATTTATTTGCATGTGTACACGTACAATAATAAAAACGTGCGTGAAGGATAACAAAAAAAAAATAATAATACAAGACATGTTTGCCACATGCTATGCGTGCAAATATGAATAGTTATGATTGTTAATAATTAATTTCAAGTCAAATCATTCATTTAATGTGAATTTAGCAAACAATAATAAATTAAAAATGTCGACAGAAAAAGAAAAATATATACTCATAAAAACATCAGAAAAATATATACTCATCATCATGCAATTTACCAGCTAGGTGCCAGAGTTTCACTAAGAGATTTTTTCAAAGATATTGGTATTCTTACAGTGGTATCGCAATTCATCTTCGCCAACATTTTATATATTAGGCAAAATATACACTTATACAGTAAAAACAGTGATATACACACTAGAAATAAAGACAAACTACGAGCTCCCTTTCACCGGCTTCATAAGGTTCATAACTCATTTGTTGGGCTTGGTATAGACTTTTATAACAAGCTACCCTCTTCTTTGCTAGATTTGCCTTTTAATGCGTTTAAAACTAAAGTAAAATCTAACCTTTGTTCAAAGGCATACTATTGTATCAACGACTACATAAATGATAAGAATAGTTGGTCGCTGTGATTAACTCAAGACAATACTTATGTTCTTTCTCCAGAATTAGTTTACCTACGGACAGTTACATAATTGTTTATTTTATTTGAATTTATAAGTCAATTTTTATTTTTTTATAATTCAATTTATTTTTATTTTATTTTATTGTTGACTTAATCTACTCATTACAATATTTTGTTATGAGTTGTATTGCAATTTGTGGTTAGCTAGCGACCTCGACAGTTGATCATAATTTTTTTTTATTTTTTATTTTTTTTGCCTGAGCAACCGGCAGCAAGTTCGTCATGCTCCCTTAGATGTCACTGCTTGCGGTAGCGTCGGGGGTCGGGTTGCCTCCTTCCCTCAAATATGGCGAGGGGGGTAATGGCTGATCTTTGCGTTATGCTCGTGAACGGGTGCTGCTTGTGGTGACTGGTCGTCTTGCTGATCATGGTTTTGTTATTGTAACTAGTAATTAACTGTTTATTTATTTTTTACCTCGATGGTCCTAGTTTATCATTTATAACTGCCAATTACAGCTTTATGTAAGCGGGCACGCACTTTACGCCTGGAGGCTTTTATTTAGATATGTAGTTCTGTTTACGTTTAGTTTTATTTCTGCTTGAGTATAGTTCTCGATGTTTTTGGTTGGTATATTGGCGTGTGCTAGCTGACATATGGCCAATAATTTATCATTTAAATTATGTTTTGTGTTGCGTAATGTAAATTATTTTGCATACTATTGTATAGAATTATTTGTTTTCTAACTTGAACAGACAGCTGTGCTGCTGGGGAGTTTGTTGCGCCACTTCTTCTTCCCAGCTAAAGGCACTAGGAAGTGGTGAAGGGTGGGCGTTTTTGGGGGACTGTCTTATGTAATTTTGACGTTCGAAAAGTGCTGATTCTCAGCCTAATTTGAATAAATGACTTTTGAATTTTGAATTTTGAATCTAAGTTAAAATAAATGCTTCAGTCTGAAATTCATTAATATTACGTATAACTCTTTGTTTCTTATATTATTAATGTTTAAAAACTTATTTTAACTTGTTGAGAACAGTCGAATATTGTTTGTAGTCCAAATAAACACTGATTTCATCCACTTATTCATTTTGTAGCCGACGCTAAGCTATTTGGTAAATTTCAAGTAAAAAAAGGAATCTTTGTTTTTCATGACAAAGATTTTGAATAGAATAGAATAGCATTTATTTGCAAATATGGGTTATACATAAGTAGGTAGTATTAGGTTTTCATCAGAGTTCTGCCATATTTCACCATTCGGCATGCAAACATTTTCATTACCTATATAAAATTGTTAAAATTTAAACTCTTGTTGGAAAAAATTAGTTTATTAAATTAGTTATGTCATTCTCATTAAATAAAATTATTACAATTCAAATATTCATTAGTAATATTCATTATTCATTATTCAGTATTCATTATTATTTATTTATTCATTACATGGGTTTGAAAGTTGAATTTCTTATCACGTTAGTTTCGAAGATTGCTACTTATTTGTTTTGGCGCTAGTGTCGATAATTGCTGATTGCTATTTAAGATGCGTAATAGACCTTAGGTTAGTGAATGGAGAGAGTGGAACCGGCAAGAGATGTCGTGCGGTGTCCCACAGGGTTCGGTCCTGGGGCCGCATCTGTGGGACATCGGATACGACTGGGTGCTGCGCGCCGACCTCCCTAGCGGCGTCAGCGTCGTTTGTTACGCTGACGACACGCTAGTCCTGGCGCAGGGGAGGTCGTACCAGGCGGCGGCCGATTTAGCGACACGCGGGGTTGCGACAATCGTTGACAGGATCCGGCAGCTGGGACTCGAGGTGGCCCTGCACAAGTCCGAGGCCATGGGTTTTCATGGTCCTCGTAGTGCACCACCGTCGGGTTCCCAGGTATTGGCGGGAGGGGTTCACATCGGCGTCGAGTCGACGATGAAGTATCTGGGACTCGTCCTCGACAGCCGGTGGAACTTCGTGGAGCATTTCCGACGTTTGGCTCCCAGACTGGACCGGGCCGGGGCTGCCTTGAAGCGGCTCCTGCCCAATCTGGGAGGTCCAAACGCCTCCTGCCGGAGGCTCTACGCGGGGATCGTGCGGTCCATGGCCCTTTACGGGGCACCGGTGTGGGCGCGTTCATTGAGGCTGCGGCCAGCCCGCCGGTTGAACGCGTCCCAGAGGGTCATGGCCATCCGGCTGGCCCGAGGATACCGCACGGTCTCCTGCGAGGCGGCGAGCCTCCTTGCCGGATTACCGCCATGGGATCTGGAGGCAAAGGTTCTCGCGCACATCTGGGAGTGGCGCGAGGAGGCGAAACGCCGGGGCTTAACTCCGATGCCGCAAGAAATCGCGGCACAGCGGACAGAGCTCCGGCGGGATCTCATGGCGTCATGGAGGGTGCGATTGTCGCAACCCCGCGCTGGGCACGCCACAATTGCGGCGATAAGACCCCTCTTTGAGGAGTGGCTTGAGAGACGCCACGGCGTCCTCACCTTCCGCCTGACGCAGGTCCTCACCGGACACGGCTGCTTCGGGAGGTTCCTGTTTAGGATAAGGCGGGAGGAAACACCCGGGTGTCACCATTGTGTGGATCGGCCTGAGGACACGGTGGAGCATACGGTGGAGGTCTGCCCGGCTTGGGCGGAGCAACGCCGTGTCCTCGTAGAGGCGATCGGCGGCGGTGATCTCTCGCGTCCGGCCCTGGTTCAGGCCATGGTACGGAGCGAGAGGAAATGGCAGGCCGTCACCTCCTTCTGCGAAGCGGTAATGCTCGCGAAGGAGGAGGCGGAACGCGTGAGGGAAAGGCAAATTTCGCGCCCTCACGCCCCTAACCGCCGCAGGAGGAGACGCCCGGGGCGGGAATCGCGAGCCTATTTCCGGCCACCGTAGGCGCGGGCTTGCGGACGGTGAGCAATGGGTAGCTCGCCGTCCGGTAAGGACCAAGCCCGGGTCGACGGCGCGTTGTGTTCCACGCGCGCCTCAAAGAGATGTCAGCAGAATTGACGGGGCCCGCTAGGGCCAATGCCTGCCGGGGGTTCGAAGAAAACCGATAGGGACATCGCGGCCCCCGGCAACAGGGCAACCGAAGGAACACGGGTGGGTTTTAGTCAGTAAGAGTCTGACACGCCCTCCCGCTCCACCCAGAGCGGGAGAAGTTATTTGATAATTTCCCACCCAAAAAAAAAAAAAAAAGGTTAGTGAATGGAAGTCGATTGCAAACTTGATTGAAATAATATTTAATGTTTTATTTTGGAAGTTGCTTGGCACGCCACCTAGTTGCAGTTTTTAGATGTAGAAAGGGATAAAAGCAAATATTAGTGCATTTTATAGTAAGTTCCGTGCAGAATAAAGAAATGTAAATGTGAGTACCATGTATCCATTTATAATGTTATTATGATGTTGTTAGACTTGAAAGTGAGTATGTCATGCACACTCAAATGGTTGAGTTAAATGGTGCATAGCCATGCGTCATGTTCATGAACGGGAACCGTCAATTTAGACTGAACTGCCAGCGCTTATCTTTAATCGTGTATTTTGAGTTGTTTGATATTGTTTTTTTACATTGTTCTCACATATAGAATCAACAATAATAATGTACCCAGGATTTTGTAATATCTTGATTTAAAAGAGTATCCTTGAGTTGTCAAGAAACTCCTACGTTTTGGAATAGGCGACTCTCTGAATAACTGACAACCCTTTGAAAATTTTAAAGTGCCTGTAAATGGTTTAATAGAAATAAATGTTTTGAGTTTTATGGGCCTACCACACGCTCATGCTTCACCACAGTTTTGCCTGCGCAGGCCGGCTTGTACACGGAACACTGAGCGTGTGGTTGGTAAAACTGTACGACGCGCAAACCCCACGGCGCGGCCTGCGCACTTTTCGACTTGTTTGAAATTTTGCCTGCGCAAGCCCGGCCTGCGCGTACTTGCCTGTGCGTGTGGTTGGGCGTTCAGTGTTCAAGTCGCAGTCTAGGTTAGTCGTTCGGTGATTACGTGGTCTTCCGTCACTCAAAAACCGGCTAAGTGCGTATCGGACCACGCACAATGAAGGGTTCCGTAGTTAGGATGAAGTTATTCCAAATACAAACTTAACATTGTAGTTGAAAAACATGTTCTCCCATACATTCCAACTGCAAATGTAAGTTTGTAGTCACAATATTGAGAGATTTACCATGTTATTTTAAGACCATAGACTTTTTTATAGGTTTTCCTGTAATCTATGACTAAAGAACCATTCTCTGTATTTTTTTCAAAATTTTAGACACAGTAGTTTCGAAGATGGTAAATTTTCATCTATTTTCTTAAATAACTTTAAATGTATATGTTATGTTTATAAAAATAAATTATTTTGAGATCCTCGCAATAAGCCCTTTCATTTGATATGTCACACGGTACAGTTTGTAATTTTTAATTTTCCCCCAAAAGTGACCGCCATATTCAAAATTCATTTATTTACGTAACACATTCGTATTTGGGTCACAGAAATACATAATGTGTACCTACCAAATTTCAACTTAATCGATCCATTAGATTCGGAGCAAATTGGCTGTGACAGACGGACAGACAGACAGACACACGAGAGATCGTATACTTAAGGGTTCCATAGAACCCTAAAAATGGCCGATTTGCGTACGCACAATCGCGAGTTCATGTCTGAATTAATAAGTCTAGGTATACAAATCTCTGCCTGCACTCTGGAAAATTCGAAGAATCGAAGGATTATTCCGATCGAAATAAAAAGAACTAGGCATGCCTACGAAAAAAAATATAAATAAAATGAAAGAGGAACATAGTTTATTAAGGGAGAAAGAAGAAATAGTTCTTCATTAGGAAACATGTTTCTACGCCGACGATTTCGACAAGACTGTGGCTTGCGCGTACTTAACTGTGCCGTGTGGTAACGCCGTCCGTGTACAGTTTTTTCATGCGAGAAGCCTGCGCAGGCAGAACTGTGGGGAAGCTTGTGCGTGTGGTAGGCCCATTAGTCTACGTCATACCATCATATCACGACTAGTGGAAATTTCAATAATTTTTCTCTCATTTGCATTATGTAGCGTTGTGTTGCGTGTTGCACTCGCGTCGCCGCGTCTAGAATATACTTAACATACCTCCCGCCGCCAGCGCTCGCTCGCGTGGCCAGTCGGCTCCCCGCTACGCACCGAGATAGACCGCGCCGCGCACGCTGCGATCGTGCGACGGCCGCCTTGTTATACTTACTGTAACGTTGTTGTCCCTCGAGAATATTTCATATACATAATAAAGCTACATATTGTGTTATAAATTGCGCCCAACTCGTGGCACGTGCTCCGTACGGCAAATACCTACCTACGAAACGGAAAGTTACCGACGCGAGTGCGAACGAAATCCACGGAGACTTGTGTTCTACCTAGTCACGGATCGAATACCTACCTACCTAATCAGTGTATCTACTGGACTATACTGCCGTTATTTACCGTTTGCGTTTATCGCCGAGTGTTACCGTCGAGAAAATGCCGCCGAAAACACGCCGCGCGCACGCAAACGTGGAGGAAAACGATGGTTCCAGTAGCGATGAGGAAAGCCACGCGGTAGCTAACCCCGCGAGCGTGAACACCACGGCAACGGCTACACCGATCCCGGCAACGACATGTGGTAACATGATTTCCATGTCCGAGGAACAGCTCACACGATTGTTATCCAACGTCATGAGAAGCGTCGCGACGTCGATGCCGTCGTCAGCGAGTGACGACCCTACGGGACCGACTCAACCCACCGCTGCACACATTGGACCAACCGTGCTTGGCATGCACGGCATGCACAGCAACTTTACCCGGTGCACGGCCCGCTTCGACGGAGCCGCCCGCAGTACCGAAGCCCTAGAAGCATTTGCCGAGAACGTGCTCATCTACAAAGAGTGCGCAAGTGTATCCGACGAACACGCCCTTCGAGGTCTACCTATGTTGCTGACCGGAGACGCCGCAGTGTGGTGGCAAGGCGTTAAATCTACCGTGGAGACCTGGGACGACGCGATACGACGCCTTCGATTCATGTACGGCGCCCCGCGCCCCGCCCACCGGATCTTACGAGAAATATTTGCGCGCGAACAAAGTGATAACGATAGTGTCGATTCCTTTATATCGCGAGTGCGAGCAGAAATGTCGCGTATACCGTATAAGCTACCGGATGTTATGCAAGTAGACATAGTTTACGGCCTTTTACATCGTAAGTTCCGTAAAAGAGTGTCACGCGATAGTATAAGTAGTGTCGACTGTCTACTCGAGCGAGCAAGGTATGTTGAGGAGACGCTAGCCGAAGTAAGTCATACTAAATCACTAATTCATCCTCATAACGCCAGTATATCGACTAATAACAGTAATAACATTGCAAGTTCCGCGAAATCTCGAAATGTAAACATTAACCCTCCAACGGCAACGGTTAATCAAAGTAACCCTTCGCGCGCTGTGTCCGACTCTAGTTCGAATATTTGTAACGATACGAATTCGAATACGAAACGTGTTCGACCGCGCTGCGCTTTCTGTAAACGGTTTGGTCATTCGATAGATGAATGCAAAATTAAAATAAAATCGGGTGACCAAGATAATAATGCACCGCTGTCATGTTACGGCTGCGGTCGACAAGGAGTAATACGCTCGAAGTGTCCGACGTGTAAAGGCACGCCCCCCGCCGATAAGGTGAGTTTCCAAAGCGCTATCACCCATGAGTCTGATCTGTCACACCCTACGGTCAAGATAGAAGTTGCGTCTTTAGTAGGTGTTGCAATGCTGGATACAGGTGCTACTGAGAGTCTCGCTAGTCCCGGACTCTATAAAATATTATTAGACAGTGGGACCACTTTCACGAAAACACGTCGCAACCTCGGCCTCGCCGATGGAACGCAGCAGGTACGTGAGTTATTTTCATGTGACACGAACGTCACTATTCAAGGACGCGTTATCCCCACCACTTTCCTAGTGATACCGGAAGCGGACAATAGGACACTTCTAGGACAGGACTTTATCGCTAGAGCAGGTATATTAGTGGACCTCCAACATAACTGTTGGCATTTTAGTAATTTCCCAGGGCAGAAGTATACTTTTGTGCAGTCTTTTAGCCTTACATCCACCAGCGATGCAGAGCTGATGCAGGTTGATACCACCGGCTTGGCGCTGAGAGAGGATGAAGGAACGAAGCTGTCACCTGCTCAAAGGACACGACTCAACCAGCTCATAACTGAGAGAGTTGAGCGCTTCGCCACCGAAGGACCTCCTACAACTTACGCTACTCATCACATTCGGGTTGACGAGAAGCAGGAACCGACCGCTTCACCACCCTATAGGATGTCGCAAGGTAAGAGAGAGTTGTTGGACGGTGAGCTTGAGAAGCTGCTGCGCGCAGATGTAATAGAGGAGTGCGAGTCGCCATGGGCTGCCAACGTCGTCTTAGTTGCGAAGAAAGATGGCGGAGTCCGCTTATGTGTGGACTACCGTAAGCTCAACGCCGTGACTGAGCCGGATAGGTACCCGCTCCCGCGCATGGAAGACGTACTTCATGCTGCGAAGACGACCAGCTATATGACGACGCTAGACCTCCACTCCGGTTACTTTCAGGTTTGTGTAGCTGAAGAGGACCGCGACAAAACTGCATTTGTTACACCCTCCGGCACCTATAGGTTTAAGAGGATGCCGATGGGCCTTCGCAACTCTGGCGCCACGTTTCAGAGATTAATAGATCGTTTCAAGTCAAACCTGAGTGTGCCTATTCGAGGACAAGAGGTACGTGATAGCTCCGATATCCCACCAGACCCCCAAGGAAGTAGGCCTGTGACTATTCTTGGATATCTGGACGATCTAATAATCTTGTCACCGAGTTTCCAAGGCCATGTTGAAGATCTCGAAGCTGTCTTCGACAGACTCAAGAAGTTCAACCTTCGAGTCAATCGAAAGAAAAGCTACTTCGCCCGTGACTCTGTGAAATTCCTTGGTCACATAATTGTTCCTGGAGGTCTACAAGTAGACCCGGAGAAAACCTCAGCTATTGCTGACATGCCTGCCCCGAAGAACGAGAAGCAGCTCAAAGGTTTCTTGGCCACATCCAGCTGGTTTCGACGGTTTGTACCGAACTACGCTACAATCGCCAAGCCTTTGACTGACCTGCTTAAGAAGAACAGCAGTTGGAGATGGCATGATGAGCAGCAAACCGCTTTCGAGCGCATCAAGGAGCTCCTGGTCACCGCTCCCATTCTTCGCCAAGCTGACGAGTCCAAGCCTTTTTCCCTCCGGACAGATAGCAGTGGCTACTGTCTCGGCGCAGTCTTGATGCAGGGGGAGGGCCCCGACGAAAGGCCCATAGAGTACGCCAGTCGCCTCCTCTCGCCAGCCGAGCGCAACTACACCACCACCGAGCGAGAAGCCCTTGCCGTCGTCTGGGCGGTCACTAAGTTTAGAGGTTACGTGGAAGGCTCGGAAGTAGTGGTTAAGTCCGACCATCAGCCGTTACGTTGGCTGATGAGCCTTAAGTCTCCCAGTGGTCGTCTTGCCAGATGGGCATTGACCCTTCAGGCCTATAACCTGCAAATACAGTACACTCCCGGAAAGGTGAATGTGATTGCCGATGCACTAAGCCGCCCAGCTTGTTGTGAGGAAACCCCAGCTGGTTGCGAGGTATGCTTAGTGACCGTAGACATGCCACATAGAACACCTGAGGATGTGCGCTCTAACCAACTCAAGGACCCAGAGCTGAAGAGTATCGTCGAGGACCTTGAGACTACCGACGATCCCTTCAGGGGGAGAGGGTGGTCAGAGAGAGGGTATCTGGTGTCTGATGGTGTATTATACAGGTGTGCACCCGAATTGGAAGACGCTGAGTCCGCCTGCCTCGTGGTCCCAAAACACGAGAGAGAAGCCGTCCTCGTAGAGTTCCACGATGCTCCCACAGCAGGCCACTTTGGTGCTGAACGTACCCTACAACGCATCAGAGCACGATACTTTTGGCCAGGTATGAAGTCTTTTGTCACAGACTATATTAAACGCTGTGCAGCTTGCCAGCGATACAAGATAGACAACAGGAAGCCTGCAGGGCTACTCCAGACTCCTGCACCCACCCGGCGATTTGAAGTGGTATCGGTCGACTTGTTCGGACCCCTACCAAAGACTTCGAAAGGTAACCGTTGGATCTTAATTTTAGAAGACACTTGCTCCCATTGGGGTTGAGCTATTTGCATTGGAGAAGGCCACCAGCGTGGAATGCGCTGAGATTTTAATATCCGAGGTTTTTCTGAGGTATGGAGTCCCACGTAGGATGATCAGCGACAACGGAGTTCAGTTTGTTGCTGAGGTGATGCAGCAGGCCTGTTACGTGATGGGTATCAAACAGTCTTTGACACCGTTGTATCACCCAGAAGCGAACCCCGTCGAGCGGAAAAATCGTGACCTTAAACCTCAGTTAGCGATACTGGTAGGAAAGGATCACTCGTCGTGGGATACTCATCTCGCAGCCATAAGGTTCGCGATGAACTCTGCTGTTACAGCGAGCACTGGATTTTCACCAGCTTTCCTTACCTTCGGGAGAGAGCTGCGCGCGCCATCGGACGTCGTGGCAGACATGAAGACCATTGTAGACAGCGATAATTTCGTCCACAATATCACTCCTTACCTTCGTAAGTTATCGACGGTGCTGCTTGACGCCCGAGATGTCCACGAACGTAATCAGTCTCTGCAGAAAAAGTACGCAAATGAAGGCAGACGCGCCCCCCCAGAATACAAGGTAGGTGATCTCGTTTTGTTGAAAACGCAAGGAATGAATGATGTCGGCCCCGGGCAGTCTGCGAAATTTATACCCCGGAGGGATGGCCCTTATCGCATCCGCGAAATAGTAAGCCCTACTAGGTACTTACCTAGTGGAGGGTGTTACTAGAGGTGAGCACGTAGGACGTTACCACGTTTCTGATTTGACTCCATTCATCGGAAATGTCGAGGCTCCGGTTAGAGAGAAGCGCAGACGCGGTCGACCACGTAGATTTGATTGCTAGCCCGAACGCGAGGGCGCTATGTTCGAACTAGAGGGGGAGTGTGTAGCGTTGTGTTGCGTGTTGCACTCGCGTCGCCGCGTCTAGAATATACTTAACATACCTCCCGCCGCCAGCGCTCGCTCGCGTGGCCAGTCGGCTCCCCGCTACGCACCGAGATAGACCGCGCCGCGCACGCTGCGATCGTGCGACGGCCGCCTTGTTATACTTACTGTAACGTTGTTGTCCCTCGAGAATATTTCATATACATAATAAAGCTACATATTGTGTTATAATTATGTTTTATATTCTGGCTAGAAGAACGGATCTCTGTTTATAAGTTTTAGAAATAACGTATAAATAGTTGTAAGCCGAGTGTTAGGTTTTAGATGCTAATTCACTTGCGTGCATGAGGACATGCACGATGTCAGGATGGTCGAGTGTTAGGTTTCAATTTATTATACTGGCAGCACCGAAAGATTCGATGTGTCCTTCTGGGTTAGGCGCTCGTGACGATAAAAATACAGATTGGCATAGGATTGGTTGGAGATCTACTGTAAATTAAGGTAACCTATTAGTTTTATGGTATAAATATAAGAATACTGATTTGATGGTGAAATGAATTGTGATATTATGTGGGGAATAGAAGATGTGATGGTATGGTGTAGAATATTGAATTTGATGTTGGCAAAGAAATATAAATGACTGACAAATATCTTGGTGTTTCATATTACTTCCTTATCCCTAAAATACTGTAAATATGTAGGGGAGGGTGGGGCAAAATGAGGCTCGGGGCACAACGGGAAGCTAGCTCGTGTGCCTGTCACACACGCGTATACAAGTTGACAGTGGCGTCAATCATTCGTTGTTCAGTCGCCTCACGTGAGTCAGAGCAAGCGGAACGTGTCGGTGCGTGTTTTAGTCTCTAGGCTGACAAAAACAGTTTTTGAGGGTATTGTTATTTATTTTCGTAAAATATACTCTTGTGTAGTGAGGTAAGTACAAGACTTGCATAAACTTTTATACCATAATTTAGTGGGAGTGGTATTAACCTATTAAATTTCAAATTTATTTTTGATAATTTCTGTTGAGGTTAAAAATGGCCGACCAACTTGAAAATATAATGTTTGGGGCAAAATGAACGGGGCATGATGGGATGGTAATTTTGCCCCCTTTTCACAGAGTCAATTTAATTTAATATTTATTTGTAAGTAAGGTTCCAGTTTCTTCACAGGCATTTGAACTTCTCGCGTCCACTTTAAGGGTTAAAGAGAAAACTCCTGAAAGCCATTTTTTTTTTTATAAAAAGCATGTTATTTACACCTGAAAATATTATGGCAATTGCCAAAAAAAGAATTAAAGACAAAAGAGAAAACGTGGGAAAACGACTATCTTACGGATTCCCCGTACTAAAAGGAGCAAAATGATGGAAAGGAGAGTAAGGAAATTAAGAAGAAGAAAGAAAGAAAGAAAGAAAAATAACCAAACCTTATAGCAAAAAGGCGAAGAAACAAACGCAAAAGGAAACATTCGCAGTCAGATGAGGGTTGGGTTGCTTATAGATCTTGTGCGGGTTGAGCACACAATTCCTGCGCCAGAGTAGATACTGATGATGACGAGGCACATATTTATGTACAATGTTTGCCTGATTAAATTGTATTCTCATTTTGCCCCTTAGCGTTTCCTGTTTTGCCCCGACTATGGGGCAATATGGGAAATTTGACACTTGCTGATTATTTCCTCATAATTAAGAAAATTAGTTGATTAAGCCCAAAAATACAATTTAAAATAATGAACAAGAATATAAATATTGATTCTAATTAAAAAGTTTATTAAAAATACTGTTGATTTCGTTTATATGATTTTTTTTGTCTTAAGTACCCCATTTTGCCCCACCACCAGTTTTATTAAACAGTTTTAGATTATGATATTGGGGTAACGACTTTAAGATTCAATTTAAAATAAAATAAAATAAAATAAAATTCATTTATTTGCAAACACGTGTCACTGTTACATAGAAGCTCTGCCTCCCGAACTAGGTAATTAACCTGTATCTCAGGAGACAGTTCCCTTCCTTAATATATCATTCATTTTGCTTACATGCTAGGTGTAATACTAATTGTTACATTAATAAATAAAAAAATACAATATAGTTACAAAAAAAAAAAAAAATTAAATTAGATAAAAATTAAAATATTATTGCCCAAGTGGTGTGGTGTGTTGCGCATGATGGTGTGTTTTTGTATGTAATCGTAAGAATTACGATGTGTGTGTATCTGTTCGTAGTGCAGCTCTTTTATTTGTTTGGGTTAGTGGTGACAAGATTTTCTGTTTGCTCGTAATCCAATTTGCTGAGCCAGACTAGTATATTCTTTCCGAAATTGTGGTTATTCAAATTCTGTGCATTTTTAATAGTAAGTTTGTTGTATATACGTGGTGCCGTGGAGTTGTAATGGCGCTTTGCAAAAGTGGATTTCACTGAAGGTGCTGGACATATGAAGCGTCTCTTGGTGGTTGGTAGCAGCTGGGGAATTGTGATACGGTGAAATCTGCGTAGTACCCGACTTACGTAGAGCTTGCGGACCGATAGAACACCAGTGCGATTGTATAAATCCGTTGTGGGGTGCCGGTACGGCAGGGACATGAGAACTTTAAGGAGCGCACGCTGAGCACGTTCCAGTCCTATTATAACAGACTTCGACGCGCCACCCCAAGAACAGATGCAATAGTTAAGTACACATTCGCCTAATGCTTTGTAGGTTGATATCAGAAGCTTCGTAGGTGCAACATTTCTTAGTTGTTTAAATATATAAATTAATTTTCGAAGTCGGGCACTTAGACTTGAAATATGGTGATTCCAGTTTAAGTTCTCATCAACTATAACGCCTAAGTATTTTATAATATTTGATCTTGTCAAAACATCACAGGTACATTTGGTATTCCCGCGCGGGTTTCGGTTACATGGGAAAGCATGAATTCTTATACTAAACTTCGAGTCCGGACGAGCGATATTAGTCTTTGTAAAACATAAATATTTTGTTTTGGATGTATTTAACGACAGCAGGTTGTCCTCAAGCCACTTCGTGACAATTGCGAGACCGCTTTCTGTTAATGACTGCACCTGCTCCCATGTCTGGCCATGGAATAAGATGACAGTGTCGTCTGCGAACATAATGGTTTCAGCGTTAGGAATGGCAATCTCCGCAAGACTATTTATATAAGTCAAAAAAAGAGCCGGACCAGTCGTACTTCCCTGCGGAATGCCAAACGTGCAAGTCGCAGCGTCACTTAAGTGCTTATCTACCCTGATTCGCTGCTCCCTACCCGCCAGATAGTCCTGGAACCACTGAAGAACATGTCCCCTTACACCCAGACTGCACAGCTTTGTTAGAAGTATTGGGATCGATACAGTATCAAATGCTTTTTTTAGGTCGAGGAAAACACCGATTACTTTCTCTCCCGCATCAACATGCTTTGTAATTATCGATGTCAGCCTTAGCAGGGCATCATTTGTAGATATTCCTTTTCGGAACCCAAATTGACGATCGGTTAACAACTTGTTTTTTTCCAGGTAGCTCACGAGTTTTTTTGTCACTAGTTTCTCAAGAACCTTCGATAAACATGAGAGCAGCGAGATGGGTCTATAATTTGAAGGTGTTTGCTTATCATCAGCCTTGTGTATAGGTGTAACTATTGCCTTTTTAAAAATATTAGGAAAAGTGCCGAATCCTAAGCTTAGATTACAAAGGTGGCTGATAGGTTCTGCTAGTACGTCTTTGGCTAACTTAATTAACCTACTAGAGATATTATCGAGGCCAGGTGCACTATTTATTTTAAGAGACGCAATAACGCTATCTATTTCTGTTGCGTCTGTAGGCGTAAAAGACATGGTGGTTGGCGCTGTGTTTGTACCTGATGAGCTGGCTAGTTCGGCTTCGGTTTTATTTAATTTGCGGAGAGTGGCATCGGCTAGCTCACTACCAATAGTAGTAAAGTACGTGTTTACTTGATTCAACGACGTAATTGGTGTGCTGTCAATATGCAGTAAGTCTTCAGGTACGTCATTTTTTTTTTTCAAATTACAGATATCCTTTATGATATTCCAGGTTTTTTTAAGATTACTACTATTCATTTCTAGTTCTGCACGGTAGTATTGTGATTTTAGTGATTTAATAATTTTATTGCATGAATTTCTATACTTAATATATATTTGGCGTAATTGCTCGTTTTTGGGTTGTTTCTTTGAATTTTGATGAAGCTTGTCTCTTTTACGAATCGATCGAACAACGCCCACGGTAATCCATGGCTTCAGTGGAGCTTTTCTTTTTGGTTTGTATGAAATACTAGTACAATCATTCATAATACCCCGGATCGTCTTTACTAAACATTCCGCGGCAAGGTTAGCATCATCTAGCATATAAAAGTCAGACCAGTCTACTTCCTTGAGCTTAAGGTGTGCGGAAACATAATCTAGTTTTATATTTTTATACGTAGGTTTATTTTTAGGCAACCCTGCGTGCGTGATACACAATAGAATAGGGCTATGGTCTGTCAGCTCTGGAAAGATTACTGTTTGCCAGTGTTCCTTCGTTCGTACCATAAAATGGTCCAAGCAGGTGTTTACTCTAGTTGGGTATAAAATGCCCTGTTGTAGGCCATGCGATGCCATGATACATAAGTAGTCATTTGCATAACTGTTATTAATATCACATGACAGCGTGTTGATATTGATATCCCCAGTAAAGACGACGTCCCTATTACGAATCTTTTTAAGAATCTCGTCAAGTGATGCTAGGTAAAGTTGAGGGTTTTTGAAACTAGGAGGACGATAAGAACAAATTATACTGTAGCAGACAGAGTCCAATTGCAAACAATTACCGTCCACTATGTCTGGTTCAGAGACAACAACACTAAGTTCTGTACGCACATATGCTACTACACCGTCATTCTGATTTAAGTTGTTCTTAGTGTGGTACACGTTATAGTCATTTAAGTTGGGAGGTGCGACTCCCTTTTTTGTCCAACACTCAGTTAATACTATGACATCCACTTTTATATTGATGGTCGCTATAAAGGAAAGCAGCAAATCAAAGTTGCAGTATATGCTGCGAATGTTCAAACAAAGAATACAAAGGGGGTTCGAACCAGCGGTATTATTTAAAACAAGAGAACATTGGGATGAATCAGTGAGCTCGGTGCAGTCAGCATTACCCGTATTATCAAGATCATTAATTATAGTCAAGTTAGAAGTATCGAATTTTGATATAAGAGAACCTGAGGTACCAGCTATAAGGCCGTGTGAAGTTATGTGTTTGTAATAGAGTTTTCAATACAAATGTGGTTTCCATTTGGTAATTGGGGATTAGTATCCATTTTGAGGTTAAATAATTATATTCGGTTAGTTATTTTAGAGATAGGATAGTTTTATTACACATGAAATGGTCGATCATTTAATGAAATGATCAATTCCAAGATCTAGCCACGACATATCCATGAGAAACCGACTGCCGACTTATTTATCACATAATTAAATTATCAGTCGTTGCTTCATTTTTAATTCTTTTTACCTATTGTGGCATAGTAATTATATTCTAGGTGCATCGTCTTCACATATAATTATTTAACTAAGGTACAGACGCCAGCACATCAAGCTACCCGAAACTGTAAAATATTCCCAATCAACTTTGAAACTTATTCTTCAACACTAAAGTTGAAATCTATTAAATAAATTTGACAGATTGTAGTAGCCTGATGTGCTGGCGTCTGTACCCATACAAACATTTTAAAAGAGTAACGATGGAGTTTCTTGCCCATTCTTCTCCATACGAAAACTACCTTTTGGAAGGGGCGACTAGAATCAGTTCTATTAGTTTGTAAATGTTGACGTTCAAAAGTGCCATATATGGGCCTATTTTGTAGACAGAGACTGTCTACGGCCTATTTGAAATAAATGATTTTTTGACTTTGAAGCGCACAGATCATACCGTCTCTTCGGAATCCATGTTCATGAATGCGGCAAAATATTACGAAAAAGTTGCGTTGCTGTCGCTCTCGTGTGCGCATCGTCCAAATCTCGGCGCGGAGACAGCGACAAAGATAAAAAAATTGCTGGGAAACTAAGTTGCCCGTGCGCGCTAGCTCTTATACACGACTGCCCAAAAAGGAATGTTTAATGAAGTACTAAAAAACGCGGCTGCCCTGTCAAAAAACGAACTAAAATGTAAAAAACAAGTTGTTTAGTTATCTGTATTGCAAAGCGAAAGGTCACTCATTTACTTGCTGACTAAACAAATAAATAAAATTGTCTTTGCACGTTCTACATTTTAGTTCGTTTTTAGCTGAGTAGCCGTGTTTTTTAATTGTTTATTATTTAATTAATGTGGGTACGTGATCTATAACTTCATAACTATTGCACACCTACTGGGTGATTTAACTTCCTGGTTTAATCCAACAAAGTTCCTTCCTACTTATTATGCGTACGTAATATTATAGTTTCAGATTCAGATGCAGCAGCATATGCTGTCAGAAAAATCCGTCAATTTACTAATGTAGATACCGCGAGGCTAGTCTATTTTAGCTACTTTCATAGTATCATGTCTTACGGTATTTTACTGTGGGGACGGGCTGCGGACATCGAGTCTATTTTTATTCTGCAGAAAAGAGCGATCAGAGCCATATATTATCTCCGCAGGCGCGATTCTCTAAGGAAACTGTTTAAGGATATTAACATCATGACGGTACCTTGTCAATATATCTATGAAAACATCATGTATGTAAGAAAGAATTTACATCTTTTTAGCAAAAGAGGTGATAGACATAATTATAGTACAAGAAATAGGGACCTATTAGTTCAACCAGGTTTCAGACTGGCTAAAGTAGATTCATCTTTCATGGGATACTGTTTAAAATGTTACAATAAAATTCCTCCCCACATACTTCAACTGAATGAGACGAAATTCAAATCTTGTATAAAACGCACACTATGCAGGCAGGCATATTATACGGTGGGGGATTACATCGCTGATAAAAATGCTTGGCTCAATGCTGGTCCTGCTCCACAACTAATTGATTAACATTTGCAAATACTGTTGGAGCTGCTGAAGATTGTAAGACTATCTTTGCATTGTATAAACTCAATCTGTCAATCACCATTGTATTATATAAGTAATTGCATAGCACAGGTGTGAGCACTACGTACTAAAGAGTTACCATTTACCGGGTAATATGTCTTGCATTGACTTGAATGTGCTCTGGCGGCTGTGAGTATGTCATGCTCACTCAAATGTTTCGCTGATGGTGGCGCGTGTGTTGGATCATTTAGCTCCCTTCAAAATGGTTGAGCTGAATGGTGCTAATCCATGCGTCATGTTCGTGAACGGGCGCCGTCAGTTGGGACTGGTCATGTCTTAGCTGCCAGGGCTTATTTTTAATTTATTTAAATTTTTTGAATTGTCCTTTGTTTTATCTTTTTATTACGGACGCTTCTAACGTGCACGTCTTTCTACATTGTTCTCACATGTATAATTTCAATATGAATGATGTAACCAATATTTTCTAACAATTTTTTATTTAAAAGAGTGTCCGTGGAGTTTCTTGCCCGTTCTTCTCCATAGGTACCTACTACGCTTTGGAATGGGCAACTACTAGCTTCATACCTATTTCTGACTGACCGATTCCTTAACAATTCAAAAGTGCCTGTAAATGGTTTACTTAATTGAAATAAATGCTTTGAGTCTGAGTTTGAGTTTGAGATTATTTATTTGTAAACATAGGTAACAGATACACAGGTGTGTGAGATGTTACATTTTTTGTAAGTCCTCTACTAGTATTATTATACCGGGTGATTTTTTTTACCGTCTCTTTTTTACAGGGTGTTTTACCCATCAATATAAACAACTTTCACTATGGGAGCAACTCTGAAATCACGAAAAAAAAAATCTGCTGTTTATACAAAAGACTTGACCAAAATGTATGAAACAGCAGATTTTTTTTTCGTGATTTCAGAGTTGCTCCCATATCCCATTTTTTTTTTGGATAATAATAAAGCTAGCGAAAACAAATTAACTTCCGAAAATCTGTGGTTGACTGTAATACTTCTCCGAAATCCACTTCTTCTTCTACTTTTCCAATGATTGCATATATCAATTTTTTTAAATTTATTTGGAATTGTAAACCTTTGCATGCCTATGTGACGGTAAAATATGGAGAACTTTATTATAAAAACACTTATGTAGTATACCCATTTTTGCAAAGAAATAAATGATTTGATTTGATTTGAAAAAAATACTAAACTAACGAAAAAAATACTAAGTTTCCGAAAAGTCAATATGTTGTGCTACATAAGTTAGTGACAGAAACGAATCGCTGCAAAACCGACTCCACGTAGTCTTGTCTGCCCTACCCCTAGAGTGTTTTTTAAGCCCGCGTAGGCGCGGAGCGGCGAGGCGGCCCGCGAGCTGAGGAGCAGGTGGTTTTAACGCTTAACGCGTGTTAAAACCACCGTTAAAACCATCTGCGACGATAAGCTCGCGTGGGACCGCCGGAGCCTCGCAACGCCGGAGCCGTGACAGAAACCATGCAATACGTCAGCAAATGCAACTGTTTAAGTATTGTATAGGTAAGTAAATAGTGTTTTTGTTGAGAATTTTGTATAAGTAAATAGTGGTTTTGTTGAGAATTTTGTATTAGTAAATAGTGTTTTTGTTGAGAATTTTGTATATATAAATTGTGTGGTAGTAATCTATATAAGTTGTGATTTTAAAGCTTTTAGCGTCAAACTATAACTTTTGCATGCCTATTGGTAAAATATGGCTGAATCTATTTGTTTTCTTTATCATCATGTACTGTACCCATATTTGCAGAATAAACGACTTACTTACTTACTTAAATTCTGTATTGATTTTTCGGAATTTTCAGTATTTTATTCGGTCGTTTCTTTATTTGTATTCGCGTACAAGTTTTCGGAAAATTTGTGTTTATAGCAGTGAATTTCATATTTTGAGTATGCACATATTTGAATTTTTTTCCGGGGCGTTTATTACTATTTTTTTTTTTAAATATCAATTTTGATTTCACAAGCTGCCTATGTCCGACCTCTTCTATGGGGACGATCCACTGTGCGACGCTTGTTTCTATATATTACATAAAACTTATTTAAATTAATTAATTAAATTAATTTATTTAATTTTATTACTTTTTACAGGATTTTGTTTGCGTCGGAAGTTTTTTAATTTAACTTTTATTTCCTGCTTTTTAAACTATATAAACTTATTACTAGTAGACACGCTACGATCGACACGTGACTCGCTTAAATCTGCGCTGTAAGTGTTTTAATGAAATACAGTAAGGTAATACCACTTTTCAAATCCGGGGACAGTAAAGACACCAATAATTATAGACCCGTATCCGTGTTGCCTGTATTCAGCAAGGTGTTTGAAAAGGTAATGCTTAATCAAATGCTCAATCATTTTAACACAAATAAAATCCTTCACGATCAACAGTATGGTTTCACCAAAGGACGTTGTACGACCGACGCCGGTGTAACCCTATTAAGACACATTTTTAACGCGTGGGAAGAGGCTCAAGACGCCATAGGGATCTTTTGTGACCTCTCCAAAGCATTTGATTGCGTCGATCACGAAACCTTACTCTTGAAACTTGAGCATTACGGACTTGGAAAACTTGCACTCAATTTAGTAAAATCTTATTTAAATGATAGACAACAGCAAGTTCAAATAAACGGTATCAATTCACTAGGTTTAAAAGTAAAAATAGGTGTGCCACAAGGCTCGATATTGGGTCCATTCCTCTTCTTAGTGTATATAAATGATCTACTCCATTTATTAAAAAATCAACCACAAATGGTGTTATTTGCTGACGATACTTCTTTAATTTTTAAGGTAGATAGACGTGCTACAAATTTTAACGACGTAAATAACGCCCTACTGCAGGTCCACAATTAGTTCACTGCTAATAATTTAGTATTAAATGGAAAAAAAACTAAGTGCATAAAGTTTTCTTTACCAAATGTCAAAAGTAGTGATTGTGAGATAGTATTGAATCAAGAGAAACTAGAATTCATCGATAAAACTGTTTTCCTAGGGATCACGCTCGACTCAAGGCTGCAATGGGGTCCTCATTTAACATCTCTTGCAGGACGGCTAAGTTCAGCAGCATATGCTGTCAGAAAAATCAGTCAATTTACTGATGTAGATACCGCGAGGCTAGTCTATTTTAGCTACTTTCATAGTATCATGTCTTACGGTATTTTACTGTGGGGACGGGCTGCAGACATCGAGTCTATTTTTATTCTGCAGAAAAGAGCGATCAGAGCCATATATTATCTCCGCAGGCGCGATTCTCTAAGGAAACTGTTTAAGGATATTAACATCATGACGGTACCTTGTCAATATATCTATGAAAACATCATGTACGTAAGAAAGAATTTACATCTTTTTAGCAAAAGAGGTGATAGACATAATTATAGTACAAGAAATAGGGACCTATTAGTTCAACCAGGTTTCAGACTGGCTAAAGTAGATTCATCTTTCATGGGATACTGTTTAAAATGTTACAATAAAATTCCTCCCCACATACTTCAACTGAATGAGACGAAATTCAAATCTTGTATAAAACGCACACTATGCAGGCAGGCATATTATACGTTGGGGGATTACATCGCTGATAAAAATGCTTGGCTCAATGCTGGTCCTGCTCCACAACTAATTGATTAACATTTGCAAATACTGTTGGAGCTGCTGAATATTGTAAGACTATCTTTGCATTGTATAAACTCAATCTCCATTGTATTATATAATTGCATAGCACAGGTGTGAGTACTACCTATGTACTAAAGAGTTACCATTTACCGGGTAATATGTCTTGCATTGACTTGAATGTGCCCTGGCGGCTGTGAGTATGTCATGCTCACTCAAATGTTTCGCTGATGGTGGCGCGTGTGTTGGATCATTTAGCTCCCTTCAAAATGGTTGAGCTGAATGGTGCTAATCCATGCGTCATGTTCGTGAACGGGCGCCGTCAGTTGGGACTGGTCATCTCTTAGCTGCCAGGGCTTATTTTTATTTTAATTTTTTGAATTGTTCTTTGTTTTATCTTTTTATTACGGACGCTTCTAACGTGCACGTCTTTCTACATTGTTCTCACATGTATAATTTCAACATGAATGGTGTAACCAATATTTTGTAACAATTTTTTATTTAAAAGAGTGTCCGTGGAGTTTCTTGCCCGTTCTTCTCCATAGGTACCTACTACGCTTTGGAATGGGTAACTAGCTTCTTACCTATTTCTGACTGACCGATTCCTTGACAATTCAAAAGTGCCTGTAAATGGTTTAATTGAAATAAATGCTTTGAGTTTGAGTTTTTTCCCACAGTAAATGACTAATTTACTTTCATTTATTTTGGCTACTCCACCATCAGACACTGATTACCATCTATCTATAACCTATTCATTGAGACCATTCCAATGAGCCCAAACACGATGCCTGTGCTGTAAGTTGGTGAAGGATCTGGGTATCCTGCAAATTCCAGGTAATGCTGCACCATCAGTTCAAGGTTACTATGTTATTCAGATTGAAGTAACAGAATACCAAATTTCGACTCGATCAGAGCTGTGGAAGAATCTTCAAACGGCTGAATAGCTACGTGGCAGTCCACACGTGCTACGTGACAGTTCACACGTGCTAGGTGGCAGTCCACACGTGCTATATGGCAGTCCACACGTGCTACGTGGCAGTCCACACGTGCTACGTGGCAGTTCACACGTGCTACGTGGCAGTCCGCACGTGCTACGTGGCAGTCCGCACGTGCTACGTGGCAGTCCACACGTGGTACGTGGCAGTCCGCACGTGCTACGTGGCAGTCAACACGTGCTACGTGGCAGTCCACACGTGCTACGTGGCAGTCCACACATGCTACGTGGCAGTTCACACGTGCTACGTGGCAGTCCACATGTGCTACCTGGCAGTCCACACGTGCTACGTGGCAGTCCACACGTGCTACGTGGCAGTCCACACGTGTTACGTGGCAGTCCACACGTGTTACGTGGCAGTCCACACGTGCTTCGTGGCAGTCCACACGTGCTACGTGGCAGTCCACACGTGCTACGTGGCAGTCCACACGTGCTACGTGGCAGTCCACACGTGCTACGTGGCAGTCCACACGTGCTACGTGGCAGTCCACACGTGCTACGTGGCAGTCCACACGTGCTACGTGGCAGTCCACACGTGCTACGTGGCAGTCCACACGTGCTACGTGGCAGTCCACACGTGCTACGTGGCAGTCCACACATGCTACGTGGCAGTCCACACGTGCTACGTGGCAGTCCACACGTGCTACGTGGCAGTCCACACGTGCTACGTGGCAGTCCACACGTGCTACGTGGCAGTCCACACGTGCTACGTGGCAGTCCACACGTGCTACGTGGCAGTCCACACGTGCTACGTGGCAGTCCACACATGCTACGTGGCAGTTCACACGTGCTACGTGGCAGTCCACACGTGCTACGTGGCAGTCCACACGTGCTACGTGGCAGTCCACACGTGCTACGTGGCAGTCCACACGTGCTACGTGGCAGTCCACACGTGCTACGTGGCAGACCGCACGTGCTACGTGGCAGTCCACACGTGCTACGTGGCAGACCACACATGCTACGTGGCAGTTCACACGTGCTACGTGGCAGTCCACACGTGCTACCTAAATATTACAACATTTTTTTTTTTACATTATGTGATTACTTGAACTCACACACTGACGAATTAGTATCACTTGTAATTTTTTTAGGAATACCGTATAGGTTTTACAATGCTTGTAAATATGTGAACACCATGTATCCATTACATAATTATTTTTTCTATCATTGCTTCATTTTTATTTTTACCTATTGTGGTATATAAATCTTATTCCAGGTGCATCGTTTTCACATATAATTATATAATTAATGTATACAAAATATTGTAAAACATTTTAAAAGAGTAACGGTGGAGTTTCTTGCCCATTCTTCTCCATACGAAAACTACCCTTTGGAAGGGGCGACTAGAATCAATTCTATTTTTTGTTTTTGACGTTCAAAAGTGCCTTTTTGTGCCTAATTGAAATAAATTATTTGACTTTGACTTTGACTTTGACTACCTGGCAGTCCACACATGCTACGTGGCAGTTCACACGTGCTACGTGGCAGTCCACACGTGCTACCTGGCAGTCCACACGTGCTACGTGGCAGTCCACACGTGCTACGTGGCAGTCCACACGTGCTACGTGGCAGTCCACACGTGCTACGTGGCAGTCCACACGTGCTACGTGGCAGTCCACACGTGCTACGTGGCAGTCCACACGTGCTACGTGGCAGTCCACACGTGCTACGTGGCAGTCCACACGTGCTACGTGGCAGTCCACACGTGCTACGTGGCAGACCGCACGTGCTACGTGGCAGTCCACACGTGCTACGTGGCAGACCACACATGCTACGTGGCAGTTCACACGTGCTACGTGGCAGTCCACACGTGCTACCTGGCAGTCCACACGTGCTACGTGGCAGTCCACACGTGCTACGTGGCAGTCCACACGTGCTACGTGGCAGTCCACACGTGCTACGTGGCAGTCCACACGTGCTACGTGGCAGTTCACACGTGCTACACACGTGCTATGTGGCAGTCCACACATGCTACGTGGCAGTTTACACGTGTTATGTAGCCGGCTGCCTGGTGGACGACGTGTGGACCGCTTCGTCAGCTCAATAGTTGTCGAAGGTTTCTGATCGTGTGCTGGCGAGACGAGTGCAAACCCTAGCGAACAATGTAAGTAGTAATGTTTGCATGCCTTATTGGTAGATTGTACAGGGATCTCAACATTTTGTGAACACCTTCATTTATATGCCTACTCTCAAAGCGAATAAATGATTATGATTATGATTATAATAAAACAGCGTCGTATTGTCCAACTTTTTATTTCCTTACTGTTTATTTTATAATATTCTTTTCAATTTGCAATTTTACAGCTCGGCGGGCGACGCGCGCTCGCCGCGTTATTTCTATACAAATAGTTTATAACTCTCAATTTAAATCGAGTTTATCACTCACATATACAACTCATAAATACAACAAATACAATTAATAATAATAGTAATGTACACAAACAACAACATAATTTGACGCATCCTCTCGAGCCGGGCGGCAAACCGTTCCCTCCATCACAATATACATTATACTTAGCACCTCCAACATATTTTTCATCCGTCAGGATGTTAACTGAACAGTTTTCATCGAAAGACAAAAGTGTTTTACATAACAAGTACTAGCTGCAATCGTGGACTGCGATAACAAACAAATCATTTACAAAAACAATGGAAAACAAAGTCGCCGCAGCGCACTCGTCGTTCTGGCGCGCTCGCCGTGCCACGGCGTGCTCCGCGACACTGCGACACCACGACTCTGACGCGACACCACGACTCTGGCGCGACACCACGACTCTGACGCGAGTGTGACGGCGACGCCGGGACACGCCGGCGTGCGCCGGGGACTAGTGCGAGCGGGCGGCGGCGTGTGCGTATCAAACGTACATAAAAAAATATACAGGACATGTACACACTAAACTAATCTCACTAGAATCGAACAGCATCTCACTGTGTGCGGCCAGCGAGCGTGCAACGAAATGTTCAGAGCGCAGAACGACGCACTAGGAGGGCGCGGCCGGCACGTCGGCCGCGGCCAGGCGCAAGGCCGCGCACGCCAGCGGCGGGGCCCCGGGGCCCTCGCACTAGGAGGGCGCGGCCGGCACGTCGGCCGCGGCCAGGCGCAGCGCCGCGCACGCCAGCGGCGGGGCCCCGGGCCCCACGCGCTCCTCCTCGGCGCTCGCGAGCGCGTGCTTGAAGCTCTCGTAGGTGAGCCAACAGATGGCGGCGGCCGGCATCTGGTAGAGCACGCGCGCCTGCACGCCCTTGAGGAACCCGCGCGGGCCCGACGCGCGCAGCACGTGCGCGGCCGCGTCCCACAGCCCCGTGGCGCGGGCCGCGCGCTCCTGCGTGTTGAGCACGGTCTTGCACACGTCTAGCGGCGTGGTGGCGAATGCGGCCAGGGCCCCGCCCGCGGCCCCCGACAGCGCGTGCGCCAGCGGGTCGTACGCGCGCAGGGGGTTCAGCTTCTTCTGGCACGCCTCGTACGTCACGAAGTGCAGCGCCTGCGGACACACAAACGAGTCAGGCTTCTGATGGACCTCCCATCTACTTTATATTAAAATCTTAAAATTCATTCAATGACAGGCAGCACACAGCCTGAACCGCTGGCAAGAGGACGAGACCAACTACAGTCTGCCTCGAAATGGCTCAAAAAGACAGCACCCCAGGTTGTATAAAGTTAACCTTTTTGATGGGAAACATCTTGTACGAGCTACGCTGTACATTGACCTTTGTGGTAGTTTGTACGTCATACTCGATAATGCACATCGATATTGTTTAGCTGTGCATTTCTCTAACATAGCATTTAAGTGGAACAAATGTCTAATTATATTTAGTAGCAATAAATCCATCAAGGGAATCATTCATCTACTCATTTACATAACATAACATACATAACAAATACATAACATTTTCTGTTGGGCATTACAACCCCAACATTTGGTCCTTCGAGCAATTAAGTGTTGCGTGATTTATAACTTTTACGGTCGCGAATCGGTTGGACTGGTCTCTCACAAGCGAGTCGCCCCAGTAAACAATTGAGAAGGCGCATATCGTAGAAGAGAAAGGTTGCACAATACCAAGAACCAGAAGTGTGGAGCAACAGCCTACTTCTCAAAACAAAGTTCGTCAATTCGTCGGAAAATTTGGCAACATGACGTCATCAGCAAATACGAGAATCAGCGCGAACTTAACGAAAACATCAAGAAAGTCGGCATCAACATCAAGAAGGATGGCTGGGACAGAAAGAACTTGGACTACTTCAAACGGCGTATGCAAATGCTGGAAAACCTATGGAGTGAATTCCAGTTCAACCATGATCGTCTATCTACAGAAGTAAGTGCGGGCCATCCTTACTTTACAAGCGATTTATATAACACAATATTGAAGTGTTATAAAGAAGTCAAGGAGTTAATTCTCCAACAAAATCAGAAACTGTCGACGCACAAACGGTCCGCAGGGGGACCGGCGGTGCAACCAACACTGTTCGAAAGTACCTTTGAACAAGGTCAAGCAAGTACATCGAGCAAGCAATTACAAGAACAACAAGACTGCGAGGAGGAAGAAGAAACCAGTAACACAACTGAGAGCAACAACAAGGATCAATCGCCTCCTCGGCATCAAAAAAGCCCTAACAAGAGGGACACGGGGTCCAACAGTAAACTGGACGACCTCTTACGCAAACAATCGGCGAACTTCAAGGCCTTCATGCGAGCTGTCGCCAATATTCAAGTGGAATTTATAACAGAAAAAAAACACTACAAAACGAAATTATTTTTCACTTTGTAGTGTTATTTTTTTGAAGTCGGTTGTTTTTAAGTTTTTATTTTTCACTTTTTAGTTGTGGTACTTACCCCACACACATTCGAATACCACTACCAGTGACAGAAACTTATCATATCATCTACATACTAAGTGGAAAAAAAATACATATTTTGTAGCTAACTCAAAAACTACCCCAGCAAAATTAGTAAAATTTATATGGGACCAATTTGAGAGCATACCCTTTCAAACAAAAAAATATTTTTTTAAATCGGACGGTGAAATCGGTGGACATACATAAAAAAAAAACATACGCTACGAACATATAACCTCCTCCTTTTTAGAAGTCGGTTAAAAATGGGAATTCCAGGATGCGTTGCAAGCATTACAAGCGCGTTGGTCTGCTATTGACAGTCTCCATTGGGAAATCGAGTGCGAACTCAACGGGGACGCAGTGTATGAAGAGCGCTATACAATATTCGAAAACCAATATATCGATCTGAAGAAGGCATTAAACACCAAGATGTGGTCCGGAGCTTATTGAGAAAAAACAATACCAAAGTTTTATCAGTGGATACCGTTCAGACCTTTTCACGGAAGCCATTCACAACAATACATCCTTGTCAAATGCGCAGAAGATGCAATTTTTGAAAAGCAAGGTTCAAGGAGAAGCTGAAAGGTTGATGCAACACTTACGAGTACAAATAAGCTCGGATAACTATCTAGTGTGCTGGGAAATTCTCAACAATCGCTACAATAACAAAATACTTATATTTACATCGCATATCAACATGCTCTTCAATCTTTATCAACAAAATTAAAATTGTTGAACGAATTAAATACGAGTATGCCAAGGTCACCTTTGCTGCGATTGTTCGCCTCTTATCGCACTGATAACGGCGACACTATATAAGTGGGTTTCACGGGCGATAAGGCTCAGTCTGCACTCAGCGCTTGGTGTGGCAACACGCCGTGTTCGAGTTCGCAACAAGTCCATCGTCATCCTGAAGATGCCTCGTTGAGAGGTGAAACACGTGTCGATTTCTTTCAGGAGTTTTTTATGGCTCTTTAGAAATAGCTAAGCGGAACAAGTTACTAAATATATCCACGTCTTGTATTTTATAATGGATTTCCGCAGGGTCACGCCTGAATCAATTAATTATCTTAAAATTAAAATTATTATTCTAAAAAGTGTGGGAGGTCAAATTACAATGGGACGACGAAGTTCCCGACAACATACACAAAGAATGGTGCAAAATTCAAGCGGACATAACGACGATAAACTTGTGTGAAGTACCAAGATGGCTCAGATGTGACGGAAGACGAGCTATAGAACTACATGGCTTCAGTGACGCCTCTCTGGATGCCTATGCGTGTGTTATTTACGCACGAGTTCAAACATCAACAGATGTTATACTTGTCGCTGCAAAATCTTAAATTGTACCACACAGAAAAGTAACAACATTGCCTAAACTGGAATTAAATGGAGCGCACCTATTATGCAAATTAATGCAAAAGGTTAAAGAATCCTTATATCAACATGATATTCTATGGCTAAAAATTGATGAAAACAACGTCCTTAATGATCCAACAGAAATAGCGAACGCATTTAATAATTATTTTATTGAAAAAGTCAAGCCCCTTCCGGGTGCCGGAAAAAATGTAACGTCTTCAATTAATGACCAATTAAATTCAATGTTTCTTGCACCAAGTTCACCGTACCAGATTAATAAAATTATAAACAACCTAAAAAATACTAACAGTGTAGGATACGATGGTTATATGTTATGTTATGATGGTTATGAACTTATCGATAACAGCTGGAATATTTCCACAATATCTTAAACTGTCAGTTATAAAACCTTTATTCAAAAAAGAAAGTAAACGGTTAATGGAGAATTACAGGCCTATTGCACCATTATCAATATTTTCAAAAAACAATGAAAAATTTCTTTATGGTGAACTTAATTCATATCTTGAAAAAAATAAAATTTTGTGCAACGAACAAAAGGGCTTTCGACAAAATAGAACCATAAATATGGCCATTTATGAATTCATACAAAGTGTTATCTGCCATGTTGACAAAACAGTTCCAGTTTGTGCTATTTATTGCGATATGTCACAGGCATTTGATTATGTGGATCATAATATACTAATCAGTAAACTTGACGCATACGGCATAAGAAGCAATGTTTCAGATTTAATTCGATCCTATTTAACGAATCGACAACAGATAACAGTAATAACTAGAGTGAATCCCAAAACAAAAAGAGAAGAAAATTTCAGCTCCGTGAGGAAATATGTCACATACGGTGTTCCTCAAGGCAGTGTGCTCGGGCCGCCGTTGTTTACTATTTATATCAACGACTTGCCAAAGGCAACGATTCAACCTATGACATTATTTGCTGAGGACAGTACAGTTTCAATTGCATGTAAGGACATTAATAATTATAAACTTGACATAAATAATTCGCTGACATCTATAATTTCTTGGCTTGATAATAATAATTTAAAAATAAATATATCAAAAACAAATATAATGCACTTTGGGTAAAGATTGCATAATCCATTAAATATAAATTTAATTCATGATAATAATACTATAAATGAAGTAACTAAAGCCCGTTTTCTCGGTTTAATTATAGACAGTAAACTAAATTTGAAAGAACACATTGAGAAACTATGTAAAAGAATCAGTAGTCAATCTCATGTTTTGTACCAACTTGCTCCAACCATCAACACTGATGTGTTACTCTCGGCGTATTATGGCTGATCGCGACGATAGGTCGTGGTGGAGAGAAATTAAAGATGGTTGAGTGGACTGTATAATAAGTAGTTTATGCACATAAGAAAGGTACAAAAACGAAACAGGAAAATAATAAGAGTTAAATATGAGCGTAAGTAAGACGCGTAAGCGCAGCCGTGCTTGAAACCGTGCAACAGCTGACTGCCGAGGCGCGGGGGCCCGCGCTTGGCTGTGAGGCCAGCTGACTCGCCGCTGCCCCGCACCCCTCGTTCACTGCCGCCAGCGCGCGGCGATGTTAAGAGCGGAGGTCTCAACAATGGCCTTATTGAATCTGTCCTCAGATATGGCATTATCTTTTGGGGCAACTCAACAAATAAAGATATGGCATTTATAATGCAAAAGCGATGCCTACGTGCCATGTTCGGTATCCAAAGTACGGAGAGCTGTAAGCCACTCTTTACTAAGCATAAAATACTCACACTTCCGTCACTGTATATTTTGGAAATAGCCCTATTTGTGAGAAATAACCCCCATTTGTTTCCTCGAATATCAGACATTATAATACGTAATCGACGGGATAATAGTAAAATTCGTGTTCAGCCAGCTAAGACAGCGCTACTGTATAAAAGCGTTGTATGCAGAGCGACAATAATTTATAATAATATCCCTAACTGTGTTAAGACATTAAATAAAGACCAGTTTAAGAAAACATTTAAAAAAATACTGACAGAAAAAGCTTATTATAATGTGCACTTAGCATAATTGCATCTTATGGGTAAAATTATTTCAGAAATAAAAAAACTAAGCTATTTTCTGACTCCAATCAGAAAATGGTAGATTAATATACATATATATTTAATGAATTTTTAAATGATAAATCCCTCTGAAGATACTGACTGAATCTAATCTATTTATTTTGAATCATGACTGTTGTTTCATTTAATATTATTGTTGTTGATTTATTTATATTTTTGTTTATTGTACTTATTTTAATTTTAAAATCCCATATTGTTTTTCGACTAAATTTGTACGCCAGCCATGGTCAAACATGTTGAGCCAAAAATACCTTGTTACACCTATAATAAGCATCAAACCATGTATATTATCTACATATGTTTTTGCAAATAAATAAATCTGAATCTGAATGGCTGGACTGATTCTATGGTGGTCCTGGGTTGGATACAAGGTGACCCATCACGATGGAAAACATAGAATCGAGTCCAAAAAATCAACACAGTAATACCGCTTTCGTGTTGGGATTACGTCAAGTCAAGTGAAAATCCCGCTGACGCCACAAGCAGAGGCCAGTACGCCGGTCAATTGAAGGAAAACAAACTGTGGTGGCAAGGTCCTTATTTGGCTATCATCCTTTGAAATGAGGACCTTAGTCAAACAGTACCCGCGAAATTTGTTTCATTTTGACATTTCAACAACATTCATTGCGTTATTTACGTTGTTGAACAGATTTTTTTTCCAACTTATGAAGCAATGGATTAGAAATCTGTTTCAAATCGAAACAAATTGTGATTGTGTTGTATTACGCAATTAGGGTACAGGTCTATACATCGGACCAAGAGGTGAAAACAACGGCAATGAAATAAGTCAATGCTGTCCAAACCAACACAGAAACCATCAACAGTATCGAACAATTATTGCAAAAACATAGCTCTATTAATCATGTCATACGAATAGTCGCATGGATACACAGAGCATTGAACTTAACAGTTCGAACATTGGACTCAAAACATCGCCAATTACCGAGTTACCTTACGTTGCAAGAATTGAACAGTGCAACTAAGGCAATCGTGAAACAAACGCAACAAAAAGTATTTGAAACGGATATGAGTTATTTACATAAACACGGCAAAGTGACATTAAATAGCAAGTTACTGTCTCTTATTCCTTACATTGATCAAGAAGGCTTGCTAAGAGTCGGGGGAAGATTGAACTACGCCACGTTAACTGAAGAGATGAAGCATCCGATGATCATCCTTCACGACAGCCGACTAACGCATTTGCTCATCGATCAAGCTCACCAAATGACGTATCATGCTGGACCGCAACTCACCCTATCGAATTTTTGCCAAAAATACAGGATCATCGGTGGCGTGCGGGTCACGAAAATGCAAGTTAGAAAATGCGTAACGTGGCGAAAAATCAGTCCAACCAAACAACAGCAAATCATAGGTGAACTGCCGACTGCAAGAATAAACCCTGCCCCGCCATTCCACCATACAGGAGTGGACTACACGGGATTCGTCGATGTTAAGATGAATAAAGGAAGAGGGGCTAAAACCACTAAAGGGTACATAGCCATCTTTGTTTGCATGGTAACAAAGGCAGTGCACATTGAGTTGGTCTCTGATCTTACAAGCTCGGCATTTTTGGCAGCCTTTAACAGAATGGCAGCAAGGAGAGGCGTCCCCCGTCATATGTACAGCGATAATGGCACGAACTTTGTCGGCGCTAATCGATTACTTATGGAACAATACGGGGAAATAGAGAACACCTACAGGAACGAACAACTACAGATGAAAATCGCCGAGATGTTCATACAGTGGCATTTCAACGCTCTTGCATGGCCCTCGGCGGGCGGATTGTGGGAACGAGCCGTAAGAAGCTTGAAACACCATTGAAAATGAGTGGTGGATAAGCAAAAGTTAACATTCGAGGAGTTCACCACAATCTTAACAAAACTAGAAGCATATCTAAACTCCAGACCTCTGTGTGCGCTGAGTGAAAATGTGGAAGACCTAGACTGTCTGATGCCAGCACACTTTTTAACAGGGAGGTCAGGGTTGACCGTCATCGAAACAAGAGAAGACGCCCGAACAAGCTGGGAGCTTACTAGAAAAATATACACAGAAATCTGGAAGAAGTAGAAAAACGAGTACTTGTGCCAACTGTTAGCAAGAACAAGATGGCAGAAGCCTCAAAACAACGTGAAGATTGGTGAATTGGTTGTCGTACATGATGACCAGCGGCCCGCAGGAAAATGGTCGATGGGCAGAATAGCAGATCTTCACCCGGGAAACGACGGATGTGTTCGTGTCGTGACCCTGAGAACAAGAAACGGTTCTATAAAGAGACCCATAACAAAGCTATCTATTTTACCAATAGAAAGGCAAGGAAAACTCTATTCCACAAAACACCGAAAATGGACACAAAAAACAAGCTACAAACGAGACTACGGCATTGGTAATATTTTGGGCACACAAAGAATGGCACTTGGCAATTCCCACCATAATGTAATCTATAACAAAACATCAGCAAAATGCCAAGACAGGCAAAATCAACTTGTTCGGATTAGTAATGACCGTGCTATACCTATGATTCCAGCAAGCGCGACAACAAACACAACAAACTATCAAATTGCAACAAGGCCTATATTTCGATAAAGTCACGAACATGAAATTGATTCGCGACGAGTGGAAGATAGTTGTCTACTACGACGTCAAACCCTATTGGCATGGTACAGTAGTGTTCACCAAATTCAACGATCATCTTGAACACATATGTTCAAAACTAAAACAGAAAACTCAATGTGACGTTATTTCTTTACAATTACATCACGCGTTCGCTGAACTCGAACACTACAACCGTATGTTGCTGAATCCGCAAGGTCGGGTGAATATGAGAAGCAAACGCGGCCTTATCAACGGTATCGGGTCAATCCCACGTTCCCTGTTCGGAGTATCGGATGACCAATTCGCCGAACACTATTAACGGGACATAGAACTCATCAAAGAAAATGAGAAACATCTGGCCCTTTTGTCTTAAAATCAGACAATTATAATAGAAGCCGAATACAACGTACTCGTACTAAGAAGATCGGAAGAAACAATCGCAAAACAACACAAATTATTCAATCAACATCTGCCCAGCCTAGACAAGCTAACGAGCAACATTCAGCAAGAAATTGAGTCTCAAGAACTATCAATTGAGTTTGTTATGTCTGCTATTTCTGCAAACAGCTTTATAGAACATCTAAGAAACGTTCAAGAGATTCTGTTAGATACCGTAACCAACATTTACAACGGCAAGATGAACTTACACCTCATCGCGCCAGAACAACTACGGGACGAATTGAACGTCATATCCGGTCAGCTCTCAAAGGATGTGGCACTTCCCATCACCAATATACAAGATGATTTCTTTCGCCTATATCACCTTCTACAAGTGAAGGCAAAAATGACAGAGATATCTAATCATTGAGATACGGGTGCCGTTAGTCAGTAGAGAAAACTACGAAGTTTATCACGTAATTCCTGTCCCAACAAAGAATGGGTTCGACATGGTCACCCTACTGCCCATAGCGGAACTATTAGCTATAAACATACAGAAGGATTCATACCTACCGATGACTGGAATCGACCTACATCAATGCATGCACTACGACAGTACGACTGCTGTGCCCCATGAGGTCACCAATATACTACATGCAGTCTGACGAGAGCCTCTGCAAGAAGAGACAAGACTCATCTGACTACAAAACAAAACATGAGAGCTGTCAACACGTGGTTGGAACTTGGCAACATAAACAGCTATCTATACTTTTGCTGTGACGTTTGTAAAATACGCGTCATATGCGGGAATCAAGTTTCAACTGCACTACTTAAAAACGCAGGGGTAATGACACTCGGTAGCGACTGCACTATCAATAGTGAGACGTTCACTGTACATTCTCAAAGGCAACTGACGGACATAATGCATGCCCAGGTTGAAGAACTCAACCTGTACCCTAATTGCGTAATACGACACAATCACAATTTGTTTCGATTTGAAACAGATTGCTAATCCATTGCTTCATAATTTGGAAAACAAAATGTGCTCAACAACGTAAATAACGCAATGAATGTTGTTGAACTGTCAAAATGAAACAAATTAGGCAAAATTGTTTACGAAAATAAGTTACGCAATTAGGGTACGGGAAATCTCTCCAATTAATCGGATCATCAACCTATCGGTACCGGTTTTGAAACATGAACCCAAGAATGATGATTGAAAAACCAAACTAATTACTGCTAGATCTGGGATAACAGATAGAACAGTTGAAAGCTGCGGCGGCAGAAGATATCATATCTGATCGGGCAACATACCACGATGTCCACCAATATGTTGTCATGTACGTATTGGCAACAGTAGCAGCGGCAGCAGGCGCAATATATGGCTACCACCGACTTCGCAAACATTGCAAGTCGAGAAACCTGAGACACCATCTGTTCCCAATCCAGCGCCCCGAAGGAGGTCGACCGCAAGCATCGTGGACAACGCAGCTATATTTGACGTCACAGACGACAGCAGCGCAGTGCATTTATCAAGTGCACGTACGAGTACACTCAACAAAGCAACGTCGCCTATTGCGCGTTGTGATTTAATTGTTTAAGGCTCGGAATAGATTATTTTATTTTACATTTTATGTCATTTTTAACCGACTTCCAAAAGGAGGAGGTTCTCAATTCGTCTGTATGTTTTTTTTTTTTTTTTTGTATGTTTGTTACGCGATTACTCCGCCAATTATGAATAGATTTTGATGATTCTTTTTTTGTTTGGTAGATCATACTTCAGATGTGGTCCCATATAAATTTTATTAACTTTGCTTGGGTAGTTTTTGAGTTAGCTTCAATTATACGTATTTTTTCCCACTTAGTAAGTAGATGATATGATAACTTCTTGTCACTGTTATTTACATAGCAGGTAGTGGTATTCGAATTTGTGTGGGGTAGGTACCACAACTAAAAAGTGAAAATAAAAACTTTTTACAAAAAAAACAACCAACTTCAAAAAAAAAAACACTAAAAAGTGAAAAATAACTTTAATTTCGGAAGTCGGTGACAAAGAACGAAAATTCAAAACCAAAGACACCGACTTCCGAAATTAAAGTTATTTTTCACTTTGTAGTGTTTTTTTTTTGAAGTCGGTTGTTTTTTTTTTGTAAAAAGTTTTTATTTTTTGTAACATTTTATTTAACATAACACTTTCATTTTATTGTTCACAGTTACCTTTTGTGAGTGGGCAATATGTACGAGCTACGCCGTACATTGACCTTTGAGGTAGTTTGTACGTCATACTCGATAATGCACATCGATATTGTTTAGCTGTGCATTTCTCTAACATAGCATTTAAGTGGAACAAATGTCTAATTATATTTAGTAGCAATAAATCCATCAAGGGAATCATTCGTCTACTCGGGTTCTTGTGTTTGATGTGGCTGTAAGATTACGTGACGACAAATAAATACATTATTAATTTAGTGCAAAAGTGAGGTGTGCAAGGCTTATACGTGTGTTCTTAACCCCATACCAGTAATCCAGGGCAAGCGAGGGTCTAATAGTCTGCCGAAGGTTCCAGGGCCACTGAACGACAGGCCAGGATAATCCGGTGAGACCATTCCATGTTTTTCAGGGCGTTGCTGATAATATTATAATTTAACTTCCAGAAACTATCCTAAACAAATTGGCTATTTCTCTAGCCGCACAAAAGAGTCGCGTCCGAGGCAACCCTTTTTTTTTGCTTATACTTTTTGTTGAACAATTTACCCGAGTTTTTGTGACGAAAATGGGTGTTTAAACTTAAGTCTATTCAACAAAAGCAAAAAACTCCGTAACAAGATAGAAAACAAAAGCTGTCTCGAAACTAAACCTAACACGTGGCCGAAGAGCGGCGCTGCGCAACATTCTGACTGTCAAACAATAGTTTTACAATGGTTATAATAGCGCCCATGACAAAAGATGGGAATTGTCTGTTTAGAGCGATATACTATTATTGATCGAAGGCGATAGCCCTTCAAATAAACAATATTATGGGACTAACTTTCGAACAACACATGTCTGTCCGCCAAGACCTCGCTACCTATGTTTCGGATAACCGCGGTGATGCCAGAATTTGCTTGGCCCTTAGAAATAACATTCAAGATTTTATTCCTAACAGCAAGATATCTCAGGATCAAATGATAACAAACTACATAACCGCACAGTTTAACATTCTTGGGAGGAGAAGACATCCTAATCGCCGCGGCTGAATTTTATCTCGTAAATGTGCATGTGCACATAAATCACGAGAACACACGTGTATTCACCTGCCGGCGAATCAGTACCCGGAGACATACATATCCTTTACACAGACCAACATTATGATAGCTTGGTCATGATCGCCGACGAACAGTATGACAATAACCTGCAAAGTCTAACGCAAGAAAAAACCTACAACATAACAACACAAAATACCAAAACAAGAGGTAATAAATACAAAAAACCGGCCAAGTGCGTGTTGGACTACGCACAATGAAGGATTCCGTAGTTGAGATGAATTTATTTATCCCAAGAACAAACTTAACATTGTAGTTGAAAAACGTTCTACCATACATTCCAACTGCAAATCGTCGGCATCCAATACCGCAAATGTGACATTGTTTACGTATTTTTTTTTATAATTGCTGTATCACTTATTTGAACGTGTATAATTAAATAAAACAAAAGTCTGATTTTCATTAAAAATTTTACATTCGCGGTAATATCATAATAATAATAAAATACAATAGACGTGGATATATTTAGTAACTTGTTCCGCTTAGCTATTTCTAAAGAGCCATAAAAAACTCCTGAAAGAAATCGACACGTGTTTCACCTCTCAACGAGGCATCCTCAGGATGACGATGGACCTGTTGCGAACTCGAACACGGCGTGTTGCCACACCGAGCGCTGAGTGCAGACTGAGTCTTATCGCCCGTGAAACCCACTTATATAGTGTCGCCGTTATCAGTGCGATAAGGAGCGAACAATCGCAGCAAAGGTGACCTTGGCATACTCGTATTTAATTCGTTCAACAGTGTAATGTTTCCTGTATTATTTTTGACAATTTCTAAACTCTCTAGTACTGACATTATGAAACCTTTATCACATGTGTGTATAATTTCGAAAGTGTTATTATTATTTAACGAATGACCTGTATCGATTATACCAACAACCTTAGTTACGCAGACGACATGGTGTTCCTGAGTCCATCAATTAGTGCCTTGAGGCAGCTAGTGTCTATTTGTGAATCATATGCGGTGTCTCATGGGCTCAGGTATAATGTTGGGAAGAGTGAACTAATGCTCTTCAAAGCAAGTGGTTTTTCTTACCCAGCATTTCCGAATGTGTCACTTTATGGCACTCCACTGTGCAGGGTGTCTAAATTTAAATATTTGGGTCATTGGGTCACCGATGATTTAAGTGATAATGTGGACATAGAAAGGGAACGCAGGTCGCTGGCTGTCCGTTGTAACATGCTGGCCCGCAGGTTTGCACGGTGTACGAATGCGGTTAAGATCACGCTTTTTAAAGCATATTGCCAATCTTTGTATACCTGCAGCCTGTGGGTGGTTATTCGCAGCGGGCATACAGCGACCTGCGTGTCCAATACAACAATGCACTCAGGGTACTGTTGGGGCTGCCATGGCGTTGCAGTGCGTCAGGGATGTTTGCTGAGGCGCGGGTTGATGGATTTGCCGCTGTCATAAGGAAAAGATGTGCCTCCCTGCTCACTCGCGTTCGTGGTAGTCCCAACTCTATACTGGGTGTTTTTACAGATCGGGGGGAGTCCCCCATGTTTCGAAGGTGGATGCGGCTTCATGTCGCAGTTTAATCTGTTTTGTGGTATACATGTATGTGTTTTTGTTTTTTTTGTTTAAATGTACTAACATTAGTCTTTTTAAGTATATTATTACTAACAAGAATATGGACCTGGTCTGAAATAAATGTTTAATAATAATAATAATTAAGTGTTGTGCAAAATAGGATTTTTCTGGATAATTATTCCTGTACGCTGCAATATGTTCCTTATATCTTGTCTGAAAATTACGACCAGTTTGACCTATGTAAATACCATTACAATCATCGCAATGTAACTTGTATACACCTGATTTTTTGTGGTTTTCTAATCGATCTTTTCCGTTACAAATCTGTCTTAATGAATTAATTGTTTTAAAAGCTACCCTTAATCCATTTCGAAACCCTATCACTAATTGACCCTAAGTATGTCAAACTACCTAAATATTCATGTGGTCTTTCTGGAGGCAGTGGATACAAAAGTGAACGAATTATGTTGCGACGTTTCGTTTGAATCAAATCATCAACCATTCTCTTATTGTATCCGTTACTCTCAGCTATATGATAAAAAATGTTTAAGTTCTCTGTCATAATTATCTCATGAAAGTGGTACTGTCATTAATCTATGAGTGAAACTATGATAAGCTGCTAATTTAGGTTGAATCGGATGACAAGATGACGCAGGAATCGTAACATCTGTATAAGTTGGTTTTCTATAAATCTGAAAATCGTGTTTGTTTTTTCTTGTAATAGTTAAATCTAAAAAGTTAATGGATCCGTCAACTTCTAATTCTAGTAAACTTTATTTTAGGATGTAAACTATTGATTTTATTAACAAAAAACATCAATTTGACGCAATGTACCGGTCCAACACATAATTATGTCGTCAACATAACGTAATAATATAAAAGAACATGGACAAAAAAGTACATTCCATACACACGAACATAGTAAATATATTGTATAGTAAAAATATAAAAATTAATTATTACGTCGTTTTTAGCCTCTCTGAACTTGTCAGTTTTTAAACCAAATTAATAAGTAATGTAAGCTGAATTCAAAGTACCATTTGTCAATGTCAGCCATAATGGACCATAGAGAAAGACAAATATAATAATTGACGTTCCACACCATGCATAATATTACTTGGGGACATGTAATATGGACGACAAAATGCTCTTATTAGGAACGTTTTATTCATACGAAACTGTCTTCGTTGGTATTTTTTGCTTGAATAAAATGATCTTTTCCTAAGTTGATGAGTAAGATAGTATTTTTAAATTACACCCAAAAAAAAAAAAATCTTGAAACGAAACGCGTTTACTTGTTTGACAATGTGTCATTGTCTATGTCAAATGTCAATGCATTTATATTGTTACTGCAGATACCTCAATCCGTACTGTGTTTTGTTTTTGCGATTATTTTCTAATGTTTTTGACCCCCACTTATCTCTAAGGTCTGATACCTTCTACCACTTGATTACCTTACTATTAACACTGGACTTTGATTTGCATTGCGTTTCGGATTTGTTTTGTGGATCAATATGAGATACTTCCACTGCGGAATAGCCATGCAAAGGTTGCAGAGGCATCTCATATCTGCACACCATCAAACAAGACTTTCGCGTTGGATAACCAATGCTCAAACTCAGGTATGAAGTTGGAGTAGAAAAAACGTAATCGTAATTATTTTTATAGTATACCTACTTCTGGTATATTTTATGGTTTGCGATATTAACTTAGTATATCTTATTTTCAGTTGCCTCTGGATACATTTATTTGCCATCCATGCTTCTTATTAAAAATTGTGAATTTATAAGCTAGACACTGTCTCTTAAAATACAGGTTAGCCTAGTTTAAGAGGCAGGGTTACATAAAATTATGTACAGAAATTTTTGCAACACACTGTAATGCCTAGAATAAGTCTACCCACTAGTTATATCTACCTGTGTACATTTCTGTAACTATTTTGGTAAATAAACTTTATTATTATTTCCTTTATTTCATTTATAAACATATGATTTACATTTTTAAATATTCTTATAAAATGATTAAAAAAAACATTTAAAAATATAAAAAATAGTAGCCCACCGGTGTCGGGAACAGGGTCCAAGCCACCGGTGGTCAGGGCTCCTGAGAGAGGAACCTCCTAACAATACGCGCCGTGTCCAGGAGTACCGCTTTCTGGATCAAGCCCTTGATCCAGCTGCCTAACGAGAGCCTCCTCAGGTGTTGGTCGAGGCTCTTGGCTATTATGCCATTGGCCGTCACGACTATCGGCACAATGATTGCTGTATCCACATCCCACAAGTCGACAACCTCGTGAGCCAGGTCAAGATACTTAATCTGTTTATCTTTTTCAGCTTTCACGAGGTTCTCGTCATGCGGGACCGCTATATCAATAATCATTGTGCGACGCTCTAATCGATCTATCACCACTATGTCGGGCTTATTGGCAACAATAGTCCTGTCAGTGATGATAGATCGATCCCAATACAACGTGATATTGCCATTTTCGAGGACTGGGTCGGGCACATATCTATAGTACGGTACTTCCGATTCCACAAGACTGTATTTCAGAGCAAGTTGCTGGTGGATAATCCTGGCTACAAGGTTGTGCCTATGCAAGTATTCTCCGTTAGCCAGACGAGAACAGCCAGAAATAATGTGTCGGATTGATTCTCCGGTACGGTGGCATGCCCGACAGATGTCAACCGTGCCGTCCTTCACAATATATTTCCGGTAGTTGTTCGTCATCATAACTTCGTCCATAATTGCAAAGACAAAACCTTCGGTTTCCCCAAAGAGGTCACCGAATCGCAACCAGGATACGGACGCTAACAGGTCTACATCGGGCCCATGTAAGGCCCGGTAAAAGCGCCCGTGAAGCTCTTTGCTCTGCCATACCTCCCTGCGGTCATTAGTATCTAATACTATTATAGGTTTGCGCCAGTTCTCGTTAGCCAAGGATAGCGGGGTGAGGCCCTTGTCCATTGAGACTACATCTCGGTGCATCCCCACGTCGGTTTCTAGGAAGTATTCCCTGAGACTGCATACCTCACGGTTGTGCAGGGTCTTAGCATTTAAGAAACCTCGACCTCCGCACTTCCGTGGGATATACAGTCTCATCACCGATGAACGTGGGTGATGCATCCGATTTGCGGTCAGCAGTGTGCGGAGTCCCTCCTATCCAGGGCGTCAAGTTCCGTCTGAGTCCATTTGAGTATGCCGAAAGAGTACATCAAAACTGGCATGACCCAACCGTTGAAGGCGCGCACCTTGTTTCCGCCTGATAATAGACTATTTAATACTTTATTCAGGCGGCTAAAGAAGCGCTCCTTCAGCGATTGCTTCATGTCAGCAGCGTTGATACCTAAAGCTTCCGACATACCCAAATACTTATAGGTTTCGATTGAGGAGAGGGATCTTAGGTGTATGGAATCCGAGAGGTGGGTTCCCACGGATTCCACAATCTCCCCTCGTTTTACATGCATGACCGCACATTTGTCCACACCAAATTCCATCCTGATGGCACTACTGAAAGTTTCGGTTACCTTCAGTAGCTCCAGCAGTTGCAAATTGTTGGGGGCAAAGAGTTTTAAGTCGTCCGTGTAAAGGAGGTGAGATATAACCTGACCACCTCTCCTCAATCGGTAACCCAGCCCTGAATCCTCCAGTAGTGTGCTTAGAGGATTCAAGGCTAGGCAGAACCAAAGTGGACTCAAACTGTCACCCTGGAATATACCTCGCTCGATCCTTATCGGTTCGCTATTCCTCAGGATATGTCGACACCCTGGATAGCGAAGCACCGTCCTCCATTGCCCCATACATGACATCAGGAAGGTGCGTAGAGTTGCATCTACTTTATACAACTCCAGCACCCTCATGAGCCATGTATGTGGCACCGAGTCGTAGGCCTTCTTATAATCTATCCAACATGTCGACAGATCCCTTCGGGAACGACGAACCTGCTGGCTAATGGCCATATCGATGAGGAGTAGCTCCTTAGTACCGCGGGACCCGTTCCTACATCCATTTTGAGAGGCAGACATGATGGAGTTGGTGTCTATATGTTTGTTAATTTTAGCTCTCAAAATGGATGTAAAAACTTTATAGACCGTTGGTAGACAAGTGATCGGTCTATAATTTTTGGGTTCCGCAGTACTACCTGATTTATGGAGCAGGTGGGTTATTCCTGTCGTTAAGAACTGAGGCAGCGACCCTAAAGCTGACTGGAACTGGGATGCCAAACGGGCGTGCGACCTTTGGAACCATTTTATCCAAAAATTGTGCAGCCCGTCCGGCCCTGGTGATTTCCAGTTAGGTAACGGACGGACTGCACGAGCTACATCTTGGGGGCTGATGGTGAGTGCCCCCATTTCCGGTATTTGTTCGCACGCTCGTTCGATCTTCCTAGTCCAGTCTCCTTCGGTGTGATTGACAGGCGCCGACCATATTGCTTCGCCAGAACTTACACATGGCGTCATCATCCGGTAGGCGCGTGTCAATCACACTTTTGTCCGGTCGCTCCCAAGCCCTGTAAACCCACCTTTCATCGCTCTGGAATGTGCGATTTTGAGTGTACCGCTCCACTCTCCGCCTGTACCGTCGAATGCGATTTGCCCATGCACAGATCTTCTGCTTCAGGAAGTCGATACGCTCTGTGACGCGGGTCAAATAATCTCGAGAGCTAATTTCAGTTCCCGAGAACGCCCGCTTCACAAAGCGCATCACTCTAGGGCGAGTATTGCCCTCCCTGAAGCAGATTAGCTTGCCGATGAGTACTCTAGCCTCACCGATACGACGCTCAATCCTGCACTGCCAAGCTGGTACAGCTGGTTTTGGTCGTGGAGCTCTGTCACTGTTGGCAAATTTAACTTGAGCTACACGACATGCTGCCACAGCTGCACAGTACAAGATCGAGTGGGTATCGGCGAGGTCTTTGCTGCCGTCAAAACAGTTTGACAGAAGCGAGTCTAGAGTACACACCAGCGCCTTGTTTTTCTTGTGCATGGGCAAACGAGGTAATTGAGGTCTAAGTCCAGGCGGAATAGAACGGTACTCCCGAAAAGCATCCTCCAGAGCGCTCCTCAATCGTGCATTGCATTGGGAACTCACGGATATAACCCCATCATCATCCTCTTCACCAACGCGGTCGGGTCGCGGTGAAGAACTGGGTAAATTTTGCAATTGCACCGCGACCAGTGGCGAAGTAGGTGTAATATGGTTATTCCGTGATTCGAGGCGTAGTCGATCAAGTACGGCGTCATCCAGCATATGGTTACGCTGGATGACCCGCACCTGATCCGACAGTCGTTGCGCCGACACGTTGATAGCTGGTTCAAGCACCTGAAACAGAGAGAGCATCCGACCACGGTACGCAGTCAGGTTAGTTCCCCCCTCTGTAGCCCCAAAGTATGCGCGCATGACATTTTCATTGACAGTTTGTGTCCACTTCATGCGCTGCACACTTCCACCGGGAGCGGGGACCCTATCAGAGGCCGGTGGGCCTCGGAGTCCTAAGCTGGCCGGTGGTCGGCCTCTTCCGCGCCGACGTACTGGTGGTGGTGTCGTTGGCGGCGAGAAGTATTCGTCGCTCGAGCTCGACGCAACTGCAGCGGCCGGTATCACTGGACTCACGTCTGGAGCAGGATCCGGCAACTGCGAGGCGGAGCTGAGCGACGAACCCGAAGATGTTGGGTGTGTGTTGATCAGTTTTTGTGCCCGACTTCGTGTCAGCATTTCATTGGTCTTCTCCGTGTATTGTCATAAATCCATTTCTTTACATCCTAGTTTTATGCATACTCCAGTTTTTATTTTATTTTATTTACAGCATTGTTGGGTGTTTATTTCGTAAAAAATATAGAAATTATAAAAAATACCACGGAGAAATTTTTTTTACCGTCATCTTGACATTCGGGCCACAGATTATTATTATTATTATCTTTTATTTCATTTAAATACTTATAAATTATATTTTTAAATATTAGAATAAAGAAAGTATAAAAACATTTAAAAATATAAAAAATAGTAGCCCACCGGTATCGGGAACAGGGTCCAAGCTTATTATTATTTTTATTTTTAGTTTTTAACTATTCTCGGGACCATGGATCCCGGTCCTTTGGAAGGCGTACGAGGGGCCGAAGCCAACTCGTAGAGGCCCGTTAGACGCTTTTCAAGAAATGAGGCACCAACCGACGATTATCCCTGTATGCACTATGCAAGTGCACCAAAGGACAACCCCCGGTTAGTGTAGGACTATTGCAGTACATGGAAACAAAACATTGGACTATGGGTTTGGGTATCTAAAGTGAACTGGTTACCTGGAACTATGGTAGGACTATAGCCCCTGCCTGATCAATGTTTTATATTTACACGGATAAAATGGCAGGGGGTGACTTGCACACTCAATAATGGGCCCCCAGAAACGGTCGCTAGCACATAGTGACGTAGCAACAAGGGGGCAACATGTCCTGAGGTGCTTGAGGAGTGGAGAGGTATTCCACGGCTTTCAGAACAATCCCAGAGCCCGGAAGATGGTCAAGATCCCTACGAGCACTTACTGGAATACTTCCTTCCTCCGAGTACGTTTGCTCTTGCGAATCTCCACTCAAGCCGGCCAATTAAGGCAAGAATGAGGCGGGAGCGCCGTTCCTCGTCAGTGTTCACTCCAGCCGGCCAATAAAGGCAAGCCAGAGGTGAGGAACAAGACTTCTCCCGGAGATAGGGTCCGTGGGGTCGCTACTGCCCAACAGCTCGCCACATGCTGCCCTGCGGGATTTTGTATCTCTCTTAGTCTGGCTCCTCATCCCAGACCTAGAAATCGGAGCGCGCAAGCCCCACCACGACGTCAACGTAGAGATACGGCGGTTAAGTACCGAAGCTGGTGAACACGAACGACTATTGGGGCATAACATGGTTTGCCTTGGTTGTGAGAAATCTGTGAGAAAAATAAGACATCATAATGTCAGTATGGACTGTCCATTGCTGACTGTCCTATTATTACAAAATACTAATTATGTGGTAAGCATTTTGTTTTTAACCGACTTCCAAAAAGGAGGAGGTTATATGTTCGTCGCGTATGTTTTTTTTTTTTTATTTTTTATGTATGTCCACCGATTTCTCCGTCAATTGTGGACCGATTTTGAAAATTCTTTTTTTTTTTTGAAAGGGTATGGTCTCGAGGTGGTCCCATATAAATTTTATTAACTTTGCTTCAATAGTTTTTGAGTTAGCTTCAATAATACGTACTTTTTCCCACTTAGTATGTGGATGACATGATGAGTTCCTGTCACTGTTATTTACATAGCAGGTAGTGGTTTTCGAATTTGTGTGGGGTAGGTACCACAACTAAAAAAAGTCTGTAGTTTTTTTTTGTAAAAAGTTTTTTTATTATTATAAATAACTAGTTGTATGTATTAATTAATCTATAAAAAAATAGTTTTCAAATTGTGTGTATGATTGTAATATCTGTGTTTTACATATTTTCCATCTTTAAATACTTGCCTAAAGTAGGCATGTTGTAACATAGTAAACACAATAACATAATACTTGAAAACATAAATAGATACAGTATACAAAAGGCACCCTTGTTGCTAAAAATAATATTAACATAAGCTGTAATATCTGTGTTTCTTCTAACTGTGGTTTATTTTCAGCCCTCAAGAAACAACTACGTTTGTCACATGACAATGTGTGTGTTGGATGCAAACAAATAGACAGGCAGTGCATCACTCATCACGAGAAACGGAATTGGCTTTGGACATCAATCCACCAGCCACTTCGGTGAAGTGAACTATGTTGTTGAAGTGTGTCCGGAACTGGAAAACTCCCAAGAAATGATAATACGGGTTGGTGGAAATAATCCTTATTTATTAAGAGGGCGTATTAAGTCTCGTCATGTTTCCCAGATAATTTACTTTTCCTATGTTTTATTTGACACTGAACATGATAGTGATTCTGTCTTGGAAGCTATCTTAGGGTACTATTGTAATTGCCTTGTAGGGAACAGAACTGCTGGTTGTTGTTGTTACGTTATGACAATAATCTGGTACCTTAAAACAATATTCAAGCTCCAGCAGGATTTTTAGTGAACATATTATTAACAATTCAAGAATATTAACATAATCTAACAAAAGGCTAATCTTTGTTAAAAACCACAATTACAATTGTAAAATAATATATGCATCAACGATTGTATTTGTTTGACATGTCTGGTTATATTTAAAGCAGTTATTTATGTAATTACTGCAGCACTACAATACTTATATATTACACTTAATCCAGGTTAGTGTATACGTGAAATAAAAATGCTCTTGGTTGACCTCAGTTTCTTTAACACTAGTGCTGCATTGCTGTACCTTTTTTTTTTTTTTTGGGTGGGAAATTATCAAATAACTTCTCCCGCTCTGGGTGGAGCGGGAGGGCGTGTCAGACTCTTACTGACTAAAACCCACCCGTGTTCCTTCGGTTGCCCTGTTGCCGGGGGCCACGATGTCCCCATCGGTTTTCTTCGAACCCCCGGCAGGCATTGGCCCTAACGGACCCCGTCAATTCTGCTGACATCTCTTTGAGGCGCGCGTGGAACACAACGCGCCGTCGACCCGGGCTTGGTCCTTACCGGACGGCGAGCTACCCATTGCTCACCGTCCGCAAGCCCGCGCCTACGGTGGCCGGAAATCGGCTCGCGATTCCCGCCCCGGGCGTCTCCTCCTGCGGCGGTTAGGGGCGTGAGGGCGCGAAATTTGCCTCTCCCTCACGCGTTCCGCCTCCTCCTTTGCGAGCATTACCGCTTCGCAGAAGGAGGTGACGGCCTGCCATTTCCTCTCGCTCCGTACCATGGCCTGAACCAGGGCCGGACGCGAGAGATCACCGCCGCCGATCGCCTCCACGAGGACACGGCGTTGCTCCGCCCAAGCCGGGCAGACCTCCACCGTATGCTCCACCGTGTCCTCAGGCCGATCCACACAATGGTGACACCCGGGTGTTTCCTCCCGCCTTATCCTAAACAGGAACCTCCCGAAGCAGCCGTGTCCGGTGAGGACCTGCGTCAGGCGGAAGGTGAGGACGCCGTGGCGTCTCTCAAGCCACTCCTCAAAGAGGGGTCTTATCGCCGCAATTGTGGCGTGCCCAGCACGGGGTTGCGACAATCGCACTCTCCATGACGCCATGAGATCCCGCCGGAGCTCTGTCCGCTGTGCCGCGATTTCTTGCGGCATCGGAGTTAAGCCCCGGCGTTTCGCCTCCTCGCGCCACTCCCAGATGTGCGCGAGGACCTTTGCCTCCAGATCCCATGGCGGTAATCCGGCAAGGAGGCTCGCCGCCTCGCAGGAGACCGTGCGGTATCCTCGGGCCAGCCGGATGGCCATGACCCTCTGGGGCATTGCTGTACCTAACGTATATTATTGAGTTATCTAGGTAGGCATTAAAGATATATTATAATCTAACAAAATGGTTCTCTTTATTTTCTGTAATAAATAAATAATTATTTTTACTCTTTTGTTTTATTTTGTGTTTCCCTTGTTTATTGGTAATTAAACTATAAAAAAAATTAAGGTTAACAGAACTTTAAGAAAAACACTAGTTTCAAATATACTTTGTAATTATTGTCACATTTTTTGAGACTATTACCCAGTTTAATAAATGTAAATCAATATACAGTTAAAAATCCTTAATTCAGGTGGCCATTACTTAGTTTAAATGCCTAAAGCTCAACACGCACAAAGCGGGTGCGTGTCGGGCGCTTGTCGGGACGGCAGTACGGCGGGCTTGTATATATTGTAATTCCTTGTAAGTATTATAATACACATGTCAGCACACGAAATACGTGCGCGGCTCCCGCTCCCGACCCGCTCCACGCCCGATCCGTTCCGCTCCGCGCCCGACCCGCGCACGTGTATCGTGTGCCGACATACATAAATTATAATACAAGGAATTACAATATATACAAGCCCGCCGTACTGAATACAAGGAATTACAATATAAAAAACCGCCGTACTGCCGTCCCGCGCCCGACACGCCCGCCTTGTGTGTGTGTTGAGCTTAATAATACTAAAACCATATCAATTAACCGTAATAATTCACAACTGTTCGCTATTTTAAAGCGCCAAAGTTTTTTAATAGCGAAATTATAATCTATACACTTATTGCCAGCGATCTGATTAAAAGGTTTTATTAAACTGTTTACGTCTAGTATGTTGTAATGACAAGTTCTATCAGTTTTTTATTTATAGCAATTTAATGTGTCAATATTCACGAATTTAAAACATCAAAAATCATTGATGTACATTCAATTCGATAACTATGCCGACGCCCATACAAAAACTGGCCATATTCTTTGAGGCTGTACTACAATGTATTTATTTTCAAAATGGTCCATGAATATATCTGCCATAAGGGGGCTGAGTGGAGAACCTATGGCTAAACCTTCTTTTTAACCGACTTCCAAAAAGGAGGAGGTTATATGTCGGTCGCGTATTTTTTTTTTTTTATGTATGTCCACCGATTTCTCCGTCATTTGTGGACCGATTTTGAAAATTCTTTTTTTGTTTGAAAGGGTGTGCTCCCGAATTGGTCCCATATAAATTTTATTAACTTTGCTTGGGTAGTTTTTGAGTTAGCTACACAATACGTATTTTTTTCCCACTTAGTATGTAGATGATATGATAAGTTCCTGTCACTGGTAGCAGGTAGTGGTATTCGAATGTGTGTGGGGTAGGTACAACAACTAAAAAGTGAAAAATAAAAACTTTTTACAAAAAAAAAACAACCGACTTCCAAAAAAAAACACTACAAAGTGAAAAATAACTTTAATTTCGGAAGTCGGTGGCAAAAAACGAAAACACAAAACCCAAGACACCGACTTCCGAAATTAAAGTTATTTTTCACTTTGTAGTGTTTTTTTTTGGAAGTCGGTTGTTTTTTTTTTGTAAAAAGTTTTTGTTTGTATTATTGATTTTTGAACCTAAAATAATTTTGTTCCATACAAATCTTGGTCATTAACCTCACCAGGATGGATTCGCCGTTTCTCAAAAAGATCTTCTAGTATCTGTAAACACTCCTCATATGGAACATTTGTGAATAAACTTTCAACATGTAATGATAATAATTTTGCACTAGTTGGCAAATCAATATCCTTAACTTTCTACTGTAAACTATTTTTAAGACTAAACTTTGGTTTATAATTTGATCTCGACTTCAATAAACAGTTCAAATGTTTTGACAAATTATATGCTGGTGCACCGATATAAGAAACCACTGGCCGTATTGGGATATTATCCTTATGAAATTTTATAATGGATTTCCGCAAGGTCACGCCTGAATCAATTAATTATTATAATAATAATATAAATCTTTAACCTTTAAACGAGCATTTCTTGTTTATATGTATACAGGATGACTGATAATTTGACGTATTCCTTCCAGGACGTGATAGTGTGACCCATTTGCAACAATTAAGCACCCTATAAAGCCTAGGCGAAAATTCACGGGAATCGAGAAAAAACAATTTTAATGTTATTTTGAAAATTTTCCAGATTTCGTCAGTAAATATCACTTTTCTCTAAACTCTCAAATTTAATTGACTTCATTGCTTTTCCATGGGATACCTAATACTTTAATAAACCTTTCGATGTATCCAAATTTTCTAAAACATCAAACAAGTAAAAGTAAAAGAAAGAAGTTTACTAAAAATTTTCTAAAATCATTTAAGTACATGAACTTTGACACCAGTTATCTCGAAATTTTACTATGGCATTTAGCGTACAAATTACGGAAAAGACATCTTCATTTAATCAGCTACCTAACGAGATACAAATGTTAAAAAAATATTTAGAGGTGCCGATGAAACAGTCGATAGTGCTGCCAAAGGTCGAATTTACTCATTGTAGAAATACTTAAAAATTGTGAGATAATCGAAGTAATTAACTGGTTTATGCCATCCCACTACTTCCTAACCTCCCAGCAATCCAACACACGGCAGGAGATCAGGTCGTCATGACCAGATTACAAGTCACGGAACGACTTTTGAGTTTTTAACATAACTCACGGTCTACTCGCTGGTCACGGTTCGCTTGTCGCTTAGTTACGTACGTATGTACTTTTTATACCTGTAACACCTTTTTAACATGTATTATGCAAATAAATTATTTGATTTGATTATCTCACAATTTTTAAATATTTCTACAATTTGCAAATTTGACCTTTGCCAGCACTATCGACTGTTTCATCGGCACCTCTTATTATTTTTTTAACATGTGGACCTCGTTAGGTAGCTGATTAAATGAAGATGTCTTTTCCGTAATTTGTACGCTTAATGCCAGAGTTAAATTTCGAGATAACTGGAGTCAAAGTTCATGTACTTCAATTATTTTTGAAAATGGTTAGTACACTTCTTCCTTTAACTTTTACCTGCTTGATGTTTTAGAAAATTTGGTTACATCGAAAGATTTATTAAAGTATTAAGTATCCCATGGAAAAGCAATGAAGGCCATTCAATTTAAGAGTTTAGAAAAAAGTGATATATAGTGACGAATTCTGTTTTTTTTTTAAATAACATAAAATTGGGTTTTCTCGATTCCCATGAATTTTCGTCTAGTCTTTATAGGGTGTCTCTGTAGTCTAGTCTTTATAGGGTGTCTCTGTAGGTACTCTGTTGCTGCTGTGCTCGCCAATCAGCTCGTTTACAAGTTGAAAAGCGTAGGTGAGCTGAACCCTCCCTGCCTCACCCCGCATTCCAACCTGTATGGTCTGGAAAAAGATTCAGCCCATCGTACACTATTGATCTGGTTACCATACCAACATTTAAAGATTTTTATAAGTTCCGTTGGCAACCTATCCTTCTCCATCTTTCTCCACAATACGTCATAAGCAACCAGATCAAAAGCCTTGAAAAGTCGAGGAAGCTAGCATAAATCGGCGTCCCACGCTGTGTATATTAGGTTGGGGAAAAAGTCTTTTCGCATTATAGTATGTATGAACTTGTAATAAAATCTCTTTGGTTATACTATTTGTATCTGGCCGGTTTTGGTATCATTGAAAGTTACATAAAGAACATAATTCCAAATTCAAATTAGGAAAATGTGTGATTTTCATTGTTTTTCGTGCCGTCAAGATGAGTGAATCTAATGAAGAAATTCGAAACATTTTAAAATTTTGCTACAAAAAAGGTAAAAACGCAACGCTAGCCGCGAAAAAAATTTGCGATGTTTATGGACCTAGTGCAGTGTCTGTGAGAGCAGCACAAATTTGGTTTAAGCGTTTTCAATCCGGAAATTTTGATGTCAAAGATGCACGTCGCTCTGGTCGCCCTATTACGGATAAAATGGATGCCATTTTTGAAAAAGTGGAGCAATATTGGCATATCAGTAGTTACGACGTAGCTGAAGAACTGGGAATTGACCACAAAACAGTTTTGGCGCATTTGAAAAAAAATACACAAAAATGCTCGATATTTGGGTACAGACGCCAGCACATCAAGCTACCCGAAACTGTCAAATTTTCTCAATCAACTTTGAACCTTATGCTTCAGCGATAAAGTTGAAAATCTATTAAATAAATTTGACAGATTGTAGTAGCTTGAAGTGCTGGCGTCTGTACCTCACGAGCTCACTGAAAGAAACCTAATGAACCGTGATTCTTTATTACGACGTAATGAAACCGAACCATTTTTGAAGAAGCTGATAACTGGTGATGAAAAGTGGATCACATACGACAAGAACGTGCGAAAAAGTTCGTGGTTAAAGGCCGGTCAGGCTTCACAGACTGTGGCGAAACCCGGGTTAACTCGCAACAAGATGATGCTGTGTGTGTGGTGGGATTGGAAGGGCATTATTCATTATGAGCTGTTACCACCAGGCAGGACCATCGATTCTGAACTCTACTGCGAACAACTGATGAGATTAAAGCAAGAAGTTGAGAGAAAGCGGCCAGAATTTATCAACAGAAGGGGTGTGGTTTTTCATCATGATAACGCTAGACCTCACACATCTTTAGCCACTCAGCAAAAATTAAGAGAGTTTGGCTGGGAGGTGTAAATGCATCCACCGTATAGTCCTGACCTTGCACCTTCAGATTTCCACCTGTTTCGGTCTCTTCAGAATTCTTTAGGCAGTGTCAGGTTAACATCACGAGAGGACTGCCAAAACCACTTGTCGCGGTATTTTGATCAACAGTCCCAAAATTTCTATAGCAATGGGATCATGTCCTTACCTACAAGATGGCAAAAAGTTATCGAACAAAATGGTACCTACATACTTTACTTAAATGTAAATAAACTATATTAAAAAATGTTTTGAATTTTAAAAAGTGACCCCTATATTAAAAATTCATTTATTTACGTTACACGTTCGTGTTTGGGTCACATAAATACATATGTGTACCAAATTTCAACTTAATCGGTCTATTAGATTCGGAGTAAATTGGATGTGACAGACGGACGGACAGACAGACAGACAGACACACGAGTGATCCTATAAGGGTTCCGTTTTTTCCTTTTGAGGTACGGAACCCTAAAAAGTGACGAGCAAGGGCAATCTACTGGGCACGCCACAATTGCGGCGATAAGACCCCTCTTTGAGGAGTGGCTTGAGAGGCGCCACGGCGTCCTCACCTTCCGCCTGACGCAGGTCCTCACCGGACACGGCTGCTCCGGGAGGTTCCTGTTCAGGATAAGGCGGGAGGAAACACCCGGGTGTCACCATTGTGTGGATCGGCCTGAGGACACGGTGGAGCATACGGTGGAGGTCTGCCCGGCTTGGGCGGAGCAACGCCGCGTCCTCGTAGAGGCGATCGGCGGCGGCGATCTCTCGCGTCCGGCCCTGGTTCAGGCCATGGTACGGAGCGAGAGGAAATGGCAGGCCGTCACCTCCATCTGCGAAGCGGTAATGCTCGCGAAGAAGGAGACGGAACGCGTGAGGGAGAAGCAAATTTCGCGCCCTCACACCCCTAACCGCCGCAGGAGGAGACGCCCGGGGCGGGAATTGCGAGCCGATTTCCGGCCACCGTAGGCGCGGGCTTGCGGACGGTGAGCAATGGGTAGCTCGCCGTCCGATAAGGACCAAGCCCGGGTCGACGGCGCGTTGCGTTCCACGCGCGCCTCAAAGAGATGTCCGCAGAATTGACGGGGTCCGCTAGGGCCAATGCCTGCCGGGGGTTCGAAGAAAACCGATAGGGAAATCGTGGCCCCTAGCAACAGGGCAACCGAAGGAACACGGGTGGGTTTTAGTAAGTAAAAGTCTGACACGCCCTCCCGCTCCACCCAGAGCGGAAGAAGTTATCTGATAATTTCCAAACCAAAAAAAAAAAGGGCAATCTACAAAACCTAGATTCCGGAATAGCCCCAATTAGCTAGCTCATTAATACTGTGTGAACATCAGCATCAACATTACAGACACCGATATCGGATGAAGTTGCGGATGACACTGGATACACAATACTTAGTAATCATCCTTCTGTCGCAACCAAGTACACTTGTACAGACCTGCGTATTGCAAATTGGAATGCCCGTGGGGCCTCGAAACCAGCCAAAAAAGATAAAATAGATACGGAACTTTCAAGTAGGGGCATTCACGTAGCCTGCCTACAAGAAACAGGGATGAACTTAGGAACCCACTACGTATGGCACCTATCTGAAACCGCAGGTAAGGCTCACCGGGAACTTGCAATTGTAATCAGAAAGGATGCCCAAATTGAAATAATAAACAGGAAGAACGATACCGCTATGTCAATCACTCTTAATGCAGGAAAAACAAGCAAGCAACAAAACGCCGGAGAAGAAACGCTTATATACCGATGTCCAAATGGGAGCAAATTCTAAAAAACTCCGAGGGCCCACCTATACCAACGGTTAACATAACAAAACCGCTAACCATTGGGCAGAATGAAGGACCCACGGTGGATGACGTAACGGATATCACTAACAAAATGCGGAACGGGACAGCGCCCGGAACTACCGGAATATCTCAGAAACGTGACGCTTTATGATGTTAAGTGACGTTTTATGTTTGTAAGTGTCCCCTATCCAAATATATGACATTTATGGTGCAACGCGATTTTCAAAAAAAAACAAAATGGTTACTGATGTTTTGGGGCCAAAACCTTCAACTTCAAAGCCCTTTAATAATAACAACTATTAAATAATGTAAAAAAAATGTTACAGTACTGTGGGCCTCACCCACATTGCATAACACTCACATTTACAAGACTTTCTCACTCAACACACATCTATCAAAATAGTACAAAATCAAGTGTTGTGAATTTGCGCGTCATCCCGTGGACACACACCACGGCTAGCGACTAGTGACGTCAGTGACAAACTGTTTCTGCCGGCACGGCGCGGGGCGCACACGTAGCCGCGCGCCAGCCGGCCAACTAGTAGAGATGGGCTGAGTGATGATCTTTCTGTATCAATGGTGCCGATTCCCTTGTTCACAAATTAAACTAAATTTAAGTTCAGTGCATTTCATTAAGAAAAGGACAGAAGATAAATTTTAGTTTAGTCCTGTCAAATTAATCAGCGCTTGACGTAATTTTAGTCGGCAAGTTTTTAATCACGTCTAAACTTGTATGGAGTATAGTGACAGGCGCTGATTAATTTGACAGGACTAAACTAAAATTTATCTTGTCCTTTTCTTAATGAAATAGAAAGAAAAAGATGCACTGAACTTAAATTTAGTTTAGTTTGTGAACAAGGGAAACGGAACAATGACAAAATCATCAATGATTTTTATTTGAGACTATGATCACGTCACTTTAAATGATTGATTGTGGAACGGCTTTGTGAAATTATCACTGGTGCCGATTCCCTTGTTCACAAACTAAACTAAATTTAAGTTCAGTGCATCTTTTTCTTTCTATTTCATTAAGAAAAGGACAGAAGATAAATTCTAGTTTAGTCCTGCCAAATTAATCAGCGCTTGACGTAAGTTGACGTAATTTTAGTAGATAAGTCTAAACTTGTATGGAGTAGTGACAGGCGCTGATTAATTTGACAGGACTAAACTAAAATTTATCTTCTGTCCTTTTCTTAATGAAATAGAAAGAAAAAGATACACTGAACTTAAATTTAGTTTAGTTTGTGAACAAGGGAATCGGCACCATTATCCACTTTATGGGTTATCCTCTAAGGTAGATTGCGAAATTAAATTGTTCTTTATTTGCGACATTCATGGCAGTGTATTTAGAATAGTATTGATTAATAATCATGGAAATTTTCAATATGTTTCCATTAGCGATATTTGCTGATTTTTTTTGTATTTCATGGCAATCTGGCGTTCTTGCAAGTAACTAAACTTGATCGCGTAAATACGCACCTTCCCTACAAGTACCTACATAATATTTCAATCTTAACTTCAAACTTTTTGTATAAGTGTGGTTGTCCTCGTTTAATCAAAACAATGATTTACGAAACACAAAATGCTAGATAACACTCGCCGCGCTTAAACAAAGCAAGTGACAGCATTGTTGCAGTGACGTGCGCCTAGCACCGGGCATTTTATCGAAACTGTGAATTCTGTGACCTAAGTATCACCGATCATGCAGCCTCGCAACGTAGCATCCGAATCACCGACGTTCTCGTTCATTCATGAAATTATTTAAAAGCATTGATGATTTTGTCGTTGTCATTGCATGATGAAATGATGATTTTTACATGTGACATGATATCGGACCCAACTCTACCAACTAGTCAGTCCCCGCCTTCACCCGCGAAGCTCGTGTCACTCTTGCGCTGCCATATTTATATGACGCTGTGAATATTATCTGCTTGCTTTATATCGCTTGTACTGTCGCAAATAATTTCCGGTGCTTCTCCTTCTACTTTTCGCTTAAGACTTTGTGGTGTGTAGTGTATGGATCAATAGTGTGTGGTGCAATAAAGAACTGTCTTAGCATAACCTATAACGTGTACGTTATTCCGCTCGGACCCAACCTTTCACCTACTACCTACTAAATTGGTGACCCCGAGTATGAACGTCAACGCAGCCTTCGTGCAAATACTTCGACGTGACGTCATCATCACTCCCGCAAGCTTTCGTGAGGCGAGTCACACGGCCAGCACCCACGGCTTCAACGGGTATCCTAACCACGAGCATGCAGCGAACGCGTATTCCTGGTCATCACCCTCAGCCTCATCACCACGACTCACTGGGGAATCACCACAGACAGTTCCGACTCACCGCGAACTATGTGGCACCCGGTTCCTACTCACTGGAACCACAGCTGGCACTGTGTGAAGCATCGCAAGATTCAGCCCACTATCGACCTCCGGTCTCCGAAGGGGAGTGATGTAGCGGTTACACCGCCACATACAAACTACTACGCATCATAGACATGACGTCACACAAATCCTGCATCGCTCAATTCGAGTTTACCGAGCGATCGACATAGATACAAGATTTTAACTTCAAACCGTAGGGCAGTTGCCCACCAGACACAACACCCGTCTGGTCGGACGATCCACCCTTTTCTATGGTGGATGAGTGAACTTTACACCCTGTTCCTCATACCACTAAAGTACCAACACTTAATACATATTTAAAAAATTAGTAGGTTCATAAAACCTACTGATTTCTAAAATGAATCAATTTGGAGTATATATGGCGAATAAATTTTTGAGGGTCCCTTTTTTTTGGAATGTACGCAATTCTTGTATCTGTATATTTCGTCATTACGGCTTTAGCTAGTTCTACCTCATGACTATTTAAGATATCGGTATCATGATCTTGTGAGAAGTGAGAACAATGTTTTCCCAACAAGATTCCGCAGAGCCCGTGTTACGACATAGGTGGTGGTATATTTCATACCTAATTTTTTGCGGTCATCCAATCCAAACCTTATTAACTTCTCACATTAACCCTCAAATATTTTAAAACCAATATTTTATTTTAATTTTTTCTATTTTTTTCCCCCTTTTTTAATTTCAAAACAATTTACATAATGACTTCACACTTCACACCCTCGCACTAGCGCACTCTCACCCACACGCACACATCACACACTCTCGGGCAAGTGGGTGCTCGCGCACAGTGCCCTTCGTGGGTGCTGGGCGCGAGGACTTATATTGCACTCACGGGCACACAACACTCTCCAAAGACACACACAGCACATCTTTTGTTTTGTAAATTAATTTCCCTTCCTCTCATTACTTGGAGCTTTTACAATGTTGTATGTAGTACGTAAGTGCAATTTACTCAAAAATGCATGTAATGTGGTCATTATTTTGACAACCTTGTTTGAGCAAAGTCGACCTTGCCGTTCTGTTTCAAGGAGCGGCCGGCAAAGTTTTGCTGGTCGCTCTAACAGGCCGGCAAACATTGCCGGCCGCTATTTTGACGTTTCAACGTTTTAAAAAATCAAATGCAAAAAGGTTTTATTTAAACCAGCTGTTTGTATTTATAGAGATAGGTACAAAAAGATTTTATTCCATATTTGGCTGTATAGTTCCAACTACCATTGTTAAAAAAAAAAAAAACATAGAAGTAACAAAAGCGCGGTTCAGTGAAAATTGTATTTTTATTTAGTGACTTTTTTGCTAAAAATGAGCTCTCAAAGCAAAAACTCTTCCGATTCAATGTGTTTAACACCGCCAGACATTAAAGATGAAGCTAAATTAGTGGTTGAAAATTTAATACCGCGAAACTCAAAGGAAAAATATAAGCTTGCATCTCAGACCAATAAAAAAGTATTTTATTGGTCTGTGGCTTGCATATGAAAAATTTGTGCAGTGGAAAATCAGTAGGAAATCTAAATCTTTATCCGAAAATGTTTTTCTTGCGTATTTCAATGATCTTTCCAACAAAATGAAGGTAGGTACTTGCATTTTTGAGTAAAGGACTATACAAGCCTTGGCCCACTATGACTGCTTCGCTGGTCACGCTATGATTGCCTCGAGCTAGCCTAGCTACGCTCTAGGCCTTCCAGCTTGGCCATCATTGCAGCCCTTGCTGTCCTCGCTGTAAAGGCCTCGACCTGCGGCCTCGGCCTTTATCTCAGCTCGTCCATCAAGTGCTGCACGCTGACCGCGCTGTATCGGCCTGGAGCTGCGCTACGCTGCGCTGTCGGCCATCATCAGCGCGACCAGCAAAGAAGTCATTATAGACCGCGGCAGTAATGTACTATTAATGTTATAATTTTAAGAGTGTGAGCCTGGAGATCTGTAATACAGGTCCCGAACCCAGTATAGACTCCAGCTCTCACAAAGGTTTGAATCTGCCTGTAACCTATATACCATGTACTAAATTTGTACCTTTTTGAGAGAAATAAATTACTATTACTAATTAGGCGCATTTTTGCCTTTTCTCTCTGTATTAATTAAGCTCGTTCAGTTATATAAAGTTATTTGCTTTTCTATAATTTAAAACTAACCTACTTATTTATACTTTTAATTTTTTACATTCAATTGCAAATTAATGGATAATTCTAAAAGCCCGTACAGAACCTCACTCTAAACTCAAGCATTACATAAAACTCGTTTAAAGCCTTTTGATTGGTTGAAACTAGCTTTAAGTAATGCTCGAGTCTTGAGTGAAGTTCTGTAATACGGGCGTAAGTGGAAGAGCGGAGTCTCCCAACACAACAATTCTTGCTTTAAAGGTGCACTTTTTTTTTGTGATGTAAAAAATTTAGTTTTTTTTCTGAATAGAGGTCCTTCTAAACAATTGAGGTACAATACCATACCTAACAATATCTTACTTGTACTGACTTGTACAATATTAGCCTACCCATAAAATATTATTACCCAAGTTATGGGATTTTTTTTTACAAATGGCAACCCTTCGACTCACACATAGATAAAAAGGTGGCTTCAGTTTTGATGTTCGCGGCGCGACGTCTTCCTTTTTTTGTTGGTCTGAGACTGGCTGTAATATAATCGTATGACGTTGTTGGTTGGTGAACTTAGTTTCGAGCGTTGTGGTATTGCTATTAGTGGTTTTTAGTTTGAAGATTGCTATTCAAAATGCAAGCTAATATAAATGTTGAAGCCAGGGCGGACATTGTAGCCATGCATAACAATGGATTTAATATATCTGAAATATCCAATGCAACCGGTTTATGTGTAAGTTATTTTCTTGTGATAAATTTTATTTGTTAATCTCATATATTGTGGTGGTTCAAAGTGAGTAATAAGGATTTCTTAAGAAGTGGTAGGCCGCCACTTGTTCCCCAGCCTCAGCGACGTTTTATGATTGGTGAATATGAAACGAATGGATATGGTCCGACGCGGGCCAACAGTTTCAACTACGTCGAGGTTTTGAGCAACATAATGCTACCTACTGTGCGCAATGTTTATCCAGTGGATGAAATTGGTGAACTTTATTTTGTTCAAGATAATTGTCCGATACATCGTGCCGGTATTGTTCGTGAGTGGTTTAGTCAGCATTCTGATGTTAAAGTTATTCCGTGGCCAGCGCGATCCCATGATCTAAACCCTATAGAAAATGTATGGGGTTTAATGGTGCAAAGATGGGAAGCACGAGACGAAAGATGTCTCGAACAGCTCAGGTCCCATTGCATGGAGTTGTGGGACAGTTTACGTGGCACAGATATTTGTAGCAATATTGTGGCCTCCATGCGTCAACGTCTTCTTGACTGCCTTAATAATAACGGAGGTCACACAAAATATTAATAAAAATATAAGTGAGTAATATTTAATGTTATCAGGCGAATTTAGGGGATACACTGGCCATCATAGTAATAAGTTAATAAGTAATTGTAAGATTGTAGGACCGAGGTTAGTTTCAATCTTCTTTTCCTTGAGAAAATGAATAAATTAAGCTATAATAACCTCAATAAACAATAGGTAACATCCAATTTTATTAGCAACCAAAAATGATTTATGAACAAATAAATAAGTAAATTTATTTTTCAACGTTTGGTAATCGTTCTAATTATGTTTATGTTTTAAAGGTTAATAATAACAAAATAAACGTCCCTATGATTTTTTTTTTATTATTCTCATTTATTCATTTTTTTACATATTAAATACATCTATATATATAAAAATCAATTGCTGTTCGTTAGTCTCACTAAAACTCGAGAACGGCTGGGCCGATTTAGCTGATTTTGGTTTTGAAATGTTTGTCGTAGTCCAGGGAAGGTTTGAACGGTGAGAAAATATGGAATACCTCACGAAAAAAAAAAATATGAAGAAAATTGACGTTCTCATACATTTTGTGTGGATCGCGTAGGTAGGGTAGGTAGGGTAGGTAGGGTAGGTAGGGTAGGTAGGGTAGGTAGGGTAGGTAGGGTAGGTAGGGTAGGTAGGGTAGGTAGGGTAGAAATGTTAAAATCCTAAACATGCACATTTATTGACTGTTAGGCGGAACGAAGTTTGCTGGGTCAGCTAGTTTTTAAATATTTTTATAAAAATCATTAAAAAAACATTTAAAAATAAAAAAAATAGTGGCCCATCGGCATCAGGAACAGGGTCCAAGCTGCCGGTGGTCAGGGCTCTAGAGAGAGGAACCTCCTCACTATGCGTGCCGTGTCTAGGAGTACTGCTTTCTGAATCAAGCCCTTGACCCAGCCGCGCAATGAGAGCCTCCTGAGGTGTTGGTCGAGGCTCTTCGCTATTAGGCCATTAACCGTAACGATTATCGGTACAATGATCGCAGAGTCCACATCCCACATGTCGACAACCTCGTGTGCTAAGTCAAGATACTTGATTTTTTTATCTTTCTCAGCTTTCACGAGATTCTCGTCATGAGGGACAGCGATATCTACAATCATTGCACGGCGCTCTCGTCGATCTATCACCACAATATCAGGCTTATTGGCTACAATAGTCCTGTCAGTGATGATAGATCGATCCCAGTACAATGTGGCATGACCATTCTCGAGAACTGGGTCGGGCACATACATGTAGTATGGTACTTCGGACTCCACAAGGTTGTACTGCAAGGCAAGTTGCTGGTGAATAATCCTAGCCACTAGATTGTGTCTGTGCAAGTACTCGCCATTAGCAAGACGAGAACAACCGGAAACAAAATAAACGTCCCTATGAATTTTTTTTTATTATTATTATTAAATTACCTATTATCCCTACTTTATTTTTACCTTCTGTAACATAATTATAGTCATTGTAAATTAACGAGATTTATTTATAATTGAACTCTGGCACCAAAACAAAGAAAAACAAAAAGAGGCGAGAGCTCGCACTGAGGTTCAAACCTTCACCATTCTCATGCACACACAACTATACCGACCTACTCGTGCGATCCTGCCATCGCATCGTTACATACAACTATTCCGTAAAATTTTTAGCATTGCTTTTAAATAGGCGCTGTCGTCGATAATTAATTAGGAAAGAAACAAGTATAAGTAGGTATGACCACACATTCATCTGACCAACCAACATCGCCCTTTTGTATACTGTGTGCGCGTTAAGGCTCTTTCAAACAGGCGCGACACGCGACACGACACAAAGGCACCGCTCGTCGCGCAACGAGCGGTGCCTTTGTGTCGCGGCGCGTGTCGTGCTGGTCTGCACGAGCCATTAGGAACTGTCTGCATTAAAACATCACACACACATAGAGATAGGCGCAGACCTGGCGTGCAGGCAAATATGAACATTCCGGTGGCACTCCATTTATGACCGTTGACTGTACATCGACAGCGGGGCATCTTCACATATGTCTTTCCAGAAACATTGGTTTAAAGATTTGGTTATGAATGTTGGCATGAGTAATATGACTAGTGCGAATAGTGATAATATTGAATGCAAGGGTAAATGTGATATCATGGTAAGTTTGAAAGGACGAATACTTGCTGTGAGGGATGTCATGTATGCACCTGGTTTGCGTGTTAATCTCAAACTCAACTCAAACTCAAAGCATTTATTTCAATTAAACCATTTACAGGCACTTTTGAATTGTCAAGGAATCGGTCAGTCAGAAATAGGTATGAAGCTAGTTGCCCATTCCAAAGCGTAGTAGGTACCTATGGAGAAGAACGGGCAAGAAACTCCACGGACACTCTTTTAAATAAAAAATTGTTACAAAATATTGGTTACATCATTCATGTTGAAATTATACATGTGAGAACAATGTAGAAAGACGTGCACGTTAGAAGCGTCCGTAATAAAAAGATAAAACAAAGAACAATTCAAAAAATTAAAATAAGCCCTGGCAGCTAAGAGATGACCAGTCCCAACTGACGGCGCCCGTTCACGAACATGACGCATGGATTAGCACCATTCAGCTCAACCATTTTGAAGGGAGCTAAATGATCCAACACACGCGCCACCATCAGCGAAACATTTGAGTGAGCATGACATACTCACAGCCGCCAGGGCAGATTCAAGTCAATGCAAGACATATTACCCGGTAAATGGTAACTCTTTAGTACATAGTACTCACACCTGTGCTATGCAATTATATAATACAATGGAGATTGAGTTTATACAATGCAAAGATAGTCTTACAATCTTCAGCAGCTCCAACAGTATTTGAAAATGTTAATCAATTAGTTGTGGAGCAGGACCAGCATTGAGCCAAGCATTTTTATCAGCGATGTAATCCCCCAACGTATAATATGCCTGCCTGCATAGTGTGCGTTTTATACAAGATTTGAATTTCGTCTCATTCAGTTGAAGTATGTGGGGAGGAATTTTATTGTAACATTTTAAACAGTATCCCATAAAAGATGAATCTACTTTAGCCAGTCTGAAACCTGGTTGAACTAATAGGTCCCTATTTCTTGTACTATAGTTATGTCTATCACCTCTTTTGCTAAAAAGATGTAAATTCTTTCTTACGTACATGATGTTTTCATAGATATATTGACAAGGTACCGTCATGATGTTAATATCCTTAAACAGTTTCCTTAGAGAATCGCGCCTGCGGAGATAATATATGGCTCTGATCGCTCTTTTCTGCAGAATAAAAATAGACTCGATGTCTGCAGCCCATCTGTTATCAGTATCTAAATTAGTAGAGAAAAGTTGTGAGTTTTGACAGATATGGGTGCAAGCAATTCACCATTTGGTTCCAGGCCATTTCAAGGGAAAACTTCTGGCTACCGCAAATAAAGTCTCAGGGATCTACAAGCTTGAGGGTTGTTAGGCGGTTGTAGATGGGACTGCGGTAGCGTCAGTGAAAGCAGGTAATCCTTTGATGTTGTGACACCGGCGGCTTGGACACGTAAATGAGCGAGATTTACGTAAGCTTCTGGGTATGGATTTTGGAAAAAGCGTAATGGAGCCTTATGTCGCCTGTATTGAGGAGAAGGCACATCGTTTATCTTTTTCAGTTGGTGAGGCTGAGAGGGCAGTCGAGAGATTTCAACTGATTCCCGCAGATATCTGTGGTCCAATGTCTGAACCCACGTACAGTGGATCTCGGTATATGCTAGTTATTTTAGATGATTTTAAACATAAATCTTTTGCATTTTTCCTTAAATCAAAAGATCAGGTTTTCGACCATTTTAAAGTTTTTCTAGCTAGTGTAGAGGTTGAAACTGGGTTAAAAGTAAAGTGCATACGCACGGACAATGGAACATAATTTGTGAACAGGAAGTTTGATGGGTTTCTACGCCAAAGGGGTATAAAACATCAGTTAACTGTTCCCTACACTCCAGAGCAGAATGTCGAGCGAGCAAACCGCACTATTGTGGAGATGGCTCGTGCTATGTTGGCGGAAAAGGGTCTGAGTGTGAGACTGTGGGCAGAGGCGTGTAATACGGCTGTTTATACGAAAAACAGGCTGCCTCACAGTGGCAATAATGGTAAGATTCCTGAGGAGTTGTGGCTCAGTCGTTCGATCATTTCAGTTTTTGGAACGAAGGCGTTTGTGCACGTGCCCAAGGAAACTCGGAAGAAATGGAGCACTAAAGCGGTAGAACATATCTTTGTTGGTTACTGTGAAGAAACCAAGGGATATCGTTTCATAAATCCCAGTAATCCTCGCGTCAATATTAGAGCAAGGGATGTAGTTTTCTTAGAGGACTCTACAGAAGCAGTTTCAGAGGATCTTAGTCAGCTTATAGGTAGCGGCGACAAAGGTGCTGAAGTAATCTGGGAACTTGCAAAGGTAGAAGTCCAATCAGGTTCGTCACCTGGTAGTGCAGAAGCTTCTCAAGGGACGGGTTCCTCAGAAGGAGCTGAAGTATATGAAGACGCGGAAATGGAGGTGGGAGAAACGAGTGATAGCGGACCAGAAAATGTCGTGGTGGAAAACTTTGAAGTTGAAGAGACTGTTAATAGAGGAGAGCCAGACGAAGGTGAATAAAGAAAGAAAGAAGAAAGAAAATTCGTTTATTTGCGGAATGTCGTTACCCTTTACGTAGTAGAATCCAAGGAGCAAATCTTCATGGACATGTATGCTGTACAGAAGAGCAAGAGCTTTTGACAGTTAAGGAAGCCTTAAGTCGGGAAGATAAGGATAACTGGAAGGAAGTCATGAAGAAAGAGATGATTCGATGTACGAGAACAAGGTCTGGAAGCTTGTTAACAAGCCACCTGGAGCTAAAGTCATGGGAAACAAGTGGATCTGCAAGTACAAGTTTGATGCAGATGGTAACAAGACCTGTAAAGCTCGACTTGTGTGGCGAAGGGATTCACTCAGTCCTACGGGGTCGACTACTTCGAAACTTATTCACCGGTCGTGAGAAGATCGACAGTTAGACTGCTGCTATCGTTGGCTGTTGAAAAGGATTTGTTCATCAGTCACTTTGATGTTAACACCGCCTTTCTGAACAGTGATTTGCACGAAAGAGTTTAAATGTGACAGCCGAAGGATTGCATAGACGAAAACTCGAAGGAAAAAGTTTTCTTACAAGAAAAAGCGATATATGGCCTCAAACAAGCTTCACGGTCTTAGAATGAAAAAGTCACAGACATATAAAGAGTAGCAGACTAAACATTAATCCATAGTTGTATTTATATCTATGGACATGATTCTCTATCCTTTTTTTGCTAAGCGACAAGTCGTAAATTGTATCTCGTTCTGTCACCTGTTGTCACACTGACTCACACATAGACAAAATTTGACGCCTAGCTTGTTTAGGCCGCGCCGCCATATTGATAAGCAACATTATCTGCATCGCGTTCTATGTTTCAACCGCGTTATTAAGTCAGGGACGGATTTGGCAACAAAGACGAAACTTTTTGTAAAATATTTACCATTGAATTTTATCAAACAGAACCTCAGTTTACACTACGATTTTTTAAATCTTTTTGGTGACATTGTTCCAGAATACTGCAAAGTGCAGATTGTGATGTCAGTGTACACACACATGCTATTAGAAATAAATTATAAAATGAATTATGTTACCCTGTATCTGTGTGATGGATAACATGAACATAGGCATAGGTAAGTATACATAAATAGGCTACTCACATGAATTTGAAATTTCATTCGGTAATAATTGATTGATTGACGTTATTGTTAAGTAATCTACACTTCTTTTACCCAGACAATATAGATTTTCACGGATTTTCAGTAAGTACCTATAATGGTTGTTTCAATATCGTTAGAAAATACCGGCAACCCGCCCTAGTCCGGCTCTGTATTGACAACATTCCCTATGTGTGCGAAATGGCTACGCAATTTTTAGCGAATGTTTGGTCTGCTACTCTTTATATGTCTGTGGAAAAAGTAAATGAAGTGTTATTGTCTTTGAACTTCAAGCGCTGTGACTTTGATAGCTGTCTTAACAAAAACAATAATTTTTATATCGCTCTTTATGCTGACGATTTTTTATTATTTTACAAAGACAAACAGCAGAAGACAGTTTTATTGGACAATTTTTGTAAACATTTCAAGGTAAAGGATTTAGAGGAAGCGAGACAAGTTTTGGGTATGCTTTTGTGTAAGAGGGATACCGGAATATATTTGAATCAAGAGAGGCTTATTTCGAAGATCTTGGATGAAAGTAGTATGTCCGACTGCAAACCAGTGAAAACTCCGACGGAAATGAATTTCCATAAAGCCTTGGCGGAAGGGGAAGGAGGTAAACTCTTATCCTGCCAAGACTCTCGTAGTTATCAAGCGCCCATAGGGTCGCTGGACTATTTGGCCTGCAACACACGCCCGGATATTGCGGCTGCGTTAAATTTTTTGGCGCAGTATAACTCATGTTGTGATGAACGCCATTGGAAAGCTGCTAAACATATCTTGAGATACCTTAACGGTACAAGAGATCTATGTTTGATATTTCCCAAGTCGCCGGTGCAGGAGTCAGGACATCACGGGATTCGTAGATGCTGACTGGCGACGGAACATCAAAGATAGGAAATCTTATTCTGGGTTTATTTTTAGATGCGGAAACTCGTTGATTAACTGGGAATGCCGGAAACTTGTGTAGCACTGTCGTCAACGGAAGCCGAGTATATTGCACTCTCGGAGGCAGTTCACTTGGGGCGACTGAATGCATTTATAAGAGGTGAATATCTTGGGTCTATTTGCATTTTCGTATAAACTTGCGTACAATCCTGTAGCGCATTGAAGGACGGAACATATAGACATAAGGGCGCGTATGTCAGAGATTGCATTGCTAAGAATGGTTTATGTCTTGACTATGTGTGTACGGAAGATAACCCCGCAGATGTGCTGACAAAACCATAAGGTCGTGTGGCATTTAACGAATGTGTACGCGATCTGAGTTTGGGTATGTCTGGTGTAATGTGATGTGAGGATATGTGATGATGGATGTTGTTTGAGGGGAAGTGTGAAACTTTTTAGTAGATAATTTAGTCTGTCTGGCTAAATGGTGGGAACGCTACGTACGCGCAGTACATATAACACGGGTGAAACGAGTGCTGTGATATTAAATTCTATTTTGCTTAAAAAACAAATGAACGATAGAGTGAAATATACTTTTGTGTGCCTTTTGAAACTATCTAGGTGATTGTGTAATCAGAACTGAAAAATAATAAGTGGTAATCAAGTTATTCACAAAAACAAATCAAAAAATTTAAATAACGGACTATAAAGAAAAAACAGTGTCGCGTAATTGGAAAGGACCGCGTTCTGTGTCGATCTGTGTTTCACTGTGTCACCGTGACGCAGCGGTAAGCCCCGCCCACTAACACTGTGTCGTACAGTGAACGACTGCTGGAAGGGATCGCGTTCCGTGTTGATCTGTGCCGATCCTTATCTGCAATCTACAACTGAGTGACTCGTGCCGTATTTACCATGTCAAGCAACGCTGACTTGCAAGTATTTTCATTAGAAACTGATCATGCCCCAAAAAAACTATAGAAAGGTGATACATGGTTTATGGGCTAAAAAATACTAAAAAAATACAATAGACGTGGATATATTTAGTAACTTGTTCCGCTTAGCTATTTCTAAAGAGCCATAAAAAACTCCTGAAAGAAATCGACACGTGTTTCACCTCTCAACGAGGCATCCTCAGGATGACGATGGACTTGTTGCGAACTCGAACACGGCGTGTTGCCACACCAAGCGCTGAGTGCAGACTGAGCCTTATCGCCCGTGAAACCCACTTATATAGTGTCGCCGTTATCAGTGCGACCGTTATTAATGCGATAAGGGGCGAACAATCGCAGCAAAGGTGACCTAGGCATACTCGTATTTAATTCGTTCAACAGTGTAATGTTTCCGGTATTATTTTTGACAATTTCTAAACTCTCTAATACTGACATTCTGAAACCTTTATCACATGTGTGTAAAATTTCGAAAGTGTTATTATTATTTAACGAATGACCTGTATCTATTAAATGTTGTGCAAAATGGGATTTTTCTGGATAATTATTCCTGTACGCTGCAATAATTAACCAGAAAAATCCCATTTTGCACAACATTTAATAGATACAGGTCATTCGTTAAATAATAATAACACTTTCGAAATTTTACACACATGTGATAAAGGTTTCAGAATGTCAGTATTAGAGAGTTTAGAAATTGTCAAAAATAATACCGGAAACATTACACTGTTGAACGAATTAAATACGAGTATGCCTAGGTCACCTTTGCTGCGATTGTTCGCCCCTTATCGCACTAATAACGGTCGCACTGATAACGGCGACACTATATAAGTGGGTTTCACGGGCGATAAGGCTCAGTCTGCACTCAGCGCTTGGTGTGGCAACACGCCGTGTTCGAGTTCGCAACAAGTCCATCGTCATCCTGAGGATGCCTCGTTGAGAGGTGAAACACGTGTCGATTTCTTTCAGGAGTTTTTTATGGCTCTTTAGAAATAGCTAAGCGGAACAAGTTACTAAATATATCCACGTCTATTGTATTTTATAATGGATTTCCGCAAGGTCACGCCTGAATCAATTAATTATCTAAAAAATACTGTAAAACATTCTGTTCATTTTTATTCATTAATTTTGACACAAAATACTTACTGAGATGAATATCTTCGAAAGTTTAAACGTAACATTTAGGCATCCCAGGCCCCGTACACAATCAGAATCGCCAACTATCGACGACAGTGACAATGTAATTCCAAATACACTGGAGTGTACCACCAGTAGCATGCCAGAAATGTCTGATGATGAAGACGACCAAGTCAAGTTAAGAGAGGAGATACAAAATCTTGCAAAACAGCTAGAGAGCGCTAATAAAGAAATAGAACTATTGTCGGTTTAAAATAGCACACTAAAGCAAGAAAATGACAAGTTGATAAAAAAAAATAACGTTTATAAAAAGTAGCCACAAATAGTCCAATTAAATCAAGCCAAAATACGCCAAGAAAAAAACCCACCAGAACTGTAAAACAAAACAGACACAAACAGATATTCTACAGCAGCAGTATTAGAAACAGAAAAGCAGTTTTTTCGTCACTATAACCGCCTTTACGTGATGCATCGAAACATAGCGGGGCTTTTAAATAAGGTCGATGCTCTAAATGTTTGCCTAGATGAATTGTCAGAAAAGGATGTTAGTGTTGACGCGCTGTGTATTACCGAGCACTTCATGATGGCAGGGTAAGAAAACCATTTAAATATCCCCAATTACTCTTTAGCATCATTGTTCTGTAGGAGAGAAAGTAAACGAGGTGGGACTTGTATTTTGATTAGAAACGGGTATCAATGGAGAGAAGTTCCACATATAGCTGAGGCCTCTATAACTGGTGTAGTTGAATGTTGCGGTGTGGAGCTCATACAATACAATATGATTATTTTATGTATCTACAGAGTACCGAAACGAAATAACCTAAATGTATTCTATGAAACAATAGGAAAAATATGTAAAAAAAAATTTGAGCATATAATAATGGCGGGAGATTTTAACATTGATATAATGAAAAAAAATATTGTTGTTTTGGATTTCGAATGTCTGTTACTGAATTTCGATCTTAAGTTAGCTATAAAGCAACCTACCAGAATTCATAGTCAAACTTGTATTGACAATTTTGCACATAATTTTAGAGCAAAATGTAAAACGGACGTTATTGAATTTGCGCTGTCAGACCACACAGCGCAAATAATAAAATGCCCAGTGAAAAAACTTGCATGTTAAAATACTGGCGCAAAAAACGACGGGACTTTAGTGTAGAGAATATGGTGAAATTTAGGGACTGCTTGAAACATTTGAGTTTTTCGGAAATATATGAAACTGAAGATCCAAATAATGCTTTTGACATATTTATGACAACAATAAATGTAATTAAAAAATCAAAATGGATCTCACATGGCATTAAATTATGCAGCAAAAAAAAACGTCAACTGCTCTGGAATTACAGATTAAAACCAAATATGTCGAATAAAAACACTTTTAAGAATTACACAAAAAGGTTTAAAAAGTTATGAGATTGACTCGATTGCTCAAAACAATTACTCAATTAAAACTGAAACAAATAAAGCTAAAAAACTTTTTACAAAAAAAAAACAACCGACTTCCAAAAAAAAAAACACTACAAAGTGAAAAATAACTTTAATTTCGGAAGTCGGTGTCTTGGGTTTTGTGTTTTCGTTTTTTGCCACCGACTTCCGAAATTAAAGTTATTTTTCACTTTGTAGTGTTTTTTTTTTTGGAAGTCGGTTGTTTTTTTTTTGTAAAAAGTTTTTATTTTTCACTTTTTAGTTGTGGTACCTACCCCACACACATTCGAATACCACTACCTGCTACCAGTGACAGGAACTTATCATATCATCTACATACTAAGTGGGAAAAAAATACGTATTTTAAAAACATACGCGTCGAACATATAACCTCCTCCTTTTTGGAAGTCGGTTAAAAATGACATGGAACATAATAATTAAATCGAAACCGTTTTTACCTAGAGAATCCATTAACAATATAAATGTCGGTGATAAAATAATAAATGACCCTCTAGAAATAGCTAACGCGTTTAACAATTTTTTCGTAGATAAAATTCAACCAAGTCAAGGTTCGGGAAGCAAAGTATTAACAAATATTATAAAACGGAAAGACTCAATCTTTGTTGTACCTAGTATACCTGTAGACATATTAAATATAATTAAATCTTTAAATAACACAAATAGTACAGGTTATGATGGTATCTCTACAAAGGTTGTTAAGTATGTTTCTGAAACCATTTGCACCCACTTAAGCTACTTAATAAATCTATGTATCAGCTCAGGTTTATATCCGGATGCCCTAAAAGTTTCAAGAGTGAAACCATTATTTAAAAAAAATAATAAGGAACACATGGCTAACTATAGACCAATTGCCTTAATTCCTATAATGTCCAAAATTTTTGAAAAATATCTTCATAAAGAACTATACTCATACCTTGAAAAGAAAAATATCTTTAGTGAAGAGCAAAAGGGTTTTAGACAAAACATGTCAACCAGTAGGGCCATTTATGACTTTTTACATACCGTAATGACGAATATGGACAGGAGAATCCCGGTGTGTGCTATATACTGCGACATGACGCAGGCTTTTGACTACGTTGACCATGACACCTTGCTACAGAAATTAGAAGCTTACGGCATAAGGGGAAATTTAAATCTTATTCAGTCATACCTTACTAATAGAAGACAATACACAGAAATTGAGAGAATTAATGTTAGGACAAAGAAAGAGGAAATTTATGTATCAAGCGAACGCACACCTACATACGGTGTTCCTCAAGGCAGCGTAGTTGGATCTTTATTATTCATAATATATATCAATGACCTGCCTAAAGCTATTGACCACCCCATGACTCTATTTGCCGATGACAGCACGATGACTGTAGCATGTAAAAATAAATACACATATGAAACTGACATAAATGAATCTTTGACATCAATAATCTCATGGTTAAATAGGAACAACTTAAAAATAAATCTAGATAAGACAACTATTATGCATTTTAAGCAACGGACCCAGGCTGTATTTGACCTTAACGCAATTTACAAGGACACTATACTTAATAAAGTCGACGCCACAAAATTCCTAGGAATTATTATTGACTCTAAATTGAACTGGAAGGCACACATCGAATACCTAAGTAAATGGCTGAGCTCCTCTGCGTACGCCTTATATAAACTGGCCCCAGAGCTAAACACAGACGCCTTAGTAACAGCTTATCATAGTCTAGTAGCATCGTTACTGCGCTACGGTATTATATTTTGGGGGAATTCTACAGACAAAGAAATTGCATTTAAGGCCCAAAAGAGATGCATTCGTGCTATGTTTAATTTGAAGTCGACCGACAGCTGTATGCCATTATTTAAAAAATACAATTTACTGACCCTACCATCATTGTATGTTTTTGAAATTGTGACATTTGTTAGGGTAAATCAATCTATATTTCCACGACTAGCTGACGCCTTCCCCCGTAACAGACGTGACAAAAATCAACTGTGTGCGCATACATCAAAGACGGCATTAATGGGAAAAAGCGTTTTCTGCATGGCTCCAAAAATTTATAATAAAATACCACAGTCATTTATAGCATTGCCGGTGAATTTTCTTTAAAAAAAAGATGCGAGATTTATTAACGGACAAGTGTTATTATAATATAAGTGACTTTTTGAATGACACTACCATAAATGGATTAAAGTGCCTTTAGAATTTAGTTTTATTTTGTAATTTAGTTTTTATGTTATTTATTTTTTGTAAATTTTATAAATTTGTATGCCTTACGGGTGAAACATGTACGGACGAAATATTAATATTGTGACATCCTGCATGCTTAATTTGCATGTATACGCATGTTTAGACAAATAAAATTATCTTTATCTTTATAACAACATTTCAAATTGATATTCGAACAAGTGTTGTAGTTAATGATTTGTGTCATTCACTATGAAATAAAATAATCTCTGTGCAAACAACGTTTTTACTTCCATATCCTAGTTATCTAGTTTATTTCATAAAAAAAGGGTGCGCAATAACAGACCCACTTTTTTTACATAATTAATCAATGGTAAACTGTTGCCAGCATTTTAATTCGGGTACCTTATGACGTAATTTTCACAAAAAGAATCCGTCAAAAAATATCGATTATTTCTATGACCCGGCAGGACCGGCACTGGCAGACCTGATTTTTTTACGTGTTTAAGTGTTGCTTAAGGATCTGAAGATAGCCTATTGGGGTAGCCGATGAGGTAGGTATTTTTACAGCCGGCTCTCGCACCATAAGAATGTCCCGTGAGGTATGTCGATGTTATACAGACGGACGTGTTGCGGGGTGTGTCGCGCCAGCTCTACCAAGCTGAACACTAGGAAGTGGTGCAGGGCGTCGGGGGCTCTCTTTGACGTTTAGAAAGTGGTTCTCGCCCTAATATGATGAATAAGTGATTGTTATTGGAATACCTGGAATGGCACGTTCATGGCGATCTGCGTGCCGTAGGAGCGGTAGAAGGCGCGCGCGCCCTCGGAGCGGTACACGTGGCGCGCGCACTCCCACACGCCGCGGTACGGCGAGTTCAGCATCTGCATGCGCTGCTTCACCACTGCAACCACAACACAGCACTTACTGGAGCTGTCAGTACACTCACATCCGAAATGTGTTCTACACTTTAAGGGCTATTGTTATCTGCTCATTGCACGATAGAATCTGTTTTACCGACTCAGCATTATTTACGTCGAAATGTCAATACCGCAGAATGACATTCAGTCATCTTATTTACATGTCAAGCTGAATTAAAAATGAGCCTCTGACAATTAAATTAAAAAAACCGGCCAAGTGCGTGTCGGGCCACGCAAAATGAAGGGTTCCGTAGTTGGGATGAATTTATCCCAAGAACAAACTTAACATTGTAGTTGAAAAACAAGTTCTCCCATACATTCTAAATGCAAATGTAATTTTGTAAGCACAATATTGAGAGATTTACCATGTTATTTTGAGACCTTTGACTTCTTATAGGTTTTCATGTAATCTATGAGTAGAGACCCATTCTCTATATTCTTTCAGAATTTTAGACTTAGTAGTTTTAGAGATAAGCAGGGAATGGTTATTTTTTATAAATATATTAAGATCTCCGCAACAAGTCCTTTCATTTGATATATGTCACACGGTACAGTTAGCAAAACTTTTTTATTTTTATTTTCTTATTTGGCCCCCTCAAGTGAGCCCCATAAAGTATTCAAGATTCATTATTTACGTTACACGTCCGTGTTTGGGTCACAGAAATACATATCTGTACCAAAGAACTTAATCGGTCCTAATGGACCGATTAAGCCAATTTGCTCCGAATCTAATGATTCGGAGAAAATTGGCTGTGACAGACGGACAGACAGACACACGAGTGATCCTATAAGGGTTCCGTTTTTCCCTTTTGAGGTAGGCACGGAACCCTAAAAATAAAAATTCTTTATTTAAATATTCCATAAAATGGCCAGGCCATTAAAAATATTTTAGGTTGGTGTCAAATCGACAATGGTCAAAGGTGTACCTATGCTCTGTCTTTGTTTCAAGTAATTTAGTATTAAATAGTTTTTAACCGACTTAAAAAAAGAGGAGGTTATATTTTCGTCTGTATGTTGTTTTGACTATAAATATCAATAGGTACTGTACACTGTAGTACATAAGGGCACTTCGCTGGCACTGGTTCAGTGCGGGGGATTTTCTTGCGCCGCAGCGCTGACTCACGCGTCGCCTTCGCCACATTTTCCTCATTGGAACGTGCCGAGAAATAAGATGACATACCGCAGATTAAACATATGAAATAGAAGACCACAAGCCTCCCAGCCTCCCCCTCCACCACCGCCCGGGAACTGACTTGGAGCAGCAGAAATAAAATATTACAATGCTTGTCGCAAACGAAATCTCTGGTCATTCTAAATGATACTCTCTGAATAGTACGAGTATGTTGGTTCGTGACCGTCGCCAATTGAGTTAGTGGATCGCCCATTCATAGCTATTACGCCTGAGTGGGAAATAGCGCGTGCAACAAACAGATCGCGCCACTTCCGAGAACATGCGCTAATAGGAAAACAATGCTACAATTCTTGTTATTTCATTCATTCATTTAAAACCTATTTGAATGATAGACGTCTGATATAGAGCAATACATCCAATCTGTCAGGTGTTCGTATTTGTGAAGGAGCCACGGCTTTCGTTCCACAGAGCAAGGGTCATGACTCATGTGTAACGTTTCAGATACCTATCATATGAGCCAGAAATACGCATCTACAAAGATGATCGTAAGAAAACGGCGCTGAGGCTAATTAAATCGAAGGTTAGACGAGCGGACCATTTGCTGACACGGTAACACCTGAACACTAATAAATGATCAAATATAATAGAGAATAATACCATCTGTACAAATAGCAGGCTTCGCTCAAATAACCTCCATGAACGTGACATGCACAAGGTATTGATTCCAAGGAGAACCTATTCGTAAAACTTACTAGCGAACATATAATATCGTTAGCAAGTGAAGTGACCGAATCCAGTAGGCTACCCGGTGCACTGTACTAAAGGCGACAAACAAATTTTTCGATAGTGCCATATCTGGGCGAAAAAACGCATGGCAGCATCTTTTTCCGCCGTGTTTTTCTTCCGATTTTGCCAAGTCTACGTTTCTTGGCAAGCCTGCTCGTTGCTACGCACCAGCGTACATGCTTTGACATCAGAAGAACTTGCAAGGCTAACCGCGACTTAACCCAGCTTGTCTGCTTACCTAGTGAAGACTGTCCTTGTCCCACTGCCACGTCCGCTTCCCCGCGACGCCTAGCGTCCTGCTTTGTGGTCGTGAACCGCAAAAACTAAACTGTCTACAATACCTACCTATTCTATCATTTATATTGTTTCATAAATACTTCTACCCACGCGTAGGTAAATAACTTCGTGATGTATAATGTAACACAGATCGCATCGTGAGCGCTTTATGATGCCATTGGTGATCTCGCGCGAACCCCTTGTTCTATATCTGATACGTTTCGTCATCTCCGGGGGTTACAGACAGAGAAGCTGTGAGGATCTGACACGAAATGCAGAGCTTCAGACGTACATCTAGTACACGTGTGTTATCATGACTGGTTTTTCTGTTTAGCCGTTTGTGAAAGCTGCTTGAGCATGCGCTTCCCATCATGAGCGCTGTGTTGCGCGTGTGGTGCGGTGGTCGGCGCTCTGTCCGCTAGTAAAGTGCACGTGAGCACAGTTTCCGGTCATTGTGGGTGCGAAGTGTGCGAGGTGCGAGTGCGCCGACCTGCCACCGTCTGATGTTGCTCCATCACTTCCGGATCGCGCGTACAACATCGCCGGGATGTTGGTCCGCTGAGCGCCGTCAACATTACTACTCACAACAGCGTGTCGTCAAGCTTACTGTCAATATTTACATCTGCACTTTCATAGGTTTTCCCCGTATGTTCAAATCAGCTTCTAGGATTTTAGAAGGAACGTGTGCAAGGGAACTAACGATCGTTTGCGATAGATCAATCAAGGATAAACGAATGAAACAGCTCATCTGCGAGTAACATGCAGCTAAGCATAGTTTTCTATAGAGGCCGTGGCCAGCCGGGTAAGTAGGTTCCTGCTGATTGTATAATTATTCATACTGATAAATTTGCCAGTAAAAGAGACGCATTAATTACGCTTGTTCTGTATTTGCAATATATTCAAAGAATACTTGATTTAGATGAGCAGCTGAACACTTGTGTAGTCAAGTGGGTCGTACTCGTAACTGTTGTAATCTGTGGTAAATTTCATTATCTTGATTCTTAATGTGGTAACACTGCGCCCTCTACTTCCTACTTTTTCCTACTGCCGGTCATGGCGTCGCTTGCTTTTATTCTCCTTAACGTGTAAAACTATGTTAAAGACATTTGTAAGTAATAAATATACTTGCTACGACTACTGGTCTAATTCATTAATGTCCACCACTCCAACATGGTAGCAGAGCGTGGTTGGGTGGTTAAATAAGTAAAATATAGTGAGATCAAAAAAAAGGTCTCGTGAAATGTAGTTCGCGCCTCGTGTAATAAAAGTGAAGAATAAAAAACGTTATCATCACCAAAATGGCTAAACAAGCAAAGATAGAAGACATCATGATGCCCATTTTTGATGGAGTAAATTATTCAAGCTGGAAATTAAGGTTAGTAACTTTACTAGAATACAAAGAATGTAACGAGCCCGCCATTAGCGCGATGCCTGCTAAATACATAAACCAAGAGGCCGACTGGAAGAAAATGGATTTAAAAGCAAGGACTATAATAATGAGCACCATTTCCGATAAACAATTAGAATATATAAGTGAATGCACAACAGCATATGATATGATGAAAAAGTTTGACAAGATGTATCTAACACAGTCTACTGCTATGCAAATAATATGTAGAGGAAAAATTGAAGAGATTAAATTAAATAATTACAATACAGTAGAAGATTTTTTTGTTGATTTCGAGAAAACAACTAATGATTTCAAAGCGGCTGGTGGAAATATAAATGAACCCGAGAAGATGAGATACTTGCTCAGAGCATTACCTCCAAGTTACAGTTTTATTGGAGATTTTATTGATGTAATCCCAGAAGAACAAAGAACAGTAGATTATGTAAAATCTAAAATAAAAGAAAAAAATATGACTACAAGTGACCCAGACAAGAAAAGCAATATGAGTACGTTCTCAACAAAAACTAAAGCACAATGTTTTATCTGTGGAAAGACCGGCCATCTCAAGAAGGACTGTTGGCATGGTCAGAAAAACTATCAAGGAAGATATCCAACTGGTCAACGCCAGCAAGGACAACAAAGAGGTTACAACAGAGGTGGATTTCATCGAGGTCGTGGCCGAGGCAGAGGTCAAAGTCATCCCAGAGGTGAGTCGACAAGCGCTCAGCAAGACGGCTCTGCAACGGAGTCATGGACAGCTCAGGTATGCAATCCTGAAGTAAATCAGGTAACGGGGTGTAGCGAAGGGGAACATGATAATAATAGTGAAATTAATTGGTTGTTAGATAGCGGATGTACAGATCATATCATAAAGAATGATACATGTTTTTATAATTATATAGATTTAAAAATTCCCATTGATGTGAAACTGCCAGATGGTAAAATTTTAAAAGCAACTAAAGTAGGCACAGTTAAAATATATTTCAACAATTATTATAATGAAAAACACGTTGACCTAAAAAATGTATATTTTGTAGAAGGTATTAAGCAAAATCTGTTAAGTGTTTCTAAAATAACCCAAAATTGCACATTAGTAGCAAGAAATGAAAATGCAAAAATTTATAATCAGTCAAGAGAATTAATAGCTGTTGCTAACAAAATAAACAATTTATATTGTATAAAAAGTTTCGTTTCAAAAATTGGTAACAACAAAATGTATGTAAATTCAATAAAATTAACTGATAAAGAGAAATGGCATAGGGCACTTGGTCATGTAAATTTTCAATATTTAAACAAGTTGATAAATAATAAATTAGTAAAAGGATTGCCAGATAAGATTGAAAGTACAGAAATGAAATGTTCAAATTGTATTGAAAGCAAAATGGCTAATGTACCTTTTGAAAATAATAGAACTAAAACTACAGAAATTTTAGAACTGATACATACTGATCTAAACGGTCCACATAGCACAACTGGCTATGGTGGAGAAAAATATTTTTTGACATTTATCGACGACTATAGTAAATGTACCAGAATTTTTTGTATTAAAAGCAAAGCAGAAACTGCAAATTGTTTTATAGAATTTGTTAATTTAGTTGAAAATAAGTTTAATAAAAGAGTAAAGAAATTACAGTGTGATAATGGCAAAGAATATTTAAATCAAGATATTTTTAATTTCATTAGACAAAAGGGAATAGAGTTATTACCATGTCCACCCTATGTCCATGAATTAAATGGAGTAGCGGAAAGATATAATAGATCTGCCATGGACATAGGCAGATGCTTAATGAGAGAAGCTAAAATTCACAGAAGGTATTGGCCCGAAGTCATAAAAACAGCAGCATATTTAAAAAATCGAACAATTGCTAATACAGTAGAAAATAAAACTCCTTACGAAATATTTTTTGGTATTAAACCAAATGTTGAGCATTTAAAGATTTATGGTAGTAGAGTTTATGTCAGGGTTCCAGAAGTTTTAAGAAAAAGTAAATGGGACGATAAAGCTCAACTAGGAGTGCTAGTAGGTTATAATGAGAATAGTTATAGAGTTTTATTAAATAATAGAATAATTAATGCTAGACATGTACAAGTAGTCGAAGAAAATACTCAATTAATTTGTTTAGAAAAACTTGATGATGAAAAGGATAGGGACTTAGAAAATAAAAAGCCAAATATAAAAAACGAAATATTTAAAACTGACATTGATGAAGACTATGTAGATGCAAATGAAACTAGGTCTAATAATACTGTAGAAGATCTTGTTAATGATGATAATTTAAGTAATAGCGATAAGCTTCTAATAGAAGAAAGGTCAAAAAGAAAGATAAATCCAGTTTCCAGATATGGTAATCCAGTATCACATTTTATTTATGTAAATTACATTGATGCACATGTACCAAATACATTTGAGGAGGCCATGAGCTCCACTGATTATAAGCAATGGCAGGTAGCGATGGACTCAGAAATAAATAGCTTAAATAAAAACAACACATGGCAAATTGTTGAACGGCCAAAAGATAAAAAGGTTATTGATGTCAAATGGGTATTTAAAAGGAAAAGTAATAATGTTTGTAAAGCTAGATTAGTTGTACGAGGATTCCAGCAAAAAGATTATCTTGAAAATGTTTATTCACCAGTAGGAAAAATGCAAACATTGAAAATTTTATTATCATACAGTTGTAAAAATAATTTATTTATAGAACAAATGGATGTTGAGACAGCATTTTTAAATGGTCATGTAAAGTCAGAAGTATTTGTAAATCAGCCAAAAGGTTATGAAACTGGAGATAATAAAGTTTACAAATTGCAAAAAGCACTCTATGGTCTCAGAGAGAGCCCTAGAGTATGGTATGATTGTTTCACCAAATTTATTGAAAAACTGAACTTTGTTAGAAGTAACTATGATTACTGTTTATATGTAAACAGAGCCAGCAAAGATCCAATATACATACTAATATTTGTTGATGATCTCCTAATTTGTAGTAAAGATAAAGATAAAGTAATAAAGGTAAAAACTAACTTAATGGAAAAATTTGCAATGAAAGACCTAGGAAAAGTTAAAAGTTACATTGGCATAGATATTGATTATAATGATGATAGGAATAAAATGACCTTAAGTCAAACTAAATATATTGAATCTTTGGCTGTAAAATATAATCTAGAAAATAGTAAGTTATATGACACTCCAATGGAAACAAACTTAAAATTAGAACAAGCTAGAGAAGTAGATGAAAGTATAAAGTATAGAAATGTAATTGGCGAATTATTGTATATTAGTACAGGCACTAGGCCAGATATAGCGTACAGCGTTAATTACTTAAGTCGGTATCAAAGTTGCTATGATCAAACACATTACAAATATGCAATGAGAATCTTAAAATATTTGTATAAGACTAAGGATTTAAAGTTAACGTACTATGATAATGTAAGCTCTGAAACATTAGATTGTATGGTAGACTCTGACTATGCAGGAGATAATGTAGATAGAAAATCTACAACAGGTTTTGTGATTAGATTATTTGGAAACTTAATATTTTGGAAAACACATAAACAAAGTACAGTAACTAAGTGTTCAACTTTTGCAGAATATACGGCTATGTCAGAAGCAGTGACAGAAGTACTTTTCATTAGAAACTTGTTAAGTGAATCATTCAATGTAAATTTTGATAAACCTATAAAATTATATGAAGATAATTCAGGTGCAATTTCGATTGCTAAGTATGGCAATTTTACTAAAAATTCAAAGCACATCGAAGTTCAGTATCATTATATAAATGAAAACTATGAAAAGGGTATAATCGATATTGTAAAAATTGATACAAAATTTAACTTGGCAGACATGTTAACCAAAAGTCTAGACAAGAACAATTTTCTGAAAAATAGGTTAGGGTTAAAATTAATCTAAAAGAATTTTAATTTTCTTTTTATTTAAATAACAATGTATAACAATATTTTTATGTAAAAGAACAAGATTATAAATTTAAGGAGGCGTGTTGTAATCTGTGGTAAATTTCATTATCTTGATTCTTAATGTGGTAACACTGCGCCCTCTACTTCCTACTTTTTCCTACTGCCGGTCATGGCGTCGCTTGCTTTTATTCTCCTTAACGTGTAAAACTATGTTAAAGACATTTGTAAGTAATAAATATACTTGCTACGACTACTGGTCTAATTCATTAATGTCCACCACTCCAACAGTAACATTTCCGTCAAGTACGGTACTTTACAAGCAACAATTAATGGTTTCAGCTGAATTTGAAACTAATTATTTGATTATTTTCGCTATAGGCACGTTCCGAAGAAGAATGGCATCTGCATGCACTAATTGAGCACTGTCGCCCTGCACGTGAGAGACTGACTTGTAGGTCGCCAAGCAGTGGGCGGCAGGTTCTGCTCACAACGACTCATACAGATAAATCGGCGTGGTACAGCGCAGTAGCCTCCGGGATCCCTAGCAACGAACAACTAATAGATGGAAAGCTTGGTGTTGATATTATCTGTGTTACTGGACATAACATGACTCATCCAGACACATCTCTTATACCATCCTTCACTCTTGCTGCTTCCTGCTTTAGGAAAAACCGAAACGGAGGTTCATGAATATTGCTTCGACATGGTTACAAATTCAAAGTTTTGGACGAAATTACAAAACACTCATTCATACATATCATTGAGTGCAGTGCCATAGAGCTCCAAAAAACTATTTAGAAGAAATCGAAAAGTTTTATGGTAAATTAAATTATACAATAGTCAACAAATAAAAAAAACTAGTAATATGTGGTGACTTAAATATAGATAGGTATACTTAAAAACAATAAAACTACTACTGCACATAAAGGCATTCCAGCAGAATTTAACTTGAAGTTGGCTGTAAATTTACCGACCCGCTTGATAATCAAAACTTGCATTGATCACGTGATCCACAACTGGAAAGGATGTAAGTGTGACGTATTGGAATTTGGCCTCTGATCACACAGCCCAATTGGTTACTTGCCCAGTTAAATTTGATCCCAGAATTGACCATTGGTTTATAGACTATTGTTTAGAAAATATGGTAAAGTTTAAAATTGTCTTAGTTTTCTTAAATATGTATGTAGAAATTTACCAAAATCATGATCCCGAAAGTGCATTTCATACTTGTCATGAACCTTTCTGTCTTTTGTATAATTTATGTTTTCCCATAATAAAAATCAAACAGTCATTTCAAAGGCGGCCAAAATGTATTAGTAAAGGGTTAAAAAGTTGCTCTAAGCGAAAACGAGTCCTGTACTGTAGAAATATAGGCAAACAAAGTTTGTCGAAGACAAAAATAAATTTGAAATATACTCGTCTAGGCTTAACCGAGTAGTTAAACACAAAAGTCTCAAAATATCTATTACATAAACACTGCCAGTAATAAATCTAAAGCTAGCTGGAGTGTCATTTAAAGAGCAAGCTGAACATTCCAAAGAATTACATCTCGCAAATAAATGTTGAGGGGAAAACAATTAAAAATCCTATGACATCGATTAAAATGAGTACTAGTAGCAATACACAAACCGACATGCTCACAAAATAATTTAATATTTATAAATCCTAGCGGTTACACCGCCACATACGAACTATGCATCACAAAAACATGACGTCACACATATCCTACATCGCAATTAGTTTACCGCGCGACGACATACACCGTGAAAGAATCACAGTTTTACTAGAACAAACGTTCTTCAGACCATGGTCTACTACCATTCTGCACCATCCAATAAAAAAAAAATATAATCGGTTTTTGAAAAAAACAAAAAAGACAAACTTTAAAATGATTAGATTATCATCAAACAAACTAACAGACAAACTTTAAAATGATTAGATTATATCGTCAGGGAGTCGTTATTCGCGAGACTAAGCGGACGTGTTTTTTGTGTTGATTATAACGATATTGATTTAAGTAATTACGAATAATGTTATTGCAATAATTGCGGAGTCAGTTTATTGTGCAAGTGACGAGTGTGACTAACAACTTTGTTCGTTGTGAAAGATGAACAAAATAGTTTTATAGACAATCAGCGTTTTTGGTGTTAGTAGTATGTCTAACCCAGGAGATAGCCCCTTTGGCCGCAGCCAATTGGTACGACGAAGTCCCCCTCCGACGCCATCGCCTGCCGATCAAAGCCAGAAAAGAGAACCAGCGCCGCCAGCAACCACGGAGAACGAATTACCGACTGAAGTCGTCTCTACGTCGGAGATTCAGAGATGGCTTGGATCCATCGACACAATTTTGAGCGAAATTTGCACGATTGTGGCCGAGGGAAAAATGAATTCCGACCAAAAACTTCGTGTCACCAATCTCTGTCGGAAAGTAAACAATGGGACGTCTCAGATGGCCGTACTGTACCAATCCCCGAAGCAGAAGTCTATCCAGGCGCACACAACCATCCAGCACCTTCAAGTGCAGCAGAATGTTGCGGAATCCCTTTGCCAGTTCAAAGAAGTCGTGGAAACGAAGATGAGCCGAACCGAACCACAAAGTACTTCCTATGCTAACATTGTGATGAAAGGCTCTGATAAATTTATTCGCCCAGCAAATCTCAGTTCAGTCGCTATATATCCCAGCGATAAAACCAAAACCAGTGACGACACCAAGTCGTTGGTACAAAAAATTATCTCACCTGAGGAATTAAAACTCCATGTTCGCGGTCTAAGTAAAACTAGAAACGGAGGCGTCATCATTAGGACGGATAACAAAGACGACATTAATAAATTAAAAAGCTCACAGAAGCTACTTTCCTCAGGCCTTACAGTTGAAGAACCTTCCAAACGCCGTCCTAGGATTGCTGTCATTGGTGTCCCCGTAGCCCTGACTGAAAAAGAGGTATTTGATTGCATTTACGTTCAAAACTTGACAGAAAAATTGCCCAACATTACTCATGAGACCTTTTTAGAAAATATAAAATTGAGCCATAAGTCAGGAAAGAAAGATCGTCCTACTTGCAACTACATATTGCAAGTTCCTGCTAATATCAGGAAAATTATGATGGACCAAGGCCGAATTTTCATAAATTGGACATCGTGTCCAGTGAGAGATTTCACTATCGTAACTAGGTGTTTTAACTGCCAGCAGTTCGGACACGCAGCCAAATTTTGCAGAGAAACGAGCCCTACTTGCAACCTCTGTGGCGAAACAGGACATTCATTTAAGGAATGCAGTCATAAAGGTTCTTCGCCTCAATGTGCGACCTGCAAACGCTTCAAGAGGAAAAATGACCATCCAACTGGTGATGTAAATTGCCCAGCACGTAAATATGCAGAAGACAATTATATTAATTCTATTGATTATGAAGGCGCCTAGGAGCGCCGCCGACTAACTAGTTAATTAAGCACATAGATAGAAGGTTAACTTCTACATATAATTTATTTTATGGCCAATCAGCTAATCTGTGATCTAGATGGGTTTTCCGTGTCTGAAGCTAAAATCTGTAATGTTGAGGAATGCAAAAACATAGTTTATACTGGGGATAAAACATTGACTTTACTTACACAAAATATACGCAGTATAACCCGAAATTTTAACGGTTTCCAAGTTTTGTTACAAGATTTTGATATATGCTTCGACATTATCGTTCTAACAGAGTGTTGGTTATCCAAACAAACGGCCAATATACCATCTCTCGATGGCTTTAATCTTTACAAAAGCGATAGAACATTCAACCAGAATGACGGCATAGTGGTTTATATTAAAAATAATTTAAGAACATTAGTAGAAGAACCCCATTTTCTAGGCTGCAACTGCTTAGTAATTAAAATTATTCCCGATACAGTAATTATGGCTATTTATAGGCCTCCATCCCAAAGTATTGATGGGTTTTTGGATTCGCTTAATAGTAACTTCGAAAAGTTATCTTCATTTAAAAATATCGTACTGGTAGGTGATATCAACATAAACATTGCTGCCGAAAAAATCGATACTCAATCACATAATTACCTCAATATTTGCTCATTTCATGGACTATTACCAGCTCATTATCATCCAACCCACCAGAGCGGCTCTTGTCTAGACCATATCCTCATAAAATCGAAAAGTTCATCCAAAACATTGGTTACTAATTCGTCACTTACCGATCATCATACTATTTTACTAACATTACAAATATCTTCACCTAGAAATAACTGCATGCGTAGCTATACTAAACTCAATATGACGAGTCTTGAAACTGACTTTCGCGGTATTAATTTTGACCCCGTTTACATTTCACATGATCCAAATGTTTCACTACAATACTTTGTCGATATTTTGCAATCTACGATAAGGAAAAATACATTTACTAAAGTAATACCTAGAAAATATAGTAATATTAAACCATGGATTACGCCCGGACTTGTTCGCTGTATCAGACATAGAGATAAACTTCACCGAAAATCGAAAAATGCACCGGATAACGAACTACTCTCAATTACTTACAAAAGATATAGGAATTTCTGTAATAATCTGTTGAAAAAGCTAAAAAACCAATATGATCAAAGTCAACTACAGAAAGCAGGTAAAAACACTAAACTTATATGGAAATTCTTAAAAACTAACACTATTAGGTCAAAAAATCCCGAACCAGCGCTTGATCTTTTATCTTCTGAGCTAAGCCCTACCGAAGCAGCAAATAAAGCTAACAACTTCTTCATTAACGTAGGAAAAAACTTAGCTGAAAAATCTGCATTATCTAATAGTTATTTTTCCATTCAAAGCCAAACTAAGACATATGCAACACGAAACTCTATGGTCTTATTAGATACTGATGTTAATGAGGTAGTAAGTATAATAGATGGATTAAAGGAAATTTGTGCCGTAGGATGTGACGACATACCTAATAGCATACTCAAAAGATTTAAATACGTCATTGCCCCTCCTTTGACTCACATTTTTAATTTATGTTTAATAAAAGGAATATTTCCTAAATTGCTTAAAAAAGCCATAGTCACCCCCGTGTTTAAAGCTGGAGACAAAAATAGTGTAAATAATTACAGGCCAATTTCAGTTTTAACAGGCCTCTCAAAGATTTTGGAAAAAGTTATAAACAGTAGATTAGTAAAATATCTTGAAAGTAATAAATTACTCTCTGATCATCAATTTGGTTTTAGGCCTAAAAGATCAACAAGCCAAGCCGTTCACCATCTGACTAATTTTATAAGCACAAACCTAGATAACGGCATGCACACCATAGGGATATTTTTAGACCTTGCCAAGGCTTTTGACACAATTTCTTGTACTTTAATGACCTGTGCAATTTGACACTTCAAAAGGGTGTAATTATGTCATATGCGGATGACACAGCTCTACTGTTCGCAGCTAAATCAAAGGATGAGGTCTATGAAGTAGCACAGAATGGGTTTAATACTGTGTCTAATTGGCTTCATAAAAATCTCTTAACTTTAAATACAGATAAAACCAAGTACCTATTATTTACAATGAGAAACACTAATCCAACGCTTATTAATCCAAACATCCAAGCGCATAACAATTGTAATTTACATTATGCTGACATTGCATGCACTTGTCCCACTTTAGCCAAAACTGACCATATCAAATATCTAGGCGTCACAACTGACACAAACCTGAATTTCCGCAAACACATCGATTTATTATGCACCAGAGTGCGTAAACTAATATACATTTTTAAAAATTTACGTAGCATTGCCGACTTTAAATTAATTAGACAGGTTTATTTGGTTTTGTGTCAATCTATTATTACCTACTGCATAACGTCCTGGGGTGGTGCCGCTAAATCAATTTTACTGCACCTAGAACGCGCCCAAAGAGCAGTTTTAAAGGTTGCTACTTTTCGGCCATTTAGATTTCCTACACACCAGCTTTATATAGCATGTAAAGTGCTAACAGTACGTCAATTATTTGTTTTGAATGTAGTTTTATTTCAACACACTGAACTTTATTTTAACCCCGTACCTTCAGATAGGAGAAGAAAAGATTTGGTTTGTGTTAACTCTCAGACTAAACATGCTTTTACTAATCGATTTTATTTATTTTTAGGACCCTACTTGTATAACCAATTTAACAGAGTGCTAAAGATTTATAGTTTAAGTTATAATAGGTGTAACTTACTTGTTCAAGAATATTTGGCAAAACTCAATTATGCAGACACGGAAAAACTACTAGAAATTTTAAAATAAAATTTATATCTACGTACTCTATCTTAAGTCTCTTCCTTTACCAAATTACTCTTTAAGTACTTTACTCTTTAAGTCTCTTCCTTTACCAAATTAATAATACTTTGTCTACTTCAATATTATTCGTTAATTTATTTAAACATAATATATCTTACATATCTAGTTTTAAAATAATATACCCAAATAGTTGCTGTTTAAGACATTGAAAATATTATGTCTTCTTTTTAATTTAGCCTCTAATATATGTATTGTTGTTCTCTTTTTAAATGTTTGATGTAAATTGATGGCCTGAAACACAGGTTTTCATTTTAGGAAACACTATTATACAAGTATTTTTATGTTCCCAAGTCATCCAATTCTCAAGTAGGTACCACCTTATTTTTTGCCCAGGACTTGCTTTTGATTTAAGTGGATAAAATAATAGTGTGTTTTTTTTTCATTCATTTTTTTTTTTGTTTTTCTTTCATTTGACAAATGTGACACTTTCAAGTTGAAAACCACAGATAACGCGCTCACAGACTGTTCTTAAAATAAGTTTAGCCAATATAATAAACGGAATATTCCTCCAAATAATGACGTTTTCGTGACGTATCACCTCGACTCACACTCATTCAAGGAACCTCATAATTTCCTTAGTCTTACGACTATGAATACCGATTTTGAGGATCGTTCGAGGCACGCCTTGAGGTCTCCTCGACCGAGGTGTGAGTCGAGGAGCTTTCTTGGTCGAGAGTTGGTTCCTCAACTCAAACTCACCTCGACTGAGGAAACTGTTTAAGATGAGGAGTAAAATTGCAACTATGAATATCAAACTACCTAAGTGAGGTTGAGTCGAGTCGAGGAAAACATGAGGATTTGACTTAGAATATGGGTGTAAGTAGAAGTACCAGTAAATTAAGTTATAAGGTAGTAATTAAACGATCTTTGTAGTGAGATTAAACCCCTAACATTTATGCTATGCTAATCGAAATAATTATGTGAGTTAACACATCAATTATCCGGCACATCACTAATTAAAACTATGATTTCAAGAACTTAAAAAAAATTACGTCATAATTAATATTGAATCAATCAATCATTTATTTTGTTAAACATAGGTATGGTTACAGATAGTATAGTCTAAAATATGCGCACTATGTTTTGCGCACAATAGCTTACAACTATCAGTCGATTGTAATTTCGTAAACGATCGCAAGCATTTCTTCCGAGCTTTAAAAGCAATATCTCTGTCAGTGGAGTTGCCCCAGAAAATGATTCCGTATCTAATGCCAGAAGCCACATAAGCATTATAAGCTATTCGTACTGTAATGCGGTTAACCGTTTTTGATAGTTTGTACAGAGCATACGCAAATTGACTAAGCTTGTCGATATGATGCTTCCAAGTCAGATGACTATCTATGTAAAGGCCCAGAAATTTTGTGATGTCACTTTCAGAGATTATTACGTTACCAAATTTTATATTTAGTTTCGGTTTATTTGTTCTTTGATAAAATGTCATTATTTTAGTCTTGTTAAGATTTATTTTTAGATTATTATTAACTAACCAATTTATTATATTTTTAAGATCGTCATTTATGTCATTTTCAAGTATATTAATGTCATTATTAGAGAATAAAATAGTGCTGTCATCAGCAAATAAGACTATCTGGTGCTTACTGACCTTGGGCATATCATTTATATAAATGTTAAATAATGGAGGGCCAAGAATGCTACCTTGGGGAACACCATAAGTAGTTTTCCTAGGACGTGACATGTATGTTCTTTCAACTTAAAAAAAAGAGTCATGGTAAATTGTATTTCAAAAAGAGTAACTTGGCAGCTGTGTCCCCCAAAAGTCAGTTACGATGAGGATCATAAATAATTCCTGCTGAACCTGAAGAAAGTTGAGATCCGTATCCGTATTCGCGGATCTAAACTCTTATGATCCGTATCCGTATCCGCGGATAACGTTTTTTAACGATCTGGCACATCACTAGTATTTATTTAAAAAAAATCTATTTCTCATTTGTTTCTTCTCCTTAAGACGCAGATATATGACAGTGACCTTGAATGGTTAGCTTGCGTGTTCTGTACTGAGCTCACGCAACGCGTCGGACGTCTAGCCAGTAATAGGACTCGCCCATCAAGGAGCGCTGTCCCAAATTAGACGCATTATTAATTGATTACACGTAAAACAAAAAGTATTTTAATAAAACACGTATACTAAAAGATCAATAATTTAATTCTCTTTAAAATGGTGAAGTTTTCAAAAAAATACGCTTGATACATTTTGCGTCATTCTCAGTTTTTTAACCGCGTTAGACATAACTTAAAAAAAAAAAATAATTTCACTATGTAATATAAACATAATCAAAAATATGCTTCTATTAAAATATTAAGAAAATGCTCTAATTTAACATATTTTTTCCAAATCACTAACACTACTCGTTTAGACGTCATCTTCAGTATAAAATCATTAAAAGTCAGTTATCGTTCCTTTAAAGGTTTTTTATCGTTGCTATTATATTCATGTTTATCTAAAGTGTATTTATCCTTGCTTCTCGCACATGTCACACACCGCGCGACACCTTAGACTTGGTACAATATCCTTGTTTTTGCCTTGATTTTGAATCAGTTGTCATCGATTTTTTGAAGGCCATTTTCAGTTTTGACAATTCGTGGTAGTTTTTGGGTTAGTGGCAACATTAATATTGTGGCGCATAGCCTCTTCAAGTGACAGATATTTGAGATTCATTTTCGTTTCGCTAGTGAAAAAACGTTTCGTATATCGTTTTAGTCAATTGGCGTATTTTGTGACACGGCACCGAGAGGCCTGCCGTATCCGAAAAAAAATCGTGGATTGCCGTATAATACGGCAATTGCCGTATCAATAACAACACTGCGGCGGGGGCAGGCAGCCCGCGGCAGTCAACAAAAGAAATGGGCGGAACGATACTTCGCGCGATTGCATGTCATTGGATTTATTTGCATTTCGGCCCGCGCGGACATCCTTGACGTCCACGTGGACTCCTCATAACTCTTTTGAATGCCATATCGCTACCGCGATGAGTAATTTGATGTTACGGTTAATGTTTGAACACGTTTGAGTAACATAAGACTTATTTGAAAAGGCCTAGTTTAGTTTGTTTTAATAACATATTATTTTGATGCTTTAGAATGGAAGTAGACCATGGTCTGAACAACGTTTGTTCTAGCAAAACTGTAATTCAAATTTCACGGTGTATAGACTATCCGACTTTAATAATTGGGCAGTTGCCTGCTAGACGACTCCCGTCTGGTCGGAGGATCCTCCCTTTTCTATGGTGGATGAGTGAACTTTACACCCTGTCCCTCATGCTCCTAAAATCCTGTTAAACCATTTGAAGTCCACGAGATTCTAAAATTCCTCAAAAATACTAACAGTACCGGCTTTGATGGCATAGCTACTAAAATTGTAAAATACGTTAGCACTGTAATAAAACAAGTACTTTGCCATATTTTAAATCTCTGCATAGAGTATGGGCACTTCCCTAGTATTAAAAAAAAAAAAACTATCATCAAACCATTCTATAAAAAAAAAAATATATATATACAACCGAATTGATAGCCTCCTCCTTTTAGAAGTCGGTTAAAAAAGATAGAAGATATGTCATGTTATAGACCAATTGCCCTAATAACGGTGTGCTCTAAAGTTCTCGAAAAAAATATGTATAAATAGCATTAATAGCTTATACCAATTCCTAGAAAAATGTTATATTTTAGGCGACGAACAGGTGGGTTTTAGAAAAAATAAAAGCATAAATAAAGCAATTTACAAATTTCTTGAAGAAGTAACTAAAAGTTTTTTACCAGTTTGTGCATTATACATGGATTTAACCAAAGTGTTCGACTATGTGGGCCATAGAACAAAGAAGCAAGCTTTATGCTTATGGCATTCGAATCAACGCTTAGATCTAATTGTGTCATATTTAAGTAATAGAAAACAAGCCACATTAATAACGAAATTCTGCTCTATTAAAAAGCAAGGAACTGATCATGTTTCAGACTATGTAGAAGTGACATATGGCGTACCACAGGGCAGTGTACTAGGGCCCATATTATTCTTAATTTACATGAATGATTTTCCGAAAACCGTGAACTTTCCAATGATTCTTTTTGCAGATGACAGTACAGTCATACTTTTTCACAAAGATTATGCATCATTGGAAAATGACATTAACACCACAATTAGTACGCATTGTCGATTGGTTAAGAACAAACAATCTTCTAATTAATTTACAGAAAACTAATTTCATGATCTTTAGAAACAGGACTAATCTACAAACAGATTTAAAACATAAATTATGCTAGAACAAAAATTAATGAAGTAGATGTAAAGAAATTCTTGGGTTTGAATGTAGATTGTAATTTAAATTAGAAATCACATGTGGAATCTGTCTGCTTAAAATTAAATAGTTATTCCTATATGTTACCTACCGTGCATATGTGGTATCCACGCTGAGATATGGTGTGATTTTCTGGGGGAACTCGACGGAATGGGAGTCTGTTTTTAAGCCCAAAAAAAGTGCATACGGGCAATGTGTAGACTTAAGACCACTGATAGCTGTGAACCATATTTCAAAAACTTAAGATTCTTACCTTACCTAACCTCTACACTTATGAGATGTCAGTCTTTGTCAAAAGTAATATGCATATATATGAAAAATTCCGAAGTGCTAGATATAGAAATAAAGTTCAGAATGTACCCTGCAGAACTTATTTAATGGATTCCAGTGTATATTGCGTGACATCCAAGATTTATAATAATTTGCCATGTTGTATTACAAACATTGACAGCTTGCACATATTTAAGGAATTTCTAACTGATAAAGTGTATTACAGTGTGAAGGAGTATCTAAAAGGGAATCCTTATGGCCAATCATATTAATCAGTTATTCAATAATGGAAATGACATGTGTAACTCACAATTATTATTTAACACAACATAACATAACATCACGCCTTGTTTCCCCGAAGGTTGGGGCAGAGGTGTCCCTGTAGCAGGTACACCCACATTTCGCCAGTACTACATGACATTGAAAAATAAAATGGTAAAAATGATTTTCCAATGTAATAAATTTGTAATATTTATTGTTAATCAGCATGGTATTTTGATAGTAGATTGTGACTTATGTGTAAAATTTTGCATGCCCAAGTGACGATGAAACTATACATATTAATGTGGTTTGGGTCACAAGAGTCACAAATAACTAACAAAAGAGCTGTTTCAACAAGAGTAGATATCGTCACTTGCGAGTGAAGAAACCAAGAAGATAGAAGGTGATGGAACAAGTCACGGCACGACCACGGGGAAGCCTGCCCACTGCCACTGCCCAGAGGCCACACACGAGCCTGCCTCCGACCGCAATCAAAAGGTTAGCGCAGTAATCGATGATGACCTCGACAAAGGGTGTCTATCATGACATTCAGAAGTCGAAGAAGATTAGTAAATACTTTAAGTAGAGACTACAGACTAGGCACAGTTCATACACTGCTAATGTATAACATGAACACGCAATGTCACGTGTAATTAATTGCATCTGAACAGCAAAATAGTATGTTTATTTATTTGTATTACATGATAGTAATAAATGCAAATAAAACATGTTTTAGGGGCAACGATAGCGTCGCCAGACTATTGTGGTAAATTGATAACGCCATGTATTTGCGTAATGATACTTCGTGTTTATAGTAGAATCATTGAACTCCGCCACTGCTCCTGCGTTACCTACCGCGAGGTGCGGCCTGCGACACACTTGACACACAGGTGCTGCTGTAGCCCGCAGCTAGAATATTCTACTAAAATGGGCTCATATATCAGGGATATCCGTATTTGGAAATCAATAACCTACGAGTTCCACTGGGACGTATTGAATAGAAATAACTGATTTAATCGTTCCATGGCGTATCTTGTTCTCAAGAAGTTGACCGGCTATTGAGCGCAGCAGTACTACGAGGAGCCCCCGCGACTCTGTAGCGACACGCTCAGCTCGTCACAACAGACAGCGGACGTCTGATAAAAGTACACGTTACATTTAAGGCGCACAGACCAGTCGGGTAGCTGTCGAGAGTTCGAGACTATACATACTATACTGTTCGCTATTATCCACGCTGATATAACACAACAACACTGACCAACTTGTGTGCACATGTACATAATATTATAAATTTCACGGAACACTAATATAACCGAACACTTGAATACTTAAATGACTTGAAATATTGTACAATAAGTAAAATTCACGGAATTTAATTAGAATGTTATCAGTGCTCACATCTCTTAAAATACCTTTTTGAGTAATGTAATGGTAGAGGGCGAGAGCAGGCATTGTTACTGTTATCAAGTATTGGGTAAGAAGCATGTTCAGCGAACGAATATGTGTTTGATAGTCAACAGTCACAACTTCACAAGCAGAAGGGTGAAAAAGGCTCATTTGCTACATATGTGTAGTTCATAAGGTCAGGTGTTTCGGGTTTGCTGATGTGTTTAACTAAAAACTAAAGTAGAAGTGGCGATACTCACCCTCAGCTGGATTGGAGACCGCATCGTGTATGAGCGACGCGATGCAGCCCGACACCCCTGCAACAGTCAGCACACCGGTTTCAGCACAACATCATACTACAGCACTTTTACATTATAAATAGAGACAGAAGTTTGTGTGCCACTCAGAGGAATGCCAAAGGCAGTCTAGGAAGACGTAGATTGGGCTCACCGTGTGTGATGTGGTCGTGCCGGTGCCTGGTGAGTTGTGACAGCGAGTGCTTGCAGTACTCGTAGGTGGCGAAGAAACAGGCGTGCGCCGGTCCAGCGCCCATCACCACCGCCGACATGCCGCGGATAGGCCTGCGGCAATACAACATGGCAACATGTTAACATCAGAGCTGCTACGCACTGCTGCTACCACTACCACCTAAATAAAAAAAGTTGAACAAAAACAGAATGTGTTTAATATACTGACTACAAGGCGTGTTCTCGTCATCGTCCTTTAGCACAGTCAATATCGACACAAAAAATGCAAACGTCGCAAACACGCATGTAACTACGATTTTTTTACATGTTCTTAGGTCCCCTGAGAGGAGGTTTATACCCAAGCTTGTAACCCTGAAAACCTTGTGATACTATACTCCCATGGTGCTCGAAAAACTGCGAAATTCTGGCACTAGTTTCAGGGTTCCGTAGTAAACAAGTAACCCTTATAGTTTCGTCATGTCCTTCCGAGACTCTTAGTACTAGAAAGCTGTAATTTGGCATGGGTATACTTAAAGGTTGTTGCGAACATCAGCATCCGCAGAACTTCAGCATCATTTTCAACATCAGCATCAGCATCCGCATTGATCAATGCTGATTATTAATGCTGAAGTTCGAGTCGTGACATGACCGCAGAGGTAGCGGGGCTTATAGCACGGGTTGTGTTCGGGGTGTTTTACAGGCCAGGGAAAAACACACTTCGGTGGAAGCGCTCAAAATTACTCTTACGCGAGAATGGAATTGTTTGAGTGACGACGTCGTTCGAGCAGCCTGCGCTTCTTTCAGAAAGAGACTTCAGCTTGTAGTAAAGGCTAAAGGCGGTTTTATTCCTTCGGAATAAGTCACAATAAAGCTTTGAACTTTCTATTTTACATGGCAAAAGTGTATAAATAAATATTGAAAATTAACAGAAATATTTAATTTTCATATACGGACAGTTCAATCGCCGCACCCGGTACATATTATGTACTACCACTAGGTACTTAATTACTAACCTAGTACTAATTATTACTAAGTACCATCGAAGAAACCTATAACTAAGCAATTTGAAAACAAAATCCCGTGCACACGACCCTTTTTTTTTCGTAGGTAACCGTTACTATAGTGGCCGAGCGCTGCAAGCAGAAATAGTCCTTACGGTGTATAGGTATGGGTTTCTTAGATGGTACTTTTTTTATTTTTTTTTATTAAAAGTCACATATTGAACCAACCTTTTATTTCAATACCAAGCAAAACTGTGCAACTTTTAGGTATAAATTCATAATGGTCACTGCTTTTTTAACCGACTTCCAAGTACGTAAGTAATTTTTTTTTTCTTTTTTTTTATGTATGTCCACCGATTTCTCCGTCAATTGTGAACCGATTTTGAAAATTCTTTTTTTGTTTGAAAGGGTATGCTCTCGAGGTGGTCCCATATAAATTTTATTATCTTTGCTTCGATAGTTTTTGAGTTAGCTTCAATAATACGTACTTTTTCCCATTAGTATGTGGATGATATGATAAGTTCCTGTCACTGTTATTTACATAGCAGGTAGTGGTATTCGAATTTGTGTGGGGTAGGTACCACAACTAAAAAGTGAAAAATAAAAACTTTTTACAAAAAAAAAACAACCGACTTCCAAAAAACACTACAAAGTGAAAAATAACTTTAATTTCGGAAGTCGGTGACAAAAAACGAAAATTCAAAACCAAAGACACCGACTTCCGAAATTAAAGTTATTTTTCACTTTGTAGTGTTTTTTGGAAGTCGGTTGTTTTTTTTTGTAAAAAGTTTTCATTTAAGAAAATAATTAAAATCAGCGTCAGCATCAGCATCCGCTGATGTCAATGATAAAACTTCAGCATCAGCATCCGCTGATGTGAAAAAAATATGCATCAGCAATAATCCTGGTATACATATTAATTACGCCGACAAAGTGGTAAAACAAAATATTGAAAAAAAAATCCCCTTCACGTAAAAAGGTGATGGGTATCATTGGAAAGGTCCTTCAAAAACATTGTGAGTACGTGAAAACCATTTTTGGATTCAGGGAATCGTTTGCGAAATGTTAAGTTTTAAAGTGCACATTTTTCTTAGAGTCAAGTGTGTGTGTCCCCCCGTCCCCCCCCCGGCCAGCTAAATGGTTGGTTTTGGATGTGTGAAAAAAATCACAGCAGTAGTTTATATAATGAAATTAAAAGGAAAACTATCACAGCTAAGTAGGCTCTACAAGTTCTCTTCAAATCATTCAATCTGTCAAATGTGTTTTTAGAACCAACGCGAATAACTTCGACTACTGCTACATGTATTTATAATTTATTTTGTTGCTGCGACTATTTAGATAAAGCCATTGTAAATTATCTCCCTTCTGATCACAGCGGTCAAACCGTTATTTTTGAGTCCAACACACCAATACTAAAAGTGCAGATACAAACTAACCCAATAACATCGGGTAATTTAAATAAGTTTAATAGCACTTTAATTAGCAAGTTATGTGATCAGGGTCTAAATATGTCCAATGGCAATATTTTGTATGAACAATTCTTTTCATTAGAGCAAACAGAGTTCAATAAGTCTTTTAAGAAAAAAACTAAAACTATTTACCCTAAGTTTTTATTCAGTGACTGGGCAACTAAAGGCATCACAAAAAGTAGGAAAACATTATTTGAACTGTATGGCCTTAAGCCATATATTAACACGGAAACTTTTAGTAAGTATGTTGCTATTTACTCTAAAACTTTTAAAAATATCTGCAAAGCAGCTAAAGCTTCTTTCATTAGCAACAAAGTTAAATCAGTAGACAGTAAAATAAAGACAGTTTGGAAAATTATTAACAATGAAACAAACAAGAACAAAACACATAAACAGATTACACACTGGACACCGCGGGCGCATTAGTGATAACATCGATGTTGCTCAGGAATTTGCAATTTTCTTTACCAAACTACCAAATAATATTCCAATTAAAACTACAGAAACTTTAAATTCCTCCCCCTCACTTGCTATTGATTTATTAAAAGCGAATGTTTCAGCTTGTCCTGTAGAATTTAAATTTAAACATATAAACCCTGTGGTCGGTGTAAAGGCTTTTAAACAACTTAAGATCTAAATTACGGAAGATCTGTGGGGCATGTCTACTAAAGTTTGTCAATCAATTATTGAGACAATTGCACCCTATTTAGCTTTAAAATTTAATTTGTGTATAGATCAAGGGATATTCCCGGATTTAATGAAATATAGTAAAGTTATTCCACTTTTCAAATCCGGGGACAGCAAAGACACTAATTATAGACCCGTATCGGTTTTGCCGGTTTTCAGCAAGGTGTTTGAAAAAGTAATGTTAAATCAATTGCTCAATCATTTTAATCGTAATAACATCCTACACGATCAACAGTATGGTTTCACCAAAGGACGTTGCACAACCGACGCCGGTGTCACCTTATTAAAACACATCTTTAATGCACGGGAAGAGGCACGAGATGCAATAGGCATCTTTTGCGACCTATCCAAGGCATTTGATTGCGTAGATCACGAAACACTGCTCTTGAAACTTGAGCATTATGGACTAGATAAACTTGCGCTGAGCTTAGTTAAATCATATTTGAATGATAGACTGCAGCAAGTTCAAATAAACGGTGTAAATTCATTGGGTTTAAAAGTCAAAATGGGTGTACCACAGGGTTCGATATTGGGTCCATTACTCTTTAACCGACTTCCAAAAAGGAGGAGGTTATATGTTCGTCGCGTATGTTTGTTTTTTTTTTATGTATGTCCACCGATTTCTCCGTCATTTGTGGACCGATTTTGAAAATTCTTTTTTTTTTTTGAAAGGGTATGCTCCCAAATTGGTCCCATATAAATTTTATTAACTTTGCTTGGGTAGTTTTTGAGTTAGCTACAAAATACGTATTTTTTTCCCACTTAGTATGTAGGTAGATGATATGATAAGTTCGTGTCACTGGTAGCAGGTAGTGGTATTCGAATATGTGTGAGGTAGGTACCACAACTAAAAAGTGAAAAATAAAAACTTTTTACAAAAAAAAAACAACCGACTTCCAAAAAAAAACACTACAAAGTGAAAAATAACTTTAATTTCGGAAGTCGGTGGCAAAAAACGAAAACACAAAACCCAAGACACCGACTTCCGAAATTAAAGTTATTATTATTATGTCTTTAATATATCTCGGGACCCTGGGGTCCCGGACCTTTGGAAGGCGTACGAGGGGCCGAAGCCAACTCGTAGAGGCCCCTTAGACAATTTTATAATTATGGAATGAGGCACCAACCGACGATTATCCCTGTATGCACTATGCAAGTGCACCCAAGGACAACCCCCGGTTGGTGTAGGACTATTACAGAATATGGAAACAAATCTATTGGACTATGGGTTTGGGTGGCTTAAGTTGACTGGTGACCTGGAACTATGGAAGGACTATGGCCCCTGCCTAATCGATGTTTTATATGTACACGGATAAAATGGCAGGGGGTGACTTGCACACTCAATAATGGGCCCCCGAAAACGGTCACTAGCACAAAGTGTCGTAGCGGCAAGGGGGCAACATGTCCTGAGGTGCTTAAGAGGAGTGGAGAGGTATTCCACGGCTATCAGGACAATCCCGGAAGTACGGTCAAGATCCCTACCAGCATCTTACTGGAATACTTCCTTCCTCCGAGCACGTTTGCTCTTGCGAATCTCCACTCAAGCCGGCCAATAAAGGCGAGAATGAGGTGGGAGCTCTGTTCCTCGTCAGTGCTCACTCCAGCCAATAAAGGCAAGCCAGAGGTGAGGAACAAGATTTCTCCGGGGAGATAGGGTCCGTGGGGTCGCTACTGCCCAACAGCTCGCCACATGCTGCCCTGCGGGTTTTTGTATCTCTCTTGGTCTGGCTCTTCACCCTAGACCTGTTTCGGCAAAGTAAACTTTACCGGCACAGACCCAGAGTTCGGAGCGCGCAAGCCCCACCACGACGTCAACGTAGAGATACGGCGGTTATTATTGTTTGGTTATTATTTGAGAAGTTTTACAAATTAGATAATGATGATGACGATGATGATGAAGATGATGATGTTGATAATGATGACGATGGCAATGACAATGGTGAAAGTCAAATTCAGTCAGTCAGTCAGTCAAAGTCAAAAAGTCACAGTCAGTCAAAGTCATGGCGATAGCAATAGTCAAAGACAAAAAGTCAAAGTCAAACTCATGGCGATAGTGATGATATGATGATAGTGTATATCATTTATATACGTCAGCCAAGATGTCAGAGGTTACACATATGCGACTACTGTAAGGCTCGCTCGTTTTTTTATTTCCTCGAACAATGCATAGCAAAACGTTGTATGATACACGTGCGACTCGCGTCGACTTATATACTCGTCGGAAATCACCTACTTTCCGCACTTGTAGCATAAATAACTGTAGATAGGGCTATTGCCTGACATTTTTCAGTGATATCATTTAAATACTGTACGATGCCCCTGTTTACTAGTAGATACGTGTCGTGTCGTGTAAGAGGAATGTTATAAGTTTGACCGCTAGGTGTGTGTCTGTCTGTGGCACGGTAGCTCTTAAACGTGTGTACCGATTTGAATGCGGTTTTTGTTTATTTGAAAGCAGGTTTTCTAGCAATGGTTCTTAGACATGTTTTATCAAAATCGGTTCAGCCGTTTGAAGATTATCAGCTCTTTTCTAGTTGATGAATGGATGTGAGTATCTTCCAAGGTTGGTATTCTGTTACTTCAATGATATTAGAAGAACATAGTAACCTTAAACTGATGCTGCAGCATCACCTGGAATTTGCAGGATACCCAACTCCCTCACCAACTTACAGCAGAGGTATCGTGTTTGGGCTCATTGGAATGGTCTCAATGAATAGGTTATAGATAGAGTGAACAGGGTCAGCAGGCCTAACATGACACACGCGACATATATCCACTCTCGCGCGACAAATCTTTGTCTATATCTGTAGTTTTATTGTTTCCTGACAGCTTCGCCACACAAAATACTCGACTCGTTCTGTCAAACTTGATGTTTTGTCGACAGTCCGACACGATATAATCAGTCATTTTGTTGTATTTAGTCGTCGTCGATTTTGACGACGATAAAGAGTAGACAAAACGACAAAATTATGATACATAAAAAACTCGAAAAAAGATGGCAGATTCATAGTTTTTTTTTAAATGTGTTTGTACACCGGTGTACTATAGTGGAGGGAAGCACTATCACGTAGACGACTATTACTTTCAGTAATAACCAGTCGCTTTGCCAATGGGGGGTGGTTATTATCTAATGAGTATAGATGCCACTAATTTTAATTACCGTCATTTTGTATTTCAATTTTAGCATGCCAAAGAAATCATTTAATTTTAATCAAAAAGTCGGTTACATAAAAAACTAATCATAAATAATTAAAAGAGAGAATAATTAAGAGAGAGAGAGACGTTTATTCAATAAAATACATAATTCCATGCATAAAATTGAATGAATGAAACAGAACTTCAAGCCGATGTTGCTATCATAAAAATAATTTGTTTTTAATAATTTGCAACATCGGTTTATCGTAGCGCGATAAAGAAGTGTCAAAGTGCCTTTGTCGAGTTTACTCGTCGTTTGCGGTCATGTTAGGGATTAGAATGACGTCAAAATCGTAGACAAATTACGATAAAACGAGAAAAAGAGCGTTCTCGCGCTTGTCATGTTAGCCCTGCTGGTGATGGAGTAAAAGACAAATTAGGAAATGTATGTGTTTAATTTTAACAATTATAATTTTACTTGTTAATGAAATGAAATTGTTTATTCTGTAAATAGGATATCGGACTCACTTTTACACGTCAAATAAAAAAAATAAGCTAGATGAGTTCGGCGTTTCCTATCGGACTACTCTCGAAAAGAAAGGCCGAAACGAACTCAGAGGTCGCAGTCTCTTTTAAAGTCCAGACATAATCTTGGTCAGGCTATATAAGGACCATGTAGATTATTGTCTGAAAAGGTCTTTTGAGGAAAGAACCACACAGATTTGAGTGGACCTGTCCAGTCAGTGCAAGCATTTGTCAGTAATCGTGGAGCTCAACTCAGAACTTGAGGAGCTCAACTCGACGAACTATTGTTCGTCGAGTTGAGCTCCTCAAGTTCTGAGTAAAGAAAGCACGTTTGGGTAGGCCGCATAAACTACTCTAACTGCCAGACCATCACTAAAACTAGCAGAGAAATAAAAATAATATCCTCATAGTCCTCATATTCACAATAGTTAAAATAATATATATTCACAATAGTTAAAATAATATAATACTTTACATACTTTGTAAAGTCATTTGTCAATCATGTCATTTTGAATATAATTTTTAACAATGTCAATGTGTTTTAAAACTGGTATTTGACGTATTCCTTCCAGGACGTGATAGTGTGACCTATTTGCAACAATTAAGCATCTCATAAAGCCTAGGCGAAAATTCATGGGAATCGAGAAAACCCAATTTTTATGTTATTTTGAAAAACTTATAGAATTCGTCACCAAATATCATTTTTCTCTAAACTCTCAAATTGAATGGCCTTCATTGCTTTTCCATGGGATACCTAATACTTTAATAAACCTTTCGATGTAAACCAAATTTTCTAAAACATCAAACAGGTAAAAGTTAGTTAGGAAGAAGTTTACTAACCATTTTCAAAAATCATTTAAGTACATGAACTTTGACACCGGTTATCTCGAAAATTTACTTGCCTTATGTGATAAGGTAAGTCATTTATATAAATTAGAAATAAGAAAGGACCAAGAATTGAACCCTGCGGAACGCCCATGTTGACCGCAGATCCTGCAGATCTCTTGCCATTAAGATCGACCCTCTGAATTCTGTTGTTCAGATAAGAAGTCAGAAGGTCAAGAGCCTTGTCCCTCATGCCATAGTGGTACAGTTTCCCGATGAGTGTATCATGATGTACGCAATCGAAGGCCTTGGACAAGTCGCAAAAAATGCCAAGAGCATCTTCCGACTCCTCCCAGGCCTCGAATATGTTCTTCAGTAATTCTACGCCCGCATCTGTAGTTGAACGACCCTTTGTCCAAACCGTTTCAGATGAAGTAAATTTGTATTTTAAATTAATTTTTCAAAGATTTTGCTTAATGTAGGTTATATCGAAATAGGCCGAAAATTTGTGGGATCAGTTGTGCTGCCAGATTTAAACAGTGGAATCACTTTGCTAAGTTTCATCAGATGCAATACAAGAGTTAAAAACGCTAAAAAGGGTGAAATAACATCAATTATTGAGGACACGGTATGTACTGATAATATAAGCCATGATGAGATGCTCTCACTTATTCGCAAAGCCTGAAATGGAGGTGGGCAGGCCACGTTGCAAGGTATTCTGATGATCGTTGGACAATAAGGACAACTAAATGGGAAGGTCCACGAGGTACCAGAAACAGAGGCCGGCCGTGCGCCCGATGGCAGGACGAGATTATTGCGAACGCAGGACGAGACTGGCTAGTCAACGCGTCAGATAGAGAAAACTGGAATTCTTTGGAGGAGGCTTTTACCCGAAGGGGATCCACACCGTCGTTAATGTTTTTAATCATAATTATTTTATTGTAATTAAAATTAATCAATTTATTTACTTTAATGCATGATTTAAATTGAATTTAATAATAATTATTGTAAGTAATACGAAATCAAATATTAATAATAGGAATGTAAAATTTAATTTAATTTGTTGTGATTTAATGTTATTCATAATTTTAATTGTTTTCTAATTGTGTGGAATGAATTAAAGCTTTAAATATAATAATAATTATATTTAAATATCTTGGGACCTTAGGGTCCCGGTCTTTTGGAAGGCGTACGAGGGACCGAAGCCAACTCGCAGAGGCCCCTTAGACAATTTTATATGTAATGAGGCACCAACCGGCGATTATCCCAGTATGCACTATGTAAGTGCACCCATGGACCATCCCTGGTTGGCGTAGGACTATTGCAGAATATGGAAACAAATCTATTGGACTATGGGTTTGGGTGGCTTAAGTTGACTGGTGACCTGCACCTATGGAAGGACTATGGCCCCTGCCTAATCAATGTTTTATATTTACACGGATAAAATGGCAGGGGGTGACTTGCACACTCAATAATGGGCCCCCGAAAACGGTCGCTAGCACAAAATGTCGTATCGACAAGGGGGCAACACTTCCTGAGGTGCTTGAGGAGTGGAGAGGTATTCCACGGCTATCAGGACAATCCCGGAAGTATGGTCAAGATTCCTACCAGCATCTTACTGGAATACTTCCTTCCTCCGAGCACGTTTGCTCTTGCGAATCTCCACTCAAGCCGGCCAATAAAGGCAAGCCAGAGGTGAGGAACAAGACTTCTCCCGAGAGATAGGGTCCGTGGGGTCGCTACTGCCCAACAGCTCGCCACATGCTGCCCTGCGGGTTTTTGTATTTCTCTTGGTCTGGCTCCTCATTCCAGACCTGTTCCGGCAAAATAAACTCTGCTGGCTCAGGCCTAGAGTTCGGAGCACGCAAGCCCCACCACGACGTCAACGTAGAGATACGGCGGTAGGGTTATTATTATTATTTTTCTTGTCTGTAACATATCTCGGGACCCTGGGGTCCCGGACCTTTGGAAGGCGTACGAGGAGCCGAAGCCAACTCGCAGAGGCCCCTTGGACATTTTTAAGTATTGAGGCACCAACCGACGATTATCCCTGTATGCACTATGCAAGTGCACCCAAGGACAACCCCCGGTTGGTGCAAGGCTATTTCAGAACATAGAAACAAAACGTATTGGGTTATGGGTTTGGGTGGCTTAAGATGACTGGTGACCTGGAACTATGGAAGGACTATGGCCCCTGCCTAATCAATGTTTTATATGTACACGGATAAAATGGCAGGGGGTGACTTGCACACTCAATAATGGGCCCCCAAAAACGGTCGCTAGCACAAAGTGTCGTAGCGACAAGGGGGCAACATGTCCTGAGGTGCTTATGAGGAGTGGAGAGGTATTCCACGGCTATCAGGACAATCCCGGAAGTACGGTCAAGATCCCTACCAGCATCTTACTGGAATACTTCCTTCCTCCAAGCATGTTTGCTCTTGCGAATCTCCACTCAAGCCAGCCAATAAAGGCAAGAATGAGATGGGAGCTCTGTTACTTGTCAGTGTTTACTCGAGCCGGCCAATAAAGGCAAGCCAGAGGTGAGGAACAAGACTTCTCCCGGAAGATAGGGTCCGTGAGGTCGCTACTGCCCAACAGCTCGCCTCATGCTGCCCTGCAGGTTTTTGTATCTCTCTTGGTCTGGCTCTTCATCCTAGACCTGTTCCGGCAAAGTAAACTCTACCGGCACAGACCTAGAATTAGAAGCGCGCAAGCCCCACCACGACGTCAACGTAGAGATACGGCGGTGGGGTATTATTATTATGTACTGATAATCCCCAAAGGTCAGCAGTTTTTTTTTACATAAGGATTTTTAAAAGATTCTATTATGTCTTTAGCAGTAATGATTGTGAATTCAAAAAGTTTGTCACATTCTGTTACACTTTCTTTAAGTATTGAGTCAGCAGAAGTGGAGGACAACGATGACAGAGTATTGGTTGTTAAAATGGGAATATTAGTGAAGAAATTTTCAAACTCAGTTGCCACCTCCACGTCTGCCTTAATATCTACATCATTGATTTTTAGATGGAAGTCACGATTCCGTACTGTCGTTCTTCCCGTTTTTGAATTAATAATATTCCAAGTTGTTTTAATTTTATTTCCAGAAGATTTTATTTTATTTTTAATGTTTATGGCTTTTGCTGAGGAACAGGCTCTTTTAAAAGTTTTTGAATATTTCCTAACAAATTCTTTAAAAGTTTCATCATGATTACATGTTTTGATGATACAATTCAAATAACCTTTGCCTACTTTTGTAAATACCTGGTGTTGTCCAATCACTAAATAGAACGCAGTCACAAACAGGCAATGTTTTAGAGGTGAAAATCTTCCTAAACTCACAATTGATGAGGTTAAATAGTAAAGTGTAAGCTTGATCCGGGTCGTTATGATAAGGCAAACCCGGAAGTTTTTCCATTAAATTATTTTTAAATTGTCCTAAGCGACTTTTATTTACAGGAACAAAACTTACAAGTTTTCTTTGAACTCTGACTGGTTTCTGATGAAAAGTGACTAACTGGCCACAGTGATCAGAGTCCAACTCATTTATAATTAAATGGCTGGAAGGTCTTAAGTTTGTGAAAATATTGTCAATCCAGGTGGCACTAGTGGCAGTTATTCTAGTCGGCTCAAAGAATGTATTGTACAAATTATATAACTTTAATAAAGTTATAAATTTATTTACTACAGCAGATTTTTCCAGAATATTAATGTTGAAATCTCCACAGACTAAAACTGTTTTATTACTGTTACAAGTCTTTAATAATACTTCTTCCACATATTTCTCAAAAATATCATATGAAGCACATGGGGGCCTGTACACGCTCATTACAATGAACTGCTCAAGCTCAATGCAAGCTATTTCAATAACTCGCTCAACAGAGAGGTTCACAATATCCTTACGTTCTTTAAATTTCATATTGTTACGAACAATTATTAGAGAGCCACCACGTATCATATTAACTCTGCTGAATGAGCTGGCAACCTGGTGGTTGTTAAAGCTGAACATGAACTGGTGGACTTTCAACCAATGTTCAGTTAACGTTTAATGTAAGCTCATTATTACTAATTGTTGGTAATTTAGTATCCTCATAAACTCAGTATTGACTTTATTAGTGCCATTAACTACCGTTGAAGGTAGTTTTTAAATACAAATTCTGACTGCCAGAATTTAGTTTACAATCTCATGTACAGACGCCAGCACCACAAGCTACTACAATTGTGTCAAATTTATTTAATAGATTTTCAACTTTATCGCTAAACATAAGGTTTTAAGTTGATTGGGAAAATTTGACAGTTTCGGGTAGCTTGATGTGCTGGCGTCTGTACTTGCATGCTTATTTATTGAATACAGTGTCGCAACGCGCGTTTTTTTGCCCAGTTTATGCAGTATCATCGTGCCTTAGCACAGTCCACGCTCGGCAGCCAATATTCCCCATGATCGCATCGAGTTCCGCGTTATACCCGTTCAGGTAGAAATGTTAAAATCCATTCGCAATGCTCTTGCAACGATAGGATCCGTGAGCCACCTACTGCTTTACTTGTTGAAATTCATCATTATGGGGATTTTATTTTATTCTATTCGGGAAACTTACAGCTAACTTACAGTGTTCTTAAATAATATAAAATTGAAGGCCATTTACAAGTTTCCACTGATAAACACATAACATAAAAAGAGAAAAACAAAAAGGTCTGTACAAAATATCTATTAAACATAAATTGCGCTATGGTAGCCCGCAAAAAACAATTTTCTTACGTTTTTAGCAATTTGCAGGTCATTGTCGCTTTTGCCTTATAAGACATTCTTTAATAAAGTAGGTATATAATCGTGACTTTATTCATTCTTTAGATATCTATACTCGTTATCTATCGCACAACAATTATGAAAGAATACTAGCTTTTGCCCGCGACTTCGCCCGCGTCGACGGAAAATATTCCACGGGGACGTACTATCGGTAAGAAAGTGAAGCGATGATCGCATACCTAATATCCGAGAAAAAGGTCATTGACTATTCGCCTAGCGCTGCACCGCCGTCAACCATAATTATTTTCTTACGCGTAATTTTGAATCTTTGATATTTTTTAACCGACTTCCAAAAAGGAGGAGGTTATATGTTCGTCGCGTATGTTTGTTTTTTTTTTTTTCCTTTTTTTTATGTATGTCCACCCATTTCTCCGTCAATTGTGGACCGATTTTGAAAATTCTTTTTTTGTTTGAAAGGGTATTCTCTCGAGGTGGTCCCATATAAATTTTATTAACTTTGCTTCGATAGTTTTTGAGTTAGCTTCAATAATACGTACTTTTTTTTAAGTCGATGATATGATAAGTTCCTGTCACTGTTATTTACATAGCAGGTAGTGGTTTTCGCATTTGTAGGTACCACAACCAAAAAGTGAAAAATAAAAACTTTTTACAAAAAAAAAACAACCGACTTCCAAAAAACACTACAAAGTGAAAAATAACTTTAATTTCGGAAGTCGGTGACAAAAAACGAAAATTCAAAACCAAAGACACCGACTTCCGAAATTAAAGTTAGTTTTCACTTTGTAGTGTTTTTTGGAAGTCGGTTGTTTTTTTTTTTTGTAAAAAGTTTTTAAAGTATTTATTTAAATGATATGATGTCAATGCATATCTAAATCTGAATGAAATGCCCAATTTAAATAACATATTTTATTGAATAAGGATTAATATAATACCGGTCAAAATAGTTTCGGAAATAACAATGAAATTTTTATCAATTTCTGAAAGACAAAAATAGTTACTGTGGGTTATCCTTAAAGATAGACATATGCTATCGCGGACTTTTTGTTTAACTTTTTAAGATGTACAGACGCCAGCACATCAAGCTACCCGAAACTGACAAATTTTCCCAATCAACTTTGAACCTTACATTTCATTTATAAAGTTGAAAATCTATTAAATAAATTTGACAGATTGTAGTAGCCTGATGTGCTGGCGTCTGTACAATCCTATAGAACATTAATTTATGTATCTCTTACGGTTTTCGGGGCGCACGGCAGTAAAGCTCCCAGTCGGCATGATTTTTTCTGACATCTTAAACAATAATCATCATATTTCAGCCAATTTACACTAAACTTTAATTAATTATACACCTAAACCTTCGTCATGAATCACTCCGTACATTGGTTAAATCGTTAGAAAATCCGTTCGGTAGTTTTGAGTTTATCGCGTTCAGACAGACACACGCGGCGGAGGACTTTGTTACCCGACTACGGCAAAGCAAAAAGGAGGGTTATGATTTTGACCGCTATGTAATTATGTATTTATGAATATATCGTCGCCCTCCCCGCTAACTGTCGTATCTCACAAACTGACGTATCTGCACTGACTTTACCTACGTGTTCAGAACTTTGTTTCGAAAAAGTTCTCTCTAATCGTCGTGTCTGTGTCGTTTACCGTTTAGAAGATAATCACGTATTTTGTTTTGCGTGAGTTTTGTTTGAGGGAAAAAATATTCTCACCACCTGTCGTACATGCACACATCTAGGTACAGTTATTGAGTTAAAGATTAAGTCAAGAGCTATTTATAAAAACTTATTAATTCGTTAATAAAGCCACAGCTAACGCAACTATATTTTAACATGATTGTAGCGCCCGACCGAAAAACTGTTGCCCTGGAAAAATATCAATTGCTAGTTACGACAGTTAGCGGGGAGGGAGACGATATGTATGTATGTATTTATGAATGTATGTTCATCTGTTCCCTCGTAACTTCTAAACTGCTCATCATAATTTGACAAATGAGGTATCGTTGGAAGCATCTCGATCGGTCGCTCGTTAAATGATATGTGATGTCACATTAACTGAATATGGCGCCCTGTAGAGGACAAAAGGACAAGATAAAAAAAAAATTGTGACGCCATGTTGGGTACCAAATGAAAGGGCTTAATTAGCATATATAGCAAAAGTGTATATATTATAACCCCAAAATAATATAAATGAAAAAAAAAGCTAAAACCCAACTACGACAAAAATAATAATAATTCGGATTACGTTTGATCGCTAACAGCAATAACTTAAGTAAGCAGCACCTAATAACTTAATGTGTATAAAACCATAATTCTATAATTAAACATCTATACATAAGTATATACAATGTCCTTACATGTTATAAAATAAAAAACTAAAACCCAACTACTAAAAAAAGGCAACTAAAAACGTTTTCTTAAACAAGATATCATAGACGACTAATAAAAAATCCGGAGTCACACGTCATCTATTCGATTTAACACGTGTGATTCCGTATTCCATAGATAACTTGCCTAAATGGACCCTGGCTTTCGCCGGCCGCTGCCGCGGCACAACCCGCTTCGCCCGCTTGGCTCGTGCGATGTGTTATGTGGTCACAGTCCTAACCTAATCTACCTTTCAGCCAAATGATGAGTTATTAGGTGCCGCTTACTTAAGTTATTACTATTAGGCAGCGACCAAACTTAATCCGAATCAACCGTATCACCAAAACGTTCGTCTAATAATAGACAACCGACCGAATTGTATTAAGTTTATAAAAACCCTTTTTTTGCGTCGCGTCGGACAGAACTTGTTCAAAGGGAGTTTCGAAGACTGATCATTACGTAACTGTAGATAATTTTCAAGTAACTTGTGTGAAGCCAATCAAACACTTCGGAGTTCATATTTCAATTGGCTCATAATTTTATTTACGTTTTATTTTATGTCGTAGCTCCTGAAATTATTTACTTATGTTGTATGTAAGCTATTGGAAGTTGTAGTAAGGAAAGACTTGGTTTGCTTATAGCCTCTAACTAGACATGCGTTTTCTTATCGATTTTATGTGTTTTGGGACCTTTTTCTTAAAAGCTTACAAGCTTTTATGATCATATAAATTGTGTATTATGAGGTTATAAGTTGGTTGAAGTTGACCTCTGCCCAACCCTTCGGGGAAACCAGGCGTGATGTTATGTTATGTTAAGTTGATAGTCAAAATTTTAAAAGAAAATTTTATTTAGGACATTTAAATTAAAGCTTTTTTTTAAAAAGTTTTTTTTGCTTTTTAGGGTTCCGTACGTGTCACAGCCACTCACAGCCAATTTGCTACGAATCTACTGGACCAATTTAGTTGAATGTATTTCTGTGACCCAAACACGGACGTGAAACGTAAATAAATGAATTTTGAGGGGGTCACTTTTCCGGGACAATTAAAAAAAAAAGTTTTGCAAACTGTACCATGTGGTACATCAAATGAAAGGGTTTAACTGTGAGGATACTTTTTTTAATACTTTTAAAGCTTCGGCCAAACCTGAGCGACTACAACGCGGGACGCGGGAGCGAAGCGGGAGCGTTAACAACGCGAAACTAACGCGGGAATTATCGTGCACACCTGCGCGACTACAGGCGAACAGCGAACTTCATTTTGTTTAGTGAATAGTCACAGCCGCACCTAAATTGTTGTGTTATGTCAGTCTCTTATTTAACATCAGAGTCTGACTCTGGCCGATTGAGTCCCATATTTTATCCTTTTTACGTATATTTTTCAGGGATGGGCCGAAATTCGGTTCACATTCGGTTCAACCGAATTTCGGCAGCTTGAACCGAACTTCGGCATTCGGCCGAAATTCGGTTCAGATGCCGAACATTCGGCATAAGAAAAATAATACCTATTTGAATTATTTTGACTGAAATTTAATAGAATTAGAATAGCATTACCTACTGTAAAATAAAATTATGTCTTTTACTCACTCATGGTTTATTTTAGTTAGGAACATTGTAAATGTAAAACTTAAATTAAATCAGTTCGTCTTATTACATTACTCTTAAAAATCTTTTCTTCTTATTAGGCCACGCGGTGGAAGCGCGGTTTGCGGGCGGGGTACATCTAGCAATAATTTAAGTAAATGCGTAAACAAGTTACGACGTGTCGCTCTCGAGAAAGCGCGCGAAATTGAACCGAAGTTCGGCCGAACTTTTCTATTTAACCGTATGTTCGGCCGAAGTTCGGATTCGGTTCAAACCACATTCGGCCCATCTCTAATATTTTTATATCCAGGATTTTTTAGTTTGTATAGAAGAGTACCTATGTTCTCTTACTTTTTCGATAAACATCTCTATATTATTTTCGTCTGTCGGAGTTTAAATAATGAGACGTCCGTAATAATGTAATGATCTGGGGGCCGACCACAATCTTTTACGAAACAATCTTATTTCAGGAGAGTTTTGTTTCAAGCTTACAATAACATAACTCATATTCGTACCACGACCTTCACCGTTCAAGAATGTTTTATTCCTGCTTAGTGCTGGGAAAGAACGAACTATTTGTAATTCAAAATTCAAAATTCAAAAGTCATTTATTCAAACTAGGCTGAGAATCATCACTTTTCGAACGTCAAAATTACATAAGACAGTCCCCCAAAAACGCCCACCCTTCACCACTTCCTAGTGCCTTTAGCTGGGAAGAAGAAGTGGCGCAACAAACTCCCCAGCAGCACAGCTGTCTGTTCTAGTTAGAGAATGATTCTATACAATAGTATACAAAATAACCTACATTATGCAACACAAAACATAATTCAAATGATAAATTATAGGCCATATGTCAGCTAGCACACGCCAATATGCCAACCAAAAACATCGAGGACTATACTCAAGCATTATTTAAAAAAATAAAAAGAAAATAAAACTAAACGTAAACCGAACTAAATATCTAAATAAAAGCCTCCAGACATAAAGGGCGTGCCCGCTTACATAAAGCTGTAATTGGCAGTTATAAATGATAAACTAGGACCATCGAGATAAAAAAAAAATGAACAGTTAATTACTAGTAACAATAACAAAACCATGATCAGCAAGACGACCAGTCACCACAAGCAGCACCCGTTCACGAGCATAACGCAAAGATCAGCCATTACCCCCCTCGCCATATTTGAGGGACGGAGGCAACCCGACCCCCGACGCTACCGCAAGCAATAACATCTAAGGGAGCATGACGAACTTGCTGCCGGTTGCTCAGGCAAAAAATAATATGATCAATTGTCGAGGTCGCTAGCTAACCACAAATTGCAATACAACTCATAACAAAAACATTGTAATGAGTAGATTATGTCAACAATAAAATAAAAATAAATTGACTCGTTAAAAAATAAATAAAAAATTGAATCATAAATTCAAATAAAATAAACAATTATATAAACTCATATAAACTGTCAGTAGGTAAGCTAATTCTGGAGAAAGAACATAAACATTGTCTTGAGTTAATCACAGCGACCAACTATTCTTATCATTTAAGTAGTCGTTGATACAATAGTACTGTAAGATTTGTCTATTGCCTGCTATAGTAGAAAAGAAACAACGCTATGTGAACTGTATAGCGCTGTCCCTTTCACACGTTGGTCCGAATCGCTACTACGAAGTATTGGTCTTGAAGCAAAATATTATTTTCTTTTACTTAAAATATTACTTTGCATTAGAATCTAATTTTTATGAGTAATTTCCATGAAATTGACACAAATATTAAAAGATTTGGCTTTGAAAAATAAGAAAAACAATTGAAAAAATTAAAAATAAGCTACGGCTAAGCTGTTACATGATATAAATCGGAACAGAACGAAATTTGAAACTCGGGCCGCATTCGGAGTTACGACTTAATCGCTCACATCAATTTTTTGCGTACCGATTTAGATATGCTTGCACAAGATGGTTGGATTACAGTATTTCTTTGAGTATACACAGCAAATTTCTTCTTCTTTGATTAGGTGACGACTGTAGCCAGAAGCACAATTTGGTGAACCATATCTTTAAACTAACGTGGCATTTTGGAAACTCAAAACAAAACAGCACAACTGTCATTTTGACAGCGCTCACGGTGTATAGGGCATGGTCAGCGTTATCGCAAGATGGCGCATGCTATGACGTCATGTATGACGATTCACAGCATGTTGTTATCGCGCTGACACTAATTCGGTATGGGTGTTAGCACGCTCTAATCGATTGCAGCGTAATTCTAACACAGCCTCGATGTAGCGATATTTTTGTTTACAAGTGGATAACTACTACGAGGTTGAACTTATTTTAACATACGTATTTGCTAATGAATTTATGATCTAACTGGCTACAAAGTCGAAATGGAATCAAGGGAAGGTTAAGGTTACTCAGTGAATAAGTTTTAAAACAAAGAAATGTGTAATGTTTTGACGAAGATAGTTCGAAACATTATATTGTGGTCAGACTCAGTGATTAGTGTTTTGTTATTAATTTTGCAGTCGGGTTTCCGGGCGGCAAGCTAGAGGTACTCTGGGAATTTTTATTTTTCTGTGTTATCCGCTTCCGAAAACTCAAATGTTTCGTATGCATTCGCCATCAAACAAAAAATTAATTACACATGTACTAAAATCTATAGATACACAATTCATTCGGCAAGTTTACGTAAATAAATACATTTTACTAACTTTACATGACACGAAAATGTTTTTTCTTAATATAAATTGCAAAACAATAATATTTCCGTTGAGTCCGAGGAACTTTTTTAAGATTGTTAAATTTGACATTAAAACAATATTGCTAGTTGTCAAAAGTCACGTCGTGGTACGAATTGAATGAACTTTTATAGGTGACGTCACCAAAATCGCTAAGAAAATGAGATTGTTTCAACATTACAATAAGCTTATTTTATGGACGTCATGGTACGAAAAGTCAAAGTAAGATTATAATAATACTGCTATAAGATCTGGTGGTAGGCCCCCTGTACACACGTCTGCGAGATACATTAGTCTCTGGGGTTATCGGATTTATTTCTTTAAGCCGTGAAGCTAGAAATTCTGATCCTACTTTTGATAGATCAAACTCATCTAGGTCATTTTGGTTGAATGGTTTAGGTTCGGACGTACTCGGGAAAGAAAAGTCACTGTCCTCATCATCACTGGCTTATAAAGAACTTGTAGTGTTACATTAGAAGTACTAGGTTGCTTATCAGCCATATGTTCCTCGCTGGTATTTAGAATTGGTCTAATAGCTGATTTTAAATTCGGGTAAGTCCATTTGGAACGATTTTTGCTGTTTATTCCGGTTATATTCACAACACAAAAATAACAGTCATCGTGATGATTAGTCGGATCACGCCAAATCATAGGACTTTTGAACTTCAAAGTAGGTCTTCTTTACTAGCCCATAAACGGAATGATGTTACGCAACTACCACATACAAAATTTGGGATCCATAGTCCAAGTAGGCCTTTTTTATAAAGTCAGACGCACTTAAACGACATTCTCGAAACATATATTCACCCCAAACAACACAAAAACTATTTGGATCGTTTAAGCAAGTTCTTCTTAATGTAGACATATCGATTTATTTATGGAATTTAATAATATTTTGCACTAAAAAGAAATATTAGTAAGCCGCGTAACGAAATTTTAAGAAGTACCTGTATCACAAAAACTAGAGCTGCTATAAAAAAAGTGAGGGTAGATATGAATCGGCTGTTACTAAGAAACAGTTTAGAAATTTCATAAAACAAAAAAAAAAGTTACATTTTGTTTATCTGTGTTATTGAAACCATTGCGCCCTATTTAGCTTTCATATTTTAGTGTAGACCAAGTAGTCTTTCCGGATATCATGAAACACAGTAAAGTAGTTCCATAGTTCAAATCCGGTGATAGTAACGAACCCAACAATTATAGGCCTGTGTCAATTCTGTCAGTTCTCAGTAAGGTGTTTTAAAAGTTAAGGCTCAATCAAATGTTACGTCACTTTAATAAAATTCCATCTTTCATTAACAGTACGGTTTCACCGTTGTACCACTGACGCCGGTGTCACCCTAATAAAGAACATTTTTAATGCCTGGGAAGAAGCACAAGATGCCATTGGAATCTTTTGCGACCTCTCGAAGGCATTCGATTGCGTAGACCATGAGACACTTCTGCTGAAACTAGAGCACTATGGGATTAGGAATACAGCTCTTGATTTACTTAGATCATACCTGAAAGATAGAAAGGTTAAAGTTCAGGTAAACGGCATATACTCATAAAGGTCTGAAATGGCAATGGGCGTTCCTCAAGGTTCGATATTGGGTCCATTCCTCTTTTTGGTTTACAATAATGATTTGCCCCAATTACTTCAAAATCAACAGAAGATGGTGTTATTTGCAGATGACACACCATTGATCTTTAAAATAAACAGACGGTCACAAAATCTTGACGTGAATAACTTTATTCTTCAAGTCCAAGATTGGTTTACGGTAAATAATTTGGTACTAAATAATAAAAAACCACGATTTAAATTACCGAATGTTAGAAGTAGCGAATGTGACATCAAATTGAATGGAGAAAAACTGGAATTTATGAATCAAACGCTTTTCCTAGGAATCATGCAAGACAAGAAATTACAATGGGGACCTCATATAACATCTCTTGCGGGGCGGCTAAGCTCGGCCGCTTATACTGTTAGAAAGATAAGACAGTTAAAGCCGGGTTTTCCTTGCGCAATAGGCATTTACAGATGTAGAAACCGCGCGTTTGGTCTATTTTCGCTACTTCCACAGGCCAGCATTATGTCGTATGGCAATTTACTGTGGGGTTAGGCTGCTAATATTGAATCCACCTTTATTTTGCAAAAGAGAGCTGTCAGAGCCATTTATATTCTACGTCGCCGCGAATCTCTCAGGGAATTATTTAAAAAGATTAATATTAAGACGGTATCTTGTCAATTAATTTATGAAAATATTATGTATGTAAGAAAAATCTACATCTTTTTAATAAAATAAGTGATAGACATCATTTTAATACTAGAAATAAAGATAAACTAGATTTTTCATATTATCTAAAGTACATACATCTTTTATGGGGTACTGTGTTAAATGTTACAACGAAATTACCTTGTGATATATTGCAGTTAAATGAAAGAAAATTTAAAACTCATATTAAAAGTACACTTTGTACACAAGCATATCACAAATTAGAGGATTACATCCAAGATAAGAATGCTTGGAAACATGCTGGTTTTGCTCCATAGGATAATCTAGAATCTAGACAAAATCAAACTGATTGCTAATTTAATTGTATAATTTATTATTTTTTGTTACATGCCATTGATTTTACATTCTGTGATTACTTCCTCATACACTGACTTATTATTAAATGTATTTTTTTTGAAAAATCGACTACTTTTATAATGTTTGTAAATATGTGAGCACCATGTATCTATTACATAATTAATTTATCTGTCGTTGCTTAATTTTTAATTCTCTTTACCTATTGGTAGTGGAATAGTAATTAATTCTAAAGTAAATTTATTCTAGGTGCATCCTCTTCACATATAATTATTAAATAATGTACCTTTACAAGATATTGTAAAACATTGTAAAAAAGTACCTAACGGTGGAGTTTCTTGCCCATTCTTCTCCATAAGAAAACTACCTTTTGGAAGAGGCGACTAGAATCAATTCTATTTTTTTGTAAATTTTGACGTTCATAAGTGCCTTATAAGGGCCTATTGGAAATAAATGATTTGACTTTAACCATAGCATGTAAAAGTCCAAACGTATTTTCAATGTTGACTCGATATCAGCGTCACCAACTTAGTTCATTTTGTAAGATAAGGTGCTAGTCTCTGAGTTAACAATTAACATTCTTAATTATTGTACGTGACTTATAGGTAACTAAATTTTAACGAAAACTATTGTTTAGATAAGCGCTACAATAACAAGCGCATTACCTACTTCAGCAAAAACGTTGACCGACAGAGCGCTGCACAGATCGTACAGCATATCATTAGCATCAAGTTGCTCGCACACTGACGTGACGCAAACTTCTCTAAGTCCTACAATTACATTTACATAACACGATCTACTTAAAGGTTACAGTCGCGAAACATCTTTTATGTTTATCTCATTGTATGGCCCCCACAGCTAACGTTTATAATACTTAGTTTTGTGGTTCGGTGATGAACTGCGCCGCTTCGCGGAGGCACACGTTAAAGCGTCACGTCATCATCATCACAGTTCTTATTCGTTTAATTGAACAACTGGAAACTACGACTACAGCCATGATTGCATTCACATTATCTAGTTTTTATAAATTATCGGATGATTCAAAATCGTATCTGGTTAAAAACCTGATTACGTGCGCCGAGTTGGCACTTGGCACAGTGGCAATAACAAGCACAAATTCGAACCAATCTTTATGAGGGTTGGTCTCTGGATCTTGGTTTTTAGTGTCGCTATTTTACGTAATTCGTCTTAGGAAGATTGGAGAAGTGTAAAAAAAAAGAACATAAATTATGTATCCCCGCGATCTTGTATATCGTTTACTCACGAACGGTTTTAATGTTTTGGGTTTAGAGCAGTACCTCCAGTCTTCTGAGCGGCCGTAGGTAATTATTTCAAGGTCACTGCAGAGACATAATACTGTTCCGGTAGACCCTGGAGTGTACGCTGTCGTCCGTCGCGGTTATTGCGTAACGTAGAGAAAGCGCGCGGAAGCGAACGGTGCGTGAGGCGGCAGTCGGGCCGTCGATCGGTGAGCAGGCCCGCGGCGCAGTATAAATAGGTAACAGTATTACCTATGTCTTCATAGAAAACGGCCGAAACGTCGGGTTTCGAAATCTCCGTATATATCAGTACGTCTACCATGAGATGACATCAAAAAATTACTCGCTAGCGTATTAACGTGAATCAAATAGATTTCGATAATGTCAAAATTCGCTAGCGTCTCTGTAAACGATTTATGTGAAAATATATTGTACAGCGCAACTAGCGGTCACAGGAAGAATGATTAAAATTCGTACACACTGCTACACATCAAGCTATACATTTCCAGTATAAGCTGACCTCGCATTGTACGGAAATCCGTTACAATGCGATATCAGCATAAACTGGAAATGTATAGCTTGATGTGTAGCCGTGTGTACCATGACCACTATAGATTTCGATAGGTGAGAAACTACTAACGTAATCTATTCGATAGTCAGTCACTAACGCTTTTCAGCAGCAACGGCACCATGAGTCACTTATTTGACAGACGCTATCGAAAAATACGCTTGTGATAGTAGTTACGTAGCTCACTAACATTTTGAGTTGTGAAACATGTTTACATTAAAATTATGTACGTTTTTGAGTCTATTAAAGTCAAAATAATGTCTGGAAGAGCTTATTTATGTGACTCAGGCTGGCTGGACAAATCTTCAAAATAGCTCGCATTTGACTAGGTCAATTGGGCACTTTATGTGACGGCTAAACACCCTTATTTCAGAATTTGTGACGCTGCAGAATCTTAGATAATCGATCGAAAACGTGTCCAGCCAGCTTGAAATACCACTTTTCGCTGGTCTCTCAATCTCGGTAATGGAAGTGATTTTGACGACTTTTTGCATATCAACGGGCGTCACATAAATTTGTGACAGGCATCGAGCTAAAAGTTTTGTGATACGTATACAACGGTTTAGTAGAAAAATGCAAAAATCTGTGTCCAGCCAGTTTGAGTTTACGTATAAAACTTCTGGCTGGCACTTCCGAATCTCAATAACGGGAGCGTTTTCGAATATGGTTCCTTTACTAACATATAGTGACGCAATGTGTGACAGTAATAAGGCTCGTGCAGACCAGCGCGACAAGCGACGAGACACAAAGGCACCGCTCGTCGCGCAACGAGCGGTGTCTTTGTGTCGCGTCGCGTGTCGCGCTGGTCTGCACAAGCCTATAACGTTTGATTTATGGCGTCACATTAAGGGTTTACGAGAAATCAATAAAAACTTAATGTCCAGCCAGCCTGAGTTCAAGCTGGCTGGACACACATGTATCTCCGCTGCCTGATGATCTACGGCCTTCGAAATAAGTTAAACATTTTGTGACGGGGACGATAACGATAACTTGAATTTGTGGCGTAGTTTCAAAGACATTGATCAAAAATAGAAATTTTCCCATACAAACATCCATTAATATTGTGAGGTGACCATAATTTTTACATAAATAAAGGATTTCTTTTTAATCGACTAATCGGCCGGTAGCAGCCACGCCTGCTTTGTATTTGATTTTCCCGTTGTGGTACAAGACGGGGGTTACTGAAGTGCAAAATGGAGTTGATCGTCGTCATTTTTGTCATTTGAATCGCTGTATAAGTACAAATAAATAAATGTGATTTTATTTACCTTGAAACTACGCAGTTTCTCCGTCGTTTTCATAGAAAAGTGCAATAACTACGCGCTCAAAATGTATGGAACAGCTGATTTATTTTTAAATAACCGACGAAAAATTACAACGCCAGGAGATTCAGAATCATGTAATGTATCCATGGTAACAGTTTTCGCGTCGATGTCCGTGCCACCCTGTATAAATCTTGTTAAAATATATATCAGATTTTATTTTCACCGTTTATAATGCTCTATTCGCTAAGAAATCCTACAGAGGGCTCCCGGCATCTCATATGAGACTAGGTGAGCCCTCCAGGAGGGCTCTCCGCACCGAACGTGTTAATAGCTCATAGTAGAGGTACTGTACGCAACAATTTCGGGTGCGCGGCAGTTACGCACGGACGCGGAAAGTTTATCCGACCGTAGGTAATTATTTCAAGGTCACTGCCGAGATATAATACTGTTACTTTACTTTACTAAACTGTGCCCGCGGGCGCCCGACGCCGCGGCCTTGAGGCTCAAGGTTGCCGCGATTCGTCGGCGGCGACCTCTCCTTGCCTACAGACGTATAGACTGGAATCGATTTCGTCGCTCAAACTTCATGTCTATTATTAGAGACATCTTTATTAGTTAAAATATCAGTTTAAAGAATAATACGAGTATATTCGTATATTATTATACTCGTATATTATTTTCTACTTCTTCTTCTGTACTTTGTTTTTTTTTATGATCCATCACCATGACGACCTCCCATGTAATATTTTAGATAAGTACTTACATTTCAGTCAGTTCCGCTTTTTAGGGTTCCGTAGTAAAAAGGAACCCTTATAGTTTCGTCATGTCCGTCTGTCTGTCTGTCTATCCGCGGTCTAGCTCCAAAACCATTAGTACTAGAAAGCTGTAATTTGGCGTATATATTAATTAAGCCGACAAAGTGATAAAATAAAATCATTAATTAGCATACTTTGCTTATTTCCACAGTATTATGTCTTATGCAGGGATGGGCCGAAATTCGGTTCACATTCGGTTCAACCGAATTTCGGCAGCTTGAACCGAACTTCGGCATTCGGCCGAAATTCGGTTCAGATGCCGAACATTCGGCATAAGAAAAATAATACCTATTTGAATTATTTTGACTGAAATTTAATAGAATTAGAATAGCATTACCTACTGTAAAATAAAATTATGTCTTTTACTCACTCATGGTCGTTTATTTTAGTTAGGAACATTGTAAATGTAAAACTTAAATTAAATCAGTTCGTCTTTTTACATTACTCTTAAAAATCTTTTCTTCTTATTAGGCCACGCGGTGGAAGCGCGGTTTGCGGGCGGGGTACATCTAGCAATAATTTAAGTAAATGCGTAAACAAGTTACGACGTGTCGCTCTCGAGAAAGCGCGCGAAATTGAACCGAAGTTCGGCCGAACTTCGGCCGAACTTTTCTATTTAACCGAATGTTCGGCCGAAGTTCGGATTCGGTTCAAACCACATTCGGCCCATCTCTAGTCTTATGGCGTTTTGCTGTGGGGATCGGCAGCTGACGTAGATTCAATTTTCATTTTACAGAAGAGGGCAATTCGCGCGATCTACAAAATGAGTCCTCGTGAGTCCCTAAGAAATAAATTCAAAGAAATTGAAATACTGACTCAGCCTTCTCTTTATATCTTAGAAAGTATTTTGTATGTTCGCAAAAACCTAGGACTTTTCAAAATAAGAAGCGATTTCCATAATATAAATACACAAAATATACAATAAAATACCCAGGTGCATCAGAGAAAAAAATGAGTTAAATGAATTAAAAAAATCGCTGCTGAAATTCCTGACACAGAAGGCATATTACTCAGTACAAGAATACCTAACCGATTATAATTTGAATAAATATTCAAATAAATTGTAGATAAATATGTGCTTTAATAATATTAGTAATATCTTAACATTTTTTTCAATTTAATAATAATGTAATTATCTGCATGTAAATCATTTAATATTGTGATACTTATTTTTTAATTTAGTTGTAAGGACATTATAAATAATTAATATTTGTATGCCGCTATCGGCTAGACATGGCGAACTTATATTTTATTATGTACACCTTGTATAATACCTATGCTCTACAAATAAACATTTGATTTGATTTGATTTGATTTGAAGGACGTAGTAAACATGAAATTGTGATACCCAAATTTAGATTAACTAAAACTAGTACTTAAGTCATTTCTTATAAACGGTATCCGCTTTTATAACAAGTTGCCAAAGTCTGTTACAGAACTAAGCGATGGAAAGTTCAAAACCCACATCAAACGTGCCCTTATCAAAAAAGCATATTATAAGATTAAAGACTACGTTGAAGACAAGGAAGTCTGGCAATAATTCCTTCTGCACATGTGGCTTCCCTGGTACCTCATTAACGGCATGACAATGTAAATGTCTATTAACTGCTCCCAAATTGCGATGTTATTTTTTTTTTTTTACATTCTTCATTGACATAATCTTTTCAGTATTTGACATTATATACCTACAATTTTCTATATTTTTTTAAATTCAATTAGATTTGTTACAGCTGTAGTGGCAATCAACTCATTTGTTTTAAATAGGTTCTTATTTTTATTATTTTGTTTATCTTTTATATAGATTCTATTCTTTTAGATTTTGTGAATGTGAGAACTTTGTAGGCTGTAAACTTGTGTACCATTATTTATTTTACTAAGTACCTGGTACTTGTTGATAGGCCTACACTGTCCTCCCATACCTATTAACACTGTAATTTGAAAACATTGTATTATTTTGAAAAGAGTAACCGTGGAGTTTCTTGCCGGCTCTTCTCCATAGGAAGCGACCAATTGGAACCGTGCACCTAGCTTCTGACGTTTCATAAGTGCCCTTGTAGGTTTATGTGAAATAATTTGATTTTATTTTTAAAAAAATTTTTTCGTGTTCCTCCCTTACGCGTAAAGTGGAGATGTTTTTTTTTTCTGTCCCATGGTGTGAGGTATAATTGGAAAGGTCTTTCAAAAATATTATGAATTATGTAAAAACCATTTTTGGATTCAGGGATACGTTTGCAAAATATTAAGCTTTAAAGTGCTAATTTTTATTTGAGTCAAGTGTCCGGGGGACACACTTGACTCTAACAAAAATTCGCCTTGCCAGCTAAATGGTTGGTTTTGGATATGTGAAAAAAATCACAGCAGTAGTTTATATAACGAAATTAAAAGGAAAACTATCACAGCTAAGTAAGCTCTACTAGTTAACGAGTAATAATCGACCAACTTAACTTTGCAGTTGCAAAAACATTTTTCCCATACATTCCGTACGGGAGAACATGTTTTTCAACTGCAAAGTTAAGTTTGTTTTTGGGATAAATTCATCCCAACTACGGAACCCTTCATTGTGCGTGGTCCGACACGCACTTGGCCAGTTTTTAATGATGAAACGAGACGTACAACTGTTTTGCTTGCCGCGGGGCGGAATGTACACGCGTATTTTAATTGAATGTCAACCTCCACGTGGTGGGGGTTGCCTCACGGTATTAAGTTCTCTAAGCAACCATAAATCGATAGGTACATTGAAAATAGATTGAATACAGTAGTCTGACAAAATGTACACACGGCTTCACATCAAGCTATACTTTTCCAGTTTAAGCTGACCTGGCATTGTACGCAAATCCTATTATACAATGCGAGATCAGCATAAACTGGAAATGTATAGCTTGATGTGTAGCCGAGTGTACACGCATGCATACGTGGAACAATTGAAGAAGGTAAGGTCAAGGGGCTTGACGCCCAAGTGGCGAGCTGCTGGTATTGATAGTGACGTCACGAATCCATTAAAGCTGCAATAAATGAAAATTTTAAAAATACGACCTCCTTATTAATATAATTCTCTAACTTTTCAATTAAAAAGAATATCCCAGTGCTTCATACCTCCAAAGAATATCTATGACTTGGGCAAGTTTTTATAATTTGTGGTCAACTTTCGCTAGTGTAACTTTTCCCATGAAAATTGCTCGAAAATGTACCTACTACAATTTTTACCCAACCGAAGCATTTTCAGTAAATGTTTTTTGTTATTGAACAAGTCTTCTAGCTGCGAAAAATGTATTACCACAGGAAAGGCCCACTTCAATAAAAAATCCTGAAAAAAAAAAAAAAACATTAAAAGCCCTGATTTCTTTTTAATTATTATTTTTTTCTTTGAGCACTATGTAAAGTGATTGAAAAAACAAAAATTGGTCATAACTATTGAACCGTAAAAAAAGCATAAACATACTCAGGGTTAAAAAGTTTGGAAATGACCTTGCCCACAATGCCCACGCCCCTATTCGATTTGATCCATACTTTCAGGGACATCCTGTATACCTACGCTCATTTCAATAGCTTTTGGAGCCAGTTTAGGAATAATTAGATCTCGGAAAAGTTGATCTCTATCGGCCGATGGATCAGTCTAGTCGGATCAATATTGCACAAATACCGGATTGTGGCGGTCGGACAGTGCGCGAGGATCGCGTGACCCGCTCCGACACTTGCGCGCAATTTCTAATGACCGTTGAAGCACAAATCCCTTCATCCTTCACTATTAGCAGTTTCCTTTACGCTTTGCTTCAATAGTGTGTAATTTATTATCGACTTTCCGGTGGACTTAAGTTTAATTGTTATAAACGTACGAAAAAGAAAAAAAATATCAGAGATAACTGATGAAGAAGCAGTGGAATAAGCAAGCTATGACTTGCTAAAGCAGTCACTATAGTAAAGATGGCAAGCAGGCGGCTCGGTGATCGATAACGAGCGCAGCACACGACCCAGACGACGACGGCGCCTCCAGACGTCAGCACGACCCAGCCGACGACGGCGCCTCCAGACGTCAGCACGACCCAGCCGACGACGGCGCCTCCAGACGTCAGTCAGCACGACCCAGCCGACGACGGCGCCTCCAGACGTCAGCACGACCCAGCTGACGACGACGGCTCCTCCAAACGTCAGCACGATCCAGCCGACGACGGCACCTCTAGACGTCAGCACGACGCGCGACGTTGAAGCACGCATCGTGAGCGTTGTGTGCTTATTTGCACATCACGACGAACACATTAGATTTTTGGTATAATTAGATTTTTGAGATTTGATCAAATCAAATCAAATCTTGATCTACCCGCAGTGAAATACGAACAGATCGTTGACATGTGGTTGGGTGAAGTTGGTTTCGAGCTGGGCATGACTAGTGGGTGGGACTGTGGCAGTAGTAGCGACACCGCACGTCGACATGCACACGGCTCTACAAATATAGCATTTAATATACAGTGAAAACCGTTTATAACGGCTTCGAAGGGACCGTCGGATTACGGTTGTTATAGCCGATAGTCGTTATAACCAAAAACTATGTTAAGTAAACAAAAATGTTGGACCTTTAAATTTCGTCGTGAAAACCGGTACGACGTTTTTTACTAATTATGTATTATTAATCATATGTCACAGTACGCACAGCTTCCTCAAATGTAATTCGCTCGTGCACACACAAGTAGAACACTGCAAGACGACTGATTTCAAGGTTGGCAACACGCCTGCAGGGAGAGGAAAACAATGCCTAGGAGTGAACCGTCAGCAACGCGAACGGTTACTGACACTGTCGTTTTGGGCCCACGAAAATGATGAGATGAACCTGGATACGAGTGGCAAATGATTACAGGAATAAGAAAATATCACATTCCAGGAGAAGTATAGGAATATAAGACGGTTCATAAAACATCTTTGCTTTCATCAAAAGATTCCAGTTACATTGTGCGCGTAAGCAGAAATTTCAATGATATTTGCAAGGAATATGATTTTGATCCATTCACAATTAGTGTGAATTCGGCCAGAAGGTGCTTAAGCCTCAAATTCTTCAAGTAGCGATAGGTTATATTATTGATCTTGTGTTTATTTTTTTAACCGACTTCCAAAAAGGAGGATGTTATATGTTCGACGCGTATGTTTGTTTTTTTTTTTATGTATGTCCACCGATTACTCCGTCATTTGTGGACCGATTTTGAAAATACTTTTTTTGTTTGAAAGGGTATGCTCCCAAATTGGTCCCATATAAATTTTATTAACTTTGCTTGGGTAGTTTTTGAGTTAGCTACAAAATACGTATTTTTTTTCCCACTTAGTATTTAGATGATATGATAAGTTCCTGACACTGGTAGTAGGTAGTGGTATTCGAATGTGTGTGGGGTAGGTACCACAACTAAAAAGAAAAATTAAAACTACCGACTTCCAAAAAAAACACTACAAAGTGAAAAATAACTTTAATTTCGGAAGTCGGTGGCAAAAAACGAAAACACAAAACCCAAGACACCGACTTCCAAAATTAAAGTTATGTTTCACTTTGTAGTGTTTTTTTTGGAAGTCGGTAGTTTTTTTTTTGTACAAAGTTTTTCTCTATTACTTTAGTCATATAGTTGCTAGCCAAGTATTTATATTGCTTCTCTAATTAAGGTGATGTGTTTTTTTGCTCACACCATACATTATTATAATATATGTCTATACGTGAGGATTTGTAATTGGCTCTCTGGTGACTATGGTCTCCTTTTTTGTCTGTTTTTATTAGCTGTGAGTCCTCCATGTACTAAATAAATAAATAATGAAACCAGTGTATGATATTGACAACCGGTTGCCTGACGTGTTACGCTTGCGCGACCCAATCAAAGGAGCCGAAAGCATATCGCAGCTATTCCAACATTATAGTATCGCCGGTTATCAGCCGTGCCTGTGTACCAATCTGTCTTGTGCTGCGATATCGCGACATTATTCTTAATTTCTATAGTTTTTTCAACAAGTAGCTTTTTCGTATACATACTTTGCCGGGTAATTGGTGTTTGTTTAATTTATAACTGTTACTGTTTGTAAGTATGTTTGCACGAGTCATATAACGAGACTGATAACTGGCTGCTACTATGTAATTAAAGTCTCGTGCAGACTAGCGCGACGCAACAGCACGACGCGACTCTAACAAAACAATTTCTAAGAAAACTTCACGGTAGAGCAATTACCGGTGTCGCGTCGCGCCAGTCTGCACAAGGCTTTAGAGCGAGCGCAATGAATGAGTGTGTGTGCGAAGTAATCAATGCGTTGCATTGGTGGGTACTACGTCCCAGTTAGGCTTGCGCTTGCCAGATGGCCGGGAAATCCGGGAATGTCCCGGAATTTTGCGTTTCGTCCCACGGGACACTACAGACAGAAGTCTAATTAGACTAGATTTTTCACGACAACACACACGGCTGCCAAGTAGGCAAGCCGCAATCCGTAAAAATGGCAAAATTCAGTGACAAAAATATTTAAATAAAAAAGTAGTCTGTTAAGAGTTTTATAAGCCAAGAGAGGATTTTTTTATTTTTGTTCGACACTTGTGCCGATTCCCTTGTTCACAAACTAAACTAAATTTAAGTTCAGTGCATCTTTTTCTTTCTATTTCATTAAGAAAAGGACAGAAGATAAATTTTAGTTTAGTCCTGTCAAATTAATCAGCGCCTGTCACTACTCCATACAAGTTTAGACGTGATTAAAAAATTTCCAACTAAAATTACATCAATTTACGTCAAGCGCTGATTAATTTGACAGGACTAAACTAAAATTTATCATTTGTCCTTTTCTTAATGAAATAGAAAGACAAAGATGCACTAAACTTAAATTTAGTTTAGTTTGTAAACAAGGGAATCGGCACCAATTTCACATAATATTATTTTTAGTTAATTTATTAGTGGGCGAATCGACCAATAAGCCGTGAAAGCGAGGTGCTCAATTTTGGTAATCTATACATATAAAATGCTTTGTCTTGAATGACTGACTGACGGGTCAACGCACAGCCTAAACCGCTGATTGTAGAGACCTGAAACTTGGAGGGTGTGTTCTTTGTATGACGTAGGCATCTCATAAGAAAGGATTTTCCGAAATTCTACCCCTAAGAGGGTGAAAAAGGGGGGCAAAGTTTGTATGGGACAACGTGATTCAAATAGTCCAATCTACTTCAAATTTTGCATACTTAAACCTTTTTTAACAGAATTGCTGGAAGACGTATTTCGTATTTTATTGAAATTCATCCCCTAACGGGGTTAAAAAGGGGTAGAAAGTTATTTTGGCGATGATTTGCTTCGAAGTTGAAATCAATACTCCTTAGTTTAAATTACATTTTAATTTGACACATGTTTGAAAACTCAATCCGATTTTATTCAAAAAAGGTTGAACTCACTGAAAAACATAACCAAATACTCTTTTTAACCGACTTCCAAAAAGGAGGAGGTTATATGTTCGTCGCGTATATTAATTTTTTTTTTTTTTATGTATGTCCTCCGATTTCTCCGTCAATTGTGGACCGATTTTGAAAATTCTTTTTTTGTTTGAAAGGGTATGCTCTCGAAATGGTCCCATATAAATTTTATTAACTTTGCTTTTATAGTTTTTGAGTTAGCTTCAATAATACGTAGTTTTTCCCACTCAGTATGTGTATGATAAGTTCCTGTCACTGTTATTTACATAGCAGGTAGTGGTTTTCGAATTTGTGTGGGGTAGTACTACAACAAAAAAGTGAAAAATAAAAACTTTTTACGAAAAAAAAACAACCGGCTTCCAAAAAACACTACAAAGTGAAAAATAACTTTAATTTCGGAAGTCGGTGATAAAAAACGAAAATTCTAAACAAAAGACACCGACTTCCGAAATTAAAGTTATTTTTCACTTTGTAGTTTTTTTGGAAGTCGGTTGTTTTTTTTTCGTAAAAAGTTTTTTTAGTTTTAATTGTAAAAATATCTGTGTTTGATTTGTTCTGTAAAATAATACCTATGGAGAAGATAATCATCTGCTATATTTTCGTTCGCGAAAATCGAGACGAAAAGGTTGAGTTATATTAGGAACAATCAGGCGCAGTTTAGAGCGGACAGTTATATACACTTGCAAGATGCGATCAGCTGGGTCAAAAGGTGGTGCTGCCTTCTTCTTTTACTGGGGGCCACGCTATATGCATGAGCGGACAGAAGACGCCATGACGTATGTGCGCCACTACGATAGACTTGACCATCATCATGCAAGCTCGGCTTGACGGGAATTCAAATGCTCAAGAATTCTCCATGTTCTTCTAAAAGTTGGTGAAGGCACTCTACCAGAGACTCTTGGTAGAGTAGTTCCCACTTTAGAAGATCTTATTCGTCTGGTATACGGGGACATCAGTCGAATACCGTACCAAGATAATTCTAGGGCGTGTTCCCATTTTAATGTCAAAATGATCAAGCTACAGCGAGCCGAAGCTGTGTAACTGAACCCAGCTCAAAGTCGTGTCTTTGCAGAGAAACGTCAACGAGGTGGAAATTCTAACAGGTTGTAGCGATGGCGTGACAGTGTTTATACCGCGTATACCACTAATTCCCCACAATTACCAGTTTAAGCGCGTGCAGTTCCCTGTGAGCGTATGCTTTGCGATCAACAAGTCATAGGGACCGACACCGAAGGCTGAAGGCTGCGGGTGTCGACCTCAGGACAAGCTCCGCGCACGACGCAAACGCGGCGTAGAAATTGTGTTTTGTCAAATGTGTAATTAATTGAATCGTTTACATTTAGTAGGTATAACAACTAGACTGTCATTTTCTTTCTACAAGGACACTCTTGAGACAACAATCAATAATCTTGACCTTGAAGCTCCATCGCTTGCTACGGAACGATACGATCATAGAAATATATCTATGGATACGATAGTGGTGTGCCTACACGGTGCCAGATTCCACACAGCTTTTCTCATTATTGCAAATGGGTCACACCCTGATGTGAGGGACGTGGTTAACAACTAAGAACATCATAACACGTACCTATGCTGGTAGGTCAGACAGTTCCTCACGAGTGGTTCGACAAAGATAGCACACAGTCACGTCAGACGTGACTTACTGCTAATAATGAGCAGATTCCTCTACAGTGGATGCCGGGCATACTTGGGAGAAGAGCATAAATATATAGAGCTGTGGAGAGTACCGGCGGCGGCGGGCACACAAGTTGACCCACTGGGATAACAGATGCTTTTATGAAACACTACTTTCCAGGCTTGTCTTAATGGAAAATAAAAACCTCGGAAGGTCGAACTGAACTCGAAAGATTTCTACTTCCACACACAGCCCGTGCGAGACTCACAATCAGGGTTGGAAAAATCACAATTTTTTTGCAAAAAATAAAAAAATCATTGTTTTTTTGCAAAAAATCCAAAAGATCGTGATTTTTTGGATTTTTTGCTTGAGCCTTTAAAATCCACCTAAATTGTGCGTCAAAAACGAAACGTTTCGAGACAATTATTTGGGGCTATCGCATCGTTAGCATATGTGGATCCTTTTCCACTTATGGATTTGTACATTCTAAAATCAATTCAATTCAAATCAAATCTTTACCAGAAAAGAAACAGAAACAGATTAGGAACGGAAAAAGCTGTAATGTTGGTGTTTTTGTTTAAATATTAGAATTCTAACACAAAGTGATTTTTAACACACATTTTTATGTATCTAACAGAAACCTAAAATGAAAAAAAAAAAAAAAAATTGGTTGCCTGTAAAGTCGGTATACGGGCGAAAGTTTTACGTGACAACGACTTTGAGTGGTAAAATAATTTTAATGTGAATATTCATTCGTATAGTAGGAAGAAGGATGAAATAATAGTAACAATTTAAAACATTTATTTATACACATGAACCGGTGTGTATGCCTATCTCTCTCACTCTCTCTCTCTCGCTCTGTCTCTCTCGCTCTTAGGCGGGCTAACTGTGCTCGAGTGGAAGGGACGCGTGCCTTTCACTTTTTATGTCTGTCTCTCTCGCTCTTAGGCGGGCTAACCATGCACGCGTGCCTCTCACTCGCTCTCATTGTGAGCGCATAACGTGAGCGGAGCGTAACGCAGTTTCTTGAAGTGTCACCCGGCAAACCAATTTATAAGACGTTGTCACGTCAAAAAAATGTTTTAACACCCTTATTTTATACATCAATGTGTGTTACAGATAAGAAAGAAATAATATGTAATGATTTTTATCGAAAAATCACTTGATTTAAATCGTGATTTAAATCAAAGTGATTTAATCATACCAACCCTGCTCACAATATGAGTATAGCTTGATATGGGCGTGAGTGAAGTTGGCGATGCGTGACGATTTGTGCAATTGTCAACCATAAACGGACCAGCATTATTTCATTAAGTTAAAAATCTATACAAATATTTTATTATTATTATATGTATACATTAATTTAATTTACAGGGATATTGGTGCCGATTCCCTTGTTCACAAACTAAACTAAATTTAAGTTCAGTGCATCTTTTTCTTTCTATTTCATTAAGAAAAGGACAGAAGATAAATTTTAGTTTAGTCCTGTCAAATTAATCACAGACGAAACGAAATTGTGGACCACAATACAAGACTCTGCTGATCTACTAAAGGCGAAAAGTACCGCACAGGAATCGCTTAGCTACTGTAATCACTATTTTACAACAGTGGGCAAAATCCTATCGGAGCGGATACTTCAGCGACTATCAACTTCTGAAGAAGCACTATCCGCTGATATCGACACAAACCACAAACATCTCATCCGTTGATTCAATGTTCACAACGCCTACAGAGATGTATGAGGTTGACTCTATTATACGAAACCTCAAACACGACAGTGCACCTGGTCTAGATGGAATTAAATCGTCTCTAATCAAAATGATAAGGACCATTATTTTGGAACCATTCACTTACATTTGCAATATGAGTATGTCGTCAGGAGCTTTTCCAGAACATTGGAAAATAGCACTAGTTTCTCCGATTCATGAAGCTGGACCTAACAACTCCCCGGATAACTACAGACCTATATCTCTGCTTTGCGTTTTCTCAAAAGTCCTGGAGAAATGAATGAATAATCGTATGGTTAATTACCTAGAAAACCACTCACTTCTCTCAGAAAGGCAATTTGGGTTTAGAGAAGGAAAATCGACAACTGATGCGGTCGAACTGCTGACGAACATTACATCTAAACATACAGATGATGGCGAACGTTGTCTTGGAATATTCTTAGACCTTGCCAAGGCGTTCGACACCATCTCTATTCCTATCCTTCTTGGAAAACTCGAAAGGTTAGGAATAAGAGGAACAGCGCTTGACTGACTTCGTAGTTACCTGAGCAACAGGCGGCAATGTGTTAGAGTTGATAATTTAGTCAGCGATGAAAGGAAAATCAACTTTGGAGTCCCGCAGGGGAGTATACTTGGCCCAACCCTATTTATTATATACATGGACGATATACTCAAAATGACCATCCCAAACGCTGACCTCATTTGTTACGCTGATGACACTGTGATAATATTTCACGGCACCGATTGGGAAGACTTATACAAGAAAGCAGAAGCAGGAATGATCAGGATCGCTAAATGGTTCAACACGAATTTGCTTACACTAAATGTCACACTAAAAAGTCCAAATACATAGTCTTCAGGAAAACTCGGGCTACCAGGATACCGTTATGGAATTTAAAGATTCACGGAGAAAATTGCCATAACACATTTTTTTGCACTGATACTCAATGTTCATGCAATAACATCGACGGAGTAGATGAAATAAGATACTTACGAGTTATCATAGACCAACACTTTTCATTCAAACCACAAATTAGGGAACTTGTTAATTCGTTCGGAAGCAAATTTTCATAATGAAAATGATACGGGACAGTGCATCAATCAGTAGATATAAAAAAAACTCGTATACAATATTGATTTAAATAGTTTACAGGCCAAATGCAGATTCAGAGTTCCAACTCCCCCAGTAAAATCCGCATATGCACAAAGACTCCCACATTTTCTGCACGTTCACGTCTATAACGAGGTGATCAAACAGTGCAATATAAGAAACTGCACTCGCAAACAAATAAAAAATAAACTAACATCCTGGTTGCTAAACTTGTCATCTGACGAAGCAGAAAAGATAATTACAGTGGTAAAATGAAATTATGCACACATACGTTCGTACCACTCGCACTTTCTGCCTTACACACACATACTTTCGCTTAAACACCGTCAAACTCACCATCACATGGTCACACACTTACACTCACCCTTATTCACAAACCTGATCACATACTTACACTCTCAGTCATTCACAGCACATATACACAGTTACACTCACACTCATTTACATAACACGTATTTTCTAGTTTTATTATTATTATTTTCTTTGTATACTAGATTTGTTTATGTTTTCTTTAATTTTTATTCTTAGATTTTTACTGCGCCTTTTTATTTTATTTCATTTGTAATTTGAAGAAAACTTTTTTTTTACTTTTTCTACCGAACATGTTTTGAAATAAAATAAATGGTAAAACCTCCATATTGGTGCCCAAGATACAGGCTTGCCTAGTTTGGGGCCAATGTAAACGCTTTGTAATATTTTTTCTAGCAATAAAGATTTTATAATTTTTTATTTATTCACATGGAGGTTGTCAGAAGTGTGTGACGTCATTGGAGTTTTTTAAGCAATGTTAATTGGTTTGGGTCGATCACAATCGCGACACTTTGTACTCTGCGACCTCTGAACTTGTACATAAAGAAGAAAACTAATTGCCATCAGATAGTCACAGTGCCGTGCTGAGAGCAGTGGTGGCCTTTTGGTAACGGCCGCCACTTACCGAGTTGTAGCTCGTAGGTTCGAAATGTTCGAACCCAGACAGGCGCTTTACATTGTGTAAATGATTTCATCACCACTGCTCTCAAAACGGTGAAGGAAAACATCGTGAGGAAACAAGCATGTCCTAGAACCAAAAATTCGAAGACATGTGACATCTACCAACCCGCACTGGGTCCGCGTGGTGGGTTACGGCCCACTCCCTCTCACCGAGAGGAGGCCTGTGTCCCAGCCATAGGTCCCAGCAGTGGGAACATTATGGGCTGAGTATCGAGTTACAGTGCGGTGCTGTGCAGATGATGCTAAGAGATGGCCGCACTGGGAGTTGGTATATATTTCACACTGCTACTGAACCTTTTACCAGAGCTAGAGAAGATACTAGGTAAGCTCAAAATAATACACGTTTGATTCTCAACTAGGCTCAATCTGCACAACTTAGCACGGACAGACATTGCGGATGGTACAGTGCGAAGGACGTCACGGTTGGAAACTGGAACTTGACAATGAACTGGGGAAAAGTCGAAAAGAAGACCCAGATTGTCATTCTAGTAAAAGTTTGCTAAAGTATTATTAGAATGCGCGTAACTCACATCGGGGACGCAGCAACGATCGATCATTGATCATCGCGCCGCACTTTCACTGTCCGTATCGACGCACGCGACGAGATAACGTGTGATTATAAGATCAGCGAATACTAGACGAAGGCGGCTGCGAATCAGACTCGAGATAACGCACTATGTTACGTTACGTGTGACCTAATAACATGCACGACGTTATCGCGCGCCTGGCTCGCGGGGGGCGCCGCAAGCGTCACTGACCGCCCCGCTACACGCTTGTTGCCAGAGCCTCGCTGATCAAGGAATAACGTGAATCAGTATCCAAGCAAACGGCAGCTCTCTTAGTAACTGGTTTGACATGGACGACTCTCAGTCTCGACTCAGCTACATCATTTGTACTTTACGAGGGACTAGGCTAGCATTACTTGGATTTTAGCACTAACTTGGTGAAGCTAGAGAAAGCGACCGAGACCGACTTATCTGGGCAACCATTTGCAGTCTGCAGTAGCCACGCTTAGCAACAGTTTATTCTGGGTGACAAAATATAGGTACTGTAATAGTTACCATTAAAGAATATGGGCATAATGTAAAACATTTTAAAATTCCAATGACACAACATTGTCGCATACTGGAAATGTCAACATTGTTTGAATTGAGTATCACTATCAAGTTCGAATCGAATTTTCACGATTAGATAGGATTGTTATACCTCATTTGTGTAGTAGAGGCCGTGCGCGACGATTTGTTCGGTTTCCGCCACCAGTTCGACAAAGTTTAAGTACCTAATTGGACTACTGCAAAGTGTCAGGGTGTCGTTCACTGGTAATCATCTCACGTGGGATCTTATATTGTCACCGGCATATTGCTGGTTCTGCCTCAACAGTCAACTTGAGCGATCTCGATATCTTTCGGGAGAGACAGAGCTATAACATAGTGACGCATCATGGACACGATAAAGAACGCAGGACGAGCGGGTGGCGCGCCGCACGGGCGGACAGTCATCCTCGCACCACCGCTACCGTCAGCACTCTTTACGCATACTCAGTTAAAAAAATATTTCTGCGGCAGCGCAGCTACCACCCTTTCGGGTTTCGCCCAATTAGAGACAATATGCATTAGTGTGAGTACAGGGCGTATAACGAAAAAATTACGAACGTATTTTCTATTAGGCCGTCTTATTGTTTCACCGGATTTTACGACATTCCCACTAAATAGCAATGATTCTTAGATGGTAAATTTATTTATTTTTATTACAATTGCTAAAGTTGCTCGCTTCTACCTTCGGCCTGATCATCACTTACCATCAGGTGAGATGCAGGCCCAGAGCTTGCCAGTTGTGATAAAAAAAAAACATTTCTGATAAAAAAATCGTTTTCACAATCCGTTTTTATTAGAAATCGATTTCTGGAGCGGCTCCGACTCGCAGTTTCGACCGTCTCTAGTAATATAATTCGGTTGTAAGAGCATCGATCAAAACTATCCATTATCCAAACATAAACAAATACTTGCTTCCGCAATCTACTCTTGCCGTGGTTTTGTGAAATCGGTTTGTCTAGTTCGGATTATGGATACGATACGATTTGTGACTGAAATCGGGTTTTAGATACATTTCGATATACCTGACCTCCATCGCTAAAGCTCGGGAGTAAAACTACCTCGATAGAATGGGTTATTTTAGCCCCTCATGTAACAATCTATTATTTGGGTAAGGTTAAGTCATTAAGGCCTCTGCCTCGAATCTTGCGGGCAGCGGAGCGGCGGCGGCGGCGGCGCGGGAGCGGGGCGGGCAACGCAGACCCGTTCTCGAAACCAGCTGACAGATCGCGCGGCACTATAGCGGCGTAGTGTTGTGTTCGTGGTTGTGTCGTCGAAATATTTGTTTTTATTCGCGAACGAAATGTCTGAACAACGGCGACAACCTCTTTTTGATTCAAATTTATTCCTAAAGCTCGATTTTAAAATTGCACAACACTGCAATGCAGACGCGCGGGCGGTCATCGCAAGATTCGAGTCAGAGGCCTTAAGAACGAAAATCAGAATTCTCAATTCTGAAAGTACAGAGTGTACTGGGTGGTTCAGTATCTGTGTTACATACCTACTCAGATTGATTACAAAAATAAGTATGTTCACATATTAGATAGTTTATTAGTTAGTACTAGTTGTGATTTTTATGTTAGTCAGTACCCTAATTGCGTAATACAACACAACCACAATCTGTTTCGATTTGAAACAGATTGCTAATCCATTGCTTCATAAGTTGGAAAAAAAATCTCCTCAACAACGTAAATAACGCAGTGAATGTTGTTGAACTGTGAAAATGAAACAAATTAGGCAAAATTGTTTAGGATCTGCGGTCACCATGGGCGTTCCGCAGGGTTCAATTCTTGGTCCTTTCTTGTTTTTAATTTATATAAACGACTTACCTTATCACATAAGGGATAATCACAAGATCGTATTATTCGCAGATGATACTTCCCTCATTTTTAAAATCAAACGTCAGTTAGTCAACTTTGAACAAGTTAATGATGCACTCTCTAAAGTTGTGCACTGGTTTAATGTAAATAATCTTCTCCTGAACGAAAAAAAGACTAAACTCATTAAATTTTCAATGCCAAATGTCAGGCAGCTATCTACCAATGTCCAGGTTAATGGAACAGAGTTGGACCCTGTTGAGTCGACAGTTTTTCTTGGAATCACTATTGACGGTAAATTACAATGGGGTCCACACATAGAAAAATTGTCAGGAAGGCTAAGTTCGGCCGCCTATGCTGTTAAAAAAATTAGACAGATAACTGACGTAGAAACAGCCAGAATTGTTTATTTTAGTTATTTTCATAGTCTTATGTCATATGGGATTCTTCTCTGGGGAACCTGTGCGGACATTAATACTATCTTTGTTCTACAGAAAAGGGCTGTTCGAGCCATTTACAACCTAGGTCCAAGAGATTCCCTTAGAGAAAAATTCAAAGAAATAAATATTCTGACTGTAGCCTCACAATATATTTTTGAAAACCTATTGTATGTGCACAAAAATATATCCAATTTTAAGAAAATGTCCGATATTCATAGTTTAAATACCAGGAATAAACACAATCTTGCTGTACATCGTACACGTCTCCACAAAGTAGGCAACTCATTCATGGGTCAATGTATACGCTTTTACAACAAACTCCCCATTGACATTCGAAACTTACCCATTAAACGGTTTAAAATCTGTATTAAAACCAAACTTTGTAAAAAAGGGTACTATACAATTTCAGATTATTTAGAAGATAGAAAAGCTTGGGTTTGAACTGCTCGCTCTGCTAAGCCTTGTGATAAAACCATAAAACTAGACTTTTTAATTATTATGTAAAATCAACATATACCGGTTTTATAAACACATTGACATTGTTGAAAATTATATTCAAAATTACATGATTACTTTGTAAAGTATTATATTATTTTAACTATTGTGAATGTGAGGATTATGTGGATATTGTTTTTATTTCTCTGCTAGTTTTAGTGATGGTCTGGCAGTTTGAGTAGTTTATGCGGCCTACCCAAATGTCCTTTCTTTGGTATTGTTCGTCGAGTTGAGCTCCTTGAGTTCTGAGTTGAGCTCCACGATTACTGACAAATGCTTGCACTGACTGGACAGGTCCACTCAAATCTGTGTGGTTCTTTCCTCAAAAGACCTTTTCAGACACTTATCTACATGGTCCTCATATGGCCTGACCAAGATTATGTCTGGACTTTAAAAGAGACTGCGACCTCTGAGTTTGTTTCGGCCTTTCTTCCCAGAGTAGTCAGATAGGAAACGCCGAACTCATCTAGCTTATTTTTATTATTTTTTTATATGACGTGTAAAAGTGATTTCGATATCCTATTTACAGAATAAACAATTTCATTTCATTTCATTTCATTTCACGAAAATAAGTTACGCAATTAGGGTACCTACTGATCATTTTTAACCGACTTCCAAAAGGAGGAGGTTCTCAATTCGTCTGTATGTTTTTTTTTTTTTTGTTTTTTTTTTTTTTTGTATGTTTGTTACGCGATTACTAAGCCAATTATGAATAGATTTTGATGATTCTTTTTTTGTTTGGTAGATCATACTTCAGAGGTGGTCCCATATAAATTGTATTAACTTTGCTTGGGTAGTTTTTGAGTTAGCTTCAATTATACGTATTTTTTCCCACTTAGTATGTAGATGATATGATAACTTCTTGTCACTGTTATTTACATAGCAGGTAGTGGTATTCAAATTTGTGTGGGGTAGGTACCACAACTAAAAAGAGAAAAATAAAAACTTTTTACAAAAAAAAAAACAACCGACTTCAAAAAAAAACACTACAAAGTGAAAAATAACTTTAATTTCGGAAGTCGGTGACAAAGAACGAAAATTCAAAACCAGAGACACCCGACTTCCGAAATTAAAGTTATTTTTCACTTTGTAGTGTTTTTTTTTTGAAGTCGGTTGTTTTTTTTTTTGTAAACAGTTTTTATTTGTAAATGTTTCCTCAGGTAAATTAAAAAAATGGCTAGAAATGAATTAGGCCTGATCGATTTGTGTTGATAATAAATTTAATAAATCGCACAACGGAAAAAAAAAACTTTTTTCCAACCCTGATATAGACTACGTGGGAAAAACTTATAAAACTAACACCCAACTACGACAAAAAAGCAAACTAAAAAGGTATAAGTAAACAAGACATCATAGACAGACGAATTCAAAATCTGGAGTCACACGTAATCTGTTCGATTTATGGAACACGACGTGTGGTGTGACTCCGGATTTTTTATTTGTCTATGATGTCTTGTTTACTTATACCTTTTTAGTTTGCTTTTTTGTCGTAGTTGGGTTTTAGTTTTTATAACTTTTGTACGAGCTACGCCGTACATTGACCTTTGAGGTAGTTTGTACGTCATACTCGATAATGCACATCGATATTGTTTAGCTGTGCATTTCTCTAACATAGCATTTAAGTGGAACAAATGTCTAGTTATACTTAGTAGCAATAAATCCATCTGAAGACAAGGAAGTTTGGCAATAATTCCTTCTGCACATGTGGCTTCCCTGGTGCCTCATTAACGGCATAAATAAGTAAGAGTCTATTAACTGCTCCCAAATTACCATGTTTATTTTAATCTTTAATTTTTATTTTTTACATTCGTCCTTGACATATTTATTCTATTATTTGACATTATATACCTACGATTTCATTTCAACTCTTTATTTGTAACTTTTGTGGACATGATAATTATTCAGATTGATTACAATTGTAATAGCAATCATATAATTGCGTCTTATTAAAATAGGTTTTTACTTTTATTAATTTATTTATTTTTTGTATAGATTCTTTTCTATTTTGTGAATGTGAGAACGCTGTAGGTTTAGTGAATTGTAGACCTGTAGACCATTTTCTATTTTGTTAAGTACTTAGTACTTATTGAAAGACTTACACTGTCCTCCCATACCTAGTAACACTGTTATTTGAAAGTATTGTAAAAGCCAATTATTTTTAAAAGAGTAACCGTGGAGTTTTTTACCGGCTCTTCTCCATAGGAAACGACCAATTGGAACCGTGCACCTACCTTCTGACGTTTCATAAGTGCCCATGTAGGTTTATGTGAAATAAAATATTTTGAATTTGAATCAAGGGAATCATTCGTCTACTCATTTACATAACATAACATACGTAACAGGTTTAAATAACAAGTACATAACATTTTCACTGTTGGGCATTACAACCCCAACAACTTTTATTTTTATTTTTATTATTTTGGGGTTAAAATATATACATGTCGGAAATACGTTACTGAGTTGACTAATCGGGACGCCAGCGCCACCTAGCGGCGTTCGACAGAGTCTACAACATAACGCTCGACCGGAGCTAAGAAGGGTTGGGTTCGTCGGTGGCACTGGCGGTCAAGCAGTGAACACGTTTAGAAACTCGCGCATTCCGAATAGTCGTGTCGTGTACCTACAGTGTGTGAATTGCTTGTGTGATTAAGAGGAGGCTCCCTCAACTGTATGTTAATTTGCATTCATTTTCTGAAAAAGTCACGCATACAATCAAAATGGGACTTTAGTATATGATTTATTGGATCTTTTTCTTTCCATATACAAGACAGTTACGTAATTGCAACATTTTCGCTCGATTTATTTTTTATTCGAAAATCATGTCTTATTTAAAGATTACTCGGCTTTTATGTCTAAAATAATTATTGACAGCAAGAAAATAAATAGTTTATTATCCAGATATAAGATATTTTTTCTCTAGATCAATTATTACTTTAGTTATAAGGTGCAGCGGGCAATCTCGACAGCGGGAAATTTCAACTAATCTTAATAACTTCTACATTTTACTTTATTTGAATAAATGCCATCTATGACCGGATAGCTCAAAAGCAATTTTATAATTTCTAAATAGATGGCACTGCTAGACCCAATACTGTCTGATCGACACGGCCATTTTGTTTTCTTCTCTTTTTCTTGTTTGCACGTGCAAATTAGTGTCTCACATTTTTGCGAAAAAAAGTGGTAATTAATGTGTTTTTCGAAGATTTTCAAAGGTAAGGTCTAAGGTTTTCATTTAATTAAAGCCTATTTCATGTTTTTAGCTATTTTTTTCTGTTGTAACTTGCGTTTTAACAGCATTTTGGTGTGAGTTTGAATAACCCCACCTGGATTGTAGTGGCGGCTAATTTCAACTTTTTTGCAGTTGAAATTGCCCCACCAGATTTTATATGGAAATTAACAAACACTAGTGATGTGCATGTTTCGATATGTTTTGTCGATGTAAATACTTTACAAATATTTAACTTGTAGCTATATTATTGTAATCTTTCTATTCGCAGGATCGCAACACGATTCAAATCGATGCATTTCGAGGGATTTTTCAATTTCTTACTACTTTATTAATTTATTGCAGATGGTTCGCCACTATAGAAAAAAAACGGACAAGATTTTATTAAAATAATAACTTGATAGGTATACTTTTCTGAAACTTATCTAAAGACTGACGTTTTGTACACAATTTAAAAACGCGCATTTATTAAAAGCTAGTTATGAGAGTTAAGAAAGTTTAGATATTTTTAAGGTACAAATTTAAGAAGTGTTGTCTGAAAAAAATTCGATTGCATAAATCTTTGTTTGTAATTGAATACATAATTAGTAGGTGCCTGTCAATTCGACCAGTACTTTTTAAGAATTCAAAGATTAGTTTTAAGTTGATTACCTACTTTTTATAATGACTTTTGTTAATTTTCATATTTGTTAGATTATTAATTGCTGTTTTAAAACTAAAAAAGACAGATGAATCTTGGTCCTAAATTATAAAATTGCGTAACGTTTATATGACCGATTGTAGATTTAGGACGAGGGGTGCTCTGGTTTTATTTTAAATACATATTCCTTTCTTAAAATGAAGTTTTGATTTATGATTTGTGAGTAGATATAGTACCTTTAGTAGATAGCAGACCAAAATTATTTATTGGTGTATCTATCGACTTATTTTTTATTACGTTCCCATCACTATTAACTATGGCGAGCAGTCGAAATTACCCCGCCTAAACCTTTAACGTGTTTTTATTCAAAAATGAGCCTAGCTGCATAAATGACAAGATTCAATTTAGATTACCATCCCTATAAAAAAACTCTGCAACTGACTAACATCAAGCTAAGAGCTCTAGAAGAGAAATTATAAGATCAAGCTAAGAGCTCTAGAAGAGAATTATAATTATAGTTGAAATTGCCCCACGGAGGGGGAATTACAACAATTTTTGCCTTTTTTGACAAAAACACATTTTTAAGCCTATCTATTGAATATTTTTCAATATTAGTTTGTAAAAATAATACACAGATAATGACTCTGGAGCGTCAATACATTACATTTTTAATAAAACTATATCATCTAATATTTTTATACCTTCAAAGTTGTGGTTTAGGTTTTACCAGTCGCGATTGCCCCGCTGCACCTTAAACGAAATAAGAATTGAGACTTACGACATTTAGTTCCGTGCTCGAACACGACCAAAGAGCGCACGCGATATTCAACTTTATTACTGATGTGTTAGCGTTTACCACATAATGGAGTGGTGGGGTGCATCCGTGCATAGGGGCGGAGTTTGCGTGGAAATTATTTTTGGAGTGCCTGGTCATAATTTGATAGTAAATTATAACCTTATCTGAACTGTAAACGGTTTTTCTATTGCGCAATAACCAACACTACCCACAGTACGCCCACAGTAGTTAAAATATGGCTGATAATAACGAAAGAGACACCTACCCTCTCCGTCATACATATATTTTTAAAATGTGCTAATTTTGCCTTTTTATTTGATACCCAAAACGGCATAATTAAAAAAGAGATCATTACTTTATGTCATCTAGAGGGCGCTATATTCCAGTTTCCTAAGTGAGGGCGCTATAATCCCGAGAAATCGAGTTCGAGAATTCTCGAGACCCGAGAAATGAAAAACCTCGTGAAACCATAAACCCTGCTTAGAGCCAAAATATTCAAAGCCGCATCATCAACCCGCACTGTGGATTTCGACCCACTCCCTCTGACCCTCTGACAGAGAGGCCTGTCTCACAGTCACAGCAGTGGCAGTGGGAACATTATAGGTTAATTATGCTATGCTAAATATAAATAATATAAACTAAAGAAATCTTCCGAAACAGTTTCTCTCAGAACACCAACCTATTATCATTATCATGCCTTCACAGTCGGTATTTATTGTTTGTAAAGATAATTTTTGTGATATCAGTAGTCGGGCACTTAGAAACGGCTATCAATAATATATTTATGGTATAACACGCCAGAGATAGTGAGTACAATGCTAAGGGCAGTCAGCAGATGCGCGGGGCGGCGCAGCCTCACGTACGCTGATAACAGATAACAGGACTGATAGCAAGTGTCGTGTGATAAGGCAGGCGCCACGTTGAAGAAGGCTTGGCTGTGATTGCGCTGCTGTAGGTACTGCAGGTGCAGGGTAACACCTCGAGACGTTGATAACGACCGACGATCACGCAGAACAGACATGAGACACGACGCGAACTGCAGCGCAGGCACGTCCGACATATTTATTACAGTTCGCATCAGATGCAAAGGTTTTCCTGTTACCTTTCTGTTATTCCTTTGATTGGATCATACTAGTCTAGAATCATCTTATTATTTATATCTTATCTTTTTTAACCTATCATACTAGTCTACATTCATAGTTAATTTGCAAAATAATTTGACAAAAACGTGATGTAAATTATATTCCGATGATGTAAATAAAAACATTTTAGGATAAAAAATTGCCAAAAACAGTTGACAACCTGTGGTGCTGATAACCCGGGTTGTGGCGATACGAGGCAGCATTGACCCAAATGGGCGTAGGTATTGTAGCGGAGATAAGATACACCTCGCGTAAGTGCGTTATCAAACACATTTACGCGCGGCTCCTCAATAAATAATGAAAAATGTCTTGGTGCACGTAGTACCTTAACTGGTCATAGATGCGCTCTATACATTCAATCCGGATACAGGCTGGAGAGGCCTACTAGTAGTGGCAACATCTATTCTCAGATACACGCTTGGCAAACGAACAGATGTACGCAGTGCGTTCAGTCAGGACGCTGCTGCCTTCCTTCGGTTCTCAACAGACTGGGCTGTGCGATCGCCCTTGCTCTATGTTGCTACGGACTGGATTCCGGCGGAGTTTCGGACGTGACGGTTATCTCATGTAACGTTGTCCAAGTCCTTGCTTACAACATCAATTATAATTAGACGACCAGTCCCTTCTACCACAGTGGTGGAGGTTGTTCACAGGACCACTGCACGCAACACTCCGCAACAGTAGAGGAGAATGGTTGGACATATTCAAATAGTCAAATATTGAACAAGATTATTTAAAAAAACCTGTAGTCAACGTTGAGTCTTGGTCGTGAGTTGGTTTGTCGAAGCCATTAGAAGCCGTCTGCTGAGAATTAAGAGAAGCAAGGGCGGGTGTGGCGAGTACTGAGTAAGGCGACCTTGTCCGCGGTGAGTACGCAGTCGCGGGCTGGCGGAATAGACACCAGCTGGTAGAACGTGTGTGACAGGTGTACTCATGAACTCACTATCATTCTGATAATGACGGTAACTACGATTAAGAAGGTGCATTGCAACTTACTTGCACTTTCAGCTACTATGTGTGATTGCAAGAGATGATATCTCTGCCCCAATTGATGATCACTAGCCTGTCCAAGTCACGGAGGATCCTAACCTAACCCAACTATGCAGGTTCGGTTGTGGACAATGTTTCGGGTGCCTGCCTCTTTTATCGTAAACTAAATTTTCATGGCTATTTATGTCTTTCGGGAGATAACGAGATCACTCTATCCTCTGTATATGTATTTGTCTTAAATATGTGTGTAGGTAGGGCAGAGCGGAGTCTTAAGACTCGTGCAGATTAGCGCAACTTGTCGTGCGACGCGACACCGGCAATATAATAATTGTTCTACCGTGAAATTTCCTTAAAAATTGTTTTGTTAACCGACGAAAAAAACAGGAGGAGGTTCTCAAGTCGAGTCATATTTGGAAGTGGAACTAGTAAACTTTCAGAAATCATCACGCTAAAAGGTGTTAATACAGACTTGCGACTATCTTCTTCTAATTCCTAGAGAAAGAGAGAACGCCGGCAGAACAAAACAAAAGAGTAAAGTGATTAGTGTCATGGGATAAAATTGGCCCGAGTACAGAGAGAGAGAGGTGTAAATTAGGTCAAAATGAAAATCCAAGATGGCGGCTCTAAACATTTTCAAATTTTTCATCATGGGTATCGTTTTCATGGTTTTCAAGGGTAGAAAACCCGAAAGTGAGTTCAAAATGAAAATCCAAGATGGCGGCTGCGAAAATTATCAAAATTTTCATCATGGGTATCGTTTTCATGGTTTTCAAAAGTGTTAAAGCCGATAGTGGGGTCGAAATGTAAATCCAAGATGGCGGTTCTGAAAATTTTAAAATTTTTCATCATGGGTATCGTTTTCATGGTTTTCGAGGGTGTTAAAGCCGTTAGTGGGGTTGACATGAAAATCGAAGATGGCGGCTCTCAAAATTTTCCTCATGGTTATCGTTTTCATGGTTTTCAAGGGTGCAAATGCCGATAGTGAGGTCAAAATGAAAATCCAAGATGGCGGTTGCGAAAATTTTCAAATTTTTCATCATGAGTATCATTTTCATGGTTTTCGAGGGTGTTAAAGCCGATAGTGGGGTTGAAATGAGAATCAAAGATGGCGGCTCTGAAAATTTTCAAATTTTTCATCATGGTTATCGTTTTCATGGTTTTCAAGGGTGCAAATGCCGATAAATCAAATCAAATCAAATCAAAATATTTTATTTCACATAAACCTACATGGGCACTTATGAAACGTCAGAAGCTAGGTGCACGGTTCCAATTGGTCGTTTCCTATGGAGAAGAGCCGGCAAGAAACTCCACGGTTACTCTTTTAAAAATAATTGGCTTTTACAATACTTTCAAATAACAGTGTTTCTAGGTATGGGAGGACAGTGTAGGTCTTTCAATAAGTACCAAGTACTTAAACCGATCAGGCGCCGTGGGTGGTCCGCGCCGTGACAGTTTTACGACCGCGCTTAAATAAACAAACACTCGAATTTCTTTACAATGTCTCAAGTAGTATTGTTAATGTTTTTTGCTACTCGAATAGATTACGAATACGTTTCAAATGGTTGCAGTCTTTGTAAACAACGTTCACTTATCTTTATTACCCGCTTTTGTTATTATTTCTTTTGTTCTTTGTGATAACGATTTCTGATAAAACTACCGTACCAATTCACACGAAATTTTGCAGGGTACATTATGGATAGATAAGTTATCTAACAAAAGCGTTTTTAGAGACAAACATTCAAAACAAAAAATTCAAAAAATCTAGATTTTAGATGATCTAGAATTTCTAATGCTTACGTAACTTTCTCCGTCCCAAAAAAATATTTTTTTGTATTATTTTGTTCTAAATGTTGTCTAATACGATGATACATGTAATATAGAAAAGAAATAAAACACTTACGGATCAGATCCATACAGAAAAACCACAAAATATAACAACTTTCACTTTGACGGGAACTTTCTCTTATCTGTTTGTTTACACTTTTTTGGTTGGGTCAAAATAGGTATAACATGATGTTATTTATATCTAAAACGATGTAATATTTACTTCAAAATGAAAATATCACCACTTTCCGACGATTTACACACAAAAACCATTAAAAAACGAATTATTACAGCGAACGGGAGTGACATTTGACTGACATTTTACCGCGCGGGAACGTGATTTTCAACATTTTTTTAAAATGTTGCCTATTAATATTTTTGCTTTTAGTCGATTTATTTGACGAGAATATCTATCCGACCATAGACACAAAAATTCACAGACAATAATAGCCATTACAGCGAATACAAATAGAGTTGTAAGCCGCGTGTGTCACTTGTTGCCAATTGGCAACAACGGTCCTTTACCGGTTAACAAAATAGAAAATGGTCAACAGGTCTACAATCCACTAAGCCTACAGCGTTCTCACATTCACAAAATATGTAGAAATAAATCTATACAAGAAATTAATAAATTAATAAAAGTAAAAAACCTATTTTAAATAAACGCAATTATATGATTGCTATTACAACTGTAGTCAATCTGATAATTATCATGTCCACAATAGTAACAAACAAAAAAAAAAAGTTGAAATTAAATCGTAGGTAATGTCAAATAATAGAAATATGCCAAGGGCGAATGTAAAAATAAATAAAAAATAAAAATTTAAATAAACATGGTATTTTGGGAGCAGTTAATAGACTCTTACTTATTTATGCCGTTGAGGTACCAGGGAAGCCACATGTGCAGAAGGAATAGTGAGGTCGAGGATAGTGAGGTCAAAACTAAAATCCAAGATGGCGGCTGTGAACATTTTCATATTTTTCATCATGGGTATTGTTTTCATGGTTTTCAAGGGCGTTAAAGCTGATTATGGGGTCGAAATGTAAATCCAAGATGGCGGCTCTGAAAAGTTTCAAATTTTTCTTCATGGTTATCGTTTTCATGGTTTTCGAGGATGTAAAAGCTGATAGTGGGGTCGAAATGTAAATCCAAGATGGCGGCTGCAAAAACATGTTTTTATTGACCGAGCAAGCGTAGCGAGCGAAGCGTCTCTGTATCAAGTCTGGCAAAATTTGCTTTCGTGTGTCAGTTTGTACGTACTCGTCTACAGGTCGTATTTTACAACCGATCTGGACTCAATCATATATAGACGAATTTGCAAAATTATTTTTTTGTTTGAAAGGGTATACTTTCGAGGTGGACCCATTGCAATCAAGTCAGGATCTGATGATGGAATCCTGGAGAAATTGAGGGAACTCTTCAAATATTATAGGCAAACCTATAGCGATTTGGATATTTTTATAGTAATTCGTGCAGTTGCTCTAGAAAAGCACCATTTGGTGAAGTGGAACTGATAATGAAGACCACAAATGGCCACCGGAATTACTCAATAATAAGTATTTCACGGGTTGCGATTCGATTACTTTAATATGGTTGCAATGCAATTTATGCTCGTCACAATGCATATGGAGAAGTGGAGCTGATGGTGAAGTACCAGGAGAACTCCTCAACGATGAACGTCCCTGCATCGGGAAAAGCAATATTTTGTATAAGGTGATGAGCAGTTGGCATTAGGCTATTGTAAATTAGATAAATTACAAACTGACCCACTAAAAAGCGAGAAATAAAAACTTTTTACAAGAAAAAACAACCGACTTCCCAAAAAAACGCTACAAAGTGAAGAATAAAGTGGCATTTTGTAGCGTTTTTTTGGAAGTCGGTTGTTTTTTTTAATGGGAGAACAAGTTTTTCAACTACAATGTTATAGTTTGTTCTTGGGATAAATTGATCCCAACTACGGAACTCTTCATTGTGCGTGGTTCACGCACTTGGCCGGTTTTTTTATTTGAATTAGACGTATTGAATGATGTCATGTGGATGTCATATTTTTTTATAGTTTCATAGGAAAAAATGTAGGTCATCGGTCATCGCCGTCAAATATAAATATTTTCGAAAACTACAAGCTATCGTCGTTCATGATTTCTTCCTGCAGGTCTACTCCCTAACCACGAAATCCAAAGATTCGGCTAAAGAAACATGATAGTATCATTGTGTTAGGGAGTCATTGGATATGTATTGATAAGTGTTTTTACACTAGGTGGTGTTCATGGTCTGATGATAGAGCCGGAAGGTGGCCATAGGACCTTCTCAACCAAACAAGTTAAAACCATAGTTTTTAGAATCCCTGGACTATGTATTTATTTATTTACTTAATAAGGCACCAAGTCCCAATACACTAATCACAAATACATACAATTCATTAAATTCATTACACCCATTCATTACATAAACTCTGGGATCCGCACGCGATTAACAGTGTGATTATTTTGGCGCGACTAGCTAAAGTTTAATCGTTGCAAAAAAGTTTGTGCTCGCAAGGTCTACTGTTCGCAGAACTACTAGTTTTAAAAATCATACGCGAGAAAGAACTTCGTTCCTGACGGGGGTCCCCCGACCACACACGAATTTTATTTATTTTTTTATTTATGACCACGCATAACTTTTTACTGAGAAGTCGATTTGAACGATTCTTGTTTTATTAAGAAAGGTATACCTCGAAGTTGGTCCCATGTAAAAATTGAAAACTCATATCCGGGTAAAGGGTAAAAAAAAATACTGGGGTCGATTGATTTTTCATCTACCGAATTTTCAAATGTGAAGCGATTCTGTTGTAATTTCGCACACAAGACACAACCACATACTGGAGTTGATCTGATGATGGAAACGGAAGAGTCGCGAGAGCTCCTCAGCAGTTTATAGCAGATGCATCGTGTTTGGACTTATTTAATTCACCTTGATGAGAATTTTAGACCTAGCTGGCTATGACTGTCATCGAGGGTCTGACGATGGAGCCGAAAGGCTGTTGAGGTAAATCCTTACTTGAGAAAAACAATAAATGGTAACTCAAAAGCGAAAAATTAAAAACTTTTTTACAAAAAATTTAATTGACGAAAATAAAACTGAAAAGCGAAAAACAAAAAAATTGCCTTTTAGTGTAACTAAGCTCCTAAACGAATTTAAGTAACAAATTTTGAGGCGGCGCCAAACACACATTCAACGCAAATCCATCTAGCTACCATTTTACGCTTTATTGAGGAATTAATTTGTTTGCTTGGTGCCAACTCGTCGGTTAAATTTTTTGTAAAAAAGTTTTTAGTGTGTCGCGTCGCGCCAGTACAAGAATTTTTAGTCCTGTGGCGCCATTTTGCACGAGGCTTTATGAGACGCGGGGTCTCCTGTGCAACCCACACTCTAGTATGCAGTACAGACGGTATGCGCGTACGTTGCCTCTATTTTCGCGCCAAAAGAAAAACAAAATCTGTTCGTCGTAACTTCTGGTATCCAGCTCATGTTTGTTGTGTTACGGCAATCAAGCAAGTGCATTTTTAACCGACTTCCAAAAAGGAGGAGGTTATACAGGGTGACTGGTAATTTGACGTATTCCTCCCAGGAAGTGATAGTGTGACCCATTTGCAACAATTAAGCACCCAAAGCCTAGGCGAAAATTCATGGGAATCGAGAAAACCCAATTTTTATGTTACTTTGATTATTTTCCAGAATTCGTCACTAAATATCACTTTTCTCTAAACTCTCAAATTGAATGGCCTTCATTGCTTTTCCATGGGATACCTAATACTTTAATAAATCTTTCGATGTAACCAAATTTTCTAAAACATCAAACAGGTAAAAGTAAAAGGAAGAAGTTTACTAACCATTTTCAAAAATCATTTAAGGAAAATCATAACTCACGGTTCAATCATAAGTCATGTTAAAACCCAAAAACCGCTCCGCGACTTGTTATCTGGTCATGACGACGTGATTGCCTGCCGTGTGTTGGATTGCTGGAAGGTAAGGAAGTAGTGGGATGGCATAAACCAGTTAATTACTTCGATTATCTCTCAATTTTTAATATTTCAACAATGAGCAAACTCGACCTTTGCCAGCACTATCGACTGTTTCATCGGCACCTCTAAATATTTTTGTAACATTTGTACCTCGTTAGGTAGCTGATTAAGTGAAGATGTCTTTTCCATAATTTGTATGCTTAATGCGATAATAAAATTTCGAGATAACTAGTGTCAAAATTCATGTACTTAAATAATTTTTGAAAATGGTTAGATACTTCTTCCTTTTACTTTTACCTGTTTGATGTTTTAGAAAATTTGGTTACGTCGAAAGGTTTATTAAAGTATTAGGTATCCCATGGAAAAAAAAGCAATGAAGGCCATTCAATTTTAGAGTTTAGAGAAAAGTGATATTTAGTGACGAATTCTGGAAATTTTTCAAAATAACATAAAAATTGGGTTTTCTCGATTCCCATGAATTTTCGCCTAGGCTTTATGGGGTGCTTAATTGTTGCAAATGGGTCACACTACCACGTCCTGGAAGGAATACGTCAAATTACCAGTCACCCTGTATGTTCGTAGCAAATGATGGTTTTTTTTTTTTTTTATGTATGTCCCCCGATTTCTCCGTCATTTGTGGACCGATTTTGAAAATTCTTTTTTAGTTTGAAAGGGTATGCTTTCAAATTGGTCCCATATAAATTTTATTAACTTTGCTTGGGTAGTTTTTGAATTAGCTACAAAATACGTTTTTTTTTCCCCACTTAGTATGTAGATGATATGATATGTTCCTGTCACTGGTAGCAGGTAGTGTATTCGAATGTGTGTGGGGTAGGTACCACAGCTAAAAAGTGAAAATAAAAAATTTCACACAAAATAAACAACCGACTTCCAAAAAAAACACTACAAAGTGAAAAATAACTTTAATTTCGGAAGTCGCTAGCAAAAAACGAAAATACAAAACCGACTTCCGAAATTAAAGTTATTTTTCACTTAGTAGTGTTTTTTTTTGGAAGTCGATTGTTTTTTTTTTTTTTGGAAAATGTTTTTTTAATTTCATAATAGTGTGTTTATACGATGACAGAATCAAAAATAATGTAACATTAATAGTCTTATAGTGGCTCGGTCAAATTGGTAATAAAATGGGGGTTTTGGCTCATTTGAGCCAAAACAAACGGGGTCTCTCGAGCATGACCTTAGTTGCAAGTTGATGTTGTTTTGTGCTAGCATATTTCATAACTAAATTATTTTCTCCTATTCTGATAGCTTTCCAGGCGAAGAGTGGCTCCAGTGCACCGATTGTCGCAAATAGGCATATATGTAGTGCACCTCTGCTGCTGGTGCAGTTTATGTTTGCGTCAACTGCGACAGTGATTTGGCTAAATTTAGTTTTTACGTTTCTATTGTTTCCTAATATGTTCCTATTGTTGCTTAAGAATGTTCATTGAAGATTTATGAAAGATTAGGCTTAAGGTTTATTTCATAAGTCTTATGAAACAAACCTTTTGAATCCACTGACTCAACTAGCCCCGTGGGGTGGCTTAATTGACCCCACCTAGTAGGGTCAAATGAGACATCTGACGTTTGTGATATTCATGTAAATTAGCCTAGTAAACAACATATTTGCTAGAATTTTTTGATGGTGTTTCATAGCCAAATAAACAACCTGTTATTTTAAAAGGTATAATATTATACAGGGTATCCCTGGAAGTATGGATCAAATCGAATAGGGGCGTGGTCAAGGTTATTTCCAAACTTTTTAACCATGAGAATGTCGGTACAATTTTTTACGGTTCGAAAGTTATGACAAATTTTTGTTTTTTTAAATCATTTCGCATAGTGCTTAAAGAAAAAAATCATTTAAAAATAACTTAGGGCTATCATAAAAAATACAAATCTGGACGTTGTAGGGGAGTGGACCTTTCCTGTGGTAATACTTTTACGCAGTTAAAAGACATGTGTTTAATAAGAAAAAACATTACTGGCAATGCTTTGGTTTGGCAAAAAATGTACAAAGTTCGAGCGCTTTTCATGCGAAAAAATTGGGTACACTACATAAATACGAAAAACTTTATTCCGTCACTCACAAATACGAATTTCAAAATACCGATTTTCATAATTCCGAATGGTTCAAAATTCCTAATATAACAACTCCGATTTATCAATCATCCTATTTTTATAATTCCAAAATTTCAATATTCCTAAAGTTTATAATTACTATTCTCAAAATACCGAGTTTTAATAGATCGAATAACAAAAAGTCCGACTTAATGATAATTCGAAACATCAAAAATACGAATTCCGATTATTAAAGAGAATTCCAAAATATAATAAGAACGTGACAAATAGAAAAACGGCAATTATTACCTACCACGCATATATAGAATCCATTTTACGTTACGGGCTTATTATATGGGGGAACAGTACGGATAAGGATACAGCATTTATTACGCAAAAAAATGCATCAGGGCCATTTGTGGACTCCGTCCTGATGAGTCCTGCGAACCGTTTTTTAAAAAGCTAGGTTTCTTAATAAGGGATTGTTCAAAAAAGCATATGGAGTCATCTCTCGACCAACAAGGGATCCACACATACTTATATTAAAGGATAATCCTAAGTCAGCGAAGTATGCTAAAAGCTGCCTTGTGATGTGTGTACGTATATACAATAAAATACCAAAAGAACTAAAATTATTAAACCATATTAACTCATTTAAAAAAAAAAACTATATAAATGGCTTAATGGACATAATTTTTATGACATTAATGATTTCTATAACTTGAAAATATAAAATGTGTATGTACAGGTATTAATGAAAATGTTTGTGATGACTATTCAAATTGTTTATTTGCAAGAAAATACACACACCAGTTATTAATTATTTTGCATGCAATTGATACAATTATTCTGTATAGCTAAACACGTGGACTTATATTTTCTTTCGCTGGTCACAGTTCTAACATAACCTAACCCAAATGATTCACCATCAATAGAGGGGATCTGACGCTCGGCGGCCGCTGCCGTGGCACATGTTTATTATTTTACCAAATTCAACTGATACAATACATAAAAAGTAAAGATACAAAAGCAGTATGGCAGCATGCAAGCAAGCATGCAGCATGCAAGCGAACATGCAACATGCAGCAGGCATGGTTTCTGTCACGGCTCCGACGCTGCGAGGCTCTCGTCGGTCCCACGCGAGCCTATCGTCGCAGATTTTTTAACGCTCACCACCGCAGCTTCGTCTTACTGGTCGGCTATACCGGCCAGCCTCAGCCACGGCGGCGAACGTTACAACCACCTGCTCCTCAACTCGCAGGCCGCCTCGCCCCTCCGCGCCTACGTGATTCTAAATTACACTCTAGGGTTAGGGCAGACAAGACTGCGTGGAGTCAGATTTACAATGATTCGTTTCTGTCACTAAGGTGCAGCGCAGACGACACACTTTTTGTGCGATCGAGTCTGTGGCGCACGAAAATGTCTTATTTGTTTGTCCCTGATGTTTTTCCGAATGCAGGTTATTCTATATAGGATGTGTCATTCGATAGTAATTTCTGTCAATTTAAAATTTAATTTAGGAACCATTCCGTAGCTCACATTACCAAAAGATAGGAATTTGAATGTGCGCCACAGACCCGATCGCACAAAAAGTGTGTCGTCTGCGCTGCACCTTAAACCAAATTTTTTGCAAATATTTTAGGACTAACAATTTTGGTACAAATGAACATGTAATGACGTCATTCGATAAGAGATGACCTGTACCTAAATTTTAAGTTAAGTGTTAATTGTATTGATAGCCCTGAAGCTTTGTTTGAGGACTGCGAAGACATGTGTCGCGCGTTCAAACCCGAGCGTCTTTAGAATCGTCTTTTTGTATTTCTCATTATTTAAAAGATCATTTATCCTCAATATGATTTATAGTTATAAAGGCGACCGTGAGTTTGAAGGACACTTAGCAGCGCAAAGACTAGTCGGATACCGCCATGTCAAAATTATAAATGTTGTAACCGGCAATGAATACGGAGAATCTATTTTGGTTAAGTGATTATATAACAATAAAGGGGTGAGTTGCATGTATGAGTGATATTAACCCATTCGGGAATGTTATTTGAGTTTACATTTTTGGTGTCAATTGTTCCAGCATACCGTCACGCCGTTTGATTGTTGGAGAATTCTTGTGGAAAATAGTCATAGTGCACATGCTAAACCGTATGTACAATCTCTCATAGTCATAAATCTATTACCGATATTGTTCACCACTTCTGTGGCAAAGACTCACGCCAGCCGGCAGTGCTAAGGACTGGAAGGGTTCCGTGCTCCTACCGTCACCTGTCTAAAACCCTCCTGGTGCCCTTTTTATTTAGTGTTAAGTTAGTATTAATCAGTTAGGCTGTGGTGCTACGGTCACTGTCTCTTAGCTTTTTCTGGCACATCTTATAACTATTTTAATAAAACCGTATTGAAATCATGCAGTAGTTTCACTGTCGAATCACCCTCGATTATCAGGTCGTAACAAACATTCTGAATAATACACATTATATAATACAATACTTAGGACATATTATGACTTTATTTCATGCAAAATTAGGAGATTCAATTATTATAGTCCTCGATAAAGACAATAGTTTTAGAAGTAAAGATTATGTAAAACAAAATTTCGAATTTCTGAACATTATGGTTACTGAAGTTTATAGCAAACGTGTTATGGGTAATGATTTTCGGACAAACAATTTTAGAAGAAGAAAGGGAGTACTGTAACTGAATATTATACTAATTGAATCAGAATCAGAATCCTAATTTTAGCAGTTTATTCGAAGTATTGAAAATCGGAATATCGTTTTTCGGACGGAGTACCCATCGAGCATTTGATTCTTCGAACGTATGAAAATTGGAAAACAAACAAATCGCATTTACGACTTTCGGTAAAATAAATTTCGTGATTTTTAATAATAGACATTATAATTCTTAGGTATTATGAAATTCGGACTTTTGAAAATCGGAACATCGAAATTCGGAATAAAATATTTCGGAGTATTTGGGAGTTCCCGAAAAAATTACACTAGCGAAATTCAGTCATAAATGCATTTGAGGTATGAATCACTGGAATGGTCTTTTTAGTTTAAAAGTTAGACAATTTTACTAACAAGGTCGTATTTTTACAATTTTCTAAGTTTCAAACTTTCATTTATTTCAGCAACTAATGATTTAATTTCAGTCCCTAAGGGCTGAAACCAATGCCTAGGCATTGGTTGACTATCTGAACACACTGTGATGTGGTTTAGTTTATTTTTTTTACATTTTCGGTAAACTTTTCGCTATCTCATGAGTCATGTTATTTGCCCTAGCTAGGAATACGCAGGAGGAGGGAAACAAAAGTACCAGTTAGAACGGTACCCCAATTGCGTAATACACGATCAATCACAATCTGTTTCGATTTGAAACAGATTGCTAATCCATTGCTTCATAAGTTGGAAAACAAAATCTGCCCAACAAAGTAAATAACGCAATGAATGTTGTTGAATAGTCAAAATGAAACAAATTAGTCATAATCGTTTCTGAAAATAAGTTAGGCAATAACAATAACGAAATGGTTAATTAAGCTGAAACAAATGAAAATTTGAACCTTGGAAAATTTTAAAAATACGACCTCCTTGTTAATACAATTATTTAACTTTTAAACTAATAAGAACATCCCCGTGATTTAAACCTCCAAAGAGTATCTATGAACTGGGCAAGTTTTCTAGCACGTGGTAAACTACATAACAAAGACCTACTTACTCAAGCAGACGTATTATTTATAACGTACTATAGAAATAAAGTGAGAATATTTAAGAAGTAGTATTACCAGAAGACATACTTAAATAATATAAACACTCTTCAAATAAGCGCTCTTCCTCCTCTCTCCTACTATGCTGTGCCCAACAGGGTCTATAATTGTTTCTATAATTTTAAGCCTACCAACTGTTTTACCAACATTATAGAATGCAATAAAGAATTGAGAATTGAGAATTGAAACTTTCGCTAGTGCAACTTTGTCTCATGAAAATCGCTCGAAAATTAATTTTTGACAGACCGAAGCTTTTGCAGCAAATGTTTTTTTTTTCTTATTGAACACATGTTTTCTAGCTGCGTAAAGTATTACTACAGTAAAGATCCACTCTTCTACAAAGTACAGAAAAAAAAAATTGATAGCCCTGATAGTTTTTATTTTAATGTCTTTCTTTGAGCATTTTGCGAATTGATTGAAAAAAATAAAATATGGTCATAACTTTTGAACCGTAAAAATCTGCACCAGCATTTTCAGGGTTAAAAAGTTTGGAAATGACCTTGCCCACGCCCCTATTCGATTTGCTCTATACCTACTTCCAGGGACACCCTGTATATCACTTCATTAATTCCAAGCTATTATACTGCTTTGATCAAAATCATGATCTGGTGTTGGTGTAAGCGTGTTACCTGAGCAGGCCCTCCTTCTTCACCATGTGCCGGAACGTCTCGGAGATGGAGCTGTTGTTGGCACTCCGTAGAGACTGCATCCGAGTCTACAACAACGTACCAAGAGTTAGTGAACGAATTGTACGAGAACCCGGGACTTCCCCCCAACTACCAGTCACAAATGAGAACGAATGTTGCGTTGGTAGTGTTGGTACGCCTCAGGTGCAATGAAACGAAATTGTTTATTCTGTAAATAGGATATCGGAATCACTTTTACACATCAAATAAAAAATAAAATAAAGAAATAAGCTAGATGAGTTTGGCGTTTCCTATCAGACTACTCTGAGAAGAAAGGCCGAAACAAACTCAGAGGTCGCAGTCTCTTTTAAAGTCCAGACATAATCTTGGTAAGTACTTGGTAAAAAAAAAACGTGTGACACTCGGGGACTGCCGCGGTAAAGCTATTGCATAGCATTTGTAACCTCCATACTTCCTATTTGTCAACGCTACACTTGGGATGATGACGTGATGACATAAAACAAAAATTACGTTCCCATGACAACATCACGTTTCCCATGACAACATCACGTTGTCATGGGAACCGTCATTACATGGTAGGCGGAGTGAGGGGTGTTAGGTTTTATTTTCGTTACGTTACGGAATTTCTTGATTCGGTCGCCGCGCTCAAAGCCCGCGATAAAAGCTATGCAATATAATAATTTACAAAGTAATCATGTCATTTTGTATATAATTTTGAACAATGTGTTTATAAAAATGGTATATTTCGATAATTTTACATAATTTAAAATGACAAGTTTCATGGTTTTATCACAAGTAGGGAATGCAAATCCGTTCTGGACTAAAATCCGGATTTTAAAGAACGGATTTTTGGTTCAATCCGGATTATCCGGATTTTACGATTTTTTCATAAAAAATAACAAATCTACCCATTTTAGTTTGTTAATATGATGTTTAATAAAGGAGATGGAAAATGTTGGGCCCAAATGTAATAAGTTGAGATATGATCAAAAAATTTGTCATATTTTTATCCTTGAATATCAAAAATCAGCTCGATTCTTAAGTCTGGAAGCGGAGAAATATGATAAAGATAGTTTTCGTGAGATTATCGATTACAGTAATCGATTACACAACTACAAAAAGAACACCTACCCACTAGGTAGCACTAGGTAATGTAATTAACTCAAAGTAATTAAATGAACTATAAATACTTTTATACAATATAGTGCATTTAATTTAAATAAAACATCATTAATTACTGAAAAACCAAAATAATGATTATCAATTTCATATCAAGTAAAATCAGTTTCATTTTTTTTGTCTATGTCACTGGCAGTGCATATTCTGCACTGGTATGAACTGACTGACATTGAAAATTTGACACTAGACATTAGTGGTGGGTCGTTCTCGAATTTTTGACGGCCGAAACCGTTTTCCCAACGACGAAAACGGTTGCAGAAAACGGTTAAAGGACGAAACTTATCCAACATTGAATAGAATTGCGTTTTCGTCGAGCGCAGTTTCTTAAAACTATCAACGATTTGAAATGTATGAAATGGTTTTTTCGCATCACGAACGACAGCATTGACAACTGGTAATACATTACTGACTGTATTTCATTTCAGAGTTCACTTTTTATTGGAAGGACTGTTTTACGAGTGTGATAGATAGTTGAATCATTGTACCCGACTGTATTTTCTTAGATGTAAAAATTGCACCAAGTAATTCGAAGACTGGTTTGTGCAATGAAGACTGTTTGAAGTTGAACCCAGGACGTAAAATGATTTCATCATCACAAAACGGTTTTTGTAAACGGTTCGTTGTCGCAACGCCCACCCCTACTAGACAGCTGTCACTTATTTCGTGTTTTCCGATGTGTTTTGAGTGCTTTCCCAATTATTTTTCTTTTTTAACGACCACTGCTTTGATTTTTACGGATTCTGACCCTGCCTACCTTGTACGACCCTTGCTTTCTCACTGGACACCGAAGATCGCTCACATGATTGACTTGGAATTGTTATTTTGGATTTTACCGCCGCTTTGTGGATTGGAAATTGTTGAAACTGTGGATCGCTGTGTGAATTGTGGGATAGCAACTAGTCACTGCAATACACCAATGTATGTTTGAATCTATAAATTCACACCATTTTCATCTCGTTACATTCAGGCCCAAGAGTGTGTGTAATCGTTTCCGTCTCCTTTGTGTAAATATTAATAATAATTAAAATAAAAGCACATGAAAATCAAATCAAATGAATTTTTAAACATGAAAAACATAACATAACGCCTTGTTTCCCCGAAGGGTTGGGCAGAGGTGACCCTGTAGCAGGTACACCCACATTTCGCCAGTTATGTTTTAAGTCCCATGTAATAAGGGGCGAGCCTATTGCCATCAACCGGACACAAATCCAGACTCCGAGCTGCTACTGGGAAATTCCAGATAGAAAAACCCAATAACACTTTGCCCGACCCGGAAATCGAACCCAGGACCTCATGCTCAGTAGTAGCGCTTATGAATTTTTATTTTTTTTGTTATTTGGAATTATTAAAACTATCATCATTAAATACCATAATTATGGTGATATTGCCATAATATGTACTTATTTTTATTAAAATAATCAGTCTTTGACTCGCGTGCTGAGTAACGTCAGTAAAATAATTAATAGGTTAAAATTAAAAGAAACTCTGAAGAACAAAAATAAAGACAAATAGACTCCTTGCCAAATTATTAAACAAATAAATTAATTTAATTGAATAACAAAAATAAAGACAAATATACTCCTTGTCAAATTATTAAACCAATAAACGAATTTGATTGAATATTGTATTTTTTTGTCATATACCGATTTTGGGTACAAATATACAGATTTTAGTGGGCAGCTCTACCGATTTCGCACTATGATATTCGATACCACTGATCCTCATAAACCTTCCGAGGTGCGGGGCCCCTCGTCCGCGAGGCCACAGGCGGTGGCCCACGTCGCCCGCGCCTTACGCCGCTGCGCAGAGCCGATAGACTCGACACTCGCGAGACGCGCGAACTGGGTTGTTTTGATTTTTTTGTTTTTCATATAATTTCTTATTATTCAAAAAATCCGGATTCGATTTTCAAATCCGGATTTGGAAGTCTGATAAAAATGTGCGGATATCCGGATTTTTCGGATTACGGATAGTCCGGATTGCATTCCCTAATCACAAGGCTTAGCAGAGCGAGCAGTTCAATCTCGAGCTTTTTATCTTCTAAATAATCTGAAATTTTATAGTACCTACCCTTTAATACAAAGTTTGGTTTTAATACCGCTTTTAAATCGTTTAATGGGTAAGTTTCGAATGTCAATAGGAAGTTTGTTGTAAAAGCGTATACATTGACCCATGAACGAGTTGCCTACTCTGTGGAGACGTGTGCGATGTACAGCAAGATTGTGTTTATTCCTGGTATTTAAGGGGGAAGCGTCAGGGTAGCCCGTAAAATTCAAATTTTCTTACAGTTTTTGCATTTTGCAGGTCAGTGTCATAAACCTTAAACTAAGGTCGCACGGCCAGCAGTCATGTAGTCTACATTTTATTTATTTATTTATTCAAACCTCACGTTCAGTAGTGGTATCTACATAGTCGGACTTAAGCGCGTGCATTCTGAAAGTGGGCAACGTCACAAATAGCTGTCAAATATTTCGCTGTTTTCATTAATTTGGCAATATTTTACTGTACAAAGTATACTAACCTAGCTGTGGCTATATCAGTCAACTGCCTTATTTTTCTTACTGCATAATGCAGCTGAACTTAATCTACCAGAAAGATTTCTAATGTGGGCGCCCCATTGTAATTTTGAATCTGAAGTAATTCCTAACAATATAGTTTCCGTTATTGCATCTAGTTTTTTGCCATCAAGTTTTAGATTTAGACCTACTTGAGGTACATTTGGTAATGAGAACCTAATACATTTAGTTTTATTCGCATTAAGTAAAAGATTATTAGCTGCGAACCATTTTGAAAGTACAGCCAGACTATCGTTGACGTGTAAGACATCTGTATCTTTCCTGTCTATTTTAAAAATAAGAGAAGTGTCGTCAGCAAATAGAATTATATCCGATAAGATAGCCATCATATAAGGAAGGTCATTAATATAAACTAGAAATAGGAAAGGGCCAGGAATTAATCCTTGAGGCACGCCCATCTTAACTGGAGACCCCGAGGACGTCGCCCCGTTAACGTTTACTTTTTGCTGCCTGTTTGATAGATAGGAAAGAACAAGATCAGCAGCTTGTCCACGAATTCCGTAGTGGTGTAATTAACAAATCACTGTATTGTGGTCAACGCAGTCAAACGCTTTTGAGAGATCACAGAAAATGTCAATTGCATCCTGGGACTTCTCCCAGGATTCAAAAATGTGACTGATGAGTTTTACTCCTGCGTCAGTCGTCGACCTACCTTTCGTGAAACCAAACTGGTGACTATGTAAAATCCCATTAGAATTAAAATGTGACAACATCTGGTCTAGCATGATTTTTTCATATATTTTACTCAATGCTGGTAGCACAGATATTGGTCGGCCCTAGCGGACCCCGTCAATTCTGCTGACATCTCTTTAGGGCGCGCGTGGGACACAACGCGCCGTCAACCCGGGCCTGGTCCTTATCGGGCGGCGAGCTACCCATTGCTCACCGTCCGCAAGCCAGGTTATTTAATTAAACGTAAGGTTTAATTTATTTAATTTAAAGTAAAGTCTTTAGAGCTCTTTCTTATTCAGAGTGTTAGGACCTATTGAAATGTTTTTATATTTAATTAAATAACCTTTAACCGGTGCATTATTTTGGTTTTGTTATTGCACTATTAATTAAAACTAATTCCTAAGAAGTCATGTACAAAAGATGATAAGAATCCGCTTAACCGTTTCAGAAATCCAGCAAAACTACAAACGTTACTCAAACTCAAACTCAAAACATTTATTTCAGTTAAACCATTTACCTACAGGCACTTTTGAACTGTCAAGGAATCGATCAGTCAGAAATAGGTATGAAGCTAGTTGCCCATTCCAAAGCGTAGTAGGTACCTATGGAGAAGAACAGGCAAGAAACTCCACGGACACTCTTTTAAATAAAAAATTGTTACAAAATATTGGTTACATCATTCATGTTGAAATTATACAAGTGAGAACAATGTAGAAAGACGTGCACGTTAGAAGCGTCCGTAATAAAAAGGTAAAACAAAGAACAATTCAAAAAAATTAAAATAAATTAAAAATAAGCCCTGGCAGCCAGAGATGACCAGTCCCAACTGACGGCACCCGTTCACGAACATGACGCATGGATTAGCACCATTCAGCTCAACCATTTTGAAGGGAGCTAAATGATCCAACACACTCCAGCAGGATCTCGAATAACTTCGCAGCCGAAGAAAGAACAAATAATACAAAATAAGGTGCAACATTTACCTCGTCTAGACAACTATTACATAGCTAATATTTATTTCAATAATCCCTTTTTTTTATGTCTGCCTGCAGTAACGTTACCCCAGCAGGAAACGTTGTTGTGAAATAACAAAAAAACTATGTATAAGTGCAACAAATATAAAAATTGTGCGCAGCAATTACAGATGCTGGGCAATTAATTATCTAAAGTTTGAAATGACTATTTTCGACATTATTTTGCTGGGGTAACGCATACCTTTTTTCCTGCCAAATTTCATGATTTTAGGTCAACGGGAAGTACCTTGTAGATATGGATTTATTTGCGAGTATTAAGAGGAGGCTCCCTAAATTGTATGTTAATTTGCATTAATTTTCTGAAAAAGACACGCATACAATCAAATGGAACTTAAGTATATGATTTACTGGATCGATTGGATTGATTTACTGCCTCGTTGGTCTAGTGGTCGCAAGCGTTACTGCTGAGCATGAGGTCCTGGGTTCGATTCCCGGGTCGTGCAAAGCAGTAGCGAAGGCTCACGTTATGGAGGAGGTAAGCCGCAGCAGCAAAAAAAAAAACCCTATATTCTATAAACAACTACCTACAATCTATGAAAAGTAAACACGGGAGCAATACATTTTATTAAATTTACGACTGCCAGTCACTCATTGATATTTATCGTAAAGGGAAACATTAAAATGCGAGCACGTATTTTCAAAACTTAACCTTGAAAAGCATGTTTCTTCACAAAGTAATTGTCAAACGACATTCTAAAACTATGAATGCCGCCATCCTAATAAGATCGTACTAATTATTTTCAAATCTACTCTAAATAAGTAATTTCAGCTTATTAAACTATCTACTTACCCCAATACCTAATTACAACGTACTTTATTTTCACATCCAATAAACTCAAAACACTATGTTAATCACTGTCCTTTGACTACAAACAAATATTAATACTACTAGTAATGATAAACTAATGAATTCAATAAATACTGTGCGAAAAAAAAGCAAATTAATATGTTTCTAATGCGATTACGTCAACAAGCAACCACACATTGTCATACGAATAATGAAATGTTTACGAACTCCGAACTCCTACCCAGTATTACGAAATTCAACGAAAACTATTCGGTAGTTTTCGTTGATGCGAAATGCGTGTGCCAGAAAGAGGTGGTGCAATAGCAATAATTCCTTCTCGCTCCCGCACGCACGTTTCTGCTACTCTGTGCCTACAATAACTCGCTACAGACCGGCTTACCCGGCTCATAGAAACCGCGGTATCACGTGACCGAAGTGACGTCATGATGACTTTATTTTTTGTAAGGAAATTGAATTTAGCATAAGCCAGACGCGCCTACGAGTTATTTTAGCGCAGTTTTGTTGTTGGGTTATTAAGACAATTTTTAATGTATGTAGGCGTTTTGTAATAGGTATTTTAATTTTATGGTGTATCAAATACTTATAGTTTGATTATTCAATGACGATAGAGTGGTTGTGTTCCGAATTTCCAAAGGGAAGCCGGTAGGAATCGGCTTATATGGACGTTTCGCCCCTGGTGCAAAGTGTTATTGGGTTTTTCTATCTGAAATTTCTCAGTAGCAGCTCGGAGTCTGGATTTGTGCCCGGCTGATGGCAATAGGCTTGCCCCCTATTACATGGGACTTAAACATAACTGGCGAAATGTGGGTGTACCTGCTACAGGGAAACCTCTGCCCAGCCCTTCGGGGAAACAAGGCGTTATGTTATGTAATTGGATCGTTTTCTTTCCTAATATAAGACAGTTACGTAATTGAAACATTTTCGCTCGATCCATTTTTTATTCGAAAATCATATCTTATTTAAAAATTATTTGAAACAAAAACAAGATTACTCGGCTTTATGTCTAAAATAATTATTGACAGTAAGGAAATATAGTTTATTATCCAAATACTTATAAGATATTTTTTATCTAGATCAATTATTACTTTAGTTTTAACGGAATAAGAATTGAGACTTACGACATTTAGTTCCGTGCTTGAACACGACCAAAGAGCGCACGCGATATTCAACTTTATTACTGATGTGTTAGCGTTTAGCACATAGTGTAGTGGTGGAGTGCATTGGGGCGGAGTTTGCGTGGAAATTGTCGGTAAATGTCGGTCGAAAATGGCGGTATTTTTTTTAACCGACTTCAAAAAACCCGGCCAAGTGCGTGTCGGACTACGCACAATGAAGGGTTCCGTACTTGGGATGAATTTATTCCAAATACAAACTTAACATTGTAGTTGAAATACATGTTCTCCTATAAAAGTCAAAATTCAAAAATTCTGAAGTCATTTATTCAAACTAGGCTGAGAATCAGCACTTTACGAACGTCAAAATTACATAAGACAGTCCCCCAAAAACGCCCACCCTTCACCACTTCCTAGTGCCTTTAGCTGGGAAGAAGAAGTGGCGCAACAAACTCCCCAGCAGCACAGCTATCTGTTCAAGTTAGAGAATGATGATACAATAGTATACAAAATAACTTACATTATGCAACAAAACATAATTCAAATGATAAATTATAGGCCATATGTCAGCTAGCACACGCCAATATACCAACCAAAAACATCGAGAACTATACTCAAGCATTATTTAAAAAATAAAAAGAAAAATAAAACTAAACGTAAACAGAACTAAATATCTAAATAAAAGCCTCCAGACATAAAGGGCGTGCCCGCTTACATAAAGCTGTAATTGGCAGTTATAAATGATAAACTAGGACCATCGAGATAAAATAAATGAACAGTTAATTACTACTAACAATAACAAAACCATGATCAGCAAGACGACCAGTCACCACAAGCAGCACCCGTTCACGAGCATAACGCAAAGATCAGCCATTACCCCCCTCGCCATATTTGAGGGAAGGAGGCAACCCGACCCCCGACGCTACCGCAGGCAGTGACATCTAAGGGAGCATGACGAACTTGCTGCCGGTTGCTCAGGCAAAAATAATATGATCAATTGTCGAGGTCGCTAGCTAACCACAAATTGCAATACAACTCATAACAAAAACATTGTAATGAGTAGATTATGTCAACAATAAAATAAAATAAAAATAAATTGACTCGTAAAAAATAAATAAAAAATTGAATCATAAATTCAAATAAAATAAACAATTATATAAACTCATATAAACTGTCAGTAGGTAAGCTAATTCTGGAGAAAGAACATAAACATTGTCTTGAGTTAATCACAGCGACCAACTATTCTTATCATTTAAGTAGTCGTTGATACAATAGTATGCCTTTGAACAAAGGTTGGATTTTACTTTAGTTTTAAACGCATTAAAAGGCAAATCTAGCAAAGAAGAGGGTAGCTTGTTATAAAAGGTTATACCAAGCCCAACAAATGAGTTATGAACCTTATGAAGCCGGTGAAAGGGAGCTCGTAGTTTGTCCTTATTTCGAGTGTTAACATTGTGAATATCACTGTTTTTAGTGTGTAAGTATATATATTGCCTAATATATAAGATGTTGGCGAAAATGAATTGTGATGCCACCGTGAGAATACCAACATCTTTAAAAAAATCTCTAAGAGAAACTCTGGCACCTAGCTGGTAAATTGCTCGAACTGCTCGTTTTTGAAGAACAAATATATTTTGAATGTCAGCGGCTTTACCCCACAGCAGAATACCATAGGACATAACGCTATGAAAATAAATAAAATAGACTAACCGAGCTGTATCAACGTCAGTGTATTGTCTTACTTTCCTGACAGCATAGGCGGCCGAACTGAGCCTTCCCGCTAGACTTGATATATGTGGGCCCCACTGAAGTTTTGCATCTACTGTTATGCCTAGAAATACTGCCGAGTTCACAGTTTCAAGCACCTCTTTATCTAAGACGATGTTGGGTCCTAGATTTCTAACATTTGGTAGAGCGAATTTTACACATTTCGTTTTCTTGGCATTGAGAACTAGGTTATTTGTCGTAAACCAATCCGTAACCATTGAGTGCACTGTTTACGTCGTCAAAATCTTGTCTATTCCCGTCCACTTTAAAAATAAGAGAGGTATCATCTGCAAACAGTACAACGTTACAGATACCCTTTAAATAAAAAGGTAAGTCATTAATATATACTAAGAATAAGAATGGACCCAGTATTGAGCCTTGAGGTACACCTAACTGAACTGGTAGCCCGGAAGATTTCACACCATTAACATCTACACATTGGAACCTATTATGTAAATAAGAATGTATTACTTTAAGAGCTTCGTTTTGGACACCGTAATGACGTAGTTTACGCAAAAGTGTGTCATGGTGCACGCAATCAAAGGCTTTGGAGAGATAACAGAAAACTCCAATAGCATTTTGCGAGTTCTCCCATGCGTTAAATATGTGTTTCAGCAAAGCAACACCCGCATCTGTGGTCGAACGACCTTTTGTAAAACCATATTGTTCATCATGAAGAAGTCTGTTTAAATTAAAATGTCTTAGCAACTGCTTGAGTATTAACTTTCAAATATTTTACTGAATGCAGGTAAGATAGATATAGGCCTGAAATTGCCAACGTCATTTTTGTTACCCGATTTAAATAATGGTATGAATTTACTACTCTTCATGAGGTCAGGAAAAGTTCCTAAATCAACACATTTATTAAAAGTTACAGCTAAATATGGAGCTACTATGTCTATTATATTACTTAATAGTTTAATGGAGATGTCCCAGTAATCACCAGTGTTTTTAGACTTAAGTGTGTTAAAAACATTAACTACATCACGAGGTGTTACATGCTCGAAGCTAAATAAGCTACTTCATTTAGGCACACTGCTATGCAAAATGTTTTCAGCTTTAGACGGGGACGAATTTAAGGAGCGAGTCGTAGTTATACTCGTAGGTATGTTTGCAAAAAATTCATTAAATGCCTCAGCTACGTCGGCTGCTATATTAACTAATTTGTTGTCGACCATAATCTCGAGTTGTTTTTCTTTATTAACTGACTTACCCGTTTTATTGTTAATAATTTTCCAAGTGGTTTTTACTTTATTATTTGAATTCAAAATCACCTAAAAATTTAATTATAGAAAATTTAGTAATAGTAAATTTTCATCGAATTTCTTTAAAAGTATTCATTATTTTAAAATTATATAAAAAATATGTTTAAGATCTTCGTAACAAGCCCTTTCATTTGATATGTCACACGGTACTGTTAGCAATTTTTTTTTTAATTTTCTTGTTTGCCCCCCAAAAGTGACCCCTATGTTCAAAATTAATTTATTTACGTTACACGTTCGTGTTTGGGTCACAGAAATACATAATGGTGCCGATTCCCTTGTTCACAAACTAAACTAAATTTAAGTTCAGTGCATCTTTTTCTTTCTATTTCATTAAGAAAAGGACAGAAGATACATTTTAGTTTAGTCCTGTCAAATTAATCAGCGCCTGTCACTACTCCATACAAGTTTAGACGTGATTAAAAACTTGCCTACTAAAATTACGTCAATTTACGTCAAACGCTGATTAATTTGACAGGACTAAACTAAAATGTATCTTCTGTCCTTTTCTTAATGAAATAGAAAGAAAAAGATGCACTGAACTTAAATTTAGTTTAGTTTGTGAACAAGGGAATCGGCACCAGTGTGTACCAAATTTTAACTTAATCGGTCCATTAGATTCGGAGCAAATAGGCTGTGACAGACAGACGGACAGACAGACAGACACACGAGTGATCCTATAAGGGTTCCGTTTATTTCCTTTTGAGGTACGGAACCCTAAAAAGGAGGAGGTTTTTCAATTCGACCATTTATATTTTTTTTTTTGTGTGTTCGCGGATAACTTCGTCGTTTATGAACCGATTTTGATGATTCTTTTATTCTTGGAAATGAGATATCCCAAGGGTGGTAACATGATACGGAAACCAGAATCTGATGATGGCATCCCAGAGAAATCGAGGGGAACCTTCGAAAATTGTAGTGGCGACTAGTCGTTTGTAAATGACATGTCCAGTTTCTGCCCTCTGGTCGTGGTCTGAAACGATAATGTTCATGATCTAAGGTTTTACAGTAAGATTTAAAAATTTAGATTTAAATTATTATGGATTTATAAATTCAGTAGAGGTTGCGCAACATAATTCTCAAAAAAACAGTACTCAAATATAACTTCCGCCTCGCCATTTTTAACGGGAAGTACTAAAAATGTTTTTGACGTTCCATTTTATCCCGTAATTACCTTTAAAGTGTGTGAACAATAACTATAAGCCGCTTATTTTAGATCTAAGGTATTTATGTAATTATTGTAATGTAATCGCGTATAAAATACGACAATATAACTAACATGTTTTTGTGTACACATCAAAAGTGTTTTTTTTTTTAATTATTCTTAAAATGAAGGTAAGTATTTATTATTTCTTTGACATGACATTGACATATTATTTTGAATTGACCAGTTTCTGCTCGCTTTGCAGTTCCAAGTTGCGTCTTACTGTGCGATTATTTTCTGATATTGATATTTTCTTATAACGACCATTGCTATTCTACACGGACTGATATCATCTAGACACGATTACTATTGCTGCTCATAAAGGTTTATGTTTTGCTACTTGATTTGGATATTATGATGAGGTGCATTAATTGTGGCATCGCTGTGCCTTCTAAAAATCCCTAAACCTTCTAGAAATGGAATCGCATCCCGGGATCCTCTATCTAGTATACAAATATCGTTTGGCCTAAGTTACGAAACGGACTATCTCCAGTTACGAAACGGACTATCTCCAATTTCGAATAAACTTTTTATTATGTCAGCATCGCTTTGTGTAGCATCATATGGCCCTAAAACATCAATTTTATGTCCATCACAGGAACAAATCACGAAAGGTTTGATAAGATTATCGTACCTACTTATGCAAACTGTAGTTAGAACTCTGCTGTAAAAAAATATGTATCAATGTAGAAATAAGCCCAGCGCTCTGGGGTAATGAGTGCGACATTCTGTCGCATCATCTATTTTTTTATTTAAGTGTCTCTGTATACCTACAATAAAAGAATTTATTTGGCAATAAATACATAGTTTTATTTATTTTAATCCCAATTCAATACCAACAAGTAGGTAAATATAAATAATAATATGGGTATTGAGGATAGACACCAAAATACGGAATTGAAGAAGATAAAAATATCATTTTATGTGTATTTATGTATTCAATATACATAAGAATTTGGGATTTAATAAAACAATAGTAAAGCACTTGTTTAATAGGTGCTTTACACTTTTCTTACACAACTAAAAATATCCAAAAACAACTGCAGAATCTGATCTCAGATCAACAAAATATTAAATACACCAATTAGTACATGTGCTCACTCACAGATGGCGTTATAATAAAGAAAAATCCCTAACGTATAAACCTGATTTTGACCAGTTTTCGCAAGTTTTTGAGTCCTGAAACTTATTAATTGATAAACTATAAAATACGACAATTATAATAATATAACAATCAGTACTGAACATTGGTTTTGACTACATAGGCAAACGTCCATTGCCCCACCAGACATGTCCTTTTTTCAATAAGTATTTTAAAGCACTACTATTTAATGAAGGTCTGGAGTCGATCTGATGATGGAGCCGAAAGACAGTCGAGGGAACTCCTCAACGATTTACAGCAATTACCTGGTATTTGGGCTTGATTAATTTGTATTAATGAGAACTTTACACCTAGATGGGTTGTGACTGTTTTTAGGGGTCTGATGATGAAGACGAAGGACAGTCAAGGGAACTCAACGTTTTACGGTAGCAACCTTGTTAATAGTAACTCGTGCAGTTTCTCTCGGAAAGCACCATTTGGTGAAGTGGAACTGATGATGAAGACCACAAATGGCCACCGAAACTACTCAAAATTAGTATTTCACCGATTGCGATTCGATTATTTAATATGGTTGCCAAGAAATTTATCCTCGTCACAATGCATATGGAGAAATATAGAGCTAAGTCCCTGTATCGGGATAAGCAATATTTTGTAAAAGGTGATGAGCAGTTTACATTAAGCTATTGTAACTGAGATAAATTACAAACCAACCCACTAAAAAGCAAGAAATAAAAACCCTTTTACAAAAAAAAACAACCGACTTCTAAAAAACACTACAAAGTGAAAAAAGTCGGTCGCAAATAACGAATATACAAAACCAAAGACACCGACTTCCGAAATATAAGTTATTTTTCACGTTGTAGTGTTTTTTTAGAAGTCGGTTGTTTTTTTTTTTTGGAAAAGTTTTTTTATTGCGTTGACTCAGAAGTTACTTTTTTTTTTTAAGAGCTCTGAGGCGTTCATGGGCAAAATGTCCAACGGTGTCAAAATGTCCAAATACCAAAATGTCCAACTGTCAAAATGTCCAATTGTCAAAATGTCCAATTGTCAAAATGTCCAATGGTCAAAATGTCCAGTTTCCAAAATGTCCAACTCCCAAAATGTCCAATCTTTGAGAATGTAGCAAATTTGTTCAATAACTCATCAAAACGCTTTTTTTTAATACCTAGGACATTATGACAAACATTAAATACAAAATAATTAAAGAATCAAAATATTTTGGGGGTTGGACATTTTGGGAGTTAGACATTTTGGGAATTGGACATTTTGACCATTGGACATTTTGACAATTGGACATTTTGACAGTTGGACATTTTGGTATTTGGACATTTTGACACCGTTGGACATTTTGAGAATTGGCCATTTTGCCCCTGAACGCTCTGAGGGACCAAAGACCTACGTATTTGATTTTAATTTCAACTTGATACCTCCACGTGTTCCTGATAAAAAGGGTCTTGACAGACGGACGGACAGACGGACAACGAATTGATACTGGGGTTCCGAAAACGGTTATAACATCAAATTCAGTGTTATAATTGCAATTCATTACCTACTAATATTCTAGTTCACTAGATAACGATATTTCATATTTCCATACAGTAATATTGCCAAATTAATCAAAACAGGTAAATATTTGTCAGCTATTTGCGACGTTGCCCACTTTTAGAGTGAACCTTCTTAATGCCACAAGGCATTCTCTATCAGTCACTATCCACACAGTCCGCCATTATTATGTGTTTAACACAAGTGACACCTCAAAATTCTGTTTTACCGATAAACCTACAATTGTTGGATTCACCGTAAAAAAATAAACGATGTAGTCTATAATTCTCTCTTTAACGAGTCTGTAATTTTTTCAGATGATTCTACACATCGATGAAAAATTAGTTTCCTCTACAGCAGTACCTACACTTAACGAACAAACAATTTTTTTTTAATCACAGTATATTAACGAGGAGCGTGTAATTTAGGCATCACTCGGTCCATGTGATACAGCTCAAGTTGACATTGACCAGCTAGTTATATAAAGTGGTGTCACCGGGGCTGGATCATTTGCGTCCGCATTTCTCTACGACAATGTATTTCCGGGCGCTAGTTCTGGTAGCAGCGACGCTGGCGGCGGCACAGGCGGTGGAGATGGACGAGGACATGGCGGAGCTGGCGCGCATGGTGCGCGAGAGCTGCGCGGGCGAGACAGGCGTCGACGTGGCGCTGGTGGAGGCGGTGAATGGCGGCGCCGACCTCATGGCGGACGCCAAGCTCAAGTGCTACATCAAGTGCACCATGGAGACGGCCGGCATGATGTCGGACGGCGAGGTGGACATAGAGGCCGTGCTGGCGCTGCTGCCGCCCGAGCTGGCGGCGCACAACGCGCCGGCACTGCGCGCGTGCGGCACGCAGCGCGGCGCCGACCACTGCGACACAGCCTGGAAGACGCAGGTGTGCTGGCAGAACGCGAACAAGGCCGAGTACTTCCTCATATAGTGCATCACACTCATTTCAAATCACACACCCAAACCTGCTGTAAAAAAATTATGGTACCTACATATTGTTATACTTACATAGATAATTATTTTTGTGTCCAGACTATAGTCCAGATAAATCACTTTTATTACCTACTAGCTTCCAGCGGCTTCGCCCGCGTGATATCTAAGTATATGAATTATAGCCTGTTACTCAGTGATAATCTAGTATTCTACTGGAGATTTTTTTTTTTTAATCGGTTCAGTAGTTTTTGAGTTCATCCATTACAAACATTAAGAAAATAAAATCTTTTGTCTTTATAATATGATTCTTTTATACTTTTTGTTTATATAATATAATAATAAATATGCTTATTCAATACTTGCTGAATGGTTTAATTTCAATTACAATGGTAGACAGTGGTGCCAATTCCCTTGTTCACAAACTAAACTAAATTTAAGTTCAGTGCATCTTTTTCTTTCTATTTCATTAAGAAAAGGACAGAAGATAAATTTTAGTTTAGTCCTGTCAAATTAATCAGCGCTTGAGACGTAAATTGATTATTTTAGGCTGCATTCCGAGTTAAGCTAAAAGTGATAATATTGCGAATCCGACCAAAGGACATGTCCTAAAATGGTTTTTTATTATTCAATAATTCTAACCAGGATAAGTTAAATATTTTGAATAGACATCCCAAAAACTAGTGGTTCTAACTATATCATACATTTTTAAAGACCTCCAATTTTGAGAAAAATCATTTTTATTTTAGTAAGAATTTACTCCTAAAACGAACAAAGCTTTCTAATTATCTAGGATAATATAGTGAACACACCCCATAAAATAGTAAACTTGTCAAAATTGACACATAGTACTGTGTATGTGTCAATTTATATCTTATTTGTCATAGTTGCCATCAACAAACAAAATATTTGTACTTTAAATTGTTTATAATTTTTCTCGTAAATGGAGGGGTCTAAAAATAACATCTCCTTTAATAGTCACAAAATATAAGGGTTATTGAGTAATAATTGTGACTGGCCGGATTCGCGATATTATCACTTTTAGCGTAACTCGGAATGCGGCCTCAGTAGGCAGTTTTTAATCACGTCTATTTTAATCACGTCTAACCCCGCATTCCGAGTTACGCCTTAATCGCTCACAGCACTCACATCGATACTTCGCGTTTCTATTTAGATAACACGATTATGACAGCTCAGAGCTGTCACCAATTCGGAACGCTCGTGAACGCGCTCACACTGCTCACAGTGGTCGCTCAACGTCAAAACTTATAACATAACCCCAAAACTTACACAAGATGGTTGGATTTACAGTATTTCTTTGAGTATACACCACAAATTTCTTCTTCTTCCTTGGTTAGGTGGCGACTGTAGCCAGAAGTACAATTTCGAAAATGCCACGTTAGTTTACAGTTATGATGCAAAACAAATCAGCACAACTGTCATTTTTGACAGCGCTCACAGTGATATTAATGGCATGGTCGGTGTTATCGCAAGATGGCGCATGTCATGACGTCATCTATGACGATTCACGGAACATCGTTATCGCGATAACGCTAACTCGGTACGGTTGTTGCACGCTCACGCTTTACTTGTATGGAGTAGTGACAGGCGCTGATTAATTTAACAGGACTTAACTAAAATTTATCTTCTGTCCTTTTCTTTGAAATAGAAAGAAAAAGATGCACTGAACTTAAATTAAGTTTAGTTTGTGAACAAGGAAATCGGCACCATTGTACTGCAAACACTTTTCCTTAAAGGAAAAAACACGAGATTAACTTGTGTTACCTATAAAGCCTGTCCACTATTAATAATGCATTTAAGAGCGTGCATTCTGAAAGTGGGCATCGTCGCAGATAACTGTCAAATATTTCGCTGTTTTGATTAATTTGGCAACATTGGTGCCGATTCCCTTGTTCACAAACTAAACTAAATTTAAGTTCAGTACATCTTTTTCTTTCTATTTCATTAAGAAAAGAACAGAAGATAAATTTTAGTTTAGTCCTGTGAAATTAATCAGCGCCTGTCACTACTCCATTACGCCTACTAAAATTACGTCAATTTACGTCAAGCGCTGATTAATTTGATAGGACTAAACTAAAAATTATCTTCTGTCCTTTTCTTAATGAAATAGAAAGAAAAAGATGCACTGAACTTAAATTTAGTTTAGTTTGTGAACAAGGGAATCGGCACCATTATCTACTGCATGGAAGTATGAAATATCGCTAACTAGTGAATTAAAATATTTATTATGAAATTCAATAATTAATATCTTAACACCGAATATTTAGTCAAATATGTAAAAAGTAGTTGGAAACTTTCCAAAAGCCCTTTTTACACCTAAAACGGTTACAACATCAAATTCAATGTTATAAAAGCAAATGTTTATGAATATTTTAGCTCACTAATTAGCAATATTTCATATGTCCAAACAGTAATATTGCCAAATTAATCAAGTACCGTCATGGCTACTTTGACTCTAGGGCATAACTTTATCCCAAATCGAACACACAACTGAACATCATAGTTCCTTTGGTAACTGTTAGATGGCGATCGCCATTTGGCATTTTCTCGATTTGGGCCAAAGTTATGCCCTAGAGGCAAAGTAACCCACCATGACAGTAAATACTTGATGGATTTTTGCGACATTGCCAACTTGTAAAATGAACACTCTTAAATCAATCAATCAAATCAAATCATTTAACTCTTAAGACTAAGTTTAACTATTGCATGTTGAATCTTGGGCATAATGTATGGCCCAACTTTAATTCTTCACAACCTTATTTGTATATCTGCATTCTAGCAAATAATACGATTTGATTTCTTTTTTGATTTTTGTCTTTTCTTCCTACAAATAAAACATTATTTGAATGCATCTTAATGAAATCAAGGTATGATGGACAGAAATATTTTATTATATAGGGGTAAACAATAGACATGTTAAGTAATATTTGGCGTGACTGTCCGCCGCAGAGTGTTGTCAGTGAACAGCAACTATCATCATTACTTGCAAGTTTTATAGTTATCAGAGAGTATTGGAAGATTTGAAGTGCTACACTTGCTTATAGTATTATTGCTTGGTTCATTCTGTGTCATCCATCATGATATGTTCTAGTAAAAAAAACTATTACACCTGTATTGATGACCTCAATGACATAGACAGGGGTATACACATAACACAAATCAAATGACCAAATAAAAACACTAAGAACTGTAATTCTAAAGAAATGTGCTTGTTGTTTTCATTAAGTTTCAGTGTCTCATATTAAAAAAGATTGGAATCAAAGAATTGAGTATGAACTAAGTTTTAAAATATTAAGTTCACACAAAACTGAGCCTAATTGCCATCAGCTGACATACTGATCTCACACACACCCTATACTTATTAAATCAAACAAGTACGAACTGCCACACAAGCTTCCAAATATAGAAAAACTAAATACATTTTGTGATGAAAGATTGCCTAATGACTGTGCACCCACTGAAGTGTTGTGTTCTCATACCTACTATGACAGATCACAGTTTCTACATTTGATTGAGGCATGGGAGGTACCAACACTAGAGGAAAACAACTATGTTATTACTTATAATGGCATAATATAATTGTGTAATCATGCATTAATGACTGAGAGTACACCAGGCACACGTGTCAGTGAGTATGTGGGCTCGCAGCTCTGGCATATATTAGATCTCATACATATGTACTCAACAATTACACAAAGACAATGTGCTGAATGTCACGACTTTCTTCCTATTTATACAAAGCACAGTTTGCCTTTATTACCCGACTGCCCCAGAAGGACGGTAATGTTTTACTCATTGTTACTTTAACATGAAATGCAGATATGCTACAAAAACAACTTATCCTGAGAACTTATAATATAACTACTCACTACTTATTGGTGTTTCACAGATTATGATTACCATGCAGTAAGAACAACATAGAGACAGGCTCACTGCACACACCATCAGTCTCAGGCGACTACTACATCATGGTAAATAACAAGCAATCATGTGTCAAGGTCATGTATGCTTGTCTCTTCAAACATGTGTTAAACTGTAGATTTTTTATATTTCCTGAATTATTATGTCATTGCTATTATATCAGTTCATGGGAATCTCATATAAGCATGTTCATTTAGGTACAAAGAGATGTACAATTAGGACTCTTATTGGACTGACAATTAAATGTGGTTACTAAGAGGTTTATGCTGGAAAATAATGTGTTTAAACATTTTATAATCAATGTTGTCAGTAAAACCCAGTATAAAGGCCATGTAATAGCAATATTTGTAATAACAATATAGTGAAAATTGCAATCATATTTGTAGTTATCAAATAACGTGTAACGTCAAACTATGATAGTCGGTAAATAGGTAATTGACATATTTTTACATAACGAGAGATCAGAAATTGGTGGCGTAACAGGCCAGCCGATAGAACTGTCACACTGATTAGGTTAGTTTGAATGGCAGCCAGCAGCAACCCCTGCTCCACCGCCGGCTGCTGCCCATGCTTACCTTTACGGAGTCGAGCGGGTACATTATGCAATGCTCCATCACCCCCGCTATTGCTCCGGCAGTCATGTGTGTGACGGAGTTTTGGGTCGGAAGGGTTTCATAGTCCTCAAAGTTCATAATACTCACTGAATACTGACACTCAGCACAAAAAAAAACACAGCAAGAGGAAATTTTACAGGGGCAACGATTTTGATTTACCGAATTAGAAGTATCATTTTCACTGACTATTTTTATCACAAGTCATCCGAAATTTAGAACAATCAAAATTGATTCCATAAATGCGACTCTCAAGCACGCGCGACTTTTGCGGTATCACAGAGTAATAAGAATTTTTATGTCAAACGGTCTTTTATAATCTGTGAGACAGTGATGTCAATTACTACAGAAATAAAATCGACTACAGTGAATATAATCGATTTGAGGATGATGACGTTTTATTAGTGAACAATATGCATAGCTTGGTTTTCTGCAGGGACCGGACAACCCCGCTTAAGAGTTAAGCCTTTTGACAGGGTAACCCGTACATGGGGTAACTCGTATCGCTGTGTTACCTTTTGTTCGAGTTACATCCTCGAAACCCAGCGAAATGGTTAACCCTTTTATAATGGTAACCACGTGAAGGGGTTAACCCCTTCAATAACTTAAGCCTTTGAAGGGGTTACCTTCACGAAAGGGTTTTATTCGTGTTACCCTGAATTACCTAATAAACTTGAGCTGCATGTAGGTAGGGAGGGATACATGCACCCGAGCGGCGCCTCATTGCGTTATTATTTTTATTTAGTTATTACGAATTTGACAACAAGTGACGGACGACAGATAAGCGGGCTAATAAATTAGGATGAGTAAAACAGGTAAGTGATTATTATTTAACCCTTTACCGCATACAGTGCCAAATTTGTCACACTAACTTAAATTCGTTGCAGAGGACTAGTGATGCCATCTTTGTATCATGTTTGCCATTATTAAGTTAGTTCATGGACTGTTTTATCGAAACACCAACTTATGGCAGTTTTATTGTACTGCTTTATCACCATACTCGATCGGTAAAACAGTCGACTCCGCCATTTTGCACTTTCGTGAGTTTGCAAAGTTACGGAGAGAGATTTGAAGTCATTTAAAAGATAAAATAAAATAATTAAGTGATTAACGACATAGAAAAATGGATCCCCGACACTTCTATGGAAACAAACGTAAGTAATGACATGAATATCTTGATTATAATGTATTTCGAAGTTTGTGCTAAATTTGGCACAACATGCAGTAACGTGTTATTTTTTTTTCCAAATATGGAACATCATGCAGTTCAGGGAAAATACATACTAAAATACTTATGGCCATATTTGGAACATTATGCATTAAGTGACTTGTTTAGTATTTTATTACAGACAAAATGTCTATTCGACCTCGTGTTGTGATAATGTTGGCGGATATTTTAATGCAAGAATATATAAGAGTTTTTTACACCTACGACACGTAAAAGTGGACGCCCTTTGAACCAAGACATTGAGAATATCAATAAAATAAAAAGACGTCGACGCCTGGATATGCCTCCAATCGAAGTAGCCGTGGATGGATTTAACCACTGGCCCGAGTGAAAGTCTGAGCGTCAAAGGTGTAAGATGGTGGGATGTTAGCAAAAATACCAAATATATTGCCAAAAGTGCAAATGTTATTTGTGCCTGAACAAAGATCGTAATTGTTTTACTCAGTTTCATACTTAAGAACTATATTTTGTTATTTCTGTATAAAAAATGTGTTTTTTTTTTATTGTAAGTACCCCACCAATTCCAAATTATCTAAACTGCATGATGTTCCGAATCTGGAACTATAACTTACGTATGCTGTGTTGCATGTTGTTCCAGATTTGGAACTAAAGGTTTTTTGACTGTAACTATCCTGAAAGTATGTTTTTGTTTTTTTAAATATTTTTCTTGAGTCATACTAAGCCTCTAAAGTATCACATATTTTTTTGAAAAAAATTAAAATATTCATGCGGTAAAGGGTTAAAGTACTGAGTAACCTCAGTGTTAATATGGTGACATGTAATTATATTTTACAAATGAATACTTACAAACCATTAAAGTAAAAATACCTACTTGCAAAGGTACGAAATTGTTCCGTAGACTCTTACTAATAAGAGGCATGATCGCAGCGAAAACTAACGCGGTTAAGTACCTACGTAATTGAGCAAGTAGCCGTATAAAATACCTTGAAGTCTTGCAAGTTTTTCGGGTCGGTACCTGGTGTGTGTACTTGGAAGCAAATATCTGGTGAAAAAACCTGGTCGCGTAAATACGTACCTTCCCTAGGTAAAGCTATAAAACATACTAAGACTACATAGGCTGATTTTCTTGACACGCCGATGGTCGGCGTGGTCAATATGTATTTTGAAGCATTTTTTACTAACTCGCACAGCGCCGCGACCGCGGTCGAGCGCTGAGCGACGCCAGTGAGCGGTTTCGAATCACGCTAACCAATCGGCGCCGACGAAATACGCGCGGAACGTCGCGTCAACGTGAGAAGAAAACCAGCTATTTATGTAGTGTAGGTACCTACCTACTGCACTATAAGTTTCGATGGTTTTGGTTCGAGTTGACAAGTAGATAGGTAGTATTAGTATCTACGATAATTACTAACACTAAGGTAATGCTATCTTATATTATAAGATCAGGCAAACAACAAGTATAAAACCTTAGGTACGTTTATGGCTTGAATCTCGTACGGCCGACGCCGAATGGCAAGTAGCCGGGGAGAAGAAAAAGGGTGGCAAGGCGGCAAGTGCAGCCAAAAGGAAGGCGAGGCAGCAGCGGCGCAAGGAGCGAAGCGTCGCGGCTAGGCTCCGCGCCCCGAAGTCCGCAGCTGTAGTGATCACACTACAGCCGGAAGCGGAGAAGAAGGGCGTGTCCTACCAGCACGTGTTCGCCAAGGTAGAGGCGGCGGTGGATCTCAAGGAGACCGCCAATTGCGTCCGGCTGAAAGTCACTGCTACTGGGGCCCGGATGCTGGAGATACCCGGTGCAGACAGTGGCCCGGCAGCGGACGCTCTGACCTAAGCTTAGGGCTACCCTAAATGCGGACGAGGGCCGAAGGCTTCTGGTGGGTTGGGTCTTCGCGCAGGTCAAACTGCTGAAGCCCAGACCTCTGAGGTGCTTCCGCTGCCGGGTAGGCCACCACGTAGGAGTGAAGTGCACCTTGGAGGTAGACTGCAGTGACCACTGCTTCCGTTGTGGTCAGCCCGGTCATAAGGCCGGCTCGTACAACGCCACGCCAAGCCAGCCGATCACCGGGTTGGGAGCAAGGCCTGCGCCCCACCCGCCACAACCAGAGGCAGAGGCAAGCCTTCCGCCACCGCCGTCACCGCCGCAGCCGCCGCCACTACTGCCGCCACCGCTGCCGCCTCCACCGTCGTCGTCGCCCCCGTTGCCGCCACGGCAGTGCCCTCACAGGGCACAGGGGGCTAGAAATGGAGTGTCAATAACGGCCCCATTACGCATCCTCTAGGCGAGCATCAACCACTGCGCCGCCGCTCAGGATCTGTAGGTCCAGAGCATGGCGCAGTGGTTGATTAACATCGCCGTGGTCGCTGAGCCGTACTTTGTTCCGCCCAGGGATGACTGGGTGGAGGACCTGAACGGCTCAGTGACCCTCATTTTGTAGGCCACCGCCGGTACTCCATCCCTCAAATCTGTCAAGAGAGGACGGGGTTGCGTGGCAGCATGGTTTGGTGAGATTGTTGTGGTAGGGGTGTACTTCTCCCCGAACCGAACTCTTGCCGAGTTCCACAACTTCCTTGCGGAGTTGAGAGTCGTCGTCGTCGGGTTCGGTTCCCTCCCCGTGTTCGTCCTTGGGGACTTCAATGCCAAGAATTTGGCTTGGGGTTCCCGGTATACGGACACACGGGGCGGGATGGTGTAGGACTGGGCTCTGGAGATAGGCCTGGTCGTCCTATACCGGGGTTCTGGCCCCACGTGTGTGCGGATGCGGGGTGAATCAGTTGTTGACATTTCGTTCGCCAGCCCCGCTCTGTCGCCACGTGTCATAGACTGGCGCGTCATGGAGGGGGTGGAGACCTATTCCGATCACCAGTACATCCGGTTTGACGTCTCCGTCCAGACCTTGAGCGCACCGGTCTGACAGGCCCTGAGTGGTCCGCGGTGGGCGCTGAAGCAGCTGGACCGGGAGCTCCTCCTGGAAGCCTTGATCGTGCAGGCCTGGGTGTCATCACCGGACAGGCCTGCTGACATCAACGACGAGGCGGAGTGGTTCCGGGAGGCCATGTCCAACATCTGTGAGGTGCCAATGCCCCGTGTCCAGCCAGGACGTGCTTCGCGCCAGGTGTACTGGTGGTCTCAAGAGCTAGATGCTCTGCGCATGACGTGCGTTGGTCCGCGACGCCCCGGTACGCTAGGCACCGCAAGTTCCGTATCCACCCTCCCGATAAGGAAGCCATTCAGGCGAAGAAGTATGAGGGAAATGGAGCGCCGAAGACCACCCTCAAGGTGGAGATCCTGTGGGCCAGGGCACTGGCCCGCGAGGAGTCGCTGGAGACTCTGAATAGGGACCCGCGGGGACGCTCATATAATTTGGTGCGGGAGAAACTCCGCCCATGGGCTCCCCCGCTGACGCAGTCTCTGGCCCCAGCTTGTGGGGGATGTGGTGAGCGCTCTGATCCCTTCAAGAAGGGAACATACTCTCCCGCCCATGGCTCCGCCTATTGCGGTGCCCGATGCGGACCACACCGTCGGCGACGACGACGATGCTCCGGAGGTGACCGAGGTAGAAATGAGAGTGGCGGTATGCAGGCTGAATGCCAAAAATACCGCCCCAGGACCCGACGGATTACCTGGAAAAGCCTGGGTCTTAACCTTAGAGGCTCTTGCGCCTCGACTAAGGGGGCTTCTAAGCGCATGCTTGGAGAGGGGCCAGTTCCCACTTCGTTAGCAGACGGGGAAGTTGGTCCTCATCAGGAAGCCGGGGCGCCCTGCGGACTCCCGGTCCGCTTATCGGCCCATCGTGGTGCTCGACGAGGTGGGCAAGACCAGATTTGGCGGAGAGCCAATTTGGTTTCCGCAGGGGGCGCTCTACGGTAGACGCCATCATGCGCGTGCGGGCCCTCATCCACAGCGGGAAGCTGTGGCCCGGGGTGGAGTCGTTTTGGCGGTGTCTCTAGACATCGCCAATGCCTTCAACACCCTGCCCTGGAGTTGCATTAGGGAGGCACTCCGGTATCATCGGATGCCAACCTACACTTGTCGTGTGGTTGAGGTCTATTTGACGGACAGGGCCGTCATTTACCCCGGTCACCAAGGAGAGTGAAACCGGCGAGAAATGTCGTGCGGTGTCGGTGTCCCATAGGGATCGGTCCCGGGGCCGCTTCTGTGGGACATCGGATACGACTGGGTGCTGCGCGCCGACCTCCCTAGTGGCGTCAGCGTCGTTTGCTACGCTGACGACACGTTGGTCCTGGCGCAGGGTAGGTATTACCAGGCGGCGGCTGACTTAGCGACACGCGGGGTTGCAACAATCGTTGACAGGATCCGGCAGTTGGGACTCGAAGTGGCCCTGCACAAGTCCGAGCCATCCATGATTTTTCATGGTCCGTTCATGATTTTTCATGGTCCTCGGAATGCGCCACTGTCGGGTTCCCAGGTAATGGTGGGAGGGGTTCACATCGGCGTCGAGTCGAAGATGAAGTATCTGGGACTCGTCCTCGACAGCCGGTGGAACTTCGTGGAGCATTTCCGTCGTTTGGCTCCCAGACTGGAGCGGGCCGGACCTACCTTGAAGCGGCTCCTGCCCAATCTGGGGGGCCCAAACGACTCCTGCCGGAGGCTCTACGCGGGGGTCGTGCGGTCCATGGCCTTTTACGGGGCACCGGTGTGGCCGCGTTCATTGAGGCTGCGGCCAGCCCACCGGTTGAATGCGTCCCAGAGGGTCATGGCCATCTGGCTGGCCTGAGGATACCGCACGGTCACCTGCGAGGCGGCGACCCTCCTTGTCAAATAACCGCCATGGGATCTGGAGGCAAAGGTTTTCGTCCACATCTGGGAATGGCACGAGGAGGTGAAACGCCGGGGCTTAACTCCGCTGCCGCGAGAAATCGCGACACAGCGGACAGAGCTCCGGCGGGATCTCATGGCGTCATGGAGAGTGCGATTGTCGCAACCCGGCGCTGGGCACGCCACAAGTGGCTAGAGAGACGCCACGGCGTCCTCACCTTCCGCTTGACGCAGGTCATCACCTTCCGCTTGACGCAGGTCCTCACCGACACGGTTGTTTCGGAAGGTTCCTGTTCAGGATAAAGCAGGAGGAAACGCCCGGGTGTCACCATTGTGTGGATCGCCTGGAAGACACGGTGGAGCATACGGTGGAGGTCTACCCGGCTTTGGCGGAGCATCGCAATGTCCTCGTCGAGGCGATCGGCGGCGGTGATCTCTCGCGTCCGGCCCTGGTTCAGGCCATGGTACGGAGCGAGAGGAAATGGGAGGACGACATCTCCTTCTGCGAAGCAGTAATGCTCGCAAAGGAGGAGGCGGAATGCGTGAGGGAGAGGCAAATTTCGTGCCCTCACGCCCCTAACCGCCGCAGGAGGAGACGCCCTGGGCGCAGGCCGAGTTCCAGTCACCGTAGGCGCGGGGTTACGAGATAAGGTCCAGGCCCGGGTCGATGGCACGTTGTGTTCCACGCGCGCCTCAAAGAGATGTCAGCAGAATTGACGGGGTCCACTAGGGCCGATGCCTGCCGGGGTTGCGAAGAAGTCCGAAACCCGATCGTGGCCCCCGGCAACATGGCAACCGAAGGAACACGGGTGGGTTTTACTCAGTAAGAGTCTAACACGCCCAGAGCGGGAGAAAGTTATTTGATAATTTCCCACCCAAAAAAAAGGTACATTTATGGCATTACCACATAAATTACATTTGCTTGTTTTATTTGATACATCATCATAATACCGGTGTACAGCATCTCGTCTCGGCTGTGGCATTTTTACAGAAAAAATAACTCAATACCTATATTAAGAAATGTATTAGGGAGTAGGTACTACAACACACACTTAAACAAAAACACTGCTAAATTGTTTTAAATTACTTCTGTAGTTCCGTCCGTGTTTCGAATTAAATGACGAATGGTGAGAATATACACAAGTTTAAACACGAAAAAAGAAATATTACAATGTTTCGAATGTGCGACAAGCGAAATTGAACTGTAAAACCATACTTGCAATAATTACTATTCCATGTTTACAAGTCGCTTAGTAAATGCAACAATGTCGGCGCCGGGCAGAAGAATGCCACGTGCGGTCGTGGTTATGCAATTTTCAAACTAATCTCGATATCAAAGAGTGCATGTTACAATGTGTTGGGCTGGAATGGCTTACCCTGTTACAGTGTTACAGGGTATTGAAAGGGTTAACTTGTTCGGAAGGGGTTACATAGCACCCATTCGAGGGTGTAACACGTATCATAGGGTTTCTTTTTTAAGCGCTTAAAAAAACCCCTTCAAAAACCCTTTCAACGAGTATCCGGCCGGTCCCTGGTTTTCTGACATGTAAATAGATCTTTTATAGTTTTCGTAGAATAATAAAATTATAAATATATAATCATTATTATTAAGCATTATGAATGCTCAATCTTGACAAGTTAAATCTTTCTTTTTTTCTTCATTTATTTTCTCAATTTTTATTTTTATCTTTACACCTAGTTTTATGTGCATGCATACATTATTAATCTGTGGTGCATGCTGTTGTCAGCACACGTAAAAGAACCATTTTCAATATTGTGATATATTTGAATGCGTGTATCCTTCGTTGGACATCCCAAATCAATAAATAAATAATATTCACATAAGCACCATCTTCCCGGACGAAAGAACCGCGGCGATTGTCTCGTCGTTATTCGTTCCATCAAAATCTCGCCGCCATCGTAGCGCTGTGTGGAGTTTCTATAAATAAAAGGAGAAATAATTTTCAAAAATTAACCCCTTTGGTGTGAAAAGGGGAGATAGTTTGTATGAAAAAAATCTTGTTTCGTTGATCTATAACTTGGTCCCTTGGTTCGAATATTTCATCATCATTCTTCCTAACTATGCGTTTGCACCAGAAAAAAATCAACATGTAGAGTTGTTTCGAAACTTGACACATGAAGCAAATCTCATTACTTGTTTTGTTGAACTTGCGTTCGCACTGCACGAAACATGAGTAAGTCGTAAGACAGATGTCAAGTTGTTATCTGCGTTCGCACTAGAGATGAGTCCGATATCATGTCACATGTAAAAATCATCGATATTTTAAAATCATTTCATCATGCAATGACAAAGACAAAATCATCAATGCTTAAAAATCATTACAAGAATGACAATGAACGCGAACTTCGGTGATTCGGATCGGACGGTATCGGGCCGTCTCGTGCGCAGCGGGCGGTGTGACTGTGAATTGCGACGTTGCGAGACTGCGCGATCGGCGATACTGGACTGGAAATCACATGTTTCGATAAAATGACCGGGACTGGGCGCACGGAACGGCAACAATGCTTTCACTTGCATTGTTTATGTTTGCGTGCGAAATGCGCGGCAAATCACGAATGCAATTTATCTAGCATTTAGTATTTCGTGAATCATTTTTTTGGATAGACGAGGACGAACAACCACCCTAATTTAATTTTACGCGTACGAAATACGTAGTGGAATGTGTTGACTCGCTATAATTAAATTGGGTTTACATACGTTATAGTGAATTTAGTTCAGTTAAATTGCCATGATATACTAAATAGTCATATCTTGCAGCAAATATCACTAATGGAAACATATTGATGATTTCCATAACGATAAATCAATACCTAAATAACCTACAATGAATGTCACAAACTAAGAAAATTTAAATTACGCGGCCAACTGACAAACTCGACTCATGCCTACATAAATAACTAATGATAATTTCACTAAGCCGTTCCGCGATCATTCAGTATCTACTCACAAATGAAGTGACGAGATCTAATACTCAAATAAAAATCATTGATGATTTTGTCATTGTTCCCGTCACCGATATTTTTTTGTCATTGTCATGCAGTCACCGATACAGAAAAATCATCACTCAGCCCATCTCTAGTTCGCACTGCACGAAACATGAGTAAGTCGTAAGACAAATGTCAAGTTGTTATCTGCGTTCGCACTGCACGAAACATGAGTAATGGGCCTACCACACGCTCATGCTTCACCACAGTTTTGCCTGCGCAGGCCGGCTTGTACACGGAACACTGAGCGTGTGGTTGGTAAAACTGTACGACGCGCAAACCCCACGGCGCGGCCTGCGCACTTTTCGACTTGTTTGAAATTTTGCCTGCGCAAGCCCGGCCTGCGCGTACTTGCCTGTGCGTGTGGTTGGGCGTTCAGTGTTCAAGCCGCAGTCTAGGTTAGTCGTTCGGTGATTACGTGGTCTTCCGTCACTCAAAAACCGGCTAAGTGTGTATCGGACCACGCACAATGAAGGGTTCCGTAGTTAGTTAGGATGAATTTTTTCCAAATACAAACTTAACATTGTAGTTGAAAAACATGTACTCCCATACATTCCAACTGCAAATGTAAGTTTGTAGTCACAATATTGAGAGATTTACCATGTTATTTTAAGACCATAGACTTTTTTATAGGTTTTCCTGTAATCTATGACTAAAGAACCATTCTCTGTATTTTCTTCAAAATTTTAGACACAGTAGTTTCGAAGATGGTAAATTTTCATCTATTTTCTTAAATAACTTTAAATGTATGTGTTATGTTTATAAAATTAAATTATTTTGAGATCCTCGCAATAAGCCCTTTCATTTGATATGTCACACGGTACAGTTTGTAATTTTTAATTTTCCCCCAAAAGTGACCGCCATATTCAAAATTCATTTATTTACGTAACACATTCGTATTTGGGTCACAGAAATACATAATGTGTACCTACCAAATTTCAACTTAATCGATCCATTAGATTCGGAGCAAATTGGCTGTGACAGACGGACAGACAGACAGACACACGAGAGATCGTATACTTAAGGGTTCCATAGAACCCTAAAAATGGCCGATTTGCGTACGCACAATCGCGAGTTCATGTCTGAATTAATAAGTCTAGGTATACAAATCTCTGCCTGTACTCTGGAAAATTTAATCGAAGGATTATTCCGATCGAAATAAAAAGAACTAGGCATGCCTACGAAAAAAATGATAAATAAAATGAAAGAGGAACATAGTTTATTAAGGGAGAAAGAAGAAATAGTTCTTCATTAGGAAACATGTTTCTACGCCGACGATTTCGACAAGACTGTGGCTTGCGCGTACTTAACTGTGCCGTGTGGTAACGCCGTCCGTGTAGGTACAGTTTTTTCATGCGAGAAGCCTGCGCAGGCCTAACTGTGGTGAAGCTTGAGCGTGTGGTAGGCCCATAAATCGTAAGACAGATGTCAAGTTGTTATAGAATCTGCGTGCGCACTGTAGAAACATACAGAATATACGTGTTTTTTATAGAGATTTGTCACGTTTGCGTTCGCACTGTTGTTTGTTTAGGTCAAATAATGTCTCGCAACTTGTCTATTGTTTGATGTTTTCTGTTATCCGAGTACAGCGGTAAACATCCATTGTTTATATCGAAACATGGAGTGGTCCAAAGTAAACACAATGAAGTTTTTTTAGAAAGTCGCGCATCCAGTACCTAGGTTTCTTCCTAGGTTTTTTCCGTTCCTGCAGGGCTAAAATGACTGTGGTATATCTCTAATAATTATAAGTTGCGGGTAGGCCGCAAATAAACAGTTGGTTCGTTGACTTGGTCTTTCATTGAGTGCGCTCCCGAAAATATTCCCTTAAACACTACTATGACAAGCGCGAGAACGCTCTTTTTCTCGTTTTATCGTAATTTGTCTACGATTCTGACGTCATTCTTGTTGGAGCAAGTAATTGAGTAATTTATATTGTATAACAAGATATACTTTATTGTCTTTTATAATATTAATCGACATACATATTTTTTCTTGTCAAGTGACACACGTTATATATTACTTTTCTCTATGCACTGTAATAAAAGAATATCGCTTTGAGGTTGTACTCCCGACACTCCTCCTCGATTGTATAATGATTTTTATACAATCGAGGAGGAGTACAAATATATAAATCGTTAAATTAAATATTAACATAGGTACACTCCTCCTAGATGAATACTTTGCATTGTCTTATGTCTTGCAGTCGCTAATGATTTTGTTAACATATCAGCCAAATTGTTCTCAGTTTGTATATAATGATATTGACATCTTTTTTGTAAATATCAAATCTTTTATGTGATGATAGCGAATATCGATATGTTTCGATCTTTTACTATTTTCATAATCCTTTGAAATAAAAATAGCTCCTTTGTTATCGACATACAGCATTGGTGTTAGATTTATTCCAAAATCTTTTAATATTCCGATCAAAAGAATTCCTTCGCATGATGCTAATGATGCTGCAGTTGACAATGCAACACAGTTTGGTTTTCTAGAGAACCATGCTACAACATTCTCATTGTATTTAACTATATATCCGCTTATAATCTTTCTGTCTCTTTTGCTATTTGCCCAATCTGCATCCGAATAAACTTTTAAGCTGATCTGTTCACACTTTTATATTGAAGTGCGAAATCTTTAGTTGAACTAAGGTAGCGTAATATGCGCTTGCCATGTTTCCAACATTCTTCATTTGGTTTGTCCAAAAACTGACTAAGATAAGATACAGAATAGCATATATCTGGTCTTGAGACTGTACTCACAAACATTAAACTTCCTATTAGCTCTCTGTAAGGAACTTCTATAGCTTTTTTCTGTTATGTCTATGTTTAATCCCTTCTCCATCGGTGTATCTTTTTCCTTGCATTCAGTCATATTAAATTTTGTTAACATTTTTTCTATTTGTTTTGACTGTGTTATTCTTAATATTCCATCTTTTCTTTCTATCTCCATTCCGAGAAATGTCTTTATCTCTCCTAAGTTTTTGGTATCAAATTCTTTCTGTAATAACTTTATTATTCTGTCAGTTTCTTCTTTCTTTCCCATGACCAAAATATCATCAACAAAAATCAATATCCAAACATTTATATTAAAGAATAGACAAAAATCATTTTTTGATCTTTGTAGTCCACACTTAATCAAAAAATCTGTTAACCTTTCATTCCAGCATCTAGGACTTTGTCGTAATCCATATAAACTTCTATTTAACTTCAATACTTTCTTTCTATTTGCATTAACTCCTTGTGGTACTTTGATATAAACTTCATCTTTTAAATAACCATTTAAAAATGCTGTTGGTACGTCCATTTGATAAATTTTGTAATCTTGTTGTACCGCTTGTGCTAAATAAGTTCTTACTGTGCTCATTCTAGCTACAGGTGAATAGTTTGTGTTGAAATAGTCTTCTTTTTGTACTTGAAATCCTCTAGCAACTAATCGAGCTTTCTTTAAACCGTTTTCTTTTGTCTTAAATATCCATTTTGTGTCTATTGCTTTCTTCCCTTTGGGTAAATCTATTGGTTCTGTCCATGTGTTCAATTTTTTTAATGAATTTATTTCTTTACTAATAGCTTCTAACCATTCTTTATCTTTCGCAGCTTCTTTGTACGAAGTTGGATCTTTATTTTCAGTTGTTATCAAAGAATATGCACTGTATAGTTGATAATCATTCACGTGTTTAGGTTGATTTACAATTCTGCCTGATCTTGTAGTTCTTTTATTATCATCTCCATCTTGTACAATATCATCATCATTATCATCATCTGTGATGTAATTAGATTCATTCAGATCATCCGAATCATCTTGTTCACTACTTCTTATTTGTCTACTTTCTTGTATGTTTTTCGATATATTCTTATATTTGTCTTCATCGTCGTCATTGAATATTGCTACATTTTCAGGGATAGTTTACTACCTCCTCCTGCTTTCCGGTTGGTAAATAGTCTTTGATTCATCAAATATGACATCTGTTGAAGTTACAATTTTATTACTTTCATGATCCCATAATTTATATCCTGAACCAGTGTAGCCGACCATTATCATTGGTTTGGCTCTTGGTTGTAGCTTGCTTGGTTTAAGTATTGTTACAATCCATGCTATGGAACCATAAACTTTTAGTTTTGACAAGTCATTATAACCGTACCATATTGAAGCTGGTGTTTGACCGTTTAATGCTTTTGTAGGACTACGGTTGAGCTCATAAGCTGATGCGCAAATTAATTCACTCCATAATTCCTTAGGTAACTTCGTTTCTGCGAACTTGACTCTAACTTTGTCTAATAATGTTCTGTTCATCCTTTCCGATGTGCCATTTTGTTGTGGCGTATACGGGCTTGTATATTCTAATATTATGCCTTTTTGAATACATGATTCTTTAAATATTTTTGATGTAAATTCTCCACCATTATCTAGTCTTAATCTCTTTGTTTTTAATCCAAATTGTGCTTTAATAAGCTGTATATGTTTCAAAATATTATGTTCTGCTTCGTTTTTATTTCTTCAATAGATATATCATTACAATATGTGAATAATCATCTATCAATACTTGAAAATAGTATTTTTAAATTAGTATACACACAAATCTGAGTGTGGAAGATCTCCTATCTCTTTGCTTTCTCTTGTATTAGATATAAGTGGTCTTCGTGTACTTTTCCCTTGTGTACAACTCTCACAAATTTTTTCTGAGAATGGTAATCCAAGTATTTTTAGACCTTTTCGATTTAAATGACCTAGGCGTCTATGCCATAAGCCATCTTCTTTATTTTTGTAACATTTGCAGATTCATCTTTTTGTGATATAAAGTTAATTTCTAATGTGTACAAATTTTGGTATTTTGTACCATAAAAAAATGTTTTTTCTCTTCTTATGCTTACTGCATTATTTTTGAATAGTACTGTGTAGCCATTATTTGTTATTTTATCTACTGATAATAAGCTATGTGTTATATTTTCCACAATGAGTGCTTTTTTTTTTTTTTGGGTGGGAAATTATCAAATAACTTCTCCCGCTCTGGGCGGAGCGGGAGGGCGTGTCAGGCTCTTACTGACTAAAACCCACCCGTGTTCCTTCGGTTGCCCTGTTGCCGGGGGCCACGATTTCCCTATCGGTTTTCTTCGAATCCCCGGCAGGCATTGGCCCTAACGGACCCCGTCAATTCTGCTGACATCTCTTTGAGGCGCGCGTGGAACACAACGCGCCGTCGACCCGGGCTTGGTCCTTATTGGACGGCGAGCTACCCATTGCTCACCGTCCGCAAGCCCGCGCCTACGGTGGCCGGAAATCGGCTCGCGATTCCCGCCCCAGCGTCTCCTCCTGCGGCGGTTAGGGGCGTGAGGGCGCGAAATTTGCCTCTCCCTCACGCGTTCCGCCTCCTCCTTCGCGAGCATTACCGCTTCGCAGAAGGAGGTGACGGCCTGCCATTTCCTCTCGCTCCGTACCATGGCCCGAACCAGGGCCGGACGCGAGAGATCACCGCCGCCGATCGCCTCTACGAGGACACGGCGTTGCTCCGCCCAAGCCGGGCAGACCTCCACCGTATGCTCCACCGTGTCCTCAGGCCGATCCACACAATGGTGACACCCGGGTGTTTCCTCCCGCCTTATCCTAAACAGGAACCTCCCGAAGCAGCCGTGTGCGGTGAGGACCTGCGTCAGGCGGAAGGTGAGGACGCCGTGGCGTCTCTCAAGCCACTCCTCAAAGAGGGGTCTTATCGCCGCACCACAATGAGTGCTTCAAAGTCTATTTTTATGTTATTACAATATCCTGTTATTGTTCCTTTTTTATTTGCTGTTAATCCTTTACCATCTGCTATAGTAACAGTTATCGGTTCATCTAATTTTTGTCATATATTTTTCGACTTTTTCGGTAACCATATGGTTAGTAGCGCCGCTATCTAGTATGAATTTGTTTTCATTAATAGTTGATGCAGTCAAAGCTATAAATCCATAAAAATTTTCTTTCATTCCTCTTCTGTAATATCCTCTATTTCTAGTTCTATTTCCTCTTCCTCTAAAAGGACGTCTGGATCTTGTGTTGTTATAATTACAGTTTATTCCTGAGCCTGACGCTTTAAATATTTGTTGTGAGTGAGACTCATATGTAGGACGCTTATTTTTTATTTTATTTCTTCATCAAGTAATCGTGATTTTACGAACTCTAATGTTATATCTGAGCTGATAGTTTCAATTGCTGTAATTACGTGTTCGTAATCTTCATTTAAGGACAATAATAAATGACAGATTTTGTCTGAATTGTCTAATTTTTTATCTATGTTTTCTATTTCGAATATAATATTATCAAATTTTTGAAAGTGTTCATCTATCGTATCGTTCGTTAATTTAAGACTTAGTAATTTCTTTTTCAGTGTAATCTTTGTAAAAACACTTTTGCGTTGAAATACGCTGTCTAATTTTTTGAACATTTCTTTTGCATTTGTGCATTCTTGAATTATTGATAAATGTTTGTCTGATATGCATTGAATAATTATTGATTTTGCTTTTGAATTATATAATTTAATTTTTTTATCTTTGGAAATTTCTGTGTCATCATAATCTAAAATTGTTAGTACCTGTTTTTCATCTAATAGTGATTTTACTCTAAATTTCCAATTTGCATAATTTTCGCCCTTTAATATTGGCAAGAGAGAATTATTCGTATTCATCATTTTTTATATGTGTAGGTATAATACTTACTCCTTTTATTAGTGGCCCATAACCTTTGTTGGAGCAAGTAATTTAGTCATTTATATTGTATAACAATTAAGATATACTTTATTGTCTTTTATAATATTAATCGACATACATATTTTTTCTTGTCAAGTGACACACGTTATATATTACTTTTCTCTATGCACTGTAATAAAAGAATATCGCTTTGAGGTTGTACTCCCGACAATTCTAATCCCTAACATGACCGCAAATGACGAGTAAACTCGAAAAAGGCACTTTGACACTTCTTTATCGCGCGACGATAAACCGATGTTGCAAATTATTAAAAACAAATTATTTTTATGATATGCTTGAAGTTCTGTTTCATTAATTAGATTTTATGCATGGAATTATGTACTTTATTGAATAAACGTCTTTCTCTCTTAGTTATTCTCTCTTTTAATTATTTATGATTAGTTTTTTATGTAACCGACTTTTTGATTAAAATTAAATGATTTCTTTGGCATGCTGAAATTAAAATACAAAATGACGGAAATTAAAATTAGTGGCATCTATACTCATTAGATAATAACCACAAATGATAAATGGGCCGACGATCGCAATTTGACAAATCGAAGTTTATTATTGTAACAGTCACCATAAAGTCCATGACATTGCAAATTTTGTTAATCACCACACTCACCAAAAGGACTGACATTCAAATAAATTGGCAGGTGGAGTTGATTCCGCTATTATAACCATAAAAATTGTTAATCACCACCCTTAGGAAATAAACTGGTGATTTTAGTAATTATGTTGCGAAGGTTTGATATTACCACAGCCATCCCTAGATTTCGTTAATTTATTTATGTAATCACCATAATTGGCAAAACGACTGGTTATTACCGAAAGTAATAGTCATCGACGTGATAGTGCTACCCTTCACTACAGTACACCGGTGTACACCCACAAATATAAAAAAAAAAAAATTACCTTCTTTGTACGACTATGAATCTGCCATCTTTTTTTCGAGTTTTTTATGTATCATAATTTTGTTTTCGACGACTAAATACGACAAAATGACTGATTATCTCGTGTTGAACTGTCAAAAATCGAGATAAATAACGTGTCATGTTAGGGTTTGTCGACAAAACATCAAGTTTGACAGAACGAGTCGAGTATTTTGTATGGCGTAGCTATAGTGTAAAGAGAGGTAGTAAGCTTTCTTCATAGAAACGCACCGCACGCACACTTAACAAAATCTCGGCTGGTTTCTCACGAGAAACGGGTCGAGATTTTGTTAAGTGTGCGTGCGGCGATGCATAGATACAAGCCACGCACACATACAAGCCGCGCGCGGTGCGTTTCTATGAAGATAGCTTACTACCTTTCTTTATACTATGGCGTAGCTGTCAGAAAACTACAGAAATAGACAAAAATTTGTCGCGCGAGAGTGGATATATGTCGCGTGTGTCATGTTAGGCCTGCTGGCATGCAATACTAGCAGCTACAAACAATAAATCGTCTTCATCGCTTGAATCCATTTAATTACCTACTTTTGATATTACCCAGATTGATATTACTAAACGTTGCAATATTTTTGACTTTGTTTATTTATAATGTAATAAAAGACAAGTCTGGATGACAACTGCTATAATTTCTTCATTAATAGACAATCCACAACACCTTCCCCTTAACTAAGATAGAATAATAATAAAAAAACAAACTTAAAATAATAATTAGTTCTACATTATAAAATAAAATACGTAAGTATGCAAATTGCAAAATCTTACTACGGGTATGAGTTGGCGAGTAAGATGACGATACATTTATTTTGGTACTTAATCAGCATAGCAGAAATTAATCAGCGCCTGTCACTACTCCATACAAGTTTAGACGTGATTAAAAACTTGCGTCAATTTACGTCAAGCGCTGATTAATTTGGCAGGACTAAACTAAAATTTATCTTATGTCCTTTTCTTAATGAAATAGAAAGAAAAAGATGCATTTAACTTAAATTTAGTTTAGTTTGTGAACAAGGGAATCGGCACCAATATATTTTTAATAGTTTGAACTGCCCTTTCGCTCTTACCATTACATTGAGCATAATACGGATATAGCTACTGGAATCATAGGTTCCCTACACGGTTTGTTTGCTGCTTCTTGACATATTTTACATCTTCTCACATAATCCTCAATATCTCTTGTTATACCCGGCCAAAATATTACTTCACGAGCACGTCTCTTACAACGATCAATCCCTAAATGCCCTTCGTGAATAAGCTTTAACATGTCCCTATGCATAGAAATTGGTATCAAAACCTGTTTGTCTTTAAATATTACACCATCTACACAATACAGTTCATCTCTTATAGACCAAAAGTATCTTAAATCATGGTGAATGTTAAACTTATCAGGCCACCCTTGATTAATATATTTTAGCAACAATTTTAAACACTCACTTACTTACTAGTTTCCCGCTTGACGAGAGGAGAGTAAACTTATTCTGCGACATTGGTATATTAATGACTACCATTTTAATTTGACATAGTATAGCCCTGCTAATTTTATCGTCATACAAATACGGAAGAGGTGCCCGCGACAATGTATCAGGTATGTACAGACGCCAGCACTTCAAGCTACTACAATCTGTCAAATTTATTTAATAGATTTTCAACTTTATCGCTGAAGTTTAAGGTTCAAAGTTGATTGGGAAAATTTGACAGTTTCGGGTAGCTTGATGTGCTGGCGTCTGTACAGTACCGACCAAAAGTCCATAAGCAATCTCACAAAGCATTAGACTGACGCTTCGGTTTGACTTACGACCTTCTTCTAAAAGTTGTTACAATACTGTAGACACGCACATTATACACACACACACTCACTTTGTCTGCAACTCATAGTAATGACTAGTTCGATAATCATTCGTTTTTTGTTTCATTCGTCTTGTTCACATAAATATTAAAGTTTAGCAGGTAGACCACAGAAAACTAAGCGAGTATTAACTTAAAGAACTTTGTGGGTTCGTGGATAATGTTGGTGACGAGTATTTAGCTATTAGCGGTGTTGTGGTTATTATTTTCAAAATGCAGTCAATAATATTGAAGGGAGATAAATATTACTGCGCTGCGTAAAAGTGACTGATAATTACACAAATATCTAATGAAACTGGACTAAGTGTGAGTGTTATCATTTAAATATTTCATATTTTACCAAACATAAATCTTAATCAAAGGTATTGTTGATAGAACAGAGGTATTGTTGAGACAGAAGATGCCTTTAAAGTTTTAAATTCATTATGAGGTTTAATTCGATTAGTGAATGATAAATAATTAGGTATTATGTGTAATAAATACAATTTTATTCTTTGTTCTAGAGAAATACTGTGAGGGTTATGAGATATGAGGAAGAGGCTTATTATAGAGGTGCAGCGACGTCAAATGGTGAATGAATATGAAACAAATGGTTTCATACCAACGAGATATTTTGCTGAATTATTAAACACGTCATTATGAACCGTTCCATCACTGAAGACCAGCTAGAAAACCGTTTTTGACTTTAAAATATTGATCATATCAACTTAATAAACAACAAATTCGTTATTGCATGAATTTATTGACGTGTAACGAATTTTTTAAGCACGTTTCAATATGGTGTTTGTCGTATTTCTTACAGATAGACCGAAAATGTTTAATATTATTTTAGTAATGTTCGTTTATTAATTTTAATTCTTATTCATTCACATTTTTAAATGTTTCTTAAAATATAAAGGATAAAAACATTTAAAAATATAAAAATAGAGTTCCGCCGGTGTCGGGAGCAGGGTCCAAGCTACCGGTGGTTAGGGCTGCAGAGACAGGAACCTCCTCACTATGCGAGCCGTATCGAGGAGTACTGCCTTCTGAATTAGGCCCTTGATCCAACCGCCTAACGAGAGCCTCGAGAGATGTTGGTTGAGGCTTTCGGCCATCAGGCCATTGGCCGTAACGACAATCGGCACGATAATAGCTGAGCTATCTATCTAAGTCGAGATATTTAATTTGTTTCTCTTTCTCAGCTTTCACAAGGTTCTCGTCATGTGGAATGGTAACATCCACTATCATTGCGCAGCGCGCTGATCCGTCTATCACCACTATATCATGCTTATTGGCAACAATAGTCCTGTCAGTAATGATAGACCGATCCCAGTATAACGTGACATGGTCATTTTCAAGAACTGGGTCGGGCACATACTTATAATACGGTACCTCAGAATCCACAAGTTTATATTTCAAAGCAAGCTGCTGGTGGATAATCCTGGCCACTTGGTTATGCCTGTGCAAGTACTCACCGTTAGCCAGACGAGAACAACCAGAGTTAATATGTCTGATGGACTCACCCGGACGGTGGCATGCCCGACACACGTCAACCGTCCCATCCTTCATAAAATGTCTTCGGTAGTTATTCGTCAAGATAACCTCGTCCATAATTGCACAGACGAAACCTTCAGTTTCCCTGAAAAGGTCACCAAAACGTAGCCAGGATACGGACGCTAGAAAGTCTACACCAGGCTCATGAAGAGCCCGATAGAATCGCCCGTGAAGCTCCTTGCTTTGCCATACCTCCTTGCGGTCATCTGTAGTAAGTACTATAGGTTTATGCCAGTTTTCTTTAGCCATGGAGAGCGGGATAAGCCCGTTGTCAACTGCCACCACATCACGATGCATACCCACTTCGGCTTTTAAAAAATATTCTCTGAGATTGCACACTTCGCGGATGTGGAGGGTCTTCGCATTTAAAAAGCCTCGACCCCCGCACTTCCGCGGGATGTACAATCTCATCACCGATGATCGTGGGTGATGCATCCGGTTTGCGGTCTGCAGTGTACGGACCCTCCTATCCAGGGCGTCGAGTTCAGTCTGAGTCCATTTGAGTATGCCGAAAGAGTACATCAAAACCGGCATAACCGTTGAAGGCGCGCACCTTGTTTCCGCCTGAAAGAAGACTAATTAATACCTTCTTCAGGCGACCAAAGAAGCGCTCCTTCAACAATTGCTTCATGTCAGTAGCGTTGATGCCTAACGCTTCCGACATACCCAAATTTATTAGTAATATTATTATTTTAGGATTAAAATTTGAGGTTTAGTTTCAATCTTCTTTTCGTAAAGAAAATGAATACTTAAGCTATAACCTCAATACCAACCAATATTTACTAAAGCCAAATAAAATTTAAAATAATTAATATGAACAAACTGCCTATACTTAACCTTAAAATCAACAATTTTGTCAGTAGATTTTTTTACATTTTAAGAAGTCTAATATTCTTATTTATTACTTAATTACTTCGACCATGATCAAAGCTTTATATTTATGGTGAAAAAAATCCATTTAAAATTTAAAACATTTCAAAATTTAAATATGTCAAAATAATACAAATTGCTTCTAAGTTTCTAGACATCTATTTCACATCTTATTCAGCTGAAGTAATGATAAATAATTGTAGCAGTTTGTTAACTATACTTGTAAAATAAATATAACGAATAAATATTTTTCAATTTTATTATCTCATATCACGCATTTTTTATTCTAAACCCTTTATTGCAATAACAACATTAATAAATAAAAAGGCAGCAATATTTAAAAAATATTATTATTGCAAACAAAAATAATAATATTTGCAAAAACAGCGCTGTGATTTACGAGATTAGAACCTTAGCTATCTTGAATCTAAGACCAACGCTTAACGCCTTCTGCTATCTGCACATATAATTTACTTTCGAATTTTAGCAATGCCATACACTGGCCAGGGTCGCGCGTATGATGCGTGTCTAACAAATATTTTTGTTTAATAAAGTGCGGCGCCCGCGAACCGTGACGATACGACAGTGTGTAGTGCAAAACTGCGTTCTCTGTGGTGTGAGTACGGCACACACACCACAGACGTCTGACTGTTTACACATACAAATGTACGGACTACACTGCGTGTTCACAGCAATACGATTCTTAGCGTGCCTATGCACTTTTGAACGCTTACTGTACATTTACTTCCCAGGCTTATAAGTGACCACCAACTCATAAGCTTGAACCTTCAACATCATTCGCTGCAGGCGAGCTGGGACCGTCCGAGATTTTCTAAAAATGCTTTCCAGTGGTTTATGGTCCGATTTGACGACCACACTACTTTTTCCATAAATATACTGATGAAACTTTTCACAAGCGAATACTATTGCCAACATTTCCTTTTCTATTTGTGCGTATCTTTGTTGTGAGTCAGTGAGCGTTGACGCATAGGTAGGTACTCTACTGGATGCCCTTCCTGCATGAGCACGGCTAGTGCCACACTTCTCGCGTCCACTGATAACACCACTGGACTACTGACATTGTATAAAGATAGAACTGGTGCATTACATATCAATTCTTTTAGTTTATTAAAAGTGTCTTTATAACCAACTTCCCAACACCAAGTCATACCTTTTTTTAATAATCTGGTCAGTGGAAAAGTATGCTCAGAATAATTAGGTATAAATGTAGAAAGAAAATTTACAGCCCCTAAAAACCTTTCTAAGCTTTTCCTTCCTCTTTCAAACGCAGATCGTGTTCATCTTTATTCCTTCCCCAACAAATGATATTGTCGATAAACGAATCTACCCCTTCTAGGCCTTTAAGTAATTGCTTGATTTTCGCATGAAACACTTCAGGTGCACAATTAAGACCAAATGGCAATCGCAAATATTGATATCGCCCAAACGGTGTATTGAATGTACATAAGTCTGCACTTGCATTATCTAGTTTTACCGACCGAAACCCTGAAAATGCGTCTAAAACTGAGAAATACTTAGCACCGTGCAACTTAGTTGCCAATTCATTTATTGTTGGCAGTTGAAAATGTACACGCTGCATCGCCTTATTAAGTGGCCTCGGGTCTAAACATATACGCAACTGTCCATTTTTCTTAGCGACAATCACTAATAAATTCACCCATGGAGTTGGATGACTCACTTTCCTAAGGACACCTAACTCAATCATTATATTTAACTCATCTTGTAGCTTATCGCGAACTCCTAATGGTACCTTACGGGTTGCACAAATCACCGGCATCACAGTTATGTCTACAACAATGTGATATTCACCTGGTAAACAGCCTAACCCTTGAATATAATATTTAAATAAGTCTTGATAATCTGTAAGATTTATATTATGAATTCTTTGAACTAATCCTAAAGTTAGACAAGCTTGCGACCCCAGCACACTCTGACAATCACTAATCGCAATAGCAAATTTTAATTCATACTAAACACCCTTATACCAGCATTTTAATTTGCAAATAACTTTTATAGGAATAAAATCACCAATGTAAGATTGCAATCGAACACCTTGCTCGCCACTAATTATCTTACTGTCATAGCCTGACAATAAAAATCGAGACAAACGATAAAAAATTCATGTCTGCTCCCGTATCTACTTAAAAATTTTCGGAACCGCACTTCTCTTGGAGTGTTTCATACCAATCCTCCGACGAAGAGTTAATCTCTGATACATTATACAAAACTGATATAAAAAATGACTCGCAATCATCTTCTTCATTACCTTTTGCTTCAGTTAAACCTATATCGTACATTTTCTTAACTCCTTTTTTCAACTTGCACATTCTAGCAAAATGTCCATGATTTTCGCACAGATAACACTGCACAGAAATAGCCAGACATAGACTGGGTTCATTGCATTGGCCGCCGCACCTGAGACAATTTCCAGTCTCGCTTGAATGAACAAATCTTCGGACTGTGTCAGAACCAGCAGTAACACTGGCCGCACCTAGGGCGTGCAAAACCGGAAGGTCTTCAAAACCGGTTTTGATGGCTTAAAACCGGAAACCGGTGTTAGCCCCGGTTTCGGCTACATTTTTATAGTTTTTATATAGAAAAATTTTAACAAGAAAACAATATTCTTAGATACCCACAAAATCTACAAATAGCCAAATTTTATCATATAAAGTAAGCGTTCAAAAGTACATAGGCACGCTAAGAGTCGTATTGCTGTGAACACGCGGTGTAGTCCGTACATTTGTATGTGTAAACAGTCAGACGTCTGTGGTGTGTGTGCCGTACTCACACCACAGAGAACGCAGTTTTGCACTACACACTGTCGTATCGTCACGGTTCGCGGGCGCCGCACTTTATTAAACAAAAATATTTGTTAGACACGCATCATACGCGCGACCCTGGCCAGTGTATGGCATTGCTAAAATTCGAAAGTAAATTATATGTGCAGATAGCAGAAGGCGTTAAGCGTTGGTCTTAGATTCAAGATAGCTAAGGTTCTAATCTCGTAAATCACAGCGCTGTTTTTGCAAATATTATTATTTTTGTTTGCAATAATAATATTTTTTAAATATTGCTGCCTTTTTATTTATTAATGTTGTTATTGCAATAAAGGGTTTAGAATAAAAAATGCGTGATATGAGATAATAAAATTGAAAAATATTTATTCGTTATATTTATTTTACAAGTATAGTTAACAAACTGCTACAATTATTTATCATTACTTCAGCTGAATAAGATGTGAAATAGATGTCTAGAAACTTAGAAGCAATTTGTATTATTTTGACATATTTAAATTTTGAAATGTTTTAAATTTTAAATGGATTTTTTTCACCATAAATATAAAGCTTTGATCATGGTCGAAGTAATTAAGTAATAAATAAGAATATTAGACTTCTTAAAATGTAAAAAAATCTACTGACAAAATTGTTGATTTTAAGGTTAAGTATAGGCAGTTTGTTCATATTAATTATTTTAAATTTTATTTGGCTTTATTTATTTATTTATTACAAGGTAGCTTCACAGCTGACAGTAAGTATAACATTATTATTATTCTAAACATTACGCCAATTACGAAGTACACAGAAAAATATGAAATACAGAGAGTGACACAATTATTAATATTTATAGTGTGTGCGGGCGTGTCTCTGTGCAGTGTAGGTGTTGCAATGTGTGTGAAGGTGTGTGTATTTTTGTGTACGTATGTATGACTAAACTGGCACTACTGAGTTCGCTGGGTATCTGGCGTTAGATGGAGGATGTGGATAATTTCTTTTTTAAGTTTGTTCCGTGTGGTATTGAAAGGATCTAATATTGGGAATTTATCATTATATAATGCAGGTAGACGTAAGAATGGTGACATCTTTAGATAATTAGTGGAGGCCGATGGTACTGATAACAAAGTGGTATGTCTGGTACGTCTGAGTGGGACGTTAAAGTTTATTCTGCTGAGCAGTTGTGGACAGTCGAATTTATTGTTAAGTATGTCGTATAATAACATCATATCATTTAACTGTCGACGCTCTTCCAGAGTATTAAATTTGTGGTATCGACAGGAGTCCGTGTAATTTGGGATATCCGCTTTGGTTTTGTAATTTAGTAAATATTGGTTGGTATTGAGGTTATAGCTTAAGTATTCATTTTCTTTACGAAAAGAAGATTGAAACTAAACCTCAAATTTTAATCCTAAAATAATATTAAACAATTTCGGTCTATCTGCAAGAAATACGACAAACGCCATATTGAAACGTGCTTAAAAAATTCGTTACCATAAATTCATGCAATAACGAATCTGTTGTTTATTAAGTTGGTACGGTCAATATTTTAAGGTCAAAATGGTTTTCTAGCTGGTCTTCAGTGATGCAAGCCTTCAGAGTGCATGGCGAACGGTTCATAATGACGTGTTTTTAATAATTCAGCAAAATATCTCGTTGGTATGAAACCATTTGTTTCATATTCATTCACCATTTGACATCGCTGCTACTCGATAATAAACCCCTTCCTCATATCTCTTAACTCTCACAGTATTTCTCTAGAACAAAGAAAAACATTGTTTTTATTACACATAATACCTAATTATTTATTATTCACTAATCGAATGAAACCTCATAATGAATTTAAAACTTTAAAGGCATCTTCTGTCTCAACAATACCTCTGTTCTATCAACAATACCCTTGATTAAGATTTATGTTTAGTAAAATATGAAATATTTAAATGATAACACTCACACTTAGTCCGGTTTCATTAGATATTCACTTCACTTTTACGCAGCGCAATAATATTCTCTGATCTGATCTGATCTCTTCAATATATTTTATGCCTGCTTTTTGAAAATAATAACCACAACACTGCGCTAAATACTCGTCACCAATATTATCCACGAACCAACAAAGTTCTATTAATTGAATACTCGTAACGAACTGCATCTACCCCACAGAAATCGAAATAATTGACTTAGTTTTCTGTGGTCTACCTGCTAAACTTTAATATTTATGTGAACAAGACGAATGAAACAAAAAACGACATAAAGAGTAGCAGACCAAACATTTGCTAAAAATTGCGTAGCCACGCACACATAGGGAATGTTGTCAATACAGGGCCGGACTAGGGCCGGTTGCCGGTATTATCTAACGATATTGAAACAACCGATATAGATACTTACTGAAAATCCGCGAAAATTGATATTCTCTGGGTATAAAAAGTGTAAATTACTTAGCAATAAAGTCAATCAATCAATTATTACCTGCCGAATGAAATTTCAAAGTTATGTGAGTAGCCTATTTATGTATACTTATGCCTATGTTCATGTTTTCCATCACACAGATACAGGGTAATATAATTAATTTTATAATTTATTACAAAAGCATGTGTGTACACTGACAATCTGGGGGCCTACCACCAGCTCTTATAGCAGTATTATTATAATCTTACTTTGACTTTTCGTACCATGACGTCCATAAAATAAGCTTATTGTAATGTTGAAACAATCTCATTTTCTTAGCGATTTTGGTGACGTCACCTCTAAAAGTTCATTCAATTCGTACCACGACGTGACTTTTGACAACTAGCAATATTGTTTTAATGTCAAATTTAGCAATCTTAAAAAAGTTCCTCGGACTCGACGGAAATATTATTGTTTTGCAATTTAAATTAAGAAAAATGTATTTATTAACGTAAACTTGCCGAATGAATTGTGTATCTATAGATTTTAGTACATGTGTAATTAATTTCTTGTTTGATGGCGAATGCATACGAAACATTTGAGTTTTTGGAAGCGGATAAGACAGAAAAATAAAAATTCCCAGAGTAGGTACCTCTAGCTGCCGCCCGGAAACCCGACTGCAAAATTAATAACAAAACACTAATCACTGAGTCTGACCACAATATATTGTTTCGAACTATCTTCGTCAAAACATTACACATTTCTTTGTTTTAAAACTTATTCACTGAGTAACCTTAACCTTCCCTTGATTCCATGTCGACTTTGTAGCCAGTTAGATCATAAATTCATAAGCTAATATGTTAAAATAAGTTCAACATCGTAGTAGTTATCCACTTGTAAACAAAAATATCGCTACATCGAGGCTGTGTTCAGAGTTACGCTGCAATCGATTAGAGCGTGCTAACACCCATAGCGAATTAGTGTCAGCGCGAAAACAACGTGCTGTGAATCGTCATACATGACGTCATAGCATGCGCCATCTTGCGATAACGCTGACCATGCCCTATATTAATATCACCGTGAGCGCTGTCAAAATGACAGTTGTGCTGTTTTGTTTTGAGTGGCACCATATCTTTAAACTAACGTGGCATTTTGGAAATTGTGCTTCTGGCTACAGTCGTCATCTAATCAAAGAAGAAGAAATTTGTTGTGTATACTCAAAGAAATACTGTAATCCAACCATCTTGTGCAAGCATATCTAAATCGGTACGCAAAATATTGATGTGAGCGATTAAGGCGTAACTCCGAATGCGGCCCGAGTTTCAAATTTCGTTCTGTTCCGATTTATATCATGTAACAGCTTAGCCGTAGCTTATTTTTAATTAATAATAATAATCTTTATTACGATACACACAAGATTCATGATACACAAAAAACAGACTTACAAAATAGCAAGGTATGTCTACATAAATCTACACAGGTTATGTAACCCTGTCTCCTAAACTAGGTAGTCCTGTATCTTAGGAGACAGTGATTAGGCCATATAGGGCGAACAGTCATGTAGGTATAGCAGCAGCCAGGGTGTTTAGCGCAAGGGTGGTTAAGTAATACATTTGTGTGCCGGTGTGTAAATGTGTTTGAGTGTAGTGTGTGAGTGAGTGGTCATAAGTATGTGTAAGTGTGTGAGTGGTGAGTATGGGAGTGAGTGCGTACCTCTACGGGTGAGTGTGAGAGAGAGTGTGCGAATGCAAGGATAAGGATTAGGAAATGAGTGGGTGATCGTGAGTTGAGTCTAAGTCGGGTAGAGTAATGATTGTTGGGATTATTCTATGAAAGTAAGTAAAGACTCCGTGAATGCATAGTCTTTTTGCAATAGCCATTCAGTCAGTTTGTTTTTCAGGTTGTGGGAGTTTAGATCCATTATTTTTATTTTATTATTGATATTCTTGTACAGATAGGAACCAAGAATGTAAAATTGGTGCCGGGCGAAAGTGGTTCTGTGCTGGGTACTGGGGATGATTAGAGTGCGTTTGTTCCGGTCCGGAGGGGGGAGGTGCTTATGTATCCTTAGTATTGCCTTGAACACAAAGAGCTGCCGCACTGTTAGCACATTGCAGTCGGCATAGAGATCAGAAGTTGGGTATCTAAAAGGTTTTTTAGTCATAACTTTTAGTATTGCTCTTTGTGCTCTTTCTATTTTAAGAAAAAGGGTTTTAGCTGCTCCACCCCATGCAGTTATACAGTACCCGAGTATAGATTGGCAGAGGGAGTAATATATCATCTTCAACGTGGTACTATCGGCAGAATCTCTGAGTGACTTGAAGATGTGGATTAGACGCAGAGTTCTTGAGGTAAGGGTATCAATTTGCTTGTCCCACCTCAATCCACAATCAATTTGTACCCCCAAGTACTTAACAGTGTCTGAACGGATCATCGTGGGACAGGCGCAAGGTACCGTGGGGTCAGGACAGGAGTGAGCTCCAAGGGTGAAATCTGAACCAGGAGTACTACCTCGTCTTAACCCGAAAGGAATGTATGTGGTTTTATTTACGTTTAGCGTTAGCAGGTTAGAGTTTAGCCATACCATTATTTTAGACATTGCAGCTTCCGCATTTGCCCTTACCATATCCCAAGTTGAGCCACGTACCAAGATTGCAGTATCGTCAGCGTATGCAAAAATATTGCAATTAGGAAGGTTCAAATTACACAGATCGTTGACGTAGATTTGGAATAGGGTTGGGCCCAGAATGCTACCCTGGGGAACGCCGTAGGATATGATTTCCTCATCACTCAGGTAAGTACATATCTTGACGCACTGTTTGCGGTTTGTAAGGTAGCTCCGAAAGATATCCAGAGTAATACCCCGCACACCCATGGCTTCCAGTTTTGAGATGAGGTTGGGGACAGAAACTGTATCAAAAGCCTTTGAAAGGTCCAGAAAGATTCCGAGGCATTTAGTATTACTGTCCAAGTTTGCAGCAACCGTTTTCGTGAGTTCCAGTACAGCATCTTCTGTTGACAGCCCTGGCCTGAAGCCGTATTGGTTGCCGGAGATAATATGGTACTTGTCAAGGAAGCGCCTTAGATGGTTGTTTAGAATCCTTTCTAGGACCTTAGAAAGAGCCGGCAGTACCGAGATGGGCCTATAATTGGTGACGCAGTTTCTGTCCCCGCCCTTGTATATCGGGTGAACAATAGCCTTTCTAAAAGCATTAGGGAATGTGCCTGTTTTGAGGGATAGGTTACACAGGAAAGTTATGGGTGGGACCAAAACATGTCTTGAACACTTCAACAGCTGAGGCGACAGACCATCCCAGCCCACAGCACTTCTGTCGCGTAACTGGAGTATGAGGGTCTCAACATCAGATTCACAAACATCTAAAAAACCAAGGGAGTTAACCCTTGAGGGTGGGGGACTATTACGGTATGGGTGGGAATGGTGTGCACTTGGCGTATTAGTAGCATGATTTTGTGATGTGATTTTGTCAGCTAGGTCGCTTCCTATGGAACTAAAGAAGTGACACACCTCGTTAATTGAAGACATGTGATCACCTTTCAATTCTAACAGCTCGGAGGGACTTGTCTTCGATTTATGTCTGTTTGTGATTGTGTTAATTGTTTGCCACAGTTTACGGGGACAGTTTTTGCCTTCTTGTAGCTCATTTGTCTCATAAGCAATTCTTAGTTTCCTAAGTAAATCGTTGCAGAAGTTGCGGTATCGAGTGTAGGTAGTTTTTAGAATTACGTTATCTGGAGAGCTATTGGCTTTAATATGCATTCTATCACGATTTCGTATACATTTTAACAGTCCAGGGGTGACCCACGGTTTTATAACATGTTTTTTTCTAGGGACATTTACTTGAGTTGAATGTTTAGAGACGACCGAAGTAACAGTGTCAATGAATATAGTTGTTGATGTGTTAACGTCGTCAGTGTTATACATTCCGGAAAAGTCTACATTTTCGAGATCAGCAATTATGGATGGATAATTTAAGCGAGTGACTGTGTGGGGTGCTTTGTGCGGTGGGTTGTAGTTAGCAATATTCAAGAGGGTAGGTCTGTGATATGCGATTCAAGCATGAGAGAGGTAGATGGTAGGTTGGACTTAAGGAAGATATGGTCTAAACATCGATCTAAGCGAGTAGCGATGAGATGGGTGGGCATTAGTCCGTGAGAGGCATTTAGTGTTAGGTATTCAAGCATTCTGTCATTTCTATTGGTTGGACTCAGGTCCAGGTTCATATCACCCATAAGAGCGATGTTAGAGTAGCGAGAGATACTATTATATAGAATATCCAGATTAGACAGAAAGGAGTTAAAGTTACTCTTAGAGCTAAGTGATGGTGAACGATATACTGCAACTACTGCCAATTCGTTGTTACCTATTTCACATACCAGGCAGTTACCTCCCTCAAATTCTGGTTCCCGCACCGAACTTTGCAAACCAAGTCTGGTATACATAATAATGCCGTCATTTTTATTGCAGTTTGAGATGGTAGATTGAGCCTGAAACCCGTCAAGAACAGGTAAACAGGTGACCTTACTGAGCCAGCATTCGGTGAGAATCACAACATCATAAGTAATTTTTGTTTGATTTATTAGAAGCTGGATAGAGTCAAAGTTTTTACTGACACTGCGGATATTTACATGAAGTAGATTAAAATTACCACGAGTTGATGGGACAACATACTGTGGACAGTGTTCAGGCAAACAGTTGAAAGAGGCACCCATACACGTAGATGCATCAATTTCTTGTATAATGTCATTTATGTTCGCCATTTATACTCAAACTCAAAGCATTTATTTCAATTAAACCATTTACAGGCACTTTTGAATTGTCAAAGAATCGGTCAGTCAGAAATAGGTATGAAGCTAGTTGCCCATTCCAAAGCGTAGTAGGTACCTATGGAGAAGAACGGGCAAGAAACTCCACGGACACTCTTTTAAATAAAAAATTGTTACAAAATATTGGTTACATCATTCATGTTGAAATTATACATGTGAGTACAATGTAGAAAGACGTGCACGTTAGAAGCGTCCGTAATAAAAAGATAAAACAAAGAACAATTCAAAAAAATAAAATAAAATAAAATAAGCCCTGGCAGCTAAGAGATGACCAGTCCCAACTGACGGCGCCCGTTCACGAACATGACGCATGGATTAGCACCATTCAGCTCAACCATTTTGAAGGGAGCTAAATGATCCAACACACGCGCCACCATCAGCGAAACATTTGAGTGAGCATGACATACTCACAGCCGCCAGGGCACATTCAAGTCAATGCAAGACATATTACCCGGTAAATGGTAACTCTTTAGTACATAGTGCTCACACCTGTGCTATGCAATTATATAATACAATGGAGATTGAGTTTATACAATGAAAAGATAGTCTTACAATCTTCAGCAGCTCCAACAGTATTTGCAAATGTTAATCAATTAGTTGTGGAGCAGGACCAGCATTGAGCCAAGCATTTTTATCGGCGATGTAATCCCCCAACGTATAATATGCCTGCCTGCATAGTGTGCGTTTTATACAAGATTTGAATTTCGTCTCATTCAGTATTATAGTTATGTATAAACCACAAGACAGGCAATTAAAGAAAAAGGCTTGGAGATGAGGAGAGACGTAACCAAAGTGTCGTGTGAGAGAAGGTAACATGAATGATATAGTCATTTAGATTCGAGATCTTGAAGGGACTGTTCAGAACCAATCAGAATATGCTTGTCCCCTTCCAGCTTCCTCAGGAAAACACCTTCCATTGGAAACCCAGCAGAATTTGTAGGCGTGCCTTGATGCAAATTCCCGGGCTTGATGGTAAAGTTTCCTTGCACTTAATGGCAGCTGCTCGGCGATATAAATCGGTTGCGGTTTGCCAGGCATTCCGACGTGAGAGGTGTTAAGTTTTTGGTCTTTAGATCTGCCCTTATTGAATGATCGCACAGCCGATACGACTGTTTGCTTAATACTTACGGCAACAAATTCGGCAATTATAGGGCGCGGGGAGTTGGTATTAGTGGATTTCCCGGATAGGCGGTACACGTCACGAATATTAGATTCACTGATGGGTATTCCAAGAGCCTCGCAAATTCCGATCACTGTTCTTGAGAGACTGGCAGTGGTTTCGGAGTCAGCAGTAGGCACATTACGGATTTCGACGCCAGATGAGCGTGATTTGAGCTGTTGGTCGATAACCTTTTTTTCGAGATGGTCAATATGTTTAATATTTTCAATTGTTTTTCTTATTTTTCAAAGCCAAATCTTTTAATATTTGTGTCAATTTCATGGAAATTACTCATAAAAATTAGATTCTAATGCAAAGTAATATTTTACGTAAAAGAAAATAATATTTTGCTTCAAGACCAATACTTCGTAGTAGCGATTCGGACCAACGTGTGAAAGGGACAACGCTATACAGTTCACATAGCGTTGTTTCTTTTCTACTATAGCAGGCAATAGACAAATCTTACAAATAGTTCGTTCTTTCCCAGCACTAAGCAGGAATAAAACATTCTTAAACGATGAAGGTCGTGGTACGAATATGAGTTATGTTATTGTAAGCTTGAAATAAAACTCTCTTGAAATAAGATTGTTTCGTAAAAGATTGTGGTCGGCCCCCTGTGGTCGAGTTCTTTTGTGATAAAATGATATTCTAGTAAACAGGTCTAGATTGGTCATAACAAATACAGCTACCTCAAAAATATATAAGCAAGGAAATGTCAATAATTTGTACTTGATAAAGAATGTCTTACAAGAATCTAAACTGTGGAGTCTGAACATTGACCTAATGCACCTTTTTTGTGCTTTAAAAACTAATTCCCTATTGGTTGAGTTACCCCAGAAAATGACACCATACCTCAACACTGAACTCACCAAACCGTGATACGCTGTGAATGTTAATTTAAAACATATTAGTAGTAGAGGGAGTCGTATAGACCGAATGGATATGAAAGTATTTAATGTTTTAAAAATTTATTTATTTATATAATCACTTACAACTATTTTTACAGGCAAAACCCAATGCAATAGTGAGGCAAACTTAATAATAACAACTTATTTTCTTAAACTTATTTTAAACAATGTTATACTTGTGAATTCACTCCGTGTACAAGCAAAGATATCTAATTCCTCTGCTACAAGGTTAAGGGTGCGAATCGCCCGCGTCAGGGGCGCCTCATTTACTAAATTAGTGCGGCCACGAGGGACAGCCAGCAGCTGAGGCCGCCGACGTCGCCACACATATCTGTCGGGCACACTCAAACACACCAACTCTAATATGTTGGCGTTATGTATCTTGCCTCTAATTAATTTAAATAAATATGAGACAAGTGCGAACTCGCGCCTAACTCGCAGCTCATTGTATCCAACCATGCCTAATATAAACAAGGTTGGATACATAAGGGGGTAAAAAGGATATACGCCATAAAGCCTCAAATATAAAAATCTAACAAATTTATTTTGTATTCGCTCCAACATAAGACTATATTTAGTCTCATGTGGGGCCCAGATGACTGCTGTTAAGGTGATAAGGTCGAGATTTGCTTGTTATGATTTTGAATGAAACGACGTGTGGTTTATACAAAGATCTATTGGACACTGCTTATGAACTAAGGAATGAGTAACTAGCACACATGAATGTATAGGTAGCTATAGCGACAGTTTTAAACCGAACAACTGCGTTGCATTCTAATTGGCTTCTCACCAAAGTGTTGTATAAAGCGATAATCGCTGTAATATTTGTGAAACCACGAACAGTACGCAAAATAAACCCCAAGTTTCTGTAGGCCTTTTTACAGCACTTGACTAAATGATCACGAAACGCTAGCCCCGCGTTAAGTGTCCGTATGAATTGAGGAGCCATGTCTCATATTTAAACGCGGGTACTACCAATATTTAGTAGTAAATTAGGCGATTTTGTAGGCCCGATCCTGGAATTTGTAGTAAAACACTTTAAAAGATACACGACTTTTAAGGTGGCTCCTCAATTCAGACGTCTGAATTGAGGTGCCACCTTACAACTCTAAAACTAGCCGACGGATATTTTTGAAAATTTGGTAGGATTTAGTAGTACTTATGTGTAGTACTTATGTGTAATCTCTACAAAAAAAATGGGTTTTGTACGGCTGAATTTGAGATAGCTACAATGTTTTGATTTTTCAATCTCTTATGGAAAAGTTATTTTTGATCAAGATACAACCTGACACTGACCTGCCGTAATCTTTTGATTAGGTACGTAAAAGAAGAAAAAAGTTTGTTTTCAGACATTTTTGCGTGTCCAATGTGGACTGAGCGCATTTTCAAAAATGTCAAAAAATTTAACCTATCTGTCTCATAGCAATTACCTGGTTCAATTGAAAATTTGTCTGATTAGTAACGTATTTTTTTCTTCTTTTACGTATCTAATCAAAAGATTACGGCAGGTCAGTGTCAGGTTGTATCTTGATCAAAAATAACTTTTCCATAAGAGATTGAAAAATCAAAACATTGTAGCTATCTCAAATTCAGCCGTACAAAACCCATTTTTTTTGTAGAGATTACACATAAGTACTACTAAATCCTACCAATTTTTCAAAAATATCCGTCGGCTAGTTTTAGAGTTGTAAGGTGGCACCTCAATTCAGACGTCTGAATTGAGGAGCCACCTTAAAAGTCGTGTATCTTTTAAAGTGTTTTACTACAAATTCCAGGATCGGGCCTACAAAATCGCCTAATTTACTACTAAATATTGGTAGTACCCGCGTTTAAATATGAGACATGGCTCCTCAATTCATACGGACACCGCGTTAAGACTAAGTCCTAAATCCCTAACCTCTGCAACCCTGATCATCGGCATCCCATCAATGTTGTAATCATGTACAATTGGACTACGTGCACGCGAGAAAGTGATGGTGACACATTTTTGGGCATTGAACTGCAGAAGGTTATCTTTGCTCCAAGTAACTACGCTATTGATGGCCTTCTGTAAGCGTTCACAGTCCTCATCACCCCTCACTGCCATGGATAGCTTAAGATCGTCTGCAAATAATAAACAATTTGCATCCTTTACGACTTTGGGCAAATCGTTTACCATGATTATAAATTGCAGAGGTCCAAGGTTACTCCCTTGGCTTACACCAGACCACGTAAAGTACGGCTCTGACTTGTGTCCCTCGTACTCTACGTATTGCTGCCTATCCCTCATGTAACTGGCGAAGAAATGAAGTAGGTGCGGAGTGAAACCAACGGCTGCTAACTTCTTGAGCAACACGTCATTATCGACCAGGTCAAATGCTTTTTTGAAATCGAAGTAAGCAGCGTCAGCTTGCACCCCACTGTCTACAATCGGCAACACATGAGCCATGTAACTCAGTAAGTTACTGGTGGTGCTCCTTATTGGTCTAAACCCGTGCTGTGCATCTGAGAGCTGCGTTCTTACTTGCATAAAAATGCTGTTATGAATAGCGCACTCCAATACTTTCGCCGGCGACGACAGTACTGCAGTGTGCGTTACCCAGGCCAGATGTTGTCGAAAATGGTCATTTGAATCTAATAGATAATTAGTTTTGCGGCTTCTGTAATTGTTGCGCACATTTTTAAATTTGTTGCGCTTATAGTTTTTTAATTATTTCACAAAAACATTTCCTGCTGGGGTAACGTTATCCCAGCCAGACCTTTTTCTTTCTAATGGGAATATTTAAATAAATACTAGCTATAAAATTAGTTGTCTAGATGAAGTAAATGTTGTGCCTTATTTTGTATTTGTTCTTTCATCGGTTGCGAAGTTATTCGAGATTTTGCTGGGGTAACGTTTTTGGTTTTGCTAGATCTTTGAAACGGTTAAGCGGATTCTTATCATATTTTGTACATGACTTCTTAGGATTTACTTTACATTTGTTCTGCAATAAAAAAAACAAAATAATGCATAGTTTAAAGGTTATTTCATTAAATAGAAAAACACTTCAATTGGTTCCAGCACTCTCAATAAGAGGTCTAAAGACTTACTTTAAACGTTATTTTAAAGCTTGTAAATGTTTTCAAATGTATGTGAAGTTTCATTAGTATCCTGTAAGTATTTAACAAGTTATGATGATATTCAGTTCTTCACGAGCACGGTCTTGATGCGCGCGGTGTTATTTGGCCACTGGATTGGATATATGAACTGAATGTTATATCAATTATTAGTTGTTTAGTTCAGTTGTATATCAGTAAAATTTCAGCGTAGTACATTGGATAATTAATGAGATAATACGATTAAAGTCATTAGGAAGTGAATGACCGAGGTAACCCGACCAAGTTTAGGTGGTTACGAAAAAGCGAAATCGCAGAACATTATGGCACCTTCTAAAATATGTAGGATAGTGTTACAAATTTAGTACAGACATGTACACAAGTTTAAAAAAAACTACATGTTTATTAAAGAATTTTTATTAACAGGTAAAATAATCATTTCAACTGAACTTTTAAAGTATTAATAAACTTATACTTAAAAACAATCACAGATTAAAATTACAGATAGTAATTTTGCTATTTAGAAATTTTCTAATACTTTTTATTTAAATTATAGATTTCAGTATACACAGTAGGTACACAGTTACAGTTTTTATTTAAATATACATATTGGAATGTGTAATGATCACAGACAAAAAATTATATAATATAATGACTTTTTTCAGTTAACTCTAAACTTACGTATGTCTACTAATACCTACTAATATAAATGATATCACAATGTAGTAAAATGCTCACAGTTAGTCCTACTGTTTTGTTGTCTCATTTAGCTCTCACGCACTCGATAAATATTTGCAAAAACAGGAAACGGAACTGCCGAAGCGCACGCGCACTCTACAAGATGAATTATGTGATTATGGAGCATGTTTAGTGCGTTATGCAAACAATGAATTACCCCTTCACCCCACCCCTTTCGCGTCCCACCGAACGACATGTTATATCGGTGATTTTTGATAAGTATGTGCAACTGGAAGATAATAATAATGTTTTCATAGTACAGATATTATTATATTATTATGTATTTAACAGTGTACGCGTCTGTACCGAAATTGTAAGGTGTATTATACTAAACATTTCTAAAGATAGCATAATGTTCTGCGATTTCGCTTTTTCGTAACCACCTAAACTTGGTCGGGTTACCTCGGTCATTCACTTCCTAATGACTTTAATCGTATTATCTCATTAATTATCCAATGTACTACGCTGAAATTTTACTGATATACAACTGAACTAAACAACAATAATTGATATAACATTCAGTTCATATATCCAATCCAGTGGCCAAATAACACCGCGCGCATCAAGACCGTGCTCGTGAAGAACTGAATATCATCATAACTTGTTAAATACTTACAGGATACTAATGAAACTTCACATACATTTGAAGGCATTTACAAGCTTTAAAATAACGTTTAAAGTAAGTCTTTAGACCTCTTATTGAGAGTGCTGGAACCAATTGAAGTGTTTTTCTATTTAATGAAATAACCTTTAAAGTATGCATTATTTTGTTTTTCTTATTGCAGAACAAATGTAAAGTAAATCCTAAGAAGTCATGTACAAAATATGATAAGAATCCGCTTAACCGTTTCAAAGATCTAGCAAAACCAAAAACGTTACCCCAGCAAAATCTCGAATAACTTCGCAACCGATGAAAGAACAAATACAAAATAATGCACAACATTTACTTCATCTAGACAACTAATTTTATATCTAGTATTTATTTAAATATTCCCATTAGAAAGAAAAAGGTCTGGCTGGGATAACGTTACCCCAGCAGGAAATGTTTTTGTGAAATAATTAAAAAACTATAAGCGCAACAAATTTAAAAATGTGCGCAACAATTACAGAAGCCGCAAAACTAATTATCTATTAGATTCAAATGACCATTTTCGACAACATCTGGCCTGGGTAACGCACACGTTTTCCATCTCTCTGGAAACACGGCTGCCTTCAGACACTTATTGAATATATGGAGCAACGGTCCAGCCAGCACAGATCTACAGTCCCTGAGTATGTATGGCGGAATACCGTCCGGTCCCGCAGATCTCTTCGGCTTTAGTCGTTCAAGTGCACTTTGGACATCCTTCAATTGTAATTCCTGCAAATGAATTCGCGCCGCTCCATTCTCACAACCCGCCCCTTCTACTGCCGCAGCAACATTCAACTCGGGCTGTCTCGCGCTATAGACCGAGTGAAAGTACTGCGCAAACTCTTTCACACATTGCTCACCAGACAAAACCTCCCCGTTTTTTAAAATCCTTTGTGGACTTAGACTACCCCTTTTAGACTTTACATATTTCCAAAATGAATTTGGGTCTTTTTGCAGTTGATTTTGAACCTTGTTGCTATGTTGTTCATGCGCTAATTTAATCAACTGTTTTACTTCAGTCCTACACAGAGCAAACGCCTCGTAATCATCCTTGCTCTTACTTGCCTTGTACCGTTTGTGGTGAATGGCCTTATACCGTATGTTGCGAATTATTTCAGCAGTGTAAAACTCGGGGTAAACATACTTCGAGCTTACACGACTTCGCCGTTTTCTGGGAACACAGTCATCTATTGTCGCATTAATTGTTTCATAAAAATAATTTAAACTTGTTTCTAAATCAAGGTCGTAGATAATATCGTTAATATCGGTCGTAGATAGTAAATGGTCTCCACCGAAATCAATCTTCTTATCACCGAAATCAAATATAACAAATACTTAATTTATATTTCAAAGACAACTTTTTTAAATTATTTTAAAAGCCTAAGTACTACTATGAACATCAATGGTCTGTATGAAATTTAAGGTTAATTTTACAATAAAACATTTTATTTTATCAAGACTTATACGTCCCTTTTATTACGATATAGGAAAAGTACAAAAATCAACTTTGGAAGAAAATGTTAAATTATTACATTAAATGTAAGTAATTAAAAATAGTAGGAAGTCTTAAACGAACAATATAGGAATTTAAAAAAATCTGAAGTATTAGTTGAGATCTAGCTTAATCACAGACAATTTACTTATTGATAAAAAAATCACTACAAAAATCATTTAAAAATCAATCTCTTCAACAACATCAACAATTATTATAGAAGGCACTTACTTAACTAATAACGTTTGTATTTTTATTAAAAATATTACTTTGCCTGTTGATTTTAACACATTTAAGCTTTTATATATAAGCACCCAGCATTAAATTAAAAATGTAATAAAAACTTTATATTACAGTTTTCAATCCTTAATTAAAAAATGTTATATTCCTCGTCACCGCTTTCGTTGGAATTTACAATTTTGGACAATACTTCATTCATTATACTACCGGAGCAATATTTTCACAATCTGTCGACACACGCGTCCAGAAGCTGTCACTTTCATGCAATCCAATGTCTGATGTTAAGGTATGGGCCAGACGCTGCTTGGTTTCATAGAATTCTTCAGCAAGATCAACAGAATAGCTACTACCAGGTTGAATCAGAATATTCGATAAAATTTGAGGTTTATTAGATTTAGCTGCACCGACTCCACTCCCTTTTTTGGCTTGACTTGACTTTTTAATCAGATCGATCTTGTCAGTCTTGTTCTTGTTCGTTATATCAGTCATCAGTTTGTCAGGTTGCTCGCCTATGATGTATAATCCTATATGATACCCATGTTCACACGATACTGAATTATTTTACCAGTCACCTTTGGCGCAACTCATTTTTCTCATCGATAGTTGGTTAGGCTTATTAGCGTTCCATACTGCCTGATGAACTTTCATAGTCCCTGCAAATTGCTTGAGATCGGATGGAATCAACAATTCGATTTCATAAATACCGGAATCGTTAATAGTTTTCGTTATAATACCTTGAACAGATTTCAGATTCAAATTCAAATTCAAAAGTCATTTATTCAAATTAGGCTGAGAATCAGCACTTTTCGAACGTCAAAATTACATAAGACAGTCCCCCAAAACGCCCACCCTTCACAGATGAGTCATTAATGATGATAAGCTTATGATATCATTGCCTTGAGCAACTATTCGATCAGCAGTTCTTTTGAGTGTTGCACCGACACCATCTGGGGCTCCTTTTCCATGGCCACTTTCTGTATAATTCCATGTAATACAAGTCAAACTGGGAAAGTACCAGTGGAGTTTGCTGATTATATAAAACATTTTACGGTTTCGGTACTGTCCCGACGGACTATCAGAAATGAAATGTAGTATAGGAATATTAAGATTTTCGTCTTCTATGAATTTTCAAATCGGAAGTAAATGCTCTCAAATGGCTGGTGCGTCATGGCGTAAAGACTCTGATAATGTACATATCGGCTCAACTTTCAGAAGTCCATTTTTACGATAATAAATGACCACGGTGTGCAGGGTTATTTGTTGACGGTTACCCCCGAAATGAATGGCTTGAATTTCACTAGAGTATTTTGTGCTGTAGTTTTCACTAAAGTCGCAGTGAATTATGCACTCTTCATCAGTGAGATCGCTTTTAATTTTTTTAATGAACCCTTTCTGTGCGATCATAACTCCACAGTGAGTCATACATGGAGGTAACATATTTTTTAATTTTAAAATGGTGTCTCTAGAGAAAGCATTCACTTTAGCTTTTGCTGTGTGAATGGTATTTTTTGTTACTCCATTCTTGGAATAAGTTCTTTTACTTTTTTGCCAAATCCAGTAAAATAATACTTCAGCGTTATTGAATTCTTTATAGATTAAGTTTTTATCTTTGCAATCCTCGCATTTCCTTGTTAAACACATTCAAAGAGTCACAGCACAGCGTTGACAAAATATCTTTGGTAGATTTTTCTTGAATTAAGTTGTTTTTTTTTTAATGCAGTCACCATTAAGTCCATGTTTTCATGTTCAATACAAAGACAGGTTTCTCGTTTATTTACAGTAGGTTTCAGTATCCAAAACGGTCGTTTTTTGCAAAAACTGGAGTAACTAATTTTATTTTGGGGATTTGTTTGCTTAAACTTAGTATGTAAGTCTTTTAAAGAATCATTTAAGTAGCGTCTTTGTTTTTTATCCTTTTTCTTGGTAATGAACTCCTTCTTTCCAGAACACATACGACTGTTTTCATCTTCTTCAAGAAAAGTTTGAATGTCCTCTTCCACATTATTTTTAATTGTTTTTATGGCGTCTGATTCACATTGTTGTTTCATACAGTCGTCAGTATTGATTTTACTTTTAGGTTCATATTTTCTTAATGCAGCACTTTGGTATTTTAATCTATATATCTGTTTTCGTTGGCGTTCGTTGACAGCCTTCAATTCATCAATCTTCTTTTTTTGTAATTGATACATTTTGTTCATGCAGTACTTAAATCTACGTGTAATAACTTTGATATTTAGTTTCTTGTTAGTCTTTGGAGTTGGAGGAAACTCCTTTTCAATCACACTAACTGATGATCTGGTACATGGCCTTGAAATTGTACTTACGTCACTAGACGGACTTAATGGTGCTGCCAAGTCTCGATAAGCTTTAACACGCTGAGGTAAAGGAGATATAACGAGATATATTGACACTTTTCCACTAAAGACTAAAACTATTTACACAAACTTCTTATTTAGTGATTGGGCCACTCCAGGTATTCGTAAAAGCAGGGAAAAACTTTTTGAACTTTATGGCCTAAAGCAACATATGAATAATACAAGCTTTCATCAGTATGTCGCAAAATATTCTAAAACTTTTAAAAGTGTGTGCAAAATAGCTAAGGCGCTTTCCATTAGCAATAAAATAAAATCAGCTGATGATAAAATAAAAACTACCTGGCAAATAATAAATAATGAAACAGGTAGGAAAAAACAGCGTAATACTGAATTAAATTTAGAGACTGCACATGGCCCCATCAACTCAGATGTAGAAATAGCTCAGGAATTTGAAAACTTTTTTGCTAATGTTCCCCTTAAAACTACCGAAAATTTAAATTCATCACCCGCGTTTTCTGCCGCCTTACTTAGAAATAATGTAAATGCATGCCCTTTAGAGTTTAGGTTTCAGCATACAAACCCCCAGGCTGTTATAAAAGCTTTTAAAGATCTTAAAATTAAATCAACAGAAGATCTATGGGGAATGTCTGTAAAAGTCTGTAAATCTATCATCGAAACCATTGCGCCCTATTTAGCTTTCATATTTAACACCAGTATCTCATGAAACTCAGTAAAGTAGTTCCATTGTTCAAGTCCGGTGATAGTAAGGAACCCAACAATTATAGGCCCGTGTCAATTCTGCCAGTTCTCAGTAAAGTGTTTGAAAAGTTGATGCTTAATCAAATGTTACGTCACTTTAATAAAAATTCCATCTTTCATGAACAACAGTACGGTTTCACCAAAGGGCGTTGTAGCACCCTAATAAAGAACATTTTTAATGCCTGGGAAGAAGCACAAGATGCCATTGGAATCTTTTGCGACCTCTCGAAGGCGTTCGATTGCGTAAACCATGAAACACTTCTGCTGAAACTAGAACACTATGTGATCAGGAATACAGCTCTTGATTTACTAAGATCATACCTGAAAGATAGAAAGATTAAAGTTCAAGTAAACGGCGTAAACTCGTTGGGGTCTAAAATGGCAATGGGTGTTCCTCAAGGTTCGATATTGGGTCCATTCCTCTTTCTAGTTTACATAAACGATTTACCCCAATTACTTCAAAATCAACCGAAGATGGTGTTATTTGCAGATGACACATCATTGATCTTTAAAATAGACCGACGGTCACAAAATCTTGACGACGTGAATAAGTCTATTCTTCAGGTCCAAGATTGGTTTACGGTAAATAATTTGGTACTTAATGAGAAAAAAACCAAATGCATTAGATTTAAATTACCGAATGTTAGAAGTAGCGAATGTGACATCATATTGAATGGAGAAAAACTGGAATTTATTCATCAAACAGTTTTCCTGGGAATCACGCTAGACGAGAAATTACAATGGGGACCTCATATAACATCTCTTGCGGGGCGGCTAAGCTCGGCCTCTTATGCTGTTAGAAAGATAAGACAGTTAACAGATGTAGAAACCGCGCGTTTGGTCTATTTTAGCTACTTTCACAGTTTTATGTCATATGGCATTTTACTGTGGGGTCGGGCTGCTGACATTGAATCCATCTTTATTTTACAAAAGAGGGCTGTCAGAGCCATTTATAATCTATGTCGTTGCGAATCTCTCAGGGAACTATTTAAAAAGATTAATATTGTGACGGTACCTTGCCAATTCATCTATGAAAATATTATGTATGTAAGGAAAAATCTGCATCTTTTTAAGAAAATAAGTGATAGACATAATTTTAATACTAGAAATAAAGATAAAATAGATCAACCATTTTTCAGATTATCCAAAGTACAAACATCTTTTATGGGGTACTGTGTTTGAAATTATATCTAAGTATTTACATTATTTAAAAACGATCAGACTTAAAATAATAATATGTACAAGCATATAAAAAGGGCGGGGAAATTTTATTTTTATTTTTCCTTTATTGGCCAACCAACAATTGTTTACACTCATAACATTTACAGTAAGTACATAACATCTAAGGTTAGTGTAACAATTAATTACAGGTTAGCACCGCATGCCCCATAAACAAGTAAGATTTGCCACAAGCACTGAACTATAATTAAACATTCATATTTGAGTACTTAACAAAAATTAAAATTAAAATTAATAGGTTTAACAAACATTACGTAGTGGAGTATAAAGCTATATATATATGTAAAACGATCATTTACAGTAGGAAAAGCGAACAGAAACACATTGAAACAGTACATAACAGCAAAATTGGAATCAGAATTAAAAGTCAAATTAAATTCAAAATTTAAAAACGAAATTAAAAGTCTAATTAAAATTACAATTAATATTAAAATCAAAATAACAATCAGTATTAAAATCAAAATGAAAATCAATATGTAAATTTACAAAAAATAAAAATAAAAACGTAATTTATGTATGTGTGAACGAAAAATGTAACTTAAAATTAAAATTAAATTAAAAAACAAATTAAAATTAAACAATTGATATCGTTGTTCTATGAAACTTGGCATATGAGTCAAAGTGCACGTCAGTAAGATCACTGCAGCTATTTAGTAATTTGCAAAGACGGGGAACGACAGAGTTCGCACCAAGTATGGTTCTGCGGAGTGGGGGGTGCAAAGGAGTTATAGGAGCACGAGGGATTCTAGCAGGAGCACGAAACTGAAACTTTGATAGTAGTTGAGGACAGTCAATTTTGCATCGGAGTAGCTTATAAACAAAGGACGAGTCAATGATTGTTCTACGTTTCTCAAGTGAGACCATCTTAAAATGAGATAGTCGGGATTCATAGGATCGTACCCTTTTTGCATTTCCGCTGGCATAGGCTAGATGCCAAAGGAATCTCTTTTGTATGCGCTCCAGTCGAAGAATGTGCGTAGAGTAATGAGGTCTCCAAATCGTACTGCAGTATTCTAAGATACTACGAACGATGCAGTTGTACAACAAGATCTTCGTCCGATTATGCTTAAAACCAGCAACATTCCTTATGACAAAACCCAGCATTCTAGAAGCCTTTTTTATGACGCCCTCGATATGAGGTGTAAATGTCAAGGCGTTGTCGAAAACCACCCCCAAGTCCCCAGTTTGATCTACCTCTTGGATAACGTTAGGGCCCACCCGGTATACACTAGCAGTTGCTTTCTTTTTACGGGTGTATTTCACGTGGTAGCACTTTTTTACGTTTAAGTTCATTTCATTCTCATTACACCATTTAACCAACGTGTCAACGTCCCTCTGAAGTAATGCACAATCGTTTTCAGATTCGATTATCCGTGAGAATTTAAGATCGTCCGCGTACATAAAACATTCTGAGAATCTTAGGCAGTGCGGGATATCATTAACGAAAATAATAAATAGAACCGGTCCAACATGTGAGCCCTGGGGGACCCCAGATGATGTTTTGTAGGTTCCCGATTGGAAACCATTAACTGCGACAAAGAAGGAACGATTTTCGAGATAAGACTTAAGCCAGTCGTAAAGTGTACCGGTGATTCCATACGCAGATAGCTTCGATAGAAGTATGTGGTGAGGCACGCGGTCGAAGGCTTTGCTAAAGTCTGTGTAAATAACGTCAATCTGCTTGCCGCAGTCAATGGCATCCGATAGCATTTCTGTGAAAGTTGCCAGATTAGTGCAAGTAGACCTAGACCCTACGAAACCATGCTGAGAAAAGCTCAAATACAATTTGAAGTGTGCCTGAATGTATGGACAAACTAAGGATTCGAAAACCTTAGCAAGGGTTGATAAGATGGATATAGGTCTATAGTTGTTAATGTTGTCCTTTTGATCACTCTTATAAATTGGAATAACCTTTGCTTTTTTCCATAAGTCAGGGAAAATACCTGAGCTAAGAGACTTATTAAATATTAGTGTTAAAGGGGATGCCAAAGCAGAAGCACATTTATAAATAAATATTGGCGGAATACCATCAGGGCCAGTGCCTTTACGAATATCTAATAATTTGAGCTTGTTCAACAGGCTATCGCGATCGATCACAGGTGCTGTTAGTGGTAGACTGTTATTCTTCATATTATGAAGAAACTCGGACTCGGGTTTACTATGGGTCACTGTCGCACCACTAAAAGCGGAGGAAAAATTGGACGCGAACATTTCACAAATTTCTGGACCATCTGATGATAATACGGTTCCATTAGTCATTGTGGCTGGATAAGAGCTAGAGCCACCTTTTTTATCTTTAATGTATGCCCAGAAGCGGTTCGGATTTTTGGGTATTTCATTTTCAATGTCTCTAATATACTCATTATAACTATCAGTAGCTAATTTGGAACACCGTTTGCCTAATAATTTGAGCTCGATTTCATCCCTAGGGTTCTTATATACTTTGAAGCGAGATCTTATTTTTCCTTTTCTCTTAAAGCTCTAATTAAGCTTTTATTAAACCAAGGAGGATATTTTTTATATTTACAAGTAGGTTGAGAGGGCTCATGCATACGTATAATATCCAGGAGCCTGAAATGATCATAGGGCATCAAAAAACTCGTCCATATCGCTGTCAATAGGAAAAGTGCCCAAAAGGCTGGCAGCATTGCCACGTTGTATGGCAATGCTGATTCTTTGACCAAAGAATAAGCCAGCCCTCTGGTCACGTGAAGAGTCGACCAGCCGCTTGGCGATGTCTTGAAAAACAAGGTGGGCACTCGGACCCCATGGCCATGGTTTCAACCCCAAACGGCTCAAACATATAAGTCCCAATAAGATTGGAGTATTTGCGCCGTTTGAGGTTTTCCGCACCTGCAGCAGCAGCCCCAGCACAGCTCGCCGTGCTAGGAAGATGGGATGGCGCAAGGGTGTCGACACACGTTGCATCCCACACCAAAGGCCTACCTACCTTCCAAGGCATTATGGTCATTCCGTCTGGTCTCTTCCCATCGTCGCGTGCCAAGCCATTGGGTTCTAAAACAGCTGGCACTCCGGCGGTGACAAGAGCACGACGGATGATGTCATTGATGTTGGCGTGCCGTGCTATCCGGCCTGCGCTCTTACTGCAGGATAGGCCATGGTGTCCGAGAGAGTCGACACCTTCACCGCACCTTGGCAGCGATGCGGAGCCACACAAGGAGCACCCAGACGCAGACAGGTAGCGAGCCGGAAGGTGGTATCACCCAGCATAGTGCCTATGTTGGGTGACGGTAGCGCCTGAAGCCAGAGGCCCGACTCCCACTCACCTACAGCCAGCAGGCGGGCACGCTCAGCAGTATTGGTGGACGTATTAATAAGATTGTTCCGTACCAACCTGCAGAGCGGCTCATCCCACTGCCTCTGGGAGGATGGGTTCACGGGCCGATCTGTATTCGGGCAAGTCGCTTTCCAGGCGTTCTCCTCAACGGTCAAGCACGACACTTCAGAGTTAACCAGGCAGGGGGCTAAAATTTTCCCGGTCAACTTTTCAGTGCTGTGGACAGAGGACAGGAACGCGGGTAAGCTAATACTGGTAATTTTGCGGACGCCGAGGCCACCAAAACGGATGGGTAGTGTACCTTGCAGCCACGCTCGGTCGTCCAGGGCCACATTTAAAATGGATGTTAATGTGCTGCGAATAATTTGGTCAATTTTGTCCAAGAGGTGTGACTGCTTCCATAAGGAGGAAGAGCGTAGACAATATATAAAATTTGGACCAAAACAACAGTATCTAATCAGGGTGAATGCCGAATGTAAATTAATTTTGGAGAGTCTGTCCGAGACGTCGTTAAAGTTTTTGATTTTTTCGTCGATGAAAGGAGAAAAACTGTCTTCTAAAATTGGGGAACCTAGGAGCTGAAGTGAACTTTTTTCCAAAATTTTGATTTGTGGGGCTATTGCATTAAATTTATCAAGGGTCAATTGTCTGTCAGTTATGTCAGAAAGGAAAATTTCGCATTTTGATGGGTTAAGGTCCAAGCCAATGGATTTAAATTGTTGTTTGAGGAGTTGTAGGTCTTTCAAAACGGTGTCTACATCACCTCCTAGCGTTCCATCATCTAAATACCACACGTTAAATTTTGAATTTAGTTTCTGGATAATTGGATGGATAGCCAAGCTGAAAATGACTGGCCCGAGAGGGTCACCTTGTTGGCATCCTACTGCAGATTCCAAAACATTGTCCTTGTATAGTAATTTAGAGGGGTACCTGTAACACTGCCACATAAAACCATAAATTTCGGGTAATTCCTTTTTGACTTCAGCCAACAAAGTGTCCCTGTTAACAGAGTTAAAGGCATTCTTAACATCAACCTTGAGGATAACCTCACATTTGTTGGAGTTCAAAAAGGTGGAAAGGGCATGCACGGCAGCTTCACCGCCCCCTCTTGAGCCGAAACCAAGCTGCAGGGGCTGAAACTTAGTTGTAAGGGATTCGCTGTATAGCTTACAGCATATTTTGGCTGCCATACGCCTGTAGGTGCACCCAACGGCGAGATGGGACGAATGCCGCCGTCCTTCTTGCGCAGGGCACATAAGTTTGCCCCGTATAAGACATCGACGACGGCTTCATTCACACCGCCGGTGAGCATGAGGTTAATCAAGTTCGCAAGCTCCTTCAGAAGCGACTCACCAGCGTCCCCGGCGCCTGAACTCAATAGGTCCTTTAGGTGTTGTGGAGTCAGGCCGTCGAGGCCGCCGGCGGAACCACTCCGGAAGGAGCTCACGGCTGCAATAAGCTGGGGCGCCGAAACGTTTAGGACGGTTGAATTTAAGACAGGAGGGTCTGGGGGATCGGGAAACGTGAGACTATCCGCAGGCGCTGGGTGTTTACTCTCTAGGGCTGTTAGCGTTTCTGGAGAGTAAGGCGCCACCACATCGCTGCTGAACAGTATCCTGGCCGCTCCCCTGATGTCACCTTCACTTAATTTGGATTCCACATGTGCACATAAGCCTTTCTGTGGTTGATTATTGAATGCAGGTAATTTTGGATCTAAAATTAAGGTCGAATTGTTACAATTTTCTTTAATTTGGTTTGTTAAGGTTTTTTTAGTTGCCAAATTTTTTTGCACATGCAGAATCCTATAAGGGAAGGTAAGTAATTGCTCCCAGGCACTTTGTGAGTTCTCCTGGGTCGCAAGACGGAGACATTGCGCCAGATTCAGTGCGACAGACCGTCTCGCGCCCCGGGGAACTCTCTTTAACACTGGGATAGAATTTTTTAATTTTGAAAGCGTTTTCCACAAGGTTTTCTCTAAAGGTGTTGATGTTGGGGATGTGGCTGGGGGGCACAATGGTACACTATGTGATTTGTGAATCTTGCCATAGTGTATCCTCAGCCCCCGTTCGCCTTTAAAGAAACGTGCCTGTGAGCAATGTGGACATCTTACCAGCTGGACATCAAGCGATGTGGCAGGTTGACTGGCATAGGTCCCGGCGTCGCTACTGCCGGCATTAAACATATAATGTTAAAACACTTAAACTTACCTAAAAAAATATAATAACAAACTGTATATACACGCACATTATAACAAAAATATAATAAACACCTACTTTTCTTATATTTACAGAATGTCACGTAATTTCATATTTGACGTTGTTATTTTTTGACGATCGCCGCGCAGTCGCGCTCTAGGCCTGGGGCGCTGCGCATGCAGGGCGCAGCCTTCGCAACCGTTGCCTAGGCTGCAGGCGTCGCGTCTTCGTCGTTGAGATAAATTATTTTTTAATACTGTGTTAAATGTTACAACAAAATACCTTGTGATATATTACAGTTAACTGAAAGAAAATTTAAAACGCATATTAAAAGTACTCTTTGTAAACAAGCATATTACAAATTAGAGGATTATATCCTAGATAAGAATGCTTGGAAGCATGCTGGTCTAGCTCCATAGGACAATTTTGAGTCTAGACAAAATCAAACTGGTTATAATTTTTTTTTTTTTTTTTTTATATTTTCTATTCCTCCATCTGCAATCAGCCCTCTAGCTATAATCAGATTGTGTGTCTTTATTGGCAGTTTGAGATTGTTCACATCCTGCGATGCGTCATCTCGTTATTAAATATTTGTTTGTGTTGATTAGATTGACGCTATTCGCTCTCTTTTAAGTCTGTAAGTAGAGTCTGAGGACTTGAGAAGTGTCACAGCGAGTTCATTTTTGTGTCGTTGGAGTCTTTCCTTATAATTATTATAGGACCTTTCTATAACCTCCTTGATAGTTGGGATTTGTAGGTACTCATGAACTTCAATGTTTTTTGTGAACCAAGGTGCACTACATAAGATTTTCAAAGCTTTATTTTGGAAGCGCTGTATAATCTCAACATTTGAGTTGCTTGCCGATCCCCAGAGCTCTATACCATATGCCCAAACATGTTTAAGGATGCATTTGTAGATCAGAAGTTTATTTTCTAAGCTTAGTGATGACTGTCTGCCTATGAGCCAGTGAATGTCTCTTAGTTTCATGTTAGCTTGATCCCTTTTGGTCTTTATATGTTCACGCCAGGTAAGTCTTCTGTCGATGTGCATACCTAAGTATTTGGCAGTACTTTTCTGTGGCAGCACGTCTTCACCGAGTGTCACTTGTGGGCAGTCTCCTCTTCTTAGGGCGAAGGTAATATGGACAGACTTGGCGGCACTAGCCTTGATTCTCCACTTTTTCAGCCATGATCCGATTTTATCCAGGTGGTCTTGGAGTTTCGTGGATGCTGTAATCTGGTCTTTATCGCAGGATAGAACTGCGGTATCATCAGCGTAGGTTGCAGTAACTATTAGCTTTGAGGTGGGTAGGTCAGCAGTGTAAACTGTGTACAGTACAGGGCCCAGCACAGAACCCTGGGGCACTCCAGCCTCTATGGGATAGAATGAAGAGAGGCAATCTCCAGTTTTAACTTGGAACACTCGGTCCCCCAAGTAAGATCTGAGCAGCATGTATGCGGTGTGTGGTAAGCAAACTTTTAGTTTACACAGGAGGCCCTTATGCCATACTCGGTCGAATGCTTGTTGTATGTCAAGAAAAGCAGCTGAGCAGTACTCCCTTCTTTCCAGAGATTGTCGGATTGTGTGAACCACTCTGTGTATTTGTTCTGTCGTTCCATGGTGTGCTCGGAAACCAAATTGATGCTCCGGGATTGTCCTTTGTTCCTCAAGTATAGGTAACAGTCGTTGTAGCAATAACTTCTCGAACAGTTTTGACAATAAAGGAAGAAGACTTATTGGTCTGTATGAGGAAACTTCTGTAGGAGGCTTTCCAGGTTTAGCTACCATATTAATTATTGAGACTTTCCAGATGAGAGGGAAATAGTGTAGTCTCAACACTGCATTGAATAGGATGGTCAGCAAGACAATTCCTTTTCTTGGTAGATGATTAAGGACTTCTGATGTAATGAGATCAAAACCTGGTGCTTTTTTTTTCTTCAATTTTTTAACAGCTTTCCAAACTTCTGTTGGGGTACACAGTCGCAACGGTAGAGACATTTGTTGATCACTGTCAAGGATTTCGTCAATTTCTTCTTCTGGGTACATGATGTCAGGTTCATTTGGTTTGAATACATCTTTTAGGAATTCAGCAAATAGCTCGGCTTTATCCGCAGGTTTCCTCGCCCATTCACCATTTGGCTGTCTTAATGGAGGCATGTGTTCTTGTGGCCGCTTCATTAACTTGGTTATTTTCCATAAGGAATAGTCGTCTGCTTTGTGAGGTGATAAAGTTTTTAGTTTATCTTGTAGTGTGGCGTTATCGTACCCTTTAAGCATTTCCTTTAATTCCTTTTGTGCTTTGTTGAGGGCTCTTTTATCATGTGCGTTCATACTTGTGTGCCATTGTCGTCTCAGTTTCCGTTTTTCAGATATCGTCTCCTTTAATTTAAGTATATAATCCTGTTTTTGGGGACTATATTTTATACATGGCGTAGACATCCAAGCAGCTGTTTGGATAAAGTTCGTTGTATACCAGGCTGTATTTTCTATGTCTTCCTCTGTTTTAAGGGGTATGTGCAAGTTGGTATTTTCCTCTATAAAGTTCTGGAATGAGTCCCAGTCAGTTTTACGATTGTATAGCGTCTCGCGGGGCTCTTTACAAATAATTGTGGTGCTCAGTGTGCATATAATTGGTGTATGATCGGAGTTGCCGTCCAGGCATGATTCGACTTTTGTGTATAGTCCGGACATTCCTTTAGTAACAAAGAAATCGATGAGATCAGGTGTTTTGTTGGGATCTGATGGCCAGTAAGTTGGCGCTCCTGTAGTCAGTATATTGAGTGAATCTGAATCTATTGCCTTCTTCAACTCTCTGCCTCTGGTTGTGGTCAGCCTGGAGCCCCAGAAGATATTTTTGGCGTTCCAATCCCCTCCAGCGACATATCTGCCACCTAGCGTGTTAAGAAAGTCGCTTAACATTTGTTCGTCGACTCGATGCCGAGGCGGGGAGTACACTGCAGCGATGTTAATTGGGCCCTGCCAGTCGTCTATCGATACTACAGTAGCCTGTAGGTATGCTTGCTTAAAGTTTGGGAGAGGGTGTTGTTTTATACTTTCTTTTATTATAATTGCAGTCCCAGCGTGTGATGTTCCATCAGGATGATTAGTGTAATATATATTATATCCTTTGATAAGGATGGCTTTTTCGTCAGTCATGTGTGACTCTGAGATTAGAAGAATATCTATCTTGTTGTGTTTAATGAAAATTTCTACTTCCTGCTTATTAGGAGGCAGGCCATTTACGTTCCATGCTGCGATGCGTAGGAATTTCATTTATTATATTGGGCAACTAGAGTCGTAAGGAGCCCCATTAGGGTGCCTATTTGTTGTATGAGAATATCTATTTTCTCTGATTGTTTAGTGATGATTTGTTCTAGTGAATTTGTTGGCTGAGATTGTATGTTCTCTTGTTTTTTGTTCCAGTGCGCAGTGTATCCGGCGTCTTGAGTGCGTGGATTTGGTGGTTGTTGTCTCGCGTGACTACTTGGCTTTAATTGTGGAAAGTCATCTGATTGAAAGCGGACAGTATTATTTCTTATATTGTTCATATTTGGTAATGAGGGTTTTTTATGGGATAACTGGGAAATTTTCCTAGCGCGAATCTCCTTGTATACTTGGCACCCCTTATAGTTGGCAGGGTGGTCTCCAAGGCACAATGCACAGGTGGCTGGTGTATTCCTGTCTTTTTTTAGGCAGTCTATAGTTCTATGTCCTTCTCCGCATTTAACGCATCTGTAAGGGCGCATGCAGTTATTTTTAGTGTGCCCATATTGTTGGCATCTAGCGCATTGAGGAATACTCGTATCATTTGTTTTTCGTGGATCTTCTATCTTTACTTTTGTATGGTATATAGAATCTATACGTTTGAGTTCGGGATTATTTGGGCCAGGTTCTACATTCACGAAAAACATGTTTAGTGGTTTCTTGTTTCTTCTTGAGAGTGGACATATGATTTCCCCAGTGACTTTATTCCCAGTTTTTTCTATTTCCTCAACAATGACGTCTTTTGGAGTCGTGTGGTGCAGATTCTTAATCACGATTCTGCAACTCCTCTTGTCTTTCTGTGTGAACGTATGGCCTATAAGTCCATTCTTTCGAATTAGGTCTATGATATTTTTGTAGGCTTCACTTGTCTGCGCCATTACTCTCAACTGATTCCTATTAACTATTTTAAAGGTGTAAGTGTCGCCTGGTACGGAACTATTCAGGAGTTCTGTCAGTTTTGATATGTCCGTAATACCATATAGGATTATTGGTGGTGGTTTGCTAGCTTTCTTAGTATGGTCTTGACTTTCCATTGGTTCAGCAGAGTCATCAGGTATGTCTACTGGAAGTCCACTGTATCTGTTGGAAGTATTAATAGAGCTCTGCGAGTTCTGTGATGGGTTCTTATGTCCTTCCGCAGAAGGTGGGCTATTAGATGGCTTTTTCCTTTTTGGGTTGCGTTGGGTGGGTATTCTTTGCCATGTGGGAGGACAGCTGTTGTCATCATCCTCTATGGTGATCGCCGCCTTTGTGGTGCTGGTTGTGCTTGGTTTATTTCCAAGTGAGGAAGATCTAGATCTTGAGATAAAGAGACTCGGGTGAAAAGCCTGCTGTATAAGATTTTTTTTTGTGCTGCCAGTAGCATTTTCCGTCACAGGGGCCTGGTTGCCTACCCCTGCGCAGACTTCGGTAATCAATTTCCCACTCGCAGGCCCGGGTACCTGCGAGCGCCGGGCGTTAGCCGGATCGCATGACAAATCGACATCTTTATCATTCATACTTTCATATTACGAGTTGGGACATACATACAGCACTTTCCCAAGGTACTGTAGTCGCACTTTTGGAAGGGATTTAATTCTCCCGAGGCCTGCGAATGCCTGTGGGCAGGTTATTTACCGCCGCCTGTTGCTCGGCGTTGCTGCTCATTTAGCACCACCCGGGGGACACGTATAGGGTGGGCCTAGGGGAAGGTGGTAAATCCTACGGACGCGAGCAGCTTTGCCCCCCTACTGGTTATAAATAAATAAATAAATAAAATAAATAAATTGTTCATTGATCAAGAAGGTACAGATGGTGAGAAAAACAAAGCTAAACTAGTTACAAGCAAGTTGTACAAAGTTATGTAACTACTATTTATGGTAGAACATGTTGATGAAGTACATGGAACATCTGTTGACAAATTACGTTACCTTGTCTCTTAAACTAGGGTATACCTATATCTTAAGAGACAGTGGACGGCCATAAAGTTATGTTTAAAGTTACCTATAATTTAAGTAAGTACCCTGTCGATCCACCCACAAGTAAACAATTTACAGATAATGCTAATTAAAATTAAATTTAAATTAAATAAAGAACATAAATCTAGTGAGTGTGTATGTATGTGTGAATGTGTGTGTTTGTGTGTGCATGAGTATTCATGAGCTAGGTTATATATGTTAATAGTGATTCAGTGTGATTATAGTCTTGTTGAAGTAGCCACTCTGTAAGTTTCCGTTTAACTTCCCATTTTGTCAGATCAAGTATGTTTAGGGGTTTGTGAATTTTTCTGTAAATGAGACTGCTCAGAATATAAAATTGATGTTTGGCAAAGGCTGTTCTATGAGGAGTACTAGGAGGGATAAAGGTGCGTTTTTTTCGGTTTAAAGGAGGTAGAGATGAATGTTTTTTAAGAACTGAGTAGAGTACATAGAGCTGCCGTACTGTGAGAATTTCAGTCGGAATACAGTTGAGTTGTTGGGTATCTGTAGGGTTTTCTGGTCATAACCTTAAGTATAGCTCTCTGTGCTCTCTCTAGTTTGAGAAGGAATGTTTTACTCGCCCCTCCCCACACCGTTATGCAGTATCCTAGTACCGATTGACACAGCCCAAGGTAGACCATTTTTATAGTGTCGAGATTAGCGGAATCTCTCAGGGACTTAAAGATATGTAAGAGACGGAGGGGTCTGGTGGTGAGAGCATCAATTTGTTTTTCCCCATTTTAGTTCACTATCTATTTGTACAGATTTGTACTAGATATTTGACGCAGTTTGTTCTGGTAAGATTGGGACAAGAACACGACGTGGGCGGAGTAGAGAGGACCTGACATGAGTGAGCAGTAATCGAGAAATTGTCTAAAGGTGAGTTTTTATTTCTTATAGCAAACGGTATGTAGTTGGATTTTAGTAAATTGAGTGTAAGTAGGTTTGAGTTTAGCCACGTCATTATCGTACTTAATGCCGACTCTGCTGCAGTTTTAACACTATCCCATGTAGGTCCATGTACTATTAACGCCGTATCATCAGCGTAAGTAAAAATTTTACATTTTGGGAGATTTAACTTGCATAGGTCATTTATGTAAATTTGGAACAAACTAGGCCCCAAAATGCTACCCTGCGGGACGCCGAAGGAGATAAGTTCTTCGTCACTGAGGTACGTATTAATTTTAACTCGTTGAGTGCGGTTAGTCAAGTAATCTTTAAATATTTCTAGGGCAATTCCTCGCACACCAAGCGAATACAGCTTAGAGATCAGTAAGGGAACAGAAACTGTGTCAAAGGCCTTGGACAGGTCTAGAAATATGCCAAGGCAATCTACTAAAAGATTATAATGGGAAAGAAAACCATACCCAATAATTGGTTTGGTCACATCTGCGACGACAAACTTCCAGCTAAACTCCCTGCGTAATCCTAAATTCAGCTGCAAATTAATATACCCGTACGTGGATATTACAGAATTATTAGCTGCGCTCAGGTCGTAATTTACACGTACCCGCTTTTCATTTAAATAACTGCGAGGGTAGACGCACAGATCGGAACCAGTATCAACCAGAAAGATTTTCTAGATTGAAGATCTATGACGTATAAATGGCTGGAAATACTGCTGCAATCGCTCGCCGTCATTAGCGACTGGTTTTGGCGTTTTCCGAAGCATAATCACATGGCTTTATGCAGTGATGAGCTTTTTCTGCAAATTTATGATGGTACCAACATAAATTACGATTGTCCACCATTTTGAACGGACGGCCTCTTGAATTACTTTTCGAACGAGAGAATCGCCGGTTACGACTCCTATCTGACCTACCGCTGGTACGAGCTTGCCGATCCACCGTAGTGGATAACTCATCTAGCTTCCGCGTGAGACTGGCTATTTCTGAACGCATTACTTCAAGTAAGCTCCCTGCAGAGGATGAAGTACTCGCGACCTGGGCCACCGGGTTCACCGGTGCAATCTCCAATACTCGGTCCGCCAACTCCGCAACAGCTTCCAGGGACGTACTGGTTTGGGACGCTACAATCGCCTGCAGGCCGGTTGGCAGACGGCTGGTCCAGATGGTGCGCAGGAAGTCGTCAGGTACACCTCGGCCAGCCAGGCTCTGCAGGTGGCAAAGAAATGCCGATGGCTTGCGGTCTCCAAGTTCCTCATGAATAAGGAGTTGACGCACTTTCTTTTCCTGGGAAACTGACAAACGCTTAATTAGCTCGGTTTTAAGCTTCTCGTACTTATTACTATTGGGTGGATTTTTTACTATATCCTCTAGTTGAGCCATAATGGAAGGTTCTAGATTACCGACCACAGTAAAATATTTCCTCGCATCGGAAGTAATATTCGACAAAGCAAACTGGGCTTCAACTTAAGCAAACCATATCGCGGGTTTATCAGTCCAAAAAGGAGGAACAGTACTCTAACCTTAGCGACCTCTGCCGATCCCAATGCTACAACCAACGCCTCCGTAAACTTTTCGTCCGCCATCCCTGCAATGACTTGCAGAAAAAATATTGCTCGACGTTAACGTGTCCTTCGCGAACGTTCCCGAAACTTCTCTGACGTCACGCGGTCGCGTCGAGGTATCTTCGCGCCGTGTTTTACGGTCGGGGTCACCTCTTTTGGAAGCGTATGGGCGCGTGAAATGATAGGCACGGCAAAGGTTCAGTGAAAGTACATATATTACGGCAAAGATAAAGATGGAACAAGCGATAGGCAGAAGTTGTAGAATAAAATCAGGAAACTCCGCCACTATGGGATCCGGAACAGCGCTCTGAATCTTCTTATTTCATACTTGAGTAATAGGATTCAGTGCGTTGACGTTAATGGAAAAAGATCTCCCGGATCTATAGTAACAATGGGAGTCCCTCAGGGCTCAATTCTTGGTCCTTTCTTGTTTCTTATTTATATTAATGACTTGCCTCATAAAGGATAACCATGATATAGTGTTGTTTGCTGATGACACTTCACTTTTGTTTAAACTTAAACGTCAGCAGCTGGTTACTGACGATGTAAATAGAGCGATCTCAAAAGTAGTTCACTGGTTCAATGTTAACAATTTACTCCTTAATGAAAAAAAACCAAATGCATTAAGTTCACCCTACCTCATGTTAGGCAGGTTAAAACTAGTGTGTTAATAAAGGGCGAAGAATTGAATCCTGAAGATGGCACAGTTTTCTTGGGCTTAACTTTGGATGCTAAGCTTCAGTGGGGCCCACACATAGATAAATTGTCAAAAAAGCTAAGCTCCGCAGCATATGCTGTTAGAAAAATTCGTAATTTGACTGGCATAGAGACAGCCCGTTTAGTGTATTCTGTTGTGGGGAAATGCCGCCGACATTCAGACTATCTTTATTTTGCAGAAAAGAGCTGTTCGATCAATTTATAAATTAAGTCCGAGACACTCTCTCAGAGATAAATTTAAGGAGATTAATGTAATGACTGTGCCTTCTCAGTATATTTTTGATAATCTTTTATATGCCCATAAAATATAAAATTGTTTAAAAAATACAGTGAAATCCATAACATAAATACTAGAAACAAACACTTTGTTGTAATTACAACAAGGCTCAAGAAAATTGGTGGCTCGTTCAGATGTCAATGTATACGCTTTTATAATAAACTTCCAAGCCACGTACAAGATCTAAGCCTTAATAAATTTAAATCATTCATTAAACGTAAGTTGTGCCAGAAATCTTTTTATACCGTTAAAGACTACGTTGAGGACAAAAAGGCTTGGGATTGAGCTGCTCCAATTATAATTTTTATTTTTTACTATCGGAACTTTGTTTATTTTGCTAACTTTAAAATTATATACACAATGACATGAATATTTACTTTGTGAAGTATAATATTATTATTATTTTAATTATTGTGAATGTGAGGACTATGTGGGTCATATATATATTTATTTATTTTTTCTCAGTTACTTCTAATGATAATCTGGCAGTTTTGAGTACTTTATGCGGCCTACCCAAATGTCCCTTCTTTGGTATTGTTCGTCGAATCGTTGAGCTCCTTTTAAGTTCCGAGTTGAGCTACACTATTACTGACAAATGCGTGCACTGACTGGACAGGTCCACTCAAATCTGTATGGTTCTTTCCTCAGAAGACCATTTCAGACACAAATCTACATGGTCCTCAAATGAAATGCTCTGACCAAGATTATTTCCGGGTTTTTATATACACATTGACATTAATGAATTTTATATAAACAATGACATGAATATTTACTTTTACAGTATTTTATTATTTTAATTATTGTGAATAACACTGATTTATTGAACTAAGCAAATACACATCTTGGGTTTACAATAAGATACAATTTTTAATCAACTGGATTAAATAAAGAGGGTACCGAGAGTCGGTTAACTGTGAAATGCATTACCTCACGTTTATAAAATTTGCAAAAGGTATTTTGCGAACGCCAGTTACCCCTAGCAAGAATCTCATCAAGAGGGTAATTATGTTTATTATTAGTACATATGAAATACAACAACACAGTACATAGCATAAGGAAAAAGAGGGTTGTACTACCAAGTTGTAAAATTATAGTCAGCTTTCCGGGTTCCTAAACTAGGTACGCAGACCTGTATCTTAGGAGTTGGAGATTTTGCGGCCTCAATTTATGAAATACAACCGTGACTTTTCTTTTTGGTTACAGTGATTTTTAACACAGCAGATGGAATGAATGATTGTGGTTGTGTATCTAGGAGTGTGTATATGAGTGTAGTGTGTGTGTAGGGAGGTGTGTATGTGAAGTGTGAGTGTTTGATAAGCTTTGTTACAAGGTAGGTTTGATAAAGTTATGATTGTATAGCCAATATATTTTCTGTTTCATCATAATTTAAGGATACGAGCCATTTTTTTAATTTGTTTTTAATTTCATTTAATGTGTATCTGTACAACGGACTAATTTTATTTATTTTATTATAATGCGTGAACTTTGAACCAACAATTGTCGACTTGAAAATGCAAAACGACAAGGGTTTGTTTTACATATAGGGAAACCGTGGCGTCTTAGAAGCAAATTTTTATCTAATGGAAGGTTGGAGTGTCTCCGCAGGACTGAACGTAGGATATATAGTTGCCTTACTGTGAGAAATTCGGCCTCACAATATAACTGAACAGTGGGGTAGTCTCTAGGTTTAAAAAGCATCACTTTAAGAACCCCGCGTTGTGCACGTTCTACAGGGAGCATTGTGGTTTTGTAAGTACCGCCCCACACCGGGATGCAGTACATAATGATAGACTGACAAAGGCTGAGGTACACAAGAGTCAGAGTTTCAGAATTGGCGGAGTGCCTGAGTTCTTTAAAAATATATATTAGTCTTCTGATTCTAGTGCAGAGTGCCTCTATATGCGCGTGCCAGTTAAGTTCTTCGTCAATAATCACTCCCAGGTACTTAATATTGGGGACTGTACTAAGAGTAAGACAGTTACAACCCACTGACTGATGCGGGGGACAAGTGTGAGCTTTAATTTTATGAAAGAAAGATATTGGTGTTACTGAATGTGGGCGGTAGAATCTGATTAGTTTCGTCTTATCTAAATTCAACGTCAGCAAGTTAGCTGACAGCCATTCCATTATTAACCGAAGCGAGTATTCTGCTCTATCTGTGAATGTGAAGACTATGTGGGTCATTCCTATTTGTTTTGTTTTTAATTTTTTCTCAGTTAGTTCTAATCATGGTCTGACAGTTTGAGTAATTTAAGTGGCCTACCCAAATGGCCTTTTTTTTGGTATTGTTCGTCGAATCGTTGAGCTCCTTAAATTCTGAGTTGAGCTGCACGATAACTGACAAATGCGTGCACTGACTGGACAGGCCCTCTCAATCTGTGTGGTGCTTTCCTCAAAAGACCACTTCAGACACCAATCCACATGGCCTTCACATGATCTGACCAAGATTATGTCTGAACTTTAAAAGAGACTGAGACCTCTGAGTTTGTTTCGGCCTTTCTTCTCAGAGTAGTCAGATAGGAAACGCCGACCTCATCTAGTTTTAAAATATGATTGACGTGTAAAAGTGTTTGTACAAACCTACTTACAGAAATAAAATCATTTATCATTTAAAAGGAAACGATTTTACTCAAGAAAGGATACAATATAAAGTTCGTTAGAATAAAGATAAGAAATATTGAAATACGCGAGATAGTTATAATAAGCGGTAGCGAGCCAAAGCGACGAGGGTTTGTGTTGAGGGCTTCTGGCTGACTGGCCGGCGGTCGACGCCGCACAGTGGGTCGAAACTATGATTTTAGTGACTTAGGGCTCAACTTTGCTTTTTTACTTTTTTCTTCATGTGGATGGATAGAGCTCATTAACCTCAACTATAATTGTTCTGATGTATTTTTTCCTAAACTTTATACTTTGGGTAGAAAAATGTGTTTTGTTATTTTTTTGTATGGAGCGGATCAAATAACCTTAAATTCCTGCTAAGTAGCGTGTGATCCCGCGTTGAAACTTTATTTTTCATATACCTTGTCTAGTCTATTATCATTTGATGCTATTAACGTGTGCATAAAGTTGCAACTCTGCCAAATAAATGGATCGAAAAAAATGAAAAAATATATCGAATAAAAAGCTACATTTTTTACTTTCGTAAGTTCTTTTAAGTTAAATTTGATATGGAATAGTAAGTAAAAGCACGTAATAATACACATAGTTACTTAACAACTAACAACAATACATTTAAAAGGTCCCTAATTAGCTTAAATTTACTAATATATGTAGTATTAGTAAATTTGTAAATTTAAGCTAATCACACTAATCATAATACATTTAAAAGGTCCCTAATTAGCTCAAATTTACTAATATATGTAGTATTAGTAAATTTAAAGCTAATCACACTAATCATAATACATTTAAAAGGTCCCTAATTAGCTTAAATTTACTAATATATGTAGTATTAGTAAATTTAAAGCTAATCACAATAATCATAATACATTTAAAAGGTCCCTAATTAGCTTAAATTTACTAATATATGTAGTAGTAGTAAATTTAAGCTAATTAGGGATCTATGAATTTCAATTTCTTTGTTTTAATGACTTTAACATGTTTATGAAATGTTATTTTAAGTTAGATTTAATACTGAATAGTAAGTAAAGATAGGTACATAATAATACAAATTAGTAAAGGTAAACTAACATTACTACAACTAACACAAGCAAACTAAAAACTAACTATAAACAACATCAAACATTACTATTTCCTTTCAATTATGAGTTTGACATTTATAAACTAATAAAAAAAACAAGAAACTTACAAACTACCAAAAAATCTTATTCACTATCGCTATGACTATCTTGTAAATTATCTACATCAATAAAATCTATATCGGATTCTGTGGGAAAAATCAGCAGAAGCTCTTTGACTTTTGGAGAGAGAACCATTATATTTTGTTTCACCATTCGAGGTCTTAGACTTGTGATCTTTGGATCAGAAGACAAAAGAAGATTGTGTATAATATCCTCATTTGTCGCCGTTCTACTTACCTTTCTAGAATGACTCTCTCTATATTTCCGGAAATCTTTATTACGAGCTTCCGCTGCCTCTTCCGACAGTTTACCTATAGGTATGGCACCAAAGTGCTTAATTATATCACTCCCATGTACTAACAATTTATGTATACTGGATGGCATATAATACCAGGGATATAAGTGAACGTACAATTGTGCAGTATCTCTACAAAATTCGGAAAACTTAGAAAGATCCACGCTCTCTCCAGATGCAACCGTCTGAAGAATCACATGAAACCTTTCTATTAAATCTTTATCTATTCCTGTTATGCGAGCTGTTGTTTCTGCATCCCTAAAAAATCTTCTGGCAGTATTGCCATCATTGGTTGTGCCTACTCCTTGCTTGACTACGTCAATAAGTAAACCGCATTCTTTCTTAAACGCTTGCTGTATAGCGCTCTTTCTGAGTGACATTTTTTCTTTGTCATCGCCCCTGCAACTCCATTTTTTGAAGTCCAAACGATAAGCTGCAAACAAAAAGAAATATCACTTAAATAAAAATCTCACAAGTAACTATATAACGTGAAAAAAATTATGAACTAATAAAATTATATTTACCGATATGAAGTAAGCACTCCATGCTTCTTATCCAGGCATGTAAAGATGACATTCCATACTGGAACACTTCTTCGTTGTTCTCTTTTTGAGCAAGTGACTCTAAATTGTTCATCTCTGACGGTTTTGCTTTGCAGATATCACAGACAGCTGAAGATGTGTCTGACAAATATGACGATATTTTGCCGTCTATCATCGTCAAGTGCAATTGATGCTTAACTTCAACTTGATTGAACTTGATTGGCTGAAGTCTTTCTATTTCTTCGGTTATGCTAGCTTTTATAGTTACCACTGTTGACTGCGTTTCTTTGGTAAATTTGAACATTATCGGACGGCAATAGAAAGTTGATGAGGGTCGATCGTTTTCCCAAACAATTGTTCCATCACATTGTTGAAGCCTTATAGGAACTAGACTGGCCATGAAGATAGTTGAGTCATCAAACTCTGCTTCAGTCTTTTGTTTATAATTACTTTGACCTGAGGCTCCATCAAAACCCCATTTGCTTATTAGCAGTAACTCAGTTGGCGAATCCAAATCTAAAGTAATCACTTCTAAAAGCCTAGATACCGTCAAGTTGAGTAAAGCTTGCAGTTTAATAGCAGCTTCTTCTTCAGTTATAATTATGTCTTCTTTCCCTGGATAACATTTTGCCTTCGCTTGTTTTATTTTATAATAAGAAGGGTATAAATCAGACCTATTTTCACTTGCTGCTTCTCTTAGGCTTATATACTGCCACTTACTTAATTTAAGTGAAACTAATAAAGACAGTGCCTTATCGGGTGAATATGTACTACTTTTCGGTTTACTTGTACTTAAACACTCTTTAACTTTTTCTAGATCTTCGGGGTGATTTAGTAAATGGTTCATAATTTTTCCTACATCCTCATTTCCGGTGTTTCTTAAACTAGCAATTGTAGTAGCTTTAAGTTCATCCGGGGATAACGAAAGCGATTGGTTAATTTGATCAACGCGTCTTCGTTTTTGCCTGGAGCCCAATTCCTCGAAAGGTTTTCGAGGTGTAAATGTAGATGTCGAAGCTTCTGTAGTAGATGGTGGTAGATTTTCGACATCTTCAGTATTACAAATCTCGAGCCTTTCCTGTTCAGTGTTCACAGCTTCAGGTATCATTCCTTCGGGCCAGTTTATTGCACGTTCCAACCAATCACCATTTTTTCTTACAAACTGTGCTAACGTGCGACTACTTCGTTCCCATCTTGCACTTATATTTGAACAAAAGCGCGTACAGAATTTTTGGAGCTCAACACTGTTCTCTTCGGTCACGTTTATTTTATGTTGTAGGAATTGAAAGAATTTTTGACTATCCGACAGTGACTTGACCTGCTCTCTTAAAATCATAAATAAATCTAAATTGTTAACTAAATTATCCATTATAACGAAAAAGGGACGATCAGAATCACGAGATGTTAGTAGTAGTACGAATAAACGAACACTAGTTAGTATATAATAAATTATGGTCATTTTATACTTCCAGAATCCAGTGACAAACAATGTTTACTAATTTTTCTACTACCCTCATTAACTAATTATCCTAATTAATATTACAGTAATGACTAAAAGTGAAAAACATTGTTTTTTTATAAGGTAAAAGGTTAAGCTAATTACAGTAATTAAACACACAAATAGAAATTAATTGATTTCATATCCACATTTTTAAATAAAGGTCCCTAATTAGCTTAAATTTACTAATATATGTAGTATTAGTAAATTTAAGCTAATTAGGGACCTTTTAAATGTATTGTTGTTAGTTGCTAAGTAATTATGTGTATTATTACGTGCTTTTACTTACTATTCCATATCAAATTTAACTTAAAATAACTTACGAAAGTAAAAAATGAAGCTTTTTATTCTATGTATTTTTTCATTTTTTTCGATCCATTTATTTGGCAGAGTTGCAACTTTATGCATTTGTTTATAGCATCAAATGATAATAGACCAGACAAGGTATATGAAAAATAAAGTTTCAACGCGGGATCACACGCTACTTAGCAGGAATTTAAGTTTATTTGAGCCGCTCCATACAAAAAAATAACAAAACACATTTTTCTACCCAAAGTATAAAGTTTAGGAAAAAATACATCAGAACAATTATTATTGAGGTTAATGAGCTCTACCCATCCGCATAAAAAAAAAAGTGAAAAAGCAAAGTTGAGCCCTAAGTCACTAAAATCATAGTTTCGACCCACTGTGCGCCGTCTGCGTCTTGAACGGGCTGCGGAGGCGGTGCGGTGTGCGGGTTCCGGGGTGAGGTAGCCGACCGGTTTCCGTGGCAGGCAGTGCTCGCAGATCGGCGGCGCGGGCGCACCTTCACGCCAACAAGGGTTAAAGGGTAGGTAGGCTAATAGGTAGGCATACTGCGAACAATGAAATTATATTAGTGTGGGTCGTTAACCTGACGCCACAGTATGGAAAAACCCTGACGAATCCATTCGAGAACGATGTCATCGGAAGTTATGTTCAGCCAGTGAGAATAAAAATGACGTATTCGTCCAGAATGTACCTGTTCTATTGTTGAGGTTGAGCACGCGTTTTGTTCGTGTTCGAGTACCTCGGTTGCGGCGCTGTCTGTGCCTTGCGTGCTGCAGGGGCTTGTCTCCTCTGGCCTCCGCGCCCCCCCCCCCTTTTCGACAGATAACGCGAAGGACCTGGCCAGTTTTCCTGGTAGCGAGGTCGTGCGACTGCTGATTGAACTGTCTGTGGAGGTTTTTGAGGCACCGAGGCCTTTTTTATTTGCAGGCCCTGCCTTTCAATAGCTTTTGAAGCTTTGATTTTTTCGGATAGTTTTAATCCGAATAAAGTGCTTATAAAGTGCCCTTTCGTTATCCTTGATAACATTTAGAAATTATTTTTCCAAGCCGGGTGTCACCAATTTGATACGTGCTTCAGTATCCATATGGTGAAGATGGGTTAAGATGCGACAACTGTCACTTAGCATCTTTATGGCTTGGATTTTTTCTTCGCCAGTAATGAGAAGAGTCATCGCCCTATTCGCGGCTGTGATCCCAGCGCCAAGAAGTTGTTGCGATAACTCCATCTTCTAGTCGCGATTTCTTGCCATATCAGTAATAGCTGCCGAAATTTCAGCATTAAGCTTTGGTGCTTGTAAAAGAGCACAGTTGGAGGGGACAAGATATTCTTTTAATAATTTGTCCTTGGCTTCCTTAGGAAGTCCTTTTTTTTAAATGGGCTGCCATCTTTGTGCCAAATTTTCGTGTATGCTTTCCCCAAACTCGGGAGTGTCATCAGATTGCTCCCCTAATGCTGACAAAATTTCTGGTGCCACCGAAGGTGCTTCGGTTTCTTGTATTCCTGGATCGGGAACCGGTATCTCGGGAATATCGGTAACCTCTATGGCTGGTGGATTCGCAGGTCCACTTCTGTCCACTTTATCGGCATCTAATAATAAGTTTATTTATTTTATTTGCGTGGGTACTTTGACAAAAATACCTTCGTTCTATCTCTCGGATAGACCCCAGGCTTTGTCTAATTTCGCAAAAATGTTAAGCTACCTCATGTAAGATATGCTTATTTTTTGCTTTAATGCCCTCGTGTTGACTCACGGCCAACCCCCAGGCTTGCCACGTTCGATTTCGAATCAAGGCAACAAATATTTTTTTAAGGTTAAAATACCACATTGAAGCACTTATTCACCAAAGTTAGTTAATATAAGTAGGTACTTAACGTTAGCGGCGTCGTTATCGAAGCTCACATCAGAGTCCGAAGATTCTAAAACTCGCACTATGCGACGACGATTTTGTCGTTCCTTTTCTTCGAGTTTACGAATCTTTTTATTATAACGTTCAATTTTATCTTTAGCACTGCATTTAGACATTATTTCTATCTATTAGGTACTGACAAACAACTAAATTCAATATTAAAACCGTTTTTCAAATTGGGGACTGTGATCGCAGAACTCGTGTTGTCTTTGCCTCGCACGGAAAAAGAATGAGATTTGATAGACTCATCGTAGATACCTAACAAAAAAAAAGGGTAAATTTAAAAAAGTGCGAAGTTGCCTTGTAGGTTAGAGGAACTACGTTGTGAATGTTATATCTTCGAATGAAGCGATGCAATATAATCACATTTATTTGCATCACACTGACTTCGTTTATGGTTACCGCCGCACAGATAACACATAGTCTGCTTCCGACCCTGTGTCTGGGCCACGTCTTGAATAATGCAATAATGCTAACAGAAGCGGCTTGAACCACTACGTTCTTCAATACATGTTTCGCGGCTTTTATTATAATGTATACCTACGTTCGACCATGTAGGAAACTAGCTAAACTATCGCATGTCACAAATTTATTCGTTTCAATCGATGCGCCTATACCACTGTCTCCTATATTGCTGACGGATTTGAAAACTGGAAGCCAACTTACGTGTCCAGTCCTTCCATTTCCACGTAGGCCAATGACTATCCGATCGTAACAGTGAGTCATACCACACTTGCGGAACCCTTTAATTTGTTGAGATCTTGATAACGGATCATTTCGTCAGTCCATGTAAAAGTTTGAGCGTACGATCTGATAATACTAAGCCAAGCGTTCACATCGTCTCTCGGCGGATCGAACTCGGGTAGAATGTTATTCAAAGTGTTATTTGTACTCACAGTTGAGGTATCAGCCTTACGTGCTACCTGTTTCCTGTGTTTTGGCGGAGGTGACGGAGTCCTGGCACTACTACTTTAGACTGCTAGAATTTGAACGAGTGCGTTTTTTTTTTGTTTTAGGCGTTTATTACGCTTACTTTGTTTACTCATAGCTGTGTGGGTATCACGTTCCACTTCTGATGATAGCTTTACAAGTGCATAGATCCCTAACTATGAACTAAAACAACTTTATATTATAATGTTATAATATATTGAACGTCAAACAACCAGGATGTATTTAACACATGAAAACGACTGCCTCTAACAAAGGTCTTCGAACAAGTTCACTCATATAGTCTTAACAATGGTCACAAGTCTAGCGTTGCAAAACTTCGGTAGAATTCGCAATAATTCGGTAGCATTCGGAAATATTCAAAAGTATACTTCGATTGGATGTAATAATACCGCAGCAAGAATAAATTTAAAAACTTGAATTAATGGCATCTAGCGGGCAGGAGCAGAACTTTAAATGGCGAACTTCCCTCGTTAGTCGCTCGACGACGCGATGCCAGCGCTCGCCTACACGTTGTGTGACACGTGGCACTGCCCACGAGCCTCGCGGCCGTTCATTCAATAAAAAATCAACGAAGTATTATTTAGCCTGCGTATCTACTCTGCGGGAATATTTCCGCGTAAGTAGTTATCTACTTGTTACATTATTTTATTTTTGTATAGTTGAGTTAGAATGTGTCGATTTTTTTTGCGGGTGGATGTTATGTAAGTACCTAGGTACAAGTTTAGTCTACTTTGTAAAAATGTTTTTACTTTACGATTTTTAATGGAAAGAAACGTAAATAATTAGGTAAGTAGATGAGTAGGTACTTACCTAGTTTTTACGACTATGTTTTACTTTTCTTTTTGTAGAAGTTTTCAACTAAAATCGATAGTTCAAACAAGTACCTACTTATAGAAACACTTGAAATAATGTAATACTTAATTAGAATTACCTTTTATTTGGTAATAAGTACAGTAAGCGCTCAAAAGTGCATGAGCACGCTAAGAGTCGTATTGCTGTGAACACGCGGTATAGCTCGTACATTTGTATGAGTAAGCAACACGATACACACACCACAGCACGAAACAACAATATATTTCCGTCGCTTTAAACATGCTAGCACACACGCACTATGCGCGTGAACTTGACCAATTAATGGCATTGCTAAAATTCGATAGTAACTTAACAAGTGCAGATAGCAGAAAGCGTTAAGCGTTGGTATGGAATTCAAACTGCCTCAGGTTCTAATCTCGTAAAACACAGTGTGGTTTTTTGCAAATATTATTATTTTTGTTTTCGATAATAATATTTTTTAAATATTGCTGCTTTTTTATGTTGTTATTGCAATAAAGGTTTTAGAATAAAAAATGCGTGATATATGATAACAAAATTAAAAAAATATGTTTATTCGTTATATTTATTTTACATAAGTTAATAAAGTGCTACAATTATTTATCATTACTTCAGCTGAATAAGATGTGAAATAGATGTCAAGAAACTTAGAAGCAGTTTGTATTATTTTGACATATTTAAATGATGAAATATGATTTTTTCACCATAAATATTAAGCTTTGATCATGGTCGAAGTAATTAAGTAATAAATAAGAATATTAGACTACTTAAAATGTAAAAAACTACTTACAGAATAGGTAATTTTAAGGTTAAATATGGGCAGTTTGTTTATATTTTATTTGTATTAATTATTTTACATTTTATTTGACTTTAGTAAATATTGGTTGTTATTGAGGTTAAAGCTTAAGTATTCATTTTCTTTACGAAAAGAAGATTGAAACTAAACCTCAAATTTTAATCCTAAAATAATACTACCTATTACTAAAATAATATTAAACAATTTCGGTATATCTGCAAGAAATACGACAAACACCCTATTGAAACGTGCTTAAAAAATTCGTTACCATAAATTCATGCAATAACGAATCTGTTGTTTATTAAGTTGGTACGGTCAATATTTTAAGGTCAAAAACGGTTTTCTAGCTGGTCTTCAGTGATGCAAGCCTTCAGAGTGCACGGCGAACGGTTCATAATGACGTGTTTTTAATAATTCAGCAAAATATCTCGTTGGTATGAAACCATTTGTTTCATTCACCATTTGACGTCGCTGCTACTCGATAATAAGCCCCTTCCTCATATCTCTTAACCCTCACAATATTTCTCTAGAACAAAGAAAAACATTGTTTTTATTACACATAATACCTTATTATTTATTATTCACTAATCGAATTAAACCTCACAATGAATTTAAAATTTTAAAGGCATCTTCTGTCTCAACAATACCTCTGTTCTATCAACAATACCCTTGATTAAGATTTATGTTTAGTAAAATATGAAATATATAAATGATAACACTCACACTTAGTCCGGTTTCATTAGATATTCACTTCACTTTTACGCAGCGCAATAATATTCTCTGATCTGATCTGATCTCTTCAATATATTTTATGCCTGCTTTTTGATAATAATAACCACAACACTGCGCTAAATACTCGTCACCAATATAATCCACGAACCAACAAAGTTCTATTAATTAAATACTCGTAACAAACTGCATCTACCCCACAGAAATCGAAATAATTTACTTAGTTTTTTGTGGTCTACCTGCTAAACTTTAATATTTATGTGAACAAGACGAATGAAACTAAAAACGAATGATGATTATTGAACTAGTCATTGGTTGCAGACAAAGTGAGTGTGTGTGTGTAATGTGCGTGTCTACAGTATTGTAACAACTTATAGAAGAAGGTCGTAAGTCAAACCGAAGCGTCAGTCTATTGCTTTGTGAGATTGCTCATGGACTTTTGGTCGGCACTGTACCTATCTACCTAATTACTTATGGTACTAAGCTATTTTATAAACTCATCTTAGTATCATCATCTGCCTAGCTTTTTCCCAACTACTGAACTACCTATGTTGGGGTCGGCTTCCAGTCTTACCGGATGCAGCTGAATACCAGTATTTCACATGGAGCGACTGCCTATCTGACCTCCACAACCTAGTTACTAGATAACACGATACCCCTTGGTAAGACTGGTTGTCAGACTTTTAGGCTTCTAACTACCCGTAACGAATGTCAAAGATCTACAAATGACAGCCCGGACCAACGGCTTAACGTGCTTTCCGATGCACGGAGGGGTCTTGGTATGTAAAGATGGTCACCCATCCACGGAGCAACCGCGCCAAGCGTAGCTTAACCTGATCGATCGACCCATGTGGCTGTTATTACTTAGCCACAAGCCCCTCAAACTCATCTTAGTATCTACCTATGTCGAAACCTCTATACCTACCACTTTCACACCTAAACCGTGTACAAAAAGTTATTACGTAAGTACCTACTTATCTAAGTAGATGAAAAGAAATATTCGGAAGTTTTCAAAATCGTAAATTACTCAGTTTATTGAATGAACGCATAATAGTATAAAGTCACTGGCATTAACGCCATCTAGTAGTCAATGGTCGAACTTTAATAGGTAATCCAATAAGTACAGTACGACACTACTTAGATGTAGCATAAATTTAAAAATTTGCTTTCATTTATTTCAATTTTACGAATGTATTTGGGTATTATGACTTCACTAGTTATTGCGTTAAGATCATTTTTACCTAAAGCAGTAATAAATATTGATGATTTTGAAGGCGTACTCGGTTCAGACGGTGATCAGTTTTACGAATTTTGCCGATGCTACATCTAAGTTGTGTCGTACTGTACCCGGCTTGCATGCACGTGGCAGCCCGAGCCTCGTGGACGTTCATTCATAAAATCAACAAAGTATTATTCGATGCGTACGTACCTACTCTGCGGGAATATTTCCGCGTAAGTAGTTATCTACTTGTGACTACTTATTATTTTATTTTTATATGGTTGAGTTTAGAATTTATGTCGATTTTTGCAGATTATGTACCTACAAGCTTAATTTAAGTATTTCGTAAAAAAGTTTTGCTTTGCGATGTACCTACATAATGGAAAAAATTTAAATTATTAGGTAAGTAGGTAGGGTAGGGAAACATTAACAAAAAGAAGATATTTTACAAAAAAATAATTGTTTCCTTCTTTCTAGAATAGGTAGTATAAGTACCTGTGGTGCCGATTCTCTTGTACACCGAACTAAACTATCACTAAAATTCTTTACTTTTGGCACAACTAAATCTAATTTTACAATGGCGAATCCACGTGGTAGGTACTTGTTTGCCTTACCCCGTGATTTTTTTAGTGGTGGAGGCGCGCAGGGTGAGCAGCCTCGACGTGTTTTTTAAGGAATTTTTCACTTTTTCAAAATCTGAAAAAGTATTACCTACATGTTTAGTTTTAGGGGTTTATGGGTTTTATAAAGGGGGTTGAAATTTTCATTATTTTTGCGATAGGACACACCATTTTCGAGATATAAGCAAAAGAAAAAAAGATTCAATACTGTTTTTGCCTTGTTTTTACCCTGAAGTCGAGGTGTTGGTGTGAATTTAAAGTTCATGACAACCAATTTTGTTCCAAGCGTTTTTAATCGCGATTAGAAATAGACAGATTTAGTTAGATAATCAAAATTTTAGGTGAAAAACATCAAATTCAGAATAGCGTCGTTTGACAGGAATAAACAAAATTTTGGTGATTTTTAGTCTAGTTTAGAGGCATTTGTGACAAGAGAATCAGCACCAGTACCTACTTATGAAAACAATTGAAGTACATAATATAATAGTTACTGTTTTATTAGGTACCGAAGTACATGATAATATTTATGTAATATAAACACATCTTAGTACCTACCTACCTATGTATTAACCTCTCTAAGTACATAGTATTCTCGCAAAATTACACCTAAACCGCAAATAAAAACTTGTTACGTAAGTACATAGCTAGGTAGATGAAAGTAACATTCGGAAGTTTTCAAATAGTATTATTCTCAGTCTTATGAATGAACGCGTAGTATTGTGTCGCTGGTCTTAGCGCCATCGAGCGGGTAAAAGCTTAACTATACAACTTCCGTCGGTAGTGCTCGCCTGCATGCGCTTTCTGCTGCTCCAGTGACCAAGGTTTGCTGATAAGGATCATTAAGAATGGTGGAAGATTCGTGGGTATGAATACACAATCACCAACACGCAACATTTAGGACTGTGATTTGTAATGGTAATTGTGTCGCCATCTAGCGGTGAACAGTCGAACTCTTGGCGAATAATTCCGAATGTTACTCAATACTTCCGAATGCTACGCGAATAATACGACGGGAATACTTCGGAATATTACTCTCCGGCAACGCTAGTCACAACGCTGCTCTTGTTAATGTTCCCACGCTGAATTTTTACCCTATCTTATCGATGTTTACGTCCGGCTCGGGATACAGCAGCGCACGCACCTCGTCTCGCCGTGGGCCACCATACCGCTACGGTAATGTCACTCTTAACTTTGTAATGCTCGGGCCACACCAACGGAAAACGCCGTTAATTATCACGATGATGGACCTTAACCCGTCGGAATAAAGTCTATCATCGCGATAATTAACGGCGTTTCCCGTTGGTGTGGCCCCAGCATAAGAGAGCGCGGCAATCGCCAACAGTCCAGGCTGAAACCGCACTAACAATGACAAACTAACGAAAAACAGGCGCAACAGATCTAAATACCTTAACTGGAAGAGTTTGGTTTGTTACACATTGATGCTAGTTATGACATTAATAACACCCACTGTTCAACAAGATATAAAACTTACCCCACTGACAAAAAATCAAACAATTTACTTTGACAAGATTGCGGACCTGCAAGAAGTTAGAGATGAATGGAAATTAGTGTTTTACTATAACATGACGATTTGACGAAGTACTGGCGAAACGTCGACACACTGCAAAATTTCGTGTCACACATAAAACGATTTCGTTGCGATGAGTGGTTGATGCCATTTCATGTATTAATTAACCAACTTGAACAAACCACAAATGAACTAAACTACTACAATGAGATACTGAAATCCCACCAATTAATTCAACACAGGTTTAAAAGGGGACTAATCGACGGAGTGGGATATGTTGCAAACTCGTTATTCGGCGTACTAGATCAGCGTTTTGCAGATAAATACGAACTCGAAATTAATACAATCAAGCAACACTTGCTACAATTGCAAAAAGAACAGACTAGTATTTTGGAAACCGAGCATAACATTGTACAGCGCAACGAAGGGACAATGATAAAGCAGTTTACTCTGATAAATCAGCACCTTAATACTTTAGAAAATAGTTCCTTAAAAGATAAATCTGACACTGCAAACGCCTTCTTCATAATAACATCGGCAATGGCTGCTGAAAGAATGGCTCAAAATCTAAAGGACATCCAACAAACCCTTATCAACTCATTAACAAATATGTACCAGGGACATATGGACGTACACTTATTATCACCAAACCAAATGCAAAGTGAATTAAATAAAATAGCTCGACAATTACCTCGCGACTCTGCGCTACCAGAAGTACAAAATGACGTAAGAGACATCTACAGGATGTTCACAGTACATGCACGTATTACACAGCAATACCTATTGATGAAAATAAAAATTTCGATCATGAATGATGCACTATACGAGCTAAACAAACTAATCAGCATACCTCAACGTATTGACGTTACTCGTGTGATGTACGTTATTCCCAATACTGAATTAATTGCATTTAACGCCAATCAATACTCGTTTATACCCCTAAAACAACCTGATATTCAAGAATGCCAAAAAATCCATGATAATACCCTGATGTAAAAATTAAATGATCCTATATACAGCACTGGCGACCGGCGGCGGCGGCGCAAGTCTATTTTGTACAGCTGATTCGAGACAACGAAGTACACACTGCATATTGTCATACTGAAATAAAATTATGCGCTGACAAGTGGGTAAAATTACATAAGCAAAACACATGGTTTTATTATTGTTGTGACACGTGCGAAGTGCAACTAGTGTGTGGAGCTCAAATGACATCGGAGACGCTACGTCACTCGGGTCTGATAACAATTAAACGAGGTTGTAACCTGCAAGGTGATTCCTTCATGCTTCACGCATATATGGAACACACAAGCGACATTTTTGTTAATGAATCATATGCCATGGTAATACCCACGATTTCACCCATCAACAATATCATAAACACTTCTGGGGGCCGACCACAATCTTTTACGAAACAATCTTATTTCAGGAGAGTTTTGTTTCAAGCTTACAATAACATTACTCATATTCGTACCATGACCTTCATCGTTCAATAATGTTTTATTCCTGCTTAGTGCTGGGAAAGAACGAACTATTTGTAAGATTTGTCTATTGCCTGCTATAGTAGAAAAGAAACAACGCTATATGAACTGTATAGCGCTGTCCCTTTCACACGTTGGTCCGAATCGCTACTACGAAGTATTGGTCATGAAGCAAAATATTATTTTCTTTTACTTTAAAATATTACTTTGCATTAGAATCTATTTTTTATGAGTAATTTCCATGAAATTGACACAAATATTAAAAGATTTGGCTTTGAAAAATAAGAAAAACAATTGAAAAAATTAAAATAAGCTACGGCTAAGCTGTTACATGATATAAATCGGAACAGAACGAAATTTGAAACTCGGGCCGCATTCCGAGTTACGCCTTAATCGCTCACAGCGCTCACATCTATATTTTGCGTACCGATTTAGTTAAGCTTGCACAAGATGGTTGGATTACAGTATTTCTTTGAGTATACACAACAAATGTCTTCTTCTTTGGTTAGGTGGCGACTGTAGCCAGAAGCACAATTTCGAAAATGCCACGTTAGTTTAAAGATATGGTGCAACTCAAAACAAAACAGCACAACTGTCATTTTGACAGCGCCCCCGGTGATATTAATTTAGGGCTTTAGGGCATGGTCAGCGTTAGAGCAAGATGGCGCATGCTATGACGTCATCTATGACGATTCACAACACGTTGTTATTGCGCTGACACTTATTCGGTATGGGTGTTAGCACGCTCTGATCGATTACAGCGTAACTCTGAACGCAGACTCGATGTAGTGATATTTTTGTTTAGAAAGAAAGAAAAGAAAGAAAAAAACATTTATTTTGACACAGTTCGTGAAACACAACGTATACATAAAATGAAAAAAAAATGAAAATAATATTTTAACAATAGTGTGTGCCTCACGGCTGCGCCAAAAAAGGTTCATTTCAGCATACAAGTGGATACAAGAGGTTGAACTTATTTTAACATATTTGCTAATGAATTTATGATCTAACTGGCTACAAAGTCGACATGGAATCAAGGGAAGGTTAAGGTTACTCAGTGAATAAGTTTTAAAACAAAGAAATGTGTAATGTTTTGACGAAGATAGTTCGAAACAATATATTGTGGTCAGACTCAGTGATTAGTGTTTTGTTATTAATTTTGCTGTCGGGTTTTCGGGCGGCAGCTAGAGGTACTCTGGGAATTTTTATTTTTCTGCGATAACAGCTTCCAAAAACTCAAATGATTCGTACGAGTATGCATTCGCCATCAAAAATCAAACAAGAAATGAATTACACATGTACTAAAATCTCTAGATACTTACACAATTCATTCGGCAAGTTTACGTAAATAAATACATTTTACTAACTTTACATGACACGAAAATGTTTTTTCTTAATATAAATTTGCAAAACAATAATATTTCCGTCGAGTCCGAGGAACTTTTTTAAGATTGCTAAATTTGACATTAAAACAATATTGCTAGTTGTCAAAAGTTCCGTCGTGGTACGAATTGAATGAACTTTTAGAGGTGACGTCACCAAAATCGCTAAGAAAATAAGATTGTTTCAACATTACAATAAGCTTATTTTATGGACGTCATGGTACGAAAAGTCAAAGTAAGATTATAATAATACTGCTATAAGAGCTGGTGGTAGGCCCCCTGAGCGCCTTGACGACACTAGTGGTGTCGATACGAAGCGTATGATAAAGAGAGCTACACTAGATCTGAGCGCCTTGACGACACTGGTGGTGTCGATACGAAGTGTATGATAAAGACAGCTACACTAGATCTGAGCGCCTTGACGACACTAGTGGTGTCGATACGAAGTGTATGATAAAGAGAGCTACACTAGATCTGAGCGCCTTGACGACACTAGTGGTGTCGATACGAAGTGTATGATAAAGAGAGCTACACTAGATCTGAGCGCCTTGACGACACTAGTGGTGTCGATACGAAGCGTATGATAAAGAGAGCTACACTAGATCTGAGCGCCTTGACGACACTAGTGGTGTCGATACGAAGCGTATGATAAAGAAGCACAAACTTTGTGAATGCGTCTATCAACACTATCACGTATTCTTTTTGATCGTTTTTACCGCTTATTTTACCGGTGATATCGGCATGCACTGTATGCCAGGGGACAGTAATTTTGGGGATGGGATGAAGTTCTGCTTGGATAAGTCCGGAATGAGACTTTGAAACTTTGCACGTGATGCAATTGTCTACGAGTTTACGTACGTACTTAACCATACCGTCAAACCAGTAATGTTCATATACCTTCTCTAATGTTTTATCCGCGCCAAGATGCATTATCGATTCGTGTACATGATTTATAACGGACCATCGAAACGCACACGGTACTATCCGCAGACAACGCGTGCGATTATTTCTTTGTACTTTACGATGCAATACACCCGATCGCAGCTCATATGTCTTGGCAATATGTACGCATTTGGCAATATGATCGCAGCTCATATGTACGGCGTATTCACCAAACATTAATGTCAATGTAAATGCAAAATGCAAGGGCGCAGGGAATGTCAATGTAAACAAAAATATCGCTACATCGAGTCTGCGTTCAGAGTTACGCTGTAATCGATCAGAGCGTGCTAACACCCATACCGAATAAGTGTCAGCGCAATAATAACGTGTTGTGAATCGTCATAGATGACGTCATAGCATGCGCCATCTTGCTCTAACGCTGACCATGCCCTAAAGCCCTAAATTAATATCACCGTGAGCGCTGTCAAAATGACAGTTGTGCTGTTTTGTTTTGAGTTGCACCATATACTAACGTGGCATTTTCGAAATTGTGCTTCTGGCTACAGTCGCCACCTAACCAAAGAAGAAGACATTTGTTGTGTATACTCAAAGAAATACTGTAATCCAACCATCTTGTGCAAGCTTAACTAAATCGGTACGCAAAATATAGATGTGAGCGCTGGGAGCGATTAAGGCGTAACTCGGAATGCGGCCCGAGTTTCAAATTTCGTTCTGTTCCGATTTATATCATGTAACAGCTTAGCCGTAGCTTATTTTAATTTTTTCAATTGTTTTTCTTATTTTTCAAAGCCAAATCTTTTAATATTTGTGTCAATTTCATGGAAATTACTCATAAAAAATAGATTCTAATGTAAAGTAATATTTTAAAGTAAAAGAAAATAATATTTTGCTTCAAGACCAATACTTCGTAGTAGCGATTCGGACCAACGTGTGAAAGGGACAGCGCTATACAGTTCATATAGCGTTGTTTCTTTTCTACTATAGCAGGCAATAGACAAATCTTACAAATAGTTCGTTCTTTCCCAGCACTAAGCAGGAATAAAACATTATTGAACGATGAAGGTCATGGTACGAATATGAGTAATGTTATTGTAAGCTTGAAACAAAACTCTCCTGAAATAAGATTGTTTCGTAAAAGATTGTGGTCGGCCCCCAGATCTAGTGTAGCTCTCTTTATCATACGCTTCGTATCGACACCACTAGTGTCGTCAAGGCGCTCAGATCTAGTGTAGCTCTCTTTAGTGCACCCTCACGCGTAACAGCAGACCAAGGTCGTTGCTTTGCCAGTAAAGAATTTAAAGAATACTGTTCTAACAAATACTACTTTCTCGTGAAAAACCAGCCGAGATTTTGTTAAGTATGCGTGCGGCGACGCATAGATACAAGCCGCGCACACATACAAGCCGTGCGCGGTGCGTTTCTATGAAGATAGCCTTCTACCTCTCTTTATACTATGACTTAACCATTAGTTCATTCATCACCTGGCTAACAGAGCTGTAATACTTGTATTACAGAACAAAATGCTTATATGCAGAAGATACTCAGTATGTCGTACAATTATTCAAAACTTATTCATCTGTTACGTTGCTATTACACAGCCATTAGCAATATAATTTTGTGCCCAAATTGCTTGAATAACCTCTGAGTAAGCGCCAAATCAATTACGGTAGTCTTATTCAGCGATTAGTTTCTATGACTGCTGTTAAACAAAACTTACTCAGAAGGTTTGTGCTGGCTGGGGAGTCTATAAGATTATTGCTTGGGTCTCAATAATACTACTAATGGGTATCTGTGAGACTACTGTTTGGGTCTTTATGACTATTGGTGCCGATTCCCTTGTTCACAAACTAAACTAAATTTAAGTTCAGTGCATCTTTTTCTTTCTATTTCATTAAGAAAAGGACAGAAGATAAATTTTAGTTTAGTCCTGTCAAATTAATCAGCGCCTGTCACTACTCCATACAAGTTTAGACGTGATTAAAAACTTGCCAACTAAAATTACTTCAATTTACGTCAAGCGCTGATTAATTTGACAGGACTAAACTAAAATTTATCTACTGTCCTTTTCTTAATGAAATAGAAAGAAAAAGATGCACTGAACTTAAATTTAGTTTAGTTTGTGAACAAGGGAATCGGCACCACTGTCTGGGTCTGAATAAGACTACTGTTTAAATTGGGTCTCAATGAGACTACGCTGCCGAGCAGCCGGGTGTATTGTTCACTGGAATTAAAGTTTATTCTGATTATGTTTACTTGTGATTGTGAGGTATCTTTCGAACTTTTTTTATGTTAACCTTGTAGTCAGGTTAAGCCGAGCAAGATGTTTGCTACAAATGAGAATTTTGTTTCAGATACACACGAGGACGTGTGACTCATTAGTTTGGCCGTGTCGTCGCAAGCGATTTCAAGACGACCACTTTATTAAAATTACTACCCGTTGATTTCATAACCTTGGTCATACTGTAACTTAATTCTTATTGGTTGATCGGTTAGTACAGTAAACGCCGTGAGGTGGCGCTTTTAATTTTCTCGCCACAAACGTGGACAGAGTCGATCGAGAATGCGAGATTCACATCGCTGTAGCTGACGCCTCATAGTGCAGATCATACGATCGAAACTGTCACGTTCACCGTACAAGCCTTTGTTCCTTAATACTAATAACGACAACTACTGTAAATTGCCGAATAAACGTGACTCTGATTGTACTTGTACCTACTACTGTACTCTGGTTTGCCCGAGTACCCGTCTACCTCATGGAACCCGTACCAAGAAACGAAGAAGATGAGCCCGTTATCGCTACGCCCACGTTCCCGCCGTCAAATACATTATAAGTATTATTTGTCGGATCCGGTCATTAGTACGGACACGAAACGAATCGCAAGCGCGCCACTGGCGACATCAAGAGTGATCTATCTACACCAAAAAAGGCGCACTTCTACAGAGTTGTGATGTTTTAAGGTCAAGGCGAGGAGGGCATTCAGCCTCTGGTCGCATTGGAGTCAAGACGTCGCGGAACTGTTCTCGATTCGTGTAAATTATAATGTGATCTGAACTGCAAACTGTTTTTCTATTGCGCATTAACCAACACTACCCACACTACGCCCACAGTAGTTAAAATATCGCTGATAATAACGAGAGTCACATACCCGTCTCCGACACATTTTATTTATTTAATTTAATTTTATTATATTCGGGAAACTACAGCTAACTTAGGTACACAGTGTTCTTAAATTATATAAAACTTTTTACAAAAAAAAACAACCGACTTCCAAAAAAAAACACTACAAAGTGAAAAATAACTTTAATTTTGGAAGTCGGTGTCTTGGGTTTTCTGTTTTCGTTTTTTGCCACCGACTTCCGAAATTAAAGTTATTTTTCACTTTGTAGTGTTTTTTTTTGGAAGTCGGTTGTTTTTTTTTTTTGTAAAAAGTTTTTATTTTTCACGTTTTAATTGTGGTACCTACCCCACACACATTCGAATACCACTACCTGCTACCAGTGACAGGAACTTATCATATCATCTACATACTAAGTGGGAAAAAAATACGTATTTTGTAGCTAACTCAAAAACTACCCAAGCAAAGTTAATAAAATTTATATGGGACCAATTTGGGAGCATACCCTTTCAAACAAAAAAAGAATTTTCAAAATCGGTCCACAAATGACGGATAAATCGGAGGACATACATAAAAAAAAAAAAAATAAATAAAAATAAACATACGCGTCGAACTCCTCCTTTTTGGAAGTCGGTTAAAAATTGAAGGCCATTTACAAGTTTCCACTGATAAACACGTGACATAAAAAAGTGAAAAAAGGTCGGTACAAAATACCTATTAAACATAAATTAGGAAAAAAAAATAGCACACGATAAATTACAAACTAAAAATCAGATTTTGCTAACAATTACTTTTCCGTAAAGAAGCTTTTTACCAACAAATGCTCGAGAAACACTGGTGTTGAATATATCCAAATCATGTTCACCAGACAGTTTATTAAAACGTCTGCACGCACGGATTAGAAATGAATTCTGCCTGTACGCGGACTTGGAATGAGGGACATGCAACAAACTAGGTTTGCGAAACATTTTGCAGTGTGCATTATTATTATTATTTTAGTTGTTTTACACTTCTCGGGACCCTGAGGTCCCGGACCTTTGTAAGGCGTACGAGGCCAACTCGCAGAGGCCCCTTAGACAATTTTATATGGAATGAGGCACCAACCGACGATTATCCCTGTTTGCACTGTGCAAGTGCACCCAAGGACAACTCCCGGTTGGTGTCGGACTATTGCAGAATATGGAAACAAATCTATTGGACTATGGGTTTGGGTGGCTTAAGTTGACTGGTGACCTGGAACTATGGAAGAACTATGGCCCCTGCCTAATCAATGTTTTATATGTACACGGATAAAATGGCAGGGGGTGACTTGCACACTCAATAATGGGCCCCCGAAAACGGTCGCTAGCACAAAGTGTCGTAGCGACAAGGGGGCAACATGTCCTGAGGTGCTTAAGAGGAGTGGAGAGGTATTCCACGGCTATCAGGACAATCCCAGAAGTACGGTCAAGATCCCTACCAGCATCTTACTGGAATACTTCCTTCCTCCGAGCACGTTTGCTCTTGCGAATCTCCACTCAAGCCGGCCAATTAAGACAAGAATGAGGTGGGAGCTCCGTTCTTCGTCAGTGTTCACCCCAGCCGGCCCATAAAGGCAAGCCAGAGGTGAGGAACAAGACTTCTCCCGGGAGATAGGGTCCGTGGGGTCGCTACTGCCCAACAGCTCGCCGCATATTGTCCTGCGGGTTTCTGTATCTCTCTTGGTCTGGCTCCTCATCCTAGACCCGTTCCGGCAAAGTAAACTCAACCGGCGCAGACCTAGAGTTCAGCCCCACCACGACATCAACGTAGAGATACGGCGGTGGGGTTATTATTATTGTTTATCTTAAAAAGTTCAACAAAAAAAGTCCGCGATGGCATATTATGTCTATCTTCTAAGGATGACCCACAATAACCATTTTTAGCTTTTTACCCGGCTACGGCAAAGCCAAAAGGAAGGGTTTTGATTTTAGCAGTCTATGTATGTATGTTTATATGTTTGTATGTATGTACCTATGTATGTTTGCTTTTACGTGTGTTCCACCGTAGCGCCTAAACTACTTAACCGATTTTGATGAATGAGGTATCAATGGATTTGTAATAATGGTCCGGGTGACATAGGCTATATTAATTTTTCCAAAATTTAATATGGTGGACTTTACACGTAAATTTCTAACCTCGAAATAATTTAAAATGAGATGATCATGACATGTTTGGTATCAAAAGAAAGGTGTCGACGAGCACATTACAAATATGTATCTAATGTTATACTTTCAAAGTAAATAAATATTATGTTTAAATTGTTAAAAACAAGCAAAAGTGAGACTGCGCTATGTAGTATCGCAAGATGATACCAACGTGTAGTTAGTCAAATCTTAATAAATAGTAATGATTTGTAATTCCACTTTTATGAAGAAAAACAAGTACAACGAAATATTTATATTTTGGATTTCTTCGAAGCTCGATTTCGTTATACATGGGGCACTCAGAAAATTTAGCGATAAGTACTTTAAAAAAATATACTACAGGTTATATTTTTTTTTATAATCTTTTCAAATAACTATCCATTGGCGTCTATATACAGTTTCATGGGTCTAAACCAATTTTCATAACACATTTTCCAGTCCGCATCAGACACCTCTTTAATCCCCTTCTCAAATGCAGCGCATCTTCCGGTGATGAAAACTGTTTTCCCTTGATATGATTTTTTATTTTGGGGAACAAAAATTATAAATCCATGATTCATCACCCGTAATGAAATCGTAAACGCGCCGAGACGAGCCTGCTTCAAATTTTGCTATCATGTCTCGGCACCATTCTACCCGAACCTCCTTCTGAGCCTGCGTTAGATTGTGCGGTACCCAGCGTGAAACTGTCTTCCTTACCCGAAGATGCCCGTACAGAATTTCATGCACACTTCCCGATCCAATCTGCAGTATATGCTGAATCTCTTCATAAGTAATTCGCCTATTCTCTTAATTTAATTTTTCACAGCCAGCAAGTTTTCTTATGTAACAGTCGTCATAGCCCTGTGACGGCACTTCTGTCTTCGTCCGCCAAAGTTACTTGACCACGCTTAAATTCGTTGAACCAGCGGAAAATAGTCGCTTTAGAAGGGCTTTTGTCTATGAACACCATTCGAAGTCTTTCAAATGATTCTTCTAGTTTTAGTCGACATTTGAAATCGTACAAAATCATCGCGCGAAAATGTTCTCGTTGTAAATTAAATTTTCAGTGAGACAGAGTATTTTGATTTTGCTCGTAAAAAATGTGGAGGGAATTTCGAATTTCAATTTTGTGTTTTTTTTAGATAGTCATAGTTTTAATATCAGACATAATAAATAGTGGTTTTAACCTCTCTGCTCGACAAGATTTTGACATGTGACACATCAGTTGACTCGACGGGGTGTTGCGAATTCAGTCATGAAATTCAGGAATTTACATCAACTTTCAGCATTCGAATTTATTAAGAAAAATATGTTACCGCGCCTATTTTATACAATAAGTTTGTGGAAAATATCTTTAATTATATGTTGACATCAGTCAAACCGCGTCAGTACACTGCGAAAGTTGTATAGAATTGGTATTACTACACCTATCCAAAAGGTAGGTAGTTTAAATTTGCTGAAAATATGTACATAAACAACCCACTCTCTTGCTGAAAATATGCAAAAAGGAAAAATAAAGATATTATCATTCTCTCTGCATTTTTACTTTTACCATGTTTCATACATAAACTACATAAAAAACACGATCAAATCTTGATAAAAATTACTAAAAATTGTGTTGCGACGTGACACTTCTTAGTGCTGACCCCGTCTACGCAATTTTCTTATATCGATTCAAAAGTAGCATTCAGTTCAATCGATACTCGCAATAAAATCAGTGTGCAAAAAGTATTAGAAACTGAATAAAAACTCTTTGGTATATTTTCAATGAATTAATTTATTTTTGATATTAATAATTTTATTAGTAAGTTTACACATACAGTGTGGACAGGGCAGTAACTTTTAAGGGTTCCGTATGTATCCTACAAATGAAAAACGGAACCCATAAAGGATTACTCGTGTGTCGGTCTGTCACAGCCAAATTGTTCCGAATCTACTGAACCGATTAAGTTGAAATTTGGTACACATATGAATTTCTGTGACCCAAATACAGAAGTGTAACGTAAAAAAATGAATTTTCAATATGGGGTCACTTTTCGGGGCCAAACTAGACAATAAAAAAAAAGTTTTGCAAACTAAATCGTGTGACATATCAAATGAAAGGGCTAGTTCCAAATATTTATGTTAATTATGCTGTATTATTTTTAGAACTAAGTTCTTTAACGCGACTTGCAGTAGGAGTAAACTGGCATAAATCGTCACGCGAAAAAGTGTTCATACTTGTGACTGTCTTCTTCTAATTTGATAGAGAGAGAGAGTGTGAATTTGGTCAAAATGTAAATCCAAGAGGCGGCAACGAAAATTTTCAAATTTTTCATCGTGTGAGTCGGTTTCATGGTTGTCGAAGGCGTTAAAGCCGATAGTGACGTTAAAATGTAAATCCAAGATGGTGGCTTCGAAAATTTACAAATTTTTCATCATTGGTATTGTTTTCATAGTTTTTGAGGGTGCTAAAGTCGATAGTGAGGTCAAAAAGTAAATCCAAGATGGCGGCTGCGAAAATTTTATTTTTGTTTGAAATTATACGTTAAAAAGAATTTGGTTCCCCCGGACTTCCACGTTTTAGTTTTTTAATTTATTATAGAAAATAGACTATTCCCCACTTATCTACGGAGCCATTGAATATATATTTTTGAATACTGGAAATTGTTGGTTGATTATAGATTCCTCGAAAATCTATAAAAAGTCTATGGTCGTAAAATAAGTAATATGAGTTTGTTCTTGGGATAAATTATTGTTAAAAAACATGGATGCTATTACAATTTGAAAATTTTTCATCATTATTACAATTTTCATATTTTTCGGGGGGATAGTGCTGATATCGAATAAGGTGAACATTCTGGATTTTAAGTTGGCGGTTATTCCAAATAATAATAATATTGTAGATCAATTCTCATAAACATCAGTTTCATGCCAATTGTAAGCTCGATAGCCAAAATCCGTGAAAAAAAATGGCCCTCGTCAAGTCGGTCTGTCCGTGCGTCCAGATGTTATACATTTTACACGGAGACTATTTACTCTATCGATGAAAATTTGGAAAAAGGTGTATGTATTCTTTGCACCGCTAAACAATGGTGTAATGAAATTACTATAAATATAATATAGGGGGTGGCATTCCCTATACATATAACCGAGGGATGAAAAAAATCTATGCACATAAAGCGTATATTGTTGGATCTCTTAATTAAAATGATAAATATGTTTCTAAGTGGCTTTACTTTTTAAGTCAATAGTTTTTGAGATATAGGTTATTTACGGTTACAACCACAGAATTAACTTTGTTTACAAATTTTTTTTCGAGAAATACAACCTTATTTTTGCAGTCGATAAAATTGATGCTGTGCAATCTTAATGCGTAAATAAGTATTCATCCCAACTACGGAATCCTTCACTGTGCGTAGTCCAACATACACTAGGCTAGTTTTTTTTAATTTCGTTGGGAAACTACCACAAAAAAAAACAATTTTTATTACTCAAGTAAGACTAACCTATTAAAAACAAAAACTACCAAACTCATACAACTAACAAAAAATATGTATGTCGTTTAAAACCGTTTGCGGAATACCTACCCACTTTATAGAATGAATTTATCATCATTCCCAAAGTTTTATTAGCCTACCTAAAAATGTATACTGGGCATTCTGTAGCAAACTATCAGAAAGTATGAAAAAAAAATCCACAGTAAATAATTGTGCAAAAATTCAAATAGTTTTGAACAGCGAGTGCATTCCAAATTTAAATTCAAATATAGAAACAATTCAGTGCGAAATTTAATAAATGAGGTAAGTATCTATCCCCGTCATGTCTGTTGACTCGTTTTGTACAGACGCCAGCACATCAAGCTACTACAATCTGTCAAATTTATTTAATAGATTTTCAACTTTAACATAGAAGCATAAGGTTCAAAGTTGATTGGGAAAATTTGACAGTTTCGGGTAGCTTGATGTGCTGGCGTCTGTACATACTCGTAATATCCAAAAAAACGATTAAAATTACATTAGAAAAGTATAAATAATTATTATAAACAATGCTTAATGTATTTAATGCTTAAAACAATTTTATTTCAATTTTCAAGATTCGATTTCTGACATTCGACATATTAATTAATCGAGTCGATCAAAATTGAAAAAAAAAATTGTTTGGCATAATCGTTTTCGCACATCATTACAATAAAAAAAAACAATAATGGTCGGATATTTATAGCAGAAATTGAGTAGTGGTAATGAATATTACGTGTTATTGGACCTGTGTTCGTATATTACGTTAAGATCTGGGCATTTTCTAGTTGTTTATAATATTTTTAAAATAATATTTGTCACATTTTAAATCGTATCTACATGTGTATGTGTGATATTAGTGAAAAGTTAAAATGTAAACACGCACGATTGGCGCGAAACTTCGACTTTGGATATCAAAAACTTCATTACCACTACATAATTAACTTGAACAATGGATGAATTCGTCAAATAATTAAATGATTTAGTATTCACTGCCCCTGTGGTGGAGTTTAGATGTTCGAAATCCCCAATTTTTATGATTTTTAGCCTCGACCTCGACTGTCATCAAAATGGCGATTATCGCATTTACAGACTTAAATTTTTTAAAGGTAAATTAATAATCTTGCACGCTAAATAAGAAAGATTTAATGGTGTAAACTTTTGAGTTTTTTTATTCAACTCTCTTAATTAACGCACATTCATAAGATTTAATGGTTAGTATAATAAATATTCACCTAATCAAATAAGGGTGTCGTATGCGGTAATTCTGGGGTCCAATTGGACCCACTACCGAGCCGGCGGAGGTTTGTGTTGTGGCGTCACGTATTGTGAATTTGTGAACGCACATTAGTATACGTGGCGTCGCCTGTTATGTTTAGTTAATTATAAGTAGTCAGGAACGCACCCTTGTAAGTGGCAACACGAAGCCACGGTTCGGGGCGTTACCTACAGCGGGCCCTTTTTAGTAGCGTCGCTCGCTTGCTTGTTAACCGTCGCGGGACAGACTAGATATTACGTCATTAGTATTTTGTCCCTACGATTCTAACTAGTTATAAGATAGTGTACCTAACGTTAGAACTTCATACGTGTGACCATTATACTTACGACGTTACATCCTCAAGATTTAATTATTACTATGTAGTTTCACTTCTCAATGTACTAGGCGTCGCACATAATTTTTAGAGCTATGGAAATAAAAATCAAATTATGAAATTCAAATTGGTTCCACTACATCCGTCGACCGCAGCGCCATCTCGACGTAACTCCATTCCTTTTTTATGTGCGGGCGTCGTAACATCGCGTCTTTTCAAAAATTTTGATTAAGTTAAAATATAGTGTGTATTTTGTGGAAAAAACGTGTTATTATGGGAAAACGAAAAAGGGAACGTAGTCATTCGAAAATTCGACGAAAGATAAAGCGTTTGGAGCGAAAACTACGTGTTTCATAGTCAACAAGTAAGGACGAGGAAGGTTAGTACCTACATGTACACATCTTTATGTTGTTCCTAATTTGAATATCGTAGCCAAATAATTGGTGTGTCTTTATGAATCATTATAATTATGCACAAATTTGTCTAAATATACTTTTTATTCGTTTTGTCGTTTTGCGATAGTTTTTACTGTCTACCTTCATTTAAGGTAATTTTTTAATTTTGTTGAAAATTGTACTTTGTTGCTTATCACGTTCATAATAAGGATTAGGTTCGTATGTTTGGCGTTGCGTTTTGTTATTTTCGACTTGTAAGTATAATTATAGGTCCTAACTACGATCGTAAATTCCTTGAGTTCTTGCATCTACATTAAGTTATACTCCGTGACGTGAGCACGGCTGATAACTGAAAAAATTAGTAGCTCTGCTCGCATTGTCAACTGCACAACGTGTGCAGACGCTATCGCTTATACGTTTGTCTAGTGTTGAAGTAAGTAGCGCGAGGATAGTTATGGATATAAATGATCTGATCAAAACTTCGGCTCCTAACAGATCCGCGCCTCATTTAACTATACCCTTTTTCTGTAATAGAGAACAAATCTGTCCGGCAAAAACATTGTCCGCGTATATTGAAGCCACCAAGAATTATAGGAGCTTACCACTAACCGATAGACTTATTCTTACTACCAAAAAACCAATCCATAACGCTAGTGCCGCAACTATAAGTAGATGGATTAGAAACGTGTTAACTGAAAGTGGTATTGATACAGGGGTGTTTACGGCTCATAGCACCCGCCACGCTTCAACCTCGGCGGCTAGTCGCAAGGGGGTTTCTGTAGACATGATTAAAAGAACTGCAGGTTGGTCAGGGAACTCTTTAACCTTCGCTAAATTCTATAATCGTCCGATAACAGTGGACGAGGACAACGCATTTGCGGAGGCAATTTATAATTGCTAATTTATGGTAACAACAATGATTGTTCAATATTAATACCTACCTAACATTAGGGGTATTAATATTATATCCTAGGTTACATTAAGCAGAGGATGCAATTTTTGTTTATTATGATTAATGTATTTTTATATATACCTACTTACGGTTTAAGTATGTACTCAATAAATGTTATTTATATTTAATGATTTCATATTTTCGTGTTCATTCTTGGAAAAAACCCTTACCAATCTCGTTTGAATTAAAGCGCTAAACATCTACATAGTAATAATTAAATCTTGAGGATGTAACGTCGTAAGTATAATTAATGGTTAAACGAACTTACCTTAAGTGATGTTCGACCATAATTATACGAGACGTTACATCCGAAGAGATTTAAAGTCCCTCCCGAACCCATAAACTAAAGCCCATCAAACAATTCATCAAACGAGAGTAGCGTCTCTAAAATTGAATGGAGTTACGTCGAGATGGCGCTGCGGTCGACGGATGTAGTGGAACCAATTTGAATTTCATAATTTGATTTTTATTTCCATAGCTCTAAAAATTATGTGCGACGCCTAGTACATTGAGAAGTGAAACTACATAGTAATAATTAAATCTCTTCGGATGTAACGTCTCGTATAATTATGGTCGAACATCACTTAAGGTAAGTTCGTTTAACCATTAATTATATGATTATTTCTGCAAGTTGAAGTTTCTCTTCCGCTCCTTGACTCTGTTTCACCTCCAATACGCGTAAAAGGAGACAGGTGGAATACCTTCCACCTATGTCCCCAAAGTGGTGACCCCGACGTGATCTGCGATTGCGTCAACCTGAGGTGAACAGCAGCAAGCTACGAGTTGAACTTGTACCGCGTCTGAGCTGGAAATACAATGAAGAGGAAGCCGACCACGCCCTGGACACTGCTGCTAACGACTCATCGGAACCTGCGGACTGCGAGACTACGGCTCTCCTTATTCGCACAGTTCCCGTTTTTCGTCCGTCTACTAGTGCTATAGTGTTCTAAAATCGTTTTTAAATTCAAAAGTGCTACAAATATTTAGTGATCAATTCCAAAAAGAGTTTTTTTTTTTGTGAGTGCGCATTCTATTTTTAGACATCTCGAGGTAGTCAACCGGAGCCGCTGCAAATTCGTTGAAATTCGAGTTGAGCACGTTGCACGCCCTCTGTCGCTATCCGGCGACAACATTTGACACTCGAATGACAGCTGTCACTACTGACAATTGTCAACTGTCAGCTGTCAACTGTCTTTAACGTTCCAGTCCACGCAAGTATTGCTCATGTTAATATCTTGAACATTTTTCTCTGTTTCGCGTTTACATTTTTGTTCGTCATTTTGCGTTTACTTTTGTTTACTTATTATATAGTCTTTCTTTACTCATTATTATTTACAAACTTTAAATTTATTCTATTTTTAGGATGTTTTTCTTTTATTATCTTGTCAATTTATAAAATTGTTTCTTTTAACAATTGCATGTATACCTTCTGTCTATATTGACTTCAAGTAACCTTTTTTTTACATGTTAAATTTTTATTTATTTTTGAAACTCTTTGATTTTGTTTGTGATTGTGTTTTGTACGCTTAGATTAAGATTTGTATGTGGTTATTTTTGTAAAATTATTCGTTCCGCTGCCCACCCACGGTTAAGGATTATTGTAACGGCTGCACATTTTAATTCGGTGTTCTGCGTATTAGTTCGTTTATTCCTCATTCTTTACAACCGCGCACCCTCTCATTCTTTTAACCAATCTACGTCCCAAAGCTGATTAACATGGCTGACGAACTTCAGGAACGCTTAGCAGCGCTTGAAGCTGAAACCGTAGCTCTACGCGCCCTACAAGTGTAGCCTAAGCCTCATTTCACCACTGCTGGGGCAGTTTCTGTCAAGCTGCCACCTTTATGGACTAATAGGATAGCGGTTTGGTTTGCTCAAGCTGAAGCACAATTTCTTCTGGCTGGCATTTCAGCGGATGCCACCAAATTTAGTCATATTCTAAGTCAAATCGATCAAAAAACAGCCGGTGAAGTCGAGGACATTATCACCAACCCACCTGCTGAAGGCAAGTACCAGAAATTGAAGGAAACTCTTCTTAAACGCTTTTCAATTTCTGAAGAGCAGCGAGTTAAACGACTTCTTAATTACGAAGAACTTGGAGACAGAAAACCGTCACAGTTCCTCCGTCACTTACGGTCACTCGCAGGCAATACACTGACTGATGACAGCATATTGCGTCAGTTATGGCTTCGCCGCTTGCCTCAGCATGCGCAAGGCATCCTTGCAGCCCAGGCTGATCTTGACCTTGACAGGATATCGGACATCGCTGACAAAATTGTTGAGGTTCAGCCAGGACCTGCAAACATCTACGAATCAGCAGCTACACCTTTGTCCGTCCTATTGGTTGAACGAATTGAGGAGTTGAGCCGGAAATTAGAATTGTTAACGTCCGAGCGATCCCGGTCTCGTAATAACTCCGGATCACGAAGCACAAGCAGACGCAGAACCAATGATGGCCTGGCTGCTAAATACTGCTGGTACCACAAACTGTACGGCCCCAAGGCTAAAAAGTGCATTTCTCCTTGTAACTGGAAGTCGGAAAACCCGACAAGCAGTCAGTAGTGGCGGCAACTGACTGCAACAGCTCACAACCTCCCAGCCGCCGTCTTTTCATAACCGATCAGGAGACCAAACGTCAATTTTTGATTGACACCGGATCGGACTTATGTTGCTATCCTCATCGCTGGCTTACAGATCGAAGGAAGTCCTCTGACTATGAACTCTGCGCTGCTAACGGTAGTAGAATTAAAACATACGGCACGATGACCTTGACGCTCAACTTTCGACTCCGTCGCCAATTCGTCTGGACTTTCGTCGTTGCGGATGTCAACAGCGCCATCATTGGTGCGGATTTTCTGGCATACTACCATTTGCTGCCAGACTGCCGTACTAAGCGTTTGATTGACGGCATTACGAGCCTATCAACCGTTGGCTCCACCGCTACATCAGACCAACCGAGTGTCAAGGCCGTTGCCCTGGCGAATTCTGCTTCTGCACAAGTGCTCGCAGAATTCCCAGAAATCTCCCGTCCTCCTGGCTTACCCAGAATAGTCAAACATGACACCGTACATTTTATTAAAACGACGGATGGGCCTCCTATTTCTTGCCGTCCTCGCCGTCTAGCCCCTCAAAAATTGGTGTCCGTTTCGACCGCGCGGCCATGGCGTTTTTTTAAAATAAAAACCATCCCAAGTTTTTGTAAAAAAATGTAAAAGTCGATTCCCAAAAACCATAAATTTGTCAAAGCAATGGTCACAAAGTTATAAGGGTTTGAACATAGATATAAGAAAGAAGCAAAAAATTCAAACAATTAAAAAATCCAGTTACGTTGGTTTAACCTGTCATAGTTTATTGAAACAGTAGGTATTGTTGAACCCAGCTATGATGTTTACTCACTGTCCTGTAAAGTGGAGGTATTTGTGCAGCACTTGACGCTTTAATATTACTGGAGTGGCATTTTTTGTCAAATAGTGTAATCAAATTAATATATTTTTCCATGACTGCTTTAATTAGAAATATTATGTGATTATTCATCGGAGACTGCTCAAATTGGTGAAACTTAATATTATCAAAGAGATCTAATCCTATAATTCAAACCCAAAACACTCCACCTAAAATTTTACTAACTTACTTTACGACCGTTGGTTACGCATTTCTCTACCACGCTGTAAAATAATCAAAATAAGTAAAACACATTATTTCACATCGATCTTCCACCCGGGTAAAACCGTTGACAAATTGAAGAATAAAGTATAATGGCAATAAATTCATTCGCCAAACGACATTGTTGTCGATAGCCTACGTTAGTGGATCTGCACAACTACATCACTAGCTCGTCGCCAGACACAGCGGCCGTACTGCGCGATGCATCCGCAGTCCACAGTATCGTTTTGTGATTTTTACATTGCTTGTTGAGTCACTGAGCGACATATTTAGGTAGTGGTTAACGAGCAATGTATGTAGTGCAAAAATAGTACAGTCGCTGTGATATTTGGAAACAAAAATAACATAGTAAAAGCAAGAAATATTTTACGATTTGTTGTTTTTCATTATTTTAAAGACAAATATAGTAAAATACTTGTAATTACATATGGTAAGTGATTCCATGATTTACAAAGTTTTTGTTTTGACTTCGGTTTTTACAAGAAACCACTGAACAACACGGCAGTCTTATAAATTGTCCCGATCACGGCCGAAAGCACACTAGTTCGCGGAGACGGCCATTTTCGTATGCAATGAGCACTTCGATCATTACGCGCGGACACAGACACGCCCCCATGCCACTTCTCCTGTTTTTTATATTTCTATGGGTTTGAACGTGGCCGCGCCATCGTAACGCGGCGAACCGCGCGGCCATGGAGATCTTTAAAACTAAGCGTCGCAGAGACCTGACATTTTGGGAATCAGTAGATTGAATTTGTAAAAAAATTGTAAAAACATAGAAACAAATCCTGTGTTTATATTTTAGGAGCTGTAAGGCTAAAACCTCATGGCCGCGCCATTGAAACGGTGACAAACACGTTATCGCCGATATCTCGCTGAAAAAGCATCGCAGACGTCTGAAGTTTTTTGTAAAACACAGATTTGATTTTGTCAAAACTAGAAAAAATACAAAAAAAAAATCCTAGGTTTATATTTCAGGAGCTGTAAGACTAAAACCAAATGGCCGCGCCATCGAAACGGTGAACATTTAGTTTTTCGCCAATAACTCGCTGAAAAAGCATCGCAGAGGTCTGAAGTTTTTTGTAAAACCTAGATTTGAATTTGTCAAAACTAGCAAAAATACAACAAAAAATCCTAGGTTTATATTTCAGGAGCTGTTGAAAAAATCTTTAATACATCTTTAATATGTCGATTAGGGTGACCACGGATTATTATTTACAGAGAACTTTCCACCTATTTAAACTTTCCGAACTTAAAAACCGCGTGCTTTAAGTTCGCACGTCTATCACCCACTTTTTAATAACACATAACATAACATCACGCCTTGTTTCCCCGAAGGGTTGGGCAGAGGTGTCCCTGTAGCAGGTACACCCACATTTCGCCAGTTATGTTTAAGTCCCATGTAATAGGGGGCGAGCCTATTGCCATCAACCGGGCACAAATCCAGACTCCGAGCTGCTACTGAGAAATTTCAGATAGAAAATCCCAATAACACTTTGCCCGACCCGGGAATCGAACCCAGGACCTCATGCTCAGCAGTAGCGCTTGCGACCACTAGACCAACGAGGCACTTTTTAATACTCGATACAGAAACGTGGTAGTAGCTTTTTCTACAAGCTGAAATTTTAATGGTTATTTTCCCGCGGCAGAACGGTTTGCCCTTAGTAGTACTATTGAATCATAGATAGAGTTAAACTCAAAAAATTAAAATGTTTTTGTTTTCAAATAATTCAAAAAAATATGCATAAACTTGAAAGCGTGAGAAACAATAGTATTCACTAGACATAACGTAGGTACTTCTCGAACCGCATGTGTGGCGGCGCGCTTCCGACAAAGCGAAGAGCAAAATAAGCTGTCGCGCGTAGTGATACGGCATAAACTAGACTGCACGCACGCGGGCGGGCGGCGGCGGCGGCGAGCCTCTCCCCACGCAACCCCGCCCCGTGCCGCTGGCGCCGGCTTTTTCAGTTGACCCGCGATCGTCGTATGACGCGTAAAGGCTCTTACAAACAGGCGCGACACGCGACGCGAGACAAAGGCACCGCTCGTCGCGCGACGAGCGGTGCCTTTGTGTCGCGTTTGTAAGAGCTTTAATACAATATCGTAATTTTCAAAAATGGATCGACATTACAGTTATTCTAATTTGGAGTACGTCGCTATTGTACAACCTGTACGCTAGGGCTTGTTATAACTTTACGCGGAGCCGCAAATCTTGGGAGTCGCTCCGTCTTCACGGGGTTCCGTACCTGGGAAGACGACACACAACAACTGTGAAGTGTGTGTGACTGAACTGTGTGCATCCCTTTCATTTTCGTAGAGTTCATATGGCACTCCACGAGCACGAATGCGAAAGCGAATGCGCCACGCCGCACCGGCCACATTTGCTTTTTGTCAGTGATTGATAGAAAATTGTTACCAAGAAGTGTAAGTACCTACTCGTACCTTTGTAAATAGCGAAGTTATTAAAATCATTGTAAATACGTTGATTACAATTTTTTAATACGCCTTAAATACTTAATTTGTATTGTACCATAGCGACGTACTCCAAATTGGAATAACTGTTATTTATTTATTTATTTATTTATTAATAGGACAACCAACAGCTATAACAAATGGATAACAGTTGTTTAAGAAACATAGAGCCAATTACAGGTTCTCACGGGTAAAAACAGAAAAAGTAGTAGTAATCTTAGGATCACTAACAAGCACGGTAAAAAGATTAAGAATACATATTATTGTAAACGAGTATAAGGTACAATAAGCACTATGCACTTTTGAAAAAGTCAGCGTTCAGCCGAGCGCGTGCAGAATAGGTTTTGGTTGTAAATGGGTCAAATGAGAACTCTTTACAAAGAATATTAAAGTCTTAGTCTTAGAGTATTAAAGAAGGTAAAAGGAATGGAGATAGGCGGATTAAATCTAACTGATCTCTGAGGAACATTGAAACGTAGTTTATGTAGGAGATCAGGGCAGTCAATCTCATTAGATATAATTTTTAAAAGGAAAGTGCAATCTGCTAGTCGACGACGATTTATGAGTGGCTGTAAATGAAATTTCTTGCAAAGATTTGTGTAATTATCAGAATGGTATGGTATACGCAGCCGGAAACATAGAAAACGAATAAATCTTTTTTGTATATTCTCAATACGATCAATGTACTTGCCATAACACGGGTTCCAGATTTGTGACGCATATTCCAGATGACTTCTCACAAAAGAGCAATACAGAATCTTAAGGGTTTTGGCTCTCTTTAAGCACCCTGCGAGTCTCATAACTAAACCCAGTGACTTCGAAGCTTTGGCCACTATTTGCTCAATGTGTACGTTAAATAAAAGTTTAGAATCATGAAAAACGCCCAGGTCGCGTACGCCGTCACATCTGTGTTATAGCTGCCCTTTAAGTTTATAAGTTGTAGGGAGAGGGACGCGTTTTCTGCTAAAGGAGATTACTGAACATTTAATAGGGTTTAAATCTAGTTTATTAGTCAAGCAATAATCATCCAAACGCGCCAGGTCAGATTGGAGAGCATCCATGTCATCGTCTGATGATATTGCAGAAAATATCTTCATGTCATCAGCAAAACAAAGCAAATTTGAGTTTTGGAAACATGAGTCGATGTCGCTTACATAAATGATAAAAAGTAATGGACCCATCAAGGAACCTTGAGGAACACCACTAGGAGCTGAAACCCAGCTCGACATGTAGTTACTGATAACGACAGCTTGAGATCTGTTTTCAAGGTATGAAGTAAACCAACGAAGTAGATCTCCTCTGATACCATTGTTAAAAAGCTTTGTTTTAAGGATATTGTGGTCAATTCTATCAAAAGCCTTACTGTAATCCGTGTACACGACATCGACTTGTGCCCCATTGTCCATTTTATCCGTTAGAAAGTCATTGAGCAAAGCCAGGTTAGATGCAGTTGAACGACCCTTAAGAAACCCGTGCTGAGAAGGGCTGAAAGACTGACTGAGCGATGCGTAAACTTGGTCATAGACAACCCTTTCAAAAACTTTAGCTAATATGCACAGTTTGGAAATAGGTCTGTAATTAACTATTTCATTTTTGTGCCCTTTTTTATGCACCGGAGTTATAAAGGCCGACTTCCAGATTTGGGGAACAGAACAAGAAGAGAGCGATTTAGTAAACAGTAATGATACTGGTAAGGCTATGGTTTTAGCACACCCAATCAGTAAATTAGGTGATAAGTGGTCTGGACCAGCAGATTTTGATGGATCAATTTTACTAATTAGCTTAACTATAACATTTGGATCAATCTCAATTGAGTGAATATCCGAGGGTATATTATAATTTACAGCTTGGGGAGGACAGTAGTTAGTAGACGCAACACTGGTAGGATCAAGAAAAGTAGAACAGAAGTGGGAAGAAAATGCATTACAAATAGACTCGGGAGAAGAAATCATCACATCACCATACTTGAGGAAACTGGGTATTGCATTGGACTTAGATCGCTGCTTCACAAAGCTCCAAAAGCGTTTAGGATTTCTTTCTATGGAGGCTTCTGTATCGGCTAAGTAGTTGGTGTAACAATCCGCTTCAAGTTTATTAACCCGCTCACGTAAATGTTTAAAGGTCGCCTCGTCTGAAAGTCTGCCATACGTCTTAAATTTACGGAGATATTTAGCCTTCTCTTTAATCAAGTGTTTCAGTGCCGGGGAGTACCAAATAGCTGTGAGAAACTATCTTAGTTGGTACAAACTTATTTTGAATGTCGGCTATAGTAGCATAAAAGTATTTAACGGCGTCACTAAGCGACATGTCAAAAAATACGCTCGTCCAGTCTATAGCTGCTATTTCCCTGTTAATGGCAGCAAAGTCAGCTTTACCGTAAAGGTAACGAGTAAAGGGAGCGGGAGTTAAATAAGTGTACTCTGCAAAGTCCACGTCGATACAGAGGGCCGGATGATATTTGTCGACAGGTGATAAAGGCACCAAACATTCACACACTGAAACAATTTCATTAGGTACATAAAACTAAATCTAGAATCTTACCATAACCATTTAATATTCCATTATATTGACTGAACCCTAAAATACGCAACTCATCAGTTAACATGTACTCATCGCCACTACAAATATTCATAGGTAATAATGTGTTGTTATTTAATTGCCAAAAAATTCCACTAAGGTTAAAATCGCCAATAATTAAATACTTATCAGTTGGATTGTTTAGCACTACACTACTAAAACTATGAAGAAAATTTGATAATTGATCGGAAAAGGAATAACCACGGTTTTGCCTACATAAATATATGACGCAAAGATTCAATTTAAGGTAATTTCTTGTGTTGGGCTGACGTACACTCAAAGTTACCCACAAGTCTTCGGCCGAGGAGTGGAATAATGGTTGGGGAACAGCAGAAATACACTTACGGATAGCTATCAAGACACCACCTCCACGAGCCTGACCTGTGAGACAGTAATCCCGGTCGCGACGCCACACAATATACTGATCCCCAAATAACTCAGAGTTTGATATGCCATCAACTAACCAAGTTTCCGTTAAGACAATGACATCGTAAGAACATAGGCATAGCTGGCGTAAGAAGGATTCAGTCTTGGTACGGAGCCCACGAACATTCTGATAATAAACATGCAGTTTTTTATTAACGTCTATAGCCATCGATACTTTGCACAAATTATAGCAACAAAATTATTAATACGATAACAACCACTCAAGTAACAAAGTGCTAATAAAAGACTAACGATTGCAGTGTTTGAGACAATGTTTACGGATAGTAAATACTCAACGTTATTGTAATATAACAAAATAAAAGCGAATAATAAACGAATAAGTAGGGTAATTAGGCATACACAATTGTTAAACGGCACAAAAAACGGAGCAACATCACAGGTAACTGTGCGAATAAGCAGGCAGTAATTAGATTCAATAATGAGTGCGAGCGAGATAAGCGTAGAATATGATGTTCCAATGATTAGAACAGCGCGATAAGATAAGCATAAGGCCCAATTACGAGTACAAAAGCGAGGTGCTTCGAACACGTCAGCGGTACTAAACCTTTTACAAAAATTCAAGTGATAAACAGTTGAGACAATTAGTACATAATTAATAATAATAAAAATTAATTTACTTTCAGACATATGTTTTAAATTATGCTGATAAAATAATTATAACCGAAAGATGCGCCACTCTAATTTAGTTTGTTTAAATCTTTCTCCTTAGAAATAACAAAGACAGCCGATCCCTCCTGTCTGCGGACATGAATCTTGCCGTGTTTGACCCATACGTGCTTATACTCCTTCTCCTTTGCTAATGCTCGGGTTTTGTTCAGCAACTTTTTGGAGTCAGGGTTGAGGTGATCATTCACATAAAACCGGTTCGATTGGCCCGCGAATCCAAGGTCATGGGCGGATAACGTCTTGAAAGAGCGTGCAGCCGCAACAAAGTCCTTGACATATCTGTTAAGAAAGCTGACCACAATTGATTTATCCTTTGTGTTGAACAATGGAATCCTGGATATGTAGTTGACCTGGGTTTTAGGAAATGTAAAATTAACCTTTTGGCTGATCTTATCCAAGATTGCGAACAGATTTTCGTCCTTTTTAAGGGGAATGCCCTTAATTTCCACATTGTTCAACCTAGATCTCTGGTCACTAGCGGACAGCTCCGACTTAATTAAGTCAATGTCAGATTGAAGAGAGCAAACAGACTTCTGAAGATGCTCAAGACCAGCAACCCTAGTCTCAATGCCTGCAAGCTTGACAGAGAAATCATCCAGCCGTTTACCATCGAACTCACAACTGACCTTAAGTTCTTTGAGTTCCTCTTTAATGCATTTCACATCATCGGACAGCGTCGGCAGGCCAGCTAATTGCACCTTGAGCTCACGAATCTCATTAAGGATCGTTTCTAGAGACGCAGGTTCAGGTGTTGGTAGTGGAGACGAGGAAGGGGTCGGAGACGGTGAGGAAATTCGGCACTTAGGACATTTCCATGCCGCCCTTCGGTCAACTCCTAGTTTTCTCCACCCGCCCTCCGTGATACTAGCGCAGCCAAAATCGAGGTGCCGTTTGCATGAGGCAAACTGAACGCCAAACTGAACGAAGTCCGACTTGCAGCTGGCACACTTCATCATAGTTAACGTTGAAGTTTGAAGATGAGTAAAATGTTTAGAACCACTGATAAAAAGGACTGGTCGAGCGAGGCGCGTAGGTACTTGCGTAGGGATCGCGCGTGGTGCGTAGCAGACGAGCGAAGTGCGTGCTTGCTTAGTGGGTGATCGCGAGTAACTGTAACTGTTTCTCCGTCATTTGTGGACCGATTTTGAAAATTTAGTGGCAAAAAACGAAAACACAAAACCCAAGACACCGACTTCCGAAATTAAAGTTATTTTTCACTTTGTAGTGTTTTTTTTTTGGAAGTCGGTTGTTTTTTTTTTTGTAAAACGATTTTATTTTTCACTTTTTAGTTGTGGTACCTACGCCACACATATTCGAATACCACTACCTGCTACCAGTGACAGGAACTTATCATATCATCTACATACTAAGTGGGAAAAAAATACGTATTTTGTAGCTAACTCAAAAACTACCCAAGCAAAGTTAATAAAATTTATATGGGACCAATTTGGGAGCATACCCTTTCAAACAAAAAAATAAATTTTCAAAATCGGTCCACAAATGACGGAGAAATCGGTGGACATACATAAAAAAAAAAAAACAAAACTAAACAACTCCTCCTTTTTGGAAGTCGGTTAAAAAACAAGTTTATTTGCTTACATAAATTTTTTTTCTGAATTTAATAAATAAAATGGATCGAAATAACAGTTATTCCAATTTGGAGTACGTCGCTATGGTACAATACAAATTAAGTATTTAAGGCGTATTAAAAAATTGTAATCAACGTATTTACAATGATTTTAATAACTTCGCTATTTACAAAGGTACGAGTAGGTACTTACACTTCTCGGTAACAATTTTCTATCAATCACTGACAAAAAGCAAATGTGGCCGGTGCGGCGTGGCGCATTCGCTTTCGCATTCGTGCTCGTGGAGTGCCATATGAACTCTACGAAAATGAAAGGGATGCACACAGTTCAGTCACACACACTTCACAGTTGTTGTGTGTCGTCTTCCCAGGTACGGAACCCCGTGAAGACGGAGCGACTCCCAAGATTTGCCTCCGCGTAAAGTTATAACAAGCCCTAGCGTACAGGTTGTACAATAGCGACGTACTCCAAATTAGAATAACTGTAATGTCGATCCATTTTTGAAAATTACGATATTGTATTAAAGCTCTTACAAACGCGACACAAAGGCACCGCTCGTCGCGCGACGAGCGGTGCCTTTGTCTCGCGTCGCGTGTCGCGCCTGTTTGTAAGAGCCTTTACGCGTCATACGACGATCGCGGGTCAACTGAAAAAGCCGGCGCCAGCGGCACGGGGCGGGGTTGCGTGGGGAGAGGCTCGCCGCCGCCGCCGCCCGCCCGCGTGCGTGCAGTCTAGTTTATGCCGTATCACTACGCGCGACAGCTTATTTTGCTCTTCGCTTTGTCGGAAGCGCGCCGCCACACATGCGGTTCGAGAAGTACCTACGTTATGTCTAGTGAATACTATTGTTTCTCACGCTTTCAAGTTTATGCATATTTTTTTGAATTATTTGAAAACAAAAACATTTTAATTTTTTGAGTTTAACTCTATCTATGATTCAATAGTACTACTAAGGGCAAACCGTTCTGCCGCGGGAAAATAACCATTAAAATTTCAGCTTGTAGAAAAAGCTACTACCACGTTTCTGTATCGAGTATTAAAAAGTGGGTGATAGACGTGCGAACTTAAAGCACGCGGTTTTTAAGTTCGGAAAGTTTAAATAGGTGGAAAGTTCTCTGTAAATAATAATCCGTGGTCACCCTAATCGACATATTAAAGATGTATTAAAGATTTTTTCAACAGCTCCTGAAATATAAACCTAGGATTTTTTGTTGTATTTTTGCTAGTTTTGACAAATTCAAATCTAGGTTTTACAAAAAACTTCAGACCTCTGCGATGCTTTTTCAGCGAGTTATTGGCGAAAAACTAAATGTTCACCGTTTCGATGGCGCGGCCATTTGGTTTTAGTCTTACAGCTCCTAAAATATAAACCTAGGATTTTTTCTATGTTTTTACAATTTTTTTACAAATTCAATCTACTGTTTCCCAAAATGTCAGGTCTCTGCGACGCTTAGTTTTAAAGATCTCCATGGCCGCGCGGTTCGCCGCGTTTCGATGGCGCGGCCACGTTCAAACCCTTATAACTTTGTAACCATTGCTTTGACAAATTTATGGTTTTTGGGAATCGACTTTTACATTTTTTTACAAAAACTTGGGATGGTTTTTATTTAAAAAAAACGCCATGGCCGCGCGGTCGAAACGGACACAAAAATTGTCATCTGCCAAAAAGGAATTTGAGGACATGGTTCATTCTGGCACAGCACGACCTTCCAAGAGCGCCTGGTCGTCTCCTTTGCACATGGCCTTGAAAAAGGACAACACTTGGCGTCCCTGTGGTGACTATCGTGCACTTAACGCCCAAACTGTACCGGATAGATACCCTGTCCGGCACATCAACGATTTTGCCCACAACCTTACTGGTTCTAAAATTTTCAGCACCATCGACCTTGTAAAAGCATATCATCAAATACCAGTATCTGAAGAGGACGTCCCGAAGACAGCCATCGTTACACCGTTTGGCCTCTTCGAATTTCCTTTCATGACCTTCGGTCTCCGCAATGCTGGTCAAACATTCCAGCGGTTTATCGACGAGGTCACACGGGGTCTCGATTTCTGCTTTCCGTACGTGGATGACATTCTCGTCCATTCAGCTGACGAGGCTCTACACTGCGAGCATCTACGTACTCTCTTCGGACGCCTGCGAGACTATGGAGTCATAATCAACCCCTCCAAGTGCGTCCTTGGTGCACAAGAAGTGACATTTCATCAGTCCCGAGGGAACTCGTCCTCCTCAAGATCGTGTCCAAACCATCCTAGACTTTCCCCCTCCTAAAACAGTCCAAGGGGTGCGTCATTTCTAGGCATGCTAAACTATTATCGCCGATTCGTGCCCCGCGCTGCATTGTTCCAGACTCCACTTATAAAATCTGTGGTTGAAACCAAAGGCAAGGGTGCCAAACCATTTATATGGACCCCTTTACTTTTGGAACAATTTAAAGGCTGCAAAGAGAGTCTAGCCAATGCCACTCTTCTGCAATATCCGATCCGATATGTTTACTGACGCATCCAACGTCCACATTGGGTCCTGTCTCCAACAACTCATTAACGACAAGTGGGTCCCTCTTGCCTTCTTTAGCAAGAAACTGACAGATCAGCAAACACAGTGGCCGGCTTATTATCGCGAGTTACTGGCGGTGTACGAAAGCGTACAACATTTTCGCCACATTCTTGAGGTCCAACACGAGACCATTTTCACGGACCATAAGCCGCTTCTCTACGCTTTTATACAGCGCCGTGAAAAACTCCCCCCTGCTCAGTTAAACCAACTGTCTTTTATCAGTCAGTTCACAACAGACATAAAATATATCAGGGGAGAGGACAATGTCGTCGCCGACGCTATGTCACGTGTCGACGCTATCGCTTTTGACCAGGACTACGAAGCCCTCCCCAAATCACAAAAGTCAGACTCAGAGCTATCTTTCCTGCGTACTCAAGGGTCAAGCCTGCAATTGACCAACATTAATATTCCAGGAACCAACATCTCTGTGACCTGTGACGTGTCCACGGGCAAGCCTCGTCCCTATCTTACCCCTCCTTTTCGAAGAGAAGTTTTTAACAAGGTCCACAATCTCAGTCATCCCGGTGCACGAGCTAGCACCCGCTTAGTAACTGAACGCTACGTTTGGCCTTCTGTCAACAGGGATTGCAAAGAGTGGGCACGAACTTGCGAGGCGTGTCAACGCGCCAAAGTATCACGTCATAATTTTTCGCCAATCGGAAATTTCGAACTACCATCTGGTCGTTTCAAACATGTCCATATTTCAAATCCGTGATAGGCCCAAGTTACTTTTAGATGAATAGTGATAATGATATCATTTAAATTAATAGTTTAAACTTAAAGGATATCACAGATTCAAAATTACGTGTAACTATTATGGTTGACGGCAACGCGGGCGTAGTGGTATTAGTCAATGACCTTCCCACGGCTACTAGGTATGTAATCCGGGTAGTATGTTCCCGTGGGATATTTTCCGACATCCACGCGGGCGAAGCCGCGGTCAAAAGCTAGTTAATAATAAGTAAAAGGGGTTGTCTATTGCTTACCCAAAGATTATATACCAAAATCATCATATTCCCGAATTTCATTTGCCCGAATGTTTTGTTTGCCCTTAAAGACATATGACATACTTTTAATTGCCCGAAACTTAGATACCATAAGATACGAGTGCCATACGTATTGTTTTTCATATTTTTAAGTGCCATAATAATTATTAAACATAATATTTAAAGGCCATAATGATTATTAGACATAATATTTAAATGCCATAATAATTATTAGACAAATATTTAAACGCCGTAATAATCATTCATTACACATGATATTTAAGCGCCATTATAAATTGTTTTCGAATCTTTTTCCAAGCTAGGCATTTGCTCATGATATTTCTACAGGCGCTCTAAAATGATTTATAAACCTCCAATATACCGAGAAATAAAGAAGCATATAGATGTATTTCATGAGCCATGACAAACTAAAATTACATGACGAAAATATTATTATGAATGATGAATTATTTCAGGAAAACAAGCGCATCATAATTTATTCTTCACGGAAAATGATGAAGTTCTTGTGTCGATCTACATTGTGGATTCTAGATGGACGCTATTTGAAAAATTTGAGGCTTAAGCACCTTCTGGCCGAATTCATTTACCAAATAACTTCTCCCGCTCTAAGCGGAGCGGGAGCGCGTGTCTGACTCTTACTAAAACCCACCCGTGTTCCTTCAGTTGCCATGTTGCCGGGAGTCACGATATTTTCTGTTGACATCTCTTTGAGGCGTGCGTGGAACACAACGCGCCGTCGACCCGGGCCTGGTCCTTATCGGACGGTGAACTACCCATTACTCACCGTCCGCAAGCCCGCGCCTACGGTGGCCGGGAATCGGCCTGCGACTCGCGACGCCCAGCGCGGCTCCTGCGGCGATTAGGGGCGTGAAGGCACGAACTTTCGCCTCTCCCTCACACATTCCGCCTCCTCCTTCGCGAGCATTACTGCTTCGCAGAAGGAGGTGACGGCCTCCCATGCCCTCTCGCTCCGTACCATGGTGTGAATCAGGGCCGGACGCTCAGATCTCCGCTGCCGATCGCCTCCACGAGGACGGCGATGCTCCGCCCAAGCCGGGCAGACCTCCACCGTGAAATCCTAGCACCCTGCGTTATGTTTGGCTCGCGTAGTAATCCCAATTACAAACTGTCTTTTACTTTCCTGAACATTATTTTGGTCTAGTTTGGGATTTAAAAAGTATTTCTCGAGTTTTGGGAACTCGCGATCGCTTTCACATTAAGGCCGCTTTCACATTAGGACGTTAGCAGCGCGACAGTAGCGCGGCAGAAGCACATGCCTTCACATTATAAGAACAGCCGCGCGTTAGCAGCGCGGCTGCCGCGCCGCAGTTTAGATCAGTGTGGCGCACTTAATTTAAAAAATGGACTATACCTAATCACGTGCGCTTGCTGTTGGGGAAATAATGGGGGGTGTAATAATAATAACTTGGTCTACTTGTATAGCTATAATTATATTTCAACATCCATATTTTTTTTCTTCAATTAATAGTAATAATCTTTATTTCTCTGTTCACAAAGGTTCATATAGTTATAATGAATAGAGATAAGAAATATAGCGTTTTGACAAAAATGCGTAAAATATGATCCTTTGCGAGAGGCTGGCGTCCATACTAGGAAACCCTGTGTCACGGATCACCAGGCTCTCGCCCCGAATTTAATCTAATTAACATTACAATGGTGCCGATTCTCTTGTCACAAATGCCTCTAAACTAAACTAAAAATCACCAAAATTTAGTTTATTCCTGTCAAACGACGATTTCCCATTCTGAAATAGACTAAAGTGACACAACATAACTATATTTTAGTTTGACAGCACTAAGATGGCAACGAGATATTAGTTTAGTGAAAATAGCAATTTTGCTATTCTGAATTTGACGTTTTTTACCTAAAATTTAGATTTTCTAACTAAATCTGACTATTTTTAATCGCGACTAAAAACGTGTGGAATAAAATTGGTTGTCATGAACTATAAATTCACACCAACACCTCGACTTCAAATGCAAAAACAGTACTGAATCTTTTTTTTTTCTTTTGCTTATATCTCGAAAACGGTGTGTCCAATCGCAAAAATAATGAAAATTTCGACCCCCTTTATAAAACCCTTAAACCCCTGACACTCTACAAGTAGGTAATAATTTTTCTTATTTTCCATACAAAAAGTGAAAAATTCCATATAAAACACGTGGTTGCCTGCCCCACCTGCGCGCCTCCGGCTCTAAAAAGATCACGTGGTTAGGTATCACGTGTGGAGTCGCGATTGTCAAATTCGATTTAGATGTGTCAAAATTATTTTTAAATTTAGAGAATTTATTTTGTAGAATAGCTATAAGATTCTCATAGTCAAAAGTAAGGAATTTTAGTGATAGTTTAGTTAGTTTAGTTCGGTGTACAAGAGAATCGGCACCATTGGCCAATTTTCAAACTCTAAACAAATTATTTATTGACGAAGGAAAAAAAATAGACATTGTTTAAATTAATTACCCAAAAATTACAAGTTTAATAAAAAGAACATCGACAATGTCAATAGACAATAGTCGCATAGACAATCAAATCAAATTGAGTTTGTATTCCGACACTTGCAACACTGGCTCATCGCCGATTGAGCGAAACCGGTGGCCGCGCCGGCCGCGCGCTGCCGCCGCGCTTCTGTTTATGATATGAAATTTTGATTGCGCGACGGTCGCGCGTCTGTCGTGCGACTGTTGCGCTGCTAAAGTCGCCTTAATGTGAAAGCGGTCTAAGGCGACTTTAGCAGCGCGACAGTCGCGCGACAGACGCGCGGCTGTCGCGCAGTCAGAATTTCATATCATAAACAGAAGCGCGTCGGCAGCGCGCGGCCGGCGCGTGTTGCAAGTGTCGGAATACAAATCAAATCAAAAATCAAATCATTTATTTCTTTGCAAAAATGGGTATAGTACATAGGTGTTTTTATAATAAAGTTCTCCATATTTTACCGTAACGTGGGCATGCAAAGGTTTACAATTCCAAATAAATAAAAAAAAAATAGAAATATGCAGATCATTGGAATTACAAAGAATTAAATAAAACATGTCAGTGTGGTCATAGCAATAAAAAAATATAAAATAAGACTAAGTAAGCGAACCAATAATTATGTCAATTAGGGTAATAGTATGTCAATTAGTGAATCATCATTAAGAAAATCGTCAATCGTGTAATAAGTTTTCATAATTAAAAATTCGTTTAGCGCCCTTTTAAATTTTAATGTAGTCATATTTTTTATAATATTAGGTACTCTATTATATATGAGTGGGGCAATACCAAAAAAACTTTTTTACAAACTCAATTTGATTTGATTGTCTATGCGACTATTGTATATTGACATTGTCGATATTCTTTTTATTAATACTTGTCATTTTTGGTTAATTAATTTAAACATGTCTGTTTTTTTCCCTTCGTCAATAAATAATTTGTTTAGAGTTTGAAAGTTGATCATTGTAATGTTAATTCGATTAAATTCGGGGCGAGAGCCTGGTGATCCGTGACACAGGGTTTCCTAGTACCGTCAAACGGGGTGAATAGATAGGTTTTCGATCTTTTGCAACGATTTTCGTAATGTTGCTGACTTGATACACATGTTTCTAAGCATATATTTGTTGAGTCTTAGGCCAAACTACTGAAATATATCCATTTTTATTCGGATATGTTTATAGTTAATAAGAAAAACCTCAAAATATACGTGATTTCTATTTACTTCCCATCAGGGGACAAAAGTCACGCCTGAGGGGTGATTAGAAAAATTTCGTAGGGCTGCCTCATTGTAGTTTCCCTGATTAATGAGTTAATATTAAGGTAAGCAAATAAAACCCGAGTAGGTATCATATACAAAATAATATGTATTTAATAAAATAAAATGTTATTATAAAAACCACCAAAAACATTTGACATTCAGTTACATGTTTTTGATGGTTTTTATTGGTTAATTATTAATAATAATCAACAAAAACTAAACAAAATTTTACTCCAAACTAAAAAACAAAACTCTAAACTGAAAATTGCATTCAAAATAAAATTAAAACATTTAACAAAAAAATAAAATTGAACCACCTACCCAACGGTTCTTAAACTTTGTGGCAGCAGTCCTATTATAATCATGTCTAATCACCCCTCTTTCGTAACTAATCACCTCTTTCCCGTGTCTATTAACCATATTCGCGTGTCTGGTAACCCCTCAGGCGTGTCTATTCACCCCTCAGGCGTGTCTAATAACCCCGAAAAATTCAAGAAAATAAGGCTTACGCAATAAGAACAATTTAACATATTTTTGCATGTTCTAACTTCAATTTATACAGCACAATATATTTATAATAACACAGACCGTAATGGAAAATTAAATTTAAACGAATAACACCAAAATGCAATTACTTACCGAAGTTCAAAATCGCGCTCACGCAACTCACTTGTTTTGTTGTCAACTTTGACGTTCAGTTTTGACGACTTTTTGTGATGTTGCCACGCATAAAACGTTGTCAAACTAAGAAAAATAATACTACCAAATTGCTAAAGAAGCGGGTTTATGGCTGGGGTCACCGAGTTTGCCATAAAAAACGTTTGAATAAAAACCAAGTTTTTTTCTCTATTCCCCCAGCGAGTTCGATTCACCCCGATTGACGGTATGGACGCCAGCCTCTCGCAAAGGATCATATTTTACGCATTTTTGTCAAAACGCTATATTTCTTTTCTCTATGTTTATAACTATGTGAACCTTTGTGAAATATAGATTATTACTATTAATTGAAGAAAAAAAATATGAATGTTGAAATATAATTATAGATATACAAGTGAACCAAGTTATCATTATTACCTGCGCCAACAGCAAGCGCACGTGATTAGGTATAGTCCATTTTTTTATGAAGTGCGCCACACTGATCTAAACTGCGGCGCGGCAGCCTCGCTGATAACGTAATGTGCTTTTTTTTTAGGTACGTCATCTCGTAGTTGACCTCTGAGATCATGACTACTTAACCGGGCTTTCCTGTGGGTGCCTTAAGCTACTACACTTAAATCCTCCAGCCAGGGGTTGAAGGCATGTGCTTCTGCCGCGCTACTGTCGCGTTGCTAATGTCCTAATGTGAAAGCGGCCAAGTCCGCCAGTGCTTGTAATTGCTCTTTTACTTTTCACAAAAAGTACAAAAAACTCCCAGTTGATTGAAACGAGGTCGACTATACTTGTTAGCAATGAATGCACAGGAAGAGGATTTGGTAACTATAAAAAACTACAAAATTAATCGGAAATGCAAGTTTATTACTTTAAAAGCACATAGTCTTCACGTTAAACATCACTGATAAATTTCTCTCACACAGCTCTCATATTCCGCATGAATATAATGTACGAAGTGGTAGTCGTGTCATCGAGTCACGTGTGCGACCAAGTGCTCGCGTGAAGACGGCGCGTCCCGAACGCGCCCCGCCGGCCGCCACGCGCCACACGCGTGCCACACGCGCGCCACACGCGCGCCACACGCGCGCCACACGCGTGCCACACGCGTGCCACACGCGTGCCACGCGCGCCCGCATGCGCCTGGCGACCAGCGCAGCACTCTATTGTATAAAAAGCGAAACATATTCTGTGGAACCGGTTCGGGAGCGCACACCGGTATACATACATATAGCATTATTACAAAATAAACTCTATATATACATCTAGATACAATTCAATATTAATAATTTAACTCGTTCTCTCATTCGCATACATTACATTGCAAGCTGCAAAAGCTTATCATTTATTCAATAATAGTAGTTTCGTGAAGATACAATATTTCAAATGGTAATCGATGAAAGCGAGTCCGCCTGGGACACCGTTTGCTACGTCTAGCTGTTGCTCAGTGACACGTAATAAATACATAAAATCTGAGACTTGGTAAGATGGTAAGTTCAGGACCGACAAATTAATATTCCGCACACATTACTAACATTAATGTAAAACGTTTGCAATTGACAATAATAAAGAGCTGCCACGGCCGCGTGTACGTACACAGTACACAGTACACAGTACACACGGTGCTCGCGTTACTTCCACACCCGTCTTGACATAACGAAACAGTTACAAGTACGCAACTCATCCTTCTGAACATAGCGCCAATTGAACAGCTCATCGTTCTACAAACGATTAGATTATCTTTTAGCATTTAGTTTAAATAATCTGAGCACTATTTAATTTAAACTTGATGGAGTCGATTTTTATAATCATTTCTGACTGTTGAATCAACCCGCGTTGATAGCGCAAATTACGAAAATAAAAAATAATGATCGCTTTTAATAAAAACTAGAAAGTTATGTCGTAGAGTAGGATTGAGATACGATATTCGTGAAGATATGATGATGTTCGTAATAAAGCTATGCAGTGATACAGTGTTGGCAGATTGTTATTATAATATATATCACGTGGTCATCACAGTGCGCAGCGTCCATGTGGCACGCCGCAGAGCTCCGACCGTCGGCGAGGTGCGCACTACAGTGCACTCGTCTCGTAATGGTAACAAATTAGGCATATCAATTGTATGTAAGCTATCTACTCTTACGCATACCTTATCATATACAAGTTATCTGGTAAGCCATCGAAATGCCGAATAAAAACAAGAATATAATACTTTGAATATAATTTCGTCTATATTGCAACCAAAAATAATATCTTCCTAGAATAAAATTAAAAACAACGACGTAATTATAATTTATAAGAGAGTGCGGTGCGGCGCGCACTCGGTGTCGCGGTGACGTCACGCGCGCGCCGCCCCGCACGCACACGCACGCACGCACACGCACGCACACACACGCACGCACACGCAGCGCTGACGTCACGCGAGCACACGCACGCCGCTCCGGTGATATCAGTTTGATGTAGCTGCACTCGTTCAGGTTCGGGGACACAGAGGTGCGGCGTGCGTTTGATGGCGCGTCGCTGGCGCTGCACATATATTATTATGACATTTTATTTGTATTCTGATTTTATAATCTAACATTATAATGATAGAATCACGTTCCGTTCCCGGCACTCGCCTCAGTGAAACATAATAATCGTCCACTACCCACAAAAGCTACACTTATAGCTACCGATACATAGCGATATAGTCATCTATGTCCCAACTTAAAGTCTAAATCAAAATATTTATCTTACATATTGTAATATATTTGGTTCTCACTAAAGTAAAATGAATTCCACGCGCCCACACAAGCTCACAATATATATAATAACATATAGGTATCCGTATTCTCATTTATAAACAAGGCATCGTCAGCAGAGCGCGAGGGCTCCATGAGCTCCCGCGCTGCCCCGCTCGCTACGCTACGTAAATATATTATTATGTGAACGCTATAATATCATCGCTATCCGTACAGTAACATCGATCTCGTAGTGTTCGTGAGGAGAGCCCCAACACAAACGTCGTATAAATAATAACAACAATGTAGTCGCGCGCGACACGCGGCCGAGCCCGCCTGCCCGCCTGCCCGCCTGCCCGCCTGCTGCACACACGGCAATGTAATGTGTGAGCGAGTCATCGACGGTTCATTCGTTTGCAATATTTTGTAATGTCAAATGAACTCTGAGCATTTAATAATAAATACGACGTGTGTTTGCATCGCACGTCCGCGCAGCAGGCGGCGCCGGGCCGGGCGTGGCGCCTAGAACAGGCGGGCGTGGCGCCTAGAACAGGCGGGCGTGGCGCCTAGAACAGGCGGGCGTGGCGCCTAGAACAGGCGGGCGTGGCGCCTAGAAAAGGCGGGCGTGGCGCCTAGAACAGGCGGGCGTGGCGCCTAGAACAGGCGGGCGTGGCGCCTAGAACAGGCGGGCGTGGCGCCTAGAAAAGGCGGGCGTGGCGCCTAGAACAGGCGCGCGCGGCGCTTGAGCTCGTTGCGGCGCCACTGCGGCAGGCGGTAGAAGTCCTGGCGCCCGATCTGCAGGATCGCCTCGAACTCCGCGTCCGACAGGTGCCGCTGAGAACAAACACACGTATTATATTGAAGAGAATCCTCTGACCACACGAGTGTCCAACGATTGATGTCGGGATGTTGTTACTCGTCGCGCGGTAAACACTGTTTGCGCGAAGCAGGATTAAGCGTGACGTCAGTGTGATACGTAGTTGGCATGATATGGCGCTGGCTTTAGGCCACAAAAAGAACAACAACTATCAATCTCGAAAAACGCTTCATAAAAAAAAACTGGCCAAGTGCGTGTCGGACCACGCACAAAGAAGGGTTGACATAAATTTATCCCAAAAACAAACTGAACTTTGTAGTTGAAAAACGTGTTCTCCCATACATCGATATACGTCAGGGTCAATTCTCCAACTGCAAATTAAGATTGTACTCGCAAAAAAAAAAAAATGATAATCTACAAATTAACGTTTTTGGACTTTTTCCTTTACTTGTGCTATGAGACCTTGCTTCCTGTAAATTGATTCTAGGTCAACGGGAAGTACCCTTGTAGGTTTTGATTCATTTGCGAGTATCAAAATATGTCACACTAGCTGACCCGTGCCCACTTCGTTGGGCGGTAAACATTTTAACTTGTGATGAAATTATGAGTATGATTCGGTTAGTACTGAGTGCTATGATTTATTTCCTGACTGCCAAAAGGAGGGTTTTGTTTTTATTGCATATGTATGTATGTATGTATCTAGATTCCCGAGCACGGGCCTGCGATGTTCTCACTATTTGGTTAGCGAGCCGCTGCGAGCGCTCAGCGCTAGTCTCCCTATCCCTTGTTGCTGAGACATGCTGCCTTAAATCAGAAAGACGCTGCGCACGTTCAGTGCTAGATTCCCTAGCACGGGTCTGCGATGTTCTCGCGCTTTGGCTAGCGAGCCTCTGCGAGCGCTCAGCGCTAGACTCCCTATCCCTTGTTGCAGAGACATGCTGCCTTAAATCACTGAGACGCTGCGCACGTTCAGCGCTAGATTCCCGAGCACGGACCTGCGATGTTCTCACAGTTTGGCTAGCGAGCCTTTGCGAGCGCTCAGCGCTAGACTCCCTATCCCTTGTTGCAGAGACATGCTGCCTTAAATCACTGAGACGCTGCGCATGTTCAGCGCTAGATTCCTGAGCACGGACCTGCGATGTTCTCCAGCTTTGGTTAGCAAGCCGCTGTGAACGCTCGGAGCTAGATTCCCTAGCGCGTGCTTGCGAAATATTTTCTCTATTCCTCGAGAGGTGCTGATGATTTTCAAGAGCAGACTCATCCGTACGGCGTACTCGAGCTGCTCTTGTCTGGGATGTCTGACGGGAAAGTTGTGATTTCCTTTTAGGCATGATAAACAATCGCTGAAACTAGGTATGGGCGTTATTTAACGTCACTAGTTACAATAACTGGCTACGGGGCATGTAACGGAATAACTAGTTTCGAGTCACACGCAAACACGTGATTTTTGTAACTAGTTCCATCACAATGCAGTGATCGAATGAAAAGAGTGAAACGAAACAAGCTTGTGATATGTAACGTATTACGTAGGTAACCATTTACAATTTACATTTTCGTTTCGCAAATAACAGTAACACTCCAATGAGAATAGGATTTGAAAAATAACTAAAAATTACTAAAATCACTAGTTTTCAAAACCGGTGACGTCCTCGAAGTCACTAGTTACGTTACGTAATTACGTTTCACAAAAATCACGTAACGACCCACCCCTAGCTGAAACTGTCCGATATCCCAAAAACAGAAATACCACAGCTTCGAACTCGAAGAATGAGAACGAAGTAGTATTTGTGTTTTAAGAAACCGAGCAACCAAAACAATTTTAAAGACCAACAACATCCAACCAACTGCGTACAACTCACCTACCCAACGACTCTATAGTTTTAAATAATAACTGGAGAGGGTCATTAATCCGCGGAAAATCTTAACACCGCGATTCAAAAAAATGACGTAATTGCACAACGCCATCTATGGGTAAATGGATAAAAACGTCCGTACAAAGCATGTTCTAATGCGGTTCGTGAATGGATGGCAGCATAATTTTATATTATCTTCGAAACTATTTAACCAATTGACATACTGTTTTGGGCAAATCATATCTCTATGATGTTCTTGCGATCATAATAATATTTTTTAACACATAAAAGCTACTATATCTGCTAAAATATAAAAGATAGAAATATGGTGTCGCGGCCTTTTTTGTAGAACTATTCAAAGCGGACCAGTACCCTAATTGCGTAATGCAACACAATCACAATTTGTTTCGATTTGAAACAGATTGCTAATCCCCTAATTGCCCTACCCTAATTGCTTCATAAGTTGGAAAAAAAAATCTGCTCGACAGCGTAAATAACTCACTAACTGTAGATATGTGCATATACAAATTCAAATTCAAAAGTCATTTATTCAAACTAGGCTGAGAATCAGCACTTTTCGAACGTCAAAATTACATAAGACAGTCCCCCAAAAACGCCCATCCTTCACCACTTCCTAGTACCTTTAGCTGGGAAGAAGAAGTGGCGCAACAAACTCCCCAGCAGCACAGCTGTCTGTTCAAGTTAGAGAATGATTCTGTACAATAGTATACAAAATAACTTACATTATGCAACACAAAACATAATTCAAATGATAAATTATAGGCCATATGTCAGCTAGCACACGCCAATATACCAACCAAAAACATCGAGAACTATACTCAAGCATTATTTAAAAAATAAAAATAAAACTAAACGTAAACAGAACTAAATATCTAAATAAAAGCCATCAGACATAAAGGGCGTGCCCGCTTACATAAAGCTGTAATTGGCAGTTATAAATGATAAACTAGGACCATCGAGATAAAATAAATGAACAGTTAATTACTAGTAACAATAGAATAGAATAGAATAGAATAATTATTTATTTGCATAGAAAGTAGGTACAAAAAATGCAGATCAGCAAGACGACCAGTCACCACAAACAGCACCCGTTCACGAGTATAACGCAAAGATCAGCCATTACCCCCCTCGCCATATTTGAGGGAAGGAGGCAACCCGACCCCCGACGCTACCGCAAGCAGTGACATCTAAGGGAGCATCCGACCTCCTGGCGTCAGCGTCGTTTGTTACGCTGACGACACGCTGGTCTGGGCGCAGGGGAGGTCGTACCAGGCGGCGGCCGACTTAGCGACACGCGGGGTTGCGACAATCGTCGACAGAATCCGGCAGCTGGGACTCGAGGTGGCCCTGCACAAGTCCGAGGCCATGGGTTTCTATGGTCCTCGTAGTGCGCCACCGTCGGTTTCCCAGGGTTCACATCGGCGTCGAGTCTACGATGAAGTAACTGGGACTCGTCCTCGACAGCCGGTGGAACTTCGTGGAGCATTTCCGACGTTTGGCTCCCAGACTGGAGCGGGCCGGGGCTGCCTTGAAGCGGCTCCTGCCCAATCTGGGAGGTCCAAACGCCTCTTGCCGGAGGCTCTACGTGGGGGTCGTGCGGTCCATGGCCCTTTACGGGGCGCCGGTGTGGGCGCCTTCATTGAGGCGGCAGCCAGGCCGCCGGCTGAACGCGTCCCAAGGGGTCATGGCCATCCGGCTGGCCCGAGGATACCGCACGGTCTCCTGCGAGGCGGCGAGCCTCCTTGCCGGATTACCGCCATGGGATCTGGAGGCAAAGGTCCTCGCGCACATCTGGGAGTGGCGCGAGGAGGCGAAACGCCGGGGCTTAACTCCGATGCCGCAAGAAGTCGCGGCACAGCGGACAGAGCTCCGGCGGGATCTCATGGCGGAATGGAGAGTGCGATTGTCGCAACCCAGCGCTGGGCACGCCACAATTGCGGCGATAAGACACCTCTTTGAGGAGTGGCTAGAGAGGCGCCACGGCGTCCTCACCTTCCGCCTGACGCAGGTCCTCACCGGACACGGCTGTTTCGGGAGGTACCTGTTCAGGATAAAGCGGGAGGAAACGCCCGGGTGTCGTCACTGTGTGGATCGCCCGGAGGACACGGTGGAGCATACGGTGGAGGTCTGCCCGGCTTGGGCAGGGCATCGCCGTGTCCTCGTGGATGCGATCGGCGGCGGTGATCTCTCGCGTCCGGCCCTGATTAGGGCCATGCTACGGAGCGAGAGGAAATGGGAGGCCGTCACCTCTTTCTGCGAAGCAGTAATGCTCGCGAAGGAGGAGACGGAGCGCGTGAGGGAGAGGCAAATTTCGCGCCCTCGCGCCCCTAACCGCCGCAGGAGGAGACGCCCTGGGCGTCGGGAATCACAGGAAGATTTCCGGCCACCGTAGGCGCGGGCTTGCGGACGGTGAGCAATGGGTAGCTCGCCGTCCGATAAGGACCAAGCCCGGGTCGACGGCGTGTTGTGTTCCATGCGCGCCTCAAAGAGATGTCAGCAGAATTGACGGGGTCCGCTAGGGCCAATGCATGCCGGGGCTGCAAATATGGGCCGATAGGGATATCGTGGCCCCCCGGCAACATGGCAACGGAAGGAACACGGGTGGGTTTTAGTCAGTAAGAGTCTGACACGCCCTCCCGCTCCACCCAGAGCGGGAGAAGTTATTTGATAATTTCCCATCCAAAAAAAAAAAAAAAAAAGGGAACATGACGAACTTGCTGCCGGTTGCTCAGGCAAAAATAATATGATCTAAAAATAAATTGACTCGTAAATAAATAAAAAATTGAAACATACATTCAAATAAAATAAACAATTATATAAACTCATATAAACTGTCAGTAGGTAAGCTAATTCTGGAGAAAGAACATAAACATTGTCTTGAGTTAATCACAGCGACCAACTATTCTTATCATTTAAGTAGTCGTTGATACAATAGTATGCCTTTGAACAAAGGTTGGATTTTACTTTAGTTTTAAACGCATTAAAAGGCAAATCTAGCAAAGAAGAGGGTAGCTTGTTATAAAAGGTTATACCAAGCCCAACAAATGAGTTATGAACCTTATGAAGCCGGTGAAAGGGAGCTCGTAGTTTGTCCTTATTTCGAGTGTTAACATTGTGAATATCACTGTTTTTAGTATATAAGTGTATATTTTGCCTAATATATAAGATGTTGGCGAAAATGAATTGTGATGCCACCGTGAGAATACCAACATCTTTAAAAATATCTCTTAGAGAAACTCTGGCACCTAGCTGGTAAATTGCTCGAACTGCTCGTTTTTGACCGACTGACCGACCCGTAGACAATTCAAAAGTGCCTGTAATTGGTTTATTTGAAATAAATGCTTTGAGTTTGAGTTTGGCTACCGAACGGATTTGCAAACGGTTTTCACCAATGGACGGAGTGATTCTTGCGGAAGGTTTTGGTGTATAATTCATTAAAGTTTTGTGTAAATTGGCTGAAATATGACGATTATTGTCGAAGATATCGGAAAAAATCATGAAAACCGGGAGCTTTACTGGCGTGCGCCGCGTAAACCGTTAGAGATACATCAAATTTATGTTCTACAGGATTGAACATCTTAAAAAGTAAAGTTCGCGATGGCATATCTATCTTCTAAGGATGTCTGTCCCACAGTAACCATTATTAACTTTCAGAATATGAAAAAAATTCCATTGTTATTTGCGAAGCTATATTGACCGGTATCATATTAATCCTTATCCAATAAAATATGTTATTTAAATTGGGCATTTAATTTAGATTAAAATATGCCTTGACATCATACCATTTAAATGAATGGTTAAAAAGATATCACAGATTCAAAATTATGCGTAACAAAATAATTATGGATGGAGCGCAGCGGTAGGAGTCAATAACCTTTTCCTGGACTATTAGGTATGTAATCCCGGTACTGGCCGGTAATACAAACAGCTCCATTAAGTAGTTACCCTCCCCAAATACATGTGCGTTCAAATCCGTGATAGGCCCAAGTTACTTTTAGTATTTTGCGAAAACATTTTATTTCAATAATGTATTATTTTAGGGAATAACGCTAATAACGCTTGCCGTGCATAAGATTGGATGTTCAAATCCTAGTCACGTAAAGTATTTTTCTATTTTGTTGTATCTTTTAATAGGTTTGATATAAATTTCAACTTGATACCTCCACGCGTTACTGAGAAAATGGCTCTTGACAGACAGACGGACAACAACGAAGTGATCCTATATGGGTTCCGTTTTTTCCTTTTGAGGTACGGAACCCTAAAAACAATTTTAACAAACGTCTTATTCGCCAAGTGTGCAGAAGCGAAAGGAACTTCGTTCTAAACGGGTGTACCACGTCTCCTCTTGACTTATTTTCTCTTTTTATTCACAACACAATTTAAAAAAAAAATACCTCGAGGTTGAGGCGGTCGACGTCGGGCGGCAGGCGATAATTGGTGATGAGCAGCAGGTGGTAGGGGTAGAGCTTGGCGGGCTCGTGCAGCAGGTGCGACGTGGCCATGTTGGGCAGTGAGCGTCGCACGCCCGTGCCGCCCACGCCCACGCCCACGCCGCCCGCGCTCGTGTGGCGCCCGCCCACGCCCACGCCCACCGCGCCGCACGCCGCGCTGCTGCCGCGGATCACTACGCCACCGTCCGTTGTCTGGGGATACACTCATAGGTTACTCCATTCATAAAAAAAAACAAAAAAATATGGTAGTGGTTAAAATATTTTAACAAAAAACACTGAATTGTACGAATACTGACATGTAGCCGATACTCTTGTGAGTTTTACACGTCTCGAGGGTATTTTTACTTAGGTGGACTATGAGTGTTAGGTAAGACTATTTCGAGCAATTCTGGATGATCGCCGCAGAATAATAGCAAGTTAATTAAACTTTAGGTTCAACCAAACTAAGATGTGAACTCACCACAGCACTTCGATCCACATCAGTTATGGAGCCGGCAGATACTGAAATGATAATAAAATATAATTATGCTGTGTTTGTTGCCAGACGACCATACGATACGTACGCGTAGGCAATGTATGTGTTATAAATAAACGGCCTAAGTTATTTGAAGCTAAGCGCTCATGCGGGCCACAAGTATGATGAAGACGATCAACATTCTAGTTCGATAAACAGGAATACGATGTGTGCGTGGAGCTGATGACTTAGGTCTGGTGGAGTACACAGATGTGCGTGAGATGAGGGCGCGTCGGAAGCGACAGTTGACCTACGATGTAACGACGCTCAACAGACACGACCGTACAGTGCTAGATGATGATAATACTGAACTTGTGTGCAGAGGAAAACAACATGTTACGGAAGTCGACACTTGAAGTTATACAACTCGATATAGTCGACACGGTGTTTCACTACATACTAGTACAAATGTGCTACAATTGTATAGCAAACAAGTATTCAATAAACGAAGAAACAGAAGACCTAATATTTGTTTTACACATTTTTGAAGGGGAATTTGTATTCTTGTCGCACCAAACCGTTATTTATCAGTTTTAGTACTTACTGTCTTTGATTTTTTTTTACAAGCTTTTATTTAACTTGCCTTTTTTGTTAGTTAGTTAGTATGTATTGGGCAAATCTTGCAAGCTGAATTAAAACCCTCTTATCCTACATTTAAATTATCGTGTTTAAATTTTTGATGTTGGTTCAGATTCCAAGATAATACATTTTATTTATGATTCCTGATTCTACAGCCAGGATTGACTCCAGACGAAGGAACTCTACAACAGTCTACGGTACAAACACGAAATTTAATCTACGCATTCAATTATGATAGCCCGTTCTAAACTATAGCTTATCTGGGATAGTGCAACTTGGTTGGCTTCTCACCATGACTTATGTAAAGACGTGTTTGGGCTCGTTGAATTTGTCTTTACAAATAACTTTAAAGTGAAGGTGATAGAATAGAACAGAATAGGTATTTATTTGCTTAGAATGTAGGTACATAAAAATAAGTTGTTAAATCATATAATAGGATCCATGTACATTCTACCTTAATATAGCATGCAAATGTAATACAAAGTAGAGAATAAAATACAATAGACGTGGATATTTGGACGGCGTGTTGCTTGGTGACCGTGTTCGAGTTCGCAACAAGTCCATCGTCATCCTGAGGATGCCTCGTTGAGAGGTGAAACACGTGTCGATTTCTTTCAGGAGTTTTTTATGGCTCTTTAGAAATAGCTAAGCGGAACAAGTTACTAAATATATCCACGTGTATTGTATTTTATAATGGATTTCCGCAAGGTCACGCCTGAATCAATTAATTATCTTAAAGTAGAGAATAACAACATATTACAAAAAAAAAAACCTTAAAGAAATTCTGCACAGAATAATAACATTTATCTACTAGTAATTCTGTGAAACGTTTTAAAAAAAATTGCAACACTAAGTTTTTAATTTGGTCAGGTATTTTATTAAAGATTACAGGAGCCATACAAATCACATTCCTTTTTAATAAGCTAGGTAGTTTTAAATACGCCCCGTGCATAATAGATTCTGGTATTGCGATCTCATAGCTGTACTTCGTTTTCTAGTTTCTATTAAAGTTGCAAATAGACATCGATTTGTTATTACAAATATTTCTAATTCAAGGATATAAAGGCTAATAATTAATAATTATAAGACTTAAATATAGGTACGCAACTGTCTGTTACTTTCCATCAAAAGCTCTCAGGCAGCGCTTTTGAGCTTTGAAAATGATTTCTCGTTCACTACAGTGACCCCAAAATATTATACCAAATCTTAAGATGGAAATTACTAGACCAAGGTAAGCCACTAATATTGTCGGTAAATTTACTTTTTTTGATAGATTATGTAACAAAACGCAGTTGTGTTTAAACGTTTACAGATATCTTCTGCTTGCAGCTTCCAAGTTAAGTGGCTGTCAATTATGATTCCTAAAATTTTTGTATTGTTTACTTTTCTATAGTTTGACCATTGTAGTTGATATCCATATCTCCTTCAGATATTCGTTGGTAAAAGTGCATGATTTTAGTTTTTTGGAGATTAATAACCAAATCATTACGGTCACGCCACTTTATTAAACTACTAATTGTATTTTTAATGTCATACGTATGATTATTTATTGATACATGAAACAATTGATGTGCAAATAATACCATAGGATGAAGTATATGAAGTGGCAGATCATTTATATAAAATAAAAATAATAAAGGTCCGAGGACGCTGCTCTGCGGGACACCATATTTTATTTCTCTAAAAGACAATATAGATTTTAATTCCTTTCTAGATCCTAAACACAGGCTCGATATCTCCGTACATTGTCTACGACCTTTTAGGTACGTTTTTATTAAATTAAGAGCATTGCCACGAATACTGTATGCGTGAAGTTCGGTTAGAAGGATATCGTGATCCACACAGTCAAAAGCCTTCGACATATCGGCACATATTGCGCATACAGGTATTTTAGAGTCTACTTTTGGCATTATTCTACGGAGAAAGTCTAAAATAGCCATGTGAATGTATTTATTTTTTCTAAAACTCTTTTGTTCGTCACATAGTATGTGGTATTTCGTTAGAAAATTGTAGAGATTCATAGATAATTTTTTCTATGATCTTTGGAGAAGATGGGAATAAGAGCAATTGGTCTAATAGAGTTTGCCATTTCGTCTTTAGCATTCTTTTTATATAGTGGTTTAACTATTACAGTTTTTAGACTTTCTGGAAATACTCCAGAGTATATACTTACGTTAATGCTATGAGCAAGGGGCGCAGCTATACAATTAGAAAGTTGAAATGCCATCATAGCTAAAGCTCTTTTTATTTTATAAGTTTTTTATTACAAGACAAACCCACAGCTTTTTAAAATAAGAGCCCCAGCTGATCCACGGTTAAGAAAAAAGGATTCGAACATTCTTTATGTTGATCGCAGTAAAACAGCCTTCCTAAAGAGTAAAAAGTATTTATCGAATGGCTCCAGTTATTTTCAATAAAATTCCACGACAGATAAAGAATCTTAATAACAATAGTTATCAAACTATTTTGATGACTGCGAAGACCTCACTGATACTCACTCAATATTGTGCTGCGCGGCTGTAGCGGCATGTCGTGTAGCTCACGTCAAATTTGCTAATAGTTCTAGAGCTACACGACCGAAACCAGCCGTACCAGCTTCGCAGTGCAGAATTGAGCGCCGTATTGGTGAGGCCAGAGCGCTCATCGGCAAACTAATCTGCTTCAGGGAGGGTAATACTCGCTCTAGAGTGATGCGCTTTGTGAGGCGGGCGTTCTCAGGGACTGATATCAGCCCTGAGGACTATATGTCCCGTGTCACAGAACGCATCGACATTCTGAAGCAGAAAGTGTATGCATGGGCAAACCGTATCCGTAGGTATAAGCGGCGAGTAGAGCGATATACTCAAAATCGCACCTTCCAGAGTGATGAAAGGTGGGTTTATAGGGCTTGGGAGCGACCGGACCAAGGTGTTACTGACACGCGCCTACCGGATGATGATGCCATGGATTCTTTCTGGTGGAGTATCTGGTCGGTGCCTGTCAGTCACACCGAAGGTGACTGGACTCGGGAAGTCGAGCGAGCTTGCGATCCAATACCAGAAATGGGGGCTATTACCATCTGTACCCAAGATGTAACACGTGCAGTTCGTCCGCTACCTAACTGGAAGTCTCCAGGACCGGACGGGCTGCACACTTCTGGATCAAATGGTTTGTGAGATCGCACGCAGACCGCTTTGGAGTCTGGATCGCTACCCCAGTTCCTAACAACAGGAGTTACGCACCTGCTCCATAAATTTGGTAACACCGCGGAACCCAAAAATTATAGGCCGATCACGTGTTTACCGACGGTCTATAAAGTTCTTACATCCATTTTGAGAGCTAAAATTAACAAACATATAGACACCAACTCCATCATGTCTGCCTCTCAAAATGGATGTAGGAACGGCTCCCGCGGTACTAAGGAGCTACTCCTCATTGATATGGCCATTAGCCAACAGGTGCGCCGTTCCCGAAAGCATCTGTCGACATGCTGGATGGATTATAAGAAGGCCTATGACTCGGTTCATATACATGGCTCATGAGGGTGCTGAAATTGTATAAAGTAGATACAACTCTGCGCACCTTCCTGATGTCGTGTATGAGGCAATGGAGGACGGTCCTTCGCTATCCAGGATGTCGAAATATCCAGAGGAATAGCGAGCCGATAAGGATAGAGCGAGGCATATTTCAGGGCGACAGTTTGAGTCCGCTTTGGTTCTGCTTAGCCCTGAATCCTCTAAGCTTACTGCTAGAGGATTCAGGTCTTGGCTATGGTTGAGGAGAGGTGGTCAGGTTATATCTCACCTCCTATACATGGATGATCTAAAACTCTTTGCCCCAACAATTTGCAACTGATGGAGATACTGAAAGTAACTGAAACTTTCACTAGCGCCATCAGGATGGAATTTGGTGAAGGAGGAGGCGGAACGCGTGAGGGAGAGGCAAATTTCGCGCCCTCACGCCCCTAACCGCCGCAAGAGGAGACGCCCTGGGCGGGAATCGCGAGCCGATTTCCGGCCACCGCAGGCGCGGGCTTGCGGACGGTGAGCAATGGGTAGCTCACCGTTCGATAAGGACCAGGCCCGGGTCGACGGCGCGTTGTGTTCCACGCGCGCCTCAAAGAGATGTCAGCAGAATTGACGGGGTCCGCTAAGGTCAATGTCTGCCGGGGCTGCGAATAAGGGCCGAAAGGGACATCGTGGCCCCCGGCAACAGGGCAACCGTAGGAATACGTGTGGGTTTTAGTCATTAAGAGTCTGACACGCCCTCCCGCTCCACCCAGAGCGGGAGAAGATATTTGATAATTTCCCAACCAAAAAAAAAAACATCCTTTTTTTTGATGAATTTGATGTGGACAAATGTGCGGTCATGCATGTTTGGGTATGTCGGAAGCGTTGGGCATCAATATTACTGACATGAAACAATCGTTGAAGGAGCGCTTCTTTGGCCGCCTGAAGAAAGTATTTAATAGTCTTCTATCAGGCGGAAACAAGGTGCGCCTTCAACGGTTGGGTCATGCCGGTTTTGATGTACTCTTTCGGGATACTCAAATGGACTCAGACCGAACTCGACGCCCTGGATAGGAGGGTCCGTACGCTGCTGACTGCATATCGAATGCATCACCCACGGTCATCGGTAATGAGAATGTATATCCCGTGAAAGTGTGGAGGTCGAGGCTTTTTAAACGCTAAGAACCTCCACAATCGCGAGATATGCAGTCTTAGGGAATATTTCCTAGAAGCCGACGTGAGGATGCATCGAGATGTGGTCGCGGTGGACAAGGGTCTTACCCCGCTTTCCTTGACTAAAGAGAACTGGCGCAAGCCTGTAGTGCTTGACACTAACGATCGCAGGGAGGTATGGCAGAGTAAGGAGCTTCACGGACGCTTTTTCCGGGCCCTACATGGACCCGATGTAGATTTACTGGCGTCCGTGACCTGGCTACGTTTTGGTGACCTCTTCAGGGAGACCGAAGGTTTTGTCTGTACAATTATGGATGAAGTTATCATGACGAACAATTACCGGAGATTTATTGTGAAGGATGGCACGGTTGACATCTGTCGGGCATGCCACCGTCCAGGAGAATCAATCCAACACGTTATCTCCGGGTGTTCTCGTCTAGCTAACGAAGAGTACTTGCATAGACACAACCTTGTAGCCAGGGTTATCCATCAGCAACTTGCTCTGAAATACGGCCTTGTGGAATCGGAAGTGCCACAACAGGTATGTGCCCGACCCAGTTCTCGAAAATGGAAATATCACATTGTTCTGGGATCGATCCATCATCACTGATAGGACTATTGTTGCCAATAAACGTGATATAGTGGTGGTGGATCGAGTAGAGCGGCGCACAATGATTATTGACATAACAGTCCCGCATAACGGGAACATCGTGAAAGCCGTGAAAGACAAACAAATCAAGTATCTTGACTTGGCTCGCGAGATTGTCGACATGTTCTCAATGCTGGTCCTGCTCCACAACTAATTGATTAACATTTGCAAATACTGTTGGAGCTGCTGAAGATTGTAAGACTATCTTTGCATTGTATAAACTCAATCTCCATTGTATTATATAATTGCATAGCACAGGTGTGAGTACTATGTACTAAAGAGTTACCATTTACCGGGTAATATGTCTTGCATTGACTTGAATCTGCCCTGGCGGCTGTGAGTATGTCATGCTCACTCAAATGTTTCGCTGATGGTGGCGCGTGTGTTGGATCATTTAGCTCCCTTCAAAATGGTTGAGCTGAATGGTGCTAATCCATGCGTCATGTTCGTGAACGGGCGCCGTCAGTTGGGACTGGTCATCTCTTAGCTGCCAGGGCTTATTTTTTATTTTTATTTTTTGAATTGTTCTTTGTTTTATCTTTTTATTACGGACGCTTCTAACATGCACGTCTTTCTACATTGTTCTCACATGTATAATTTCAACATGAATGATGTAACCAATATTTTGTAACAATTTTTTATTTAAAAGAGTGTCCGTGGAGTTTCTTGCCCGTTCTTCTCCATAGGTACCTACTACGCTTTGGAATGGGCAACTAGCTTCATACCTATTTCTGACTGACCGATTCCTTGACAATTCAAAAGTGCCTGTAAATGGTTTAATTGAAATAAATGCTTTGAGTTTGAGTTTGAGTTTGATGTGGGATGTGGACTCAGCGATCATTGTGCCGATAGTCGTATCAGCCAATGGCTTAATTGCCAAGAGCCTCGACCAACACCTAAGGAGGCTCTCGTTGGGCAGCTGGATCAAGGGCTTGATTCAGATAGCGGTACTCCTGGACACGGCTCGCATTGTCAAGAGGTTCCTCTCTCTGGAGCCCTGACTGTAGCTTGGACCCTGTTCCCGATACCGGTGGGCTACTATTTTTATATTTTTAAATGTTTTTATATTTTCTTTATTCTAATATTTAAAAATATAATTTATAAGTATTTCAATGAAATAAAAGAAAATATGTTTTACAAAGAAACTGAAACAATTGACTGTTACTGAAATGTTACTACTCCACAACTGAGTTTATTGAGGACACCACTGACGTTTAGCATTACAATATTACATTATTTTAGTGTATTTTAAATCGAGACAAGATGCACGCAAGATCTAACAAAGAACCTAATAATCTTATACTCAAAACCACGTATACGCGCTATGAACTTGAAAAAGCTAAAACTAATCCTAAAGCCCTCTGGAAAACAATTAAAGAAATTACTAACACAAGCTAAATTAAAACTAGCCCGGTTGAGCTTTTAAAAATATCTGACAACCCTAAATCCTCCATAAATGAAGTGTGCAAATTCTTCACTAATGTATGGGAAAGTATGGCCGCTAACATCATATCTCAGTGCCAAATCTCTAATCAGCCTAGCAGTGTAGTAGCTTTCAAAAGTTAGTGACAACACCTCGCTCTCCCCTAACAACTCCCTAGCGCTTCTGGAGGTTGATGAAACTGAAGTGAAATCTCTAATTCTGCAATTACGCAATGACTGTGCATTAGGTTGGGATGGTATATCGCCCTTATTGTTAAAAATGTGCCGTCAGACACTAACACAGCCTTTAACGCATATCTTCAATAGCTGTTTACAAAAGGGTGTCTTTCCTGCTGCTTTTAAAAGAGCTATTATACATCCAATCCATAAGGCGGGGAGCAGAGGCTGTGTCAACAACTACAGACCCATCTCGGTTCTGACAGCTCTTTCCAAGATACTTGAAAGGATTCTTAGCCGCCGTCTGAATAATTTCTTGGACAAGTACCAGCTCATAGCCAATAACCAATATGGTTTTTGTGCTGGAGTCTCGACCGAAGATGCAGTTCTTGATTTGACGCATTTGGTTGCTGGGAACCTGGACAATAAAACTAAGTGTCTTGGAATATTCCTAGACCTTTCGAAGGCATTCGACACAGTCTCTGTTCCCTTACTTTTCGCTAAATTGGAACAGATTGGTATAAGAGGTATTGCTCTTCAAGTCTTTAAGGATTATCTCAGCAATCGAACCCAAATGACCAAAATAGGTAACTTACTTAGTGATGAGGAACTCATCTCTTACGGAGTGCCACAGGGAAGCATCTTGGGTCCCATATTATTCCTAATCTACGTAAATGACTTGTGCAGAATGACCCTACCTTTGCACATGCTGATGACACAGTTATTATAGTTGATGGGTTAACGTGGGATAGCGTTAAAAATAGCGCAGAATCAGCTCTTACTAAAGTAATTAAATGGCCAGAAAACCGCACCAGACCTTACATTCTCAATAATAGCTCACACCTGCTCACGGCTATCATCTCCATGTCAATGTCGTACACTTACAAGAACTGAGAATGTAAAATATCTTGGTGTACAAATAGACGCAGGGTTACGATGGGATAAGCAGCTTAATGCCCTGACCTCCAGGACTATGAGACTGATACATATTTTTAAGTCTCTTAGAGAAGCGGCTAACCCTGACACTCTGAAAATGGTCTTCTATGCTCTGTGTCAATCTGTAATTGGGTATGGTATGGTATGGGGAGGCGCAACTAAAACCAGTTTAATCAAAGTTGAAAGAGCACAGAGAACTATATTAAAAGTAATGCTACGCAAGCCATACCGCTATCCTACAATACAATTGTACTCGGAATGTAAGGTGCTTACTGTCCGTCAGCTCTTTGTGCTAAGATCGGTACTAAAAAGACACGCTTGCGTCCCTCCTTCTGATCCTAAAAAACGTACCAACATTCCTCCAGGCACACAGCATTAAACATCGTTCGCCAGACACCAATACCACCTCTTAGCGCATATATTTATAAAAAACACACAAAGACCTCAACATCCGCGACCTCAATAGATATCAAGTAAAGTCTAAGGTGACAGAATGGCTACTTCAACAAGACTATTTACAAACCGAGTCCCTACTTGCATACATAGCTTAATAATTATAACTGTTTCTCGCTGCACACTCATAATTACACTCATATACACACCCATGTTTGTACAGACACCCTTACGAGGACCTTGTTAGTTTTAGAACGAACCGAGGACCCTCCAAAAAACTGGTTTAAATACGTCGTTGGCCTTTTTGAATGAGATAGAAAGAGACAGGTGAGTAAATCTATAGTGATGAGCTTATTGGAATAATGCTATCTCAACATTTTTCTGTATGAATTACGGCTATCATACCGAGGACCTGAAATACACAGCTAAATGTGACCAGCGATGCACATACGAGGACTTTGTGTAGGCCAACCGAGGACCCCTTATGTAAGCCCTGCGACGCCCTTCCGAGGACGTATTTTTACACAATATTTCTTATATCTTGTACAAAGTGCGGACGCTGTGTTAGACTTTATATTACTAAACCGAGGACAGTTTTTCGCGTAGAACTTGTACAAAGCGAGGACATGAAAATCTACCTACCTAAACCATTTTACGTGTGAGGTAACTTATTGTAGAACGTTCCGATTTATTTCTTACACACATTTTCTAAAATAAAGTACCAAGCGAGGACGAGTCTTTACGTTTGTCGGCGCTTTCTAAAAGTAACGGCTTAGTTACCATTTTATGCTGATGTTGTACCTAGGGTCGTTTCTTAATGAAGAAACTCTTCAACAGGAGAAAGAAACTATCATCACTTTTAAATTTGGCCAACGCGTTAGGTTTGCGTAGTATAACTGAGATAATAACCAGTTTGTGCCGATGCTGCAGCCAGGGTCATTTCATCATGAGGACACTCCTCAAAAGCTGATAGTATCGTCTTCAAATTTGGCATACTCATTAGGTTTATCTAGTAACACTCAAATAATTACCAGTTTTTGCTGATGCTGCAGCCAGGGTCATTTCCTTATGATGGAACTCCTCAAAAGCTGATAGTATCGTCTTCAAATTTGGCATACGAATTAGGTTTATCTAGTAACACTCAAATAATTACCAGTTTTAGCTGATGCTGCAGCTAGGGTCGTTTCCTTATGACGGAACTCCTCGAAAGCTGATAGTATCGTCTTCAAATTTGGCATACGCATTAGGTTTATCTAGAAACACTCAAATAATTACCAGTTTTTGCTGATGCTGCAGCCAGGATCGTTTCTTTATGACGGAACTCCTCAAAAGCTGATAGCATCGTCTTCAAATTTGGCATACGAATTAGGTTTATCTAGTAACACTCAAATAATTACCAGTTTTTGCTGATGCTGCAACCAGGGTCGTTTCCTTATGACGGAACTCCTCAAAAGCTGATAGTATCGTCTTCAAATTTGGCATACGCATTAGGTTTATCTAGTAACACTCAAATAATTACCAGTTTTAGCTGATGCTGCAGCCAGGGTCGTTTCCTTATGACGGAACTCCTCGAAAGCTGATAGTATCGTCTTCAAATTTGGCATACGCATTAGGTTTATCTAGAAACACTCAAATAATTACCAGTTTTTGCTGATGCTGCAGCCAGGGTCGTTTCCTTATGACGGAACTCCTCGAAAGCTGATAGTATCGTCTTCAAATTTGGCATACGCATTAGGTTTATCTAGAAACACTCAAATAATTACCAGTTTTTGCTGATGCTGCAGCCAGGGTCGTTTCCTTATGACGGAACTCCTCAAAAGCTAATAGTATCGTCTTCAAATTTGGCATACGCATTAGGTTTACCTAGTAACACTCAAATAATTACCAGTTTTTGCTGATGCTGCAGCCAGGGTCGTTTCTTCTTGATGAAAGTCCATAAAAGTCGATAGCGCCATCTTTAAATTTAACATACGCGTTAAGTTTACATAGTTTAACTAAGATAATAACCAGTTTGTACTGATGCTGCAGCCAGGGTTGTTTCCTTATGACGGAACTCCTCGAAGGCTGATAGTATCGTCTTCAAATTTGGCATACGCATTAGGTTTATCTACACTCAAATAATTACCAGTTTTTGTTGATACTGCAGCCAGGGTCGTTTCCTTATGATGGAACTCCTCAAAAGCTGATAGTATCGTATTCAAATTTGGCATACGCATTAGGTTTATCTAGTAACACTAAAATAATTACCAGTTTTTGCTGATGCTGCAGCCAGGGTCGTTTCCTTATGATGGAACTCCTCAAAAGCTGATAGTATCGTATTCAAATTTGGCATACGCATTAGGTTTATCTAGTAACACTCAAATAATTACCAGTTTTTGTTGATACTGCAGCCAGGGTCGTTTCCTTATGATGGAACTCCTCAAAAGCTGATAGTATCGTATTCAAATTTGGCATACGCATTAGATTTATCTAGTAACACTAAAATAATTACCAGTTTTTGCTGATGCTGCAGCCAGGGTCGTTTCCTTATGACGGAACTCCTCGAAGGCTGATAGTATCGTCTTCAAATTTGGCATACGCATTAGGTTTATCTAGTAACACTCAAATGTTTACCGGTTTTTGCTGATGCTGCAGCCAGGGTCGTTTCCTTATGACGGAACTCCTCAAAAGCTGATAGTATCGTCTTCAAATTTGGCATACGCATTAGGTTTATCTAGTAACACTCAAATAATTACCAGTTTTTGCTGATGCTGCAGCCAGGGTCGTTTCTTCTTGATGAAAGTCCATAAAAGTCGATAGCGTCGTCTTTAAATTTAACATACGCGTTAAGTTTACATAGTTTAACTAAGATAATAACCAGTTTGTACTGATGCTGCAGCCAGGGTCGTTTCCTTATGACGGAACTCCTCAAAATTTAATAGCATCGTCTTGGAATTTAGCATACGCATTAGGTTGTAAAACTAAAATAATGACCAGTTTGTGCTGATTCTGGAGCCAGTGTCGTTTCTTCATGAGGGAACTCTTCAACAGTTCATAGCATTGTCTTCAAATTTGGCATATGCGTTAGGTTTATCTAGTAACACTAAAATAACTACCAGTTTTTGCTGATGCTGCAGCCAGGGTCGTTTCTTCATGAGGAAACTCCTCAAGTCGATAGCATCGTCTTTCAGTTTGGCACATGCGTTAGGTTTATCTAGTAACACTAAAATAATGACCAGTTTTTGCTGATGCTACAACCAGTGTCGTTTCTTCATGAGGAAACTCCTCAACAGTCGATAGCATCGTCTATATATAGTTTAACTAAAATAATAACCAGCCAAGGTCGTTCTTTCATGAGGGAACTCCTTTTTTTTGGGTGGGTAATTATCAAATAACTTCTCCCGCTCTGGGCGGAGTGGGAGGGCTGGCGTGTCAGACTCTTACTGACTAAAACCCACCCGTGTTTCTTCAGTTGCCATATTGCCAGAGGCCACGGTATCCCTTTCGGACTTCTCCGCAACCCCGGCAGGCATTGACCCTATCGAACCCCTTCAATTGTGCTGACATCTCTTGGAGGCGTGCGTGGAACACAACGCGCCGTTGTCGACCCGGGCCTGGACCTTATCGGACGGTGAGCAATGGGTGGCTACGGTGGCTGGAAATCAGCCTGCGATTCCTGACGCCCAAGTCGTCTCCTGCGGCGGTTAGACGCGTGAGGGCATGACATTTGCCTCTCCCTCACGCGCTCCGCCTCCTCCTTCGCGAGCATTACTGCTTTGCAGAAGGAGGTGACGGCTTCCCATGCCCTCTCGCTCCGTACCATGGCCTGGACCAGGGCCAGACGCGAGAGATCACTGCCGCCGATCGCCTCCACGAGGACACGGCGATGCTCCGCCCAAGCCCGGCAGTGCTCCACCGTGTCCTCCGGGCGATCCACACTGGTGACACTCGGACGTTTCCTCCCGCCTTATCCGGAACAGGAACCTCCCGAAACACCCGTGTGCGGTGAGAACTTGCGTCAGGCGGAAGGTGAGGACGGCGTGGCGCCTCTCTAGCCGCTCCTTAAAGAGGGGACTTACTGCCGCAATTGTGGCGTGCCCATGAGGGAACTCCACAATTGTTGATAGTATCGACTTCAAAGGCAAACGCGTTTGGTTTATATAGTAAAACTAAAATAATTATTAGTTTGTCCTGATGCTGCAGCCAAGGTCGTTTCTTCATGAGGGAACTCCTCAACAGTTGATAGTATCGTCATCAAATTTGGCATACGCGTTAGATGTATCTAGTGAAATAAAAATAATTACCTTGTTTGAATCGTTTTATAAACTGTTAAGTAAGTTTTCTGCTCATGTTTATCAAAGATGTCGCTGCAACTTGATTATTATTTCAATGAGTATAGCGTTGGTAAAAGTTAGTTAAATAATTCGTTTCAATTTAGAATAAACCTACTTCTATTTCAGTAAAGTTTATGTTGTCTTCTTTACTACGTTCACTTTCTTTATTTTTTTATACTCTTTGTTTGCTTCAAATCTTGGTGCCGACATTTCACGTAGGAAGGCATTTCTACTTTAAATTCTTCATGAAGAGCACATGCATTCAGCTCCCATGACAATACAATATTTTATGGTTCAAATCATAATGTTGTGTAATCTAAGTAGGCACATACTGCAGAAGAAGCCTCCTTATTCCTTGTGCACCTAGTCGCTACTAACGATTTGCTTAAGGATTCAGTGTACAGTACCGGTCATAAGTCCAGTACCAGTCTTACAAAGCTATCGCATCGTAACTCTTCGCACTTGAGACCTTCTTCTAATAAGGCATTTCATACACACACATAAACACCTATTTATTGCACTCTTTCATCATGAACCAAACAGAAAGAGCGCGGTATATAACAGTTTCCCTTACTTCGTAGGCTTATCGCGCCCCGCTGTCTTTTTCTGATTATAGCAATGAGAAAAAGACAGCGAATGTCGAGGAATGAGTAAGTATCTTTAATTCAATATTTTAAACAAGTCAACATAGAAAACATAAAAATTGAAGGTAGATTTGAAATAAAATTTATTTACTGGCTGTAATAGAATCGTATGACGTTGTTGGCTGGTGAACTTAGTTACGAGCGTTTGTGATATTGCTATTAGTGATTTTTAGTGCGAAGATTTTTATTCAAAATGCAAGCTAATATAAATGTTGAAGCTAGGGCGAACATTGTAGCCATGCATAACAATGGATTTAATATATCTGAAATATCCAATGAAACCGGTTTATGTGTAAGTTATTTTCTTGTGATTGTTTTTATTTGTTAATCTCATATTTTATGTGGTGGTTCAAAGTGAGTAATAAGGATTTCTTTATTTTTAGAGAAATACTGTGAGACGTTGGGTGAAAAGATTTGAGGAAGAGGGAAGTCTGAAGAGCCGTATTAGAAGTGGTAGGCCGCCACTTATTCCACCCAGCCTCAGCGACGTTTTATGGTTGGTGAATATGAAACGAATGGTTATAGTCCGACGCGGGCCAACAGTTCCAACTACGTCGAGGTTTTGAGCGACATAATGCTTCCTACTGTGCGCAATGTTTATCCAGTGGATGAAATTGGTGAACTTTATTTTGTTCAAGATAATTGTCCGATACATCGTGCCGGTATTGTTCGTGAGTGGTTTAGTCAGCATTCGGATGTTAAAGTTATTCCGTGGCCAGCGCGATCCCCTGATCTAAAGCCATGAAAACCCATGAAAATGTATGGGGTTTAATGGTGCAAAGATGGGAAGCACGAGACGAAAGATGTCTCGAACAGCTCAGGTCCCATTGCATGGAGTTGTGGGACAGTTTACGTGGCACAGATAGTTGTAGCAATAATGTGGCCTCCATGCGTCAACGTCTTCTTGACTGCCTTAATAATAGCAGAGGTCACACTAAATATTAATAAAAAATATATAAGTAAGTAATATTTAATGATAACAGGGGAATTTAGGGATACACTGGCCATCATAGTAATAAGTTAGTTAATAATTATTATAAGATTGTAGGACTGAGGTTAAGTTTCAATCTTCTTTTCTTTGAGAAAATGAATAAATTAAGCTATAAGTAACCTCAATAAACAATAGGTAAGATCCAATTTTATTAGCAACCAAAAATGATTTATGAACAAATTACAAATTATTTTTTTCAACGTTTGGTATATCGTTCTTATTATGTTTTAAAGGTTAATAATAACAAAATAAATATCCCTATGTAAAATTGTGTTTTTTTTATTATTATTAAATTATCTATTATCCCTACTTTATTTTTACCTTCCGTAACATAATTATAGTCATTGTAAATTGACGAGATTCAAATAATTGAACTCTGACACGAAAACGAGAAAAACAAAAAGAGTCGAGAGCTCGCACTGAGGTTCGAACCTTCACCATTCTCATGCACACACAACTATACCGACCTACTCTTGCGATCCTGCCATCTTTACATATAACTACTTTGTTGAATTTTAGCATTGCTTTTAAATAGGCGCTGTTGTCGATAATTAATTATGAAGAAAACAAGTATAAGTAGGTGACCACACATTCATCTGACCAACCAACATCGCTCTTTCGTAGTTGTGCCCTACGCTGTGTGCGCGTTAGGAACTGTCTGCATTAAAACATCACACACACAGAGATAGGCGCAGACCTGGCGCGCAGGCAAATATGAACATTCCGGTGGCACTCCATTTATGACCGTTGACTGTACCTTCAATTTTCTCTTCCATAATTGTATTTAAATGATAGCACATAATTCGTCTTGTACACACGAGGAAAACTGTCTAAGCGAGGACTAGAATACACACTGTTCGGAAAATCTAGCAAACCGAGGTCTTAAATACACATTGTTTGGAAAAGCTACCTTACCGAGGTCTTTTGTGTTAAAGTTAACACAAAAGTCCTCGGATAATACAACCAACGTGAAATGAATGTAAAGACGCTGTGTATGAGGCGACAGTGGCGCCACCTGGTGGATACACAATGCGTGTGTAAGATTATGAAAAATCTTGATCAAACCGAGGTTCAGACCACTTTTTCTTATTAAGTATACAGAAAGGCTCAAAATCGCTTGCAGAATACGAATCTTTGGTCAAGTCAAACCGAGGACCCTCGAAAAGGTCCTCGCTTTGAAAAGGTCCTCGGTCGTGCCTTGTGTATTCATACGCACGTCCTCGGATGGTACTTAAAACAAACACATGGGTGTGCAGTTACATACATTCACACATTCACACACACTCTCCTACATTCTTGAGTGGCACTCCCCTCTCCTCCTTTTTAGAATAATTAAATGTTTAGGAAATACATACTATACCTATTTAAGCAAGAAACATACAAAAGTAATTTATTTTATAGACACATACATGGCAACTGACACACTTCACAAACCAGTTTTTGATTATTTTATGTGATACCATATAGCTGATCATTGTCTCTTAAGATACAGGTCACCCTAGTTTAAGAGGCAGGGTTCACCCAATTCATGTACAGACTCTGTGGTCACAGCATAATTATGTAATACCTGTCTTTACTTTTATGCCAAGCAGTTGTAATCCATCTTTTACCTAATTTTGAACCATAACAACAATAATGTATTTTCGTCTGTAAAATATCTGAAAATAAATAATCTTATTATTATTTGACATTGGTAAATGTGTGTTAGTACGTAAGGATTTGTGTGTTAGTATGTAAGTAATTGAGTTATTTTTCTGAATTGTCACCGTTTTGAGATTTGAAATAAAATAAATACTGTCAAACACCGTATTCTAATGTAACTTGAAGTGTCACTTTAGTAATGCAGAATAAAATACACACAGATGAATGATGAAGGACAAAATATAAACATGAATAATATTAATACAAGGTGTGATGTGGCTAGGCTGTGTGCGGTGAGGGAGGGGCTGAGGGTGAGTCGTGAGGCGCAAGCGGGCGGCGCTACTTACTGCACAGCTCCGTCCGCACTGCGCGCAAAACACACAACCACGCACGTCAGTACATCATACAGTAGGCGAGTAATCATGTCACAGAGTTGCCGCGCTGCGTCGGCGCTCAGCGCGGCCGGCCAACCATTACACAGTTACAGTCTGTAGCGCTATGCGAGTTGTAATCATTACAGCTCAGATCGACGGGACCAGGGTGACTGTTCTGTTCGACAGAGGAGTGTAAAATGGTCTCTAGCTATCTCCCTTTTAAGGGTTCCGTAGCTCAAAAGGAAAAAAACAGAACCCTTATAGGATCACTCGTGTGTCTGTCTGTCTATCTGTCACAGCCGATTTGCTCCGAATCTAATGGACCGATTAATAGTACACCTAAGTATTTCTATGACCCAAACACGGACGTGTAACATAAATAAATGAATTTTGAATATAGGGGTCACTTTTAGGGAGCAAATAAGTAAATTTAAAAAAATAAGTTTTGCAAACTGTACTGTGTGACATATGAAAGGGCTTGTTGTGAGGATCTAAATTTTTAATAATTTTTAAAATAAATACTTTGAAAGACATTTAAGAAAATAGATGAAAACCGACCATTCCCGTCTTATCTCCGAAACTACGGAGCCTACAATTTGGAAAAAAAATAAAGAGAACGGTTCTTTACTCACAGATTACAGGAAAACCTATAAGAAATCTATAGTCTTAAAATAACATGGTAAATCTCTCAATATTCTGCGTACAAACTGACATTTGCCGTTGGAATGTATAGGAGACCATGTTTTTCAACTACAATATTAAGTTTGTTCTTGGGATAAATTCATCCCAACTACGGAACCCTTCATTGTGCGTGGTCCGACACGCAGTTGGCCGGTTTTTTTTATAAAAGGAAGCTGAAAGGTTTTTGTGACAAAGGGTGCTCGTCTGCTCTGGACATAAGTCCATTAACCCTTGAACCGTTTTTTCATATTTTAGGAGTATAAGGAGCGCGGGCCGGTGCCGACGAACAGATGCAACACACAACCCGACATAGTATTGATGCATATCGTGCTGCAGGCCTCCACTGCTCACAGCGTTACAGTAAACATAGTGCATATATAGATAATAATAAGTATGAAGTATACTTATATAACAAGGATAGTCGTAACACTAACAGTCAACTGAACTGATATTAGTATGAAGTATTCTTATATAACAAGGATAGTCGTAACACTAACAGTCAACTGAACTGATATTAGTATGAAGTATACTTATATAACAAGGATAGTCGTAACACTAACAGTCAACTGAACTGATATTAGTATGAAGTATTCTTATATAACAAGGATAGTCGTAACACTAACAGTCAACTGAACTGATATTAGTATGAAGTATTCTTATATAACAAGGATAGTCGTAACACTAACAGTCAACTGAACTGATATTAGTATGAAGTATACTTATATAACAAGGATAGTCGTAACTCTAACAGTCAACTGAACTGATATTAGTATGAAGTATACTTATATAACAAGGATAGTCGTAACACTAACAGTCAACTGAACTGATATTAGTATGAAGTATTCTTATATAACAAGGATAGTCGTAACACTAACAGTCAACTGAACTGATATTAGTATGAAGTATTCTTATATAACAAGGATAGTCGTAACACTAACAGTCAACTGAACTGATATTAGTATGAAGTATACTTATATAACAAGGATAGTCGTAACTCTAACAGTCAACTGAACTGATATTAGTCTCAATGTAATGAAGGTGTGAGGTATTAACATCGTTGTGACTATTAGTCCCTTATACTGAAAGTGACACAGTACCTACATCTCATAGATGGCGGGTGACGCGCCAGGCGGCCAGGCGGCCAGGCGGCTCACAGTACTCGGCGCCCGCGCTCCCCGCCACCCACTGGTCCCACCACGCACTGTGTAGGGTGACACTGACAATACGGTAGGGGATACTTACTATCTGACTTGCCGCTGCTGAAGTCGGTGCTATGCGTCTTGTCTCCCATTCCGCTGAATGTGAAGTCGCCCTACAATACATACATACATACGCACCGGTCAGTCAATGTTAATGGAACAAACAGTTGTGCAACACACGAGACGAAACATACACTCATATATAAGAAGGTGGCCCCACACGTCTTCTCTTCGCTAGAAACTGATAGCCACACATTGCAACATGTATGGGCGCGCACGCTTGCCGTGCAGGTGGTCCGCGACTACGTGTATGCGTGCAGGCCAAGTGGACTGTTATGCAGAGCTGCATTTATTTCGTTGGCGACAGTTCACAGGTGTGAGGGGTACTCGTGCTGATATCATGTTATGATTTTTAGACATTCTAGACGACTTGAAATGGACGGCTAATTTGAAATGACGAGTTTAGATAATGTTTTTTTTTTTAATCATTATGAGATATCGATACCCATTATGTCTGTAAAGTCTCGCTAACAAGCCAATGTAACTTGTAGTTTTAGGGAAGGAGAAGACCGCGAGGGTTGCTCACTCGACGAGAAAACAAGAGAATGTAATGTGTCATGTAAGAAATGCAAACCATATCGTAAGCTATAGTCTCATTCTATCAACTACGTAGGACGAAATAAATACGAATTAATGATTAAAAAGTGTAAATTTTAATTGAATTAAACAAACCCTTTCCAGCTGGACAAAACACCAAATTAAAATTAGAGCAGTAACTTGTTTAGAATTAACTGAAATGTGTTTACACGTAATTGACATAGATACTTTCACTTTCAGAGTAAAAAAAAATAACAAAGCATTTAAAAAAAAATCAGGACTTAATATTCCCTGAGACTGAGTATTTTAAATGAGTGTCTTTATAATATAAATATGTAACAGGTGTGATATAAAAGAAAGGTATAAGTCGTCGTAGCCGGCTTCGCGCAGCGACGCGCGACGCGGACAGTGCAACCAGACCGCGGCCGACCGACGCGGAGGGAGGATATCGACCGATCCACTGTATTATATGGCATGGTTTTATTTATAGGATCACGATCATCGATGGATCATAGAGCGATTGTTTGGGGCGATCAATATCAACAGGTCGACGTCGATCTCGTTGCATCTATATCACCAAGACAATGCAGGAGATTAACGTCACATGTAAACGGTTCAGTGGACTATAGTGACGTTTATTTTATTGGGAACCAAAATCATTTGATTTGTGCGGCATGCATGGCTCATGAAGCAGTTTAGTAGTACAATCTCGTGCATTGTCCTGCTGTGTGTGCTGTGTACTAGTGCGAGTACTCACGGCGGTGGACGAGGAGAAGGTGTGCGAGCGCGGCGCGAGCCCGTAGCCGGGCCGCGGCGCCGCGCGCAGCGACGACACCACTGCAACCAGCCACTGTACTGCGCCTGCCCTAGCCCCTAGCCCCCTAGCCCCCTAGCCCCCTAGCCCCTACGACTAGCCTACCGCGACACCGGCCGAGCACTGATCGCCGCCCAGTGTCACTAAACTATTATTTAAATATACGTCAGCCCTGGTAGCACGAGCGATGTTTGAACGCGTTCTGGATTTTCGTGTCGATTGTCGTGTTAAAAAATCGCCCGTGCAGTCCTGGGCGCAGTGTGTTCAAACGCAGATGTAGAACCTTCGGCAGCGACCGCCGATCGACGCGTTCGCTCGGGCGCAAGTCGTGTCGGATGTGTCGTGTGTCGTGTGTCGTGTGTCAGTACTCACGTGGTGTCGGCGACAGAGCGCGGCGGGCAGCGTGCTGGAGCGCAGGCCGCAGCCGGGCCGCGGCGCGCCGTGCAGCACTACACACACACAGCTATAGTACGCACACGCGCTCCCACCGTACACACGTACCGCATGCCAGCAGTTGGCCCGACCACACGCACAAGCAGACTACCGGTTCCGGTGAGTTTACTATCTATACGTGTTCCTTTTGATTTCCCAACTCTAGGGTAGTAATGAGACCATGGCAAAGAATCAACTGCCATGTTTTTTTTTTCATATTTCACACATAACATAACATAACATCACGCCTGTAATCCCCGAAGGGTGCGGCAGAGGTGTACCTATAGTACACCCACATTTCGCCCAAGTAATAAATAGGTGGCGAGGCTTTTGCCTGTTTTTGTTCATACGAATAATTCGACAAAGTCCCGATTATTTATGTACAACACCCTTACGTATTTTTTTTTTATACAGCATATTTTTTCCATAAAAAAATATGACATCGTCGTATTATTATAGCTTTAAATATGAATGATTGGTTAAAATGAAAATGATTTACTCGTACATATCAATGAAACTCAATCCATACGTCGAGAGTCTACTGTTATTGTTATCTTCGAAACTATGTACTTTTGAAACACTTGTTCTTTTAGTATTATTTTTACTTATAGCATATAAGTTATGGGATTACCTTAGAGTTATGGGACATCAAAAGAAACACGTAAATATTTTCAGAAAAATTCTGTTTCAATTTTAGAGTTCCGTACCCGAAGGGTACCGAAGGGTACCGAACGGAAGCCTATTAATATGCCTCGGCTGTCCGTCCGTCCGTCTGTCAGCGGTATCTCATGAACCACAATAGGTGGACAGTTGAAATCTACACAGATTATGTATTTCTATTGCCGCTATGACAACAAATAATAAAAAATAATACAATTAAAAGGGGTACCCAAGTACCTCTACAATAAACGAGATTGAGATGAAAAATATACTTCGTTTAGTATTTTAATTTAACTGAACTAAAAAACCGGCCAAGTGCGACTCGGACTCGGACTCGGACACGAAGGGTTCCGTACCACCGTACCACCGGCCAAATATATTTTACTCTCAGTCTTCTACTGGATAAGAGTAACGAAAACTTTAAAGAATTTCTTCTGCCGTATTCATAACAGTTGAATAATGTTTGTTATTGTTTTTGTATTTGTTGTTTGTAAAATTAAATAATTCGATGGAGTGCGTGTACGTCAGCTCAACTCACATAGATCATAACAACTTGTAACGTCAATGTTTGACGTCGATGATGTGCACTCAAACTTGTGTCTCTCACACGAGATCATAATAATGATTTAAAAAGTACAAGTACAATGGTATGCTATTGTTTTATTAATTAAATGAATGACTCACTTGACTGCACATCGTCTACGATATGATGCACTCGCACAGTTTCTATTTTTTATTATTTTATTGATACCGTGCTGAAATACTGTCATCAAATATAATTTCATGGGAATTGTATGGTGACGTAAAACTGTGCGCGTGCTCCGACATGCACCATGCAGCACAGAGGCGCAACATAACGGAAACATTGCTCATCGCCTCACCGTCAGGGACAGCGCTGGGCAAGTTATACCATACTTATAATATGTGCTTAATAATCATATGAAGCTTATCAATAAATTTATTTGTTTATAAATATAGATACAAGCGATAAAATATACATACTATAGTCATACGTAGCGACATATTGAATGGTGACGAGATCAGCGGTGGGAACATGGAACTAGCCGCGGAACATGCACAAGTTAGTAAGTTTAACGACTGTGACTCAGCACTCGCTACAAGACGTGAGCTTTGAGGTTGAGGGACGCTCAATGTCCATTTCTCAGAATATCTCTTTCGCAAAATAACCACTTCGCAAAATGTCCCTAATTCCCAATGTTCAGCCACGAGCATAAATATATTACTATGACTTTCTGGGCAATAATATCTGATTGCATGATTCATCCATTAATATATGACTGCATATATTTGTGATAATTTGTGGAAGGCACAAGTGGCAGCACAAATATGTGACTTCGAAGGAACACCAAAACTATCTGGTGACACAACCGATGCCAAAACACAACCTTCGTTTTTGTTTACACTAAACCTCTTAAGGGGTCATTATACTCATCATTATGAACAACTTTCACTATGGGATAAACGCTGAAATCACGAAAAGGAAAACCCCTACATTTTGACGAGATATGCGAACATAAATGTAGAGAACAGCAGATTTTTTTTTCGCAATTTCAGCGTTTGTCCCAATACTTTTTAAAGGACCTTTCCAAAGATACAATGGGATAGGCGAGAAAAAGAAAGCATCCCCACTTTAAGTGTAGGGGACTTACCATACAAATATAATATTTTACCACTTGCCGACCAAGTGGTAAAATGTTATATTTGTATGGTAAGTCCCCTACACTTAAAGTTAAGATGAATATGTATGCCACAGATATAGATATACCTAGATAACGCAAGAGCAACTACTTCGCGTGCCATTTTCGTGCCCAGCTTACGTACAATAATCGTAAGCTGCCACTTTCGCGCTCAGTCTGCATCGGTGCCACGCTTGTCGGAAGTCAGTAAAAAAATTGAAAATGGTTAATTACGCTGTTATAAATTGTAAAAACTGTGCAAATGCGAGGAGAAAAAATAAAAGAAACGTTTCCTAGTGCTTGTGACGTCATAGTAGGTAGTCAAAAAATGGCACGCTTGGTTTTCATACAGATCGTGATACTTGCATTATCTAGGTCTATCTATATCTGTGATGTATGCCCATGCCAAATTACAGTTTTCTAGTACTAAAAGTTTCTGAGCTAAGCCGCGGACAGACACACAGACGGACATGGCGAAACTTTAAGGGTTCTTTGTTGACTACGGAACCATTTTGCATCCGGTAGACATTTTGCGAAGTGGACGTTCTGCGACTGAGCCGTTTCTAGCAAATCTAGTCTCATAGTTGTAACAACAAACATAGTTGTACGCAACATGGTTTTGTGTTGCTGACAACACACGTTGCTGTGTCGCTGTCGCAGGCAGGAATAAAAACATTGTTGCAACATTAAATGCTACCAAAGATATTTTTAGCCAGTTTTGCTCCACTTTCGTTTTCCATGAATGCGTGACTTCACAAAGCTCATGCTGGTCGCGAGGACTGCGGCGTATTGCATGTAGTACAAGACACAAGCGCAACAGTAACACACAGTGTAATGCAACAAGCTGCAGCAACACGCCTCTAACTGCGCCGCGACGACGCCGGCGCGGACAAAGAGCCGAGATCTGGGATGTTTTTGATATTATGAAATTGTTGGGAAGCTCGACTTTACAGCAGCAGTCTTCGAACTATTTAGGGAATAGTCACGCTGAGTGGTAGATAGCGTTTAATAAGCTGTGCTATTCACTAATGATAACTACACTGGAAAAGGTGATCCAGGATATATTACAAGTGTGTAGCTTAATAATAATATGATTTAGCAACCATAACATTCAGTTACTAATACCCAGATCACGGCCAATGAAAATCCAGTTTTATTCAGGGAAACTGCGAGGAATCGCAATCTGTGGCCAGCAGCGACATGTCCCGGGCGTCGTGTACAGAAGCGCGTGTAGCGAGCGAGTGCGCCTCACCTGTCCGCCGCCTGCGCCTCGCGTCAGCAGTGTTGCGTCTTGTGACCTCGTGTGTGCTCTATCCACTCAAATAGTGATTCCCAAGCGGCGTATGCGATGCACATATTTAACGTAGCTATTCACTTTGCTGTATCGACATGAGATGACCATATCATCTCGCGAGTGTACGTCGGCGGTGTACGTCGGCGGTGTACGTCCGGCGACACGCGCTCGCGGTACTTTTGGAAGAGCGGCACTATTTAAGCGGATGGACTTAACGTTATCTTACCTCCACGACAGTGAACAATGCCGACGTTCGAACTAGTGTCTTCAGAGATTGTAAATAAATTGTTATCATATGAAAATAATATGTAATGAAAGACAAAGCGCTGATGTGTTACCAAGACCATTACTGCATATATAGCGCGATCAATAAACGCGCATACTATCTAACGGCTTGTCAAAGGCTCAAACTACGAAATGTGTACGTTACTCTTGAAACTGTGTCTGATGGGTAATGAACTCTACTTGTGTAGACATAGAGTATGTATTGGTAGGAAACAGCAGCGTCGAGAGTAAGGCAGTGTGTGAAGTAGTTGATGTGACTCACCGTCGTCTGTGTAGTACGTGTACGTGTGTACTGCAACAGACTGAATGTTAGCATCGTGCGAGCGAGACAACAATACGTCCAGTATACTGGACCATCGCTTTGTCCTTCATATACATACCGACAAACACAAGTTCATAGAGCACTAATGCAATCGAAACTGCAAACTGAACCATTTCTTTAACAACACAACTATGCAGATTTGTTAAAATATTTACAGGTGAAGAATTCTCTGTTATCGCGAATAAAACTATGAACCGATGTGTTTGATGAGAGCAACAGCGCGGTATCGATTAGTATGAGCACCGGTGTTAGAACAAGATACCGCGCTTGTGCAGGTTAGTGTGTGGCAGCCAGCGAACACGACGCTCGTGGACGAGACGGTCGCATAGCGGTTAGTAGCCGACGGGGACACGTCACACAAGTTACGAGTATGTACTATGCGTAGGGTCCTTCCAGTTATTCTAATGAGACGGTGCGATCACGCCGCCAGTCGCTATTTTAAAAGAAAGCGTACATTATTTGACACGAATCACGCAAACACTTTAATTTTTTAATTTAGTAAAATTTGCTATTTTTCATTTCGTTTTTTGAAGAAATAAGTCGTACAAAGGCAGGTAGACTGGCGACGTTCGCAGTGAGTAGGGCTTGGGGGCGGGGCGAGCTACGTATAGGACGTCCACGGGCACTACGTCGCGCGGCCACTCACTCTAGTACATCTTACGTGTATTATATTATGTAAAGTATAAGTCGTGGACCACTGGGAGAGAGTTAGTTACCGCACGGCGAGAGGTGAACAACCTGTACGTATATACAGCATGTTTACCGCAATTTTAATTAGTAAAATAGAGTAGTTACAGGAAGTTATTCGCCTTTCAATGTATGCGGCAGACTCGGGTGACATCGCAACATATTGAGTGTTGTCGCCCCGCGATCTGTCGCGCACATTGAAATGGTTTCGTTCAATTCCAAAGCGATTTCCTTGTAGAATATCAATTCAAATGTTGAAATAAATGTTAGTTAAGGGGGTTATGTTAAGGTAGCCCGGTAAATTCAAATTTTCTTACGTTTTTCAAATTTGCAGGTCAGTGTTAATATGTTTCGCGAGAGAGTGGTAAGTATTGATGATTTGAATGATTAAAATTCTGTAAATACATGGTTGTCTAATTATAATTTAATTAACAAAAACTCTACCTTTCTAACTGACATGCAAATTGCAAAGAAAGGTAAGAAAAATTGAATTTCGCGAGCTACCCTGACACTCGCCTTAAAAGATTCCTTTCAATGTCAGGTTTAGAAAATCGCTGGAGACGTTCTCGAGGCGCACGTGTTCGGCTTACCGTTGTAGGTGGGCACGTGGTCGTCGCGCGGGTCGTAGAAGGCGACGTCCGTGTGCGCGCGCTGCTCCCGCGAGCGCGACGGCGACGCGCCCACCGGCGACGAGTAGCGCAGGCGCGGCAGCGGCTCGCGCGACGCGCTCGGCGTCCTGGCGGCGGCAAACCACACACGGGTTATGGCAAGCGAACGTCTAGCCGGGTACTAATATTGTACTCCATTTCATTATAACCTGCTGGTCGATCATGAAAACAATATGCGAAAACAAAAGTGCAAACAAAAACATTGAAAACTATACTCAACACACAGTCGCTAGTTTGATTCTCAAGACCCCAATATAAACTACTTTCATTTTTTTCATTTGGTTTAAATAGGTCCTTATTTTAATATTTTGTTTATCTTTTATATAGAATCTTTTCTTTTAGATTTTGTGAATGTGAGAACGTTGTAGGCTGTAGAATTGTGGACCATTTTCTATTTTACTAAGTACCTGGTACTTGCTGATGATAGGCCTACACTGTCCTCCCATACCTATTAAAACTGTAATTTGAAAAAATTGTAGAAACCATTTATTTTGAAAAGAGTAACCGTGGAGTTTCTTGCCGGCTCTTCTCTATAGGAAGTGACCATTTGGAACCGTGCACCTAGCTTCTGACGTTTCATAAGTGCCCTTGTAGGTTTATGTGAAATAAAATATTTTGAATTTTAATTGAATTTGAGTCAGTAGCGTATACACGAGGGCTCTCCACTACAGAGGCACCTGTAACTGGGGCTATCGTTTGTGTGCTCACCAGTTGGCGTCACTTTTATCTGCTACTAGCTTCTGCCCGCGTCTTCGTTCGCGTGAAAATCGTAGACATCACAATATACTACAATAACAGCCACATTTTATAAAACTTCCCAGTATACTATGTTTGTAGTTTTGTTCTCAGCAGCCAAAATAGACTGGGTGGGTCTGGACGGGTGACGCGGGAGCAAGCGACGTACAGTTGTCCGTGTGAGAAGCAGCTCGTCCTGAGGTCGACTCGCGCAGCCTTTACTAGCAATTTCTCATTGCTTGCGAAGATTGTCGTTTTAATTGATTTAATGAACGCCGTTGAGTATCGAACTTATAACCAAAGGTTTGCAAAGCAGTTGTCGAACCGATAAGCTATTTGCTTTATTGAAAGTTGACTAAAATAGCCGTTCTTATACAAATTTTAAAAGATTTTTAGCTTATCCACCTTTGAAGGCCGATTACAACGAATAATAGCCAGTTCAGTACAAACTTTTTGTTTTGGATAACTTAGGGACCTGCATAGTTTTAAAGTCAGCTAGAATCGATTGAAGTTTAAGTTTAAAACAGTCTATCCAATTAAAAAATCACTGCTATCGATACCTTTTTGAGTAACTTGCAGGAATGTTAGGAATTTTATTATATTGAAAGTAATAATCAAGACGATAATGCCACAAAAAAAAAACTGAATAATACGCACTACAAAAAATTATAATTATGAATTTTTGAAGCTCCACTGGCAGAACACTTGAAAGAAATTACAAAAAAAAATATACTCGAAAACTAACAAAAATCGCGTTATGACGTTACTACTTTGAAATCGCGAAAAAAACAACTGTCCCGTACAGTTAGAACAGTTAGTTATTAAACTTTAGTATGGAACAGCCGTTTTTTTTGCGATTTCAAAGTTGATCCCGTAGTAAAAGTTATTCAGTTCGATGGTCTAAAGCAACTCTTAAAATCTGTAAGGTTAATTTTGAAACATCTTATACAGGGAGGTTTTTGAGATGGGGCAGTAAGGACCTTAACCGTTGTAGCTACAAGAGAACGGGCTTAGGAGACTGGTCTTAACTTTTTGAGCAATTTTTATCTGCATTTACAGATTTTGAAAAGTTTAGTCAGCAAGGGGCAAATTACAAAAACTTTTTTTGTTGCCAATCGATCCTGTTTCTTATAAGGATCAAAAAACTCTATTGGACCAACTGAGGTTTGAGTACTAGAAAAATCAAAAATCGCAAAAATCTTTTCCTTACATTTCGTAGGAAATGAGAGGTCAACCTACTTCTCAAAAATCCACTCTGTATTATATGTACACTTACGCGCAAAAAAATCGACCCACCCTGTAAGTTTCGATTCGAAACACAATATATAAAAATTAAGATCAGAGAAACAAAAACTAATAATGTAATTTTAAGGTATGTTTCATAAACTTTATTTGCACACTTCAATAAACGGGATGTTGATGATATTGACTCGTTTATTCGGACACCCTCATTTCTCATTACACGCTTTTTTTAAATAACGCAATCTCAGTGACATTGCATTGTGTTAAAAGTTAATTTATTCAATACTTGGTTATTTTACTGATTTAGTGACCGTTTACCTTGAGTTTAACTGTTTTTAATCTCTGTGAAAATGGATACTACTCCGTCATAGTGCGCTCTAGTTGTAGCACTAAGCCAGGCTGGATTGAGTCAGCGCGTCGTGGCCAGACGTCTTCACCTAAGTCGACCAGCAGTATGACGAGTGTACCGAAGGTTCTTAGAGACTGGGAGCTTCAATAGACAATCAGGTTCGGGAAGAAATCGGTCTACTTCAGAACGAAATGATCGATTTATGGTTTAAGAAATCGACATTTGACTGGTGGTCAGTTGCAACAGCAACTTCGTAATGTACGCGGTGTAGCTGTAAGTGAATGGACTGTACGACGGAGACTTGCAGAAAGCGGATTGCATCCTCTCAAACCCGCTAATGGTCCAAAATTAAACCGCGCGCATCGCCAATCGCGGCTTTGATTTGCTCGTGCTCACGTCGATTGGACACTCGAACAATGGAAGGTCGTGCTGTTCTCGGACGAGTGTAAAATCAGTCTTCATGGAAATGATGGGCGCAGGAAAGTTTACCGAAGAGAGGGAGAACGATTTGCACAGGCTTGTATTGAAGAACGAGTGGCTTTTGGAGGAGGTTCGTGGACTGTTTGGCGCGGAATTAATTTGAAAGGAAAAACGGATCTTCAGTTCGTATCCGGACCTCGTCTAGGCAATCTGAATGCACAGCGATACATCCAGGAGGTGCTAGAACAACATGTTTTGCCATACGCCGGATTTGTAGGTGAGGGTTTCACGCTAATGACAACGCCCGACCACATACAGCCACGATAGTTTTCCAGTACCTACGTGAGGTGGAAATTCCTGTTATGGAGTGGCCAGCAAGGAGCCCATGAACAGCTGAAGAGAAGGGTCCGGGCCAGAAATCAGCCCCCAGAAATCCTCCAGGAACTAAATATGGTTATTCAAGAGGAGTGGGAAGGTCCATAAAAAACATTAATAAGGTCCATGAAAAACAGGATGGAAGCTGCAATAAGAGCACGTGGGGGGAATACAAGCTACTGAACAAAGTATTCTTTAGAAATTTAATGCTTTTTTAGATTTTTACTTTCAAAATTATTCATTAAAAAAATTAGCAATTCTAATCGTCTTTGTTTTTCTGTCTGTAGAATCAATAAACCAAAATCTGTTACACTAAAAACTGGTTTATTGTAATCTTAGACTGACATTTAACAAACAGTGTGAAAAGTATTCATTTCAAAGTATTCAAGTATTCATTATTTAATTTTAGTTTTTTATTTATCGTGTTCTTAACGAAAGCGTACGGGGGTGGGTCGATTTTATTGCACGCAAGTGTATGTCATGATTGACTGCTTAGCTCCATAAAGGTATAGCGTGATGGTAATCATTTAAAAGGTTAAATCTTTAACTATCTAACTTACAATTTACGGTAAACTAGAGAAGAGATCATCTCTTCTTTCAGATTACAGGTTTAACCTTTTAAATGATTACCATCACGCTATATCTTTATGGAGCTAAGCATTGACCTTATTAATTTACTATGAGGGATGAGCAATATTGATTGCTCATCCCTCATAGCAAATCGCGTAATAATTTCGTACAGACTGACCAGACATAGCGAATACCTATGCAAAATTTTAACAGAATCCATCCAGTAGTTTTTGCGTGATACTGGAACATATATTTAGACAAACAGACAAAAATTCTAAAAACTATATTTTCGGCATTACAATCGATCCGTCTGAGCTCGTTTTTCAAAAATATTCAATGTACAGTTCTGACTTCGCTACGATTCTTAACCAGTCAAAAGTAAAGTAAAAAGATGTTTTGGACATGTTTAAGTATCCATAATTTCATATAGTTTATTTTATTACATTTTAAAACTTCAAATAAATATTTCCGTTTCCGTCCGTTCCTAAAGTTGGCAAGCATGTAGCGGACAAATATTATTCTTCCTCCGAGTGCTAACAAATCCTAACTTGACACTTCAATCTTAAGTCATAATAAATCAGGAATCAATAACCAATCTTTACAACAAATCAATCTGCCTAGCATTTTCTCAACTATGTTGGGGTCGGCTTCCAGTCTAACCGGATGTAGCTGAATACCAGTATTTTACATGGAACGACTGACTATCTGACCTCCACAACCCAGTAACTGGGTAATACGATACCCCTTGGTAAGACTGGTTGTCAGACTTTCGGGCTTCTGACAACCCGTAACGACTGTCAAACCACGAATGACAGCCCGGTATGTAAAGATGGTCACACATCCACGGACCAACCCCGGCAAGCGTAGCTTAACCTAATGGATCGACCCGTGCGGCTGTTATTATTTAGCCACGAGCTCCTCTCCTCCCACACAATCTTTATAACAATTATGGATAATTTGTAAAAAAAATCCCCAAAACAATGAAAAACAGCGAAAGTTGACATTTCTATAAGTAGAGACCTTACCTACAGTAACGCCTCTAGCGGCGAATACAAGCGCGATAGCCGTCCGCGTCGTTAGTTCCGCACAATTTCCGCAACACAGTCTACACCAATGAAAGAAATAACCAAAGTATATCTCACCTGCTTGCATTTCTAGGATCTAGATTCTGTTTTTTCCATTGTTGAAGTTTTTCACGCTCTTTTACTTCTTTAAGGAATACCTGAAACATAAAAAAATCTCCTCAGAATCCAATAAATCTGTATCTGCTCGTGTGAAACATCGACCTTTAATATCTCCGTAACCATAAGGTTACCAGATAATTATGGCCCAATACGACAAAAAATGTGTACGGTCAGGGAGCCCGTCAGGAATGAAGTTCCTTCTCACGTATGATTTAAAACAAAAACAATATTTTCGCAGCTGCCATCTTGGATTTACATTTTGACCTCACTGTTCACTTTAGCATCCTCGAAAACTATGAAAACGACACCCATGACGAAAAATTTGAAATTTTTCTCAACCGTCATCTTGGGTTTTCATTTTGACTTCACTATCGGCTTTAACACCCTCGAAAACCATGAAAACGACACACAATGAAAAATTCGAAAATTTCGCCATCTTGGTTTTTTTAACCAAATTCACACTCTATTTCAGTCTCTTTCTATTATATATAATAGAAAGAGACGGAGAGAGAGAGTCACATGGAGGGGCATAACGCATTTTCGTTACATGACGATTCTACCAGTTTACACCTACCGCAAGCCACGTTAAATAACTTCGTTCTAAAAATATCAGAATAACGAAGAATATAAGTGACGCTTGGCTTCCTTTTGCGCCCCCCAGTGACGATGGACCTTAACAAGGTGGCGCAGACACTGCTGCGGAAGGCGGAGACCTAAGCCCAGTCTCGGACTGCGATAGGCTGCGGTGATCGATTGATTGGTGTACCTGCGCGATGCCGGTCTCGATCTTGGCCAGCTCGCGCTCCTCGCGGCGCAGCTTGGGGTCGACTCCGTTGCCGTTGACGTTGCCATTCATCTTGCCGTCCGCCTCGTCGTCGCTGTCGCCCACGCCCTTGTACGTGTCCGACCAGCGGCGCCGACGCTCTGCAACGTTACAAACACGTCATACATTACACATTCTCAACAGAAGTTACGGCATTCCAAAGAAAAATATTCACTTCGGGAATCATTGTCTATCTTTGGAAATACAAATGCGTTATGGTAAGATCTAATATAGAGCTGTTACAACTATAGAAGTAATTGCCTATTTTGTATTACCATGTTTACAAAATTGTAGATTAACAACTCTATGCAATTCCAATGACATAGTACCTCAATGACAGAGTAAGTAGTTCCGCAATGGTATAGTACAACACTAAGAAGCATTGCCCGTGTGCGGGGTTACTCCGTAGCGTGAAGTTCATGCTAATTCGGAAACACGAAGATTACCGAAGCGCATACTTTTCTTTGGAAAGCTGTATGTTAGTTGACGAGGATCTAGTAATTATCGGAAATACGGAACAATTTTCTAAAATAAGAATCATAAATTACGATACGAAATCAATAGTTCTCATTCTGTAGAAGCGGGCTTCGGAATAAAAGGTAAATTTTTACTTGGCGTCGTTTATCAAACTGACTATTACATACACGTTAACAGCGTCCAAGATAGAATAAATAAACCAATGCAAATACCTGGGTCTGTGTAGGGGTAGGGCGGCGCGGGGAAGTCGTCGCGCTCGATCTTGGGCTTGGTGCCGGGCGGCGGCTTGTACGCGGCCGGGTAGTGCGACAGCTCGATCGGCTCCTGCAACACACCGCACCTCGCGTCACTCCCAGATGAAGGCCTTACAAAGTACTACGCTGCAAGGTTATTTGGCGCGTGGCCGAAATAGAAACGAACGCCGCCATCTTGTTTTCTTTATAGTTTGCGGCAGTACTTGTTCAGCACAATATAAATCATCAGACCGCAGCTTCTGCAAACCTACTATGCCCGAGGCCCTTCAATGCCGGCGGTATACGCGCCGGAACAGTTTTGTACTATGTACCAAAAAGGGTCATAAATAAAGAGCTACATACCAACAAGCCTTAGATTAACAAAGAAATACTTGACTTAATCCTGAAGAAAAAACAACTGTGGACCACCTACAGAATTAATCCTAATGAGGACGCTTAACAAATATAGAAGAGTAAATAATTATATCATTATGTAACTCGAAATGAGATGTTCGAGTTCACTGTTATAGATAGGGCCTAAAGCGTTTTAGGGTTATATCAGGAAACAACTCAACTCTAAAGTTTGTATCTTAAATATTGTAAACAGATCCAATCAACTCGTTTCGAAACCGGAACAAATCGCCGAAGCTTTTGCAAATCAATTCGAACTAAGTTTTATTAAAGAGCCCAATGGACCTTTACCAACCATGAATGCGCCCAGAGTAACAAACTCAGTTGAGAAGTTTGACATCACAGAAGATATGGTACGAAAGGCATTCATATGTTTTGACGATAGAGCCACTGGTCTAGACAGCAAACCGTCAATATTACTTAAGAAGTGCTCGCAGGCTCTGACCAGCAACTTGGCTCAGATTATGAACAGATAATTGGAAGATGGAGTTGCGCCAGCTGACTGGAAAATGGCCAACGTAGTGCCTGTTTACAAGAAAGGAAACAAACTACTATCCGTAAACTATAGACCCATTGGTCTGACTAGCGTACTATGTAAAACTATGGAAAAATAATTGCAAATAAAATAAGAGAATTCCCATCACAAGAGCAAGTTATCCTGGATGAGCAACATCAACATGGATTTGTCCCGAGACGATCAGTCACAACGAATCAGCTAAAATGCGTAGGTACACGAATGGACCAAGAATCATGACAAAGGGCGGGATGCCCTGCCCACAGATGTAATATACCTGGATTATGAAGCAGCGTTTGATCGCGTCCCTTTGCGACGCCTAATACATAAACTTGAACACTGGCATACGCGGTAGTGTATTAGCCTGGATAAATGATTTTCTTACCAATAGAACATTCCGTTTGCGTATTGGAGGCGTTCTTTCTACGGCTCGTGTAGTGCTCAGCGGTGTTCCTCAGGGATCGGTGCTCAGTTCACTGATACTGATTTTGTACCTCACTGACTTGAAAATCACGCTCCGCCTGCCATTCTCGTTATTTGCGGATGTGCAAAGTTCTTTGGGAACCCCCATGACCAGTGGCATGACATCCAAAATGATCTAAACGCTATACAACGTGCCGCTACAATGGCGACATTAATTTAACACACGGGTAGGGCTAGTGGCCAGTAATCATAAAAATCATAATAAAAAATTGTAAATTGAAAAATTTAAATTTTCAAACAAACTAAATAGTAAAAAAATAAGCTAAATTGGGATCACTCTGTGTAAAAGATTCATTCATGAAGCTACTTACCAGCTGGCTTACTTTCTACTCGGAGCGGCAACCCCGCGCGCGCTGGCAACCGCGCCACGCGCTTTGTACGAGCGAGCCGAGCCTTTGACGGCATAATTTCTAAGAAATCGCGCGGCACAAGTACCTACATCGGTGCGAGTGCAGCTCGGAGATGCGTAATCCTAATCAATCACTTATCATTCTCTGTTATTAGTTATTACCACTATCATCACTATTCATCACTAATCATTACCTACTTTTTTAAATTGTCTATGTTTTCAAGTTTTCAATATGACCACCGTGTTGGCGAATACACAGGGCTAAACGGCGTCTAATGTTATTCCGCACTTTGAATGAAGAGATGAAGAGCTCCTACAATCGTTAGCGGATTAATAGGACATCGTCTGGAAACGCCATATCTCTCGTGATACGTCCATAACGCAAGGGCAAGGGCATTTTGATAACATTCTCCGTAAATTAGGATCATGTCCGCATATTCGGCTGCCGTGTAGTTCGGATGTGAATTTGACATCACGATCAATGGTTTACAAGCACTAATAACACAATTAAAAGCGTCCTTATCGCAGAAGATGTTAGTACCTACTAGGTAGAAAACTAACGAAAACAAATCAAAGCGTCTTTAGCGCACTAACTTAATTTAATTACACTAAAATAAATAAACAAAACATAACAAAAAAACAACAAAACATAACTGGCGAAATGTGGGTGTACCTGCTACAGGGACACCTCTGCCCAACCCTTCGGGGAAACAAGGCGTGATGTTATGTAATGTTATGTTTGTAAAATAAATAAATAAAACAATAGGTACGCGTCTTTTTCGCGGAGACATTCACAAAAACATAACACGGCGATATTTTTGCGCACGATTGTGAAGAAAAGTGTGTCAAGGACATGGGCCCGGCTAGCACTAGAAGTAGAAAAGAGAACTTAGAGTTTGCAGTGGCGCGGAGAGCGCGCGCCGTCTGACCCACTCGCTCACATAGAGCTCTCTCTTTCCTTCTATTCGCCTACTTTTTTCAAGTTATTCGTATTAATTTCATTGATGCGATGTTATTATCCGTGACCCCGGCAAATGACCTCTGCGCTACAGTTCTTTAACTACAGGTTGCTCCAAGATGCTATTTTAGAAAATTGTAAATAAATCAGTAAATAATAACATTTAATGAAATTAAAATATTTTCATAAAACGAATACACGAAACCATTTATGTGTGTTAAATTAATGTCGCCATTAAAGCAGCACTCTGTATACAAATGGACTTAAGACTGGTTGTTGACGCTGAATGTTAACAAATGTACTATTCTACACATAGGTAAAACAATCCTCGAAAAAGTTATCTTCGACTTCAAAAACTCTCACCTGTTGAGTCACAGAAAGATCTAGGTCCAACGACCTAAAATGGGACGCACACTTATTGTCAAAAGAGCGAATTTGAAACTTTACATCATCCGCAAGGCATTCAAGTGCCTGACGCCTAAGACATTTGTCAAGTTGAACAAGACCTACATAAGTCATAATGTCATCTGGGACCCATATTTAAATAAAGCCATCACTCTACTTGATAATGTGAAAAGAAGGGCAACCAAGATGGTTCGCACCGTGCGGAATCCACCTTATGAACAGCGCCTCAAAGACCTTGGCCTTATCACACTGGAACAGCGTCTAGACAAAGGAGTAAACTCATTGAGACGTACAAAATACTTACGGAACACTACGAAAAGCCCAGCCTTGAGCCTTCAAGACCTTTACACACTGAACGCCAACAAACATTTGCGTGGACATTCCCTAAAGCTATGGGGAAATTCGTCAAAGAAAAAGCTTTTGAAATTCTTGCGTAACCAAGTTGTAACAGCATGGAATAGGCTCCCGGAAAATGTTGTGACGGCTCCCACACTGAACTGCTTCAAGAACCGATTGGACAGATTAAATATCTCCAAGCTATTTGAAACACACGCATCGGCTAATTAGCTGCTATTGTGTCTTACCAAATAATAACTCATCACCAGTTAAGCAGCCTTATAAAGGCGGATAACAATTAAAATTCTATTGTGTCTCGTTAATGACAGTTGAAGGGATAATAATAATGTAGAATTGTAGATCTACATTTCGCTAGTTATATTTAAATATTTGAAACTGATCTCGATGACGGGGTCAAGTATCACCTCGTTGTTCATGTGCGGCGACTTGGGGCGCGGCGTCTCGCTGCGGATGGAGTCGACGAGCGCGCGCATGCCGCCCGACGGCCGCGACGACGCCTTGCTGCCCGGCCGCGACGACGCGCGCGTGCTGGCCGACGCTGTACAGTGCCACACAAGCCAAGGGCTTAATACTACTACCTTACCAACGATAGGACGTTATGCGTATCATTTTATATTACTCAACATAATGTATAGTCAATCATCCAATTATTATAGGTACAGGCTGTTACGTCATGCCATGTAGTTTACATATCAACTTTTTTTGAAAATTAACAACTAACAGTAGAGACCCGAAATGCTTAAAGTATATGGACAAACATTTTATGTTCATTTTTAAAACAATTTTTTTTTTGCTCTTGTTTTCGTAACAAATATTGTTAGTATTGAACAATCCATTAGCCTTCTAAAATATGGACCATGCAGAAAAAACCATGTCTATTAAATAAATTTAAAATGATTAGTAATCGCATTACACAAGATAATTTTTCAGTATGAAGTTGGGTGTATGCATTATATATACAGTCTGGATTTCAGCAAGTATTATTAATTTATTTAGGTAGTTAGATTCTTGTATAAAGTGGTGTATACTCGTACGTACAGGGCGGGCGGTGGAAGTGCGGCGAGGTGGGCGGGCGGTCGTAGGGCTGCAGCGGGCGGCGCAGGTAGGAGGGCTCGCTGGTGAGGTACGAGTACGTGGTGATGCGGTGCGGCGAGCACGCGCCCGCGTCGCGGTACTCGCGCAGCACCAGCCCCGGCGACACCGCGCGGTACCCGTACTGCACACACGACACGATACAAGGACATACGAACATCTCACTCGAATGCACTTGCACTCACTGTAAATAGACTTGTGTATATGTGTGTGCGTTTCGCTCTTTGTATGAAGCCGGCCTTCAGTACCTATCGACTTAGTACTCGAAGCAATTACTAGTGCAATTTAGGGTGTATGACTTTATATTAGTATGGATACGCTTGGAAAATCCTTTACGCTTCTAGCAGTTGCCGCCTTTCTTGCCGAAATTGTAAAACATTTAATTTATATAATTATTATTATTTTACGATATTACAATGGACTGTAGCGTCATAGTATAAAGAGAGGTAGTAAGCTATCTTCATAGAAACGCACCGCGCGCGGCTTGTATGTGTGGCGCCATAGTATCTACTTATGCGTCGCCACACGCACACTTAACAAAATCTCGGCTGGTTTCTCACGAGAAACGGGTCGAAATTTTGTTAAGTGTGCGTGCGGCGATGCATAGATACAAGCCGCGCACACATACAAGCCGCGCGCGGTGCGTTTCTATGAAGATAGCTTACTACCTCTCTTTATACTATGGTAGCGTATTGGTAATCCCAGAATATTAACAAGTACATGGCATGTCAATGCTAAGATATCGTCATCAAATCTCGCATAAATCCACTGTCCATTCCAATTATTATTAATAACATTCTTGTTATATGTAATAATTACAAAAAAAAATCCGTTTTCTCTAATGGAAGATAGGTACTGAAACTTACTAAGCCAAACAACAACAAAAAAATTACAAGGTTCAAAAATCTAGCTTTTCGGTATTATGTGTAATTTAGTAAAATCGTTGTTTAAAAAAAAATATATATATATTGTATTTTAAGTGTATATTGGCCCTCCAGACGTCTTGAGGGTAATCAACTAATCATACAATGGTGCCAATTCCCTTGTTCACAAAACTAAACTAAATTTAAGTTCAGTGCATCTTTTTCTTTCTATTTCATTAAGAAAAGGACAAAAGATAATTTTTAGTTTAGTCCTGTCAAATTAATCAGCGCTTGACGTAAATTGACGTAATTTTAGTAGGCAAGTTTTTAATCACGTCTAAACTTGTATGGAGTAGTGACACTGATTAATTTGACAGGACTAAACTAAAGTTTATCTTCTGTCCTTTTCTTAATGAAATAGAAAGATAAAGATGCACTGAACTTAAAAGTTTAGTTTGTGAACAAGGGAATCGGCACCATAGTCGCAGGAATTTTGGAGGCTACGCGATCGTAGCACGGCATGAGCTACGACGTAGCTCCGCGCGTAGCAATGTGCGGCGAACGGGCGGCGGCGCGGCGGCGACGCACATGCTGTTTTTTGTGAACTACGATGGTACACACGGCTACACACATACATTTCCAGTATAAGCTGATCTCGTATTGTATAGGATTTCCGTACAATGCGAGGTCAGCTTAAACTGGAAATGTATAGCTTGATATGCAGCCGTGTGTACAGTTAAAATTTATACTGAAATTTCGTCTTCTACATCTTTTAAAATGCTATTTTAGTATAACCTTTTAATTTATTTAAGTTCCCAATCATTTGCTATATCACCTTCTACAATTAGTCTGAAAGTTCAAGATACATGTTGTAGGCATTACCGACCTACAGTTAGTCAACACATCCACATGCTCGTCGTGCGCGATAGGAGTAAGACAGTGAAAAACAGCATAACATTAACAACAACAACCATAAATAACGGAACATTAACTGAAACGTGTAAATGTGTCAACTAAAAATAAATAAAAACGTGTGCCCTTGAAGTGAAACAATAGAACATATTAAATGAGAGAGCGTTGTTTCCACACTGTGTCATTGTTTTATGAGAGAAAAGGGTAGTGAACTTCATCGATTACGGGATTATTTTTTTTGCGATTTCTTTCTTTTCTAGTACAAAACTCAATCGCTCCAATAGTTTTGATCCTTAAAAGAAACAGGTCGATTGGCATCAAAAAAAGTGTTTGTGAAAATTGCCCATTTTCTTGCTGCCTGTACTTTTTTTTTCAAAATCTGTGAATGCAGATCAAAATGTCTCAAAAAGACCTTTTTCCTGCAGCTACAACGGTGAAGGTAGCTGCCCTTATTTCCCCATCTCAAAAATCCAGCCTGCATACTATACGGTGGGATTTAATCGCCTGTGCCGTACAATAACTTGACGCAACAATAAAAGTTGCAGCATCCGAACAGTGTTTAGAGGGTGCAAGTCATTTGTTACTTCAATTTAATGTTATACCACAGGCTAGAAACTTGCACCGTGTAAATGGGGCTTGATGTTCGCGTTCTGAGTGCGATCCTTTAAAATATTTCCTCCAAGAGAAAGTAGACATCTTCAAGAGCATACGCAAAAAAGAAATATAATAAAAAGAAAAAAATAAAAGTGTGTGTGACGGACCTTCCTGGTCAAGCTACTGTAGGGGCTGCAGTAGGAGCCGTTGACGCTGGGCGTGCGCGAGCGCAGCGAGAACTGAAGACAACAAGCGACGTCACGCGCGGTCCGCGGCGCGGGCGCAGTTGCGTGGAGTGCCAACGTACCGTCATGTGCGCACATTACATGGACAAGTTTTAAGCCTCGTATTCGTATTTAACAAGAGTTTAGAAACACTTGCTAAATATTGTTATTGTTGCTAGCAATATTGTGCAACTTTTGTTTCCCATGAATACGGAGCCAGGTTTCTTTCTAGAGGACTCATCGTCCAAAGAAATTGTGAAAACGATTGAACACATTACGTTACAGTGTTGGAAGTCAACAAGCGGTGCGTGTAGTACCGTGCAACTGCGCCCGTGGAGCGGGCGTGACGCAGGGCCCGCTCTCACCAGTCAACAAGTGGAGCTAGTTGACTCGTGACAGTCGGCCCTGTTGCAAATAAACATTGAAAATTATTAATCATTTCACGTTTGTAAGCGTATGCTTGTCGTTTAGCCGTGTTTCTTACAAGTAGTACACAACATTTCAACGGACGACAAACTTACGTCAACAAACGTAGTTTTTCTTGTGACCTTTATTACTTTTGCTAATATTACCAGAATTATGATTTACTTAATAAACTAAAAACAGTTTTACAAGTTTTAATTAGAATAAGAGATACACAAGCAAGACGTACAGAGTGTAAAAGACAAATGTTATTAAACACAAATATTTCGTTAATAGATTGAAGACATCAGAAACTGTCTTCTGTAACGATGTTCACAACGAGCACTGCCGTCGTTTACACCCTGTATAATACACAAGTAATAAAACAGTGAGGTGCTTTATATTCACAAATACGTGTCATCATCATCATCAGCCTGTAATGTTCCCACTGCTGGGACACAGGCCTCCTCTCTGTGAGAGGGACAAATACGTGTAACTGATAGTAATCTGTGTATAAAATGCAACTGTCACAAATATGCCCAAAAAATTAACACTACGGTACTGAAAGAAAATAGAAAAATAATAAAATAACAAAAGAAATATGCAATCCTGCCGACGCATAAGATCAATACATGTATGGCTATGGCTACACCCAATTTATAAACGGCGGAGCATGAGAAATGAATCGACAAATAAATAAAGTATGCGTCGGCGGGATCTGTGGCGTGCCTCTACATCTACGGACCGGTGCAGCACACAACAGTATGTGCATCTGAACGACATCACATGCACCACGGTGAAATATTTACAACTAGTGTCTACTGTGCAGGTGTTATGCAGACTTCCTTCTAATGTGAAACATCCTTCTAATGTAGATAACAGATTCGTTTAAACAGTTCTTGTATTGCATATCGTCATAAAATAAAAATCATAAATAGTGCCCGTTCCCAAAGCATTGGTATGCGTAACCCTAGCAAAATGTTGCGCTTTAGAGAAATGAGAGTATTACAGATAATTAGTTCATAGTTAGTTGCAATTTGTTCAAGTATAGCAAAATTTGTTCAAGTTGTATTTTCGACGATATTCGAGAAAAACTGATTTTGCTGGAGTAACGTTACCCCAGCAAAATGTTTTTCAAAAAAGGCATTTAGCCTGGAACCAAGTACATGAAAAGATAGCTTTTGATGAGTTGTAAATGTATACCAATAGCAAAATTTGTTCATCTTATAGTTTTTGAGATATTCAAGATTTTGCTGGGGTAACGTTTTGGGATTTTCAAAATCTCGAAAACTGTTCGTAGCAGAAGTTTGAAAAAAATACCAGTTAAAAGGCCTTAATTTGTTCAAATTTGTTCAAACATAAGTATTTCGATTCATCAATAAATATCGATGTAATTAATTGTTTTTAGGAATCAGAAAAAATCGATTCACTCGTAAACTAGTACATTTACAAACGAATAAAAAGCAGTTACATATACCTATCATATATTCTTTTAAGGTGTACAAATCTAGATTAAAAAACTTTACACGATATGAAGATATAAAGAGATTTCATCAAACGGTGTTTCTTTGGCGATCGAATACACAGCTCCCTCGGAATAAAAAACGATGGACTATAGTGAACAAATTTGTTCATTTTGTTATAAAACATCCCTGAAAGTTTCAGCTTTAAATCCTGGATGGAATAAAAGTTATTCTATAAGATGAACAAATTTTGCTATTGGTATACATTTTTACAACTCATCAAAAGCAATCTTTTCATGTACTTGGTTCCAGGCTAAATGCCTTTTTTGAAAAACATTTTGCTGGGGTAACGTTACTCCAGCAAAATCAGTTTTTCTCGAATATCGTCGAAAATACAACTTGAACAAATTTTGCTATACTTGAACAAAGTGCAACTAACTATGAACTAATTATCTGTAATACTCTCATTTCTCTAAGGCGCAACATTTTGCTGGGGTTACGCACACAAAGCATTGTCCTCTTTTATCAGATAACAGGTGTGGTGTGTATGTGTGTGTCACCTGCAGGTCGGCGGAGGCACGGTCGTGCGCGGCCTGGTCGCTGGCGTCCAGGTCGTTAGGGTCGAGTTGCGCGGGCCCGCAGCGCGGGTGCCAGATGACAGGTGTGGTGTGTATGTGTGTGTCACCTGCAGGTCGGCGGAGGCGCGGTCGTGCGCGGCCTGGTCGCTGGCGTCCAGGTCGTTAGGGTCGAGCGGCGCGGGGCCGCAGCGCGGGTGCCAGATGACGGGTGTGGTGTGTATGTGTGTGTCACCTGCAGGTCGGCGGAGGCGCGGTCGTGCGCGGCCTAGTCGCTGGCGTCCAGGTCGTTAGGGTCGAGCGGCGCGGGCCCGCAGCGCGGGTGCCAGATGACAGGTGTGGTGTGTATGTGTGTGTCACCTGCAGGTCGGCGGAGGCGCGGTCGTGCGCGGCCTGGTCGCTGGCGTCCAGGTCGTTAGGGTCGAGCGGCGCGGGGCCGCAGCGCGGGTGCCAGATGGCGGCCCCCTGCAGGAACATCTCCTCGCCGTCGCCGAAGGGGTCGCCACACTTGCTGCAGCGCGCGCACGTCGGGTGGAAGTGGTGGTTGTCACCGGCCTGCACACGCGTACCACATGGTTACTACACACAGATATCCCAAGAAATGTATACACTTCGGGAATCATAGACTATCTTCGGTAATACGAACATGCGATGATGAGATCTAATGTAGAGCAGTTACGAAAGTCAACAGAAGATCTATGGGGAATGTCTGTAGAAGTCAGTAGATCTATCATCGAAACCATTGCGCCCTATTTAGCTTTCATATTTAACACCAGTGTAGACCATGGAGTCTTCCCAGATCTCATGAAACACAATAAAGTGGTTCCTTTGTTCAAATCCGGTGATAGTAAGGAACCCAAAAATTATAGGCCCGTGTCAATTCAGCCAGTTCTCAGTAAGGTGTTCGATGAAAAGTTGATGCTCAATCAAATGTTACGTCACTTAAATAAAAATTCCATCTTTCATGAACAACAGTACGGTTTCACCAAAGGGCGTTGTACCACTGACGCCGGTGTCACCCTAATAAAGAACATTTTTAACGCCTGGGAAGAAGCACAAGATTATAGATAAAGCACAAACGGTTTTCTTAGGAATTACACTAGACGAGAATCGAGAAATTACAATGGGGACCTGACCTCATATAACATCTCTTGCGGGGCGGTTAAGCTCGGCCGCTTATGCTGTTAGAAAAATAAGACAGTTCACAGATGTAGAAGCCGCGCGTTTGGTCTATTTTAGCTACTAAAGTCAAAGTCAAATCATTTATTTCAAATAGGCCCATGTATGGCACTTTTGAACGTCAAAATTTACAAAATATTAAAATTGATTCTAATCGCCCCTTCCAAAAGGTAGTTTTCGTATGGAGAAGAATGGGCAAGAAACTCCACCGTTACTCTTTTAAAATGTTTTACAATTGTTTGTATATGCACGTACATTAGTTAAATAATATTACCTATATGTGAAGACGATGCACCTAGAATAAAATTACTATACCACAATAGGTAAAAAGAATTAAAAATGAAGCAACGACAGATAATTTAATATGTGATCCATGGTGCTCACATATTTACAAACATTGTAAAAATAGACGATCTTCCTAAAATTTTGTAATTAATAAGTCAGTGTGTGAGAAAGTAATCACAGAATGTAAAATCAATGTCATAAAACACAAAATAATCAATTTTACAATTAATTTAGCAACCAGTTTGATTTTGTCTTGATTCTAAATTGTCCTATGGAGCAGGACCAGCATGTTTCCAAGCACTCTTATCTTGGATATAATTCTCTAATTTGTAATATGCTTGTTTACAAAGTGTACTTTTGATATGAGTTTTAAATTTTCTTTCATTTAATTGCAATATGTCACAAGGTATTTTATGTAACATTTAACACAGTACCGTACAGTAGTATAAAAGATGTATGTACTTTAGATAATCTGAAAAATGGTTGATCTAGTTTATCTTTATTTCTAGTATTAAAATTATGTCTATCACTTATTTTATTAAAGAGATGTGGATTTTTCCTTACATACATAATATTTTCATAAATGAATTGGCAAGGTACCGTCATAATATTAATCCTTTTAAAAAGTTCCCTGAGAGATTCGCGGCGACGTAGATTATAAATGGCTCTGACAGCTCTTTTTTGCAAAATAAAGATGGATTCAATGTCAGCAGCCCGACCCCACAGTAAAATGCCATACGACATAATGCTGTGGAAGTAGTTAAAATATACCAAACGCGCTGTTTCCACATCTGTTAACTGTCTTATCTTTCTAACAGCATAAGCGGCCGAGCTTAACCGCCCCGCAAGAGATGTTATATGAGGTCCCCATTGCAATTTCTCGTCTAGCGTGATTCCTAGGAAAACTGTTTGATTAATAAATTCCAGTTTTTCTCCATTCGATATGATGTCACATTCGCTATTTTTAACATTAGTTAATTTAAATCTAATTTAATTAAAAGCATTAATAATTAATTATTAATTAATTATTAATTATTAATTATAAATTAATTATTAATTGGTAATTTAAAGCATTTGGTTTTATTTTTATTAAGTACCAGATTATTTACCGTAAACCAATCTTGGACTTGCAGAATAGAGCTATTCACGTCGTCAAGATTTTGTGACCGTCGGTTTATTTTAAAGATTAATGATGTGTCATCTGCAAATAACACCATCTTCGGTTGATTTTAAAGTAATTGGGGTAAATCATTAATGTAAACTAAAAAGAGGAATGGACCCAATATCGAACCTTGAGGAACGCCCATTGCCATTTCAGACCCTAATGAGTTTACGCCGTTTACCTGAACTTTAACATTTCTATCTTTCAGGTATGATCTAAGTAAATCAAGACCTGTATTCCTAATCCCATAGTGCTCTAGTTTCAGCAGAAGTGTCTCATGGTCTACACAATCGAACGCCTTCGAGAGGTCGCAAAAGATTCCAATGGCATCTTGTGCTTCTTCCCAGGCATTAAAAATGTTCTTTATTAGGGTGACACCGGCGTCAGTGGTACAACGCCCTTTGGTGAAACCGTACTGTTGTTCATGAAAGATGGAATTTTTATTAAAGTGACGTAACATTTGATTGAGCATCAACTTTTCAAACACCTTACTGAGAACTGGCAGAATTGACACGGGCCTATAATTGTTGGGTTCTTTACTATCACCGGATTTGAACAATGGAACTACTTTACTGTGTTTCATGAGATCCGGAAAGACTCCTTGGTCTACACTGGTGTTAAATATGTAAGCTAAATAGGGCGCAATGGTTTCGATAATAGATCTACTGACTTTTACAGACATTCCCCAGAGATCTGTTGATTTAATTTTAAGATCTTTTAAAGCTTTTATAACAGCCTGGGGGTTTGAATGCTGAAACCTAAACTCTAAAGGGCATACCTTCACATTTTGTCTAAGTAAGGCAGCAGAAAGCGCGGGTGAGGAATTTAAAGCTTCAGTAGTTTTAAGGGGAATATTAGCAAAAAAGTTTTCAAATTCTTGAGCTATTTCTATATCTGAGTTAATGGGGCCATGTGCAGTCTCTAAATTAAATTCAGTATTTCGCTGTTTTTTCCTTCCTGTTTCATTATTTATTACTTGCCAGGTAGTTTTTATTTTATCATCAGCTGATTTTATTTTATTGCTAATATTCTTTTATTTTATTGTTAATCTACTTCCACAGCATATGTCGTACGGCATTTTACTGTGGGGTTGGGCTACTTACATTGAATCCATCTTTATCTTGCAAAAGAGAGCTGTCAGAGATATTTATTTTGAAAATATGGGTACAAAACACGGTGACAGAATTAGATGCTAAGCACATAATAATAAAGATAAACAATGTCAATATAACTATAAGTACAATTTAATTACGAAGTACTTCGATAGTTATTTATATTATACACAATTCTTCTGCAGTCAACTTATTTCGTATTGGAATTAAATAAAAATTAAATGTCATATTTTTCTAACTTCTAATAATTATAAAAAGTAATTAAGAAATTCCTTTCTCCATTAAAAATTCCGTCACACTATAATACGCTTTGTCTAAAAAAATCGAAGTTTTTTTTAAAATAACCTCTAATTTAGTTCTTTCCAGCTCCTCGGTAATCCTTATCCTTACATAATTATAAAACAAAGTCCCCTGCTGCGTCTATCTGTCTGAACACGATAAACTCAAAAACTACCGAACGGATTTACAAACGGTTTTCACCAATGGATGGAGTGATTCTTGCGGAAGGTTTTAGTGTAGGTATAAATTTAGGTTTTGTGTAAATTGGCTGAAATATGACGATTATTGTCGAAGATGTCGGAAAAAATCATGCCGACCGGGAGCTTTACTGGCGTGCGCCACGTAAACCGTTGGAGATACATCAAATTTATGTTCTACAGGATTGAAGATCTTAAAAAGTTCAACGAAAAAGTCCGCGACGGCATATGTCTATATTCTAAGGATGACCGACAGTAAACCATTTTTATCTTTTAGAATTTGATTAAAATTCCATTGTTACTTCAGAAGCTATATTGACCGGTATTATATTAATCCTTATCCAACAAAATATGTTATTTAAATTGGGCATTTAATTTATATTAAAATATGCCTTGACATCATATCATTTAAATGAATGGTTTTAAAGATATCGCAGATTCAAAATTACGCGTAACAAAATAATTATAGTTGGAGCGCAGCGGTAGGAGTCAATAACCTTTTCCTGGACTATTAGGTATGTAATCCTGGTACTGGCCGGTAGTACGTTCCCGTGGGATATTTTCCGACATCCACGCGGGCGAAGACGCGGGCAAAAGCTAGTGTATTATAAATGATTGGCGCCATGTAGCAGACACTTTTGCGCATTAAAGTCGTTCTCGCACTTCTCGCACTAGGGAGACAGCATACTATTATCACGCCTATTTCGTGGAAATACGTCAGCTATGCGGTCATAACGATCAGGGTTCAACTTTACAAACACTGCCATTTCTAAAAAGGTAGTAATAAAAGCTCCGAAAAAAAAAAATATGAGCATAAGTACTTAAAATATGAAATTTTTATTGCTTTATATAATAATTTTCCGACAACTTATATGCAAATACAATTAAAGATACGACCGAATACTCTACTGAAAATTCAGAAAACATTTTGCTGACGTAATATTTTTCCTCCAGTTTAATATGCGTTTTATCGAAAACTACAGTTACTCATTTTTATCGTAACTCACCTATTTATAAAAGTAGAATTAACCTTACACATTTTATAAACTGTGGTGCTTATTAAACTATTGTGGCATTATAAAAATACTTTTCTAAGTGATTCCATAGATAATCCTAAGAAATATTAAATCATATTATCAATATCATAAATATAAACATTAATATCATTCATTAGTTACACCTACTTACCTGCCACTCGAATCAATTAATATATAACTAGGTAAAGGTATTTGTATTCTAATGAACATGTATAAAATATAATACATGTAACCCAGTATATTATGAAATATTTTTATACTTATAGAATAATTAGCCGTGCCGAAACGGCACTCGCCGGCCGCTCCGCGGAACCGCTCGCTCGGCTCATGCGTTGTGTGGTCACAGTTCTAACCTAACCTATCTTTCACAACAAAACGTAAACAAAAAAATGAACGTACGAACGAAATGATAAGTAAGCATTCGACTTATCATTTCGCTCGTTCGTTAATTTTTGCGAATGTGATCGAGCCTATCGCGCTGCACCCGAACGCAACCGATGTCACCCAAAGTACGCACGAAGCGCCCGCGCGGGAATAATGGTTTTAGGATGGTGTTGGGATTGCCTCGCTTTTGCAGTGCATCAGGTATGTTTGCGAAGACCAGCACGGACTGCTTTAGGACAATAGTAAGAAAAAGAGTGGCCTCCCTGATGCGCCGCGTGCGCGTCCTTCTGAATATTATTTTGGGAAGGGTTGATTGTCCGGTTGGGAGGCACTGGAACACCGTTCACAGATCTGGAGGTGCCTTATATAATATTAAATATCGGAATTTTAAATAATAATTAATAGTAAATAATTTACTAAATTTACTAAGTTATAAGTACTCTCATGGACTTCTACCGGCACACACTGAGATCACGCGTGCGGCAAGCGGTTCGTGTTTTGATCACGTCTTACTCAAAACCAAAAATTGGAGTACGACCCTTGTACCCCAAACTACCTTGACCGATCACTATCCTGTTCTCTTTTGTATGAATCTTAATCATTTACGTAGCTACGCAACAACTACTTTAACAAAAGTCGATTTTGAGAGCCTGGGAAGAGATCCCAGGCAGCACACAAGTCAGATAACTGGCCAACAATTTAACCTTATGCAGAGTTAAGCTTTATTATATATGTATAGAAGCTGTGTGTATTACGAATTTCTGTATTAAAGTTTTTTTTTTTTGCTGTAATAATGCTATTAGCTAAGTTAGTTTTATAATTTGCGGATTTTATTTCTTAAAACTGAATAATCATCATAAAAATACCTGTTACTCAAGAGTTTGTGTAACCTTTTGTATAATCTATATATATAAAAATCAATTGCTGTTCGTTAGTCTCACTAAAACTCGAGAACGGCTGGGCCGATTTAGCTAATTTTGGTTTTGAAATGTTTGTCGTAGTCCAGGGAAGGTTTAAATGGTGAGAAAATATGGAAAAACTCACGAAAAAAAAAATATGAAGAAAATTCACGTTCTCATACATTTTGTGTGGATCGGCTTTTTTATATCTCGGTAGGTAGGTAGGGTTGTTAGGGTAGAAATTTTAAAATCTAAACATGCACATTCATTGACTGTTAGGCGGAACGAAGTTTGCTGGGTCAGCTAGTCTATATATATAAAAATCAATTGCTGTTCGTTAGTCTCACTAAAACTCGAGAACGGCTGGGCCGATTTAGCTGATTTTGGTTTTGAAATGTTTGTCGTAGTCCAGGGAAGGTTTAAACGGTGAGAAAATATGGAAAAACTAACGAAAAAAAAAAAAATATGAAGAAAATTCACGTTCTCATACGTTTTGTGTGGATCGGCTTTTTTGATATCTCGGTAGGTAGGTAGGGTAGGTAGGTAGGGTAGGTAGATAGGGTAGGTAGGTAGGTAGGGTAGGTAGGTAGGGTAGGTAGGTAGGGTAGGTAGGTAGGGTAGGTAGGTAGGGTAGGTAGGTAGGGTAGGTAGGTAGGGTAGGTAGGTAGGGTAGGTAGGTAGGGTAGGTAGGTAGGGTAGGTAGGTAGGGTAGGTAGGTAGGGTAGGTAGGTAGGTAGGGTAGGTAGGTAGGTAGGGTAGGTAGGTAGGGTAGGTAGGTAGGGTAGGTAGGTAGGGTAGGTAGGTAGGGTAGGTAGGTAGGTAGGGTAGGTAGGTAGGGTAGGTAGGTAGGGTAGGTAGGTAGGGTAGGTAGGTAGGGTAGGTAGGTAGGGTAGGTAGGTAGGATAGGTAGGTAGGGTAGGTAGGTAGGGTAGGTAGGTAGGGTAGGTAGGTAGGGTAGGTAGGTAGGGTAGGAAGGGTAGGTAGGTAGGGTAGGTAGGGTAGAAATTTTAAAATCCTAACAATGAATGTGTTCATTGACTGTTAGGCGGAACGAAGTTTGCTGGGTCAGCTAGTATGGGTATAAAATTCCATTATCAAGCATGATACTGGATAAGTTATATTCTGTTCTCTTTTAGTTGTATTATACACCACATCTTGACAATTATTCAGCTGCTGTATAAAATAGGCGTTATTTCTGTTATAAAGCATAAATAGTAACTTAACAGAAATTAAGATAGCTGTTATAACTACTTTATGCCGCTTTAAGTACGAAATTACCGTCATTTGCAGCTAACTGTGGTTAAAGCAATAGATAACAGATTCTTATGCAGAAGTTTGCTGGGTATTCACGAAAAGTAGAATTTTTTTAAGCTAGAAGAACTGTTCTGGAACGTTAGTCAGCATTTAAGCGGCTAACTGCGCTTTGTTTTGTAGTGGTTGTGTGAAAACACAGCGAACTCGTTTATGACCCAATACTGACCAACAAGCGCCGAAAGCATGAGATATGTGCACGGTCCTATGAGCTCAAAACATCTTTCATAAGAAGATTTTACATTGTTACTGCTCCTCTTCTTTACAATAAAATAAAGAAAGAACTCAACATGTATCCGCTCAACAAATCTTTATGTAAGAAGAAGGTTCAAACTACCTAATTGCCCTTTCCTATGAGGAAACAGAAAACTTGTTCATTATTCAGAAGTAGTAGGTACTCTTGTCCAATAAACGATTTAATTTATTTTTTATTTTTCGGTTAAACGTATTTACACTACCCAACACCCCAACACCTTTCACTACTCTACACTTACACAAAGTCACGCGGATACACACACATTAAGAAACACAAAATCATTTTGTATTTTTTCAGTTTTCTTGTTTGTTTAAAGATCATTCATTGATGCATCTTTTTGCATGTCTTTTGGGCTAATATATGTATTATTGTCTGTTTTGAGGGGTTTAGCGCTGTATGCCGAGATACAGGACTCGTCCTAGTTCCGTTACAGATGCTCCCATGTTATATACTCCCAAGTACTAGCCTATAAGTATGTGTAATTGTATAATTATTTTTTGGTGAAATAAATAAAGTATGTATAAACTATTTACTAACAATGAATAGAATGTTTTATTATGTTAATAAATAAATGATTAATTTTTATTATCGTTATTTTCCTTCGTTATACGTCGCAACTATAGATGTAAGGCCGGTTTAAAACCAATTAAACCAATCCGTTTAAAACGGTCGGTGTTGATGACTATGTTTTCTTAATTTTATCTACATTTTCTTGATTTTGCCGAGGTAGGGATATAACGAGTACCTATAAACTGTGTAAAGATTTTTTAAATGTGTGATAATAATACTGATATTGATATACTTAGCGGGTTTAGTTCTAGTTGGTCCGTCCGACCAAGCGTAGGTATTACTTACTACGTTATAAAAACTCTATTGATAAGTTAAAACTGTGTTGGTATATACATTTTTTTTCATTGTTTTCAAACAATTTATATAATCAATTTGATTCGGTTAAAACCAAACTCACACTCTCGCACTCTCGTTGACGTGCGTCGTCACTTGTGACTCGACGCAACTTGCCTACCCTGCATGTGCGTGTAGCGCACATGCACATACATAAACTGCCTGCTTTTATTTTTGTAGGCGAGTTTTCTTTATTTGGGGTTTAAAACGGCAACATTTTATTTAAAACGTTTTAAATCGGTTGTTTTACATCTATAGTCGCAACACTTGCAACAAATTCGAGAAAATCATGATGGTTCAATCCGCCGGCTAATCTAATCGATGTTCATGCGTGATGATTATTTCGTGATGCAACGGATGCATTAACTGGGCACTGACATGTAGCGGTAAGTTATTTATGTAACAATACGTACAGCGGAACAATGCGTGCACACGTCACAATGCTATCAAAACAAACGAGTCCCGTTGTGTGACGTCACAGCTATGATATGACGCGCCACACGTCACGGCGCCAGCTACGCAACGATACTATTATTGTTGTTATCATTATGAATTATGTAACCGAATTAATCAATGCTTCCTAAAGGAAATACGGAAAAATATAGGGATAAACATTGATCGCGTAATCAGATACGAGGGAACAGGGAAGTTTAAAGAATTTTTGAAATGCAAACAAAAGCTAACATTATTATGATATATCAAATGTTTAAATCAAATAACAGATCCAGATTCCTAGTCCTTCTTTAATTTTTTCCTTGTGGAGAAGTGTGCCAGAGGAATAAACGAGACATAAAAAGTGTAGTAGGATTATCATTCACCTTGTCATTACTATATTGGAGTTCAAGATTTCAGATGAAATTAATATAAAATTTTGAGTCCTTTTTAAAAGTAAGATATCCGTCGTGTGGGTAAAGCATGTCGATAACGCGATAAAGTACACAAATAGCCGCTTGTGATTCACCGCGCATTCTAATGCGTACGCGCATGTAACTACTGCATAGATTGCTCTGTGATACCAACCAAGATGTGGACTTGGAAAATAACGATTCTACCTACGAGAGAATATTGTATTGTATTGAGGCTGAGAAAGAACTTAGTATTGTGGAGTAAAAATCATATGACACTGACAAAGATGTTAAATGGTAAACGCACAAAGATAGAGCCTTGTGGAACACCAGGTGTTACTTCGGTAACATTTGACACATCGTTGAACACGACTTTTTGCCAGCGGTTTCAGAAATACTAAACAAATCAGTGTTATAAGTTTCTCGAATTCCATTAGGGGCGAATTTATCAAGCAACAATTCATGATCCATATTGCTAAAAGCCTTGCAAAAATCTATGTAACTGCGTCCACTCGCAGGGACCAGTAACTTATCAACACCAGGAAAAAAAGATAGATTTGTGGTAGAAAACCGTGCTGTTCCTGTATGGGTGAGGTGAGTACCTGCAGAACTTTGCCGGAGATGTACCGCTGGCAGTAGGCGCAGCGCACGCCGTACATGCGCTGGTAGTCGCGCTCGCAGTACGGCACGCCCTCGCGCCCCATGTACTCGCCCTGCAGCACCGCGCCGCACTCGCCGCACGCGAAGCACCACGTGTGCCACTGTCTGCACAACACAACACGCACATCAACCAATCATTCCTACACAATATATGGAAAATGCCATCAAAATAAGCCAAATTAAGGTTGACCCACCCGGTGACTACCGGGTGGGTCAACCTTAATTTGGCTTAAAATTTTACTAAAATTCTGCCTTCCTTAAAACTGTGTAGATCCTCACCAAATTATTTATGATGAGTCGGCATTAGCTGCTCATAATTCGGAACGCCGAGCATCTATTAATATTTTACGAGGTTGACCGTCAGGTCACTTTGCATAAAGTACCAATGAATAAATGAGTCCAATTAGGCACAGAGATGGCGCGACCTATAGCCCGCGTCCTACCGCCGCCCTCATTCATTAACCACAAGTCACCGCCGCCGACAAGAATGTTATTTGATAACAGTTTTGACAGGAATCCATGACGACTGATGATGATGGCTGTGTTAATTTTTTAATTTTTATAAAACATTGAAAAGCTAGATAACCGGTGTATCATCTCACCTGTCTAATGCTACGAGAGCCTGTCCTTCCGATAGCTCTTGTCCACATCCTGCACATTCTGAAATAAAGACAAAAATCTTTACAAACTCACGATTTGCAAAAAATAACTAGGTACACAAAAAGGCCCTCATGTCACATGTTGTTTTTGTCAGTAAACATGGGCAACAAGGTAGCTAAGTACAGAAGACCAACTCTAGGTAACGCACATGAAAGACCCATAACTCATGAGAAGTTGAGAACTCTATTAAGCGGTCAATCACCACTTGTGCGTGTGCCCTGCACGCGATTGGGCAATATCCGATACTTTTCGTGGAACGTCTAAAAGTGCGTGAGTTCGGCGGTAATTACTTGAGACGGGGCTTCTGTACCTGTGTGTGTTGTGAGGCAGTGCGCTTCAATGTCACGGTCGCTCAAGGTCAAGGGTCAACGTATGCGCAGCTTGTGCGAAGTCATGGAAAATAGAAAGCGTTCGCTGAAGCCCATACATATTCAAGTCCTTTGACACGGAATTCAGTTCCTTTGTTGTGTCGCTTCACTTGACGACGACCTGTTCTGTCTAGCGGCTAACAATAATTTCTCTTGTAGATCACAGGTTAACGACACATAAAAACAATTTCTTCAGACATGCACTCAATGGATATTTCCTTGTACAGTCTGCAAACTTTACGCATACTCAGTTAAGAAAATATTTCTGCGGCAGCGCAACTACCACACCCCTTCCTGTACCCTAATTACGTAACTTATTTTCGTAAACAATTATGCCTAATTTGTTTCATTTAGACAGTTCAACAACATTCATTGCGTTATTTACGTTGTTGAGCAGATTTTTCTTCCAACTTATGAAGCATTGGATTAGCAATCTGTTTCAAATCGAAACAAATTGTGAGTGTGTTGTATTACGCAATTAGGGTACTAGTTTCGCCCAATTAGAGACAATATGCATTAGTGTGAACATAGGGCGGGTAACAAAAAAATTGCGAACGTATTTTATGGTCCTATAGATAATTATACACCAAAAACATTTTCATGTAAAATGTTGCCAAGTCAAGTTATCAGATCTCATGTAGAGCCAAGCTTCTAACTCTACACGCCCTAACTGTACAAGCCCTAACTCCACAAACTACACCTTAGTTAAAATATATGGCTTGGCTGTTTCCGGCCCGATCGTCGTCGGTTTATTGGTAGGACGTGTAGAGTGAGAAGCTTCTTGGCTCTACATGAGAAATAATTAACTAAATAAATGAATAATAATAATAGCCCACCGCCGTATCTCTACGTTGACGTCGTGGTGGGGCTTGCGTGCTCCAAACTCTAGGCCTGAGCCAGTAGAGTTTACTTTGCCGGAACAGGTCTGGAATGAGGAGCCAGACCAAGAGAGATACAAAAACCCGCAGGGCAGTATGTGGCGAGCTGTTGGACAGTGGCGACCCCACGGACCCTATCTCCCGGGAGAAGTCTTGTTCCCCACGTCTGGCTTGCCTTTATTGGCCGGCTGGAATGAACACTGACGAGGAACAGAGTTCCCACCTCATTCTTGCCTTTATTGGCTGGCTTGAGTGGAGATTCGCAAGAGCAAACGTGCTTGGAGGAAGGAAGTATTCCAGTAAGTGCTCGTAGAGATCTTGACCATCTTCCGGGCTCTGGGATTGTTCTGAAAGCCGTGGAATACCTCTCCACTCCTCAAGCACCTCAGGGCATGTTGGCCCCTTGTTGCTACGTCACTATGTGCTAGCGACCGTTTTCGGGGGCCCATTATTGAGTGTGCAAGTCACCCCCTGCCATTTTATCCGTGTGTCCTTCCATAGTTCCAGGTGACCAGTCCACTTTAGCCACCCAAACCCATAGTCCAATATCTTTGTTTCATTAACTTACAATAGTCCTACGCCAACAGGGGGTTGTCCTTGGCTGCACTTGCATAGTACGAACAGAGATAATCGTATGTTGGTACCTCATTTAATTAAAAACGTCTAAGGGGCCTCTGCGAGTTGGCTTCGGCCCCTCGTACGCCTTCCAAAGGTCCGGGACCTAGGGTTGTCAAAGACGTAAAAAATAATAATAATAAATAATTTATTTCTAAATTACAAAGTAGTTATGCGCAGCATTTACAGCTTAGGACTTACTAGTGCACAGAAAATTGATCAATGACCCCCATGCTAGGTGGAACCTGTGTTACAGGGGTCATCCATCCGTCCATTATACAAAAATTACAGGTAAGTAAATAGTAGTTATTTTTAGGGGTACTAGTGTAAAAAAGATGTGGTACGTGCGTGTGTGTGTTTGTGTGTGTATGAGTGTGTGTGTATAGAGTGATTGGTCATGTTTATTGCGATTTTAATAGGTCTTCTGTTTTACTGTAATCAAGAGTTAAAAGAATAATTAACAGAAAAGTAACGAACAGTGAATAAATGTTCACCTTATGCTCATGTGATTTTTTTCCATCCCCTAATTTAAAGGGTCGTTTTTTATTCTAATATTTAAAAATATAATTTATATATAAATAATAAAATAAATAATAATAAGTATGGTCAATCAAGGATTGGCTAGGCCTAGGGGCTATTAATTTTTATTTACAATATACACATTGTCAGGAAGTCGTACCGTTCTGGTCGTGCGGCGTGGCGGAGCCGGGCCGAGCAGGGTGCGCGGCGTGCGGCTCGCGTACGGGTGAGGAGGCCGCGAGCTGTGCGGGCGCGGCGCGCGCCGTCTGCCGCTGCGGCGTCGCCACGCAGCCTGAGCACACCACCTCCGCGCCAGTGTACGTTACCTTCTCGCCGGACGGGAATGCGCGTCTGTGGGCAACGAGAACATTGTCAATATTGAACAAAAAATTATCACATTGGGAATCCAAAACGTTCTATATAATCCTCTACTAGTTAGGAACAAAGCTGTGATAGACATAGAAATCGAAATACGTATACAGATACAATGTATTTTTTTATTATAAATAATACCAGCACATTTTAATCGATTCACCAGTTTATGACTTCTAAATACATACATGCTGTGTACCTATACTCACATGAGCCTTTTTATAGTTTTCGTATCAATAAATATTCAAGTCAAGATTATGTGCCATAGAGGCACAAAATCTTGACACTGCGGCCATGTTATAATACATAACTGTCGCGGTTTGCAACAGGGGCATTAATGGACGAACGTGAAAATGTGGGCCGACGCGCGACGCGAAGCCAAGGCACACATACGTGAGTCCATCAATGCCTGGTTACGGCCAAGGCTTGTATAGTACTTTTCTCAAATAATGCGCGGAAATTCAAACTAAGTAAATTAATTATAATATCCACAATCAATGACGAACGACGATAAGTTTTCACGCGCCATTATGTTCATTTATTTCTTCTTTATTTTAAACAGCTCTATTTGCAAGCCAAATTGAAATTTTAATAAAAATATTTGATACGTTACCTCCTTGGTTGCCATGTGTCGAAGTAAAAAAGTTAAATTACACGACAAATATGAGTTTTCGTAGTAATTGACCGAGCGAGCGTAGCGAGCAAAGCGTCTCCGGATCAAGTCTGGCAAAATTTGCATTCGTGTTTCAGTTTGTACGTACTCGTCTACAGGTCGTATTTTACAACCGATCTGGATAGAATTTGGTGTACAGGTTTAACGAATTTTTTGTACTTAATTGATGTAGATAGCCAAAGTAAACAAACAATAAAATTATGACTTTAATTTGACGTGACAAATAATCGTTGACATTGACAATTAATCAGCATCAGCCATGCATTCCGCTGTGGCAAATATGTACCAAGGAGAACTTATTTCAATGTTAATAATAGTGCCGATAGTCGTGACGGCCAATGGCATAATAGCCAAGAGCCTCGACCAACACCTGAGGAGGCTCTCGTTAGGCAGCTGGATCAAGGGCTTGATCCAGAAAGCGGTACTCCTGGACACGGCGCGTATTGTTAGGAGGTTCCTCTCTCAGGAGCCTTGACCACCGGTGGCTTGGACCCTGTTCCCGACACCGGTGGGCTACTATTTTTTATATTTTTAAATGTTTTTTTTTAATCATTTTATAAGAATATTTAAAAATGTAAATTGTTTATAAATGAAATAAAGGAAATGAAATACTTAATAATAAATGAAGTTACGATCAATAATGATGATAATATTGATATCTACATGTTTATGAAATACATATAAAAAATTTTGCTCAAAACCTTTATTACGCTTAACAGTCATTTTTACTCTTCATCTTTGGTTGCGTTTAAAACGTAGCATCGTTATGTGGAATGGATTGCTTCGCGCGACGTAAATGACAACATTTTTGTCATTTTTGTTTTAAAACGCTGGAAGCAACCGTTCCCACCTCCCAGATTAAAGACTTTAGTGGAATATTAATTGTTGTAAAAAAGTTTGTGCTCGCGAGGTCTACTGTTCGCAGAACTACTAGTTTTATTTATTTTTATTGTTTTATTAAGAAAACAAATAAATGAAACAAAATAAAATATAAACAGAAACATCACAAAAACCTCGATAGGTTTGTCTGGTTGTTGAAACACTTTTGAGCAATCTTAATACTAATGAAATATATAATTTATGGTTAAAACATAGCTACTTTAGAAAAACATTGTAAGGTGGTTTGTAATAAATAATAGGTAACTAAAAAGTACAAAAACGACGACGGCGGCGCGGGTCAGGCAATCCGTCGATGCTAATTACTAATGGAATGAAATTTAAACAGAATGATGCATTTTCAAAGAGAATCAAATAATTTTTTGTTATTTGTTATTATTTGTTATTTCCGATTTAATTTTTGTTGGAACATCATTAATTAGAGTAGGTAGTAAATAAGCGTTCGTTCGTTTCCCGTAATAGTTTTTGTATCTCGGTGCTACCAGTTTTGATTGGGCTGCCATTCTTGTTGCTATGCTATGAGGGAATTTAATTTGCAGTTCGTATATCTAGAAAACGGGACTGTAATTGCGGTATATTTATTTTTTCCTTGCTTTAGCTCATCATCTGTTACGACGCCTCATTGAGGTGGATAACAATTAAAATTCTATTGTGTCTCGTTAATGACAGTTGAAAGTTGCAAAACACTAATTGTGTTCAAAATTTGAAGCTTGTGTGTCTGCTAGTACTTCTACTTACCTTAGAATTTTGATGATCGGAGAGTGAGTGAGTCAGTCAGTGAGTATGTCAGTGACAAAATTGTCTCTTAAACTGTAGGTTCAAATTGAATGTAATTTTGGAATATACCTAGTTATACAAAGCCGTCTTGGTCACTGTAAATTCATGGTTCTAGCTTTATCCACAACGAAGTTAAAGGGGGTCGAAAATGTCCTGAATGGCTTTGAGAAAAGATGGTACGGCTGTGCCTTTGTGTTTGTTTTGCTCGTCTTGGCGGGAGCACTGCCGTGCCCGTATAACCGTATTGATGTGTTCCCGCTAGGTGAGCACCGACTAATGACACGAATTCTTGTCACCGTGTATGGAAACATCTCCAGATGGTCACAGATTTGTTTATTTAGCTATAATCAGTTGCCTATTCAGCATCAGCTATCCGGACTGAACAAGCCGGTGATACAATATACAATGATAATCTGAAACTGGAGAGAAGTAGGTATCAGTAGCGCAGGGTGACTTTATGGAGGAGGTAAGCCGAACCAACAAAAAAAAAAAAAAAACTATTATTTACCGTACATTAATCAATCAATCAAAATTTCATTTCATTACATTTAGATATACTACTTTTCTATTATGAGCTTCATACAAATTCCCGATTCCCGAACTCATAAAACAGCTACGAATATGTTTTTCAGTCTGCACATCTTTTTTGATGAATTCAACTACAATCTAACAAAAGTAAACACGGGAACGACTTCCAGTCAGTCATTGATATTTATCGTAAAGGGAAACATTACAATTTTTGAAAAAACCATCGCGGCGTTTGAGATTTATAGTCACATCGGGGCGAGCACGTATTTTCAAAACTTAACCTTGAAAAGCATGTTTCTTCACAAAATTCACACACTATGACATTCTAAAACTATGAATGCCGCCATCCTAATAAGATCGTACTAATTAGTTGTCAAATCTACTCTAAATAAGTAATTTCAGCTTATTAAACTATCTACTTACCCCAAATACCTAATTACAAGGTACTTTACATTCACAACACACAAAACACCATGTTAATCATTCTCAAAACACTATGTTAATCACTGTCCTATAACTACAAACAAATATTAATACTAGTAGTATTGATAAACATATGAATTCAATTAATACTGAGCGAACAAAATGCAAATTAATAAGATTCTAATGCGATTACGTCAAAAAACAACCACATAATATATTTGTCAAACGAATGATGAAATTTTTACGAACTCCTAGCCGAACGCATTACGAAATTTACCGAATCAAATGCGTGTGCCAGAAAGAGGTGGTGCAATAGCAATAATTCCTTCTCGCTCCCGCGCGCACGTTTCTGCTACTCTGTGCCTACAATAACTCGCTACAGACCGGCTTACTCGGCTCATAGAAACCGCGGATCACGTGACCGAAGTGACGTCATGATGACTTTATTTTTTGTAAGGAAATTGAATTTAGCGTAAGCCGGACGCGCCTACGAGTTATTTTAGCGCAGTGTTTTGTTGTTGGGTTATTAAGACAATTTTTAATGTATGTAGGCGTTTTGTAATAGGTATTTTAATTTTATGGTGTATCAAATACTTATAGTTTGATTATTCAATGACGATAGAGTGGTTGTGTTCCGAATTTCCAAAGGGAAGCCGGTAGGAATCGGCTTATATGGACAATTCGCCCCTGGTAGGTATAGCTCGAGGAGTATACGGTCGAGATTTGTTTATGCTTGAAGTCATCCATAGCACGTTGAGATCGATCTTGAGGCCATAACAGTCACACACGATGCGGATTCTTGGTCAGGTTAGAGGAATCTAAAGGTAGAACTGAATATAATTATTATGGTAATCTTGAAATAGTTTGTAAACACGCGGCGATGAGTACGTACTGGTTGTCCAGCGGGCGGGTAGTCGTGCGTAGTGTGTGCTTACAGAAGAAGATGACTGATACTCACTTGCACCTCGCACAGGTGAAGCACTTCTGATGGTAGGTGTTGCCGAGCGCGGAGACCACCTCGCCCTCCACGTACTGGTTGCAGGCGGCACAGCGCGTGCCGAACGCGCGCTGGTAGTCCTGGGGGCAGTAGTAGTGGCCGTCCTTGCAGAAGAAGCCGCCGCGCGCCAGCGACGCGGCGCACGTGCGGCACGTGAAGCACGCCGTGTGGAAGTACTTATCCGACACGCGCAGTACCTCACCGCTGCACTTGCCGCCGCACGACGCGCACACCACTTTGCCTGCAGAACAAAAAAATAAGAAACTATAAATAAACAAGTTCTAGTATTTGGCATTGATTGATTGCAACTTTTAGTGTGCATCCAGACCGCGGTCGAGTGATGAGTGTGATGACGCCATCAGTGACGCAGTCGATGGAATTATTCCGATCTGTCACCCTGCTTTGCAGCAAGATAAATAAACCCAAACCACTAGTTTTTCATTTAATGTAATGTTGCTTATAATGTGTGGCATTACTTTTAAGAATTACTTAATATATTAAATTCTATGGGGGACGAACAGGAATAAAAAGTTTAATCTGTCCCCCTATCAGTAATAGGGGGACAGATAGGAGTGAATAAAGTTCGAACTGTCCCCTCGTTCCGATCAATCCCCCTAAGGGGACAAAGCAGGGTGACAGACAGATCGGAATAATTCGATTCAGTGATAAAGTTTTTTTATTATTTCAGTTCAAGTTTGTACAAACAGTAAGTCAATGAACCATATATTGATTGGTGTATTAATCTACCTACTCATCGTTTACATTTGCCATTTCTTTACATGCTATTTCTTTTCATATCTTGTAATCAACTCTCACCTTGTCGAGGTCGAAGTCGCTCCCTAACAAAACCGCTTTAAGTGCGGTAGAGCTTCCCCAATTTGCATGATATAACAATTAATTAACCCTAGTCGTTACGTGTCGACATTACCATAATGACTGACCCGACGCACTTTGATCGAGTTATTCAAATTAAATAGGAGTATAAAATTAGAGTTGGTACAGTATCCCAATTAAACGATGGGATCGCATTAGGCCTGTGCCTCGAATCTTGCGGGCAGCGGGGCGCCGCCGCCGCCGCCGCCGCCGCCGCCCCGCTGCCCGCAAGATTCGAGGCACAGGCCTAAGAGGTCAATACAGAAGGGTCGTTCTATGCGGTGACATCCACATGGCGCGATGAACGAAAGCGTTATAACAAGACGTTTCTGTTCACGAAGTTATGGAAGTAGCTATCCAGTCACTTTTCATTGAATTAAAGGGTTCCCACTATCTAACCGCGCCCAATAAAAAAGCGATTGTAACAAATGAGCAGCAATGGTGTGGGCTCAATTGGTTGACTGAAAGCAGGGAAAACGCATCGATGCAGCAAGAGATGACGCCCACGGATGCAGCGGCACGATCCGTGCGCTCGCACACATTCATACACAGAGCTGCACGGCTTTACATAGTGTAAGTACATACGTGCAACGCTCCGACCACCGACATCGACCAGACGGCCCGGCGCGCAGCGACGGCGACGACAAGTGGTTTATTTATTTAGCAAATCGCGAATTTTAATGTGATGAGTTTTTTTATCCCTGATGCGTAGATTTAAATGTAGAACAATATTTCTGCTGCTCTCTTAGAATAACTAGAAGTCTATATAACACAATGAGCTATTATGGAGCATTTGATTTTGTAAATCATGAAACATTACTCTTGAAACCGATGCTTACGTACAAGTAAACTTGCTAGTTTAGTGCAATCTTATGAGAATTACAGAAAGCAGCAAGTTATATAATTTCCTGGGGTTATTATAAGTTAAACCGGGGTACAAAAAGGTTCAATGATCAGTTTGGAGCCGGCTCCTCCATTAGTAAACTTTAGAGACTTATTTTATATTTCCATGTAGAAACTGCGTAGAAATCCTCCCCTACGCAGTTTTGCAGCAGGTGCACTTACCACAAAGGCACAAAATAGCTACAATCGTAACGCTCGAAACGATGTAGACTTATAGAGCAAACATACCTGTAGTATACATCTATTCACATTCTGTAGTGTACTGGTGTAACAGTTGACGACTGTGGGAGTAACTCGGGGAACAAATTGAACAAATCGATCTCTTAGATCATAATGTCACGCTTATAAACCGCTAGGGGTGAGCAGAGGGTTTATTTGTACTTTGTGCCCCATTGTCGGCCTATAACAATACAGCAATGCGATGGGGGACGGGCTTATTGCTATTGATTGGACAACCTAATCCCGCTTAGAAGTTTCCTTTGGTTTTTCCTTTGACCTTATTTGTTTTTATTTTTTATTGTTTTTTTTATTTTTTATTAATGTTTTAATGAGTGTGTTTTAGGTTAATTAATGTATTTTAAGTGTCAAATAATTTTTTTTATTTTATTTGTGATTTCCTGTGCGAGTCTCAATAAACACATTTTCTTTCATTAAAAAAAAAATCATCAATCATCAAAAAAAAACAAAAATACTGATTTGCTACACTTATTATTGAAGCTGATAGCTTAGAACAGTATGTCTAGAGGTACGATAACACAAAGCTCATATTCATTTATATCTGTCTTGTTTAGAAGTCACTTCACAAATCCATCGCATATTAACACCACACTAACCTACTTCGCTTAATTTAACTCGAATACTATTTTTATTTTTATGTTAATAAATCAATTAATAATAATATTATAAATGCGAAATTGAGTTTGTTTGTTACGCTTTCACGCGCAGCTCGTAGCTTATAAAAGAACAACGTGTTTTCATTCTGAATTCCGCTCGGGAAATCCGCAGGTATACTCGTCCATCAGTCAATAAAAGAAAACACTTCATTGAAGCGATATTCAACTTACTATCGGAATTCAATTGAGAACATAAACAGAATGTTTGAATGGAGGAGTGGTGTATGCTGTATGTAATGCAAAAGGTTGCCTGCAGTTATTTGCTCAAAGGTATCACGTAATTGGGTCGGCGCGGCGGCGGCGTCGGGGCACGCTGCCGGCGGCGGCGGGCGGGCGGTCAGGTGGCCCGCCGCGGCCCCCGCTCGCTGCTACATTGCACTCGACGTTAACATCCACGGTCAACTACACGCAGGGGGCCACGACGTTACACATAGTGCTAGACATATATATCACTTATCAACAGCTCATGCAATATTCGCAAGTTTGGAGCGAGGCTCCCAGGAGTCGGAGAGAATTCAGAACCTGACGCAACCCAAATTTAAAGGAACATTAGACTAACCAAAAAATAGTTTTTTCTTTTTTTTTGTTGCTCTCTATCAATCTTGCAGATATTCAGCAATATGTGTAAAAATTAAATAATTAAAGGGCTTGCACGAAAGCCGTCCAGTGACAGCTCCGTTTATTCTTGTGCCTCTCAGAGAAGGTCTTGAGGAATCTTTCTTTTTAGTCTGCGAGCAACTATTTGGATGTTCATTAGATTGACTGCCAGCATATTTGCATGATTAGTGATACGCTTCTTGTACGCTTTTGTCCTTTCCGAGATTTATTCTATAACACTTTTGACGCATAGGTCGTGAATCGTGATGGAGTCTAATGTTTGAGACATACCAAGGAGCGTTCGTTATTATTCTTAATATCTTTGACAGGAATCACTGTATTATTTTAATGTTTGATTTTGCTGCTGTTCCCCAGAGTTGTAGGCCATATGTCCATATGGGTTTTATGATGCATTTATAAAGCAATTAGTTTGTTTTGAAGTGAGAGTCTTGATTTTTTATTTAGTAGCCAGTACATGGCGCGCCACCGTTGCGCGTTGGCCCATATCTAACCGCTTTGTGAAAATATGCTTCTTCCAAGTTAGGCGTCTATCCAAGTATATTCCAAGATACTTGGCGTAATCCTCTTGCGGTAGAGGTATGCCGTTGAGAGTGACGGGTGGACATGTTTCTATCCTGTTAGTGAAAGTAACCTGGACAGATTTGATTTCGTTGGCTTTGATTCGCCAGTCTTTGAGCCATTTGGATACTTGATCGAGACTGTTTTGAAGCTTTTGTGCTGCAATGTCTGGTGAATTGTCCATTGATAGAATTGCTGTGTCATCAGCAAATGTTCCAGTAACTACTCCATCTGTCGTAGGGAGATCAGCTGTAAAAAGCAGATATAACGTGGGACCCATGACGCTGCCTTGCGGAACTCCAGCTTTGATAGCATATAAAGACGTTAACTCTTCACCTTGTTTCACGAAGAACTGTCTCTCGCTGAGATATGACTTTATTAGGTTGTAGAAGTTTATAGGTAGGTCTTTTTTTATTTTGAAAAGAAGTCCGTCATGCCACACTCGACTCTCGCTGAGATATGACTTTATTAGGTTGTAGAAGTTTATAGGTAGGTCTTTTTTTATTTTGAAAAGAAGTCCGTCATGCCACACTCGACCAAATGCCTGAGATATATCCAGAAATGCAGCGACACTGTATTGTTTTGATTCAAGAGCTTTGTTTATATGTTCCACTAGTCCGTGTACTTGTTCAATAGTACCATGCTTTCGACAAAAACCAAACTAATGGTTAGGTAGTAATTTGTTTGCGGCGATTATCGGGGATAATTTAAGCAAAATAACTATCTCCATGATTTTTGAGGGTATGGGTAAAAGGCTAATAGGTCTGTATGATTGCGCCTAAACCGGGCTTTTTCCAGGCTTAGGAACCATTACAACTTGGGCTATTTTCCATTGAGGGGGGACCATTCCTCTTCGTAGGATAGCGTTATACAGGAAAGTAAGAAATTTAATCCCTTCCTTTAACAGCTCCCTTAGGTTTTTTCCTGTTATAAGGTCATAACCAGGAGCTTTATTTGGATCGAAAGCCTTAATTGCTGTTTTTATTAAGTTCCCTTCAAAATGGTTGAGCTAAATGGTGCTGATCCATGCGTCATGTTCGTGAACGGGCGCCGTCAGTAGGGACTGGTCATCTCTTAGCTGCCACGGTTTATTTAAATTTATTTAAATTTTTGAATTGATATTATATTTTTATTACGGACGCTTTTAACGTGCACGTCTTTCTACATTGTTCTCACATGTATAAGTTCAACACGAATGATGTAACCAATATTTTGTAACAATATTTTGATTTAAAAGAGTGTCCGTGGAGTTTCTTGCCCGTTCTTCTCCATAGGTACCTACTCAAACTCAAACTCAAAGCATTTATTTCAATTAGACCATTTACAGGCACTTTTGAATTGTCAAGGAATCGGTCAGTCAGAAATAGGTATGAAGCTAGTTGCCCATTCCAAAGCGTAGTAGGTACCTATGGAGAAGAACGGGCAAGAAACTCCACGGACACTCTTTTAAATAAAAAATTGTTACAAAATATTGGTTACATCATTCATGTTGAAGTTATACATGTGAGAACAATGTAGAAAGACGTGCACGTTAGAAGCGTCCGTAATAAAAAGATAAAACAAAGAACAATTCAAAAAATAAAAATAAAATTAAGCCCTGGCAGCTAAGAGATGACCAGTCCCAACTGACGGCGCCCGTTCACGAACATGACGCATGGATTAGCACCATTCAGCTCAACCATTTTGAAGGGAGCTAAATGATCCAACACACGCGCCACCATCAGCGAAACATTTGAGTGAGCATGACATACTCACAGCCGCCAGGGCAGATTCAAGTCAATGCAAGACATATTACCCGGTAAATGGTAACTCTTTAGTACATAGTACTCACACCTGTGCTATGCAATTATATAATACAATGGAGATTGAGTTTATACAATGCAAAGATAGTCTTACAATCTTCAGCAGCTCCAACAGTATTTGCAAATGTTAATCAATTAGTTGTGGAGCAGGACCAGCATACTACGCTTTGGAATGGGCAACTAGCTTCATTTTTCTGACTGACCGACCCCGTGACAATTCAAAAGTACCTGTAATTGGTTTATTTGAAATAAATGCTTTGAGTTTGAGTTTTTGAGCTTGAGTTGGAGTTTATTTCTTTATAAGTGAGCTTATTAATGGGAGGATCCTAATAATTCCGTGACTTCTTGGATTTTAGAGGAGCCTGTATCTGGATTTGGCACAACGACCAGTTTGAGATGTTCAGCAAATGTAGCAGCTTTGTCCGCATCGCTAGAAGCCCATTCTGAGTTACTTTTTCGGATAGGAGGTTGATTACTTGCCGGGTGTTTAAGTTTTTTAGTGACTTTCCACAAAGAGTAATTTGTCTCTGCTGTAGCATCAAGGTTTTCTAGAACTGTTTGTATGCCATGGTTTTCATTGTCTTTTAGCAGAATTTTTAGTTTTGTTTGAAGATAGTTTAGGTGTAAGAAATTTAAAGGAACATTAGACTAACCAAAGAATAGATAGATACATTTTACGCATCGTAGCAAGCTCGTAGACGGCATGGACTCAGGTGTAATGTGGAAGGCATCAACAACTGAATTCGTATACAATAAACATGCTAAACAAAGCTTTTATAGTGAAACATAATAAAAAAAACCGGCCATGTGCATGTCGGACCATGCACAATGCAGGGTTCCGTAGTTGGGATGAATTTATCCCAAGAACAAACTTAACTTTGTAGTTGAAAAACATTTTCTTTCATACGGAATGTATGGGAGAACATGTTTTTACAACCGGACATCTAAGTTGGTCGATTATTACTCGTTAACTTGTAAAGCCTACTTAGCTGTGATAGTTTTCCTTTTAAATTCATTATATAAACTACTGCCATGAATTTCACATATCTAAAACCAACCATTTAGCTGGCAGGGGGGTGTGTCCCCCCACTTGACTCTAACAAAAATTTGCACTTTAAAGCTTAATATTTCGCAAACGGATCTCTGAATTCAAAAATGGTTTTAACACACTCACAATGTTTTTGAAAGACCTTTCCAACGATATCCCACACCAAGGGATAGAAAAAAAAAAACATCCCCACTTTACGTGTAGCGGAGGTATACACCCTGCAAAAAAATATTTTTCATAATGTTATTTTACCACTTTGTCGGCATGATTAATATGTATACTCATGCCAAATTACAACTTTCTAGTACTAACAGTCTCGGAGCTAGACCGCGGACAGACAGACACAGACGGACATGACGAAACTATAAGGGTTCCTTGTTTACTACGGAACCCTAATAAAGAGTGTAATGAACTGCGGCTGTTATATGTTGAAGTTTGTAGTTCATTATAGCGTTGGTCACGAGACGTCGGGTCGCGGACTCCAGTGGGCTGCTCGCGAGATGTGCCCGTGTGCGACACAACTCCTACACATAAGCGATGCTGTGAGACAAGATGCGACGCGCTTGCATTGCCTCGTTAAATAGACGAGAAGGCTAAGTGTGTACTACAAGGAGCATACACACCAGAGTGTACCTAGTTCATATCTACCTGCTTAGGTATTCCACTCACATGGATAACTTGGCTGCATAAGATCTTAAAAAGTTTTAACTTAGGAAGGATGTTTTGAGGGGTTTGCAATCCATGAACACGTCCCGAAAATCCCCTGGCAACACACTTCTAAATGTTGCGGAAGTCTCTAAGCGACTCTAATACTCAGCAGTGTCTAAGATTTCAATGACCAGCTTTTTAGGGTTCCGTACCTCAAAAGATAAAACGGAACCCTTATAGGATCACTCGTGTGTTTGTCTGTCCGTCGGTCACAGCCAATTTTCTCCGAATCTAATGGAATGATAAGGCGACGGTAACCGACTTTTAATGATTTTATACTGAAGAAAAAATATATGTTAAGTTAGAGCATTTTCTTTTTTAACTTAATTTATGAATATTTTCGATTATGTTCATAGTACATATTGAAATTAATTTGTAAAGTTATGTCTAACGCGGATAAAAAAAAACAGAGCATTAGCACTGTGTCATCAGCGTATGTGATGATTTTGCAACTTATTAGGAACAGTCTACAGACTCTGTTTATATAAATAAGGAAGAGGGTGGACCCCAGGACACTGCCCTGCAGGGGCGCCGTAGGTGAGGAACTGTTCTTCACTTGTGTGGTTACCGATTTTTACAACCTGAGAGCAGCTACTAAGGTAGCTTGCCTGGTACAATGTTAAGTTTGTCCTTGAGATGAATTCATCCCAACTACGGAACCCTTCATTGTGCGTGGTCCGACACGATTTTGGCCGGTTTTTTTTTAGATTGATCTTCTGTAGGTATATCCACCATGTTGAGTTGTATATGAGGTGTGCGCTCACCGGTCGCAGTGAATTGGACGTGGGTCGCCACCGCTACGCTCTAACGTCACGGGCGGAGGCCACATAGTGTGGGGACACTATGTAGCACAAGGATCTATTGATACACGCACTCATCAAATTACCTGATCATAGTTATTTACATATTATTTTATTATGTGACCCAAAAATAACAATGGTAATTCATGCTATCCCGATAGCCTGAAAACTTCCGACAGAAAATATATAACATTACCATCATTTTTTACTTTTATGCAATTTACTCCAACATGGAGCTTATATTTAAGTTCTTATTAATTTATTTTTTAAAAAGGGTGTCTCTTTTGGTTGAACCAATGAAATCTACTAGATCTCATAGATAATAGCTATAATAACCAAAAATATGAGCGGGGCAAAATTTACACATTTTTGGCAACTTTACCTAGCCTATAGTTTGCATTGAATGTGTGTCCCTAAGTGCACGTGATGTAAAGTTACTAATGGTCCTGGCGCTAAAAAAAGCGATGTATTTATTTTTGAAGCTACAATCTTCGTTTAAGTAAGCACCTCCAATACATAGGTGAAGTTGCCCCAAAAATTTCAAAATTATCGTAGATTCGGGTAGATATCATCAGGGTTTTCAAAATACTATTAACCTTAAGTACATATTATAAAACAAAGTCCCCCGCCGCGTCTGTCTGTCTGTCTGAACGCGATAAACTCAAAAACTACTGAACGGATGTTCAAACGGTTTTCACCAATGGACGGAGTGTTCATGCGGAAGGTTTTAGTGTATAATTCATTAAAGTTTTGTGTAAATTGGCTGAAATTTAACGATTATTGTTGAAGAAGTCGGAAAAATCATGCAACCGAAAAAGATACATCAAATTTATGTTCTACGGTGTTATTCATCTTAAAAAGTTTAACAAAAAAGTCCGCGATGGCATATGTCTATCTTCTAAGGATAACCCTATAACCATTACTATCTATCAGAATTTGATAAAAAAATTATTGTTATTTCCGAAGCTTTTTTGACCGGTATAGTATTAATTCTTATCCAATAAAATATGTTATTTAAATTAGGCATTCAATTTAGATTAAAATATGCCTTCATATCATATCATTTAAATGAATAGTTAGATACCACAATTTATTATAAAATCTAAGTACCAATATGTGCCAGTATGTCTAAAATTGCGTCAACTGCCACAGACACGAAAATATCTGGTGGGAACTAGTATAGGGTATGCTTAGATAAACATGCTCACGGAATGTAAAGAAGCCTCATTAGACGGTAATTAAACTTTAACAATATCTAACAAAAAATACAATAGACGTTGATATATATTTAGTAACTAGTTCCGCTTAACTATTCCTAAAGAGTCATAAAAAACCCTGTAAGAAATCGACACGTATTTCACCTCTCAGGATGATGATTCACTTGTCGCGAACCCGAACACGGCGGCGGCGTGTTGCCACACCGAGCGCTGGACGCAGGGACGCGCGCGCGGCAGTATCAATTAAATATCTACCAAAATATAGGCGTTATAAATAACTTGATTCTTTTCGGATATACCTACCTATATAATTTATTATGTTACCACAAGTTTCGGCAAGTAAGGCGGCGCCTACTATAATGATGTAATCTACTAAAGATACACATAATCTTGTGTAGGCAATGGCATGTAAGTATGTGGTGTGTGTGTGGCACGAGCTGCTTGCATCTGTGGCACATTAGGGTCACTCGTGTGCGCGCGCGCCGGTGCGCACTCGCTGCCCCACATGGCCAGCACTGCAGCGCTGTGCACGAATGACATACGAGTAGCACTATCATTAATCAAACGCATTGCTTGCTGTTTGTGAGACGGAGCTTCTGTCCAAGCTCAAACTGAATACCTATAGGTTGAACCGTTCTACAACAATGAGCCACACAAAGGCACGAATACGGAAAGACAACATTTAGAAAATTCAGGAAAACATGGGTGACGCGCAGAATCAATACTTGTTCGAATTCCAAAATACACGGCGGAGTTATATTTGGAGACTCAATAAATTAAAAGAGACAAAACTACACACACAAAACACAAGCATAAATCAAAGGGAAATTATTTTTGTGTTCGTTATAATGAATCCCAGCTATTGCTATGACGCGCCTACGGAAGCGAAAGATATGACACATGAAAGAGTAACAAACAAAAGCTGAACAAGGCGACATGGCGCAGATCTGGAGCCATTAGCCGACTGAACGTTACAGCCACGTATAGTCAAAGCGTTTAGCTGGAATTCTGTGTAGTTTGGGCGCGGTAAATATAGGCGCGGGTTGGCGCGGCGCCAGCGGCTGCAATACCATACGTAGGGCGCTCTATTGAGATAGGTTATCTGTGGCGGCGCTTCGCTAATTTGTGACCAGGAATGCGGCACACGGCGCGACATCGCCGCTTGCTTGCTCGCTTGATACTGCCAAAAACAACGAAAGGCTTATTCCTAACCAGTGACAACAAATTCAGAGTAACATTGTCTTTAGGAAATTGGGAATAGTAGAGGGGTACTGAATCTTACTACCCAAAGCACTGGATTGCGCGCAAAATTTGATTAACAGCGGATCATGGATCATTACAACTGCTAGACACTTAAGTACTTAACACTCGTAGGTCTTTTTTTCAAAAAGTAATTTTCTGGAATCCATCTTTTGATGAGTAGGTTGAGAGCTACTGAGGTAGCCCTCACACAAGTGGTCCTGCTGCCGTCATTTAAAGTGTTGCTGATCAGGAAATTTACCTAGCCTGCTAATCTTGAAAAAGACGTTTTAATTTAAAGCCATTTCTAAATCATATCGTTTTTCGTATTAATGAGCGTTATAGTTATAGGGAGTGGTTCTTTAGTTGATATATCTGTTTAGTGTCAGGTCGCACTCGAGAGCAGGGCGCGGTACGGCGGCGGCGGTAGTGACTCGCCGACCGTTAATGTACTCGATTAACCTTAATGTACCTTGTGATTGTCATGAGCCACTGTTTCCATTTCATCTAGCCCGCGGTAAACTACTACTTCATTATTGAACATTCCAGCATTTACCGGCGCACGTTAGTTAATTGACAGTGACACAGAAGCCCAATAATTCCGTAACCTGAACAAACCTGAGGTTCGAAACTCCGGAATAATCTGTGAATTGGGGAGAAATTTGGTGTTCGGGAAGTACTAGTACAGACCTTTTTTTGGGTGGGAAATTATCAAATAACTTCTCCCGCTCTGGGCGGAGCGGGAGGGCCAGACTGGGTGTCAGAGGGTGTCAGACTCTTACTGACTAAAACCCACCCGTGTTCCTTCAGTTGCCTGGATGTTGCCAGGGGCCACGATATCCCTTTTGGACTATCCCGCGAACTAGTAGTCTAGTACAGACCTACCAGGCATGCTGTTGGCAGTGTCTTCTCTATCTTGCATGTGTGTCTTGTGTGAATGAATGAATAAAATGTCCAGTCTGTATCACTATAAATAGCCGGGGCTAGCAAGAACTTACTGTCATACAAAAGTCCCGGCGACTATTGCCCAATGAAATACTAAATGACTCAATTGGCATCGTCCGAGCGAGCTTAATTAAAACTATTAAGTTTTATTTACCGATTTCAATAGGTTAATTGAATTAGATGGCAACACCGATAGCCTGGCGGGCTGGCGCCGCGGAAGGCGGCCATCAGACAAGGCTATTATGACGAGCACATACTCAGGTGGGCACTATTTATGAAACTACTAGCTGCGCCCCGCAGTTTCACTCGCTTTAGTCTCAACCCTGTGAGAATATCGGAATAAAATGTCCTATGTGTTAATCCAGGCTATAAACTATCTGTGTGCCAAATGTCATCCAAATTGGTCCAGCCGTTTGAGCGTGAAGAAGAGACAAACATAAACACACTCACAAACTTTCGCCTTTACAATATTAGTAGGATATAATATATAGTGTGAAGTGTGATGAACGAACAAATAAAGTTCATTATGCTAGTACAAATGCTCCGGAACTGGAGCCATGTGATATAAAAAACGGGCCAAGTGCATATCGGACTACACACAATAAAGGGTTCCGTAGTTGGGATGAATTTATTCCAAGAACAAACTTAACATTGTAGTTGAAAACCATGTTCTTCCAACTGCAAATGTAAGTTTGTACGCACAATATTGACGGGTTTACCATGTTATTTTAAGACCATTGGGTTCTTATAGGTTTTCCTGTAATCTATGAGTAAAGAACCATTTTCTGTATTTTTTTCAAAATCGGTAAATTTTCATTTATTTTGTTAAATATCTTTTAAAGTGGTCATTGTAAAATATTATTTAAAATATGATTGAGATCCTCACCACAAGCCATTTCATTTGATATGTCACACGGTACAGTTCGCAAAACTTTTTTTTAAATTTTCCTGTTGGCCCCCAAAAAGTGATCCGCATTTTCAAAATTCATTTATTTACGTTACACGTTCGTGTTTGGGTCACAGATATTCATATGTGTACCAAATTTCAACTAAATTGGTCCAGTAGATTCGGAGCAAATTGGCTGTGACAGACGGACAGACAGACACACGATGACACGAGTGATCCTATAAGGGTTCCGTTTTTTTCCTTTTGATGTACGGAACCCTAAAAACTTAAATGGGTGTTTCGTTTTGAGAACTCTAAAAAAGTGCATTGTGCCTGTTTCTTGAAAAGCGCTATTATGTTGCTCGCACAATGTTCACTGCTCGCATCCAGAAAATGAATAAACTAGTTGTTGCTATTAAATATTATTAAAGGCAAAATAACCTTTAGTGGTATGAGGAACAGGGCAACAGGGTCTAAAGTTCACTCATCCACCATAGAAAAAGGAGGATCCTCCGACCAGACGGGTGTTGTGTCTGGCGGGCAACTGCCCATCGGTTTGAAGTTGAAATCTTGTATGTATGTCGATCGCTCGGTAAACTCTAACTGCGCGATGCAGGATTTGTGTGACGTCATGTCTATGATGCGTAGTTCGTATGTGGCGGTGTAACCGATACAAACTTATGGTTAATTTTAAATAACAGTGAACTGGTTCAACAAATTCGAACATACAATACACACACACTTTTTGCTCTAGTTACTTTGTGACGTAAGAGTCACAAAAACGGTCTCTCGGCCATAGACACGAGTGAGTCACCGGCACGGCCGCGGCATGGCGTTCCAAGAACCTTGAGCATATGACCAGCAGGTGGACACCGTCATTAGTGGCGTGATATGGTATCTGTGGCAGCTTTGATGTTGCCGCTCCCAATGACCGATTATATTGACTAACAACAAAAGCACGGAGGATGGTGAGAACAGTACTGATTCTAATATGGCCAAAATCTTCGACATAAATATTACTTTCATTTGTATTCAAGACTTCAACTGAAAACTACTACAAAGTCATCAAAGTACGCCAAACAAATTCCTATTCCATGAGAACATCTAAGTCATACATCTTGCGCACCACGCAAACGAATGCTCGTTCAGGCGACTGAGTCAGACATCTAAAGCGGATGACGGCTCGTACATCACGTCATTATTGACGAGATGCTTCACTCCGGCGTCGCTGGTCCAGTTCGATGTTTCGCAACTACGTGAAGTGCCGAATCTCGCGCAATCCGTGCTACTGCATCGTTTCGTCACCGGCCATGCAACGTGTCAGTACGTCAATGACATAAATACAACATGGCTCGCTATTTACCAGCTTCCACTCGTTGCATATTGTTGTACTGTTAACTTGTTTAGAATTGGAAGATGGATAGGCACCACCGATCTGCATTTCAACGTTTTCTTGCTCACACAACTTCCAAACGTCTTCTACGATTTTATCTTACCGAGCTGAACACGAGGAGCGGACATGTTGCAAGTGACATTGTGTAAAATTATGCGCGTACTTATTATTACTATTGTATCGATAGTTTGCACGGAATCCCGGCAGTGTTCGCGACCAACCGCACGCGTCCCGTAGGTGTGATCGTCAGGCCTTGTTGGTGGCGTGGCGTAATCCGCCGGGGACCTGTCATTGTTATCACAACACTGCATGCCGCGGGGAATACAGTACAACGCAAAATAGCACAAGGACTTTAATGAACTTACGAAACATTACGTGGTCTTAAGGTAGTTCCAAGCGAGAGCAGTGTGCATTATATTAAACGCAAAAGTTTGAGGCAATCAGAAACAAAAAGCTACTTCCAGTAGATTTCATAGGTAGCCTTTCTATCGGAATAATTTCAATTACAGATACAACTTTACAAAATATCTAATTGATAACCTAATCGACCCGACAACTGCGAGAAATCAGAAGAACGGCACATTGTGTATCAGATAAGCTAACGATATGCCATGAACAATGTTCTGTAGTAGAGAACAGACATCGGCCCAGCCGCATCGCAATCTGTTCCGTATCGTCGACGAGGCGACGGCGCGCGCCGAAGAGGGCAGACCCGCTGCTCTCTGATCTGATAACGATAACGACCAGTCGACTGTCCAGTCACTGTGTCCTGTTATACGAGTAATTGTTGCATCTTTCGGAGAACAGCCGACACCGGCACGCGACACAGATGATAGACATTTCAATTGCCAATGAATGAAGATCACTCCGAGAAATAAAATTGATTGCAACTGAACCTTCGAATATACCAGTAACCGTTCATCTGATACGATCAGCTATCCGACGAATCGGGAGACTAACACCAAACTTGCACGAGTCGTATTGTGTAGGCGGTGAAATTTTAGAAATTCAGTTTTGCAAAAGGATAACAGCAATCTAGACAACTCTTGCATGATGTCATTTAGAATTAAACAAGCCATTGTTTAATTTGCAAGGGCAGTACAGATTGGATCGTTTCAAATGTTCAATGTTATGGCCACGGGATTGTTTCAAATGATATTGAATCAGTTTTAATTGGAAAGTTACGTAGACACGAGATAGATCTAAGACGACACCGTGTCGGTCACGACTTCACGAGCCAGGCTCATCAGCGAGCGAATTAATTCAAATGATACGTATGAGCGCAGACGAGCTTTTTGTTCCAGCTCATTACTGCCATGCAAATACGTTGTCACAGTAATTCCTAGCATTACTCACAATTACATTCCGGATGTGCTTAGTTGTTGAATGTTACAAAGAACAAAAGTTATTTATAATGAGTCCGCTCGCTCAATTGACCATCCCAAAAAATCTAAGACCTTTATAATGATCGTATGATCTTTTCAAACAACAAGTCCGATTACATTGAAAATTACGTTCTACCTAAGTCTCTAAGACATTTCTAAGTTTGCACAAAGGAACATTTTTATCGAAAGGTACTATTTCCATGAATAATGATTTCCAGAAACTTCACGTTGTTGCGCACGTCACATCTGCGTGTTCTAACAGTTTATTTATTTTGTACCGGCTCTCTGATGCTCAAGATATTCTCGAATCCATTCAATATCCATCTTGCTAAAATAAACAAGTAAATCATCAAATCATTAGCTAATTTTAATTCACGTTTATTGTAAAACAACTCTAGTCTAAAATACTTACAATCTATAAGCGAACAGGGTTACAAACGTCTATGGAAAGTACATGGTGCACAATACGTCGCCGGCCCAACGTAGTAACTAGATTTTATAGAGGTTTTTTTTTTTAATATTATGTATTAGTTTATTATTGTGTAAGATTATTTTATGTATTTTGTCTATGGGCCTTAGTTGCCTGAAAATAAAGCAATAATTATTGTTTATTCATTTTAATTCTTATTCGATTACATTTTTAAATATTTCTTAAAATAAAAAGGATAAAAAAACATTTAAAAATATAAAAAAATAGAGTTCCGCCGGTGTCGGGAGCAGGGTCCAAGCTACCGGTGGTTAGGGCTGCAGAGACAGGAACCTCCTCACAATGCGAGCCGTATCGAGGAGTACTGCCTTCTGAATCAGGCGCTTGATCCAACCGCCTAACGAGAGCCTCGAGAGATGTTGGTCGAGGCTTTCGACCATCAGGCCATTAGCCGTTACGACAATCGGCACAATGGTAGCCGAGCTCACATTCCACATGTCAACAACCTCGTGTGCTAAGTCGAGATATTTTATTTGTTTCTCTTTCTCAGCTTTCACGAGGTTCTCGTCATGTGGAATGGTAACATCGACTATCATTGCGCGGCGCGCTAATCGATCTATCACTACTATATCAGGCTTATTTGCTACAATAGTCCTGTCAGTAATGATAGACCGATCCCAGTACAACGTGACATGGTCATTTTCGAGAACTGGGTCGGGCACATACTTGTAATACGGTACCTCAGAGTCCACAAGTTTATATTTCATTATTATTTTTCTTGTCTTTAACATATCTCGGGACCCTGGGCTCCCGGACCTTTGGAAGGCGTACGAGGGGCCGAAGCCAACTCGCAGAGGCCCCTTAGACGTTTTTAGTGAAATGAGGTACCAACCGACGATAATCCCTGTTCGCACTATGCAAGTGCAGCCAAGGACAACCCCCGGTTGGTGTAGGACTATTGAAAGATATGGAAACAAAGATATCGGACTATGGGTTTGGGTTGCTAAAGTGGACTGGTCACCTGGAACTATGGAAGGGCTATGGCCCCTGCCTGATCTATGTTTTATATGCACACGGATAAAATGGCAGGGGGTAACTTGCACACTCAATAATGGGCCCCCGAAAACGGTCGCTAGCACATAGTGTCGTAGCGACAAGGGGGCAACACGTCCTGAGGTGCTTATGAGGAGTGGAGAGGTATTCCACGGCTATCAGGACAATCCCGGAAGTACGGTCAAGATCCCTACCAGCATCTTACTAGAATACTTCCTATTCTAGTAAGATGCTGGTAGGGATCTTGACCGTAGCACGTTTGCTCTTGCGAATCTCCACTCAAGCCAGCCAATTAAGGCAAGAATGAGGCGGCAGCACCGTTCCTCGTCAGTGTTCACTCCAGCCGGCCAATAAAGGCAAGCCAGAAGTGAGGAACAAGACTTCTCCCGGGAGATAGGGTCCGTGGGGTCGCTACTGCCCAACAGCTCGCCACATGCTGCCCTGCGAGTTTTTGTATCTCTTTTGGTCTAGCTCCTCATCCCAGACCCGTTCCGGCAAAGTAAACTGTACCGGCACAGACCTAGAGTTCGGAGCGCGCAAGCCCCACCACGACGTCAACGTAGAGATACGGCGGTAGGGTCATTATTATTATTATTATAATAACTGTTCATCAGTTTCAAGAGTCGAGAAGCTCGATCGGAGAGCATGCGATATTAGCTTGACATCAGCCGCCCGTCAGAAACGCGTCAGAAAGCGAAGAGGTCGTGAGATGAGAATCAATCGCGAAGCTACACATTTACCGTCACTTACTTCTTTTGTTACTCACAAATTAGGATCGTGCGGTATCGGAGCTTTCTCTGAGCACGTCAACTAATCTACAGCATCTTGATTTCAGCTCTTTGTATCAACACGACAACTACGAATTAGTTTAGTAACGTTTTCTCTTAACAATATCATTACTGAGAAACCTATGAAACCAGCACACAACCGAAAGGGCTCGACGCAAAACAATAGTATTCATTCGGTTCATGTGTTTGCAGTTTAAGACTGAACACGACCCCTTGAAAACTTTATGAGCCAGCCCAAGGAAAAGGAACTAAAACATGGTGATTTTGTATACAAAGTTATGGAAAACTTTGTCTTGAACTAATAGAAAGACAGCCGCAGTGCGTGTAAAGAATCATTGGTAAAAGTCAAAATAGCGACATATAATATTTTATTAATCCTTTTTGTCAACAAATGCAGTGAAACTCCAGTGCACAATAATGAATGCAAGTTGATGTGAAACGGCATATCCCAGGGGCAGGTCGCGGCTGTGCAGTTCCATGGTCATGCAGATCATTCATCAAGCCGCCTTGTCGGAAGCACGAGAGTTCGCAACAAATCGTCGTGCGTGTCAAACTGCTTTCTAGCGACCCCTGTACAGTACTAATCGAGGCGGTTTTATTGACATTGCAAGAATAAGCAACCTCATTGCTCTCTGCAAGCGTTTCTATATGAAATCAAACGCACCTTTAGAATTATAAGGGCACAACTCGAAATATTAAGGGTTTGAGTTTTTGTGTTAGATGGGCTCAATATCAATTGTTCTACCACGGAGAGGGTGATGTGAAAGAGACACAGTTATAGTATTCGCTTTAATATTGTCTTTTTTCTCTTTCTGTGAAAGCCAAGAACGATAGAACAGTTGATATTGACCCCATCTAACACAAAAACTCAAAACCTCAATATTTCGAGTTGTGCCCTTATATTTCTAAAGGTGCGAAATATGAAAACAAGTTCTGTGCGAATTATCGTAATGTCTACAATTCTTTTGGAGAATCTAGGGACCTATGTATGACGGTTATTTGTAAAGTAGGTACTGTACGACTTTAAGAAGAAATAACGTCAGAGTATATTTTAGTAAGATCAGTCATGAACTCGTGATTGTAATTGCGTCCTACACGACGCTCCCAATTCTGGGAACTAGAACGAGTCGCGGTGGACAGATGGCCGACCACTAACACAATCATGCCGATCATTATCAGTTAAGACAGACCAATTCGAACTTAGAATATGACAAATTTATTCGTCCTAGCTAACCTGTTGCCTTGCCAGGCTCCATTCAAATCGTATTTTTATGTCTGAAATTACGCAGATATGTTTTCAGTCTTAACTCTCAACACTATGTTTAAAGGTCATCATTATTTGAGGAATGCTTTTACGTCGCTAGTGGCTCACCCGTCTGTAAACATTGGAGCATATGTTTACGCGACCTTCACATTCTTAGCCTGATGATCATCAACATGACTTGCCGGAATTCTCTCTTCACATAAATGTAGTTTCGCACAAGTGTGAAGTGAGTGTAGCGCGGAGTAAAATAAACAATTATTGAAAGATAAGAGCGGCACGCGTCCTGAGCCACAACACACAACAGATAAATAAGAAAGGTGTCAAGAACAAGTTGATGTATCTGAACTGAGTTATCTGTAACGAATGGACAGATAAGATAACAGTTCAGACCGACACCGACAAAGGATTGCAACAAACACTGTCCTTTCAAAACATGAATGCACTATTACATGGTTAGTCTCAGGGACTTTTAACGGTTAACTCTGAAATAATAAAAACAAAATATATAACCTGCGCTGGTCAGCTAAAGAATTAAGGGCCGACCAGGACCAGCCACAAAAGCTCCAAAAAAAGAACTTCTTTGCTGAGGGGATTTCTACATAGCGGAGGAGTGGACCTAATCCATTTTCGCACATATTTACAATCGTTTTGTACTTCAGGGTTTAAGTAGAATCCAGTAGTTGTTGGCATGCGTGTCCGCAACCCGGGCGGCCCCGGCCCCTGTACCGCAGGATGGGAATAATTTGAGCGGCCTCGCTCCCACATGGGTTATAACAGCCATAATGATTGTAACGAACACACCATTGCCAGATTTTATACCCAAAATGTTGGTATTAACGTCAAGGAATTTTAAAATGCATTCATAATTACATTCTAATCAGTACGAAGGGTGAAAGAAGCTATGGAAAACGAAAAAAATCTAATTCTGATAAGGCGTTACGAAGGTTTGGGAACTGAGCAAGTATACACACGACAAACTGTACGTAACAAGAGAGCTAACAGAAAGTTGTGCTGTTTGTACGTATCATAAGCACCACTGTTTCCTCGATTTATCGCCGCTATATATAGCCGAGCAGCAAGCTCGCTGCTACCATTGTAGGAAGTCCAGAACAAACTTGTTTAAACAATCAACTATTTGTAGGGCAGCGCTCATTTCACTACGTTACCAAACACATAACAATTGTTATAACTACGCGGAACTTTTTATGTTGTAGGTAGGACCACACGCATTTTCAATTTATTGTAAAACGGCGGAGCCCGCATAAAGCAATAAGTGAGATGGGCTCGTTTCTCACACGCCTCATCAATTACTGCAGAGTGCAGGGACGAGGAAATGGAACCGTTTCTATAACTGAGATCCGTTTGTTGGTTGTTTGCTGGCGAGGAAATGACATTCCATCAATATGGACCTAATTAAGTGGTTAGGTAGTTGGTCATTAGGGGCGGCGCGGCTCGTCATCAGTGCGCTCGCAATTACTTCTAACATTAGAGTGTGAGGCTTTCACCGCGATTCACTGCGAGTCTGCGACCACGATGCCCGGGAATTAGTGAGAAAGCTGGACTTATACATCGGGGAGACCTAACGTAGCTTCAAATTTATTGTCAGCATCATCTTGTTGGACCTGATTTAGACCATCCAAAAGTGTTTTATTGTAAAAACTACCAGAATACTCGCGAAATTTCGCGTTGTTGGATAACTTTTTAATTCATATTCTTTATGGCACCTCTTTAGATCATGCATGAACTATCCGAATATCAAAAAATATTTGGCCTAGGTCTAGGGGAGGCGTGAAATTTGATTCGCTGTTACAATGTACAGATTTTTCCATGGGAAAGAGAAGTAGTTTCAAAGATCTGACTTTGTAATATTATTTTTCGAGGTAATCTCTGGTAAAATGCTCAAAATGCAATGTTGATGCAAGTCACAAATACAATCCGAGAAACGAGTTTCGTACAATATACTTAGTACTGTATTCGTGTCAATATCAGCGATTATGTAAATCGACACGATAACACTTATCGGTGCCATTGTGATTACATGTCCTTACACATAATTCGGATAAAGTACAATGTACATTGTATGATGCGCCGGTCGACGTCATAACGTCACATAACGCTGGGCTCTGTTCTAGCATAGGGTCGCAGCATTATGCTGAGCGATGGCCGTTTTGCGTGGATGTGACGCAATTTTCCTCCAACTTGTTCTTTTTAGGGTTCCGTACCCGAAGGGTGCCAAACGAAACCTATTACTAAGCCTCCGCTGTCCGTCTCTGTCAGCGGGCTGTATCTCATGAACCGTAATAGCTAGACAGTTGCAATTTTCACAGATTGTGTATTTTTATTGCCGCTATAACAACAAATAATAAAAATTAAATAAACTTAAAATTTAAAAGGGGGTCCCCCATACATCAAAGCTTTGATTTGAAAAAAAAATCTTACCCTGGCAAGTGGGGTGTCATTGTGTAGAACTCATAGATCAAGTTTTTTTTTTTAATCTTCTAAAATTAAGAAATAGGCGGCCGTAAAAGTTGTCTATCGCAACAACTAAACAGTATGTAATCAAAAAATACATTAAACACCGATTCATTATTTCAATATGGGCAATTTTCTGCAATTGCAAAAAATAACTAGGTAATTCATAGTTTCATTATGAAATAAAAATGTATCTCTGCGATTTTTAAAATTTAAGATGAAAAATAATAATATTCTTCATTTAGTATTTTCATTTATTTGCTTAATATTGTACGGTGGTACCGTGGCACGGCGCGCGGCGGCCCGACTCGCACTTGGCCGGTTTATTTATTTTTTGTTCTTTCTTTGCGTCATGTTTACCGCAAATAAACGTATTTTATTTCTTTCTTTTTTACAAATTAAGTGCAGTGAAATAATAAGTAGTTTCAGAATCACTCATACTTGACAGAAGCCGCTGATCGAATCCAGCAGAGGTACAAAGCGAGTGTTATATGAATGTGTTGCGCATCTGTTCAGTACGCAAGTTGTATCGACATCGGCATTAAATCGCTGGACACAATACAATCGTCTCAATGGGCAGGCCGCGCGCCGTGCTCTCCCCGCGAACTGTGTCACATGTGCGCGGATAAACACGCGTCATAGCGAGCCGCATCAGGAACGAGCATTGTGTTTCTTACAATGAGCATCAGTACAAATAAAGTAACTAGACATTGATGTGTTATCCCCGACGGGAACCCCTCAACTGTAGGTTGTATTGATTGTTGATGTATTGATCTATTGGCCGAAGACGATATGAAACCCCAACGTGATAAGGAACTATCGTAATTGGGCAGATTTCCAATTTTCCGCAAAGAATTGAGTTGTGTTAGAAGATTTTTTCGTACGCCAGGTATTGATTAAAAGGTAATCAATAGTCTGGCCACGCTAACTCTGCAAAAGTAACAAGTACAATTTTAACAGTTAAAATTAAAAACCCCCGACACAAACATTTCATCATTTCTCTTTCCTATTCCATCACCAGACCCTGTTCACTATCTATCTATAACTTATTCGTTGTGACCATTCCAATGAGCCCAAACACGATACCTGTGCTGTAAGTTGGTAAGGAGTTGGGTTTCCTGAAAATTAAAGGTGATTCTGCAGCATCAGTTCAGGGTTACTATTTTCTTTTAATATCATTGAAGTAACAGAATAACAAATTTCAAATCGATCAGACCTGTGGAAGATACTCACATCTATTCAACAAAAAGAAAAGAGCTGATTATCTTCAAACGGCTGAACCGATTTTGATAAAACATGTCTAAGAACCATCGCTAGAAAACGTGCTTTCAAATAAAAAAACCGCATTCAAATCGGTTCACCCGTTTAAGAGCTACGGTGCCACAGACAGAGACACATAGTGGTCAAACTTATAACACCCCTCTTTTTGTGTCGGGGGTTTAAAAAATGGTGGAATTTGAAAATCTATAGACGGCACCGTCTGTACTACGAAAAAAGAATTTATTTATTTATTTATTAAAAAACCAACTTATACTAACAGTTTGCACCACACATACAAGTGAAGTGAAAGAATTTGAAACTTAGTTTGTATTTTTGTTTTTGATAGGTTATTTTGTTTACTGATTATTTCCTGGTAAAGAACAGTCACTTTAGCACGATGAAGTGTGGACTTGATACAGTTTTGTCATCGTATGGAGGTAGAGCATAGGTACAACATAATCTATTATGCAAACAAAAGACAAAATATCAAAATCATAAGATCTACTTACACGTCAACTTTCCGATATCTTGTAAACATTGTCGTTTTTGGCTAAAGACGACATCGTGGAATTTAAATATCATGATTATTATATAATAACTCTCGCACTCTACTTTTAATAGGTTTAACCGTTTTTCTACTTTATTTTATGAAAACAACTTACAGCGTAAGCAATGTGACAGCTAAAGTACCACTAAAGTGACTGATGTAAACGTATACCATAATATAAGACTTTTGGAGTTACGCATTTCGTCACCAACACCGCAAAGGGGCGAACCTCAAATAAGAAAATTTTACAGGAGAGACAAAAAACGTTTTTTTTTTCTCCCGATGACGGGATAATTTAGAACAAAAAAAAAAAAAATCCCTACAACTGATTTTAAGATACGCCGTCAATCTTTTTTCCTTTCTATTAGTCTTAGAGCTTCGCCCTTTTGTGACGACATAGAGCTCGACAAATGGAGCATTTTTGTATACTAAACTAATTTTTGACCGTTTGTATGAGGTTCGCCCCTTTGCAGTGTTGGCGACGATTTATTCCATTGCAGAGTTAGCGTGGCCAGACTCTAGTATACCGTTCGTATAAGCCATACATGAAGGTAAACTTCTGAGTGAAGAAATGCCTCTATCAGACCTTAGAAAGGCTACGGTTGTGCTTAATAAGTAACTGATCAGAGTACACGACGCGGGCCCGGATTCAATATTATTAAAGATGCACGAATTAAATCGAGCTTGATTACAGTGGCGAACGTCAAGTTTATTTTATAGCAATACTTATAAAATTCCGTGTCAATCTGTCTGTGTCCATTGTGTGGAATAATGAAGCTAAAGACAATCAATAACGCGCACATCCCGAACATGACAACAAGTCATTACATTGCGTAGAGCTTTCTAAAGCTGCATCGATCGCCGTCCACTGCGCGCTGCACTCCGGTGCGACCGCGGGTAAAGTGGATGCCGCCGGCTATGGATCACAAATTGTAGAAAGCGAAATACAAGCACGTGTAAGATGCAATCTAAGTTGCGAACTTACATTAGTTTGGTGTTGCCTTTCTCTGCACTTGTTTTAATAATGATAAATTGCGTTTTTTGCTCAAAGCTTCCCAATGGGGGGCAACACTATGTCATAAGGAATCATTAGTCTTTCTTATGATTTAGAAAACAGGTGCATGTCCTTTCTTATGCCGCGGCTTTCACTCTCAACAGTGCGTCACAACACTGGATATGCTCATCGTGACAGAAAGAAAAACTGCAGCTGTGCATCATGAGCATGGCTCAAACCCAGTAAGTATGGGCTCTTCATACAGAACCGACCAAGTGCGAGTCGGACTCGCACACGAAGGGTTCCGTAATCTGTACCGTATTAAGATCGAACAAAAAACGGCGAAAAAAAATTAACACGTCTCTTGTATGAGGATGAGGACCCCCTTTACTTATTATTATAATTAATTTTATTACATTTTTATTATTTGATGTAATAGCAGTAATAGACATACACAGTCTGCGAAAACTTCAACTGTCTAACTATTACGGTTCATGACGGACGAACGGACAGCGGAGGCTTAATATCTAATTTCCTTTTTAGAGTTCCGTTTGGCACCCTTCGGGTACGGAACCCTAAAAGGAAATTAGAATTGAAAAGAAATAATTAGACGATAACGGTCAGTTTATGTTGATTGTTCCTATGTTGTGCCTTTAAGTTAAAGAGTAAGGGCACTTTAGGAGAAGCTACAATGGGCCAACACACGAAACACGACGCAACGAAACCGCGCGCGAGAGAGTACCACACAATATTACATAAAGACTATCTGCAGCCCCAGTAATGGTCACGATTCATCTTCATCGCTTGATGTTCCAGCTAATGTAGTGAAGTGATCGGGCTTACATGGAGAGAGTTTAAGTGTGTGAGCTTGTAATAAAGCACTTATAAAGGTCAATTGCAGGGTCAGCTAACCACATCCGGCTTTCATACGCTGGTCAGGCACAACAGCACAGAGCAGAGTCACACAGTTTCATGCACACCTGCGACTTTGGTCAATCTTCGAAAAGACTCTCGACAGAAATCAGTGCAGATGTGGTCATCAGACAGTGTAAGGCCAGCTGCACAGTGATTCATGTTAAGAATAGGACACAGCTGTTTATTACCAAATTCTGAAACAAACGATCTTTGTCTCGAACCATTTGTGCTCTTCGACTGTGTCGGTATGACGCATGGGCTATTACTAAGCAGATTCTGAGATTTTCCTTTCAGGAAAGTACATACCACCATTTCATCCAAGATCTCATATAAATCTAATACACGTTTCTAGTTTCAATGATGTTAGAAAAAAAATCCTCGTTGCTTTTACCTTACGCCTTGAATATATGCAAACTGTGTTCACCTTGACATGACGTCTTACCTGGAAATAAACAAACAGTTTTATGAATACAACTAGGTATAGTTTCAGTAGAAATGGCCTTCGTTTTATGTTTGAGGATAATAATGGTTATTACGAAGGCAGGAACTCTCAGATGATCTTCCTTACCTTTAGTATTAAATATAAAATTTTCTCAAACATGCTTGGAAATTCGAGCATTATTTTGACAACCTTCTTCGAGAAAAATCGAAAATGCTGTAGTGATCCAAATATTTTATATGCGAGCGAGCAGGCGGCCGGCAATGTTACTATGAAAATCCATGTGTCGTGTTTAGCGGCCGAATAAATTACTACGAAAACTCATATCTGTGTGTTTTAAAAAAAAACTGGCCAATGCGTGTCGGACCAGGCACAATGAAGGGTTCCGTAGTTGGGATGAATTTATCACAAGAACAAACTTATCATTGTAGTTGAAAAAACTGACTTATTTAGTTAATTTACTTAGTTTGAATTTCTACGCATTATTTGAGAAAAATAATATACAAGCCTTGGCCGCAACCAGGCATTGATGGACTCACGAATGTGTGCCTCGTCTTCGCGTCGGCCCACATTTCTGCGTTCATCCATCAATGCCCTGTTGCAGCTAGGCCGCGACAGTAATGTATGTACTATTTCCCTCACCACACACTTTTATGGTGACAATGTTAATTTACTGTACAGTCATATTACCTACTAGCTGCGCCCCGCGGTTTCACCCGCATTAGGCTCGATCCCGTGGGAATATCGGGATAAAAAGTATCCTATGTCCTAACCCAGGTCATGGTCTACCCATGTGCCAAATTTCATCTAAATCTGTTCAGCCGTTTTAGCGTGAAAGCGTACCAAATAAACATACGAAAATCAAATCTTTTCTCTTTATAATATTAGTTTAGATTTAAATATAATATATCTTTTATATAAGTTGGAACCTAAGTCTAGCTAAAACAGTGAATGGCACAGGGCGCTAGGTCGTCTAGCAAGAAGCATCACTATTAGAAGACAATCGCAATAAAATCCACGACGTCAGTCACACAGGGCAGTGGACACACGTGTCAGCCATATGACTTGTCATTGTTTACGCTGCAGGTATTCAGATCAGCAGTACCGAAGCAACTTGCATACAAATACCACCATTTGAGTTTGTTTTGAGTTTATACGGTAAGGCATTGTTGATTATTGGTGGAAGTATGTTATTATTAGATAAATAATACAACAATAATATCGTTAAATAGAAATTCCTGATGGATTGGTCGTTGGCATTTTATAGAAGGTATTATTTCCCGGGAGCCATCACATTCTACGCACCACCAGTTAATGTCACTGTTTACTACTGAACATGGTCTTTTCGCTAACAAGGCGAACAATTCTTCAGGGCACGGCACGTCGATACTGTAGATCGTGTAGCATGGGCTTTGAGTGTCATGACTTCATGAATCATGATTGCTTGGTAGTGGTACTACTTATTGTTTTCGCCTCTTCCTCGCAAAAATACCTAAATAGAGTATTTCCCCGATGTGACTGAGAATACGCCAGCCCACAATAACTAATCGGAAGTAATAGCCGTAAAACATTCAGACGAACACTGTGCACACGCACAAAGTGTCGCAGCGGAGCGGCGTTATCTCAGATCTGCACCGGATAGTGGTCCGTGTGGACACGCTATTATGCTGCGCAACCACGGATATCTATGTGCGCAACCAACACCACTTTTAATTAAATAATGTTAACTAAGTAGAGCATGACGTGTGCGACAATCACATTATACAAAAGGCTGGAAAACACAAAAATGAAATTAAACAAATTGGACACAATGTATTGGATCAGGATGTAGCATTATTGACCGAGCGAGCGAAGCGTCTCTGCTTCGAGTCTGGCAAAATTTGCTTTCGTGTGTCAGTTTGTTGGTACTCTTCTACAGGTCGTATTTTACAATCGATCTGGACGAAACTTGGTATACAGGTTTTACGACTTTATAGGTTATTTTTGTCGTCGGGGATTTTTGATTGGATTGGATTTGATACTTCTCCCAAAAAGGGGCAAAAATGGGACTACCGGATATCTCCGCCTGAGATCCGATTTCATAACTTTAAGTTGGTCTCATAAAAATTTGATTAAGATAAATTGCTCGCTTTTATATTTCTACCAGTGGAATGAGCCCTGTAACTACTAGGTAGGTATTGAAGGAGCACCTGGGACCACCTTCTCATCACAAAACTGGGAAATTCAGTAAATAATTTTCAGAATTCTAACTTACAGCCGCAGTCGGTTTTTTTAAAGTTGGATAGGTATATTAATTATAGGATTTTTAACTGAAATGGTTATTTTCAGTGCTAAAGTTATTTAAAACGGGATACCATGTTTTTTGTTTTTAAAAACATGGTACCTACTTATCCTGTTTCATTTTTAATTGTTGCAAAAAAGTTTGTGCTCGCAAGGTCTACTGTTCGCAGAACTACTAGTGTATGTAGATGTATCATAATAGGAGAGAAGTAGCAAGTTATGCATTTTAATTGAATGTATTTCCCATAATTTTATCCCTTATAATAAATGATAGTTTCACATTAACTACGAATGCCCATAAATTCTAAAGAGAAAACTAGAAACCTATAGACCATCTCTTTATAGCAAAATCCCCGTAAAAGCATCCATGATTACTGTTCGCAGAACAGCAAACGTTATGCTCCAGCGCATGCTTCATTAGCATACACTGATGACAACAATGTATTGTGAGCGGTGACGTCATCCGCTTTTGTTGCCAAACAGCGTGTGTGGCGATGTTGCGCAACAGTCGGCACACTTGTTTCATTCATTACCACACTCCGCTAGAATTAGCAGCACGATGAGCGGCGCGCTGTATATGTAAACAATGCTCCTGTCGCGATTGTGATACGTTGGCAGAACATTACCTTACTGACCTTGTTTAGACTCGCTAAGGTCGAGGTTAACAGTATCGTTATCTCAAGACAACAAACTCAACAAACAAACACACGAGTTATTAATAAAAAACCGGTCAAGTGCGTGTCGGCTCTATTCGGACCACGCACAAAGAAAAGCACCGTAGTCGGGATGAATTTAACCCAAAAAAAAACTTAACTTTGTAGTTGAAAAACATGTTTTCCCATACATCGATATACGTCACATAAATGGCCGTATTTTTAATAGCGATAACTTAGAAGCTTGATTTTTTTTAGAGCTCCAAGGCACCATAAATACATAGAATTAAAGATTTGATATTAATTTCAACTGGTCCTGAGAAAATGGGTCTTGACAGACTGAAAGACAGACGGACAATGAAGTGATCCTATAAGGGTTCCGTTTTTTCCTTTTGAGGCACAGAACCCTCAAAACAAAACAAATGTCTTGCTGTGCGGAAAACGACGTCATACATAACCGAACAACCGGCAACAGGAAAATGACGAGAACGAATAAACTGTGGAAATATAGGTAGGTACGTAACACTCAAGGAAAACCACAAAATTATTATACATCTTAATTTGAATGCTACGAGTCAAGATAAGTAACAGGTAAAACATGACCACGATAAATGTTGAGAACTTCGATCTTACTGCCGAGGTCCTGAAAGTTAGCTCGGCACAGAGGCCCAGGGTTTTCAAGATTTCAGTTCAATAATTTATCTTCGTAAAGTTCAGCGTGTTCTCGTCTCTATATAACGACCCTTTCGTGTCCGAAAGCAATTTCTATGTGGTGCCAAGACCTCGGGTCGCCGACTGGCTCCGCTGAACTTGGAGGTAGTACAGCGAGCACGTCGGCACAAGACTATTTTTATTCTTGTGACGTCGGTGCGTGTAGTTCACGGCAATGCCGACAAAAGAAGCCACGGGCCATTGAGCACCGCGCCGCGCCGTCCCGCACAATGGGAACATTAAACGAGCCGATCACACCGATTCACGACAACATACGATAATATTGCCGGTAAAATGCCTTTCAATGTCCGGAACATTGTCATAAAGGCTCGTGCAGACCAGCGCGATATCGCGGGCGCGACGCGGGTCGCGCTGCCTGTCGCGCTGGTCTGCACGAGCCATAATGTTCAATCATCGTAGTTTACTAGTCCCAAATGTAATTAAAATATGTTTCAAGGGAAACATACTACCGTTGACTGGTAACAGAACAGTAAGAGGCATCCGATAGTGCGAACCGATGGCTCGAGCTCGGCAATCGTTATGCTAAGCTACGAGTAAAGCTCAGCATAACGATTCGCGTCCGTGCACACCACTGCTCTGCTAACACGCCAGTAGCTTTTAAGGAGATGGATAGGTATCATTATTCACTTCATCATCAGCCTATAATGTTCCCACTGCTGGGACACAGGCCTCCTCTCTGTGAGAGGGAGTGGGCCGTAATCCACCTCGCGGACCCAGTGCAGGTTGGTAGATGTCACATGTCTTCGAATTTTCGGTTCTCACGATGTTTTCCTTCACCGTTTTGAGAGCAGTGGTGATTAAATAATTTACACAAAGCAAAGCGCCTGTCTAGGTTCGAACCTACGACGTACAACTCGTAAGTCGCGGCCGTTACCACTGGGCCACCACTGCTCTCATTCACTTGAATGATGGAAATACACAGCGATCTCATCTGAACAATAAATTCAGGCGTAGATTTGAAGAATACTCGGAGAAAGCATACAGTATCTAGGACATGATGAGCAGTAACACTTTGTCACATCTGGATTAATGGAGTATAACAACTAGACTATAGGGATTGCAATCCGGCATCATTTTCAATCCGGCCGGATCCGGTTGGATTTTCATCGATGCGGCCGGATCCGACCGGATTGATAAAATCAGGATAAATTTCGCTTTTCGTTCCAAAATGGACTGATAATCGAGTAAGTGTGATAAATAGATTGTTTATTCTTTTAACCGACTTCCAAAGAGGAGGAGGTTATATGCTCGTAGCGTATGGTTGGTTTTTTTTATGTATGTTCGCCGATTTCTCCGTCATTTGTGGACCGATTTTGAAAATTCTTTTTTGTTTGAAAGGGTATGCTCTGAAATTGGTCCCATATAAATTTGATTAACTTTGCTTGGGTGATTTTTGAGTTAGCTACAATAATACGTATTTTTTTCTCACTTAGTATGTAGATGATATGATAAGTTCCTGTCACTGGTAGCAAGCAGGTAGTGGTATTCGAATGTGTGGGTAGGTACCACAACTAAAAAGTGAAAAATAAAAACTTTGGTTTTGTATTTTAGTTTTTTGCCACCGACTTCTGAAATTAAAGTTATTTTTCACTCTGTAGTGTTTTTTTTTGGAAGTCGGTTGTTTTTTTTTTTGTAAAAAGTTTTACTATTCATGTTAGAACTTAAAATTATACTTAACTTTATAAAATCTAACATAATTTAACTTTGCGTCATTACTATTTACAGAGATCACAATAATTTGAGAATGCTAACAATTATTACAATAATGAGTTTAAATAACAATAAATACTAATTAAATAATATATGCCACATACATGGCTCATAAGGGTGCTGGAGTTGTACAAGATAAATGCAACTCTACGCACCTTCCTGATGTCATGTATGCGGCAATGGAGGACGGTCCTTCTCTATCCAGGATGTCGACAGATCCGGGGAATCGATGAACTGATCAGAATTGAACGGGGAATATTTCAGGGCGATAGTTTGAGTCCGCTTTGGTTTTGCTTAGCCTTGAATCCTTTAAGCACACTGCTGGAGGATTCAGGTCTAGGCTACCGGTATTCTTTGCCCCCAACAATTAGCGACTGATGGAGCTACTGAAGGTAACAGAAACGTTCAGTAGCGCCATCAGGATGGAATTTGGTGTGGACAAATGTGCAGTCATGCATGTAAAGCGAGGGAGGATTATGGAATCCATGGGAACCCAACTATCGGATTCCATACACCTTAGATCTCTCTCCTCAACCGAAACCAACAAGTATTTGGGTATGTCGGAAGCATTAGGCATCAATGTTGCCGACATGAAACAGTCGTTGAGGGAACGCTTCTTTGGCCGCCTGAATAAAGTGTTAAATAGTCTTTTATCAGGCGGAAACAAGGTGCGTGCCTTCAACGGTTGGGTCATGCCTGTTTTGATGTATTCTTTCGGCATACTCAAATGGACTCAGACAGAACTTGACGCTCTGGATAGGAAGGTCCGTACACTGCTGACAGCAAATCGGATGCATCATCCACGGTCATCAGTGATGAGACTGTACATCCCGCGGAAGTGTGGGGGGCGAGGTTTCCTAAATGCTAAAACCCTCCACAACCGCGAGATTTACAGTCTCAGGGAATATTTCCTTCAAACTGACGTGGGTATGCAACGAGATGTGGTCGCAGTGGACAAGGGCCTCACCCCGCTCTCCTTGGCAAAAGAGAACTGGCGCAAACCTGCAGTCTTGATACTAACGATCGTAAGGAAGTATGGCAGGGCAAAGAGCTACACGGATGCATTTTCCGGGCCCTCCACGGGCCTGATGTAGACTTTTTGGCGTCTGTATCCTGGCTGCGTTTCGGCGACCTCTTCGGGGAAACCGAAGGTTTTGTCTGTGCGATTATTGATGAAGTTATCATGACGAATAATTCTCGGAAATACGTTGTCAAGGACGGTACGGTTGACATTTGTCGGGCATGCCACCGTCCCGGTGAATCAATCCGACATATTGTTTCCGGTTGTTCTCGTCTTGCTAATGGCGAGTACTTGCACAGACACAATCTAGTGGCTAGGATTATTCACCAGCAACTTGCCTTGCAGTACAACCTTGTGGATTCCGAAGTACCATACTACATGTATGTGCCCGACCCAGTTCTCGAGAATGGTCACACCACATTGTACTGGGATCGATCTATCATCACTGACAGGTCTATTGCAGCCAATAAGCCTGATATTGTGGTGATAGATCGACGAGAGCGCCGTGCAATGATTGTTGATATCGCTGTCCTTCATGACGAGAATCTCGTGAAAGCGGAGAAAGATTAAAAAAACAAGTATCTTGACTTAGCACTAGAGGTTGTCGGCATGTGGGATGTGGACTCTGCAATCATTGTACCGATAATCGTTACGGTTAATGGCCTAATAGCGAAGAGCCTCGACCAACACCTCAGGAGGCTCTCATTGCGCGGCTGGGTCAAGGGCTTGATTCAGAAAGCAGTACTCCTAGACACGGCACGCATAGTGAGAAGGTTCTTCTCTACCGGCAGCTTGGACCCTGTTCCTGATGCCGATGGGCCACAATTTTTTATATTTTTAAATGATTTTTATAAAAATATTTAAAAATGTAATATGTAAAAAAAAATTATGAATTAATAAAATATAACTGTTTGGTTTAATCAACTTACGATAAATAATAATTTTAAGTACATATACAGTATCAAAAAATAACTTTTGGTTTTGAAAAAAGGATCATAGAAAACAAATAGTATTCATTGTGTCATCTGCCAATCGACTTCTAATAGAGGTAAAAATATAGCCTGCGGCCGAAAAGGCCCTTTCTTCTTCTTCTATACTGGCTTTGTAGTCAGCAAATAATCATGCAGCGACAAACAAAATAAAACACATTTGTGACTCGAGCGAGGAGTGGAATAATACTAAGCGCATAGTCACGTGGTCTGACTTGGCGAAGCCGCGTGGAGGGGCGGGGCCCGCCGTGGGGCGCCTCAGCGTTGAACGACTCGCACGCATGCATTTAAAGTACAAACTCATGCAAAAGCGCGATTATTTTGCTAAAAATTACTTTTACTGGATCCGTACACCGTATAATGACGCCGGATCCGCCGGGTTACCGGATCCGGTTTTCCGGATTGCAATCCCTACTAGGCTATCTATAATAGATTTCAGACACTTTATTATTTATTTATTTATTTAATACTTTAAGCACATACATGTACAGAGGCGGACTTAATGCCAGAATCTCAGATGTTATTTTTGTAGCTTCTGAGAACTCAAACGGCGAGCTTCTGAGATAAGGCAACACGATAAATTATGTGTTTCGCGAAGGAGCGGTAAAGCCCCGGGGAAACCTAGGTCATCGCATGTTAGATTATATCAGTGAAATTAACACCTGCCGTGATATTTCATAAAACTCGTCACTCGACATAATCCTTGCCATTCGCAGGGAATTCAACGAGTCGCGGCAGAACATCAGTATTCAGTCCCTTCTTTAGAAGAAGTGATTGCTGTCTGACATGCATGCATCTAACTACCGGTCGACATAAAAGAGTCTGACGTGGTGACATTTGGAAATAAATATGTTACTTAAATAATGCAGACCTATGATGATGGCACTACTTTGCCGACAAGTGCTAGTAGGTTTTGAGTCACCCAAAAGCAGCATTTTTAACAATTTGTTTACTCATTTCCCATTCGAAGTGACCTAAGACGTGTGAAATTTTTTCCAAACTCTTTTTTGCCAAGCTGTAAATTCGGATTCACATGCAAAGCTCAGCGCAGATGTCGCCAGCGGCGGGATGGCAGCTGTCAAATCGTTTTCGCGTTGTTTACATCAGTGTTTTTTGCTATTTTTTGTGTTGAAACCGGTCCACCATCGTTATTGATAACAAATCATGTATTGAACCTGGTGGAAGGTTAAAGAATTGAAAGACAAACGAGGAGCAAGAATAATTAGAAAGAAAGCAGATCTTATTGAGAAGTAGACTTTTATCTAATAAAATATTTTTCATAGTGCTAGGCTCTAGATTTGGTTTTTTTCGTTTGTTGTAACGTGTTAATTCTTAGCTGACTCATGGTAGGAAAATTTACGAAAATTGAGAGGACGTTACGTTACTTTACTGTTAAATGGTATTGTTTATTTTTTTTACGTTAGAAGCTTATTATTATAACCGAAATTTTAATTTTGGCAATCAAAGCCCTCAAGCTTCTGAAAGCCAAGCAATTGACGTTCCTGCAGTAGAACTTTACCAAGACATATTGCCGAAGATTACCAAACAACATAGGTATTCAAAGTTACTTTTAGTTTTATTGTTTTAGTTTCCCATATTTTTTTTACGTAAGTAGTATCTTTGAAAAATAAATGTTCATTTTTTAAGTAGTGTGCTGTACCAGGAGATCCTGGTACAGCACACTCAGGCATATTTCGTGAAAATTTAAATTGACTGAATGATAGTTACAAAATGTATGGAATTGACAGCTTTCAATGGCCATGTCGACGATGCGCCATCTACCGTAAAAACATGGCAGGATTCTCATTGATGTGCCAATTTGTTCAGGCCTTTGGCGTTTTTAATGATTTTGTAAAAAAATAACATTGTAGACATGAGTCTGAGTGTAAAACAATATGAAGAAATAATAGGTACCTAGGTTAGTTGATGCTGGCGACACGTCTGGCTATACAATGGCGCAGCGGCGGAGCACGCTCTCGCCGTAACGGTGATCGGAAATAGACTGCGCGATGGAAAAATAACAACAAATGATCAAAACGAACCATTTAGCAGTTCGCACGATACACTGTTATATATCAGCTATCTATACATAATAGTGTATCGTGCGAACTGCTAAATGGTTCGTTTTGATCACTTGCTGATATTTTTCCATCGCACCACGGCTCGTGCAAAAATTCAATCCAGTTTCATTCAAGGCACCTATTTGCTATTTGCGTGCGAAGATAAAAGTGCGCCATCACGACTTACGATCAATTGCTGTGTCGGACGTGGTGATTGGATGATAGTCATAAAAAATACTACATATACCTATTAATGTTATATCAGTTCCTGACCATAATATAAATGCTAATTGTCTTAGCGGAATCGCTTTGGGGTAAGACGTTAGGTAATGGGTTTTACGGAGTCTGTAAAAATATATTATTTATTTATTTTGATGTAACATATAAATAGGAAGAGACAACTTGTAGGTAATGGTAATGGACATACAGATCAATGTCGAGAGTTGGGCTCCTCGATACGGACTTTCTTCTCTTCATTCTCATTTTACTACAAATTACTACTAGATTGTACACATGGCTACAAATCAAGCTATACAAAACCAGTTTATGTTGATCTCGCATGTATAGGATTTCCGTACAATGCGAGATCAGTTTATACTGGAAACGTATAGCTTGATGTGTAGCCGTGTGTACAGTACTCGAAGTAGCTGATTTAGCGTGCGATGCTAAAAATAGCTGGTGTCGAACGCGACCTTTGACTGCGCGACGTGCAGAACGTGCATGGACTTTACTTCTCACTAAAGCTAGCCGGTGGCCCGCACAATTCGAACGTTTCGAAACCGCTGCAGCTGCCTTGAGCTGCCGTCTATTCACATAGATCTTATTTCTGCAGAAAGTAAATGTGCGGTCACAGATTTTAATCTCATGGTAATAAACAGTGACAAGGTCAGCCTCCAAATATAAATTATGTATTTATTGAACAAATACATTATCTATGCATGTAGCTGAGGTTGCTGTTATTCTAGTTGCTACATTAAATATACATTTTAAATTGAAAGATTTAAACAATGAGATCCTAAGCTTACATTTTTCCGGTGAATTTACTAATAGATCAATATTTAGGTCACCACAAACAAAAACTATTTTATTATCTCTAAAAAGTTTAGTTAGTATTTCTTCCATTATGATTAAAAATGATGACAAGTTTGAGGCTGGTGGTCTATAAACACATAAGAAAGTATGGCCTTCAACCTCTGCACATGCTACCTCACATAAGCGATCAACAGAGCAAGCAGTGATATCCTTCCTTTCCTTATATCTGAGAAAACTATCACATAATATCAAGGTACACACGGCTACACATCAAGCTATAAGTGTCCAATTTATGCTGATCTCGCATTGTATGATTTCCGTACAATGCGAAGTCAGCTTATACTGGAAATGTATAACTTGATGTGTAGCCGTGTGTACCACCCCTTAATGAAGACCGGTTGAACGCACTGGCAACTGAAAAATGATTTACATTAAACAATATTCTATCTGGTTTTAACCAGGTTTCACAAAAACAAGATATCCATATCGATACTGGAAATTGCAATTGTCGTAAAGGACATTGTATTCCCTGTCCTTTACGACATTTGAAATTTCCAGTGTCGATATGATATTTGTCTATTAACATTTCCACATCTAGGATTTTGCCAGAGAAGCGATTTATATTTTGGTGATAAAGTAAAAATTAATTAGTTTAATATCCCATAATTAATATACCTATCCAACTTAAAAAACCCGACTGCGGCTGCAGGTTACTAAAAAGCATAATTTATGGTGGCAAAACGATAATTAAACAGAAATAAACTAACCCACAACTAACCAACTACTATCTGTTAAATACGAGACTTTACTTTTGAAGTTACTTAACAAGTTTACACCTAACAATCAGTCACAGAAAATGTTCGACGAGATCACGAGACCTAACCATTTCGCTTGCGCCAATGAAAGCGCGATCTAGCGGTGCACAGTAGCGCCATCTAGTGACCTTACTGTAAAACGTTTTAGAGAATTCTGAAAATTATTTTCAGAATTTATCTTAACCAATTATTTATGAGACCAACTTAAAGTTATGTAGTAACTTTGAAATAAATAAAAAAATAATCATCGAAATCGGACCTCAGGCGGAGATATCCTAAAAAAATAATCATCGAAATCGGACCTCAGGCGGAGATATCCCAGTAGTCCCATTTTTGCCCCTTTTTGGAAGAAGTACCAAATCCAATCCAATCAAAAATCCCCGACGGCAAAAATAACCTATAAAGTCGTAAAACCTGTATACCAAGTTTCGTCCAGATCGGTTGTAAAATACGACCTGTAGAGGAGTACCAACAAACTGACACACGAAAGCAAATTTTGCCAGACTCGAAGCAGAGACGCTTCGCTCGCTCGGTCAATAAAAAGAACTTGGGAATTTTGCTTTATTCAGTTATGGGAGCATAGTAAGAGTTACCTGCAGTTAATTAGTACATAGTTGTCTGTCGCATTAGTCCGATCCGCTAGTAGGTGATAGGTGGCGTGTACAAGTGCTGAGCGGCGCGCGGCGGTCGGTGCGGTGATGTCACCGGCTGATAGCGCGGTTGCTAATAATGCCAAGGGCAATCACGTCACCGGTGTCACTACTTCACACACGCAGCATACTGCATAGGTCTCACTCCGTGCGGCCGCACAGTGGAAAATAATTACTTTTTTTGTTCAAAAATCTACCTACACCACAATTTTTGACGTATCGCTTTTTTAACCGACTTCAAAAAAAGAAGGTTACTCAATTCGACCGTATATATATATAATATTTTTTTTATGTGTGTTCGCGGATAACTTCGTCGTTTATGAACCGATATTAATGATTCTTTTTTTGTTGGAAAGGAGATATCCCAAGGGTGGTTCCATGATAAGGAAATTAGGATCTGATGATGGCATCCCAGAGACATCGAGGGATACAAATCTTCAAATATTACAGGCAAACCTTTAGCGATTTGGGTATTTTTTATAGTAACTCGTGCAGTTGCTCTTGAAAGTACCATTTAGTTAAGTGGAACTGATGATGAAGACCACAAATAGCCACCGGAACTACTCAATAATAAGTATTTCACGGGTTGCGATTCGATTCCTTTAATATGGTTGCAATGCAATTTATGCTCGTCACAATGCATATGGAGAAGTGGAGCTGATGGTGAAGTACTAGGAGAACTCCTCAACGATGAACGTCCCTGAATCGGGAAAAGCAATATTTTGTAAAAGGTGATGAGCAGTTGGCATTAGGCTAATGTAACTTAGATAAATTACAAATTGACCCACTAAAAAGCGAAAAATAAAAACTTTTTTACAAAAAATACAACCGATTTCCAAACTACAAAGTGAAAAATAACTTTAATTTCAGAAGTCGGTGTCAAAAAACAAAAAAAATTATCTAAAAACACGTCATGAATTTATTGACTGATTATAAAAATTCAAAAGGACGGATACAAAATGGGGGCCCAAAAAAAAATTTAGTAGCATGGTATGAAAAAAGCTTTATTTTGCTTTTTTTGAAGTTATGGTATTGACTTTTAAGGAAAAGCCGCAGTGACACACCAAAGTGTGTTATCCTCAGGAGTGTATAAAAAAATTGCAGCGATACGTCAAAAATTGTAGTGAGGCAGATTTTTGAACAAAAAGTTTTTTTTTCCACTGTGCGCCGCTGCCGCCGGGGACGCGGTACTAAACACCCACTGCTTCGGCACGGACTACGGTCCGTAGAACACGGCGCGTAGCAGCTGCTCTACGCTGCTGTACGATTTAGGAAACTACACACGGTCCTTCTTCATCCGAGTTCATGTATGACGGCTACTCACTGACTGTTTCAAAGTCAAAGTCAAAGTCAAATAATTTATTTCAATTAGGCACAAAAAGGCACTTTTGAACGTCAAAAACAAAAAATAGAATTGATTCTAGTCGCCCCTTCCAAAGGGTAGTTTTCGTATGGAGAAGAATGGGCAAGAAACTCCACCGTTACTCTTTTAAAATGTTTTACAATATTTTGTATACATTAATTATATAATTATATGTGAAAACGATGCACCTGGAATAAGATTTATATACCACAATAGGTAAAAATAAAAATGAAGCAATGATAGAAAAAATAATTATGTAATGGATACATGGTGTTCACATATTTACAAGCATTGTAAAACCTATACGGTATTCCTAAAAAAATTACAAGTGATACTAATTCGTCAGTGTGTGAGTTCAAGTAATCACATAATGTAAAAAAAAAAAAAAATGTTGTAATATTTAATTACACAATTAAATTAGCAACCAGTTTGATTTTGTCTAGACTCAAAATTGTCCTATGGAGCTAGACCAGCATGTTTCCAAGCATTCTTATCTAGGATATAATCCTCTAATTTGTAATAAGCTTGTTTACAAAGAGTACTTTTAATATGCGTTTTAAATTTTCTTTCAGTTAATTGTAATATATCACAAGGTATTTTGTTATAACATTTAACACAGTACCCCATAAAAGATGTTTGTACTTTGGATAATCTGAAAAATGGTTGATCTATTTTATCTTTATTTCTAGTATTAAAATTATGTCTATCACTTATTTTCTTAAAAAGATGCAGATTTTTCCTTACATACATAATATTTTCATAGATGAATTGGCAAGGTACCGTCATAATATTAATCTTTTTAAATAGTTCCCTGAGAGATTCGCGACGACATAGATTATAAATGGCTCTGACAGCCCTCTTTTGTAAAATAAAGATGGATTCAATGTCAGCAGCCCGACCCCACAGTAAAATGGCATATGACATAATACTGTGAAAGTAGCTAAAATAGACCAAACGCGCGGTTTCTACATCTGTTAACTGTCTTATCTTTCTAACAGCATAAGCGGCCGAGCTTAGCCGCCCCGCAAGAGATGTTATATGAGGTCCCCATTGTAATTTCTCGTCTAGCGTGATTCCCAGGAAAACTGTTTGATGAATAAATTCCAGTTTTTCTCCATTCAATATGATGTCACATTCGCTACTTCTAACATTCGGTAATTTAAATCTAATGCATTTGGTTTTTTTCTCATTAAGTACCAAATTATTTACCGTAAACCAATCTTGGACCTGAAGAATAGAGTTATTCACGTCGTCAAGATTTTGTGACCGTCGGTCTATTTTAAAGATCAATGATGTGTCATCTGCAAATAACACCATCTTCGGTTGATTTTGAAGTAATTGGGGTAAATCGTTTATGTAAACTAAAAAGAGGAATGGACCCAATATCGAACCTTGAGGAACACCCATTGCCATTTCAGACCCCAACGAGTTTACGCCGTTTACTTGAACTTTAATCTTTCTATCTTTCAGGTATGATCTTAGTAAATCAAGAGCTGTATTCCTAATCCCATAGTGTTCTAGTTTCAGCAGAAGTGTTTCATGGTTTACGCAATCGAACGCCTTCGAGAGGTCGCAAAAGATTCCAATGGCATCTTGTGCTTCTTCCCAGGCATTAAAAATGTTCTTTATTAGGGTGACACCGGCGTCAGTGGTACAACGCCCTTTGGTGAAACCGTACTGTTGTTCATGAAAGATGGAATTTTTATTAAAGTGACGTAACATTTGATTAAGCATCAACTTTTCAAACACTTTACTGAGAACTGGCAGAATTGACACGGGCCTATAATTGTTGGGTTCCTTACTATCACCGGACTTGAACAATGGAACTACTTTACTGAGTTTCATGAGATCCGGAAAGACTCCTTGGTCTACACTGGTGTTAAATATGAAAGCTAAATAGGGCGCAATGGTTTCGATGATAGATTTACAGACTTTTACAGACATTCCCCATAGATCTTCTGTTGATTTAATTTTAAGATCTTTAAAAGCTTTTATAACAGCCTGGGGGTTTGTATGCTGAAACCTAAACTCTAAAGGGCATGCATTTACATTATTTCTAAGTAAGGCGGCAGAAAGCGCGGGTGATGAATTTAAATTTTCGGTAGTTTTAAGGGGAACATTAGCAAAAAAGTTTTCAAATTCCTGAGCTATTTCTACATCTGAGTTGATGGGGCCATGTGCAGTCTCTAAATTTAATTCAGTATTACGCTGTTTTTTCCTACCTGTTTCATTATTTATTATTTGCCAGGTAGTTTTTATTTTATCATCAGCTGATTTTATTTTATTGCTAATGTAAAGAGCTTTAGCTATTTTGCACACACTTTTAAAAGTTTTAGAATATTTTGCGACATACTGATGAAAGCTTGTATTATTCATATGTTGCTTAAGGCCATAAAGTTCAAAAAGTTTTTCCCTGCTTTTACGAATACCTGGAGTGGCCCAATCACTAAATAAGAACTTTGTGTAAATAGTTTTAGTCTTTAGTGGAAAAGTGTCAATAAATTGCTTGTTTAATAGTGAAAAGAACTCGGCGTAAAACTCATTAGGGTCAAAAATATTATTAAAACTCTGAACACATAATTTACTTGCCAAAGAGTTATCTAATTTCTCTAAGTTTTTACATGTAATTGGCCTAAACCTTATTTGAATTTTTTGTAAAGGCATGTAGGTGCAAAATGTTATTGTTTGTCCACTGTGATCAGATGGCAACTTATTTACAATTTGTTTATGTAAGTAATCACAATTACAAAATATATTATCTATACAAGTGGCAGAAGAAGCTGTCACTCGGGTTGGTTCAATAAAAACATTTGACAAATCAAATGACCTAAAAAGACTTAATAATCTGATAATGTTAAATTGTTTGACACGCTTACATATTGTAATCCTAACTGCACAGAGCCTTCGCCGAAGCCTTGTTAGTCCAACTGTCTAAACATATCGGTATTCATTCACTTGAGTGTGGTTGGACCTTCTGTTCATACTCATTATGTCATAGGGACTTCAAGAAATTATTTTTTATTTTTATTTACTGTTAAAGTTATCAGTAGTGGTTGACCTCTGATTCATTTAACTGACCTTAATGTTTTGATAAAAACAGTGTTATCTTACGCAACAAACTAGTAGTTCTGCGAACAGTAGACCTTGCGAGCACAAACTTTTTTGCAACGATTAAACTTTAGCTAGTCGCGCCAAAATAATCACACTGTTAGTCGCGTGCGGATCCCAGAGATTATTGTGAAAAAGAAACATAAAATAAATGCAAACATTTGTTTTATAAAGGAACTTTAAGAAGCCTTCTAGAAAAAAATATTAAATATAAATATATATATATAATAGCCACGTATGTATTATACTGGCTTAAATATGGACGCCCCAGAGATTTTTTTTTTGTATTACAATAAAACTTACGTAAACATAGAACTTCAATATTTTCTTAAAAGCTTGAGGCTTACATATAAGTGAAAGAACGACGTTCACGCCTCAAGCTTTTAAGAAAATATTAAAGTTCTACGGTTAGGTAAGTTTTATTTAGTACTTTTTAGTTAATGGCTTGATAAAAAAAGTATTTTACATTTTATTCTAGTATTAGAATTTGATAAAATATCTATCACCTTCAATTGTAAGGTTCCTAATTGTCAAGACAAATCCAACGAGTCCAACACAACAGGGCTACCGTGTAAAGTTGAGGTGTTCCTGTGGCCACCTTCCGGCACTATCATCAGACCCTAGACTACAACGAATCCAACACAACATTGAGAAGTGGAGAGGTATTCCACGGCTATCAGAACAATCCCAGAGTCCGGAAGATGGTCAAGATCCCTACCAGCACTTACTGGAATACTTCCTTCCTCCGACCACGTTTGCTCTAGCGAATCACCTCTCAAGACGGCCTATAAAGGTAAGAATGAGGTGCAAGCTCTGTTCGTCATCAGTGTTCACTCCAGCCGGTCAATAAAGGCAAGCCAGAGGTGAGGGACAAGATTTCTCCCCAGAGATAGGGTCCGTGGGGTCGCTACTGCGCAACAGCTCGCCACATGCTGCCTTGGGGGTTTCTGTATCTCTCTTGGTCTGACTCCTCACCCTAGACCTGTTTCGGCAAAGTAAACTCTATCGGTACAGACCTAGAGACACCCTCACGGATCGGACAGGTTTTTTTACATGTTGTATATACTACTGCCGTGATTTTTTTCACATAACCAAAATTACTATTCATCTGGCAGGGCAGGGTAGGGCAGGGTATTAGCACTTTAGGGCTCAATATTTCGCAAACGGATCCCTGAATCAAAAAATTGTTTTCACACACACCCACGACTAAAATGGGACAAACGAAAAAAAAATATCATGATTTTATTTTACCACTTTGTCGGCGTGTTTAATGTATAGGTTATAATTATATACCCATGCCAAATTACAGCTTTATAGTATAATGATTCTCTGAGCTAAGCCGCGGATAGACAGACAAACAGTCAGATGGACATGGCGAAACTATATCAGTTCCTTGTTGACTACAGAACCCTAAAAACCAGAAAAATTATGAGTAAAAATTTGTAGGCCAGCTAGAAAAATTAACTAATAGGTTTTAATCAATAGTGAGTAATTTACTGCATTTTGAGAAGCTATTCTGCTCATCATGCCGAAGATCCTCATCAGATCTTCACCAATATTTTTTTGAGACCAACAAGATTTACTACCTTTCGCATAAAAAAAGAACCATCGAAATCAGATCTCATAAAGCGGAGATATCCTGTAGCCCCCCTTTTAGCCCCATTTTGGAGAAAGTAGCCATCCAATCGAAAATCCCCGACGACTAAAAATTACAAAAACTCGTCAAACCTGTACACCAAATTTCGTCCAGATCGGTTGTAAAATACGACCTGTAGACGAGTACGTACAAACTGACACACGAAAGCAAATTTTGCTAGACTTAATTCAGAGACGCTTCGCTCGCTACGCTCGCTCGGTCAATAATGTTTAATGTTATGAAGACGCTTGCTACTGAGAGATACGTAGACGCACCTGCACGCATCGCGGAGCATGGCCACCATAGAAACGAGTCGACGGAAGAATAGACTAAATGACAGATCCACAATAACAATCTGTCATTTTGTCTATTCTTCCGTCGACAAAACCCGTTTCTGTGGTCATGCTGCGTGCTGAAGATGACCTGTCTTCAGCACGCGTGGCATAGTTCGAGAATTCGAGACCAATTATTATTAGTACGTGAAAGCATTAATAAATTTACACAAAAATAAATATTCAGGAAACAATCCGATTACATGATTATGTAAATAATCTACATCAGAATGTTGCAATTATTGCTTAATTCAAAGCGAGGCGTGCACGTGGTGCTCCGTGCTGGTGGCTGCAGCACATGTGCTCCGAATTCAAGTAAATTACATTACATCGGTCAGTTTATGGGTTTGATTACCAAATCCACATTACGTAAAACGGAAACGATATATTACACACAGGCACAACAGTTTCACGCGTGGATTTAGTACGAGAGAATCGTTCACGTTATTATTTACGGGCATCCGGCTAAATAAAATGAACTAAAGAATTGGGTCACACCGTATAGTTGAACATTTTTAACAAACACCTACCGCGCTACTCTTCTATGAGAGTGTGCGAATTCGTGCCACACCCACGTTCATATAGTAATAGAACTATATGCCATAAAAAGTACCATTACGATAACAATACGCGGAGAAATGGATCAATGTCATTCGTATTATAAGACGTTATCGTTACTACACGAAATAGTAACACGCGCCGCCGCCGCCGCGCCGGGTCAGACAGACTGAGCAAACTAAGACAAACAGTTAAAAGAACAATCATTGTAGCGCCGACTGAAAATAGCGAATGATGTGACGTGGCGACGACTAGGTCAATTATTATAGATGTATAGTTAAACAAGTTGTATTAGTTAATCCGTATATACAATGCAAAAGGTCCCTCATTTACTCGCTGACGAAACTGATAAATAAAATTGTCATTGCAGTCGGGGGACCGTTGTGTCGTTGTGTGGTGTGGAGTGTGGAACACTTCTTAATCTAAGAGGTTGCTCGAGGCTCTTATTTTTATTATTACATACATATTGTATACATACACGAACCTTGAAAACATTAAACACCTTTTTGGGCAGTTGTGTAAAAAACAACATGTAGGTACACAGAGTACAGACCGACCGGCGACAAAACAAACACGACTGTTGAGTCAGATTGAGCAGACGCGCGACATTTGTCGCCATGCGTCGCGCGTTGCTTACAGGAATTAATGCGTTCCGCAGTGACAAGTGACAACATGCGAGAAAGGATTGTCGAATAAAAAAAGCAATTTAATACAAAATCTGTCCGACTTCGTAAAAAGTGAACTACTTATATTTAAAAAAACCGGCCAGGTGCATGTCGGACCACGCACAATGTAGGGTTCCGTAGTTGGGATGAATTTATCCCAAGAACAAACTTAACTTTGTAGTTGAAAAAAAAAATCTTTCATACAGAATGTATGAGAGAACATGTTTTTACAACCGCAAATCTAAGTTGGTCGATTATTACTCGTTAACTTGTAAAGCCTACTCAGCTGTGATAGTTTTCCTTTTAAATTCGTTATACACCGTGAAATTTGAATCACAGTTTTGCTAGAACAAACGTTATTCAGACCATAGTCTACTACCATTCTACAGCATCCAATAAAAAAATAATAATTGGTTTTTGAAAAAACATAAAAAAGACATAGTTTAAAATGTCAAGATTATCTACTGCTTACTAAATTTCGTTTATGGAGGTACATTTCCCTGTAAACAATGCTGTGTCCCATGCGTGGTGTCTGTCTTGTAGGGAGTAACGATAATCTTGATATTTTAAACTTTGTTTTTTTTGTGTTTTTTCAAAAACCAATTATGTTTTTTTTTTATTGGATGCTGTAGAATGGTAGTAAACCATGGTCTGAACAACGTTTTTTCTAGCAAAACTGTGATTCAAATTTCACGGTGTATAAGCTACTGCCGTGAATTTTTTCACATAATATATCTAAAACCAACCATTTAGCTGGCAGGGGGGACACACTTGACCTAACAAAAATTTGCACTTTAAAGCTTAATATTCCGCAAACGGATCTCTGAATTCAAAAATGGTTTTAACACACTCACAATGTTTTTAAAAGACCTTTCCAACGATACCCCACACAAAGGGATAGAAAAAAAAAAGTCTCCACTTTACGTGTAGGGGAACCTCCCCTACACGTAAAGTGGGGACGTTTTTTTGTAAAGCCTACTCAGCTGTGATAGTTTTCCTTTTAAATTCGTTATATAAGCTACTGCCGTGAATTTTTTCACATATCTAAAACCAACCATTTAGCTGGCAGGGGGGGGACGACACTTGACTCTAACAACAATTTGCACTTTAAAGCTTAATATTTCGCAAACGGATCTCTGAATTCAAAAATGGTTTTAGCACACTCACAATGTTTTTGAAAGACCTTTCCAACGATACCCCACAACAAGGGATAGAAAAAAAAAAAAACATCCCCACATATTTTTCATAATTTTATTTTACCACTTTGTCGGCATGATTAATATGTAGTATACCCATGCCAAATTACAACTTTCTAGTAATACCAGTCTTGGAGCTAGACCGCGGACAGACAGACGGACATGACGAAACTATAAGGGTTCCTTGTTTACTACGGAACCCTAAAAAGATGGAAACAAGATTAGGTACCTATTTCTGTTTTCAACTTGATACTATTAACTATCTCATGCATTCGGAGCACATGACGTTTTTTATTCTTGTCTATCTTTTAAGGCTCTTTCAAACAGGCGCGACACGCGACGCGACACAAAGGCACCGCTCGTCGCGCGACGTCGCGGTGTCTTTGTGTCGCGTCGCGTGTCGCGCTGGTCTGCACAAGACTTTGTATGTCATAATATTATTTTGCTTATCAACGGATAGTATAATGTTCATTTCGCAGAAAATTGTTTGGCATACACTTAGCATACATTCAAAACTCATAATTTTGTGAGTCAGAATCATCTTTTTTTCTTTTGGCATATATTTCCTCCTTTTTTGGCTTCGCCGTAGTAGGGTAATAAGTAGAAGCTCTACAGATTGATAAAATAAATGCTTTGTTTACTATTTAAACCGGAGCAAGAGTTGTTTTGCATTGCATTGTGGTTGTGGTTCAATGCAAGCAATAATAATTTTAGTAAATAGCTGGTAAAATGCAAGAAATGCATGGATGAAAGCACTTTACATATTTTGTACTACATGGCATAACAAAGAACGGCCTCGGTATAAATACGCATTACTCAGTAATGTGCAAGTAAATCCCCGATATAAAATGTACTGAAAACTGTAACCCGACGCTATCGAAACAAACGCGTGTTATGTCGTCCTTCGTTCCACATTATAACTACAATGATCGAATTACATTGGAACAAAACATTGTCGAATACATTCGTGAGTGAAATAAAAGCAAAGCTTGATTATTCGCGCAGATGCAGCAGAGGCGCGGCGACGGCGACGGCGCGGCGGCGGCGCGGCGCGACGTGTCGCGGGTCGACGACCGCCGCGACCAAGGGGCGTTACAGACGGACGACTGCACGCGATCATGCGGCAAAATACCATACACCTAGCATTTATGTCACATTCAATGTCATCATTTTTATTGAGACTAAACGTTAACGGAAATCAGCTATATCTTAACCGTCTGAGGAGACAAACTCATGGGAATTAAGTAAAATACGCGTTCTCGTGTGCCGGCTGGCGGCGCGGCGCGGCGAGAAACCCATAATTAAATGTGCGCATTAATTAGGAGGAGTGAGAGTGACAGATGATCAGTAATGATCACTGGCGGATGATGAATGATTTCACAGCTTTCTGTAATTAGATATCACGAGTAGCGCCTAGATCGGTCTAAATTAATGACGAGTGGTGCATTAGAGAAAAGACAACATACTCGTAGTTCCAAATAGTCCACAGCTGTTCTGCAAACTCTATAACATAAACCATGCCATGAAATACCGGCAGGGAATAGGATCGTCCTCCAAACAATGTTCGTCTCGTCTCTTTACGTCTTCCGTAAGAATATCGTCCACTTCAACTACAATACACAGTCGACAGGTCACGATCTAAAATCACGAACCGTCCATTTAATTCTTTGTTAAAAGTATCTTCAATTTCCTTTTCTTTTTGATTAACGTAGATAAACAACTCTAGTTTTACATATCAACTTTGTCAGTTTTATTATTGAACGCAGCCCGTCTCTGCGGTCTTCGGTCAACCTAGCCACCCTTCGCAGCAGGACTAACATGACAAGCACGAGAACGCCCTTTTTCTCGTTTTATCGTAATTTGTCTACTATTCTGACGTCATTCTAATGCCTAACATTACCGTAAACGACAAGTAAACTCGAAAAAGGCACTTTGACACTTCTTTATCGCGCGACGAGAGACCGATGTTGCAAATTATTAAAAACAAATTATTTTATGATAGCAACATCGGCTTGAAGTTCTGTTTCATTCATTCAATTTTATGCATGGAATTATGTACTTTATTGAATAAACATCTCTCTCTCTTAATTATTCTCTCTTTTAATTATTTATGATTAGTTTTTTGTGTAACCGACTTTTTGATTAAAATGGAAGGATTTCTTTGGCATGCTGAAATTAAAATACAAAATGACGGAAATTAAAATTAGTGGCACCTATACTCATTAGCCTTTCAACTGTCATTAACGAGACACAATAGAATTTTAATTGTTATCCGCCTTAATAAGGCTGCTTAACAGGTGATGAGTTATAGTCATTAGATATCACCACAAATGACAATTGGGCCGACGACCGCAATTTGACAAATCGAAGTTTATTATTGTAACAGTCACCATAAAGTCCATGACATTGCAATTTTTTTTAATCACCACACTCACCAAAAGGACTGACGTTCAAATAAATTAGCAGGTGGAGTTGATTCCGCTATTAAAACCATAAAAATTGTTAATCACCACCCTTATGAAATAAACTGGTGATTTTAGTAATTAGGTATGTTGCGAAAGTTTGATATTACCATACAGCCATAATCCCTAGATTTCGTTAATTTATTTATTTAATCACCATAATTGGCAAAGTGACTGGTTAATAATGAAAGTAATAGTCATCCCCTCCACTACAGTACACCGGTGTACAAAACACATTAAAATAAAACAAAAAAAATTGCCTACAATAAGTACGACTGTGAATCTGCCATCTTATTTTCGAGTTTTTTTATGTATCATAATTTTGTCTTTTTGTCTACTCTTACATAAACATAACATCACGCCTTGTTTCCCCGAAGGGTTGGGCAGAGGTGTTCCTGTAGCAGGTACACCCACATTTCTTACACTCTTCTCGTCGTCAAAATCGACGACGGCAAAATGACTGATTATCTCGTGTTGAACTGTCAAAAAACGAGATAAATAACGTGTCATGTTAGGGTTTGTCGACAAAACATCAAGTTTGACAGAACGAGTCGAGTATTTTGTATGGTGTAGATGTCAAAAAACGATAAAACTACAGAAATAGACAAAAATTTGTCGCGCGAGAGTGGATATATGTCGCGTGTGTCATGTTAGGCCTACAGGTGTTCCTAGGAGACAGGACTTGAAATACTCACGATGATGTAACACAGTATGAAAGCTAGCAAGTGTCAGACCGGTTGCGGTGTTCACTGTGTTCAGTCGGTTGGAGTGCGGTGTACCGGATGTGTTCCTATTTCGTTTCCGCGAAGCAATGCGTCTGAATTATTAATAGTTTAGTACACCTGCTGCGGACTGTGCGCGGACGTTGCTTCCGACTGTTGATAGACGCACGAGTAGCTATGTAAGCTGTGTTATATCATATGCATGCCCTCATTACGATACGACATTAGTGAACTTGGAGTCAACAAAAGTTCATTACATACCAAACTTTAAGTCTATGTGTATGCGGAACTGGGATGAATACGGAATTGGAGCACAAACGTGACTGGAGCTATAGGATGCGAATTACTGTCTCGGGTTTATCGCGAAAATGGGTAAAGGACGTTAAGATGTCGGATTTCACCGGAAAATTGTTTTGTTTCCTGAGTTTCACAGCTGGGTTTGGTTGGACAAATCAAGATTATTATTGTTTATCGGTGGCTTTATAAGACTATACTAGCTGCGCCCCGCGGTTCCACCCGCATAAATCTCGATCCCGTAGGAGTAGCGGGATAGAAGGTATCTTACAGTGGCGAAAGCACCATAGAACACGATTCCTAGCGGCTTCCCTTCGGAGGTTCGCATCAGCAAGTCTAACGCTATTGAAAAATGGTACAGTCAATAGTGTCTACTATTGCCAAAAAATATAGTTACACAATGGGTATTTAATTCACCTTATCATTCAAACAACAAAAACGTCTATTTGTAGCTTTGAATTACAACAATAACGTCCTAAAATAACGCGGCGCCAAAACGTCATAATGGGGAACTAAAAATTCATACAATAGCGATCCCGTGATGAAGTCGCTTTAGGTCACGTGGCACCGCTCAGATATAGAAAACATGCGTCGACGAGAACGCGATGAAGGAATATTGCACATTTAATAATTTTAGAATGACTGTACCTAACATAGTTGAGTTTATTTCTGTAAAAAAATTAAAATCATTGCGTGTTTTTTAACCGACTTCCAAAAAGGAGGAGGTTATAGGTTCGTCGCGTATGTTTTTTTTTTTTATTTATGTCCACCGTTTTCTCCGTCAATTTTGGACCGATTTTGAAAATTCTTTTTTTGTTTGAAAGGGTACCTATGCTTTCGAGGTGGTCCCATATAAATTTTATTACTTTGCTTTGACAGTTATTGAGTTAGGTTCAATAATACGTAGTTTTTCCCACTTAGTATGTGGATGATATGATAAGTTTCCTGTCACTGTTATTTACATAGCAGGTAGTGGTTTTCGAATTTGTGTGACAACTAAAAAGTGAAAAATAAAAACTTTTTACAAAAAAAAAAACAACCAACTTCCAAAAAACACTACAAAGTCAAAAATAACTTTAATTTCGGAAGTCTGTGACAAAAAACGAAAATTTAAAACCAAAGACACTGACTTCCGAAATTAAAGTAATTTTTCACTTCGTAGTGTTTTTAGGAAGTAGGTTGTTTTTTTTTTTTGGTCCTGCTACTTGGCGATAGATAGTGTTAATCAGTTCAGGAAAGACATTAATTTTTAAGTTAAATAAATAATTACTGTTTACTTTATTCGTGAGTAAATTAAGACCGGCTCCGCTTCGGCTCTCATAAAAATTAACACTTCGCCCGCCGCTGCCGCTGGCATCCTATGTCCTTCTCCAGTACCCTATATGCGTAATACACGATCAATCACAATCTGTTTCGATTTGAAATAGATTGCTAATCCATTGCTTCATAAGTTGGAAAAAAAATCTGCTCAACAACGTAAATAACGCAATGAATGTTGTTAAACTGTCAAAATGAAACAAATTAGTCATAATCGTTTACGAAAATAAGTTACGCAATTAGGGTAGGTACTGATCATGGTCTACCCATGTACCAAATTTCATCTAAATCCGTTCAGCCGTTTTAGTGTGAAAGCGTAACAAATAAACAAACAAACTCGCTTTCGTATTTATAATACTAAATAAACCATGTTTTTGAAACCCTATCACTAATTGACCCTAAGTATGTCAAACTACCTAAATATTCATGTGGTCGAAATGGATTAAGGGTAGCTTTTAAAACAAATAATTCATTAAGACAGATTTGTAACGGAAAAGATCGATTAGAAAACCCCAAAAAATCAGGTGTATACAAGTTACATTGCGATGATTGTAATGGTATTTACATAGGTCAAACTGGTCGTAATTTTCAGACAAGATATAAGGAACATATTGCAGCGTACAGGAATAATTATCCAGAAAAATCCCATTTTGCACAACACTTAATAGATACAGGTCATTCGTTAAATAATAATAACACTTTCGAAATTTTACACACATGTAATAAAGGTTTCAGAATGTCAGTACTAGAGAGTTTAGAAATTGTCAAAAATAATACAGGAAACATTACACTGTTGAACGAATTAAATACGAGTATGCCAAGGTCACCTTTGCTGCGATTGTTCGCCCCTTATCGCACTGGTAACGCTCGCACTGATAACGGCGACACTATATAAGTGGGTTTCACGGGCGATAAGGCTCAGTCTGCACTCAGCGCTCGGTGTGGCAACACGCCGTGTTCGAGTTCGCAACAAGTCCATCGTCATCCTGAGGATGCCTCGTTGAGAGGTGAAACACGTGTCGATTTCTTTCAGGAGTTTTTTATGGCTCTTTAGAAATAGCTAAGCGGAACAAGTTACTAAATATATACACGTCTATTGTATTTTATAATGGATTTCCGCAAGGTCACGCCTGAATCAATAAATTACCCAAGAACAAACTTTAACATTGTAGTTGAAAAACATGTTCTCCCAGACATTCCAACTGCAAATGTAAGTTGGCATATTATATTATATTACTCGTTAACTTGTAAAGCATACTTAGTTGTTTTCCTTTTGACTTCGTTATATATTATAGGTATACTACAGCCGTGATTTTTTTCACATATCCAAAAACAACCATTTCACTGGCAGGGGGGACAACACTTGCCTACCGGGGTTGCGAAGAAATCCGAAAGGGAGATCGTGGCCCCGCCAACATGGCAACTGAAGGAACACGGGTGGGTTTTAGTCAGTAAGAGTCAGACACGCCCTCCCGCTCCGCCCAGAGCGGGAGAAGTTATTTGATAATTTCCCACCCAAAAAAAAGGGGGGACAACACTTGACTATGACAAAAATTAGCACTTTAAAGCTTAATATTTCGCAAAAAGATTGCTGAGTCAAAAAAATAGTTTTCACACACCCACACGATACCCCACAACAGGAAATCATCCCCACTTTACGTGTAGGAAGGAGAGATACCCTAAAAACATATTTATCATGAAATTATTTTACCACTTTGTCGGCCGGCGTGTTTAATGTATAGGTTACCCATGCCAAAATACAGCTCTGAGCTAAGCCGCGAATACACACACAGACAGTCAGATGGACATGGTGAAACTATATCGGTTCATTGTTGACTACAGAACCCTAACAACCAGAAAAATTATGAGTAAAAATTTGTAGGCCAACTAGAAAAATTAACTAATAGTATATATAATAATATTTTAATCAATAGTGAGTAATTTACTGCATTTTGAGAAGCTATTCTGCTCATCATGCCGAAGATCCTCATCAGATCTTCACAAAGTTTTTTTGAGACCAACAAGAGTTACTACCTTTCGAATAAAAAAAGAACCATCGAAATCGGATCTCATAAGGCGGAAATCCCCGACGACTAAAAATTACAAAAAATTCGTTAAACCTGTACACCAAATTTCGTCCAGATCGGTTGTAAAATACGACCTGTAGACGAGTACGTACAAACTGACACACGAAAGCAAATTTTGCCAGACTTGATCCAGAGACGCTTCGCTCGCTACGCTCGCTCGGTCAATTAGTTAGGATGATGATCATAGCATTTACTATAAATCAAGATTTATGAGACGATAACCCTCCAAGACTGAACTCTTTGAGCAGCACTGTAGATGAAGATGTAGCACAAGACCTAAGATGCGTCACGGTAGAGTCGATTAATGCCCAACGCCGCGCCGCCGCCGCGCCGCTCCTGTGATGTAATAAAGTAACGGTACGGAGTAGAGTAGTGGGTGCAGTGTACAGCACATCGGCATCGAGTGCTGTAGCCTGGAGCATTGTGTATTCAGCGCATAGGTGCCGGGACGCGCTCCGCATGGCGAACTACAACACATGACTCACGCGCGGATAATGAAGGTACATGTAGGTACATGACACGCTGCAATACATCTTCAATGTGTCAACAATCATTGCTAATAACTACACTTCTATATCAAACACGATTTTGAGCTGTCATTTTCATGCATGCATTTGGAAGTACCTACAACGTTCAATCAAGTTATAATGACACATGCCATTATCGTGTCCACGAATATCTGTGATCGTGTCCTTTGAGAGATAATTGGTTAATACATTATTTATCACCAAATTGTGTAGAACAATACCTAGTAGAGCGGGTGCAAGAGCTGTTATTAAACGTATTAATCACGTTTACATACACAAATAACTGGATGACTACTACAGGTAGGTACTTACAAATATCCATATGTCTCAGATTAAATGAATTTGATATTAACGAAACACATCATTATCTAGGAATAAATGTACACAAACTGTGATATTACAACATAAGTAGAGCTGTCTGAAATCATTTAGATAAGTGAGACTGTAGTGAACGTAGTTTGGTATTCAATGCATTAGCCGTTAGAGCCGCTGACACTATCGGCAAATCAGAAAATTGGTCAAGTAATGTAGATACCGTGTCACGTCTGCACCACAGAGTAGATAACACAGAAGTTTCACTCATGCGTTTTGTCAGCTACCGCACTGCGGTATCCACAACTTCAGCCATCACAACGCGTTTACCTAACATAGAACTGAAGTTTACAGCATCAGTGAGTGAGTCGTCAGCGCGCGCTCACACAGGACCAGTGGCTGCTGGCAGATATGGGACGCCTATTAGCCGTATACACTAAAAACTGGAAGGAGATGAACATAGGATTTTGCTTCAGCTGATTAGATCCCTTTGAAACCACAGGTATAATACGTAAATTGCAATGAATTTGTGGTCCTTTCCCCAACTATCAGCTACATTAATCATCGCGAGGGCACTGCGGAGTCGCGAAAGTGTCGCGATACCATCGCCGGCTTCCTTTCAGCAGCGGCAGTCCTTTCTACGCTGCAATGTATCAATCGCAATCAATTACGTCACCAACTTAATTATTTATTGACCGAAGATTACATCTGGCTGGTATAACGTTCACAAGTCCCTTTCGAAACTGAGAGAAAGCAATGAGGTAAATAAAACCAAACGAAATACTACTGAGGATACTTGGAAAGATAAGATGATAAGAATACGTTTTATCATAACAAACCGTTTGCTTCGATACTAGCTAGGAAGTACCTAAGTGCTGTAGGCTTACTAATACTTCCTTTGCGTAGCACTAATGACACCATTACATTTAATTAGGTAAGAGACAAGTATTTGGGGCAAGACGGTTGAGTGAACAAAGAGCCGGCGCAGTGAGCGTTGGAGCACAAGAACAAAGCATATGCTGGTGTGGGCCCCAGGCCCCTCGCGGACACAAAGACAGGCGCGCCCGCGCCCGCCTGCTTGACCGACTGCCGACAGGGCCGGCGCGGCGCAACGCTAACGACCCCGCGCACACGCCATCACACATCATTAGCTGTATAGCTTCGTTACGTGCCGGCTCACCTATATCTACTTCATTCAACTGACATAACGAGGCAGACACAAGGAAAGGACGAATGTTAAGGAGTCCAAACTCCAAACCTCTGGAAAGTCTCGTCTACTTGATTTTTGAGCGACGCTAAGTCTATGGAGCTTCATTTTAAGCCCACTGTGCGCTGACACACAGCGACACAGCTCGCGCCGTGTCAACACACGCGCACAGCGGAGACTCGGCTGAACGCAAGTGACAGTGGTCCACAATGTTACATAACTGGTCCAATTGACCCGGATGACGCGGCCGCCCGGGGAACAAACTACTTAAACACAATGTTCACAGCTACAAATTATTGCTATTACTGTATTATGCTGTGTGACTCATGGCTGCTTTAAGTTCCGCGCACGTATGTTTTCTCTATTGGTCTCAGTATACCACCTTGTGGAATTCTGAACATTGGTTAAGAAAGCATTGAAGGAGCTTGTTACAAATTAAACACAGAAGCGTGCTTTCTCATGCATGTTTCTGTTTTACTTGCTTTTCTACTGAATAGAACGCTCGCCGCTCTAATGACAAAAGATAAATGGCAGCGTTTAAAAGTTTAAACAATTCCAAGAAAAATGTTTTAACTGCAATAGTATAATGAACGTATGTTTTGTTTAAACGAGCGGCAAACCGTTCTAGTCTCATACCACAACAAGTTTATAACAAATGGAAGGGAAAGGTCATCCGCGTAGGTTAGTCGAGTTCAACATCAAACGGTGAGTTTATCACGCAGCTCGCAATGGACGGGCCGACACGGGGTCGGTGCGGACACGTATGGCGGATTACGTTATGAACGGAAATATGTTATCAAAGCGGAACCCTGTGTGTAGGGCGCCGCAGCTAGGGCTGCCGAGACACCAGAGACCACTCACTAGTTTTCAGTCTAGAGAATGTAATTATATCCCCTTGACTGTCACAAGCTGTCCTGGAGATCGATAACAATTAAAATTCTATTGTCTCATTAATGACAGTTGAGGTCTTATCCTCATCCAATCACGACGTCCAAATGAACGTACGAAGAATGTTTGTCAAATCATCACATGCTTTACTACAAACAGATATAGAGCCGATAAGCGATAAGGAACAAGGAAAAAGTCCCACTATTACTCAGGTATGCTAGGCTGAGGAATGATGTGATAAGACAGCGGTGTGATTTAAAAGAAGATGTAGTGACAAAAATTAAAAAGGTATGCTGAGATGGTTTGGGCATGTTGAGAGGATGAATGAAAGGCGACTAACAAAATGTATTTACAAGGCTGATATGAAGGGAAAGGCCGGGCGGGGACGCCCTAGGAGGACATATACTGACCTTATTACTCAGGTATGAGAAATGCTACCTGCGATAGGCGAGATTAAAATATACACTGACATGTCTTCGCTGCAAGAAACGAAACTATTTTAGAACTAGATGCCAAACCTAGAACACAGTAAATTGATAATATAACCACTTTGTGGAGCTATTTTAAGATAACTGGCTATATAAACAACCCTGCGCGGGTCACATCTGCTCGATTGGTCTGGGAGTCGGATCAAAGGGGGCCCGCGCCCAGACGCACATTCATCAATGTTGGGTCATACAGCTTACGACGACCGACAAACACTACATTCAGAAGGTTCATACAAAATTGTGAACTAAAGGACCTAATAGATGCACCAGACTTATCAAAGATTGTAAAATCTGCTAAGTATAATGTTATCAGCTGTATCACTGTATGTTGGAGACTGCTTTTTGTTCGGTCAGAGGAAGTTTTTATTGAGATGCATACTTAGCTTATAATAACCCTCCTTTTTTGGCTTCGCCGCAGTCGGGTAATAAAAATCACTATAATTATCTTTGTGAAGTTTTTTTCGCTGGTGGTTTTCTTCACTTCACCACATAAAGTCAAACGTGCGCAGATATTGTTTTGAGGAACGGTTTTTACTTTGACACTGCACCTTTCTGTTTGTTTCCCGAGTGTAAGAACACCAGTGCAGTAGTAGTTATGTAATTTTTATAGCGGCATTAGACCTTCTAACTTGTAACTTGACGGTAGCTACGTATGAACACATGGCATGGCACTGCATGATTCTAATTAGCTGACGCATTCGTTCATATTATTTACCTCCAGCGATAAGATAAACAGATTAGTGGTTAGCGTTTGGTGTCATCTACTTACTTTGATTGCCCAACAAATGCATCATGAGTTCATGACGTACACCAGTACTGCAGGCTCCCGAGGTCATCCTGCATACTTGCCGGTCAGCAGGATAGACAATGATCTATTTGGCCTGGCTATCAATCATTTGCGTAGCGTTTTCTTACTATGTTGGGAAGCGGCTATCTATTTTGCGTACCAGGAATGCTAATAACATCATACTCATTACTGGAAGGGTAATTTTAATATTGTAAAAACTAATTTGAAGATCTAATTTCCTGGTGTCAATTACTTGTCAAAGTGCAGTCAAGCTAGCGAATTAACGATATCGCTGATGGTTTAAGCCAGTCAAACCATACCTAAGTTAGGAATAAAGACTCGTTCGTAATATAATTAGGAAGGACCAAGGGGTTATTGTCCAATACTGCATTTCAATAGTCCTTTTTCGATAGCGGCAACTTCAAAAGGCTTATACCAAGAAACAAAGTTTCGCTCCAATAGTAGTGGTCTATACTTAAGAGCCTATACTACCTCAGCTCAAATTCACTTTTTATCTCGCTCGCACCATACTGCTCGCGGACTGAGTGAGAGCGAGACGGAGTGGGGTGCTAGCGGCTCCGAGGCGCCAATAATTTAGGTAATTGCTTTTTACGGCGAAAATAATGGTAATTTAAAAAAAATAAAAAACATAATCGCTGCTTTATAGTTAGTTCAGTTATTATGCAAAGTTTCATGATCTAATTTGAAGTATTTTTTGAATACCAGCGGTTTATTGTTCGGTTTGAAGGTGACTTTGGATTTTGTTTCTATCGAGAAATTTTTATGGAATCGTGTTTTTGTCTAATATAGTACTTAACATTAATCCTTAAATTTAACATATATTTATTTAAAAATTAATGCTGCAGTGTTTTCGATATAACGGAGGATCATGCAAAGCCATTTGAGGTAGAATAGGCCCTTAAAGATACGAACACTCACGAAGAGGGAAATTAAATTCTCGAAACCCAGCGCGCCGCTTACCTCACACGCGCCATTGGAGACGGACGCCTGCTCTTATTAGCTAGCTCCCATCCCAGTTGGAGCACGGAGCTACGTGCCGCCGAATACCGGCACAGGCACAGCGACCAGTACGGTTTGATGCGATATTCCAAACTTCCGATAGACCTTTTCATGTGGTATGAACTTGAATAAATCTTATCATGTTTGTAAGTAAATATTATTTAATACAATTCAGGTTAATTATATTTTGTACTTCTGTATGATAACTTCCGAGCTAACGTTTACTTTGGCCCACATAACACAGCTAATGAAGTAATGAAGCAAACACTCCGCTAATGTGTCCATTAGTTGGGCACACACGGCTGTCCTTCCTATTTCTTTCGACTGCTACCTGCCTGGTACTTGCATGTGGCTGTTTGTGCAATTGTGCACGGCAAGAGTATATAAAGAAAGTTAAACGCCCTCAATACCTAAAAAGACGCAGAGCGGATAATTTCGCGAAAACGCTAAAGCTGCAAACCTTTAGTAGGGGGGCCCAGTCAGAGCGTTAATCAGCAATCATAATCAGGGAGAAAAATTGATATAGCTGAGCCCCATACTGCCCATACAAAGGGGCCGCTTTCAGATTCATAAAAGGACAAAAATAATGTTATGTTCAGTACCGTTGAAGCACAAGGTTGAAGTTCGTCTCATCGTACGGGGCCTGACGCATAATTACATTTATAGGCAAATCTGACGAAGAAATTGTGGACATTCGCTAAATCTGACGACTCAAATTCATCAAAAATCAAGCTCTTAAAAATCTGAAAACTCCTCTATAAACTGAGACTTGGATAATTTTTAAAAGGACTTTCAGGGCACATGGAACATAATGGCTGAGGTTTCAATCAGTGCAAGTGGTTCAAGAACTATACTGTTGTAAGTGAAGTGTGTGAGTGTGACAGAGTAAGTCTTAGTTTATAATTAGCTTTCTGCACCTTAATACAGTGTGGTGCGAGTGGGGGTAGGGGTTGGGTAGCAGCCGTGATTGAGATCAGACGCCGCGCTGATGGATGAACATCAGTACCCTAATTGCGTAATGCAACACAATCACAGTCTGTTACGATTTGAAACAGATTGCTAATCCATTGCTTCATAAGTTGTAAAAAAAATCTGCTCAACAACGTAAATAACGCAATGAATGTTGTTGAACTGTCAAAATGAAACAAATTAGGCATAATTGTTTACGAAAATAAGTTACGCAATTAGGTTACAGGTATTACACGCAATCGAGGACTGTATCTACTAATTGAGACGTTTTTGTGGGCAAATCACCCGCGTGATTTATACGTTGAAGAATCTCAACTACATAATTGAGACATTACAAATAAATATTTCTGATCTAAAGCGCGTTACACTTAATGGCGGATCAATGCAAAAAAAAAATACAAATTATAAGCATGGCATTAAAACTAAAACAACCACTATAAAAAATATCAATTTACCCATAATAAGGAAATTAATAACGCAACAACTTAAGTATTTACAAAAATAAAAAAATTATACTATACTACAAAGACAATGTCAATGAGATCTGATCCCACGATAATATTTTATTTGCTTGTAAACTACTACGAGAAGTACGTTAGAGCACAAATACGGTGTCGACGTGAGAACGTCACGTGGTTACTTAACAACACCCAGTTATCTCCGCTCTCCGCGGGGAAGTGCAGGAATCAACGCAATTGATGGAAGAATCGACCTCGAGCACCAGTTAGAGACTAAACGCAGGGGCCGGGATCCTCCGACAGACGAAACAATTCGCCAACAAGGTCGCTCACTGATTACTTATCTGAATGAATGAGTCCCACTGTTCCGTACAATAGTTGGCAACACAAACGGAGCCAGCGACTCCGCAGACGTCGATGGTTTATGTGAAAAATTAGCGCCCAAACAAAACATCCGTTACCAAAATACTGCGCGTTCTAGTCAAGTTGCCTCGCTCGATCACGCCCACATGTAGCTCAGGCAAGAGGAAACGAGCCGTCTTCACGTCGCCTGCACTACACCATACCACCACCATATTTATTTGTACGCTTCACTTCGCGATAAAATTTTAAACACTGCAGTGAACGCGAAGGCTCTCGAATGCAAATAGAGAGTCACACCTGGTAGACGTAAGCGTGTTCGTGCGTCGATGCAACTAGTTAGTAAAAAACTTAGAAGTTACGGCAGTACCGCACATACGCAAGCAGACAGTAATTTTGCAAGAATAATGTATTGCAGTGGCGCTAAACGGAAACATGATGCGTAAGCAGTAAAATAGTCTCAGACGCGAAATTAAATTGATCGACGAGGTCGTTAGATGTCGTTCGTGTCACAATAAGTCATTTATTGTGACACGAACGACATCTAACGCGGCTTTCTCAAAACTAATAAGATGGCATATTTTTCCATGCGATTTTTCACGGTTTGATTGGTGAAGCTGTGACATGCTGGAGTGATGATAGTTCACCGTTGATCTTGGCACGCCATGCGCCTGCGCCGCGGTATAACGTGTAACCTAATTCTGGGGGCATTGATTTATGAGTTGACACGTAAAATATCGCATTCTGGATAAAATGTTTATTGCTTGCCTTCAGAAAACTCCTAACCGAAACAACACCGGTGTCCAAGTTCGAGAAATGATACACTTATGTAACACACAAGACACAACCTACAATATTAATATCGTCACATTCTTTTGTTTCGACACCCTTTGCAGTTCTCTTATTACAAAATTTTTTCCAGAAGGTTAAACTGACACTCCCATTCATTTTGTTTTACGGAATAACTAAATTAGTCATGTTATCTTTCTGCAACTTACAGGTTACAGCCAATATCATCTGTCAGTATATTATTAAACCCTGCTTCATTCCTTAAACAAAATATAAAAGTATAAAAGACTGACTACACATTTTTCCATAGGCACACGTTGTTTTTATTCATAAATCTTCAAATCAACCTTAAAAAGCGCACAAGCACACTTTGAAAAACATACATCACGTCAAAGTCAACACTAAAAACGGCCAGCCCAATAACATTCAGAAATAACTTGCTGAGTCAATGCGCGACAAGATGGCGAGCTTACACGAGGCAAGCACATCGGTTGCACTTGACGACAGCCGCACTTAACAACGAGTTTCGAGTGCGGCACCTTGACCTTGAGATCTGGACACGGCGCGATCCTCCAAGGATCACTATCTCATCATATTCCTCACGTTCGATAAAGACAACGTATTTCTCGAAATTACCCATGCCATGAAATGACGTGTTCACTTTGTCCTCGGCCGAGGCTAAATAAACAGCACATGGAAATAATACTCGGCTTATTGAATAAATTATCTTTTGTAGGTATACAGTTTTGACATTCATATTCTATATTCGTTTCTGCGACTCGTTTTTGTTGGACACTGAGTCATAAATGCTGACGTCCAGAATGACTTCGATGATACTTATCAGGGTAGCACTATCATAATAAAAGTAGCAAAAACAACGTAGAAATTGCTGGACAGAACCGTTTATCAAATCAGAAAATATATTATTACCTACAAGAACCACATTAAGATTCCTAACAGCACATTATTTGTATTCGTTTCGTGGATTGTTTGTGTCTATTTTCCTACTGATTATTCAAAGGTATTTTTCCATAAAAGAACAGCACCATCGTAGTATTGTAACATCACGCATCAAAGTAGTATAGTAACGACATGTGTCGAATCGCACGCAATATCATTGATATTAACATTTGAGAGCAATTAACTTAGGAGTAAAACACATGAAATCGTTCCGTTTCCAAGCGCTAGGGATCCTTGCCCTTCGAGTTGGTCTATAAATATGTACATGTGGCTCTTCAAGTGTTATTTGGGCGACTAGTGATTAAAAACAGCTGGTGAACATACACCGAATTTGTTCGATCCATCTGGAGTTAGTTCTTCAAATACAGTTTTCAGATGAACACTACCATGCCACCCAAATATTCAGAGGATGGTCGATCGTTGACTCCGTATTTACAGGTTTTACAGGAAAATAAACAGATTTTATCAACCGCAACAAATCAAGATTTGTGCCTGGAGAGTAAAACGAGTGGTTATTGTGATTATGTGATAAAATATAGTTTCCTCTCTTGTAGAGTGGCACAATATGATTGAAGTGTCTAAGTTAGCCTAAATAGTCTTGGCGGTAATATAAGAGGTAGACAGACAGTCCGACGGCGACCCACTTGATAGAAATTGGTTATTTAACTGACTACCGTCCATACACTCCCGCAACACAAAAGCATTTGCGACGCGTTGTCATTCACGTTAGACAAAATGAGATGATGCAATTGTACTAGGCGGAAGAAATAGGCAAGCTAGTGCTGCTCCGGACCGACCGCTCCTCAACGTGCTAAACTATAAACAACGGACTGGTGACTAGAGGAGACTAACTTTGTAAAAAGCTTTAATATTTTTATTATCCACAGTTAGCGATGAAAAGCAAAAAGCCGAATAATTTAATATAGTTTTAAACGTTGTCATCGATGTAATGTAATCGATGTGTCAAAACAAGCGATACGTCGCTCGGAGGTCAAGCGCCGATAGATGCGCGTCGCAAGCGCTTGTGCAATAAACTGACTGACATGACGGTTCAATGTCGCCGCGCGTTATCACTGCAAGCCGCTGATACGAGTATAAGCCCCAAATCTTACGAGTGTTGCTAAATCTGAACAACATTAGTGGAGATTTGGGAACAGACTCTTCCCAATAGTTGAGCTGAAATTCCTACATCATTGAAGAAGTCGTTGGCCGTGGGTGCCGAAAAATATAAACGTTCTCTATATCTATTAGCCTCTCGCAGAGCAATTTATTGGCATGTTATAAAGCTAGAAGTAAAGTATTCTCAGCACGCGTGATGTAAACATTTGAGTATATTGCTCATACATCACCAGTTCCGAATGGAAGCTTCGGTTTTATCCGATATTTGGCAGCTGGAGAGCGGAGCCGACAGCCGACCTCTCCGAACTACAACAGACAAATGTGAATGGAACGACATTTCGATCTATTTTTGCTCTCTAAACAACTTTACGATAACGACTGGCACCGATTACGTGCTTTTTGCATTAATCATTATATTTTCATTACGGGCTGATTATAGCGTGCTCCGTAAGATCCGGTTGAAAGTGTGATGGATATTGTAAACACGGCTCTGCTCTGTGATTAGTAGAACTATTCACGGCTCGTGAAATATAGCCAATTTGCTAGTGATTGCAAGTGCCAACAGAAATTACTGTCGTTATAGTTCATTATAGAATTTTATTGATGCTGAATCTATTAAAAATACATTGGACTGCTTCAAATACAACACAACATTTACACTCATTTGAATTACACTATAGCTTGCAGCTGCCACAATAGGCATCCTACGAGAAGCTCAACTCTTTTGAAACTGATAATGTTCTGGAGAATTGTTACAATTATTTTAGAACCTATTCCGTTAGGCTGTTGTTGTTTTTATTGTTGAATTGATTTACACTTCAGCCTTGGATCAGAAGATACCTATTCCGTTAGGCTTTATACACCATACGTAGAGTAAATGATTTCCTAATAAGCTCCTATCTTAGTAAGTCCCATCTCTCAAATCATTAGGTTATTTTAAGCCAAGTCACCCGCACCGCACCCTCCCGAGCACGTGGGTTACCAACCGCCCAGCTGTGAACAGAGCAACCCCTCCGGCTATAAGTAGCGCGCGACAATCATTGAGCACGGAGCACCTGGCGGTTAACGGGACGGCGAGGCGCCAACTCCTTCCCTTACAACCACAAACAAATAAAAGTTGTTGTAATAAATAATAATCTTTCACGCCTTCAACCATAAAGTTGATGATGAACTTTTTCATTAATGAAGAAAGAAAAACTCATTTAGCTAGAGGGATTTGTTTAAACGATTAGCTGACTCATCCGTTGTCTGATCGACATGCTGCTTCGATTACATCATTTTAATTACAATAGAATTTTAATGACCGTATTATAGTGAACGCTTATTATATGACATTCGGCGTTCGCACCATGTGCAGTCGAAAACGTGACTCGAAAAGCGGTTTGGAAACTATGAAATATAAAACGTGATTTGTGAATGAATGATTGCTTGTGATACACACAGGTCCTGGTCACTGATGCACGGGGATACGTACATTCATACAGAAAACAATAATTGTCCGGCTGCGGTCCGAGACGAGTCACAAAAACCGCGAGTACTTCCTGTCTTACTGGCTCTCGTGAGAAACAACTTACGTCCTTATATACTCAATAAAAACTGGATTTACGCACGTATTTAATCATTACAACCAATAATGACGAGAGATATTCAATTACAAATGGATACATCATTCCTATCTTCACATCTCTGGATCGGTCTACATGTTACAGATCACACAGGCACTGTCCTCAGCTCGTAGTTAGTACCGATGTTTCATTATCGAGATTAATGTGAGTATTAATAAATCTGATAGTGAACAGCGTTCTATAATCTGTGGTAGTGCGCGAGAGTCACGCGTGTTTGCAGTTCAATTATAAGTGTGATTTATTCATTTTTTTATTGTTAGTAGCTGTACACAAGCTAAATAAAAGAGAGAGATTACATACAAAAGGATTAGTTCTCCCAAATTCATTCAAAATGATGGTGAGCCGACTCTTCGTTAGCTGTTGTTGTTGAGTTGTTGTCTTATTAATTTAATTTATCGCAACTTACAAGAAAGATGTGAGGGATTTTATGTTTTCCTTAGATGACGCTAGTCATGGACACGACACAGGTCGTAAAGATTATTATGAAATAGAACAATGATTGTCTGAGTGAGCGCTAGGTCGAGTCGCGAGATTAGACAGGACCACCGACACTCGAACCAGCGACATTCCAACAGGTGATGCAGTGTAGTTCGCCACGAATACATTCAAATCTTTCTACTATCGAAGACTACTTGTAGACAGCGCTGCAACAGCACCCCGATCATCAACAACTACCTTAGACGACGCCACCTTTTCCACGTCAAATTGGAGCTGTCATCGCACTTTAGAAAATATACGGACTTCACCATGCCTCGTGGTCGTGCACCAGCTGTACAAGTGAGTCCACTCACTAACAAGATAATATGTAATCACTAACTGACTAGTGCAAACTGTTCCGCTGTTAACATAGCGTCAACGTCACTAACAGAGATAGTCCTTCGATAGTCGCTTGAAAGCTATTGTAAACCGAAACTGCATACTTATGTTGGACTTAATATCTGCGACTGCTTTGCTTGTAGTTTTCCCTTTTTTTATTCGAATGTATTTCTTGCTATTTCTCATTCAGCTTAACAGATTATGCAAAACAACGAAAATATGTTAGAAGAAAGTAGAGAACCAGCTATCCTCTGACCTTTTCCAAAATGATTCGACTATCTTCCGTGTTAATCTTGTAATTCGTCTGTTATTATTGGTGAAGTGTCTCGAAATGAACTGGATCGAGAACGAGACGACAAATGACATCATAATGGATATGAATGTCACTTTGTCGTGAGAAGTAAACCGGCATCATTAGCTTATAGCTACACGATTGCTTGTAGGCTGCTGCGGTAAAAAATAAACGCATTGACATTCATTGTATGATAGTATCGGCAATTATAAAGAGATACATCGTTTAAATCAGACGTTGGGCAAGTCATTTAATTAGACATTTGGTCAAAGTAATCCGAATAGTAGAATTTACTTAATTAAATTGTGTGCCGTTAGCAATAAAACTGCAAAGCTAACAAAAGATGTAAACAAGCACTACAGTGAAAATCACATCAACTACTTAATATTTAAATTCTTCATGCATTGACAAGACAACCATATTAAAAGTTATACTATGATACAACGATACAATATCTACATATAATAAATAACATCAGTTGGATAAAGATTGTGCAATGTCAAAGAAGGACGAATAAGGACGGATGTTGTAAACGAGAGTTGTAATGAATAACATAACGCAACAGGTGAATTGGGACAAAATAATAACGTTATGTACGCGGTAGAAACGATCGTTTTCGGAGGCACCGGAGCGCGCAGCGCCGCGGTGCGGTAAATATCCTGTGATAACACACGCCGATCTTATGATCGGCTTGTGCTATGTGTGAATGTGTGCAATAATATTGAACGTTTATACATTCAATATTGTTGCACACATAGGTAACGTTCACTAGCTCGCACTCAAAACTAAATCACTTCTAGTTGATACAGGCCCAAATCGTAGACTAGAACCACTTTATTATTGTTAACTGCTTCAAAGTCTTTGTGCCAAAATACACAATGCAATTTGTGACCGTTTCTCACTGAGTAAAGTGGTTAACTGTACGCTAATTGCGTAAAATACGATCAATCATAATCTGAATCATTTTGAAGGATATTGCTAATATATTGCTTAATATGTTTAAAAAAATTGTTTGCTTAGCAACGTAAATAACGCAACGAATGTTGTTGAACTGTCGAAATTAAACATTGTGATTGATCGTGTGTTACAATCAATAGCAAAATAATAATATTAAAAATAATAAGCCCTGGGCAATGTAGGGTATACGTAGGTATTGTAAACTATAAAACAGGTGACAGTAATAAAAGACCGATCAAAGTTACAAAACACACAAATGATGTCCAAGAACACAATAAAAATGAAATCTAAAATAACAGTGGACAAGTGAAACGATTGCTATTGGTAGCGGTAGGCAGGTGAAAAGAACCGAGGAAAACGAAAACTGCAAATAATTCATGTACAGGAAACGAACGAGTCGATAAGAAAGCTGTTTCGCTATAAACTGGCCAAATAAGTAGCGGCAGGAACACGGACTGGCAATCAATGGCCCCGGTGGACTCAGGAGTAATTTCTCTGCGGTCGAGCGGTTGTAATTCATTGAAATGCAGGCGAAATCGTGACGACCAAGACTTTTGTATGCAAAGCGGTACATAAATCTCATTGAAATCTACGCATTCGCTGACGTGGTCACGCTCCGTGCTGTTCCAACAAATAACACTGAATTCATAAAATAACGTAAATGTGTGCAAGCAATTGATCGCGAACCATTCAGTACAATAACATGCATATTACGAGTGTGAGTGAAATGAAAGAATGAAACTGAAGCAGGATCGTAGACTGCACGTAATCTACTGTCTATACATGACAGCAAAGTTATTGTTGACTCTACTACGAGTACATTACGCTATAAAGAGGATATGTTAGCTGAAAGAATCAGTGTAGTGAGTCTTGATACTGTCAACTGGTCTGTAATAATAATTGAATTTAGTGTAAGTTATCAATAATTCTGATAGATGCCGATTGTGACAAAATCCAAAATAAATTAATGAATAAACATTCCGAGAAATCCGTGAAAAAGAGTGAGTGCCAAAATGTCACCGCAACCAACACAAGCGTGGCGTGATATTTTAGGAAAACTCAATCTCAAGAATATAAAGGTAAACGACACGAAGACGACGGTAGCGGCGGAATACAAAACAATCTCAGACGAACTCATAAGACTCTAAAACGAATCGATGAAAGAAGTAATATAAATCAATACGCTATACAAATCAATAGCAAATTTTAATAACATGAATAACCACAACTTAAAAAAACGTCCATGTGAATAAAAGCTAAATCTTTGTTTATTCAAAACCAGTTTCAGCCATTCGCAACGCGGATTAGTTTGGACGCGCACATTAACTATTAAATGTGGATGATTGCGCCTGCGACTTAGCACTCGCACCAAACCATTACTTTAAAAGCGTAAGAAACATTGTAGGAACTCTATCACTGCGAAGTCAGCAGTCAGTCCGTATTATAAATACAGAGTAATCAGCGAAAAATATTTGATAAATGACGTCAATCAAGGTCAAGCTCTAATGATGTAACCGCAACAATAGACATGGATTAATGTGTACGTTTTTAATAACCAACTCTATTACCAGTGGGTTGACGTCTAATGCAGCCTTGCAGACCTTTAGTCAAGATGACATCATGATAACGTAGCTCAGAGATAAGGCAGTGCCTCCATACAATCTATGTTATGATATGAGTACTATTTATATGCTAACCTCTCTTCGATTGCTTCTCTCGTTCCTTTTCCTTTTCTCTCGCCTTTTTGTCTCTTCTCTCCCTCTCCTGTTTCTCTTTCTCCAGGCGCTTCACCTCCTTCTTCATTTCCTTCTCACTTTTCTTCGACTTGGTGTCATCGATTTTCTCGGACAGGATGAAAGTCCCCGTCTGGACTTTCGTGTCCACCTCCTCTTTTGGCCTCATTGTGTATCACAACGCGACACTATCAACTCACACAAGGATAATGTAATTAAAGCAACAAAATCCCCTGTAAATGCACTAGAATTTATCTCGACGTTTCGTTAGCGTGAAGAATTTCAATTCGGCACAGAGCGGGCGCGCGGCGGCTGCCGACGCTTTATCGTACACGTAGCTACGACCGATGCTCGCTATTGGCGAAACGGTATCGAAATTATCACTGGCACTCTTGAACGATTTCAAAAGTAAAGTGCGCGATGATACGGAGATCGATCGCGAGCGACGACGACGTGCGGTGTGGCCGAAACGCGCGAAGCACCGACCGTGACTGAGCGGGCGCGAACACTGCGCCCCCCTGGCCTCGGCACTGACGCTGACGGCGACGCCGGCGCACGGCGCACGCCGCACCATGCGCGACCGACGCGTGCCTCAAACTCTATAAATAAAGCCTCACTTCCTATATAGTATAGAATCAGAAGACGATTTATGGCCGTTGAACCCATGAAAGCATTTCGCGACCGATGACTCAACACAAAAAGCGATTACAATTTTGATCTAAATGTTTACATTCGTGAGTTAAAATTCCGAGACCTTGGCATCTTAACTCGCTACAAGTTTTTCTCGATGATAGAGCATTAGACAAAATTAATACAACTTAAGATTCTTTGTTCCAATACTCAACCCTCGTTCTGGAGATGTCGAGTTTAAAGTTTAATTTGTCAAAAATGTATTGTCTTTCTGGCTGGATAAGATTCGAAACTAAGATATCAAAAAAAGTTAAATAACTCCATAACTCTACGATTAGCGACTATTTAATCAAACATTTTTGACGTTTGAACGTCACTTAACTTTAAGCAACGCTGATAAATAAACCAAAAAGCAAAGCGGCCGCTCTCCGCAAGGAGCCCTTAAAATTTCTCAACGAGACTCCGACAGTCCATTACCAAACATAGTGCGTTGGCCGATAAATAATTGATGCAAAAAAAACGTTTTCGAAACTCGACGAAAGATGCGTGCGACAAGGGTCCATTTGAAAGCACATGAAATAAAGGTGACATTAAAATAACACTGCTATCGAATCCCAAACGGAAATCGATTAAGCTAAATCATTTACAAAGCAGCAAGGTCGTGATGATGATAAGCTAATCCGTGTGTCACTTATCTTTACGAAATTCCGGCTCCAAAATTAGTATCTAATAACAATGAGTATTGACATAATCAATTGCTTCACGGCCGTTATCCAAAAAGTTAAACCCCTGGCATGCGAATTTATCTGCACTCATAAAATCTAATGAAGTGCATGGAAATAGAAAGCCTAGTTGCCAGGAAAAAATCTGTTCCCAGCAGACCGAGCGTGTCGGGCGGTGGGCACTGGGCCCGCAGTACCGCAGCCGCAGCCGGCGAGAAAGCGGCCCGGCCAGGTCATAACTTTACAGATTGGGGAAACGCTGCACCGGAGGAATAGATTAATCACTGCGAAACCAACTGTAGGCGGGAGGTGGGACACCGGTCTATGTATAATAGGAGTTGAGACGGTATGCATCGTGGCGGCAAAACTGATCGGATGCCCGAGTTTAATTTATGATCTACGAAAAATATCCTCATGTAACATCTAAGAAAGTACGCGAATTAGATAAAGCTTGTTATGCAAGATGCATCAAATGAGAATCCGCTGGAGCACCATCTAATTATGGCTGCATTGCTGAGCGAAGCTTTTATAGTTGTTAACATAAGACCTCAAGCAATTTAGCAGACTGATAGGCATCCTATGTCACCACGACGCTGCGTTTGACCCCGGCCATGTTCAGAATAACCAGAGACAAATTGGAAGATTACAACAGGAGAGGTTTGTGATGCTGAATAAAATTTGGTTTTGAGAAGGTTAAGTCACCAAAGGCTTTCTAAGGGACTAGTAGAGCTTTAACTTATTCTTTGTCTTTTGTTCTATGAGTTAGCTGACCACTGAATTTTCTTTTTTTTTTTAAATCTGTGAAACTTCTGCTAGGTATCTCAGTATTTTGATCTTCCAACAGATGTATGCGTAATCGATGTCCGCGCTTGCCCCACGTCCGCACCGCGACCGGCTGTGCGCTCGTAAGGAATGACATCTGCACATAACGAGTACCCACCGGAGACGTGATTAACTCCCATCACCTTTAGCGATAACTCAACGATAACATTTGCAAACGCGCAGCAATAGGCAAATGGCGAGATAATGTTTAAAGAAATGGGCAAAACCAATCTGCACAAACGCTGCGTATTCTATCACTTACCTACCTGCCTTATATGTTCACTTTGTTATTTGTGTTTCACGAACTGTGTCCAAATAAATGTTTTTCTTTCTTTCTTTCTATGCTATACTATTAAACGAGCAATATTGGTTTATTTATTTGTACAACTTTACAACTTTCATCGAAATCGCTCTAACGATTTCGATGAAAGTTGCAATATAGGTGATTACGGGGGCGAAAAATCGATCTAGCTAGGTCTTATATCTGGGAAAATTTGTTTTCTCCGTATTTTCACCCGAGCAGAGCTCGATCACCGAAAGTTTAGAACAAGATAATGAATAATGACATGACAATAATGACATGGCAGCATGGAATTAGTAAGTACCTACTAACATGACAGCATGGAATAAGTAGGTACTATACATGGATTAGTATGAACTTTCCTATACTATTAAATAAGCATTCTCTATTTTCACCAGAGCATCGACCATGTACTATACCGTTATACTGTATGACTACACGCAATATTTCGGTCTACACATCGCATAAGTTTGTAGCAAGGGTTTCTATTAGTAGTTCTCCATTGGTTCGGACTCGCACACGCTCTAGTACTCCATTGGCTGTCCACTCCGTGTCGTCGAAGGAGGCCGCCGAGACACCGCGAGAGAGCGTTCAGCTCAGACCTTAGATTAAGCGTGTAATTAAATCTGACTAAGGAAAGTTCCTTTCCGGATAAGCTTGATAGATACTTCATAATGGCTTAGTGCAGCAAGACCCACTTTAACAGAAAGTTAGTTATTAAGATTGAATTACTGCTGGGAAATTGGAACCGAATCAAGCGCGTAATTGAGAATTTTCAAGTTGTTTTTTAAGGCGCTTCATTACCGATAATCATCAGGAAATGAGCAAAACATTAATAATCCGGACCGTTACAATGATGAAGGAATTTCTCTACACACATACACAACTAAAATTACTATCAGCGAGATATTCTTTTCAGCTTCATCTCGTAAGCTTCGATCTTAAAATATCTCGCAGTTAGGCTTTCAAGTTGCCTTAAGTTAACAGATCGAACAGAATTCAACAGAACCGCGACCGTGTCCAAGTGTGCGAGAATCCCTGACGTCACGGCAACAAGTAGGTGCAGCTCAGGTCCCGCAGGCTCGGGGCACGTACAGCTTCGGACAGCTTTGGGCAGACTTGCCTACGTTCAATATCGTGAACTAGATCCCAATGCCTTAAAAATAATTGTCCCATTTCAAATGACTTAGTTTTCGTTTGTGTAATAAAAGGATGCCTGAAATAACATTGTGATCGTATTCTGCTCTATCAAACAGACAGTGAATCTAAACAAGTCTCGAATAGTCTCGCTCGTTACTGAAACCTTTATCCTTCCCCTATAGTGGGCAAAGACGTAACTTGCGAGCTGTTCTCTTGATTTAAGTTTGGTTTGTTTTTGCAGTTGAGTTTTCACGACGCTGTTATTTAGGTGGAAAGCGTATGCCAATCGATTTGATAGGTATGTGGATGTGTAAAGGTATCGGCGGCGCCGCGGCGCGGCGGCGTGCTATATACGGCCCGTTTCCGGGATCGGCGACCTGCGTCCCGGGACATTTCTCCGGAGACACCCCGCATACATGCCTATACGACACACTTTGTCTGTTACACCGCAACACCGACAGATGGCAACACCATGTAATGGCTGGCCCTATATACAGTATGGATGGTGGCTACGTAGGAAGTAACTCCGTTATAGGAGGCACATAGGAAAGGGCACATATATTATAAGCCAAGTAGTACAACCACGAACCCGCGACAGAACATGACCGTTTTAAAGTTTATTGTATCATAATAATCTAGTTAACTTTCGCAATGTGAATGTTTTCACACTTGATACCTCGAAAATAACGAGATTTAACGCGTGAAAAGTATAAATGAATTGAAACTGGACCGATAAACAAATTCATTGAAATCGAACCTGAACCGAAACCAGTCGGACTCGATCACGCTCGGTCCTTTAATAACGCGACTGTGACGTTCTAGCCTAGGCGCAGCACTCGCACATTCATAGGCAAGTTTCTACTGGTGTCGTGTGACGACATGTAAGCATAGCAAGCGTTGAATATGTACCTCAGAGGCACCTCACCGTGCGATGTGATTGCACGGTACAGAGGGCGCAGGTTATCTTATCATGAAGCAGTTTACGGTTTGTCGCTGATTGCCAAACAACCAATCGTATAACTTTTGTAAAAACATTTGGATCGAATGCGACCTACATAATTACATAAAGGGTTGGTTTTGTATTTCACTTATTTAATAATATACAAAATATTACAATTCGTGGCTCTCATTTATTCATGCGTCAGTGCCATCAAGTTCTCTGAAATGTCATGTGTGTAGGCAGTTAGTGTTGTGAACGCTGCTCGTTATTTCATCGTGTAGGTATCCTAATTCTAGTTTTGCTCGCGAGTGGGCGAGGCGAGGCGACTATAAAGTTTTCAATATATACCTCAGACTAGACTTGTGTGGAATAAAGACATTACGTAGATAGAGATTATGTTACGAGACACGAAATCGTTTACTCTTCGGATAATTACGACCATCGCTCTCGTCGAATTAGAAAGGTCTGATTGGGATAGGATCGCAGGTTCACAGGACTGATAGGACTACCGACTACTTACGGATGTGATCAAGTTCGTAGTAACAGTAAGTTGACATCAAAATCTGATTAGTGATGCCAGATTCTGAAAAAACATTTTTGAAAAGACCTTCTTATGAATCAGCAGCGAAAAGCTCCTAGAGGTATATAGTTCGTGCGAGAACCGATAGCGCAGGCAGTATACAGTTGATGTGTGACAATCTCCTGTAATCCTTTGAGTATCGCGAAGGTAATATGTAGAGGCAGCGTTACATCAGTTACATGTAATACTGTGAATAAAATGTAAGTGTTATTGGGCAGTCACGTTTCGGTTTCCTCCGAGCTCTCGAACGGTGCTCGGGTTGCATAACTCGTTTACTGTGGCGATACTCTGCCGTGCGCCATGCGGGCTGCGCAGCTCAACTGTACATTATTACAATACTTTCATGGCATTTATTTCTTCTTTGTCTTCAGAAATGTGTGTACTAAAATTTGTTATATTGTTTTCCTATAATCTGTGCCCAACTATGACCAAAAGTACCATCATAAAGATAGACTCCTTATTGCCAGTGATTTGAAGAAATAACATATCTAATAGGTGAATTCTCTAATGTGTTTTCGCTAGTGAGTACTACTTATAAACCTCAGGTCTTACGCGCAAACTCTCATTTTCATCAACATCCATTTCGTTTCTTGCTCAATAATTATTTGCCAAAAACATTTAGGTAGTTCCCTTGCAAAACTAATCAAAGCCATACAGCAGGATGCCAATCCGTTCTCGTTTGATTGTTACAGCAATAAAGCTATTCGCTCAATACTCAATACTCATAATGAGCCGACAACAGTGGCCCGAGCTTTACGTAAACGTGTGGCTCGCCTTCACCTACTTATTGAAATTCGTAATTAAGCAGCGTCTGACTCATCGTAACATCATGGGCCATAAATTCTCGTCCACCGTCCACACGTAAACCTGATCGTGGCTCTAACGATGGCACGACGCGATGGCGACCGGCGCGATGGCGAACGAAAGCAAAAGTGTCCAATTAAACGTTACGCACACGCTCGTCATACACCAGATAAACGTGTTCCTCTCATTTATTATGTAGGTACAATGCTGTAAATATTAGCCTCAAATCTTGGATAACACCAAAATCCAGAAAAAATAATGGAAGACCAAAGATGTGAGGAGGATGATCTGTGATCAAAAGTAGGTGTGCCAGTTCGTACCGTTACACTATTATTGGTTCTGGCAAACATACAGCCAATGATAAAGTCACGGAAGTATATGTTTACTTATACACACATCTAAAGTGTCTAGGGATCAAGGTTTTTTTTAATAAAAATATTTTATTGGCCTATTGAAATTAAATAAAATGTCTATTTAGATTGATTAAATAAAATGTTTTCGTGTGTAGATCGACGAAGTACGTAAGTTTTGTTTATCACATCTATTCAAAGAGAGCTAGTTTATTCTTCGTAAACAGGGACCAAAAGTGATTTGAATTTGGAATGTGGATATTGTTAGTAAAATGTCCAATCACCAAAGAGATCAATCACGAACATTGTATGAACAAGTAACAGGCTGAATGATAAAGTAAACCGCGCAGGGGCCAAATAAAAAAAGTTTGTGAAAAAACAAAAAAAATGCGCGAAATGCATGCCGCCTTCGTTCGGAATTGTTCACTCAAATTCAGATTTTACGTTTTACCTATATAAAATGAGTGTCTTCCTCAAGTAGTGAGAATGAAATAAATAAACGTATAAGTGAGCTTCTCAGTCAACGCAATAAAAAAACACGGCCATTTAGGGCCTGCGCCCACTGGCGGCACGGCACGGCAAAAGATTTTTATACCACGAATAGAAATATATAACTTAATAATATGACAATATAATTGAAATTTCAACGGCTACGATGCCGCGGTATCCTTAGGCATGCCGCAACGTCTTTAGGCATCATCACTGAAATTTCAATTCTGTTGTCATACATATAAGTTATATTCCTATTCGTCGCATAAAAATCCCTTGCCGTGCCATGCCGCCAGTGCGCGCAGGCTCTTATGCGATATACTCGTATTTTGATACTCGCAAATAAATCAAAAGCTACAGGGTACTTCCCGTTAACCTAGAATCATGAAATTTGGCAGGAAGCAAGGTCTCACAACACATGTAAAGGAAAAAGTCCGAAAATCGTATATTTGTAGATTTATGAATAAATCAATTCATTTAATTCAGACTAATTGATATGTCCATAATTGTTAGTTACAAAGGTCTTAAAACTATGTTAGTGATCATTAATAATTAAATTCAAAATATATAAAATTCCAAATACAAATAATAAAATCACTCATGTCAAAAAAAATCATCATCTCGTCACATGAAGCAGAATAAACCTACCCAGCACTGCAGACTCTGGCCTCTCAGAGATCATCCTTAGGATTCTGTTGGCGCTCCCCCGAATCCGGCGCATCAGAGAAGCTGTTTTCTTACGCATAATGGCGTAAAAGTCATCAACTCTTGCGTCAGCAAACATGCCCGACGCGCTGCAGAATCGAGGGAGCCTCACCAGAATCCTAAAGGCGTTATTGTATTGTATTCGAAGAGCGTTGTAGGCCCGCTGGGTGTAGTTGAACCATAAAGCGCTGGCGTAAAAGTTTTTTCGATTTATCTTTTTTTTTTTACTATTACGATTTTTACATTTGCAGTTGGAGAATTGACCGTGACGTATATCGATTATATCGATTAACACGTATAACATAATCGCAGCGACTATACTCAATAATATTGAGTGGATGAACTCATATTATGAGTTCATCCAAATCACGTTGCAGAATGGCCGTCCACGTCCAGTGTAACAATTTCACTAGTGAAATTATAATATCACTGGTTTGACAATATCCCTGCGACATATACATATATATGTGTGGATATTGTAGGTATTAGGTTTAATTTCACTAGTGAAATTATAATTGCACGAAACTTTGTCAACCGCCTCCATTTCTCACAATTTAACGGACTTTTTTAGTGTTATTGTAATTTCACGGAAACGCGGTAGTGATTTTATAACAACTTTAGGTATATTTTTGAGTCAAGTTAGTAGACCTATCAAAACGCACGAAGACCCCACGGTCTTCGTGCGTTTTGATTGGTCAACTCTTCTTCATCCGCCTTTAAGATCTGCATAATAACGTGTAGAAGTTTATTGTATGATAATTCATCCATGTTATTTAAATATTAATAACGAAAATAAAAAACCAAAGACACCGACTTCCGAAATTTTAAGTTATTTTTCACTTTGTAGTAGTTTTTTTGGAAAACGGTTGTTTTTTTTTTTGTAAAAGTTTTTATTGTAAATTTTGACGTACAAAAGTGCCTTTGATGTGCCAAATTGAAATAAATTATTTGACTTTGTAAAAAATATAGTTAAAAAACCTGAATTGTTACCACTAATTTTAACTTACTTAGCAAACATCGTGAGGAAACCGCCTGAGAGATATTTCTCGACGGCATGTGAAGCCAAGTCAGAGGCCCTTAAAACTCTGTCACCAGGTTAGTCACTAACCACACAAAAAGAAGGAGAAGAGGAGCAAAAACATGCAGGATCCCTAGACAGTTTTGATGTGTATGTATGCAATAATCTTCACAATAATGTGTACAACTTCTTTGCTCCCAGACTGTAGTGCTCGCGGCATGTGAAATTTTGCGAACCGCTTACATAATCACGTGTTGAAATGCACAAAACATAGACATCGAGTGGAGTCAACGACGTGGAGCCATTAGTTCGGCGCCCGCGGCATATTGTCGGCCGGGCGGCCCAGTCGCAGCGACCGCCTCTCCTGAACATACTGATACTACGGCTTGGTATCGACTATCGAGTAAAGAGGAAGGTTCGGAAGAACCACTCCGAATAACGAGAAGACACTAACTTACACCTGAAATAGTCTCTAGTCAGCAATGTCTGCAAACAGCTGCTTTTAACAAGCATTATAATCTATAGAATTTTGGTATCGCAACAAACAAAAATTACACCTTATTATATGTATTGCAGGTTTCTGGTTTGTCCGCCTGCAATATCAAAATTCTTTAGATTATAATGCTTGCTTTTCTCTTTTCAGTTGGGTATGTATTTTTGCAGTAGAGATTTTGTTTTTTTAAATAATTTGCTTTATTTCAAGTTTTTTAGTTTATACATAATTATGTACTTATATCTATATATATTTGGAATTGACTCATTACTAGCTTTTATTGGATACCAATGTTGTTGTAATTTATTAAAAAAAACTTTTTTAAGTACAAAAAAAATACAACCGACTTCCAAACTACAAAGTGAAAAATAACTTTAATTTCAGAAGTCGGTGTCTTTAGATCAGTATTTTAGTTTTTGACACCGACTTCTGAAATTAAAGTTATTTTTCACTTTGTAGTTTGGATGTCGGTTGTATTTTTTGTAAAAAAGTTTTAGTTTCTCGCTTTTTAGTGGGTCAATTTGTAATTTATCTAAGTTACATTAGCCTAATGCCAACTGCTCATCACCTTTTACAAAATATTGCTTTTCCCGATTCAGGGACGTTCATCGTTGAGGAGTTCTCCTGGTACTTCACCATCAGCTCCACTTCTCCATATGCATTGTGACGAGCATAAATTGCATTGCAACCATAACATTCATACATAACATCACGCCTTGTTTCCCCGAAGGGTTGGGCAGAGGTGTACCTGTAGCAGGTACACCCACATTTCGCCAGTTATGTTTAAGTCCCATGTAATAGGGGGCGAGCCTATTGCCATCAACCGGGCACAAATCCAGACTCCAGGCTGCTACTGAGAAATTCCAGATAGAAAAACCCAATAACACTTTGCCCGACCCGGGAATCGAACCCAGGACCTCATGCTCAGCAGTAGCGCTTACGACCACTAGACCAACGAGGCAGTTCTTACGACCACTAGACCAACGAGGCAGTTCTTACGACCACTAGACCAACGAGGCAGTTCTTACGACCACTAGACCAACGAGGCAGTTCTTACGACCACTAGACCAACGAGGCAGTTCTTACGACCACTAGACCAACGAGGCAGTTCTTACGACCACTAGACCAACGAGGCAGTTCTTACGACCACTAGACCAACGAGGCAGTTCTTACGACCACTAGACCAACGAGGCAGTTCTTACGACCACTAGACCAACGAGGCAGTTCTTACGACCACTAGACCAACGAGGCAGTTCTTACGACCACAAGACCAACGAGGCAGTTCTTACGACCACTAGACCAACGAGGCAGTTCTTACGACCACTAGACCAACGAGGCAGTTCTTACGACCACTAGACCAACGAGGCAGTTGTTGTTGTTGTTGCTAAATGGTGCTTTCCAAGAGCAACTGCACAAGTTACTATAAAAAATACCCAAATCGCTATAGGTTTGCCTGTAATATTTGAAGAGTTCCTGCGACCCTTGGGATATCTCCTTTCTAACATTTCCATATACGGTCGAATTGAGTAACCTCCTTTTTTTGAAGACGGTTAAAAATAATCTAACCCCCTCTTTTATTTTTATTTTTGAAGATGCAATATATAAATATTATATGGTCTATGTCACTCCCACAATTAAGGCGAATCTAACGAGTTAACGACACCTAATTATGTAAAAATCCATCAAGCCGTTTAGGCTACAGAGCGATTCAAAGAAATGGATATACATAGGTACAGTACCGACCAAAAGTCCATGAGCAATCTCACAAAGCAATAGACTGACGCTTCGGTTTGACTTACGACCTTCTTCTATAAGTTGTTACAATACTGTAGACACGCACATTACACACACACACTCACTTTGTCTGCAACCAATGACTAGTTCAATAATCATCATTCGTTTTTAGTTTCATTCGTCTTGTTCACATAAATATTAAAGTTTAGCAGGTAGACCACAAAAAACTAAGTAAATTATTTCGATTTCTGTGGGGTAGATGCAGTTTGTTACGAGTATTTAATTAATAGAACTTTTTTGGTTCGTGGATAATATTGGTGACGAGTATTTAGCGCAGTGTTGTGGTTATTATTATCAAAAAGCAGGCATAAAATATATTGAAGAGATCAGATCAGATCAGAGAATATTATTGCGCTGCGTAAAAGTGAAGTGAATATCTAATGAAACCGGACTAAGTGTGAGTGTTATCATTAATATATTTCATATTTTACCAAACATAAATCTTAATCAAGGGTATTGTTGATAGAACAGAGGTATTGTTGAGACAGAAGATGCCTTTAAAGTTTTAAATTCATTGTGAGGTTTAATTCGATTAGTGAATAATAAATAATAAGGTATTATGTGTAATAAAAACAATGTTTTTCTTTGTTCTAGAGAAATACTGTGAGGGTTAAGAGATATGAGGAAGGGGCTTATTATCGAGTAGCAGCGACGTCAAATGGTGAATGAAACAAATGGTTTCATACCAACGAGACATTTTGCTGAATTATTAAAAACACGTCATTATGAACCGTTCGCCGTGCACTCTGAAGGCTTGCATCACTGAAGACCAGCTAGAAAACCGTTTTTGACCTTAAAATATTGACCGTACCAACTTAATAAACAACAGATTCGTTATTGCATGAATTTATGGTAACGAATTTTTTAAGCACGTTTCAATAGGGTGTTTGTCGTATTTCTTGCAGATATACCGAAATTGTTTAATATTATTTTAGTAATAGTATTATTTTAGGATAAAAATTTGAGGTTTAGTTTCAATCTTCTTTTCGTAAAGAAAATGAATACTTAAGCTTTAACCTCAATAACAACCAATATTTACTAAAGTCAAATAAAATGTAAAATAATTAATACAAATAAAATATAAACAAACTGCCCATATTTAACCTTAAAATTACCTATTCTGTAAGTAGTTTTTTACATTTTAAGTAGTCTAATATTCTTATTTATTACTTAATTACTTCGACCATGATCAAAGCTTAATATTTATGGTGAAAAAATCCATTAAAAATTTAAAATATTTCATAATTTAAATATGTCTAAATAATACAAACTGCTTCTAAATTTCTTGACATCTATTTCACAACTTATTCAGCTGAAGTAATGATAAATAATTGTAGCAGTTTATTAACTTATGTAAAATAAATGTAACGAATAAACATATTTTTTTTAATTTTGTTATCATATATCACGCATTTTTTATTCTAAAACCTTTATTGCAATAACAACATAAAAAAGCAGCAATATTTAAAAAATATTATTATCGAAAACAAAAATAATAATATTTGCAAAAAACCGCACTGTGATTCACGAGATTAGAACCTGAGGCAGTTTGAATTCCATACCAACGCTTAACGCTTTCTGCTATCTGCGCTTGTTAAGTTACTATCGAATTTTAGCAATGCCATTAACTGGTCAAGTTCACGCGCATAGTGCGTGTGTGCTAGCATGTTTAAAGCGACGGAAATATATTGTTGTTTCGTGTAACTGCGTTATCTGTGGTGTGTGTATCGTGTTGCTTACACATACAAATGTACGAGCTATACCGCGTGTTCACAGCAATACGACTCTTAGCGTGCTCATGCACTTTTGAGCGCTTACTGTACATACATACTATCGAAAAACAGGTAGGTACCTTTTTTTTTTTTTTGGGTGGGAAATTATCAAATAGACAAAAAAAACCGGCCGGATGTGTGAAAAAAATCACAGTAGTAGTTTATATAACGAAATTAAAAGGAAAACTATCACAGCTAAGTAGGCTTTACAAAATACAATAGACGTGGATATATTTAGTAACTTGTTCCGCTTAGCTATTTCTAAAGAGCCATAAAAAACTCCTGAAGAAATCGACACGTGTTTCACCTCTCAACGAGGCATCCTCAGGATGACGATGGACTTGTTGCGAACTCGAACACCGCGTGTTGCCACACCAAGCGCTGAGTGCAAGGTCACGCCTGAATCAATTAATTATCTTAGGCTTTACAAGTTAACGAGTAATAATCGACCAACTTAACTTTGCAGTTGCAAAAACAAGTTTTCCAACTACGGCACCCTTCATTGTGCATGGCCCGACACGCACTTGGCCGATTTTTATTAACATTAAGTCATGTCAACTACAAAGAAAATCTCAGTGTCGAAGTATCGTATTTTGGAAGAAAAAAAATTACAGTAATATTGGATTTAACCATTTCCTTGGTAATGGTGACGATTCTCTTGTACACACGGCTACACATCAAGCTATGGATTTCCAGTTTATGCTGATCGCGCATTACATAGGATTTCCGTATAATGCGAGGTCAGCTTACACTGGAAATGTATAGCTTGATGTGTAGCCGTGTGTACACCGAACTAAACTATCACAAAAATTTTGGGATTGCAACAAAAAATCTCTAAAAATATAATTTTGACACAACTAAAATCGTATTTGACAATCGCGAGGCCACGTGGTGGTCAGTGGGTCGTCTTAAGGGCGGGTGGTACTTGTTTGTCCCACCCCGTGAATTTTTTATAGAGCCGGAGGCACGCAGGCTCGACATATTTTATTTAAATGGAATTTTTTTGTATGGAAAATAAGAAAAATTATTACCTACATGTTGAATCTTAGGGGTAAAGGAACTTATAAAGGAGATCGAAATTTTCATTATTTTTGCGATTGGACACGCCATTTTCGAGATATAAACAAAAGAAAAAAAAAGATACAGTACTGTTTTTGCCCCTGAATTCGAGGTGTTGGTGTGAATTTTAGTTCATATTTTATTCCACACCTTTTTAATCGCGATTAGAAATAGATTTAATTAGACAAACAAAATTTTTAAAACGCTCTCCTGTTGATCATGATTAGTAGATAACCGTATGTATATCTTTGTGGCCGTCGAGTAAAAAGTTTTCTAGTGTCTTTAGCATGGCGATTACAAAATCAAATTGTCTTCACTACCTTAGTGATTTTGACAGTTTGGGATAGAAAACTTTCTTCTGAAATAGTCTACATGTAAAAGGACCTAGACAAAGATCGTTAGAAACGAAAGACAAAATGACAGATTGTAGAATGATTTCTACGGTGCGATGTCAAAAATGGAGAAACGAAACGTCACTTTGTATAGAAAGAGCTGTATTCTTAGTAGAGATAGAAAGCGTCATGCTACGCGTGCTGAACAAAGATCGTTAGAAACGAAAGACAAAATGACAGATTGTAGAATGGTTTCTACGGTGCGATGTCAAAAGTGGAGAAACGAAACGTCACTTTGTATAGAAAGAGCTGTATTCTTCGTAGAGATAGAAAGCGTCATGTGCGATGTCAAAAGTGGAGAAACGAAACGTCACTTTGTATAGAAAGAGCTGTATTCTTCGTAGAGATAGAAAGCGTCATGCTACGCGTGCTGGACAAAGATCGTTAGAAACGAAAGACAAAATGACAGATTGTAGAATGGTTTCTACGGTGCGATGTCAAAAGTGGAGAAACGAAATGTCACTTTGTATAGAAAGAGCTGTGTCTATTCTTCGTAGAGATAGAAAGCGTCATGCTACGCGTGCAGAGCGCATCGATCCGGGTAATGAGACCTTATTCAATTGTGAGTTTTGTCGAGCCTAAAACCGTGCGTTAACGAGTGGTTGTGAGCTTGCGGTAAACATTATAACCACACATAGACTGGACCTTCTGCAGCGCCTCTCTATCTGCCGCAGTCATCTTCTAGCTCCTCAGTTTATGAAATTACACACACTCGTTATCTAACCATCGCTTAGTGTTGTTTCTAGTCTGTATTACAATTGCTTCTACTACTACAATTTGTTACTAGTTGTTGTCTTTGGCCCATGATCCAGGTCGTTCACTCACGTTGCTTTGTCTCGTCTAGTTGCTTTTGTTCTGTTTTTTATATTATTATTTGTGAGGCGCTCACGCGATCTAGACCGATCGCGATCTAGATTTGCTGACGGCACTTGTCACGGATAGACTTTTAACACATATCAAATCGATCTGCTTCCATGAGGCTCTACTATTCTTTCGAATGACCCTGGAATGGAGAAAATTATTATCTACGATAGATAAGATATGAATTCCTGATCTAATATGGGTGCCTATAGATGACCAATTCAATTTGACCTAGCAAATCGACCGCCTGCGGGTTTTGACCTCGAACATTTGTAACAGTGCATCTGCGTTTTTCTGTGTTTTTTTTGCGTTTGCATCCGGTTAGACAGGAAGCCGACCCCGACATAGTTGGGAAAAGGCTAGGCAGATGATGATCTGCGTTTTTCTATAAAGACGATTTTTTTTAGAATTTTGTGAAACGTCATGATTTACACAAATTAATAAAAGTATTTAAAAATGTCAACGAAGACTCCAATAAAATATTTCAAGCGTGTGTAGCATGTATTTTGGGTTAAAACAAAAATTAAAAATTTGAATACGTTGAGGTTCAATTCTTTCATAACAGCAACGGCTTAAAATTTACGTGTTCTTTTGTCATCATTATCTCTTACAACTGATGCAGCGTGTGAACACCAAAAAGAGTGAACTTGCAATGCAGAGGCGGACTTTCCCTAAGGCCGAAAAGGTCTGGGCGGCCAACCTGCGCCTGCGGCTGTCAATATCAGTAAATAATAGAGCTATGACGGCTAGCAATGTTTTTGACTTTACATTTTTACCCCGCAATTACACCAAGATATAAAACATGTATTCTACCGTATTTCTGTATGAATGGTCAACAGAAAATCTAATCAACCCTAAACAGAGTGCTAACATTTTCGAGCACGCTTTGGTCGCTCTTGTATTCTCGTTAATTGTTTAGCTTTTCTGCATAAGTTGACAAAGCGACGTATTCCACATTGGGCAGCGGGTGCACAATGTGGAATACGTCGACAAAGTTACTCCTTGTATGTAGGCACAAACGAAAACTTTGTGAAGTCCAAAACTTATCGAGCTCACTTCGTGGAGCTGAAGATGCAAACCCCTGAAAATAAACCAGCCGGCACCCATATAATATAATTATAATATAGGTTTGATCGCTGAATTATGCTGCAAAATCAGCAGAAGGGGCGGGCTTTAGTCTTCTACTAAACGGCCTCGGGCGGCCGGGACTGCTAGTCCGCATCTGCAGATTGGCTAGGAAATGACGTAGATTCAATATTTTCCCCAATTTTCAATTGGGGAAAATATTATAATTATCTATAACTTTTTTTTTCAAATCTTAACCACAATTTCTTAATAGGTAAACTTTTTTACCTATAATATTATTAGCTAAACATTCCATTAAAATTGTTTAATTTCATTCACTGTAACTGAAAGCCGCTGAATGCGAGAAGCACAGAACCGACGAAGTGGCGGTGTTTTGGGGAGGCCTATGTCCGGCAGTGGACGTCTTTCGGCTGAAATAATGAAGATGAACCGGCCCTTAGTTGGATTGAAATCTAACTAGAAAAAGAAACCCCCGATTTTGAAACATTCTTCATTGGTGCTCCGCTCCTATTGGTCTTAGCGTGATGATATATAGCCTTCCTCGATAAATGGGCTATCTGACACTGAAATAATTTTTATAAGGACGAAACTTATCCTTTTCGTCGAGCGCAGTTTCTTAAAACTATTAACGATTTTAAATGTATTAAATGGTGTTTTCGCATCATGAACGACAGCATTGACAACTGGTAATATATTACTGACTGCATTTCATTTCAAAGAGTTCACTTTTTATTGGAAGGACTGTTTTACTAGTGTGACAGATAGTTGAATCATTGTACCCGACTGTATTTACTTAGATGTAAAATAAAAAACCGCACGAAGTAATTCGAAGACTGGTTTGTGCAATGATGACTGTTTGAAGTTGAACCCAGGACGTAAAACGGTTTCATCATCACAAAACACAAAACGATTTTTGTAAACGGTTCGTAGTCGCAACGCCCACCCCTATTAGACAACTGTCACTTATTTTGTTTTGAGTGCTTTTCTGCCTCCTGCGGCGGTTAGGGGCGTGAGGGCGCGAAATTTCCTCCTTCGCGAGCATTACCGCTTCGCAAGAGGTGCCATGGCCTGAACCAGGGCCGGACGCGAGAGATCACCGCTGCCGATCGCCTCCACGAGGATACGGCGATGCTCCGCCCAAGCCGGGTAGACCTCCACCGTATGCTCCACCGTGTCCTCCGGGCGATCCACACAATGGTGCGGGCGTTTCCTCCCGCCTTATCCTGTACAGGAACCTCCCGAAGCAGCCGTGTCCGGTGAGAACCTGCGTCAGGCGGAAGGTGAGGACGCCGTGGCGCCTCTCAAGCCACTCCTAAAAGAGGGGTCTTATCGCCGCAATTGTGGCGTGCCCAGCGCTGGGTTGCGACAATCGCACTCTCCATGACGCCATGAGACCCCGCCGGAGCTCTGTCCGCTGTGCCGCGATTCGCCTCCTCGCGCCACTCCGAGATGTGCGCGAGGACCTTAAATAGTTTATAGCCTATGTTACTTCCTGATAATTTAGTTTCCATTGGTGAAAAAATTGTTAAAATCGGTCCAGTAGATTCTGAGCTTATTCGGTACAAACAAAAAAACAAATCTTAACTCTTCATAATATTATTATAATATTATTTATTATATTATGTATTATTTCGTTTATTCTTTTAGTTTCTTATTAATTTACATTTTTAAATCTTTCTTAAAATAAACAGAATAAAAAAACATTTAAAAATATAAAAAATAGAGGTCGGCCGGTGTCGGAAGCAGGGTCCAAGCTACCGGTGGTTAGGGCTGCAGAGACAGGAACCTCCTCACAATGCGAGCCGTATCGAGGAGTACTGCCTTCTGGATCAGACCCTTGATCCAACCGCCTAACGAGAGCCTCAAGAGATTTTGGTCGAGGCTTTCGACCATCAGGCCATTGGCCGTTACGACAATCAGCACAATGATAGCCGAGCTCACACTCCACATGTCGACAACCTCGTGTGCTAAGTCGAGATATTTTATTTATTTAAGGATTACCAACGAGTTACATTACAATTATTATCTTTTACAATAGTAAAACTTAGTTAACATTATCCTGTAACGCACACTCAATTACAGGTAACCACAGCTTACACATTATCGAGTACGTAGTGCTCTGAATACTTAATTTAAATTAAATTAAGAATAAAAATAAATAATATACATGCTATTATAAAAGTTTAAACTTACACGAATACAATACAGTAAAACCAAGCATTAACTTGATTATCAATATTTTGTCTGAATGAATTTAATAATAATATTTTATTTGTTTCTCTTTCTCAGCTTTCACGAGGTTCTCGTCATATGGAATAGTAACATCGACTATCATTGCGCGGCGCGCTAATCGATCTATCACCACTATATCAAGCTTATAGGCAACAATAGTCCTGTCAGTAATGATAGACCGATCACAGTACAACGTGACATGTTCATTTTCGAGAACTGGGTCGGGCACATACTTGTAATACGGTACCTCAGAATCTACAAGTTTATATTTCAAAGCAAGCTGTTGGTGGATAATCCTGGCCACTTGGTTATGCATGTGTAAGTACTCGCCGTTAGCCAGACGAGAACAACCCGAGATGATGTTTTATGGACTCACCCGGACGATGGCATGCCCGACACACGTCAACCGTCCCGTCCTTCATAATATGTCTACGATAGTTATTCGTCAAGATAACTTCGTCCATAACTGCACAAACGAAACCTTCAGTTTCCCCGAAAAGGTTACCAAAACGTAGCCAGGATACGGACGCTAGGAAATCTACACCGGGCTCATGAAGAGCCCGATAGAAGCGCCCGTGAAGTTCCTTGCTTTACCATAACTCCTTGCGGTCATCTGTAGTAAGTACCACAGGTTTGTGCCAGTTCTCTTTAGCCATGGAGAGCGGGGTAAGCCCCTTGTCCACTGCCACCACATCACGGTGCATACCCACTTCGGCTTTAAAAAAATATTCTCTGAGATTGCACACCTCGCAGTTGTGGAGGGTTTTCACATTTAAGAAGCCTCGACCCCCGCACTTCCGTGAGATGTACAATCTCATCATCGATGATCGTGGGTGATGCATCCGGTTTGCGGTCAACAGTGTACGGACCCTCCTATCCAGGGCATCGAGTTCGGTCTGAGTCCATTTGAGTGTGCCGAAAGAGTACATCAAAACCGGCATGACCCAACCGTTGAAGGCGTGCACCTTGTTTCCGCCTGAAAAAAGGCTAATTAATACCTTCTTCAGGCAACCAAAGAAGCGGTCCTTCAGCGATTGCTTCATGTCGTGATCTAAGGTGTATAGAGTCCGAGAGTTGAATTCCCTCGGATTCGATAATCTCCCCTCGCTTTACATGCATAACTGCACATTTGTCCACACCAAATTCCATCCTAATGATGGAGCTACTGAATGTTTCAGTTACCTTCAGTAGCTCCATCAGTCGCAATTTGTTGGGGGCAAAGAATTTCAAGTCATCCATGTAGAAGAGGTGAGATATGACCTCACCACCTCTCCTCAACCAATAGCCTAGACCTGAATCCTCCAACAGTGTGCTTAGAGGATTCAGGGCTAAGCAGAACCAAAGAGGACTCGAACTATCGCCCCGGAATATTTTCCGTTTAATCCATACAGGCTCATCATTCCCCTGGATCTGTCGACATCCTGGATAGTGAAGGACCGTCCTCCATTGCCCCATACACGACATCAGGAAGGTGCGCAGAGTTGTATCTATCTTGTACAATTCCAGCACCCTCTTGAACCTTCCACCGAGTCTTCCGAGTCGTAGGCCTTCTAATAGTCTATCCAGCATGTCGACAGATCCTTGCGGGATCGACGAACCTGTTGGCTCATGGCCATGTCGATGAGGAGTAGCTCCTTAATACCGCGGGACCCATTCCTACATCCATTTTGAGAGGCAGACATAATTGAGTCATTGTCAATGTCTGCGTTAACCATTTTAGCCAAAAGTTGTGCAGTCCGTCCGGTCCCGGTGACTTTCAATTCGGTAACGGTACTCTGGCTACATCTAATGGCGTGATTTCCATTTCTGGTATAGTTTCACACACTCGCTCGACATCTTGCATCTTGCCTTCTTGTCGCAGTAATGTCGTGCAGCTGCCGCCTTAGTAAAGTCTGTTCTATGCTCGTGATTTATTATGTACTTTGTGTTATTCTTTGTTTACTCATGTTTTTTATGTATGCACGTGTTTCTGTGACAAATAAACCTATTTTTCTTTCTTTCTTTTTCTTTCTTTCAGTCAGCTTCAGCGTGACAGACGGGCACCGACCATATGCTGCGCCAGAATGCACTTGTGGCGGCATGATCCGGGCGGCACACGTCTGTCACATTTTGTTCAGGTCATTCCCAAGCTCTATATACCCACCTCTCATCGCTCTGGAACATGCGATTCTGCGTGTATCGGTCAACCCGCCGTTTATACCGCGAATACGGCTTGCCCATGCACAAACTTTCTGCTTCAGGTAGTCGATGCGCTCCGGGACACGGGACATGTATTCTCGAAGGCTGATTCCATTCCCCGAGAATGACCACTGTTTGTTTTGATCGAGTAGCTCCGTCAGTTTGGGAACTCGACGTTAGTTAAACGACATGCCGCAACAGCCGCGCAATACAGGATCGAGTGTGTATCAATGAGATCCTCGCTGCTCTCGAAAAAATTCCTAAGCTGCGAGTCCAAGGCATACACCAGCGCCCTATTTTTTTTGAGCATGGGTAGACGTGGTAATCGGGGTCTAAGCTCGGTCGGAGTGTACCTATACTCGCGAAACGCATTCTCCAGTGCGCTCCTCATTCGGACGTTGCACTGGCTAGTGGCTACTTTTTGTGGCAACCATATCATCCTCCTCTTCCGCGGCGGGATTGCATCAGTATTTGACGCTTGTGCCGCAGTTTATGTTTGAGTTAAGACGATGCTGCTCAGTACCTCTGAGCGCAGCCTATGCGGCATCGTCCAACCTATGATTGTGTTGGATGACACGCACCTAATCCGACAGTCGTTGGGCCGAGACGTTGACGGTTGTCTCTAGTTCCTGAGACAGCATCCTAACACGGTACGCAGTGAGGTTAGTTCCTCCCTCTGTAGACCCGTAATATACGCGCGCATGACGTTCTCGTTCATAGACTGGGTCCATCTCATGCGCTGCACCCAATCACTGGCAGCGGGGACCCCGCTCGGGCCGGTTGGCCCCTAAGTCCCAAGCTTCTCGGTGGCCGGCCTCTTTCCTGCCGACGTACAGGTGTTGGCGACGTCGGAAAAATAGTTGTCGCTCGAGCTCGACGCAACTACCGCGGCCGGTGTCGTCACAGCGCTCACGGTGGGGCTGGGTACCGGCGGCGACGAGGCGGAGCTGAGCGACGAGTCCGGAGATGATGGGCGTGCTCTTTGAGTCGCTGATCTCGTCAACATAATAAGAATTTCATTTTCATCATTTTTTCTGTTTTTTTCGAAAAAAAAAATACTGCAATCTAGGTTTTCGTTCATTTTGGTCGTTTTTTTACTACTATAAAGTGATCTTCAGGGTTTCAGGTTTGTTTTGGTATTCTTTTGTACTGAAAAACTGTATGCTGTAGCTATGTATGTATTATATTATTATGTTACTAGCTTTTGCCCGCGGCTTCCCCCGCGCGTATGTCGGAAAATATCCCACGGGAACGTACTACCGAGATTTTATCCTTATCCTTACATATTATAAAACAAAGTCCTCCGCCGCGTCTGTCTGTCTGAACGCGATAAACTTAAAAACTACCGAAAGGATTTTCAAACGGTTTTCACCAATAGACTGAGTGATTCATGCGGAAGGTTTTAGTGTATAATTAATTAAGGTTTTGTGTAAATTGGCTGAAATTTGACGATTATTGTTGAAGAAGTCGGAAAAAATCATGCCGGCTGAGAGCTTCACTGGCGTGCGCTACCTAAACCTAAAAAGATACATCAAATTAATGTTCTACGGTATTATTCATCTTAAAAAGTTCAACAAAAAAGTCCGCGATGGCATACTCGTATGTCTATCTTCTAAGGATGACCCACAATAACGACGTTTATCTTTCAGAATTTGATAAAAATGTAATTGTTATTTCCGAAGCTTTTTTAACCGGTATAGTATTAATCCTTATCCAATAAAATATGTTATTTAAATTGGGCATTTAATTTAGATTAAAATATGCCTTGACATCATATCATTTAAAAGAATGGTTTAAAAGATATCACAGTTTCAAAATTACGCGTAGCAACGCGGGCGCAGCGGTAGGAGTCAATGACAATTTCCTCGGTTATTTATTATGTATGAAATCTCGGTAATTACGTTCCCGTGGGAAGTTTTCCTACACGCGGGCGAAGCCGTGGGCAAAAGCTAGTACCTACCTAATAAAATAACAGAGGAAAACGTCATTGACTCCTACCGCTGCGCCCGCGTTGCTCCGCGTAATTTTGAAACTGTGATATCTTTGAAACTATTCATTTATATTACATGATTTGAAGGCATATTTTAATCTAAATTAAATGCTTAATTTAAATAACATATTTTTCTGGATAAGGATTAATACTATACCGGTCAAAAAAGCTTCGGAAATGACAATTAAATTTTTATCAAATTCTGAAAGATAAAAATGGTTATTGTAGATCATCCTTTGAAGATAGACATATGCCATCGCGGACTTTATTGTTGAACTTTTTAAGTTGAACAATACCGTAGAACATAAATTTGATGTATCTTTTTCGGTTTAGGCAGCGCACGCCAGTAAAGCTCCCAGTCGGCATGATTTTTTCCGACTTCTTCAACAATAATCGTCAAATTTCAGCCAATTTACACAAAACCTTAATGAATTATACACTAAAACCTTCCGCATGAATCACTCCGTCCATTTGGTGAAAACAGTTTGAAAATCCGTTCGGTAGTTTTTGAGCTTATCGCGTTCAGACAGACAGACGCGGCGGGGGACTTTGTTTTATAATAGTAGTTAGGTATATAGTAGTTGCATGTTGTATGTATATAGTAGTATTATATTACACGTTAGTATAGATAAGCAAAAAACTAATAATAAAAGATCATAGCTGTCGCGAATGTAAAAGTCTATTGATGAAGAGGCTGTGTAGACAGTAAACGAAGTATCGAAGCGTAATGAGGTCATAATGAAGTAATGAAGTCATAATATCCAAAACTTAATCACTGTTATTTTTGTCTGTTGTCTTTTATGGTTATTATTTTACTATCAATTTTTTTGAATGTTTTTATTATTAATTCGTTTTGTATTTTTGTTTCCTTTTATGATTTCGTGTTTTATGTTTTGATTTATTTTGTCATTATTATTATTTTCGCTTACTCAAGCTTTAATGTATTTACCTAAAAAAAAAGGTTTTTTTTTTTGTATAAATAAATTAAAAGTAATGACATAAATAGCTGACTATTGAAGATTGTTTGTATACATACCAACATATTTAATTTACTTGTATTCATTTATTTTATTTTTGATTTAATTTATTCTTATTCATTTTTATATTACTCATAATAAATGATACAATATAATTCGATAACTACAGTAACAATTCAATAATTATTATATTCTATTGATTTGAAACAAGTTTTGTAATGAAATGTAATTTGTTAATTTTATTTTGTTTTGTTTTGCAGTGCCCTTACAGGGTGCATGTTTGAAACTAATTAATCTTATTCCAACCTCTGTACAAACTGATTTGATTTGATTCTAGATTATAGGAGAATGATGTGGTCTCCCATAATTGGAAGCGCACACTCGTATTTGTCCTCCTACTTGTAATCTTGCATGTAATTGTGTAGCCTCTGTTGGAGATCCAATAAAATAAATAAATAAATGAATTTCTTAAACAGCTAGATTAGGTATTATGAAGTGGAAAATATGTTTTGAGATGATTATTATAATGTCGTACACTTGCACTCGCACACATGCACACACACACATTCTATACAAGAGAACACAAAAAGTATTTTAAAGTTTACTTATAATTTCTCAAAAACTGTTTTTTAAACAAAATTAACATCTAAAAATGTTACTTGTACTATGACTGTGAATTTACGCTACTACCTTACCTACAATTTGAACATGTGTGATACGTGAACGTGATACATTTTACCCACAGTATTGCTACAGATATTGCTTTGTATTAGTTGAAAGTGAGATTATCTGATTACTTTCTCTCAAATCGGCTTATTATAATTGTAAAAGGAGAACGAGGAAAGCTGGCAGGGGGACAGGGTTTACCAACAACCTGAATGTACGAGGTGCATTCAATAAGTACCTAGCCTCATCGCCAGAGGGCGCTGTAGTTTCAAAAGAGTTTTACCACAGTGTAGCACATTCTTTTTTAATTCTTTTTTCAAATTTTCATTCCAATCCCTTCATTTGTTTTAATTTGACAACTTATGGAAGCGAACGTGTCGATCGGTTTTACAAAAATGGAAAAAGAGCAATATCGTTCGGTGATTCGATTCCTATTTTTGGAAGGGAAAACGCGCATCGAAATCAAAGAGCGCTTGGATGCTGTGTACGGTGACTCTTCTCCATCGATGGCCACCGTCAAGAATTGGTTCAACGAGTTTGCACGTGGCCGTACGTCGGTTTTTGATGAACCACGTCCAGGTGCACCGAAAACAGCTGCTACGGAGGAAAACATTAAAAAAATCCATGATCTCGTATTGGCAGATCGCCGATTGAAGTTTCGGGAGCTAGCTGAGACTGTAGGCATTTCAGAAGGAACAGTGCATCATATTCTTCACGAGGAACTCGGCATGAGAAAGCTGTTGGCGCGATGGGTGCCGCGTTTACTCACACCAGAAAACAAGCGCAACCGTGAGATCACATCGGAGACGTGTTTGGCGCTGTTTAAGCGGAATCCAGCGGAGTTTTTGCGTCGTTTTGTGACCGTCGATGAAACCTGGATCCACTGGTACACACCAGAGACCAAGGAGCAATCAAAACAATGGATCCAGACCGGGGAACGTGCTCCAAAGAAGGCGAAAACTGTAAAATCGGCCGGAAAAGTTATGGCCACCGTTTTCTGGGATTCACAAGGTGTGATCTACATCGATTACCTCGAGAAGGGTAAAACAATTACAGGGCTTTACTATGCCGATTTATTGGGCCGATTCGACGCCGAATTAAAGAAAAAACGACCCCATCTGGCGAAGAAAAAAGTGCTGTTTCACCACGACAACGCACCGGTTCACACGTCTGCCGTTGCCATGGCCAAATTGGTCGAATTACGCTACGAATTGCTGCCCCATCCACCGTATTCTCCAGATTTGGCCCCTTGTGACTTCTTTCTGTTTCCTAATCTGAAAAAATCACTCGCCGGGAATAGATATGGATCGAATGAGGAGGTAATCGCCGCCACGGAGGCCTATTTTGCTGAGTTTGACAAAAACTATTTGGACGGACGGGTTAAAAAAGTTGGAGCATCGCTGGGCTAAGTGTATCGAACTAAAAGGAGACAATGTTGAAAAATAAATTGCCACTTTTCCAAAATTTTCGTTTACTTTTTGTAGGCTAAGTATTTATTGAATGACCCTCGTATTATTGTACACCGATTTAATAATTGGGTATTTAATCTTTTAGATTCATAGAAAATAAGTACTAGTGTAAAATTTGCTATAAGGTTGTAAGGTAAAAGGTATTCTTTTGGCAAACAAAGAAAAAACAAGATAAGTAACTAATTTTCGCAAGTTTCGTGCAATTGTCCATAACATTCTGATTTTACATATGTTAATGACAAACAAAGAAACTCGGCCTTCGAACAATGCGATAACTGTGATTAACAATTTTTTTTAAATTATGAATGCGTCATCGATTTGTTCAATCTGCTGTAATAATTCATTTATTTATGCAATTATGCGTAGAACTCGTGTACAAGTCGCTAGATGAGTGTTCTCATGAAATATGCAAACATTCCAATAGAGATCGAATTGCCAGCAAGCTGTTTATATAATTATCACTATACAGAGTGAGTATCCACTATTTATAGGGTATGTATGCACAAAAATTGTGATATGCCATCTGTTGTTCTGAATGCATACACATTAGTCGTAAAGGTGCTTTGTCTTTGCGGAGCCTTTGAAGCGACTCAGCTTTCGGCAGAAGTGCTAGTAGTTTTGTGATCGCGAAAATGTGATCACTCGTCCAAACGCAGCAGTTAGAACAGGATGACAAAATGATCTGCAAATGATGCGAATATAGCCTTGCAAGGGGGTGAAAAGAGGCCAGAGTTGGAATAATTTAATTTAACACTAGCTTCTGGAATAGTTACTTTGGGCGTATTTATTTGGATAAGGATTAATATCATGTTTATAAAAACACCTTCGCAAATAATGCATTATTTTAGAACAAATTTGGTTAGCATAAAAAAGGTTATAGTGAGCCAACCTTAAAAGATAGACATTATGCTGTCACGGACTTTTTTTTTAGAACTTTTAAAGGGAAACAATTCTGTCATACATTATTTTTGCGAAGCTTTAACCGTTTACGCAGCGCACGCAACGGAAGCTCTCAAAAGGAAAAAAAAAACCCCCGATTTTGAAACATTCTTCATTGGTGCTCCGCTCCTATTGGTCTTAGCGTGATGATTTATAGCCTTCGATAAATGGACTATCTAACACTGAAATAATTTTTCAAATCGGACCAGGAGTTCCTGAGATTAGCGCGTTCAAGCAAACAAACAAACTCTTCAGCTTTATATATTAGTAAGTATAGATTCGAGCAAAGCCGGAGGCCGTGCTATTTATTATAATTATAATAAAATAATAACAGTGCCTATCCGGTGTAAACGAAGCAGGCGGTGGAGCATGCGATCCGGCGACACCGCTGGACACCGAACACCGTGTCGCTCCACCGGATACAAAGGAGCCGCCGAACCGAATACCTCCGCGCCCACGCCCAGCGCCCTTACTACACACAGACACTGCTACTTGCTCTCAATGCTACCAATGAAGGCAAAAACAGGCATACCAATGAAGTGCCAGAGTGTAACTCAAGAACACGGTTTGGGAATGGCAAAATTAAGTGAACAATAACGGATTCCTGGATGATTACATTGTATCCTATCGTCTTGCTTTGGTTCTGGCAGTTAAATAAAAACAAATCAACATAATGATCTAAAGCATTGGAGATTGATAATATGATGTTGTAATACAAGTATTGTGGCTTCAGTGTTTATCAACACTTATTGGATGTGGTCTGAAACTCTGAATAGACAAATTGAGCTTATGTCTGGAAAATATTCCAGTATCATGAATGAAATGTATGAAACATGCGCAGTAGTGCAGTGAAACATTTGCATTAATTACCAGTGAGCCAGTTCTACACTGACCAGCATTAGGTAGATCAACAAGCTGTATGTTCTTCTGTTCCACTCACGTAGTCATGCTAAACACCAGCTATTAGCAGAATCCCAATCCTGGCTATTTATTATCTATTAGTTTATTACAGATAATTGATTACAGTGACTTGTACGAATGCATATGAATGATGAATTTAATATTTATGTATAAACTTCATAGTTAAAGAAATAAAATTTGCCATTATGAATATAATATCATTAAAAAAATACATTATAGATTGCATTATACTCATAAATACAACATGTAAGAGTAGATAACTCAGCTAAGTTAAGAACATTTTGTTAAAAGAAACAACCATTTTGTTTCTTTTTTTATAACGATAATGAACATGAGTGATAGTGCTTACCTGGAATGACTTATGCGACACACACAGACAGTAATGAATGTGTATACATGTGCACAGATAGACTAGTGACTGCTCGTATGACTAGAGTTGCCAGGCCCAAAAATAGAAAAGCCAGACACAGATTCATATTTAGCCAGACATTTTGCCCTGAAAGCCTGAAGCCCATCACAGACGTATCTATAATATATATTAATATACTGTGCTATATATTATATTATAGCAAACCACCCACACACGGTAGCTATACTATCTAAATATATAAAAGCGAAAGGTCACTCACTCACTCACTCATTCATCACGAAATATCGAAAACCGCTTGACGTATGAAGATGAAACTTGGTAGGGAGGTAGTTTATAGTCAGTAGACGTCCGCTAAGAACGGATTTTTGGAAATTCGACCTTTAAGAGGGTGAAAAGGGCGGATTTTGTTTGTATGAAAAATCTTATTCCTTGAGTTAATAAACTTGAAACTTGGCACGAATACTTATCTATGTAAATTATAAAGTTTTTCATTTTTTGTTTTTCTAAAATACCCCCTAAAGGAGGATTGGGGGGTGTCAAAGTTTGTATGGAAGAATTTTAACGAGCTGTCTGATTAACTCGAAACTCAGTATTTATAATTAAAACTGAAAATAAATAAAAACGTATATCAGGTTTTTTTGAAAATCTACCTTTAACGGGGTAAAACGGGGTATTAATTTTTACAGTGGAGGATTTTACTGTGTGGCTTAATTAACTTGAAAATTGGTATAAATAATCTACAAGTCAAATAATGGAAACTTCACAATAGATTTTTCAAAAACTATTATCACGCTATTTGCTATGGGGGATGAGCAATATAGCATTATGTTTGTATTCTTCTATAGTTTACCGCAAATTGTAAAAAGGCTAGCCAATAGGTTAGAATATTGCAGATAGTTACGGATTTAACCTTTTAAAAGATTACCATCACGCTATACCTTTATGGAACTAAGCAGTCAATCATATCATATACAGGATGGATTTTGAGATGGGGCAACAAGAGCAGGTACCTTAACCGTTGTCGCTACAAGAAAACAGTCTTAGCAGACTCTCCTTAACTTTTTGAAACATTTTGATCTGCATTCACAGATTTTGAAAAAATTGTACAGTCAGCAAGAAAATGGCCAATTTTCACAAAAACTTTTTTGACGCCGGTCGATCCTATTTATTATTATTACTAGAACCAAAAAACTATATTGGGCCAACTGAGGTTTGTTACTCCAAGACACGGCCTATGAATTTTTAATCCCAGATTGCAGAAAAAACTTAACTTTGCCGTTCATTATAGAACTATAAATTACCAATTTTCGGATTTTCCTCTTTACTTGACCTTACTTCTCGCCAAACTTCATGCTGCTGGACCAACGTGAAGTACTAAATAGACTGGTTTATTTGCGAGTGTCAAAATATGCGGCACAAATGGCCGTATTTTTTAGTTCGTTAACTTTTTTTTTGGGTGGGAAATTATCAAATAACTTCTCTCGCTCTGGGCGGAGCGGGAGAGCGTGTCAGGTTTATACTGACAAAAACCCACCCGTGTTCCTTCAGTTGCCTGTGTGTTTTCAGGGGCCACGGTAACCCTTTCGGACTTTCCCGCGACCCCGGCAGGCATCGGCCCTAGCGTACCATGGACTGGACCAGGGCCGGAGGCGAGAAATCACCACCGCCGATCGTCTCCACGAGGACATGGCGGTGCCCCGTCCAGGCCGGGCAGACCTCCACCGTATGCTCCATCGTGTCCTCCGGGCGATCCACACAATGGTCACACCCGGGCGTTTCCTCCCGCCTTATCCGGAACAGAAACCTCCCAAAACAACCGTGTCCGGTGAGAAACTGCGTCAGGTGGAAGGTGAGGACGCCGTGGCGCCTCTCTACCACTCCTCAATGAGGGAACTTATCGCCACAGTTGTGGCGTGCCCATTATTGCGTTGACTTGGAAGTTTGATTTTCGTTACACTTCCAAGAGACCGTAGATCTAAGTTTTTGATATCTATTTCAAATTGATGCCTCCACGCGTTCCTGAGAAAAGGGTCTTGACAGACAATGAAGTCATCCTTTAAGGGTTTTAATGTTTCAATTTGAGGTACGGAACCCTAAAACAGATTTAATATCAGCCTGTTACCTTTTCATGACGTAACGACTGAACGGATTTCTAGATGAAAGGCATAGGATAGGCCATGACCTGGGTTAGGACGTAGGATACTCTGAATCCCGATAGCACGTTCCTGTGGGATATTTTCCGACATCCACGCGGGCGAAGCCGCGGGCAAAAGCTAGTAATATATATTTTTGCCCTCATTTGGTCTGCGGTCGTCGTCGCAAGTGCACGTTTTTGAACCATATTTTTGATAAAGAGTGTTTTAATTTTGAAATAGGCACTTTAATATGGATTCGACATGTGTACTTCTATTGGATTTAATTGATAGTTCTTCGGAAGAAGATTCCGATGGTGAATTTGATACGGGTGTTGCCTTGTTGGGCACAAAAATAAGAACTGTCTGGATTGAATCGCATATAAAGCAAAAGAAAGTTCGTAACGCTTGTTTGTACCAAGATTAATCTTTAAAAAAATCGCACAATATTTTAGAGGTTCAAGATCAGCGTTTATCGAGAATGCTCCTTCCACAGACAAAGAATAACGAGTCGCGAATGCGTCTCACTCACAGGTACAATAGTTAGGCGGGGCGCCCGGGAGAAATGTTCGTTAATTAAAATAGAAAAAAACAGTGGCACTCCGGGAGTGCCGACAGAAGTGAAATTTTACTGTACAGAAAATTCTTTTAATGAGGTCTCTGTAACGGTGTCGCGAGTTCAATTGTTTTTTCCCATCTCAAAAATGCCCAACGCGCTTAAAGAAGTTTTCATTAAAAAAATGGAACATGCTGTATCCTTAAAATATGTCAAAATATATCTTAATATACCATAATATATATTTATGTCTTGATATAATCTATCCACATATTTTGGTGACGTAATAGAAATATATATTATATATTATAGCTTATTGATGGCAATAGGCTCGCCCCCTATTACATGGGACTTAAACATAACTGGCGAAATGTGGGTGTACCTGCTACAGGGACACCTCTGCCCAACCCTTTGGGGAAACAAGGCGTGATGTTATGTTATGTTATATTATAGCTCCGTCTGCGGTCGCTCAAAGATTACTATGGAAAATATATCGTAATATGCCTTGCTATGATTTATAATATATATTATAGCTATGTCTGTGACGGGGTTTACACACTGGTTTTTAAATGAAAAAAAAAATGTATACTTTTATTTGTACATTTATTACTGTTATTCATTTGAGACTTACTATACTCTTATGAATCACATTTTGTTCTTACTAAAGTAATTTATAATTTATTTACATTGAAAGTAACTATAACTATCAATAACCAACCTTTTTCATTACAGTAAGGGCCTGTTTCACCACCTCCGATTAGGTTCTCGTTAACTTACTTGGCAGATAATATTCTACAAATTCTGTTCCATTTTTGAATTTATTCGGTAAGTAATGGCTATTCGGACATCGTGAAATAGGCCCTGAAAGTAATTAAAACAATCAATAATGTGGCATCTTTAGGCAGGGCGGGGTTGACTAAAAGCCTAACAAAAGCCGGAAAGGCCAGACTTGTGTATATTTGCCGGACATGATTGTAAAAATCTGGACATCAACACTACTTGTGACACTTGTGCACCACAAGAAATTCACACTTGATGCAGTTTGTGAACAAAGTTGATTTAAATCATAATATGTGATAGTAATTTGTTTAAAAGGATGAAAACATGCTTGATAAAAATATATATTCTTTTTGTGTTATTCATAAGCATTTTAGTAATCAACTGAATACATAATAACTAACAGTTTGTCTTGTACAAGTAAAGTATACTACAGTGACATTAAAACATTAATTAAGTACCTATTTAACATATTGTAGTCACCATTGTCTCAGAGCTAGAGCAAACAATGTGGAGTTTTTCCTCTTATTTTAAACTAGGCAGCTAGCCGGTGTAACAGCTGTAAATAGGTAATGATAGTCAGCTTGTAAGACACAGTGGAACATTAACTATCAAATTGTGTAGCCACTCAGTATTTTTTGCATTACAAAAAGACAAATAGTGTGTCGGTACAAGGACGCGGCGATTAGCGCCCGCCGCGCGCGGCATCACCTGACGAGCCTCCGCTAAACACCGCCACTTAGCACCGCCGCGCCGCCGCCGCCGCCGCCTAGCACTCATGACACAACACGCTCATCATTTTTTTAATCTTAGCTACTAAAATCTTCGTTTTCTATATAGTTAGAGCCAGCCCATATGTATTTTCCCACAAATTAAGTAAGCATAGCATTTGTGCGGAAAAAAACTTATCGAACGTGACTTACTATTAGTGGCGTAATGAGACCATAATAAATGTTTAACTTTAAACTGACGTAAGTAACGACGGCGCAAGAAAGCAATTATTTTAACCTCACCGTCGAAATAAGCGACAACGCATGAAAAAAATCGATAATTTCACCAATAAACAAGGCGCCGTCAAACTATTTCGTTTCTAATTAGACGACAGCTACGAAAATTTATTGGCGTCTTGCTAGTGTCGTAAAATACTGTTCTTACATTCAACAACTGGAGAAAATAAAAGCAAAACCAATAAATTGCCGGCGTACTCACCCATTTTGTTACGCTCGCCTGCAGTGACCGCTGAGCCAACGACGAATTACATTTAGTATATATTTTTCACCATCACAATTACACTTATTATGCCACAAACACAAATTATCCGCTAATTTATTTTAGAACTTAAAAAATCCTCATTATATTTAATAAAAAAAAATTGGGCTGGTCGCGCAGCGCAACACTCTCACTGCCTTGCAGATGACAGAAAGCGCGCGTGTTCGGAAATTAGAAACTCAGAACGTATTCGATGCGTTCTGAAATTTACTTCGATTTAAGAAGTACACCCGTTCGAATCAGGATTGAAACTGAATCGGTAAGTCATGAATACAAGATCACGCTACTCGGCTCGGCTGTTGTATAATTCTGTGATACCTATATGTAGTTTGGTAAGAATGATAATTTATCTCGCAACTTGGGCATTACTACAAATCATGACATTGTAATAAGTCATTGTAAGTTTGTACATCATTTGAAAATCTTTGGAGTAGCCCGTGAAACGATGTCCAAAAAAAAATTTATTTTAGAAACCTTTCTCCGAGGGCTTCCCGAAACACCCTTTTTTTTATTATCAAATACCTTCTCCCGCTCTGGGCGGAGCGGGAGGGCGTGTCAGACTCTTACTGACTAAAAACCCTCCTGTGTTCCTTCAGTTGCCATGTTGCCGGGAGCCACAATCTCCCTTTCGGACTTCTTCGCAACCCCGGCAGGCATCGGCCCTAGCGGACCCCGTCAATTCTGCTGACATCTCTTTGAGGCGCGCGTGGAACACAACGTGCCGTAGACCCGGGCCTGGTCCTTATCGGACGGCGAGCTCATGTTTGATCAAAGAAAGAAAACGAAAAGAAAGAAAAAAAACACGAAAATAATATATGCGTTACATCCACGCAAAACGGCCATCACTCAGCATAATACTGCAACCCTAATGCGAGACAGAGCCACAGCGCTGGTTTTCAGCGGCAGCCAGTGGCAGCGTTGACGTGATGACGTCAACCAATGCAGCGTATAGTGTAATAACAAGTTATGAAATAAAAAATAAAATGAAAACATTAGCAAATATGTAAATAAACCATAGATAATCGCTGAACCTCAGACCAAATAAAAAATCAAGACATAGCGCTGCGAAAAATACAGTGAAGCATGCCAAAACTACGTAGACAGAGTAGCATTCTCTGTCTACGCAAAACTACATCTCCACTCTGAGCATACACGCTCGCACGCACTCACATTTACAACCATTTACAATCGAACTAAACCTCTCTAAGTGCACACGTTTACGAATCTGGCTTCACGTCACTGTTGACAGCGCTCTGTCTTGGTCCGAGCGCTGAACATACATGTAGGTACTTTCAAAAATCTGAAGTCAAGTAAGAGTTTCGCGAAAAATATTAAGAGCCGTCGCTGAACATACATGCGAATATTCTCGATCAGTCAGTAACACCTTGTTGTCAACACTGGGGGGTGTTTCGCGAAGTCCTTGGAGAGAGGCTTTCGAAATTTTTCTCTGGATGTCGTTTTATGGGCCAAATTATACAAAATAACAACGGGGCATTATTTTGTATAATTTACAAGTAGGTACCTATTTTAGATACCTACATGCGAGATCGATATAATTATTGTAGGTAGATTTGTAAAAGATTGATAAACAAAATTCTGTGTTTCAGATTTTCAGACCCATCTCGATGGATCACCTTGATTGAATTGAATAGTATAAAATTATAGAAAGAAGTGTATTTTTTTTAAACAAAATATTACTTTTTACCTTACTTCTATCATAACAACACGTTTGCAATCCGCGAAGGATTAGGCACATTTCGCCAGTTATGTTTATTAGAGCCGTTTATTTTCAAACTTTGGGTAGGTAGGTACATCATTAATTTGTTAGCAGAAAGTATTTGGGTACCTAATCTTATTATGTCCCGCAGCTCGGTGTGCCTTTTGGCATAGGCCTCCTCCAACTGTCTCCATTGTGCTCTGTCCTCAGCAACTCTTAGTCCAGTTAAGACCCAGGGTTAGATGGATGTTGTCTTCCAATCTTGTTTTTGGGTGCCCCCAGTTTCTAGTCCCGTCTCTTGGGTACCACAGAGTCACTTGTTCGCTCCATTTGTTTGTTTTACATCGAAGTATGATTGTGTCCTGTTCAGCCCCATTTCTCTATGCGAACCACTTATCCTTAACCTTGGTTACTTCTTACATCTATTTTTCTGATTTTGTCCCGTAGTTTGACTCCTAGCATGCCTATTTCTTTCCATCGCCCTTTGACATTTTGCTAGTTTCGCTTTATTTCTTTCAGAGACCAGTATTTTTTCCATCCTCAGGCTATTCTTTTATTGACTTCCATATAGTCACTCACTTATTCTAACCTGCTTCCATAAACTTCTATGTCGACCTCTGGGGAGTTAGTCATCAGCTTTGGTTTGCTTGCGTTCATTTCTAGCCCTACTTCTCTGCTTTTATTCGTTAGGGTTTTTACCATGAGTGAGTTGTAATTTTTGGGATCTTCTAACAGGATAATATCGTCTGCGAATCTCAGATGGTTTAGGCGGCTACCGTTGATGCTAAGACCGTATTCGTCCCAGTCTATCAGTCAAAAAAAAAAAAAAAAATTACAAAACAAAAAACCAGACTGCAAAACACAACTGAAAAGAGAAAAACAAGCATTATACATTACATAACATCACGCCTTGTTTCCCCGAAGGGTTGGGCAGAGGTGTCCCTGTAGCAGGTACACCCACATTTCGCCAGTTATGTTTAAGTCCCATGTAATAGGGGGCGAGCCTATTGCCATCAACCGGGCACAAATCCAGACTCCGAGCTGCTACTGAGAAATTTCAGATAGAAAAACCCAATAACACTTTGCCCGACCCGGGAATGGAACCCAGGACCTCATGCTCAGCAGTAGCGCTTGCGACCACTAGACCAACGAGGCAGTCTTCAGAAATTTTGTTTGTCCCGCCTGCAATACCAAAATTCTATAGATTATAATGCTTGTTTTTCTCTTTTCAGTTATGTGTTTTGCAGTCGGGTTTTTTGTTTTTTTATTTCAAGCTTTTTAGTTTTATTAAAATACTATATATTGACTCATTACTAGCTTTTATTTGATACCAATAATGCAGTTTTTTTTTAAACCTACCCCTCATTTGTTTTGTATGTGCAGATGCAATATATAAATATAGCCTATGACACTCCCACAATTAAGACGAATCTAACGACACCTCAAATGTTAAAATACATCAAGCCGTTTAGGCTACAGAGCGTGCCAAAGAAATAGACATACATACATACATATTTACATACATACATAGGAGTTCGTGGCTAAGTACTAACAGCCGCACGGGTCGATCCATCAGGTTAAGCTACGCTTGCTGGGGTTGGTCCGTGGATGGGTGACCATTTATACATACCGAGACTCCTGCGTGCCTCGGAAAGCACGTTAAGCCGTTGGTCCCGGCTGTCATTCGTGGATCTTTGATAGTCGTTACAGGTCGTCAGAAGCCAGTCTTACTAAGAGGTATCGTATTACCCAGTAACTGGGTTGTGGAGGTCAGATAGGCAGTCGCTCCATGTAAAATACTGGTATTCAGCTGCATCCGGTTAGACTGGAAGCCGACCCCAATATAGTTGGGAAAAGGCTAGGCAGATTGATTGACATACATACATACAAACATACTCTCGAAAACCCTCCTTCTGGGGCAGTCGGGTAAAAATACGTTCAAGCACAGCATTATACAGCTTGAAGTAATGGATGTCCTTGTCTGACGCCTCTCTCTATAGGAAAAGGGTCTCCTTTCGTTTCCAGTTTTATGCGGCTTTTACTCTTACTAATGATTGTTATTAGTTCAAATTATTTTATAATTATAATAATAATGATACCATTTATTGCAGGCGACATAGGCCCATAGAAAAATACCTTAACCTAAAGATACATATTCTAGTATAAACAAAACTTGTGTTAGTAAATAGGGCTTAGACTATGTTAGTAGCACTTCACTATGCACTAGCTTGACTTAGTGCCGTCTTGTGGAACTTGTCCGCGGAAGCGAAGGAACACCACGTCCTGTGGCCAAAAGTCTTCTTGCATGACGAGGGGCAGATAAAAGTTCGGTACACGCACGACGAACGCCTTGAAATTGACGTTTCGGTGCGACTCTAATAACTGTACCCTCGGCGCGTACCTGGTCTTTTGACGCACGTACTCCACGATGTCTTCCACCTTAGTGGTGTAGTGCAGGCGGGAGATGTACACCGGTGTGTTCGGCTTTGCGGCACGCAGGCTCACTTCGGGGCCCGTAGGAGCTTTGCCGCAGCGGTTCTTGTTCGTTCGCGATCGGCGCTTTCTCCTTTGCACCGTCACGAAATCGTCATCATTATCAGCCATATTCGGTGCCTTCTCAGGCAAGGACTTGATACTAGGAACGCCAGGGGCACTCGAGATGGCGCTAGCGATATCCCTTTGTAGAGATTTCGCCAGCGTGTTCAAATTCAAATTCAAAATACTTTATTTCACATAAACCTACATGGGCACTTATGAAACGTCAGAAGCTACGTGCACGGTTCCAATTGGTTGTTTCCTATGGAGAATAGCCGGCAAGAAACTCCACAGTTACTGTTTTAAAAATAATTGGCTTTTACAATACTTTCAAATAACAGTGTTACTAGGTATGGGAGGACAGTGTAGGTCTTTCAATAAGTATTAAGTACCTACTTAACAAAATAGAAAATGGTCTACAGGTCTACAATTCACTAAACCTACAGTGTTCGTACATTCACAAAATAGAAAAGAATCTATACAAAAGATAAATAAATTAATAAAAGTAAAAACCTATTTTAATAAAACGCAATTATATATTATGATTGCTATTACAATTGTAATCAATCTGAATAATTATCATGTCCACAAAAGTCACAAATAAAGAGTTGAAATTAAATCGTAGCTATATAATGTCAAATAATGTAAACAGTTTTTATTATTTACACACACGTATTTACATTATTTAAAAACTATCAGATTTAAAATATATGTACAAGTATATAAAAAAAGGGGGGGGGGGCGGGGAAATGATCATAGGGCTTCAAAAAATTCGTCCGTATCGCTGTTAATAGAAAAAGTGCCCAAAAGGCTGGCAGCATTGCCACGTTGTATGGTAATACTGATTCTTTGACCAAAGAATAGGCCAGCCCTCTGGTCACGTGAAGAGTCTACCAGCCGCTTGGCGATGTCTTGGAAAACAAGGTGGGCACTCGGACCCCATGGCCCTAGTGTTTCAACCCCAAACGGCTCAAACATATAGGTCCCAATAAGATTGGAGTATTTGCGCCGTTTGAGGTTTTCCGCACCTGCAGCAGCAGCCCCAGCACAGCCCGCCGTGCTAGGAAGATGGGATGGCGCAAGGGTGTCGACAGACGTTGCATCCCACACCAAAGGCCTACCTACCTTCCAAGGCATTATGGTCATTCCGTCTGGTCTCTTCCCATCGTCGCGTGCCAAGCCATTGGGTTCTAAAACAGCTGGCCCTCCGGCGGTGACAAGAGTACGACGGATGATATCGTTGATGCTGGCGTGCCGTGCTATCCGGCCTGCTGCGCTCTTACTGCAGGATAGGCCATGGTGTCCGAGACAGTCGACACCTTCACCGCATTGGCAGCGATGCGGAGCCACACCAAGGAGCACCCAGACGCAGACGGGTAGCGAGCCGGAAGGTGGTATCACCCAGCATAGTGCCTATGGTGGGTGACGGTAGCGCCTGAAGCCCAACTCCCACTCACCCACAGCTAGCAGGCGGGCACGCTCAGCAGTATTGGTGGACGTATTAATAAGATTGTTCCGTACCAACCTGCAGAGCGGCTCATCCCACTGCCTCTGGGAAGATGGGTTCACGGGCCGATCTGTATTCGGGCAAGTCGCTTTCCAGGCGTTCTTCGCAACGGTCAAGCACGACACTTCAGAGTTAACCAGGCAGGGGGCTAAAATTTTCCCGGTCAACTTTTCAGTGCTGTGGACAGAGGACAGGAACGCGGGTAAGCTAATACTGGTAATTTTGCGGAATGTCAAATAATAGAATAAATATGTCGAGGACGAATGTAAAAAATAAAAATTAAAGATTAAAATAAACATGGTAGTTTGGGAGCAGTTAATAGACTCTTACACCCATATTCTAAGTCAAATCCTCATGATTTCCTCGACTCGACTCAACCTCACTTAGGTAGTTTGATATTCATAGTTGCAATTTTACTCCTCATCTTAAACAGTTTCCTCAGTCGAGGTGAGTTTGAGTTGAGGAACCAACTGTCAAATATAAGGTACGTCGGCATCTACCTTGAGGAAGTTTTTAACCAAAACAAAGCGTATGTTATCCGATTTTCGTAATGTCTTTGAAGAGTTTATTGAATATTTGTACAATAATCCATACAAATTAGGTATCGCGACGCTATTTACGAGATGTAGAAAGTCCAATTGAAGTTTTATGATGAAAATGAATTAAAATGTAATTTCCGTTTTCCTAAAGAAATTGCGGTGTGCTTTTTGTTACCACTATTGTTTCGAGATATTGGTGGTGGTAACTGTGCGTTTGCACTGGCAAAACATTCACCTAAAAACACGTTGAAATCTCTATTTCCTGTCAAACAATTCATCGAACATTGACAGAAAATTAAGATTTCAACATATTTTTAACTCAGACCAAATAAAAAACCAAGACAGAGCGCTGTCGACAGTGACGTTAAGCCGGGTTCTTAAACATGTGTACGCAGTGAGGTGTAGTTTGATTGTAGGTAAACGGTTGTAAATGTGTGCATGTCAGCGTGTATGCACAGCGGAGGTGTAGTTTAGTCATGTTTCACTTTATTGTTCGCAGCGCTCTGTCTTGGTTTTTTATTTGGTCTGAGGTTTTTATTTAAATTTTTCACGAGTGCAAACACACAGTTACAGACGTTGATTGGACTTATATTTTAGCAAACAGTATTATACAAGTATTTTTATGTTCCCAAGTCATCCAATTCTCAAGTACCACCTTATTTTTTGCCCAGGACTTGGGTTTTTGATTCAAGTGGATAAATAATAGAGTGGTTTTTTTATCGCTCTACTTTCATTTTACAAATGTGAGATTTCTAGTTGAAAACCACAGGTAACGCACTCACACACTGTTCTAAAAATAACTTTAGCCAACATAATAAACGGAATATTCCTCCAAATGATGACGTTTTTGTGACGTATCACCTCGACTCACACTCATTCAAGGAACCTCATAATTTCCTTAGTCTTACGTCTATGAATACCGATTTTGAGGATCGTTCGAGGCACGCCTTGAGGTCTCCTCGACCGAGGTGTGAGTCGAGGAGCTTTCGAGGTTACGACTTAGAATATGGGTGTAACTTATTTATGCCGTTAATGAGGTACCAGGGAAGCCACATGTGCAGAAGGAATTATTGCCAAACTTCCTTGTCTTCAACGTAGTCTTTAATTTTATAATATGCTTTCTTGATAAGGACACGTTTGATGTGGGTTTTGAACTTCCCATCGCTAAGTTCTGTCACCGACTTTGGCAACTTGTTATAAAAGCGGACACTGTTTATAAGAAATGACTTGCTTGTTTTAGTTAATCTTAATTTGGATATCACAATTTCATGTCGACTACGTGTATTTATATTATGGAAATCGCTTCTTATTTTGAAAAGTCCTAAGTTTTTGCGAACATACAAAATACTTTCTAAGATATAAAGAGAAGGCAAAGTCAGTATATCAATTTCTTTAAATTTGTCTCTAAGGGACTCGCGAGGACCCATTTTATAGATCGCGCGGATTGCCCTCTTTTGTAAAATGAAAATCGAATCTACGTCAGCTGTCGATCCCCACAGCAGGACGCCATAAGACATAATACTGTGGAAATAAGCAAAGTATACTAATCTAGCTGTGGCTATATCAGTTAACTGCCTTATTTTTCTTACTGCATATGCAGCTGAACTTAATCTACCTGAAAGAGTTCTAATGTGGGCGCCCCATTGTAATTTTGAATCTAAAGTAATTCCTAAGAATATAGTTTCCGTTATTGCATCTAGTTTTTTGCCATCAAGTTTTAGATTTAGACCTACTTGAGGTACATTCGGTAATGAGAACCTAATACATTTAGTTTTGTTCGCATTAAGTAAAAGATTATTAGCTGCGAACCATTTTGAAAGTACAGCCAGACTATCGTTGACATGTAAGACATCTGTATCTTTCCTGTCTATTTTAAAAATAAGAGAAGTGTCGTCAGCAAATAGAATTATATCCGATAAGTTAGCCATCATGTAAGGAAGATCATTTATATAAACTAGAAATAAGAAAGGGCCGAGAATTGAACCTTGAGGCACGCCCATTTTAACTAGAGACCCCGAAGACGTTGTCCACAAATTCAGTAGGGGTGTAATTTACAGATCAGTGTATTGTGGTCAACGCAGTCAAACGCTTTTGAGAGGTCACAAAAAATGCCAATTGCATCCTAGGACTTCTCCCAGGATTCCAAGATGTGACTGATGAGTTTTACGAGTACTCCTGCGTCAGTCGTCTAAGCCTGTGTTGTCCCACTGCAGGGCAAAGGCCTCCCTTCCCTCTTTCCACTTTTCCTGGTCTACTGCGATTGCGGGCCAATCCTTTAAGAAGGAGCCCAGCTCATCCCGCCATCTCTTTGTGGGCATGCCGCGTAGTCATTTCCTGCCATTTGGGATCCACTGAGTGGTGATTTTTGCGTATTGCTGCTCCGACATGTAACAGATGTGGCCAGCCCAGTTCCATTTTAGTCTAGCAACTGTGCGGCCAGCGTCCGCTATTTGTGTTTTGGAACGAAGTATAGAGTTCTTAATGTGGTCTGTGAGTTTATTTTTATTTTTGAGTTTAATTATTTTATTTCACATAACCTACATGGGCACTTATGAAACGTCGGAAGCTAGGTGCACGGTTCCAATTGGTCGTTTCCTATGGAGAAGAGCTGGCAAAAAACTCCACGGTTACCTACTCTTTTAAAAATAATTGGCTTTTACAATATTTTCAAATAACAGTGTTAATAGGTATCAGACGACAGTGTAGGTCTTTCAAAAAGTACTAGGTACTTAAATAGAAATACTTAAATAGAAAATGGTCAACAAGTATACAGTCCACTAAGCCTACAGCGTTCTCACATTCACAAAATAGAAAAAAAGTATCTGTGGTATAAAAGAAAAATAAATTAATAAAAATAAAAACCTATTTTAATTAAACGCAATTACATGATTGCTATTACAATTATAATAAATCTGAATAATCATCATGTCCACAAAAGCAAGTGCAGCAAGTGTTTTGATAGTTTGGTTGGGTCATGCTATATTTCTGCGTAAGCTATTGGCTATAAGTATCAGTCGAAATCTCTTCAGGTGGTTCTCATCTTATGTGGCCAACAGATGTCAAACTGTTGTTCTCAATGGATACACATTGAGAACTATGATTTCCCCCTCAGGGATTCCACAGGGATTGCTTCTGGGAACCTTGTTATTCAACATCTTCATTAATGACGTCTCATCATGTTTTTCTTTACTCAACACTTTTGTTTGCAGACGACATGAAGATCCTAAGTGAAATCAGAACTTGTTCAGGTGCTGAACGTCTCCAACACGATCTGGACAGATTCCAAGAGTATTGTACGGCCAACCGCTTGGATCTAAATGTCTCGAAATGTTACCTTTGTACTCGTAAACCTAAACATATTCTTTACGATTACAAACTAGCCAACAATTAAATAGCTAGAATTAATACGTTTAGAGATTTAGGCGTCACTTTTGTCTCTAAACTTCTTTTTGACACACACATGGATAATATTATTAAAAAAGCTTCTACAGGCACTAGGTTTCATTTTGAGGATATCAGCCGATTTTAAAAATATCAAAACACTAAAAAATCTTTATTGTGCTTTTGTACGCAGTCATCTCGAATATTGCGCACCAGTATGGAATCCTATTTAAAATACCTACGTCAATTGCATCGAAAGTATTCAAAAGAAGTTCTTAAAGGTACATTCAGTTTAGATCCAAAAACGATTTGCCTAATTATTACAGCCGCTGCAGGAAGTTTCACATTCTTCCACTAATTGAGAGGAGAAAAACTGCCGATATAGTATTCTTGTTATAGTATTCTTGTTATAGTTTTCTTGTTTAATGAAATACAGTATAGTTATTCCACTTTTCAAATCCGGGGACAGCAAAGTCAATAATAATTATAGACCCGTATCAGTTTTGCCGGTTTTCAGCAAGGTGTTTGAAAAAGTAATGTTAAATCAAATGCTCAATCATTTTAATCGTAATAACATCCTACACGATCAACAGTATGGTTTCACAAAAGGACGTTGCACAACCGACGCCGGTGTCACCTTATTGAAACACATCTTTAATGCATGGGAAGAGGCACGAGATGCAATAGGCATCTTTTGCGACCTATCCAAGGCATTTGATTGCGTGGATCACGAAACACTGCTCTTGAAACTTGAGCATTACGGTCTGGATAAACTTGCGCTGAGCTTAGTAAAATCATATTTGAATGATAGACTGCAGCAAGTTCAAATAAACGGTGTAAATTCATTGGGTTTAAAAGTCAAAATGGGTGTACCTCAGGGCTCGATATTGGGTCCATTCCTCTTTTTAGTATATATAAATGATTTACCAAATTTACTGAAAAATCGACCACAAATGGTGTTATTTGCTGATGACACATCACTGATTTTTAAAGTAGACAGACATGCACAGGAGCTTGACGACGTAAATAACGCTATGCTTACGGTCCATAATTGGTTTACTGTAAATAATTTGGTATTAAATGAGAAGAAAACTAAATGCATAAGATTCGCGTTACCGAATGTTAGAAGTAGTGAATGTCACGTTGTATTGAATAAGGAGACACTAGAATTCGTCGAAAATACGGTTTTCCTGGGGATAACGCTTGACTCCAAACTACAGTGGGGTCCTCACATAACATCACTTGCAGCACGCGTAGCATGACCACCGTAGAAACGGGTTTTGTCGACGGAAGAATAGACAAAATGACAGATTGTGATTGTTTATCTGTCATTTTGTCTATTCTTCAGTCGACAAAACCCGTTTCTCCGGTGGTCATGCTACGCGTGCAGGGCGGCTAAGTTCAGCCGCTTACGCTGTTTGGAAAATCCGCCAACTTACAGACGTGGATACCGCGAGACTGGTCTATTTTAGTTATTTTCATAGCATCATGTCTTACGGTATTTTGCTGTGGGGACGGGCTGCAGATATTGATACTGTCTTTATTCTGCAAAAGAGGGCCGTCAGAGCCATCTACAACCTCCGCAGACGCGAATATCTAAGGGAAATGTTCAAGAAAATTAACATCATGACGGTACCTTGTCAGTATATATGAAAACATTATGTATGTTCGAAAAATCTACACCTTTTTAGTTAATTATGCCTGTCACTTATCTTAGTGACAGGCATAATTTTAACACTAGAAATAGGAACAAATTAGATCAACCACGTTTTAGATTGTCTAAAGTTCACACTTCTTTTATGGGGTACTGTGTAAAATGCTATAATAAAATACCACTCGATATTCTTCAACTAAATGAGAAGAAATTTAAAACTTGCATTAAACGCACACTATGTAGACAAGCATATTATAAGTTGGATGATTTAAATATCGTAGATAAAAATGCTTGGCTTAATGCTGGTCCTGCTCCACAGCCACTTGGGCTCACTAGTTAAAATTTTAATATTTGGAAGAGTTGCTTGCCCTTTTTCAAATTCTGTTTTTGACATTACAAACTTAATGTTTATTTTTATTTTACCAAGTAAATTGTTTAATGCTCTAATTAGATAATAATGATTTTCTTACTTTTTGGTAGTAAAATTCTATTAATTTCTTAAATACATTGCAAACTATAGTTTTGTATTTAAATTTAGAAGCATGTTTAGATTTTTGTAAATGTGAGTACCATGGAGCCGTTTATTATGTTATTAAGATGTATGTTGACTTGAAAGAGCATGGCAGTTGAGAGAATGTCAAGCTCACTTAAATGTCTCGCTGATGGTGGAGAGTGTGTTGGATCATTCGGTTCCCTACAAAATGGTTGAGCTGGATGGTGCTGATCCACGCGTCATGTTCGTGAACGGGCGCCGTCAGTTGAGACTGGTCATCTCTTATCTGCCAGGGCTTATTTTTAATCATATATTTTCAACTGCTTTGATTATTTTTTGTACATTGTTCAGGGGGCCGACCACAATCTTTTACGAAACAATCTTATTTCAGGAGAGTTTTGTTTCAAGCTTACAATAACATAACTCATATTCGTACCACGACCTTCATCGTTCAAGAATGTTTTATTCTTGCTTAGTGCTGGGAAAGAACGAACTATTTGTAAGATTTGTCTATTGCTTGCTATAGTAGAAAAGAAACAACGCTATGTGAACTGTATAGCGCTGTCCCTTTCACACGTTGGTCCGAATCGCAACTACGAAGTATTAGTCTTGAAGCAAAATATTATTTTCTTTTACTTAAAATATTACTTTGCAATAGAATCTAATTTTTATGAGTAATTTCCATGAAATTGATACAAATATTAAAAGATTTGGCTTTGAAAAATAAGAAAAACAATTGAAAAAATTAAAAATAAGCTACGGCTAAGCTGTTACATGATATAAATCGGAACAGAACGAAATTTGAAACTCGGGCCGCATTCGGAGTTACGACTTAATCGCTCACATCAATATTTTGCGTACCGATTTAGATATGCTTGCACAAGATGGTTGGATTACAGTATTTCTTTGAGTACCTATACACAACAAATTTCTTCTTCTTTGATTAGGTGACGACTGTAGCCAGAAGCACAATTTCCACAATGCCACGTTAGTTTAAAGATATGGTGGAACTCAAAACAAAACAGCACAACTGTCATTTTGACAGCGCTCACGGTGATATTAATATAGGGCATGGTCAGCGTTATCGCAAGATGGTGCATGCTATGACGTCATGTAAGACGATTCACAGCACGTTGTTATCGCGCTGACACTAATTCGGTATGGGTGTTAGCACGCTCTAATCGATTGCAGCGTAATTCTGAACACAGCCTCGATGTAGCGATATTTTTGTTTACAAGTGGATAACTACTACGAGGTTGAACTTATTTTAACATATTTCCTAATGAATTTATGATCTAACTGGCTACAAAGTCGACATGGAATCAAGGGAAGGTTAAGGTTACTCAGTGAATAAGTTTAAAAACAAAGAAATGTGTAATGTTTTGACGAAGATAGTTCGAAACAATATATTGTGGTCAGACTCAGTGATTAGTGTTTTGTTATTCATTTTGCAGTCGGGTTTCCGGGCGGCAGCTAGAGGTACTCTGAGAATTTTTATTTTTCTGTGTTATGCGCTTCCAAAAACTCAAATGTTTCGTATGCATTCGCCATCAAACAAGAAATTAATTACACATGTACTAAAATCTATAGATACACAATTCATTCGGCAAGTTTACGTACATAAATAAATACATTTTACAAACTTTACATGACACGAAAATGTTTTTTCTTAATATAAATTGCAAAACAATAATATTTCCGTCGAGTCCGAGGAACTTTTTTAAAATTGCAAAATTTGACATTAAAACAATATTGCTAGTTGTCAAAAGTCACGTCGTGGTACGAATTGAATGAACTTTTAGAGGTGACGTCACCAAAATCGCTAAGAAAATGAGATTGTTTCAACATTACAATAAGCTTATTTTATGGACGTCATGGTACGAAAAGTCAAAGTAAGATTATAATAATACTGCTATAAGAGCTGGTGGTAGGCCCCCTGTTCTCACATATAGAAGCAACAAGAATACTGTACCCAGAATTTTGTAATATCTATATTTAAAAGAGTGGCCTTGGAGTTTCTTGCCCGTTCTTCTCCATAGAGATCTACGTTTTGGAATGGGCAACTAGCTTCAACTTTCTGACTAACTGACCGATTCTTTGACAATTCAAAAGTGCCTGTAAATGGTTTAATTGAAATAAATGCTTTGAGTTTGAGTTCAATTTGGCAAATGGTTCATCCGACTGTTCTGAATTGATGAGCAAAATTGGGCTGCGTGTTCCATCCTTCACCTTAAGGGATCATCTCCCTCTGTGCGGTGCATTTATCGACAAAACTCTTTATGATGAGAGCTAGAAGGGCATACAACTCGATGTGTCAGAGTGTTGCTGATCTTGATTTATTCTCCACTAATGTTAGGAACTTATAACTTCTTTGAAGATCACTAAAACCTGTTAATTGCGTATTGCAACACAATCAGAATCTTATTTCGATTTGAAACAGATTGCTAATCCATTGCTTCATAAGTTGGAAAAAAAATCTGCTCAACAACGTAAATAACGCAATGAATGTTGTTGAACTGTCAAAATGAAACATTAAGCAAAATTGTTTACGAAAATACGTTACGCAATTAGGGTACTGTTTAGTCTTTTCTTAATTCCGAGTGCTTATTTATTCTTACTTTCGCTTGCTTGTCTGCTGTTTCTTGTGCTACCCTAATATTAGGGTAAAGGAGGGTATCCGCGGTCAGGCGACAATGCCGGTCCCCACACTATCTTCCAAATTACAGCGTTTTGCGCACACACACATTGATTGAGGGTGGCGTGCGTGAGTGTTCCCCGCGGAGACGCACCGGCCCCCGCTCAGTTCCGAGCACGCGTCAAGGAGAACCGTACGTCAATTTGTTTCGCGCCACTTTTTCGTAATTTTTTGGCCGCGGAACATAAGAGGTGAGTATCTTCATTTTCATGTTTTATTCATTGTCAGTGTTATTTACTGTCGTAGAGTTTTATGGTTAACTTACTTTTCGTTAACCTTGCATTATGTTGGTGGAAGTAAAGTACCATTTACTACTCGCCAAATCAGTTTTTTATTTTTCTATTACAAGACATTATAATTATTCGCCATTACATTTTTAGTTCGGATCAGTGTTACCACTACATATTCGATTTTTAGTCTATGTTAGAATAGAAATTCTAACATAGACTAAAAATCGAATATGTAGTTATCTATCTACCCATGTAATCATAGATTTCAAGCACTTTGCTACAGGTTTTTGTTAAAATTATTATTAACCAGAAAAGTATACGGGTGGCTAACGCCAGTCATGCTGACCGGTATTAACCGCAAATTATGTTTACAAGTAGATAATATTTTTATCCTTTTATTACGTTAAAATTTATACTATTTTCCTTTTTAAGATGTCCGGGACTCGAAGTAGAAACAAAGGATTGAAGGTGAAATGGAGCCAAAATGATTTGAGTAGGGCATTCAAACTTGTCGAAGAAGGATCACCGATAAGAGAGGCAGCTCGGTCTAATGGCATCCTATTCTCAACCCTACAAGAAAGACTGAAAAATGAGAATATTGAATTACCAGCTATGAGTCGAAATCCAGTCTTCACGAAAGATCAAGAAGCTGAAATGGCAGACCAGGTAAAATTCCTTGGTAACATATTTTATGGCTGCACTTCAATTCAGATAAGGAAGATGGCTTTTGAATACGCAGTTGAAAATGGCATAAAGCACAACTTTAACACCCTTAGAATGGCTGGAAAAGATTGGCTTAGAGGATTCATGAAAAGGAATAAATTGTCTGTTCGGAAAGTACATATGCTACTCAGGGACGCAGGGGAGGGGGTAGTTGCGGGGTAAATGGGGTTGGCAACTGTCAAAGTGGCGCTAGCATAGCTTTAACCAAAATAGAAGATTTTTTTAAGGAAACATGTTTTTTCACAACAGTTCTTTCAATATTATAAACGCAGTCAACAAGGGAAGCCAAAACACAACACAAACTTGACAGGTGAAACCTATGCTAGCGCCATCTATCTAAAGTTTTCACCAGCCAACTCCATTAGTCGCAGTCGCAGCACTTTTTGATACATAGTAAGGTATTGCAACAGTAGATTATGAGAAGAGCGAGCAAAGCTGGCTTGACAATTTAAACAACCAGTCTTGGATAGGTTAGGTTTTGTTAGATATTTTCAATTCTAAGAACTCTGTTGAACCCAATACAGAATGCAAGAACGAGCGAAGCGAGCTCGAAAATTTTGCACACACTCGGATAGGTTAGATTTTCTTTTGATCATTCCAAAAGAACTAGAAGTTAGTTGCTTTGTCGACTTATGAAGAAAGCTCAAGAATTAAGAGAATGTAGAAGGCAAGAGCGAGCGAAGCGAGCCTGAATATGTTTGTACTCACCATGAAAAGCTTCTGTTTTCTTTTAACTATTATACAGAAATAGAACTTACTGTTATGAAGAAAACTCAACAGTTTTACAGTAAGTAGTTTAGGTTTTGGAATCTGGCCTTAACTTTAGGCTTTCAAACCTTACATATGAACGGGGTGCCCAAATTTCCGAGTTCGCGTCGCTCGCTCTTGCATGCTAAGATACTCTATTTTTCTAATTGAACGATTTTTGGTAGGGGAACAAAATCTTATGGGTTCGCGTCATCAACATGTATGCTAATGATAACAGCACAGCATAGCCATAGGGGTATGACGTGTTGAGTTTGTTGTTGCTCGGGACTGCCGATATGTTTAAAAAAAAACACTTATTTCATAGTTTTAAGTTTTCACATCTGTCTGCCTATTTTCTTAATGTTTTTGGATAATATGCCCATCTTAACTGCAGGTACTCCGTGGCTGTAGTAAGTACAGTTTTAAAAGTTAGTAATACATGTAAATCATTCAGGCTCCCGACAGCGTGAAAGATTTTGGGGGGGGTCATGACCCCCAGGACCCCCCCCCTCGGACCGCGCCTGTTATAGACAATGCCATTCCCTCAACTTCAGGAGTTACTGCCAAAGATCTTCTACCAGTTCCGAAGAAACCCACACAAAATCAGAAAGTGCAGGAAGCCTCTCGAAAACAACATGCAACTGTTTTAACAACCACTTCGAACAAGGAAGTTTTGGTAGAAAAGAAGATAGAAGAGCAACAAGGGAAAAGAAGAAAGAATCTGATGCCAAAACAAAAGCAGTAATAAAAAAAGCAACAAAAAGAAAACCAGCTAAATTTAATAATGTCAGAAAGGTAAAAAAGAGAGTTCTCCAAGATGAGAATAAGGACCAGAGTTCATCAGATTCCGAAATCGAAATGACTGACGTACGTGATGATGATACTGATGTCGAAGATCTGGAGGACAGATGCATGTTATGTGACGGCTATGGCCGGAACAAGGAGTTTTGGTACAGGTGGGCTTTGGTACAGTGTGGGCTTTGGGCTCATGCTGAATGCTCTGGTTATGAGTCCCAAAGGCTACGTGTGCGACTTGTACCGCTAAAAGTTTGACCGGTTTTGCCAACCTGCCGACCGGTATTGTCTGGCATGTCGGACAGTACCGGTCAAAACCATTTTGTTTTTAAGAGTTGATTGTGTCTTATTTGGAATTAATATTGATCTCAATGGTTGTGATTATGTTAGAATAATACCTTAAGTTATGTTTCATAAGAGTTTCTTAAATAAATGTTGATTTTTCACTGAATTGTAGTCCTTTTTGCTTAAGTGACCGGCAATACCCTTCCTTACTCAGTGAAAACTTTTAATAAGCCTTCTTTTACTAACTGTCAACTATCAGGGGCCCTACCATGAACATTTAAAATATTTGCCAAATGCAGGACAGGTCAACTTGGCAAGTTAACCTGACAGGTTTTCTATTTGTACCTTGAGCATTTCCGTCTGACCTGCAAAGTATCAACTTCAGACCTGCTACGTTATCGTTGACCGGTACGCCATATTATAAACAAACGTTCGGAAATACTTTTTCGCAACATTACCGGTTTTACGGTTTTAAAGAACGAGATAAAATTAATTTAATAACAGTTTATAGTGATCAATAGAATTCTAAAAAAGCTTTGTTTCGTAGCAAAAAATCTTATTTAACACGATTAAGATGTTGGAGACCCTTTTAGATGCTTAAGAAAGGTATAAGTACCTACTTGAAAAACTTACCAAAGTTATTGCTATTTTCGAACGACGATATCTAAGTGTTAAGAATCAAATTTATTGTAAACACCACAAATGTTTACGAGATCATTCTGAACATTGGAGATTCAAGTGGGTTCCTTTTTTGTAAGTTTCTTTTTAACAGAAGAAACTGTTTCTGTAAATAAATCAGAAAAACAAAGCACACATTTGTATCGTGTCCGTTGTTGAGAGTGGTAAGAAAGTGCAGTTATTTGGTGATAATGACTTAAGTTTCCTATGAACGATTGAAAACAGTGTGGAATTTTATAAATAATCACAAGGACATTGCAATGGGCTACAATAAAAATGCTCAAACTTGAGAAATGTCCCGCAGATTGTGGACGGAAGTGACGGAACATTTGAATTCCATTGTTGGTGGTGCTATCAAAGATTTTAAACACTGGGCAGCTGTAAGTTGGTTTTATATTAAGACTACGAATATTCGAATTTCCCTTCGGGGAAACAAGGCGTGATGTTATGTTACTACGAATATTATATTTGCCTAAAACATCTATTAAAAATTAATGTAAATATTGGTTTTTATTTTCTTCTATTCTCGTATTGTGTTCTTGATTTGTATTTCTTTTACATCGAATTACTAGTACCATTTCTATAATATATGTACCAGTTTATTGAACATAAAACTTTCCTTTGGATTTTAGCGATTTGTTTCACACTGTTTTTATCACCATCTTCCTCAAGAAACTCAATTATTTTCATCTTCGTCACACATCCAAAATAAACGACAAAGAGATTGTTTGTTTTGTTATCTATAATTTTAAAGACCGCCTAAATAGTTTTATTTAAACAAATTAACTTGTAATTATGTTTTTTGTTTTAAATGAAAGAAAACAGTTCAATAAAAGTTAGTTTTTCACACCTGCTTAATATGATTGCAGGGCAGTGCAGTTTTCAAGGTTATATACGTCAAAAAGGACGTGATGGTATAGTTATCGCAGGTCAGACTAGTGAAATGCTGTCACGTGACCACTGACCGGCTTTAGTCACGTGATCGCTGGCTCGCCTGTTATTTGACGTGTTCATGGTCCAAAATAGCCCGACAGTTCACTTTCCGTCGGAAATTGACCTGCTATAAGAGTGCATGGTAGGCCCCCTGTATCCTAGCTGTAAGTTTTCTTATGAATTAAAATAAATAAATAAAATAAAGCCGCTAATAAAAGAGTTGAAATTAAATTGTAGGTAGCGTAGACAGAGAATTCTCTGTCTACGGTAGGTAGATATAATTATCAAAAAATAAAAGGCCCGTTTTGACATTTGTCATCGCGATGTAACTAGTGAAGTAACCATACGACTCGGTACTCGATACTCACGATAAATCGATTCAAGTTTTTTATGAGTATTTGATCGATTTGATTATGTATTTGTAAAGTGCATTGGATTAAAATTCTGATTAGAAAATTTAACTCAAACTTTAATATTGTAGGTATTTTGAAAAGATACAATGGTACGAAAGGTCAATTTGTCTTTAATTTAATATTTTTAGTTACAATAACATTCACTCAATCACAAAAAAAAGCGGCCAAGTGCGAGTCGGACTCGCCCATGAAGGGTTCCGTAGCAGCAAGTAACATAATATAAAAGTTCTTGTAGTTCGTTGTAACTTTGATAGATGTTTTAATAATAGTGTATTTTTTGGTTTACGATTTAAGAAGTATTAAAAAAACTACTTACTAGATCTCGTTCAAACCAATTTTCGGTGGAAGTTTACATGGTAATGTACATCATATATTTTTTTTAGTTTTATCATTCTCTTATTTTAGAAGTTACAGGGGGGGGGGGGACACACACATTTTAAAGATAAAGATAATTTTATTTTGCAAATATGGGTAGCAAATGATGACAAAAAAAAAATAAGTATAGCATATTTTACCATGCAAAAGATTTAAACATTGAACTTATAACTAAATAATTAAATACAATTTTAAAATTACACAATGAACTAAGTCACTAAGTACAAAAAATTATACATATACAAAAATTATTTCTCAGTTAGAAACTACTTATAATATGCTTTCGCCACTAAACAGCTTCGGAGTTTCTTTTTAAATAATGAAAGCGGAAGCTCTTTCCATGTCTTTGGCAATTTGTTACAAATGACTGGAGCCATGCAGTAGACACTTTTGCCCATAAGTGCTGTCTTGGCTGACTCCAAACATAGCACACTATTATCGCGTCTATGCGGGGTTCTACATCCGATAGACGCCTAAATCGACTCGGATTTGTGTTTACAAACACAGCTACTTCTAATAAGTACAGACAAGGTAATGTTAATATTAACCTAGTCCATTTAGTAGCTCATGAATGTTTGATGTCCGTGACTACCGCAGGACCACCAACGCCAAACGATTCCATATTTAGTAAATAATTAGTACCCAATTGGTACTAATTAGTGCTCGAACGACAAAAGTAGTAGTCGTTTTCGAGAAACTCGACTTTGAAGGTGGTCCGGCGGTAGTCACGCTCCCTTCAGCAGGACCACCATGAGCGCCGAAAAAGGGGCATGCAGCAGCTATTCTAGGTATACAAATAACACAGGCCTGCAAAATGAGGGTCATAACTTCCGCTCGGGAATTTGATAGCTGATTCTAGGGTATTTTGGTGCGTTGATTACGAATATGTACTTAGTTTTTCTCCATCACCTCCAGATTTTTCAAAAAAAGTACAGATAGAAAATAGGAAAAAACACAAGTTGTCACATAAAAAAATATATATTTAAAAAAGTACATTACTTTTAACTTAAAAAACGACTAATATATAATAACAACTTATTACTAGTCTAAATTACATGTAAATTTTATTTGTGGAACCTGTAGCGCTATTCTGTAAAATCTCACCGTGATATCTTAGGTGAAGTGAGCTGCCAATAGTGTCAATCCCTAGCAACTGACAGCTCACTCCACGCTCACTTCACCTAAGATAACACAGTGATATGGTTACAGAATAGCACTACTGGTCCTTTTTTTCTGGAAACTTCGGTTGTGCGATTTCCGCTTAAATTTCTGGTTTGGATCGTCGCGCTTCAATAACCAACAATAGTCCGCCATCATGCTAGTATTCCATCTTCCTTGATACACCCTTTTCTAAATATTAATATAACTATTAGGTAATAATACCTAATAATTATGTATTAATAAGCTTTTTACTAAATTAAGCCAAAATGAACCGTTTTCGAGATGGTTAATGCGAATTACTTATACTCATTATGTAGTAACTAACAAATTACTGATTTCGATTAATTTCTATCCCATCAAAAACATAAATGTGAAAATGGGAGCCAAGTTCAATAAATATGGTTGTCGACTTCGCCGACAAAAGAATTGAGATCTAAATGGGTGCCAAGTTCTGTAGATAATCCTGAAATTTATTTATAAGAACATGCAACTTTCTAAAATAAAATTAAAACACAAATTCTTGTTTTTTCTGCTATAACAATGTTTGCTATTTAAAAATATAACTTCTTAAATTTGAACAGTCGAATTATTTACACAAAGCACTTAGGATAAATTGAAGCTCAAGATTTGACTTGGCTTGTTTTTACCAGCAAGCTGACATTTTAGAGGAGGAAGATATTTCGACCTTACAGTTACAATAAGAAACAGTATCTTGCGCATAATATAAATATATAAATATGCCTAGGCAGACAGTCAAAGCTGTAAACAGTTATAATAAGAAACAGTAACTTGCGCATAACATAAAGAACAAAGATATCATCACTTAATTTTATTTATTGGACTCACCAACAATTGAGTACACCGATACAAAGATATGAGATACATCCAATAAACTTATAGACTAGTGTACCAATTTCTTACAGGTCACATCATGAATGACTTATTTGATGTTGAGTGCCTACTTAAAATTAAAGCAGCTTTAGCTGTAAAGTCGATGAAAAAATAGCGTCCAACTGTTAGCCGCTTAATGCACGCACACTAGAAAAGTAAAATTACAGCATAATGACGTGGCGCGAGTGTAAGACGTAGCTGTAACGCACACCGGCATAAAAGAGGAACCCTGTTTGTTTTAGTTCTTTTGCACCACGACACTGTAGACAAATATAAAATCAAATATAAAGTTGTAAGATAACTTGTATGTAAAAACTAGCCAAGTCAAATCTTGAGCTTCAATTTATCCTAAGTGATTTGTGTAAATAATTCGACTGTTCAAATTTAATTGTCCAATAAATTAAAAATAATTTTGAACAACGTTCCGAATTTAAATTCAAATGTAGAAACAATTCGGCGCGAAATTCAATAAATGATGTAAGTATCTATCCACGTCCTGTCTGTTGACTCGTTTTATATTGAATGTCCTAAAAACGATTAAAATTACACTAGAAAAGTAAAAATAATTATTTTAAACAATGCTTATTGTATTTAATGCTTAAAACAATTTTATTTAAATTTTCAAGTATAGATTTCAGACATTCGACATATACCTAAATTAATCGAGACAATCAAAATTGAAAAAAAAAAACGTTTGGCATAATCGTTTTCGCACATCATTACAATAAAAAAAACAATGATCGGCGATTTTTAACACAAATTGAGTAGTAGTAATGAATGGTAATGAATATTACGTGTTATTGAACGTGTGTTCGTATAATAAGTTAAGATCTGGGCATTTTCTAGTTGCTTATAATATTTTTAATCATATTTGTCACATTTTAAATCATATCTACATGTGTATGAGTGTTAATTGTGAAAAGTTAAAATGTAAACACGCACGATTGGCGCGAAACTTCGACTTTTGATAATAAAAAACTTCATTACCACTACTTATTTAACTTGAACAATGGATGAATTTGTCAAATAATTAAATGTTGTAATAGTCACTGTCCTTGTGGTGGAGTTTGGATGTTCGAAATCCCCAATTTTTATGTTTTTTAGCCTCGACCTCGACTGTCATCAAAATGGCGATTGTTGCATTTACAGACTTGCAATTTTATAAAGGTAAATAAATAATCTTGCGCGCTAAATATGAAACATTTAATGGCATAAACATTATTTTAGCCAACTCTCTTAATTAAAGATGAATAATCTCATTGGTAGCAGCATTTTCAGCGCTTCTATAGGAAGGTTTACTCTAACAAATAACACAACAATAAATACTAAAAACATTTTATTTCTCATAGAATTTAAAACGGCTTCAGCTTCATTCTCATAACTTAGTCATGGTATGAAAGCAGCGTAGGTACAGTAGGCGGTAGGTGTACGCTTTCCCATGAAACAGTAATAAGCAATGATGATCTCTTAAACGATTTGTCCTATTTTGCTCACTTATCAATAATTATGTACACCAAGTCCTGCTGCTCACACGTCACGATTTGATTCTGGCCCTAACCAGATTATTGTTTTGACCTAAGGGTAAATCTCTTAAACTCTAGGGTGGCTCTGTTTTTATCATCACTTGCTTGCCTATAAACATCTCTGGTAGCAGCCTCTCTCAATAAGCATGACAAACTTTATCCAAATGTATGACCTAGAAAGTAAGAAAGTACTTCTTATTGTTGTTTATTTACTTTTGTTTAGTAATTATATCACTCATAATAATTCTGCCATTTTAAAAACACTAACCTGATGACTTCTGTGACTTGCAATTGACATGCCACATGCAAAACATAATATGCTTAGATTTCCATGAGCAAGTAATACTTGGGATAGAGTTGTAGATAATATAATCAATAATTTCAAGTCTTGCAATAACACATGTCATCGTCATACCTGAAAAAGGTAAAAAAATTCAGTGTATTTACTTATGTAATATAATTACATCATACTATAGAAATTTACAGCTGACGACGCGCGACGTACCCCTGACTGAACATAGGCCTTCTACTAATAGGCTGCTAAAATCAATGAGGTTATACAATACGCTAAAATAGTGAAAGGTGAACGGGTGTTTATAACAAATATTTAAAGAACTTATTAAACTTATCCAGGGCCATGGAAAGATAAGCAATAGTTCGTCTGGCTTCAATTTAAATTAACAGTATTAAATCGTAACGTAATTTAACTATAAAGTAAATACGGAAAAATAAATTCAAATCAACTTAAGCAAAAAGCCAACAATGCCATTGATCTGACAGATATTTTTTTGACAGTTTGACATTATGCATGGTGTCAATGTTACCAGGTTTAATTATTTTGGTAATCGATTGACGAAATCGATTGGCTGATTAGCAGTGATCGGAGTAGGTAGATTGATTTTACGTAGGTACTCGCATCATGAATAGTCATAGAAATCATAACATGGATAAGCCTTTTTTCCGGGATTTCATTTTGGTACTTACGGGATTTAATCAAATATTGTTAAAGTAAGGATTTTTAAACTACTACATTAGAAATTTATAGAATGCGATAGATAAACATTTAAAATATATTAAATTATTATATTGTTTACAGTATACCTATCCTTTTCTTGGAGTCCGATCACCTATATACTATTAAAAAGACAGCAAAAGGGTTAAACATTTCTTATTCATATTGATGTATTCTTTATTTTACACATCACAACATTTGAAATTCCTTAAAAAAATCTTAATAATTTCAAAATCCCGGAATCCCGGAGGCATATCCATACTAATATATACGTGCCAGTTCATTGACACCAAATCAATCTACCTACTCCGATCACTGGTGATTAGTTTATAAAATAACATTACTGTCTCGAAACACTTTTAAGTTTTTGAGTATATTCAGACCAGATAATATTTTAATTATTGTAAAATCATAATTTTACAGTATTTGAGTATAATAAATAGCATTTGAAACATACTCGTGTAGTGGATACTCCACGTACTCCATGTGGGTTAGAATCGATTTTTCAATCGATTACAAATTATTTGATTGGAATAGTCTGTCATTTGGCAACATTCAGGTTAGGATTGAATGGCGGATGTACAAAATTACAATTAGTCAACCAAATAAATATTAAATAGGGTCTCTAATGCTAGCAGAAAGAAATGTTTATAAAAAACGACTTAACTTGAAAAAAATACGACATAATTTTTGATAAATAAGCTTTGACACAGTACCATACCGTGGGCCTGCTTTCGAGAAATCTCCTTTCAACTTTATAGGTCATCCGGAAGTGGATTAAAGGTTTTTGATGACCCATGGATATGTAGTTGATAAAAATGCCGATTTTTAGACGTTAATATCTCAATAACCGTTTGAGCTTTATTTATGAAATTTGGAGTTCTAGTAAATCTAAGGGGTTTTAATAAATAAACCAAATTTCATGTGCTAATGTTACATAGATTTTGAGTTATTAAGGGGTCAAAAGTGGCTCCAAATGGTTCGTGTAATATAACACACTGCAGCCGTGTCTTGCCTTGAAACTTGGCTCGACACGCTCTCGCGTGTCTAGATGTCCCCTTACACTAATTAAATGCAATAAAAATTAAGCTGAAGTAATTTAATGACATTTTATAAATTTTAAAATTTAGGCGCTCCGACATTTTTCAGCAAAATCTTAAATATTCAATATAAAAAAATCCTGACGAAATGGATTTTTTTTATTATTTTTCTCGTAATCAGCACATCTGAAACTATAGAAAACGTTACTCAGATTTCAAAGAGGAAAACCATTGCAGGCCCGTGTAATTAGTACCCTTAAATGTGATTAATTGCATAAAAAAAAACAGAACTGAAACATTTGTATTTACCGAGAAATCAACTATGATAACTTTCGCGCGCCCGTTCAGCAGGACCACGACTTTGAATGTTGATTCTAAGTTTGAGGAGCTTGTCGCTTTCCTCAAATCTATATAGAAAATTAGTACTTTGCAAGATAAAATTAGTGCCCAAAATTCAAAATTAGTTCTTCAGTAGTTTACGAGATATAACATGCCATTGGGTGGGGTGGCGGTAGTCACGGTGTTAAATTTTCATTTCAAGATTTCCCTATTAAAACTCTGTGATTTCTTCCCAAATTTATACAAAAAATTGTGCTCCTAAAATAAAAAAAAAATCAAAATTAAAATATTTTATTTCACATAAACCTACAAGGGCACTTATGAAACGTCAGAAGCTAGGTGCACGGTTCCAATTGGTCGCTTCCTATGGAGAAGAGCCGGCAAGAAACTCCACGGTTACTCTTTTCAAAATATATTGTTTCTACAATGTTTTCAATTTACAGTGTTAATAGGTATGGGAGGACAGTATAGGCCTATCAACAAGTACCAGGTACTTAGTAAAATAAAAAATGGTACACAAGTTTACAGCCTACAACGTTCTCACATTCACAAAATCTAAAAGAAAAGAATCTATATAAAAGATTAACAAAATAATAAAAATAAGAACCTATTTAAACCAAATGACATGATTGCCACTACAGCTGTAACAAATCTAATTGAATTTAAAAAAATATAGAAAATTGTAGGTATGTAATGGCAAATACTGAAAAGATAATGTCAATGAAGTGTGTAAAAAAAGTAAAATAAAACAATCATCGTAATTTGGGAGCAGTTAATAGACATTTACATTGTTATGCCGTTAATGAGGTACCAGGGAAGCCACATGTGCAGAAGGAATTATTGCCAGACTTCCTTGTCTTCAACGTGGTCTTTAATCTTATAATATACTTTTTTGATAAGGACACGTTTGATGTGGGTTTTGAACTTTCCATCGCTTAGTTCTGTAACAGACTTTGGCAACTTGTTATAAAAGCGGATACCGTTTATAAGAAATGACTTACTAGTTTTAGTTAATCTAAATTTGGGTATCACAATTTCATGTTTACTACGTGTATTTATATTATGGAAATCGCTTCTTTTGAAAAGTCCTAGGTTTTTGCGAACATACAAAATACTTTCTAAGATATAAAGAGAAGGCTGAGTCAGTATATCAATTTCTTTGAATTTATTTCTAAGGGACTCACGAGGACTCATTTTGTAGATCGCGCGAATTGCCCTCTTCTGTAAAATGAAAATTGAATCTACGTCAGCTGCCGATCCCCACAGCAAAACGCCATAAGACATAATACTGTAGAAATAAGCAAAGTATACTAACCTAGCTGTGGCTACATCAGTTAACTGCCTTATTACTGTAAATGCAGCTGAACTTAATCTACCTGAAAGAGCTCTAATGTGGGCGCCCCATTGCAATCTCGAATCTAGAGTAATTTCTAGAAACACAGGTTCCGTAATAGCATCTAGTTTCTTGCCATCAAGTTTTAAATTGAGACCTACTTGAGGTACAGACGCCAGCACATCAGGCTACTACAATCTGTCAAATTTATTTAATAGATTTTCAACTTTATCGCTGATGATTAAGGTTCAAAGTTGATTGGGAAAATTTTACAGTTTCGGGTAGCTTGATGTGCTGTACATTTAGTAATTAATTATTACAAAATTAAAATTATGTTTATTTATCTCCACAAATTACACTTATATAGATAATAAGTTGACAGATATTTTGACAAAATTGTATAATTTGTGGGAGATCTGAAGTTTAAACTAAGCCTAGGCCTGTATTTTAGAACTCCAGGTCCCCCATTGTAACACATAGTAAAGAATTGTCGACGTGGTACAATTGCGAATGGTTGGTAGTGTGTCTGAGTATATGTTTGTTAGAGTTTGTGTGTATGTGCGCGTGTGTGTGTGGGGGGTGTGGTGGGTTGTGTGCGTGTGTGAATGTCTACGTTTTTGTACATACAATATTTCATAAATATAAAATATAATCAATTATGTACATGTGCATAGAAAATTAAATAAAAATATTACATTATAAGTAAATAGAAAAGAATATAAATACAAAGAATTTAACAAATAATATAAGCAGTTGCAACAAATACACCTTGTTACTTTAATATCTCAAGGATTTGTTCCGTTTCAGCGTAGCTTCGATTTAGTAACCATTTTTTTATTTTGTTTTTACATTCCATTTTACGACAGTTACCTATTTTGATGATTTTATTTATTTTATTGAATAATTCACCTCCTCGGAATGGAAAAAATCTTTGCGCAAAGGCGGTATTGACAGCAGTTGACGCACATATTGCGTAGTTTCTTCTAGAGAGAGCTATGCGTTTTCTCCTTTCTTCAGGTAGGTTTGAGTTTTGAAGAAGTACAGTTAGCATAATGTACAGCTGGCGCACAGTGAGCACTTGAGCCTCCTCATAAAGTTTAGAGGTGGGAAAAAGACGAGGTTTGGATAAGCTCACTTTTAATATCATCCTTTGGGCTCTTTCAACTGTTATCATTTTCGTTTTGCATGCTCCTCCCCATGTTGTTATGCAATAACTAGTGATTGATTGCACCAAAGCTTCATAAACCATCCTTATCATCTGTTTCTCTGCTACATCACGAAGCTCTTTAAAAATGTAAGTGAGCTTACGTATCCTTTTAGATAGAGATTGGATGTGGTTTTCAAAAGTTAAATTAGCATCAATTTCGATTCCAAGATATTTAAGACATTTAGTGGGACTAATATTCGGACAATTACAGTTTGGAGCTGGAGGAAAGTTACATTTATGTGCAGAGATATTATAACTGGTAAGGTTAGCAACTTCCATTGTATTGTGAATTGAGAATACAATATATTTAGTTTTGTCTTCATTTAAAGTTAGAGAATTTGATGATAACCAGTGACACACCGTGTCAAAGCCGTCCTGCGCAAGATTAAAAAGTTCATTCCACGAATCTGCGAAAAAAGTTATGGCAGTGTCATCAGCGTATGCAGAGATGCGGCAATTTTTTATCTTAAGTGAACAGAGCTCATTTATGTAGCAGAGAAAAAGAGTGGGACCCAAGATACTGCCTTGTGGCACCCCATATTCAACAGGAAGTTCGTCGCTAATGTGTTCTCCAATTTTTACAGATTGGGTTCTGTTATTTAAATAGTCCGATAACAATGCGAGTGGAATGCCCCTAATACCAAGGTCTTCAAGTTTTTGCACAAGGTGGGGAACAGAGACAGTGTCGAAGGCTTTGGCAAGATCAAGAAACAAAGTTAAACATTTATTTTTACTATCTAATTTGTTAACTAAAAAGTTAACAAGATCAAGTACAGCATTATCCGTTGACCGGCCCGTTCTGAAACCATATTGCGTATTAGAAAACAAATTGTATTCTTCTAGGTATTTTGTTAGCCTGTTGTTGATTATGCGTTCAAATATCTTCGATAACGTTGTTAAGATCGCAATTGGCCTATAGTTGCTGACGTTGTCTCTGTCACCCGCCTTATGAATAGGGTGCACCACAGCTCTTTTTAATGCATCGGGAAATATTCCAGAACCAAAACAGCGGTTTATTAAATTGGTACGAACAGGTGTTATTGAAACGGATATATTTTTTAATACCTCAGCACCAATCTGATCCCAACCTGGAGAGCAGTCACTTTTCAATAGTTGAATTGTTCTTTCAACTTCTTCGACGTCAGTTGGAAGGAGAACGAAAGAATTTAGTGGCGGCTTAGAGGCTTTTTTGAAGCAAGGGATATGTTGTGGGATCATGTTTGATAGTCGTTTACCTATATTAGAGAAGTATTCATTCGTTTTATTGATTGCTTCTTCAGGGGTTTTATCTATGGTTAATAGTTGCAGTGGTAACTGCTTTATAGTATTGTTGCTGGTAATTGTTTTAATGGTAGACCAGAGCTTTTTAGTGTTATTTTTTGACATTATCAGTTGATCTTTCTCATACTGTTTTTTCATTTTTAGGGTTCCGTACCTCAAAAGGAAAAAACGGAACCCTTATAGGATCACTCGTGTGTCTGTCTGTCTGTCTGTCTGTCTGTCTGTCTGTCTGTCTGTCTGTCTGTCCGTCTGTCACAGCCAATTTACTCAGAATCTAATAGACCGATTAAGTTGAAATTTGGTACACATATGTATTTCTGTGACCCAAACACGAATGTGTAACTTAAATAAATAAATTTTGAATATAGGGGTCACTTTTGGGGCGCAAACAAGAAAATTTTAAAAAAAAGTTTTGCTATCAGTACCGTGTGACATATCAAATGAAAGGGATTGTTGCGAGGATCTTAAATATATTTTTTATATAATTTTAAAATAAATACTTTTAAAGATATTTAATAAATTAAATGAAAATTGACCATTCCCCCCCCCTTATCTCCGAAACTGCTGGGCCAAAAATTTTGAAAAAAATACATAGTATAGCTCTTTACTCATAGATTACAGGAAAACCTATAAGAAGTCTATGGTCTTAAAATAACATGGTGAATCTATCAATATTGTGCGTACAAACTTACATTTCGTCGCTCGGCATCCAATAGGCCTATATCTCTAGCTAATATAATATCAAAATATCAAAGTGTTTGACCGTCTTCTTAATACACAAATAAATAAAACTGTATATGTTCATGACAACCAATTTGGGTTTCGGCGTGGTTTGTCAACAGAAAATGCAGTGTTGTGTCTTAAGCATACTATCACATACTACTTACTATACACAGCGTGGGACGCCGATTTATGCTAGCTTCCTCGACTTATTCAAGGCTTCTGATCTGGTTGCATACGACGTATTGTGGAGAAAGATGGAGAAGGATAAGTTGCCAATGGAGCTTATAAACATCTTTAAATAGTGGTATGGTAACCAGATCAATAGTGTACGATGGGCTGGAACTTTTTCCAGGCTATACAGGTTGGAATGCGGGGTGAGGCAGGATTTGGGCTAGATATACCCAAAGGTCGTGCAACGCCCTTCGTGTCCAATACAACAACGCTTTCAGGGTATAGGTGGGGCTGCCCCGTTTTTGTAGCGCATCGGGAATGTTCGCGGACGCACATGGGTGACCACTGAAAATCAGCGCTGTGCTGTGGGTACCCATAGCACAGCATCATGCTGAGTAGAAGCCTTCTTGTCACAGTCATGACGTGCCAGCAGCTGCCGCATATTTCTGTTTTGTGCTCGTGATTATATTTAAATCAATTTTTTTATTTTATTTTATTATTCTTTTCTTTTATGCACTTGTTTCTGTGACAATTAAACTTATTTTTCTTTCTTTCTTTCTTTCACATATTAATTGCTTTTACGCAACGATGCGAATGAGGTGTGCATCCCTGGTGCGCAGAGTGCGGGCCAGCTCCAACAATATCCTAAAAAAGATCGCTAGCAGGCTGGATTGCATGTACATCAATCACTGTAGTGCCATCTCCCATGGGGTGAAATAAATTTAAACTAGATTACTTGGGGCACTCAGAAAGTTTTGTGATACTAGAAAAAAATATAATACAGGTTATAATTTTTTTATTATATCTTTTCAAAGAACTCTCCATTGGCGTCTATACACAGTTTTATACGTCTAAACCAATTTTTATAACACATTATCCAGTCCGCATTAGACACCTCTCCAATCTCCTTCTCAAATGCAGCCAGTGCATCTTCAGGTGATGAAAACTGTTTTCCTTTGAGTTGATTTTTTATTTTGGGGAACAAGAAAAAGTCGCACGGAGCCAAATCGGGACTGTAAAGAGGATGACCTATAAATTTGACCGATGTGCTGTCCAGAAAGTCCCTTGTTTTGAGCGCCGAGTGAGCCAGCGCGTTGTCGTGGTAAAGCAGTAGCCCACGGAGGCCAGTGTTCGGTCGCTTGCTGCTTGCAGTAGTAAAAACTTCTGGCAAACATTTGGTAACATACCATTCAGTATTGATGCTCTTTTGATCTCGTCAGGGTACTGACACCAGATAACCCGGCAAAGAAAAAAAACTTGCGTCAAAATTTTGCCTACACTTCTGGCTCGTTTCACTTTGGTAGGCGTTGGTTCATTTTGAAACAGCCACACGGTCGACTGACGCTTAATTTCTGTATCATATTGATAAATCCAAGATTCATCACTCGTAATGATATCTTAAACGCGCCGAGACGAGCCTGCTACAAATTTTGCTATCATGTCTCGGCACCATTCTACCCGAACCTCCTTCTGAGCCTGCGTTAGATTTTACGGTACCAGCGTGAAACTATCTTCCATAACCGAAGATGCCTGTGTAGAATTTCATACACACTTCCCGATCCAATCAGCAGTAGGTATATGCTGAACCTCTTCATAATGTAATTCGCCTATTCTCTTGAATTAAAATTTTCACAGCCAGCACGTTTTGTTATGTAACAACCGTCATACTTCTTTCTTTGTCCGCCAAAATTACTCGACCACCCATAAATTCGCTGAACCAGCGGATAACAGTCGCTTTAGCAGGGCTTTTTTCTATGAACAACATTCGAAGTCTTTCAAACGATTCTTCTGGTTTTAGTCGACATTTGAAATCGTACAAAATCATCGCGCGAAAATGTTCTCGTTTTAAATCCAGTTTTCAGTAAGACAGAGTATTTTGATTTTGCTCGTAAAAAAATGTGGAGGGAATTTCGAATTTGGAATGTTATGTTTTGTTGTAATAAATAGTCATAGTTTTAATTGACATCAAAGCCAGCCAGTATCCTATAGACAAAAATTGTTAGTCGCAAAACTTTCTGAGTGACCTGGTAAAATAAGCTAACATAGTTCATAAGTTTACAAACAGAATGAGTCCTTTTTACTTGAATAAAGAAAAATGTCTGGATGACCATTTTTTTTTTTAACGACCTTTTCTAAAAATGACACCTAGCTAGATCGATTTATCGCTCCCGAAACCCCCTGCATACTAAATTTAATAAAAATTCTTGGAGCTGTTTCCGAGATTCAGATTATATATACATACATACGAGAATTGCCCGTTTAAAGGTTTAGATTATTAAGAAGTAGTGACAAAAATTGAAAAGGGTATGCTGAGTTGGTTTGGGCATGTTGAGAGGATGAATGAAAGGCGACCAACAAAATCATTTACGAGGCTGATGTGAAGGGAACGGCCGGGCGGGGACGCCCTAGGAGGACATATACTGACCTTATTGGTGATGTTCTTCAGAAAGGCCAGGTGCGTAGTACTCGTAACCGGCGTGCGTGTATGACCAGATGTATGAACGTAAACAAGGCAAAAGGAGTATGTAAGGATCATAGCAGATAGCGTTCTGTAGTTTCTGCCTACTCCCATGGGAAGAAGGCGTGAGATTATGTATGTATGTATGTATTATTATATTAATACCGCGAATGTGAAATTTTTAACGAAAATCAGATTTTTGTTTTATTTCATTCTACACGTTCAAATAAGTGATCCTGCAATTAAAAAAAAAACATAAAATGTCACATTCGCGGTATTGGATGCCGAACGACGATTTGCAGTTGGAATGTATGGGAGAACATGTTTTTCAACTACAATGTTAAGTTTGTGTTTGGGATAAATAAATTCATCTCAACTACGGAACCCTACATTGTGCGTAGTCCGACACGCACTTGGCCGGTTTTTTTTTTAATAAGTTATTGCAGTAGTTGCGGTACGATATTTTTAATATGACGTCATTTTCATTAATTTTTAATTTCTTGTGCATTCTGTCTCTGGTTCGGATACAACGCAACAAACCGATAGTTATCCAAGGTTTAATTATAAATTTATTTCTAGGGAATAATCGTTTAATTGAGTTATTTGCAATTAATAGTTGTATTGTGTTAATGAAATTGTTCATAGCGGTATTTAAATTTGGTTCCTGATATATTTTGTCAAAACTAAGGTTATGACATTCGGATTTTAATTTGTCCTTGTCAATTTTATAAATTATTTTCCTTTTTAGAGGTTTAATTTTGGAAACGCCGTTTTTTATACAGAAAAAGACTGCTTCATGGTCGGTAATACTAGTGCCCAAAGAAAATGTAAACGCGTTAAGCTTTGTCTTTAATATAACATGGTCTAAGCATGACTTACCTCTGGTGGCAGTATTTATGGCAGGAAGAAGTCCATGGAAAGCAATGGTATCCAGATACGCGGTGATCTCGTGACTAGTTCCGATAAGGTCAATATTAATATCACCAACTATGATGATATTTTTAAATGAAGATACACTTTCTAATAAGTTGTGTAATGAATTTAGAAAAATGTCTGGTGATTTAAAACTAGGGTGCCTGTAAATTGCAATTAACATTGTATCACTTTCAATTCGAATCGTCAAACAATTTGATTCCGATAGGGAAGGTTCCTCCACGGTGCATTTTAAATTGTTATTGGTATAGACAACTACACCGTCATTCTGATTATAATTATCATTAGTTTTGTATGAACTATATCCCTGAAGTAATGGTAAGGTAGCAACACGCGATAACCAACACTCGGAAAGCACAATCTATCACACGACAATTCTAGCCTTTTAAGCAGAACGTGCAATTCTTGAAAGTTACAGTTTAGGCTACGGATGTTTTGTTGTAGAACCTTTAAATAATGTGTAGGATTTTTGAGATACGAGGTGCATTTCTCGGGCTCACATGTGATTGGGACAGAAATATCAAATTGGTCAATGTCCCGTATTAAGTTACTTGTGGTATCGAATGCGATGGAAGCTGATTATTAGTGAAGATAACTTTGGCGCTAGTTTTATTTTGAACATGTTAGTACGTAGCACAGAGAGTGACATTAAGTAAAGTGGAAATGGTCTATTCAATAATTTGGGTATGCATATGATGTGATGACAGACATCATTAATATAAGAAAAAAGGTAGACATAGATTTTAGATTGTCGCGAAATAATAATGTATTTTATGTATGTACGTAGAAAATTCTGTGTATTCATTGTATATGTAAATGTTATTTTATTGCAAGTTGTAGGATAGTAAGTGTATAATGATGTGTAGGTTTGTAAATAGTTAAGGTTAAAATGTGTACATGTGTAAAATTCTTGTAAATTCGGAGTGAGCATAAGATTAGCTTTAAACAGAGATAAAATAAGTACTTTCATGCAGTGTTCTATAACAAAAAAATTGATTGTATAACAGGCTTTGTCATAGTATTCCAAACAGAATTGAAAAGTTGCAAGACGATAAAAATTACGAAAAAAATCGCTTATGTGAAATAATGACGAAATTAGTCATTGCGATTTTAGTTTAGTTAAATCATCCTCTCGAGAGATCAGCGTAGACGGGTCACCTTCTTTCTGTCTTCTTTCCATACGACGTCCAGCAACTAGCGCTCTTATGATTTTTGACGTATTGACGAGCGAGATAGTATAGACGCCTTCCACAAGTGGTGAGCAATTCCGCTATGAAAATAGGCTTTGGTTCGCCGTTTAGCTTCAGGTGCGTCGAGTTGAGTTTCTCCCTAGTTTTGTCCTTGCTGTAGTTTTTAGATGCAAAGTCAAAGTCAAAGTCAAAGTCAAATCATTTATTTCAAATAGGCCCATGTATGGCACTTTTGAACGTCGAAATTTACAAAATATTAAAAATGATTCTAGTCGCCCCTTCCAAAAGGTAGTTTTCGTATGGAGAAAAATGGGCAAGAAACTCCACCGTTACTCTTTTAAAATGTTTTACAATAGTTTGTATAGGTACGTACATTAGTTAAATAATTATATGTGAAGACGATGCACCTAGAATAAAATTACTATACCACAATAGGTAAAAAGAATTAAAAATGAAGCAACGACAGATAATTTAATATGTGATAGATACATGGTGCTCACATATTTACAAACATTGTAAAAGTAGACGATTTTCCTAAAATTTTGTAATTAATAAGCCAGTGTGTGAGAAAGTAATCACAGAATGTTAAATCAATGTCATAAAACACAAAATAATCAATTTTACAATTAAATTAGCAACCAGTTTGATTTTGTCTTGATTCTAAATTGTCCTATGGAGCAGGACCAGCATGTTTCCAAGCACTCTTATCCTGGATATAATCCTCTAATTTGTAATATGCTTGTTTACAAAGTGCACTTTTGATATGAGTTTTAAATTTTCTTTCATTTAATTGCAATATGTCACAAGGTATTTTGTTGTAACATTTAACACAGTACCCCATAAAAGATGTATGTACTTTAGATAATCTGTAAAATGGTTGATCTAGTTTATCTTTATTTCTAGTATTAAAATTATGTCTATCACTTATTTTATTAAAGAGATGTGGATTTTTCCTTACAAACATAATATTTTCATAGATGAATTGGCAAGGTACCGTCATAATATTAATCCTTTTAAAAAGTTCCCTGAGAGATTCGCGGCGACGTAGATTATAAATGGCTCTGACAGCTTTTATAATATTCTCTTTAAGCGAGGTCGAAGAGAATTCCACTATTATGGGAGTGGAATTATTTGAAGATTTTTTGGGCCTGAAAATGTTCCGTATATCGATATCAAGTACCTTAACATTCAATACGACACCAACATTTTTTACCACGTTGATAAGCGTAGTTTTGTCTTCCGATTTGGTTTCCGGTACATTTCTCAGTTCCACTGTTGATGACTTTGAGTTACGTTCGAGAAGCTCAATTTTTTGTTCAAGTGCTTTAATTTGAGTCTTGAACGCAGTATTCACAGACTTAGTTTGTTGAAGTTGATACAAGATTTCGTCATATTTATCTGACATGTGTTGAATCGACTGTAATTTTGGTATTTTGCTGAGTCATCTTTTGCATTTCTTCATCAAATTTCATCGCCCGAGTTTTTTGTTGAAGTTGTACGTCAGTCAGCATTTCTTTTAATTCAGCCAGCGCAGCATCATTATGTTTATGTTTAAAACGCCGCGTAACATTTTGTTGACTACCACAATCAGGGTCCGAACCCACACAATCCGACGCTGTATCAGATTCATGCGCTAAAATAGTAGGTTTCAGCAATGTTTTGATTGGTTTTTCGGGCGGAGTTCGCTGGGTAGAGGCCATCACGATTACAATATGCGAGCGACTGGTGATTCAAAAAAAATAACAAAAAGAAAAAAATAAATCAGAAATACAATCGTGGGCGAGCGGGAATCGAACTCGAGCACACCGGCGTATATTTCACCGAGGGCGCTATTCCACCACGCTGCGTTAACGATGACGATGTAGGCGAAATTAGTGAGCTGTTTGCTGCTTACTGATTGTCCTCCTGACAGTTTCTTTATGTTTGTTGGTAAGGTCAAAGTCCAAGTTGCACGTTTAAAATTTTATCGTTTGTTGAGATTTAAAACTGCTTTTACTGGTGGTAAGAATTATTAGTTCACAATTTTTTTTTTCACAGAACAAGTACTAGCACCTGTAGGTCAAAACTATGTAGTTTTTTTAAAGTTTTGTGCACTTTTTACACGGTTTTGCAATTTTATAACACGAGACGATTGTAAGTACGTGTGTTCGCGTTAGCGTCACGGACGGGGCGTAATGAGACCTTAAGACATTTAGTTTTGTTCGCATTAAGTAAAAGATTATTAGCTGCGAACCATTTCGAAAGAATTGCCAGACTATCGTTGACATGTAAGACATCCGTATCTTTTCTATTTAAAAAATAAGAGAAGTATCATCAGCGAATATAATTATATCCGATAAATTAGCCATCATGTAAGGAAGGTCATTAATATAAACTAAAAATAGGAAAGGGCCAAGAATTGATCCTTGAGGCACGCCCATCTTAACTAGAGACCCCGAGGACGTCGCCCCGTTAACATTAACTTGTTGCTGCCTATTTTATAGATAGGAAAAACAAGATCAGCAGCTTGTCTACGAATTCCGTAGTGGTGTAATTAACAGGTCAGTGTTTTGTGGTCAACGCAGTCAAACGCTTTTGAGAGGTCACAGAAAATGCCATCAGTCCAGTCCATCCTTGGACTTCTCCCAGGATTCCAAAATGTGACTGACGAGTTTTACTCCTGCGTCAGTCGTCGACCTACCTTTCGTGAAACCAAACTGGTGACTATGTAAAATTCCATTTGAATTAAAATGTGACATCTGGTCTAGCATTATTTTTTCATATATTTTACTCAATGCTGGTAGCACAGATAGGGGTCTATAATTTGAGGGATCACTCTTACTACCAAAATTGGCACTACTTTGCTATGTTTCATTGAATCTGGAAACGTACCGCTCTCTAAACATTGATTTTATGCTTGTTAGGACAGGGGCAATTGTGTCAATCTAACTGACATATGGCCAATAATTTATCATTTAAATTATGTTTTGTGTTGCGTAATGTAAATTATTTTGCATACTAACATAACATAACATAACATCACGCCTTGTTTCCCAGAAGGGTTGGGCAGAGGTGTCCCTGTAGCAGGTACACCCACATTTCGCCAGTTATGTTTAAGTCCCATGTAATAGGGGACGAGCCTATTGCCATCAACCGGGCACAAATCCATTTGCATACTATTGTATAGAATAATATTTTTCTAACTTGAACAGACAGCTGTGCTGCTGGGGAGTTTGTTGTGCTACTTCTTCTTCCCAGCGAAAGGCACTAGGAAGTGGTGAAGGGTGGGCGTTTTGGGGGACTGTCTTATATAATTTTGACGTTCGAAAAGTGCTGATTCTCAGCCTAATTTGAATAAATGACTTTTGAATTTTAAATCATATCCCCAAGAACCTTAACGGAAATCCCCCATAAGTCTTCTGTTTTTTTATGTTAAGACTTTTAATAGTAGATTTTTTACCAAGGGAGCAAAGAACTATTTTTAAGGCGAGAGTGTTTCTTTGAATCCTGAGCGCAGCGAGGGATTCAAAGTACGCCACTCGAGCTTAAAATAGTGTTGCTCCCGAAGTGAACACTCTACTTTTTTATCACCCTCTATGAGAAAAAAAAACGTGTATGATCCGACCCCCGTCAGGAACAAAGTTCCCTAACAAGTAAAATTAAAAAAAAATCATTGCCACCATCGTGGATTTACATTGTGACCTCACTATAGACTTAAGCACCTTCGAAAACTATGAAAACGATACCCATGATGAAAATTTTTAAATTATTCGCAGCTGCCATCTTGGATTTACATTTTGACCTCACTATCGGTTTTAGCACCCTCGAAAACTATGAAAACGATACCCATGACGAAAAACTTGAAAATTTTCTTAGCTGCCATCTTGGATTTTCATTTTGACCTCAGCATCAGCTTTAGCACCCTTAAAAACCATGAAAACGATACCCATGACGAAAAATTTTAAATTTTTCGCCGCCATCATCTTGGATTTTCATTTTGACCTCCCTATCGGCTTTAGCAACCTTAAAAACCATGAAAACGATACCCATGACGAAAAATTTGAAATTTTTTGCCGCCGCCATCTTGGATTTTCATTTTGACCTCACCATCGGCTTTAGCACCCTTAAAAACCGTGAAAACAATACCCATGATGATAAATTTGAAAATCTTCAGAGCCGCCATCTTGGATTTACATTTTGACCTCACTATCGGCTTTAGCACCCTCGAAAACTATGAAAACGACACCAAAGACAAAAAATTTGAAAATTTTCTAAGCCGCCATCTTGGATTTTCATTTTGACCAAATTCACACTTTCTCTCTCTTGCCAGCCTGTTACTTGTTCATACAATGTTCGTGTTTGATCTCTTTGGTAATTGGAACTTTTACTAACAATATCCACATTCCAAATTCAAATCACTTTTAATCCCTAGGGATTAAAAAGCTATTTTAGTCCCTGTTTACGAAGAACGAATTAGCTCTTTTTGAATAGATGTGATAAAATAGTACATTGTTTGCCAAGGGAGTAAAGAACAATTTTTAAGGCGAGAGTGTTTCTTTGAATCCTGAGCGCAGCGAGGGATTCAAAGTACGCCACTTGAGCTTAAAATAGTTTTGCTCCCGAGGTGAACACTCTACTTTTTATCACTCTCTATGAGAAAAAAAAACGTGTGTGATCCGACCCCCGTCAGGAACGAAGTTCCTCCACGAGTAAGATTAAAAGAAAATCACTGCCACCATCGTGGATTTACATTGTGACCTCACTATAGACTTAAGCACCTTCGAAAACTATGAAAACGATACCCATGATGAAAATTTTTAAATTATTCGCAGTTGCCATCTTGGATTTACATTTTGACCTCAGCATCGGCTTTAGCACCCTTAAAAACTATGAAAACGATACCCATGACGAAAAATTTGAATTTTTTTGCATCCGCCATCTTGGATTTTCATTTTGACCTCACCATCGGCTTTAGCACCCTCGAAAACTATGAAAACGACACCCATGACGAAAAATTTGAAAATTTTCGCAGCTGCCATCTTGGATTTACATTTTGACCTCAGCATCGGCTTTCGCACCCTTAAAAACCATGAAAACTCTCGCCTTAAAAATAGTTCTTTACTCCCTTGGCAAACAATCTACTATTTTAATTGTGACAATAGAAATGGGCTTGAATTCAAAACTTGGAATGTCCCTACTGAAATTTTCTTTTCTTCTAAAGAAGTTATAGCGACCAAAAATTCAGATTCCTTATTTTAAGAGAAATTAGCTTTCATCGGGGGGCACGGCAGTGCCCCCGCCAAGTCGAGCGCGAAGCAAACACTGCCGTACCATCCTTTACTGGAACCATTTCGCCGCATTTTCAGGCCCCTATTTGAGAACCTCTGGATAAGATCAGAACGCAGAAATTTTCGTCATCCAGGAAGCTATAATCACATACTTAAAATCCAAAATTTCAAGTCTGTAGGTCATTTAGTTCCGAAGTTAAGCGAAAGCAAAGTTTCGCATTTATGACACTCACTCACTCATGATCATCAGAATAGAACTAGTACTTCCCATAAACTCAGAGAGCTGAAATTTGGTACAGCCTTAGGGTTTAATGGCCACATAAAGGGAAAACTATAAAAACTAGGATAATCGAAGATCTGGAGTAACTGGTGACCCTGATTAGAAAACATAAGAGCCCAACCAAACTATTAGAGATCGACATACCGTCTTTACAAAAAATATTCAACTTGGTGGGCCGCTTCATTTGATGTCAAAAATCGAAGGTCTGAAGTATCTGATGAAGAACCCTCAGCTGGTCTCAGCTGTATTAAAGATATGGTAATGCCCCCTTCTACTATTGGTACGTAAAAAAATCGTCTGTCATTGCAAAAATCCAGCGTAGTGGAACACATCTTCTAATCTAATTTAATCTAGCCTATAGCGTCTCATTGCTGGGCAAATGCCTCCCCTTCTGCTTTTAATACGCATATAAATAAAATTAAAGGAAAACTCTGGATAAGACTAGACTGGCTTTTATACTTATACTTACAAGTTTACAAGAAGAAATAGTCGAACGATTAACTTTATTCTACTCGAACATTACACAAATTAAATAAACAAATTACACAAAAATATTAATTTCGCTCAATTTTGCTCAAAATTTGGTCAAAATATAATGCATTGGACTAAGAGTGGCGGTGATACCCGCACACGTCGCTAGATAGCGCTGACTGTATTTTAAAACGCGCTTACGTTTGTTTTTCCGATAACCTTATATGGCGAAGTGGCAACCGGCCGCGTTACAGTCGTTTACGACATTCTTCTACTGCGCTTGAAAACGTTTGCTAGGGATTAGGAGGGATTATTTGCATTTCGTTGATTTCGGTTATTATTTCGTGAGGTTTGCTAAGGTTAATTAGCAGGTTGTTATTATAACAATTCGAAGATTTGAATAGGTTAGGAATTTTATGATTAGTGATGGATTACTGATTATTACTTAATTATTAGATTTAAAAAAAGTTTTAATTGAATACTTTATTTAATTGTTAGTTATTCAGTACTCTTAGTTTTCTAGGTTTAATTTACAGTTAGGCAGTACTTCGAATCGCGTTCGTGTTTATAAGTATTTTTCTAGTATTGTAGGTTTAGTTTATTTAGTTAGATATTACTTCCTACCTTCTTACTTCTTTACTGCCTCGTTGGTCTAGTGGTTGCAAGCGCTACTGCTGAGCATGAGGTCCTGGGTTCGATTTCCGGGTCGGGCAAAGTGTTATTGGGTTTTTCTATCTGAAATTTCTCAGTAGCAGCTTGGAGTCTGGATTTGTGCCCGGTTGATGGCAATAGGCTCGCCCCCTATTACATGGGACTTAAACATAACTGGCGAAATGTGGGTGTACCTGCTACAGGGACACCTCTGCCCAACCCTTCGGGGAAACAAGGCGTGATGTTATGTTATGTTATATTACTTCGTTTCGTTTAAAAATATCATTAATTTAGCTGTATTTCAGTACTAGGTAGGTAATACCTTTGGTAGAAAGTTCATTGATAATTAATTATATTGACACTTGTCTAATAATTAAGAAATTCGCTAATAATTTGATTCACGAATTATTGCCTATTAAGTCAAAATTTGAGATCATACCCCGGGCATGCGTGTACAGAGAACAATTCCCAATCTGTGTGGCGTATGCCCTAACAATTCACAAGAGCCAAAGTCTAAGTCTAAAAAATGCCCTCATGGACATTGGCACCTCCATATTCTCTTGTGGCCAAGCCTACGTGGCGCTTTCACGAGTAACCAATCTTCATGGGGTGCACCTCATAAATGTTGACTTCAATAGTATAAAAGTTTTTTTTTTTTTTTTGGGTGGGAAATTATCAAATAACTTCTCCCGCTCTGGGTGGAGCGGGAGGGCGTGTCAGACTCTTACTGACTAAAACCCACCCGTGTTCCTTCGGTTGCCCTGTTGCCGGGGGCCACGATGTCCCCATCGGTTTTCTTCGAACCCCCGGCAGGCATTGGCCCTAACGGACCCCGTCAATTCTGCTGACATCTCTTTGAGGCGCGCGTGGAACACAACGCGCCGTCGACCCGGGCTTGGTCCTTACCGGACGGCGAGCTACCCATTGCTCACCGTCCGCAAGCCCGCGCCTACGGTGGCCGGAAATCGGCTCGCGATTCGCGCCCCGGGCGTCTCCTCCTGCGGCGGTTAGGGGCGTGAGGGCGCGAAATTTGCCTCTCCCTCACGCGTTCCGCCTCCTCCTTCGCGAGCATTACCGCTTCGCAGAAGGAGGTGACGGCCTGCCATTTCCTCTCGCTCCGTACCATGTCCTGAACCAGGGCCCGACGCGAGAGATCACCGCCGCCGATCGCCTCCACGAGGACACGGCGTTGCTCTGCCCAAGCCGGGCAGACCTCCACCGTATGCTCCACCGTGTCCTCAGGCCGATCCACACAATGGTGACACCCGGGTGTTTCCTCCCGCCTTATCCTAAACAGGAACCTCCCGAAGCAGCCGTGTCCGGTAAGGACCTGCGTCAGGCGGAAGGTGAGGACGCCGTGGCGTCTCTCAAGCCACTCCTCAAAGAGGGGTCTTATCGCCGCAATTGTGGCGTGCCCATATAGTATAAAAGCTCAAGCTTCAGCGATCACCGAATACAACCGGCTTAGGCGTAAATACCGCGCCGATCTTTCAGAAACTAAACCGTCTAAACCGTCTAAAAGAATAAATAATGAACGCGAATGGGCAATACGAAAAACTGTTGCTACTGTACAAGAATCAAAAGAAGAAAAAAGAAAAGAAAGATTTGTAATAATAAAAAAAGCAAAAGATAAAACTACTCCTAAAAAGAAAGAAACTGTGTCAAATAAGAAAATCTAATAAAATAAATCAATAGCCCACGTTTCTACAAAAAGAAGTGAAATCCCACCAAAAACATTCTGTAAAAAACTAGCCAAGTCTCGATGGAGCTGCTTGTTTATCTCTAAAAAGTAATGAAATCTAGACAAAGTCGTGCCAAGTCTAAGGTTCCTTACTGCGATTTCTTTATTATTATAGTTAATGTTGTGTGACTTGGCCGTTGAATATTCTTTAAACGTTAGTGGGTACAAGTCAATTTTGTTTACACGTAATGTTATATCTGTTGTAACTACCTATGTTTGTTAAGCGAGATAATAGCCCATACTGGTATTGGTAATTGGATGCTAGTGTCTCATTTTAGGCTGTTATTGATTGTGCAACACATGCATTCAGCATTGACAATGGGTTTACTTTTACATACTAAATCTCAGCGTATAACCCGACCAAATTAAGTTGTCAATGGTATTGAGCTGTTTAGGAGATGTACACTCGTGCACAGAAATTTATGGATGTCGGAATAGTAATAACAACAGTTCAATATCTATAATAATAGGGTTCCGTACCAAAATGGTAAAAAGGAACCTTTATGGTGCAACTCAGTCTGTCTGTCCGTCTTTCTGTCACAGTTGGATACCTATCTCAAGAACTACTAATGCTATCAGCTTGAAATTTGGAATAGTTTTAGATGACGTTTGCCCAACTATTTTGCAATTATAAAGAAATGAAAAAAATTTTTTTTGCTACACGTACTTAACAGGCATCTTAAAAATTCGAAGTGGGGCTGCTAGGGCACAGGGGCGAAACGTCCATATAAGCCGATTCCTACCGGCTTCCCTTTGGAAATTCGGAACACAACCACTCTATCGTCATTGAATAATCAAACTATAAGTATTTGATACACCATAAAATTAAAATACCTATTACAAAACGCCTACATACATTAAACATTGTCTTATTAACCCAACAACAAAACACTGCGCTAAAATAACTCGTAGGCGCGTCCGGCTTATGCTAAATGCAATTTCCTTACAAAAAATAAACAAAAAATAAAGTCATCATGACGTCACTTCGGTCACGTGATCCGCGGTTTGTATGAGCCGGGTAAGCCGGTCTGTAGCGAGTTATTGTAGGCACATAGTAGCAGAAACGTGCGCGCGGGAGCGAGAAGGAATTATTGCTATTGCACCACCTCTTTCTGGCGCACGCATTTGATTCGGTAGTTTTCGTTGAATTTCGTAATACTGGCTAGGAGTTCGGAGTTCGTAAACATTTCATTATTCGTATGACAATGTGTGGTTGCTTTTTGACGTAATCGCATTAGAACCATATTAATTTGCATTTCTTTCGCACAGTATTTATTGAATTCATTAGTTTATCAATACTAGTAGTATTAATATTTGTTTGTAGTTATAGGACATAGGGAATGCAATCCGGACTATCCGTAATCCGAAAAATCCGGATATCCGCACATTTTTATCAGACTTCCAAATCCGGATTTGAAAATCGAATCCGGATTTTTTGAATAATAAGAAATTGTAACAAAAAAATCAAAACGACCCAGTTCGCTGTTCGCGCGTCTCGCGAGTGTCGAGTCTATCGGCTCTGCGCAGAGGCGGCGTAAGGCGCGGGCGACGTGGGCCACCGCCTGTGGCCTCGCGGACGAGGGGCCCCGCACCTCGGAAGGTTTATGAGGATCAGTGGTATCGAATATCATAGTGCGAAATCGGTAGAGCTGCCCACTAAAATCTGTATATTTGTACCCAAAATCGGTATATCACAAAAAAATACAATATTCAATCAAATTCGTTTATTGGTTTAATAATTTGACAAGGAGTATATTTGTCTTTATTTTTGTTATTCAATTAAATTCGTTTATTTGTTTAATAATTTGGCAAGGAGTCTATTTGTCAAGTACATATTATGGCAATATCACCATAATTATCGTATTTAATGATGATAGTTTTAATAATTCCAAATAACAAAAAAAAATAAAAATTCATAAGCGCTACTACTGAGCATGAGGTCCTGGGTTCGATTTCCGGGTCGGGCAAAGTGTTATTGGGTTTTTCTATCTGGAATTTCCCAGTAGCAGCTCGGAGTCTGGATTTGTGTCCGATTGATGGTAATAGGTTTGCCCCTTATTACATGGGACTTAAAACATAACTGGCGAAATGTGGATGTACCTGCTACAGGGTCACCTCTGCCCAACCCTTCGGGGAAACAAGGCGTTATGTTATGTTTTTCATGTTTAAAAATTCATTTGATTTGATTTTCATGTGCTTTTATTTTAATTATTATTAATATTTACACAAAGGAGACGGAAACGATTACATACACTCTTGGGCCTGAATGTAACGAGATGAAAATGGTGTGAATTTATAGATTCAAACATACATTGGTGTATTGCAGTGACTAGTTGCTATCCCACAATTCACACAGCGATCCACAGTTTCAACAATTTCCAATCCACAAAGCGGCGGTAAAATCCAAAATAACAATTCCAAGTCAATCATGTGAGCGATCTTCGGTGTCCAGTGAGAAAGCAAGGGTCGTACAAGGTAGGCAGGGTCAGAATCCGTAAAAATCAAAGCAGTGGTCGTTAAAAAAGAAAAATAATTGGGAAAGCACTCAAAACACATCGGAAAACACGAAATAAGTGACAGCTGTCTAGTAGGGGTGGGCGTTGCGACAACGAACCGTTTACAAAAACCGTTTTGTGATGATGAAATCATTTTACGTCCTGGGTTCAACTTCAAACAGTCTTCATTGCACAAACCAGTCTTCGAATTACTTGGTGCAATTTTTACATCTAAGAAAATACAGTCGGGTACAATGATTCAACTATCTATCACACTCGTAAAACAGTCCTTCCAATAAAAAGTGAACTCTGAAATGAAATACAGTCAGTAATGTATTACCAGTTGTCAATGCTGTCGTTCGTGATGCGAAAAAACCATTTCATACATTTCAAATCGTTGATAGTTTTAAGAAACTGCGCTCGACGAAAACGCAATTCTATTCAATGTTGGATAAGTTTCGTCCTTTAACCGTTTTCTGCAACCGTTTTCGTCGTTGGGAAAACGGTTTCGGCCGTCAAAAATTCGAGAACGACCCACCACTAATGTCTAGTGTCAAATTTTCAATGTCAGTCAGCTCATACCGGTGCAGAATATGCACTGCCAGTGACATAGACAAAAAAATAAAACTGATTTTACTTGATATGAAATTGATAATCATTATTTTGGTTTTTCAGTAATTAATGATGTTTTATTTAAATTAAATGCACTATATTGTATAAAAGTATTTATAGTTCATTTAATTACTTTGAGTTAATTACATTACCCAGTGCTACCTAGTGGGGTGTTCTTTTTGTAGTTGTGTAATCGATTACTTTAATCGATAATCTCACGAAAACTATCTTTATCATATTTCTCCGCTTCCAGACTTAAGAATCGAGCTGATTTTTGATATTCAAGGATAAAAATATGACAAATTTTTTGATCATATCTCAACTTATTACATTTGGGCCCAACATTTTCCATCTCCTTTATTAAACATCATATTAACAAACTAAAATGGGTAGATTTGTTATTTTTTATGAAAAATTCGTAAAATCCGGATAATCCGGATTGAACCAAAAATCCGTTCTTTAAAATCCGGATTTTAATCCAGAACGGATTTGCATTCCCTTAGGACAGTGATTAACATAGTGTTTTGAGTTTATTGGATGTGAAAATAAAGTACGTTGTAATTAGGTATTGGGGTAAGTAGATAGTTTAATAAGCTGAAATTACTTATTTAGAGTAGATTTGAAAATAATTAGTACGATCTTATTAGGATGGCGGCATTCATAGTTTTAGAATACACATTACTTTGTGAAGAAACATGCTTTTCAAGGTTAAGTTTTGAAAATACGTGCTCGCCCAGATGTGACTATAAATTACAAACGCCGCGATGGTTCGTTCAAACATTGTAATGTTTCCCTTTACGATAAATATCAATGACTGACTGGCAGTCGTAAATTTAATAAAATGTATTGTTCCCGTGTTTACTTTTCTTTGATTGTAGTTGTTTATAGAATATAGGGTTTTTAAAACATATTCGTAGCTGTTTTATGAGTACGGGATTGGTAGCAATAGAATTATTTTGACGAATTAGGTCAATTATTATTATTTTTTTTTTTGATGCTCCGGCTTTCCTCCTCCATAACGTGAGCCTTCGCTACTGAGGGCATATGGGGTCGACTTTTGACGAAATTTAAAAAAAAATGATACCGTTATTATATCCCCGTGTTGTTATATCTTTTTCTGTGTTGTTATATGAATACCATTAAAGTGCAATAGGTATTTCTTATTTATTTCTTTAATTTTTGCATTCTAGTAACTTGTAAATTAGTACAACATAGAAGGTAGGTACGGAAAAATAATTATTCGAGTAACTACCTACCCACGTCATTAACAAAGGTGTGTATCACAGGCCATGGGTAACGATACGTTTTTTTTTTTCTTAATATGTATTGTTACAGTTTGAATAAAAATTATAGATATTGAACTGTTATTATTAGTATTCCGACATCCATCAATTTATATGCACGAGTGTACATCTTCTAAAATCTATTCCGTAAAAATCTCACCGTGAAAACTTAGGTGAAGTGAGCTGATTGACGGGGTCCGCTAGGGCCAATGCCTGCCGGGGCTGCGAATATGGGCCGAAAGGGACATCGTGGCCCCCGGCAACAGGGCAACCGAAGGAACACGGGTGGGTTTTAGTCAGTAAGAGTTTGACACGCCCTCCCGCTCCACCCAGAGCGGGAGAAGTTATTTGATAATTTCCCAACCACAAAAAAAAAGCTGAAGTGAGCTGTCATTCCACTTGATGCTAGGGATTGGCACTATTGTCACCTCACTTCGAGCTCACTTTAAGTTTTAACGGTGAGATTTTTACAGGAATAGATAGACTGACAACTTAATTTGGTCGGGTTATACGCGGAGATTTAGTTTGGAAAAGTAATGAGGGCTCATTTCTCTTAAAATACAATACTTAGGAATCTGAATTTTTGGTCGCTATAACTTCTTTCGGAGCACTAATTTTTGTATAAATTTGGGTTTTTAATAGGGAAATCTTGAAATGAAAATTTATCACGGTGACTACCGCCACCCCACCCAATGGCATGGTATATCTCGTAAACTATTGAAGAACAAATTTTGAATTTTGGGCACTAATTTTTTATGTAGGTTTGAGGAAAGCGACAAGCTCCTCAAACTTGGAATCTACATTTAAAGTCGTGGTCCTGCTGAACGAGCGCACGATCATCGTTGATTTCTCGGTAAATACAAATGTTTCAGTTCTGTTTTTTTACGCAATGAATCACATTTAAGGGTACTAATTATTTTGTATACTTAGAATAGCTGCTGCAAGCCCCCTTTTTCGGCGCTCATGGTGGTCCTGCTGAAGGGAGCGTGACTACCGCCGGACCACCTTCAAAGTCGAAAACTACTAAGGTACCAATTTTGTCGTTCGAGCACTAATTAGTACCAATTGGGTACTAAATATGGAAGCGATTGGCGTTGTTGGTCCTGCGGTAGTCACGGACGTGAATGTTTGATATTTTTTTTACTATGGGCACCATAAAATTAGCCCATGGAGAAAAAGTTATTCAATCCAGAAAAATGTTAGGTTTGATTATGTTAGGTCGGAAGTGGTTCAAATAGCGTCAGCTGATGAAACCTAGTCCATTTAATAGTTCAAGAATATAGGCTATTTTTTTAATATGGGCACCACAATTGACAATTGGAGAAAAAAGTTATTTAATCCAGAAAAATGTTAGGTTAGGTCGGAAGTGGTCCAAATGGCGTTGGCTGATGAAACCTAGTCCATCTACCCCACCCCTAAAAAAGATTTGGGTACGCCCATGGGCGAGTCATTGCCATCAACCGTGCAGAAATTCCTTATGGAAAAACCCAACACGTTCCACTACAATCGAACTAAGGACCTCATGCTCAGCAGTAGCGCTTGCGACCACTAGACTATCGAGGCAGACCATTTACCGTCATAATTACAGTAAATGAATATCCATCCCGTGCGCGGTGCACATCGAACGGGCAGTGGTCGGCCACGCTCTCACGCAGCGTCACGCCACCACTCGGCCACATTTGACAAATCAATCTGCTCATGACCTGATTATGGTGCCATCTATTTCGCTCTATACGTTCACTCAGACTCATTTAAGTTTGAAGAGGGAACGTGTTAGTGTAGTCTCCTCCTCGTCTGATGATTGGTTTGGCGATTTGTGCATGCTTGCTTAGTGCTTAGCACTGGCGTTGGCAGAGACGAAATGTGAATTAAAACGAATTAAGAAAATAAAACAAAAATATCGAACAGCTTCATAAAATAAGTGCTTTATTGATTAAAAATTAGTAGGTATAGGTACATTGTTTGAATAAATCGTAACGTGACTGTTAACAAAATTAGCTCAAATAGTGTCTGTGACATGTACCCATAAACTTATTTACAGATTTTGGGCGAAAATGAACGAAAACAATTAATTAGATCAAATAGTCTTATTAGTTGCAAGCTTTCTAACAACCCACGTCATTCAGTTGCTTCAATTTACTTGTTGTGACGCCGGCGCAGCGACGCCCCGCGACGTCGCAGAGGCGCGTCGCGTCCAACGCGGATACATTTTCATTTCTATCACACACGACTATTGTGCTGCCTCGCACGAGGGCCGAGCTCACCAGCAGAACTTGGCAAAAGTGCCACTCGGTGTGATCTCGCGGTGAACTCGGTTCTCGCCCACGGCGCTCCTACCTTAGTACAATATTCGGTAAACTGCAATTTCTCCATTCCTAAACGACAAGGCGAACGAATAACTCGTATGCACTAAGCAGAATAATAAACTATACATCTATTATAATTATTACTTTTAAACCAATTTCTTTTTATTTACAACCGAGAAACTATAATAATATAAATATTAGAACCTTATACTCTCTGTACAATGTCGTTAATTTTAATAGACTCTTCATTTATCTCTTTATTTGCATATTTTTTTTGTCTGGTCTGACATGTTTCCAGTTTTTACATCGTTGTGAACATTATGAGTGAGCGACACCCACTCGGAAATGATTTCGTATAATATGCATATACACAAGCTTAGTTATCAAATCGAAATAATTGGCCTTTAGTCTATACAGCCCTCTTCGAACTTATTTTGTAATTTATTAATCAAATAATATACAAAGCGTTTGATAATAAGTGTCAATGCTGGCGGAAACTAATCAGATGGAAAGTTAATAACACTAAACACTACCTAAGATTAATTGTTAATAGATTCAAAGCTTTCCGAAGAAAATGTTACGTAGTGTTGTTAACGTTCCATCGCTGAGCTAGCGGTACACACGTACAGTGTGACAACCTTCGAGACTGTCGCGGACGACGGACCACGCTACTGCGACCTGACGGCCACTCACAACATGACACGTAAGATCGTCCGTCTGCTACACGTTGACATTACATTTATTGTTGTGAGCCGTGAGCGGCGCGACCAGTGAGTAGCTGCGCATCGCGACCGCTCACGTCATGTGTAGAACTGACTATATTTACATAACCATTCAAATAACCTTCCTTTATTGATACTGCTGCTAAACACGGAACAGTCGCAGACATATTGTTACAATAAAGTCTACGCATGTTTACATATTGCTCTCGTCGCTGCAACACTTACAATAATTCATAAACCTTCAGGTTCAGTTTTGAACGAAACATTTAATAACAGCAAGGTAACGTTTTCGGCGACTCCACAAAAAAAATCATTTGCGTAAATATAAATAAAATTAGATCTAGACCGGAATAAAGGGAAATGATGAAACACCACTAAAATATATCACTGCAATTCAATAAGTGCTACTAAAATAAGTAAATTCAACTACAACCCGACGGCGCGGTCTGGCGGACGACGCGGCCAATTTGAACGCCTAACAATGTCATGAGCGAACGTGCGAACGAACGAACTGACTGACTCGTCACACTCCTTTAATTTGGCCTCCCCCGCACGAGCCTGCGCAGGACACGACTGACGAGCTATACAGCAAACGGAACTGAACGACACGACTCCAAGTCACGAGCCGCCGTCTAAGCGAGAAACAGGTGTGGACATTAAGGCGAAAGCGTCAGGGTTACCCGCGAAATTCAAATTTTATTACGTTTTATGCAATTTGCCGGTCAGTTTCAGGTTGCATGTTGATCAAAATATGATTTGCGACCGTAATATATATGCACTTACAGAATTATGACCGTAAAAGTCATTAATACGACTCTTAAGTTCATATCGAGGGGTGAAAGGCTATTTGGTTTAAGCGACATCTTGGGCGATATTGAGTTCTATACATATTTGGAATCAGCAATTTTTTCTCCGTCGGATGATGCCGGATTCATTTAAATCTGAGCACTTTTTTGGCGCTTCAAACAACTCTATTTTTGAGTTGTTTCCAAAGTGGCAGTGGAAATTTTAAACTTTAAATGGCTCTCCTGTAAAGTTGCAAAAATGTCGCTTAAACCAAATAGCCTTTCACCCTTCGATATCCTATTGAATGCCTACTTCGTAAAATTATAACATCATTGCTTATTCTAACTCTGCAAATTTCCAAAAATCTAAGAAAATTTGTATTTCGCTACCTTAGCGTTTCCCCCTTAACGTCGGAAATTGACGAAGATTACAGGGAAATGACGTCACTATTAGTATAGGGAATCAAGGAACACGTGTGTCGGCTCGGCGTCGCGGCGGGGCAGCTACTCCTCGTCCGTGTCGGCGTCGCTGGAGAACGAGTGCGTCGGCGCCTGCAGCCGCGGCGGGAACGGGCCGCGCGTCTGTTGCCTGCGGGACGTGACGACTTAGTACTCGCTCAGAGTCGCTCACGGCTTCCCTTGCATAGCCGGTATTTTGAACATTTTAGTTACTTAACAGATTGCTTTCAAAATGGATTTATGAATATCCCAAACCCGAATATGATATCAAAAATGAAAAAAATGTCCGCTATTATGTTATTATCATTGACAGCCCCGACCACAGATATAGATATACCTAGATAACGCAAGAGCAACTACTTCGCGTGCCATTTTCGTGCCCAGCTTACGTACAATAATCGTAAGCTGCCACTTTCGCGCTCAGTCTGCATCGGTGCCACGCTTGTCGGAAGTCAGTAAAAAAATTGAAAATGGTTAATTACGCTGTTATAAATTGTAAAAACTGTGCAAATGCGAGGAGAAAAAATAAAAGAAACGTTTCCTAGTGCTTGTGACGTCATAGTAGGTAGTCAAAAAATGGCACGCTTGGTTTTCATACAGATCGTGATACTGCGTTATCTAGGTCTATCTATATCTGTGGCCCCGACTTTCACGCGAGTATCCTGTAACCAAGTCTTTCGTACTCTGGGGCAGTCGAGTAAAAAGAGATTAAATAACTGAAAAGAGAAAAACACGCATTCTAATCTATATAATTTTAGTATCACAGGCGGGGGATTAACTAATAACCGGAAATATGGTGTAACTTTTGTTTGTTCCCGCCTGCAATACCAAAATTCTATGCTTGTTTGTCTCTTTTCAGTTATTTAATCTCTTTTTACACGACTGCCCCAGAAGGAAGGATGTTTTTCGAGAGTATGTATGTCTATTTCTTTGGCACGCTCTGTAGCCAAAACGGCTTGATGGATTTTAACTTATGAGGTGTCGTTAGATTCGTCTTAATTGTGAGAGTGACATAGGCTATATAATAATTATTTATATATTGCATCTGCAAATACAAAAAAAAGAGGGGCAGGTTTAAAAAAAAAAAACTTCATTATTGGTATGAAATAAAAGCTAGTAATGTATCAATCAAATATATACATAATAATATTAACAAAACTAAAAAACTTAAAATAAAGCAAATTATTTAAAAAAACAAAAAACCCGACTGCAAAAACACTTAACTGAAAAGAGAAAAACAAGAATTTTGGTATTGCAGGCGGGGGACAAACAAAAATTAGACCATAATTTCAGGTTGTTTGTCCCGCCTGCAATATCAAAATTCTATAGATTATAATGCTTGTTTTTCTCTTTTCAGTTAAGTTTCTTTTTCTGTTTTCAGTTGTGTTTTAGCAAGCGGGTTTATTGTTTCTTAATTTATTTTATTTCTAGATTTTTTTATTAATAAATATATATTTGGAATTGACTCATTACAAGCTTTTATTTGATACCAATATTATAGTAATTTATTTAAAAATACATTCCCTTCTTTTTTTTGTATTTGCAGATGCAATATATAAATATTATATAGCCTATGTCACTCCCACAATTAAGACGAATCTAACGACACCTTAATTATACATATGTTAAAATCCATCACGACGTTTAGGCTACAGATAGGGACACGGTATCGAATAGAAAGTATCTATACTGTACTTATGAGTAGCATCGAAAAAAAAAAACGTACTCATAAAAGTATCGAAACTTCAAGGTATCGAGTACTTTTCTTAGGGCCTAATGCGCATAGAGCATAGGTCAATATCAGTCAGTAAATAACGTCAGTTTAGCTTCAGTAGGGCAGGACATGAAAAAACAAATGACAACGGTGAACGAGTGAGTGAATGAGTGATTGATTAGTGTAGTAAATGAATGAAGGAAAGGTTAGGAATTTAACTGTGAACGGAAAGAACAACTTCCAGCAAAGATCGATGTAATGTTTTAGAAGGTTCAGAACGAGTGAACTAGATGGCGTTGCCAGAACCATAAACATAACCCGTAAGGTCGCAAGTTTTAAATGGGTAATTTCTAAGATTACCCATTTAAAACTTAATTTCTTATTCGATACGATACCTGCCAAAAAGTACTCATTGAGTAAAAGTATCGAATGCTAAGTATCAAGTACAAGAGTATCGGTATCGAATGGAAATGTACTCGATACCACAAAGTATCGATACTTTTTTCGTGTCCCTAGCTACAGAGCGTGCCAAAGAAATAGATAGATAGATAGACAGACAGACAGACAGACAGACATACATACATACATACTCTCGAAAAACGCACACCTCCTTCTGGGGCAGTCGGGTAAAAACGTTCACATTCCAGTCTCAATCTGTCAAAAATGTGTGTGAGCCGATTACGACGTTGAAGCACTGTTTTCAAACTAATATAACTACAGTAGTTTGGAGTCGTGAGTGTGTGTGTACGTACGCGAGGCGGCGGTAGTGGTTGAGCCACTCCTCCAACATCTGCGCCTGCAGCAGCGGGCGCGCGTGGAGGGTCTGCCGCGCCGCCCTGTGTGTGAGTGTGTGTGTACGTACGCGAGGCGGCGGTAGTGGTTGAGCCACTCCTCCAACATCTGCGCCTGCAGCAGCGGGCGCGCGTGGAGGGTCTGCCGCGCCGCCCTGTGTGTGAGTGTGTGTGTACGTACGCGAGGCGGCGGTAGTGGTTGAGCCACTCCTCCAACATCTGCGCCTGCAGCAGCGGGCGCGCGTGGAGGGTCTGCCGCGCCGCCCTGTGTGTGAGTGTGTGTGTACGTACGCGAGGCGGCGGTAGTGGTTGAGCCACTCCTCCAACATCTGCGCCTGCAGCAGCGGGCGCGCGTGGAGGGTCTGCCGCGCCGCCCTGTGTGTGAGTGTGTGTGTACGTACGCGAGGCGGCGGTAGTGGTTGAGCCACTCCTCCAACATCTGCGCCTGCAGCAGCGGGCGCGCGTGGAGGGTCTGCCGCGCCGCCCTGTGTGTGAGTGTGTGTGTACGTACGCGAGGCGGCGGTAGTGGTTGAGCCACTCCTCCAACATCTGCGCCTGCAGCAGCGGGCGCGCGTGGAGGGTCTGCCGCGCCGCCCTGTGTGTGAGTGTGTGTGTACGTACGCGAGGCGGCGGTAGTGGTTGAGCCACTCCTCCAACATCTGCGCCTGCAGCAGCGGGCGCGCGTGGAGGGTCTGCCGCGCCGCCCTGTGTGTGAGTGTGTGTGTACGTACGCGAGGCGGCGGTAGTGGTTGAGCCACTCCTCCAACATCTGCGCCTGCAGCAGCGGGCGCGCGTGGAGGGTCTGCCGCGCCGCCCTGTGTGTGAGTGTGTGTGTACGTACGCGAGGCGGCGGTAGTGGTTGAGCCACTCCTCCAACATCTGCGCCTGCAGCAGCGGGCGCGCGTGGAGGGTCTGCCGCGCCGCCCTGTGTGTGAGTGTGTGTGTACGTACGCGAGGCGGCGGTAGTGGTTGAGCCACTCCTCCAACATCTGCGCCTGCAGCAGCGGGCGCGCGTGGAGGGTCTGCCGCGCCGCCCTGTGTGTGAGTGTGTGTGTACGTACGCGAGGCGGCGGTAGTGGTTGAGCCACTCCTCCAACATCTGCGCCTGCAGCAGCGGGCGCGCGTGGAGGGTCTGCCGCGCCGCCCTGTGTGTGAGTGTGTGTGTACGTACGCGAGGCGGCGGTAGTGGTTGAGCCACTCCTCCAACATCTGCGCCTGCAGCAGCGGGCGCGCGTGGAGGGTCTGCCGCGCCGCCCTGTGTGTGAGTGTGTGTGTACGTACGCGAGGCGGCGGTAGTGGTTGAGCCACTCCTCCAACATCTGCGCCTGCAGCAGCGGGCGCGCGTGGAGGGTCTGCCGCGCCGCCCTGTGTGTGAGTGTGTGTGTACGTACGCGAGGCGGCGGTAGTGGTTGAGCCACTCCTCCAACATCTGCGCCTGCAGCAGCGGGCGCGCGTGGAGGGTCTGCCGCGCCGCCCTGTGTGTGAGTGTGTGTGTACGTACGCGAGGCGGCGGTAGTGGTTGAGCCACTCCTCCAACATCTGCGCCTGCAGCAGCGGGCGCGCGTGGAGGGTCTGCCGCGCCGCCAACACGCCGCCGCCCGTCTCGCACGCCGACACCCAGCGCCGCACCACGCCCTCCTCGTCCGACATCTGCAACAACACAGCACCATTACAATACACGCACACCGATACACAGGACAGGGCTGTTACCTACGCGTGCGCGTGTAATATATACATATTACAAATATTATTATAGTACCTGTTCGTGTCTGTCTGTGACCGAGTTGTTCTTCTAAACTACGCAACGGATTTTGATGCCATGTTCACCATAATTTAGAAAATGTATTCTGTACTAGTTGCGCCCCGCGGTTTCATTTGACAGGACTAAACTAAAATTTATCTTTTATCCTTTTCTTAATGAAATAGAAAGAAAAAGATGCACTGAACTTAAATTTAGTTTAGTTTGTGCACAAGGGAATCAGCATCATTGTGTCTCAAGACCGAATCGCTCATTGAGCGAAAAAACCAGTAACCAAAACGCATTCAAGTAATAGAGAAATGCCACGACACGTTCAGAGTGTTTTACGAGGGTCAATCAAAAAGTTCTTGGAAGTGCATATATATAAAACCTTTTTGGGAGAAGTTCGATATTCAAATTAAAGAGTGTCAATCACACAACATTTATGCAAACTATCACTCGTTTTGCTCAGTTCGTACGTAATAAATTGTTTTGTGCAACGAGTTGCGCAAAAACCCATAAGTGAGCTACGTGCGGTTATAAAATATCTGTTTGAAAAAAATGTCTACGAAGGAAATTTTTTCGGACATTCAGCAGACATTAGGGGCAGTGGCGTGCCTAGGGGTCAAAATTAGGGCAAGCCGACAGACATTTTACGAAAAAAAAAATCTGCCAAGTGAGGGATTGACTTATTTTCATTTATGTTGTTCATGGTACAACATTATTATAATTTTGGTTAGAAAACCTTTCAAATGCGAAAAGGTCTACATATTATTTCAGGCACGTAATTGTCATAAGCGCCATCTATCGCCACGAATGCGCGTAATTACACCGCTTAGCCGAACCTTTTTACCATAATTCATATTCGCTTGTCTCATGCAAAATTTTTCAATCAAAAGCCACTAGATGGCTCCCATAGTATCGATTTGTTGTTCTATTGCCAAATGCATAATTTTATGAGTTTAAAATTTAATGTCGATTGAAAATTTTAACATGAGATATTACCTACCTAAACAAAATTTTATAATTTATCATAATCATAATGACAATAGCCAACTCTAATCTTTATTTCAAAACACCTATGAAGAATCTCTTCGATACGAACATTATTGTTTTGTGATCTCAATGAGATGTAATAACATAATAGGATGGTTTATTTTTCAGTGGTTTTCCAAAACTACATTGCCATAAAAACAACACTAGTCATATGCTTTCATGGCACCAGCTAGCTACTAGTACCTACCTAAGTACATAAGTTTGTGTAATAGACAATCGAATGCCTATTTCAATCTATTCTTCGACTGACAAAAATACATGTTTTTTTTTCCGAGAAATGGGTACAATAATTTGAGGTTGGTTACGGTGAAGTAAAGAGTTACTAATTGTCAGAAAAATCAATATAAATACCTTTACGAACACAGTTTCCGAATTCCCATTTTCATGATAAAATTACCTTTCCGAGTAACAATTTCACACACTTTAGTCCTTCACAAGGAACATGCGTTTTCGAATTAATTTTAATGATAAGGAACTTTTTAATCACTTCAAAACAAAGATAATAATCACAGCAAAAACGAATCACGATTCACAACACTTAAATTCACAGAAAATGAAAAAAATATCAAAGCAAAAAAAAAATGCGCCAATAGCCGCTCAAAACAAATTTGAACTAATTTGATTTGGTTTAAATTGTATCATTCTATAGAAAATCACGCAGTGCGCAGCGTCTTGCGCAGCGTCTTGCAACGCTATAGGTGCCTTGCTCCTATTATACAAAATCAAATACACGATTCGTTCCATTCATAAAAAATCAAAAGCCGGGCTTAAAAATTAGAACATTTTGCGAAATGAGTACATACTAATGGTACCAACAACGTTAACAATTTCTATGCGAAAGATGAGAGGTATGAAGCCTCATAAGAAGCCCCCTTGTGTGAGCGAGAAAGCAATGCAATGTACCACAGAATTGACGTTTTCATTCATCGATGCGATCTCGCGTCCTGCTTAGCGCTATAGTGTTAGAGTGAGATCGCAACTGCGGCATCCGAGATAGTTTGGCAACGTGCGTGATGAAAACGGCGCGGAATTTAAATATCATTCTTTGAGTACGTAAACCTGGCATCGTAGCTTCTAAAGCGCGCGGCTGATACGGTGCAGCGCGGAGTTTAATGATATTATTCTTATCAATTCTTGCGACATGAATGAATGACTTGGTTGCTTTACAAGTTTACGGGTGTAGTTTTTTTTTTTTTTTTGGTGGGCTCATCTTAGAATGCAAGCCGGGCTTTTCGGCTTGTATGAAAGGAACGCCACTGATTAGGGGATGATGCTGTACCCTATTCTACGGTTGCGTACTGGGTGGCTGAATTTAAAAGAGGTAGATCAAGCTGTAAAGATGACCCGCGTTCTGGGCGGCCTTCAACCTCCGTTACGGAAGAAAATGTCAAAAAGGTTGAGAATCTGGTTTTGGAAGACAGAAGAATAACTATAAAACATATAGCTGAGATCCTAAAGATATCATTTGGTACCGTTCAATCCATTTTAATTGATTCACTGGGGTTCAAAAAAGTGTCGGCAAGATGGGTGCCACGAATGTTAACCGACGAAAACAAAAAGCGACGATTGGAAATTTCTAAGCGTAATCTCGAAATGTTCCAGCGTGATTCGGATAATTTTTGCCGTCGCCTTGTCACCATGGATGAAACGTGGGTTCACCTTTTCGATCCTGAAACTAAGAGACAAAGCATGTCTTGGAAACGACCATCCTCTCCATCCATTAAGAAATTTCGAGTTGCTCCTACCGCTGGCAAAGTTATGGCCTCAGTGTTCTGGGATAGTGAAGGAATCCTTTTTATTGATTACATGCCAAGAGGCCAGACGATTACTGGACCCTATTATGCAAATTTAATCCCGAAAGTGCGTGAAGCGATTAAAGAAAAACGTCATGGAAAACTGTCGTTGGGCGTGTTGTTTCTTCATGATAACGCTCCTGCTCATCGATCGGAAGTTGCGCTCAACGCAATCCGCTGTGCTGGCTTCAATCTCCTTGACCACCCACCATATTCTCCGGACTTAGCCCCAAGTGATTTTCACTTATTCCCAAAATTAAAAGAGGAAATTCGTGGAACAAAATTTCACGATAATGACGCGGTTAGGGCTGCCGTATAGGAGTTTTTCGAGTCAAGAAAAAATTTTTTTTTCACAATGAATAAGAAAGTTAGAAACGCGTTATTCTAAATGCATTGCATTGGAGGGAGATTATGTAGAAAAATAAAATATTTTTGTTTAAATCTTTGCATTTTTTTATATTGATTCCAAGAATTTTTTGATTCACCCTCGTAGATGCAACCACAACACGACGGATAGTTTTTATGAAACTTGTCGACGCTTATACTGCATTGACGTGACGTATGATCGAGAAACAGGGGTTTCATGACGTCATCCGTTGACTTTATTTCAAGTCCTTGGCGCTCAGAGCACGTTATATTCAATTCTGATTGAGGATGTCTATCTATGGTCTTTCTTTCTTTTATTTTTGTCTATCCCGTGTTTTTTCTTACCTTTTTGATGAATAACCGTTTTTATTATTATTATGTCTCTTGACAATTCTCGGGACCCTGGGGTCCCGGGCCTTCGGAAGGCGTACAAGAGGCCGAAACAAACTCGTAGAGGCCGTAAGACGTTTTTAATTAATTAAATGATGCACCAACCGACGATTATCTCTGTTCGCACTATGCAAGAGCACCCAAGGACAACCATAGCTAAGTTCATATTTTACTGACCTCAAATTGTTTTGGATAGTAGTATTTATAAATATTTCTACGGGCGAAATCAAACAGTGGTAACTTTCGCGTCACATCACTGGCCGACTTTATTTATAGTCCTTGACGTTCTGGGGACATTCAAAATGTTAGGAGCTTTTGTTTTTTCCGATTTTAAAACAATTAAAGGCTTCTTTTGTGTGGAAAACTAAAAAACAGAGTGTTAGACAGTGTTTTATTAAATAATAACAGGAAACAAAGCCTTTAAATAACGTACATTTATTTTCATAAGATAGTTAAAAATGAAGAGCTTCTAATGAAGACGTGGCGCCGAGGGCACGAAAATCTGGAACTTTTATACATGTCCGTGGCAGTGAAAAGGTTAAAGTTATTTTTCACTTTGTAGTTTGGAAGTCGGTTGTGTTTTTTGTAAAAAAGATTTTTTTTCTTTTGTATAGATTATTTACTATTTTGTGAATGTGAGAACGCTGTAGGCTTAGTGGACTGTAGACCAGTTGACCATTTTCTATTTGTTAAGTACTTGGTACTTGTTGAAAGACCTACACTGTCCTCCCATACCTATTAACAGTTATTTGAAAATATTGTAAAAGCCAATTATTTTTAACAGAGTAGGTAACCGTGGAGTTTCTTGCCGGCTCTTCTCCATAGGAAACGACCAATTGGAACCATACACCTAGCTTCTGAAGTTTCATAAGTGCCCATTTAGGTTTATATGAAATAAAATATTTTGCCTAGTGCTTAAATTTGTTGGTTCATAAATCGGGTATTACAATATAATTTACATTAGGTACGCAACACAAAACTAAAAATGTACACAGAACTGAATACCTACAGATTTAGAGTAGGCTAGATACCGCATATTCAATAGATAGTATGAAAACAGAATCGTTTCAATCGCTATTCGCTAAGCGTCATTGAGCTAACAGATTTCGTCAGGAGTGGACGTGCGTTTCTATAAATATTTTTATTTGTTGATGGTTGGTAGTAAATATTCTGTAAAATTGAATAATATCATAATCTCAGAATTACTTTAAATTAGTAGATAATACATGTCATCATAGATTTATTCACTTACTTCTCCATTAGTTGTCATACTAAGAACAAGAACTGTAGGATATGCTGTTTCACATAATTGTCTGCACTTTTTGGCTACTACAAAATCAACATTTTTAAAATGCTGTACATTTTAAAAATGATGATTGAGCAAATTGTACTATATTTTGAAGGAAACCATTATATTTTACCCGTCTCGCTTCAATCCGTTTTCCTTTATAAACGGGATCACGCGGAAAACTGAAATATGAAATTCAAATTCAAAATACATACTTATATTCCAAAATCGCATTATTTATTCTAAAAGTCCAAAATGCAATTCTCATAACTTCGTCAATTTGTCAATATCGATTTTCGATTAATCAAATCAATTCAAAAGTAACAAGTAGTACATCACTAGTATCACCATTTCACAGAATAAATGATAAAAGCGTCTGTATCACGAAACTTATACTGTTTCTGTCGTTTGCTTTACATTGCGTATAAACAAAGCGCTCAACGATGGTCCCTCAAACCAATGCCAGCAATGTGAAATGAATAGTGTGAAGTAGAAATTTATCTTAAAGTTTCCACAATCTAAGAAACCCGAGTTGACGTTTCTCATTACACATGCCGCAATAACTTTGTATGAACATCAACGTAATAAATCTAAAAATCTAATTCATAATCCCAATTAATTACTATGTTATTCACTATAACAATGAGTATCATTCCTAAGCACCAAGTTATACTTTACTAGCTTTCGCCCGCATGGATGTCGGAAAATATCCCACGGGAACGTACTACCGGGATTCAGAGTATCCTGTGTCCTAACCTAGGCCATGGCCTATCCTATGCCTTTCATCTAAATCCGTTCCCGGCATCTTCGTCGACTTGTCTCGATAATATATTTAGTGATTGTGATGCCAAAAATAAATTAGTTTTAAGTGACTTAACGTCTGACCACTGTGGTTTATTAGCTAGCTTCCCTATGCCATTACGTAAAAAGCCACATAAAATAGAATGCAGGCCTTATACAGCTAGTCGTTGCAACAAGTTTAAAAATAATATAGCTCATAGAATTACACCATTATAGTAGAACACGAGAATCCTAATGAAATCTATGGAGCCCTTTTTGATGTTGTGCAAAAAGAGTACCAATCTACTTTCAAGACCAAAACTATTAACATTAATGGCACCTCCGTTGGCTTTAACCAATGGGCTACTCCTAGTATTTATAAAAGTAGAGCAACACTATACGAGTTATATGGTTTGAAAAAATACAGGTTTGATACTCCTTTCTTAGAGTATGTCAAAAATTATTCAAAATCCCCGCTCAAGCCCCGGTGTCAAACAATGTTTGATACCCGGCAACCGAACACCGACACCGGGATTTTGCTCTTTTTCTAATATAAAATAATGTCTAATGTCCTCTGTGGCTTTTTTATTCTATGGTCGGATAGATATGCTAGTCAACAAAACCATTTAATTGTAAATACCTGGAACGCAATATTTAAAAAAAATATTGAAAGTGACGTTCAGGGGCGAAAAAATGTCAGTCTACGAATCGCTCCGGGCTTGAAGGTTATTACCGTAATATTTCGTTTTTATTGTGGTTTTTGTATGTAAATCGACGGGAAGTGGTGTTATTTTCATTTTTAAGTAAATATTACGTCGTTGTAGATCATATTTGCAATAAATAACATCATGTTATACCTATTTTGACCCAAACAAAAAGTGTAAACAAACATGTGAATGAAAAAGTGACCGTGCTGTGATTTTGTGGTATTTTGGTGTGTTATCGTTGGTATTTGATGGGTAAGTCACCTTTTTTAGTAAAAATATTAGATTTCTAATAATTTTAGACTGTTTTTCGCCTAAATAAGGCAAAAAAAAAATTTTTTGTAACGAAGAAAGTTACGTAAGCACTAGAAATTCTAGGTCTTAAAAATTCTAGATTTTTAGTATTTTTATTTTCAACGTTTGTCTCTAAAAACGCTTTTGTTAGATAACATAACTATCTTATATGTTATGTTATATATTTTTTACAACAAACTCCCCATTGACATTCGAAACTTACCCATTAAACGATTTAAAATCTGTATTAAAACAAAACTTTGTAAAAAAGGGTACTATACAATTTCAGATTATTTAGAAGATAAAAAAGCTTGGGATTGAACTGCTCGCTCTGCTAAGCCTTGTGATAAAATCATAAAACTAGACATTTTAATTATGTAAAATCAACATATACCAGTTTTATAAACATATTGACATTGTTGAAAATTATATTAAAAATGACATGATTACTTTGTAAAGTATTATATTATTTTAACTATTGTGAATGTGAGGACTATGTGGATATTATTTTATTTCTCTGCTAGTTTTAGTGACGGTCTGGCAGTTTGAGTAGTTTATGCGGCCTACCCAAATGTCCTTTCTTTGGTATTGTTCGTCGAGTTGAGCTCCACGATTACTGACAAATGCTTGCACTGACTGGACAGGTCCACTCAAATCTGTGTGGTTCTTTCCTCAAAAGACCTTTTCAGACACTTATCTACATGGTCCTCATATGGCCTGACCAAGATTATGTCTGGACTTTAAAAGAGACTGCGACCTCTGAGTTTGTTTCGGCCTTTCTTCTCAGAGTAGTCAGATAGGAAACGCCGAACTCATCTAGCTTATTTTTAATATTTTTTTATATGACGTGTAAAAGTGATTTTGATATCCTATTTACAGAATAAACAATTTCATTTCATTTCATCCATAATGTACCCTGCAAAATTTCGTGTGAATTGGTTAGCTAGTTTTATCAGAAATCGTTAAATTAGTGGACAATAGACTCGCCAACAAAAACGCGTAATTAATCTTAGTGAACGTTTCTCACGAAAGCTGTAAATATTTATGTTAGGTCCCTTATCTATTCGAGAACCGAAAATAACTGACGATAACATTCAACATCTTCTCAGAAACTTGAGTATTTTGTTTATCTGAAGGTGAGTCATAAATCTTTTGCGTCGTGGGTGGTCGCGGGGCTTGACAGAAATGACTCATCTGTCAAAAAATGCCTGAGAGGACAAACAAACTTCTTCATGATGAAAAATATGGTTTTACAAAAGGTCGTTCGACCACAGATGCGGGTGTTGCTCTGCTGAAACACATATTTAACGCATGGGAGAACTCGCAAAATGCTATTGGAGTTTTCTGTGATCTCTCCAAAGCCTTTGATTGCGTGCACCATGACACACTTTTGCGTAAACTACGTCATTAAGGTGTCCAAAACGAAGCTCTTAAAGTAATAAATTCTTATTTACATAATAGGGTCCAATGTGTAGATGTTAATGGTGTGAAATCTTCCGGACTACCAGTTCAGTTAGGTGTACCTCAAGGCTCAATACTGGGTTCATTCTTATTCTTAGTGTATATAAATGACTTGCCTTTTTATTTAAAGGATATCTGTAACGTTGTTTGCAGATGATACCTCTCTTATTTTTAAAGTAGACAGGAATAGACAAGATTTTGACGACGTAAACAGTGCACTCTCAATGGTTACGGATTGGTTTACGACCAATAACCTAGTTCTCAATGCCAAGAAAACGAAATGTGTAAAGTTCGCTCTACCAAATGTTAGAAATCTAGGACCCAGCATCGTCTTAGATAAAGAGGTGCTTGAAACTGTGAACTCGGCAGTTTTTCTGGGCATAACAGTAGATGCCAAACTTCAGTGGGGCCCACATATATCAAGCCTAGCGGGAAGGCTCAGTTCGGCCCCCTATGCTGTCAGGAAAGTAAGACAATACACTGACGTTAATACAGCTCGGTTAGTCTATTTTAGTTATTTCCATAGCGTTATGTCCTATGGTATTCTGCTGTGGGGCAAAGCCGCTGACATTCAAAATATATTTGTCCTTCAAAAACGAGCTGTTCGAGCAAAAGAGATTTTTTTAAAGATGTTGGTAGTCTCACGGTGGCATCACAATTCATTTTCGCCAACATCTTATATATTAGGCAAAATATACACTTATACACTAAAAACAGTGATATTCACAATGTTAACACTAGAAATAAGGACAAACTACGCTCCCTTTCACCGGCTTCATAAGGTTCATAACTCATTTGTTGGGCTTGGTATAACCTTTTATAACAAGCTACCCTCTTCTTTGCTAGATTTGCCTTTTAATGCGTTTAAAAATAAAGTAAAATCCAACCTTTGTTCAAAGGCATACTATTGTATCAACGACTACTTAAATGATAAGAATAGTTGGTCGCTCTGATTAACTCGAGACAATGTTTATGTTCTTTCTCCAGAATTAGCTTACCTACTGACATTTTATATGAGTTTATATAATTGTTTATATTATTTGAATTTATGAGTAAATATTTTTAATTTATTTTTTGCTATTCCATTTATTTTTATTTTATTTTATTGTTGACATAATCTACTCATTACAATGTTTTTGTTATGAGTTGTATTGCAATTTGTGGTTAGCTAGTGACCTCGACAATTGATCATATTATTTTTTGCCTGAGCAACCGGCAGCAAGTTCGCCATGCTCCCTTAGATGTCAATGCTTGCGGTAGCGTCGGGAGTCGGGTTGCCTCCTTCCCTCAACTATGGCGAGATCTTTGCTATGATCTTTGCGTTATGCCCGTGAACGGGTGCTGCTTGTGGTGACTGGTCGTCTTGCTGATCATAGTTTTGTTATTGTTACTAGTAATTAACTGTTCATTTATTTTAGCTCGATGGTCCTAGTTTATCATTTATAACTTCCAATTACAACTTTATGTAAGCGGGCACATCCTTTATGCCTGGAGGCTTTTATTTAGATATTTAGTTCTGTTTACGTTTAGTTTTTTTTTTTTAATTCTTCTTGAGTATAGTTCTCGATGTTTTTGGTTGGTATATTGGCGTGTGCTAGCTGACATATGGCCAGTAATTTATAATTAAAATAATGTTTTGTGTTGCATAATAATTTTGCATACTATTGTATAGAATCATTTTATTTTTCTAACTTGAACAGACAGCTGTGCTGCTGGGGAGTTTGTTGCGCCACTTCTTCTTCCCAGCTAAAGGCACTAGGAAGTGGTGAAGAGTGGGCGTTTTTGGGAGACTGTCTTATGTAATTTTGACGTTCGAAAAGTGCTGATTCTCAGCCTAGTAAAAATGAAAAATTGAAACCCTTAAAGAACGACTTCGTGGTCTATCAAGACCCTTTCTTAGGAACGCGTGGAGGCATTAAGTTGAAATAGATATCAAAAACTTAGATCTACGGTCTTATATGATTCTAATGCATTTCTTAAAATACTTATTATTCATTTTACTATTACTATCACCATTGATTTGTAAAACTTACTCTTGCCGCCATTGAACACATAATACCTACATGTTAGAAGGGTTAGTTTTTTAATTTAATTGTAAAAACTTTTGACCGAGTGGGCGATTTTAATGAAATAAAGACTGAATGTTGATTCAAGATACGGACTATGACTATATTTCCAATCCCTTTAATCTTTTGAAAAAAAGACAACAAAAAAAAAACAATATTACATAATGAGAATTTTAAAATCATCCCCTATTTTACCCTCTTGAGGGATAATTTTTGAAAAACGCAGAAATACGTAATTATTTATTTGTTATCAAAAGCATAAATTTAATTTTCATAGCCCTATCTTAAGAAATGATAGGTTTCCCATACAAACTTTCATCCCCTTAGGGTTATTTTTGAGACAAAAAGTACCTTATGTCCTTCTCCGAGATGCTATCTATCTCCTTGCCAAATTTTATCGAAATCTGTATAGTGGTTTAGACGTGAAATGGTAGCATACAGACAGACAGAGTTACTTTCGAATTTATAATATTAGGATGGATAGTATAATAGTATGGATCTAGTATTAAGTGTGGATGAATTCATGATTGACTGCTTAGCCATAAAAGTATAGCGGGATGATAATCATTTAAAAGTTTAAATCTGTAACTATCTGCTACATTCGTTCCTTATTCAGCCCAGTGAAGTATTGGAATAATTCAACTGTTGTATAGATAGTGGTACGAGTATATTGTGTTCATTTAAATAATAGTAAGTACCTCATTAAAAAGTTTTTTCATCATACAAAGGTATATTTAATTTATTTAATAGAGATAGAGAGAGAAAGAGCGGGGGGGGGGGAAGGGAGAGAGAGAGAGTCAAAATCCATTTCTTTATGTCAGCAATGTGAGAAGTTAATAACACTTGGATTGGATGTCCGCAACAAATTTAGTAGGTATTAAATATACCAACACCTATGTCGTAACACGGGCTCTGCGGAATCTTGTTGGGAAAACATTGTTCTCACAAGATCATGATACCGATGTCTTCCCCACATCCTCTGAACCTGTGTTATGCAAATAAATTATTTGATTTGATTTGAAAACTAGCTAAAGCCGTAATGATCAAATATACAGATACAAGAATTGCGTTCATTACAAAAAAAGGGACCCTCAAAAATGTATTCGCCATATATACTCCACATTGATTAATTTTAAAAAGCAGTAGGTGTTATGAACCTACTGATTTTTTAAATATGTATTAATTGTTGGTACTATAATTTCTTTTTTTTTACTTTTATATGTATATAGTTGTTATTATTAAAATTAAACTTTTCTATGCATCAGCAGTTTTATTTCTGGGTTCAAGCAAAATTCCAAATCATTATTTTCCATGTCGATAAAATAAAAAAAAACTATGGTATGGACTTCTCTTTCCGGACTCGAAGAAAACAATAGCTATTGTTCTTTTTCGTAGAAGCTACCGCATCCCCCGCCAAAAGTGACAGACTCTTTTCTTCAGAATATTGCGTTTATGGCTTCTCCAGTGATATATACTCTAAGTCGGTAGTTCGATGGTCGTAGTTTATCATTTATAACTTCCAATTACAGCTTTATGATGTAAGCTGTAATTGGCAGTGAAAATTCTTCCACTGCCCTGTATGTATATTAGAGATATCAGCATTTTTACAAAGACACACATGCATTATTTTAAGCAACATACCGAGGTTATACCAAGACAGAAAAGGGCTAGGTTTCGCAACCTCTTATATCATCCACCTAGTCATAAAGATATTTACAAGAAAAATGTGTTCAATATGTGTATTTTAATTTATAATACCCTACCAGACGAATTTAAAGTGCTGCAGGGTAATGTTTTTAAATCAAAATTGTCAGAGTGGTTACGCAAAAAGTGTTTCTACAGCATAAAAGAATTTTTAGAACATAAAAATATTTGTTGAGTATTAGTTGGTGAATTTGTTGTATATTAAAGGACATTTGTATGTAATAATAATGTGATAATAATTTAATGTAATAATAATGTACTATTAACGTAATCTGCACAATAATTGTGACATTTTAATATTTATAATTTGCACGCTTGCTCGCAGGCAGAATACAATGACTTTAAGGCTGTAAGATCTTCCCTTGTAAACTGTGTATTTTCTTGCAAATAAACAATTTGTCAGTCTCAGGACGTTGCTCCACTGAGCAGCGAGGACGCCGCCGCCGGACTGTGTCAGTCTCAGGACGTTGCTCCACTGAGCAGCGAGGACGCCGCCGCCGGACTGTGTCAGTCTCAGGACGTTGCTCCACTGAGCAGCGAGGACGCCGCCGCCGGACTGTGTCAGTCTCAGGACGTTGCTCCACTGAGCAGCGAGGACGCCGCCGCCGGACTGTGTCAGTCTCAGGACGTTGCTCCACTGAGCAGCGAGGACGCCGCCGCCGGACTGTGTCAGTCTCAGGACGTTGCTCCACTGAGCAGCGAGGACGCCGCCGCCGGACTGTGTCAGTCTCAGGACGTTGCTCCACTGAGCAGCGAGGACGCCGCCGCCGGACTGTGTCAGTCTCAGGACGTTGCTCCACTGAGCAGCGAGGACGCCGCCGCCGGACTGTGTCAGTCTCAGGACGTTGCTCCACTGAGCAGCGAGGACGCCGCCGCCGGACTGTGTCAGTATCAGGACGTTGCTCCACTGAGCAGCGAGGACGCCGCCGCCGGACTGTGTCAGTCTCAGGACGTTGCTCCACTGAGCAGCGAGGACGCCGCCGCCGGACTGTGTCAGTCTCAGGACGTTGCTCCACTGAGCAGCGAGGACGCCGCCGCCGGACTGTGTCAGTCTCAGGACGTTGCTCCACTGAGCAGCGAGGACGCCGCCGCCGGACTGTGTCAGTCTCAGGACGTTGCTCCACTGAGCAGCGAGGACGCCGCCGCCGGACTGTGTCAGTCTCAGGACGTTGCTCCACTGAGCAGCGAGGACGCCGCCGCCGGACTGTGTCAGTCTCAGGACGTTGCTCCACTGAGCAGCGAGGACGCCGCCGCCGGACTGTGTCAGTCTCAGGACGTTGCTCCACTGAGCAGCGAGGACGCCGCCGCCGGACTGTGTCAGTCTCAGGACGTTGCTCCACTGAGCAGCGAGGACGCCGCCGCCGGACTGTGTCAGTCTCAGGACGTTGCTCCACTGAGCAGCGAGGACGCCGCCGCCGGACTGTGTCAGTCTCAGGACGTTGCTCCACTGAGCAGCGAGGACGCCGCCGCCGGACTGTGTCAGTCTCAGGACGTTGCTCCACTGAGCAGCGAGGACGCCGCCGCCGGACTGTGTCAGTCTCAGGACGTTGCTCCACTGAGCAGCGAGGACGCCGCCGCCGGACTGTGTCAGTCTCAGGACGTTGCTCCACTGAGCAGCGAGGACGCCGCCGCCGGACTGTGTCAGTCTCAGGACGTTGCTCCACTGAGCAGCGAGGACGCCGCCGCCGGACTGTGTCAGTCTCAGGACGTTGCTCCACTGAGCAGCGAGGACGCCGCCGCCGGACTGTGTCAGTCTCAGGACGTTGCTCCACTGAGCAGCGAGGACGCCGCCGCCGGACTGTGTCAGTCTCAGGACGTTGCTCCACTGAGCAGCGAGGACGCCGCCGCCGGACTGTGTCAGTCTCAGGACGTTGCTCCACTGAGCAGCGAGGACGCCGCCGCCGGACTGTGTCAGTCTCAGGACGTTGCTCCACTGAGCAGCGAGGACGCCGCCGCCGGACTGTGTCAGTCTCAGGACGTTGCTCCACTGAGCAGCGAGGACGCCGCCGCCGGACTGTGTCAGTCTCAGGACGTTGCTCCACTGAGCAGCGAGGACGCCGCCGCCGGACTGTGTCAGTCTCAGGACGTTGCTCCACTGAGCAGCGAGGACGCCGCCGCCGGACTGTGTCAGTCTCAGGACGTTGCTCCACTGAGCAGCGAGGACGCCGCCGCCGGACTGTGTCAGTCTCAGGACGTTGCTCCACTGAGCAGCGAGGACGCCGCCGCCGGACTGTGTCAGTCTCAGGACGTTGCTCCACTGAGCAGCGAGGACGCCGCCGCCGGACTGTGTCAGTCTCAGGACGTTGCTCCACTGAGCAGCGAGGACGCCGCCGCCGGACTGTGTCAGTCTCAGGACGTTGCTCCACTGAGCAGCGAGGACGCCGCCGCCGGACTGTGTCAGTCTCAGGACGTTGCTCCACTGAGCAGCGAGGACGCCGCCGCCGGACTGTGTCAGTCTCAGGACGTTGCTCCACTGAGCAGCGAGGACGCCGCCGCCGGACTGTGTCAGTCTCAGGACGTTGCTCCACTGAGCAGCGAGGACGCCGCCGCCGGACTGTGTCAGTCTCAGGACGTTGCTCCACTGAGCAGCGAGGACGCCGCCGCCGGACTGTGTCAGTCTCAGGACGTTGCTCCACTGAGCAGCGAGGACGCCGCCGCCGGACTGTGTCAGTCTCAGGACGTTGCTCCACTGAGCAGCGAGGACGCCGCCGCCGGACTGTGTCAGTCTCAGGACGTTGCTCCACTGAGCAGCGAGGACGCCGCCGCCGGACTGTGTCAGTCTCAGGACGTTGCTCCACTGAGCAGCGAGGACGCCGCCGCCGGACTGTGTCAGTCTCAGGACGTTGCTCCACTGAGCAGCGAGGACGCCGCCGCCGGACTGTGTCAGTCTCAGGACGTTGCTCCACTGAGCAGCGAGGACGCCGCCGCCGGACTGTGTCAGTCTCAGGACGTTGCTCCACTGAGCAGCGAGGACGCCGCCGCCGGACTGTGTCAGTCTCAGGACGTTGCTCCACTGAGCAGCGAGGACGCCGCCGCCGGACTGTGTCAGTCTCAGGACGTTGCTCCACTGAGCAGCGAGGACGCCGCCGCCGGACTGTGTCAGTCTCAGGACGTTGCTCCACTGAGCAGCGAGGACGCCGCCGCCGGACTGTGTCAGTCTCAGGACGTTGCTCCACTGAGCAGCGAGGACGCCGCCGCCGGACTGTGTCAGTCTCAGGACGTTGCTCCACTGAGCAGCGAGGACGCCGCCGCCGGACTGTGTCAGTCTCAGGACGTTGCTCCACTGAGCAGCGAGGACGCCGCCGCCGGACTGTGTCAGTCTCAGGACGTTGCTCCACTGAGCAGCGAGGACGCCGCCGCCGGACTGTGTCAGTCTCAGGACGTTGCTCCACTGAGCAGCGAGGACGCCGCCGCCGGACTGTGTCAGTCTCAGGACGTTGCTCCACTGAGCAGCGAGGACGCCGCCGCCGGACTGTGTCAGTCTCAGGACGTTGCTCCAACTGTGCGCCGAGTTAGTGCTGAACACGACGCTCGCGGCGCTGCGTCTTTATATATGAAGACGCGTAAGAGCCGTGGACCGAAATACGAAAGGCGCACGACCTTTCTGATTGGTCTGTAGCGGTTACACCGCCACATACGAATTACGCATCATAGCTTCGATCAACAATACTAACTAGATATCGGGTCGGCGCGAAAAAAACGTCTCGGCAAATAACAGCTCACTTGAAAGTTGAGCCTCTATTTTGTTTAGTTCGCTTGATACACAGCCAATATAACCAAGTTTCACTGTGCCGCAATGTGTATTCAATACTTGTAAAAATTAAGCCCGAAAAAGCAATTTAACGGCTGGAGTTTCTTACTTTCGGTAAGTACATCTATTCTATGTTACATTTTAAGCTTTAAACTAACGAATAATATCAAATTTTGAACAAAATTACCAATTTTAAACCACCGCTACAAATGTTTGGCCAAGGTTGGCCAATACACACGCAAAATTTTGTGTAACGGAACAGTAGATGTACGGAGTAGATTTGTATTGTATTTTTTTTTTAAGTGAAATCTTCTTTAGGCGCGTTGGACATTTTTGAGATGCGAAAAACAATTGAACTCGCGACACTGTTACCGTTACCAACACCTCATTAAAAGTGTAAACATGTTCTCCCATACATTCCAACTGCAAATGTAAGTTTGTACGCACAATATTGAGAGATTTACCATATTATTGTTTTAAGACTATAGGCTTCTTAAAGGTTTTCCTGTAATCTATGAGTAAAAAGCCATACTATATATATTTTTTTTAATTTTAGGTCCTGTAGTTTCGGAGATGGGGGGTCAATTTTCATCGAATTTCTTAAATATCTTTTAAAGTATTTATTTTAAATTTAAATAAAAAACATTTTTAAGATCCTCACAACAAGCCCTTTCATTTGATATGTCACACGATACAGTTTTTTTTCTTATTTGCCCCGAAAGTGACCCCCATATTCAAAATTCTATTATTTACGTTACACGTCCGTGTTTGGGTCACAGAAATACATGTGTGTACCAAATTTCAACTCAATCGATCCATTAGATTTGGAGCAAATTGGCTGTGACAGACGGACAGACAGACACACGAGTAATTCTATAAGGGTTCCGTTTTTTCTTTTTGAGGTACGGAACCCTAAAAACAACAGGCATACTTACATTTTGTGTACAACACATAAAACAACAGTTAAAGTAAATAAACATATTATACACAAAAATATAACGCTAATAAAGTAATAAGTATGTATACTAACAAACATAGATGCCCAAAACATAAAAAAAAAACTAACCAACTAAACTTTCACGTTCATTTTATAAATTATTTTAGTGTTCAATGCGACTCCATGGTACCTCCTGTAGTAAAATTGGAAGAAGCAAAGACAAAACGATATAACTCGCAAGGCAATAACTGGAAAAAGTACTTTATTTGTTGCGGCTTAAGGTTGATTTCACACTAAATGTTATTTTAAGTAACAGGAATAATAATATTGCTTTGCTCGTTTTTGTGACGAGTGATCGTAAGTATAACATAATATTTTGATGATTTGTGACTTTATTACTAGGTGCCATGGTTGTAATTAGGTTCAACTTAAAACTGTTTTAAAACTTTTATCTCAGTTCGTTAGTAAACAATTGAAGATGTATAAGTATATATTCACGAAGACAGTATTTAGCTTTGATTTTGTACGTGACCCGTTATCTAGTTGGTATTGTTGATCGAAGCATCATAGACATGACGCCAGACACAACAACCGTCTGGGTCGGAGGATCCTCCCTTTTCTATGGTGGATGAGTGAACTTTACACCCTGTTCCTCATACCACTAAAGGTCCATTATAATTTGGGTATAGCGCGTGTTAGATTGCTCTTATTTATAGTAAAATAACTTGTTTGTTGATATTGTAAAGCACTGAATTTTAGTAAATAATAGAGACAATGTCAGCTGTCACAATGACAGGTGGCATTGACTTATGGTTACGTTCCATTTCAACATTATTTTATTCATTCCATTCTCACTGTGAATTAACAAGAGTTCTAAATTAAATACATGTAATTATTACTTCCTAAATTCATATCTTCACAAAAAGATAATTTATGTTAATAGTTGAGTCAAGTCATAAAAGTCGCAATAAAAATATTGTGACTTGAAAGACTAGTTTCCGAACGAATGTTATGATTTGTGGTTTTGGTTAATCAAAACAAATGTTTAATTACTTTATCATTACAAATAGATAACGTGATAATTAATAATATGTTACTTTAATATCTCTTAGATTTTACATTGCAATTTCTATGTACCAAGTCGTTTCTAAAAAATTCTCGGAACTTTCCAATGATGTTAAGATTCTATCAACTTTACATAAAGATTAGAATTACTTACTTATTAAATTTCTAAATTATGTTAATATGTTTTAAAACAGTTCCACCATAAAAGATTTGTTTATTATTACTCGTGTAAGAAATTATTCAGCCAAAACTGTACGACGCTTTGTGATTGGTCGAAAGTGGCGGGAAATGTGGAGATTTGTGTAGACTATAAAAAGGCATGTATCGGTCAGCTCGGCAGGCTAGCCGTCATAGGCAAATCCAATTGAGGGTCCCATATTTATGGGACAATGTATGGCCACCGCGGGCGAAGGGCGAAGCCCTGACCCCGCTCGCCACGCCCCCTTGCGGGGGCGTCGCGACATCTTCACATTGCTCGGCAGACTCTTTATGCTAGCTGTCGAACGGTAAACACCCTCTGGTGTCTGCCGTAATATTAAGCTGCTAAAGTGATCCCCTGCCACAAGGAGATAGTACACTGCAAAGTGGAAACTCTGGCTGGTAAGCCATAGAGAGTTAGTACGCTGTAACGCGGAAGCTCTGGCCAAATCATCCAAGGACCTACTGTCCGACGTGCTGACTCGAACCAGGGTTTACCTTCGCCATTCTAAGTTGCCTGAAATCTCCCGCCACTGCTGTTGAAAAATAAATGCTGTTTACCTTGTGAAGTTGTGAGGCGGAAGCTCTGCACAAATTAAATACAGATGAGTATTAACTTTTTCTAAAACCACATTTCTTATCCATTCTATGTAACTTTTGTGTAAAAGGTAACGGGTATCCTACCCTTGCTACTAAGTACTGATCTAATAATTATATCTAAAGTAGGTATAAAACGTGTAGGTACCTATAAAAAAAATAGAATACTTAATGTTTATGGTTCTATTAGGTTCCATCTTATTTAAATGTGTTTCCAAAATGTAACTTGTGTGATTTTGTTACTAAATATATGAAAGGTAAAACTATATGAGGTTTTTATTGAATATACCCTATTAAGTACTAGATTTCCTTGAGTTAGTTGAAAGTAGGTTCAATTCCTATTTTCAATATTGAATAGGTACTGATTAATTAAAAGATGCCATTCGTAATAGGTTTCATTTTCTTTTACGCGCATACGACTATGTACAAAAGTTAATATGTTATATATTCTTATGAAATAAAGAAATATGTATGGTATCATTATCACTAGTTTCATTCCATTTCCAAGATTGTACAAAGTTTCCCTAAAGGGTTATAGAAATTGATATGTATATCAAATTTCAACTCAATCGGTTTATTAAATTCGGAGCAAATTGGCTGTGATAGACAGACAGATACATGAGTGATTTTATAAGGGTTTCGTTTTTTAAAGTGAAACTTTTATTACATCGTCTCAAATTTGTTCGTCTGTGTGTTGCATGTTGCGAGATGGTCGGCCGCGGAGTAGGGACAAAGTGAAAGGCGCTTGTCAGAGCAGCCAAGGCTAATATGGCGGCGCCTATAGTTCGCTTAAAAGTTTCACTTTTACCGTGGTTTCATAAAACCACACAATCCTTTTTTTTTTTCGTTTGAGGTACGGAACTCTAAAAAATTTATAGGTACTTATATTTAATAAAATATTTAGGAAGAGCTTTCAATTCTTCTCCAAATACATTAAGGTTTGGTTGTGTCTGCGGACTTTTCGTTCGGTACTGGGTCTCTATATTGGACGGTATTTTTCTTTCTCGTCATGGGTGTCGAATATCAAAAGAGTCATAACGCGAATGTTTTGAAAATGCTACAACACGTTGTGGTCGGTTTTCGGGTGCTCGAGGAGCGGTGTCGGTCTTTCAGCTTAACATATCGGCGGCGGGCGTTACCTCGTCCTGCGTGAGGAAGTGCACGGGCAGCAGCTTGCCGTCCAGGTCGGTGAGCGGCAGGAAGGCGCAGTCGGCGCGCGCGTCGCGCACGATGTAGGCCGGCTGCAGCGCCACCAGCGCCGAGAAGTGGCCGCGCGTGTAGGCCAGCGCCAGCGGCGACTTGCTGCAGCCGTCGGGCTCGCACAGCAGCGGCAGGTAGAGGCCGCGGAAGCGCGCGTAGCCGAGCGCCTCGCCGCGGAACGAGTTCACCACGTCCACGCCGTACACCAGCAGCGGGCGCCGCAGCACGTGCGCCAGCGCGAACACGTGCAGCTGGTGCAGCGCCGCGCCCGGCCGCGCCGCCGCCGCCACCAGGCGCGCCCACTCGGCGCGCAGCTGCGGCTCCTCGGGCGCGTACTGCAGGCGCGCCGCCTGCGCGCGCTCCCACGCGGCCCAGCGCGCGTACAGCCCGCGCGCGGCGTGCGCGAGCGCGTCGCCGAGCGCGGCGCGCAGCGTGTTGTGTCGGTCGAACACGCCGTAGGCCGCCTGGCACAGCGCGTCGGGCAGACAGTCGCCCGCCGAGCGGTTCCACAGCGCGTACAGCCGCGACCCTGCACGTCCGACATATTATATTTTGTTAACTACCGGCTACTCGTCGACAGGCTTCCGTCGTCCGCCCGTACCTATTGACGGTGTCATTTGAAAACATTGTAATAGAATAGCCAATTCCATTAAAAAAAAACCATCGGTCACGTGACATCGGTCGCGTATCAGAGTGCAACACCCCACTGCTTCCAGACCACAATTTAAATTGTAAATACTTTATAAAATTATAAATCAGACATAAAACAATTTTTTAACCATTACAATACACGGCAAATCCAAAAAATTAATATCTTCATCAAATATTTTTTGTCATGGAACATGTAAGCGTGGACACCAGCACCCTCGATATGCACCGTGACATACTTAGTCTCATGTTTAGTAAATTCAATCCAAATAAATAAAATAATGTATGAAATTACACATAATTAGATGAAATACTTTTATAGAGGATTCATATCATGGGTGTAAATAAAATCTTGTATGCAACTGTACATAATTACGAGTAACATTCATATGATACTATTACCACACTTGGCTCCGCCTCGTGTAATAAACCCACATTCGTGTTTTAATAATTGTTAACTATTATGTATGTAAAACTGTTAAAAAACTCGCAGATTTGAGAATAAAAGTATTGAAGATTTGAAGTCACTCGAGCTAGCCGCCATGGCACAATGCCACGTTTTGACAATCAACACTAAATTACGTTATAAAAATAAAATAAAACTGTTCAGTAATTATGTTTATATTTCGCTGAAATATTCATATTTTGAGGTAAATACACCACAAGGAACATTGCCAATTAAATTGTGATAGTCGCACACTCACCCAAGCGAACGGTAAGCTCCAGACTCCAGTTGATGAGCGGCGGGTCGGCCTCCAGCGTCTGCTGCGCGTCGCGGTCCAGCAGCTCGGAGAACAGCTGCTCCTGGATGGGCGCGGGGAGCTCCTCGATCTCTGGAGCACAATTACAGCTTTACGAGCAGCACGCACTTTATTATCGAATTTCGAATATGACGTCATATTTTTCCTGTCAGCATGTTTGACAACATTGGAGTGCCAAAAGATTTAAATCGTTCGATTCGACCGACCGCGTCAAAAGATGGTCACGTGTCTGTTTCGAAGACTAGACATTTGGATAATATTAACTAGCTTACTCATACTGAAACTCATACTTATCGTTCCATGCAGGATGTGTAAGCTCACTCTTCACAGTATTGACACTTTTTCGCGCTATTTAAGAACGGTGAGGGCAAATCTAACGATTTAAATGTTTGTAGCGAAGTGTCGCTAGATAGAGTGCGGTGGTGCACTAGCGTGTGTGTGTTACCGGCGGGCAGGTAGAAGGTGCAGAACTCGTTGATGTACCGGCACGGGAAGCTGCCCTTCTTGTAGCGCACGCAGCTCGCGATGTGCCGCCGGATCGCCGACGCTAGGTCCGGCGCTGGAACACACGACATTATCATCTTGGTGTTGTTAATAGCTAGTGGCGCAATTCCCGCAGGAATCGTACATTTTTCCGGCACATAAGTGGTCTATATCATTCCCCAAATATAGTATCTGTATGCAAAAAAATCCGGCCAAGTGCGTGTCGGACCACACACAATGAAGGGTTCCGTAGTTTGGATGAATTTATCTCAAGAACAAACTTAACATTATAGTTGAAAAACATGGTCGCCCATACATTCCAACAGCAAATGTAAGTTTGTCGACTATTACTCGTTAACTTGTACAGCCTACTTAGCTGTGATAGATTTAACTTGTTATATATACTACTAAAAACAACCATTTTGCTGGAAAGGGGGGACACTGACTCTAACAAAAATGAGCACTATTTAATATTACGCAAAATGACAGAGCAGTGGTGGCCCAGAGGTAACGACCCGGACATGTTGTAGGTCGTGGGTGGTACTTTGTGTAAATATTTTCATCACTACTGCTCTCAAAACGGTGAATAAAAACATCGTGAGGAAACCAGCATGTCCTAGAAGCAAAAAAACGAAGGCATAGTGACATCCACCAACCCGCATGGGTTCGCGTGGTATATTACAGCCCACTCGCTCTCGAAGAGAGGAGGTCTGTGTTCCAGCAGTGGGAAAATTAAAGGCTGATTATATTACGCAAACGGATCCCTGAATCGAAAAATGGTTTTTACAGACCCGCAATATTTTTGAACAGCCTATCCAACAATACCCTACACCAGGGATTAGAAGAGAAAACAAAATATCATCCCCACCTTACGTGCAAGGGATGACATTTATGATTTTATTTTACCACTTTGTTGGCGTCATTAATACACAGGGTGTCCCTGGAAGTATGGATCAAATCGAATAAGGGCATGGACAAGGTCATTTCCAAACTTTTTAACTCTGAGAATGTTAGTGCAATTTATTACGGTTCAAAAGTTATGATATGCCCAATTTTTGTTTTTTTTTTTTTCAATCACTTCGCTTAGCGCTCAAAGAAAAAAACTGTCAGGGCTATACTTTTTTTTCAGGATGTTGTAGAAGAGTGGGCCTTACCGAGTTACTGACCGACTCTTTAACAATTTAACAGTGCCTGTAAATGGTTTAATTGAAATAAATGCTTTGTTATTACCGAAAGTTTTTTTTTTTTAATTTAAACCATATCACAGTAGTGTTCGCGCGATCTACAAAATGAGTCCACGGGAGTCCCTTAGAAATAAATTCAAAGAAATTGATATACTGACTCAGCCTTCTCTTTATATCTTAGAAAGTATTTTGTATGTTCGCAAAAACCTAGGACTTTTCAAAATAAGAAGCGATTTCCATAATAACACGTAGTAAGCATGAAATTGTGATACCCAAATTTAGATTAACTAAAACTAGTAAGTCATTTCTTATAAACGGTATCCGTTGCCGGGGGCCGCGATGTCCCTATCGGTTTTCTTCGAACCCCCGGCAGGCATTGGCCCTAGCGGCCCCCGTCAATTCTGCTGACATCACTTTGAGGCGCGCGTGGAACACAACGCGCCGTCGACCCGGGCTTGGTCCTTATCGGACGGCGAGCTACCCATTGCTCACCGTCCGCAAGCCCGCGCCTACGGTGGCCGGAAATCAGCTCGCGATTCCCGCCCCGGGCGTCTCCTCCTGCGGCGGTTAGGGGCGTGAGGGCGCGAAATTTGCCTCTCCCTCACGCGTTCCGCCTCCTCCTTCGCGAGCATTACCGCTTCGCAGAAGGAGGTGACGGCCTGCCATTTCCTCTCGCTCCGTACCATGGCCTGAACCAGGGCCGGACGCGAGAGATCACCGCCGCCGATCGCCTCCACGAGGACACGGCGTTGCTCCGCCCAAGCCGGGCAGACCTCCACCGTATGCTCCACCGTGTCCTCAGGCCGATCCACACAGTGACGACACCCGGGCGTTTCCTCCCGCTTTATCCTGAACAGGTACCTCCCGAAACAGCCGTGTCCGGTGAGGAACTGCGTCAGGCGGAAGGTGAGGACGCCGTGGCGCCTCTCTAGCCACTCCTCAAAGAGGGGTCTTATCGCCGCAATTGTGGCGTGCCCAGCGTTGGGTTGCGACAATCGCACTCTCCATTCCGCCATGAGATCCCGCCGGAGCTCTGTCCGCTGTGCCGCGACTTGTCAAAGACACGCGGTTACAGAAACAGAACTAAGCGATGGAAAGTTCAAAACACACATCAAATGTGTCCTTTTCAAAAAGCATATTATAAAATTAAAGACTACGTTGAAGACAAGGAAGTTTGGCAATAATTCCTTCTGCACATGTGGCTTCCCTGGTACCTCATTAACGGCATAACAATGTAAATATCTATTAACTGCTCCCAAATTACGATGTTTTTTTTTTTTTACTTTTTTTACATACTTCATTGACATAATCTTTTCAGATAATTAATTGATTCAGGCGTGACCTTGCGAAAATCCATTTTAAAATACAATAGACGTGGATATATTTAGTAACTTGTTCCGCTTAGCTATTTCTAAAGAGCCATAAAAAACTCCTGTAAGAAATCGACACGTGTTTCACCTCTCAACGAGGCATCCTCAGGATGACGATGGACTTGTTGCGAATTCGTGGTAACACTCCGTGTCGATTTCTTACAGGAGTTTTTTTATGGCTCTTTAGAAATAGCTAAGCGGAACAAGTTACTAAATATATCCACGTCTATTGTATTTTATAATCTTTTCAGTATTTGACATTATATACCTACAATTTTCTATATATATTTTTTTTAATCAAATTATATTTGTTACAGCTGTAGTGGCAATCATGTCATTTGGTTTAAATAGGTTCTTATTTTTATTATTTTGTTTATCTTTTATATAGATTCTTTTCTTTTCTTTTAGATTTTGTGAATGTGAGAACGTTGTAGGCTGTAAGCTTGTGTACCATTTTTTATTTTACTAAGTACCTGGTACTTGTTGATAGGCCTACACTGTCCTCCCATACCTATTAACACTATAATTTGAAAACATTGTAGAAACAATTTATTTTTAAAAGAGTAACCGTGGAGTTTCTTGCTGGCTCTTCTCCATAGGAAGCGACCAATTCGAACCGTGCACCTAGATTCTGACGTTTCATAAGTGCCCTCGTAGGTTTATGTGAAATAAAATATTTTGATTTTGATACAAAAAATGCCTAGGGACTGAAATTAAATCAAGAAAACTGAAAAAAAATAATAAAAGACTTGGGCAAGTTTTTCTAGTACGTGGTCAACTTTCGCTAGTATAACTTTTTCCATGAAAATCGCTCGAAAATTGACTAAAATGTTTGTCAGACCGAAGCCTCTGCAGTAAATGTTTTTTCTTATTGAACACATGTTTTCTAGCTACGAAAAAGTATTACCACAGGAAAGGTCCACTCTTCCACAAAGTCCGGTTTTTTTTTTTTTTTTGATATCCCCGATTGTTTTTATTAAATGGTTTTTTTTTAGCACTATGCGAATAGATTGAAAAAAAAAAAATAGGTCATAACTTGTGAACCGTAAAAAATCGCAGCAAGATTTTCAGGGTTAAAAAGTTTGGAAATTACCTTGTCCACGCCCTTATTCGATTTGATCCATACTTCCAGGGACAACCTGTATATAACCATGCCAAATTACAGATTTCTAGTACTAAGACTCTCTGCGCTAAACCGCGGACGGACATGGCGAAACTATAAGGGTTTCTTGTTCACTACGGTACCCTAAAAATGATGTAGATCCAGTCGATCTGTTGCTCTGTCGCTATGCGATACTTTTGTTATTGGACGGACTCGTTTAGCGGTCTGATTCTGTGGAGAGGGCGCAGGATCCAAAGAGGATCATCAAAGTGTAGAGTGGGCACCACCAGCAGGCCACGCCGCCACATTCGCCTGACCAACTTTGTTCCTACCTCAGTACACTATTCACTTTCAGTATTCGATACACCCACATTTCGCCACCATACAGGATGACCCATCGCATAACCGTCACCTACGCATTCTGTGCATCGAACTGAGTATCATTGAGTAGTCATAATTGCTGGGAACCGACTTTAATTTAATCACAATAACGGGAAGAATGCGTAACTCTCGGCTTCGTTCAGTGACTTTTTACAACCGTTATTTATGTTTAGGTCCCATATAGTAAAGCGCTGAACCAGATTGACTTTCTAGAAAGAAAGAAAACTTGTTTATTCTGCACAAACAAAACGCACATTTAAAAACACTAGACAAAATACACACAAAACAAAAACCTCGTACGCCTTCTATAGATAGTGCAATCCACGAAAACGCGCCCCACTCCGCTCCGTGCCGTACTAGAGTTCAGCTTACAGTACAGTAATCGCGGAGTGGGGCGCGTCGTCGTGGATTGCACAATCTATACAGGGAAATTCCATATGGAAAACAAGTCCAGTGACATTTAGCTCAAACCTAGAAATCGAACCCAGGCGGTTGCTCAGCAGCTGCACTTACGACCCTCAGAGCAACGCACCAGGTAGTACAGTTCAAGTCATTTACAGGTAATACTTATTACAGGCTGGATTTTCGAGAGGGGGCAGCAAGGGCAGGTACCTTAACCGTTGTTGCTACAGGAAAACATTCTAGGGAGACTGGCCTTCACTTTTTGGGAAATTGCGAACTGCATTCACAAATTTCGGAAAAGTGGTACAGTCAGCTAGAAAACTCTTACTGCCAAAATGGTAATAATAATTTAGTATGGCAGGCAAATAAATATTCACCAATGTATGAAGGAGATCTCTTGAGGCCGGGCCCGCCGCCTGATATCCGCGACAGAAGTGTCGACAGAATCTCTTGTCGCTGAAACCTGAAACACAACACATGTTATTGAACTTGCGTCAACACTGGCTCAATCAAGTGGATGATACGAATTGAAATGTCAGGTATAGTCAGGGTTATTAATTGTTAAGTCAATGGAACTTCGTCAATTCGCCGTGTAAAGGTGCATCCACACCGAAGTTGATTTTTGTGGAGCAACGTTCACAAGAGTACCTGGGCATCAACGGATAACAAAACGTTACTGGAACGTTGTTTAACACGGCTTGCGGTCGGAGTAAACTGGTAGAAATCATCACGTAACGAAAACGCGTTATGCCCCCTCAATGCGACTTTTTATACTCATAATAATCAGGGTTGAAAAAAAGCAGTATTTTTTTATTAAACAAACCGTTTAAAATGTTTTAAACAAGAGTTTTTTTGTTCTTTTTCTTTGAGCGATTTATCAAATTTATTATACACACAAATCGATCGGACCTAATATAATTAATTTCTAAACTATTTTAAAATGTACCTTTTTTTTTGGGTGAGAAATTATCAAATAACTTCTCCCACTCTGGGTGGAGCGGGAGGGCGTGTCAGACTCTTACTGACTAAAACCCACCCGTGTTCCTTCGGTTGCCCTGTTGCCGGGGGCCGCGATGTCCCTATCGGTTTTCTTCGAACCCCCGGCAGGCATTGGCCCTAGCGGACCCCGTCAATTCTGCTGACATCACTTTGAAGCGCGCGTGGAACACAACGCGCCGTCGACCCGGGCTTGGTCCTTATCGGACGGCGAGCTACCCATTGCTCACCGTACGCAAGCTCGCGCCTACGGTGGCCGGAAATCGGCTCGCGATTTCCGCCCCGGGCGTCTCCTCCTGCGGCGGCTAGGGGCCTGAGGGCGCGAAGTTTGCCTCTCCCTCACGCGTTCCGCCTCCTCCTTCACGAGCATTACCGCTTCGCAGGAGGTGACGGCCTGACATTTCCTCTCGCTCCGTACCATGGCCTGAACCTGATTTATTTGCGGCTAAGTCTGTTCATCATTCAATTCAATTCAACATATTTTATGTCTAATAAACCTACAAGGGCACTCATGAAACGTCAGAATCTAGGTGCACGGTTCCAATTGGTCGCTTCCTATGGAGAAGAGCCGGCAAGAAACTCCACGGTTACTCTTTTAAAAATAAATGGTTTCTACAATGTTTTCAAATTACAGTGTTAATAGGTATGAGAGGACAGTGTAGGCCTACCAACACGTAACAGGTACTTAGTAAAATAGAAAATGGTCCACAAGTCTACAGCCTACAACGTTCTCAGTTACAAAATCTAAAAGAAAAGAATCTATATATAAAAGATAAACAAAATGATAGAAATAAGGACCTATTTAAGCCAAATGAAAAGTAAGTTAGAGTTTCTTTCGTACCAAAAGTATGGAAAAAGATTTTTGCGATTTCTTTCTTTTTAGTACTCAAACTTCAGATGGTCTCATAGTTTTTCGGTTTCGGTCCTTATATCAAGATTGATTGGCATCCAATAAAGTTTTTGTGAAAACTGCCCATTTTCTTGCTGACTGTACACTTTTTACAAAATCCGTGAATGCAGATCAATATGTCTCAAAAAGTTAAGGACAGTAAAGTACATGCGAGCACCCGGCTAGTACTGTAGACAGGGCCGGATTTAGGGGGGGGCAACGAGGAGTATACGGTACCTGATGGCGAGGTGCACGAGCGTGTGGCCGGCGTCGAAGGCGGAGGCGCGGTTGAGTAGCGCCACCTCGGCGGCCGTGAGCGCGCGCGCCGGGTCGCCGCCCGACGACAGGTAGGGGTCCACGAGGAGTATACGGTACCTGATGGCGAGGTGCACGAGCGTGTGGCCGGCGTCGAAGGCGGAGGCGCGGTTGAGTAGCGCCACCTCGGCGGCCGTGAGCGCGCGCGCCGGGTCGCCGCCCGACGACAGGTAGGGGTCCACGAGGAGTATACGGTACCTGATGGCGAGGTGCACGAGCGTGTGGCCGGCGTCGAAGGCGGAGGCGCGGTTGAGTAGCGCCACCTCGGCGGCCGTGAGCGCGCGCGCCGGGTCGCCGCCCGACGACAGGTAGGGGTCCACGAGGAGTATACGGTACCTGATGGCGAGGTGCACGAGCGTGTGGCCGGCGTCGAAGGCGGAGGCGCGGTTGAGTAGCGCCACCTCGGCGGCCGTGAGCGCGCGCGCCGGGTCGCCGCCCGACGACAGGTAGGGGTCCACGAGGAGTATACGGTACCTGATGGCGAGGTGCACGAGCGTGTGGCCGGCGTCGAAGGCGGAGGCGCGGTTGAGTAGCGCCACCTCGGCGGCCGTGAGCGCGCGCGCCGGGTCGCCGCCCGACGACAGGTAGGGGTCCACGAGGAGTATACGGTACCTGATGGCGAGGTGCACGAGCGTGTGGCCGGCGTCGAAGGCGGAGGCGCGGTTGAGTAGCGCCACCTCGGCGGCCGTGAGCGCGCGCGCCGGGTCGCCGCCCGACGACAGGTAGGGGTCCACGAGGAGTATACGGTACCTGATGGCGAGGTGCACGAGCGTGTGGCCGGCGTCGAAGGCGGAGGCGCGGTTGAGTAGCGCCACCTCGGCGGCCGTGAGCGCGCGCGCCGGGTCGCCGCCCGACGACAGGTAGGGGTCCACGAGGAGTATACGGTACCTGATGGCGAGGTGCACGAGCGTGTGGCCGGCGTCGAAGGCGGAGGCGCGGTTGAGTAGCGCCACCTCGGCGGCCGTGAGCGCGCGCGCCGGGTCGCCGCCCGACGACAGGTAGGGGTCCACGAGGAGTATACGGTACCTGATGGCGAGGTGCACGAGCGTGTGGCCGGCGTCGAAGGCGGAGGCGCGGTTGAGTAGCGCCACCTCGGCGGCCGTGAGCGCGCGCGCCGGGTCGCCGCCCGACGACAGGTAGGGGTCCACGAGGAGTATACGGTACCTGATGGCGAGGTGCACGAGCGTGTGGCCGGCGTCGAAGGCGGAGGCGCGGTTGAGTAGCGCCACCTCGGCGGCCGTGAGCGCGCGCGCCGGGTCGCCGCCCGACGACAGGTAGGGGTCCACGAGGAGTATACGGTACCTGATGGCGAGGTGCACGAGCGTGTGGCCGGCGTCGAAGGCGGAGGCGCGGTTGAGTAGCGCCACCTCGGCGGCCGTGAGCGCGCGCGCCGGGTCGCCGCCCGACGACAGGTAGGGGTCCACGAGGAGTATACGGTACCTGATGGCGAGGTGCACGAGCGTGTGGCCGGCGTCGAAGGCGGAGGCGCGGTTGAGTAGCGCCACCTCGGCGGCCGTGAGCGCGCGCGCCGGGTCGCCGCCCGACGACAGGTAGGGGTCCACGAGGAGTATACGGTACCTGATGGCGAGGTGCACGAGCGTGTGGCCGGCGTCGAAGGCGGAGGCGCGGTTGAGTAGCGCCACCTCGGCGGCCGTGAGCGCGCGCGCCGGGTCGCCGCCCGACGACAGGTAGGGGTCCACGAGGAGTATACGGTACCTGATGGCGAGGTGCACGAGCGTGTGGCCGGCGTCGAAGGCGGAGGCGCGGTTGAGTAGCGCCACCTCGGCGGCCGTGAGCGCGCGCGCCGGGTCGCCGCCCGACGACAGGTAGGGGTCCACGAGGAGTATACGGTACCTGATGGCGAGGTGCACGAGCGTGTGGCCGGCGTCGAAGGCGGAGGCGCGGTTGAGTAGCGCCACCTCGGCGGCCGTGAGCGCGCGCGCCGGGTCGCCGCCCGACGACAGGTAGGGGTCCACGAGGAGTATACGGTACCTGATGGCGAGGTGCACGAGCGTGTGGCCGGCGTCGAAGGCGGAGGCGCGGTTGAGTAGCGCCACCTCGGCGGCCGTGAGCGCGCGCGCCGGGTCGCCGCCCGACGACAGGTAGGGGTCCACGAGGAGTATACGGTACCTGATGGCGAGGTGCACGAGCGTGTGGCCGGCGTCGAAGGCGGAGGCGCGGTTGAGTAGCGCCACCTCGGCGGCCGTGAGCGCGCGCGCCGGGTCGCCGCCCGACGACAGGTAGGGGTCCACGAGGAGTATACGGTACCTGATGGCGAGGTGCACGAGCGTGTGGCCGGCGTCGAAGGCGGAGGCGCGGTTGAGTAGCGCCACCTCGGCGGCCGTGAGCGCGCGCGCCGGGTCGCCGCCCGACGACAGGTAGGGGTCCACGAGGAGTATACGGTACCTGATGGCGAGGTGCACGAGCGTGTGGCCGGCGTCGAAGGCGGAGGCGCGGTTGAGTAGCGCCACCTCGGCGGCCGTGAGCGCGCGCGCCGGGTCGCCGCCCGACGACAGGTAGGGGTCCACGAGGAGTATACGGTACCTGATGGCGAGGTGCACGAGCGTGTGGCCGGCGTCGAAGGCGGAGGCGCGGTTGAGTAGCGCCACCTCGGCGGCCGTGAGCGCGCGCGCCGGGTCGCCGCCCGACGACAGGTAGGGGTCCACGAGGAGTATACGGTACCTGATGGCGAGGTGCACGAGCGTGTGGCCGGCGTCGAAGGCGGAGGCGCGGTTGAGTAGCGCCACCTCGGCGGCCGTGAGCGCGCGCGCCGGGTCGCCGCCCGACGACAGGTAGGGGTCCACGAGGAGTATACGGTACCTGATGGCGAGGTGCACGAGCGTGTGGCCGGCGTCGAAGGCGGAGGCGCGGTTGAGTAGCGCCACCTCGGCGGCCGTGAGCGCGCGCGCCGGGTCGCCGCCCGACGACAGGTAGGGGTCCACGAGGAGTATACGGTACCTGATGGCGAGGTGCACGAGCGTGTGGCCGGCGTCGAAGGCGGAGGCGCGGTTGAGTAGCGCCACCTCGGCGGCCGTGAGCGCGCGCGCCGGGTCGCCGCCCGACGACAGGTAGGGGTCCACGAGGAGTATACGGTACCTGATGGCGAGGTGCACGAGCGTGTGGCCGGCGTCGAAGGCGGAGGCGCGGTTGAGTAGCGCCACCTCGGCGGCCGTGAGCGCGCGCGCCGGGTCGCCGCCCGACGACAGGTAGGGGTCCACGAGGAGTATACGGTACCTGATGGCGAGGTGCACGAGCGTGTGGCCGGCGTCGAAGGCGGAGGCGCGGTTGAGTAGCGCCACCTCGGCGGCCGTGAGCGCGCGCGCCGGGTCGCCGCCCGACGACAGGTAGGGGTCCACGAGGAGTATACGGTACCTGATGGCGAGGTGCACGAGCGTGTGGCCGGCGTCGAAGGCGGAGGCGCGGTTGAGTAGCGCCACCTCGGCGGCCGTGAGCGCGCGCGCCGGGTCGCCGCCCGACGACAGGTAGGGGTCCACGAGGAGTATACGGTACCTGATGGCGAGGTGCACGAGCGTGTGGCCGGCGTCGAAGGCGGAGGCGCGGTTGAGTAGCGCCACCTCGGCGGCCGTGAGCGCGCGCGCCGGGTCGCCGCCCGACGACAGGTAGGGGTCCACGAGGAGTATACGGTACCTGATGGCGAGGTGCACGAGCGTGTGGCCGGCGTCGAAGGCGGAGGCGCGGTTGAGTAGCGCCACCTCGGCGGCCGTGAGCGCGCGCGCCGGGTCGCCGCCCGACGACAGGTAGGGGTCCACGAGGAGTATACGGTACCTGATGGCGAGGTGCACGAGCGTGTGGCCGGCGTCGAAGGCGGAGGCGCGGTTGAGTAGCGCCACCTCGGCGGCCGTGAGCGCGCGCGCCGGGTCGCCGCCCGACGACAGGTAGGGGTCCACGAGGAGTATACGGTACCTGATGGCGAGGTGCACGAGCGTGTGGCCGGCGTCGAAGGCGGAGGCGCGGTTGAGTAGCGCCACCTCGGCGGCCGTGAGCGCGCGCGCCGGGTCGCCGCCCGACGACAGGTAGGGGTCCACGAGGAGTATACGGTACCTGATGGCGAGGTGCACGAGCGTGTGGCCGGCGTCGAAGGCGGAGGCGCGGTTGAGTAGCGCCACCTCGGCGGCCGTGAGCGCGCGCGCCGGGTCGCCGCCCGACGACAGGTAGGGGTCCACGAGGAGTATACGGTACCTGATGGCGAGGTGCACGAGCGTGTGGCCGGCGTCGAAGGCGGAGGCGCGGTTGAGTAGCGCCACCTCGGCGGCCGTGAGCGCGCGCGCCGGGTCGCCGCCCGACGACAGGTAGGGGTCCACGAGGAGTATACGGTACCTGATGGCGAGGTGCACGAGCGTGTGGCCGGCGTCGAAGGCGGAGGCGCGGTTGAGTAGCGCCACCTCGGCGGCCGTGAGCGCGCGCGCCGGGTCGCCGCCCGACGACAGGTAGGGGTCCACGAGGAGTATACGGTACCTGATGGCGAGGTGCACGAGCGTGTGGCCGGCGTCGAAGGCGGAGGCGCGGTTGAGTAGCGCCACCTCGGCGGCCGTGAGCGCGCGCGCCGGGTCGCCGCCCGACGACAGGTAGGGGTCCACGAGGAGTATACGGTACCTGATGGCGAGGTGCACGAGCGTGTGGCCGGCGTCGAAGGCGGAGGCGCGGTTGAGTAGCGCCACCTCGGCGGCCGTGAGCGCGCGCGCCGGGTCGCCGCCCGACGACAGGTAGGGGTCCACGAGGAGTATACGGTACCTGATGGCGAGGTGCACGAGCGTGTGGCCGGCGTCGAAGGCGGAGGCGCGGTTGAGTAGCGCCACCTCGGCGGCCGTGAGCGCGCGCGCCGGGTCGCCGCCCGACGACAGGTAGGGGTCCACGAGGAGTATACGGTACCTGATGGCGAGGTGCACGAGCGTGTGGCCGGCGTCGAAGGCGGAGGCGCGGTTGAGTAGCGCCACCTCGGCGGCCGTGAGCGCGCGCGCCGGGTCGCCGCCCGACGACAGGTAGGGGTCCACGAGGAGTATACGGTACCTGATGGCGAGGTGCACGAGCGTGTGGCCGGCGTCGAAGGCGGAGGCGCGGTTGAGTAGCGCCACCTCGGCGGCCGTGAGCGCGCGCGCCGGGTCGCCGCCCGACGACAGGTAGGGGTCCACGAGGAGTATACGGTACCTGATGGCGAGGTGCACGAGCGTGTGGCCGGCGTCGAAGGCGGAGGCGCGGTTGAGTAGCGCCACCTCGGCGGCCGTGAGCGCGCGCGCCGGGTCGCCGCCCGACGACAGGTAGGGGTCCACGAGGAGTATACGGTACCTGATGGCGAGGTGCACGAGCGTGTGGCCGGCGTCGAAGGCGGAGGCGCGGTTGAGTAGCGCCACCTCGGCGGCCGTGAGCGCGCGCGCCGGGTCGCCGCCCGACGACAGGTAGGGGTCCACGAGGAGTATACGGTACCTGATGGCGAGGTGCACGAGCGTGTGGCCGGCGTCGAAGGCGGAGGCGCGGTTGAGTAGCGCCACCTCGGCGGCCGTGAGCGCGCGCGCCGGGTCGCCGCCCGACGACAGGTAGGGGTCCACGAGGAGTATACGGTACCTGATGGCGAGGTGCACGAGCGTGTGGCCGGCGTCGAAGGCGGAGGCGCGGTTGAGTAGCGCCACCTCGGCGGCCGTGAGCGCGCGCGCCGGGTCGCCGCCCGACGACAGGTAGGGGTCCACGAGGAGTATACGGTACCTGATGGCGAGGTGCACGAGCGTGTGGCCGGCGTCGAAGGCGGAGGCGCGGTTGAGTAGCGCCACCTCGGCGGCCGTGAGCGCGCGCGCCGGGTCGCCGCCCGACGACAGGTAGGGGTCCACGAGGAGTATACGGTACCTGATGGCGAGGTGCACGAGCGTGTGGCCGGCGTCGAAGGCGGAGGCGCGGTTGAGTAGCGCCACCTCGGCGGCCGTGAGCGCGCGCGCCGGGTCGCCGCCCGACGACAGGTAGGGGTCCACGAGGAGTATACGGTACCTGATGGCGAGGTGCACGAGCGTGTGGCCGGCGTCGAAGGCGGAGGCGCGGTTGAGTAGCGCCACCTCGGCGGCCGTGAGCGCGCGCGCCGGGTCGCCGCCCGACGACAGGTAGGGGTCCACGAGGAGTATACGGTACCTGATGGCGAGGTGCACGAGCGTGTGGCCGGCGTCGAAGGCGGAGGCGCGGTTGAGTAGCGCCACCTCGGCGGCCGTGAGCGCGCGCGCCGGGTCGCCGCCCGACGACAGGTAGGGGTCCACGAGGAGTATACGGTACCTGATGGCGAGGTGCACGAGCGTGTGGCCGGCGTCGAAGGCGGAGGCGCGGTTGAGTAGCGCCACCTCGGCGGCCGTGAGCGCGCGCGCCGGGTCGCCGCCCGACGACAGGTAGGGGTCCACGAGGAGTATACGGTACCTGATGGCGAGGTGCACGAGCGTGTGGCCGGCGTCGAAGGCGGAGGCGCGGTTGAGTAGCGCCACCTCGGCGGCCGTGAGCGCGCGCGCCGGGTCGCCGCCCGACGACAGGTAGGGGTCCACGAGGAGTATACGGTACCTGATGGCGAGGTGCACGAGCGTGTGGCCGGCGTCGAAGGCGGAGGCGCGGTTGAGTAGCGCCACCTCGGCGGCCGTGAGCGCGCGCGCCGGGTCGCCGCCCGACGACAGGTAGGGGTCCACGAGGAGTATACGGTACCTGATGGCGAGGTGCACGAGCGTGTGGCCGGCGTCGAAGGCGGAGGCGCGGTTGAGTAGCGCCACCTCGGCGGCCGTGAGCGCGCGCGCCGGGTCGCCGCCCGACGACAGGTAGGGGTCCACGAGGAGTATACGGTACCTGATGGCGAGGTGCACGAGCGTGTGGCCGGCGTCGAAGGCGGAGGCGCGGTTGAGTAGCGCCACCTCGGCGGCCGTGAGCGCGCGCGCCGGGTCGCCGCCCGACGACAGGTAGGGGTCCACGAGGAGTATACGGTACCTGATGGCGAGGTGCACGAGCGTGTGGCCGGCGTCGAAGGCGGAGGCGCGGTTGAGTAGCGCCACCTCGGCGGCCGTGAGCGCGCGCGCCGGGTCGCCGCCCGACGACAGGTAGGGGTCCACGAGGAGTATACGGTACCTGATGGCGAGGTGCACGAGCGTGTGGCCGGCGTCGAAGGCGGAGGCGCGGTTGAGTAGCGCCACCTCGGCGGCCGTGAGCGCGCGCGCCGGGTCGCCGCCCGACGACAGGTAGGGGTCCACGAGGAGTATACGGTACCTGATGGCGAGGTGCACGAGCGTGTGGCCGGCGTCGAAGGCGGAGGCGCGGTTGAGTAGCGCCACCTCGGCGGCCGTGAGCGCGCGCGCCGGGTCGCCGCCCGACGACAGGTAGGGGTCCACGAGGAGTATACGGTACCTGATGGCGAGGTGCACGAGCGTGTGGCCGGCGTCGAAGGCGGAGGCGCGGTTGAGTAGCGCCACCTCGGCGGCCGTGAGCGCGCGCGCCGGGTCGCCGCCCGACGACAGGTAGGGGTCCACGAGGAGTATACGGTACCTGATGGCGAGGTGCACGAGCGTGTGGCCGGCGTCGAAGGCGGAGGCGCGGTTGAGTAGCGCCACCTCGGCGGCCGTGAGCGCGCGCGCCGGGTCGCCGCCCGACGACAGGTAGGGGTCCACGAGGAGTATACGGTACCTGATGGCGAGGTGCACGAGCGTGTGGCCGGCGTCGAAGGCGGAGGCGCGGTTGAGTAGCGCCACCTCGGCGGCCGTGAGCGCGCGCGCCGGGTCGCCGCCCGACGACAGGTAGGGGTCCACGAGGAGTATACGGTACCTGATGGCGAGGTGCACGAGCGTGTGGCCGGCGTCGAAGGCGGAGGCGCGGTTGAGTAGCGCCACCTCGGCGGCCGTGAGCGCGCGCGCCGGGTCGCCGCCCGACGACAGGTAGGGGTCCACGAGGAGTATACGGTACCTGATGGCGAGGTGCACGAGCGTGTGGCCGGCGTCGAAGGCGGAGGCGCGGTTGAGTAGCGCCACCTCGGCGGCCGTGAGCGCGCGCGCCGGGTCGCCGCCCGACGACAGGTAGGGGTCCACGAGGAGTATACGGTACCTGATGGCGAGGTGCACGAGCGTGTGGCCGGCGTCGAAGGCGGAGGCGCGGTTGAGTAGCGCCACCTCGGCGGCCGTGAGCGCGCGCGCCGGGTCGCCGCCCGACGACAGGTAGGGGTCCACGAGGAGTATACGGTACCTGATGGCGAGGTGCACGAGCGTGTGGCCGGCGTCGAAGGCGGAGGCGCGGTTGAGTAGCGCCACCTCGGCGGCCGTGAGCGCGCGCGCCGGGTCGCCGCCCGACGACAGGTAGGGGTCCACGAGGAGTATACGGTACCTGATGGCGAGGTGCACGAGCGTGTGGCCGGCGTCGAAGGCGGAGGCGCGGTTGAGTAGCGCCACCTCGGCGGCCGTGAGCGCGCGCGCCGGGTCGCCGCCCGACGACAGGTAGGGGTCCACGAGGAGTATACGGTACCTGATGGCGAGGTGCACGAGCGTGTGGCCGGCGTCGAAGGCGGAGGCGCGGTTGAGTAGCGCCACCTCGGCGGCCGTGAGCGCGCGCGCCGGGTCGCCGCCCGACGACAGGTAGGGGTCCACGAGGAGTATACGGTACCTGATGGCGAGGTGCACGAGCGTGTGGCCGGCGTCGAAGGCGGAGGCGCGGTTGAGTAGCGCCACCTCGGCGGCCGTGAGCGCGCGCGCCGGGTCGCCGCCCGACGACAGGTAGGCGTCCACCAGGCGCGCCTCGCCCTCCACCACGCCTGACGGACGACACGTTACAGAGTTAAACCCTAATTATTGCACAGTTCAATTTAAATAGAAACAGAGAATGACAAAATGCAGTAGGTAATAATACTTATAAAAAATATATCATGACCCACATTAACTTTCTCTCCACTTCTTCTTCATAATGTGTCGATGGCTTTATGGCATGGATATGTCACCGTAACATTGTGATTGTGTGTAGTTCTATCTATCAATATCAAATCGTGAAATTGTGAACGAACCTGCTCTTATCGAGGAGGTTCATAATCTTTCTGATTTTATCTGCCGTAAAGTTGTGAACCGTCCCTGATTGGTAGGTCTTGACGGCAGCAGAATTGTCGCAGTAACTAAGCCAGGGCACCCCGACCCATTTGGTCGGTTGGGTTAGAACTATGATCACGGCGCGGCATACACTGGCAGTGTCCTGCACAGGAGGGGCCACGCCGTGCTCTCGTTTCAGAAGTCGGAGCCGACCTGTTGCTGCCGGTCGTTGCTTATTCGATGGTCGGGAGTGCAGAGTCGTGGGACCAGGTGGTATCCTTCTACGAAACAGTTATCTCGCAGAAGGAAGCTGCAGAAAGGACAAGGAAGATCACAAGTGCTCTCCCATCCCGCATCAGGCGCACTGGACGGCGGCGGAGGGCAGTCCAGGGCCGACCCCCTACAGGCCAGGCAGCAGAAGTCGCAACTACACTCGCAGCCCCCCGATGCAAGTGTGCGAGGGAACACCGGGGTGGTTCTAGTCAGTAAGAGTCTAACAGACCCCTTTGCCACCCCAGGGCAGAGGATATCCATGAGGATTTACATCCCGACAAAAAAAAGAAAAACAGTGGTACTCCGGGAGTGCCGACAGAAGTGAAAAATTGAACAATTTAAAAAATACTTCCAAAACCTTTAAAGTAAAAAAACTTTTTACAAAAATAAAAACGACCGACTTCCAAAAAAAAAGTAAAAAGTGAAAAATAACTTTAGTTTCGGAAGTCGGTGGCAAAAAAAGGAAAATTCAAAACTAAAGACACCGACTTCCGAAATTAAAGTTATTTCAAAGTTTTTATTTTTCATTTTTTAGTTGTGGTACCTACCCCACACAAATTCGAATACCACTACCTGCTATGTAAATAACAGTGACAGGAACTTAACATTATCCACATACTAAGTGGGAAAAAATACGTATTATTGAAGTTAACTCAAAAACTACCCAAGCAAAGTTATAAAAATTATATGGGACCACCACCTCTGAAGTATGACCTACCAAACAAAAAAAGAATCATTAAAATCAACTCATAATTGGCGCAGTAAACGCGTAACGAACATACAAAAAAAAACATACCTACAGTTGAATTGAGAACCTCCTCCTTTTGGAAGTCGGTTAAAAATACTTGCATAGAACATTGATCCGTAACGTAAAATAAATAAAGAGCACAATCGCGTTTACAAAAATGAGGTGTCGGTAACGGTGTCGCGAGTTCAATTGTTTTTTCCCATCTCAAAAATGCCCAACGCGCCTAAAGAAGTTTTCACTTCAAAAACAAAGGTTAGAACTGTGATCAACCTTCTTCCAAGTTGGTCGTAGTTCCTTGTCTATTTAGTATTAGCGCAAGGTGCGTTCGTCGCATGCAAGTTTGATACCAGTTCACAATTAGTCGGTTTGCCATGGATAAATAAGAAACTATCGAAAAATAATGCGTTAAATTGTAAATGGTTTGTTGCAGTCACAATTTTTCGATAGTTTATAATTTCGCTAGATAGATTATAAACTAAAGTGTTCATAACAGGGACTTAAAACGTGACTTAAAATAGCGTTACGATAACGTTGCGTAATGCGTTATGTATAGTTCCAGTAACTATTTATGAACGAATTTCTTGGCAATATAACGAAAATCTATCGCAACGAAATCTTCAAGTATTAATTTAGTTACGATCCGGGTGGAACGGTAGAAATTATCGTTACCGGAACTATACGTAACGCTATTTTGATAAAGTTTCAAGTCCCTGGTTCTTATTGATACGGTGACAGATATATAGTCAGCCCAAAATTTCTCTCCAATGACCGTCGTTTATTCGAGCCTGTATAAACAGGACAGCTCACCGAGACAAGCCTGCAGCCAGATCCAGTCGGTGTTGTTGTTGCGTCGCTTGGATCGCCTGTTGTTCGGCTCCAGCTCGTGGATCGAGGCGTTCTGACTGTTACAGATGTCGTTTATACCTGTAAGGTACACAACATCGTATATGAGAACAGTATAACGGGTGTAAAAAAAAGCTTAGCGAAGCCGAGAGTCAGTTGTATTATAAATATTATTTTTTTTTTTGTACTGGGACGTACTTAACTTTCTGGTTACTATTTTATTTAACATAATATAACTTAACTTTTAATACCCCCACCACTCCAGGACCGTTACATGCACCAAAAAGCACATTTTGCTAAAATCATTGTTTACGCCAACACGTAATGTAACGCACGGTTACATTGCGCGCCTCGTAAACAGCGATTTTTCAAACAAAAATAAGATAACATAATTTTTGCTCATTGTTACATATTTTGATGTACAGAATGTGCAGATAACGGTTATGTCGGTCTTTACACGCTGTATGTTAGGCCAGCTATACACAGATTACTTGAGACTGCATAGTGAACTAGTCTTCCTACCTACATACATACATGGAACAGCTCGAGCAGCAGCACGGTGAAATTAATTCATCGTGCGGTCGCGCAGTTGCCAGCCATACACTGACCGCTCGAGCGCATTTATCCCATTAATTAGATGTTACAATAAGTAATAACAAAGTGTCTTCTAATACATGCTAGGCAGTAAGAAGTCGTACCGAGCGCGGGCCGCGCGCCCGCGGGCGGCGGGGAGGGCTGCGGCGCGGGGTTGCTGCTGCCGCACATCGCGCACTTCAGCGACTTGGGCCAGTTGTCGTACGTGCACGTCTGCCAACACACTCGCTCGTTAGTGTACACGTCCTGCTCGCCGGGAACTTTATTAAATAGGTAAGATGTTTGCGTACGCGGGATCGAGGCCTGCTAAACTGCACCCCAGTTGCGTAACACTTTCTTTCACAACCCGAAGGAATTTGAAGGAAATTCTTAATCCATTGCTTCATGTTTGAAAAATTCGTCTGCTCGACAACGTAAACAACGCAATGAATGTTGTTGTCTTACGCAATTACCCCCGCTGGTCCACTCCAAAAGTCCAAAGTTATTTTATCCATGCATTTACTATTTATTAAGCTTCAGGACTTCATTTATAACGGGTTTTAAAACTCGTGAGGTTTACACCCCACGAATTGTAAAGTCCGTTATAAATACCTATACCTCCGGACTATTATTATTCCGCTCCGGGTTTTTATTTGTTTATTATATTTTTATTAAGTGTGCGGACACCCTTAATGATATATGAATGAAAATTTAAACAAATGGATCAGAAACGTACTTTTGGATGCCAATTTGTAGAATCACTTGCAATTTGAGTGCTTTCATTTGAATACTAAACCCAATTTTTTTTTTACGCACCTTAAGTTTAACATTTGACAAACTTATTTTTTTTTTTGTTTTTGTAAGAACTAAAGTTCTTAGTAATGGACTATCACAATCTAGCCTAATAAGCTAATAAGAAATTTAACTGTAACTTAATATATTCCGAGATACATTATATTATAACTAAGAATAGTGAATAGTGTAACATTTGACAATTGAGGTTAATTATACAACCTCGAATTTTCGTCGATTATATTTCAATTACAATTTATTCACGTTATTCAAACAATTGTTGGAAAAAAGTGGTGAGAGATAAAGTTGAAACCTTCTGAATACAGATGAATGTGTTACTAATTTCCATTAGTGAGTGACTGCGTAAGAATTGAACCTGAACATGGTTTATTTACACTGTTATCAGTTACTTTAGGAACAGACTATAGGTGCCCTCGTGTGGTATGTACTGACCGGACAAGGCCACTTGGCGACGGAGGAGGCGCTGGCGCCCTGCGGCGACGATATCCGCAGCGGCTTCAGACGCTCTGCCACTGCCTCCGCACCTAAAGACAAAACTATACATGGAGACGATACCCATGCACTTATATAACAGCTCTTGTCACTGACCGATATAACTCATACACACATGAAAAATTGACGCATTAATAACATAATAGAAAATTATGAATACCATCCGTCTCGCAATTGATACTTACTGGCAAACTTGGAAGTCCGGGCATTTGGGAATTTATTGCCTTAGCTGGGTTAATACAATCACGGCACGGCAATACTGCTAGGCGTACTGGCGTACTGCTACGACGCGGGGGACGATCAATAGCGAGGGTGGCAGTTTTGCTTCGTTGCGTACATTCCGGCCGTCGAGAGAATGCGTTCCTGACACCTGTCAGTTCAGTACAAAAGAATACGTGTTACACGAATATATACTTTATTTGTTCCTAATCGTGTCCAACTGAGAGGTGTCAGGAATGCATTTTCTGCGGCCGGCCGGAGTTTAGTAATTATTAGTATCGTTTTAGCAGAGGGGACTCGTGTTCATTGGTGCAAGTATATCTGGTAATAATGATGCTACATAACATGGTACCTAGCAGGTACAGATAGAGATAAAGTATTAATTAAGGCTAAAGCAGATTGGTAGGAGCCGCGCCGCAACGCATTGCAAAAATCCTCCGTCATCACTTTCATACTTTTTCTATGAACCAACGCACACTACAGACGGGCCGCACCGCGCTAATTTGTATGAAAATGCGTTGCGCTGCGGCCCGTTGCAGCTGATATGTGCGCTTGGCCGTAGGCTATGTTACCGCAGATGTCCGGCGAGGGCAGCGCGCTGGCGCCGTCCTGCAGCCGGAAGATGTCCTCGTTGAGCACAGATTTGGGGCTACGGCACATGGTGCACTGCAACAATTTCAAAACTCCACATGTTTCATCATCGCCACTAACATCACATAAGGCAACACATCGGGAAAAGCTGCTAGAAAAGCCCAGGTTAAGGCTGCCTGTCCACTAGGATGGAATTCCAGGATTATCTTAATATCGTGGGTGGCTGATATTTATTATTGCATAAACATCAAACAGTCAGTCAGAAGACCATTATGTGTCCTTAGCCCATAATTATAAATTGCTTTTTATTTTTGAGGACTTGAACCCTCAAGCGTTTGCGTAGAAAGCCCGCGCCAATACTACGCTAATCATGTCGACTGTTTAGCAGCGCTCGCGCAGCGCATTCTATCAAAAGCCGGCAGTCATTTCAATGCGATTTGGCTACACTTAGACTGCGCGGGAACCATTACCTATCTGATGCGTACCTACACTACAGATTGTGCCAGGATGAAAACGGAAATTGGAAAAATATATAATGTAGTAAATAAAAGAATCATTTAAATAATTATCAGATGTCCACCAGTTGCAAGAACTTTCGCCCTATAGCAAAATTATTTACATTTCATCATCATCAGCCTATAATGTTCCCACTGTTGGGACACAGGCCTCCCCTCTGTGAGAGGGAGTGGGCCGTAATCCACCACGCGGGCCCAGTGCGGGTTGGTAGATGTCACATGTCTTCAAATTTTCGGTTCTAGGACATGCCGGTTTCCTCACGATGTTTTCCTTCACCGTTTTTGAGAGCAGTGATGATGAAATAATTTACACAAAGTAAAGCGCCTGTCTGGGTTCGAACCTACGACGTACAACTCATAAGTCGCGGCCGTTACCACTGGGCCGCCACTGCTCTTCTCTACACATTCTATTTACATTTACGAAAGTATAACTAATCAGACTCAACATTAGTTAAGATTGTGCCTTATATCGAGACTAAAGTAGATTTACATCGCACACTGTATAACGAGCATCATGCATACTCTCGTGTCAGGCGAGCGCGAACCGCTCAGAAAGTGAGAGTGAGCAATTAAATAAAGCTCAACACTATAATTAATATCTTAAGAACGGCCACAGCATTTATTGTTGATGCTGTTTTTTTTATTCTTAACTAGCTTTTTCCCGCGGCTTCGCCAGTGTGGATGTCGGAGAATATCCCACGGGAACGTACTACCGACCTACGATTACATACCTAACAACCGAGGAAAAGGTCATTGACTCTTATCGCTGTGCCCGCCGCGCCGCCGCAATTTGAATGAGATATATTTTAGAGTATTCACTTAAATTATATTTTGAGCCGACTAGAATAACTGCCACTAGTGCTACCTGTATTGACAACATTTTTACAAACTTAAGACCTTCCAGCCATTTAATTATAAATGAGTTAGACTCTGATCACTGTGGCCAGTTAGTCACTTTCCCTCAGAAAACAGTCAGAACTCAAAAAAAAACTTGTAAGTTTTGTTCCTGTAAATAAAAGTCGCTTAGGACAATTTAAAAATAATTTAATGGAAAAACTACCGGGTTTGCCTTATCATAACGACCCGGATCAAGCTTACACTTTACTATTTAACCTCATCAATTGTGAGTTTAGTAAGATTTTCACCACAAAAACATTGTCTGTTTGTGACCGCGTTCTATTTAGTGATTGGGCAACTCCAGTTATTTACAAAAGTAAGCAGAGGTTATTTGAATTGTATCATGAAAAAACATGTAACCATGATGAAACTTTTAAAGAATTTGTTAGGAAATATTCAAAAACTTTTAAAAGAGCCTGTTCCTCAGCAAAAGCCATAACCATTAAAAATAAAATAAAATCTTCTGGAAATAAAATTAAAACAACTTGGAATATAATTAATTCAGAAACGGGAAGAACGACAGTACGGAATCGTGACTTCCATCTAAAAATTAATGATGTAGATATTAAGGCAGACGTGGAGGTGGCAACTGAGTTTGAAAATTTCTTCACTAATATTCCCATTTTAACAACCAAAACTCTGTCATCGTCGTCCTCCACTTCTGCTTACTTAATACTTAAAGAATGAGTACCAGAATGTGACAAACTTTTTGAATTCGCAATTATTACTGCTAAAGACATTATAGAATCTTTTAAAAATCTTGATGTAAAAAAAACTGCTGACCTTTGGGGATTATCAGTACATACCGTGTCCTCAATAATTGATGTTATTTCACCCTTTTTAGCAATCGATTTTAACTCTTGTATTGCATCTGGTGTATTTCCTGATCTGATGAAACTTAGCAAAGTGATTTCACTGTTTAAATCTGGCAGCACAACTAATCCCACAAATTTTCGGCCTATTTCGATATTACCTACATTAAGCAAAATCTTTGAAAAATTAATTTAAAATACAAATTTACTTCATCTGAAATAGTTTGGGTTTTACAAAGGGTCGTTCAAGTACAGATGCGGGCGTAGAATTACTGAAGAACATATTCGAGGCCTGGGAGGAGTCGCAAGATGCTCTTGGCATTTTCTGCGACTTGTCCAAGGCCTTCGATTGCGTACATCATGATACACTCATAAGGAAACTGTACCACTATGGTATGAGGGACAAGGCTCTTGACCTTCTGACTTCTTATCTGAACAACAGAATTCAGAGGGTCGATGTTAATGGCAAGAGATCTGCAGGATCTGCGGTCACCATGGGCGTTCCGCAGGGTTCAATTCTTGGTCCTTTCTTGTTTTTTAACCGACTTCCAAAAAGGAGGAGGTTATATGTTCGTCGCGTATGTCTGTTTTTTTTTTATGTATTTCCACCGATTTCTCCGTCATTTGTGGACCGATTTCGAAAATTCTTTTTTTGTTTGAAAGGGTATGCTCCCAAATTGGTCCCATATAAATTTTATTAACTTTGCTTGGGTAGTTTTTGAGTTAGCTACAAAATACGTATTTTTTTCCCACTTAGTATGTAGATGATATGATAAGTTCCTGTCACTGGTAGCAGGTAGTGGTATTCGAATGTGTGTGGGGTAGGTACCACAACTAAAAAGTGAGAAATAAAAACTTTTTACAAAAAAAAAACAACCGACTTCCAAAAAAAAACACTACAAAGTGAAAAATAACTTTAATTTCGGAAGTCGGTGGCAAAAAACGAAAACACAAAACCCAAGACACCGACTTCCGAAATTAAAGTTATTTTTCACTTTGTAGTGTTTTTATTTGGAAGTCGGTTGTTTTAATTTATATAAACGACTTACCTTATCACATAAGGGATAATCACAAGATCGTATTATTCGCAGATGATACTTCCCTCATTTTTAAAATCAAACGTCAGTTAGTCAACTTTGAACAAGTTAATGATGCACTCTCTAAAGTTGTGCATTGGTTTAATGTAAATAATCTTCTCCTGAACGAAAAACGGACTAAACTCATTAAATTTTCAATGCCAAATGTCAGGCAGCTATCTACCAATGTTCAGGTTAATGGAACAGAGTTGGACCCTGTTGAGTCGACAGTTTTTCTTGGAATCACTATTGACGGTAAATTACAATGGGGCCCACACATAGAAAAATTGTCAGGAAGGCTAAGTTCGGCCGCCTATGCTGTTAAAAAAATTAGACAGATAACTGACGTAGATACAGCCAGAATTGTTTATTTTAGTTATTTTCATAGTCTTATGTCATATGGGATTATTCTCTGGGGAACCTGTGCGGACATTAATACTATCTTTGTTTTACAGAAAAGGGCTGTTCCAGCCATTTACAACCTAGGTCCAAGAGATTCCCTTAGAGAAAAATTCAAAGAAATAAATATTCTGACTGTAGCCTCACAATATATTTTTGAAAACCTATTGTATGTGCACAAAAATATATCAAATTTTAAGAAAATGTCCGATATTCATATTTTAAATACCAGGAATAAACACAATCTTGCTGTACATCGCACACGTCTCCACAAAGTAGGCAACTCATTCATGGGTCAATGTATACGCTTTTACAACAAACTCCCCATTGACATTCGAAACTTACCCATTAAACGATTTAAAATCTGTATTAAAACCAAACTTTGTAAAAAAGGGTACTATACAATTTCAGATTATTCAGAAGATAAAAAAGCTTGGGATTGAACTGCTCGCTCTGCTAAGCCTTGTGATAAAACCATAAAACTAGACATTTTAATTATTATGTAAAATCAACATATACCAGTTTTATAAACACATTGACATTGTTGAAAATTATATTCAAAATGACATGATTACTTTGTAAAGTATTATATTATTTTAACTATTGTGAATGTGAGGACTATGTGGATATTGTTTTTATTTCTCTGCTAGTTTTAGTGATGGTCTGGCAGTTTGAGTAGTTTATGCGGCCTACCCAAATGTCCTTTCTTTGGTATTGTTCGTCGAGTTGAGCTCCTTAAGTTCTGAGTTGAGCTCCACGATTACTGACAAATGCTTGCACTGACTGGACAGGTCCACTCAAATCTGTGTGGTTCTTTCCTCAAAAGACCTTTTCAGACGCTTATCTACATGGTCCTCATATGGCCTGACCAAGATTATGTCTAGACTTTAAAAGAGACTGCGACCTCTGAGTTTGTTTCGGCCTTTCTTCTCAGAGTAGTCAGATAGGAAACGCCGAACTCATCTAGCTTATTTTTAACAATTTTTTTATATGACGTGTAAATGTGATTTCGATATCCTATTTACAGAATAAACAATTTCATTTCATATAATTATGATGTCAGAACACAACACACAACAAGTTATAAAAACCGGCCAAGTGCGTGTCCGGTTCCGTAGTTGGAATGAATTTATTCCAAATACAAACTTAACATATTCTCCTATACATTCCAACTGCAAATGTAAGTTTGTACGCACAATATTGAGAGATTTACCATGTTATTTTAAGACCATAGACTTCATAAAAGGTTTTTCTGTAATCTATGGGTAAAGAACCATCATCTGTATTTTTTCCAAAATTTTAGGCTCTGGAGTTTCGGAGATAAAATATCTTTATTTTAAAATCACAAATAAAATGTATTTAAGATCCTCGCAACAAGCCTTTTCTTTTGATATGTCACACCACACGGTATAGTTTGCAAATTGTTTTTTTATTATTTTCTTATTTGCCCCCCTAAAAGTGACCCCCATATTCAAAATTCATTTATTTACGTTACACGTCCTTGTCACAGAAACACATATGTGCAGTGGCGTAACTACCGGAGGGCTAGACGGGGCAGTGCCCCGGGGCCCCCAAGCTCAGGGGGCCCCTCGGACTCTGACTTACAAACTATAAATTCAACTAGTGAAAATTTCTCCCCCAAACTAAATCCGACTAGATCCATACGATATTTGCGGTAAAACATTGTTATTTTGATATAATCAAAACATTATCAGAAATCATTCTCGAAATTTCCAGTAAAGATGAGCATAGTCAAGCAGAAAATATTAAAATAAAAATGCTAAATTTCGAGTTCGTTCTTGTGTTTGTGTTGAATGATATCAATTATGCATCTAAAACTTTGTAAAAATGCAACATTGATTTGGACGAAGCAAGTAGAGCTTTACAAGAAACAAATGCAAAGGTGAAAATTTATAGAAATGACTTCGAATCATTTAAACGCAAAGTCAGTGAAACTGCAACAAAATATGGCATAGATCCCCATTTCAAAGAAGAAAGGAAAGGAAAAAAATGAAACATTTTGATGAATTATCTTCAGATTACCGATTTCAAAACAGGGAAGAAATGTTTAAAATTAAATTAGACCAATAATAACTCAGTTAAATGCACGTTTTACTGGCATGAGTGCAGTCAGTCAAATATTCAATTTTTCTAACACCAACATTTTTACTGGATGTAGATGAAACAACTTTATTACAAAAGTGTGACCAATTCCAACGTAAATCCTTACATATTATAATATAAAACAAAGTCCCCCGCCGCGTCTGTCTGTCTGTCTGTCTGAACGCGATAAACTCAAAAACTACGGAACGGATTTTCAAACGGTTTTCACCAATGGACGGAGTGATTCATGCGGAAGGTTTTAGTGTTTAATTCATTAAGGTTTTGTGTAAATTGGCTGAAATATGACGATTACTGTTGAAGAAGTCGGAAAAAATCATGCCGACTGGGAGATTTACTGGCGTGCGCTGCGTTAATCGGAAAAGATACATCAATGTGAAAAAGTGCTACCACATAACATTTACCAGAAAACGGAAACCTTCACCTACATCTTACTCAATAAATGGGGTAGCACTACAAAAAGTAGACACGATTCGCGACCTAGGAGTCCAGCTCGATTCTAAACTCACATTTGTCAACCACATTGATAATATCACTGCCAAAGCTGCAAAAATGTCTGGATTTGTAAAAAGAATATGTCGGGATTTCCAGTCCATCTCTACCCTAAAGGTGCTCTTCAATACTCTTGTGAGAAGTCTACTGGACTATGCATCTCCAGTTTGGAACCCTACTTACCGTGTTCACGTAAATAGGATTGAACGTATCCAAAGAAACTTCACCAGATACCTTCGTTTTAGAAGCTCTAGCTGTCCACGAGATTCTTCTTATGGTGAAAGGCTCAGTTATTTTAAAATATGCTCTCTTGAACACCGAAGAGACGTAACAGACCAAATCCTTCTTTACAAAATTGCTAACGGTTTACTAAATGTTCCCGATCTTTTGGCGGAATTAAGTATAGCTGTACCTCGACAGAAAACTATTCGATCTGGTCGCGAGACCATTACCTTTGCCACAACTGCAAGTCGTACTAACCTTGGTAGCACCGCACCCATGAATCGTCTAATGAGAAATTATAATAAAATCGCTACACGAACCAATAGCGTCGACATCTTTTCTAACCCTTTTCGTCAATTCCGTACGAGACTTTTAGCCAGCTCGGAGTCTCAAAACCTCTGTGCGACACAAGCCGCCTATTAATAAAATTGTATCCACTTTCATTTCCTTCTTCATAGGTCTTTTTTGTTATTTAGTTAAACATTTCATCGTAGTTGTGAACATTTTTCATAATTAAAATCTATTTTTATTTTGTAAATAATTCAACTAACGATAAATAAAACTTCCTGTAATCATTAAATTCTCTGCTAGTGCTGTGCACTTCTGTAAGTGACGAGTTCACAAGACCTATATAACTATATGTGATTTTTGTATGTGTATGTTTAAGTGAGCAAGTCGTTGAGGTGCCAAATAAATAAATAAATAAATAAATAAATAAAATTTATGTTCTACGGTTTTGTTCATCTTAAAAAGTTTAACAAAAAAGTCCGCGATGGCATACGTCTATCTTCTAAGGATGACCCACAATAACCATTTTTATCTTTCAGAATTTGATAAAAATTTAATTGTTATTTCCGAAGCTTTTTTGACCGGTATAATATTAATCCTTATCCAAAAAAAATGTGTTATTTAAATTGAACATTTAATTTAGATTAAAATATGCCTTTGAATAATATAATTTAAATGAATAGTTTAAAAGATCCCGCGTTGCTCCGCGTAATTTTGAATCTGTGAGATTCAAAATTACGCGGAGCAACGCGGGCGCAGCGGTAAGAGTCGATAACGTTTTCCTCTGTTATTTTATTAGGTATGAAATCTCGGTAGTACGTTCCTGTGGGATATTTTCCGAAATCCATGCGGGCGAAGCCGCGGGCAAAAGCTAGTGTGCAATAAAGCAAAATAAAAACTTTTTGATTTAGGTAGTTAGTTTTATTTCTTAATACCAATACCTATATTAATTAATTTATCCAATTATTCATTCCTAAACTGCGTGTAGAACCAGGACATACCCTGCCCTGCTATGCACAACGAAGAACTGATGATAAAGTAGCTTTGCAACTTTAAAGTATTTAAATGTAACTACATATTTATATTTTGACTTGTATTGATAAAATTTTAAGGATTTGTTCCGTATTCATCGTGTTCCGAAGTCGACGTACTCCAGATTTGTCGTAACCCAAATTCGTCGTACTCCAGATTCGTCTTAAAACGTATAGGAAGTCGGTTAAGAAAGTGGTGTTATTGGTTTAAAAATCTCTACTTAATTAGGATTCCGTACCTAAAGGGTGCTCAACGGGACCCTATTAACGTGCCTCCGCCCTCTGTGTGGCGTATTTCCAATCTATACAAGGCCAGAACGCAGCCATAGGAAACTGCTCGCGTATACATTGTAATGCTATTTTTAAATCTGTGATTACAATGTATACACAAATTTTGCGTATTGCTGGTATATAGTTTGTAACGGTGTCGAGCGCGTCTTGGTTCCAAACTATACTACATCATTTACGCCTGACAAGAGTTTGAAAGATATAGACTATAAAAAAAAAGAAAAGTATGTCTATAAAAAAAATGAACTTGGTGAAATGGCTTAGGTTAGGTTAGGTTAGAACTGCGACCAACCGCGCGCGAGCCGAGCGAGCGAAGCGAGCGGTGCCGCGGCAGCGGCCGGCGAGCGCTACTTCCAAGTTGCTCGCAGCCAGGCAGGCTATTTAATATTAGCGCAAGGTGCATTACGTCGCCAATAAGTTGGTTACCAGTTCACAATTTCTCGCAATCTAAACTCGATTAGTCCGTATGCGTACTGGCACTGTATACTATGGAATGAGGTAGTTAATTTGGTTACTACGAAGTATACGCGAGTATTCGCGTACTACTCTTGTATAGATTGGAAGACCTTAGTAAAAAAGTCATTTCCAATCTATACGCAAGCAGTTTCCTATGGCTGCGTTCTGGCCTTGTATAGAATGGAAAGACGCGTCGTCTGTGTGTCTGTCACAGGACTGTATTTTTTTTAGCGGTAACAGGTCATATTTTATTTTCATAAAATAGTTTTAATTTATTTATTAAAATAAGTTACAATTTGTATTTGGTTTTTAATTTTATTATGGAGTCGACTGTATTACGACGAATCTGGAGTACGACGAATCTGGAGTACGACGAATCTGGATTACGAGAAATCTGGAGTACGTCGAATTCGGAACACGACGAATACGGAACAAACGATTTCAAATAGTTTAGTTGGGGCCCTAGTTTTTTTTTTTTACCAAATTTCAACTTAATCGGTCCATTAGATTTAGAGCAAATTGGCTGTGATAGACCGACAGACAGACAGACACACGAGTGATCCTATAAGGGTTCCGTTTTTTTCCTTTTGAGGTACGGAACCCTAAAAACCAGTTTTTGTGCTTTATCATCTAGTCATCTCTGTATACATAGAACATTAGTTTACATACATTAACTCACGCCTTCTTGTCATGGGGGTAGGCAGAAACTACAGAACGCCACCTGCTAAGATCCGCACATACTTCTTTGGCCTCGTTTACGTTTATACATCTAAGTACACTCTAATTGCGTAACACATTTTGAATCACAATCGGAGTTTTGAAGGATATTGCTAATCCATTGCTTCATTGATAGCCTTCATAGGTTTAAAAAATTCGTCTGCTCAACTAGGTAAATAACGCAATGAACGTGGATGAAATATCAAAATGAAATCCATTGCGATCAATTGTCATTTTACGTGATATGAATTGGCAATTAACATGAATAAACAATAAAGTTATAACGTGGATCAGGCTGAGACGTCGCGTCGTTTGTGTCGGCTGTGGATCCCACACATTGTGTTCAGCGAGATAATGTGAGCATTGCCACTGAACAGTGAAACACAGAAGGTCCAATGTCACCAACGTTCGATATGGAGATTCAACCCCGATTTAGTTTTTAAGTTTACTAGCAATTTGGGTAGCACGTTACTATTCCAACGAACTTGCTTGTGCTAGGATTATGTCAATAGTGGCAGGGGAGGGATTAAATCTAACGACCCGCTCGCTTGCTTGCTAGACCGCGTCTTAACCGTTGGACTATTGTTTAGGTGTTCACGTTGAAGTGCAATTGAGTATGAATGTTAATGTAGGTACTAATAGCCGCGGATCCACTGGATCAGATCACAATTTACTAAACAGATAGTCGACGACGCTATTGCATTTACGTATGTATGCAAAGGCAAAGGAGTATGGAGTCGTGTTTCTGTATAGTTATGCAATCTGTGATGGGAACATTGGTAAATGAGCCTTCTACACATGATTCTATGATGGCCGCGGGTTTAGCAAATGGTGTGAATTTGAAAAAGTGTTACAATGGAGTAGATGGATACCTTTCGTGAGAGTGGGAAGTTTTCGTAGGTGCACACGTCGCAGCACCACTTGGCGCCCTCTGTCGCCGGCACAGAGCTTGCTGTCATCTGAAGCAATTATATGTTGCTGAATACGTCATCGCGACGAGACTAATGCAAATAGTACTATAAGATACCGGACTACTGAATAATTGTTGATTGTACAACTGCTTACTATACGCGCGCATTGTCTGAAAGGTGGCAGAATTCTACTGTCTTACTATTCAATTATTGATCTAGTTGTAATAGAGATCTAATTGACCAGGCACAACCCTAAATCTCACGCTGCTTTAATTATATGCGAACGGAAAAAAACACAATAACACGACTCATTCGGATACGTATTTTGAATACAGAGTGATTGGAAGATGGGTGCAAAGCTTTAAAGCGAAGATAGTACAAACAGTTTAGAACCATTTACGCCATGGTTGTCTTAGACGAAGTCTTACCATTTTTTTTTTAACCAGCACTGGTAAATCGCTTTGTGGAAATTGCAAATGATTTTTGCCACTCAAAGGATCCGGTAAGAAGTGGGACCCAATCGACGTTCTGCCAATTACTCCGGCCCATACATTGACAGAGAATTTCCTCTACGAAACGATTTACCAGTGCTCGTAGAGGAATCCGATGACCCAATATTCGAAAGAGACCAAACAGTCATCTATCAGCAAGACGACTGTTCTGCGCATTGGACGATACACATACATGTAAGGGAACACTTTAACAATTGCTTTCCTGACAGCTGGATCGGCAGAGACGGACAAATCTTTTGGCCCGCTCACTCACCAGATCTGACCCAGGTGGATTTCATATGGGGCCGGGCCAAGGAACTGGTGTATACGAATGTTGAAATAAACACGAGAGAAGAATTGATAGGGAGAATTAATTCAGCTTTTGAAACCATGAAGCTGGAGATGTTGAAAATAACAACAGAAGTGAGAAGACGGAGCCGTGCTTGTATTAGGAATCAGGGGAGTCATTTTGAACATGAAAAATAATTTCAATTCAAATGTTGTTTTAATTTGTGTCTAAAATTTTAAATTTCTCCCTCAAATTGGTTTGTAGGTCCTAATTTCAATATTTTGTAAGATATCCGCGTAAATGATACCTCAAAAGAAAGAGCGATTATTATCAAGCATGTTTTCAAAAAGGTTTGAACAAAAAAGCACCCACCGTTTTTTTTTATAAATAAGGTTGTAAAAAGTATTTAATTTATATTTTTTATGAATTCTAAATGTCTGTAAAAAAAATCTGATGACAGAGAGGCCTAAAACATGTTTTGCTAGATTCTTACACATTACTTTAATAAAATAAAATAAAAATGAATTCATTTATCATTCAATTTGGCGGCATTCATAAGCAATTTACTTAAAATTTTCGAAAAAATAAAACCAAAAATTTGGTAAAAAAAAATTGGTAATAGTTCGTCTAGACAACCATGGCTTAAATGGTTCTAAATTGTCTGTACTATCTTCGCCCCATCTTCCAATCACCCTGTATAAACTGAGTCTATTTCGATTTTAAAACTCAGCACATAATGGAAACAGCATAGGCCAGGCTTAGAAATGTATGTACGGTCAGCAGATCATAGTATAACCGCTCTTACTACTAAAGACACTCAAGATCAAACTGTTGCTATTGAAATGTAGTTGATTATACACCTCAACTAAAAGTTAGGTTAAAGTTGAAATAATGTTTATTTGTCCCTGGCTTTTCAAAATCCGTTAACAATACATAATAGGTGTATACAGCTATGTATTATGAAAATATTGTGTTGAGTAATTTAGCACTACTTTAAAGATAGTTGTGACCATTATTGCAGCGCGCATCAGGTTAAGCTACGCTTGCCGGGGTTGGTCTGTGGATGGGTGACCATCTCAACATACCGAAACTCCTCCGTGCCTCGGAAAGCACGTTAAGCCGTTGGTCCCGGCTGTCATTGGTGGATCTTTGACAGTCGTTACGGGTCGTCAGAAGCCCGAAGGTCTGACAACCAGTCTTACCAAGGGGTATCGTGTTACCCAGTTACTGGGTTGTGGAGGTCAGATAGGCAGTCGCTCCATGTAAAATACTGATATTCAGCTGCATCCGGTTAGACTGGAAGCCGACCCCAATATACTTGGGAAAAGGCTAGGCAGGTTGGTTGTGACCATTATTGTAATGTCAGAGTGCTTTGTATTCACCAGTGACTCCTGGGCAATGTGTGCAGTTGTTTATGCAACCGAGATTGGACAACTAGACCGGGCAATGAAATCAATCTATACATTAATGGTATGCATACATTAACAGTGTGACAATGTGTGCTAACACAATACGTATTTCTAATATTTTAAATCAAAAAATTTGATTGCATATTTCTTTTAATAATGCTGCTTATCCTTAGCTAGTAATTCTTGTACAAAAAGTGAACATTCAACACCATGTGCAGTTCCATAGACTGGCACCTTATGGAGCCATAAACTAAGTTGATTTACTTTATCTCGGTAAATTAACCAAAGTCCATAAATTATCGTTAATGAACAGTTAACTGATACCAACTACTTACTGACTACTCAGAATCCTACCTTTTGGCTCCAATAAAAAAATGCAATTGCTTTTGGCTCCAATGCTTCAATTACCTTTGGCAGTAGATCAGTCACAATTTTCTTTAAATAATTTACGTACAATCATGGTTGAGTGTTTTCTTCATTTTACACACCTTTAATCAACTATCCAGCTAATTTTTCAACAAAAGCATATTTAAAATATAAATACATTCTGAAATGGTTGATTTTAACTCAAAATGTAATCCTGTGAAGTACCACATGGAAGCTGAATTTCATTACAATTGCAAGGTCATTATGATAATGTGACTACTTATTAGGTCAGACAAGCAGCCTATGCTGTACAACACACATTGTACATGACACGTGACCTTACAGCTTTGTTCCTACTCCCATTGAGTTTATGTTAATGAGAATAGTAATGAGCATTTCATCGGTATATTGTGCATTGATATTGCGACGCGTGATATCCTTATAATTTATAGCCCATGTTACTCACTGATAGTATAGTATTCTATAGATATTGCAATCCACGAAGACGCGTCCCACTCCGTTCCGCTCCGTACTAAAGTACATCTTACAGTACAGTAATCGCGGAGTGGGGTGTGTCTTCGTGGATTGCACAACCTGTACTGGCGAAATAAATTTTAAAATCGGTCCAGTAGTTTTTGAGTTTATTCATTACATACATACAAAAAATCTAATATTTTCTCTTTACATAACATCACGCCTTGTTTCCAAAGGGTTGGGCAGAGGTGTCCCTGTAGCAGGTACACCCACATTTCACCAGTTATGTTTAAGTCCCATGTAATAGGGGGCGAGCCTATTGCCATCAACCGGGCACAAATCCAGACTCCGAGCTGCTACTGAGAAATTTCAGATAGAAAAACCCAATAACAGTTTGCCCGACCCGGGAATCGAACCCAGGACCTCATGCTCAGCAGTAGCACTTGCGAACACTAGACCAATGCGGCAGTTTTTCTCTTTACATTATTAGTTTAAATTGATATCTTGACATGATCAAGGTCAACCTTTTAAAACAGATCATTATTGTGTATCATATGAAGTGTCTTCATGGGAGTAATTAAAAGGACACACAAAAGGCCAGACAGATTTCACCAAAATATATCAATCTCATTCCTGGAATGTTTATATGATATTTATTATTTCCATGGATTTGCAATGTGGTCCTTATGAGGAATAATGATAAATGATGACAATGTCACATAACACAGTAATGCAAAATCTACCAGGTACCTCTGCAAGAACCATATTTAATTGAGAACTAGCAGCTTGCAAGGTATCAACACCATGTGTACATTGAAAGTATGCCAGATTTAGCAAATGTACTGCAAAATTAGGCACAATAATTGATGTCTCACTCTAGTGCAACGGTCGGCAACAGGCGGACCGCGGTCCATATCCGGACCGCGAAGGGTCGGAACTTGGACCGCCAAATATTGTTAAATAACGAATCACCTATTACAAAAATGCATTTTTGGAAAAACTAATTCTGTTCAAGATTAATGGACTTAGAAAAACACTCTTCGCATTAGTTGTTCCCCGTGTGAACCAAACTATAAAAAACTGGCCTTTTGTGTTTCATAATAATTAACGTGTAGTTATGATTCAAAATAAAAAAAACAACTAGAAAGTGTTATGAGTATTTTTTCTGGACCTCGATAAAGAATTTCAACACTATCCGGACCCCACTTAAAATTACTTGCCGACCCCTGCTCTAGTGTATAGGTACCTGCAAATATTTGCTCAGCACTTTGGCAGTCCAAATGTTAACTTTTTGTTCTTTGTTTACTAGAGTGGTTATTTAAAATTAAACAGTTATAAAGATGGCACCAAGCTCAGTCACACTTTGACTTAAAGTTCTATCCTGCTTCAAATTTTGTTTATAAGTGATAGAAAAACATGTTTAAGTGAGTGTAATGACTTATAGGCACGCCTGTGTACAATAGTGTGTAATATAGTGAGGGGTTGTGCTGTATGAATCACCTGGCTGATGGTGGTCTGTGAGACATTGGTGGAGGCGTCGAGCGTGGCGCATTCGGCCCCCGGTGGCGCGCCCGGCTCGCCGAGCGAAGCGCTGTTCCTGCTCCCGTCATTCTGCCCCTCCTCACTCATCTTACCATCAATTATAACATTGAGAATACAACTTCACGCGCTACACTTCACAATCAACTACTATGAGGTTCTCATCATACGAGATTCTTAAGTATTGCTAAGCTTCTATTTACACAGGTGTGTGACGATTGTTTCTTTACTTGCGCCTGTAGACAGTTTCCTGTGACCTAAAAACAAACGTACACCATGAACTGACCACTGTGAATACCAACACATCGTCACGGATTGAGAAATAGAAAGGAGAGTGATAATTTCACCTCAAGAATTTCTTATTGGTCTCATTGACAGATCGCGACACAACATACGTGAATGCGAAACTTATTTATTATAGATCCGAGGTTGTTGATATGAAACTTGGCATCGTTCTACCTAGAATTTTGGCGTCGTTACACAACATAAAACATCGAGAGTGCGATGGCATAAGGTCAAGACTACTAGAGCGATACCATTTACTCACACTGTGCTGACGATGTGACGATCAACTTAGAACGGTTTTGCTAGTGAAAATTGCCAAACAATGGATAAAACAAACCCGGGGGAGACGGAAGAAAACATAAAAGAAACAATGGAAATAGAGGCAATTATGTTTATACGGTATTTTGACAAATTTTGTGTCAATTTTGGTGTCATTCAATGAAACGAGATGGCTCACTCACCTTTTGTCAAAATTGCATATTAGCGAACTGTAATTGGATAAAAATTACGGGTTTTCACTAAATCTATATTTCTACCAATGAGAAGCATCATTTTGAGAATGTACCAACGAGGCAACCAATAATATTATAGTACGGACATTTATTCAAAATGGCTACCCTAAAAAAAAGTCAAAGATTTCTGTCTGTGGATATGCGTTCCGTTTCAAGTTCACGTAATGAAACTAAATCAAAGCCTCAGACAATTTTATAGTTATCTGTGATCAAAACATTCAAAGCGCACACAGTGAAAATCTGTGATGAAAATTCTGTTATTTTTATGGAAAATTCACAAATGACGAATAGTGTCATGCATAGAGGAAAGTAATAAATGGTATGGTATAGTTATCTGTGATATATGGTGTCATGTAAATGACAAATTTTTGGTACAGCTGTTTTCCGCATTTACAAAATAATAGTTTTTTACTCCAAGCTGGAATGTTTTAAAATGATTTAGTAATAAGTAAAAAAATTGGTATATGAATTCGAATGAATTTTAGACGCATTTTGTCTAAAAGTTCGTTGAGGTCCTCGACAGCTTCGGGGAAAAGTCAGAAGAAGCCGGAGGAACTAGCGAAATTGCAAAGTGAATTAGAGTTACTCAAGCAAACTATCGATTCCTTAAAAGTTTCTGTAGAAAGTAGAGATGCAGCCATAGGTACGCTAGCTCGTGAAAAAGAGAAAATATATGTTGAATTAAAAAGTGCACAAAGAACAAATAGGAACTTACATCAACAGCTTGAAGATGAAAGGTGAACAAATATCTATTCTTTCGTGACATCGCACGGCACATCCATATAGCCGCAAGTGAGGGTAGGCAGAATAATAATACCATCATTCTGCTTCACGTCATTACTTAATAATAAAGCCTCTCCCCACAGGCGCGTTTTTATCGGTCGATAATAACGCAAGCGTTATTGTAATATTTGTTTTCAGTACATTTTGTATTAGGACAAAAAATTACCAAAAGTCAGTTACACAGAATTCGGTTTCTTAAATCATTACCTACACTGTCTACATTTGATGGCATGGCCATCACTGCCATTAGTCTTCGTCGTCTCCTATCAGAGAAGTGTGTTGAGATTGATCTACATTAGAAAAATGCTTGTACTTATTCTTGAAGGACTATGATTATAAATACTATAAAATATTAGATAATTTATGTCGAAGTATTGAACGCTTTAACAAAATTTTAGGGACATTCATTCTAAGGAAAAGGATTTTTTCATCAACGAGATTAAGAGATTGCCTAAACGAGATGAAAACGAAATAAACCCTCAAGAATGTAAGGACGTAAGTAAATAATAATACCTCCTTGGGTAGGGTTTGTTAGAAACGTGCTGACTTGCTAGAAAGAATGTGAGACTATTTGGGGGTTTTAGAGGGTCTCCTAAACCTTTTATAACTTTTTTTTTTGCTGGAGGCATTTATTTTTAATACAAAATTACATACATTTTTTTTTACATTGGGAACGTAAATATTGGCTCAACTGTAATTTATGGACCGCGCGTGGGGAGCTTCTAGCTATCTTCATGTAGAACGATTTTGTAAGATATCACAGCTAGCAAACGCCTTTAAAGTTTTCCAGAAAAAAATTAAGTAAAAACGCAATGAGAAATGAAGCCCCGCGCGCCGCACCGTCCTCCCCTACCCGCAATCGAGGCGGCACGTTTCTAGACTTTAACCCCTACTTATTATTTAATAAACTATCATTAGTCAATTAACTGTAATATATTCTGGATTTACGTACAGACGCCAGCACATCAAGCTACCCGAAACTGTAAAATTTTCCATAATATAATTTAATTCAAACCTAATATTTTGCATGCCGTAAGGTAAAATGTATCGGGACACCTAATAAATATTCCAACTTATATGTATACCTACATTATCAGCAAATAAATGATTTCTTTCTTTCTTCTTTCTTCCCAATCAACTTTGAACTTTATAACTCAGCAATAAATTTGAAAATCTATTAAATAAATTTGACAGATTGTAGTAGCTTGATGTGCTGGTGTCTGTATCTACTTCAAGTACGTAAATCCAGAACATATTTTAGTTCTTAGTACATTTATTACGTTCATTTGAAAAACTTCTTTCCAGATAACCGAAGATCAAGTAAAGGACTCCTTACTTGACGAATTAAAAGCTAAGGATGAAGTAATTTATAATATCGGTGCTAAGTATTTAAAAATAAAATCGAGCAAAAGGTTTTTCCAAAAGCAATTTGAAAAATTACAGGTTCAAAATAAAAAGGTACCCACCATTTCATTATATACACTGTGAAATTTGAATCACAGTTTTGCTAGAACAAACGTTGTTCAGACCATGGTCTACTACCATTCTAAAGCATCAAATATGGTATTATAACAAACTAAACTAGGCGTTCTCAAATAAGTCTTATGTTACTCAAACGTGTTCAAACATTAACAGTAACATCAAAGTACTCATCGATGTGGCATTCAAAAGAATTATGATGAGTCCACGTGGACTACAAGAATGTCCGGCCAATGCGGGCCGAAATGCAAATGAATCATTAGCCAATGACATGCAATCGCGCGAAGTATTGTTTCACCCATTTCTTTTGTTGACTGCAGCTGGCTGCCTGCGCAGCCCGGGCGGTAGCCAGTCTACCGAAATCTCTCGAGCGGGCCATGCATATGCAGTCGATGTACTTACGTCACAGGCACGTATCGCGTATCGTATCGTTTTTGACGAGATAACGTCTTATAAATCGATGAACGCCGGCTGCACGCACGAAAAAGTGTCACGTTCCGCCTAAGCCGAGCGTGCAAGTGAGAGCGCGGAGCAAGCGATAGAGAGGCACGATCGGCCTAAACGTTCGGCTTGTGACGTTATCACGTAAAATTATCGTCCGTAAACCGACTTAACAGACAACTAATATTTTTTTTCTGTAAATGAGTTCTAACTGTTTTAATGTGGATTGGTGTTGGATATGGTGCGTTTTGCGTGCAATTTTGTACCTACATTCTGAACTGTGATGTGAGAAAGTAACTAGGTAGGTAGGTACCTAATTTACTTACCAAAACTAATAATTAACTTCAGCTAGGATTTCTGACGATCCTAAGCCCAATAAGTATGAAGGAACAATTGGAGTCAATGTTGTCTTGGTGCACACGGACGGAGTTAACCCAGTTTTGTGGAAGTTTTGTTTTTGTCTTGTTCCTGTAATATCCCAATAAATAAATAATACCTAAAAATCTCACGTTAGGTACAATAGGTACCCGTACCTAGTACCTACAGAAAAGAATTAAAACCATGTCTGATAGTACCCACTGTACGTTCGCACCTAGAACTAAATGATCAAATTAGAGGTCAGCCACCTTGCCGCGCCGCCGTCGTCGGTACGGTGTCGGTGCGTCGCGTCGTGCAATCGTGCACAGGCAGAAAATACCTACCAAAGTTTACCATAGCCAAAGCCACACCAAGCCAAGTTTTAAAGTAGCCATTTAGTGCTATTAGTGATAGTTTTAAAGTAGCCATTAGTGATAAAATACCTACTGAAGTTAACTTTGGTATTTTCTAGTACGGCGTACAAAAATGAGCACTTACAAAATTTTGTATATGGAGGTACATTTCCCTGTAGACAATGCTGTGAGCCGCGCGCTCCGTCGCAACTACTTTGATACTTTAAACTTTGTTTTTTTTCAAAAACCAATGTTTTTTTTTATTGGATGCTGTATAATGGTAGTAGACCATGGTCTGAACAACGTTTGTTCTAGCAAAACTGTGATTAAAATTTCACGGTGTACATTATTTATAACTAGCTTTTGCCCGCGGCTTGGCCCGCGTGGATGCCGGAAAATATCCCCCGGGAAGGTACAGACGCCAGCACATCAAGCTACTACAATCTGTCAAATTTATTCAATAGATTTTCAACTTTATCGCTGACTTGTAAGGTTCAAAGTTGATTGGGAATATTTGACAGTTTCGGGTAGCTTGATGTGCTGGCGTCTGTACTACCGGCACAGATTACCATATGAATCACTCCATATACTTACGCGCGCTACCGGCCGCCGGGTCGGACACGATCACACGACCCATTTCTCAGTGGGTTGCCAACAACCGCGAGGCGCGTACGTATACACATATATTTCGGTCGACCTGACGTACAGACGCCAGCACATCAAGCTACCCGAAACTGTCAAATTTTCCCAATCAACTTTGAACCTAAGTGTGAAATTACAGTGGCAGCGGGGCGGGCAGCGGAATCCGCTGGCGGGTAACGCAAACACATAGTTTTGGACTAAGGTGCAACAAGTGCGGGCGGGGTGGGTGAGCGGGAATCGCAGCGGGACAAGCGGGTGTCGCGAGCGGGGCGGGTGGACGCAAGTCAGTTTGCGTTTCCCGCTCGATTTGTTCGGACATGCCACTGACGACTGAAGATTTAATAACGTCCGGACCGCTCAATCGACCCGCTGCTACTGTGTTCATCCATGGAAATGTGCGTTTTCTGCTTGACCCGCCACCCGCTCCCGCTGCCCGCCCCGCGCCACTGTAATCGCACACTTACAGTTCAGCGATAAAATTGAAAATCAATTAAATAAATTTGGCAGTTTGTAGTAGCTTGATGTGCTGGCGTCTGTACTTAGTTTCAACTTCTTATGATATGGCTGGTGTATTATGTGCAGTTGATGGATGTAGATCCAGCAAGAGAAGAGATACACTTATATTTTTTTAGTTTACCTGCTGATACAAAAATGCGAGTACCTATCTAATTTGTTTTACTATCGTTTTTTATAGGTATTGAAATTTTTGTATGGAGTGATTTATCTGGTAATCTGTGCTACCGGGCAGTACCTGGATTACATACCTAATAGTCCAGGAAAAGAGTATTGACTCCTACCGCTGCGCTCCAACCATAATTCAACTATAGCAATTAACATTGTCGGATCTACATTTTTGCGATTTTTAAATTATTGCTATATAGGTTTATATAAATTATAAATTAAAAAATCGCAGAAATGTAGACCCGACAATGTTAATTGCTACAGTCGAATTATTTTGTTACGCGTAATTTTGAATCTGTGATATCTTTTAAACCATTCATTTAAATGATATGATGTCAAGGCATATTTTATTGCATAAGGATTATTATATACCGGTCAATATAGCTTCGGAAATAACAATGGAATGTTTATCAAATTCTGAAAGATAATAATGGTTACTGTGGGTCATCCTTAGAAGATAGACATATGCCATCGTGGACTTTTTTGTTGAAATTTTTAAGATCTTCAGTCCTGTAGAACATAAATTTGATGTATCTCTAATGGTTAACGCGGTGCACTCCAGTAAAGCTCCCAGTCGGCATGATTTTTTCCGACATCTTCGACAATAATCGTCATATTTCAGCCAATTTACGCAAAACCTTAATCATTATACACTGAAACCTTCCGCAAGAATCACTCCATCCATTGGTGAAAACCGTTTGAAAATCGGTAGTTTTTGAGTTTATCGCGTTGAGACAGACAGACAGACGCGGCGTATGTAAGGAGGATCAGGATTTTTGTTCCAATTAGTATCTCATATGCATATCGAGCACTGCCGTGCGTTTTTTTGCCGAAAAATTTAATAAATATGGTATGTCATAGACTCATAGAATTGCGCGCATTGCGATGTAAAAAACTCCCGCCTCCCGCTGCAAATTTGCGGTGGGTCCACCGCACGTATTTTATATCGCAAGGAGATAAAAAAAACGCATGACAGTACGCGCTAGGCCTCATATCTGCTAACTGTACGTTTGCACTGGTGAAACATTCACATAAAAACATGTTGAAATCTCTATTTTCTGTCAATGTTTGATAAAATGTTTGACAGGAAATAGAGATTTCAACATGTTTTTATGTGAATATTTCGCCAGTGCAAACGCACAGTAAATCCGGGTCTTCTGCGCATGTTTTTTCGAAAGTTTACACAAAAACATCGCAACAAAGAGGCGGCGTGGCCATACACATTTGTGTATGCAAACACGATGTTTTGTATGAAAATAAATGTTTATATTATGTGTAAGATTTTTGACGTGATAACGTCAAGGTCTTATAAATCGATGAACGCCGGCTGCATCGCACAAAAAAGTGTCACGTTCCGCCTGAGCTGAGCGTGCAAGCGAGAGCGCGGAACAAGCGATAGAGACGCACGATCGGCCTAAGCGTTCGGTTTGTGACGTTATCACGTAAAATTATCGTCCGTAAACTGACTTTACAGACAACCAATTTTTTTGTGTAATGTTTCGTAAAAACGCATGCAGGAGACCTGGCTAAGTTACACGCACTAGGTAGTAGGTACGGTTAAAAACCGCCCACTATTACTTCAGATAATAAGATGATCAATTTACGCTAAACTTCGTTTCTTTATCTTTTTTTATGGCCGCTTGTAGACGTCTGCTTTTATAATATTTCAGACGTGTGAGAATATTATTTTATTGTTACAAGACAATAGAAAAACCCTAAATAATCTTCTAGATAAGTTACTAAAATCTGCTTCAGTTTCTCCAGACAGTAAAAAGTATTTAAAACTATTGCAAATCAACGCCAGTTTGCATTACGAAAATACTCAACTTAAAATATATCTGACATCTCAGCAAGACTCACCCAACAATGCAATACAAGAGCACTCAGAGAAGTGTTGTCCGATTGATAAACAAACAACGACTGGAAGTAAGTCAGAAGAAAAAATGAATTGTCACTCTTTTCATTCAAAGTTAAAATTAGAAAATGCGCTCGAAGGTGTTAAAAGTTTTAAGTACATTCATAGAACTTTTGCGCCGCATGTTCGAGGTACGGTACATAGGTCAGTTTCAGATTCTTGTATCGTGAGATCGGCTATAAGTGAACTATGCTAGTAATATACTTTTAAATCTAAGTACGATTGTTTTATTTCGATTGTAAATGTTGAACCTGTAGGTCAGGCCCATGAGGGTAAACTTAAGTATGTACCTACATACTCTGTGATCTGCGATACCAGAGGAATCACAGCCAGGTGCATTGTCATCCCAGAAAAGCTGAAATAAAATGTATTACGAGTCATACTTATGTCTGCTATTTTACCGGCATGCGGCATTCATACTTTACATACCCTGAAACCGGAAAACAGCAACGCCACTTTTCGGCAGTAAAAGTTATTCTTTTGAGAGTAGGGAGTCTCCCGCACAAGCTCGTTCACAAAGAGCTTCCTATTACTTTCTACCAAGTGCCTAGTACTTACTAAATACTAGACTACGTATTCCAAACTCAAAAGAGGTATTGAGGTATTGGTGATATTATATTGCTGGCAACTGAAAGATAGCCGAGAGTGAGTGGGCATAATTTTTTTTTTATCGGCGGAGGTCATAGCTCTATAACCTTTTGGCGCGTGGTCAAAATCCGAACTAACGCCATCATCTTGTTTTTTTTTCAATACATTTTACCAACAGCGCCGGTAGCCAGCAACGGTGCGAGTACCAAAAGATCCTTCAGCTCCTTGTCGCAGTGTATACTGCTAAAGGGCCTGCTACACGACTGCCAACCGCGTCCCTGACAGATGTGACCTTGGTTGGCGACAGGCAGAGCTGTTTGAAATTTGGTCGTAAACCACCAACTACACGGTTGTAAATAGCGTTGTCAGATTTTTTTTTTCGGGCAATCCGGGATTTTGAACCCTTTTGAGTAAAAAAGCGGGATTCTTTCGTCGAAAGTGGGACATAATAAAAAACGTAAATTATATTATTATACGCGTCCCCGAGTAAATGCTCGATAACGAGGTGCCAGCAGTTGTTGCAGCTGAGCACGTAGCTTTAAATTCCCCAACAAATAATCATGATCAAAACTTTGATCCGGCCCGTCCCATCCTTGATGTCCTCTCTCCGGTTGAAATCAAAATCAAAATCAAAATCAAAAGTCATTTATTCAAACTAGGCTGAGAATCAGCACTTTTCGAACGTCAAAATTACATAAGACAGTCCCCCAAAAACGCCCACCCTTCACCACTTCCTAGTGCCTTTAGCTGGGAAGAAGAAGTGGCGCAACAAACTCCCCAGCAGCACAGCTGTCTGTTCAAGTTAGAGAATGATTCTATACAATAGTATAATACAAAATAACCTACATTATGCAACACAAAACATAATTCAAATGATAAATTATGGGCCATATGTCAGCTAGCACACGCCAATATACCAACCAAAAACATCGAGGACTATACTCAAGCTATATTTAAAAAAAGAAAATAAAACTAAACGTAAACAGAACTAAATATCTAAATAAAAGCCTCCAGACATAAAGGGCGTGCCCGCTTACATAAAGCTGTAATTGGCAGTTATAAATGATAAACTAGGACCATCGAGATAAAAAAAAATGAACAGTTAATTACTAGTAACAATAACAAAACCATGATCAGCAAGACGACCAGTCACCACAAGCAGCACCCGTTCACGAGCATAACGCAAAGATCAGCCATTACCCCCCTCGCCATATTTGAGGGAAGGAGGCAACCCGACCCCCGACGCTACCGCAAGCAGTGACATCTAAGGGAGCATGACGAACTTGCTGCCGGTTGCTCAGGCAAAAAATAATATGATCAATTGTCGAGGTCGCTAGCTAACCACAAATTGCAATACAACTCATAACAAAAACATTGTAATGAGTAGATTATGTCAACAATAAAATAAAATAAAAATAAATTGACTCCTAAAAAATAAATAAAAAATTGAATCATAAATTCAAATAAAATAAACAATTATATAAACTCATATAAACTGTCAGTAGGTAAGCTAATTCTGGAGAAAGAACATAAACATTGTCTTGAGTTAATCACAGCGACCAACTATTCTTATCATTTAAGTAGTCGTTGATACAATAGTATGCCTTTGAACAGAGGTTGGATTTTACTTTAGTTTTAAACGCATTAAAAGGCAAATCTAGCAAAGAAGAGGGTAGCTTGTTATAAAAGGTTATACCAAGCCCAACAAATGAGTTATGAACCTTATGAAGCCGGTGAAAGGGAGCTCGTAGTTTGTCCTTATTTCGAGTGTTAACATTATGAATATCACTGTTTTTAGTGTATAAGTGTATATTTTGCCTAATATATAAGATGTTGGCGAAAATGAATTGTGATGCCACCGTGAGAATACCAACATCTTTAAAAAAATCTCTTAGAGAAACTCTGGCACCTAGCTGGTAAATTGCTCGAACTGCTCGTTTTTGAAGAACAAATATATTTTGAATGTCAGCGGCTTTACCCCACAGCAGAATACCATAGGACATAACGCTATGAAAATAACTAAAATAGACTAACCGAGCTGTATCAACGTCAGTGTATTGTCTTACTTTCCTGACAGCATAGGCGGCCGAACTGAGCCTTCCGGCTAGGCTTGATATATGTGGGCCCCACTGAAGTTTGGCATCTACTGTTATGCCCAGAAAAACTGCCGAGTTCACAGTTTCAAGCACCTCTTTATCTAAGACGATGTTGGGTCCTAGATTTCTAACATTTGGTAGAGCGAATTTTACACATTTCGTTTTCTTGGCATTGAGAACTAGGTTATTTGTCGTAAACCAATCAGTAACCATTGAGAGAGCACTGTTTACGTCGTCAAAATCTTGCCTATTCCTGTCTACTTTAAAAATAAGAGAGGTATCATCTGCAAACAGTACAACGTTACAGATGTCCTTTAAATAAAAAGGTAAGTCATTAATATATACTAAGAATAAGAATGGACCCAGTATTGAGCCTTGAGGTACACCTAACTGAACTGGTAGCCCGGAAGATTTCACACCATTAACATCTACACATTGGAACCTATTATGTAAATAAGAATTTATTACTTTAAGAGCTTCGTTTTGGACACCGTAATGACGTAGTTTACGCAAACGTTGACGCCCTAAGCCGAGGTTCGTACCCCACAGGGCGTGCCCTTAGCGAGCGTTCACCTAGTTTTAATTAGCATAGTTAAATAACCCCTGGTTGGAGGTTTTAAGTGCTTTTTGGAGCTTAAGGCACCCACAGGAAAGCCCGGTTAAGTAGTCATGATTTCAGAGGTCAACTGCGAGATGCCATACCTAAAAAAAAAAAAAAAAATTGTGTTTCAAATTAAGTTTACAATGATGATATGTGTTTTGTAAATGTATTTTTAAGAAAATACGTTAATTTACTATACTAATAAATAACCAATAACTATTAGTTTGCCATTAGGAATTTAATATTAAATAAGTTATACATTACTTATAAATTACTTATTTATTTTTCTATCCCCGAAAATCGGGATTGAGCTTGTCCCACGAGAGACATTTAATTTTTTGTAAAAATCGGGACGTCTGGCAACGCTGGTTGTAAACCACCAAGGTCACCTCCGTTGGGACGCGGATGGCAACCGTTTAGCAGGCACTTTTAGAGTCCAAGGATTGCAAGGCTGAAACTGAAAAAAAGAAGAATGGCAAGACATCATTTACCTAGCCTTTTCCCAACATTGGGGTCGGCTTCCAGTCTAACCGGATGCAGCTGAATGCCAGTATATTACATGGAGAGACTGCCTATTTGACCTACACAACAAAACGAAGATGCATAATTATGCGTAATGGTAATGGGTTCCTAAAGCGGTGTCTGATAGTGAATACAAATACATCATGATGAATATTTTAGTCATTTTTATGTAAGCAGCCAACAATTTTAATAGGTAGTGATTTCAGAACGTAGCAGTCATTGTCTATGAAAAAGTTTTTCGCATTAATGTTGCCAACTAAAGGATATTTACCAGTTTTGAAGGAGTGGGATCAACGTGGGTACTCTTTTACGAATATTTCTCTTTTATAAATATTTTTAGAATGCTTAGAACGTATTCTTACATTTTTCAAACTATACTATTGCGCCCATCAAAATTAATCGATACGCATAATTAAATTAAATACACAAACACTTTGACACATAGCAGTCAATCTCTATTTTATTAACGTTTTGTAAATATTTTTTAATTTTACTAAGAATTATACTCAATCTCTTTTAGTTTTATATACTTATAAAAAAATTTAATAGGAACCATGTTGAATCTTTCCTGAACAGGTGGAATTTTAAAATAAAGTTTCGTTATTTTATTAAATAATCCAATGAATTCTGTGGAAAAGTAGGTATCACCTACTTTTCCTGTTCAGGAAAGATTCAACATGGTTCCTATTTCTATTTTTTATAAGTATATAAAACTAAAAGAGATTGAGTATAATTCTTAGTAAAATTCAAAAATATTTACAAAACGTTAATAAAATAGAGATTGACTGCTATGTGTCAAAGTGTTTGTGTATTTAATTTAATTATGCGTATCGATTAATTTTGATGGGCGCAATAGTACCTATAGTTTAAAAAACGTAAGAATTCGTTCTAAGCATTCTAAAAATATCGAGTACATCGTGAATATTTCGAAAAATTAATAGTGGTGATTTTAAAAATAAGGTGGTGGACAAAAAATTATATTGGAACGAAACACAGAGTCAGACAGAGAGTGTATTGTTGGCAACATTGATCTCCAGATTTGTGTGCGCCGGCATCGCACGTGAACGTGTCGCAAAAATCTCAATAAATTAGTGAAATCACCATGTCGGACGAATATTTCTATGGTAAGTCTTAATCTATTAACTATTGCGCTTACTTTAATAGTTTTATTTGCATTTTTCGCATTGTACTTTGTTCTGAAATCTGATTTATAACATTAGCGTCAGCTCTGACACCCGGCTCTCGCCATTTTATTTCACAATATATGTGGATATCTTTTTCAGTAGCTATCTGTCGTGTTATCACGACGTTTCATTCGTTTGCGCTTATTACAGGTTGTAAATTTAACGTATTTAAAGTTTGTAATCGACTTGCCGCCATTTTTGATTAAGGAAATGAAATGGCTAATTTCTTCTATGCGTTCGTAATGGCGTTTCTGAGCTACGAATTAATTGTACATCCTACGCGAGATGAGTGCTATTGATTTTTCCTAACGCATGGTGCGTTTGAAATGTGCGAAGTCGATGGTGGTTGGGCGCGCAATTTGAATGCGCGGCGTCCAAGCCGCGACCGTTTACATGCCGTTGAATCGTCAAACATTTGCAAAAATGCTAACTCCGCCGATTCAAAGCTCACAACGAGCACCTGTGCACCGCTGTTGTTTATGCCGGCACCGCGATGTCAGCGTTTTGAGGTTATGATGACAAAATGAACACGAGTTCGTACGATGCGGTCGCCCGCTGCCAGGCCGCCATGTCTCACGCTATGCGATACAGATTGGATGAGATGAGTTCCGTCAATCATGTTGACAAGGTTGGTGAATGTTTCAGGTGTAACTCTGTCGGCGTCACATCAGTCCGAGACATGGGACCCCGAGGCGAAGGCGGAGTACCCCCGCAGCAACAAGCTGCTCATACGTCAAGCACTGTTGGGTCCAGATGCCAAGCCTGATGAACTCAATGTTGTTCAGGTATGTGTTGTACTTTGTTTAATGCCGGGGCTACTTCGTACATTCAGTGTAGCCCCAGCATAAGTTAGCTTGTGGAAGACTAGTGCTTAAACATCAATTCAGTACTACCTTATGATGATGTTAAGAGTTTGGCCGTCTCTTCATACTCAAGACTTTCTTCAAATTTGAACAGCATTGTGTTAGCCTCATATTTGTACACAATATCATTTACCTGTAAGGTTTGATAGATATGATGGTAAAATATTACTCTTATTATGTATTGTAGATTTTTACAATAGTTTTGAATAAACTTTGTTTAGATTGTATTACATCATTGACAGGTTATATGTGGTAATTTGCACTATCTAATTGTTCAGCTTCAGATAGTGTTAAATGAGTACTGATAAAATATGACTCATTCAGTTATTATTTTCTGTCAGTCTCTGTCTCTATTGATTATCAATCATCTAATCAAAGCTTACCATCACCCAATCAATGCAGCTAGCTTGATTTGACCTTTGTTTTATGTGTAGGTCGAAACCATGTCACTGCAGGAGTCTGTCAAGATCCCGGTGGCTGTATTGAAGGCTGGTGAGACAAGACATGCACGTCTTGACATTGAATTCCCAGATGCCCCTGTCACATTTACTCTTATTCAGGTAATTACGTAAATATTTATTTAACTACAGTTTATTTTAAATTCATTAAAAATTAGCATTCAAGTTGTTCCTAAGGAAAAGATTGGGATTATTCAAACTTATTATTTGTATAAAAAATGAGACATTGTTACTCCACTCCATACTCATGATAACTGGGTTATTTCTGAACAAATAATTAGTTACGTTTTTTGTACCTACAATGTTTTGTGAGATAATTTATCTGCAAAGTTTCAATAATACTGAAATGATGATAAAAACAACCATTGGTAATTTGATGGGCGCGCGACGTCGTTTTGACTGTTGTACCGCCTGCTTGTGATTGCTTGAGGCATTTGTCTGATCTATATAAGACAACAATTTAAACTAATGTGTACAATGATGCATAGACTTAACATAGCATTGTGTTGTACAGGGATCAGGGCCAGTGCATTTGATTGGCCAGCACCTACTAGGTGCCCTTGTGGAGGAGTTTGAAGACATGGAGGAGATGGAGGAGGAGATGTTAGATGAAGAGGAAGGAGATGATTCTCAATTCAAGGTATGTACAATACCCTGACATTCTTACAAGTAAAGATCATGCCAAAGATTTCAAAGACCACTTAACATTTCTTAGGGCTTTCTTTATTGTTGTGCATGCTGAATGGTTAGTGACATGCCAATATTTAATTTACTCAAAATTATGCCAGTCATAAAGTAGATTGCTGAATTTACAGGAAGATGAGAATAAAAGGAAAGCATCAGCAGGCAAGCGCAAGACTAATGAGGTACTGAAAACCTTCAACTAATATCAAATTACAAAAGTGACTGGTTCTGTACACGCTCTACAGAGGGAAAAGGACCTGTGGCCCAGTTCTGTTAAACAATGACAGTTCATGTAAGATTGTAACAAAATCTTTGGGGCATAAATTGTGTTGATTAATCTCATTTCACTGTCATTTTTCATACAACTGGGCTTGTACACTGTGGTGTCTAAATTGTATTTTCAAGAAAATGTCATGATAATTGGCTGTTGGTTTTCTGTATACTCATTCAGTAAAATAACCTTTACCTTCTGATAGCTGGATAACACACATTTTGATAAGGAAAAGGCCACCTAGCATTGTGAAAGTAAATTAGTAGGGATATTGACAAGTTACATGCATCCTGTGCTTTAGGTGGCCTTTTTGCATATACATAATACATGAATTCATTTTTGATTGGGTTGAGTGTTTTGGCATGTGGTCTTATAACAAGTAAATATAATAATTTGTTATTATTACAGGATGAGGATGACGAAGAGGGAGAGCCTAAAGGCAAAAAGTCGAAAATGTCAAACAACGCCAAAGGCAAGGCTCCATCGCCCAAGAAGAATGCCAAGAAGTGAACCGCCTGCCACGCCCGCCCCGCCAGCCCGCGCCCGTCCGCTCGCTGACGCGTCGCACGCGCGCCCGCAACAGAGTCAGACAGACCAATTCCATTTAAGACTGACTACATCCTCGATCACTAAACTTTAGGTATACTTTACCTAGTGTAATTATTGGAGATATTTCGTTGACGTTAGCACCTCACAGGCCAGTAGTTGGCCGTGCGGCGCGGTGGCGAGCGGACGGGCGCGGTCGGCGGCCGGCGTATCTCTTAGTTGTATGACATAGTGTGGTAATTCAGTCTAGGTTAGCGTTGTATCGACTCGAGCGTGCCTGGGTGAGTGGAAGTGTGAGTATTTGTTCGTGATAGTTACTTACTGGTCGAGGTATCTGTAAACTTATCGATCCGATCCTGAGTGGTTACCGATGATCGAGTGTGATTTCTTCACTTATTTTTTTTATTTTTTGCTAAACTAAATTTCCATTCCTTACTGTGGTATAGTGTTATGGATGTCAAATTTAATATTAAAGTAAGTCTTAAATTCACAGATGTATTTTTAAGTTAAGACATAATTAAGCATAATCAGTGTACTTTTAAGACATTGATCATTTTGTATGGAGTAGCTACCGGTCGAAATGTAATTGAATTTGCTAACGATTTCTCATTTCAGAATGAAAACTGATAATCTATTATAGTTTGTTTGTACATATACATTATAAAAGCATAAGAACGGTAACAATAAAAAGCATTTCTAAACATTATCACATCTTTTATTTCTTGCCACAGAAGATTCCTGTATGAATTTCTACGTTACCTATTGAAATCATGAAGACCACTTTGGCTATATGATTGTGTGCAGACCAAGTAACACTTAAGGTGGTTTTACAACGGCGAGGCGAGGCGTGGATGGGATGGGCGAGAATTGAAATTTGTATGGCACAAAATTTCTATCCACGCCCTGCCGATCTTTAGTGTAAAAGGTCTATGTCCGTGACTACCGCAGCACCTCCAACGCCAATCGCTTCCATATTTAGTAAATCATTAGTACCCAATTGGTACTAATTAGTGCTCGAACGACAAAATTGGTTCCTTAGTAATTTTCGAGAAACTACTTTGAAGGTGGTCCGGCGGTAGTCACGTTCCCTTTAGCAGGACCACCATGAGCATCGAAAAAGGGGGCATGCTGCAGCTATTCTAAGTATACAAATAATTAGTACCCTTAAATGTGATTCATTGCGTAAAAAAAAACAGAACTGAAACATTTGTATTTACCGAGACATCAACGATGATAACTTTCGCGCGCTTGTTCAGCAGGACCACGACTTTGAATGTAGATTCTAAGTTTGAGGAGCTTGTCGCTTTCTTATAGGTAAACCTGCAAGATAAAATTAGTGCCCAAAATTCAAAATTAGTTCTTCAGTAGTTAGCCATTGGGTGGGGTGGCGGCAGTCACGGTGTTAAATTTTCATTTCAAGATTTCCCTATTAAAAACTCTGATTTCTTCCCAAATTTATACAAAAATTAGTGCTCCTAAACACATACATATAAAGAGTAGCTCCTAAAGAAGTTATAGCGACCAAAAATTCTGATTCCTAAGTGTTGTATTTTAAGAGAAATAAGCTTTCATTAGGTAGGTACCTACTTTTCCATACTAAATCTCGGCGTATAGCCCGACCAAATTAAGTTGTCAATGGTATTGAGCAGTCTATATCTATTCTGTAAAAATTCACCATGAAAACTTCGGTGAAGTGAGGTGACAATTGTGCCAATCCCTAGCATCAAGTGGAATGACAGCTCACTGCATCAGTTTTCACGGAATAGATTTTAGAAGATGTAGGTACACTCGTGCACATAAATTGATGGTTGTTGGAATAGTAATAAGTGCCACGGGTGATATTGTCACATCCCACCACTTTTGATTTGACGGAGAGAATGATCTTTCCGGGTTCAACTGAAAGAATATGAGGACGCGTTAGACCAGATATTAGAGACAGAGTTTGTTGTTTGGTTAGACGATCCATGGTAGGAACAGTGAAGAAATGTCGGTTGAGATCGTCTAAATCAATTGAGTTAGGAAGGTCTAAATGTCGCGATTTGCCAATACCAAGAGTTCCAAGAAATTTCCAAATATCGGCAAGAGGAAGAATTGATAGTATTCAGAATTGCGTATCATCTGATTGTATCTATTCCTTGGAGCCTTGAACAAAGTCCAGTTCTCATCAGTACGCTCCCTTTTAAATTTACGGAACGCACGGTCCCTACATACAAAATTATTTAGGTAGGTACCGTAAACTAATCTTGGACTTGCAGAATAGAGCTATTCACATCGTCAAGATTTTGTGACCGTCGGTTTATTTTAAAGATCAATGATGTGTCATCTGCAAATAACACCATCTTCGGTTGATTTTGAAGTAATTGGCGTAAATCATTCATGTAAACTAAAAACAGGAATGGACCCAATTTCGAACCTTCAGGAACGCGAATTTTTGGGTTCTTTACTGTTACCGAACAATGGAACTACTTTACTGTGGTGTTTCATGAGATACGGAAAGACTCCTTGGTCTACACTGGTGTTAAATATGTAAGCTAATAAATAGGGCGCAATGGTTTCGATAATAGATCTACAGATTTTACAGACATTTCCCAGAGATCCTCTGCTGATTTAATTTTAAGATCTTTAAAAGCTTTTATAACAGCCTGGGGGTTTGTATGCCGAAACCTAAACTCCAAAGGGCATGCTTTCACATTCTGTCTAAGTAAGGCAGCAGAAAGCGCGGGTAAGGAATTTAAAACTTCAGTAGTTATAAGGGGAATATTAGCAAAAAAGTTTTCAAATTCTTGAGTTATATCTATAACTGAGTTAATGTGCAGTCTCTACATTAAATTCAGTATTTCGCTGGTTTTTCCTACCTGTTTCTATTATTTGTTATTATTATTTGCCAGGTAGTTTTTATTGCTAATATAAAGAGCTTTGGCTATTTTGCACACACTTTTTAAAAGTTTTTGAATGTTTTGCAACATACTTATGAAAACTTGTATTATTCATATGTTGCTTTAGGCCATAAAGTTCAAATAGTTTTTCCCTGCTTTTATGAATACCTGGAGTCGCCCAAGCACTAAATAAGAACTTTGTGTAAATACTTTTAATCTTTAGTGGAAAAGTGTCATTAAATTGCGTGTTTAATAGTAAAAAGAACTCAGCGTAGAAGTCATTTGGGTCACCTATATTATTAAAACTCTGAACACATAATTTTTTGGCCAAAGAATATTTAATTTCTCTAAACTTTTACATGTAATTGGCCTAAACCTTTTTGAATTTTTTGTGAAGCAAAATGTTATTGTTTGTCCACTGTGATCTGATGGCAACTTATTTACAATTTGTGTGTCAGTAATCACAATTACAAAAAATATTATCTATACAAGTGGCAGAAGAACGGCGAAAGAAGACGGTGCGGCGCGAGTGCTTACACAGTCGTGTCCTTCCGATCGGAAATAAAAACCAATAGATAACAAAAAAAAAAAAAAAAAGCTCAATTTATATGACAATAGGTAAGTTACTGAGTTACAATCAGCAAGAACGACAGACCGAGTGTGGCGGCGGTGCGTCAAAGAAAACCCCTATTTATTAAGGTTTAGGTACTGCTACAGATAAATTTATAAAGGTTAATGGTACTGCTACCGAAATATACCGGTATGCATTACCAACCTAAAAATTCCGCTACTGAAAAAAATAACGGTATCGCAATATTCCGGTAACCCTTATATAACGGTATGACGTCATACTAAAGATACAGACGCTAGCACATCAAGCTACCCGAAACTGTCAAATTTTCCCAATCTACTTTGAACCTTATACTTCAGCGATAAAGTTGAAAATCTATTAAATAAATTTGACAGATTGTAGTAGCTTGAAGTGCTGGCGTCTGTACCTTAATTTTTGGGTAATTTAGTCCCTGCTCATTAGTGCGTTGCGTTGTCGCTGCGTCGTTTTACGTATATTTTTTTGTGATATGCCACAATATTATGTGTTGCGTCGTCGCACGCGACGTTTCAATGGCTGACGAACGAGAGACGTATCGACTATGGGGACATGGGCTAGACGTAGGTACGCGCCTTGCATTGCGACGAAGCAACGCAATGAGACCTCACTCTTAAGCACCTACTACATCACTTATCTAACAATGCCTGTAATATTCTATTTCGTTCCCGTTGTATATTATTCGACTCTTCCACAGCCCGCATTAAACTTTCAAACTTGTCATTGTCTTTCCTGTCCTGCACTTCTTGCATGACTCTCTTTATTTCAGTTAGTGTCATGTCATCTAAGTTCACACCATGGCTGCATGTACCTGTTCCTGTGGGTTCATCAAATATTTTTTCAAAATAGCAATAATATGGCCAGTTGTTAATTTTTCCAGTTTCTTTCTTTTTCTCTGCAAGTCTAATGTAAGTTTGTTTCAAGTTGCGGAATTTTCGATCACATTCTTCTGAAGACAAGCCTATTTTTGGAGCAAACAATCTCCATACATTTTTCTTTTTGACTAGAGGATCCCTAAATCTTTCCTTGTTGTCTACATAGAATGTTAAAAGCTGCTTGACATAATCATCTTCTTGCCATTTATATGTTACTGTAGGTGGTCCATCAGAGCTCGTATAACTATTTGATCCACTGTATATTCCTTCAAAATCTTTATAATAGCGCCACTTTGTTATACATCTCCCTGTATCTGCTCTCATTTTTAATCTAATATAAGTTTGCTTTAAATTCCTGAACTTTTTGTCACAGTCGGCGGGGCGTTCCCCTACTGCTGCTGATATCTCTTTCCACAACTCTTTCTTTTGGTATCTCGGATTTTTAAACTTTTCAGCTATTTGCTTGTACTCTTCTATTAGTAACCTAGTTTTGTTTTTGTCCCAGGGACCTATACTCGGATTGTAATTGTAATATATTCTCTCAAAATAGTTATGATATTGCCACTTGATCGGTTTTCCAGTTTCCCTACTCTTTTCTTTCCAATTAAAGTATGCTCTTTTTAAATTCTTAAACTTATGGTAACAATTATACTCTGTTGTCCCTAACTGCGATGCTATCTCCCTCCAAACATCTTTTTGCAAGCAGTCAGGACTTCGGAACCTGCTTAAGTTCTCTAAGTAGAGACTGAGCAATCTCCTTACTTTGTGTTCCTCCCATGGCTCCAAAACAGACGGTGGAAGTGATTTGCATTCTTTAAATACCTCTTCACAGTTATTGTAGTGTACCCATTTGATCTCTTTGCCCAATCTTTTCTTTTTCAGGAGTCTTATGTAAGTTCTCCTTAGGTTTCTATATTTTTTACTACATTCATCAGAACTTGTACCCAAGTGCACAGCAATTTCTTCCCAAAGGGATTTGTCTTTTGTTACATTTTTAAATCTGCTATCCAAGCACAATGTAAGTAACAGTTTTATTTTATTTCTATCCCAAAAGTTGTCATCATCTTTGGCTTTTATTACCTCCTTTTCACTATTTTCAGAAATATTTTCTTGGACAGCTACAGGGGTCTCGTTAATTTGTATATATTGTCTGTTGTCCCCCGTATCTACAATATATCTCGCCTCCTGCCCTGTAACTGATGTAAACAAAGTAGGTAAGTATAATCTATTTCAGTACAACGAGCTATTTACTTATAATAGGTACACCAACAGTACTAGCTCCATTGAAATATTGTTGGGGAACAAAACTTACTTTGTGGATTCTGGATGGTGAAGTTATTGCTACTGAATATGACATTGCTTTGATCTTCTCTGAGGACAAACCAATAACTTTGGTTGTGAGGATTGTTAATATCCATAATAAGAGCTAGTTATAAAGTGATAGAATACAGTAATATCAGGATTTTACATTGTAAACAATAATCGCAGTAGGTAATATGCGCTTTCGAGCACGACAATTATTAAAAAGAAAGAGTAGTATATTATCTGCACAGAACATATATTTATCTGTGTAGCACTCGAACACAGATAACTATATACTAGTCAGAGCGAGTGTATTATCTATGACTCGGAGTGAGTAAATTCAATGTGTTCTGTGAATAAGCCACAGACAACAATAAAACGGTAACTTTAGTTAGACTATAAGCTTGTAGAAAAAAAAATAGGTATGTCATGGCTAGATCTTCATGAAAAGATAGACCTTAAAAACCCAATATATATTACTTTCCTCTATGGTTGTGTTTCATGAAATGGCCAGCTAAAATTTACCATATCGTTCAAACGTCAACGTTTATGATAATATGTCAGTCGACATTTTTGGCCATATCATTATGTAGGGTATCCATGTAAAGGACAATGGGCAAAGATGTTTGGAACTTGGTCCAAGAGCTTCCACTGACGAGACTTGCGGGAAATGCAAGTGCTTATATGTCTTATGATTCTGGAAAAAGTCTATTAGATTCTATCCCGGGGTTATAATGTTATGGTCATGTTTATCCTGAACATAAATAATTATGATTTTAAGAAGCCCCGCTTGTTGTGATTAAGCATAGCGATGCAATGTGTGAAGACTAAGGATTATGATCCTTAGTCTTCACATTGCATCGTGATGAGCTAAACGTAGGTAGTTGCTGGATTAATACAACAAAATATTGGTGGAACAAATAACATTTATTAATCCTTTATTTCATTTTCAATACATAATATTGCTTACATTTTTAAATATTTTTATAAAAAACATAAAAAAATAGTAGGCGCATCAGGAACAGGGTCCAAGCTGTTAGTGGTCAGGGCTCTAGAGACAGGAACCTCCTTACTGTGTGCTGTGTCCCGGAGTACTGCTTTCTAAATGAAGCCCTTGACCCAGCCGCGCAATGAGAGCCTCCTTAGGTGTCGGTCAAGGCTTTCCGCTATTAGGCCATTAACCGTAACGATTACCGGTATAATGATTGCAGAGTCCACGTCCCACATGTCGACAATCTCGTGTGCTAAGTCAAGATACTTGATTTTTTTTTATCTTTCTTCTTCTAATAATTCTAATTCTTCCCGAACATTTGATTCTAAATGAAACTGACACACTCTTGCTGCGTCGAGAACATGTTTTTATCCATCAGCAAACGTTTCTTTGTAGCGTCTGAAAGGCGATGGCGAGTTCTATGGCGGCAACTAAAAAACATACAAGCATTCGACGTATTTGGTGGCTCAGAATAAGTAGGTAGCTCTATCACTGGATTTGCTTCCTGATGTTGATTATTTTGATCAATATCAACAAAAGGATCTGCAATATTTTCAAAATTTGATGGTTGTTCTATGTCACGTTAAGGCGACCTAAAACTCCTACCCAACAAGGTCTACAAATGTATTCAGCATTGTTAAATAATATCCGAAACAAAACAAAGTTACTAGAGTAGTAGTAGAACAGACTCTATTAAAAGTTAAAGGTAAAACTATGTATTATATACCACAGCAATGTTTAAATTGTATATTAATGGTGATCATGTTTAATAAAATAACTACCCCTGCTCACATTAATTCAGTATGATTTTCTTTTTATTGACAAAAATAATGATTAGTCTCCATACCTGATATGGTTGCAGATTTTCTGTGATAATCACAGCAACTCCTGGATTTTCATCAAAAAGCGTTTGGGCAATTATCATTCGCCTTTTACGTAACACAGAATGGTTACATAGTAGACAGAACTCCCGTTGAAGGTCGAAATATACCTATTGATCACTATGACTGATTGACTTCCCGATATAAATTACTTTCCTCTATGCTCACTATGTCCAAACATTAGGAAACAGATGAAGTATCCTTTAGCAAACATAAGTCAGTTCGGTAAATGCGGGAGAAGTCAATTCAAAAGCAAATGTCAAAATATTTAAAAAAATCGAAGATTCCAACGCAAACCTTTTTTTTAATATGTTTGGCATCTCGCAGGTCAATCTAGGAGGTTGTCGGCTAATTAACCGGCCTTTCTTTATACGTAAAATCATATTATTTATAGTCAGGACAAACACGACCATAACAATAGAACCCCGGGACAAAATCTAATAGACTTTTGCCAAAATCATAAGACAAATACGCACTTCCATTTCCCTTAAGTCTCACCAGTGGAGGCTCTTGGACCACTTTCGCCCATTCTTCTTTACTGGCCCATTTTTCTTTCTTTAACTTTTAGTAATCTGGGTCAGTGGATAAATAAAACATTCCCCCAACCTTATCTCATTTTTATATTTCAAGCACTTTTTTTTCTGCGTCATGTTTACCGCAAATAAACGTTTTTTTTTCTTTCTTTTGTTATAGATAGCTTTCATTCCAGAAGAAAAATAATAATTAAAAGATTTGAATAGTTAAATACTAACCTGTGAGATACGTTCCAAACTCCATGGTTTTTTAAGGTTTTTAAGGTCACGTAGCTCGATTTAATAACGATACTTCAATGCATTTTCATCTTATAATTGCATATTTATAATTGCACAACAAAAATAAAGCGACATCGACGCCTTTACCAGTGGATAATCTAACTATTTTACGATATGATCACTAATGAGTGGATCTCATTGAGGAGGTTCTCAATTCAACTGTATGTTTTTTTTTTGTTTGATTGTTACGCGATAACTATTTTAGTGATTCTTTTTTTGTTTGGTAGATCATACTTCAGAGGTGGTCCCATATAATTTTTTATAACTTTGCTTGGGTAGTTTTTGAGTTAGCTTCAATTATACGTATTTTTTCCCACTTAGTATGTGGATGATATGTTAAGTTCCTGTCACTGTTATTTACATAGTACTTAGCAGGTAATGGTATTTGAATTTGTGTGGGGTAAATACCTCAAATAAAAACTTTTTACAAAAATAAATTCAACGAAATCCAAAAAAAAAAAAATTTAAAAACTGATTTTTCGAAATGTCAAGATCCGTGTCTTTGATTTGGATCATTTATTTTTATTAATTCAAACAAATAATTCTAAAGTATCAAATTATGTTATTCCAGTTTAATTTTGGGTTACCATGCTGATATTTTTTATATTTGCCGTGCTTTTTCAGTCTCTGCTTTCGTTTGCCAGACTCTGTTAGGTTTCAATTTATTAATACGTAATTGTTGGATATTGTACTGGCAACACCCAAAGATTTGATATGTCAAAATGGGGGTACGAACGACCTTCTGGGTCTGGCTGTGGGTCTGGCGCTCGTGACGATAAGACGTGCTTAGTGGCTGTGTCGGTAAAATAAATAAATTGGCATAGGATTGGTTGGAGATCTACTGTAAATTGAGGTAACCTGTTAGTTTTATGGTAAATATTAGAATACTGATTGAATTGTCATATTATGTGGGGAATAGGAGATGTGATGGTACGGTGTAGAATATTGAGTTTGATGTTGGCAAAGAAATATAAATAACTGACAAATTACTTGGTGTTTCATATTTTTTTCCTTATCCCTGAAATATTGTAAATATGTTGTTTTATTAAATAGTTTTAGATTATGATATTGGGTTAACGACTTTAATATTCATTTGGGTATTAGTATCTATTTTGAGGTTAAATAATTATATTCGGAATTAAATTAGTTATTTTAGAGGAAGGATGGTTCTTATTTCATATGTAATAATAATTTATTAATTAAAGGAGAAATTTACAGTTAATTCTGAGCGTTTTTTATGATTTTGAATGGATTTGTTTTAGATATTCCATACATATTTCAAAATTCTGAGGCCGCTATTATCTAATCCACTTTTTAAGAGATGTTATTATATTTTTATCATTGCATTTCTCATGTACAGTCAACGGTCATAAATGGAGTGCCACCGGAATGTTCATATTTGCCTGCGCGCCAGGTCTGCGCCTATCTCTGTGTGTGTGATGTTTTAATACAGACAGTTCCTAACGCGCACATAGTATAACTACGAAAGGGCGATGTTGGTTGGTCAGACGATTGTGTGGCGATACCCTACTTATACCTACTTGTTTTCTTCATAATTAATTATCGACAACAGCGCCTATTTAAAACCAATGCTAAAATTCAACGTAATAGTTGTATGTAACAATGGCAGGATCGCACGAGTCGGTCAGTATAACTGTGTGTGCATGAGAATGGAGAAGGTTCGAACCTCAGTGCGAGCTCTCGCCTCTTTTTGTTTTCTTTGTTTTTATGTCAGAGTTCAATTATTTGAATTTCGTTAATTTACATTGACTATAAATGTTACGGAAGGTAATAATAAAGTGGGTATAATAGGTAATTGAATAATAATTTAAAAAAAAACTCAATTTTTCATAGGGAAATTTATTTTGTTATTATTAATCTTTAAAACATAAACATAAGTAATAAGAACGATATAAAAAACGTTGAAAAAAAATAATATTTTATTTGTTTGTAAATCATTTTTGGTAGCTAATAAAATTGAATGTTACCTATTGTTTATTGAGGTTATTGCTTAATTTATTCATTTTCTCAAGGAAAAGAAGATTGAAACTTAACCTCAGTCCTACAATCTTACAATTATTATCTAACTTATTACTATGATGGCCAGTGTATCCCCTGAATTCCCCTGATAACATTAAATACCTATCATTTACTTATATTTTTTTATTAATACTTAGTGTGACCGCCGTTATTATTAATGCAGTCAAGAAGACGTTGACGCATGGAGGCCACAATATTGCTACAAATATCTGTGCCACGTAAACTATTCCGCAACTCCATGCAATGTGACCTGAGCTGCTCGAGACATCTTTCGTCTCGTGCTTCCCATCTTTGCACCATTAAACCCCATACATTTTCTATAGGGTTTAGATCAGGGGATCGCGCTGGCCACGGAATAACTTTAACATCCGAATGCTGACTAAACCACTCACGAACAATACCGGCACGATGTATCGGACAATTATCTTGAACAAAATAAAGTTCACCAATTTCATCCACTGGATAAACATTGCGCACAGTTGGTAGCATTATGTCGCTCAAAACCTCGACGTAGTTGGAACTGTTGGCCCGCGTCGGTATAAATTCCAACTCACCCGGTCCATGAGCACTAATCCACCCCCACATATTTACACTTATTCTTCCTGACTCCGTATTATTTATAATGTTATTGTCCGACCAACGTGTATTGTCTCTGCGCCACAAATGAAGTCTTCCTTTTTGACACGATTTGAAAGTTTTTTCGTCAGTAAATATAGTAGTCTCCCAATCAAAGTCTAAATATTCCCGAGCAAAACGTAACCGTTCCTCCTTATGCCTTTGCGTTAAAAACGGTTTTTTCGCTGGAGTTCGATGATGGAGGCCGTCGGTATGGAGTGCACGGCGAACAGTACGCAATGACGTATCGAATTCTTCAGCAAATCGTCTCGTTGGTATAAAACCATTTGTTTCATATTCACCAACCATAAAGCGTCGCTGAGACTGGTTAATAAGTGACGGCCTACCACTTCTTACACGGCTCTTCAGATTTCCCTCTTCCTCAAATCTTTTCACCCAACGTCTCACAGTATTTCTCTAAAAATAAAGAAATCCTTATTACTCATTTTGAACCACCACACAAGAGATTAACAAATAAAATCAATCACAACAAAATAACTTACACATAAACCGGTTTCATTGGATATTTCAGAGATATTAAATCCATTGTTATGCATGGCTACAATGTTCGCCCTGGCTTCAACATTTATGTTAGCTTGCATTTTGAATAAAAATCTTCAAACTAAAAACCTCTAATAGCAATACCACAAACGCTCGTAACTACTCGTAAGTTCACCAACCAACAACGTCATACGATTATAATACAGCCAGTAAATAAATTTTGTTTCAAATCTACCCTCAATTTTTATGTTTTTTATGTTGACTAGTTTAAAAATGTTATTAAATATACTTACTCATTCCTCGACATTCGCTGTCTTTTTCTCATTGCTATAATCAGAAAAAGACAGCGGGGCGCGATAAGCCTACGAACTAAGGGAAACTGTTATATACCGCGCTCTTTCCGTTTGGTTCATGATGAAAGAGTGCAATAAACCGGTGTATATGTGTGTGTGAAATGCCTTATTAGAAGAAGGTCTCAAGTGCGACGAGTTACGATGCGATCGTTTGTTAAGACTGGTACTGGACTTATGACCGGTACTGTACAGTAGTTCAATACACGTGCTCGAAAAAACGCCGTCGCGCATTTTATGATTAAGAAAAACTTGCTTCGGAATTTTGGCTTGAAAAGCAAAAATGTAGGGGAGTGAGCAAGAGGAGCTCGAATTTATTTGCACCTTGTCTCGGAATTCCCGGTTAGGTTTCTGTTTAATATCCTTACGGAAATATGAGTTGTTTTGTCGACTTACGCAGAAGTTAAAAGTTTGAGAGTTAGAAGAAGAATTCAAGAGCGACCGAAACGAGCTCGAAAATTTTAGCACACCGTCTTAGTAAGGTGTAAGTAAGGTTATTTTTGTTGTAAAGTCATGCATAAATACGAGTTCCTTTGTCGATTTACGCTGAAAGTATGAGAATGTAGATTGCGAGATCGAAGATTTTCATCCTCGGCCTCTAAACTGGTTGTTTGTCGGCAATGTCAAATGTCAAATTACTTGAAAATGGTTCACATTGGCATAGGGATTATCAGGGGTTATTTGGTTGCAAATGACATTTCCTACATCCCCTTAACGTATTGCCGACATATAACCAATAACCCCGAATGATGACCGTGTTTGGGATATCATTAAAAAGTACTTCTTAAGATTTAGGGGGCCGCCAGGACCGGGGGCCCGGGGCGGTTTGTCTTGACACTATTCTGGGGTATTTAATTTCTACGTCTAGTTGCTAACTTCAGATAAACCTACATCGGCACTTATGAAACGTCAGAAATTAGGAATACTGCTTCGTTTGGTCGTTTCCCATGGGAAAGAGCCAGCAGAAAACTACACGGTTCATCATCATAATTATAATACAGCACATAGTCTTATCATGCGTGTCGTTCGCGCATGAGTGGCAAATATATCCTACATGGCAAGATCATACAAAGTTTTTATTTGATATTTATCAATGAGATTACAAAAAATACAAGTGGTCAACCTAGACGCACCCCAGGGGAGGTCATGACCCCCATGACCTCCCCCCCTGGATCCGCCCTTGAATCGGACAGGGTTTTTGTTACACGCTGTTATCGATACTTTTTGGCACTTCTTGCATCCCTACTGTGACAAGCACACTGAATTCAAAGATTATTAAAGCTAGCATTACTAACACATTATATGGATTCTGTCCGAAATAAATTAATAATAATTACATTATCCAATTTGCAGAGTGCTAGGTGAGTTTGCTGAAATTGGATGGTATATCTAGTGCGATCATATGGGCTCTGCCACGCTTGCTCATCTATTGCACTAGCTAGCGCACTAGTTTAGCGCTCTGCAAAAAATTCTGCAATTTAGGTAATTTAATGCCCGCTTTACTTTACATTACATTTTTTTATTTAATTTCCTTTTGGCTTCGCACGGTTTATGCATCTAACCAATTACAAGACATTAGAATATTGCGATTAGTAATTTATACAAGGCGTCCCAAAATTATGGGACATGAAGGGAAAGTACCTTAAATATCGTAGATAGGGTATTTTGCTGAAAGAAGACTTTGTTATTTTTAAAAGTTAGTAATTCTGCATTCAAAGATTTTCTAAAAATTACTTGCCTCGTCTGCGAATCGAACCGACTTAAATGTAAAAAAAAAACACCCCTACTTTTATGATGCCAATCGAAAGAATGGCCAAAAAATAATAACTCTTTCTAAGTAACATAGTATTTTGAAAGAAAGGAGCAGCGTGAAATTAATCATTTTAATCAAATTAAAAACATACATGAAAATTAATTAATTAAATGCTCAAAATGTGATCCCTCTTGTCTTACGCAAATCGCCAATCTTTTAATGAGTCCGCTGCCTGTTGATTTTCTTATAATTTTATGGTGAATACTCGATACGATATGGCACAATTCTGTTTGTAACTCGCCCACGTTCTCGTATCGCTTTTTGTATAGCACATCTTTCACGTATCCCCAAAAGAAGAAATCTAATGGTGTAAGGTCCGGGGATCTGGCCGGCCATCTAATCGGTCCATTGGTACCAATCCAAGTAGGAAAACATTCACTACTTTTCGAACGTCGTCGTTGGCAATCAATAACTTTCTTGAAATTTGACTCAAACATTTTACGTTGTTCGTTTCTTTTAAAATACTATGTTACTTAAAAAGAGTAATTAGTTTTTGGTCATTCTTTCGATTGGCATCATAAAAGTAGGGGTGTTTTTTTTTACATTTAAGTCGGTTCGATTCCCAGACGAGGCAAGTAATTTTTTGAAAATCTTTGAATGCAGAATTACTAACTTTTAAAAATAACATAAAGTCTTCTTTCAGCAAAATACCCTATCTACGATATTTAAGATACTTTCCCTTCATGTCCCATAGTTTTGGGACGCCCTGTATATGTTAATTCAAATTCAAAATTCAAATTCAAAATTCAAAAGTCATTTATTCAAACTAGGCTGAGAATCAGCACTTTTCGAACGTCAAAATTACATAAGACAGTCCCCCAAAAACGCCCACCCTTCACCACTTCCTAGTGCCTTTAGCTGGGAAGAAGAAGTGGCGCAACGAACTCCCCAGCAGCACAGCTGTCTGTTCAAGTTAGAGAATGATTCTATACAATAGTATACAAAATAACCTACATTATGCAATACAAAACATAATTCAAATGATAAATTATAGGCCCATATGTCAGCTAGCACACGCCAATATACCAACCAAAAACATCGAGGACTATACTCAAGCATTATTTAAAAAAATAAAAAGAAAATAAAACTAAACGTAAACAGAACTAAATATCTAAATAAAAGCCTCCAGACATAAAGGGCGTGCCCGCTTACATAAAGCTGTAATTGGCAGTTATAAATGATAAACTAGGACCATCGAGATAAAAAAAATGAACAGTTAATTACTAGTAACAATAACAAAACCATGATCAGCAAGACGACCAGTCACCACAAGCAGCACCCGTTCACGAGCATAACGCAAAGATCAGCCATTACCCCCCTCGCCATATTTGAGGGAAGGAGGCAACCCGACCCCCGACGCTACCGCAAGCAGTGACATCTAAGGGAGCATGACGAACTTGCTGCCGGTTGCTCAGGCAAAAAATAATATGATCAATTGTCGAGGTCGCTAGCTAACCACAAATTGCAATACAACTCATAACAAAAACATTGTAATGAGTAGATTATGTCAACAATAAAATAAAATAAAAATAAATTGACTCGTTAAAAAATAAATAAAAAATTGAATAATAAATTCAAATAAAATAAACAATTAAATAAACTCATATAAACTGTCAGTAGGTAAGCTAATTCTGGAGAAAGAACATAAACATTGTCTTGAGTTAATCACAGCGACCAACTATTCTTATCATTTAAGTAGTCGTTGATACAATAGTATGCCTTTGAACAGAGGTTGGATTTTACTTTGGTTTTAAACGCATTAAAAGGCAAATCTAGCAAAGAAGAGGGTAGCTTGTTATAAAAGGTTATACCAAGCCCAACAAATGAGTTATGAACCTTATGAAGCCGGTGAAAGGGAGCTCGTAGTTTGTCCTTATTTCGAGTGTTAACATTGTGAATATCACTGTTTTTAGTGTATAAGTGTATATTTTGCCTAATATATAAGATGTTGGCGAAAATGAATTGTGATGCCACGGTGAGAATACCAACATCTTTAAAAAAATCTCTTAGAGAAACTCTGGCACCTAGCTGGTAAATTGCTCGAACTGCTCGTTTTTGAAGAACAAATATATTTTGAATGTCAGCGGCTTTACCCCACAGCAGAATACCATAGGACATAATGTTATGAAACTAAGGTGAGCGGTTATTATTAATAGTTTCAACCACAGACAATTAGTCGAGTTGCGAACAAATGAGAACACATATGCGTGCAGCAAAATCATGGCGCCTCACTAGGGCATTTGACACGCGCTGCGAAATGGACGACGCCATTATTTGTGTTTGTCGTTGTTGGTGACTGTATTATTACTCATTTGTTATATTACAACTGAGGGTTTTGTAATTTTATGTTTGATGCATAGTGATTGAACACGTTTTATATTAATTTACTGCGGATTATGTGTAGAATATTAACTATATACAAAGGAGAAATCTGACAGCGGTGAGTTTACAGAACACAGCCGGTTCGCGTTATTTAATTTTGAACTTGTTCAATGGCTAAACTGCCATTTAAATTATTAGTATATTACTTTAATTATGTGACTGATTGCTGTAATAGATATTGTGCGTTAATGTTTCATGTTAGGGCTTGGGATCCGTTGGCGGGAAACGGTTAGGCTGTCCTGTCACTCATTATTCGTCCAGAAATTGACGGATATTTCCAATTACACGGGGATGCTTTAGCATAGCCCGCGAGAAACAAATCTTTTTCGTTTTTTTTTGACAGATTGCAGCTCTTACTTTGTCTTATTTTGGTCGAAATCTGAATAACAATAGTAATATTGATAGGAAATTTGAGAAATATAGCTATTTCATGAAAACATAACATTTGTCCATAAAACTTTAAATGTTTTCTTGAGGTGTATTTAGCATAGCTTCATTAGAATAAAGTTGCAGCTCAGGAGGGTGGGTAGGTTTTACTTGTGAGTAGAATTTTGGATGCTAGTGCATATTGTTTCTGTGTGTGTGAAGGTGTCTTGGCTAATACTGAGTGTTCCTGAGCTTGCGCACTTATAAACTATGTATATGTGCATGACACGCAAACTGTGAAGATTAACTGCCTTTGTGAGATAAAATATCTACATAGGAAAGACCTTGTAAAACTTTACAATTACGGTACAAATTTGTAAATCTTACTAGTGCGTGTACCACAAAACTCTAAGCCACACAATAGGGCCCTGAAATATGTATAAAAAAATAATAAATAAAAATAACTAAGTAAAAAAAAAACAAATATAGTTACTGTACCTAGGGATGTAACAATACATAATTTTTCCCATACCGATTATTGTAGTTAATAATTGGCGATACCGATGCTGATATTGATAGCTTAGTAGATAATAACTCAAATAAATAATGAAGTATTTTCTTCAGGTATTTGTATGTCTTTTTAAATTTGGATTTCGGGCACAACTGCTTTATAGTCCTCGCTTCACCTGTGAATAAACAGAATCATGAATAGTGGTGACATGAAACAGGCACTAAACAATACATCGCTCAGTCAACTCTCAGCAAACACTGCCGTCTGCCGTGTTGCCATGTTGCTAAGCTTGCACCGCTCGGCTCTCCCGTAAGTCCCGCCTGCGACGGAATGACAATGATGCGGCGTCCTCGTTTCGCGCGCTTTTCAAACTGTTTGATATTGGTTGTACTTATCGGCGATGCTGATATATCGGAAACTTTACATCCCTAATTGTACTAGTTCTTGACTTTGTGATGTTGTTTGTCAGTGATGTCAGGCGGTCGGCTGGTGGTGCTGGACCGGGCTGGGCGCGATGTGAAGCGGTTCCTGCTTGCTGAGGGGCTGGCCACCCTGGGCAGCGACCCGGCCTGTGATATCCGCATTATGCTGCCTACTGTCAGCCCGCACCATGCCACTGTTGTTGTTCATGCTAACCAGGTAATGTGTTGTTTCATCAACACTTCTGCATGCACTAAGTTCCAATAATTTATATGATGTTGGATGTTTTACTTCCGTAAAGTGATCGTAGAACAGAGTGTAGTCAATGTAAGCTGTAGCCAAACCCAAAGCATTCAATCATTAAAGTGTAAACTATTCATAAATATGCTGTATGAGAGGAGAGTTTTGCCTTGAGCTGGGACAGTAACAGGCCGGTAGTATACCTTATGTTCATCCTACTAAAAATATTTTATACAATGTCGCCCATCGGCATGTGACCGCCCGAATTTTTCTGAATATTCATGAAATATTATCGAAAAATTACATTGAAAGGGGGTCTAATCTTTAATATTTTTCATGTTATTAAATTTTTTATGTTTTGGGTAGCGTTTGCCATATCTCCGATGTTATTGGTTCGATTTGGGTTATGTTTATTATTTCTAAAAGTTTCCGAGTTATTTTATCGGAAATTAAAAATATTAGTTAATATTTTTATTAAAATTTGTCAACTATGGGAAACAATGTAGGTGAAAACATTTTAACCAAGTGTATGTTCATAAAATCAAAGGGGGATTTTGACCCCCCCCCCCCCCCCCCTTTTTAAGTTATATTGAATTTTGGTGTAGATGCAGTAGGTTATTATAGAACAATAAATCTCGCCTTAACCATAGATTTCAAGCCATTTCATTGGTTGAAACAAGACTAAGTTGTAACCTCATTCTGTGATGTGGATGTGTCGTGCTGTTGAGCAGACGGTGGTGCGCAACGTGTGCTCGGACGAGACGCAGGTGAACGGGCGGCCCGTCAGCGTCGCGGCGCTGCGCCACGGTGACGTCATCGGCGTCGGCGGCCGCCTGCTGCGCTGGGACTACGCCGCGCCGGCCGCGCGTCGCGCGCAGGCGCCCGAGCCAGGTCAGCGCCGCGAGCCGGACAAACACGAGCGAGACAGCGAAATATCGTTTTGATTTCAAGGTTAAAAGTACAGGTTGTGGTGTGTCCGTAGCGCTGTACGTGTCGCGCCGCAAGGGTCGCGGCGTGCGGCGCGGCAGCGGGCCGGCCGGCGCGACCGCGCGCGACCCGCAGCTGCAGCTCGCGCTCGAGATGTCGCACCGCGCATCCATGCCTGGTAACTATACTGTCAAAGCCAAATCATTTGTTCCAAATAGGCACATGTATGGCACTTTAGAACGTCAACATTTTCAAAATAATAGAATTGATTCTAGTCGCCCCTTCCAAAAGGTAGTTTTCGTATGGAGAGGAATGGGCAAGAAACTCCTGGCAAAACGTGATAAAAGTAAAAACATTAGTGCAATGAATCGCCGATTCTCAGTGCCGCACCTCATTTGGAAAATCTGAGTGAAATGAGTCTTTACGGCAACATAATAGCACAGGAAAACCAGATAAGCGAAACTAATCCCAATGCTAGGGCCACATTGTCACTAAACTTCACGCGATCTCTCTCGCATACTGCTCGACGTCTCGCTGAGCAACAGGGAGTGCATGAAGTATAAGTTCGCGTTATCGCGATAATGTAGCCCCAGTATAATAGTTTTCGAGATATACCGCTTTGAAAAGTTGCACGGCGGGCTGTGCTGGAGCTGCTGCTGCAGGAGCGGGAAACCTCAAACAGCGCGAATACCTCAATCTTATTGGGACTTGCTCGAGCTGTTTTGGGTTGAAACACTAGGGCCATGGAGTCCGAATACCCGCTTAGATTTTCAAGACATCGCCAAGCGGTTGGTCGACTTTTCTCGTGACCAGACGGCTGGCCTATTTGTAAGCTAAAGAATCAGCATTGCCATACAACGTGGTAATGCTGCCAGCCTTTTGGGCACTTTTCCTATTGACAGGGATGCGGACGAATTTTTTGATGCCCTTTGATTACACAGGTTGCAATGAAAATGCTGTCTGGATGTTTTCAACTGATTTCTATATATTTAAGTGTTCTACCGATGCCTAAGTCTCTATCATACGCCGCACAACACTGATGTTTTCTTCAGTCGTCGCCGTAGAAGGCCGTCCCTCACGCAGATCATCGCACAGTGGAACGAATGTATGGGAGCGGTTGGACGTAGACATTTCCGAAAAAAAAGAGTAAAATTATGCCAAACTAATGATGCCATCTTATTCGATTACTTAATGCCTTCATAACTTGTGGTGATGAATTTCTTCATAACTCCCATATTTCGGGAGTAATTTGAGAAAATGTGAAATTTTACTATGAAAATGAGTGTATCGAGCTCTCTCCCTCCTGATTCCGGGCTTGTTTCAAGTAGCGGTCTCTAATATCATAATGCTAATACTAAGAGCTATATTTAATACTAAGACACATAGTGCGCCAAATGTGCACTTTCTGGGATAAAAGGAAATGAAAATTTAAAAAAAAAAACGTTTTTTCCCCATTTGTATTTACTTTAAACCGCAGACAGACTTATTAAGAGGTCTATAAATATATTATATATATACAGAAATATATATTAACAAAAATATTCACAAGAACTGATGAGAGTATGACTTTTAAGTAAGTTGATAATAAATTACCTAGTTTCATTAAAAGTACAATAAATAATTAAGATGTAAGCTCTAATTTACTAAGTTACACATTTTAAAACAATAACATCATTTAATTATCTTCGTCATCATCATCATCATCAATTAATTCAAATTCAGAATCGATGTCCGCTAAATCATTTATGTTAACAAATTCGATATCACTTTTCTCAGAATCCGTAAGCTCATAAAATTCCTTAAAAGATTTTTTTACAAACTTATTTCCTTTTGGACGGATACTTGTAACAAGTGGATCAGAAGACAGTAAAAGATTGTGCATAATATCTTCATTGCATGAGATACTGCTATGCTTTCGAGAATGCCCCTCTCTATATTTTCTAAAATCTTTATTTCTAGCCTCAGATGCCTCTTCGGATAGAAAACCAATGGGCACAATTGACATGTTCTGAACTATGTCTGGCCCATGCATTAAAATTTTATGAAGTGAAGAAGGCATATAATACCATGGGTATAACTCCACGTAAAGCTTAGCAGTATCAAAGCAGAACTCTCGGAATTTAGTTACGTTGATCTTCTCTCCTGATGAAATACACTGCAAGATCACACAGATTTTTCTTAAAAGCATAGCATCTATTCCGGTCAGTTCAGCAGATTTAGTGTAGTTTTCAAAAAATCTCCTTGCCGAGTTGCCATTGTTGGTGGATCCACTGCCTTGTTTACAACATCGAGAAGTAAGCCCGTTTCTCTTCTTACAGCCTCTTGAACTCTTTTCTTCCTGTCATCAACTTGCCTTTTTGCTATATCACCCCTTACTTGCCATGATTTTATGTCTAATTTGTAGGAAATGTGTAATAAGCATTCCATTGAGCGAATCCAAGCGTGAAGGGTGCTTAAGCTATATTTATACATGTCCTCGTTTGCGTGTTTATCTTTGATTAACTCTAAATTATTCATTTCTTTAGGACAAGCCTTGCATATGTCACACACTGAAGCTGCTGTATTGGATATAATGGAATGAATTTTACCATCAATCATTGTCAACAGCAGTTGGTGTTTGACACTAATTCCATCAGTGATGGTGGATGGAGTTAAGGCTTCAATCTCTGCTTCGATTTCAGCCATCTCTCTCTGCACATTTTCTTTGGTTTCCTTTATAAACTTAAACAATATTGGCCGGCAAAATGAAGTGGAAGATGGTCGCTCGTTTTCCCAAATTGTTACACCTTTTGAGACGAGCCGCAGTGGTACAAGACTAATCATAAAATTACTAGCAAGATCGATTTGCTCATCTTCACTCGTCCTTTGATGATAAATGCTTTGGCTAGATGATCCGTCAAAACCCCATTTGCTGGTCAATACGAGCTGTTGATTGGGATCAACAGGGGTTTCTAACGACCTAATAAGTCTTCTTGAGGTTAAATCCATCAAGGCTTGTAATTTGATTTTTGCAGAGCTCTCTGTAACTGTGAGATCTTCTTTGGCCGGATAGCACTTAATTTTTTCTTTAACCAACATGTAGTAACTCGGGTATTGAAGAGCTCCTTCTTGAGTGTTGAAATCCCGAAGAGTGTTATAGCGCCATTTCGATAAGTTCATCGATACATAAAGAGCCAATGCCTTCAAAGGGGATATTTCCCGTACCTGAATTGATTTACCTTCAATGAAGGCTTTGATTTTTGAGGCCTCTTCTGGATTCTCCGTCAAGTATTTCATAACATAAGCTGTATCGCTTTGTCCTGCCTTTTGAAGCGCCCTTTCGGCCGAAAACATAATTTCAGCGCTGCTACTGCTGCATGAAAGACTATCTTCAGTGCGTCTTCTTTTTTGCCGGTTACTAAGGTCCTCAAAAGATTTACGAGGACTAGGATGTGTACAAGTTGAAGCATCAGATTTAGCAGGAGAAATTATGGGCTCGATGACGTCACTTATATTTTCTGTAGAAGGTTCCATATTTTCATTCTGTAATTCCGGCCATTGAATTGCAGCCTGTAGCCAAATCTCATGTTTCTTCCGAAACTTATCTGTGCTTCTTCCAGACTGTGTCCATTTTGCATAAATGCGGTAGCAAAATCGACGACACCAGTCTTTTAAACTTGTTTCAGCACTTTCACATAACTGAACACAACTGTTATCTTTTAAAACACTGAACAAATAGTTAAAGTCGCGTAAATCTTTATGTGCGCGTGCGCATAAAGCAACGTGAATATCAAGATTTGTATTAAAATTTGGAAAATACATTGCGAGATTAGCTTGGATACAACGAGGTGTAAATCAACACTGATTTTAAAGTTACTAATAGTGACCTATTTATATAAAATCCAGGTATCCCAGGTATCCTTTGTTAAATATTGTAAGGTAATTAGTTATTGTGATAATTAGTAAATGATGCATGCTAAATTAGTGTATTAAGAGCCATTTAGTAATTAAATAATAGCAATGTTCTTATCAGTAATCATTAGTGCATCAGTTTTATATGTAAACCTTAAGTCCCTAATTATATATCCTAATTAGCTTATATCTTCTCTAATTGGCTGCTCAGAAATGTTATTGTAATAAGGTAAACCTTTAGAAAAACGGTTTTAATCAACAAAATAAACAAAAAATAAAAAAATTGTGTTATAAAATAAACATCACTCTTTATCCCAGAAAGTGCACATTTGGCGCACTATGTGTCTTAGTATTAAATATAGCTCTTAGTATTAGCATTATGATATTAGAGACCGCTACTTGAAACAAGCCCGGAATCAGGAGGGAGAGAGCTCGATACACTCATTTTCATAGTAAAATTTCACATTTTCTCAAATTACTCCCGAAATATGGGAGTTATGAAGAAATTCATCACCACAAGTTATGAAGGCATTAAGTAATCGAATAAGATGGCATCATTAGTTTGGCATAATTTTACTCTTTTTTTTCGGAAATGTCTACGTCCAACCGCTCCCATACATTCGTTCCACTGTGCATCGGTGAGATTAGTGCGACCACGTTTAAACTCATTAAACCAGATGTAAACAGTGGCACGAGACGGGGCTTCATCGTGAAAGGCCAATCGAAGTCTATCATAACTTTCTTGTTGACTTAAATGACATCGAAAGTCATAAAAAATCACTGTACGAAAATTTTCTCGCTGACGGTGACACAGACAATTTTCAATTTGCCGCCAAATCGTAAACAAATGACAAATGAATAAACTACTTGGACAATAATATTGGCAAAGAGTTCCATTTTCAAAATTTGAGCTGTTTTTTTTTATTATATTGTTTACAAGTGGCCAGTTCTAAAAACTTTTAGTGTCGCCCTCGTAGGTAAATTAATTAAACATGCATGTTTCGTGTTTTATTGGTAGGTACGTAATTACTTGTACCACGTAATCTGTGCTTCTACTATGCGTCTGAGATAAGAATAATAAAAACCGGCCAAGTGCGTGTCGGACCACGCACAATGAAGGGTTCCGTAGTTGGGATGAATTTATTCAAAAAACAAACTTAACTTTGTAGTTGATAAAACATGTTCTCCCATCATAATGTATGGGAAAACATGTTTTTGCAACTGCAAAGTTAAGTTGGTCGATTAATACTCGTTAACTTGTAGAGCCTACTTAGCTGTGATAGTTTTCCTTTTAATTTCGTTATATAAACTACTACTGTGATTTTTTTAACACATCCAAAACTAACCATTTAGCTGGCAGGGGCCGAAAGGGAAATCGTGCCCCCCCGGCAACAGGGCAACCGAAGGAACACGGGTGGGTTTTAGTCAGTAAGAGTCTGACACGCCCTCCCGCTCCACCCAGAGTGGGAGAAGTTATTTGATAATTTCCCACCCAAAAAAAGGGGGGGGCACTTGACTAACAAAAATTAGCACTTTAAAGCTTAATATTTCGCAAACGGAACCCTGAATCCAAAAATGGTTTTCACAAACTTACAATGTTTTTAAAGGACCTTTCCAATGATACCCCACACCATGAGATAAAAAAAAACATCACCATTTACGTGTAGGGGAGGTACCCAAAAAAAATGTTTTTCATAATTTTGTTTTACCACTTTGTCGGCGTAATTAATATGTATATCTATGCCAAATTACAGCTTTCTAGTACTAAGGGCCTCGGAGCTAGACCGCGGACAGACAGACAGACGGACATGACGAAACTATAAGGGTTCCTTGTTTACTACGGAACCCTAAAAAGGTCAATGACCTCCATTTGTCAGCTGTCATTTGAAAATTACGTTTAGCAACAATTTACTTTGTGCAAATTAATTTTCAATCATATTTATTATAGTTATTATCTTGTTAATGTTATTTTCAAATGATTGATTGATTTTTGATTTTAAAAGGTCTTTATTATTAACATAATAATATAAAAGTGCATACAATAAGATCCTATTCTAATTGTGTACAATCTTATACACTGAGTTTACTATTCATATTCTTTAAACATTTTCCAATAAGTCCTTATATGAACACAGCAATATTCGAAAGCACAAAAGTCTTAGTAACACTGACTCTAAACGCATACCACTACTGTTTACCTACTAAAGGTAATGCACTCAACTAATATAAAAACGAATTGAAGAGCAGTATAAAACATTACAATAGTATAATATAAGTGAGCGTCAAGATGGCGGGATCAAGTCCCCAATTTGAAATTTATCACATTAAAGTGTTTGTACTACATATGTACTATTTGTACCCAAAACAAGACATTTGTACCTCTAAAGGTAAAGAAAGCACGTCAAGATGTCCCTGGACGCGCCACTTTGACGTCAAAGTGGCGGGACCTTCTTGAAGCGCTACTCAGAGGCAGGTAATTCACACCCGCAGACTTAGTACTACATATGTACAGGTATATACTCAATTTTCAATACCATTGTAAGTGCCAAATTCAAGTTATGTGATTAAAACATTGGCCCCGCCAATTTGACGATTCTTTTTATCGCTGAATTCATATGAAAATCGTTAGAGCTCGTGCAAAATCAAATGTGGAAACTTAGTACGTCCCAAGTACACGAAAGTGTGTAATTTTCATATTACAAAAAAAAATATTTAAACAAAAACTTTTTACAAAAAAAACCGACTTCAAAAAAAAAGAACACTACAATGTGAAAAATAACTTTAATTTCGGAAGTCGGTGACAAAGAACGAAAATTCGACGACATTAAGCTCCTTCCAACTATTTGGGAAAATTTTAGGGGCCATACAGAAAGCACTCTTGTGCATTAATGCTGTTTTCGATCTATGTAGACAGAGAATACGGTCATCGCGTCTACTATGGTTGCGATCGACCACTTCTGATTGAAATGATTTTTACAAACATGACAATGTCTAAAATGAAAAGACAAGGCAGAGTTAATATTTTGTAAAGTAGGGCTTACAACTTTCGGTTGACTGTAATTTAAACATGCCTAGTCCTGATGCACCTTTTTTGGGCGTTAAAGGGTATGACCTTGTCGGTTGAGTGAGTTGCCCCAGAAAATGATCCCATATCTTAAATGTGAAGAAAACAAACCGTGATAAGCTGTGAGCAATGATTCAGTGTTAAGCACTGGGGCCAGTTTGAACAGTGCATAACAAGAATTACTAATTTTTTTACTGAGTTCTTCTATGTGTGCTTTCCAGTTTAGCTTTTTGTCAATCGTCACTCCAAGGAATTTAGTGTTGTCAACTTCTGTAATAATTCTATTATTGTATTGGACGTTAAGATAAGTCATAGTTGATAAACGTTGACTGAAGAGCATTACGTTAGTTTTATTAGATTAATTTTTAGATTATTATTACCTATTCTTCCAATTTATTATTGATGTCAGAGAATTATGAATGTCGTTATTGTAGCTATCTTTAGTATTACATTCTTACTTGCTAATTTTTTACTTACTTTTGCAGTTCATGCAATTTTTCAAATAGATAGGCAAATAGATAGATAGGTAGGTAAATTTGAATCTCATACATAAACAAACAGTTGTAAAATTCTGCATCACCTGCGCAAATCCACACGTTTTATTAAACTGACGTAGTTTCAGTATCAGGGTATCTACCTACAAAAACAAATGAGATCCTATCAAAAACATTTAACATGTAAAAAAAAAACTTTTTACGATAAACGATAACGTCTTATGAATCGATGAACGCCGGCTGCATGCACGAAAAAGTGTCACGTTCCGCCTGAGCCGAGCGTGCAAGCGAGAGCGCGGAACAAGCGATAGAGAGGCACGATCGGCCTAAGCGTTCGGCTTGTGACGTTATCGCGTAAAATTATCGTCCGTAAACCGACTTTACAGACAACCAATTTTTTTTTTTGCAGACTTTTTATTCCCCCCCCCTCTTTAAATCCTTTTAAGGGTTCCGTATCTCAAAGGAAAAAACCGAACCCTTATAGGATCACTCGTGTGTCTGGCTGTCTGTCTGTTCGTCTGTCATAGCCAATTTGCTCCGAATCTTATAGACCGATTAAGTACACATATCAATTTCTGTGACCCAAACACAGACGTGTAACGAAAATAAATGAATTTTGTATATGGGGGTCACTTTTCGGGGGCAAACTTAAAAATTAAAAAGAAAAGTTTTATAAACTGTACTGTGTGATATATCAAATAAAAGGGCTTGTTGTGAGGATTTTGCTGAACAACTGCTTAGTTGTTCAACAGTCATGATAATGTCCGTCACCCCTCTCTGAGTGTCAGCATGTTTTGTTGCCCGTGCTAACCGCGTGAGCTGTACTTGACAGGCAGTGCCGGCGGCAAGCAGGTGGCCATCGTGCAGCCTCAGAGGAGAGACACCACTGATCAAACTGGTAAGAATTAACTACTAACAAGCACCACTAGCATCGTGTAGCCAAAGTCTAATATACGATTATATTGTAGACAAGAACCCGCAGAGGACTCCGCTGCTAGCTAACAAACGGCCCAGAACGTCCAAAAGCGATCTCGACACGTCTGTCAGTGAAGCAGAACAAGAAAAGATTAAACGCAAGTCGACCGCGCGAGTGAGCCCCAAGAACTCTCTGTCGAACTTACAAACCACGACGAAGGCGACGCTCTGGATCGAATCACGGAAGACGAGTCCTAGAAAGTCCAACAAGATACAGACTCCCACACAGGAACCAGTACCTCGAGCTCGCAGGACCACGGCGTCGGCTAAGAAGAGCACGCCGCTACGACTCACTGTGCTGAAGAGGGCGCAGAGCGCGCAGAAGATGAGGGTCACTAAGATTGAGGGACCACTTACCATGGGTAAGTACTTTATGTAATGTTTAATGCACAAGTGCAAGCGGACACAAACGCGGACCTGGCGTACGATATCAGTCACATACATGTATTTATGCAATGGAATAAATAAAAGTAAAAAGTTAACTGGTACTTTCGGTTTTTCCGCAAATACCATAAAGGGCCTTCTACAAATGCTGGTGATGGATAACCCATTTACACCGCTTTTATCAGTAATGAAAATTTCTCGCTGACGCTCTGCACTGCACTAGCGACCTTTAGATATAGCGTCTTCCTACATTAGTGTCTAATAATGTGAGTGCAGTGACCTTGAATTAAGTGAAGTTAGTAAATATATCGCGGCGATAACTCCCACCTCAGCGCCATAGTAGTGCGCCGTCATTCATTATCATATTCGCGCGGAGACCGATTTACATAAATTATTACGTAATCAAAAACTCACTGACTGTCGGGTGCATGCGCGAGACACACGAATGATTTGTTCAATCATTTTGTTTTAATTGACTATAAAATTAATAAGTAAGTTTCTATTTTTGAATGCAATTAATTGACTAAATGGAAATAAATATTTTGTTATGACTATTTTTTTTCTCTATTTATAGTCAAGTCGCTTTTTGTTCTTACTTGTTCTATTTTAGCTTGTAATAATACATTGCACGCGATGACGTCATTATATTTTGCGACTGCATTTCCCCTGTTATCTATTAGGTTGGCGTGACTTTACTTAGCTCGTGTAGATTTATTAATGGAATTATGTAGAACTGTAGGTAAGCGAAGTAATTATAGTAATGACTAATGTTTCCGTACGTCGGCGTCGTGCAGATCAAACTAAGCAGGCGGCCATTCGTTTGATGACCGGCCACACGCCGAAGTCCAAGCCGTCCAGTCCGTCGTTTGTTGTGAAGAAGCCGAGCCCGGTACGGCGCACGCCACGCTCGCGCAACAGTCGCACAACACCTGGCAGCAGTCGCGCAACACCTGGCAGCAGTCGCGCAACACCTGGCAGCAGTCGCGCAACACCTGGCAGCAGTCGCGCAACACCCGGCGACAGGCGCGCCACTCCTGGCAAAACTAGCAGGAGAAGTGGCGCCGACCGCACTGTGAGTAATACACACGTCACTAAGTAAAACATCCATATTTGATAAAAGTAGGCACCCATCAATATGGCTCATCCAGTTTTAGAAATGGTTTGGTTTTGCATAGCGTTGTCCCTGTCACTCATGCGACGGTCTCTTTCTAAAAGTTTGTGTCATCTTGCCTCCCAGTAATTTACTAGGTACAATTCGAAGAAAAAAAAGGAGAGATATTTTATTACATTTCAATTTGTATAAGGATTACGTATTACCTTGTGGCGGCTAGTAGCGTCATCAGCTATTAATTCAAATTGGCGCGCCCCTTCAGTGCGCTTCTTACAAATAGATAGTCAAATAATGCATTTTGCAGTGCATAGTCAACACGAACTTTTAGTTAGTTTTTTTTTGTTTAGTCTGGTGCAGTTATGCAGATGGTGACGTGATTCATGAAGTACTAATAGTCTGTCACCTAGCTTCTGACGTTTCATAAGTGCCCATGCAGGTTTATGTGAAATAAAATATTTTGATTTTTTTTTTTGAATTTTCTGTTTTCTTTATATTTACAATCTTAAGGCGAAAGCGTCAGGGTAGCCCGTGAAATTCAAATTTGCTGGTCAGTATCAGGTTGTATATTGATCTAAATATGATTCGCGGACGTATCATACAGAATTCATATTTAAAATCATTAAAATCTTCAAAACAACGTTCACACCACACATCAATGTAATAATTACCCATGTTTGCAAAGTAATAAATGATTTGATTTGAAGTTCATACAATCCTATTGAATAACTATTTCATGAAATTATGACATTTTAGGATTATACTAACACAAGGAGTTGTATTGCTACTTCTAATGATTATAATTCTGTAAACCCATGTTTGTTACGTTCTCAAATGATATTTTAATCAAGATACAACCTGACTCTGACCAGCAAATTGCAAAAAATGTAAGAAAATTTGAATTTCGCAGGCTACCTTAGTGCATCCCCCTTAAAGATATTATTACAAGGGGAAACCAGTTTCAAGTTTTTTTTTATCATACACATTTGCATAATAAATGATGTATGCAACTAAGAGGATTTAATTTGCAATTTCTGATATAAAAAAAATATTTGGTTGTTGTATCGTCGACTGTTTCGATCTTACCGCTATTAAAACTGTTTAGTTGTTCGCGCGTGTTCACCATTTATTGAATGTGTACATTGAGTTATTTAAATATTTTTATCAACACCCATGCTATAAAACCTCTATAAAAGTTTCTGGAACAGTTAGCTTATTGCCAACATTAAAACAACCAGTGTCATAGTAACCATAATATCATCCAAACGAGTGTTTTAATTTTGTACTAAATTTCATTATGCAACTCGAATGAATAAAAAAAGAACATTGTCATGCACGCGCGTTTCACTACCATAGCGCCGTAATAAAAAAAAAAAAAACTTAAAGGTTATTCGAATTCACGTCGTATCCCGCCATTTTTGTTCGATAGTAGTATTGCAAAATTTTATTACTTTGTTAACAAAAATGAGTGATACAAGCTTTGATAACACACCACCAGACATTTCTAATGCAGCAAAGGACATTTCTAACCAATTATTACCAGAAAAGTCGAGAAAACGATATTGTACAACACCCTATGGTTTCAGAACCTTTTATAGAGGATATCATGGATGTAGATAAAGTCTTGTATGCAACTAATAATTAGGTATTAAAACACTCATGTGTTACTATTATCACACTCGGCCCACATTCGTGTTTTAATACCCCTTATTATACAACAGTTGCATAAATAACTATTTTTATATGCAAAATATGAATTGATTATTGATGCGTTAAGGTGTGTCCAAACATTGAGCGGCAAGAGCGCGGCAGCAACACGCGGCGTTTGCAGGACACATTTCTGTCGCGTTCTAGTTAGGACTAAAACGACGAATGTTTGCGCGGTAGTACTGCCTGGCACATCCGAGACACGCCGCGCACTTCAGTTGGCAATATCAATCTGCCTAGCCTTTAATACGTCCAGACACAATTAGTGGCGAATGTGTTCTAAAAATGTTTGTGCGCGGCACGTAGACAGAAGCGTTCGCGCGAGGCAGTCGTTCAAACACAGCGCGGCAACCGCGCACGATTGCCGCTCAATGTTTGGTTGGACACACTTTTACTGAATACTTACATTATTTTCCTAGGTGACCATTCTAGAGATAACCGATTCTGACGGACAAAGTTCATCTCTTCGAAAAAGTAACGTATCTCGTCGCTCAGGACAAAAGAGTCCAAAGAAGTGGTTCGGGTCGACCAGCCCTAGAAAGTCTGCCCTCAAAGATCCTTCAGCTAAACGTGGGTCTCGGAAAACTGAATCTATCAAGTTTGATCTGAGTAACTTGGAGAACCACTCTCAAGACACCGACGTGCTGATGCTGAGCGATACGACGCGGCCGTCGTACGCGGCCGACAGCGCCTCGGACGATGACGTCACGCTGCACTACTCGTCGTCCGCGCAGTCGCCGTCGCCGCGCCGCTCCATACACTCGCGCAGCGGCCGCGCCGTGACGTCACCGCGCTCGCAGCGCTCGTCCCGCGGCAGTCTCGTAGTACAGAAAGCGTTGAACGACACAGACACGTCGACGTACTCGCGCCGCACCACCAAGTCTATCGACACCAGTCAGAGCGCGACGGTCGCGACCGCGTACCGCACGCGCACGCTGAGCCCGCGCACGTCCCGGAACGACCTCGAGTCCTACTCCATCGTCGATTTAGTTTCCATCGACACAGACGAATCGGCTCTCTCTACATCTGTGTATGGCTCGGCGGGCTCCACTGGAAGCACAGCTTTCGGAACTCCACAAAATGGTACCGGCAGGAAGACGAGGTCCTCCATCGACCCGATGCTCCTCGGCTCGAGTACGCCGTACGTGAAGGGAAGGCCGTCCACCCCGCGGTCTCGCTCCAACCCGAGCCCACACACGACGAGCAACACCTCCATGAATGTTACACAATCCACTGTCAGGAGCTCAAGGTTAACACGATCTAAGTCCTTGTCGACGCCGGAGAATACGGAGGATGCCAAGAAACATATCTCTGTGAACAGCACGCGGATATCACGTGTGTCGCGCAGCAAGTCGCGACTTAACGACAGCGACCTGCTGCTGCTGGACGAAGACGACGACTCGCCGAGGACCTCCAAGAGGATCAGCACCAGCTCGAAGTCTGGCAAGCTTAGCGCACAAACAGCTGGTAACGACACAGAATTAACGCCCACTCATAGTCCTGCACAAGACAACGGCACCTGCACCCCAGAGAATAGACACAGCCCTGAAGATGCTAGTACTCCCGTCCTTAGTATTCAAAGTCTTTTAGATTCCAGTCAGAGTTCCTTTGCTTCACAAAGACCGACAAGAAAAGGCAGACCGTCGTTCAATACCAATAGAAAGACCATCGGAGGAGTCACGGGACCTAAAACTAGAGTCGGTGCCAAGTCCAAGTCTTTGAGCTTCAGCGCGAGGCAAACTAGATTGAGATTAAGCAGTGATTCCGTGGAGATATTAAATAAGAATGATGACAGTGGGATAGTGACGCCTAAGAGCGCAGTTAAGTTGGTACCCGAAGGAGTGAAAAACAAACACTCGACGGCCAAGAAGCCGCAGTCGAAACGTTCGATCATAGACGACTTGAACGAGTCTGATATAGTAAAGCAGCTGTTCAATAGTCCCGTGAAGAGGAAGCTGTCGCAGAGTATGACGGAGTTCTCTAGGAAACAGCTGTTTGATGACGACGACTTCGTGCGCACCGCGCGACCCACGCGCAACACCGTCGCGCTCACAGGCCGCACGCCCGACACCTCGCTGTTGGATCACACCGAGTCCTACACCCCGGAGATATTCGTGAGTCCCATCAGCACTCCCACTCGTAGTCCCAGTCTGGAGGGTATTAAACTTATGTTCGCTAAAACTACTCCCGAGAATGATCTACGAAACGTCAGAGGTGTGAAAAACTTATTGCGCACGCCGCGCACGAGACGATCTATCAAGAATGACTTGACGAACGTGTCTGGGGTTAAGAATTTATTTGCTAAGAGCCCCAAAAACAGATTGAGTGATGTAAGAGTGAAGGAAGTGTTTGCTTCCTCGCCTAATAACGATTTGCGGCGAGTGACCGGAGTCAAGTCCCTGTTCCGAACTACTAACAAAAGAAAGTCGCCTAGAAATGAATTAGATGACGTAAGAGGAGTAAAGAAGCTGTTCAACACGAGGAGTCCGGCGAACGATCTGCGGAACGTGTCGGGAGTTAAGAGAACTCTGCGACGACAAAGTCCTAGGAACGACCTGAGTGACGTGCGGGGAGTGAAGCGCGTGTTCAGGCGAGAGAAACGGAACGACTTGAGTGACGTCAGCGGAGTCGAGGAGTTGTTTAACTTATCCAACTATTCGTCGGCGACTGTCTCCACTAGGGCTGAAAGCTTGTTCGACCAGCTGGTCGGCAAGCCACAAATAAGGGCCGTGTATTCTAAAACATTCTCCTCGAAAACTGTTCAGAAGACTAAAGGCCCCAGAGCTAAATCATTGCACGTATCTCTAGACCAAATAACCACCACTGGCAACAACTGGTTAGAACAAGAACTGAACAAACGACTACAAATAAAGAATTATTTAGATTCTTTAAAATCTGCTAACACTTCCAAAGCCAACAGATCCAAGGCAAACAAATCGAAGCCATTGCACGCGTCTCTAGACGAAGTGACCGATGTCGACATGTTGTTAGAACAAGAGCTGAACAAGGAGCAACAAATAAATAAGTACCTAGAATCTATGAGATCAGTCAACGAATCCAAAGTCAATAAATCGAAGGTCAACAAATCTAAAGCCAACCGCTCTAGGGTCAATAAATCCAAAGCTCACACATCTAAAGCCAACATGAGTCGCGAGCTGCAGAAGTTGATAACAGAGACAGTGGAAGGCGACGCGCCGCTTCGCACCTCGAGAGTACGAAACAGTACTGTTATAAGGAGCAACGAGAGTGACGTGGACCGTAAGAAGTCGGCTTCACAGCTGTACAGCGCTCATACTCTGCCCATCAAGAAGCGCTCACTAGCGGAAGTGTCCGGCCAGGCGCAGCTGCTGCTGAAGGAAGTGTCCGGCCAGGCGCAGCTACCGCTGGCGGAAGTGTCCGGCCAGGCGCAGCTGCCACTGTTGGAAGTGTCCGGCCAGGCGCAGCTGCCACTGTTGGAAGTGTCCGGCCAGGCGCAGCTGCCGCTGAAGAAGCGCTATGTGCTGCACTCGACGCCGGTGAAGGGCCGCCTGCACGTCACTATGAACGCGTCGGCGCTCCGCGTGTCGCCCATACGGGCAGACGACACGCGCTACACGGAACACGATCCTTCTATTACGTAAGTTCATTTTATTATTTAAAGTTTCTGTTATATTTTCGTCATACTTCAAATTCTTTTCTTTATCAAGTCGGGACATTTTTTAAGCTACGACACCGGCAGGCCATTGCATACAAATATCTAGAATAAATTTTTGACCAATGTCGAGTTGACATCAACGTAAAACCTTTTTAATGGCCTGGCTATTTTATATACATGACGGAGAAGGCATGTCTCTTTCGTTATTAGCAGCTATATTTTAACTACTATGGGCGTACTATATGGGTAGTGTTGATTGTTGTGCAAAAGAAAAACTGTTTGCAGTTCAGATCAAATAATAATTTAAAATCAAATTAATCACATTAGTCATTCACACACTGTAGGTCACGCACGATGCAAACTATACGGAACGCGCGACAGTTTCTCAACGTGCTCACTGCTTGACCGCAACCGAACGACTCTGCTTATCTCCGGTCGAGCGTTATGTTGTACACCCTGTCGAGCGTTATGTGGTACACTCTGTCGAGCGTTATGTTGTACACTCTGTCGAGCGTTATGTTGTACAGTCAGCGTCAAATAGTTAGTGACACTCAGGGTATTCAAATAAATAGACGCAACCAAAAAGTCAATAATATCGGTACAAACTAAGTTGTCTTATTGTTGTCAACAATATAGTCGAGACGTTTAAAATGTCATATAGATCGGTTCAGTCAAACTGCCATAAATATGGTTACAGTCATCCCACCAATGGTATCCAAGCATTATAAGTGTTCAAAAATATGGAAACATTAGAAAAATAAACTTTACGGCTTTATATATTAAATATTATTTCTCACGTCAACATTTCACAAAATCAAATGGATAGAAACTTCTGCTGTCCTTTTCATTTTAAGCATGACGTCAATGACGCAATTTCTATGTAGCGGTGCACACACTCAGTTCGCTCATACGGTTTTGTCTCCAGAAGTCCAGGTCGCCTTGGCCATCGTGTGGTGCGGGCGTACGTGGTGCTGATTAATTGTCGAAAAGTATCCCGTATGTTTATGGAACATACGTCATGACGACTTAAACGATAGAATTGACTTTGTACAATCTCTGCGTATACCCAAGCATCGCTTTCTTTTCTTTCATTCTTTTGACAAAAGAATTGCTAATAGAAATTCGTCATCTCCATTCTTTTTAAAATTATTTTTAATTTCATAAGCGTTCTTCGATACAATCGCCACAAGCTCTGGCACACGACTGGAGAGCGTAGAAACCGAATACAATCAATCGCCTGTATGCGGCACTCTTCCGATCGGGTTTCCGAATTGGAGAATCGGATCAGGTACCTGACATGTGCGGCCACCCTTACATGCTAGTTTATTTTTCTAATGTGTTCCATATTTTTGAACACTTATAATGCTTGGGTACCATTGGTGGGATGACTGTAACCATATTTATGGCGGTTTGACTGAACCGATCTATATGACATTTTAAACGTAAACCTTTTCAGCAAATACATTGTTGACAACAATAAGGAAATTTTGTTTGTACCGATATTATTGACTTTTTGGCTGCGTCTATTTATTTGAATACCCTGAGTGTCACTAACTATTTGCCGCTGACTGTAGACTCTGTCGAGCGGCACTAGGCAGCGCTGGCGCCGCCAAATCAGTGACGGATTTCCGACACATATTTTGAATGCGACTGTACTAAACTCCCCTACCTTATCCCTCGGAGAGTATTCACCGAAGGCGTGATATTATGTTGATGTTGTTTGGGACCACTCTCTTACAGACTCCTATGTAGATTTTTTTTCGATATTCGTAGTAATGCATCACTAAAAATAGCTAATTCATTCCAGGTCTTCTCAACCAAAAGAAACGTTTGAAGTGAGATCAAAGAGCACGAGAGGCACAAGGGCAAATACAGAAAACCTCGTAACAGCAAACGAATTTGTGAAGCCGTCGCCTAAAAAGACTCGCGGGAGGACGAAAGCGGTCAGTCCTAAAGTTAAGCCAGCTAGCCCTGCCAAAGAGAAGCCTGCAAAAACTAAGAAAGCAAGTCCCGCGAAGGCCAAAAAGGCAAGTCCTGCTAAAGTCGAAAAGGCAAGTCCCGCTAAGCCCAAAAAGGCAAGTCTCGCTAAGGCCGAAAAGGCAAGTCTCGCTAAGGCCAAAAAGGTAAGTCCTGCTAAGGCCGAAAAGGTAAGTCCTGCTAAGGTCAAAAAGGCAAGTCCCGCTAAGGTTAAAAAGGCAAGTCTTGCTAAGGTCAAAAAGGCAAGTCCTGCTAAAGCTAAAAATGCCAGTCCCACTAACCCTAAAAACTCGACCCCTGTCAAGAAATTAGCGAGTCCTGTTCCAGCCAAAACGACACGCTCTCGCAGAAAAGATGTCTCGACGCTAGAGTCAAACATCATAAAGCGTAGATCGACATTAGTTATCGCTAAGAAGTCTCCCGTTATGAGCCCCAAGCCGAGGGCGACGCGGAAACGAAAAGAACCGGAATCTCCGTCAACGCCTAAACCGAGTCTTAAGAAAACACGCACTACGCGCAAAAACACTTCTGTCAAAGATGACAAGCCCAAGACACCAAAGAATACCAGAGCTAAAGTATTGAAATCCACCGTAGTGGTCAGCAAACCTTCGCCGCAGTTGAAGCCGCGCGCGAGGAGAGGACCAGCAGACCAGACTGAACAGGAAGCGACGAGAAACACACGGGAAACTGTAATTGTGCAAGATAAACAACAAGAATCTCCGAAAAAATCTCAAGTACAAAGAAAAACTCGCGCAGCTGAAGTACAACCCAAGACTAGGGGACGAAAGACTGTTGTAAGCGAATCTATAGACAATGCTGAAGTTGAAAAGGTTAAAGCTGAAACTAAGAAGGGACGACGTAAGATAGGCGAACCTGCTAATAAAAAGACGAGGAGTGATAGGCAAGAGAAGTCTGTTGAAGAAGCAAAACCAGTCAGAACACGCGGCAAGAAGGTAGAGTCTCAAGAGAGTGTGGACTCGGTGCCGAGCACGAGAGGGCGACGGGCGGCGAAAACTGACAGTATCGCAATTGAAGTTAAAACTCGCAAACGCAAGTCAGACACAGCTCCAGACAATGAGATACCTCCAAAAGTCAGGAAATCAAAGGAAGTCGCTGAAAAAGGGAGGAAGCGAGCGATTGTAATGGACACGGAAACTATGAATACGCGGAAGAAGTTCGCGGTTAAGGAAAGTAAAGCAGAGAAAGTAAGTGAGGCGCCCGTGAAGCTCACTCGCGGCAGGAAGACGGCGGCAGTGGAACCTGTGGAGGCGACGAAGAAAACCGAGCAGAAACCACGAGGTAGAAAGGTAACCTACATTCATTACTGTTTTACAATTTATCCTGGAACACATTTCGAATTTAGGGTTCCGTACCCAAATGGTAAAACGGGACTCTATTGCTAAGACTTCGCTGTCCGTCCGTCTGTCACCAGGCTGTATCTCATGAACCGTGATAGTTAGACAGTTGAAATTTTCACAGATAATGTATTTCTGTTGCCGCTATAACAACAAATACTAAAAAACAGAATAAAATAAATATTTAAGAGGGCTCCCATACAACAAACTTGATTTTTTTTTTGCCGTTTTTATAGATAATGGTACGGAACCCTTCGTGCGCGAGTCCGACTCGCACTTGGCCGGTTTTTATTAGATGTAAAGTGTATTGAATGTAATATCATTGTTATTTCTGTTTTCAGGCAAATATTGAGAATGTTCCTGCGAACCAGGTGACTGGGAAGCGTAAAAGAACAGTTGCAGCAGAACTGTCGCCTGTGAAGGAAAGAAAGATGCGCGCCACTCGCGGGAACACTCGGCCAGAAGGTATGTGGTACTACAGGAGCCCGTGGGTACTGGCGCCTCGCCGTCACGTTGTGTCGCCGCAGAGTGCGTAAATTGTCATCTATCAATCAAACATCTGTGTTTTTGACAACGCACTAACTACTGAGCGGTGCCGCGCCAGTGTCGCAACGCGTACACCCTCCCCGCCTCGTGTCGCAACGCGTACACCCTCCCCGCCTCGTGTCGCAACGCGTACACCCTCCCCGCCTCGTGTCGCAACGCGTACACCCTCCCCGCCTCGTGTCGCAACGCGTACACCCTCCCCGCCTCGTGTCGCAACGCGTACACCCTCCCCGCCTCGTGTCGCAACGCGTACACCCTCCCCGCCTCGTGTCGCAACGCGTACACCCTCCCCGCCTCGTGTCGCAACGCGTACACCCTCCCCGCCTCGTGTCGCAACGCGTACACCCTCCCCGCCTCGTGTCGCAACGCGTACACCCTCCCCGCCTCGTGTCGCAACGCGTACGCCCTCCCCGCCTCGTGTCGCAACGCGTACGCCCTCCCCGCCTCGTGTCGCAACGCGTACTCCCTCCCCGCCTCGTGTCGCAACGCGTACGCCCTTCTCGCCTCGTGTCGCAACGCGTACGCCCTCCCCGCCTCGTGTCGCAACGCGTACACCCTCCCCGCCTCGTGTCGCAACGCGTACACCCTCCCCGCCTCGTGTCGCAACGCGTACACCCTCCCCGCCTCGTGTCGCAACGCGTACGCCCTCCCCGCCTCGTGTCGCAACGCGTACACCCTCCCCGCCTCGTGTCGCAACGCGTACACCCTCCCCGTCATTTTTGGGTGTCCGTCTGTCTGTCCGCGGCTTATCTCAGACAGTCTTATTATTAGAAAGCTGTTATTTGACTTGGGCATATATATTAATCTTGCCGACAAAGTGGTAACACATCGTTTGCACTGGTTCTAAGGGTGCGTTTCCACTGAAGTCGTCTCGTCGGTGAGTATTTAAATCATTGTGATTGGTAGATTCCTGCAAGACTCCACGTCAGTGGAAACGCACCCTAAGGCAATTACTCGAATTGATGTCATCGTACCATTTTACTTGTGGTTGGTGCAACATGTTTTGTTCTTCCATTTTCCTCTGTCAACCTTCTCATTCATTCCCCTTTTCTTTCATATCATTCGTGACATAATAATAAAAAAGGGGCACATTTACAATAAGTTACTTTATATATCATATTCCATTCATCTTTTCTATGGCCATCCTCTCCCTCTTCATCCATCATTTGTATCCATATTTTTAGTGACTTGCATTTCATCACTCCTTATCACACGCCCATACCAAGCCAATCGATTTCATTACGTTTCTGTCACTTGCGCCACTTTCAAACTTCCTCATAAATACTCATTTCTTACTTTATCCATTCTCATCATTCCACACACCCATCTTAACATTCTCATCTCAATATGCCGGTTATCAATAGATTAAAGCCGATAAAGTTATTGATGTATCTCTACAGTGAGTGTTGGGCACAAGTAAAACGTAAACTGTTGTAATTGCTTCTAGTTTTTCTTAAAAAATGGCAGATTAGTTTGTGTAACATCTGTTTTTGTCTTCAGACAAGCCCGCGGGCCGCAGCCGCCGGAGATAACGAACGTGCTTCGTACAACAGGAACTCAAGTACAAATAGTTTACTTAAATAAGGTGAGTCATACGGTTTGCTATTCATTCCAAACAAAAATGTAACTTAAAATGTTTATTAAATATATTATCTTACAAACTACACTTGATATAATATTATTTTAGGATACTATAGTTTACAGTCCTTATCACATTGACATAAAAGTTCAAAATAATAACATTCCATTATTTACATAATAACTTGCTTGTTTCAGATGTGTGCAGACGCCGCGCGTTATATTTTGTGAAGATTTTTTATTAAGAATATTTTAATGTTCTAGCGTTCCTCCGGGGACATTGTGTTCAATGCATATGTTTTTGACAATATTATGTATAATAAAAAATGTATGAAATAATAGTTAATATCCAGGTGATTTCCATTCATACGGTGGTACGTCGGCAACGAATCTATTCCAATTGAATAGTTCATCTGACACTGATGATGTGCAAACAGCATCAATATTTTAGTAAAATTGAACTTTACATTGTTCTTCATTTTCTTATTGTTAGAACAACTTACGGAGGATAATTTCTTTGATTTCGTACATACTTGATATCGTTATACATTTACAAAGTTCGAGTTCGGTCCTCGCGCACCCGCGCGGTGTTAGTTGAGTACCCCCAGCAGTAGACCATCATGCCAGATAATATAATGTTGTATGACAGAAGTACATACCTACCTTAGCTTAGCGCAATACAATGCACAAACAGCTTCCTCTTTGAATCCTCACTATCAATCATGTTTACTTCAACTTATTTATAATTATGATTTAAGTTCTTATTGTCAGTTCTTTCTTATTTCACTAGTGTGACATCAGCTGTAACGTAGAGTTGCTTTTATAGTTGTAGTGATATTTTACTTAAGAGGATTCAGTTAAGAAATCCTAGGTGAACGCACATTATGTTCAGAATTTTTAGTGCTCTTGGATTCACTTATCTTTATCTCAATTCCCAGGTTTCTAGTTTCTTGATTTTATCTCATTTGATGCTACCATAAAATATTTCTTACTACTGAAACATGATAATAATGAAGCAATATATCAGGAACAAAGTATATCGATTGAAAAACGACAGTTTTAGATATAGATTGACACACGTCAAAATTATTATTATTATGAGAAGTGGAATTGATATTTTAAAAATATTGTTGCATATTAATTAATAAATTCGTGAACTATGTATTGTTGATTTTATTTCTTATCTTCAAGGAATGTTAGTTAAATTGCTGCATTGCAAAATCACCCCTCTTGTTTCTTAAGCGGCTTGTACACGTTCATTCACACGCCGTCGAGTATGTCTACGTGTACGATATTTTACGGTATAAAGTTGGGTCATACGTCAATATCCCGTCGTCATACGGTTAAAAACAAATGCTGTAGGAAACTGCCATGTAATCCCAAAATTACACATGTCCGTGACTATCACAGGACCACCAACGCCAATCGCTTCCATATTTAGTAAATCATTAGTACCCAATTGGTACTAATTAGTGCACGAACGACAAAATTGGTACCTTAGTAGTTTTCGAGAAACTCTACTGAAGGTGGTCCGGGAAATCTTGAAATGAAAATTTAACACCGTGATTACCGCCACCCCACCAATGGCATGGTATATCTCGTAAACTACTGAAGAACTAATTTTGGGCATTAATTTTATCTTGCAGAGTACTAATTTTCTATGTAGGTTTGAGAAAAGCGACAAGCTCCTCAAACTTGAAATCAACATTCAAAGTCGTGGTCCTGCTGAACGAGCGCGCGAAAGTTATCATCGTTGATTTCTCGGTAAATACAAATGTTTCAGTTCTGTTTTTTTACGTAATGAATCACATTTAAGTGTACTAATTATTTGTATACTTAGAATAGCTGCTACATGCACCTTTTCCGTCGCTCGTGGTGGTCCTGCTGAAGGAAGCATGACCACCGCTGGACCACCTTTAAAGTCGAGTTTCTCGAAAACTACTAAGGTACCAATTTTGTCGTTTGAGCACTAATTAGTACCAATTGGGTACTAATTATTTACTTAATATGGAAGCGATTGGCGTTGGTGGTCCTGTGGTAGTCATGGACATAATTACACAGTAAAATGTTCAATAAAAATGCTCAACGCTGTGTGAACGTGGCCTCGGGGCCTTTTGCACTGACACTTGAAACCGCGAAAAAAATCAGCTGTTCCCTACATTTTGACGAGTTGTGCGAACATAAATGTAGGAAACAGCAGGTTTTTTTTTCGCGATTTCAGGTTTGGTCCCATAGTAAAAGTTGTTAAAAGTCACGTGTTAAAGTTTGCGCACTGGTTAAAAACTTATCCTGTATCACTGGAGAAGCCTTACGAACACTTCCCCCTCTGTAAAAGTACAAGAGCAAATGGTATGCGTAACTCCAGCAAAATGTTGCGCCTTAGAGAAATGAGAGCATTACAGATAATTAGTTACATCTATATTTGTTGATGAATCGAAATACTTATGTTTGAACAAATTAAGGCCTATAACGGGTATTTTTTTCAAACTTCTGCGACGAAGTTTTCGAGATTTTGAAAATCCCAAAACGTTACCCCAGCAAAATCTTGAATATCTCAAAAACTATAAGATTAACAAATTTTGCTATTGGTATACATTTACAACTCATCAAAAGCTATCTTTTCATGTACTTGGTTCCAGGCTAAATGCCTTTTTTGAAAAACATTTTGCTGGGGTAACGTTACTCCAGCAAAATCAGTTTTTCTCGAATAACTTCGAAAATACAACTTGAACAAATTTTGCTATACTTGAACAAATTGCAAATAACTATGAACTAATTAACTGTAATACTCTCATTTCTCTAAGGCGCAACATGCGCAACATTTTGCTGGGGTTACGCACACGAGCAAATGAAAACTACTTTCAAATCGATTCGAACGCACACCGATAATCGTTTTCGAGTCGCGGGGTTCTCACCAGTGCTCCGTGAAAATGCCTAGTTGTGCTGTTAAAACATGTAAAAAGCGTTCAAATACGTCAAACTTAAATAAATACGGAATAACCTTCCATAAGTTTTTTTTTTAAATATCTAGTTATGTTTCAGTGAAATTCTAAATCCTAACCTCAGAATACATTTTGACTTTTCATTCGATTCAACCATGATTCAAGGCATGAATCGAGTATTTTTCTCGCATTGCTTTTGTGGCGCGTCACCATGTCTCGCTACACCTCGTTTTTATGTTCATAAGGTTCAAAATTTTTTTTTTTGCTTTACGGTAATGTACGTCAAATCAGCTAAATTGACATGCATTTGCCATGCGATTATGTCTTCTAGCAAAAATGATAACGAGACTACCGTAGGGTTGGGGTCATGTGTGAAACCAAAATTTACATGTTGATAATTTCTTAGGGCGAATTAGTATTTTTTGGTGTTTAAGAAAATTGTTTTTGAATGAAGTTCTTTAACGCGGCTTGCGGTAGGAGTAAACTGACAGAAAAGTCACGTGAAAAAGCGTTTATACTTCTAACTGTTTTCTTCTAATTCGATCGAGAGAGAGAGAGAGAAAGTCAAAATCTAAATCCAAGATGACGGCTGCAAAAATGTTCACATTTTTCGTCATGGGTGTTACTTACATAGTTTTCAAGGTTGCTAAAGCTGATAGTGAGATCAAAATGTAAATACAAGATGGCGGCTGCGAAAGTTTTCATGTTTTTCGTCATGGGTGTCGTTTTCATAGTACTGATATGAGTTCAAAATGTAAATCCAAAAATTTTGTTGTGTTTTAAATCATACGTGAGAAAGAACTTCGTTCCTGATGGGGGTCCCCCGACCGCACACGTTTTTAAATGTATTAATTATTGGTACTATAACATTTTTTTTAACGTTTTATAAATTGATGAACGCCGGCTGCACGCACGAAAAAGTGTCACGTTCCGCCCGAGCCGAGCGTGCAAGCAAGAGCGCGGAACAAGCGATAGAGAGGCATGATCAGCCTAAGCGTTCGGCTTGTGACATTATCACGTAAAATTATCGTCCGTAAACCGACTTTACAGACAACCAATTTTTTTACTTTCATTTAATAGTGGTTATTATTAAAATTTAACTTTTCTATGCATCAGCTGTTTCATTTTTGGGTTCAAGCAAAATTCCGAATGATTATCGATAACGATAGAAAAAAATCGATGGTACGGACTTCTCTTTCCGTAGAAGCTACCGCGTCCTCCCCCGCCAGAAGTGACAGACTTTTTTACCCGACTGCCCCAGAAGGAGGGTAATGTTTTTTGTTCGGAATATTGCGCTTATGGCTTCTCCAGTGATATATACTCTAAGATTAGAGGCTATGAATGTGTCAGCTGTAGTCCGCGGGCTGCACGCGTTACGCGGGCGCCTTGAACTTGACGGGGTTGGAGATGCGGAAGATGTTGGGCAGCAGCGTCGCCAGCGCCGCGAACAGTGCGGGCGCGGCGCCCACGGGCAGCGCGAAGTGCAGCGTGCGCAGCTCCGCGCCGCCCCAGCCGGCCGCCTCCAGCATGAAGCCCTTCACGCACTTCAGCACCAGCTCCGCGCGTCGCACGCACCACGCCGCCGTCATCTCCTGCCGCACAGAACGAAACGGAAGGCTATTAAAAACGTACTAAATGTAATCGGAATCTCAACCAAAATTTGTCAGAATTAGGGGTTGTCAATATTAGACAAATTGAGATTGAGATTAGAATGCGCACGTTCTTAAAAAAAATCTGAGAGCACTCAAAGAAAAGTGAGTTAATATGTGTATAGTCAACTTCTTAGTTGCTTTACCACACTACAGTTGAATGATACTCGCACGTCATAAAACATCAAGGTCTAGTTTTATATACCTAGTAAAGTTCAAACTCAAAACATTTATTTAAATTAAACCATTTACAGGCACGTTAGAATTGTCAAAGGGTCGGTCAATCAGAAATATGAAGCGAGTGTCCATGGAGTTTCTTATCCATTCTTCTCCATAGGTACACACGCCAAAATAGTTAAGTAACCAGGCACGCACAAATCGCATTCGTGCGTGGCTGTCATTTGAAACTTGTGGGATTTTATAATAATAAATTGCAATCTTATGAATATAAAGGCGGCAGCGAATAAGGCATTCACTCTGAGAGAATCTACAGCAGGTACACACGGGCCACGGCTACACATCAAGCTATACAAAACCAGTTTATAAAACGAACTTTATTAATCCGTTAACAGGAATTACTACCAAGTAAAAAAGTCAGCTTTCCTCAGGTTATCAATATCCTTCTCAGAAGAAATTCTGATATGTAAGTCTTTTTCCTGAGATAAATAACACCATGTGATGTCCAGCAGAAGGAGTAATTGTGCTGTTGCTGAAACGTTCTGGCCAGATAAAAAAGTTTTTGTGTCTCCGATATAAAAACTGGTTTTACTGGACCTTGTAAGGAAAGGTTGTATTTAATTTTTCACCGGGTTTCTTCGATTTATTGTAACATTTTACTTTCCCAAGAATCTCTTATTTATGTAGAACGGTTGTAAGTTCAACGATGATTGCGTAAGATGCGTCTTTCGATTTTATCCTGTACATATCCCTTACACAATTTTGGTCATTTTGAACGTTGATAGTTTGTCCACCACGTTCCAGCAGGGTACATAAATCCTGCTTAGTTTCACCCGCTTTTTTGGTACGTTGTGAATTTTAATACCGGTCGATCTAGACGCGTTCGAGATATTAAATTTTTTCTTCAAGAGATTCAATAGTATTTTTGTCCACTCGCCTCTCACATTCAAGCTGCGAAATACTAGACAAAAACTCCTCATACTTATTTGACATGAGCTCCACACTTTGTGTCAACTTACTACGTATATTTTGCTCTTTAAGGCTTCTGATAGGTAAATGTAATTCATCAAGACTAGCTGCCTGATCTTGCGGAAATAGCATGAACATCTTTTTAATGACGTCGGTACTACAAGTATCAAACTCGTCAAATTTCCTCATTTTGTTTGCTGAAATATTTTCTAACATCGACCGCAAATCAGGAGCAGAATCAGGAAAAGGAACCAGGAATCAGGGGAGGAATTTTATTGTAACATTTTAAATAGTATCCCATGAAATATGAGTCTGAAACCTCTTTGACCTAATAGATCCCTATTTCTAGTACTATAATTATGTCTATCACCTCTTTTACTAAACATGAGATTTTTTTCTTACGTACATGATGTTATCATAGATATATTGACAAGGTACCGTCATCCAATAAAAAATATCCCCTCAGAGAATGGCGCCTACGGAGATTATATATGGATCTGATCGCTCTTTTTTGCATAATAAAAATGGACTCGATGTCTGCAGTCCGCCGTGTAGTAAAGTTTGAATTTACTGGGAGTTTAAAAAAATTGTAAAGTTATTACGAGGTCGACTATACCTACAATAAGAAAATAAATTATGTTGTCAAACGAACATATCTGCCACGGGTCATGAAAGACTACTCTCCAAATAATTGAATAAGTTATTCCTGGACAGGTCAAAATAAGAAACCAGTCGGAACAAAGCGGCACCCATGGCCACGAACCCAGTGACACAACATTGTTACACCGTGTGGTAGAAAAATTATTAAGCAGGATTATTAGTGTGTTATGGTGTCTTTATCGAGACAAAAAAGGCAAACGTCGCAAACGCGCATGTAACTACGATTTTTTTTGTTGTTAGGTTCCCTGAGAGTAGTTTACACCCAAGTTTGCAACCCTGAAAACCTTATGCTACTCCCATGGTGCTCGAAAAGCTGAGAAATTCTGGAAAGTGTTTCAGTTTTTTTTTTAAATATACCTTTAGGACGCGTTTTTAGGTACAGTACAACTATTTTCTTAATGTCCCTCGGCAAGCTTCGTGTTTCGTCAGTTGTCGGATTTCTATCAGTTGTCCTTTGCACTTGGTGCAAACGGGACGCTCTCAATCGACTTGGCAGTATATAGAGTTGTTAATACTCTTTTAATTAATGTAATTTATTTTAAAAATAGGAGGAACAGACAGATAATTTTATGCGTATACTTGTATATTTTTTACAAGAAGCCGATGGATTCAAGAAAAAAAGCAATGGTTATTTTCAAAAAGTTCAAAAACGTGTTTCAGAAGGTTGTGGTGTTTTAGTCGGAACTGTAAAGAAAATGATAAAAAAGATAAATTGGTGTCGATTCTCTTGTACACCAAACTAAACTAACTAAACTATCACTAAAATTCCTTACTTTGGACTATGAGAATCTCAAAGCTATTCTGCAAAATAAATTCTCTAAATTTAAAAATTATTTTGACGTGTCTAAATCGAATTTGACAATCGCAACACGTGATACCTAACCACGTGAATCTTTTTAGAGCCGGAGGCGCGCAGGGGGGCAGCCTCGACGTGTTTTTTATGGATTTTTTTTTACTTTTTGTATGAAAAATAAGAAAAAATATTACCTACATGTAGAGAGTTAGGGGTTTAAGGGTTTTATAAAGGGTGTCGAAATTTTCATTATTTTTGCGATTGGACACACCGTTTTCGAGATATAAGCAAAAGAAAAAAAAAATATTCAGTACTGTTTTAGCATCTGAAGTCGAGGTGTTGGTTGGAATTTAAAGTTCATGACAACCAATTTTATTCCACACGTTCTTAGTCGCGATTAAAAATAGTCACGATTTAGTTAGAAAATCTAAATTTTAGGTGAAAAACGTCAAATTCAGAATAGCAAAATTGCCATTTTTACTAAACTAATATCTCAGTACCATCTTAGTGCTGCCAAACTAAAATATAGTTAAGTTGTGTCATTTTAGTCTATTTCAGAATGGGAAATCGTCGTTTGACAGGATTAAACTAAATTTTGGTGATTTTTAGTCTAGTTTAGAGGCATTTGTGACAAGAGAATCGACACCATTGGCTCCCTTCCTATCACCAAAAAGAGTAAAAAAGACCAAACAATTTCGTTTAAATTTGGACGATTTTGACTATTCTGTCATAAGTAACATGATTTACGATTTTCATTTACGCTTTAAGGAATTACCTTGTTTGAGGACTTTAAAAACGAAGTTGGTTGAGGCTATCGTGTGACTGACACTGGCATGGCCACTATCAGGGATTTTATTTTTGATAACATAAAAAAATGTCGCTAATTAGTCGAAATTTGTCGCCAAATATCACAATTTGTCAGTCACTGGTTCAAAAGTTATAAGGGTTTATAGGTGGCCGATCTGGGGAGCATCTCTCCAGCTTGGCTCAATTGAATCTCAAAAGCTAGAGCACCGAGCGAAGATCTGTTTTCTTCCAAATTTTTCGCCAAGTCACAGATTTTGTCGGGTCTTAGTTTAGAAGATATAATGAGTTCAAATTTTAAGTATAGTCCAAGAGCTAGATCAAAGAGTTTACGAAAAATATTCGATGCCAAGCTGGGGAGATGCTCCCCAGATCGACCACCTATAAACATTTACCGGTTATCTTTATCAAAACACCCGATGGAATAAAAAACGAGTCAATCCCACTGTTTAAAAAGAATTGTCAGTCTTAATAAATGATAAATGTAGCACTCTATTAAACACTTGTACTAAATGTTTGCAAGCCTAATTTAAGGTAGAAAGTATAAGGATCTCTAATTATAAAACATCTGCATTTTTTGTACCTACTTTCTATGTAAATAAATAATTATTCTATTCTATAGCTTGGTTGTAGCAACATAACATTCCTCATAACCCAAACTCATTGAAGATCGATTTATATGACATTGTAAAAAAACATAAAGAAAGATACTCAGAGTTTGCTATTGATCGCAAGAACAGGGCCATACCATTTTACGATTGCCACCATATCATCCAGATTTTAATCCAATTGAAAACATTTGGTCTCACGTAATGGATACGTAGCTGTTAAAAATGTTGCAATGAATGTGACAACAATCAAAGAAATTATATTGGAAAAAAATCAATAAGACTTTTTGGAAGTCGGTTGAAGAAGAATTTTATTTTGTTTATATTTTTATTAATTTCCGTGGTGTACTTATACGTAATATTAAAAAGGAGTAAATGTTATTATAATGCAGAACCTCCTTTTTGAATTTGGTTAGAAAGGAAAATAGTTTTACAGCTCTATATGGTTCACACGGAAATCAAAACAAAACAACAATAAAGTACTCAATTCTTAATTCAAATGATTATACACGATAAATCTAATAATTGTTGGACATGGAAATTAGCATTCGTTTGTGTTCGGAAATGCGATGATTCCCGAGGGGCATTAAGAAAATAGTTGTACTGTATCTTTATATATTCGTGAATATGAGACAACCATACAGAGTAACTTAATAATAAGCCCAGGATGGACCAAAAACGTTAAAAGTTATTTTGACAATAAAGTTTAGGCAGGTCAACAGTTGGAGAATGTGAAATGGTAGTTTACAAAAAATGGTTTGGTCGTGTTTGTACTAATTCGCCCGATCCCCTCGTACTAGTATAGAACTGTATCACTTTGTTCCATATTATTGTGAAGCAAGCTAAATTTCCTACAATCTGAGCTAAACGCAAGCACCATCAAATAAAAACGACGTAATTTTTAAAAATTTACATTTTTTACCGTTGCTAGTATAAACTTATGAATGTTTTCCCAAATAAAAAAACGTCAACTGATATTACGCAGTACCAGTTTCAGAACGCACCTTCTAATGTTGCCAAAGGTGTTTGTTATAAGCAGTGGGTAACTATCCATTGTTTATACACTGATTAGTAAGGGTAGTGTCATAGTGTGTAACTCCTATTCACAGCTTATACATTGTATAACAATACATAAGTTAAACAGATGTTTAACTTATTTTTATTAGTAAGGCTGGTAGTATACAGGGAAGTACACACGTAGTATACAGGGAAGTACACACGTAGTATATAGGGAAGTACACACGTAGTATACAGGGAAGTACACACGTAGTAAACAGGGAAGTGCATACGTAGTAAACAGGGAAGTACACACGTAGTATATAGGGAAGTACACACGTAGTATACAGGGAAGTACACACGTAGTATACAGGGAAGTACACACGTAGTAATATAGGGAAGTGCACACGTAGTATACAGGGAAGTGCACACGTAGTAAACAGGGAAGTGCACACGTAGTAAACAGGGAAGTACACACGTAGTATACAGGGAAGTACACACGTAGTATATAGGGAAGTGCACACGTAGTATACAGGGAAGTGCACACGTAGTAAACAGGGAAGTACACACGTAGTATATAGGGAAGTACACACGTAGTATATAGGGAAGTACACACGTAGTATACAGGGAAGTACACACGTAGTATACAGGGAAGTTTTATAAAAATAATCTGTATTCCCCGATGGGTTAGGCAGAAGTGTACCCTATAATACACCCACATTTTGGCACAAATCCAGATTCCGGGCTGTTACTGAGAAATTCTAGATCGAAAACTCAATAACACTTTGCCTAACCCGGGAATCGAACCCAGGACCCCATGCTCAAACGTAGCGCTTGCGACCACTAGATCAACAAAACAGTTTTTTTTTTATAAAAATGTGGCTGTTATTTTAGTAAATTGTGCCGTCTTACGACTTCCTCGCGAACGAAGTCGCGGGCAGAAGATAGTTTAAAATGAAATGAAATTTGGTGCTTATGAATGTTACTCATTGTTATAGTGTGAATACATAACAATCATAATTACGATTTTATGAGTGTTTTGCGCCACTTCTTCTTCCCAGCTAAAGTACTAGGAAATAGTGAAGGGTGGGCGTTTTGGAGGACTGCCTTAAGTAATTTTAACGTTCGAAAAGTGCTGATTCTCAGCAGAGTTTAAATAAATGACTTTTCATTTTAATTATGGCATTTCATGTAGGTTACTTTTGATTTCGTGTATTGACGTTTAAACAAAGATATCGCGTCATGCCGTCGCCATGTGATCCTATTCAATAATTTGGAGAGTAGCGATCGAAATATTACCCAGTGGCACTTCTATTGAGATTAAACAGTGCACTCTCAATGGTTACGGATTGGTTTACGACAAATAACCTAGTTCTCAATGCCAAGAAAACGAAATGTGTAAAATTCGCTCTACCAAATGTTAGAAATCTAGGACCCAACATCGTCTTAGATAAAGAGGTGCTTGAAACTGTGAACTCGGCAGTATTTCTAGGCATAACAGTAGATGCCAAACTTCAGTGGGGCCCACATATATCAAGCCTAGCGGGAACGCTCAGTTCGGCCGCCTATGCTGTCAGGAAAGTAAGACAATACACTGACGTTGATACTTCATACTTCTTCTTTGCTAGATTTGCCTTTTAATGCGTTTAAAACTAAAGTAAAATCCAACCTTTGTTCAAAGGCATACTATTGTATCAATGACTACTTAAATGATAAGAATAGTTGGTCGCTGTGATTAACTCAAGACCATGTTTATGTTCTTTCTCCAGAATTAGCTTACCTACTGACAGTTTATATGAGTTTATATAATTGTTTATTTTATTTGAATTTATGATTCAATTTTTTATTTATTTTTTACGAGTCAATTTATTTTTATTTTATTTTATTGTTGACATAATCTACTCATTACAATGTTTTGTTATGAGTTGTATTGCAATTTGTGGTTAGCTAGCGACCTCGACAATTGATCATATTATTTTTTGCCTGAGCAACCGGCAGCAAGTTCGTCATGCTCCCTTAGATGTCACTGCTTGCGGTAGCGTCGGGGGTCGGGTTGCCTCCTTCCATCAAATATGGCGAGGGAGGTAATGGCTGATCTTTGCGTTATGCTCGTGAACGGGTGCTGCTTGTGGTGACTGGTCGTCTTGCTGATCATGGTTTTGTTATTGTTACTAGTAATTAACTGTTCATTTATTTTATCTCGATGGTCCTAGTTTATCATTTATAACTGCCAATTACAGCTTTATGTAAGCGGGCACGCCCTTTATGACTGGAGGCTTTTATTAAGATATTTAGTTCTGTTTACGTTTAGTTTTATTTTATTTTTTAAATAATGCTTGAGTATAGTTCTCGATGTTTTTGGTTGGTATATTGGCGTGTGCTAGCTGACATATGGCCTATAACTTATCATTTGAATTATGTTTTGTGTTGCATAATGTAAGTTATTTTGTATACTATTGTATAGAATCATTCTCTAACTTGAACAGACAGCTGTGCTGCTGGGGAGTTTGTTGCGCCACTTCTTCTTCCCAGCTAAAGGCACTAGGAAGTGGTGAAGGGTGGGCGTTTTTGGGGGACTGTCTTATGTACTTTTGACGTTCAAAAAGTGCTGATTCTCAGCCTAGTTTGAATAAATGACTTTTGAATTTTGAATTAATATTATTGTAAGTATACCTCGGACATCTCATGTCTCAGCAGCAGCGGTATGGATATGCTGGTGATGTCGTTGCTGCACGCCGCCTTCAGAATGTTGCGCAGGCCCAGGATCGCCGGGTGACGGGATGTGATGTCGCCTACAAATATTACCACTGTTAACATTTTCTATGCTACTTATTTAGCTTACTTATTTTGCTTTTGCTTAGTTCGCAATAAAGAATTTGAATTTGAATTATTTTGATTAAAGCATCTCTAGTTTGTAAAATCAATTTCACATTGTACGCCTATCAGTGATACAAACACCTGCTGCACAAGCAAATTTAAACCAGATTGCTACCTACAAATCAAATAATTTATTACTTTGTAAACATGGGTAATTAGTATATTATGTTTTATTATAAAAGTGTTCCGAGTTCTACCGTTTTTTTTTTTTTTTTTTGGGTGGGAAATTATCAAATAACTTCTCCCGCTCTGGGTGGAGCGGGGGGGCGTGTCAGACTCTTACTGACTAAAACCCACCCGTGTTCCTTCCTATGCCATGTTGCCGGGGGCCACGATATCCCTATCGGCCCATATTCGCAGCCCCGGCAGGCATTGGCCCTAGCGGACCCCGTCAATTCTGCTGACATCTCTTTGAAGCGCGCGTGGAACACAACGCGCCGTCGACCCGGGCTTGGTCCTTATCGGACGGCGAGCTACCCATTGCTCACCGTCCGCAAGCCCGCGCCTACGGTGGCCGGAAATCTTCCTGCGATTCCCGACGCCCAGGGCGTCTCCTCCTGCGGCGGTTAGGGGCGCGAGGGCGCGAAATTTGCCTCTCCCTCACGCGCTCCGTCTCCTCCTTCGCGAGCATTACTGCTTCGCAGAAAGAGGTGACGGCCTCCCATTTCCTCTCGCTCCGTAGCATGGCTCGAATCAGGGCCGGACGCGAGAGATCACCGCCGCCGATCGCATCCACGAGGACACGGCGATGCCCTGCCCAAGCCGGGCAGACCTCCACCGTATGCTCCACCGTGTCCTCCGGGCGATCCACACAGTGACGACACCCGGGCGTTTCCTCCCGCTTTATCCTGAACAGGTACCTCCCGAAACAGCCGTGTCCGGTGAGTACCTGCGTCAGACGGAAGGTGAGGACGCCGTGGCGCCTCTCTAGCCACTCCTCAAAGAGGGGTCTTATCGCCGCAATTGTGGCGTGCCCAGCGCTGGGTTGCGACAATCGCACGACAAACAAGCATATTACAAATTAGAGGATTATATCCTAGATAACAATGCTTGGAAGCATGCTGGTCTAGCTCCATAGGACAATTTTGAGTCTAGACAAAATCAAACTGGTTGCTAATTTAATTGTGTAATTAAATATTACAACATTTTTTTTACATTCTGTGATTACTTGAACTCACACACTGACGAATTAGTATCACTTGTAGTTTTTTTAGGAATATCGTATAGGTTTTACAATGCTTGTAAATATGTGAACACCATGTATCCATTACATAATAATTTTTTCTATCATTGCTTCATTTTTATTTTTACCTATTGTGGTATAGTAATCTTATTCCAGGTGCATCGTTTTCACATATAATTATATAATTAATGTATACAAAATATTGTAAAACATTTTAAAAGAGTAACGGTGGAGTTTCTTGCCCATTCTTCTCCATACGAAAACTACCCTTTGGAAGGGGCGACTAGAATCAATTCTATTTTTTGTTTTTGACGTTCTAAAGTGCCTTTTTGTGCCTAATTGAAATAAATTATTTGACTTTGACTTTGCACTCTCCATTCCGCCATGAGATCCCGCCGGAGCTCTGTCCGCTGTGCCGCGACTTCTTGCGGCATCGGAGTTAAGCCCCGGCGTTTCGCCTCCTCGCGCCACTCCAGATGTGCGCGACCTTTGCCTCCAGATCCCATGGCGAAAATACGTCGTACTAAGGGTTTATTTTGCTTTTCAGAGATTACTAATAGTTTTAACTATTCAATATTATATATACGTTACTGCTTGTATGTTCACAACACAAATTCTATTATAAGTCTAAACGTGAAGACTTGTAATTGGCTTTCTGTCGACTATTGTTTCCTTTTTTTGTTGTTTTTTTTAGCTGTAAGTCTTCCATGCTGTCTTAAATAAATAAATTACTTTGGATTTTATTTCTATCCAGGAAACTACAAGTAATCGTGTTTCTAAAGTGACGATTTATAGATATCCTTAAATATCTTACATATTAATTTAATTGCATAACTAAAGGTTATCAACCGAACGCAAATATTTCGCAATTATTACGTATCGTTCCCTCGGTGTGCTCTTAAGTAATGGGGCACTTAGACTTAAGATTATTTAAGAGTCTATACTACCTCAAATTGCTTAGCATGTCTTCCGTTATATCGAAACTACTGCAGCATTAATCCTTATCCTTACATATTATAAAAACAAAAGTCCCCCGCCGCGTCTGTCTGTCTGTCTGAACGCGATAAACTCAAAAACTACCGAACGGATTTTCAAACGGTTTTCACCAATGGACGGAGTAATTCATGCGGAAGATTTAAGTGTATAATTCATTAAGGTTTTGTGTAAATTGGCTAAAATATGACATTTATTGTTGAAGCAGTCGGAAAAAATCATGCCGACTGGGAGTTTTACTGGCGTGCGCTACGTGAACTGGAAAAGATACATCAAATTTATGTTCTATGGTATTATTCATCTTAAAAAGTTCTACAAAAAAGTCAGCGATGGCATATGTCCATCTTCTAAGGATGACCCACAATAACCATTTTTATCTTTCAGAATTTGATAAAAATTTAATTGTTATTTCCGAAGCTTTTTTGACCGGTATAGTATTAATCCTTATCCAAAAAAATATGTTATTCAAATTGGGCATTTAATTTAGATTAAAATATGCCTTTTTATCATATAATTTAAATTAATAGTTTAAAAGATATCACAGTTTCAAAATTACGCGGAGCAACGCGGGCGCAGCGGTAGGATTTAATGACGTTTTCCTCTGTTATTAGGTATGAAATCTCGGTAGTACGTTCCCGTGGGATATTTTCCGACATCCACGCGGGCGAAGCCGCGGGCAAAAGCTAGTATTTAAATAAATATAATTATGGTAAAGTTGAAGATTAACGTTAAGTACTATGTTTAACGAAAGCAGGATTCTATAAAATTTTCTTGTTACAAAAAAATCGAAAGTTACCTTAACCAAACCGAACAATAAACCACTGGTATAAAAAAAAAACCTTCAAATCAGATAATGAAACTTTGTATACTAACTGAACTATAAAACAGATACTATGTTTTTTGCATTTGAATTACGATTGTTTTCGCCGTAAAAAGAAATTACCTAAAATATTGGCGCCTTGGAGCCTTCTCCCCGCCGCGCCGCTCAGTCTCGCTCTCACCCAGTCCGCGAGCAGTATCGTGCGAACGAGATAAGGAGTGAATTTGAGCTGAAGTAACATAATACCTCAGCTCTAATTCACTCCTTTGCTCCAATTTGTACATTGAAAACTTAAGTGGCCTAGAATCTTAAGTTTGTTAAGTAGGTAATAGTGTACTCATTGATGAAGAGCCTTATAAATAAATGAAGCACCCACCGGATCGGAGCGAGGAGTCGTCGACGATGAGGTGGAACACCACGTGCACTTCGGCGAGGTTGCTGTGCTTGGTGATGAAGATGTCGCCCGTCTGCAGGTTGCGCTTGGTTCGGAACCGCGAGCCGTTGTTAGCGGAACTGGAGCCGTTGGAAACGTTCTCTGCTTGCTCCTTCACGCGCTGCTTGTTGCGCCGTTCCACCTGGGCACAGATAATATAATACTGGGTGGTTCATGGAAAGTAAAGAACAACAAAAGGTATAGTTTGGAATCAGTTTGTAAACGCATGAACTCTGAAGGAGTTTGTGGATAAAGGCTTCTAATCTGGCGTCCCTGAGATACGAACGAGAGCCACATGCCTGTCCTTTTCTAGCTAAAACCATCAGAGGGCAGTTCTCGTATATTAAAAACGGTCTCATTCTAATCTCAGTTTTAATCTCTCAAACATATCTAGAATCATGTACTGAATCCATGGTTTCAGTTTTCGCATCGATGTCCCTGCCACCCAGTATAATTTACTTAATTATTTTTGAAATTGATTGTCGCTGAGTTTACATTGTGACTACATTTTGAACGTTTTTAAATATGGGAATTGGTTTTCTGAAATTGTAAATAAACAGTACCTATAAAATGAATATTTAATTACTTTTCTGAACCACGGTGTGAATAAAGACAGCTGAAGATAAATAATACGTACAGATCTCCAAGGAAAAGTATCAATCTGCCTAGCTTTCCCCAACTATGTTAGGGTCGGCTTCCAGTCTAACCGGATGCAGCTGAACACCGGTATTTTATATGGAGCGATTGCATTTGACATCCACAACCTAGTTACTGGGTAACACGATACCCCTTGGTAAGACTGGTTGTCAGACTTTTGGGGTTCTGACTACCCGTAACGACTGTCGAAGATATACGTATGACAGCCGGAAGCAACGGCTTAAAGTGCTTTCCGAGACACGGCGGGGTCTCGATAAGTAATGGATGGCCATCCACGAACCGACCGCAGCAAGCGTAGTTTAACCTTCGACCGACCCGTGCGGCTGTTATTCGTTAGTCACGAGCCGAACGAAAAGTAAGTGCTTCGGAAATTATCGTTTATCTTTGGATATACGAACGCGCAATGGAGATCTAATAAAGAGCTGTTACAACCATGAAAGTGTTAGCCTATTTTGTATTACCATGATTACAAAATGATAGATGAACTAGCTGCGCCCCACGGTTTCCCCCGCATATTTCTCGATCCCGTGGGAATATCGGGATAAAAAGTATCGTACTTATGTCCTAACCCAGGACATGGGCTACTTATGTGCGAAATTTCATCCAAATCTGTTCAGCTGTTTTAGCGTAAAATGAAAGCATAACAAATAAACAAACATACAAAAATACTAATCTTTTCTCTTTTTTTATTATCCTTACATATTATAAAACAAAGTCCCCCGCCGCGTCTGTCTGTCTGTCTGTCTGAACGCGATAAACTCAAAAACTACCGAACGGATTTTCAAACGGTTTTCACTAATGGACGGAGTGATTCATGCGGAAGGTTTTAGTGTATAATTCATTAAGGTTTTGTGTAAATTGGCTGAAATATGACGATTACTGTTGAAGAAGTCGGAACAAAATCATGCCGACTGGGAGCTTTACTGGCGTGCGCTGCGTTAACCGGAAAAGATATATCAAATTTATGTTGTACAGAATTGTTTATCTTAAAAAGTTCAACAAAAAAGTTCGCGATGGCATAATTATGTCTATCTTTTAAGGATGACCCACAATAACCATTTTTATCTTTCTTGATAAAAATTTAATTGTTATTTCCGAAGCATTTTTGACCGGTATAGTATTAATTCTTATCCAAAAAAATATTAAAATATGTTTTTAAATCATATAATTTAAATAAATAGTTTAAAAGATATCAGTTTCAAAATTACGCGGAGCAACGCGGGCGCAGCGGTAGGAGTCAATGACGTTTTACTCTGTTTTTAGGTATTAAATTTTGGTAGTACGTTCCCGTGGGATATTTTCCGACATCGACGCGGGCGAAGCCGCGGGCAAAAGCTAGTTAGTTTAGATAAATATGTAAAAAACTGAACTATTGAGTGACAAACGACGATCTGGACCGCAGTAGGTAACCCGACAGAGAGAAAACTTCACACAAATGTGATATAGGTGCACTACTACAAAGGTCCGCAGAAAAAAGCTTTGCCTCTGTGGGGGGTTACTTTGTGGTGCGACGTTCGTGCAGATTCGGAAACATCTTCGTGTTTAAAATCAAAATCAAAATATACCTACATATACCTTTTCTGGTTTACCTGTATGAAGTCGCGATACGTATCATCCTGCAACTCAATAGTAAACTGCCATGTTCACGTACCGGCTCCTGCACCTTCTCGCTGATGTCGCGCAGCTGGTGCTCCACGTCGGCGAAGTGATGCTCCGTGGAGCGCGCGGCCGCGGCCAGCAGTAGCGTGGTGGGCGGCGCGGGGCGCGCCGGCGGGCTGTCGGCCAGCAGCACGGCGCCCGCCAGCTCGCCCGAGTACAGCGACAGCGCCGTCTGCAGGCGCCGCGAGTCTGAGGGGCTGCACTACTACTTGAGCGGACAGACTATTGTACTCTGATAAACTGCCATTTCACTTATTTGTCAAAATCTCAACATACTGCTTCGCGTTACTTGGTATACTAATAATAAAGCTGAAGAGTTTGTTTGTTTTTTGAACGCGCTAATCTCTGGAACTACCGGTCGGATTTGAAAATTTATTTTTGCATTTGATAACCCAATTCTTAAGGAAGGTTATATTTAACATCACGCGACGACTCTTGGGTGCCGAGCAAAATGGAAAAAGTCAGAAAGAACGCTAAGGGACAATGAAAAGATATCGCGGGCGATGCGACGCGACGCGGTGGGTCGGCGGCGAAATTTCACGCGGCCGAAGTCGCGGGCAGACTACACAATACGAATACTCTATGATTATTGGATTTTCTTTCCCCAACCCATGTTATGTGATTATTGGAATAAAGTTTATTTTGCACTAGCTGCTGACCGCGGCTTCACCCACGTGGACCATAAATCTTTTTCTAAAATAAAAATAACCTACCTAAAGTAGATACTTCTTTTAACATCAACTATCTGCCAGTGAAAGTCCTGTCAAAATCAGTCTAGCTGTTTCGGAGATTACAGAAAGGAGACAATATTTTTTTTCGTATGTATTTGTATATACTTTTGGCATTTAGTGAAAAGCTGTTATTTTGACATTACAAACGGATGCTTCAATTTTATTTATTTGTATGTATGTTTAGATTAACTAAATAGTGCGAATCTTTGCGCAAATACGCCAAGTTTAGTGACAACATAACAATACGCAGAAAGCACGCAACACGTCTGCTGCAGAAAAATGGCTCAAGATTGCATACCCTATCTGAGAATACTAAAGAAATACGTACTTGTCAACTTGTTCAACTGCGCAGAGGTCAAGCAGGTCCATGGCGACGATGCGTATGTTGTGCGTTTGCTTGAGCTGGCTGCCCAGGTGGATCGTGAAGCTCTCCTCCAGGCGCGCGCGCGCCGGGGCGGCCGGGCCCGCGGGCACCGCCTCGGGGGAGAACGTGGCCAGGGGCGAGTTGCTGCAACAAAGTGATTTTGTAACTACATCCGGGGTTTGAAAGTTTAAAGGAGTGTTACAAGTACCTTTTGGCACCTGGATGCCACTGCCAGGGGGGCGTTGTTGGTAAACATCTGTGAAATTGTCACTGAAATTGTTATAAAAATAAGATGGTGGCGTTCGTTTCGATATTGGCCACGCGCCGTAAGATCCTTGTACCGTTGTACCTATGAGAGCCTGTCAATCTAGGAATGCGCGGCGAGGCGGGGGGCGGGACGCCCTGACCTTGAAAAATGAGTGGCCTGCACTGCCTCACCGTCTCGCCGCGCACGTACCAAGGCGCCGTACAACGGTATTGGTCAAACTAAAACTGAATGTCCCAATAAAAACTTATCTGTTGTGATTGACTGAAATAATATCACACAAGTTTTGACAGTCTGTTACGCTGGTAAAGATGGGTGAAACATAACATAAAATGTACACAAGTTGAAACAAATTCGGCTAGTTGTTGTGTTACATTTCATGTTGCATTGCATAAGTTAGCACGGCTTATTTGTGTTACATTTCACCAATCTGTACGTGTACCGGGCATTAGTTAATTTTTGAAGAAGAATTAGAAGAAGTCAAGAGTAAGAGAGTAAGAGAGGAAGTGAGGCACACACACACATGTGGCACATCGAGCTCAGCATGTAGAGCGTCGTCTCTGTCACCTATCTATACACAGCAAATTCTCTGTCACCCATCTATACGCGTCACAGTCTCTGTCTCCCATCTACATGAAATTGTACGGTGTCTACCCCTTCTATCCGTTGATGTAACCAACTTTATTCGTTATCGGTATGGTCGGGTACAACAAACTCGAGACAAGGAGGGACTTAGCTATAACCACATATGTATTCAAACTGTTACGTGGTAAGACCTATAATTCCGGTGTTTTGAAGGAGATTTGTCTGAATGTGCCTGATAATTACATATCACGGCGCCGGAAGACACGGTTACTAGCTGTGCCACACGCACGAACCAACTTGCTCAGCAAAGCGCCACTGACGCGCGCCTTGTACGCACTGAATAACACGGCCTCAGACCAACAAAAAAAGAAAGACGGCGCGCCGCGAACATTAAAAGTGAAGCCACAAAACCGTGCTCCTGCAAGTAAATACACCCGCTCACGCACACACCTACACTAAAACCATGCTCATCGCTCTTAGTACGTCATGAGTCGTCGTCTAGTTAACATTGATTAAAAAAAATATAATTATGCTTTCCTGTGTAGTGAAAACTTATAAAAACAATAGCAAATCACAAAAAAAGTCTCACGGAATCACTTTTCACCCCTAAGCATTGATGTACTTGAAATAACATCGTTTTTTATTAAACGAATTTTAGGTTACTTGGAACAAATAACCTCAACAAACGAAAGCAGTGACTTAGAGTGCGAGGGTTGCCATAATATGATTTAAATCTTTCCCATTCGATTCAACAAATTTAAATGTGATTTCTTACTTCGAGTTATATTCATGTTCTCTTTTTTATTTATTTAATATTTTAGATTTCTAATTAATACTGAATTAAAAAGTAAATGGATAGTAGATATAAGATAAAGTCGGAATGATCCAGAATGGCTGCCGTCGAAAACTAGCGTGGTTTGTTCCGATCATTTTGATAATAACGACCTTTATTCAACTAATCGTGGACCAAAGGCTATATTATGGTTAAAAAAACTTTTTGTTTGTTACGATTTATCTTGATATTACTTTTTCTTCAGTCAGTGATTTTGTTGTTGTGATCTTTTTGTATTTAATAAAGGTAATTGACAATATAATTACCTATATTATTTCAAAGTAATTTACATAATGACTTCATACATACCTACGACAATGTTATGATGTACGCTTCAACAAACTTATAATTGAATTTCTATGTGCATGGTTATCGAAAGAAGCTGTATTTCACTTCTTTCAATCCCAAGACACTGTCGCGGGTAGGGTTAACTTACACCTAAAGATATACCCTATAGTAGAACTAAATATATGCAAATTTTAACCCTTACACCGTAGACAGAGAATGCTACACACTTCACACTCTCGTACTAGCGCATTTTCACCCACACTCGCACACGTCACACAATTAGGCGCATTTTTGCCTTTTTCTCTGTATTAAGCTCGTTCATTTATATAAAGTTATTTGATTTTTCTATAGTTTAAAACTAACCTATTTATTTATATTTGTATTTTGAATTTTTTACATTCAATTGCAAATTAATGGATATTTCTAAGGCCCGTATTACAGAACCTCACTCAAAACTCAAGCATTACATAAAACTCGTTTAAAGCCTTGTGATTGGTTAAAACTAGCTTTAAGTAATGCTTGAGTCTTGAGTGAGGTTCTGTAACACGGGCCTAAGTGGAACAGCGTAGTCTTCCTAGGCCCAACACAACAATTCTTGCTTTAAAGGTGCACTTTATAATTGTTTTTTTTTTCTGATGTAATTTTTTTTGTTTTGTTCGGAATAGAGGTCCTTCTAAACAATTGAGGTACAATGCCATACTTAACAATATCTTACTTGTACAATATTAGCCTACCCATAAAATATTATTACCCAAGTTATGGGGTATTTTTTATAAAAATGGCAACCCTTCGACTCACACATAGATAAAAAGGTGGCTTCAGTTTTGATGTTCGCAGCGCGCCGTCTTTCTTTTTTTGTTGGTCTGAGAACACGGCTGACAGGATCGATTTATTTTCCTGCTCTCTGAATGAATTCACAAAAATAATATTGTACCTATGTGTTATGTTATTTAAGATAGTTTAATTAAGGACCACGCTACCGCATTAGGAATTTCCTGTAAAGATAGCAGTGTTTGTGATAAATAAATAAATAAAAAAAAAAAGGTGTGTGTGCGATTCACACACGATAGAAGTGAAACTTCAGTAAATCGACAAAAGAATGAGATGAATATATATAACAAGGGTAGGATAATTACAAAGTTTAATTGTTTAAAAATGAAAGTATTTTGATTAATTTTAAAAGATATTTTATATTTTATTTAACATATGTTACATAATCTATTGCTCAAGTTCCATATTTTCAGTTTCAACAAATGATCAACAAATGATGAATGAGTGTAGGTGAACTTTTGCCATTTTTGTATAAGTTTTTTGTAGTTTCTAGTTAGATTTAAGTGTTTTATGATGTTCTAATTAGTTCTTTAGTTGAATTTAGTTATTAGTTTCCTTGTTAGAATCTAATAAGATAAAGTAAAGATGCAAATTGTATAAATTTTAATGTTTGAATAAAATGTTCAGTATAATTACGTAACTTGAAAATGAGGTTTTTTGTTTACGGAGATATTAACGTAATTTTAGTTCCAAATAAGAGGATTAGGTGTAAAAACACTTGTCACGTTTGAATTGTATAAATCGACCCACGGGTTTTGAAGATATTAGCAGTTTTATATAATGAAAATGTACCAAAGTTAATTTTAGACAGTTAATGTTCTAGGAAATCCTTTCTTACTGAAGATACCATAAAAATTGATATGTATACTAAGACAGGATTATGTAAGCTCTGTTATGTGCAAATTTCATAGCGATCCAACCATGGGATCAAAAAAAAGTAGAGGTTTGAAGCCATAAATCATAGAGAAAATTGCATGTAAAATGGTCTTAAAAATCGCGGCTCTCGTTACGGGAACTTAGCTTAAGCGAAATTTATTACATCAGTCACATTAACACTTATATTTGAACATCTATTTTGATTGTTCAATAATTGTTTTTTACGTGCACGAAACTCGCGACTACGTTCTGTTGAACTTTTTCCTGGATTTTTTTTCATTTCAATTTTATTTTCTTTTTTTTTGCGTCGATATTGACGACACATTTCGGCATTAGTTTTCGGCATCTTATAAAATTTATTATTTAGCACAACAAGATATAAACAAACACACAGTTAAATAATAACACACCACGCTGACATCTTACTAAAAAGCTATAATACGCAGCCGCATACAGTGTACAGTAGCTCACGTAGTTTTCACATGTATACACTAACACACGTTAAATGCTCAAATACAAGCACGTATTAAACAGTATGCAATATCTGCTCTCTCGCTCTGGCTCACAAATTACAGGCGACTATGCTTAGAAGACGGGAGTGGGGACGCTACGAAGTATGGGACAAAGAGGAGAGACCGATAATATTATTTCTGTCTCATTCTTTCCTGGCTTCATCCTACACATTTTTGTATTTGTGTCTCTTACCTGTCGTTTTTTCCGTTGCAATCACAACGATTCTAAAGAAGTTTCACTTCAAAAATAAATAAAATAAAAAATATACGTCAGTCTCTGTCACCCATCCATACACGTCACAGTCTGTGTCTCCCATCTATGTATATGTCACGGCTAAAACCCGAAGTGCGGCTACACCTAGTTTTAGCCGGCTAGAACTAGGTGCGGCCGGTAGCAGTTGGTTAAAGTTAGTTGTAGCAAAGGAAAATGGCTGAAAGGTAGGTTAGGTTAGGTTAGAACTGTGACCACATAACACACCGCACGAGCCGAGCGAGCGAAGCGAGCGGTGCCGCGGCAGCGGCTGGCGAGTGCCAGGATCCATTTAGGCAAGTTTAACCAACTGCTACCGGCCGCACCTAGTTCTAGCCGGCTAAAACTAGGTGTAGCCGCACTTCGGGTTTTAGCCGTAACATATATACGTCAAAGTCTTTGTCACCAATCTATCCACATCACAGTCTTTGTCACCCATCTATACACGTCACAGTCTCTGTCACCCATCTATGTATATACGTCAAAGTCTTTGTCACCAATCTATGCACATCACAGTCTTTGTCACCCATCCATACACGTCACAGTCTCTGTCACCCATCTATGTATATACGTCAAAGTCTTTGTCACCAATCTATGCACATCACAGTCTTTGTCACCCATCCATACACGTCACAGTCTCTGTCACCCATCTATGTATATACGTCAAAGTCTTTGTCACCAATCTATCCACATCACAGTCTTTGTCACCCATCTATACACGTCACAGTCTCTGTCACCCATCTATGTATATACGTCAAAGTCTTTGTCACCAATCTATGCACATCACAGTCTTTGTCACCCATCCATACACGTCACAGTCTCTGTCACCCATCTATGTATATACGTCAAAGTCTTTGTCACCAATCTATCCACATCACAGTCTTTGTCACCCATCTATACACGTCACAGTCTCTGTCACCCATCTATGTATATACGTCAAAGTCTTTGTCACCAATCTATGCACATCACAGTCTTTGTCACCCATCCATACACGTCACAGTCTCTGTCACCCATCTATGTATATACGTCAAAGTCTTTGTCACCAATCTATGCACATCACAGTCTTTGTCACCCATCCATACACGTCACAGTCTCTGTCACCCATCTATGTATATACGTCAAAGTCTTTGTCACCAATCTATGCACATCACAGTCTTTGGCCGCATTCCGAGTTAGGCCTTAATCGCTCACAGCGGTATCGATACTTCGCGTTCCTAGTTAAATATCACGATTATGACAGCTCAGAGCTGTCAACAACTCGGAACGCTCGTGAACGTGCTCACACTGCTCACAGTGGTCGCTCATAGTCAAAACTTATAACATAACCCCAAAATTTGCACAAGATGGTTGGATTACAGTATTTCTTTGAGTATACCTCGCGTGTTTATGATCAAAAAACAGCGGGAATTCAAATGTATTTTACATGATGCACATGGTGTATCATAAACAGTTGGGGCATTGAAATAACATGATGCACACGTGTGCATCATAAACACGCGAGAGGTTTCTTCTTCTTCTTTGGTTAGGTGGCAACTGTAGCCAGAAGCACAATTTCGACTCTCAAAACAAAACAGCACAACTGTCATTTTTGACAGCGCTCACGGTGATATTAATTTAGGGCATGGTCGGTGTTATCGCAAGATGGCGCATGTCATGACGTCATCTATGACGATTCACGGGACATCGTTATCGCGATAACGCTAACACGGTACGGGTGTTAGCACGCTCAAATCGATTACAGTGTAAGTCGGAACGCACCCTTTGTCACCCATCTATACACGTCACAGTCTCTGTCTCCCATCTATGTATATACGTCAAAGTCTTTGTCACCAATCTATGCACATCACAGTCTTTGTCACCCATCTATACACGTCACAGTCTCTGTCACCCATCTATGTATATACGTCAAAGTCTTTGTCACCAATCTATGCACATCACAGTCTTTGTCACCCATCTATACACGTCACAGTCTCTGTCACCCATCTATGTATATACGTCAAAGTCTTTGTCAGCAATCTATGCACATCACAGTCTTTGTCACCCATCCATACACGTCACAGTCTCTGTCACCCATCTATGTATATACGTCAAAGTCTTTGTCACCAATCTATGCACATCACAGTCTTTGTCACCCATCTATACACGTCACAGTCTCTGTCACCCATCTATACACGTTACAGTCTCTGTCACCCATCTATGTATATACGTCAAAGTCTTTGTCACCAATCTATGCACATCACAGTCTTTGTCACCCATCCATACACGTCACAGTCTCTGTCACCCATCTATGTATATACGTCAAAGTCTTTGTCACCAATCTATGCACATCACAGTCTTTGTCACCCATCCATACACGTCACAGTCTCTGTCACCCATCTATGTATATACGTCAAAGTCTTTGTCACCAATCTATGCACATCACAGTCTTTGGCCGCATTCCGAGTTAGGCCTTAATCGCTCACAGCGGTATCGATACTTCGCGTTCCTAGTTAAATATCACGATTATGACAGCTCAGAGCTGTCAACAACTCGGAACGCTCGTGAACGTGCTCACACTGCTCACAGTGGTCGCTCATAGTCAAAACTTATAACATAACCCCAAAATTTGCACAAGATGGTTGGATTACAGTATTTCTTTGAGTATACCTCGCGTGTTTATGATCAAAAAACAGCGGGAATTCAAATGTATTTTACATGATGCACATGGTGTATCATAAACAGTTGGGGCATTGAAATAACATGATGCACACGTGTGCATCATAAACACGCGAGAGGTTTCTTCTTCTTCTTTGGTTAGGTGGCAACTGTAGCCAGAAGCACAATTTCAACTCTCAAAACAAAACAGCACAACTGTCATTTTTGACAGCGCTCACGGTGATATTAATTTAGGGCATGGTCGGTGTTATCGCAAGATGGCGCATGTCATGACGTCATCTATGACGATTCACGGGACATCGTTATCGCGATAACGCTAACACGGTACGGGTGTTAGCACGCTCAAATCGATTACAGTGTAAGTCGGAACGCACCCTTTGTCACCCATCTATACACGTCACAGTCTCTGTCTCCCATCTATGTATATATGTCAAAGTCTTTGTCACCAATCTATGCACATCACAGTCTTTGTCACCCATCTATACACGTCACAGTCTCTGTCACCCATCTATGTATATACGTCAAAGTCTTTGTCACCAATCTATGCACATCACAGTCTTTGTCACCCATCCATACACGTCACAGTCTCTGTCACCCATCTATGTATATACGTCAAAGTCTTTGTCACCAATCTATGCACATCACAGTCTTTGTCACCCATCTATACACGTCACAGTCTCTGTCACCCATCTATGTATATACGTCAAAGTCTTTGTCACCAATCTATGCACATCACAGTCTTTGTCACCCATCCATACACGTCACAGTCTCTGTCACCCATCTATGTATATACGTCAAAGTCTTTGTCACCAATCTATGCACATCACAGTCTTTGTCACCCATCTATACACGTCACAGTCTCTGTCACCCATCTATGTATATACGTCAAAGTCTTTGTCACCAATCTATGCACATCACAGTCTTTGTCACCCATCCATACACGTCACAGTCTCTGTCACCCATCTATGTATATACGTCAAAGTCTTTGTCACCAATCTATGCACATCACAGTCTTTGTCACCCATCCATACACGTCACAGTCTCTGTCACCCATCTATGTATATACGTCAAAGTCTTTGTCACCAATCTATGCACATCACAGTCTTTGTCACCCATCCATACACGTCACAGTCTCTGTCACCCATCTATGTATATACGTCAAAGTCTTTGTCACCAATCTATGCACATCACAGTCTTTGTCACCCATCCATACACGTCACAGTCTCTGTCACCCATCTATGTATATACGTCAAAGTCTTTGTCACCAATCTATGCACATCACAGTCTTTGTCACCCATCCATACACGTCACAGTCTCTGTCACCCATCTACACACGTCAATCTCTGTCACCCTCACCCATCTATACACGTCACAGTCTCTTTCTAAGAGTCGATAAGCCATATTGACGAGCTCTTACTATACTTATAAGTGAAGGAGTACAACTATTTAATACCTACCTTGTTACCCATTAATCCATTATTTGTTAAGTGTCATGTATTGTGTATAGGGCTGCCAGATTGCATAATTGGATACAAAATCTGTATAATTTGGTCATCAATTGATCTTTATACTGTTTGTATAGCAAATTCCTTGTATAATTGGGTTAAATTCAATTTATTTATTCAGTTACATGTACAGTAAGCGCTCAAAAGTGCATGAGCACGCTAAGAGTCGTATTGCTGTGAACACGCGGTATAGTCCGTACATTTGTATGTGTAGACGTCTGTGGTGTGAGTGCCGTACACACACCACAGAGAACGCAGTTTCGCACTACACACTATCGTATCGTCACGGTTCGCGGGCGCCGCACTTATATTTCCATAACTTTTGTTAGCACGCATCATACTCGTACGCGTGACCTTGGCCAGTGTATCGCATTGCTAAAATTCGAAAGTAAATTATATGTGCAGATAGCAGAAGGCGTTGGTCTTAGATTCAAGATGGCTAAGGTTCTAATCTCGTAAATCACAGCGCTGTTTTTGCAAATATTATTATTTTTGTTTGCAATAATAATATTTTTAAATATCCTGCCTATTTATTAATGTTGTTATTGCAATAAAGGGTTTAGAATAAAAAATGCGTGATATGTTATAATAAAAAATAAATAATATTTATTCGTTATGTTTATTTTACTTAAGTATAGTTATCAAACTGCTACAATTATTTATCATTACTTCACCTGAATAATATGTGAAATAGATGTCTAGAAACTTAGAAGCAATTTGTATTATTTTGACATATTTAAATTTTGAAATGTTTTAAATTTTAAATGGATTTTTTTGCACCATAAATATAAAGCTTTGATCATGGTCTAAGTAATTAAGCAATAAATAAGAATATTAGACTACTTAAAATGTAAAAAAATCTACTGACAAAATTGTTGATTTTAAGGTTAAAGGCAGTTGTTCATATTAATTATTTTAAACTTTATTTGGCTTTAGTAAATATTGGTTGGTATTGAGGTTATAGCTTAAGTATTCATTTTCTTTACGAAAAGAAGATTGAAACTAAACCTCAAATTTTAATCCTAAAATAATACTATTACTAAAATAATATTAAACAATTTCGGTATATCTGCAAGAAATACGACAAACACCCTATTGAAACGTGCTTAAAAAATTCGTTACCATAAATTCATGCAATAACGAATCTGTTGTTTATTAAGTTGGTACGGTCAATATTTTAAGGTCAAAAACGGTTTTCTAGCTGGTCTTCAGTGATGCAAGCCTTCAGAGTGCACGGCGAACGGTTCATAATGACGTGTTTTTAATAATTCAGCAAAATATCTCGTTGGTATGAAACCATTTGTTTCATTCACCATTTGACGTCGCTGCTACTCGATAATAAGCCCCTTCCTCATATCTCTTAACCGTCACAGTGTTTCTCTAGAACAAAGAAAAACATTGTTTTTATTACACATAATACCTAATTATTTATTATTCACTAATCGAATTAAACCTCACAATGAATTTAAAACTTTAAAGGCATCTTCTGTCTCAACAATACCTCTGTTCTATCAACAATACCCTTGATTAAGATTTATGTTTAGTAAAATATGAAATATATAAATGATAACACTCACACTTAGTCCGGTTTTATTAGATATTCACTTCACTTTTACGCAGCGCAATAATATTCTCTGATCTGATCTGATCTCTTCAATATATTTTATGCCTGCTTTTTGATAATAATAACCACAACACTGCGCTAAATGCTCGTCACCAATATTATCACGGCACGAACCAACAAAGTTCTATTAATTGAATACTTGTAACAAACTGCATCTACCCCACAGAAATCGAAATAATTTACTTAGTTTTTTGTGGTCTACCTGCTAAACTTTAATATTTATGTGAACAAGACGAATGAAACTAAAAACGAATGATGATTATCGAACTAGTCATTGGTTGCAGACAAAGTGAGTGTGTGTGTGTAATGTGCGTGTCTACAGTATTGTAACAACTTATAGAAGAAGGTCGTAAGTCAAACCGAAGCGTCAGTCTATTGCTTTGTGAGATTGCTTATGGACTTTTGGTCGGTACTGTACAATGCACATGTAAAGTAAACTTTATGTTATTAACTTTGCTTTAATATTTAGTGGCTATCGGTAGCTAACAGTACATATCTCTAAAACTCATAGTTTACTGTTAGTACTACTCATAATTTTACTTCCTACTTGTCATACATAAATAAAGTGTTACTAGTGGTAACTTGTCGCAAGTAATTTTAGTTTACTTCCTAGGGACCTAGTTCAGTAACACATAGTAAGATATTTTTTGTTCCAAAATTTGTAAAAAAATATATTTTACCATCAGTTACAAAAAACCAAAACTTTTTTAGTTCAACATTTTTTTTTGTATAGTCAGGGGTATCTGGGAGTCTGCGATATAAGTCGGTATCTTTTGTTGGAGATCCTAAATAAAAAAATACCTGGGTGTATTAAGAGCCGAGGTGCTCTGGTACTCCTCGAGCGTGTTCATGAGCCAGGCGCGGTGCTGCGCGCGCTGCGTCTGTCTCAGCGCGTCAAGCTGAGAGCCCCAGCGCCCGGCCACCAGCGCTTGTTGCTCAAACTGTTGCGTCGCTAGCTCATTGATCTCTTCCTCTGTGGTTGTGGTGTTTAGTAAGCGGACTTTCTCTTCCATTTCTTCTGTTTGTCTATAAAAGAAGTAATTTTTTGTAAAAATTATTTGTGTTTATTTTAAGCAAGTTTGAATTTGTCTTGTTCATTCTTCATTGCTGTCAAAATAATATGTTATTAAATCAAATAAATCAGTATTATATTCTTTGTTAATGTTAACCAATAGAGTTCATTCATCCCAATTCTTTTTTAAAATTATCTCTCAAAACAAATATTCAAATATAATAAATAATAAGATTTTGAGGGTACTCCAAAAATACTTACTTCTGTGTTAGTTTCTCAATATCTTCATCCCTGTTCTTTAGTGTATTCATGACAGTTTTAGCATAGGAGTTCTCAACTTGCAGGATAGTCTCAAGTGCGGGAGAGTGCACAAGCTTGTGGTATGCGGCTGCAAACACCTCTTCGTCTGATGTGCCCTTCTGTTCTGCAAACTCCATGACATTGTCTTTGAACAGCTTCTCCCAGCCCTTCACTATGCCTTCTACATTGATCTCACTGTTCTTCAGTTGGTTGAGAAGCTTCTTGTCTCTCTCATTGTGAAAGTTTTCTGTTTCTTCAGCTACAAATTGTGCTAATTTCTCATTTAGTTCTGTAATGGAAGTAACATAAGATTGTGTGTAGTTACACATTACGTTGTTGTGGGTGGCACCAACGGCAACGTAATGTTAGCACCGGATACTAGAAAGTGGGAGGGTAACATAAGACAACAAGTACTTTCAAACAGTGGTCAACTACTTTACCGATCTAGTATTTACTCAGTACACTTCCATAAACATACTTTTTGAAGTCCTAGCCTAAACCACTACATACCTTCCTCCAAATACACGGGAATATGAAACATGTTGATGACCCTCTGCACAAGCTCTCTCGTGGAGCCGGCGTGAGGGATATCCACCGGCACTTCCAGCTTGAATAATAACTCCTCGTTGGTACATGTCGGGAAGGAATACTTGAACGTCTTTGTTATATTCTGGCTAATTTCTGCAGTCATTGTTTATCACAAATTCACAATAATCGCAAACAAGACCAGTCGACTCGATTGGAACGACTGTCATTACTGTCAATGTCATTGTCAAATTGTGACGCCTTTCTGACAGTGATAGTAAATGATTTGTTCAGAAATGGTAACTCTGTCAAAAAAGGTCTGTCCCCTGTTTCCAGCTATTGCTACTTCTAACTTCTGTTCCAATACTACTAAAAGCTAGTTTATCATTCATTTGTAGGAACCCTGGTGATTGAATAAATAAAAAATTTAAATTGCATTTAGAACAACAAATAGATGGCCTTGTTGGTCCTGTCGATCTCCAAGTTGGGCAATGCAGTGGCGGCTTTAGCGGGGTGAGCAGGGCAACCACCCAGGGCCACGTTATTGCAGGGGCCTCGCGCAACAACCCAAGTAGAAAAAAGTTGACATTTATCGGGTGCCTAGACTCTCTCCTATTAGGTACAGACGCCAGCACATCAAGCTACTACAATCTGTCAAAATTTAAAAGATTGAACTATAACGCTGAAAGTTAAGGTTCAAAGTTGATTGGGAAAATTTGACAGTTTCGGGTAGCTTGATGTGCTGGCGTCTGTACATGGTATTTGAAACGGCTGAAATTGCAAAATATGGGTGTAGGTACTAATACATAACATAACGTTGCATCACGCTTGTAACTCCCGAAAGGTTAGGCGAAGGTGTACCTATAGTACACCCGCTAGTTCCACCCGCATTTCGCCAGTTATTGGGCGAGCCTATTGCCATGGCCGGGCACAAATCCAGACTCCGGGCCGCTCAAGGGCGGATCCAGCCTTCGAGTCAGGGGGGGGGGGTCACATAGTCGGGGTCAGTCAGGACAGGTTCCAATCAGTGCCGGAAAAAGCCTGTCTGGGGCCCAGGGGTGCAAAACAAAATAAGGCCGGCGGCGGTCTTCTTAGTTTATGTAGATATTTCTAGTAACACTTCGCGAAAAAAATATAATGACAGCAAAAAAAACAAGTATAACGTGTCTAATTATAATCTAACTACACCATGGACCTCGCAACAGGCAGGAGATTTTTTTTCAGGGAGGTGCATTTTCCTCTCCTCATCAATAGATACTAAAAGCAAAAATGTAGGGGAGCGCCAGTGTTGCCAACTCCAAAAGTTCAAATTATCGAGATCCCACGTTGAAATTATCGTTTTTTGGGCAAAATTATCGTACAGACGCCAGCACATCAAGCTACCCGAAACTGTCAAAATTTCCCAATCAAATTTCAACTTTAACTTTCAGTAATAAAGTTGAAAATCTATTAAATAAATTTGACAGATTGTAGTAGCTTGATGTGCTGGCGTCTGTACAAAAGAAAAATCCAAATAAAAAAAAAAACGTAAGTCGGCCAGCAAAAAACAATGAATACTCCATTTTAAATAAAATTAGATATTTAAACAAACCTTTTTACAGTTCTTTCAACCAGATTTGACTTCTATAATGTAGGCATAAGGATGGCATTAAAAGCAAAAAAATGGTTACAATACCAACTGTTTACTGTAGCTGCCATTTGTCATGCCACCAATACAATAGAAGTCAAAATCGGTTGAATGGACTGTTAAAAAGGTTTGTTTATAAGTCTATTCTTATTTCAAATGGAGTATAGAGTCAAAGGGGAAGTATATAATTATGCCAAGTTTCACCACTAATGGCGCTAGGAGCACAAACCGTAAACATGTTTTGTCATCGTTTTTAGTTGATATTTTTGTGTTTTCACTGTAAAATAAAAATAAAAACTAGAGAGCGAAAGAGAGAGAGATACTTGTTGATGTTGACATAATTGATATTGACATTTTTTTGTTTCTTTTCTGCATTTAATTTTGTCTGATAAATACATTTTGTTAATGGAACTTGTTTTTTCAGCAAATCGCAAAATTATCGTACATTAGACATTCATTATCGTACATCGTACCATAGGCCAAATTATCGTACGCCCCCATAATTATCGTACGGGTTGGCAACACTGGAGCGCGAGCAAGGCGAGCTCGATTTTTTTTGTACCTCGTCTCGGAATTCTCGGTTAGGTTTATATTAAACATCCTTACAGAAATAGGAGTTGCTTTGTCGACTTATGCAGAAAGTTTGAGAATGTAGATCGTAGCGAGCGGAGCGAGCTCAAAAACTTTCATCCTCAGCCTCCAACTCTAAATTGCTTCTTACTGAATATTTATGTTGACCGTGTTTGGGATATCATTAAAAAATACTTCTTAAGATTTAGGAGGCCGCCAGGACCAGGGCCGGGGCGGTTTGTCTTGACACTATTCTGCCTGGGGTATTTAATTTCTACGTCTAGTTGCTAGCTTCAGATAAATCTACATGGACACTTATGAAACGTCAGAAGCTAGGAATCGTTTCACTTGGTCGTTTTCTATGGAAAAGAGCCGGCAGAAAACTCCACGGTCAATCATCATAATTATAATAACAGCACACAGTCTTATTTTGCGTGTCGTTCGCATATGTGGCAATGACAAACATCCTACGTGGCAACATCATACAAAGTATTTATTTGATTAAATTTATCAATGAGATTAGGAAAAATACCAGTGGTCGACCTAAACGCAGTCCAGGGGTGGGTCATGACCCTCATAACCCCCCTCTGGATCCGCCCTTGGGGCTGCTACTGAGAAATTCCTGATGGAAAAACCCAATTACACTTAGCTCGACCTGGGAATCAAGCCCAGGAGCTCATGTTCAGCAGTAGTGCTTGCGACCACTGGACTACGAGGCAGTCAGTACGTGTCTGTACTAATACACCTCTGCCTAGTCCTTGGGGAAGCCATGCGTGATGTTATGTTTACTTTTTGTACCTAATAGATGATCACGATCAATAGAGAGATGGATGGTAGTTAAGTAGTCTTAGTAACCTACCACTAGGCTCTTACTCTGATGGACTGCTGTGCCTATTATGATACACTCGAATTTCAAGATGTTCAGTGTTGAAGTTTATTATAACTTCACCAATGTTCCCGAGTAGTTAAGCATAGTTAAGCAGAGTTCGTTGTTGACGGCTATTGTTTTAATTCGACATAGGGCCCGAACTGGGAATAGGATCTGGGGATCGAACCCAGGGCCTGCAGTTGTGTTTGAGAGCAGATAATAATAATGTACCAAAAAATAATAGTATTGAAGCTATTGTTGGTTGCCCGTGTATGTGTATGACTGTGTCTGCTAAAATTAGCCTGGAGATTATTTTGGTAGCTCTACTAGAATGTGTCAGGGCAACGCAATGCCTCGCTCCGGTTAGAGTGTGAGGTTTCAAGAGTTAGGGTAGAGTAGATACCAACAATAAGCCCCACCTACAACACAGTTACAGTCAGGTGTTTTGAATGAATGTCCTGAGTGAACTCGTGCATCAAGGGGCTCGATAAAGCTGCAATCTATGTTTTCCATAATCTCAAATGGAAAGGTTATGATTGTGAGTGAAGAGTTTCCAAGTCTTCTAAGTACTATGTATAATGTATAAATATAATTCTAGCCACTACTGTATTACTCTAAGGGTCTTGTCTGACTGTGCAGGTGCATCGTGTGGTGTAATGATAAGATTGATATTTCTGTAAAAGTGTGACCTTTAGGACACATGTCATTTAGTTCAGACTTTATAGATTCTTTATTTGAAACAGAATAATTATGAATACATAGTATTCCTTATAAATATCTCTTCTGCAGTTGGTCAAACATAGTACGGGGACAGTACTACACAATACTTTGGTAATAGTAGAACTATATTTTCATTATATATAAATTAAAAAAATGGAAACAATAAATTAATTACATAAAGAAATTAAATAAAAAATGTTGTCGGTTCACATCGTGGTCTTTAATCCGATGAGTTCGAACCGTGCTGCGGCCGGGCGGTGTGCTGCTGTGCGCATCTCAACACTTGTTTCGATGATGACAATGATGGAATATTTACGCGGCCTCGCCGCCCTCCTCCTCCTCAGCGCTGGCGGTGAGCATGGTGATCAGCTTCACAGTGTCGATGAAGCCTTTGTCGTCGATCTCCATCTGGTCGTACGCCTCGTCGACCTCGTCAGCGGAGAACTTATCACCCCAGGTCATGAGGGCGTGCCTGAGCCTCTCGGAGTCGATCTTGCCCTCGTCATCGAAGGTCTTGAAGGCGTTGATGACGACGTCGTCCTCGTCGGAGCCGCCGGACATGCGGTTCGCGAAGAGGGTCAGGAGCTGGGTGAAGTTGATGGGGCCGGATGCCTCATTAACCATCTCGTCGAGCTCCTTCTCCGACGCCAACCTGCCGAGCGAGTCGAAGGTGGCGCGCAGATCGTTCTTGCCGATGATGCCGTCCTTGTCGTGGTCCATTAGCTGGAAGGCCTGTAGAAGAGAGATGCATCGTCAGCACATGAAGAATATTACAGGATTTGTAGAAGGTGCTAAGAATTCTGCAAAGTTATTATTTATCGGGGAGTCCTAACTCAATCGACGATCTCTTACATCCTTAGCATCGTAGTAAGTTGAAGTTGTAAATTGATGATGTCATGAGCGTACAATTTTGAAAATGTAGGCATTATTAAAGACAATGATAACAAGAGATGGCGGGCCATGTTTACAAAACAGGCGAACGAGCACGAGCTAAACACGATTGTGAAACAATTCGTAAAGTTCTAGATATTTGACGCAGATAATTGTTCTAATTCCTAGAATTTTGATTTCAGTAAGAATTCTCTCATAATTATTTAGGAAGGTACTCATTCCACTATAAAGGTTCTTTAACAAATTGATGATGTATTTCCAGACCCAAGTAAAATCTGGCATTACTCAATGCAGGAAGCAGTTTATACAAAAAAAGCAGTTGATACTATTGCAATTACTACCTACATTTTTGGCCAGTGTTTTGATTTTGGCCACCGTACTCCTAACTTGTAGAATACTGGAGGGCATGGATTCCATTACACTTATTGGGTGCTATACTTTTTTTTTAGCTATAGTTCAAATACTCGGTCTAGGGGGTGTTGTTTTATAGTGGTAGTGCTCACCTCCTTGAACTCAGCGACCTGCTTCTGTGAGAACATGGAGAAGACATTGGAGCCGGTACGCTTAGCCTTGCGGCTTCCGCGCGACGACTGCCTGTCACTGCCTCCAGTGGCGGCGGGCGCAGCTGCTGCTGGCGCCTCTTCTGCTGGTGCATCTTCCTTTACCTTCTTCTTCTTTTTTACCTTATCTTTATCCGCCTGTAAACAATTGTATTAATTAGTAAGCTGCCTATAAAAAAATCTTATAAAGTCAATATATGTGTGTTCAATGTTCAACCTAGTCTGTACTCCATTTAGTTTCCGCGGCTCTAGTTTATTTTCCATATGTGTTTGCATGTCGTAGAATTTCAGATGCTGCGCTACTAATTCCTCATCAGAACGTCGGTAGACCTGATTTATACCGTTGCTATTTTCGACATACATAGTTGGCTTAGAAACTGCTTTTCCTTTCGTCTTTTATTGGTGTTTATTCCCGTTTTGAAAGTTTCTAGTTCGTCAAAATGATTTTCAATATCTGATTTCTAGCTTTAAATATTTTGATAATATTTTATTTTCGGTCTTTAATTGCATGATAATTACCGCGAGTTTTCACCGGCCCAGTCCCGATTAGGCGTGGCTTGTAGCGCCTCTATATTTAGCATGGTCCAGCATGAGCTGCCGCCCGCCTCATCTCCACTACTCAGTTACATCATGTTATTTATAGAACCATGCGTGCTCTCATTTCTTCAGCTTCAGGTTTGAATTATTATTGCATTACTAATTAATAACTACTTTTAATTGTGTTTGAGTGTTAAGTTATATGTTTTTCAAATAATTCGTTCCACCTTTGGTTCCATTTCAGATGGACTTCCTCGATGTATAGGTTTAAAGAAGAGGAGTGAACTTTATTTAGAGTAGCATTGAGCATTGAGTTTGATTATTTTGTATAATTGTATTCTGTGTAATAATTATTTAACTTTCGAAACCGGAAACGAGCGATTCTTGAACGATTGATTTATATCTTGTTTTAAACTGCACTTGCAGATGAATTGTTTGTTTAAGTTCTGCTTAGCGACTTCAGTTAACATTTGCTACATTATTACAATACGATGTATAGTTATCAACAGCACTATCTATTGGTTCACTACTATATTATTCGCGGCGTTGTTTCGTACGATTTCTTTTGTTATTTGTTAAACCGGCAATAACTTTATCGGTATCTGCAGCGCGAGTTTCTTCAAAGTGTTCAGCACTTGCATCACAATTCACTTTACTGTCACTTGTGTATCCACTGGGCGTCACTGTGTTAACACTTACCATTGTGTTGTGTGTTGGACTATCGACGAAGGAGAGACTGTTCCGCTCGGCAGTCCCACCCTGACTCCGAGTTTTCGTTCCCTCTCGTAGATCCAGGAGAATCCCCCCTCCGTCTCTCCCCTTCCGACGGCCGCTGCGCTCGCCATTCCTTTTTTAGTTCGACAAATACGATAGTCTTCGAATCAGCATCAGAACGGTTTGGGCGGCTCGCTGGCTCAGCCGTGGCAACGCTTTTGTTTGGATTTAAAAATAATCAACTCACCTGTCACTGTTTCCTGGGTACAACGAACGCCTCAATTCTTAAATATAACTTTATTGAATGGAAGTTTACCGCGATCGGATCTCCTATTACTTGAAATACTTTCTCCTCTACGTCTACTGGTTGAGGCTCACCCGCCACTTTACCACGGAACGGCATTTAGTTTACGTCTTCTGTACAATTCGGAGTTAAAACCGATGATAGTTTACTAGATGTGAAGATACGTTATTCTTCAGAGGTACCTGTTAGTTGATCAGTATCAGCTAATTTAGAATATCAGCTGATAATGTTCTTATATTTTAAATCTGCTTTATGCTTTCTTTCTATATTATCTACACTATTCAGGATAACATTGTGGGGAACAGAGTTTGTTTATTTATTTTGAAGTGTTTATAATAAACTCATAATTTATTTACGGGACTGTTAGTGGCTTCTAGTTAAAAATTTAGCGTGTTTTATGTAATGGTTGGTATAAGTTAAAAAGCTGAGCAATCGGCGTATTTTTAAACGTATAAGAGATATTCAGAGAGATGTTGATATGTAGGAATTAGGAATGTAGGAAAAAGTAGGATGTGACGTTTTAACCCTTGGAACGTAGATATACACGAGACACAATGGTTTTTTAATTGTGTCTGTAATTACGGCATTCGAGAGGTTAATGTAATCAAAAGTGCATTATTTTCAGTAGGGAGGTACGTGTCGTGCACATTGTAAAGTCCTTGTCAAAGGTAGCAGGGGTAACCAACATAGCTTCGCTTTTCAGAAAACCATGTTATACCTACGCAAACAACACCGTCAACTATGAAATTGCATTACGCAGCGGTTACGTGACGACAACGCGATGTCAATGCCTACATTAGATAAACCCTCAATGCGAATAAACTCTTAAGAAACTTAATGGTGCATAGTTCCTTAGGTGCATAGTTCATACATATAACGCTCTATTTCAACAACTTGTTAACAGGTTTTTTCTAAGATAAAATAGAACCATGTAAATCTGAATCAAATTCATCGTGGTTTACCTGTAGTTGTATTTGTTAGTTCTGGTGAAGTGAGGTGACCAAAACATTTATTACCTACTAGCCGGCAATAGCCCGGTGCAGGATTAAATTTCCATAGGATATAATTATAATAAAATAAAAGGAACAAACATTGATCGAATGGCTGGGCGAGATGATTTATTTTTCAGATTTTTTTAAGCTTCGTTAATAACGTCTAAAAACTCGTCTGCGTTCAGAAGTGGCTTGGTCTTTGATCCATAAGACTCCTTTGACCATTTAATTTTGGAGATTATACTTACGGTCAAATTACTAGACTCAGGGACGCTTACTAGGTACTATACTCCATTTCAAACAAGATTAGATATTTAAAGAACCTTTTTAGGGTGCCGTAGTAAACAAGGAACCCTTATAGTTTCGTCATGTCCGTCTGTCTGTCTGTCCGCGGTCTAGCTCCGAGACTCTTAGTACTAGAAAGCTGTAATTAAGCATGGCATATTAATTACGCCAACAAATTTTTAGGGTACCTCCCCTACAAGTAAAGTGGTGATGTTTTTTTTTCTATCCCATGGTGTGTGGTATCATTGGAAAGGTTCTTTAAAAAAATTGTGAGTATGTAAAACCATTTTTGGCTTCACGGATCTGTTTGCGAAATATTAAGCTTTAAAGTGCTAATTTTTGTTAGAGTCAAGTGCCCCCCCCCCCTGCCAGCTAAACGGTTGGTTTTGGATGTGTGAAAAAAATCACAGCAGTAGTTTATATAACGAAATTAAAAGGAGAACTATCACAGCTAAGTAGGCTCTACAAGTTAACGAGTAATAATCGGCCAACTAATATTTGCGGTTGCAAAAACATGTTTACCCATACATTCTGTATTGGAGAACATGTTTTTCAACTACAAAGTTAACGTTTTTGGGATAAATTCATCCCAACTACGGAACCTTTCATTGTGCGTGGTCCGACACGCACTTGGCCGGCTTTTTTACACTCTGTTCAACCGATTCTGACTTCTTAACGTTGGCATAAGGATAGCATTAAAATAAAAAAAGTGGTTACAATACCAACTGTTGTACTGCAGCTGCCATTTTTCATGCCACCAACGCAATAGAAGTCAAAATCGGTTAATCGGACTGTAAAAATGTTTTATTTAAAAATGTCTAATCTTATTTCAAATGGTACTCTACCATAATGATAAGCTGGGCAGGTGATGTTCAGGGTAGGTCAAGGTGACAGTTAACAGTTGCATTGCACATGTGGGTGTACTATTAGGCACTCCTCTGCCCAATCCTTCGGGGATTACAGGTGTGATGTTATGGATGGTAATTTTTTTGTCTAATATTGATTTGGGAGTCTCGTTTCCAACATCCACGAATAGAGAGATGGTGTCCTCATTTTCTACCGGAAACAGACTGGTATATTCTTTTTACAAAACATCTACATTTTGCCAGTTTTTAGGGTTCCGTACCTCAAAGGACAAAAAAAAAAAAAAAACGGTCGAATTGAGTAACCTCCTTTTTTTGAAGTCGGTTAAAAACGGAACCCTTATAGGATCACTTCGTTGTCCGTCTATCTGTCTGTCAAGACCCTTTTTGTCAGGAACGCGTGGAGGTATCAAGTTGAAATTAATAATATCAAATACGCATTCTACGGTTCATTGAAGCTCTAAAAAAATCAAGCTTCTAAGTCAACGCAATAAAAGTGCGGCCATTTTCGCGACGTAGTTTGATACTCGCAAATAAATCAAAACCTATTGGGTATTTCCCGTTGACCTAGAATCATGGGCAGGAAGCAAGGTCTCACAGCACAAGTAAAGGAAAATGTTCGAAGATCGTTTTATAACATTTACAAAAAAATGCGATTTCAAACTTACATTTGCAGTTGAAGCATTGTCCGTGACGTACCTATATTGATGTATCGGAGAGAACATGTTAGTTTGTTCTTGGGATCAATTCATTCCAACTACAGAACCCTTCATTGTGCGTGGTCCGACACCCATTTTAATTTAATTTCCTGTAATAGAGGGTAAGCCTGTATTGCCATAATCATCATTCAGTCAAATGACATAGGTATGCTTATTATTTTTAACTGAGTACAAATCCAGACTGTTACTGAGAACTTCCTAATTGAAAATCCCAATAACACTATTCCGTACTTGGGAATCGAACCTAGAAGTCCAAGCTCACCAGTGATGCTACGAGTACGAGCACATTGAGGCAGTCTTTACCATAATGTATTAATATTTGCTCTCGTCGGCGGTGCGCTATGGAAACAGACGGAGTCCTACATTCTATATCGGTTCGTATTGGGAACTCATTGGTTATGGAGCATTCTTGACGGGTTGCCAGCTGCCGGACACGCCGTCACTGAGGTAGCACAGGTTACGGTATTGCACGTCCAGTCGTACAATACTCTCAGGAATAGAATGCAAATGGAAACGATGTCTCGGAAAGACTTTTCAAAATTAATATCCATTCGGCCTTCACACTCATTCGATACTGCTGCTTTGGACCAAAATTTACTTATAGCCTCCGTTCCTCCCATCTATGGAAGCATACACAACTTTTAGAAAAAGTAGACCAAATTATTAGAAACACTTTAACTTCAATCCTAAATGTGGCCCTGGACGACCGAGCGTGGCAGCAAGCTACACTCCCCATTCGCCTGGGTGGTAAATTCTGGCCGCAAAATTTCAAGTATAAGTTTACCGGCGTTCCTCTCCTCGGTCCACAGTACTAATAAATTAACCAGGAACATTTTATCTTCCTCACTGGCCGATTTTGAAGTACCGTGCCTAACCGAAGCGTTGAACGCTTGGAAAATGGCTTGTCCCAATACGGATCTGCCCGACAACCCTTCTTCCCAGAGACGCTGGGATGTGCCGCTCTGCAGTATTATACGGAACACCCTGTTAAATACGTCACCTAATACTGCTGAGCGTGCCCGTCTGCTGGCTGTGGGAGAATGGGAGTCAGGCTTGTGACTTCAGGCGCTCCCGTCATCCACCATAGGCACTATGATGTATGACTCTTCGTTTCGGCTCGCTACGTGTCTCCGCTTGGGTGCACCTTGTGTTGCTCCGCATCGGTGTCATTGCGGTGAAGCTGTCGACAGTCTCGGGCACCATGGCCTGTCCTGCTGCAGGAGCGCAGGTCGCATAGCACGGCACGCCAGCATCAACGACATTATTCGTCGAGCCCTTGTCACCGCCGGCGTACCAGCGGTATTAGAACCAAACGGCTTGGTACGTGACGATGGAAAGAGACCAGATGGGATGACGTTGTTGCCTTGGAAGGTGGGTAGGCCTCTGGTGTGGGATGCAACCTGTGTCGACACCCTTGCGCCATCCCATGTTCCTAGCACGGTGGGCTGTGCTGGCGCTGCTGCTGCGGCTGCTGAGACCCTCAAGCGGCGCAAATACTGTAACCTTATAGGTAATTACAGTTTTGAGCCGTTTGGGGTCGAAACGCTCGGACCATGGGGCCCGAGTGCGCGTCTCCTTTTTAAGGAAATTTCTCGTCGACTGGTCGACACTTCACGTGACCAGAGGGCTGGCTCGTTCTTTGGCCAAAGAATTAGCATTGCCGTTCAACGTGGCAATGCTGCCAGTCTTCTGGGCACGTTTCCGGATGACAGCGATGCGGATGAATACTTCGACGCCTAAGTGTCGTTTTGTTTTTATTATTTTTATTTATACAGATAGTTAGTTAGTCTTTTAATTTAGTACCTAATGTAAATAGTTAGCTGTATTAAAAACTGTAAAATAATTTATAAGTATTATAATGGAAACTAAATTGCGTTGAAAAGTTGAATGAATTTGTTTTACTTATCTACAGCTATGCATTGAATGCAAAAACAATAATACTTAGGTACCTAGTACCTACTACCATGATTGAGTGACTTAGTCAAAGTCCTTTTTCATGGGCAACATGTTAACCCTGGGGAGTTGTACACCATTTAACTTCAATTTTATATTCTAGAACAACGGAACTTTTCTTACTAAGTCTGTCATTCCTGAAAATATGAAATATCAGTAGGTAAAGAAAAAAACACTTAGTCTCCAAAACATTCTTTATGTGAAATGATGATGATGTTTTTTTTTATGAAAGGGAAATGTTTTACAAGAAAAAAATCTCCATTGTGTATCATGTACTCAAGTAATGGTCCTAAATAAGGGTCCACCCTTTATAGCAGAATTTTTTATGTCATAATATTATTTTGCATAACAGCGGATAGCATAAACTTCATTTCGCAGAAAATCTTTTGGCAGACACTCATTTATCATACATTCAAAACTCATAATTTTGTAAGTCAGAATCATCTTTAGGCACAAATTTCATATCCATAATAATTAAAAAGTAGAACCATCATATCGCAGAAAGTTCACAGTCAGAATCGTCGCTTGGCATACATTTCATATCGATAATCATACTAATATAATATAACAAGCATACACCATGCATGCAGCAAGCATGCACCATGCAAACAAGCATACACTATGCATGCAGCAAGCATGCAGCATGGAAACAAGCATACGCCATGCATGCAGCAAGCATGTAGCATGCAAACAAGCATACACCATGCGGGAAGCAAGCATGCAGCACGCAAGCAAGCATGCAGCAGGCATGGTTTCTGTCACGGCTTCGGCGCTGCGAAGCTCCGGCGGTCCCACGCGAGCTTATCGTCGCAGATGGTTTTAGCGCTCACCACCGCAGCTTCGGCTTGCTGGCCGGCTGCGCCAGCCAGCCTCAGCCGCGGAGGCGTGCGTTAAATCCACCTGCTCCTCAGCTCGAACGCTGCCTCGCTCCTCCGCGCCTACGCGGGTTTAAATTACACTCTAGGGGTAGGGCAGAGAAGACTACGTGGAGTCGGTTTTGTAGCGATTCGTTTCTGTCACTAAATTTTGTAGCACAACATATTGACTTTTTAAGACAGTGTTTTAATTTTTTATTTAAGGTTAAAAATGCTATTTTATAGAAATGGCAATATGCTTAATAAAATTATTCCAAATGAAATTCTGGCATCTTCATAGTATGCCAAGTGAAATTGTACCAAATAATGGTCGCTCTAAATAAACGTTATGCTAAACGAAATTAGGCGGAATTTTAACTTTGCCAAAGGTAATTATGCCAAATAAAATTCTGCCATCTTAAGAGTATGCCATTGTAAATTCGGACATATAAAAATTCGGTCAAATAATAATTGTATTAAATAATTTTTATGCCTTCAAAATATTCGTTTAAAGAAGATTATGCCAAGTGTGTTATGCCAAATGAATTTCGGAGCATTAAGATTCTGCCAGATAGAGGGAACCCCCTAAATAATTATGAACGGTTATAGGAGTCCTAGCGGTTTTCCACTGTGCACTAGCTGTGCACAACAACTTCCCTAAAGCACTTAGTTAATGCATTAAACGTAGTTACTTGACTGTGTTGAGCTTTATAAACATCAAAGAATATCCCGGCACAACCACGAAGAAGCACGACCTCTTTATGTCTAGTGACGTTGGTAAATATGAGATCAAAAGGATGTTATTGTCGTAACTACATCGCTCAGCAGACGGATCGTACCGATCCGTACAGGCTTGTCACTACGAAAGTGTTAGTTCACAAATCGATGAGTAGGAGCTTAAGCTACTCGCATTATTATTACCACGCATTATTGGTTATTGAAGTTATTGAGAAGTCTACAGTACCAACGTACTGTAGACTTCTTCTCGTGTCAATAGAGCAACTTAAACCTTCCAATCAGTACGCATCGAACTTAACAGCTCTTTCTTTATCCTCGTTCCAATTCTAAGGGGTGCAAATGGTTGTGCTTGTGAAAGAAAGGAGATGTGTCCTATCCTGTGACTGCATCGTAGACTTAGAGAGTTTTATTTAAAGATCTATTGAGAGATTTCCAGAATGTCAATTAGACTTATAATATTATACATCAAAAGGACTATAGTATTAGTATTGATGTAAATCCGTATAATGCATTACGTAAACTGTATTGGTAGCATCTGTTCTGACGTATTTGATAAGTCAGTATTGAGGCCAGGGCTTCCGCAGCTGACGGATTACTGTGGCCTCCACGTGTACGCACCTACTACAATACAGACAGACTGCACTTCCACTGCAAGGCAATTGCAGTTTGGGAACCTACTGTTGTACTAATTTTAATGTAGATTATTTATTTAATACATGGATATTATGAGCTAGGATTCTTAAATGTTTCGGTTCAGTTCTGTGTCTCAATAATAGCTAACTCGCTTTAACGTCTTCGCTGCTTAAGCAGCGTGGGATCCTGGGTTCAGTGTTTGTGTGAGGCGGTTTTATTTAGTTTTTCTATTAACATATCTATTTCCCGAAGGGAAGACAGAGGAGCAAAACTAGTTATGTTTTAATCACATGTACTAAAGGAAGAGCCTATTGACCGGACATAAATCTCAACCGCAGTCCTCTGCTGAGAAACTTCGGTTAGAAAATAATTCATCAATACACTTGCATTTTCTTCGTCTTCTAGACACAACAAAAACAACGTAATCAGAATGACCGTAGTTTACCTATAGTACCATTGCATGTATGGCTACCATTAGGAAATGCTACAGACTGCAATGCGAACATGAGGCTATCGATACATTTCACAACAGTATCGGTTAGGAAAGTGCTGCACGTTGCGACACGTCAATTGTAGACCACACACATCGGGACAGAGTCACTTGGCAGGAGAGTGGCGTGCGGTCGAGCTGGGGTCGACAGAATGGAAGCTGGCTCACGATGTATGTGCTGCGGAAGTTATCCATACAAATATTAGGTATAAATGCGAAAGTAACTCTGTGTGTTACCTTTTCATGCCTTAACGGCTGAACAGATTGCATTGAAATTCGGCACAGTAGACTATGACCTAGATTAGGACATAGGATATTTTACATCCCAGTATTACGTTTCCATGGGATAATTTCAAACAGCCACGCGTGCAAAGCCGCGGGCAATAGGTAGTATCCCTATATGTGATGTACCTAAATCGAAGTCTGGAAATTGCCAGCTCTTTGAATGAAACTTTCACTATTTATAAAATCTTTGAATGTCAAGGTCGAAGAAATACATTAAAACACATTTCATCCGGCTGCCATTAACTTATCAGAAGTACCTCATCATAGATAAATCTAACTCTATAAGTAGGTATTAAGAACATGGAGACAGAATTTCCCACACTCTACCCTTGCCCTTTAGAAGGATTTTACTTACTATTTTTACATACGAAGCTGCTTGTGTTATCCAACATCTGGGCTGTGGAGGTCAGGGCTCCTGGGCTGGGGTCTCCCAATAGTTCCATAGTCCACAGCTGCCTAGGCAGGCTAAAGGCGGACGCCTAAGTAACTGTTTAAAGATTATCTATACTAGTAATAAAACTGTTTTTTTGAATGCACTGGTCTCTGGAACAAACCTTCGAATAAAAAATATAAAAAATCGTTTTTTAAGCCCAATTTTTGAGGAAGGCTATAAGCTATTTAACATTACGCTAGGACCCTTAGGAGTCGAGCAAAAAGAAAAAAGTAAGTAAGTTATTGTGCATTGTATCCTTCAGATATAATGCACAATTTTAATACTTTACATCTTTAATGATCAACTACGAGTATCTATACTTTGCATTTCTGCAGATATCACAGCTTGTTGAGCGTGTTTACAAAACATTGATGTGTGCTGTTGCATCTAATCCCCGCAATAACCGACAATTTATGGAATATCCAGCATTAAAAGTTGCTCTTAAAATTGCAGATGAGCCACATGACGTCACATATCTCTGTGTAACGAGACGTTATGAGATAAATCTCGTATTTTACGTGTGTAGATGACATCTTGAGATTGTTTGACAGATGTTAATTAAATATTTTCTTTAATGAACTTCATGTTTTACATAACTTGTCGGTCATTGACTAGCCTGTGGCGGATTTAAAAATGTGTGTAATGTGTAAAATTCTTCAATATTATTAGTTGATGTAGTAACGAACTTTATACTTAATATTTATTTTTGTAAGGGTATTTCTATTGGTTATAACTATCTATCCGTATTTCTAGGGTAGTTTAATAAAAAATACCTTGAGTATTTTAGTTTTTGTAGATTATGATGCGAAGCTGAAACCAGCACATGTATTACCCAGACTCTGGATCATACTCGTACATACGAGAATGCAGGTGCACGTCACGAGCTGGGAGTCGAACCACGATACCATCGGTGTAGATTACAATGACCTTATTTCAGCGCGTGACTCAGTCTGGGCCAGGAATAGCCGAGCGGCGCGGGCGCACCGACGTCACTAATACGATTATTTTAACAGAACATCGAATAGAAAGGTACAGAAGTTCCACTCCAGAGAATCCACCTTAACCAAACAATCTCATGCCTACATGGATGAAGAACAAACTATCGTTGAAGCTCCAGCAACAGCTACGCAGGCATTGTTGATCTATGTTGGCGAAATTACAATTTAGGCTCAAAATAATGTCATTTCTTTGGTATCTTAGACTCTTAGCGGAACCTGACTCCGGTCAGACTAAAATTATGCTAGGCCATGCAGCAGCAGCAAGCTAAGCAGATCTGATAGTGGCACTAGAAGCTCGTTTTAGGCTGTCACTAAAACAAATGATGATCAGAATCTGGTTATGACAATTTTAAATAAAATTCGTCTGCAGTCTTTCGATTGTGTTTCGATATAATAAAGGTAGTAACAGCAGCTCGTCGCATATTTGCAGGACCTTCTGTTGTTTCTTCGTCTGTGCCTCCTGTGTTATGTTATTCTGTGATCAGGATCGCGATGTTGGTGTTATTCCGATACGATGCGAAGGTCGTCTATTTCCTCGATATGTTGCCATTTGCCATCCTAAACATTCAGAGAACATATGATTCAAGCAGTATTATATGTACTATTGTATAATACATGACCACGTGCTTTCTACTGAAGTTTAATATGTTTTGATTAACTTGTGGTGTGATTCAGAGTTCTAATGGAAAACCATTAAACTAAGAGTATATCGTTTATTCTGTCTTTATTAGAGAGATTAAATCAATTAACGATCTAGTTGAATTAAACTATAAACTGCATCTATTACGGAAGCACTAAGTAGTGTGTATGTATATAAAGTTTATTACCTATACCTGTTTATTAAAAGAAAATAACTCGAAACTTAAAAAAAAATAACAAATCACACGGAAAAGTTAGTTTCATAGCTATGTATGTTCTCATAAAATGTAGCACAGGCTCTGTTGTGTGAACACTTGTGACCAGGAAATATCGATCATTTACAAATTACATTAGACATGCAATGTGTAACTGTCAATGCAATACTACCATAACATGGAAACCCTCGAACTGATAGACGTTACGATTGAGATCATTTGCATGTATTATGGCAATTAGGGGTTTAGTTCATTTTCAATTGACATGAAACATGGTAAGTGGCTCACGTACGTATTTATGACCATAGAGGCTTACTTGACATGTGATGAGGAATATATGTCAAGATATATGTTTATTTAAAACTGTAAAGAATTAGACGACAGAAGTATCATCATCTGCCTGTGTTTTCCCAACAATATTGGGGTCGGCTTCCAGTCTAACCGGATGCAGGTGAATACCAGTTTTTACATGGAGCGATTGCCTATTTAACCTCCAGAACCCAGTTACTGGGTAATACGATACCCCTCGGTAAGACTTTTGGGCTTTTGACGACCCGTAACGCCTGTCAAAGATCCACGAATGACAGCCGATACCAACGGCTTAAAGTGATTTCCGAGGCACGGAGGGGTAAGTATGTAAAGATGGTCACCCATCCACGAACCGACTGTGGCAAGCGTTGTTTAACCTGATCGATCAACTCGTGCAGCTGCCATTACTTAGCCACGAGCCCCCATTAGACGAAAGAAGTATGATGGGTGGAATGTAAGAGAGCTGATATGACGAGGAAGAAAGTGAATATAGAAGTGCTGAGTTAACACTATTACAATAGGATGTGGGCAGGAGGATGACATTCAAAGATACATTAAAGGAGAGCCAAAAGAAAAAGGAGGTAGCCACCCTGAACAAAAACGATCACCATATAACGACGATGACTAAAAACCTCGTCAAGGAAAAATAGTGTGGAAATAACTAACGTCTTCGAGACCATACTTATTGCACTGCCTAAAAATATTTTGAACTTTTGTTAACATTATAATTGATAAGTTTAGATGTATCTCTGCTGCTCAGACCAAATAAAAGCCAAGACAATCGCTGTCAACAGTGGCGTGACAGTGAGTTTTGCATTGCTTCACTGTATCGTTCGCAGCGCTATATCTTGGTTTTTTATGAGCTCTGCTGTTGCCTTTGCACAAATTATTTATAGGTGCTGAGTAACTGTCGTCTCTCGTAGGGAACGGTTGTCTTTTTTATAAATATTATGAAGTAAGTAAGTAAGAGTTAATCGAGTGTTATATAAATAGTACTTGTGCGACCGAGCTCGGCTCTGGTGAAAATAGAGAATGCTCATTTAATACTCGTAGTAGGTATAGGAAAGTTCATACTAATCCATGTATAGTACCATCGGGGTAAGCATTTTGAAGACAAAATCCCGTGCACACGACCCTTTTTAGGGTTCCGTAGTAAACAAGGAACCCTTATAGTTTCGTCATGTCCGTCTGTCTGTCCGCGGTCTAGCTCCGAGATCCTTAGTACTAGAAAGCTGTAATTTGACATAGGTATACATATTACTTACGCCGACAAAGTGGTAAAACAAGGGTTTTTAGGGTACACGTAAAGTGGTGATGTTTTCGGATTCAGGGATTCGTTTACGAAATATTAAGCTTTAAAGTGTTAGTAAACGGTTGGTTTTGGATGTGTGAAAAAAATCACAGTACTAGTCTATATAACGAAATGAAAAGGAAAACTATCACAGCTAAGTAGGCTTTACAAATTAACGAGTAATAATCGACCAAATTAACTTTGCAGATGCAAAAAAATGTTTTCCCACACATTTCGTATGGGAGAACAGGTTTATCAACTACAAAGTTAAGTTTGTTTTTGGGATAAATTCATCCCAACTACGTAACCTTTCATTGTGCGTGGTCCGACACACACTTGGCCGGTTTTTTTCGTAGGTAAGCGATACTATAGCGGCCTAGCGCTGCAAGCAAAAATAGTCCTTACAGTGTACAGATTTGCATTTCTTCGATAGTACCAACTTATTCCATGCTGCCATGATAGTAGGTACTTTCTAATTCCATGCTGCCATGTCATAATTCTAATGTCATTATTCAATATCTTGTTCTAAACGTTGGGCGATCGAGCTCTGCTCGGGAGAAAATACGGAGAAAACGAATTTTCCCAGATGTGAGACCTAGCCAGATCGATTTTTCGCCCCCGTAAACCCCTGTATTGCAACTTTCATCGAAATCGTTACAGCCGATTTCGAGAACGTGAGTACATATATGTGTACTTATAAATATCCTATAGGATATTTTTTATACTATTAAACGAGCAATATTTGTATACATGCTTAATAGTATAGGATTTATATAAATATTAAATACAGGATAGGATCTATGGTGGATACACGTAAATAGTAAACTACATCATAAAAGAAGACAAATTACTCAGTGCTATATTTTATTTCCTTACATTTATCACTCATCTCACTCGGGGTCGGCTCTCCTCGTCATTCTTCGTCAGATGCGTTTCATAGAAAAAATAATTTTCACATTCTTAAATAAATAAACAGTTAAGACAATTTAAATCAATGAGTATTCCTGTTGTGACTTGATATTCGTGTACATAATTTATAGGCGATCAGAAATACATAAAACATTGTTTATCGTATCCGGTGTTTGACAAAAGTGGTGGCTCCACTCCCGTATCAATAAACATGAAACATCTGCCACCACTTCTACATCTACTATTACTACTACTATTACTGACAAATGCGTGCACTGACTGGACAGGTCCACTCAAATCTGTATGGTTCTTTCCTCAGAAGACCATTTCAGATACAAATCTACATGGTCCTCAAATGAAATGCTCTGACCAAGATTATTTCTGGGTTTTTATATACACATTGACAATAATGAATTTTATATAAACAATGACATGAATATTTACTTTTAAAGTATTTTATTATTTTAATTATTGTGAATGTGAAGAATATGTGGGTCATTCCTTTTTGTTTTGTTTTAAATTTTTTCTCAGTTAGTTCTTATCATGGTCTGATAGTTTGAGTAATTTAAGTGGCCTACCCAAATGTCCTTTTTTTGGTATTGTTCGTCGAATCGTTGAGCTCCTTAAATTCTGAGTTGAGCTGCACGATAACTGACAAATGCGTGCACTGACTGGACAGGCCCTCTCAATCTGTGTGGTGCTTTCCTCAAAATACCACTTCAGACACCAATCCACATGGCTTTCACATGATCTGACCAAGATTATGTCTGGACTTTAAAAGAGACTGAGACCTCTGAGTTTATTTCGGCCTTTCTTCTCAGAGTAGTCAGATAGGAAACGCCGACCTCATCTAGTTTTAAAATATGATTGACGTGTAAAAGTGTTTGTACAAACCTACTTACAGAAATAAAATCATTTATCATTTACCTACTTACTGTTTTCTAAAACAAAAACCCATCTTGATCTATCAAGTTACTTCCATAGTGCATAATTTTAATAGTTTTTTTTTGTGTGGCCCATTTTGTGTCAGCAATGAGTTTTGATTTACTTAGATCTACAGTCGATTGCCTCATATTTTTTGGGCGGTTGTTTAATTGTATGTTAATAGAAAAATCCCAGGGCATATCTTACGTGAATTATTAAATATTCCAAAGCATAGTAATTGGAACAGAGAAATACCTACATGTGACAGATGCAGAACTAAATTAACTTTGACATTGAGCTTGTTTGATATTTATGATCGCCGTTAACCGAATTTACAATTTCTTGGCTTCCAAGCGATACTTGCAGTGAGACATTAATGTGAGGCTACATTAGTAGTAATATAGTACTTATGTAATGAAAGCACGTTCATTATTCTAATGATAGGACGAAAGTAGTTAAATAGTTGTCAAGTCACTGTAAAGTATGTAGGTACTTATTTAGTTTCCAAATAAAAGGTAATTCATTGATCATTATGCACTAAATGCTAAAACTAGCATTACTAAGTTTATTTATTTTCTCTCACAATGGCTTTGTAATAACAGTTACATAACAGTTTTGAACTATAAAAATTCACATTGAGAGAGCTGGTGCCTGAAGCAGGTTTTTAGAAAAAACCTGTGTTACAGGTCACCAGGCCCCACTTAGTGGCATCATACAAATAAACAGGCAGGTAACGTGTATTTCTAATAAACAATTAGAACAAAAAAAAGAAAAGATAATAACAAAAGCAATCAAAGGGTATGTGGTGAATGGTGGTGAATGTGTAGGTGACTGGAGGTGAATGCATTCATCAATTCCTGTAACAAACGTGATGATAGGGGGCACTTTCCCTCACTACACATGTATGAACACATGCGTCTTTGCGTCAGAACTAGCCCAGTAGTGAACACCTAGCCAAATATTTATAATTGTGAAAGTTTTTGAGTAAGTTGTCCATAGTACCGGGAACACCCGGGGGTGAAGGGCTTAGGGCTTGATCTCGTTTAACTACCGTTCTAATTATCTATATGGGTAGGTGGTACGTGAAAGTGTTGTCCTTTTTGCAAAGATAAACCCATGGTCTATATCATTGCACATGAGAGCAAGTTCTTTCCGCAGCACAGTTTATTTTAGCTAACGCACCGTTGGTCGATTCCCAGGTCGGGCAAAGTGTTATTGAGTTTTTCCATTAGGAATTTCTCAGTAATAGCCTGGAGTTTGGAGGTTAGCGGTGTGATACCCCCGAGGCTCAGAAAGCACGTTAAGCCATTGGTCCTGCGCTTGATCTCTCTCCGGACGTATCAGATTACCGTTCCATCGGGGTATGAGACTGACGGAAGAGTGAGTGCACCTAGGCAGGGACTTGAAAACTAAATTAATTTCGTTCCGTTACACAAAATGTTATCTAATAACGCTCCAAATTTTGTAACGATACTAAAACCTAAAAATATTATTAATGTTACAAAAAAAAAACGTTATGGAATATCATTTTTGTAGAACAACATTTTAAGTAACGTTATAGGTATCAGTAACATTATGTTTATATCCGCTTGTAATAACGTTACAGATTCATTTGTATAACGTTATTCTTAAGAACTTTTCCCGCTGACCACCGCTCCATTGTCGCCCAGCAGCACCACCATCACCGGCCACCCCCGTTACGGCGAGTTTGTACGAAAGTGCACATTTTTTACAGACAGTGTTTGAATGAATAGTTATGGTTACCTACCTACTTTTATATTCATGTGATAGTGTCATCTTCACATTTTTTTTTGGCAATGTTGCGTATCAAAATGAATAACGTTATTATTTCGTTATACCGATATATTAATAACGATATATTTTTAATAATGTTATTAAACAGTTTCAGATTTCGTTCCGTTTGTTAGTATCGTAATAGCCAAGGAATTAATTTTGTTGCGATCCTGGTGGAACGGTACAAATTATCGTTACCGGAACTTCGCGTAACGTTATTTTGAGTAACGTTTCACGTCCCTGCACCTAGGCTGTGTCTGTGCACACACTTTAGCATTATAAAATCTCCCGCGTAGATAGTTGGTCTGCGCTGAGATTGGCTGTCATGACCGAAATTTGATCTGGAGGACTACTATTTTAGCTATCAAAGACAAAGACAAATCAACAATATCAAATAGCATGGCTTCCTTCACTTTGTTGCTTTACAATCCTTTAGCCAGGGCGCAGTTATTTTACAGTAGCATTTGCTATGTATGTATCTGTTAACACACTCATTACATAATGTTAAAAATCCCAACGAAGTACTACTTTGTAATATTGACACTGTGGACAGAGGGTCAAGCAAGGTAATACTTATAACAGTCATAACTGGCCTCATGGCCTTGTGAAATAACATCAAAATACTGACACGCAACTCACGGCAGTTTTTTTTTATCAGCATAGTTGCATCAGAAAGGAAAGCAAAATCAATCATGATAAAGAATGTCCCTAGTTTTGGTATAGAAAAGGCACTCGTGAAAATTCTGCATTCAAAATTCGGTCTATTATGACGTGTTGCCTCGTGCAGTTGTACCCCAACTCCAACAGCTGCCTCATAAAATAAACTGTCATTATCTTTCCTTTAAAAAGTCGTGTTTATCAATTTCAGCATTCCAGGCAGCTTCCTGGTTTCTGCAAAATATTCAATCAACTCCGGTTTACCGCGAAAATCAACGAATGACGACTTATCATTTCCTTCTACACGACCTTAACATCTTGCATCTTACTCTAACCATCTACCTATCTTGTTCTCTAAGTTGTACTTGAGTGTTAAGTCAGTGCCTTTCACTCCGCGAGAGAAACCAGTGGCATCATGCGTTACGATACCACGTCTAGTTAACTTAACTATAGTTTAGTGACAATGATTTACGGGTTTAGTCATGTGAGACCAAAGTTCTTGTGTTTAGTGTATTTTGTGTTGTTGAGTGTTGGTAAGTTGGGACAACAGTTTGATCAAAAGTTGGGTGAAGTTTGTTTTTAAATCCTGTTTGGCTGGTTTTAAGTAGATTTCTCTATATTAGTCATGATTTTTATGTACCTAACTTAAGTAAGTTATGTAACTTAATAAATAAATGGTAACTTTTAGTTATCAATATAGGCTACAACAACAATATCGTTTTCGTAACTTTTCAATTTATCAATATTTTCCAATACTTCTGATTTTAATTTCAGAAACAAAAGCAAGCAAGAAAGTTTAAAGTAAGACATAACTTTAATTGAATGACACGGACACAACTCTATCGATGATTAGAAATCGCGAATAATAAAGTTGTAATCATTAACAATATCCGCATATAATTTATGACGAAATTATTATGAAACAAACTTTCGAAAGTGCACTTTGTTTTGTGTTCAATAATAACAAAAAACATGAAATGTATCAAGGGCATAAAGTCAATGCCTAAAGTGTCGATCTACTTACCATTGCGATCACGTTTTTGAGGCAGTCGCATAACTGGACACTCGTTTGAGTGAAGTCAAGTAACATAATATATGGCTGGTATGTTCATGTGAACGGTTGATGATTTGTGATTATATCGTATATGAGCATCTTTTGAGTCATGTAAACAATAACCATGTTTAAGCTATTGCGATTGGCAAAGACAGACTTCAAGGATACGAGTTTTGGCTTCCTAGTCGAGTGAAGTTATCACAACTGGGATTCGAACTCAAGACTACACGTCTGCGAATGAAACATTGTTTTCTTCTCAGAGTAGTCGATAGAACACACCGACCTTATCTAGTTTTAAGGTATTATTATTTTTCGACGTGTAAAAGTGTTTTTTTAAACCTATTACAGAAATAAATAATTTATTATTAATTACCATTTAAATATTGAATTGTTATCTAGATTTGATACGCATTTCGTAGGAGTATCTACTTTAAACTGCAGGCATATGTTTACAAAATAAATCATTGAATATAGCTGCAAATGCTTGGATTTCTGAAAATAATCTATCTATTTGTCAAACCAATACTATGAGCGGATTTTAGCATAGTTATAAGAATGGATGGTACTTTTGCCAAAATCAGAAATCTAAATCAACCTCTATTCCCTTTTCCAGAAATATCAGAATGCCTGGTCCTCCGCGCGTACCTGTCACAGCATGGTCTGCACGGCGAGGTGGAGTTCTCGCACAAGAACGACACGCTCATCAGCATCCGCACTAACCTCAAGCCCACACTGCAGTTCCCCGACGGCGTGTGGCGCTGGACCATCCACGAGTTCCCTGTCGACTACCGAGACCTCTCCGAGGCCAGGTGTTCCGACGCTAACCTAGGCAAGGAACTCATTGATCTCACTGAAGAAATAGGCTACCTCATCATACCTGGAAAGGACCATGCGGAATTCGAAAGCAAAAACATGCTGACAGGCCCAAATGGGCTTTGGGGTAAGAGTATAGTCTTCGAAACAGCTGAACGAGACAGGATTATATGCGCGTCGATATTATCAACAGATAAGAACTACGAGAAGAATGCCATAGCTAGGTTCATGTCCCCAGTGGCGGGGACACTGCATTTTAGATGGTTATCAGCCAAAGAGTCCGACGAATCAGACTCCTACATCCAAGCAGACTTATATCATACCAAAGGTGTATCAGAAAAAGTAGCATTTACAGAACATAAGTGGAAGTTATTTGTGACAGATATTTTTGATGCTGACAAAGGGAATTACGAAGACAATTGTAACGTTCTTCAGCTAGTGTTTGATCCTGAGAATAGTGGGGATGGGATGAGTGTGGGGGACCTGGACAGCAGGATGGGGATGATCAAGGTAGCGACAGACGCGAACGTGATGAAGACGAAGACGTTGTTCAAGGATGACGTCATCAACGTGCTGCGCAGTGACATGGAGGTGACGCGACGGAGCCTGTACGTGGTGATATATGATAACAGACATTCTGATAGTTTCCTGGCGTGTGCCAAGTTGAGGCCGATGGCGCCGAAAAGTACAAAGTGAGTATGTTTTTTAATTATTCTTAAGATATAGTCACACTAGCTGTTGACCGCGACTCGTGTATTATATATATATATTTTTACAAATTTCCTGGATGCTCTGGACAGAGAGATATGGAAAGAGAGTAGGGAAGCCTTTGCCCAGCAGGAAAAGTAGCCTATGGCTTTCTCTAGGCCTCGGGCTACTTATCTGCATAACAATCTGTGGTTTAGACGTGGAAAGTTGACAGACAGAGGTTCTTTCGTATTTATGATATTAATACAAATATTTGAAATAACCAATATACAAGTCAAAAAGAAGAAGGGATCGTTCTTTGCATAAAGGCGCACAAATACATAAGCGGGCTGCTAGTCATCATTCATTATAACAGCCGAAATAAGCGCCCACTACTGGACATAGGCCTCCTCCAAGCACCGTCACTTCGACCGGTTCTTTTCTTCCCGTTTCCAGCGGATTCCTGCGGCCTTCACCAGGTCATTGGTCTACCTTGTGGGAAGCCTTCCAACGCTACGTCTTCCGGTACGCGATCGCGACCCTAGAACCTTTCGGTCCATTGCCCTGTGGGTGGGTTTCAGCCTTCTGATGAGGCCCATTGTGAGCGACCACGTTTCAGTGTCATTGGTCATCACTGGCAACATATATTGGTCAAAGACTTTCGTTTTGAGATACGCGGTATATGAGACGAGAAGATATTGCGTAGCTTCCCGAACGCTGCCCAGCCGAGTCAGATTCGACGATTGACCTCTTTCTCGAAGTTGGACCTACCTGTCCTAACTGGATAGTTTGTTCTAGGTAAACATAATCGTTCACAACTTCGAGTGTAGTGCCTCCGATCTTCATGAGAGTGGGTGTTATATGGGAAATTACCATGATCTTTGTCTTGTATTTTAAGACCCACTTTTTCAGAAGTTCTACTGAAGGTATCGAGCATTATACTGAGATCCTCCATAGTCTCGGCCATGACTACTTTATCGTTGGCAAACTGAAGGCGAGTGTTGTAGTCGTCATTAATGTTGATGCCTAGCCCTTTCCAGTCTAAAACCTTGAAGACATCCTCCAGTGCAGCGGTGAACGGTTTTGGAGAGATAACGTCTTCCTGCCTCACACTTCGCTGCAGAAAGATAGGTTTCGAGGTCTGATCCTGGAGTCGGACTGACGTAGTGGCGTTTTCGTACAAACACTTCAGTACCCCGATGTACCGATAGTCGATCTGGCACCGTTGAAGAGACTGCAATACAGCCCATGTCTCGATTGAATCGACGGCTTTCGGCTCATAGTCCACGAACGGTAAGCAGAGAGACAGGTTAAGCTTATAACCTTCCGCAGCGTATGTATGTGGTCTACGGTGCTGAAGCTTTGATGGAGTCCGGCTTGTTTGGGAGGCTGGGGGTCATTAAACTTGCGTGCGAGATGGTTCGTGATGACTCTTCAAAACATTTTGTAGACATGGCTCCGAATTGAGATTGGCCTATAATTCTGAAGGGCATTGTCACCTTTTTTAAAGAAAAGTATCACCACACCTCTGTTCAATGCCTGTGGCGTTTTACCCTCGAGTATGACGGAATCAAACAGCTTCTGGAGGGCCTTAAGAACGGGTTTTTCGCCGGTATTCAAGAGTTCGGCCGTAATTCTGTCACATCGGGCTGCTAATAACATCATAAGAATAATAATTTGGAAGCTACGAGTATTTCTGGCCACAATCATTATGCACATAAATTATTTATTATTGTTTAAAATATTCTTATAAACTAGTTTCGACCAATATCGATCGCATGTTGTGAACAACATGCGATCTGCGATCACGTCTTGTGCTTTTTTGGAGACTTTTCCTTATTGACTGAAGCTTTATTAATTTGTTTATTTACATGGTATAGTTTCTGGCATGATCTTATTATTTTGTATAGGATCATTTCATCCTTCTCATGAAATTTAAAAAGCCGATATCAGTATTACGTTACTAATTCGGAGCATGAACAACATCCTATCAAGGATATTATTGCATTCTTCCCTACCAATGTTCATTGTAGCAGATTCCGAAAATGACGACTTATTGTCGGCCTACGTTTGTCAATTGATAAAACCAAAAAATACTATCGTTTTATCGCAATTAAGTGGAAGCAAATAAGATTGAAAAAGAATATTGTTTTGAGAACTACAGCATGTGACTTTGCTTCAACGATAACATTAAAAAACTGATTAAAAGCTGTGTATCTTAAGTTTCTTTACATCAAACAGTATCTTTCAGCCATGAAGTTTTCATTTTGGTTTACCTATTCAAACCTGAGTCAAGATTGTTGGTACAGAAGGCTTTTAATAGTACAGAAACCTAACCTTGATCCGGCTATCGGCTTGTCATTCATGCTTTAACAACATTTTGTTGTTAACAAATTGGTTATGTCATTGTCATCCAACACCCGAATTGTGATTCTAATTCCAGAGCTTTAATAAACATGGACGGCATCCGCGGCTCCGTCGACTTCACGCAGCGCTCTCCCTTCGACCCCACCTGGACCAACTTCCAGCTGGGCGCCTCAGATGGGGACTACGAGTCCAACCTGCGCTTCGTTAGCTCCGTTTTGCAGTACAGCGTCCAGGAATTGCCTCCAAAGCTCATCGCCGATAAGATGGACTCCTTGTGTAATACCACGGGAGGGATTTATAACCCTTCTGGACTTGATTTGAATAAGCTACCGCCGCCAGGTGAGATTTGAACTTTGAAATACCTACTACCGGGTTGGTGTTTTGGATGTTGTCTGGGAAAGCTAATCAATCGCTGTGGATACTTGGATAATCTGGAGGATTTGTATAATGTAATTTTAACTATTATATAGTACCTAAACATCAAAAGATACAAAATATAAATGGTTTCTAATATCTCCCACAACGAGGCCATTTCTCATACATTCCATAAAATTATATAGGTACAATGGACGTTAGAATCTATTTCAGTGTGCGTCTAAAAATATTACCCCAGTTTTTTTACCATAAATAGAAATTCGACAAACGTTACTAGAAACACTAGATTTTTTCATGCTTGTTAATTTATTTAAAATTTATAATCTATCCAGTGCTGTTAGGCAGTACATTAATTCTGTTTTCTGAACAAGTGCATTTTCCTTAATTATTTTCAAACGTTTCGATCTACATTAATTATTATGTCAAATCTTTCGAAACGGAAATAAGAAACTGACTTAAACCGAATCGAAACCTCAAAATAAACGTTCTTGTTTGTCAAAACTTGATTGCCAGAATTTGTAGAACGGTCATGGAAGTTTTTTGGCATGGTCTGGTAGATAGTGTCGAAGCGGTTGTCGTTTGGTGGTGAGCCAACAGTCGACGAGTCAATTGAGATGTTTACATCTTCACTAGGATGACGCATTATGGGCATTCTCTCAATCGAAATTTGTTTCCAATATAACTGACTATTCGCTGTTTATGCGACATTTGATCGAACACGTGTGAATAATTATTTTGGTGCTTTGGTTAGATAGCGGGATTGCGCTTAGAATGGCTTAGATATTATGATAATTTAGGAAGAGTTTACCAGAAGAAATAATCGCGTAGGGAACAGAGCCAGGATGAAAAGGTCAAAACAATGCAAGGTCGAAGCTAGTCCGAAGTCATAAGTTTTGATTGCGTGGATACACGTAAATTCACAGTTCACGTCCAAAGGACCTAATGTTATTCCTTTTAACATCATCTGCTTTGCGCTTTTCCAACTAGGTATGTTAGGGCCGGCTTCTTTGGTAAAAGGGAAGGTAATTAGACGATGATGATGATGATGATGATTTTGTTTCTTTTAAGAGCAATATGTATAATACCTTATTTTTATTTATACCTCTCTTTTAATTTCTTCCAGGCATGGGCACCCAAGACCAGTACCCGGTAGGAGACCTGCTGGGCAAGCACAAGGACCGCACGGAGTACCTGAACCACAAGTACCTTCTCCCTGGCCTGGCGAATGAGCTGAGCGGCGCGTACTGGGATATCTACCTACCCCTGCAGGGTGTGAACAGCGTGATGCATAGAGCGCTGGTGTTGGAGAGGTATGGTTTTTATGAAGTCTAGGATTCAAAACAATGCTTGGTGGATGTGATCGAATCTGCAAACTTTGGAACTTGGAACTAAATGAAACTGAAAAAAGTTTCAGCGGAATATGACGAAGTACCTTTTTAATCAAACTTGGGCTTCACCCGAGGGTTTTGGGTTCGATTCCCAGGTCAGTCAAAGTGTTATTGGGAGTTTCCAATAAGAATTTCTCAGTAGTGCAGCCTGGAGTATAGATTTATGCCTGGTTTATGGCAGTAGGCTCGCCTCTATTTCTTATTTTTTGGGCTATCAATTCTCGTGCTAGGATTAGGTTCACATACTCGTAAACAGAAATCCATGCCGTACCCACATAGACTATTTCTACTTGATCATTCAAAAGTCCTATATTACTCGTTCCAGACGCCACCCAAAACGCGACATTTGCGGCACCATCCTGCAGTACGAGACAGACACGGTGTACCAGACGCCCATGTTCTCGGCGCAGGTGGTGTTCCGGTACCCACTGGTGGGGACCGTACTGTTCCGGCAGCCGCAGGACAGACCCTGGGAGGACACCACCATCATTGTGGAGAGCATGGTGAGTTGAGTGCTAAGTGCATGGCTAGTCATTATAAGATTCTCTGAGGACGTGTGCTCGCCAGAGCAAAGCAAGTCATGTATAAGGAAGATTTTACTCTTATTTAAACTATACGTAGAATTATAGATCCTTTCTGGATACAATCGAAATTTTGTATTTAGTATAATTATTATGAGACGGCAAAGTTAGCTCACTGACTGACCGTTAAATTAGTTTCTGTATTCTAATGGATCTCGAGTTCAATCCCCTAAGGAACGAATACTCGTATGGTTTTCAGATAGTGGATACGGTCTGGTTATGGTGTATGTGAGATTTTTGGTTTAAGTTTCACCCGCTATATATCTGTTATGTGGTACAACGGGGCCGTGTAAAAGAACTACGATCTTTGACCAGTAAGCAGCAAGCACTGATACGAATGTCATCATCGGATTTAGGTCTACCCCTTTCGCTCTCTTTATCCAAACTTTCTGTCTGTATGATCCTCAAAAAGAGGTTAATCTTCCTATTCATGGGGATTTCTAATGTAAATGTTTCCCCCAGGTGCACGCCGACGGTGCGAACGTGAACAACACCCGCGACCATCGCTGGGCGATCCATGAGCACGCGCCGGGCGCCGACTACTACAACTGGACAGCAAGGTGTCTGAGCGCCGGGAAGGTGTTCACGCCTCACGCGCTGGACATCGATACTAGGCATCCTGAGTCTTACTGCAGGCCTGGGCTTGAGGGGCTCTGCAGGCTGGGAGATTTTACTACCAGGTTAATAAAAATGTAAAAAACAACTAAAATGCAGCGATAGTGACCTCACCGCTGCCACCAACGATGTCGTGCCATCGACATGACGGAGAAGAATAAGATCTACTTGCTTTAACTGGCAGTTCTGTTGTGTAGTCGTTTCTATTGTAAGTATTGCCATCTTGTTTTAGTAGGCCTACAATAACAGCCTCAAAAATCTTATTGACTGGAAGAGAAACATTTTTTTGCAACAGATTACATAGCCTTTGGTAGGTTAGTAGGGACCCCAGTTACATTTATTTCCTTTTCGTTTCCAGGCATGGCATGCTTCAGGTGGCTGGCAAGAAGGTGGACTCCGCCCGTCTGACGCGGCGCCTGTTCACGGACACGGTGATAGGGCTGGCCGGGAAGCACTCCATCATGAGGAAGTCGCTGGTCATCTACGACGACCATGGACCGGTCGCCCGGGGGGAGCGCATGGCGTGTTCTATGTGAGTTATTCGTGTCATTCAAAATATCTTTGTGCAATGAAGCGCTTCGGACAAGGCAGTCATTAGGTTTAGTTTGTTATGTGTTTTCTGGAATGACAGCTTCCTTGATAGTTTTTGAGCGCTTTCTGGATGAAACAGGCACCTAGCTTCATCTTTCTGACTGACCAACTCCTTTGACAATTCAAAAGTGCCTGTAAATGCTTTAATTGAAATACAAGCTTTGAGTTTGAGTTAAAATCAATGTAACACTGTATTGATAAAATATTGCGGATAGCTGTTTTAATAGATAGATTCGTATAAAAATTACAAATGTTAGCGTTAAATTGATTGCTTGTGTGTGGTTTATTCTTGTGCGACAATAGTAGCCTGGAAATGAGATTGCTCTGAAAATAACAATAGGCGCTTGTCACAACAATTAACCGTCAATCTCCATCACAGAGTACTTTTTTAAATGATCTCCATCGAGCCTTACAAAGAGACTGTCACACCGGTACGAGTGACAGACACGACACACCGGTGTCACTGACAGACACGACACACTGACAAACTGAACTTTTTCTAAAACTTGTTGTGCCTTAATATTCAACATCAATTTTATTGCTCTTTTTCGAATCCGACTCCAAGGACCAACACCTTCATACAATATACCTAATCATTAATCAGGAAACTTCAATATCGTCTTCTGTTTGTATTTCCAGTGTAAATGGCCTCCACCGTCGCAAGGCGGTCGTGCGCGACTGGTTCGGCAACGGCGAGCCGGCGCCGCTGAAGGGCCGCATCGAGCTGACGCAGCAGTCGGAGTACGACGTCACCAACGTCATGGTCACACTCGACGGCCTGGTGGACGTCAACGACTACAAGATACATGTGGTGAGCTTATTACATTATTAAGAAGGTTCGCTTAGAAGTGTTGTAGTAATAGGTAGTGACGGCTCAGATGTTTATGTTCAGTAAGTTAGTTAGGTTACTAAGTTAAGTAAGTCTGAAGCAACAGTTTGTGACTTTGGCAAGGAACAAAATCCTTTTCCAATTTCTCACGTGCACTCTTGCTCGCTCGTCAGTCGCTAAGATTCAGCAATGAAAGTAGAGAGAGGTCTTTTATTATGACCATGTCCACTCTTATGTTTACAGACTGCGTTTAGGTTTTAAGACTTCGATTAGAAATAATCTATGTCGCATAAATGAATCCATATCGCCGCCTAAGCCTTTCCTCAAATTTTGTTTTCTTATTGCAGGTGCCAGTAGAGAAAGACTTGGAGTTCCCATGTGAGAAGACCACACTGTATGATACCTTCAATCCATTCCATGTCAACAAGTCTTTAAGTCCGCCTCCTACAACAGGTACAGTTTGATATTCGCCTAAAATTAAATGATATTAACTCAAAGTTTTCATAATAAGCCTATAACCAGCTAACCCTCTATCACTCATAAACCGGGATTTATTTGATTTTTTGGATTGAAGATGATAACAAAAAAAAAAAAATACGCGTATTTCTGGATTTTTAATTTTTTTAATTATTCGGAAACAAATTTACAAAAAACTAAACTAAACTAAATAAATAAATATAACGCGATTACTCCGCCAATTATGAATAGATTTTGATGATTCTTTTTTTTTGTTTGGTAGATCATACTTCAGAGGTGGTCCCATATAAATTTTATTTACTTTGCTTGGGTAGTTTTTGAGTTAGCTTCAATTATACGTATTTTTTCCCACTTAGTATGTAGATGATATGATAACTTCTTGTCACTGTTATTTACATAGCAGGTAGTGGTAATCGAATTTGTGTGGGGTAGGTACCACAACTAAAAAGTGAAAAATAAAAACTTTTTACAAAAAAAAAAAACAACCGACTTCAAAAAAAACACTACAAAGTGAAAAATAACTTTAATTTCGGAAGTCGGTGACAAAGAACGAAAATTCAAAATCAAAGACACCGACTTCCGAAATTAAAGTTATTTTTCACTTTGTAGTGTTTTTTTTGAAGTCGGTTGTTTTTTTTTTTGTAAAAAGTTTTTATCGTAAATACCGACTGTCGAAACATAAATCTCAATTTGTAACAAGTAACCCCATCTAGTTGTAATTTTTGGGACTAATTCGTTAGTTCGGAGTGTAGACTATGAGCTACAGTGCGGGATAACGTTAAGAAATCAATTCTATTAAATTTTCAGGCGTTTGTACGGTATGTTACCTACAGTCTGCACTATGCTATAGAGGGTAGTTGTTGTTGTAACGATAAGTTTTAGTAAGGAAAATACCTTCAATAAATAGAAATATCTAATCATTGGTAACAAATTGTGATTGTGCACTTTAGGTACAGCAGATCAATACGAGCTCGGCGACCTGGGCGCGAAGTACGGCCTGGTGGAGTCTCGCTCGCTGACCACGTACTACAACGAGACGCAAGTGTCGCTGTTTGGACCACACAGTATTCTGGGACGTTCTGTTGTGCTGCACCGAAAGGTCTGGAGAATTTTGTGGTTTTATAATTATCTTAAAATTGAAAATATCGGGACCGTCATCTGATATTCACAAGCTACCGCATTACGATTCGACTGAAAGTGGACACAAGAGTAGTTGGGAAGTCAGGCTACTCCGATGTTGCGTTTCATAACGCAGTTGCGGTGCTTAGAAAAAAAATCGTTAGATTGGAAGACAATCCTGCTTCATTTGTTACTAAAACTAACATAAAATTGCAAACATGAAGGCACATCATTGCTCACTCCTTTGCTTGCAGAAGAACCGTCGCTGGGCCTGTTCCTCTATCGAGCGCGGCTACAGTCCCTCAGAAGCCAGAGAGCTCCGCGCCATCGCGTCGTTCCACCACCCCGGCGGGTTCGCCACCGGCTACATCCGCTTCACGCAGCTCATACATAACGATGGCAGTGCCAGCGACACCGTCATTGAGGTCAAGTTGAGGCATCCTGGAGTAAGGGACACTAATCGGGTAAGTGGGACGAGCAAGTTTGTCAATACAAAGCTACAAGATTGCTGAGTGCCATATTATGTTTTATGGTAAAGTTGACTTCCAAGCGGACGGAAGTCGCGGGCAGAAGCTAGTCTCTAATAATTAATATAGATGAATAGACAAGTTTATTTCATTTAAAGGTTGCTTCAAATGAATACACGAATAATGCTCGAAACTGAGAAGTCTAAAGAAAAGGAAGATGATTAATACCATAGGTGATGCTCAGACGATAATGATTGTCGATAACGTGACAATTGGCATGCAAAGGTACCTACACAGGAAAGCTGATACATTTTTTTTGCGCTTTCTTCAAATGGTATATGCAACTTAAGGCAGATTAAGTCTAAACCTATCACTTAGCGACAGGGTATTTGAAGCTATGAAAAACAGTGCAAAATAAAGTAATGTTTGGTTACAGACGCTGAACCACAACTGGGCGATCTTCGTGAACCCGGTGGGCGTGGACGCGGCTGTTAAGGTGACCAACACCCGGTGCGTCGCCGGCGGGTACCGCTGGAACCCTTACTTCACGCAGCTGGCTGACCCGCTCAACGTAAGTTTAAATATAAATAAAATATAATATTATTTAGTGTTGCTGCAGGTTTTAAGAAATCAAATTGGTCAAAATTAAAGAAAAAGTTCATACATTCATATCCGTATTGTACCATAATAAAATTAATATTGTAACATGGATAAACAGAGTAAACTATGTACCTACAAGAACTATTCTAATATAACTGAAGATAGAAGCATAAGATAGGATCATAGGAATAAGTACACATAGATTTAGTAAAAAAGGAAGCAGGTAAACGTCTAGGATTCTAGAGAGTCTTAAATATATTAATTGATTGAATAATAACAGTTCATTCGCAATTATAAAACTCAGTTTGCTTTCAAAGTTTTCCGATGAGTGCACGCAGTATTTACGCAACTTATTCCTTTACTTCTGAGGACCTAAAAAAAGCCACTAATGCCGATTGGCGCGGCCACCTACCGGGCCCAACTCATTTAACAATTTACCGCCGACTCGAGAAGAAGAAGAAGAAGAAGACATGGGACTAAAACATAACTTGCGATATGTGGGAGTACTAAAACGTGACAGGAAGGGTTAAGCCTGTCACGCTCGGGGGTTTTTGTAGTAATATTTTGTCTCTGTTATTAAGAATATTATTATATTAAAAAAATACTGAGGGACTGTCGAATCTATCGATTTATAAAAAAATAAGGGAACGGGAATGTTTTTAGTAGTTTGATGATTTGAGACAATACCTATTTTACTTTGCGTCTATTAATTCGATTTTATGTCAAGTTTATGTAGCTTAAAATTTACTTAAAATAACTTAATGTTGAATATAGATGTGTGTTATTTTCGTTAGAGTTCTATTTATTGAAACTAGCACCTTGTTCCAATTTATGGCGAAATGCGTTGCACTGATAATTCTTAAACCTACGATTATTACCGCATTTACTACAAATAAATGACTTTGACTTTTGGCTTTGTGTTAGCTGTTATCTTTTAAATAATTTAGATCAGAAAGTCACACTCTACTCCTCTGTTTATTAAAAATGATAAAATATGACTCAATGTATGTTTACAGTTCGACCTGTACAACCAGGAGTGTGGAGCTGACAACCCGCTACGATGTGACGTGGGGGACCTCACCGCTAGACTGGGAACCATTAGTAACTATCACATACTGTTCACTGATATTTCAATCTTACCTTAGTAAACCAACGTGATTAACATCAAAATGAGAAATAACATACAAAATGTGAAAATTTAGACCGAAATTCTTAACTCGCTCCTGTAACATGAACCTTGGTATTTTCAACATAAAGTTTCATATTATTTTCTTCTACTAGGTAAATTAATTAATCCTGATGCAAAGACCAACACCGCGTATACCAACTTTATTGTGTAAGAAAAGAGCAAATAATTATTTAAAATTGTTATTTTAAAGTCGTGATGGTTAAGGCCTCGCACCTCATGCCCGGGCAAGTACCAATGTGACTTTTTCAATTCAAATATGTACTTTCTAAGTTTATTTTGAACTTGGTTACGAACATCGGTGAAGGAAAACATCTTGAAGAATCCTGATCTTATAGTTAATATAAGTGTGAAATCGCAAACTCGTCTTGAGTAAGCGTGGTGATCAATGGTGGGCCTTTCCTATAATAATATGAGACGTAACGTAACCACCAGCTCTTGTACCTCCCAGACATAGGCAGCAACCGCCAGATGTTCGTGGACAGTAACTTCCCGCTGGAGGGCACGGTGAGCGCGGTGGGTCGCTCCATCGTCATCTTCGGGCCCGAGAGGAGCTCCGAGCGGTTCGCGTGCGCCAACATCGAGCCCGACAAGGACATCATCAAGTATGTCAATATCATGAAGCCGCCGAGGTTTGTGCTGTGAGTATAAAACGTACCTATATATATATTTTTTACGTTCTTCCGTTTCATTTCCAGTTTAGGAGGAATGAAAGCTACCTAGCGATAACCCGCGTTCTTTGTGTCAATCTCAATAATGCGGCTTCAACGTGTATTTACGTTTGCATTCATTTCTTTCTTGTCTGTTAACTTTAATCTTCAAAAGAAAAGCCAACCTTAATATTAATTTTAGCTTAACCAAGAAGAACGAATATGCTATTAGGTATCCTAGGCTCTAAGATAGTAAAATTTTCGTTCTCCATTGACTAATGAGCTTGCCGACCACTGTTCTAGGGTAATTTAGAAACAGTCACATACCTAATGTATACGAGGATTCTGTTCACTATATATACGTGGGGACTGGGACCTTTAGACATAGGTACCTACTCCTTAATACACAAAGGCAGAAATAAACTTGCAGTGCAACGACAATGTTTTCGTTGCGGTATTCTCTCCGTTGGTCGACAGTGAAAAGATGACATGAAATTTTTTCGCAGCTGCATCCTAATGTCTATTTCAACAAACTATAATCAACAATCCTTCTACCAATCATACTTAGTTATTCCCATTTAAATGTGTATTTTCATAAGACTGTCCATCCGAGTCTTTTACTGCAAACTGTAATAATATCATTACATTATACAATAATATGTAAGTGTGTGCGTGTCTTTTCGTGCCTTTTAGTCTGTGCTAAATAAATGTATTCCTTTCTTGTTTGTAATATGAACTGATGTGTCATGTCCAGCGGCATGTTCCTGGAGGACACGCGGCGCGTGATGGGCGTGCCGGAGTGGATGATGTCGGTGGACGCGCGCCGCACGCGCACGCTGCACGGCGGCACGTGCATCCAGCTGCTGCTGCACTTCACCGGCCCGCACGCCAACAGGCTCGAGCTGGACTTTACCAAGTAACTACACCACTGGAATGGAACATAATTTCTATGTTAATCCGAAGCATTGTGAGAAAGTGCCGTGTATTCTTCTTCCTTCGAAGAGACTTTAAGATTGCACCTTTACGGAAATATTTTTATTAAGACAGACATTTATGTATGGTAAATTTTTTCAACATTTACACAATGTGTGGTTTCCTTCGGGAATAAAGACCAAGTTCCGGCGCCGAAGTTCTCAAGTCAGTAGGTAAATCACGTTAGTAAAAGTACACTATTTGGTGCTTAAGATGGGCACATGTCCATAGTAATTTTTGTTAGGCCTTCATGACCGGAAATAATAGTAGGTAATAGAAAGTTACCAAAAAGATAGACGTGACATTTCTGTTTTGTTCCAGATTATTAGCATCAGGTCGTCTGGACTCGCCCAGTATGTTCATCCCAGGGTACATAAACACGAAACGAAAAAGGACCATCTCGTACAGACCGTGCGGAACCACAGACCCCAATGAAAAAAAAAGTAAATGAAGTTTTAAATTATTATTTTTTTCCATAGAATATGAGCCATGGCATAAAGTAACATAACATAACATCACGCCTATAATTCTCAAAGGGTTGGGCAGATGTGTGTTTATCCGTAGTACACCCAAATTTTGCCCATGTAATAGGGGGCGAGCCTATTGCCGGGCACAGATCCAGACTCCGGGCTGCTACTGAGAAATTCCTGATAGAAAAATCTAATAACACTTTGCCCGCCTGGGGAATCGAACCCAGAACCTCATGTTCAGCAGTAGTGCTTGTGACCACTAGACCAACGAGGCACAAACACGCGACATAAAGTTATAATCTTACATGTTTTAAAGATTACACTATATAAGACTTTGGATTACACTAAATTAATATTGAGATTAAAAGAAAAACAAAAGACGAAGAGAGGGAAAAGCAAGAATTGATCTAAATATAAACCAAAACAATTTCTATTATCTAAATGCTATTATAATATCAATTAATATCTAAATGACAAATTTTAAAATATATGTTTTATAAAATAATTACCTAGTAGATAGTTTATAGTAGGTATAACAACTAATTAGTCAAATTAAAGCCCTCTTCCTCGCTCCTTCCTTGCTGTGCCCGACATTGTTCACAACGATCATGTCTTTGTAAAACCCACTACTTAAGGTTACATAGTGGAATGCAATAAATATGTCGAGTATTGAATATAAATAGGTACCTATAATTTGATATACGATTCTATCATTCTTTCAATGTTCAGAATGATTGATATGTAAAGTAGAGATAGACAATATTTGCGGGTTAAAATCTGTTTCATTACTTTAAATTACAAATCGTCAGTCCACATGCAGTCTGTGTTACCGGACTCCCTTTAAAATCACAGACAGTCGCCATTCCACAGATACAACTCCGAGCGCATTTAATTAACTTTGTTGGACATAGGGACGCTGCACATAATGCACGTACATAATAACTAGAAGAAGAGCTCGTCGCGGAATGACTGATAAACTCTGACAATCTGTTATCATGCTAGTTTCATTTGTTATTTATTACTTTGGTGAAAAGAACTGGAGCTGTCAAAAAGTTAAGAAATTCCAGAATAAGATCGTTTAAAGATGCTCCCTCACCGAGAGCATTCGCTTTTAATGTAACATTTCAGGTTCGATTTTGAGCATTACGTTGTATCAAAATATCACAGACATTGCGCACTGTAATGCTCGGTTCTTCTCCTTCACTGATGTAATGCTCGAATTGTATCATTACAGGTTGCGCACTGTAATGCTCGGTTCGCCTCCCTCACTGATGTTATGCTCGAATTGTATCAACATGCTGCGAACTGTAGTGCTCGGTTTTCCTCCCTCACAGATGTAATGCGCGAATCTGAACAATTACATTACAGGCAAAAGCTCGCGGTGAGGGTGCACCTTAAGAGATTGGCTTAGATGTTCTTAAAACTGTTAATTATAAGTTTAATATTGGACTAGACCAGTCCGGCGCTCTGAACATATGAACTGTGGATTTAAATTTACTCACCTAACAGGTTCTTTTAAATGTTTCGGCATGACGAATGCACGCGAGCCAACGTTACACTAAAGGCGGGCCGCACCGCACTTTTTTGCATGCGATGCGTTGCACTGCAGCCCGTTGCGGCTGTCATGTGCGCTTGACTTTGCTCGCCCCTCACTCTACTTGATAGAGATGAACAAAGTCAAGAATAACGCCGCTACCCATAGTCAGGTCAAGGTCTTGAAGGTACATATATACTGAATGTAAAAGTTAATTAATCTTAGCCCTACGTATAACTGATCGATAACGACGGAAAAATTATACAAACGTTATTGAAAACGTCAAAGTTCTTGAAAATCAACAACGTTTTCAATACTTTTTGGCTAAGCTTTTCAAGAAAATAAATTCACGACTCACGTGTAGGTAAAGTTCATGAATGTGTACGGCTACTACGAGGAAAATTGCTGAAATGTTCAATAATATTTTTTGGGAAGTTTTACTTCTTTCAAATATAATAGAAGTCACGCCGAAGGTCGCACGTGTACAGCCGTAAAAACTTTAGTACCTACGTACAAGAGTGCTCTTGAGGTACCTCTTGAGTAATATGGGGAACTTGTACACCTTTTTGTAATTACAGTACTGCAGTTTGCTTAATCGGTGAAGGCCACTGAACGAGACACATGAAGTATTATTGTTATTACGTCTGGGGGCGTTTAGTGTCCAGCAATGTGTTATAAGCTAATTATGCTATAAACTTAACGCTTAGTGAACATTGCATTGATAGACTTCAGATTTGGAATGAGATACGAGTAGATCTATCCTTTGTTTAGTTCCAAGTAGGTAACACTCACTTGTATATGTTGGGGTCGGCTTCCAGTCTAACCAGATGCAGTTGAATACCAGTATTTTACATGGAGCGACTGCCTATTTGACCTCCACAGCCCAGTAACTAGGTAATACGATACCCCTTGGTAAGACTGGTTCTCAGACTTTCGGGCTTGTGACGACCCGTAACGACTGTCAAAGATCCACGAATGACAGCCAGGACCAACGGCTTAACGTGCTTTCCGAGGCACGGAGGAGTCTCGGTATGTAGAAATGGTCACCCAACCACGAAACAACCCCGGCAAGCGTAGCTTAACCTGATGGATCGACCCGTGCGGCTGTTAGTACTTAGCCACGAGCTCCTCACACTATTGTCAAAATAACAGGAAAATAAAAACGGCTTCGACGTCAAATCTTGTTCTTAGATTACCTTAGTGATGTATTTGTTATGAATCGGAGAGTATAATTTTGTGGGTTGTCTTTTACTGTTGACCTTCAGAAACTTGTGAAGAACACGCTATCGATTGCCCCTACCATGCGCCCTTGGGCTTGGCTTTTATAATATTGTATGTTTCTCTCAGATTGTGTAAGGTCAGGGACAGTCATTCATATTATGGTAAGAATACTGTTATCTCGCCCGAACATTAAAACAGTCAGGAAATTCCCAAACTTCCTAGATAGCCGACCACACCCAGTTTCCCCTTTACCCTGCAACATCGTAGGTACATGGTAACTACACCAGTATGCACTTGTGTGCATCTCTTTGTTGTCCGTGGCACAATCCGCGGGACGCATGCGCAGCGGCCTGATCGGATCGATATCTTAGGTCTCCTGTGTGCCTAGTACATAGGCACGGGCTCTGAGCTCGTATATAAGGACTAAGGGGTAGGAAAAGGGAGAGGGTGACGGAAACGGTAATGCAGCATGCAATGGAATATTCTATCTGGGTGTGGCACTGAATTATTGAAATGATTCGATTCTTTGCTCAGTTTAAATGTACTACTTAGACTTCTCTTAAATCAATGACTGATTTATAAATGCCCATGTATTATCTTAATTGCCTTGCATTACCATATGGTATGTACAAAAACCATGAACAAATAAGGAAAGCTCGCTGAATTATTAAGTGTTCAAATCACACTTTTAGATGCCTATATGTACACAAAAAAAATATTTTAAATCTCCGTGACTGAAATAAGTCTCGAGTCTGGGTATTAATTAGCCCTTTGCCACTGACTTGTACCTTGTATCCTACGTATGGTAAAAATAACATAACATGCATTTGCATGCATTACGCCTGTTTTCCCCGTACATCCACATTTCGCCATGGTGAAAATACTGACATCAGAACAAAAAACAAAACCCAGACGTGTTCTAAACAAAACATTCACTATCTGCTCATAGTCAATATTATTTTATCTTCCCATAGTCAACAGGCTGGCATCTTGCCACTATTTGTTTACGTTACCCTTCGTTACCCTCCGACCACCAAGGACTGTACCCCATAAATGTTACTTACCTACCACAATAAGTAACGTTCCTTGGTTCAACAGGTTTCTTGGCAGCTCCTTTAAATTAGCGGCGATCGTTGGCATAAGATCAGTTTTTATGCGTATTCAAATTAGGCTAGTTTTTTTGGAAATAAGTTTTATTTTATTTGCGCTTGTGGATTATTTACTTAATAAACTTTCGCCATTTTCCTATCGGGGAAGGCAGAAACTACAGAACGTCACCTACAACGATCGTTATTACTACTTCGTTTGCTTCGAAAAAAACTTAATAGAAAAACTTAGCTGAAGTGAGCTGTCATTCCAGCTGATGCTCGGGACCACTGGGATTGACACTTTTGACAGCTTACTTCGTCTAAGTTTTTTACGGTGACATTTTTACATAATACATCGGCTGATAAATAAAATAATACACCTCGTTTTGACCTTTCTGAAGTATACCAATAAGGACCAAACTAACAAATATCCTTTAAATTTCAGAGAACTCGTACTTTTTCTCGTCGAGTCCGTCGTCGGCGACGCTGACGTCACCGGCGCAGGCGCTGCTGCTGCTGCTGCTGCTGTGCGCCGCCATGAGACTGATGCAACTGTAGTGTAATATAGTGTATAGTCCGTTCCAAAAGTATCCCATGAAAGTGTAAACAAACCCTGTTCAGGTTAAATTCTTACGCAATCCTTCACCAAATGGAATTAGTAACACATTTATCTGTATTTAGAAGATTTCAATTTAAATCTCACCGCTTTTTTCTACAATTATTCTTTGAATAGCATTATTAAATTGTAATCGAGAAATCATCGACGAACATTTAGTTATAAAATTAAGCTCAATTGGCGAATGAAAAACATCTTTAAGAACGCGGCGACGCATGAATTGTCCATACAAACTTAAAACCTAATTCATTTGCAATTTGGGCTTATTTCCACCATATTATGTTGTTATTCGGATTAAGACAGGCTCCTACATCTTCTTTTTCCTTAAAACTTTTCTAATAAAATGAAGTTCAAGCGAATTTAATTTCGCACATTTTGACAGCGTAAATGACATGTCTTCATATCATTTTGTCTGTATTATGAACAACAATATTTATAATATTGTTTTTGCACAAGCATAGCTTATATTACCAAGTTACAAATTATCATTTTTTTTTTTTAACATTAAATTTTCATTCATCATTTTTGGTATTACAGAACACATCCAAATTTATCATAAATTGTGTGCTTTGTGTTCCAAATTTATCATAAATTTGGAACACAAAGCGAAAGCTAGTAGTGCTATCCCGTTAAGCAATAATTGTCAATGTGTGCGTGGTAGTATTGCTCACTGTAGGTGTATATCGCTCCAACAGGCACTCACACTAGCGTAACATGCTTGGAATTGAATTTTGCAAACATCTAGATTTGTAGTTGCGAGCCGTGTTCGCAGGCCTCTTAAAGTGATTGAAAATATAATTTCAGGTTTAAGTATTCAAATAATGAAATAAAAGCATTCAATATGTGCGAGGCACTACAAGCTGGCATCTACAGTTATGATTTCTGATCCGTTTGTTTACATTTTCATCAAATACTTTTTGAACAGTCCTTAGTTACTCATACCAAACTGTACATAAGTAAATATATTGAATACATTGCTTGTTACATATGCGGGCTGTTTTATTTTATACTAAACTATTTTACTAGCCATTAATGAAGAGTTGACTCTTCATTAATGGTTTTTGTGGAAGAGCCACCACTTTGCCAATATCTCGTAGGTACTTTGATAGACCATGAAGGCTCTTAAAACAGGCGCGACACGCAAACAAGCCTTGAAACGTTGGAGATTGATCAGTGAATGTTTTTTTGTTGGACGGTGATGAGATAGGTATACGAAGTGCCGGTAAGGTGATATTTAGATCAACATACAACCTGAAACTGATCTGCAAATTGCAAAAAACTAAAGAAAAATTGAATTTAGTGGGCTACCGCATTACAGAATTAAGCGCATCCCCCTTAAATGAAACCACGTATCTTACATGACGTTCTTTAAACATACACGACAAAAAAATATGATTCTAGTCGTGGTACCTACGTTTATGTTTTATATTTAACAATATTATGTGAATGCATAGAGATATCACTTGATGAATACGAACGAACGAATAACTTTAGTATAATAGTTTATTATTTTAGCAGACAACATATCAATGTGATAACCTTATTGCGACTCTGAATACAAAAACTAGGTGCACAGGAATGTCTGTGTGGATATGTTTTTTTTCAAGAAGGAAGAGAGAAAATAAGAAAAAACCATTTAAAGTTGTTCCAATTAATTTCAATGTATTTATATTTTACCCTCTACATGGTACGCTAACTGCTTTTACGGTTATAATATATTTTTTATTAGGGAAAACAAACAATTGTCCAGTACATTTATAACAGTGAAATATTAAAAGAGAATGAAGGATTACTGTACAATTCACAACTTTTCCACGGATAACAAAAATATCATGTCGAAGTTGTTATGAAGTTTCATGTAACCTCTGTATGCTAGCTAATAAAATAACGTTCAAGTTGCATCAGTGCCTGTCGATCGATCGCTTTTATTGCATTATAAATGCACCTGTGGGGAATTCCTAGAAGGCGCTTGTTCATTATTAATTCAGTACCCAATGGCCGATGCTGGCTGGTATCATTAAATGCAATTTGAAACTTTTTTACAGACACGCAAATGCCACATAGACCGCATTAAATATTCATCTTCACCTACGTGGCCTATCGATAGGCTTTTTAAAATTCTTTGTATTTATTTTTACAAAAGAAAAGCTCTTGCGATGACGGATGCTCGGGAGTGTATCGCCACACGTTGAGGCTTTTTTGTCTATAACATTGATCTTATCACAAGTATCTTCTAGTACAAAGAAGGGACAAGCATTGATAACCAACATGCATTTGGGAATTCAGACTTTAAAGTCAGTTTCCATCCTAACTAACATTATAAATGCGAAAATGAGTCACGCTAAAACGGCTGAACGGATTTGGATAAAGTTTGGCACATGAGTAGACCATGAGCTCAAAATTCAAAATATTTTATTTCACATAAACCTACAAGGGCACTTATGAAACATAAACAATTGGTCGCTTGCTGCTGAAGAAGGACATAGGATACCTTTTATCTCGATATTCCCACGGAATCGAGAATTATGCGGGTGCGACCGCGGGGCGCAGCTAGTAAGAATGATTTCTTCACCGAAAGTTAGCGGTGTACAAGTTGATCTACATTACAGATATTGACATTACATTATGACATCATCCGTATTCTATATTATTAATTGTGATTTTTGTTAATGTTTTGGACTATTTTGACATTAAGCTTTTTGACCATTCACATTACGAAATTTTTACTCTTTATTGTATGTTATGCGAGAGATTTATATTTTATAAATTCATTTTGTTAAGACTGATCTATACCTACCTATTAAATTCTGACAAGTGTTAATAATAATTGTAATGGTTGTAATTATATTATTAAATTCAAATGTAATATTTTGCATGCCGTAAGGCAAAATGTATCGGGACAATTTACAAACTATCCAACTCATATGTATACCTACATTATCAGCAAATAAATTATTTCTTTCTTTCTTTCTTTCAAAGTACATTTTGATAATGAATATTACTTGCTAGGTTAAAAATCCGCAAACTCGTTCTTTTGAAGCGCTAATCATACAAGTTGTCGGAATCTATTTGTCGTTAGATTTGTACTTTGTAGTGAAAGGGAAACCTTTGAAAAAATGGCAGGATGACTTGGTGAGGACGCGACGGCGGGAAACACATGGACTAGCAGGCAAGGAACAGGGAGAATTGGAAGGGGTCGGAGGAGGCCTTTGACAAAGGGCACACAGAGTCAGCACTAAGAATAAAACATTTTTGTAACAATTGTAACTCTGAAAAAAGGCTATAAATAAATAAATAGTGAAAGATTACCAAGTTGCTCGGTTTTAATTGCTTGAACTTCTAGTTGCACTGAATCAAAAACTGCAACTTTTAATAATAAGAGTTTCAAAATACTCAAATAAAAAATCTGTCTGCAGCACAAAGTTCATCATAACAACAATTCAATCTCCCCTCGAGGTGCCCTCTCGAAACTTCGATTTACGAATTAATTAGTACATAGTCAGTCTAGACGATTGCAGGAACCCTTAGGTACGGAAGGGGCGGTTACATAAGCGCTATGTGCAGCTTCGGGCGCATGCGCGGCGGCGCGGTCGATAGCAGCCAGGGCCCGGCCGCGGCCCACCGTGCCTCAGACATGGACCGCGCCTAGCCCGAGCAACATGCGGTACGAAGTGCTGCTCCTGCTCTTCCTATATTCAGTTCAGGCCAATCTAGAAGGCCCGTTCCTTTTCTTCGGGCCAAAGTCGCTAGAAAAATACAAAAGACCCGCGTTGAAGTACTTGGATCAAGATGAGCTTATGCGGATATATGGAGAGCAGGCAGCGATCGTGGTGTTCAACAACCAGGACTCCGTGCCGCTGTCCAGCGGCTACTTCCCGCGCCTGAGGAAGATGCTGGAACGTCAGACCACGCTGGTGTTGCCACAAGACTTCCTCGATGTTCACCCTGACTACATCAGCAACGAGACGCAGGTGGGTGCTACTAACCGTTTCTAATACACTTCGGTACACTATTCTCTTAAGCCAAAGTCGAATATCATATGTCTGCCGTGAAGTGACTGGTGAAGCTGAAATTTGCTCGCCACAATACAGGGCGATACTAGGACTCTGGGGTGCCGAATGTTGTTAAGTCTAGTACTGTCCGATGTTTACAGTTGTACATTAATTTTCGAATTAAAATTATGTGTATGGGTAATAACGACGAATGACGTGTCGTCAAACTTGTTGACAAGAAATGTATGCGTTGGACGAGCACAAGGAGTGAGCATGAGTCGTCAGAATCATGGCGTCCAATCTGATAGTTTCAACTTACTGTCTAACCTGGAATATAGTATTAATTTAATATAGTGGTATTAATACATTCATATATTATAATGATATAATACCTATTCATAACATCTATCTTAATATACTTAAGTTAAATTAAGTGAACTTAGTTTTTAATTTAGTCAGTAAGTTATTTTTTATTACCTTTTCAAGATGTAGGGATTCCAATATGTTAGCAAAAATATCATATTGGGGTGTTCAGTAAACCAACGATGACCTTGCCGATTGCTATAGGGCGGACTCATAGTTGAGTGAAATGGCGCGATCTGACCTTTGTAACATGTTGTAGTATTCGGGATATTGAGTCTTATTTTACACTTATTATCGAAAACTATGTCACTTTTAAGGAATTTTCTAATATTATAGGTTGCTTTTAGCATTGGCAAGGTTGTCGTTGGTTTACTGGACACCCCACATGTCACCCCCAGGTTCTGACGCTGCAGGGTCCCTGGTCGGAGAGGGACGCACAGATGACGGAGACCTTCGCGCGTCTGCAGGACATCTACGGAGCAGGCAGGGTGTTGGGCATCTTAGGTACTTTTAAAGAAATTAATTAATATTATTATTTTAACTTGAACTGATTTATCGACATACGTATACAATATAAAACATACGTATTTGTAACATGCACACATAATCAATTTTACTTAGTGTGTAATACATACCTACATGTCACATGCTCATATGCAATATCTTCACACGTACATAAGTACGTGCACAATACATAATGTTACATGTGCACGTGAATTATATATACATACTTAGGTTATACATGTAACATACATACGTTACATGCACACTAGCATTCAAACGTGGATGCACATTATATATTTTACAGACATAGTACAATATATTAATATTTATTTTATATACGTAGGTAACTCCGTATCGCAGAGCCCGTCAGCTGATTACATCGATGGAGAGCCATGGTCTCGGGTTCGACGGCAAGTAATGAATGAGACGTCGTCATCAACCAGCCCTCCTGAGGAGGAGAGGCCTACGAAGGTCATGCAGAAGTTTGCACTCTATAATGCCACTGGTAAGGTTCAAACGTCCTAGGTCTACGAAAAAGACAATTTATATCCAACGGTCATGATTGCCGTTCTGATTCTATACTATTCTTCGCAGGTTTCCCAGGTAAAGGAGCTCTGCTATTCTCCTCAGGCTGGCCAGAGCTTCGTCGCACTAACGGCACTACTATCAGACTTAGCACGCCTGTCGGTGAACCCACCATCAAACCTACCAGGCTATACACCATCATGGTGGTACGTTTCGTGGATGGGGACAGCAAAGATAAGGTGAGTTAGCGGGTCGGTGATTGTAAAATAAAGTCTTCTTGGATCTTCTACCATTTTCTCTATCACCTAATTTACTTTTCCAGATAACACTTGAGTTCAGCTTCAAGCAGTCAGCAGGCTGGTGGACGGCAGTGGGTGTTGAGGTGAAGTTTGGTCTAGAAGTTACGGGCATTAGCTTGAAGGCGCCCAGCCCGCCCGATGCCCCATCCGCTGTGCTCGGCAAGTCTTATCACTGCTCACTGCCCCTGGTCTACTCCTCGGAAGATGCTACACTAACGTTGCCAGACATACAGGTTGGTAACAAAGCAGTGAATGATGTCGAAACTTCTTTTGAAATTAGTGAAATTATGACACATGTTTGTTTTGTGTTAACAGATGCAAATGTTCATGGACAGCACGGAGAGGTTCGCTGATGCTTTCGACTGCATTGGCTTCACTACTGTACCAATCTGGTAAGTTTTGACCGATTCGCAAGCAATTTATACTGGTGACCTGATCAAAATCGCTAGATTAATAATCAAAGTATTTTTCCTGAAAATGTCGACTAATGAGTATATTGTTTATCTTGTCCGCAGGTCAGGCATAATGGTCTCGTGCATCATGCTGGTTGCTTTAGGCATCTCCATAACAATGATCTTGGACATCAAGACGATGGATCGCTTTGAGAACAACAGAAGCAAGCAACTGACCATCACAGTTACCGAATAATTTGTATTTAAGGACAAACCCTTGTGTAAAATCTAAGCCTACTTATATAGTTCTCTAGCTAGATGTTTAAGTGCTATTCTTCTACGCACAAAATGTTTTTCTAGTTATGTTCCAAAATAGGCACGTAGGGTAATCCGTAAATAAATAATATCGCGTTTCAAAGGCTTTATCATAAGATGGATATGATAATGTCTTCTCCTTCAATAAAAAAACAACATAATCACTCTTTGAGAGCTTCCTTTTAGGGGTGACATAGTCCATCGCGAATGCCACCCCACCCAAATTCGTCACGTTCATTAAGATAATACTTACTTTATAATTTCCGTGATTTTGCTTTGTGTGTTCATCTTACTGAACGTGATAACCGTATCTTTCCATGCTGGTCTGGGAAAGAAAGAAAAACATAGAAGGGCCAGCTGCTTATCATCCCGCGCAAGTCGTAGGAGGCGACTGAGGGAGCCGGGTTCAGGCGGCGCACGGGGCGGCGGACTAGCAATCCGCCACCTCACAGGGTGCCGCTCACATCCCAACCCCTATTGCTAGCAACGCTTGAGGAGGTGCTTCTCTTGAAGCGTTGCTTATAGAGTATTTTTATACCTAAATTTTAATCGCAGCATGTAAAGCCGGGAAAACGCTTAGCAAAAGATATAATATATGTAAAGTAGCATAATAATCTGTCGTCTCTGTTCCTGTCCTCTTGTCTTTCCTTAGGTTAAGGTTAAGTTAGATGTAAGTTGTACATAAGTAGGGTAGACAATGTCTCGTACACTGCGTATTTAAGGATGTTGTTTAGTTTATGCCAACGATACAAACGATTGTAAATGTGTATTATAATTAAATATCATATCAATGTTATTTTTGAGTGTTTCATTTACTTTATCGTAATAAAATTATCTACCATAGTCAAAAAAAAAAACTCCAAGTTATAGATCATTTATTGGTTCATAACACGCGTCCACATACAAATAAAGAATAGAATATAATAGTTCTTTATTTGCACAGAAAGTAGGTACAAGTTACAGATGTTAAGTTTAAAATTATCCTTATACTAACTACCTTAACTAAGACATGCAAACAGTTTAAGCTATAATAAGACTCACTCAAAGCATGCAGGATGTTAAAAAAACCTCACTAGTTTAGTGAGGTGTACGAATGTATACATTTTACAAGATAAAATGTAATTGTTTCGCTCTAAGTACTACCTAATTATTATATCAATTAGGTATTATATAATACCTAATTGATTAGTCAGTCAAAAGAAAAATTATGACAACAATTATTTAAACCACATTATACAGGGTGTTTGGTGCATCGTGTGCCAAATTGAAATGGTCAACTGACACATCTAAATAAAATTCAAATTCAGAGTCCACGACTTACACTTTTTTTTTATTTGTACTTGAATGTAAAATTTGGGTATTTTTTTTTATAAAACAATAAAAAGTCGATGAAAAAAAATCCACAGGGCATGAGAAGTGTTTAAGGGTCTGAAAGGATAGCAGGTGACCCCCCCAGTCGACCATTTCAATTTGGCACACGATGCACCAAACACCCAGTATAATGAGAATAGTAATTAATAAATGCAACAATAACAAATGGTATCATTCAAGAACTCAGTTTTATGATATTTATTTATTTATTATTAGCCTCTTCAACAATGAGTACACTATTACTTTATAATTAGTACATTGCAAACTTAAGTCTAAGTGCCTCATTACTTATAGAAAAGCACAATATGCACTACATTTTGCGCAGATATAAACATAATTAATTAATTAAAACAAGTAATACCTATTTAGATGAAAATTATTTTTTAAAAGCTAAATTGATTACAATAGATAAATTAAATTACATTGAGTAAATTGGATTAGATTATATTTTATGTCTGATAATTTTTATATGAGATTAGGTTAATATTTGAATTTATACTACATAGAGATACCCATTAAATGGCGTGAGGCTTTTTTAGAACAGGTACTGATGAATGAAAGAGGTTAATGTCGTGCTCTTTGTATGCAGCATACATTCTAGACAGTGGACAGTATTGCCTAAGTTAGTATGACATCTTGGCATGCAGAATAGCCTCCTATTAGAACTTCTTGGCAGATTACGTGGCACATGGAATAACACCCTACTGAGCAAATCGCGACAGTTGAGAGAGCCTGTAACCAGCATCTTATGGAAAACCAAATCTAGCATATTCCTGCGTTTCTCCAGCGACACCATCTTAAAATACTTCAGTCTTTCTTGGTTCGAGTTGAGTTTTTTTCCCATATTGCTTTTGTAAGTGAGATGTCATAAGAACCGTTTTTGCAGCCGTTCGATGCGCTTGATGTGGATCTTATACTCAGGTGACCAGACCACACTGCAATACTCGAGATGGCTTCTAACTAGCGAGTTGTATATCATTTTTTTAATGCTAGGTTTTTTGGTGTTATCTAATAATAACACTTGTCTTGTTAATAGATATAAACGTTGTTTAAAGTTAAGAGACATTTAAACCTCAAAAAACTTAAGTATGGCTAAATAGTCGCTAAACCTTACTTAACTTTAAGCAATGTTTATAAATAAATCCCAATATCTTTAAAACACGATCCTCAGTATATGTTTTGAACTGAACAAATATACGAGTGCTCCAATACAAGTCCTGTTGACCATCCTTCCATAAAGTACACGTTTGCACATGTGCATGTTTCAATACACACGTGTGTGCACAAGTTTGCCACTTTAAGACACACTGTTGTACGTCAATACATGCATGCATTATCATGTGTATATGTAAATACTTGCATGTGCCGTAACATAAATAATACAAACGTGCAATATGCACGCGTTACTCGCCAAATTAAAAAAAAAAATTCAAAATTCAAAAGTCATTTATTCAAACTAGGCTGAGAATCAGCACTTTTTGAACGTCAAAATTACATAAGACAGTCCCCCAAAAACGCCCACCCTTCACCACTTCCTAGTGCCTTTAGCTGGGAAGAAGAAGTGGCGCAACAAACTCCCCAGCAGCACAGCTGTCTGTTCAAGTTAGAGAATGATTCTATACAATAGTATACAAAATAATTAATGGTTAAACGAACTTACCTTAAGTGATGTTCGACCATAATTATACGAGACGTTACATCCGAAGAGATTTAATTATTACTATGTAGTTTCACTTCTCAATGTACTAGGCGTCGCACATAATTTTTAGAGCTATGGAAATAAAAATCAAATTATGAAATTCAAATTGGTTCCACTACATCCGTCGACCGCAGCGCCATCTCGACGTAACTCCATTCAATTTTAGAGACGCTACTCTCGTTTGATGAATTGTTTGATGGGCTTTAGTTTATGGGTTCGGGAGGGACTTTAAATCTCTTCGGATGTAACGTCTCGTATAATTATGGTCGAACATCACTTAAGGTAAGTTCGTTTAACCATTAATTATACTTACGACGTTACATCCTCAAGATTTAATTATTACTATGTAGATGTTTAGCGCTTTAATTCAAACGAGATTGGTAAGGGTTTTTTCCAAGAATGAACACGAAAATATGAAATCATTAAATATAAATAACATTTATTGAGTACATACTTAAACCGTAAGTAGGTATATATAAAAATACATTAATCATAATAAACAAAAATTGCATCCTCTGCTTAATGTAACCTAGGATATAATATTAATACCCCTAATGTTAGGTAGGTATTAATATTGAACAATCATTGTTGTTACCATAAATTAGCAATTATAAATTGCCTCCGCAAATGCGTTGTCCTCGTCCACTGTTATCGGACGATTATAGAATTTAGCGAAGGTTAAAGAGTTCCCTGACCAACCTGCAGTTCTTTTAATTATGTCTACAGAAACCCCCTTGCGACTAGCCGCCGAGGTTGAAGCGTGGCGGGTGCTATGAGCCGTAAACACCCCTGTATCAATACCACTTTCAGTTAACACGTTTCTAATCCATCTACTTATAGTTGCGGCACTAGCGTTATGGATTGGTTTTTTGGTAGTAAGAATAAGTCTATCGGTTAGTGGTAAGCTCCTATAATTCTTGGTGGCTTCAATATACGCGGACAATGTTTTTGCCGGACAGATTTGTTCTCTATTACAGAAAAAGGGTATAGTTAAATGAGGCGCGGATCTGTTAGGAGCCGAAGTTTTGATCAGATCATTTATATCCATAACTATCCTCGCGCTACTTACTTCAACACTAGACAAACGTATAAGCGATAGCGTCTGCACACGTTGTGCAGTTGACAATGCGAGCAGAGCTACTAATTTTTTGGATAAAGAGGCCAAGGTTTGGTTCTCATTTGTATAATAATTTGAAAGGTGATCTAATACAAGATTAGGATCCCATGTAGATTTATATCTAGGGAAGGAAGGTTTGGTCCTATAGACTCCTTTCATAAACCTTATAATTCGATCGTCTTGACTTATACATTTACCCAGTATTAATGCAAGTGCGGAACGACACGTGTTGAGGGTTGAATAATTTGCGCCTAAATGATATTCATTAACCAAAAATTCAAGAATATTAGGAATATTGTTATCAAAAATACTTATCAACTTTGTATTACAAAAATCCCACAATTTCTTTAAAACTACATTATATTGTTTAAGTGTGCTGTCAGCTAACGATGATATTATTATTTTAATAGCATTATCTGGTAACGATTGTTTTACGTACGATTGCTTGATAATACTGACGACACCAAGGTAAGTCCTTTCCAAAGAGGGTGTGGGGTTCTGAAAGGTGATAATAGCAATGAGGGACTCGGTTCCAAATAAATAACCTGGTTTTGAGAAAGAGATAAAAACAGTGGGTACCATGGCTGGCTAGGCCAATAAGGTACAACTACAATCCCAGTGGCTTTATCTGTAATTATTTTTCTTAAGCATTTTAGAATCAGTGAGAACGGGGGAAACGCGTAGAAAAAATAAGGCGACCAGTCTATTGTAAACGCATCTATGTTATACGCTGAAGGATCTCGTTTCCACGATATGTATTTTTTACATTTTGCGTTCAATCGTGTGGCAAATAGATCTATTTGAGGGTTTCCAAAAGTATTTGTGATTTTATCAAAAGCAGAAAATGCTAAGTCCCATTCAATGTCGATATTTAATCGTCTAGATTCGTGATCTGCTTCTGTATTCTCTTTAGACTTGATATAAGACGCAAAGACAAAGAGTTTCCTTTGCTCACACCATTGCCAGATTTCTCTAGCTATATTATTAAGGTGTGTATATTGAATTCCCCCGTACTTATTTACATAAGCTATAGCTGTAGTATTATCGATCTTAAGTAAAATCTCTTTATTATATAGATCTTTAGTGAAGCACTGTAAGCCAATAAGAGCTGCCTTCAATTCTAAAAGATTTATTTGCTCTTTAGATTCTGTGTCACTCCAAAAACCATGAGCACGTACTCCGTTACAATATATACCCCAACCTGTAAGGGATGAATCTGAGAAGATTTCCAGATCATACCTACCACTACGTATTGGATTTTTTAAAGTTAAAATATTATTTTGCCACCAGGAAAACTCTGAGTTAAGATTGGGCGAAAGGTTCATGACACAATCATAATTGTCTTTAGAATTACTCAAAGCTAGAAATTTTTCGCGTTCGAAACATTTCGTATACAACCAACCGTAAGAAATTGCTGGGCAAACCGAGCAGAGTAAACCTAGGTACTTTGCAAAATCCCTAATTGTTAAAGACCTGTTTTTAGCAATTCGTTTTGTTTGGTCAAGTATTTTTTGACGTTTCATATCTGGCAGCATTAGACACATATCTTGTGAATTTATTTCGATACCTAGAAACTTTTGAATTTGTTTTGGTATCAAGCTACTTTATTAATGATAAAACCTAATCTCTCAAGAACTTGTACTGCTACTGCTGTACTTTCTAGGCAACTATTAAAAGAGTTATTTATAAATAACAAATCATCTAAGTAAACAACTAGGAGTAACCCTTGGTTTCTAAGATGAGCTACCACTGGCTTCATTAATTTCGTAAAAACGAAAGGTGCTATAGACAAGCCAAAAGGGAGACACTGAAATTCAAAAGTAGAACCTTGAAATCTAAATCGTAGATATTTTTTACTACAGTTGTGAATGGGCACTAAAAAATATGCTTCCTGTAGATCCATAGTTGTCATGAAACAATCTTTACTGATTAATTTAGTAGCAGTACGAATGTCTTCCATTTTAAAGTGCTCCGGGCTGATAAATTTATTTAGACATTTTAAATTTAAAATGAACCTAAATGACCCATCGCTTTTAGGAATCAAAAAGATATTAGAAATAAACTGGCCAGGCACATCACGGCATTTTTTAATAGCCCCTGAAGACAATAATTTTGAAATAGACATCTTTAAATGCTCAAGCTCTATTTTACTAAACCTTGGGTTAGATGGCTCAAATTTTTGAACAGGAAGCTCATCAAAAGTAATTTTTAACCCCTTGACATAGTTTAAGACTATTGGATCTTTGGTTATTGCTTGCCAGTTGCTAACATAGTGGCGCAATCTACCCGCATGAACTATTACCTCTACTGGTTCCTGCGAGTTCTGTAGTCCATCTTCCGGGCAGGAGGGGCTCGATTCGCAGCTGGCTGCCTTCGACCTTGCTGTGTCGAGTGTCCTTGATTGGATGTGTATTTCGGCTTCTGCCCACCCGGTTTGGTACCCCTGTTTGATTGAAACCTGGGTGGGCCTCTCCAGTTTCCCTGTTGTCTGGATGTGGAAGGAACGCTAGCATTGCTGCGCTTTATTTGAAGACCTGATTTTTCTGCTGTTTTTGTGGCCTTAATCTTTTCTCCAAGGTCAGCTCCGAATAGAAATGAATCTCTTTTTATATCAGTTATTGTAGTGGTAAATTTTTTATCGAGTGAAGAAGTTATCAACTTTCTTCTGTGTTGTGAGTTCTCGTAGTGTAAATCTAGAAATATCTTACTGACTTCTGATAGTTTTTTTAAGATTTCCACCTTTGGGTGGTCTTCTTTAATTAGAGACGAAGCCATATTGCTAAGACCAGCAATGCCCAACCCAAGTTGGTTCTGAGCTCTTTCGAGGAGTTTATCCCGATGCTTGATGTTGTCACTTATGATGGCAGAAATTTCTAAATTAAGCTTTGGCGCTTTCGATAAAGTGAAGTTTTCGGGCGTTAAAGTGTTCTTTAAAGTAGCTTCCTTCACGTCTTTAGTCAACCCTTCTACAAGGATCCTACCCCAACGTTTAGAAATCTCCTCATTTATAGTCGGGCCTAAGACCTCTTCTTTGCCCGTTGAATCTCCTAGCGCCTCTAATATTTCAGGCGGTAAAACCTCGGAATCAGCTATTGGGACCTCATTTGAGCTAGGACCAGGGTCCTGAAGGAGCAAATTAGATGCATCTGCATTATCTGTAGCATCGCCGGTACGCGGTGGACTAGCGGGGACTACAACGCCAGATCTGATTGGAATATTATCTTCTAATTCATCTGAATACAAAGACAACCGTAGTGAGTCTGGGGTTGGCGACCTTGAGTGATAACGGTCATATTCTGTAAGTTAAAAGAAAAAGAACAACTGTTGTAGTTGACAGTGTTGTCTTTTAGTCTTTGTACGTACTCACGTTACGCCATTCGACTGTTTATTTAACTAGCTGCTGTATGCAGTCTGTATACATTTTAAAGTCATTGTACGTATTCCCGATACGCCACTAGACTAATTTGTTATCAGCCGTGCTCACGTCACGGAGTATAACTTAATGTAGATGCAAGAACTCAAGGAATTTACGATCGTAGTTAGGACCTATAATTATACTTACAAGTCGAAAATAACAAAACGCAACGCCAAACATACGAACCTAATCCTTATTATGAACGTGATAAGCAACAAAGTACAATTTTCAACAAAATTAAAAAATTACCTTAAATGAAGGTAGACAGTAAAAACTATCGCAAAACGACAAAACGAATAAAAAGTATATTTAGACAAATTTGTGCATAGTTATAATGATTCATAAAGACACACCAATTATTTGGCTACGATATTCAAATTAGGAACAACATAAAGATGTGTACATGTAGGTACTAACCTTCCTCGTCCTTACTTGTTGACTATGAAACACGTAGTTTTCGCTCCAAACGCTTTATCTTTCGTCGAATTTTCGAATGACTACGTTCCCTTTTTCGTTTTCCCATAATAACACGTTTTTTCCACAAAATACACACTATATTTTAACTAAATCAAAATTTTTGAAAAGACGCGATGTTACGACGCCCGCACATAAAAAAGGAATGGAGTTACGTCGAGATGGCGCTGCGGTCGACGGATGTAGTGGAACCAATTTGAATTTCATAATTTGATTTTTATTTCCATAGCTCTAAAAATTATGTGCGACGCCTAGTACATTGAGAAGTGAAACTACATAGTAATAATTAAATCTTGAGGATGTAACGTCGTAAGTATAACTTACATTATGCAACACAAAACATAATTCAAATGATAAGTTATAGGCCATATGTCAGCTAGCACACGCCAATATACCAACCAAAAACATCGAGAACTATACTCAAGCATTATTTAAAAAATAAAATAAAACTAAACGTAAACAGAACTAAATATCTTAATAAAAGCCTCCAGTCATAAAGGGCGTGCCCGGCTTACATAAAGCTGTAATTGGCAGTTATAAATGATAAACTAGGACCATCGAGATAAAATAAATGAACAGTTAATTACTAGTAACAATAACAAAACCATGATCAGCAAGACGACCAGTCACCACAAGCAGCACCCGTTCACGAGCATAACGCAAAGATCAGCCATTACCCCCCTCGCCATATTTGAGGGAAGGAGGCAAAACGACCCCCGACGCTACCGCAAGCAGTGACATCTAAGGGAGCATGACGAACTTGCTGCCGGTTGCTCAGGCAAAAAATAATATGATCAATTGTCGAGGTCGCTAGCTAACCACAAATTGCAATACAACTCATAACAAAAACATTGTAATGAGTAGATTATGTCAACAATAAAATAAAATAAAAATAAATTGACTCGTAAAAAATAAATAAAAAATTGAATCATAAATTCAAATAAAATAAACAATTATATAAACTCATATAAACTGTCAGTAGGTAAGCTAATTCTGGAAAAAGAACATAAACATGGTCTTGAGTTAATCACAGCGACCAACTATTCTTATCTTTTAAGTAGTCATTGATACAATAGTATGCCTTTGAACAAAGGTTGGATTTCACTTTAGTTTTAAACGCATTAAAAGGCAAATCTACCAAAGAAGAGGGTAGCTTGTTATAAAAGGTTATACCAAGCCCAACAAATGAGTTATGAACCTTATGAAGTCGGTGAAAGGGAGCTCGTAGTTTGTCTTTATTTCGAGTGTTAACATTGTGAATATCACTGTTTTTAATGTATAAGTGTGTATTTTGCCTAATATATAAGATGTTGGCGAAAATGAATTGTGATGCCACCGTGAGAATACCAACATCTTTAAAAAAATCTCTAAGAGAAACTCTGGCACCTAGCTGGTAAATTGCCCGAACTGCTCGTTTTTGAAGAACCAATATATTTTGAATGTCAGCGGCTTTACCCCACAGCAGAATACCATAGGACATAACGCTATGAAAATAACTAAAATAGACTAACCGAGCTGTATCAACGTCAGTGTATTGTCTGACAGTATGTATGACACAATAAATATTGTAGCATTAGGTTATTATTTATTTCCCTGGCATCGGATAAGTAATACATCTTATTTAATTTCACACAAGTCTGTGACATTTCCCTACATTTGTTTATTCGTACATACATAGTGCAAAAACTATTTAAAAACAATTTTTAGAGTTCCGTACGTCCGTCACAATAAAAAAACGGAACCCTGTTCGGAAGTCTGTCCGTCTGTCACAGCTAATTTGTTTCGAATGTACTGGACCGATTAAGTTGAAATTTGGTACACTTTATGAATTTCTCTAATTCAAACACGGACGTGTAACATTTAATAACAAAAAAGAAAAAAAATGTTTTGCACACTGTACCGCGTGATATATGAAATGAAACATTATATTATATGATGACAGTTTTTTGTGAGGATCTCAAATAAATGTTTTTATAACTTTAAAATAAATAATTTTAAAGTTATTAAGAAAATAGATGAAAATTTACCTGTACCCTAATTGCGTAATACAACACAATCACAATTTGTTTCGATTTGAAACAGATTGCTAATCCATTGCTTCATGTGTTGGAAAACCAAATCTGCCCAACAACGTAAATAACGCAGTGAATGTTGTTGAACTGTCAAAATGAAACGAATTTGGCAGAATTGTTTACGAAAATAAGTTACGCAATTAGGGTACAGTCCCTTATTTCCGAAACTACTGAGCCCAATTTTTTTTTGTTTTTTTTTTTGTAATTCATAAAACAAAAGTAGTTTACATGATTACAATTTAAACATACCACACGAACCATCGCAGGTTTAGCAGTGGGTTTAAAATAATTCTTTACTTATTATATATTACAGGGAAACCTTTAAAAGTCCATGGTCTTAAAATAACATGGTAAATCTCTCAATATTGTGCTTACGTTTGCAGTTGGAATGTATGATTTCACATGTTATTCAACTGAAATTTATAGGCTTTATAACTTGAATAAAGCCGCAGGTAGCCGGGCAGAACTTTGAGACGGAACCCTCAGGTTGCGAGCCCTACTCGCACTTGTTCGGTTGTTCTTTACTACTTATCTCCGTTTCGATTCAAGGATACGTATTTTATCCTCTCATCCCCTACCAGGGAGCTTACTATTAGTATTCCAGAAGTCACTATCCTCCTTTTACTATCAACGTTGACAATCAGCGCCGATTCTCCGACTCGTTGTATGTATAATTACAAAAGTGTGTGACAAGCGACCTCCGGCTCTGCTGACCCAGTCCGCGTGATGTAAGACACTGATAATATTCATATTTGCCGGAACAGCTGCATATCTGAGATGAGCAGTGACATGTTCTTTATCAGGGAGACTTACCGTTGTGAGATCAGGCTGGTGATTTGAAGTTAATAACGAATAATAATAAGCAGTTTCTTTATAGCTACTATTTTTGAAAGACAGAACAAATGCAAATTGGACTCGCACACGAAGGGTTTCGTACCATCGTATAAATACTACCTACATAAAATATATTTTATAAATACTTCAGTAAAAAAAACACGTTCCTTGTATAGGTACCTACTGCACGTTCCTTTTTTTTATTCTATTTTTATTATTTATTGATAAAGTGGCAATAGAGATACACAATCTGAGAAAATTGCAACTATTACGGTTCATGAGATACAGCCCGCTGACAGAGACGGACAGCGGAGGCTTAGTAATAGGGTTCCGTTTGGCACTCTTCGGGTACGGAACCCTAAAAAACTTACGAGTAGACTGGTCTATATCAATATTTCATCTGACTGCGCAAGGCACTTTTAACACAGCACGGTGGGCATTTTCGATTCCTCGACACAAGTAATGAACCACCGGATATCTACCAGTACCTACCCAGTCCTGGTCTACGTACGCCATTGGAAAATTCAGGGAAAACAAGTCTGATACTGAAATTTTCTCATAGATATAAATAACCTCAAAAACGCATTTCTCCACTCGGGAATCCACGATCCCTTTCGACACCTGTCTTGTAAATACTAAAGCAATAATTGAATTACAAGTTTGATCATTCATTTCTACATTAACATAATGAGTAACTATTATAAATGAATGAATTCGCCTAACAAGTCGTTTGGCCATTGATCCACATTCTCGCATATTCTCGCACTGGCTCACCTCAACACATAAAATATTAAACGAACATATTTCTCCACATTTTGGCGCCAGTTAATGTAAAACATTTACGTTCTATCCTTTTAGGGGTAAGTAGAACGGTAAGTGACATTGACACTGATGATTTTATGATGTTATGAAAGAAAGAAAGAAAATTACGTTTATTGGCATTAAGACATGGCAAAATACACCTTAAAACTATAAGAACAGAAAACAATGATTATAATACCAAAAGGGCCTCAGCTCAGCATAATGTCAGATGGCAGCACAAAGTGTACCACTTGACGCTGATTTTCAGCTGCAACCCACATGGTCATAATATTGCCAAAAATGAGAACACAATAACATGGAATACTCATTAAAGAGTCAGGTTTATGCTGAAATTGTATTATGAACTTCAAACAAGATTTCTCTCGAAGCATTTTCCATACAATGTTTACCACCTGCCAGTCTAACCGGATACAGCTGAATACCAGTAATGTACAATACTGCGGATGGTAATGGAGCGACTGCCTATCTGACCTCCACAACCCAGTTGCTGGCCAACCGTAACACAGTAGTAGTAGTACCCCTTGGTAAGACTGGTTGTCAGACTTTCGGGCTTCTGACTACCCGTAACGACTGTCGAAGATATACGTATGACAGCCGGGACCAACGGCATGGAGGGTCTCGTAGGTCTCGCGGCAGACGTAGATTAACCTTTTGATTAACGTGTAAAAGTGTGCGTACATGCATACTTATTTACAGAAAATAAAATTACTTCATCATTTCATTTCATTTCATCATTAGATCGACTCGTACGGCTGTTATCATTTAGCCATGAGCCTCTCAAACAATGTTGTGGTCTATTAATGTAGGCTAACGAGACGTGGGCACCGAAAACAGATGCAGATGTGATGCTTGTGTGTGTGTCTGTGTTCATACACTATTTTCCTATATCTTAGGATCACGACCCCGCTCTGTGACTACTGTGACTAGGTACTTACTTCTGGTCTAATTCTGAGATTATATGGGTAATCTAAATATGTAAAAAGATGTAAAGAAAGTACTTGGGACTTGTAAAGTGTGAACTCTATACAAAACCAATGCAAATCGTGATTATGAATCATTCTATTGCTGACTTAACGTTTCCTAAATCATGTGACATTTAGTTGTCTCATCAAGTTATCAATATAAGTAAGACGCTTTCTACCGCGAGCTCAATAATCCTTGGCAGACAGGTCTTAAGTGTGTTACCAATAAAAATAGCATCGCATTTGTTGTGCACATTCCTAGATGTAGGAAACTTGTTACATGTCTGTTTGTGAGATCTCTCCGTTTAAGGTTTAAATGGAGAGGGTGTGTCTGTATGTAATAAAAACGTCGTCCGTGGAAATTAAGGACACTATGAGGTTAATTTAAACGTTGCGATGGAAGAGACGTTTTAACGTAAAAAATAATTTGGCTGTATTCATTAACTATATATTAGCAAATCAAGCCTATACCACACGACCACATCTATAAACCAATAGTTTCATCTCCACGGCAATAAAAAGCCAGACTATAGAAGCCATCACGCGAGACAAAAGCGAAAGTTGTTCCAATGTATGATGCATGGCCCACGATGGTGAACCACGAACCATGGTGCTCCATCGCGTGGTGGCCGTGGCTTTCCCTCGCAATAGACGCAACAAGGGCAAATGTTAACGTTTATTGGAAAACATAAAATGTTGATAGATGGAAAACGTATTGTTCTAAGGATAGTCGATATGGCATTTCGTGGTGGTCTGGGACTTTTATGATCACGTCTCTTAAGTTATGATCTATAAACGCTTCTTAGCCCGTGCTTTGGCTTACACATGTTCCTGTCTCTATCTTCCATTAAAATAGTAGTTTGACAGTTGTGCGAAAGTGACAAGAATAAGGATTACCTACATGTTAGGTAACATTTGTAGATCTCGGCCTTACAGATTGTGTGTTTATTACCTGGCAGGTGCAGCTGACATTTTTACATATGATAAAACGTAACATATCCGATTTACGTGTTTTTTTTCTTTTAATTCATAAAACTTATTTGGCTTGGCTTGTAGGTAAGTGTCCACGCGAGCGGAGTCTTGGTCGAGCCTAAATTATCAGCCACGGCCTCCATAAGGTCCTCTTTTTACCCGACTACCCCAGAAGGAGGGTAATGTTTTTGAGAGTATGTATGTATGTATATTTGTTGTGTGTTTTTGTAGTCGGGTTTTTTCACAGTAATATACAAATACACTGTCTTAGGTCTAAGATTGCACTGATTATAATTCATCACAGCCGGAACACACTTTCAGACAAAGAACTACTCCGAGGTTTTCCACAAGGATCTATTCTGGGCCCTTTGGAGCTAGTACTCACTCAGGTCATCGGTTCAGCTGGTATTCAGTTTAAAAAAATAAGAAGTATCCTGCGGGGTAATTGTGTAACACACTTACAATGTCAGTGCCATGTTATTTACGTTAACAAGCATACGAATTTTTCAAACTAAAACATTTTTTGTTTGATCCAGCAATAGATTAGGAATGTCTTCAAAATCTTTCGGATTGTGATTGCAAGTGTGTAACGCAATTGGGACGCTGGATATAATCCTGAAATCCGGAAAGGAATTTTCGGCCATTTATTATTTAGACTAAAATTGGCAACAAACTAAAATTGACAGCAAGCGTAGTCAGTACTCGTTCGATCTCTCTTTTAGCTCGCTACTAACTAATAACAAAATTATTAGCAGGTTATGTCTTAACATAACCTGCTAATAATTATGTTATTAGTACAAATGTATGTAATTCTATTTGCAATAATATGGTCTATGGTAATTTAGCTTTTGGACATAGAGAGGTTGATATTCCGTATAATGGGTTAATGTATTTGATTGGATTGGCCAAGTTATAAGCTGTAGCGGGTAAGAAGGAGATAATAAAAGCTATGTTAACAATAAATGTTTACTTTGAAGATAATGGGCAGACAGACAATAAATTCGTCATAATTGATTATGACGATATGAGTAGAATTGATTTTGCAAAAAGGTATTATTTGGTTTGGTCCAATCTGTGTCAGGACGAGTGTTTTGATCTTTGTATGAGAAAATGTGTGAAAGTCGACGAGTTTTTAAGTCACGCTTAAAATACTGTCAGAACAACCAGGACCAGATAAAAATGGATATACTTGCCTCACAATGTTCAGCTAAGAAGTTTAATAAATTCTGGAAGGGCACTAAGCGTTTAAATGGTAAGACTAGTCTGCCCGTGTGCGCTGATGGCATCAGTGATGTTAGAATGATTGCAAATTCATTTAAAGATCATTTTCAGGTGAAATCTACCTTGCTGTCAGTGTCTGATACTGAACGTTGCCCAGTAGAAAAGCCTATTGGATTTTTAAGTAAGGATGTGGCTGACATTATTAAAAATATGAAAAGAGGGAAGTCACCAGGTCATGAGCACTTGCAGCATGGGGGAGTGCACCTGTATAGGGTGCCATGTTTTACACTTTTTGTATACACCACTCATATTTACCATCTAATCTTATGAGAACAGTGGTTGTGCCAATAGTAAAAAATGTTACTGCTGATATCTCTGATAGAAGTAACTATAGGCCGATTTATTTAGCTACTATAATTGCAAAAGTGTTTGATGGGTTATTGAATAGAAAACTTGATCGTTTTGTAACATTACAGGATACACAGTTCGGTTTCGGGATTGTCAACTGAAAGTGCAATACTGTCTCTGAAACACACTGTTGATTATTAAGTAAAAAGGCAAACTCCAGTATATGCGTGCTTCTTGGATTAGTCCAAAGCTTTTGATCTGGTGTCATATAATAAGCTTTGGACAAAATTAAGAAGTGCAGGTGTCCCAGCCGATCTTGTGAATATCCTCGCCTACTGGTACAGTGAGCAGCTTAATATAGTAAGATGGGGAAATGTATACTCAGATGAATGTTCTTTAGAGTGTGGCGTCAGGCAGGGCGGGCTGACTTCGTCACGGCTCTTTAATATGTACGTTAACCATCTGATTGAGGAGCTCAGCAGCATGCATGTTGGATGCCATATTGATGACATATGTGTCAATAATTTGAGTTATGCCGATGATATGGTGCTGCTGAGCCCCTCAATTGGGGGTCTCAGACAGCTGTTAAAGGTATGTGAGGTTTATGCTGTGGAGCATGGCCTGAGGTACAACGAAAGTAAAAGTGAGTTCATGTTATTTAAATGTAAAAATAAAAACAATATCTTTATACCACCTATATTACTTAATGGTGTACCTCTGAGTCGTGTTGCACAGTTTAAATATCTGGGACACATTGTGACTGAGAATTTGAGTGACGAATTAGACATTGAGAGGGAGCGCAGGGCGTTGTCGGTGCGCGGTAATATGTTGGCACACAGGTTCGCTCGGTGTACTGCTCCTGTTAAGATAACAATGTTCAAGGCATTCTGCCAGACGGTCTACACGAGCGGCCTGTGGGCAAACTTTACACAAAAAGCCTACAATTCCTTGCGCGTTCAGTATAATAATGTGTTCAGGGCGCTGTTTCGGCTCCCTCGATGCTGCAGTGCATGTTTGCTGACGCCAGCGTAAATGATTTCTATGCAATAATGCGTAAAAAAGTTGCGTCGGTGGTGCGACGAGTACGGGGGAGCCCGAATAGCGTCCTGAGGATGATTGGCGAGAGAACCGATACTGTTCTGCTCAGTAGGTTCACTGAACTCCATGTTTTGCGAGACCGATGAGCCTACTGTGCAGGGGTAGACCGTGTGTCTGGTTTCTTCTTTTTATTTTAGTTACTAACATTAGTCATAAGCGAAATTATTGTTACTAACAACCTCAAATTGCCTTGCCTATGGACTTTTTTGTCTGAAATAAATTACTTTTATTTTATTTTATTTATTTGAGCTGGGGCCTGTGGTTGGACCTAACGAAGTCACGATGAAAAGCTACCAAAATCTGTCATTTTTGCACGCCGATAGAAAAAAATAAAGATTTACATGCTTTTATTTAAATTATGAAAGAGTATTGAAACAGAATTTCAGAGTTAATTTGAGGATTCTAAAAATAGATCTTATGATCGCTTCTCTCACCACTTTATACTACACACCAAACTAATATTTTCATCACAGTGATAAACTTTCACTTATTAACGTGCGGGCGAGCGCGGGGGTGAGGCATCTATCGACCGGTGGCACGGGGGGGCAGGGAGAATAGCTACAATTTTTGAAATTTTATTTAAATGGCTGCGGCACACTTGTGGTACCGGCGACCTACTGCGACTGTGTTATGTACTAGTTCAGATAATCGATGTTACGAGTTTGGTTCCAATATATCAATACTCTACTTTTGATTTCTTTGTTTAATTCTTTCGCATACCGTTGTGTTTCTCACCGGAAGTCTTTCTATGAGTACCAAAAGCGACTACACTGGTTATCATACACACACATACAGTTACTACACCCAGGGTTGGCAGAATTTGGCTTCCCCAATGAAAAAAACAAAAGATTTAAATTAAAATTCTCGAAAAATAGCAATATATCAATGAAGCCTAAATTGTTGATCGAGTGGTATATAATAGGAGGAGAATATATAATACGTTGGTCAGAGGAACAACCCGAAAATCGTGAAAATAAAACTTTATCTACATTTTGTCAAGTTTATCATACATACATGTCAGCCTAATAATGTTCCCACTGCTGGGACACAGACCTCCTCTCGGTGAGAGGGAATGGGGTACAATACAATCTACCACGCGGGCTCAGTGCGGGTTGGTCACAGGGTTGATACATGTCACAATGTCTTCTAATTTTTGGTTCTAGGACATGCCGGTTTCCTCAAGATGTTTTCCTTCACCGTTTGCGATCATAAATGTATTGCATAGATAATTAATTTCTCACGATTTCAGTGTTGGTCCCATAGAAAAAGTTCTCATAATGATGAGTACTATGACCCCTTTGGAGGTTTTCCAGTTATGAAAATAACACCTAGTATGTATAAGCGACCCATGATACAGGAGACAGCCTAAGTCAGTAACAACGTTTTTTTTAAAGAAAAATATTCTATTGGCTTGGATATGAGAGAAGTGCATAATCTAGCGTGCACATCTTATATTTATGTTTGTTTGTTTGCTATCCACTTTCGCGGCTTTGTGGGAAGGTCTTGAGATGACATGAGATTACAAGTGCATGCGCGTGTATGAAATCGTAATATGCATGAGAAATGAGAGGAGATGACTTCATAAGTGGGTAGGTATATATAATAGAAACGTATTGTGGAATTGTGGCAGGAGCTCGTTATGTTAAAACCCATCACAGACGTAGCTATAATATAAATTATAGCTAGACATATTATGATAACGCATATCTTCTCGTCCCACATACCACAGTGTCTCAAGACGAAAATCTTTGACCAGTGCGTGTTGCCAGTGATGACCTATGGCACTGAAACGTGATCGTTCACAATGGGCCTTATCAGAAAGCTAAAAGACACCCAAAGGGCAATGGAGAGGGCTATGCTTAGAGTTTCTCTTCGTGATCGAATCAGAAATGAAGAGATCCGCAGGAGAACCAAGGTAACCGACATAGCCCGAAGAATTGCCAAACTTAAGTGGCAATGGGCAGGGCACATTGCTCGCAGAACGGATGGCCGATGGGGTCGAAAGGTTCTGGAGTGGCGACCACGTACCGGAAGACGTAGCGTTGGAAGGCTTCTCACACGATGGACCGATAACCTTGTGAAGGCCGCAGGAATCCGCGGGATACGGAAAGCACAGAATTGGTCGAAGTGGCGGTGCTTGGGGGAGGCCTATGTCCAGCAGTGGACGTCTTTCGGCTGAAATTATGATGATGATGATATTATGATATATTTTCCATAGTAATCTTCGAGCGACCTCAGACGGAGCTATAATATAAATTTCTAGTACGTCACAAAAAATTAAGCAAAAAAAGTATTAAAAAAACATAACATCACGCCTTTTTTTGTGCTCGCGAGCGCTACTGCTGAGCATGAGGTCCTGGGTTCGATTCCCGGGTCGGGCAAAGTGTTATTGGGTTTTTCTATCTGAAATTTCTCAGTAGCAGCTCGGAATCTGGATTTGTGCCCGGTTGATTGCAATAGGCTCGCCCCCTATTACATGGGACTTAAACATAACTGGCGAAATGTGGGTGTACCTGCTACAGGGACACCTCTGCCCAACCCATTATATCTATGGCCCAACCCTTCGGGGAAACAATACGTGATGATGTTATGTTATGTAGCTTGATTCCAAAGATCATATTCATTATAGATTACAGCTCAAAGGCATGATCTATTTGAATTGCTTGTCTCAAGGTAACTCAAAAAATACATTACATGGTTACCGAAGTTCTTGCCATATTTGACAAATTACTTACACAATGATCAGTTTTGTAGATACGTAGGTAAAAATGTTTAGAAAGTGGTAACTTTTTGTCACTTTATCAAACAAGCTTTAGCAGTTACAGAGAAACCTGTTTTGTATGATATAACATATTTGATAAACCAATCCATCGATACGGATGGTAGAAGGTTTTAGTCTTTAGGAAGGCTTGGTTTGTAATGAATTAACATAATTTTAACAAACCTCTCGAACTCCGCAAAAAATAACGTATTTAAAAAATACTTTTACTTGGACTTTGAAATCCATAGAATGTCAAACACGGTCCGAAAGTCATCGGCTGGTTAAATATTTAAAAGGATAGAATAGCTGTATTTTCATTCAGTACAACTGCTACACAAGATTGGTGGTTGCAGCTTCTTGGTATTACACAGAAAGCTCAAAAATGTCTTCTTGATGGCTGTCACCTCTCAAAGTATCGAGGTCGACTGCTTAAAGAAATCACTTTGGGAAAAATTTATGTGAGTTGTAGATGAATTGCTAAATAATGCTGTCGGTATCTACTGAGTACCACGACTGCAAGATGGACTAACGAATTTAAGAAAGTGGCTGGGACAGACTGGATGCGGAAGGCGGAGGACAGGGTGTTGTGGCGCAGTCTGGGAGAGGCTTATGTCCAGCAGTGGACGGCGATAGACTCAGTTGATTGATTGATCTACTGAGTATAGCTTAATATTATCTTGTTTAAGGTGGAATATTTTGCATTCAATACTGTGACAGCAAGTTCCATTGCCCATAAATACTACTTATGATAAATCGGTAACTGATCGCGTCACGATAAATGATGAGTGATGCGAACGTAAACGCGAAGCTAAACGATCACTTGAGTCTAGCGGGACAGTTGGACGTTAGGGTGAGAATATACTGGGGTAGACTAATAAAGAGTGAAGGGTGGACTTTTAAAAGGGACTTTCATTGCAATTGTTGATAATTTTTTGGACGCGATTTACAGTGAATATTTTGCACTATAATAATAAATATCGAAACTGGCAGTAGTATACAACTGTCTCTTGTAAAGCACTACAGCCGTCAGTTACCAAGAGGTTTCAGACCACACACACTACTACAGTTTAGGTTATCCACAGAGTTTTTCTTCTCCGTGAGTTAGTAATCATAATCGTTTATTTGCTTAGACAGTAGGTTCGTAAATAAAAGTGTTTACAAAATTTTGAGATCTCTGTACAATCTACCAAGAAGTGGTGAAGGTTGGGCATTCTTGGGGACTGTCTTATGTAATTTTGATGTTCGAAAAGTGCTGATTCTCAGCCTAGTTTGAATAAATGACTTTTGAATTTGAAAAAAACATTGAAAGTAAATTTTATTACAAAAAAACGAATTAAAATCAAAAAGGTAAACCGAAAATTTAAAAAAAAATTGTAGGTAGTGTCAGGGTAAATATTGATACAGTGCCGAGTCTTGAAGCCACAACTTGCGTCTATTCACTGCGAACATAAGCTTACGCAACAATGTTTATCTTGTTTAATCTAGACATCTTGGTAAGAAAACAATTCGCCTATTGCCAATACAAATTGCAAGGCAAACAGCACACTCTCAATGTTTATCCTCCAAATACTTCTCATACAAATACCATGTAATGAGCAAAGAACTTTACGTAATGAAGTCAAAGCCGTTACTTTTACCTGCTTGTGTCAATAAGTGAGATATACACTGATTGGAAAGCTGGTGTGGGCTAGAATGTGGCACGTGGGCGGGAATCCCTGGGTTTTGATTTATCTGGGCTGAGAGTCATGATAATGATTAAAACTGTCTAAGTACATAATGGGGCTAGTCACTTGTTTGCCAGTTTATGTTGGTTTGTGAAGTGTTATAACATGTAGTCATCTTGAAGTTTTAAAATATTGTTTCTGTAAACGGCAACAATTTTATAAGACTTTGCACCATCATCGATGTGATAAGGGTGTAACTACAAACATTGAAAGAGCCTCCATGAGTGTGACTTTCCTTCTTACGTTCAGCACAACATGGCGGAAAGACCTCCACTTATGACGTAACACACTGGTAATAAAAACAGGAAGCTTAGAATCCTATTGAAACTACAACTGATCTTTTAGACATGTATTACAAAATATTTTGCCTCTATAGCCAACTTCTCTATTTTCAGTTCTCAGTGTCTCCCAGACTTGCTCAACTGCGGTGGCTAGTAGCTCGTGGCTACATTCCGTGTAGTAATGTGTCACTCGCCATTACACTATTATCTGCTCATCGCGACGCTATGCGGATGGGCGTCATTCCGACCAGCGGTGCGCGCACGCAATATTAGCAGTACACGCCATTTAGTTGGGTATACACACTAGGTATTTAGATTGCAGCGGTAGATTGAGATAGGAACAGTATTGAAGGAGATGGCAGGATGAACTGGACTCCTGTTTAAAGAGTATAAAAAAAAACTAAAATATTTTTTAATCAAATAATACTACTTTACTACAAAAGAATATTTAAACGAAAAACAGCTATAAGTGCTTTATTATATAGTTATTATTAGTACAGAGAGTATATACATTTTTATTTGAAAATTCAAACATATTCGAAAAACTTATTAGAGTTTTTTTCAACAGAACAGATATAATTAAGAAGACTGATGAGTTAAGTTTTTGAAGCTTCCTCTCTCCTACTATTTTGCTGTGCGCGACAGGGTCCACTATGATCATATTAGCCGCAGCCTGGAGTGGGCATAGGCTTAAAAAACGTGGTACCAATAAAATGAGTAGTAATTATTTTATTGTTACTACGTTTTAAGGGCAGGCATTAAATCCCAATGGGTAGGGCGTCAGTGTATTTAAGGCATAGACGATTGTGTTAAAAAACAGTCATTGCAAAACATTTTCGACAGTGGTTGAGGTTAACGTTGAAGTTTTTGAATGAATTTTTAAAATAATTCAACAATACCATATTGCCATATTTGTAAGTAAAGTGAACCAGCTGAAGTGGTAGTGAAGAGTCTTTTAACGTTAATTTGTGATTTGTGTTGAAGAGTTCTTACGAAATACGCGGTTTCTATTTAACGGGGCCGAAATAATAGAGAAATTTATTCGGAAGGAAAACATTCATGTTATGACATCATCATTAATTATAATTACATCACGTATTAGGATAGGTCTTAAGATGTGCCTGGAGAATTCCTCGTTTAATTAGTCGAAGTTTTGTCTAATAATCGAACAAATGTGTAAACTGTGGAAAAGAAATCGATTATCGTAGATATAATCGTTCTAATGGAGTACTCGTAACTTAATCAATTACCAATCGGAATAGTGCTAGCTTTAACTTTTCAGTTTATCGATTTACAATTCGCTGTATTTACGCTTGTTTTTGGTATGAGTTCGTTGACATTGTGAGTATTTGTATGAAAACTTTCAATGTAGGTATCTGAAAGATATGCAGAACTATTAATATGGCTATAACCTACTCTGAACAACTAGTCAGATCTTTCATATTCATTTTGAGCAGATTATCAATGCTGCTCTGCAAGGAACCTGATGATTTTTCATCTTGCATATTACTGACGTTGGTTTTCCCACCCGTACGCAAAATACGCTCTTTGACGTGGAGTTGCGGATACCAGCCCGTATTACCTACCCTACTGACATTGGTGAAGGAAAAACATCGTGAGGAATGACTTACAGTAAGTCTGAAATCGCCAATCCCCCATGAGCGTGGTGATCAATGCTCGTGCCTTCTCTGTATGAGAAGAGGCCTACCTCTGCTGTGGGTAATAATAGGCTGGTATAATTATAACATTCTGAATTGCTGTCATACGGAAAGATAAATTTTTGTAGGTATTTCACGCCCCACATAACTAGCTATGAGAAGCAACCTCAACAGTGAACTATTTACTAGCTGATCTGCTGTATAACGATGATGACAATAAAATAACCAGCTGCACCATTCATCTGAGATGACAAACACTCTTTCTCCTTTACCCAACCACATATCATCACCAGCCAATTACATCAACCATTAAAAACCACGACATACAATAGAAGCCGCATCATGACAGTGACGAATGTACTTGACAACATAATTACTGGGCGTCGCTTGTAATTGGACATGTGGCATCTGTTGTGTGTCGAACTTGACATTGAGGCAGAGGTGATGAGAATGATCTGATGTTATTTAGTATGCGTTATTGGTACCTAATTTAAAAGTGGTTGAGCGTCGTGGGAGCCAAGAGCTCATTTGCTGAGCACAATATGGTGGATTTAAAACAGACTGAAAGTATAATTATCTTAGTGGCAATGTGTAGTCTCACTGACTTACCGACGTTGAAGAGCACATCTCCCGTCTGGAGAGGAACTTTTACTGAAAATTTGTCTGACTGTGACTTCCTTGAAGCGTTCAATGATGATGTGTGTCAGTTGAATTAAAAATATTCAAATGCAGTTTCACCTATACAAAAATCATGACAACAATTTTAGTGGAAATCTCTAAATGCTCTAACAGCCTTGATAAATTATTTGTCTAACTTAATAATTAATTACTGGCCCATCTTCACGACTCTACCTCTAATAACTGTCAGTACGAAACACAACCATGTGACGGCCATGACAGGTGTACATAGCAGTCGTTTTTATGTAATTACACAGATATGTGAAAGGCTTCTGATGGCTCCCACGGAGGCAAGTACTTATGAATAAAAAGTGGAATCATTTGTAATGTAATCTATCTTTGGAGATGTTTGTTAAAGTTAATAAGGAAGGAAAGAATATGGAAGATGACAGACAAGAATGTGAGAGAATTTAAACCAGGCTTTGTTGAAAAGTGGCTTAAAATCAGCTGATAAATGAAGTGTTCCTCTAAAGAGGCTATATTTTCATAACTGCCATATTTTCACCGAAAGAATGAAGGTATTAAATACCCGTAAAATGCGTGATTCAAATGAGGAAGTCGGTTCGGGGTGTAATCCGAAAGTCGGTTTTGAAAATGTTGCGGAAGATCATGGAACCTCTGAAACTATTTTAATACAACGACGCGAAATCATTAGCTTTCAAACAAATACATATAAATCATCCCTATACAAATCACCCTGTCGAAGCCACAGTAAAGCATTCTTGACAACATCCTTTTTGGCGTCAAAAAATTTAAATAAACTTTAGAATTGTTCCAAAATTCTGTAAAGAATCCGTACAAGATAAAAATAACAATTTGATAATCTCCTTACACAACTATCATTATTATAGTGATAGTTGTGTAAGGAGATATAAACGATAGAGTTTATATTTCTTTTATTTAGATATCTACTATGAATGCGTCACGAATTGGTGATTTTTTGTTCGCTGATAATAATTACCGATGTTGCTGGATATTACTTCATCATGCCATGTACTTCACATATACATATATAGTATACTTCACATATACTTAAATTCACATTTTTCATTTGCATTGACAGCTGTATACAGGGTGGCAGGGATATTGACACGCGAACTGTAACCTTGAATTCAGCACATGATTCTAGATTCCTTAACGTAAAAACTCAAAATCAAAATATTTTATTTCACATAAACCTACATGGGCACTTATGAAACGTCAGAAGCTAGGTGCACGGTTCCAATTGGTCGTTTCCTATGTAGAAGAGCCGGCAAGAAACTCCACGGTTACTCTTTTAAAAATAATTGGCTTTTACAATACTTTCAAATAACAGTGTTTCTAGGTATGGGAGGACAGTGTAGGTCTTTCAATAAGTACCAAGTACTTAACAAAATAGAAAATGGTCAACAGGTCTACAATCCACTAAGCCTACAGCGTTCTCACATTCACAAAATATGTAGAAAAGAATCTATACAAAAAAATTAATTAATTAAAAAAAGTAAAAAACCTATTTTAAATAAAACGCAATTATATGATTGCTATTACAACTGTAATCAATCTGAATAATTATCATGTCCACAAAAGCCACAAAAAAAAGTATATACCTAATGTCAAATAATAGAATAGTAAATATGTCAAGGGCGAATGTAAAAATAAATAAAAATAAAGATTTAAATAAACATGGTAATTTGGGAGCAGTTAGACTGAGCAGTTTAACTGACGTAGGTAATCAAAAAAATAAAATAAAATAACCTCCTCCTTTTTGGAAGTCGGTTAAAAATAGAAAAGTGCAATACCTACGCAGTCAAAATGTATGGAAAGATGGTTTTAGTAAGTTACTAGACAAACAGACAGACAGATAACTCAACTCTATTATTTAAGACTGTTGTAGTTACAGATATTGAAGAGAGAGAAAAGCAAGGGGACACTACAGTAATGTATCATACAATACTGAGCACAGGTGCTGCTGAAAGTTTTTAGTTCTCAAAAGTATCTCATAAACTTGTAATTTTCCTCGTTCAGCCAATCGAAGACAAAAGACAAAACATGCGTGGTAGTGAAAGTTGACACACACACAGGCGCGACAATTAATTATAATAATAAATGTTGGTGCACGGTGAAAGGTGATTGATTCGCGATAAACTCGGCGCCTACGTCGCTGACGGCTGACGGAATGTGAGGCTCTTTGTGATGACAATGGGCAGCTTATGGAGCGTGATGGGAAAAAGTTTAAGTAAACGATGTACAAAAAAAAAAGAATGTATACTTGAAGATCCAACTTTGTAATAGGATAATGATAGTGAGATGCAAATGTTGGTATGAGATGAATAGTAAATCTGTTGGTCGATTCTGTATGAATCTCACCTTGAAAACTTTGGTGAAATGTGCTTTAATTTCACCCTGTCAATGTAGCAGTTGTGTTTGGGTGACCGTAAACAAAAGCCAATCACATCAGTTGACAACAGATTTTTCTGATCCATCATTCTGTTTTTTCTGGAACAGTATTCTAGAATTCGACGTTATGTCCAATGCACTGGACACATAAACATGAATGGGAGCGCTTTGTACTCTCACTGCTTTTCACCAATCAGTTCTGCGTCTACTGTCTTTAAATTATTGCTATCTCGCGCGGTTCCGTCATCTATGTTTACTGGTTCAAGATCTTGTCTTGTCGCCACTTTCTTCACCCACTATTACTAATACGTAATATTTTATCTAAAGCTTCATAAATCAACATATCGATCGTTAACCAACAGGGTGCTCGGCTTCTCGCCGGCTAGGTTTGGTTGCGTAACATATAGATACGAATCTAACGTACGACTACTGATCCTTATCTCTTAGATGGTAAGGCTGTCAATTTGAGGAAAGGAATAGAAATGCTGCTGTAACGTCTGTCGGCGAATGATTAATGAATGATAATCTTGAAGTGATCTTGGAGTAGTTAAAATATGAATTTATGTATTCGCAGCCTTACGCAATAATAGAATGCACTCTGACCTGGTTATCTCGTGTAAGCACGATCAATGATATGCGATGGTCATAAGGCTTGCCAGTCAGTAGGGTCAAAAGCGGACTATCCAGGGTTGAACCTAAGTATCTTTATTCTTGTAAAATAGGTATAGGTAGTTCTTGCGAAAAAAGTTGAGATGAGAAAAGCTATTATGCTTGTGAATAGGTGCTGTGTATTGGGATCGAGACTTGTCACCACTTACCTACTTCTTCTTCTTTTATCGTTTTGGCACGATCTATAATATGACAAAAGCCCACGGCTTGCTAAAAATATAAGGCTGTTAGTAAGGCATCAACATAAGTGGCGGTTTTTCTGCACTTCTTTTAAAAAGTCATTTCTTGATGTAGTTCTTATGTAACTCTATCTAATAACCTGAATTTGTTTTCCGTTGACTCATATCCGTTTGTACAAATTAATTAATTACAATATCCTAATAATCTGAGCTTTAATAATCAAGTTTGCGGTTAAGCACAGATACATAATCGGACACAATTTGTCACAAGCGATTAGTACAAGCTCGAACTGCGATAGATATGCACGTTCATTGACTCGGCCACCATTCACTCGAGTACATTCGTTACGTAAAGTGGACGTGCCTTCTTTGATGCTATGAACGATGATGGGGTAGTGTAGGGCTGGCGGAGCTTTTTGGAGGCAAGAAATAATAGAGGTGGGAAATTAAAAGTCTTTGAGTAACACGTATTTGGTCTGTGTTTAGGTGTACCAAACATAATAATAGTTTACCTTCACTTTTCCAGCAAAACTGACTGTAATTTTGGTAAGATTTTAAGAATCCAAAAGTAAGGTAAAGATCCTGGTAGTGTTTTTTGAAATGTTCAATGTGTCCTGCCTATCCATTTGAAATGGTAAGGGATCCATCATCCCTTGCACTTGTACTGAGCAAGTTGGCACTGGCTTTATATCTAGCTGTGCTTGATATAGTTTCGAACTGATGATGTGTTTGTGTTTTAAGTTTGACAGCCCTAAAAATATTTGAAATACATACTACACAAAAAAAAAAAAAAACTACTTTCAACACGTAGACATAATCATATTATGCATCAATTGTAATATCAAAACGTCCGCGTAAATCCGCGGTACATCCTTGTCCATAATTAGGGTGTTAATAAAGCATTAGCATTGTTTTAAGCGCGATGGTTCGGTAATAGTGCTCATCTTGAGAGTCCGTGTCGAGAGGTTGCGCTCGCGCATCGTTGGGCGCGACGCGCGTGCGTGACTGAGGAGGTTGACTGCTAGGGTTCAGTTGGCATAGGTTGTAATGGCAGACAATGATAAATTATATTTTATTTCTCTACATTGCTTGTAAAAAGCAAAATACGTCAAAAGAAATAATAATATTTTAAAACTGGAAGAAGTCGGTGTTTCTTATCCGACTACTCTGAGAAGAATAACCGCAACAAACACATAGGTCACAGTTTCTTTTAAAGTTCAGACATAATCTTAGTCAGATCCTCACAAGGACCATCACGTAAAAATATTTAAACCTTCGTCTGTGTCCATAGTAAATGTAGCAACTAGATATGGTATTTAGGAGAATGTTTATGCTCACTTAAATGAAAATAGATTAGTCTACTATCTTCATTTGATATCGATCGATAGATTTCCATCTGTGAAGTTTCGCGAACTAGGCATAAAAGTAACTTGTAAATACCTACTTATAGGAACTTAAAATTGATCAGCCAGCGGGGTAATTTTCCAGAAGTAAACTACAATAGGTTTAGTTACTTTTAATTTATTGAGCGGGATAAAAATTACCAAATTATGAAGATTTTGTAGACGATGTATTTATTGTACCTTTTATTTACATAATTGAAAATAATATTTAAAAATAATAATGCTGATTTTGATACAGATTACAGTCAGAACTCTATTTACATACGGAATCTTCTCAAACCCAACCAATTTATTTAGATAACCCGTGTTTCGCTGACGTAACGCGCGGTAACCCGACTACAGTTTTTGTTGAACGAAAGTTGTCGGTTAGGTAATGATCAACTAACACACATCTATGCTATCCTGGTGATTGGTCCGGTGTCAATTACTCGTTATCTAATGTTTTGGAGTTATTTAAAAATTAATGACAATTTAAAACAAAAAAAAAAACAGGTGGATTTATGTAATGGATTTTGTTAAACAATAGCTTTTAGATTGTGGTTTTTAATTTATTTGTCAGTCTAGATAATGATTATGGGTTTCCAAGTTTTACATGAGGTTACCCTACAGATTCTCCAAATGAGAATAGTTCTGTAGATGGTAATAATGATTAAACTTCGATGGTACAGCAAAATGTAGTTTTCAAAAAAATTGACGCTCTATGTCGAACAAAAACAAGAGACGATCAAATGCTACTTCTAAAACAATGTTAATTTCCATAGCAAGAGATAACATGAACAAGTAGAATGTAATAAGAGTGCGCGGGCGCCGTGGTTGTGTCGAGTGTCGATGAACTTCCGGCCGCTGTGGTTACTTACTACTGTCTCTTTGTCGACTGTCTGCATTTGAAATTGCATTTTTCTTAAAAACTGTTACCTTAGAATGCTTATTATACTAGTATAGTGTGTAATCAGATAATTGACACAGTAGCTAAGCGATAGCAAAAGATTGGTAATGCACGTTATATTATACTTCCGGCGGGCGGCGATGATACGGTCTTCCGCTTCCAACGATGCTTTCTGTATTGAGATACTATTGTTTCGGCTTATAATAGCGGCCCACATGTAGAAGATAGCTCCGAAAATACCTAAATAACGAAATGGGAACTTGAAGACTTGTCATTGGTTATCGATTTTCCATATTTATAAGTGATATAGAATATCCTCCCAAGGCGGTTTATACCCGTGCAATAAAAAGTTTCCTTCAATTCACTTTCCCAGTACCGTCACCAGATCAATGCACTTCCTGCGGCTACCGTCACTCTCGTGCTATAGTCACCCCTGTCAGTCACAGTAGTCACGTCCTCGTAAAAGTAAATGTCGCGTGTCTAATGTTTCTCTTTTTTGAGTGGAATCAATTCGTTTTGTTAACCGACCGTGTATGAGCAGCACAGGAAGGGTTAAGACACTTCCTGGCTAGGTTTTTTAGGATAATATTTGTTGTTTCGCTTGATTAGATAGTGTGGATTCGATTTTGTTTTTCTATCATTATTTGATCCGGTAAGGGGTGGGGGGGTGGGGGGGCGGACAGCTTCCCATTCATTATTGATCGGAATTTTGGGGAACTGGACTTAACTGGCCTTAGTTTGTGACTTGTGTAACCGTCTCCTGCTTTTAGGTAATGGCCTCAATAGAAAATAGTTTGGTGTCCAGGAATTACATAAGCAGGTTTACAGGTACAAATATTGAGTAAAGTATCGGCGGCAATTCTTCTTTTTGACCTTGCTTTCCTGTTTGCTCCAACCGTAATAGAAAGTGAACCTGTTTCGTATCCTCAATATTTATTCAACAGGTTCAAATCTCAAGATCAAACATCAACATTACACAATCAATTTCAGAGAAAAACGGATGTATCTGCCTGCGCTAAGTGACCAGAAATATGTGACAATGACGGTCAAGTGTGTTGTGTATAGCCATTAGCAGCACACTTCCGAAAGTTACACAATTTCATACACATTCAACATTTACATTCAACCTATTATCCATCTTAAAAGAACACAAGAAAAAGATGAATATACTTTGCACATTAGGTGTGATATAATATGACCTTTAGTGACCCACTGTGCTAGGATGCTATTATATTTTGGTCGATTTAAAACACATTATTTTTGTTAAAGAAATGAAACTGTGAATCACCGTTATGATGACACAGTTTAATAATTACTATTCGTGAAATAAATCTTGATGTAAATAACTCTGATATAGAGTTTATAATTGATTGTCGATTGAGCACTGACTTAGCTCAACTAAACCTTTGACTAGCATAAGCATAAGGATAATCAGCCTATAATGTTCCCATTGCTGAGACACAGGCCTCCTCTCTTCGAGAGGGAGTGGGCTGTAATCCAAAACGCAGGCCCAGTGTGGGTTTGTAGATGTCACATGTCTTCGAATTTTTGGTTCTAGGTGCCGATCTACTCTCACTACTCCGATCACTCGGTATTCTTTCACCGTTTTAAGAGCAGAGGTGACGAAATTATTTACAAAAAGTAAAGCGTCTGCCTGGATTCAAATCCACGACCTACAACTCTCGTAAGTCGGGGCCGTTACCACTTGGCTATCACTGCTCCTTTGACTAACTAAGATAAAAATGCAAAAAAAAAAAAAACTGTAAATAGTCCACATAATTTAGCGAGTTTTAAGCAGGTTTAAAAAATCTGCAGCTACAACTTAATTTAAATAAGCATTTGCGTGCCTTGGCTTGGCTGAACATCCCGAGCCCGAGACCAGACAAGATCTTATAGAAACATAACGTGTACGGGGTTTCAAGGAGCCTCATTTTAAGATCGTAGAGAACGATGACCGACAATCATGCAACAGCCGACAAACTACTATCTAAACCGAAAATCGCAAACCGGAAGTAGTAACCGCCACCTACAGGCAGAGATAGCTGATGCAGCCGATCTTAGACACAAAGATAGATAGAATACTCTTTATTATGTACACAAATACATTACAGATATAAAATAAAACTGTAATTTATCACAGGATCCACATTCGTCAAAGCCAAAGCAATGCTGTTCAGTAGTAGGTAGCAGAAATTGTGTCACCGTCATCATCATTCAACCGAAAGACGTCAACTGCGAAAGGCAGGTCTCGTACTTTCTGAATTTTTAAATAATTGTGTCGTGTGTGTGTAATTGTTATTCTCTGGACCAACTTCCTCGCTCCATGTCTGTCCTAATTGTTTTGTTATTGCACCCAGAAGTTCACCAGCATAAAGATATGAACGCAAACAATTCCCACAGAGTAGTAATGTAAGTTCACGCAACATTATCGCACTGCATGTAATCTTGGTTTAATACGGCTTTTAAATTCACATTAGACTCGCGCTTACTTAGCTGTGGTTATCGTGATGCTGTGAGGTCATAGGAGGTTGAGTTTTCAAGTTGAAGTTGAGTTCCACGCGGTAACTCTTTTTAATTTGTTGGTTCTGCTCTTAGATCCTGGAGCCCTTTAATAACACTTGAGGGGACTGTAGACTACCTCTCCTTCTACGGAAGAATATTTATTAATTTCCGGTGTTTTTACAGGAATAGCAAAATAATTACAATACGATTTTCAGAAAAAGAGTGTTGCCTTTAGCTGGATGTATCGGAGCATCTGACTGTTATTGTCAAGTCCTTAATTATTATTTTTACATATTCTTTTACAAGGCTTACGAACGCTTGCTATCAGTAGGTAGGTAAATGGAGTTAAAAACTTCAGTACAAATCTAATAGCAGTAAAGTGTCTAAACTAACAGCTAAATACAGCAATACCGAGAGAGAGATGATTCAATAATGGTTTGTTAAACTTGGCGTAATAGGTTATGCTGTAGACCACCTTTATGAAGACCAGCACCCTAATTGTGCAACACACGATCGATCACAATCAAAGGATATTGCTAATCCATTTCTTCATTTATGTTCGAAAAATGTATCTGTTCAGCAACTATAACGCACTGAATGTTGTTGAACTGTCAAAATGAAACAGATTGTGATTGATCGTGTGTTACGCAATAAGGATGCAGTTATGAAAACCTTGGCTAAGGGTAAAAAAACACCCGCACAGGAAATACAATCAGTAATAAAAAATAAACGTAGTAGTATGAATAAACCATTGGTCTAACGATGTGTTAAATTCTTTGAAATGATGCGCATTTAATGTGTTATGCTAATATAGGTGTAAGTATTTTGACGGCAGTGACAATACAATAAAATAGAGTAGGCAATGATGCTAGGAAAAAAAACCAGGCTGTAAAAATGCAGTACACTTCAATAGGGAAAACGTCAATATAAAGTTTTATCTAAACAGCTTATTTATTTATTTTTCAACACCGGATTAAGGAAGCTCAGCGATGATATACGAGCACTTCGCACGTAGTATTATTAATAATTAGTAATTAATTTCAATGTTCTCCTCAGCAATGTTTTGTGACCTTGTGCTAAGGTTGGTACAAATTATTAATTGTTATATAACGTTAATATTTCATGCCTCGTTAAACGTGAGATATTGAGGTTGTTTTTTTTTTGTTGTTGTAACTTTTAATGCTAATTTTAGTTTGGCATGAAAATTATGCAAACCTATTCTTTTTTGGCAGTCAAGGGTTTAGCAGTAGATAAGTTAGAGTATGATGACCTATGGTACTGAAACGTGGTCGCTCACAATGGGCCTTCATCAGAAGGCTAAAAGTCACCCAAAGGGCAATGGAGAGGGCTATGCTTAGAGTTTCCGTACGTGATCGAATCAGAAATGAAGAGATCCGCAGGAGAACCAAGGTAACCGACATAGCCCGAAGAATTGCCAAACTTAAGTGGCAATGGGCAGGATACATTGCTCGCAGAACGGATGGCCGATGGGGCCGAAAGGTTCTGAAGTGGCGACCGCGTACCGGAAGACGTAGCGTTGGAAGGTTGGTTGGATGAGCTTGTGAAGGCCGCAGGAATCCGCTGGATGCGGAAAGCACAGAATCGGTCGAAGTGGAGGTGCTTGGGGGAGGCCTATGTCCAGCAGTGGACGTCTTTTGGCTGAAATGATGATGATGAAGTTAGAGTATGACAACCAGCCTTACAACAAGGTATAGTATTACCCAGTAACTGGGTTGTGGAGGTCAGATGAGCTCCATGTAAAGTACTGGGTATTCAGCTGCATCCGGTTAGACTGGAAGCCGACCCCAACATAGTTGGGGAAAAAGCTAGGCAGATGATGATGACTCCCTCACGGATGTTTAGAGGGCCTAGCATAACTAAGCCATTGGGATTTCTTAACATACCTAGTAACTCGAAGGGTTAAGCAAGTTTGGTGGAGTTGGCGCAAAGTATAATTGATCTCTTCCATTTACTTGCTCCAGCTGTCACGTTATCATTCACTGCCTCTTCGTTCATGTTAATTAATCAATTAATCTTTTCTTTTATTTCTTCATCCATTAACATTTTGATTTTATATTCAACACTCTTCTGGTCACGTGGTTTCATCGCCATCGTTACATGCATTACCAACACAATGATTGCCCATTTCAGTTTTTATAAATGATAATTTTTAATATACATTTTTTTTATTTTTAGTTTATTTTTGGTTTTGTTATTATTGTTTGTTTTATTTAGTTTTTTTAAGTATTTTAGTTTTTTTTAAATTACATTTTAATTAAAATTTGTATGCCTTCGCGGCAAAATATAGCGCTCAAATATGTTAACCTAACACCAATAAGTAAATACCTATGTTTAACAAATAAATATTCTGATTCTGATTCACTTTTCTGTCACTGACCAAAATTCCAGATATTTGAACCCAAATACTGCAGTAATTAGACATCGAATTAATAGACAAATGAGATCTATTAGCGTATTAACACTTGAGTAGCGATCCGCCTCGGTAATCGAACGGCACCATGATCGCCGCATCGCATCATAAATCATGTCTGTACCTACTCTGCAGCCGCTTGCGCATGGGAAACTGCCGCGGAAGCAAGACCACCTGTCGCTAGAGGATGGTATTATGTTGTATGTAAGTACCAAGTTTGGGTAAATAACGTTTTGTTTTATTTTATGTTTGATATCTTTTATTGCCCCATCTCATAAATCCAGCCTGTATATGCCATGATTAATTGCTTAGCTCCGTAAAGGTATAGCGTGAAGAAATCATCTAAAAGGTTAAATCTGTTACTTTCTGAAATATTCTAACCTCATGGCTCGTCTTTTTACAATTTACGGTAAACTATAGAAGAATACGAACAAATTGCAATATTGCTCATCCCCCATAGCAAATAGCGTGATAATTTTATAGTGCAAAATTTTAACAAAATCTATGCGGTAGTATTTGTGTGATGCTGAATTTTTGTCTGTTTGTCTGAATGTATGTTATATTCAGACAAACAGACAAAAATTCCAAAAACTATATTTTAGGCATTACAATCGTTCCCTGACCTTGTAGCTATTAGTGTTTTTTTTCAAAAATAAATGTTTTGACTTCGCTACGATTTGATTAAATGTATAGAATAGATATAGATGTCATCATGTCCATCATTTGTTTTTTTTTTTTTACTATACTTAATTCACACATTAATTAAAAATAAAAAACAACTGTTTACATCCTACTTCTTCTTTGAAATTATATCATTGTATGAACATTTCTAATAACAGTCGTCTATTATGTAATAATAACATTATGTTTAGTTAATATTTTTTTCGTTGTATGTTTGTTGGGCCCTATTGTCAGTGATGTTTAATATTAGATAATTCCGGCAGTGGAAATATTTTGTATTGCGGCTATTGTGTTATTGAATAAGAACTTCCTTTACTTTGAAATCGGTTAAAAAGTAGTGATGCACATTTCATACAAATACTACAACTGTTTGAAACACTTTCAATTACCTACTTTACATGTTGTAAAGAAAATGTGTTCATAAAATTATAGTAATACTAAAATTCGTCCCCATGATTGTCATTTCATTAGGTGAAATTTGAGAACAATATGTGTCAACATAATATTGTTGTTCTCGAATTCGTTATAAACACAATACCATCTATGCATGATATCATTTATTGAATATTGTCAGTAAATGATATCATTCAACAATAAAATTAATTCTTCAGTCTCACATGAAGCGGTCCGAAAGCTTTCTCGCGTTGCGTCTGGGTGAGTCGTAAGCTCGGCGCTACTTGTGAATCAACTCCCGCGCACGCCACACGCTCATCTGAGTACCGTGTATTGCCGGCGTTCGATCGTTCGATTTTAAATATATTTTTTTTGATTATTTTTATTTTGTTGACTGTGCACTGTGAACTGGACTCGAGTGTATTAGTGATTGGATTTTCTTTTTTTTTTGTTGGATTGGTCTCGTTTACTTGTTGTAAGTATGGATGTTTTTTTTATTGTTGCAGGTATACCTAGAAAATAAATAGTGTTTAAGTCTATACCTATGATTTATTTAATTTCTATCGAAAATAATGAATTATTATCGACTAATTGATATTGAAAACAATGCAACCTGTAGCGACTGTGGGTAAAAGATACTATTTTTGAGTCTACTTTCAAAAGCCTAGATATATTATTCTGTTTGATGTTACCATTAATATATAGACATCTTTAATGGTTTCGTGTCCACCAGCCATACCAATTTCCAGTAAATCTACACCGAACATAAAAACTTTCGTCTCAACAAAACAAGTAGGCAATCAATTAACACTTAAAACAAGATTAATCTTTCCTAGCTATAAGAACAATTGCCGCTCCACCGAGTAGTCTCGCCTCACTAGAGATCAAGGTCGCGGGTTCGATTCCCCGGCAGTACGCATCTCGCATCGCATCGATATGAAACTTAATTACCGCCTTTGTTTTAAATAGAGCGTTGATTTTCTTGTTTAGGTCTTCAATCTAGTGTTTCCATGCACATTTTATAATTTTCCCGAAACAGTAGAGTAAGACTAGGTAAACGAAATTTATCATAGAAACACTTGCTACAGCGATGTAAACAAAAATGGGATAAGAGCTGGTGGTGGAAGTTGACCCGATATGAGCAGCGCAGGACCGGTCATTGTTGAAATCCTAGGGGACTATGGAGAGCAGTCGAGCGTCGACGACGACGTCTTTCCGCTACAATGACGATGAAAGACAAAACCAGTCGTACCAAGGGGATCGTATCACACAGAAACTGGGTTGTGGAGGTCAGATAGGCAGTCGCTCTACCTAAAATACTGGTATTCAGCCGCATACGGTAAGACTGAAAGCTGACACCAACATAGTTGGGAAAAAGCAGGCAAATGATGATGATAATGAAAGACAGAACGATGTTGATCACTGTTCCGAAGTATTTTATGCTGAACATCTGCCTCTGAGCCTCCGAGCAGCATCATGCATGAGATTATGACGACAATCCAATTGTAACTGTAGCATGGTATGTTTGATAAGGTCAGCAATTTTCATGCCTAGAATTTTCGAAATAGTGGATTATTGCACCTGAACAAGCAGATAGATAGTTTAGTAAAAGAACATAAGCATCTAGCTCATGTTCTTTCTTTTGTAAACAATTGTATTTATCATCATCATCTCGGCCGAAAGATGTGCACTGTATATTGGCCTCACTCAATAATCGCCATTACGATCGGTCCTGCCTTTCCCGCATACGATTTCATTATCAGACATATTGCACGTATATGTAAGTGTCAAAGCAAGACCCAACATATCTAGATTTCAATGTGCTAACTAGAAGTGATTAATGTCCCACACTTGAGGCTCAAAGCGAAAGCCCGTCCCGTCGGGCAGGTTGTAACATTTCACCGTTATATATACGACATGATGAGGAACCTGAGCAGGTGGAGGCATTGAGAAAGTTGTGTGATGCTGCGGGCTGCAGGGTTGTGGCATGTACGGCCAAGATCGGAAGAGAGATGATTTATGATAGAAACATCTGTAAAATGACGTAAGGAGTTAAAAAAATGCATCTCCAAATTCAAGTGTGTATGAAGTTATGAGTACATATACTTGGACACAAATATCATGAAACATAAATCTAATGTAATCTGAAGAAACGAACAAGCAATAAACGAGCCTATGCAAACATAGAATCTTCTTCTTCTTCTTTTCGTATCGAAGATACATGTACGAGTATATTATACTGTTTGGGCCCAGGTAGATGATGTAACTTCAGTTTATTCGGCGAATATTACGAAATTGCGAGTATTTCATGAAAATGTTCCAGCATCATTTTACCTTTACCTATACGAATTAATGTTATCAGCACCGAGGCCAGATTATATTTATTTGGTGATATAATAAGCTTTAAACTCAACACTGCATGTTGTAATAAAGATTACCGTATCCTCGTTTGCTTCTGTGATTTTAATGTAGTTAGGTTATTATGTGTAGTCAATATTGAATTAGCTTTCCTGCTCTATTTTTCCGACGTCTATATTTTGAACATGCTTAGCAATCATAGTCCTCTATTCCCCTATAATTATAGTTAATTATATTCCAATCATAATCTATTCCATCCCGCTCTATCATTAGGTATATTCTTAATATTTCCCTCGTATTTCTCTCAAGGCTCAATTAACTCTTACTTGGGCGGGAAGGAAAGTAGCTGACTCATATTCTCCCATATTTTTTACGGTTTCTACAAATCTCCATTTAATTGGTTTAATGGAAGGGCTGTATCACTTGAGGTCTTTGGTGTAACTGCGTCCGAGTACCGGCTTATTGTTGTCACCTATATCTTCAAGTCGTGTTATGCTTGATTAATTCTAATGAGCATAAATAATGACAGATATTAGTATTCATGTAAGATATGCTATGTATGTACAGTCAATACAATTAGTACTTAGCTGAATTACGAACGAAGTTTGATCAGTAGGTACTGGAAAGTTTTCGTGTGTAGCCTTGTTGGTCACTTTCCACTTTACCTTCTCAGTTTATTGTCATCCATCTCTTTTGTACCATTCTGTTCCTGCTTCGTGCGTATTCCGTCCATTTCTCGTCCTATTTGACGAGTACAGTACAGATTATGCTAAGCCATACATACATTATGCATGGCTGCCACCTCAGACTAGAACATTATACTAACACCTAGATCAGTCGCCTAAATACCACGACATATCGGTAACTGATTCACGTGGTCACCTACTTATGGGAGATCGTTACGCGGCTGGCTCGCCTGACTATCGAATGTGTATTACTGGATAAATATTAAAATCGAGCAACTAGTGAATTTTGCATTTTCCAATATTGAATTCGGTAAAACCTAAAGGTGTTTAGAAATTTTAGTTAAATGCTGTGAAAATGTTTTAAATACGCCAGATTCCAAATTAATTTCTGGTGAATAACCTCCGTCTGGTAAAGGTTGAAAAGTATACTGGAATTCTACCAAAATAAACCCCTTTATCACGTACTGAACTCTCCGGAATACTCATTGGAAAGCACCCTCCTGTCCTACGATTTAAAACCATTAAGTATCAAAGGAAAACAAAATCGCCTACTTGTACCAGTTGCATAGTTAAGTGTGTTACTTATCTTAATCTACATAATCAGTAAACACCACGTCATAGTGAAATGAGAACAGTGAATCAAACGCGTACAAACACTGGAAATTGTTACAAGTTCCGTTTGACGTCGCGAGAATTTTGAGAATTATGGTAATTTGTATAGTTCAGATTATGTGGAGAATTATAATGAGTGTAGGTCGAAAAATTTTGGAGTTTTCGTGTCAAGGTGAACAAAAAGCTATTTTGTCGGTGTTAAGTGATCACTGGCTTTGGAATATTTGTGACTTTTGCAAAGTGGCGCTTGTTCTTTTAAAATTATTTTTGTTTATTTTTATGTAAGTTATGCTTTTGGCTCTAGATGCTTATACAACCCATAAATTATAAATACAAATAGGTAAACGATAAAAATATAAACGACAAAAAGTGCCTATCCGTTTATTTAAGAAAAACACATAAACGTTCATAAATCATTCCGCGTATGAATAACGTTAAATAACGATACATAGCGTTATAACTTCATAAGTAACGTTATACACAATCGACCGCGATGACTTGCACCCAGTGAAAAATCGATAAACAAGTAAGAGAGTTTATTTAGCATCCATTATGTTGTTCCGTTCTCGATATATTCTCGATTCGATATCACCGGAAGAGGAAATAATTCGAAATTATATCGATATTGATTGTGTAATCGATCGAGTTGCAATTAAATCTTTATTAACCAGGTTAAAATATTAAATTCAAATAACTTAATAGTTTGGAAAAGAACCGGAGTTACCGACGTAGCTTGCAGAGTAAGCAAACTGAAGTGGCAGTGGGCTGGCGATATTTGTCGAAGGACCGATGGCCGCTGGAGCAGACGAGCCCTTTTTTGTTTTTTTTTTTTTTTGGGTGGGAAATTATCAAATAACTTCTCCCGCTCTGGGTGGAGCGGGAGGGCGTGTCAGACTCTTACTGACTAAAACCCACCCGTGTTCCTTCGGTTGCCCTGTTGCCGGGGGCCACGATTTCCCAATCGGTTTTCTTCGAACCCCCGGCAGGCATTGGCCCTAACGGACCCCGTCAATTCTGCTGACATCTCTTAGAGGCGCGCGTGGAACACAACGCGCCGTCGACTCGGGCTTGGTCCTTATCGGACGGCGAGCTACCCATTGCTCACCGTCCGCAAGCCCGCGCCTACGGTGGCCGGAAATCGGCTCGCGATTCCCGCCCCGGGCGTCTCCTCCTGCGGCGGTTAGGGGCGTGAGGGCGCGAAATTTGCCTCTCCCTCACGCGTTCCGCCTCCTCCTTCGCGAGCATTACCGCTTCGCAGAAGGAGGTGACGGCCTGCCATTTCCTCTCGCTCCGTACCATGGCCTGAACCAGGGCCGGACGCGAGAGATCACCGCCGCCGATCGCCTCTACGAAGACACGGCGTTGCTCCGCCCAAGCCGGGCAGACCTCCACCGTATGCTCCACCGTGTCCTCAGGCCGATCCACACAATGGTGACACCCGGGTGTTTCCTCCCGCCTTATCCTAAACAGGAACCTCCCGAAGCAGCCGTGTCCGGTGAGGACCTGCGTCAGGCGGAAGGTGAGGACGCCGTGGCGTCTCTCAAGCCACTCCTCAAAGAGGGGTCTTATCGCCGCAATTGTGGCGTGCCCAGAGCAGACGAGCCCTAGAGTGGAGACCGCGTATCGGCAAGCGTAGTGTGGGACGCCCCCCAGCTAGATGGACCGACGACCTTAAGAAGGTGACGCAAACAGGCGAAACGAACCGAACGGAAGGTGGAAGGCCTTTCGTATCCAGTCTATTTAGGGTGTTGTGGCGCAGCCTGAAAGAGGCCTAGGTCCACTAGTGGACTGTGAAAGGCTGAGTTGATTGAACTTAATAGTGAAAGAAATCATGTGTGAAATAATTAATAGTAGGTTCTCAAAATCCTATTCAGTATTCCTACTTATAATATAAATTATACTTTTCATAGAAATAAATACAATGATTCGCATAACAAAAGTAAATAAGTAAGACAATTAAAAACTACAGTTACAGACACTTGCGTAATTATACAACAAACATGAGAATAAATTCACATGAAAATTCGTGAGTTTTTCTCATTTGTATACAATCATTTAAAATAACAATATAAAGTGTTACAAAACTTATTTATTTGCGTTTTGCTGTGATTTCGTAAAACACTGTAATTGCGTATTGTAAATGAACTGTAGCAATAGTCGAGTTATGTTGTGTTAATTAAGGTGTTATTTCTTTAAATATTATTAAGCGAAAATTATTAATGAATTGTCTTTGAATATCAAAGGTTAGCATTGTAAATAAAACACTAATATTTGTATTGGTCGCTGAAGATTATCAGGTCATAGGGACATACTAAAAGTCATTGTGATTATTTTTAATTGTTTTAATAAGCTTAAAAAAAAAAACAAAAAAAGATAAAAGATTTTTTGAATTAATTCGAAAATGCAGAAATTATCATTAATTCCAAAACTACAATTATTTCTAACAAGAGAAAATATTATTTCAGTGCAGGTTGAACTTGTGAATTTCCGAGCGAGTCGTGAGTTCGACTCGTGATTGAGACAGAAACCCAGTTTCACAAATAGCACATACAACTTATGGGCGCAGTCAGGACAACAAATGTTCCAAGACTCTGTACTGTTACCATTAAAAGTAAGAATGGAAATAAACTGTATTAAAATTGTGTGTTTTATAAATTTTACTCTTTAAAATTGGAAAACAGTTGCACTTAAAAATATGATAACAAGGCGCGAATTGTTGCGTAGGAAATGAAATGAAATGAAATTGTTAATTTTTAAAATAGGAAATTGCAATCAGTAGGTACAAGTCAGATAAAAAAAAAAATAAGCAAGATGGAGTCGACAAGCAAGCGACGCAAATCGTAGGCAAGATTTGCAAAAATATTTATATTGAGAAACCGGTATTAGTTTTATTTACCATCTATAAATAATTAAAAAAGCAGGTGTTGTTATTTCTGTACATATTACATAGTAATGGTCGCGGCTTGCGTTAACGGAAATCCGTCCAAAATACTTTCACATTTGTTTTTCCTTACTAAGACGGAACTGCCGATATACTAAATGTTGGTGACACACTAATTGCTCTTCTTAGATATTATCTATCAGCCAAACCATGTCAAATTCTGATAATATAATTCAGCTATACCAAAATTAAATAAGAACTGGTGGTTTACAATACCTTGTTTGCAATATTTTGAACAATGTATGTAAATATAAAGAGTTTGATGCTTATTTTATCAAAAAAAAAAAAAATGTAATACTGCACAATACACAAGCCACTGTAAAAAATCTTACCTTCTTAATTTTCGACACCTCGAACTGACAGCTTATCCCGTTACCATGGTAACGCATAGCAACTAACGGAACCACATAGTTTTGTCGCACCGTCGTCAAATGTCGCGCCGTAACGTTTGGCTAACAATGAGACGGTACTTGTACGATTATGATTATGACCAGTTTTGACAAGTGTGTGAATGGCTTACGGCACATGAGTAGATAGCGAATGGAGCGTTAACTAGCATGGTGTAATATACACACGGCTTCGTGGGTGAAAAACCTTCGTCAAGCTGACTATTGCAGCGTTGGGTATGGTGGTCACTCATGTGAGTTCGGGTCTAGTTTATTTGTTATGAGCTCCGGCGTTCTCAGAATGCACACAGTATTATAAGCGAGCTCCCAGACGGCAAAAAATATTGTGGTCTAAACTCTAAAGGAAGAATATTTACGTGATAACCGCAATATCCTTAAAATAAGATGGTGGAAACGCATGCATAACATACCCTGGCTTTTCCTGTCCATTGCTTTTCAGACCTTAAACATTTTCACATTATACAAGCTTGTGTCGCTCTTTTTTATGAGTTATCTTACGATTTCAATCAGTTGTTTTGTCAAGTATTTCGATCTGATAAAGTCTGTGAGGTTTTCCTAAAAAATACTTAGTCAAAGCATGTCTAACAGCCAAGTCTTCTATTTTAAAGATTTTGAGAAAACTTATGTTCGTATTCAAAACACATTACTTCTTACCTTCACAACCTGTCCTTTAAAAAGAGAGTATAACTAAGTATTCTGAGACGAGTCGATACAACGGTTTTTCTTATACTTTCTTATCGCTTCAAGCCTTGTACAGTATCAATTTGCCAAGCCCAAAGACACTGCTCGATGTAAAACTAGATGTTACTCTATAATCTATGGGCATAGTAACCTCTTTACCTCGATAGAATCACTTTCGCCACTCGTCTTATGTCATTATGTTTTAAATTATTCCATTGTTTTTGGATAAAAACAGGCTGTTGTTGTCGGGTCGTTAGATTGATTTGATAGGGTCAAGCTGTGCAAAAAGTTTAAATGTTTATTTGTGACCATGTGACTAATTATTTGACTTATTACAACATTGGTAATTATCAGTTATGCATAGTTAAGAAAACCGGCCAAGTGCGTGTCGGACCACGCACAATGAAGGGTTCCGTTGTTGGGATGAATTTATCCCAAAAACAAACTTAACTTGGTAGTTGAAAAATATGTTCTCCCATACGAAATGTATGGGAAAACATGTTTATGCAACTGCAAATATAAATTGGTCGATTATTACTCGTTAACTTGTAGAGCTTACTTAGCTGTGATAGTTTTCCTTTTAATTTCGTTATATAAACTACTGCCGTGATTTTTTTCACATATCCAAATCAACCATTTAGCTGGCAGGGGGACACATGACTCTAACAAAAATTAGCACTTTAAAGCTTAATATTTCGCAAACGGGTACCCGAATCCAAAAATAGTCTTGAGACACTCACAACGTTTTCGAAGGACCTTTCCAACGATACTCCACACCATGGGATAGAAAAAAAACATATTCACTTTACGTGTAGGGGAGGTACCCTAACAATGTTTTAAGTATACCCCACTATCGGGAGTAAGAAGTTATTGCTAATACACCTGTGACAGTTGCGTCTGCAGAAAACAGTTTTTCGAGATTAAAAATTGAATGACACAAAATCGGCAATTCAGCTCTTGCTATTATTCTCTTCATTGAAAATCACGTACGGTACCTACGAGTAGCTTTAATTGAAGATTTTAGATTCCTGGGGGCTTCAAATCTCGTGAAGTACCTTTTAAATTCAAAAGTGCCTGTAAATGGTTTAATTGAAATAAATGCTTTGAGTTTGAAAGAAATACTAAACAAGGCTAAAATATGTTAGTAAATAAAAAGCAGTTTGGAGTGCGAGGCAAAATGTAAACGTAGAGTGCTAACATTTTCGAGCTCGCTTCGCTCGTTCTTCATCCTTCAGAGTTTTGTTTCTAAAACTTTTCTACAAAAGTTGACAAAGTATCTCCTATTTTTGTATGAATGAATAGGAAAACTTACCTTTCCAAAGCGAGATGCTACAATTTTCGAGCTCGCTACGCTCGCCCTTGTATCAATTACTTTTTCTATTTTTTTGGTGAATTCAAAAATGGTTTTGACACACTCACGATGTTTTTGAAGGACCTTTCCAACGATACCCCACATCATGGGATAGAAAAAAAACATAATAATATCCACTTTACGTGTAGGGGAGGAGACCCTAAAAAATTTTTTTTTTCATAATTTTATTTTACTACTTCGTCGGCGTAATTATGTATATTCATGCCAAATTACAGTTTTCTAGTACTAAGAGTCTCAGAACTAGACTGCGGACAGACAGACAGACAGACGGACTTGGCCAAACTATAAGGGTTCCTTGTTTACTACGGAACCCTAATAAAATGATCTGACGTCAAACACTGAAGTATTGTTGTACGCAAGTTTCTGGAGTTTTCAGCAAAAAAGCCCTAAATATACATACCTAAGTTGCACAAGTAAAAATCTTATTATTTATTACACAAGTGATAACTGTTTGTAATTTCGGCGACTTTGAATGCTCTTTAGGTTCAATGCGGATATATTAACTATGGCTAATGTCTAGAAATATCAATATTTAACTAACCTACAGAAATAACAGTTAAATATACATATTACAATACCAAAGAGCTAAGTATACCCCTATACGGAAAACTTTAATCTCATCGAAGTTAATTACAGACGTTGACCTAAAAATTAGCAAAATGGCGCTGATATAAAAGACAGTCGTAGAATAGTGAAGTGCCGAGACGATGGCCGAAGGTCTGCTGTCATTGGGGTACAGTTATGGCATTTTTAAGTGGTATAAGTTGTAGGAAGAAGAGATTTAATCACTCAGCTCGATAAGATTTTGACATTATGATAATAATATATCAGATAACTCGAATCACATGAAATTCAGGAATTTATATCAACTTTCAGCATTCAAATTTATTATTGCTTTCTTATTTTTGCCATTATTCATACATAAAATGTATAAAACTTGATCAAATCTTGAAAAACCTGTGTGTTGACGTGACACTTCTTAGTGCTAAACGTCTACCCAAGTTTCTTATTTGATTCATAAGTTGCATTTGTAATTTATATTTATTCCAGCATTCAATTCAGGTGGTCTTGGCCATTACCAATGTCACTGTTTTTTGAATGGGCGTTTCTTTTGCTATTATGATCAACATTTCAAAATTATTGAAAGTACTGACCAACAAGTATTCTTACATTCATTAAGCTACATACAAACACTTACATAAAAGTATTATAATCAGTGTTATTGTAATTTGTTAGGTTTTTAATCTTTTTTATTCAATACACATACATCATGTATTATAATATTAATTTAACCACACAACCTTATTTTCATTTCATCTTATGCCATGTTAAATAAAGTAACATTATTTTAGTTTATTTAGTAGAAACTTAATTTTTACAAAAAGTAAAGTGTACTAGAGTTTCTGATATTCCTTTCGTCAAGCAGTTTTTAGCACACGCACATTATGTTAGTGGACGTGACGATTGAGGGACCAGTTTTAATAATCGCTATCTAAAAATTGCGTCGATATTTCTGCACCATTTATTTTTTACAAAACGTATAAAGCACTTCTACTAAAACGTTTTCTAGAAAAAGAAAGGTTTTATTTATTTAATTCGGTAATATTCTGACTCGGACTGAGGAATTGAATATTCGGACTGAGGAACCACAGTTTAGTCGTTATATATTTTTTCTCTTTAATGCTTTGTTGTCTGTTATTTTTTAAATATCTTTACAAATTATTATTAAATGCCTGTAATTACAAAACATATTTTTATGAAACTTTCTGAGATCTGGCTGATGGTCTGTGAGAACTGAGGGACCACTTTTTAAGAGCTGTAGTCTTCAATATATTTGTTTACTAATTCCCGTATACGTTCTACAATTGTTTTAAGTCTGCTACTAAATCCTAGAATTTTTATTTTGCTAATCCTAGTGTGGTCCCTCAGTTCACACACACATAAATCTCTATGGTTATTTCCTCAGAAGACCATTTCAGACTCTAATCTACATGGTACTTACATGATCTGATCTGACCAAGATTATATCTGAAGTCTAAAAGAGACTTGTTTGTTTCGCCATTTCTTCTCAGGGGCAGTCAGATAGGAATTCTCGACTCTATTTAGCTTATTATTTTTTCTGATATGACGTGTTAAAGTGATTTCGATGTCCTATTTACAGATAAACAATTTCATTTCGTAATGAAACTGAAATAGATTAATTTCGTTACTCAATACTTTCATTTTTACAGTGTGTGCAGTGCATTGAACTGCTGTAGCCGTACAGGTAATGCAAAAAGTAATTTATTCAAATTAACATGTTCTTGTAATTAAAATCGAGATACACTATTGATTGCACTGACTCCGATCCGTAATTTAACTTGCATTTAAAACTTAATTGTCGATTCTAAAATAACTTAACATAATTTTTGTGTAGCGTCACAGATGAATACAGATAGTTCACTCCGCAAAATGATTTAAATAAAAAGCGACTCTTGCTACAACACAATAAAGTGCAATTCAGGTCGCACAGCGTCCTACCTACAGTTATATTCACCTAAAAGTTGCCTCTCTTTCTATCGCGTATCTTTTATATTGTCTGACTACGTTACACTCACTGAATTGGCCCGACAAGACGGGCCTGCTGCGTACTTGTAACTTCATGCTTAAAATGCGGTATGAACTATCTGTATTAATCTGTGGTAGCGTGCATAATGAATTCAGACTTCCTATGTTTTTATTTTATGTTAGTTGATAATTTCTTCAAGTGTACAGTACTGAGCCAAATAAAAAAATCATCCTAATTAAAACGCTACCGCCTGTCACTTCCATCACCTGTATATTATATTCCAGTCTCTATTACGTTTAGTCACCTCGACACTACATTTTTGTAATTTCTGACAAATCGAACAAACTACTTTTTGTGAAGCTTATTCTAATCTGGTGAACGGTATTACGAGTTTACGACGTTTTTCCGTCGACTGTTAGGTTAGTAAAAACTGGTATCATGCTCTGTAGGTCATCGCATCACTAGGCTTGTTTCCTTTATTCTATTTTTGAGGGTATTTGAGTAGATCTGTCTGAGTCATATGAAAAAATTGTGATCTTGCAAAAACTTTGTGAAAAAAAGCAATTTGCGAACAGCTCAATCTGTAGCCGACAGGCTACAGATTGAGCTGTTCGGAAATTGGAAATTGTTACTTAATTACATCTATGCCATATTTATTGCCTCTGGTTAAAGTCCATTCTCACTCGCTTGCGTCAATATTGGAGGAGTTGCGATATATTGTGAGTTGATAATATGTATAATTGAAAAGTAGGCGTGTGAAAATCAACTTTGTCGCAATGCCTTTTGTCACCTTCTGAAATGATATGTGCGAAGATATAAATTGGAGAAAGAAGGCTAATTAAATTAGATAGAAATCCAGTGGGTGGGTACCCAGTGGTCATTTCGAAATTCAGATAGGTACCGAAGTAGTTTTAGAAATCAAATCCAATAAAGCATAAGATAAATATTTAATTCAAGTTACAATTTAATTCGATTAATAATATCGCACAAAAAGTTTGATTGGTTGCATTGCAAGTTGTAAGTCATCCACAATGCATCTCTGTTATTACCAAGAAGTATAATTATTGTATTGTATTATATGTCATGTTACTGAGAGTATTAAGCGAATTCCGAACCAAACGTACCAGCTATATCAGATTCTTATCTCCCTTCTACATATATCTCTTATCAACTTTCATCTAATGATATAACCATACATCGTTCTTATAAGTATAAATTCTTTCACAGATCGAGACGTAACTTCAAAAAATTAAAAGGATAAACAATGGGCACTTCGCCCTACCGCAGGAACTCGAAGCAAACATGAACGAAAGTCGGGAGCGAATTCGTCGTGAGCGAGAGAGGGAGAAGAACACATACACCTCTCCTCGCCTTGCACTGCGTCGCGTGCTGCTATTGGCTGAGGGCCGTCAGTTCCGGGAGGCGGCGGCCATCTTGTCCAGGCTGGGGCCTGGAGTGCTGCAAAGCGTTGCGTCGGAGTTGCCCATAGATCTGCTGGTGGAGGCGCTGCCACACTCAGCGCATCTTATAGAAACTCTTTTGAACAGGTGAGTGATGTTGTTTTTACACGGGGGTTGGTTAGGGTTAAACTCACAGAGCGTTATTTTCCTGTGCGGTCGTGGTCCGTAACAGCATGCGGGCATGGGAGAATATCACACCGTGAAATCTTAGCCTTACAAAGCATCTGGCAAACACTTGCGAACATTTTAACTTATTGGATTCAGGGTATAATAGAATTTGTGTGGCTACTGTTTCAAGGTTCAAACAGGCTAGAACTTCTATAAACAAAATAATGTGAGCAGTGTGATATGGTATGGAGCACAGTTTGTAGACAGTCAAAAGCTTTCATGGACGAAGTTTGGTCAAATTATTAACACTACCAACGTGTTACTCTGTGATACGTAAGAAAGTGTTTATAATCTTTTCACTTATCACTTTCTTACATACCTCCACAGTTACACAATCAAATTTAATAAAAGCTAATCTTCATAACATCAGCACATTAAATAAATTAAGAGCCCATTCTTCGATTAGCGAAGGTCTTTCTTCCCATACTCTTACAACTAGAAAGTAGCATTTACAAACGATATGACACAAGTCGAATTTCTCAACAATTTGTTAAACAATATTGTTTAGACAGTATTGCCACAAAAAGATAGGTACATCAGAAGGTCTGCTCCATAGATCGAGTGAAAATAGTCGCACGCACACATAAACCGTCGAACGTACGGCGATGTCAAACACATGCTAGTCGCGAGTGCATTGCACTCGCTGTAAGTGAACCGTGTTTATGTGTGCGTGTGCTTTCGCTCCTTGTATGGAGCCTGTGGGTAGTCGCTACATCTCCGTCAGGATTATGGGCATGGCCCTTAAGGACCCGCGGCATAATATGGCCACGTTCTTTGGGGGGGCATGTAGGCCTGGCCTGAAGCAAGTACGGTGGTAGCGCAACTTGCCTATGTGTGCATGGATGCATTGGTTGTATGAAGCCGACCTTCTGTACGTATATATTTACGGTATTGCAGAGTCATTGTATTGGAAGTGATTCATTTGAGTAGTTACCGTGAAGTTACGTTTCCGATGTCCGTTATCTTTGGTCTGAGGTTTCGGTTGACGGCCGACAGCGGTCAACTGCGGCGAGATTACAGTAAATATAGTATCCCATTCATATATGGGTTTGTCACCATCATCTGCCTAGCCTTTTCCCAACTATATTAGGTTCGGCTTCCAATCTATTCGGATGCAGTTAAATACCAATATTTTACATGGGGCGACTACCTATCTGACCTCCACAAACCAGCTACTGGATACCGATACCCCTAGGTAAGACTTTTTGTCAGACTTTCGGGATTCTGACTACCCGTAACGACTGTCAAAGATCAATGAATGACAGATGAGACAAAAGAGTTACAAGTTTTCCGAGGGTCTCGATAAGTTAAGATGGACACCCATCTACGTAACAACATCGGCAAGCGTAGGTAGCACGAATGTATGGGGTTGTTAAATCGTTCGGATTTTTGTATTTTGATACCTAGTTACCTATTTGATTCTATTTTGGAATACTGGTTATAAGGCCGCGTCCTATTTAAAAGCGATCGTCGCTCGAACACGCGGTTGGCCTGGTGCATCGGTCACTTTTTGTTCGGGAAACCGGAAAGCGCCCTCTGTCGGCACGACCACACGTTCAGGTTCACCAAACATAAAGTTCCAACGTTTCGGATATTCGCGTGACGAAGTGACGATAGCTTTTAAATAGGACGCAGGGTAAGGCGTGTGAGCCGTGTGAGGCTTTCGTTTTCTGTTCAAATATTGTGATAGGTAATTGTAGAGATTTTAAAAGAACTACTAAGGTTCAAATTCTCCTGCAAATGGTAATAAAATGGCAATCATAATATATTGTGTTGGTTATTCTGAACTCAGTGGCAATTTATGACAGCAGTGTAAAATTAAATGGCGTTTAATAAAGATGAAGATCGAGATTCAATTTATTTATTTATAGTAGTAGTAGGTACCTACTATAGTTTCGATTGTTGTTAATATGTATGGTTACAAACAAATAAAAAATTAATTCGACACTAAAACAAATCTGTTGTTGTGATTGCACAATCAAATCAACTTTTTGAATATTAAAGTAATTGTTTTTAATACCTATCTCAATTTTGTATGGTTTCAATTTTCAAATACTTCACGGCAATTTATTGTAGTGTTGATTGCAAATGCAAATATTGTATTTCTATGTACAAGATGTGCCACTGTGTGATACACCTACAGAGAGAGATACATAGGTACTTATTCAATTCAATTGCAATAGATAAATAACAAGATGCTGCAATCATTTTAATTTGCCTAATTAATATCTACAACATTTTTAAATGGCTTCATGAATCTCCAAATAAATATTTATGAGTCAATCTGTCACACTAATGGATTGCTACAAATTCTGCACGATGAACTAAAACGCTAAAACGACACAATTTCTAAATTCCTCATGTCAGTAAGATTATACGCCAAGTTGCCAATACAGCTCACCTACTATCTTCGATCTTAGATTACAGGCATGCTAACGTGTGCTACACAACCCCCAAACTATAATCAACTCTTAAAACTACACAATAAAGTTCAAAATAAAAATCCTCTTCGATTTAACGTGTTCATTACAATATTATTAAGACTTTAACAAACAAAAACAGTCCTTAAATCCTTGTATTAAGACCCAAGGATGTCATATAAGTTAATTTACGGGATTCTGAACGAAAGTGCCAGGCGACCGGTTTCCTTGGTATTTAGTGTTCAAACTACTTTCACATGATTTATAACGATAATGACCTTCAAAATGCAGACTTGAGGGAACCTGAAGCTGAGAAATCCTATATCAGGTTTTGAGTTCATTGCGTAGATAGCAGGAAACTGGTGATCAAAGTTGGAACAAAAGCAGCAATGGAAGTTGTAGCTCCACTGATAGATAGTATTGAACATAATAAGATAATTATTGCATAAAACACATTGGATACTGAACGGCGGCGATTATTGAAGATGACCGTTTTTCAGTTACTACCCAATAATCCAAACGAAATTCTAATGAATTTTATCAATCATTGTGAATGCGGAATGCAGTCTCTTCATTCGAATATGCAAATGCAGATTCTTTCCTCCTTTTAGTTGTAAGTAACAGAGGATATTATGTTGTACCGAGAATCACGTCTTTACAGCCTTCCGTTTTACTTAAAACACAGTTCAGTTTCCTCATCCTGTAGCTGTAGTTCCAGTAACTTTATTAGATATTATCTCTTGCTTATCGTTTTGTCCCAAACCCATGACTTCAGTCCGAGAGTCATTATGTAATAGATTTTGATCCCAATGAATAATCACAGGGGAAGTTGATAATCATCATGAGACGTCTAGTAGATTTTTGATGAATTGGTGAATATCATTTCAGGTGCATAGGTAGGTAGCCCTTTGGATGGAAACCTAACGGACGAAAATGCCGAGGTGCATATGACTACTGTTTCCGCAATTATCGGGTTCGACACAAGACATAATGATGAACATAATATACCCGTGTGATTACTCTTAAGACATAAGATATTACATAGACATGATTAAGTAATCACACTTGCTTCACGCTATATAAGTGAATATTATGGCATAACATCTTCCATTAAATCAGTCGATTGTTACCAATATTGAATAACACTAGTTATGCGAAATGATTCAGCGTGTTCAAAGGTCAGAAGCAAATGTCTTGCATACAAAGGCATGATGATGTATGCTTGAGTTGTATAGGCTTTTGTATATGCATTTTCTACTACTAGCTATTAGTCACAAATCTTCTCTCTCTTTCTTGGTTATGAGTTATCAACTCGTCATATAGACTACTCAGATTAATTATATTTGGTTCTTTGTCGTCCGGGCAAGAGTGTTTTGGTTATTGTATCCCCCATTAAAATAAGACCTATAAGTAGTAAAACCAGTTCATGGGGAGATTCATAGATGTGTCATCTGCACGGTACAGGAACTGGTGGACGCTAGCCGTATTCTGGGCCGACTCCATTTATATTGCCATCGCTAAGAAGAAGAAGTAGAACTCGGATTTTTCCAAATAAGAGAAGAATTGAGAGACCAGTGACCCAATCCACCAATGACACTTGACCTGCGTTAAATATTTATGAATCGACATCTATGAAAGACGAGGTTATGCTATCTACCTAGTTTAAGTAATAAAAGCTCTTAAGAAAGGTTAATTAATCAATGAATCTTCTGCTGTATCATTAAATAGAAAGGATAATTTAATTTAATAACAGAGTACCAAAATATAACCCACATTACTCAGACATGGGATTGGAAAGCTCAAATATATTCGCGACAACGATTAATTACATGACCACGCTCCGATGATGTTGGATTACCAATAACAATTTATTACATCTCCCGCCGAAACCGCCATCTTGTTTTGTACCTGTCTGTTGACTAAAGGCATTCACTTTTACTGCCTAGATTTTTGACAGTTCATGAGGTTTCACTTTCGAGAAAGGTCCCTAATGCAGATGATCCGTTTATTGTCAGTCATGCTTGATTGCATGCGTCAGTTCTGCATGATGTGTTTGGTGAACATGTAATATTTAATCGGTGTAAGTATCGAAGCTTGATTTTTATTACCGGATGTTTTGAATTAAAGTTATGTTGATTTTTTACATAAGATATATGAAATTATTAATGGTTTAACCTGCAATCAACTTTTCTAAAAGAAATAATTGTTTTGAGTTACTAAATTATGACCATATTCCCAACCATCTAGCGACCCAAAACTTAGAGTTTAACTTTCTGACCCACGTTGCCATTACCATTCAAACCGCTAATCAAAGGCATCACTCACACTTTAATACCTTACAATCAGCTAATGTCCAATAAAAGACCACATTACACCTAACATCCGCAAATACCAATCATTATAAACAAAAAAATCAAGCCACGCCGCCTTTAAGTCTACCGATACTTACGTGAATGGTCTTTACGTCCATAATCGTATAATTATACGTCGGCTGGTCTTTCTTGGGTGAAAGTGCACCGGTCAGACCTGTTGTCCAGACCCTCGAATTTGGCGGTACAGTGAAATTTATGAACCTGTATTGATTGGTTCTTGTAATATGTTGTATCCATGTTGAGCATGTGGGAGTGTTGTGATTGTGGTTCTTGTTGTGGTATGAAAAGCGTGGTTATGACAGAAACGGTGGAAATGGTGCTAAACAGACGATGTAATAAAAGCAGACACGAATAGATAGTTTCCTGAAATCAAGTTTAGTGACTACTGATTGAATACTGATACAATGTGACTCATTTTGGTACCATAAGCATTGTAATATCGATATTTGCGAAAAGATATTCCCACTTGAATGTACTGTGTACGGTTGAAGGAGTCATAAAGATATCTAAAGCTACTACGGCCTGTAAATCTTAGCAAACAAAAATAAAACTCAAACGAATTACCTGACAGCTCATCTGATTAAAAAAGCCTCAAGTCTGATGATATTGTTGTTATTTACGAGTATTTGTTTATTACTTTCATATTTTATTGTAATGTCTTACTTCACCCCACGTTATATTACATTCAAGCACGCAATAATCTCGGACATGAATTTAATGTTATCTGAAGCGTGAACCTGCAATTTTGTTGTAAAAACTTATGAGATCTTGCTTTCGGTGAATATTTTAATGTTATTGTGAGTATTACAAATGACTGATTTGATAATAATGAGTTATATGATATTTAGCATCATCACTGTAGATTAGAAGGCATTAAATATTCTCAATAAATAGTCATAGCCATTGACACGAAAAGAAGAAGAATATGTGGTTATTTCTCCGCAGTAGGTTTAAACATGATTATGTAACTCACACATCTTATGACAATTTATAATATGTAAGTAAGTATACAAAATTGATAATAATACGTACTTTTGTGTAGAAAACATCATCAAGTAATATAATTATGTAAAAGATTCGTCTGTTATGAAAGACATACAAAGTGAAGGTGTAATGCAATCAGCAAAGTCAACAGACAACGAAGTAAAAATACAGATATTCATTATAATAATTATTGTTTGAACAGAAATAGAAATGATTAACAATAACGTGAAACATGATCGTGTGTAGCCTTTAAACAATTTCACTCGCTTCTGAAAACTGAACGGTATTCACGAATGTATACACGTAACACTGAAAAAGTAAAAGTTAATTCGATGATTGTAGTTGGTTTGTTTCAATTAAAGAGAAGCGGAATTTTAAAATCAACTTTTTTGTTATTTTAACTTTTGATGCTCAATGAGCCCCCCCTTTTTTACACGACTACCCAAAAAGGAGTGTAATGTTTTCATTATATACTCGTTTACAATAAATATATATATTAGTGTTAGCTTGCATATTGTATTTAAGATAAGTTAAAGCGAGATAAAATTTTAATAAATGAAACTATGATAACAAATTACACTTTTTCGTGAGAAGAAGACTGCTACACCGCTAATACAGGGTTTTAATATAAAAGAACAATCCTTCTAAATGTTGAATGTCTATATTGAACTGAATTTGAGACAAAACAGTTGAATTAATGAGTAACTTAAAAATGTCTAAGGGCCTCTGTGAGTTGGCTTCGGCCCCTCGTATGAGGCTCCAAAGGACCGGGACCCAAGGTCCCGAGATTTTTTAAAATTCGCATAATATCTGTAGACCTTTTCCGACTCCCATTGCACACAAAATATCTCACATCAGAATCTAAGAAATAATTTCCACAGAAAACAAGGCACAAGGCATGAATGGAACACAAACGAACAATAGAATCAAATCGAACTAAATCAAACAATCATCAGAAAAGCAAATAAAAACCATTTCATTAACTCTAAACGCTGGTTATCTTGAAGCCACCTTGTCGCCATCTTTCTAAGACTCTTAGTACCTACTCTCATTGTTAATTCATGGAATATATGATGTGAGAATAGGAACGACATTAATGAGGTGCATCTGGATCGCGAACCGTTATGCTCTGCGCAGTTATGATGGTGGCGCATTTGATGGTGTATGGTCAATAGGTGTCATGATTTATAATGGTGTTGTTGGAGCAAATATGGTTATTACAGAAGCGTGTGAATGGCGAATGGACGTAGATGTTTATGTATACCGATAGAGAAAATGGTAGTAAGGTAATAATGATGAATGCTTAGGTAATGGATAGTTATATTAATAAAGAAACGAATTCGTCTAAGCCGATATAAATACTGCTTTAGTAGTAAGAAGAAGCCCTTTGGAGGAAAAGATAAAAAAATACAGACTGATGTAGGTAACTGAAATTTTGGTAGAGAACAAAGTTGAGAATGATAGTAAAAAAGACTGGCGAACTTTATTCAACCAAAATTGTAATTACATTCTTATTTTTAAAAGGTTAAGAATTGTTAAAAATTTCACGTTTGGGATATTAAAGTCTACACTTAAACTTTCACCATACTTCTAGAAGATTTAATAAGGAAATAAATATAATTGTTTATTTTTCTAGAATATCTACTATAAATAGGTAAAATTAAGAGTCATCATCTGCCTAAAATGAAGAGTATGATGAGTTGATGACTAATAACTTTATTAATAGATATAAAACAAAACTCGAGGCCACCTAACGCAGTGGTGCGTTCGTCCTTGCAACAGCACGGAATATGCAACATTAAAACATTTATATCAAAATATGTAGTAATTAAGATGCTAGGAATGGGAGCAACCATTTTTATGATATTACGAAGAATTTTAATGAAGCAGACGCAATGGCTGTACTGCTATCGATACTTCATCTTTTAATTAAAGGATGCCCTTAATATAGAGTTATTTGTAATTGCTTTTTATGCATTGCTTGCTTTAATTTAGTTGTATTACATACCACTATATCTTTAGTAACAAGTCTTGTGAAAACTCCGTTCGATTTCCATACTGCTTCGATCGCATCACGTTTGATTGTGCGTGTGAAAATTCTGTGAGTAGCCTGATGGCTTATACATTTTTTGGTTCAGATACTCAAGTTAGCGTATATTCAACATTTATATTTCTCATAATATGACAAAATAAGCTAAAGTACAAAAAAAAAAGAAAAATAGGAGAAAGTAGTGTTGTTTACACTATGTTATAAACAATGATTTATAATTTGTTCTTTCTTTTGGTGTGTGTGACTTGGCTATCGCATTAGGTTACCTGTAATGGTAGTATTAAGGAATTAAAAAAAAAATAGTATACAATAGAGCATCGTGTTAGACTGCAAGCCGACCTTAACATGGGAAAAGGCTAGGCAGATGATGATGATGAGGATGAGCTAAGATGAGCGATAACAGCACTATCCAATATTTTGTCTTGTGATGTGGAAACTGCCGGCTCCGTCTAAAATATCACTTATTTCATTAAAGGTCAACGTCCAAATATATTTTGAATTGGTTTTAACCATCAATATTGTCCACAGACTAATATCCCTGGAAGTGACTCCCCGACCAGACGTGCAGTGCGAGGCGATAGCATGGCGTCTTGTAGGCTTGCTGGGTGTAGACCAAGGTTCAGGCTTGAGGGCCAGAACCTCGCGGCTGGCGTCCTCGCTGGTGCACTACACGCCAGATACCAGGGATGCCATCGACGCGAGGAGAAGGCAGTTGGATGGTGCTGTACAGGGTAAGATTTTTATCATAGTCATAGCCATTCAAGAGATTCCTACAAGTCATCACAATAAACATTATTACATTAAGAATATAAGATGTTATTAAAAAAAAACAAGTAAACATAATTATGAATACCTATTATGTCAATTTACTAAGCAATAATACAAATAAACAAGAGTCATAGTTTAAACATGCGTCATTCAAATGATGATCATTTATGATGCAGAGAATACTTTAGGTTTAAATGTAAGAGAGATAAACTGCATTCTAAGTGGATAAATAAGGTCATTGAACATTTAAGTGTTAAATGAAATGAAATTGTTTATTCTGTAAATAAGATATCGGAATTACTTTTATACGTCATATTAAAAAAAAAATAAGCTAGATGAGTTTGGCGTTTCCTATCTGACTACTCTGACAAGAAAGGCCGAAACAAACTCATATTTCGCAGTCTCTTTTAAATTCCAGACATAATCTTGGTCACGCCATATGAGGACCAGATTAGTGTCTGAAATGGTCTTTTGAGGAAAGAACCACACAGATTTGAGTGCACCTGTCTAGTTAGTGCAAGCATTTGTCAGTAATCGTGAAGCTCAACTCAGAACTTAGGAGCTCAACTCGACGAACAATACCAAAGAAAGGACATTTGGGTAAGCCGCTTAAACTACTCAAAACTGCCAGACCATCATTAAAACTAGCTGAGTAATAAAAATAATAATAATATCTACATAGTCCTCCCATTCACAATAATTAAAATAATATAATACTTTAAAAAGTAATCAAATCAATCAAATCAAATCATTTATTCATTTGCAAACATGGGTAAGAGATACATAGATATTTTTCGTTATAGTAAAGTTCTCCATATTTTACCATTATATGGGTATGCAAATAGTGTAACAAAATTTAAAACTATCAATAAAATGTCAACTAAATTCAATAAATCACATTAAAAACAGTAAAAAAATAATTTAAAATAAATCGATAATAACTAAATTAAATAATAATAATACAACCAACATTTAATTTTAGATTAATCATGTCTCTTTGAATATAATTTTCAACAATGTCAAGAGTACCTAATTCAAAACTGGTATATTTTGATGATTTTACATAATAATTAAAATGTCAAATCTTATGGTAAAACCATAAGACTTGATATTTTTTATTACAAGGCTAGCAGAGCGAGCAGCTCAATCCCATGCTTTTTTATCTTCTAAATAATCTGAAATTTAATAGTACCCTTTTTACAATGGTTGTTTTTAATACAGCTTTTAAATCGTTTAATGGTAAGTTTCGAATGTCAATCAGAAGTTTGTTGAAAAAGGGTATACATTGGCCCATGAACGCCTACCCGCGCCTACCCGCGAACGCCATTGCCTACTTTGTGGAGACGTGTGCAATGAACAGCAAGGTTGTGTTTATTCCTGGTATTGAAGCAGCCAAAGAGAGAGAGAGAGCTATTGCAGGGACTAAACATTAAAAAGAAGCAAAGTACCTAGATATAAAACTACATAAATTTAAGAGTACCTAATTCAAGTAGTTATTCAGGCAATACAGCTATTATGAACATTGAAGCGCAAAAACACTACACAGTTACCTACCTATTTATATCTCACTCTATAATTACTCATCATAAAATCTCAAACATGCCTTATACATATTATCTAAATAAACCACCAAACCGTGAAAGATATCCATCATAATATTTACCCATTACTTCCATGTGTTAATACCGAGGGATGCCACAAGGTCGATCTGAAACCGATTAGCGATGAGTTAGAAGCAGAAACAAGATGGTCGGATAGCTAGCATCCTACAACGGATGCCATAATTTAGCTGAACGAGGAAATATTACACTAATTACGTTTGTTTCCTTTACCTTAGCTTGATGTTTTCTTATCGTCCGTGGGTTTTGGTGCGGAACTGTGAATGCACTGTTGTAATGGACTATTTTAGCTTTTGACTTTGTAAATGGTTCGTGAAGTTCTAGGTTAACTTATTAGTCATCTAAGGCTATTTCAATAATATTGGTCTAAATTAGCAATATGTGTTATGTTTCCAAAACTTTCACCTTCTATTCCTTTTATTGCTTTTTCCCTAAGCATATTCAGAGCGCCTGATCATGACAACCACCATATTGATTTTGTAATCTTAAGACTGCTTCGGTTACTAAATATGACTTCACCTACAGGTCTGGGCACACACGGGCTGACGGCCGACGCGACCGGCTCCCTGATATCTCTGCACGTGGCCATGAAGAATGAGCTTCAGCGACACGTGGAAGTTTACAAACAGGCACTGCATAAGTTGGAAGAGCTGGTAAATATAGTCCGCTGCGAAACATAGCACTAGTAGTTATTCATTTTCAAATTGCTGTCTAGAATTCTTACGTAGAACAACAATATTATCTATAAATATACTAGCGGACGTCACGCGGTTTTACCCGTGTAGTACGGGGATAAAATATAGCCTATGTTGCTGATAATGTAGCTATCCATTGCTGAAAGAATTTTTTCAATCGGTCCAGTAGTTTTAAGTTTATTCGTTACATACAAAAATACAAATCTTTCCTCTTTATTATATTAGTATAGATATAAATCTTATGAGGTTAAGTATAATTATTCTGAAAATGAAAATTTTCTCATTAAAATTTAATAACTTCCATTAGCAGAACCGAAAGACCAAAAATTCAAAAGTCATTTATTCAAACTAGGCTGAGAATCAGCACTTTTCGAACGTCAAAATTACATAAGACAGTCCCCCAAAAACGCCCACCCTTCACCACTTCCTAGTGCCTTTAGCTGGGAAGAAGAAGTGGCGCAACAAACTCCTCAGCAGCACAGCTGTCTGTTCAAAAACTTGATACTCCATGTAGACACAGAAAAAGCTTGAATTCTGATGGCAAAACAATGGATTAACAGATATAATTATTATCCGCGATTTTAATTCGCAGCATGTTGCTCCCTAACTTCTTGATATAATTTCCTAGTCGCCGTTTGACATACGAGTACGCAAGTGTGTCTGTTTGTTGGCCACCATGAAATATCCTTATCGATGTAGGTATACCTCTCTTTTTTATTAATGCATTATCTTTTTCTTGCAGTCTCCAGTCACCATAACCCAAGACCCAGCATCATCGTCCCACCAGCGTCTCCTGGCGCTCTGCCACGCTGACGTGGAGAGGCGGCTCATAGACAACAAGTCCTTGCTGACTATCGTCGATAAGCCGGCTCTGAGGCAGTTGCCGACACTGGTGGATGCCCTCGCAGCCAGGGTCGAGAGCGACAAGGCCGTGCTGGCTTGCATTGGGCAGATCAAACGGAGTGACCCTTCGCTGGATTTGACTGATACGAGGTAAGATCTTTTGGATTTTTTTTAAGCTATTGCGTAGCTTTTATCGCGGGCTTTGAGCGCGGTGACCGAATCAAGAACTCCGTAACGTAACGAAAATAAAACCTAACACCCCTCACTCCACCTACCATGTAATGACGGTTCCCATGACAATGTGACGTTGTCATGTGTTGTCATGGGAACGTAATTTTTGTTTTATTGACATAAAACAAAAATTACACACGATGATGACTCACGTCATCATCCCAAGTGTAGCGTTGACAAATAGGAAGTATGGAGGTTACAAATGCTATGCAATAGCTTTACCGCGGCAGTCCCCGAAGTGCCACACGTTTTTTTATATTCAGCGTTCATCGTGTAAAGAATGTTCGTTATATTCATCGTTATTATCGCTGATAGAATCTCACTTTGTCACGGCTTTCTGGAACAGTTATTAGAGAGTGGGAATCATAAATGCATGTAGCTTCTTAGTTTTGGTGTGAACTTTAGAATATCTTACCTTATAAAGTCATTTGGGGAGTACATTTTTTGCAAGTACCTAATAGGTATGATATCATTGTTTTTAAATTGGATCACTAGTTTACTAAACAATCGCAATTGTTAATGGCTGTCACTGCGTATAACGCCTCATATTTAAGGTGTTTTTTCACCAGAATTTTGGGATTTTCAGATTTTACTCTTGGCACACATTACTTGGCTAGCTGCCTATAAGTACTGGGATACCGTGAATCTTCTATGATATAAAGTTACAGGTGAACTAAAATCAGTCCCAAAAGTTGATTTAAATCTTAAATCGTAATTATTTTAGAAAGTGGTCGCTCGACTTTCCTTCCAGTATATCATTTAAGTCTTAAATTAAATGCTGTTAACTTTTGATTAAGAATCGATTGATTTATCAATTCATTAGATTACTTTCTTCTCATTTCGTTGTGTCATCTGTTAATAATGTTACGTGAGTTTTGGAGTCATAATCAGATTAATTGGAAACTGGTTTTCTTGATGATATATATCATTGTTGATATTCACTGATTAGACAGAGCAACTTAACAAAATAAACGCCGCCGTTCAGATAAACATTAATGAAAATTTTAAAATATTATTGGCTTGTATTGATACATAAAGGATTATGTAAATTCAAACTCAAATTCAAAGCATTTATTTCAAGTTAACCAATACACGCACTTTTAAATTGTCAAGGAGTTCGGTCAGTCAGAAAGATGAAGCTAGTTGCCCATTCCAAAGTGGTAGAAGAAGAAAGGCTGTGGGTATATGAGATAGTTCAAGACACGAGTTTATTTAATTAAGGCGTCAATAAAACCAAAAACCCCAACTACTTCATGTTTCTCTAGTGAACAACCCAGACTTATTAAAAAGATGCGCTAAAGATCGTGCATTCTGAAAGTGGGCAACGTCACAAATAGCTGGCAAAAATTTCGCGGTTTTGATTAATTTGGCAATATTACTGTATGGAAATATGAAATATCGCTAACCAGTGAACTAAAATATTGATTATGTTATCCATAATATTTCCATGTAGTAATATTGCCAAATTAATCAAAACCGCGAAATATTTGCCAGCTATTTGTGACGTTGCCCACTTTCAGGATGCACGCTCTTAATGCGCATCTTTTTAATAAGTCTGGGTTGTTCACTAGAGAAACATGAAGTAGTTGGGGTTTTTTGGTTTTATTGACGCCTAGTAATATTGCCAAATTAATCAAAACAGGTAAATATTTGCCAGCTATTTGTGACGTTGCCAACTTTTAGAATGAATGCGCCAACGAAATAAAATAATAATCCCAATGTTTTACTGTTCAATAACTCTTAGTAACGGGTGTTACAACCACCATAGTGATCACGTCCTTAAGATAGCAATAAAGATAACATCAGAGCCAAGTACCTTTTATTAAATTTATTAAAACAACATGGAAACGTTATTTGTGTTCCTATAACAATTAACATAAATGGTAATGCTCTGCTGATTACGGCACAGTTAATTGGCACAGTTAAAAGGATTTTCATTTTAGTGAAGAAAATAAAGTGGACAACCAGTTTTACCAAGGGGTATCGTATTATCCAGTTACTGGGTTGTGGAGGTCAGATAGGGAGTCGCTCCATGTAAAATACTGCTATTCAGCTGAATCCGGTTAGACTGGAAGCCGACCCCAACATAGTTAGGAAAAGGCTGGGCAGATGATGATGAAAATAAAGTGGAAAATAAACGAGCTCTGAATGGAAAACAAACACCAGATCTTCACAATATAATCAATATTGTGACGATCTGGTGTTTGTTTATTGTCCACTTTATTTTAAAATGCAAATTACTGTCTTTTAATTCTCCAGAGCGGGGTTAAATATTTATTTTATTCTGTTTTTTAGTATTTGTTGTTATAGCGGCAACAGAAATACATCATCTGTGAAAATTTCAACTGTCTAACTATCACGGTTCATGAGATACAGCCTGATGACAGACAGACAGACAGATGGACGGATAGCGAAGTCTTAGTAATAGGGTCCCGTTTTACCCTTTGGTTACGGAACCCTAAAAAATTAAATACTATTCGTTGGTAAGCGCATCACTTGAGAACGGCTCGACAGATTTGGCAATTTTTTGTTTAAAATGTTTGTAATAGTCAGAGGTTTTTATGGAAAATTTTAACCGGAAAATTGAAAAATTCGGGAAAAACAGAAAGTGCATACCAAGTCAATCGTAGAATTCGTAGAGTTTTTGCTCTCAATGCTTAGTGCAACAGATGTGAATAACATAACATAACATCACGCCTTGTTTCCCCGAAGGGTTGGGCAGAGGTGTACCTGTAGTAGGTACACACAGGTGTGAATACGGACGATAAAAACACCATTAATGAGGAACTGCACATGTTTAGCAATTGTCATACATTTCTCCATTATCCAAGAGTAGAAAGACCTCATTAAGTTGGAAGGTGATACCATCAAGGAAAAGGAAGGCGTTACTTCACACATAATAATATATCTTGTATGGAAATGTGAATGTGTGTGTGTGTGATCTAGAATGAGTGTGTGCTAACAATTTCTCATACGTAATAATTATGTGTGTGTGTTTAATGTGTGTTTGTTTGTAATGAACAAATTCGCATTCATTTCAGAGAAAGAAACGTATTTTTTGTAATTGTTTTGTTCGTTTGTTTTTATAGTTGTGTAATCAGTAAAGTATTTGTTTAATGGTTGAAGTTACTGTTATGATGCATAACGTTTATTAATTTTTCTGCATCTCTGAGGTAAATAATGAAAATATCGTCTAGAACCTACTCAAAATACATGATTCTATGAATATTCTAAGAATAGATGGCAATTGCTATTATTATAATTATTAATAATGAAAATTATGTCACAAGAGGCTTTTCATGATAACTCTCGTACTATATTTTATAGGTACCTATACTTTATTAAAAAATAAATTAAACCTTACAAAACATACAAGGGCCTACCTAATGTTCAGTCATTATTATCTACATGAGTCGGCTCGAAGGACCAAACATTTTTGTGTTTTGGCATTCTAAAACAACGTTACTTAGTGCCGATGCTTAAAAATAAACAGTCGACGAAAAATCCGATCGCTGGTTAAATTAAAACTGAATGCTAGATTACTCCAAACATTCATTTTTCTACAAAAAGTTTCTCTTTTACGATCAAACTCTAATTACGATGGGTGATGAAAACTCACGAGAACTATTCGAGTTACAATCATCAGTCCGTGAGAAAATCGAATTCGAAACAATAACGTAATAGCCGTGAAAGTAATAGTTGTTAATTTAGAATATTACTCTGTTATTTTAGAATAGCTGTGTGATTTATGTAGATTTTTTATGTAGTGTGGCATTGAATGAAGATTTTATGTAATCTTTGTTATTGTTTGTGTCCCAATGAGTTATAAACATCCTGAGTTGAAATATTGTTTAGAAGTTAGTAGTTTGAAGCAGCAGTTAGCTAGAAGCTAGTTAAAACACACATAACTCACGCTTTAAAGAAGAAGAAAGAAAGAAAGAAAATTCGTTTATTTGCGGTAAACATGACGCAAAGAAAGATAAAAAAAAAAGCACGTAAATAACAAATCAGGGACAGACAGACACATTAGAACGCCACCTGCTACGATCCTTACATACTCCTTTTAAAATGTATTTAATAATTAATTTGTGATCAATGAATCAATCAATCAGTTTATTTGTGAAACATAGCTGTTTACATAAATAGGGGGGCACTATGTTTTGTCATAATTAAGACATACAAATTTATAAGTGACCCGTTCGGTGTCATTAGAAAAACAATATTTTAAATTAATTAAATACATGAAAAGAAAAGGATAAAAAAGAAATATATAATACAATAAAATCAATAAATAGTCATAGTACCTACTTATTATCAAAAGGTAAAAAAATATATAAAAAATGCCTCTTTATAATAATTATTTGTCCTTCAAAAATTCGTCTACAGTATATATAATAACATTTGTCAATTAATAATTTAATAAGAGCTTTTTTAAACTTATATAATGTCATGTTTTTCATGTCATCAGGAATTTTATTAAACACTTTAGGCGTCATACCAAAAAAAAAAAATTCGCATCAATACGGTCTTACATTTTAGATGACATAGTTTATTTACGTATTACGCACGCAATGGAGTTTTTTTAGTGGAAGATTTTTTTCAAATAATTATGTATTTCCTTTCACAAACAACGCAGTTTCTAAAATGTATAATGCTGGAAGGGTCAGTATATTAAGCTACAGTGGGTATTTTCAGTATCCCTAAGTTTGAAATCTCTGACCCACCACAGTGTTTCAAAAACAGTCATCACAGATTAACACATTAGGTCGTTGGCCGAATTGTCTCGCATTTACCAACACAGGTGCAAATTGTATGAAACGTTACATGATAATCATTGTCTCATCATACAAAGTGCTTCTCATGCAAAATCCGTTAAACAACGATAGTTCTTTATCACAATTATAAACTCTCACATACATTATAATGAGAGCTACTTAACAAACGTATCATATCACATGCGCCGGCGCAATTGACCGCAATTACTTTAAACGCATCGTTTATCACTTTAAAAATTACCACTTAACTCTTCATTGAACAATCAACTTTGTTCCGGACGACGTAGAGTAGATATGTAATTGTGATGAGAATGTTCTGAATTCATGAATGAAGATTCATATTTAATAACAGATATCGTTATCATAGCTGTATAGTAGTGATTAGCAGTTATAAAAACTGACGAGTGCATGAAAAACTATAACAACGAAGGGTTCCGTATCAATATTGATTTATGTCATACTAGCTGCGCCCCGCGGTTTCACCTGCATAAGTCTCGATCCCGTGGAAATATCGAGATAAAAAGTGTTATGTGTTATTCTAGGTTATAAACTATATGTGTGCCAAATTTCATACAAATCCGTTCAGCCGTTTGAGCGTGAAAAAGAGACAAACATACACACTCACAAACTTTCGTCTTTGTAATATTAGTATGATGCGAGATTTTTGAATCTTCCTAGGTATTTCATTGTTCAATATCCTATGTTTTTGATTAAGTTAATTAACTGTAGGCATATTTTCAGAATGTATCATATTTGATACAAATATTTGTCGATTTTAAACCTTGTTAGTTAGTTCATTGTAGGGTTATAGTACCAAATTCTGTTAAAACCGACGGACAGGCGAATAGAGGTTTGTAATTAACCAACGGAACCCTAAAATATTACTTAACAGTGATATAACAGAGAAAGCGCGCTTTCGTGTACCGTGTGACACATTACGTCACATTATTTATGTTATTTTGTGCGTTTAGTGAAATCTTTCTCAAAAACGCAAATCATTGATGCGTTCAGTTAAAGTTATGCATGAAACCAGTTATTTTGAATATTTTATGAATATTGAAGGTGTAAGTCAGGGCCCTCTGGTGTGCTGGTGGCATGTGTTGCTTGGGGTTTACAGGTTCTAAGGTTGTGGGTTCGATTTTCATATTGAAAAATGGCCTCGCATGTTTTGGTCCTTCTGAGTTCTGTTGACATTAACATTTGTATTCATATAGGACATAATTGTGCACTCTTCTATATCGTTTCAATATACAGGGAAATGTAGATCAACATACAGAGAGATCAAGATACAAGTGCGGCGGCCTAATGTGAATTCCTGGGTTCGAATCTCAGTTCGAGGAGTCTGTGTTCCATCTTTTTCAAAACCAATGTTGGTATTGTTGATCGAAGCCAATATTACCTAATATAATGATGTGTTAAAGTGCACCAAGCACTTGTTTCCAACTCCCTATACCCTTTGTCTTCTCCTTTCGGAGGATACAGTCCTGAAAAATATTTATATCTAAAGTTATTTACCCCAGCTCGGCGGATTCTGGCACCAAGGGCGGCACCACACTGAGGAGGAGAAGAAAATTGCCCGTAGTCCATTGTGACTATGACGAGGGGTGAGTCTACCTCCACACTGGACAAGTTAAAACGTCACGATCTTTCCATGATGTACATAGCTTTCTATAGCCGAGGTTTTGGTATTTTAGAATTCGTAGGTGCGTTTGCTGCTCTTGTATACATCGAAACCTGCAACTTTTGGCCAATAAGTCAATAGTGTTGTCTTTTGCACTAAAATCGAACTCAGTACAACCTGTAACTGACTGACTGCAAGTTGCTACTTACCTCTATGCCAGTTCACAGTGTACATATGACGTGTTTTAAAGTAAATAGACGAGTCAGTACATAATGCTCACGGCTTTTCTTATAAGTGAGAGTTTTTCCTGCAACCTATTAGTCAGTGCAGTTCTAACTAAATATAAATTATGTATTGTACTAGAAGTGTTTATCTTACTTTCTCTTACAAATCTTATATATTCTATGTGCCTTATGATAAACATGCCTATGTTTCGCAATAAAATCTTAGAAATTATCGGTACTAGGTACGGTCATGGCCCTCCTACTGTTTGGGTTCAATATATTGATCCTTAGGCACAATAAGCATAAACGGTAATTATAGAATTAATGAAGTTTTCGTCTTAGTAAATAATCTGATAATTATGTGTAATCTAATAAATGTCACATTTTTAAATGCGCTAGATTTCATACGCAGACCGGTTTCTTAACAAAGTTTAATCGTTTCAGTATAATGCGACATCGGGAGAACCTCTCTGTATTGTTAAAAGGTTGTTTCAAATACCCACAAAACGTTTTCCGTTGCCTTCAGTTCAGTTCACCAAGTATCAATGACCTGCAATAAATCAACGGTAGGTAGGTCAAGCTAAAAATTCTTCACGAGGAATACCTGCTAATTAGGTACCTAGTAGGTATCTCACATCCTGTTTAGTGAGCAACTCTGTAGACTGGCTAAATAGGTATTCAACCAGTATCCACTATACTGACAAAGATCGTGCCGACAACACAGAAGAATCACTTACAAATGCATTGGATATAAATCTCACTAAATGTATTGTCAATTGCCTCTAAAACTTTCCATAATAAAAACCGTCGAACTATCAGAAAACCTTCTTCAACCTTACCATCCACATGTTTGAGTCGAATTTTCAATAAGACACACACATGAAGAAAAGTAAAAGATGAATTTATAGTACCATACGTCGTATTGTTCGAACAGAACATGGAAAGTCAGTTTCCACTTTCCAAACTGGTTAGGAAATCGTAGAACTTATAGCAAAGTTAGATAAGCTCACACAAACGTCAATTTACTTTAAAACCTTTTGTTTAAGTCGATCGTTACTTGAGTTTCGTAACTTAAGGGTCTGTGAGACGAGCGAACAAACTGTTGTCGATGCTGTAACGGTCTTTTGTTTCTGAAATAACAGTTTACGGAGTTAAGTCTATCGTAAAATAGTAATAAGTGACGTTTCTAACGATCCAAGGAACTGTCAATTAGTGGCGTAGATTAGAGAAATTAAGCGGGTAACTAACTGTAACCCTTTTAAGGTACTCAGGCAAGCTTGAATTACTCCGAACAAAAAGTATGAGGCTAGCAAGTTCAGCAGTATTCGTTCTTCGGTAAATGAACCCTATGCATTATCACAGAGCTAAAACTACTGCAAACAATTAATTGCTCTTATTTTTTAGAAATTAAATAAATTATCGTTGGCTACATTTCTCCGAGGATATTGTATTAAAAACATTTTCAGTTTCTGGTATATAAAATTTTGTTCCTAACGTACAGGCACAGAGTAAATTCGTTCTAGAAATGGAGCACTAACATCTATCTTATGAATGGGAAGACCCAAAACAAATATTAGGGTGTATTTGGTCACGCTCTCATTATGTCGGAAATGTACACTGGTGCCGATTCCCTTGTTCACAAACTAAACTAAATTTAAGTTAAGTGCATCTTTTTCTTTCTATTTCATTAAGAAAAGGACAGAAGATAAATTTTAGTTTAGTCCTGTCAAATTAATCAGCGCTTGACGTAAATTGACGTAATTTTAGTAGGCAAGTTTTTAATCACGTCTAAACGTCCGCTCTGTACATGTATGTGCTTAAAGTATCAAATAAATTAATAATAAATAAATAAATGGAAAGAAAAAGATGCAATGAACTTAAATTTAGTTTAGTTTGTGAACAAGGGAATCGGCACCATTACCTAAAGAATGATAATGGGTGATCTGTAACCAACCACCACATGAGGTGACGACAATGATAAGCGATCACAGGCAGGAGAACCCACGTAGGACACATCAATTAACTAAAGCAGACCAACTGAAGAATAAAACCCCGTTACCACCAACGGAACCACAAAATCAAATTAAGATTCCTCACCTCTTATGAAACTAGCTCTTCAACAATAGTTTCCCATACATTTCTCCGTTGTATAAGTTTTTACTTGACTCAGAACTAACCATTGTTCGGAGCCAGTTTACGATCAGAAGTCGTGGGAATCAGAGTTATATACTTGTGGTTAATGTTAGGGTTAAACTTGGGTTATGTGAAGTTTCGGAGAAAAGGCTTGTGAAATGTTGGAGTATGTCATAACAGTAAGTTATGGTTTTAGCTGAACAAAAGACAATGGAAGATGGTAAAGAGGTTTATGGGTTGGGTTGTAATGGTTGTTGAGTAGGGGCTCGTGGCTAAGTCAAAACAGCCGCACGGGTTGATCGATCAGGTTAAGCTACGCCTACCGCAGTCAGTCCGTAGATGGGTGACCATCTTAACATACCGAGACCCCTCCGTGCCTCGGAAAGCACGCTAAGCAGTTGGTCCCATTCTTGAATCTTTGACAGTCGTTACGGGTCGTTTGAAGCCCGAAAGTCTGACCACCATTCTTACCAAGGGGTACCGTGTTACCCAGTAACTGGGTTGTGGAGGTCAGATAGGCAGTCGCTCCATGTAAAATACTGGTATTGCAGCTGTATCCGGTTAGACTGGAAGCCGATCCCAACATAGCTGGGAAAAGGCTAAACAGATTGATTGATTGTAGGCTGCTGCTCATCCAATGAATCAATTTGTATTAGCTGCCTAGGATGTACTTCGGTAGATAGATGATAGATACGCCTTCAGTTCCCCTGACACACCCCACGTGTGTGTGTAAATTCTTCCTCAGGTGCCACATACACGCCGCGTGTAAGTTCGTCACTAAAATGTTGTAAATTAAGTTGTAGTTCTTTAATAATATTACGCGATAAATAGACAATTTTTGAGGTGGCCTGGGAAATACGTTAAAAAAAACATTTTGTAGTGCTTTTTTCGCTATAATATGTATGCTACGGCTACTGGCTCCCTTAAAGACTTCAGAGGTAAAGTGTATAATTTTATCCGCAATGTTAAATCTTGGTACAAAAGTAAAGTAATCAGTGTTTAGGTCATAAAGAATACTAACATGGCCGGCTATAGAGATGAATGAAAGAAGATTAATCCAAGATAATCCTATTTATCTATACAGGGTTTGTATAGATAAATAGGATTAAATACACTGAAATTATGAATTAGGAATAATGTCTTGAACAGACATTGCGGACAGGTGCTGCTGGGGAGGTTGTTGCGCCACTTCTTCTTCCCAGCTAAAGCTCTAGGAAGTTGTGAAAGGCGGGCGTTTTGGGAGACTGCCTTATGTAGTTTTGAAGTTATAAAAGTGCCGATTCTCAGCTTAATTTGAATACATGACTTTAAATGTGTTTTTTTTATGATGTGTCCGCCACATTCTCACATATTCTTGGCTTCATAGGGCTGGTGACTCCAGTAACAATCAACATTGTGTAAGTACCTAAATAAACGAAGCTTATAAAAACAATTCCTCCTTTCAGGCCGGTAGCAGGGGTACTGATGACATACTCCCGCGGGTGTGCCGCAGTCCTCAGCCAGATGTCTGAGGAGGAACGGAGCAGTAACAGCGACCCTGCTACTCCTCGCTCCACCGACTCTGCCAGTGACGGCTATCATTCAGACAGCGACGACTCGCAGCAGCATCCTGACAGGTATACCATTACATTTCCTATACTAACACCCGGTCTACCATGATCGACTTATAATGATGCTGTTAGGACAGACATTGCCCCCTTCTTTGTGACAGGGATCAACACCCGGTTTCTAAAACGCTACAGCAATACAATTTGCTGAAAGAATACTAAATTCTCATCAAAGGATTTGATTTCTGTCAGCCTATTATGCTCATTAATATGAGTTTGACAATGACAGGATGTTAGCTTAGTTTTGTGTCGATAGCCTGTCGGCAACAGGGAGTTTGGCTTTGTTAGAATTTGGTCCAATATGATGTGGACCTTTTAGTAGTCGATTTTTATGAAGTTCTAATAAAATTGAATAGAGATAAGTAAGTAATAAAGATTTAAATAATTACTGCTGTAAAAAGTTTTGCATTGACTGAATTAATTTCATCTTCCAAGACAACATATGTAAGTTTTATACTTGACGATGACAGATCAACATATATTTTGATCCTTGTCTCTGCTATTTCCAGAAGTAAGCTGGTCTCCCAGTACGCGGCCGTGTGGTCCCGCGCCGCAGACGAGGCCATACCCGCGCTGGCAGCGCTTGAGCAGCTGCGACACACGCCACACCTCAAGTATAAGATCGTCTTCTCTGTCGTTGTTGTAAGTATTATTAAACAGCACCTATCCATACTAAAGCACACTAATATTATAAATGCGAGAGTAGCTTATCCGTCGGTCTGTTACCTTTTATACGCCCAATGGCTGAACGGATTTCAATGAAATTTGGCACACAGGTACATGGCCTAGGATACATTTTATCCTGGTAGTATGTCCCGTAGGTTAAATACCGATCTTCACGCGGGCGAAGCCACGGGTAAAGGCTATTAGCTAATGCATCGCATTCACCGAAACTAGTAATTAAGCGTTGTAATAACTGTTTTCTAAAAAAATATTGCATACTGCCACGAGCGAATTACTTGTAGCTGTAACGTGGCAGGTAGACAGCCACTTTGCAATGTTTACTACCCGGGGATCGCAGGTGAACAGCCAAATAACTTTCATGCAGTTTCATTCAATTTTATCCATACCCAGCGGAGGTAAATAAGCAAATCAAGTGCTACATCATACAAATACAGAAACTGATGATGACTTTGCAAAATCTCTTTCCTGTCTTTTATACTTATCTTCGTATTCGTGCGTGGCAGAACATGAGTTTGTAATCGATATTATAATTATTGCAAATGCTGATTACAAAAGAGACATCAAGGGAAGTGGGTGAATCATGGCATTTCTATGTTTATCAGTGAAACACGGATGCATGCCAGATATCGAAAACCTGTCATTACACGATCTTTTGGCATTTCAAGATACCTAGGTGTAACATAGCTGGAGACATACTTTTTCCATCCTGTACCAACCCAGAGACTTAAGTCACTTTCGTTGTGTGTCTGCTTGGCGTATAATGAAAGTGTTATGCAGTGCAGGGTGTCGACTAAAAACCAGCTTTGGGTGTTTAACACTTAGCAAATATGTCGTTGGTGACATTTTCGGTATGGGATTGCTTGTTTTATGTTCAATACCGAACAAATGTGTTTCTATCTACCTACACCTACCATATGTTCTTCCAGCTATCGTTCCGCGCAGTCATCAGCCTCCGCGACCGTCGCCTGAACGAGATGAAGGCTCTGCTCGGTGTGGGGGAGTCAGACAGTAGTGACCCCAGCGTGACGCGGCTCTTAGGAGCTGCTACCAGGGTGCTGCACACCACAGCACACAGCTTCCCGCTGGGAGAAGCTGAGCGGACTGTTATCAACCAGGTAAAGATCATTTATCATGACTAGCACAGATTTACAGACCCTCGCTATAGTGGTCGCTGACCATGGGGTCTGGTTTCGACTCCCAGTTTGGGTAAAACGTTATGGCTTTTCCATTAGAAATTTCTCAGTAGTAGCTCCGAGTCTGGATTCATACCACGTTTAACGGCAATACACTCGATTTCTGTAACATAGGACTCAAGCATAACTAACAAAATATGGGTATAGATACCTTACACCTGGCTCTGCAGGATTTATACAGGCGTGAAATTATGCTTAGTTATGTCTAATATATGGTAAAGTATCATCACTTCACCATAATAGACATACCTAAACATAAGGTTAGGTTCAAAAAGTTCAACTATCTTAAACCTCAGCGCCTTATTGCCAATAACAGTAGCACCAATGACATCTCTCTCTTTCACACATATTCTGATCTCTCTCGTCTACCGCCCCGCAGGTAGTGAGCACACTCCGCGAGTACCCGTGCCTGTCGTCGTGCGCGGCGCTGCACGCGCTGGTGGCGGCCGCGTGCCGCGCCGCCTGGACCATCAGCCTGCACTCGCCTCCGCTGCGCATCGATACCGACTTCACACCAGGTGAGATCATTATCATCATACTCACCATCATCCAGATACATCATTATTACCTACAATAAATAACGAGCTCGCCGGTCGCAGTTCGGTGTTTGTCTTATCCCTTAAAGAAAACTTGCAGTTTGCAGGGCTAAGAAGTACTTTGTACGTAAACTATACCATATACGACCCATTTCAAAGATTCTGTTTCGTCTTGGCCAGCTATGATTGTGGATAATAGAATATATTTTCTATCCACACAATAATAGTATAAATAAAAATTGAAAACTCATTAAAACTAAATGGTAGAATTTCGCTTGTCTACTCCTGTGAATAAATATTTATACTTATTTTGAAAAAGAACTGAAAATAAACAATTATAATTATTCTAGATGAAGTTCTTATAATTGATAGGTATACAAATTATAACTGTGTGTGCTTAAGTCTGAAGGCTTCTGCTAATGCTTATGGAATAATCTATCTCATCCAATGACATCCAGTTTGTGTCGTTATTACTAATACTTTCTCCCAATTATTATTAAAAAGTAAAACTCAAACATGTTCCTTCTTTTCCAGTGGTAATGAACCCAGAGAAGCACGTTCGGTTCTCATTGGAGACTCGCGACGCCCGCGACCGTCGCTCTGACCTCATCAAGTCCTTCGTGTGGCCCGCACTGATGGACGGCAACCGCTGCGTCTTCAGAGCCGTAGTGCTCACCTGACAGACACGGAGCATCGATGTCTGAACTGCTATTTCAAAATAAATTATTAATCTTCTCTCGTTGTGCTAACTGCTAATGCCGTGGTTAAAATTCTCCATTAGGCTTTGTCAATGGCTGGGTACGCCGGATGTACTTGAATGATATATTCATTGAGGCTCTTTTAATGTTAATTTATTTACTTATAACAATGTTCTACAAGGATTTAAAATACCCTGTAGGATCTCTTAGGAAACAAACTGCCAATACAAATATTAATTAAAAAAAGTAATTATTCAAATGCCCAGAGGCGCTGTATAGTTGAATACATATTATTAAGTGCGGAAAAGTTTCGTCCTTGTCGCGTACTTAATTTTCAGCAACTCGAAGGACTTTTCAAAATATTAAAATCTGTCACAGTAAGATGGAAGCAGGAAAAATATTGATGATTCACTATACTTCATTATCTAAAATCATGACGTTTCTCTCGAGTCCGTGTTCATTGTTATTGGACTGTACGTCGGGCATAACAAATTAATACATTTGTTAGTGACGCATACATGGATATATGATCACATTGGAAACACACGTCATGCTATTTAGTATGAAATTAATTTATATATCGACGAATTATGCAGATTATTGGTTTTTAAGAACATCGTATGGCGATTATATTTATCAATTTTATTCGTCATAGCTATATTTATAAACGAACTTTCTTCTTGTACAAAATGTCTTCTTACTATTTTAAGGTTAATATAGTTATAAAACCTAGATATAATAAATTATTATTATGTAACATTAATACTGAACAATAAATAATAATTTAAGCGAAAGTTAATTTGTTTTATTGTGAGTAACGCACAAGCACAACATATGAGTCATCGACGTATCTGTATGATAAGATACGAGATACACCAGTATCTGATATAAACCGTTCACTAGATCCAACACTTCAGTATTGTGAGAAATTCAGTGCAATAATGAGTTATTCAGGAAACCCTTACGGACACTATGGGCCTCCGCCACCGCCGGGCGGCTGGCCGCCGCCGGGCGGTTGGCCTCCTCCGTACCAGCCGTCAGAGCAACCAATGTACCCGCCGCCACCAGATTTCGGGTACCCTCCATCTCAGTACCCACAACCGTACTACGTTCCAGGGACCATGATGATCCCCGTGGCAGTTCCACCGGCGCAACCACCACCACCAGAAACTGGACCCAACTCCACGTACATCACCAACTACATCTACCATGGAGAGACTACAGTTACCGATAATAATAATCAAGTATCAGTAGTGGAATCTTCTGGAGAGTTCGACTGGGTGCCCACGACCGCCATGATGGCAAGTTCTTTGACTGGACGAGCAGTTGTTGGCGGACATGAAGGCTGGGATGGCAGTCCCCTGTGGGTGATCCGAGGCTGGCATAACGGAGACCTGATGCCGGGCAAGCTGTCTGTTCGACACAATTCAGCTTCTATCGTCTACGACGGAAAGGAGGTATCAGTGCAGAACATCGAAGTTTTATGTGCTAAGCCTGATGATCTGCGCTGGGTTCCAGCTTCAAACGGCAACGTCCCTCCCGGGGCGATTCCTGGTGGCAGAACAGCATCAGGAGAGACTTTGTACGTCGGCAGAGCAAGGTACCAGTTGTCGGTGACTCCTGGGAAGATCCATCCGAGTCACAACTCTTGCTACATCGGTTTTGCTGGACAGGAAGTGGCTCATAAGATGTACGATGTATTGTGTAGGATCAGCTGATTTGTGTAACGTGGACTGTGATTCCGAAAATGTTTGGCGAAAATGTGATTTTAGACAATAGAGTTTAAGTGAAGAGTACTTGCACTTGTGTCTATCTGGGGCTTATTTTTTTTTATCAAAGCGTTGCTTATCAAGCTGTGTCTTGATAAGCCAGAATGACGACATAAATATTGAGTCGTTGGCTGGTTGGTTTATGAGCCCCAATTATATACTTATAGGGTGGTTGACGAGTTTAATATTGAAATCTCTGTACTAGTAAAAAGTTTTAATTTATTATAATCTAAAGTATGTCGAGTTCTCCCCCGTTCTTTCATGGATTTTATTTATTTCAACCAATGTTCTGGAACATTGTTGATAGTAGTCACCACCCTATATTAAGTGTCTATTCAAAATCAAATCGTAGATCTTGAAGACTGATAATAATGTATGTCACGTAAGAGGAAAAACTATATAAAAATATAAAATACAGGTATTTAAAATAAATGAGATATCTTTCATACCATATCGTTGTTTTCTTTGTATTCTATCGCTGAAGTAGGTGGTCGATATCTTATCGGTTGGCATTAAAAGATTAGGTGCCTATGACACGAATAACAACGATAAAGAATTAACACCTACATGCCAATTCACAGGTTCTAGTGCGTTCAATATGTGCATTTAGAGCAATATCATCTTTTATTTTATATCGCGTTGACCTGGTTGGGGAACACTATGGGTCACAGCTACCTACCGGAATCTTCCGGGATCCATAGACAACTGAAGCATCAGGTGGAACGACACAAAATGATTAAATTATTATCAAATTCACATCGGTCAACTGTTTCCACTAGGTTACATGTCAATCCTATCCTGAAGTTTTGTTGGAGTAATTTGGTGGTGTATTTGGAAAATTAACAAATTAGCCAAAGATTAACCAGGTAACCATACTGGCAGCGGTGGTGACTATCTACGTTGCGCCGAATGTGCTTAGCTCTTAAGTGTTAATTCTTGCATACTGATGGTTAATAACGAAATTGATTTAAGTACAAATATTTAAATACATAAATAAGCTGATATCAACCTACCAAAATAAAATCGACGCAGTCTGAAACAATCAAACATAATGACATCACCTCGTCAATTGACTCTCATTCTTCACCACAAGATTACTTAAACACATACAAAACGCAATTCTCAACTCTAAACCTACACAGTAAGGTCTACTGAAACTGCAGATGAGATGGTATTTTCATCAGCAGGTATACAACTTTAATCCAACACGTGTTGCGGTATTGTGGACTTTAGGCATTCGTTTTAAGGTTTCATTTAGGATAGGTGAAAGAGTGTTTGTGTATGGGCAGGTATACATGTGGTGTCTAATGACTCTATTAACCTCTTCAAATATGTGTGTGAGAGTTTGTGTGAGGTGCCACTGAGAACTGGAGACAGCTGTTATTAAGACCTGCGTTAGCCAATAGCAAGACGCTTTTATTAAATAGATTTTTCATGAAGAGTCGATTTTAAGACTCTGGTAATGCATATTTCATCAGTAAACACAAATCCTGTTTTAATATCATTTTATTTATTTGCTCACATGCCATAAATGCCGTTTACATACATGAACCCAGTTAGGGCACTGCAAAACACAATGTTGGTTTGTAAAATTCAGTAAAATTCTACGTCAAGATGTCGGTATAATGCCCATTTAACAGTAATAATAAAAATACAATAACACAGGCACAGTCATATTTAAATCAGATGCTTCTCTTAAGATTCTAGGTAAGAACTGGGTTGAGGTTGGTTTTTATGGGCCTATTAAACCATAGGCACAACATGGAATGTTACTCGGCTCCAAATTGGCTGTAATATATTTTCTCCTCATGGAGAAAACATGTACAGAAGTAGTAACTGGTTAATATATACATTTTTATTCACCCTCTTACAGAGACAGACACCACCTTGCGACTAATATTCAAATGTGTCATATCCCTGCAATATATTGCAAGTAATATATCATCTATCCTCAGGAATGTTCCTATTCATTAATATCATTTAGTACAACGATATCTAATCTACCTTTATCAGTGCTTTATTCATCATTGATAACAGACTAGCACACTAATATTAGAACAAAGAGCTTTAGCACTAGGAAATTACGATGGATTTCAATACTTTTAGGGTTCCGTACTTCAAGAGGAAAAAGCAGTAAATTAATATCAAATACGTAAGTCTACGGTCCCTTGGCGCCCTGAAAAACATCAAACTTCTAAGTCAACGCAATAAACAAATACGACCATTTATGCGACATAATTATGTTGATGCAAATAAAAAATCATAACTTATACGGTACTTCCCGTTTAGCTAGAATCATGAAATTTGGCAAGAAGCAAGGTCTCACAGCACAAGTAAAGGAAAAAGTTCGAAAACTTTTAATTTGTAGTTTTATTTCATGTTTTTTTTTGCGATTACTAATTTACATTAAATTGCAGTTGGAGAATTGACCATGACGTATATCGATGTATGAGATCCTAACATGTTTTTAACCGCTCAAGGACCGCGGGCGGTCCGCGCCGTGACAGATTTACGACCGCACTTAAATAAACAATTACTCGGGTTTCATTATAACGTCTCAAGTAGTATTGTTTATGTTTTTTGCTACTCGAATAGATTAGGAATACGTTTCAAATGGTTGCAGTCTTTGTAAACAACGTTCACTTATCTTTATTACCCGCTTTTGTTATCATTTCTTTTGTTCTTTGTGATAACGATTTCTGATAAAACTAGCGTACCAATTCACACGAAATTTTGCAGGGTACATTATGGATAGTTATGTTATCTAACAAAAGCGTTTTTAGAGACAAACATTGAAAATAAAAAATGCTAAAAATCTAGATTTTTTAATATCTAGAATTTCTTGTGCTTACGTAATTTTCTCCGTTTCAAAAAAATATTTTTTTGCCGTATTTAGGTGAAAAAACATGCTAAAATTATTAGAAATCTAATATTTTGTATAAAAAATGGGACTTACACATAAAATATCGACGATCACACACCAAAATACCACAAAATCACAGCACGGTCACGTTTTCATTCAAATGTTTGTTTACACTTTTTGTTTGGGTCAAAATAGGTATAACATGATGTTATTTATATCTAAAACGATGTAATATTTACTTCAAAATGAAAATATCACCACTTTCCGACGATTTACACACAAAAACCATTAAAAAACGAATTATTACAGCGAACGGGAGTGACATTTGACTGACAGTTTACCGCGCGGGAACGTGATTTTCAACATTTTTTTAAAATGTTGCCTATTAATATTTTTGCTTTTAGTCGATTTATTTGACGAGAATATCTATCCGACCATAGACACAAAAATTCACAGACAATAATAGCCATTACAGCGAATACAAATAGAGTTGTAAGCCGCGTGGGTACTTGGACGCACCGGTGCGTCCGCGGTCCTTTAGCGGTTTAAACTACAATGTTAAGTTTGTTTTTTGGATAAATTCATCTCAACTGTGTAACCCTACGTTGTACGTGGTCCGACACGCACTTGGGCGGTTTTTTTTTAAGTTATGTATCCATTTGCACAATGTTCCCAGTTACAGGCTATGACTAGGCTAAAAGTTAAGAGTACATGACCCTGTTAGGGCGTAGTAAGTATTATATTTAACTTATAGCTAGCAGTGGCGAGGCGTGGTAAAACGAGAGAGGTAAGACCAGGTAAGACGGAGCAAAAAAAAAAAACAACTGACGTCGCTTTGGACTTTCGTCGTGGCCGCAAAAAGTTACTTCTTATTTATCTTACAAAATAACGGTGTCAATAAACCATTTTATTAAATACCTATTTTCGGTCTACTTCTATTATGAGCTTCGTGCAAATTAGTGAAAATAATTCTATTCCTACCAGTCCCGAACTTTTAGCATTATTATAACTTATAGCTAATAGCTAGGTTACAATTAAGAGCGTGCATTCAGAAAGTGGGCAATGTCGCAAATAGTTGTCAAATATTTCGCTGTTTTGATTAATTTGTAGTCTTGTGGTATTACTGTATGAAAATATAAAATATAGCTAACAAGTGAACTAAAATATTGATTATGAAATACAATAATTAATATCGTAACACCAAATATTTAGTTTTAGATGTAAAAAAAAAATATTTGGAAACTTTCCAAATGTCTTTTTTACACCTAAAACGGTTACAACATCAAATTCAGTGTTATAATTGCAATTCATTATTAATATTCTAGTTCACTAGTTAGTGATATTTAATATTTCCATACAGTAATATTGCCAAATTAATAAAAACAGGTAAATATTTCATAGCTATTTGCGACGTTGCCAACTTTTAGAATAAACGCTCTTAACATTAACATAATATATTGCATACCCTTAACTATGTGGATAATATCACAACATACATTATTATAATACTTACAATTTATTTTTTATTTATAATTATTAAAGTCATTTGAAATTACATAAAGACATTAATAAAATTGTTTTATACATACATATTAATTTAGCTTATTAAGGATATGAACAGAAATAAAACACGTTCTAAAGATTTGGTAGAATAAAGGGGAGGTACTTGCGTAGCGGTGGGATATGTTCTACATAAAATATCGAAACAAGCACCAATCACAGGTTGTCAATCAACCAGAACGATAACAATAGTCGACATTACGTTTTCTTTTCCATGATCAAATCGAAACAAATCGATTGATACATGCTTGGTTGGATACAAGATTCTTTGTTTATGGAAAAATTAGAAAATATACAGAGCATGCAGGTTGTTAGAATAGAATAATATATTTCTGAGTAAATGGTAGCAATATTTGTATATTTTTGTAATCACGTTCTCGAAAACGGCTCTAAAGATCGAAAAACTTTTTACAAAAAAAAACAACCGACTTTCAAAAAAAAACACTACAAAGTGAAAAATAACTTTAATTTCGGAAGTCGGTGTCTTGGGTTTTGTGTTTTCGTTTTTTGCCACCGACTTCCGAAATTAAAGTTATTTTTCACTTTGTAGTGTTTTTTTTTGAAAGTCGGTTGTTTTTTTTTGTAAAAAGTTTTTATTTTTCACTTTTTAGTTGTGGTACCTACCCCACACACATTCGAATACCACTACCTGCTACCAGTGTCAAGAACTTATCATATCATCTACATACTAAGTGGGAAAAAAAATACGTATTTTGTAGCTAACTCAAAAACTACCCAAGCAAAGTTAAAAAAAATTATATGGGACCAATTTGGGAGCCTACCCTTTCAAACAAAAAAAGAATTTTCAAAATCGGTCCACAAATAACGGAGAAATCGGTGGACATACATAAAAAAAAAAAAAAAAAAAAAACCAAAAAAAAAACAAACATACGCGTCGAACATATAACCTCCTCCTTTTTGGAAGTCGGTTAAAAAGTTGCAATACAGTGGTTTTCGGAGGCGAAAAATCGTTTTAGCTTGGTCTCATATCTGGGAACATTCGTTTTCTCCGTATTTTCACCCGAGTAGAGGTCGGTCGCCCAAAGTTTAGGACAAGATACCTTAGAAAATTTACATGGCAGCATGGAATTAGTAAGTACCTACTATCATGGCAGCATGGAATTAGTATGTACTCTATACATGGAATTAGTATGAACTATCCTATACTGTTAAATGAGCATTCTCTATTTTCATCCGAGCAGAGCTCGAACGACCAGGTACATACAGTACCGACCAAAAGTCCATAAGCAATCTCACAAAGCAATAGACTGACGCTTCGGTTTGACTTATATAACTTCCTTAAACCTTGAATAGTATTTTGTAAAAAAAATTGAATAAATTACTAGATAAAACAAAACGATACAGACTAAAATAATTACACATTAAAGAAGGTGTTATTGCTATATTATCTGTGCACAGATAATAATATGGTAGGTACCTACTACCCGTTATCAATGCTGATTTTGGTCTAACTCTCTAAAAGTCGGCAACGTTGCAAATAACTGTCAAATATTTACCTGTTTTTTGCCTGTTTTGATTAATTTGTCAATGTTACAGAAAGTTAATAATAATATTATTAAATATCGCACTAAAATATTAATTTTGAATTGCAATATTATATAACGTAACACTGAATATTTCGTTTTAGATTTTTATATTTGGAAGCATTGCTTTTTTTACATCTAATATTTCCTAATTGTTTTTAGTGTTAGTAGAGGAACTAATAACTGTCGAAAATCTAGAATTTTTATTCAATATTCACATCTCGTAGCAGCGGGTAATTGCGTAACAAACATAAAACGACAATAATTGATCGCAACGGTTTTCATTTAAGCGCAGGCCACACTGCGAACGAAGCTAAGTTCGTTTAGCTTCGCTCATGTAGCTACCGCGTGTTTACATACTTCGGTTCACACCGCCAACTATGAACCGAAGTTTGAAAAGACACGGTAGCTACATGAGCGAAGCTAAACGAACTTAGCTTCGTTCTTAGTGTGGCCTGCGCTTTAGACAGTTCACCCAGGTCCATTGCGTTATTCGCGTTTCTGAGCAGACGAATTTTTCAAACCTATGAAGCATTGGATGTGATTCATAGTGTATTTTGCAATTGGGGTGTAGACTACCTACTATAAACAAAGGAATTTTCTTCAAATTCAAACACGTTTTACGAATTATAAATGAAAAATGAAGTGAAAAAAAAAATTAAAATGAAAAAGTGTTTATTTGCAGAAATAATTATTTTTACACGATATATTACCTCGGCCAAATTGCACAGCAGTTTGTTGGCAGACGTAGCTCCTTTTAAGGACATATTTTTGTTTTTCAAATATTCACTACATTTAGGCTTTGACAAAACACATTTAAGAGGTTCTTACCTATGTATTTTATTTTCAAAAGAGGTTTTTGTGATAGAACTGTCTATATCGACTGGAAGGTTATTAAAAACAGCTGGAAAAAAAAAACGTCTTCGACCATAATAGTTATTACAAGTGGGCACTACATATCTTTTTAAATTTAAATTTATCACTACAATAATGTTCTAAAGCTACTGATAACATTACCCTCATGAACCGGTAGAATTTTACATTCCAAAAATAAGTTTTCGTAATCACTACTCTTACAATGGTTTTTTGGCCTGCATAGAATCGAACCTCATCTTCCCGCGACACATCACACTTCCACCATAGCTGATGACCAATCAAGCTAATTGTGTCCAATCCATTGTCTCACGCACGACTTCGTCGCATGAGGCTCAGCAGAGAGCTCGGTCGTGTCCAGTTTAATTACGACTGAGCTACATTTATTTATATTACTCTGGTTGCGAGAAGGGAATAGTGAAATGAAGTTTATTGAAACATTGGTGGTTATTATGTTGTGATTGTTGAAGTGTTCCGTAAGTACTTACTCAATACTCAATACTTTATTGCATTCCACAATGTATGTGCTTAGGTGGTAAAAATTTTAAAAGAAACAATCGTGGACCCTGTTGGGCACAGCAAAAGAAATATAGTAGAGATGATGACTTATTGTTTATCTTATAATCTAATTTATTCTAAAAAAAAAAAACATTTATTGTGTATTTAATTTGAGTTTTAGAGATTTATCATTTAAATATTCTTATACACTATAATAACATTTACTTAATAATAGATTTTTTAATTTATTCGTGAATAGATGGAGTTTTTTTTCTTTTCTGATTGATTCAGGTAATTTGTTATATATTTTTATTGACATAACTAGAGGACTTGTTGAATGTATTTTTAGGCGGGATTTTGGTAAGTTTAGTCGTGTTTTGTATCGGAGTGTGTATCTTGTTTGTATGTCTTCTCGTTTAGTGTAAAAGTGTGGGTGTTTATGAGCGAATTTACATATTTCAAGTATATATATACAAGGCAGAGTTAAAATGTTCAGGTTTATAAAATGGGGTAAGTACCTTTTATGTAAAGTTAGGAAAATTTATTGTTAAGCAAATTGACTATCAACTTAAGTTGTCCGTATATTATATTACTACCATTCTTTAACAGTTGTATGAAAAGGCTAAAACAAAGGCTTCAAATAATTCATATTCCTGAATCATCGTCTGCCTAGCCTTTCCCAACTATGTATGTTGGGTTCGGCTTGCAGTCTAACCGGATGCAGTTGAATACCAATATTTTACGTGGAGCGACGGCTATCTGACCTCCACTTTCTATTTACTGGGAAATAAGATGCACTTTTCAAGACTAATTTCGCAAGAATTAATTTCCATGAATGTACTTATTTATTATTTAATAAGCATTTATTTTATTTTATGAAATACAACGTTTGAAGTAGAAACATGAATGAAATAGATAGTGGGTCTCATTCATTTGCATTGATTTACATATTTATACCTTTTTTTAATATGACATCATAAAAAGGTTGATAAATAAAATATAGAGGGAGCTGAAAGGGAGAAGAGAGGAAGAGGGCAAGTCATCCCCACACCAACCAGTGCACAGGAGACACATTTTCAGGTTCAATGTCAAAAATTTCGAAGGTCAAGGTCAAATTTAAAAAAAGTGAAATACCTATCAATTTTTTTAAGTAACGCGTAGCCGACGGAGCTATGCTTCGCGGGCTCCAATTTCTTTCTATAGAGTTTAAAGGAACCAAACACGAAGGAGATGACGTGACATCCCCTTCAAACCTAACCTGACCGAGCCAGGGTGCCCCAAGTCTCAAGCTCGATAGGCTCGCTCTTACATCCGTAAATAAATAGATTTTTTGAATATAACTATTAAAAAAAAATTATTAATAAAAATGCGTCTCCGGCACAAAAAAGTTGTTGTGGAGGGTTCTAGAACCCCCAAATAACCTCATATTTTTTCTAACGAGGCAGTACTTTTCTAAACTCAACCCAAAATACTTATTACTGTTATAAGGGTTCCGTACCAAAATGGTAAAAAGGAACCCTAATGGTGCGACTCAGTCTGTCTGCTTTCAGCTGGATATCTCAAGAACTGCTAATGCTATCAACTTGTTTGGAATAGTTTTAGATGACGTTTGACCAACTATTTTGCAAATAAGAAAGAAATAAAAATGTATAGGTACCTATATTTTTTTTGCAACAGGGACTGAAGTCTAGTAGCCCTAGTAGCCCCACTTCGAATTTTTAAGACCCCCGTCTTAAAAAATCGAAGTGGGGCTACTAGGGCATCATATAAAAGAGGGCTATTTGCACATTCTCAAACTTTTTTTTTAGGCAGCATAGTTTTCGATTTGTGACGAAAAATTTAAAAAATACTGTTACCCCCCTTATCTCCGAAGTTTGCATAGAAATCTGAAATTATTCTGTGTGATAGAAGTTTATGTAAATATTACAGTAAAAATAAAACAATGTCTCTAAATAACACTCTTTTTCAGAAAGCAACAAAAATCACATTAGTTCCAGTATCGGTCAAGAGATAGCGCTGACCTAAAACTGTAATATTCTACCAGTGTGCAGTGGTAAAATTCTCTGACAAATATAGGCCTTGCCGATGAAAATTTAAAATAATACGGAACCTATGGTGCGCGAGTCGAACGCGCTGTTGACCGTTTTTTTTTTTATAAATGCACCGACAGCAAAACGGCTGTCAATTATGTTACAAATACTCAAAGTAATATTATTTGTATAAATGTAATCGCTGACGGATATCAAGGATTCAGTTAAACTAGATAAGGTTATAACAATCGTCCTAGACTATTTGACAAATGGTTGGCCAAATAAAATTAAAAAACCATTAGTTAAGGATTATTATAGCCACCGCTTGGAATTATCGGTAGAAAATGATGTCTAATGAGGGGTCACAGTCTCACAGATTAGTGATTCCTAGAAGTCTGCGATACAAAGTGTTAAACGAGTTACACTCAGGCCACTTAGGAATCACAAAAGTGAAAGAAAAGGTACGCAATAGATTTTGGTGGCCGGGGTCTGTCGCTGTCGCCATTGAACAGCACATCGGAGCGTGCGCCGTGTGCACATCGCAGCGCGCTGCGCCCCCGCGCACCGCCTCAGACCATGGCCTTTCCCTGGCATCGTGTACATACTTATTGATTTTTTAGGCCCGATTAGCGGCAGAACATTTTTAATTATAGTGGACGCGTATTCAAAATGGGTGGAAGTATTTGATGTTTCATCGGGTGGTACTTCACGAGTAGTAATAGAAAAACTATGCGAAGTAATGTCACGATTAGCACTTCTTTTGTATCGCATGAATTTAAACAGTTTTGTACTCGAAATAATATTACCTTTAACTTACATTTAACTTCACCAACGTATAATCTGGCTAGCAATGGACAAGCGGAGAGTTATGTTAAGATTATTAAAAAAGCAATAAAATCAAACTTGTTATCAGATTCATGTTTTAAGAGATTTAAATATTAAAATACCAGAATTTTTGCTGAACTATAGGAATTCCAAACATTCGACCACAAACAGATCACCCGCTGAAGTCTTGCTCGGTCATAAGTTGAGATGTAGATTGGATCTCCTGACACCGACCACCACGACGCCATCTAACGCAGCACTCGACACAGTTGTTAAAGTCAAACAGTGTTCGCAGATTGACAATTATCGTGGTAACCGTAACGTTTCGTTCAGTGTGGGTGACAAAGTCTTAGAGAAACTTTATAAACAGCAAAAACATTATTGATCACGTGGCGTTATTATTAGAATAATGTTGGCAAAACAGTGCATTTAGTAAAACTGAGTGAATCGGATCATACGGTCAAAAGACACACTAATAAGTTACTGAAATACAGAGGGAAGGAAGATGGGCCATGTGAAGAAATCATTCCTGTATTCGTAATACAATCACATCTGACGAGCTCCGGGCTACAATCTGAAGTCTCGGTAGAAGAACTACCAGTTGAATCAGAAACGCCTGCATCTATACTTCCTCACGGCGACCATTCCGCTGAAAAGGAAGAGATTTCGGCAGCCCCCTCTATAGAACCTGAGCCAGCCACTCGGTCAAAACGTACTAGAACTGTGGTAGATTATAAGAAGTTTTTCTGACTAAAGGTGGAGGGATGTTATGTGGGTACCTATATATTTATAATTAATATACATGTAGGGTAGACTAGTTCTTAAACTGCTGCGTCAGTCCAATATATGAGCTTGTTTGTTCGTATCGGTTGCGTTATTCCATCTCCAACCCCCCCCCTTCGGTTATAACATAATAATAGTTAAAGTTAAAGGAACATCTCTTGAAGCTATTCTCATTGACAGATAATGGACAAACATGACAAGAAGTATAAGAGACTGGAAGAGCTAGACGAGGAAGGAGTAGTGACACTTCTAGAACGATGGGATTTGGATGAATTTGTGGAGTTCGCCAGGAAGAGGAGACTGGATGGTAGGAAGCTATTTGTAAGTATGAATATATAAAATTATCATTTTAGTACTACTCTTTTACTACTACACTATAAATAAATAAATAGATACATACAAAATTTATTGCAGACCCATGATCCATTAAAAACACAATAAAAAAGGAATAAAATGGTATTATTCTATTACACATTAAAATTAAAATAAAAACATTTATGTGGCTATTGTGCGCTTGTAGGTTTTGTAGCAAACATTCTATCAGCAAGGTCCTTAACTATATTGTTTTTACACGTACAAACTCTGGACATGAATGATGCAATTCTGCTTCTCTGAATGATATTGAACGATATCCCAGGCTATCAATGTATGTAGAGATGGAGATATTTTTCTGAGTAACTACGGCGTGTTACGCGCAGAAAAATATCCGTAGGTAAATATCAGTTTGGGAAGAAAGGCGATGGACTGTGCTGTCACAGTCCATCCCTTTTCTTCCCAAAATTGTTCATCATCCATTAATTTATTGGCAGTTTGGTTTTTACCTGACTACAGCTAAGCAAAAGAGAGAGTTATTTTAAAAATAATATAATTTTCAACGTTTTTGGAATCCTGTCCATCCATATACAAATCATCACTATCAATAAAATAAATGTTACGTATATTCGGGAATACAGTCATGTTTATGTAGGTATGTTTTAAATTATATAAGTATGTTTTATTTTGGAACAGTTTTGGTTTCATTCAGATAAAGGGAAATGTCATTAACGTTATAAACAATGCTAATAGAACGATATAAAAACACGATTATAAGTGTGAGGATGACCGGCCATGACACATGTGATAAACAATGAAATGTACAGTAATTAACCTTATCAATTTAGGTAGGCTAATTAAATTAATAAAGACTAGACTAAGAGCCTTAATCTGAATAATTTTACTAGCGTAATAAACGAACGTCATCACCTCGTAGACTACGTTTACTATGCTCGGCTCCTAAATTCTGTAATTATATAACGGTTAACCTATGATCACTGGTGAAATCATAATCTTTGTTGTATCTATACAGCGTCACAGTATAATAAAGTACTTAACAGTATTATGTCTAGGCAGTGACCTTGAAATAATTTCCTACGTCTACTCGAAACGCGCACTCGAGACTGTTGCGTACTAATATACACTGAGATTTCGAAGCTCGTCGTTTCAGCCGTTTTCTATGAAGACATAATACTGTTACTTATTTATACTGCGACTAATGCTCGTTTTCACCTTCACTAAGTGACGAAAGTTCAAAAGTGCTTGTTGGATTTTTAACTCTCAGAGCTGAGCCTAGCGTTGAAAATCCAACAGTTCCCTTTTATTTAGGGATTCATTTAAGTGTCACTTAGTTGTCGGTGAAAACGGGCATAAGTTTCCTATGCTCGGCTCCTAAATGATGGATGGTCTGTACTGCACCCTTAAATTTGAGCACACCTTTCATCCACCATCACCATACATACCGTATAATTATACCTTAATCGTTTATTCATCTTCTGTAAAACTGACAGTTATTTTCTTATAAAAATATGCACACCTATTTTCAGGACGTCAGCGAAGGAATTGTAAAGTTATGGCGACCGAAAGCGAATGCTAAGAAATTCATGACATTCATCGAAGATATGAAACTGAATCCCAACAAATACTTGGAAAACAAAGACAATAACGCAACAATGGAAAAAATTGACTCCAAAGAAAAAACAACAACAGTCGACATTCAAACAAAAAGTGCAATTTCCGACCAAAATGATATTGAGTGCCAGTATCAAACAGTAATTCACAGGCGAAAGGAAGAAAATTTACATACGACTACACACTCTATGAGCACAGTAGAAGAATTAATCAGAAGGATAGTACCAGCAAAGAGTTTCCTATACAGAAACCAACAAAAGGCTGAAAGAACACCATCATACTTGCCTATGGATGCTGGTTCTCCAAAGAAAAAGAAACTATTTAGACTAAGCTCATACGAATACCCATTCTTCGACTTAAGGGCGAGATTCTCAAGACAAGAAAGTTCAAACGACATAGGATATTACGCCATGAAAAGAAACAGCAGATACTACATAGCTAGGACCTATAAAAAACCTGAATCTAGACCCAAATACAAAACACTATCAACTCCTGAAGAGTTAAGTGACAAATGTCCAGAAGACCATTTTTACGAAGACTTGTGTTACAATGAGGTAGAAAAAGAAATAGAAAAGCCTGTGGAATCAAAAGTGCCAAATGTTAAACCTTGTATTGTGAAGATTCAAGAATTATTTCAATCCTTCAAAGTACCATTCTTCAAGAAACATGAGATGTTAGAGGAAAGGAAGATAGATACTATGGAGAGTGAGAAATCATCAAATATTTATGAGTACAGTGACAGTGTCGCTAATATGTATGACTCCGTACATGTTAATAGGCAATCTGTTGATGACAGCGAAGTGAAAGTTCAAGTAAGTTCAAACTGATATTTTTTTTAATAGGAGTGAGTAAGAGTGCATGCCACCTCTAAGTATGCACTCCACGGCTTGCATTATTAACGCCATTGATATCTCTAAGTACTTGTGATAGCAAGCTTATGATAGCAACCTATCATGCAAATGATATTCATACAAAACTTATCATTACTTGGTTTGTATTGGTTTCATTCTACGTTTTTCTTATACCTTAAGTTATCTCATCACCAGTTAAGCAGCCTTATAAAGGCGGATAACAATTAAAATTCTATTGTGTCTCGTTAATGACAGTTGAAGGGTGATAAAGAATTTGACTTTTGAGACTAACTGTTTTTTACAATTATTTACTTACTTTTTTATGTATTATTATGGTCATGATACTTAACAATTATTTTCTCCACAGCAGACCAAATTAGCAGTGGAGGAGTACCTAGAGCCAGTGCAGCTGACCAAGGACTATTGTGACGTCCACTATAGAAGAGAGAAGGATGAGTCACTTCTCGGGTACATCTTGAGCATCTTCGAGAATCGATTCGGAATTCGAAGAGGTAGGTTTTTTACATTTTTGTTTGTTTGTTGATCGTAACGGGGGCAACAGAATAAACGCATTTCGAAGACATTCGTGCCTTTGGACTGTTTATAAACAAGCATATATGACGAAATCCACTGCATAGCATTTATTGAGCAAAGTACGCAACGATAATTTCATCCAGCCATTTTATCAATTGACCTTGTAAAGCGATGCAGCTGCTTATTTGTTACACGCGCGACCAAAATTAGGCCATTTAAGTGTCTAATTTAAAATGAAATTGCGAAAGTGCCTTGCACCGTGCGTGGGTGACATTGATTCTCCTTATTCAAGTATATATCATGGACAATGTGCACAGAATTGCCTATATTTGTAACAATGGTGCCGATTCTCTTGTACACCGAACTAAACTAACTAAACTATCACTAAAATTCCTTACTTTTAACTATGAAAATCTCAAAGCTATTCTGCAAAATAAATTCTCTAAAGGACCATGGGCAAAAATGTATGGACCCTGGTCCAATATACCAACAGTGTTACAACCTATGCCAAATGAAAGGATTTGAAAGTAAAATATTTCATGCTATAGCGCCAAGCCGAAATTGAGCGCGATCATGGTGTTTAAAACCTAACTTTATTTTATTTAAATATTTTAATAAAAATGGTCAAGTATTTGATCACAGTTTTGCCTGGTGGTTAGTGTCGGTATTTTCAAGATTACTTATATATTACATAATTTTTAGGGTTCGGTATTTCCAGCAAAGCAGATGGGTAGAACTTAAAGTATAAAAGAAACAACAAATGTTATATTGTAGCTTTATTAATAGTTCTGTATTATCAGTGTTATCTCTTAAAATAATTACAAAAATAGCTTAATATAATATTATAACTAAATAATTATTCAACAATAATCTCATCTAAATGTAGTGCCGGTCTATGAAATCCTTCCAGTCTACCCAGCCCCAAGTACCATATTATAGAGATTACATGCGCACAGCTCCCTATAGTGCATCTACCCGTAAGACTTGATCGCGGTCAATTAATGTGTAAGTGTAATATGTTTTTGATCTAACGTGTCGAGATTGTACTCGTCCCCTGAGTAGCCATACGTTAGTTTGCATAATATTATATTGCTGCAAGTCGTGCAAGTTACTCTGCCGATATATTTCTATTGTATAGAGACCGCTTTCACGCAAGTGTTCGCTAGCGTACGATCGTGCAAGCTTAAGCTGATAAGTGCCAAGAGTGCCAAGTGGAAAGTCTTGCAACTGGGGATGATTTGCTTCCATTGTTTCAAACGCGACTCGCTGTCTATTAAGATTTATTAATGTTACGTACTCATATAAAAGGTTTGGAGAGTTCATCTTTATGTTTATTATGCTCAAAATGTCACGAGAAAGTCTATTATCAGTAGCTACTTTATAAAACGCATTAATAAGCGCAGCTGCAATTATAAAATCAACAAACATGTGAGGCAACGCTCTATTAAAATAATCTTGCCGTAACAATTTGAATCGGTTCTTAAACTTGCCATTAACCACTTCCACCACCAAACGAATGATAGTCACTAATCTAGATTTATTGGCCTGCTCTGTCGTCAATTGGCTTTCATTCCTATCCTTTGTTGGAGGAAAATGTGTTTCATATCCTAGCGATTCCAGGTCCATGATACAGTCTTTGAAGCCTCGATCCAAAATGAATACATCATTTGGATCAAAGAACATATGAAATGCATGAGTCTCGTCTACACACAAGTTGGTTATAATCGTTGCATCACTGGTTGTTGCGGCGTATGGACCAAGGACATCTATTATGTAACCGTCACTGCAAACAATTAAAAAGGGTTTCAACAAGTTTTGAAACTTGTGGTGACTGCATGTTAACTTTTGAAAAAGAAAGTTGCTACTTTTTTCAATGTAGACATATGTTCCATCACAAATGACTATGGCTGTTGTGTTGTTGTCATTACCAAAAATACTCCTCGGTAAAAACAAATTCCTATCCAACATATTCTGTCTCGAAATATTGTTCATGCCTAAGTGAGTACTTACAAAATCGGCCGTTAAATGTTGTCTGGCTAGTGCTAGTTTCCTTTCCAGGGTTCTGCGTGACATATTAAACAGGCTTGATAGTCTTTCACTAGACTCACCTGTACGCAATTTCGATAAATATACGCCAATTATAGTACGAGGATGATTAGTCACTGGTGTCAATGAAGGAGTTTCTTGTAAAAGCACATCGAATTGCCCAGTAGTGAGTCCAGTCCAAAAGACCATGTCATTGACACTTAACGATCCCAACAATTCAAATTCGATCCTAGCTCCTTGATTAAGAGCTGATATTAACATATTAGACATATCTGTGAAAAAGTCAACCGAAAAATCGTGCGACACGTTACAGTGCTTAAGTAATGAATCCCACACGTTACCTTCCAAATGCTCTTGACAGACTCTTGCACTAATCGGAATGTACAAACGCTGTGTACGTAGAACATGTAATTTAATTGTGGTGGGTATTCTTTTTCGTTCAATGTTGTGACAATAGTTGAAAATGCAATGATTTGCTGTGTTTGGTGCTCTTATATATTCGGGGGAATAAAACATTTGTTCAACAGAAATGTTCTCCGCCGCAGGTTCCACGTCAGCCACCGCAGGTTCCACGTCCTCCACCGCAGGCTCTTCAAAGTTTTCTTCTGCATTTTGCATTGCTGCAAAAGCAGCATTAATCCTTTGCCAGAAACGATAGCATACATTTTGTGTACTATTATATACAACCTGAAAATAAATATGCCAATATGAGAATAGTTAAAGGCTGCTGAAATATGTCATTTATCCCACTGTGGTTTTTGTTTAATAGGCTTTCTTAAACGGATAGTAGTTAGAGCGTAGTATTCTTATTATAACATAACATAGTGGATAGTGTTTTCTTTCGTTATAAAGACAATTTGCTATATGGCATAGTATCAATTTGCTCCTGACTGAATAAGAGTGTGTTTCTATGTTTTATGACAGCAATGACATATAAAAAATACATAGATTTTTAATATAATATCTAAAAATATATAAATAAGCCCATACCTCGATCAAGGCGTTTTGTCGCAGATATTCTGCAAACTGAGGTCGACGTTGTGGAATATTTGCTCCCAAAATATGCCTTTTTGTTCGTACTACGCGCGAGCGCAGACATTATACACAGCGGCTATCTGCCATTACACTATTCACCAAGAGCGTTTGCTAAAATCGTGTTCAATTAGAAGTCCGATAGTTACATGTACGTAAGCAATATCGAAGTCAAATAAAACGGGCCGGGGTCAGAAAATCGCAAAACAAGCCGATAGTAATACAAAAACAAGGAGCGTAAACAAGGTGCGAGCAAGGACTGACTTCACATTGCTTTGTTCGGACCGCACAAATTGCGGGCGGGCGAGGGGTATGAGAGTGGGAGAAATGTGTGTATACCGACGCGACGTACGCGCAGGTACAGAAATAATAGAACAAAAAGCTTTTGTATAGTTTATGATGCTAAGAATTTTTATGCTTTTTTGTTTACAAAATGTATCAAAACACCATGTTCGCGTCGGATATTGACTTAGGCGTCATAGTATAAAATAAAGTGTACACCAAAACCGTTAATTTGGTATCACATCCAACGTTGTTGAGGGGTTGGACCAAAATTACACAATGTCCTTTAAAAATAATTTTGACACACCCAAATCGAATTTGACAATCGCGACTCCACACGTGATACCTACCATGTGCATTTTTTTAGAGCCGGAGACGCGCAGGGGGAGCAGCATCAATGTGTTTTATATGGAATTTTTCACTTTTTGTATGGAAAATAAAGAAAATATCACTTACATGTTGAGTGTGAGGGGTTTACGGGTTTATGCAGGGGGTCGAAATTTTCATTATTTTTGTGATTGGACACACCATTTTCGAGATATAAGCAAAAGAAAAAAAAATACCGTACTGTTTTTGCACTTGAAGTCGAGGTTGTGGGTGTGAATCTAAAGTTCATGACAACCAATTTTATTCCACACGTATTTCATTATGATTAAAAATAGTCAGATTTAGTTAGAAAATCTAAATTTTAGGTCAAATTCAGAATAGCAAAATTGCCATTTTCACTAAATTCATATCTCAGTGCCATCTTAGTGCTGTCAAACTAAAATATAGTTAAGTTGTGCCACTTTAGTCTATTTCAGAATGGGAAATCGTCGTTTGATAGGACTAAACTAAAACTAAATTTTGGTGACTTTTAGTCTAGTTTAGAGGCATTTGTGACAAGAAAATCGGCACCATTATCTCTCTTAGTAGGTAGACGATTAATATTAATGACAATACTGTTAGCTTGTACTTTCTCATCACTTTTTTGTTCTTTTAATTCCTGAACAACATGTGTCGTGTGGGTGACATGTGTGTAGGGATGGGCCGCAATGGCAAAGTATCGATAAAAGAGAACGAGCATGCCAATGAAGAATTCCAGTACGTTCGTTTAAATTAGAATATATAGATATACTTAGATTATGAAGTAGTCAATTAGAAATACTTAAGCATGTACTTCAAACTAAACTTATTTGATATTTTAACCATTTTGTGTCGATACTAGTTGGTACGAGGTGTTGAAATAAATATTATAAACAGTATAGGTAGTGTAAAAGATATGGCATAATTAATAAAAGTTAAATCGATAATAATGATGAAGAATCGAAAACATCCTTATGCATTGTACACATAGTGCCACTTACATAGTATATCAACGATACTATTCAATTAAAATGTGTCTGTTTGTTGAAAGTATTCTCGATTGCTTCAAAAGCATTATTAGAGATAAAGAAGGAAACTACATGAATACTCGTAGAAGCAATAGAGTGCAGTCAAAACCATAAAGATCTTTCGGTGACCATTGACCATTTTTGTTCAGGTTTTATGAGAATTGATAACCGACATACCACCTCAATATCCACCACAATACCAGGCTAACAAAAAGCCAGGACATAATATTCCACGATATTAAAAGACAGATATTCCTAACCCAAGCACCACCGCGGATGTAAGCTAGTCGTTATAAAAAATAATAAAAAAGCTATGGTGGCGTGGAACAATTATTTGTTTACTCCTTATTAGTACTGTGCGAGTGACACCCGACCCCCATACGTGTTGGGTTGGATTACTTTCAATGGTTATAGTTAAAACTAAAGTTAATTAATTAAAGTGCAGTAACCTAATATAATAGTAATAATAGTGTTTTTGTGGAAGTGTGTGAAATGTGTCTGAGTAAAAAAGTGATACTGAATAAAGGACTAACTAAGTTTGTAGAATAGATCTATTCTGGAGCAGAGAGCAGAAAAGATTACAGAGTTAGCAAAGTTGGTAGCTGGGCTACACGTTAGCAGTCGGTTCAATTCCTGAGTCAAATAAAGCGTGCCTATTGGAAAATTCACGAAAAATTTATATTAATAAACCTATTCTGCTGTGCATTGGCTTTGCCAAAACACTGTGAGCCGATAATACTATCCACCTTCATACGTTTCAAGAGTCGTAATATCATTAGAATAATAGACTCATCATTAATTGTTCCTATGGTCAGAGCTATGACGGTGTTTATTGCAGTTCCTTCCAATTGTATTATCTTTTACGACTCGCCGTAGATCTGTGTATTCAGATATCTTGATACTCCTAATGGGATAGTGACAAGTGGCTCTTAAACGTTGGAGACAGTGACTCACGTCTGATTCACGTATTAGTATCATTACAATTGTTTTTAATTGAATGTCACACGTTAGGTCATACACCCTTTTAGAAATTACTAGCTGCGCCCCACGGTTTCACCCACATAAGTCTCGACCCCGTAGGAATATTGGGATAAAAGTATTCTATGTCCTAATCCAGTTCATGGTCTATTTATGTGCCAAATTTCATCTAAAACCCTTCAGCCGTTTTAGCGTAAAAGCGTAACAAACAAATTCACTTTCGCATAAATTATAATATTATGTTAGGATGTCTAGGTTTGCTTGCAACTTTGATATCCTTCATGGCTCCTTAAAGCTATTTTTTTTTCTTCTTTTGTGTCTCCATCATTTCACATCATCTGTATCACCCGCCATCTTAAGACGAGATGTATAAACGGTACTTGACATGTACCTACTTTGGCTAAGCGTTATTCTTCTTATTTATTTATTTATTAAATAACACCAACAGTATATACATTCAACATTTTTACAAAAGTATTTAGGAAAGGTAATATTGCTAATGTGTACACAAATTATAGGTGTAGTAGGTACATAAAATTTTAAGAAAAACATACATAGGACAGAACCTGCTTATAAACTAAAATTAAATTTAAACAAAGTTAATTAACTTAAATGAAATGAAATACAACATAATACAAATTAATGAAGGGCACGAACATATAATTCAAATGCATAAATAATTCAACTTTAACATAAATTATGTGGCCGAATGATAATTGTCAAGTATTTGTTTTCGAATACCACCCAAGGAGTCAAGAAATATGTCTAGGTTTGAATCTAAGTTTTTGTTGAGCATATTGTAATGGTTAATAGTTCTTATTAGCAGACTATATTGGCACCGATATTGGTAAGACAGAATGGAGGACAAAATGTGTTAGTTAGGACAGCGCGGGGTCTCTTACGTGATGGGAACCTCTGCTAGGAGGTGACTACAATCAATCTTACCGTTAACAATTTTATTCAAAAATGAAATACTAAGCATTACTCGACGGCCATGGAGAAAAGTCATTTTGAAAGAAAGGCGCTGGTTATATGGGCATCTACGAGAAATACCGCGAGTGCTAAACGCCAAGGAGCGAGTGAACATACGTTGTTATTGTCGCAGGACTGTTAAACTTCAAGCGCAGGATAGTGACGGGAACATGTATATGTCAAAGGACATGCTAAGTAATGTTTATAGATCTCGGCATTACTGTTTACCTCCTTTCTATCACATAGTTAAAGCAATGGCACGTAAAATTTTATCGGGGAGGCATCCGGATGGCGAGTGGTAATCTGGGTATTGAAGTGATACCGAAACCCCCCGTACCGTCCGAATGGACCCCAAATGGATGGGGGCGGAGATATTGGGGATGGGGCCAAAAAGTTATTTTTTTGACATGGCATTCAAAATTCAAGCTCTATTTTAAGCAAGGAATTTGTGTCTATCAATGCCATCCGGTTGCCACCCCCCAATATCGTTATAATTGAAATAATGTATATAATTCTTGATACTCCTTACCGATGATTTATCACCGAAAATGAAGGTGAATTTTATCAAAACCATAGGGCATTGATACACACACAATCCTTGCACATAATAGAGCTTAAATTTTGAATGCCATGTAAAAAAAAAAGTTAGGACCCCATCCCCCATATCTCCGCCCCCGTCCATTTGGGGTCCATTCGGACGGTACGGGGGGTTCGGTATCACTTCAAGACCCAGATTACCACTCGCCATCCGGTTGTCTCTCTGATAAAATATTACGTGCCATTGGTGCCGATTCTCTTGTACACCGAACTACACTAACTAAACTGTCACTAAAATTCTTTACTTTTGACTATGAGAATCACAAAGCTATTCTGCAAAATAAATTATCTAAATTTAAAAATAATTTTGACACATTTAAATCGAATTTGACAATCGCGACTCCACACGTAATACCTAACCAAATGAATCTTTTTAGAGCTGGAGGCGCGCAGTGGGGGCAGCCTCGACGTGTTTTATATGGAATTTTTCACTTTTTGTATGGAAAATTAGAAAAATTATTACCTACATGTAGAGTGTTAGGGGTTTAAGGTTATTATATAGGGGGTCGAAATTTTCATTATTTTTGCGATTGGACACACCGTTTTCGAGATATAAGCAAAAGAAAACAAAAGATTCAGTACTGTTTTTGCATCTGAAGTCAAGGTGTCGGTGTGAATTTAAAGTTCATGACAACCAATTTTATTCCACACGTTTTTAGTCGCGATTAAAAATAGTCATATTTAGTTAGAAAATCTAAATTTTAGGTGAGAAACGTCAAATTTAGAATAGCAAAAATGCCATTTTCACTAAATTAATATCTCAGTACCATCTTAGTGCTGTCAAACTAAAATATAGTTAAGTTGTGTCACTTTAGTCTATTTCAGAATGAGAAATCGTCGTTTGACGGGAATAAACTAAATTTTGGTGATGTTTAGTTTAGAAGCATTTGTGACTAGAGAATCGGCACCATAGCCTTGAATAGTAGATTATACAATCGGAATTGAACCCGTTATAGGTACTGACTGTGGCCGTATAAACAAAAGGCCAATGTAGGAACTAGGAAGTTTTAGATAATAAAACAAAAATCATCTGTTAACCAAATTATTGACACAGAGATAATTTATACAAAAACCTTGTTAGATGATAAAAATGATATCGGCGTTACCGGCGTGAAAGCCGCGCATACTAAAACTGCTAGTGTTGTGAAAATGTGCTGGTGGTTAAAAGTGAGTGTGCCGTTAATGTACAACCTGGGGGCTAGGCTCGGGACGACTGTCATGGACATGTTCTACCACATGGTGCACTGTTTCACTGATGTGGTCGCAGGTATAGTACAACATTACGAATCAATAACCCTGAAATTATTTTGTTTATATTCAACTAGGATAGTTTAAGGCGCTTTGCAAATGGAACAACTTTAGTTGAGGCAACTATCAACTTTTATAAAGTTTCCTTTAAAAGTTACCAGTTGCTACAACCAAATAGCCCGGTTTACGGTTGCCGCAATTTTATGGCAATCTGTGAGCAACTTTTATAGCTGAGTTGCTCAATCTAAGCACTTGTTCTCACTATAATACGTCGCCGCTATCGACGGCGTCAACAACGAAACCAGCAACTTTACACAACCGATACACATTCAACAGTTGCTAGTTGTGGCAATTAGAAACTAACTTACCTAGTCATCAATTGCAGCAACAAAAAATTTTTGTCTATCACCGGAACATGCAACCTGAGTTGGTACGTGTGCGCAGTTCCATTAAGATATATGTTTAAGTAAACAGCTAGTTGCCAGTTGCTGCAATAGTTGCTCCATCTGCAAAGTACCAAGCGAGAAATACACCAAGCGAGTGAACAATTTATTTCTGCATGTATCTCATATGACGGTCACTGAAACGTGCGTGCGGTGGGCCATCCTCGTTAATTTATGGTTCTACTCGTATGTGTAGGTATGCTCTTTGAAGCTAATTATGGCAATATCAACAATCATCACTATATTTGAACTTGTATGTGTTGTGCAAACTGTAAATATAAGTTATTTATAAATAAACTATAAATTGGCTATGGCTATTTGGGAATTCATGTAAGCAGTGAATTAGCTTGATCCTCTTCCTAATAACGTACTCTTCTTCTTTTCGAGTCAATCTTCTTTTCGTGTGGTTAGTGACTAACCTTGTGTCAGAGTTTTAAGGCTACCCAAGGACCTCTGACTTGGCTTCACATGCCGTCGAGAAATATCTCTTAGGCATGCCGGTTTCCTCACAATGTTTCCTTTCACCGTTTTTGAAGCCACTGATAATTATGCAATACGCACATGAATCCGAAAAGTCAGAGATCTGTGCCTTGGGTTCAAACTCGAAACCTATGTCTTGGCAGTTCGGCACGTTGACGTTGGTGGTCACAAATCTAACGAACACTCCGCACTCACAATTTCTTCATACATAATTCCAGAAACAAATGACGATCATCCATCCGAAGACTCGGAAGCGGACTCATACAGGGTAGCCGGCACACCGAGCGATGAAGCCGCCCGTAAGTGGCCGGAGGGCCGCAAGTCCGGCTGTACTAACATGGCGGACCGGCCGCTACCCGTCCCGGTGGAGAACGAGCCGTATTACATGAACGTAGATAGAGGGGAGGCGCTGAATCTGCTGAGGGGACAGCCGGATGGAACGTTTATATTGAGGCCGTCTAGTCAGGTGGGTGTAACATTATTTTTTCATATGAGGACTGTTGCAATGTATTTACTGGTATCTGCTTACATGTGTTACATCTGCTTACATGTGTCTGTTTGAAACATTTTTTCAAACAGTCTACAGTATTAGTTATCGTTCTACTTAATTGATTAATTAGAAAAAAACAGTTATTTTATTTGCAGCTTCATTTTTTGAACCTTTAAATCCACGATTTGCTCTAGTTGTCACCTGTAAGATGCTAAACCGTTTACTTTAGTCATAGTTCAAGACTAGTGCTACATAAATCTATTTTCTACATTTCAGCCTGATCACGCTTACACTCTAAGCGTAGCGTGCGCAAACGCAGTGCACAACGTGGGCGTGCGCCGTCGTCCGGACGGTCGGCTCGCGCTCGGCTTCCCTCGGCGTGGGGAGCAGAGCTTCGCGAGCGTGACGTCACTGCTACGTAACCACCGCAAGAGAAGGCTGCTGCTGGTCGCTGGTGGCGATGTCATCGGCGCTACCACGTTGAATGAGACGCCTAATTATTATCAGATCCCTAGTAGTGTTCCTGTGCCGGTTGTTATTTAATTTGGACAATGATACTGATTAACTAAGACTTTTTTCTTTTGAAAATAGCTCTGAGAAATAGTCACCCAAGTTAAGCATCAGCAAGTACCTTATGGGGTGTAACAACTGAACCCAAAACCCTAAAAAAATCTTTGGTTACCTGCTGCTTAACAATTATATGTTGAGAAGCGCGCCTATACATGCGGTCCATCCTTAAATTACGTCATACGTTAAGGGGAGGAGGCCAACTAAGAGTGACATGGTGTGACAAGGGATGAGTCATACATAAACTTCCAGACGTCGATGTATGTATCTAAAGTATTAAAACGAAACTTCAACTTTTTACAACTCAACCCAACTCAACTTTCAAATACCAGCTCGATCTTAGTAGAGTAGGTATTGGTGCCGATTCTCTTGTACACCGAACTAAACTAACTAAACTATCACTAAAATTCCTTACTTTTGACTATGAGAATCTTAAAGCTATTCTGCAAAATAAATTCTCTAAATTTAAAAATAATTTTGACACATCTAAATCGAATTTGACAATCGCGACTCCACACGTGATACCTAACCACGTGATCTTTTTAGAGCCGGAGGCGCGCAGGGGGGGCAGCCTCATCGTGTTTTGTATGGAATTTTTCACTTTTTGTATGGAAAATAAGAAGAATTATTACCTACATGTAGAGTGTTAGGGGTTTAAGGGTTTTATAAAGGGGGTCGAAATTTTCATTATTTTTGCGATTGGACTCACCGTTTTCGAGATATAAGCAAAAGAAAAAAAAAAGATTCAGTACTGTTTTTGCATTTGAAGTCGAGGTGTTGGTGTGAATTTATAGTTCATGACAACCAATTTTATTCCACACGTTTTTAGTCGCGATTAAAAATAGTCAGATTTAGTTAGAAAATCTAAATTTTAGGTGAAAAACGTCAAATTCAGAATAGCAAAAATGTTATTTTCACTAAACTAATATCTCGTTGCCATCTTAGTGCTGTCAAACTAAAATATAGTTAAGTTGTGTCACTTTAGTCTATTTCAGAATGGGAAATCGTCGTTTGACAGGAATAAACTAAATTTTGGTGATTTTTAGTTTAGTTTAGAGGCATTTGTGACAAGAGAATCGGCACCATTGTATCAATATTATTATGAGATTTTAATTAAAATTGCAAAAATATGTGGCTTCACACCAGGGGGTCACACAGACCACCTGTGACAAGGAAGGGTGGGGGGCGGGGGGCTAAACAAATCATGAAATTCGTGTGACGTTATTTAAGGATGGCTTCTTAACATAGCAGATAAAGTTGATCGATAATGCGACGAAATGTTGACACTGATAGCGGATACGCTAGTTTATCATGCGCCCACTTTATACTCGTAATTAGTTTCTAGAAAAGTCTGAAAGTAAGTTTAAGGCGAACGAGCCAGTGAGGCCCGCGAAATTCGAATTTTCTTACGATTTTAACAATTTGCAGGTCAGTACCAGGTTATATGTTGATCAAAATATGTTTCTCGTCTATAACAAATGTGTATTGTATGTACTCTCTTATTTAGAATTGGCGTCAAATATTATGATTTCATGATAATATCATTCACTAAGGCAGTTTGAACTTAGAGAGTTCTACCGGTCACTTTTGATTATAATAATGACTATAATTCTGTAAATACACATTTGTTACCGTCGCTAATCATATTACGATCAATATACAACCTGACACAGACCTGCAAATTGCAAAAAACTTAAGAAAATTGGCATTTCGGGGGCCACCTTAGCGCAACGCCCTTAAGCCATTAATGTAGGCGAACTACACTATGTTTTTAATTAACCTAAGGCCTACGCATCAAAAAGTAACTTAAGAAGAATACTCGAATCGTATTATGCCAAAGATTATTTTGCAAGTAATTTAGTATTTAATAAATAGGAATAAATAATTTCAATTTGCACTTTTTTGAATAATGTCTAATTATTTTGTTATTTATTGGATTGGAGTTGTATAATAATATTCCTTGTTCTGTATTGATTATACAGAATGTAAAAAGACCCATCACGAAGCCGTCATCTACACATTCTGGACATAAAACTAATCACTTTGTGCTAAAAGAATTGCTGGGAAACGACTTTTCTATTTGGTGTGAAAATTCGCTGTTTATGGTAGCAACATAACGCACGCAAAACATTGTCATTGTTGTTGTTTGTCTTATGGGTGCATGTAACGGGGAGAACGTGGGAGTATTTAAAGTTAAGTTATAACATTTAAAAAATTGAAACTTTGACCATTAATATCTCCGTAACCTGATTGGTCTCAGGTATGGTCCAGTACAAAAACAATATCACAATGACGGGAAGAACAAGTGGCTCCCGGCTTCGTTAAGCATCTTTTTACACCGTGATTCTAACTTGTCATTTTCAAACTCTTGTCTTTCAGTTGTGATGTTCAGGTTCTTATTTTAATCCTTATTGATCTTCCATTATCTTTGCGCCATAACTTTTCTACTATGTTTAAAAATATGTCTACGTACAAAATAATTATTAATATGTTATTAATATACAATTTGCCCACCACTGAAATGTTTAATTATGCCTCTTTAAAAGTACGAATCTAAGCTCTGTTCGACTATCTTGTTACAACTAGTTTGAAACTGTTACGACTAACTTGCCCCTTGTCCTTTTCCTAAATATTCCTTAAATTAACATCGAGGTAAAGTTTTGCTGTTAAGGGTCAAATCCTGCATGGAAATTATTCGTGAAAATCAAAGGAATTGGCCTTTTTATGTTCTCTAGAGCGTTTAGTTTCGACACTCTGAGAGACGTGGTCAAAACTGTTTAATATTTCAGTGATATAGTAATAAATGACATTCTACAATCATAGCTGCAGTGAGTTTATTTATTTAGCCTTTATTAAATTACTTACAAGGGTTTCATGTCGCTATGTTGATACCATCGGAGGCTGGGTCTGTCAAAACTGGAAGGAGGACGCATAGGTTCGCAAAAGATGGAAGGTGTGGAGGGAGGCCTTCGTTCAGAAGTGGGGAAGAGCAGGTTCAGGCAGTATCAGGTATCAAAATATGATTCGCGACTGAACTAATATGTGTTTACAGAATAATATAATCATTAAAATCATCATCACAACTCTCTAAGTTCAAATTGCCCTAATGAATGACCAATTCAAGAAATCACAACTTTTGAAGCTAACTTAGAGATCTTTGATTGAAGAATTGATCTGTTTTCTTTTTCGTGGGTAAGTGACTAACATGGTGTCAGAGTTTTTATGCCTTTGGCTTCACACATGACGTCGAGAAATATCTGTCAGGCATGCCGGTTTCCACACGATGTTTTCCTTTACCATTTTTGAAGTAAGTGATATGAGTGGTATTGATGATTACAGTTCTGTAAATACATGCCTATTTGTTACGGTCACGAATCATATTTTTATGAACATATAATCTGACACTGACTTGCAAGTTACAAAAAACATAAGAACATTTTAATTTCGCGGGTTACCATAACGCATCCCGCCTCGTATTGTTGGGCCCGTCGTCCATGATGCTACTCAAAAGTAACGTAGTTTCTAGAAACTGTGGAAAATATAAATAGCATTTGCCAAAAAAAAATTAACAAATAGCTGACGTGACGGTACATACGACTCAGTGTCACCAAATAATGTAATAACTTTAATTATCTACCCGCTCCGTCAGTTTTGAGTAGCGATGTGAGTGACGCGCCTAGTATTTACTCTGTGGTTACCAGCGAAATAAAACTACCCTTTTTTTTATGACTGGGTGTCGTAAATGGCAATATGTGGGACTAGCGACACTCCTCGGTTTCGCACGGGTGCAATTTACATGTGAAGCCGGTATTCTGTTATAGTTTGACTAATACCGCTGTACCGCGCCTTAGGAATACGCGGCGAGGCGGGGGGCAGTGTTGACCAATGAGCGGCAGGCGCGACGCCGTGCGCCGAGAGCTTTGACGAATTAGCGGCCTGCACTGCTCCCCCGTCTCGCCGGCCGCCGCGCGCCTTCCTAAGGCGCGGTACAGCGGTATCGGTCAAACTATAACGACACTTTGTGCACAAGTTCTGAGCAGTAACACCCCAAAAAGTACTAGGTTTGCAGGAATTCAAGATAGTATTTCATTAGTATTATTAAGTACTTCTTTTTGTATTTATTTATATAAATAAAATTTAGAGCATATGTCCATCTAGATTCTAGAATAATGTAACTTTCAAAGGGTGTAAGACTTTTGAAATAGGAGCTGTGGTTCCGGAAAATTCGCTCTCTCTTGTAGTATAGATTATTGTAAGGAGCTGGGCAGTAGTATATGTACTTCTTTCATTTGATTAATCTTTCGCTTAGTTGCTAATCAGTTGTCATGTTATTTACGAGTATGGCAGTTTCGTTGACGTGGTTTAGAAAATTGTATAAGTACCAGTTTTGGATACCAGTCAGTGGGAACCGAAAACTGCAATTAACTGGTAATGCAATGTTATAATATGCAAAACTCTGTGTATTCTTCATTAGATAACATACATAACGAAACGTCACGCCTGTGTTCCCCGGAGGGTTGGGCAGAGGTGTAACTATAGTACACCTACCACCCAAACGCTAGTTATTTTAAATTCCCATGTAGGTAACAGAGGGCGACCCTATTGCCATCAACCGGACACAAATCTAGACTCCGGGCTGCTACTGAGAAATTCTAGATGGAAAAACCCAATAACACTTTTCTCGACCCGGGAATCGAACCAGGACCATTCGATAATTTGGTTTAAAACAAAAGTTCTCAATACACCAAAAACGATCTGCAATTCAGCACACTACTGAAATTAGGTACTACCTAATGAGTAAAATTATCCCAACAAATTATGGAAATCAAATTACTCACCCACCATTGCTTAACCTACTACGTCAGCTGAAATCCAATGAACACATAAGGATATTACGGCCTGTACCCAATCCAATCATACACAAACACTCAATTGTTTACCAATTCATGTAACTGTCTGCTATTACTAAATGAACCTATATTTCGTAGCTGTATGTATGTAGGTATCGTTTTAGTGATTTCGTCATTGGTTTGAAACTGCTGGGTTGAGCTAACGGTTTCTTGGTTTTAAGATTCTAGTCCTTGGCATTGCTTCCTGTTGTGATATTGTGTTTTTTCAGACCGACCTGATTTAGGCATATTCCATAAAATTCTCTTATTCTTGATGGGAAGAGTCTATTCAGGTTCATGGCCGAAATGTAATCTGTTGCAGTGTGTATTTAGGGTATGGTGGAACTGTCCTGTAAATTGCGATTGCGATGCGAAAAGTCCCCAAATAAATAAATAAATAATTTAAAAAAAGAAACAGTTTTTTTTAGAAATATCTTTTTATTTAGTAAACACGTATTTACATTAGGTATTTAAAAACTAACAATCTTAATATAATAATATGTACAAATATATAACAAAGAGGGGGGGAGGGGGAAGAATCACAGGGCATCAAAAAATTTGTCCGCGTCGCTGTCAATAGGAAAAGTGCTCAATACTCAATACTCAATACTCAATATCAATAGAAATAGATTACTTATATATGAAATAAAGTCAAAATAAAAACGATTTTGATGTCAAAATTTTTTTACAAAAAAATTGAATTGATTCTAGTTGCCCATTCCAAATGGTATCTAGTTTCGTATAGAGAAAGAAGGACATATAAATAAAATTCTTTGCTGAACATATTTTACGACCCGACACGATTATGAGAATATTTTGACTAAAAAGGCATTTGGTTGCGTAGTCCTAGACATGCAGTTTTATTGTATTACTCAAACCGACTATTGTATTACCCAAGTAACTATTAAACAATTTCCCTCCTCAATAAAACAGCATGAAACTATATTGGACACTCGGACAGCCAATAAACCCATGACGTGATAAATTATCATATTAACACGCTACATTACACGCCCCAAAACACACAACAAATAAACACGCATTTACTAAATAAACAGAAGTGTGGACATTGTTATAATTAACTTTAGGAAACTGAAAAAATATTGGGGCAATTATATATTGTGTCGCAAGTGCAGTTGACTGTGATAGGGTTGGCGAAAGTGGTAAGAATTGAAATGGTAATAAATACGAGTAGGTGCTCTAGTGTTTTCTAGGCGTATCTTCTACTGCTGTTTTTTGATCATCGGTTTTTGTCATGTTTGTCTGCAACAAGGGTTGCGGTGCGATTCAATCAATATTTCAATATTTGAATGGCCCATAGATAGTTGTTTTGTAGTAGGCAGGTATGATCTACAGGTGATTTTGTTTCTGTTGATGATCATTCAATGTATTATTTGAACTTTTAAAAGATAAGTAATTAAAAAATTAATTAGATTAATTTTTGTTTTGCATAACTTCTATAAGCATGCGGAGTTTGCCTGTAAGTGATTGTTGTTAACCGACTTCCAAAAAGGAGGAGGTTATATGTTCGTCGCGTATGTTTGTTTTTTTTTTATGTATGTCCACCGATTTCTCCGTCAATTGTGGACCTATTTTGAAAATTATTTTTTTGTTTGAAAGGGTATGCTCTCGAGGTGGTCCCATATAAATTTTATTAACTTTGCTTTGATAGTTTTTGAGTCAGCTTCAATAATACGTACTATTTCCCACTTAGTATGTGGATGATATGATAAGTTCCTGTCACTGTTATTTACATAGCAGGTAGTGGTTTTCGAATTTGTGTGGGGTAGGTACCACAACTAAAAAGAGAAAAATGAAAACTTTTTACAAAAAAAACAACCGACTTCCAAAAAACACTACAAAGTGAAAAATAAATTTAATTTCGGAAGTCGGTGACAAAAAACGAAAATTCAAAACCAAAGACACCGACTTCCGAAATTAAATTTTTTTTTTCACTTTGTAGTGTTTTTGGAAGTCGGTTGTTTTTTTTTGTAAAAAGTTTTTTTTGCATGCTAACTTTGGCATAAAACCAGCGTGAACCAATCAAACAAAAAAAAAAAACAAATCTCTTCTCTAGAAAAATGGATTAGTGATTACAGATTGTCGTATTCTATCATCGGTTCATTCTCTTCGCTCCAACATTTTCTAGGAAGAATACTTATTAGCCCGTCTAATCGCTATGGCCTTTATTGAATACGATTAAATAATAAAAACAGTGGCACTCCGGGAGTGCCGACAGAAGTGAAAACTTGAACAATTTTATTGTGCAGGAATGACTTTTAATGAGGTGTCGGTAACGGTAACAGTGTCGCGAGTTCAATTGTTTTTTCCCATCTCAAAAATGCCCAACGCGCCTAAAGAAGTTTTCACTTCAAAAATTGGGACACACACAACACATGAGAAACTCGGCGTGGGACTATAATAAACCGTGTAAAAAAATTGCGGCTTGAAAAATACGATGGCTAGATTTGCATGTGGATGTCGTGATTCATTATTTGATATAAGTCCCATTTACTGAGAGAGCATAATTATAAAAACATTGCCTATTGAAAGCAGTATAAATGAAGCAATAACGAAATTAGAACTATCCAAATGAGTAAGTAGTATGGTAATGTTATGAGCTACTGTCAATACCGACAGGGGCTCAGTTTTACCAAAACCAAACCACAATCTGAAAAAAATTGGGGCGGTATCTTGATACATGAATTGAACCATTTGGTGTCTCATGCATGAATGTCGTTGGTTTATGCACTTTCGACAACCCTGCACTATTGGTTGCCCTTCAGATATATAGCAGGGCTTAAGCAATGCTAGTGCAGTCGAATAGTTCTTGTCGGTGAATTAGGGATTATTTCAATGAAAAGTAATTGGAAGTGTTGAAATACAGGATCAGGAGGTAAGCTTGAGGGTTTCGGAAGTCAGGAGGTTAAGTGATGCAAATATTGGAGCTAGATTATTCATTTGTCTTTTCCTTATAAAGTTCGCTGGTTTAATGTGTGCTGTGAGAATCGTTTATCTTCATTTGTTATTGGTAGGTATCAGTGATTATTTTGGACTAGCAAGTGAAAAGTGAATTTGTGATTATTTCGGGAATGTCAAGTGTTTGTTCGTGCGGTATTTGTTTTAACAGACCGTGTTTGAAATACCGCCAAAACGGAGTTCTTCAGTGAAGCAAAGATACCCAGGTGCTAAATAAAAAGATGAATTGGGCAGGCAAATATTGTAGAATGTTTGATGGGCTGTGATTAGTCAATGGTGCCGATTCTCTTGTCACAAATGCCTCTAAACTAAACTAAAAATCACCAAAATTTAGTTTATTCCTGTCAAACGACGATTTCCCATTCTGAAATAGACTAAAGTGACACAACATAACTATATTTTAGTTTGACAGCACTAAGATGGCAACGAGATATTAGTTTAGTGAAAATAGCAATTTTGCTATTCTGAATTTGACGTTTTTTACCTAAAATTTAGATTTTCTAACTAAATCTGACTATTTTTAATCGCGACTAAAAACGTGTGGAATAAAATTGGTTGTCATGAACTATAAATTCACACCAACACCTCGAATTCAAATGCAAAAACAGTACTGAATCTTTTTTTTTTCTTTTGCTTATATCTCGAAAACGGTGTGTCCAATCGCAAAAATAATGAAAATTTCGACCCCCTTTATTAAACCCTTAAACCCCTGACACATGTAGGTAATAATTTTTCTTATTTTCCATAAAAAAAGTGAAAAATTCAATATAAAACACGACGAGGCTGCCCCCCCTGCGCGCCTCCGGCTCTAAAAAGATCACGTGGTTAGGTATCACGTGTGGAGTCGCGATTGTCAAATTCGATTTAGATGTGTCAAAATTATTTTTAAATTTAGAGAATTTATTTTGCAGAATAGCTATAAGATTCTCATAGTCAAAAGTAAGGAATTTTAGTGATAGTTTAGTTAGTTTAGTTCGGTGTACAAGAGAATCGGCACCAATGTAAAACCACTAAGATATTTACATGAAACTTTGAAGACTGGAACTGTTGAAATTAACGAATTCAAGATATTGTACTGTAGGAAGGTCGCGTTTCTGGAAATATTATGAAAACTACTCAATACGCCAGGATTCCTCGAATGGTTGGACACCCTTAATATTTATGCTTAAGTCCCATGTAATAGGGGGCGAGCCTATTGCTATCGCTATCGAATCAAGACCAACGAGTCCCAGAGAATATCGGGACGATAACCCTAATAAATACCGTAAACTTAATAACACATAACATAACATCACGCCTTGTTTCCCCGAAGGGTTGGGCAGAGGTGTCCCTGTAGCAGGTACACCCACATTTCGCCAGTTATGTTTAAGTCCCATGTAATAGGGGGCGAGCCTATTGCCATCGACCGGGCACAAATCCAGACTCCGAGCTGCTACTGAGAAATTTCAGATGGAAAAACCCAATAACACTTTGCCCGACCCGGGAATCGAACCCAGGACCTCATGCTCAGCAGTAGCGCTTGCGACCACTAGACCAACGAGGCAGTCAACTTAATAAACTAAAACTTAATATTAAGATTAAAAGTGATGGTTTGTCGATATTGAAACAGAATAATTATAATAGCCGCCTCGTTGGTCTAGTGGTCGCAAGCGCTTCTGCTGAGCATGAGGTCCTGAAATTTCTCAGTAGCAGCTCGGAGTCTGGATTTGTGCCCGGTTGATGGCAATAGGCTCGCCCCCTATTACATGGGACTTAAACATAACTGGCGAAATGTGGGTGTACCTGCTACAGGGACAACTCTGCCCAACCCTTCGGGGAAACAAGGCGTGATGTTATGTTTATGTTAATTATAATAGATGAATTAGAGATATAGAGTTCCTGAAAACTGCCCCGAGTGCCTTGGAGAATGGATATCGTAATGTTAACTCGAGTAGACGACACACACAGTCCTTCCAATGCAGCTAGGCATGAATATTGAACTGAAGCTCATAAAATTTGTGTATCAGAGTTTGACGATAAGCTGGTTCTGCAAGTTCAGTTGTTAGCTATATTCAGAACGCAAGTCCAAATAATTCCTGCCCGACTAATTTTATGCATTATGTTATGCAAACTCGCCACAGAACGGAACAAGATAGTAGACATACTATCTTGTTCCGTTCTGTGGCGAGTTTGCAAAAGAAATAACATCACGTAGAGGACACCCCTTGGATTTGAGCAGCATTTGAAAATCTGTCAATTTTACAAATTTCACATATTCTGCTTTAATAAACAGATGTGAAAATGTGATAATTTTTATTTTTTGATGAATATGTCGCATTGGTAGTTGTAATATACAAATAGCCTTGGGTTAAAATGCATATCGGGGTGTTTTGAATTCATTCTTTCAGACTTGAGCTTATGTGGAACACCGTTTTAAGAGTATCGTGTTTGTAATCTCCGCAAAAACAAAACCGTGTGTACGTGTGTTGTACTTGCACCACACAAATACTTGTCTAATGCAATGACATTAGACAAATAATTGTGTTAGGTTGTAAGCTAATATGCTTGAGTTAGGATTTGGTTCACGGCAATACTGCAAAAAAGCGGCCAAGTGCGAGTCGGACTCGCCCATGAAGGGTTCCGTAGCAGCAAGTAACATTGAATGAAAGGTAAATTGCGGTTTACGATTTAAGTATGACAAAAACTACTTGCTAGATCTCGTTCAAACTAATTTTCGGTGGAAGTTTACATGGTAATGTACAGTAAGCGCTCAAAAGTGCATGAGCACGCTAAGAGTCGTATTGCTGTGAACACGCGGTATAGTCCGTACATTTGTATGTGTAAACAGTCAGACGTCTGTGGTGTGAGTGCCGTACACACACCACAGAGAACGCAGTTTTGAACTACACACTATCGTATCGTCACGGTTCGCGGGCGCCGCACTTATATTTCCATAACTTTTGTTAGCACGCATCATGCTCGTACGCGTGACCTTGGCCAGTGTATCGCATTGCTAAAATTCGAAAGTAAATTATATGTGCAGATAGCAGAAGGCGTTAAGCGTTGGTCTTAGATTCAAGATGGCTAAGGTTCTAATCTCGTCAATCACAGCGCTGTTTTTGCAAATATTATTATTTTTGTTTGCAATAATAATATTTTTAAATATCCTGCCTATTTATTAATGTTGTTATTGCAATAAAGGGTTTAGAATAAAAAATGCGTGATATGTTATAATAAAAATAAATAATATTTATTCGTTATGTTTATTTTACTTAAGTATAGTTATCAAACTGCTACAATTATTTATCATTACTTCACCTGAATAATATGTGAAATAGAGGTCTAGAAACTTAGAAGCAATTTGTATTATTTTGACATATTTAAATTTTGAAATGTTTTAAATTTTAAATGGATTTTTTTGCACCATAAATATAAAGCTTTGATCATGGTCTAAGTAATTAAGCAATAAATAAGAATATTAGACTACTTAAAATGTAAAAAAATCTACTGACAAAATTGTTGATTTTAAGGTTAAAGGCAGTTGTTCATATTAATTATTTTAAACTTTATTTGGCTTTAGTAAATATTGGTTGGTATTGAGGTTATAGCTTAAAGAAGATTGAAACTAAACCTCAAATTTTAATCCTAAAATAATACTATTACTAAAATAATATTAAACAATTTCGGTATATCTGCAAGAAATACGACAAACACCCTATTGAAACGTGCTTAAAAAATTCGTTACCATAAATTCATGCAATAACGAATCTGTTGTTTATTAAGTTGGTACGGTCAATATTTTAAGGTCAAAAACGGTTTTCTAGCTGGTCTTCAGTGATGCAAGCCTTCAGAGTGCACGGCGAACGGTTCATAATGACGTGTTTTTAATAATTCAGCAAAATATCTCGTTGGTATGAAACCATTTGTTTCATTCACCATTTGACGTCGCTGCTACTCGATAATAAGCCCCTTCCTCATATCTCTTAACCGTCACAGTATTTCTCTAGAACAAAGAAAAACATTGTTTTTATTACATATAATACCTAATTATTTATTATTCACTAATCGAATTAAACCTCACAATGAATTTAAAACTATAAAGGCATCTTCTGTCTCAACAATACCTCTGTTCTATCAACAATACCCTTGATTAAGATTTATGTTTAGTAAAATATGAAATATATAAATGATAACACTCACACTTAGTCCGGTTTTATTAGATATTCACTTCACTTTTACGCAGCGCAATAATATTCTCTGATCTGATCTGATCTCTTCAATATATTTTATGCCTGCTTTTTGATAATAATAACCACAACACTGCGCTAAATGCTCGTCACCAATATTATCACGGCACGAACCAACAAAGTTCTATTAATTGAATACTTGTAACAAACTGCATCTACCCCACAGAAATCGAAATAATTTACTTAGTTTTTTGTGGTCTACCTGCTAAACTTTAATATTTATGTGAACAAGACGAATGAAACTAAAAACGAATGATGATTATCGAACTAGTCATTGGTTGCAGACAAAGTGAGTGTGTGTGTGTAATGTGCGTGTCTATAGTATTGTAACAACATATAGAAGAAGGTCGTAAGTCAAACCGAAGCGTCAGTCTATTGCTTTGTGAGATTGCTTATGGACTTTTGGTCGGTACTGTAGATCATATTTTATTTTAGTTTTATCGTTCTCTTATTTTAGAAGTTAAAGGGGGGGGGACACACATTTTACCAATTTGGAAGTGTCTCACGCGCAAACTATTCAGTTTAGAAAAAAATTAAACTAGAAACCTCAATATAATTTTTAAAGACCTATCCATAGATACCACTCACGTATGGGTTTGATGAAGAAAAATTTTTTGAGTTTCACTTCTAAGTATGGGGAACCCCAAAATTATTTGTTTTTTTTTTTAATTTTTGTGTGAAAATCTTAATGCGGTTCACAGAATACATCTACTTACCAAGTTTCAACAGCATAGCTCTTATAGTTTCGGAAAAAAGTGGCTGTGACATACGGACGGACAGACAGACAGACAGACATGACGAATCTATAAGGGTTCCGTCAAATAAAATTATCGGGCTAAACTCCGCAGATATGTTGGATTTCGATATCAAAACATGACAAAACGAAAAAGAAAATTGATTATATTACAATTAAAAAAAAAAAACTGGGGTGAACGACCGCATGTATTGTATGGTTTAGAAAATCTGTTTTTGTTTGTGTAAACTTCACATAGGTGATGGATATTAATACTTATCTAAACATGATAAAACAAAGAAAATATTGCAGTGTGGTTACTTGAAATATGAGTTAAGAAAATCTTTTTTTTTTGTTTTATCTTGTTTAAATCGATACACAACACGTCTTCGGAGTTTCGCTAGGTAATTTAATTTGACCTTGTATAATGTCGTACTTATTTTTCAGTAACAAAGTGAAAGATCAACAATGTTCGCTATTGCGCTATTTTGCATCGCGTGCGCAGCGTACTGGGCGTGGTGCCGGAAGAATACGAAGACTACCGAGCCGCCATTCTTCCCGGGAGCGTGGCCTATTGTGGGACATGCACCGAACCTTATTGGGGATAGCTGCAGTACGTATAATATTTTCTAGCTGTTCCTGATAGGAATAATGTTATTCTTGAAAGACTTAGAATGGTTGTTGCTAAACGAGGATGTTGATTAATTTGACAGGACTAAACTAAAATTGATCTTCTGTCCTTTTTTTAATGAAATAGAAAGAAAAATATGCACTGAACTTAAATTTAGTTTAGTTTGTGAACAAGGGAATCGGCACCAATGTCTCCAAAAATTTATCCAAGACGATCGTTATCTGAACCCCCTTGAGTAATAGTGAATTTGGACCTTATCGTCGTTAAAATTGAATGCCTTTTTAAATAACGATCGGTTCGCATTACTAAATTACTCCTTGCATTTCCAAGATCAAGTTTTAGGAAAAAATCACCACCCATATGATAGCTGTGCGACAATCAACATCTGTATCTAAATCCTTATTTTTAGAACTATGGGATGGCATCAGCGATCTGGCTAGACAAAGTTACGACATTGGAGGAGTCGTGTCAGCTAGTATCGGACCACGGACTGTGTATAGTAAGTAAAGATGGTGTTGAAAACAGTGTCATAAGAGCCACATAACGCGCGCTCATGAATTACATTATCTATGAACCAACCCTATCAGACCTGATGTTATTCATTTATCAACGGGATTGAGGCAAAGTTTGGGGGAGGGCATAGCCCAGCGGGTGACGTCTTGCGGCTGGAATCATGATGATGATGACGATCATCATCAATGAGGTTCCAACAGATCAAAGATGAAGTTGTAGTAGTTATTCAAATAATTGCTTGCCATATTACCAAGGCTAGCCATAACTAGCTCTATCGTCTTGGATATGATACAATCTTACGGCGATCGGCAATCTTAATGCATTTATTACGTTGTGTGTGTGTTACGACACACACAATTTACAGGGCAAATTCAAGAAGTTAATATCACTAAGGAGTTTCCATCAATTTTTTTTTTTACTAATATAACGCATATGTGGGGTGCGAGCCATTTTTATGGCATTACAAAAAAGGTTTAATTAAAATTTTTACTGTCTATGGCAGCGCTCGCATTATGGCATGCGCGGTGATGTGCTGGGTTTTGGTGCCACTTATAGGTTTTGTTGTTCTGAATTTCATTGGAAGAATTTTCTTACTCTTTTAACTTTTATTTAGTAGATTCAATCCCAATGTATGAGAGTAGATCAAGTAGTGTATGAAACTGTACATAACTAGATATTAAAACACTCGTGTTATACTATTAAAAACGTTGCCTACGGCTCGGTTTTTAAACACACACTCGTGTTTTAATACTCCTCATTATGCAAAAGCTTCATAAACTACAATTTTCAAATTTTTCTATTAAAGTGCTCGACCAAAGAGTTCTCACTTCATAGGTTCTACTGATCGGTTGCTGTGGCGCGTACCCCCCGCGTTACTATGTTGGAATTGAGCGTCGTATTACGATATTGTGTTTTTGATGAAATTGCATGAGTTTAGATTAAAAAGTGTAAACCACACAGCCTACATAACTAGGTATTCCCCGGTTATAAAACAGTTTCATAACCTATTTTAACTCGACAGATGAATTGTTTTTTATTAACTTGCAGTAGGTGCGAAAAGTAGAGTATACTCCTCAGAGATAAAGGTGTCTTCGTCTTGGGCGAGCTTTAGAATCCTTTGTTACATTCGGGATTCAAAATAGCGCTCAAGACATTAAGATACTGCTTTATCCCCTTAGTGAATAATCTACTATTATGTAAGATCACTGTCAATTTCTGATCAATTATAATCTAAATTAATCAATCAATGCAATCCACGAAGACGCACCCCACTCCGCGATTACTGTACTGTAAGCTGTACTTTAGTACGGAGCGGAGCGGAGTGGGGCGCGTCTTCGTGGATTGCACTATCTATAATTATGTTCCAGTTGTGACCGACCCGGATGACAGTTTCACGATAGCGAACATGTCCCTCGAAAAGGACGGGTTTTATGACTTCGCTAAACCATGGCTAGGTGAAGGCTTAGTCACTGGGAAATGTGAGTTGGACATTACCACCTTCAAAGTATAGTATCAAGAAAGTACCTAATAAGTTTCGTTGTTGTTGTCTGTTTAACGATTGACTTCCAAAACTAAAATTTCAAAACCACATAAATCAAGAAGCTTTTTTACATGTCCAATGCTCCTAGTATTTCCCAAAAGCAATTTATAGTTCATTCCCTTTTTACAACCAACAGCAAAAAATAAGCCAGTGGTGCCGATTCTCTTGTACACCGAATTAAACTAAAACTGAAATTCCTAACTTTTGGCTATGAGAATCTTAAAGCTATTCTGCAAAGAAAATTCACAAAATTTAAAAATTATTTTGGCCCAACTAAAATCGAATTTGAAAATCGCGACTCCACGAGGTACTTGTTTGCCCTACCCCGTGAAATTTTTTAAAGTCGGAGGCGCGCAGAGCGGGCAGCCTCGACGTGTTTTATATGGAATTTTTCACTTTTTATTTGGAAAATACGAAAAATTATTAGGTACCTACTTGTTAAATTTTAAGGGTTTATGAGTTTTTAAAGGGGTCGAAATTTTCATTATTTTTGCGATAGGACACACCATTTTCGAGATACAAGCAAAAGAAAAGAAAAAAAACATACAGTAAGTACTGTTTTTGCACCTAGCCGAGGTGTTGGTGTGAATTTTAGTTCATGACAACAAATTTTATTCCACACATTTTTAATCGCGATTAAAAATAGTCAGATTTAGTTAGACAATCAAAATTTTTGGTGAAAAACGTCAAATTCAGAATAGCAAAATTGCCATTTTCACAAAATTAATAACTCAGTGCCATCTTAGTGCTGTCAAACTAAAATATAGTTAAGTTGTGTTGTGTTTTAGAATGGGAAATCGTCGTTTGACAGTACTAAACGAATTTTTTGTAATTTTTGTCTAGTTTAGAGGCGATTTGTGACAAGAGAATCGGCACCAATAGTATCCCAAGTCCTTAAAACGTAAAACATAGCTAATGTAAAATTCCCCAGATTCAATATGGAAGAATCACCGCAAGCTCCTGAACCCAGCGTTCAGTCAGATACTCCTGGACACGTTCATGGGCGTCTTCAACAGCCAGTCCAGGAAGCTGGTAAAAGACCTTGAGAAAGAGGTTGGAAAAGGACTCTTTGACCACTGGACATACACACGACATAACGCTTTGGAGACTATTTGCTGTAAGTATACCTAATGATAACGAGACTAAAGAGTCTTCGTAAAACCTAATCACTGAAGCCTGTATAGAGATATGCGGAACAGGGTGTAAAGTTTACTCATCCTCCATAGAAAAGGAAGGATCCTCTGACCAGACGGGTGTTGTGTCCGGTGGGCTATTGCTCGATGCTTGACGTTGGGACGTAGTGTATAATGCTAGTCGCGTGGTAAACTATGCTTGCGCGATGCAGGATTTTGCGTGATGTCAGTGTGATGCGTAGTTCGCATGTGGCGGTGTAGATGCCGCCACATCTGTAAGCGAGAAAATGGCTGGATTGGGCAATGCCAAACTCTCAAATCGTAACTGGTTGGGTGAAGAATTGAAGAATTATCTAATGTGTTTGCTGTTCTCAACCATAAAAATAAACAGAATCTGGAAAGATGGAATACTTTGGGATAGCAAAAGCCCATTTAATAAGTTTGGAAATTAATAACTCATTATCTGTTACGATGCCTCATTAAAATTCTATTGTGTCTCGTTAATGACAGTTGAAAGGATTATCTTTATGATTTCTTCCAGTGACAGCTTTAGGAGTCGATTTTACAGACTCAAACCTTAACAGCAAGTACGTAGAGGCGACAGAACTGATCCTCAACACGATGGTGGAAAGATTTATGAAATTCTGGTGGCACAGCCCCTACACCTTCGCATGGAGCAACCTCAAGAAGAAGCAAGATGCTTGTCTGAAGATACTACACAATATGTCATATACGGTGAGGATACAGAGATGTATTTTTATGTTTCAATGCCAAATTATTGCAGTGTGGAAGTATACTGATTGTTCAATAAAGTTTACACCTTCAATAAAGACTAAATGCACCTGGGTGCATTATAACTTACTGAGTATCTTTCTGGGTATTACAAGAGTTCAATAAATAATGTTTTGTTGTTAAACAGAACGTGATATTTCGAGAACAGTCATGTCATCGTAGTGATCACTTTCACCTTTTTAATGTTCCGAATGTGTAAAATTTGTTGCAGGTTCTTCAAAAAAGAAAATCTGAGTTCAATGGAAATATTTGCGCTGAGAGGAGTATAATACCAGGTAAAAAAGCTATTCCAGACTGCTTTTCATAAAGGTACATAGATAGAATAAACATGAACATCCTTCAACTCTAGGAACAAAATTCAAACCCTTCTTGGACCTCATCCTGGAACTGTCAGTAGAGAAGGGAGTGTTCAACGACAGAGAAATCCGAGAGCATGTGGACACTATGATCGTCGGTGGCCATGACACCTCGGCGAATGTACTTATGTTTACCATGATATTGTTGGGATCACATCCTGAGGCTCAAGAGAAAGTGTATGCTGAGTAAGTAAAATAAAAAAAATGTGAATCATTCGGAAACTGATTTTAATAAAAAGCATTTCAATACGAAAGATAATTTCCAAATTCTGGTGCTAACTCTCTAAGATTTTATTCTTATACTCAACAGAAGGTGGTGATGATGAAAAAAAGTAATAAAATTAATTATTATTATAAGTTTTAGTTGACCTTGACCTGGTTTCAGATAACAAACCACAATGTTTTTTGTAAATAAAAATTAGAACGTACGATTTCGTGAGTCTTTGTCCTAAACTCTTTTTTTCTTCTTCATAATATTTGTATGTACTGTAGGATACAAGATGTCCTGGGAGGAGATAGAGACGTGGAGAAGACGGACTTGTCGAAGCTGGTGTACTTGGAGGCTGTTCTGAAGGAGAGCATGAGGATCTTCACCATCGTACCAGTCCTGGCCAGGAAACTCAATAAAGATATTAAACTAAGTAAGTTTAATTTTATTTGATTAAACAGGAACAACAAACAGCTTCTATACGCAATATTACAAACAAAAACATAAATAATAATGTAGCAAGCGTTGTTCACAGATTTATCATTCTCCTTCCAATTTATTTGGGGTCGGAGCAACATGTGATTTTCTTCCATACTTCTCTATTTTAGTCGTCATCTCGGTAGTCACCCCATTTCCAGCCATATCATCTGTCACACAGTCTATCCATCGGTTCTTTGGTCTTTCCCTAGTCTTATCTTATAGCCATCCACATTCATACTCAAAACTTTCCAGCGCTGTTCTCAGATTACCATTAATAAATAGAACTTTATCGACAGTTCTGGGGATTACGTAGCACAATACATGATTTAAATTAATATAGTAATTGCTTCAAATTGTTTGGGATGGATATTCCTCCCAATATTTTTTATAAAGTTTAAGTAGAAAATAGCTAGCGTATGTAAAATAGTCTATTCAGTTCATTTCGTCAAACCGGCATTTCATTTTTTTTGTGATAGATGGTGCTGGCTGGGGACTTTGTTGCGCTAAAGCATGGCATTTTGACCTTCAAAAAGTGCTGATTCTCGGCCAAATTTGAATAAAAACTTTGATTTGAGTAATTTTCTGCAGCATTTCCACCTTCAACTTGCAAAATCAAAAATTTCATCTGTTTTTAGAAAACTACACCCTCTCTGCTGGTAGGACTTGCTTCCTATTTGTGTTCGGTATTCACAAGCAGCCGGTTTGGGGCCCAGATGTGCACGAGTTCAAGCCTGAACGCTGGCTGGAACCTGGCAAACTGCCTGACACCCCTAATGCGTTCGCTGCCTTTGGTTTGGGCAGACGACAGTGTATTGGTAAGGACTGATGACAAGTGTCTATAGAGGTGCAACGCCCTACCGACTACTGTCTATTGAGGCATTCTATGTGGAAAAGAAGCTTCATAAGATTCTCTCGTCTAGTCTAATTTAAATATGTCAGCACGGGCTTGTGGCAATTCTTTGTGTACTACTTCAAGTGAACGTCTTTTCGATGAGATGTAATGTGTAATTAAGAATCTATGCTGATGATGGATTTGGTTCATAATAGCTCTTGGTCCATCAAGTTAGAAAACTAATTATAATTTGCCTGATTATTTACATCGGGAGTCTTTCTTTTAAATAGGAGGCTCCCTAAATTGTATGTTAATTTGCATTATTATTCTGAAACAGTCGCGTATACAATCAAAATGGAACTTTAGTATTTGATTTATTAGATTTTTTTTCTTTCCATGTACAAGACAGTTACGTCATTGTAATATTTTCGCTCAATTCTTTTTTTTTTAATAAAATCATGATTACTCAGCTTTTATGTCTAAAATAAGTATTCACAGTAAGAAAATTTAGTTTATTATCCAGCCACAAGATACTCGTATTTGTTTCTTGATCAATTATTACTTTAGTTATAAACTAAATAAGAATTGAGACTTACGCTGTTTAGTTCCGTGCTTAAACACGATCAAAGAACACACGCAATATTCAACTTTATTACTGATGTGTTAGCGTTTAGCACATAGTGGAATAGCGGGGTGTATGGGGGCGGAGCTTGCGTGGAAATTGTGTTTAGAGTGCCTGGTCTTAACCTTCTTTAATTTTTCATTTAACGACCTTAGATATCATTCCAGGTAAAGCCTACGCCTTGATGTCAATGAAGACGACCCTCGCTCACGTAGTGCGGCGCTACAGAATCCAGGCTGACCACACCAAGGTGCGGCTGAAGATTGATGTCATGCTGAAGCCAGACGCGGGATATTACGTCAGCATTGAGAGGAGGACGTAGAAGAAATGAATGGGAAGCTGTTGAGAGATTATGTCTGATGAGAAGAATACAAAACAACAGTTTACATGTTTATGGTTCTGGGGGACAACGATAGGTAAAAATTTGAATAAAAATGAAGGGTCGTGCTAAGTGTGAACTGGTTTTGTATGTCCACTGCAACTATTAGCTGTCTTTTTGACTTGCCCTGTTTTCCCTACACTGTCCTACAGTTCTGAAATAAGACTGTTTTGTCTAGTTGTGCGGAAAGATCAGCAGAAGTTTATCGAAGATTCAGAATTATAATCATAAGTACGCAGTTTATATACGACTAGCTTCTGCCTGCGACTTTGTTTGCGTGAAAGTCGTAAGACATCACAATATATTACAATAAGAGCCACATTTTTATAAAACTTCCCTCTATGCTACGTTTGTAGTTTTTTTCTCAGCAGTCAAAATATACAGAGAGTCAGGAATGGTGACTCGGAAGCAAGCGACGTACAGTTGTCCGTGTGAGAAACAGCTAGTCCTGAGGTCACAGGGAACTGCACGTGCTTAAACTGGTAATTGTGAGTGGTATACGCGGTATAAACACTGTCTCACCATCGCCACAACCTGTTAGAATTTCCGTCTCGATGACGTTTCTCTGCAAAGACACGACTTTGAGCCGGGTTCCGTGACACATCTTTGGCGGAGTTAAGTTCCATAGGAGCATAATCGGGACACTGACCTTCAGCTGGATGATGTACACCGGAAGTCCACTTGCCATTAGCGAATTGAGAAATTCTACGGGTAATGTGATGTGTGGTATCATCTTCCTCCACATCAGTATTAATGGAGGTGTATATCACTTCGCTCCCTTCAATTTGCTGTTCAGTTGATCAGTTGATCGCTGCAGCTTGATCATTTTCGGCGTTAAAATGGGAACACGTCCAACTTTTATAAGAACATCGGAGAATTCTTGAGCATTTGAATTCCCGCCAAGTCGAGCTCGCATGGTGGTGGTCAAGCGCAGTCTATGAACTCTCCCCCATAGAATCGACCTTTTCAACAAAGTATTCACTTTGTCTGTCAGAACTGTGACACCACCCATCATGTCTTGATTGCTGCGGATGTTCTGAATGCTTTCCTATTTGCCATAATGCATTCATCCCATACGATGAAGCGCAATCCCTAAGCACACGTCCCTTGTTACTGTTGCGTGGCAGCCCACAAACAGGTGTTTTGTTGCTCTCTAAATCAATGGGAATCCTAAACATGGCGTGAGTTGTTTTTTCACCAGGAAACAGTGTGGCAGCGATTCCAGAAGATCTACCACACAGATTTTAAAATCGCTAGGACAAATTTGCTGTCAAAATCTGTGTGTAAATTATTTTTGTGCTGATTAAGGCCTCTCCCAATTTTTTCCGGGTAGGTACTCTTTTCACGGGCGCCGTCTCATTAGAGAATCTTACGCAACGCTGAGACAGCAGACCAAGCAAGGAGTTAATACCTATTTACTATATAAACACCAGGTATAGTCAATTTATTTCGAGAAGTTTTGTCTTGTCGCCGTTATAACGTTAATCATAAGGTTTCAATTGCAATAACTAACAGAACTTCGTGAAATAGTTTAAGCAAACTGTAAAAGGCGAGCGGCAACGTTTTTCGGCTTTTTCAATTTTTTCGGGATAATTTCATCTTTGATACCAAAAGATTAAAAACATGCATATGTATAGTATTTCACGCATATTAATTTGTTTTTGTGATGTTGAACTACTTTACAATATGCTTTTAAAAGCAAATAACACTAAAATAATGTGTTTATTTGTCCCAAAACAGTTACATGGATTATAAATGAGACATCCCCAGTAAGTAATTGAGTTTTTTACATTAGGTTAATTCTATGACCTGTAAAAAAACCTTTTATTCTTATTTTTACCCGACTACGGCGAAGCAAAAACGAGGGTTATGATTTTGACCGGTATGTATGTATGTATGTTCATCTGTTACCTCATAACTTCTAAACTGCCAATCATAATTTGACAAATGAGGTATCATTAGAAGCGTTTTGATTGTCCCCTGGTTATAGGCTATGTGACGTTACATTAAATGCAATATGGCGCCCTCAAGAGGACAAAGTAACGAAATAAAAAATAAAAATAATTGAATTGTGCCATGTTGGGTATCAAATGAAAAGGCTTGACGAGTACATTACAAATATGTATATATATATTATTGTCCAAGTAAATAAATAAGTTTAAATTGTTAAAAACAAGCTATACCTATTGCTATCGCTGAAAATCAGCGCTGGGGCTCTGTCTCGCATGGGGTCGCAGCTTTATGCTGAGCGATGGCTGTTTTGCGTGGATGTGACGCATATTTTCCCCCAATTTATTATTTACGTGTTCTTTTTTAATCTTTCTTTGCGTCATGTTTACCGCAAATAAACGAATTTTCTTTCTTTTCTTTCAAAAGTGAGACTGTGTTACGTACGGCGCGGCTGTAAAATTAATACCTATTTTATACCATAAATGCCGTGATGGTCCTGTGGTTAAGGCCTCCCCTCTCATGCACGTGGTTGTGGATTTAAATCCGGGCAAGTGCCAATGTAACTTTTTGTTTAGAAGCCCAAAAAGTCTGACAACCAGTCGTACCAAGGGGTATCGTGTTACCTAGTTACTAGGTTGTGGAGGTCAGATAGGCAGTCGCTCCATGTAAAATACTGGTATTCAGCTGCATCCGGGTAGACTGGAAGCCGACCCCAACATAGTTGGGAAAAGGCTATGCAGATAGATATATAAGTCTGAAATCGCCAACATGTGTTGAGCGCGCGGTGATCAATACAGAGAAGGCAGAGGCACCTTCTCTGTATGAGAAGAGGCCTTTGCCCTGCAGAGGGACAATAATAGGCTGGAGTTATTAAACAATATATAACCCAAAAAAAAAAAAAATTTTTTAAGCTGCTCTGCAAATACTTTATCACGAAACTATAACCCCAAAATAAGGCTCGCGATTCCCGATGCCCAGGGCGTCTACTCCTGCGGCGGTTAGGGGCGTGAGGGCGCGAAGTTTCCTCTCCCTCACGCGTTCCGCCTCCTTATTCGCGAGCATTACCGCTTCGCAGAAAGAGGTGACGGCCTGCCATTTCCTCTCGCTCCATACCATGGCCTGAACCAGGGCCGGACGCGAGAGATCACCGCCGCCGATCGCCTCTACGAGGACACGGCGATGCTCCGCTCAAGCCGGGCAGACTTCCACCGTATGCTCCACCGTGTCCTCCGGGCGATCCACACAATGGCGACACCCGGGCGTTTCTTCCCGCCTTATCCTGAACAGGAACCTCTCGAAGCAGCCGTGTCCGGTGAGGATCTGCGTCAGGCGGAAGGTGAGGACGCCGTGGCGCCTCTCAAGCGCCACTCCTCAAAGAGGAGTCTTATCGCCGCAATAGTGGTGTGCCCAGCGCTGGGTTGCGACAATCGCGCTCTCCATGACGCCATGAGATCCCGCCGGAGCTCAGTCCGCTGTGCTACGATTTCTTGCGGCATCGGAGTTAAGCCCCGGCGTTTTGCCTCCTCGCGCCACTCCCAAATGTGCGCGAGGACCTCTGGCTCCGATCATCGCCTGCATGCGATCAGGCATGCTCTGGATGATGTTTTTGTTTACATGGGGAATTTCGTCTCAAGCAACCAGAGCGATTTTCAAATCATGGGAGGATCTAAGGAGGGTTGAGACTTTACCGGATTCGCTTTTTAAGCATGCCCCATGTTCTATGGGATTCATGTCTGGGCTTTTTGCTGGCCACTCCAATTTGGCCTACTCCAGTCCATATGGTCTTGAGTCAGGTGTTAGGCAGGGGGGTCTCAGTTCTCCTACACTCTTCAACCTGTACATGGACCAGTTGATTGGGGAGCTGAGTAGCACCAGAGTCGGATGTTGATGTTGTATGATGTTGTAAAAAAACACTTTTTAGAGCCTTCTGTTCCTCGTTTTACACCTGTGGCCTGTGGGTGCATTTTACTCAGAGATCGTACAGCGCCCTTCGCGTGCAGTATAATAATGCGTTCAGGGTGTTGATGGGGCTGCCTCGCTTCTGTAGCGCATCAGGGATGTTTGCGGAATTGCGTGTTGATTGCTTTTATGCATTAATGCGTAAAAGATGTGCGTCCTTGGTGCGCAGGGTGCGAGGCAGTTCTAACAGCATCCTGAGAATTATTGCTGACAGGCTGGACTCCTGTGTTGTAAGTCGTTGCTCCAGTATCTCAGCTGGAATACTGAAGCAGTGACTAATTTGTTGAGTGTGTGTGTTTGTGTGTGTGTGTGGGGGAGGGTGTGTGTGTGTGTGTTTGTGTGTTTTTGTAGATAATTTTTGTTGTAATTGTATCACTAACATAGCTGTAAGTTTATTTTATTGTTACTAACATTGTATGAGTCTCATTGTTACTCGAAATAAAGAATTTAATAATAGCAGAAAACCTAGGATGTTAAACTGGATTACATAAATACTAACACAGATTTGTGTACTGATGGCACGCGATTTCTCATCGCTATATTCAAATATTATTCCACATTTACTGTTATATTGATGGACCAGGACTAATAAATATAAATCCTGTTTACTTAGTATTAAAACGAATTCAATAGTTTACCAGTAATTTTCGAAATTATTGTAAACAATTGTACTTTTTCGTTAAATGCATCCTCGCGTTCGCTTTTCACTCGGTCGTAATTATTTATCATAGTGTATAACAACTTTCTCGCACTGCTTCTTAAAGTTTTAGGCAATTTTTTACTTTATACAAATTTAAAGTAAAACATTGCCTAAACAAATTTATGTATATTTTATCGTATTTCACGATAAAATATACATAAATTTGTTTTCTTATGAGGTTATAAAAACTAAAACTGACAACAAGTGACACTTGCAGCTGTGTTGTCAATTTATGAAAACGTGAAAAAAACACTCTTAGCTTTCATTAGACAGACTCTATTTAAAAAGTACATTTAGTTTTATCGCCAGAATGGGTTATGAAATAATACGGTACACCATCAATACCAGGAGCTGAGTCTCAGACGTTTTTGAGTACCACATTCAATTCCACTAAAGTATGGCGCTTTGAAAGGATCTTTTGTTACATTATGCAGTGGTACGTTTTGACATTCAGATGAGAGTGGAACATAAGAAGGTGCTATTTTGTCAAAAAAAAATTCAGCTGTTTCCCTAGTGACTGGTGAAGAGATTGGTGGGGAACATCCACGTCTAAACCTATTAATATTTTTCCAGACAACTGAAACTGGAGTAGATGGAGATAAGGAGGTGTAAAACCTAACCTAACCCGGACGTTTCTTTTTGCGAAGAAAACGTTTGGTTTTGGCTTTAAGCTGAAAGTAAGCCAACAGATTTTCAGTGCTCATATCCATATTGTAACACACCTCGGCCTCGTTCCTATCCCTGATCGCCGAACTGTACTCTGGATCCCACCACGGAGGTGAAGGGATTTTATTACGGGCATTGTTTTTCAATGGGAAGCAGGAATCTGCACTGGAGGTAATAGCATTTACAAAACCCTCATAACAGCTCTTGGCATGGCAGTGACCAGAAGGATTTGCCATTTGAATTTAAATTTGGAAGAACATCAATTTTCTCCTCCAATACTGATATTTTTTTTTTCCAATCTGGTTTGGACAGGTTATATTGCAAAAGTGGAGGGGAAGTTTTTTCTAAATAAGATTTATTAACCATGGATATCACTATAGGATAGTGGTCATGCCATGTGACAAGGTTGTGCATTCCCAGTGAGTCGATGCTAACTCAACCGAACAAAATGTAAGGTCTACGCAATTCTTTTGCTGTCCTGGAAGAGATCGTCGTGTTGAGCAACCGTCGTTCAAAATGCAGAGATCCAATTCATCCAAAACATCCACTAGGTACACCAAAGCTATCACAGCGTTCAGACCGGCATCGATAATGGTGGTAGTTAAAGTCGCCCATGACCAGTATTGGACCATGAACACTAGAAAAAATATCTTTTAAAATTATAAAACATCATGGTGACGATGTACAATATACACAAGTTTCTGTGGGTTTCCACTCATTATCCCCATCTTTCTGAATTTTCCTATTAATTCTGCGAATTTTAAATATTTGTCCACATCCTGAGGGCACAGACAAATAAGTAAGTGTTTCTTCTTCCTATAAATATGAGGGAACACCTGTTACTACTCCCATACTTGTGATGTTGAATGTAGGGATAGAGGCAGTATAACTGTATTTGGTTAACAGAGTGTTAACCAAGAAAGAGTTGGCATCCTGAGGGGAAACAAACTCAACAGATACATGATTTCTACCAACCCTATTAACCCCACCACGAAATGTGTTTGCGATGTTGTTGGTCATTCAAAAATTTCCGAAATTAACCGGGTGTAAGGTGGTACTTGAGTTGGGTAGCATCTCTATACGGGAGACGTGGACGATGTAAGGAGCTTTATCTATAGCCAAATATTTGATACGTCCAATTTGGCTTTTCTTTTGTTTGGGGGTAGGTGACAAAATATCTTCGCTACCGGGACGTTTACGGGAAGATTGACTGTACTGGGATTGAGAGATGGATACATCCATCTCTGTAACACTACACACAACATCCGCGTATTGCGATAGTGGATTTGGGGAAAGAGGAGATGAAAGAACTGGAATGTCGAGGGGATCAGGATCGAGGGGTTTATTTTTATTCATCTTGGATAAAATAGATTAAAATAGGACAATTACGATACAAACCTGTTTACGATCACAAGGACAACACACTTATATTATAACAAGTCACTAAAATATCAACAATCACTAAAAACAGTTAAAAATTCTAAACACACGTTATAACACCGTGGCGAGAATCGCTAGTACTTAATAATTCCATGCATTAGCTTGAAAGTTAATGTCAGTGACAGCTGCTATTTTGAAAACTCGCTTGCTTTTGTAAAGCGAAAATAGGCGAAACCAGAAAAAACTAAAACAGAAATCATGTTATATAAGTAACAAATCTCAGGTGTGTTCGTTATTTTTATTTAATATCAGTCTAGACAGTTTCTAAACATAGTTTTTAAAACACGTTTTGAGAATTATATTAACATCGGTATAGGTAATATTTCCGAAAGTAATGGCGCACGGTGGGCTGGAAATCGGCTTTCATAGACTTAGGGATTTCAATTTGCAAGTGCTTGATTTTTTGCCGGATATCGCTTCTATTAGTCATTAGTATGTACAAAAATGACACCCAAGTTAATTCTGCCCAAAAACGAAAAAAATAAAAAAAAAATACCAAAAATTTGTATGAAGCTATTATGAAAAATCTAATTATCTCCTAAACGGCATGTTTAACAGTAATATCCTTAGAGGTGGTCATAGTGCTAATTATTTATGATTTTTTGGTTGCCGATTTGACGAAAAATTGAATGCCGTTTTTTTTTTTAAAAATCGTCAAAATATTTTTATTTATTTTTACATGTAAAACGCTCCCTTTTAGTGTCCAAGTTAAAAAGTTCAATATGTTAGTAACCCAAATATTAATAACACAAAACAAGAAAAATTAAATTAAAAAATTGCTGTTTTTTGACACATTTTTATTTTTTTAAATAAAAAAAGATTATCAAACTCTTATTTAAGTAACATATAAAGTTATATTATATACAAAATAATTTAATCTAAGGAATTAATACTAAGCATTTGTAAAATAAAGTAAAATAAATAAAAAAAAGACAAAATATCATTAAATATTACAAAAAAAACCCAAACACACTCAAATGCAAATTTACAAATATGTACATCATATATAATTTTTTTACAAATTTTCCTTATCACTCTCGTTGTCAGACTCCAAATCTGAGTCAGCATCCAGATTGGATATATCCAAAAACTCGAAGTCAGTTTCCTGAAATTGAATTAAGTCGAGAGTTTCAGCAAAAAAGCTCTGCTTTTTCTTGGCATCTAACTAAGGCCTTTGTGCACTTAGCAAAGGATCCGAAGAAACAACAAGCATATGTCTTTAATGTCTTGATTGGAATCCTGCCTGCTTCTTTTCCGCGAATGATGTTCTCGAAACCTCCTAAAATCTTTGTTTCGAGACTCTGAGGCTTCTTCCGAGAGAGTCCCAATCGGCACAATATTATTTTTCTCGATTATGTCAGCCCCATGGATTAATAATTTATGAACGGTTGACGACATGTAGTACCAGTCGTATAATAATACGTACTTTTCTGCTGTTTTGCGGGCATAATCTCTAAATTTTATTATATCGACCTGCTCTCCAGATGTAATTGCTTGTAAAATTACAGCAAATCTTTTGATAAGGTCTTCATCCAAACCGGTTATAGCTGCGGTTTTATTAGGAAACTCAAAGAATTTTCTTGCAGTATTCCCGTCATTGGTGGTTCCCGAGCCTTGTTTTACTATATCAATCAACAGATTGAGCTCATCTTTGAATTTATTTTGAATTATTTTCTTCCTTGTCTGTAGCATTTCTTTGTGCTCATCACTTCTCGCTGCCCACCGTTTGAAGTCGAGCCTGCATGCAATGTGTAACAGACATTCCATACAATTTATACGGGCGTGTAGGGATGACAAGCCAAATTCATACAGGTCAGAACACACAATTTTTGATGTTACAGCATCTAAGCGGTTCATTTCTGTAGGCTTTGCTAAGCACAGGTAGCACGATGCATTTGATCTAGCTTCAGAAAGGTAAGTGCAAACTTTAGCGTCGATCATCGTCATCATTAGTTCATGAGTCACCCTATTATTATTATTATTGCACTCTGTGGGGATAAGGGCCTCAATTTCTTCATCCATTTGTTTTTTCAGCTCAAGGACAACTGCTTCACTCTCCTTTACAAAATTTAACTGAACTGGACGACAATACAAAACTGAGCATGTTCTGGGTTCGTCCATAAGATGTTGTCTCCATCTGTCAGTTTTAGTGGCACCAAGGAGGTCATGAAAATGCTCGAGTCATCTTCCTCACCCTCCATTTTCTGCTTGTATCGGCTTTGGTTAGAAGCACCATCAAATCCCCACTTGGATATCAGCTTCAACTGCTTGTTATGCTCTTCCTTAGACAGGCTTTGAAGGATTCTTGTAACTGTGATATCAAGTAAAGCTTGAAGTGTAATCCTAGCCGATGAATCAGTAACTGTCACTGATTGCTTCGGAGGGTAGCAATCAAGCTTAGTTTGTTGCACTTTATAGTAAGATGGATAAATATCCTTAGCACCTTCCCGAATGGCAGCCTCTCGCAACGTAATATATTGCCACTTTGAGAGTTTTAGCGAAAGAAGCAATCCAAGCGCCTTTTCTGGCGTAAATATGATTGTTTTTGCTGGTTTCTTAAGCGTTTCATTTAATTTAGCGGCTGCTTCAGGATTTTTCATCATGTATTCGATGACAGAGGCGATATCTCCATGCCCTTCTTCTTTTAAACGTGCTGCAGCTGCATATGCCAATTCACTGGAATCTTCGCCTGTGTGTTCATCAGATCTTCTCTTTTTTTGTTTACTTCCCAGATCTTCGAATGGTTTACGGGATCTTTTCGTCATTGTTCCAATGGACGTTGATGTCGACGGTTCTGGAGAGACTGAGGGCGCTCTTGGTATCTCATCAACACTTGGTTCTTGATTAACTAAAGTTTGCACAAAACTCGGCCAATCAATATTTGCTCCCAACCAATTCTCGTACTTTCTCCTGAAATTATCAAGGAATCGGTTGGATTTCTGTCACCTTTGTAAAGCGCCTCGCGTAAATCTTCGACAAAATTCTTTGAGAACAACACGATCTTCGTCAGACAGGCAATCGCCTATGCGGGATACAACTGCACTGAACAATACTTCCTGATCAAATGAAGTACTCTCACTTCGTAGAAGAACAAACAAGTCTAAATTGGTGATTAAACTTTCCATTCTAAGATTTTATAGTCGCAGATTTAGTGTTAGCAGTTACACAGTTGTGAACAAACTAAGTTATAAAACAAAACTTTAGCCCTTTTATTGCAAAACGCCAATAATTAGGTAACTACCCTCATTAGTTATCTCCTCATTAGCTAATGAAAATTTATAATTGTCACTAACTATTCTTAGAACTCATAGCACTGCTAATTAACAAATTAGCTTACTTATCAGGAATAGTTGAATGTAATCCATAGTTGGCATTGTCGTGAGATATTGAAAATCATTAAGTCACCTATAAAGACTCATTAGAAGACCTAATCAGTGTAGTTACTTAATCACTTCTTTTCGGACTCATTAGAAGAGTAAATAATTGGTAATTTGGTTGTATGAAAAGTTTTAAAACTCATGATGTGTTGATAAATATCTAGCTCAAACATAGTTGTCTACGTGTGAGTGTACTATAAACCTCTGCCAACTCCTTCGGAAATATAGGAGTGATGCTATTTTATGTTACGTGTAGTTAAAAGTCCGTGTTCTTCAACATAAACACTAAAAGGAATCGTTTCATATGTAAAAACAAATAAAAATATTTTGACGATTTTTAAAAAAAAACGGCATGAAATTTTTCGTCAAATCGGCTACGAAAAAATCATAAATAATTAGCACTATGACCACCTCCAAGGATATTACGGTTAAACATGCCGTTTAGGAGATAATTCGATTTTTCATACTAGCTTCATACTAATTTTTCGTAAAAAAATTATATTTCCTTCGTTTTTGGGCAGAATTAACTCTGGTGTCATTTTTGTACATAGTAATGACTAATAGAAGCGATATCCAGCATAAAAACAAGCACTTGCAAATTGAAATCCCTAAGTCTATGAAAGCCGATTTTCAGCCCACCGTGTGCCGGGATGTTCGGTTCCTTCTTGGTTCCTTCGCTTAAAAACAGCACGAAGTAGCTTCAGTAGGTGTTGCCAACGGGCAAAGTGCCGTGAATGTCCTCAGGCACGCCTTCCACCATCATTCTTACTTAGCTTAACGAAACACGCATTTGAAATCACACACTTTAATGTTAATGTGTTGTTAAATATAAAAACAAAAATAGTTCGGCCAATCATGATTCATAATACTAATGGAACTTCAGATACAGGGTTTGCATCGTTTCTATCCTATTGGCTTAGGAACTTTTACTACTCTGCAACTGGTCATCCCATTTATGATAAGACTAGCTGCGCCCCGCGGTTTCACCTGCAGAAGTCTCGATCCCGTAGGAATATTGGAATAAAAAGTATCCATGTGTTAATCCAGGTTATAAACTATCTGTGTACCAAATTTCATCCAAATCCGTTCAGCCGTTTGAGTGTGAAGAAGAGACAAACATACACACACACACACACTCACAAACTTTCGCCTTTATAATATTAGTGTGATTCATAAATGGGATGACCAGTTGCAGAGAGAGTCCATGACTGTTTTTTTACCTTTTATTTATATTTTGCACACAGTTATCAATTTTAATTCAAGGTGTTCGCAGCAGCGGCTACCCCATTATATGATTGACTATTTCTTTCATTGCCCTGTACCTATGTCTTTGAGTTCTTCTTAGCGCGTCGATGGCAAATATAATACATAAATAATAATGATATTTTTTTTTAAATCCCCAAAATCAGCAACGCTCATTCTGTTTGCTAACGCAGACATTAGGTCCTCACGCGTGCAGGTGATTGGGCATCGGGGTGCATGGAAGGAGCCTCCACGAGCAACGTACATTTTGTTACGCCCGGCGCACTCTGGGCAGTCGACTGATCTCGATTGCCTAATCCTTTCACCACGGTGGCAGATATAATAATTATGTTTTTGGCTTCATAACTATCTTTATCTAGGTATTTCATTATTTGGAATAGGCCTCTGAAAGTAGGCATTTAAAAATGACTGGTAAACCAATTGGCTTTGTAAGTTTGTATTTCAATATGGACTAGGTAAGTCTTCTTCATGATAAAGTTTAGCTTTAGTGCGGCACTATTTGAATCTTTTCTTGTGAGACTTCGCACTATTGTTTATATTTTCGACTGCGATTTTACGGAACTTCGTAATGTTTTAATTCTGTTTGTGAAAACATGAAGTTTCCGAGTGTTATTTTTACCACAAAATTCAGATTTTACCGTACATTGAAATCGTTTGTGATTTCCGTCGCAATTCTAACTATGGGTTTATGTTGACTTGGGGTTTGATAAGTCACGGTTGATCCTGTTGTCGTAGTTGCCGTTGATGTTTGGGAAAAAGAACTTTAAACTTGCCATGAAACCTTAACATTATCACGAGTGTAAGTTGTTGTGATTAACCGTTTGTTTATCAATTTTTGTTTTGTAAACGCAGCTGTGCACAAATCCAACTAAACTATCGCATGATTTAAATTTGCTAGCGTCAACGGATGCTATTATGTTACTGTCGCCGATATTCCCTAACATTATGTAAAAAAAAGTCGTATAGCAGTTGAATTTCGACGGGTTAAAAAGAGGAATGGACTCAATATCGATCTTGGAGGAACGCCCACTGTCATATCAAACCCTAATGAGTTTATGCCGTTTATCTGAACTTGTCTATCTTTCCGGTAGAATTTTTGTACATTTTAGTAGCTGTATTTCAAATTCTATATAGTGCTTCAGTTTCAGCAGCAGAAGTATCTCATGGTTTCCGCAATCGAAGACCTTACAGAGGTCGTAAAATATTCCAATGTCAATGTGTGCTTCTTCCCAGGCGTTAAAAATTTTCTTTTCTGGGTGACACTGGCGTCAGTTATTCAACGCCATTTGGTGAAATTGTACTTTTGTTGATGATGAAAGATATTTTTTTTTATAAAAGTGACGAAACAATTGATCGAGAATTAAGTTCCCAAACATCTCAAAACTCAACTTAAACTCGAAACTCAATTTAAACAATAGTACTACTTTACTGTATTGCACATTTTTATTGTGATTCACATTTTTCGGTAATAAAGCTAGTTTCAGCTTACAACTGTCCAGCTTAGAATTTGTTTATGCCTTCTTTTATGGTGTCTACTTTTTGTACCGGGTTGTTGAGCTCCCTAAGATAGGCTTGAGCTTAAGCATGCCGTTTGTCGCGATAGGATTACTCTATTTATACTCAAACTGTTCTGGGTACTTTTGGCAAAAGGTCCTGCATTTCAGTTTCATGATAAAAAAACATAATTGACTTTTTAAATAGACCCTGACATTTCGACTCCAGTTAATTTGTAAAAAAAAAAATTGTGAGAGATTTTGATATAAAAATAGAATACAGAATAAATAGTTTAATTTCATTTTAAGATCAACAATGTTCGCTGTAGCGCTATTTTGCATCGCATGCGCTGTGTACTGGCTATGGAGCCGGATGATGGCTAAGACTACGGAGCCGCCATACTTCACGGGGGCGTGGCCTCTTGTGGAACATGCCCCGTTAATCTTTGGGGACAGCTGCAGTATGTACTTTTAAATACATGAAAGTCAATCTGAACAGACCAGTCTGTACCAAATCTATCTGACCAGATACAGGCACATACACGCCATGAACAAACTAGTTTCAACGATTTACTTCTAGTAAGTAGAAATCGGGGCGAACAGTTGTAACATGTATCGTTTCGGATTTTGGTTAGATCAGACGGTTCTAGTTGATCTGATAAAACTCAATAATGCAAGGATAAACAGTATTCGCATTACTTAAAGAAGTTACCAAATATATAATTTCTGTACCTGTTTGTAGATTTTTGGAACCGATTAAAGGACGTAGCCAAACAAAGCTATGTCTTGGGAGGAGTTTTATCACTCAGTATTGGACCACGAACTGTATATGGTAAGTATTCTTATGATGGAGACTAGCACACTTTGAACCGTTAGGAAACGTGTTTGACAGATTTCGGATAGTAATCTTGTCTATTATAGTCAGGGCTTCCTTCGTAGTCATTTTATTGAATAAATCATTATAAAATTACAGTGACTTAACACCAATGACCGGAATCAATTTGAATATCTAGATAAAGTAAAAAAAGAAAGATCCCCAATCAAGTCCAATAAAAATGTCCACATCATTGGCATCGGAGGATACAGACAATATAAAGATGACCAGTACTAAACTAGGCCTTTTAGTGAAATTGAACGCGGGTGTTATCGTTGTCAACCAAACTTATTGTAAAACTGAAATATACTATTGCATAGGTTGCTAACAGTCCTAATGCATACCGCCATTTTGAACGTTTTAGTCGTTGCTTTAAAATCGATGTAGGTGTTTCCTATGGCTTCTAATACCGGGATCCCGGACATTTTATGCCCTTTTTCAATACCGGTATTGAAATGTCTAATACCGGGATACCGGTATTGTTGATTTTATTTTATTATCAGTAGACACCACAGTGAAACAAGCCGAAAAAATTATGAATTTGTGACTGATTTATGTGATTTAAGTTTAAACAATATTATATTATTCTTTAATTGCTGATTTTAAAGAGATTATATGCATGAAATTATTTTATAGTTCAAGATACTATGTTCCACTCAGTAGTAACTTTATTAAGTCAGGAGGAAAGAGACTTATAAGCACCATGAACAATTTTGACTGATTTTATGCGATTTTAGATTTTTACGTGATGTTAGTTAAGAGTATGTTGATTATAAAGAGATTTATTTTGTAAAAACATAAACATAAATATATCGCTAAATTGTAATTACTTAGATGCTGATTATTCAAATTTAAACGTTTTAGTTTATCTAGGTACCTACTTTTCTCATTCTTTGTGTCAGGTTATTTTGTTATTTTTGTTAAAAGATTCTGTTTGCAACTTAAAGTTATATTTAAAACACAGTGTTTGATTATTTTGTAGTGAAACTTATTAGTTGTTGAATAAAAAATTCTATCAGGTAAAAAATAGAGTCCAAAATTTTCGGTATTCGAAACCCCTAGTGTTTCCGTGCTTATTCAAAACTTGAATCTGCAGGGTAATTGCGGAACACACAAACAATTGCAATGTCTTTCATTTTGACTATTCTACAACATTCATTGCGTTATTTACGTTGTCGATTAGACGAATTTTTAAAACACTATGATGGAGCAATGGATTAGGAATTTCCTTCAAAATCATTCGGATTGTGAAAGAAAGTATGTTACGCAATTGGGTTGCTGTTTCCAGAATTCGAAATTCGTTTCTTATCAAAAGACCAAACACCAAATTGCCTTGGATTTATAGATGAATCAAGAATGTAGAATGTTGTTATCATCACAATCGCCACTTCCACCTACTTTTTAACTAAATTGCTCGATTCTGATTAAATTGTCGTTTGCTAGTTGTGACCGACCCGGACGCCAGTTTCACGGTAGCGACCACGTGCTATGAGAAGGATGAGATTTACAACTTCATGAAACCATGGCTAGGCGATGGATTATTCACTGCGAGATGTGAGTTACATAAAAAGAATGGAAATAAATTTATTTGACCCAGGTAAAGGCACACAATATTCACAAAAAAACAAAACAATCTATTTGGTATACGGCTGCGCCAAATAGGCCCACAAATACGCAACTATTCAAATTTATCTTCGCAAAATAATAACTACATTATTTATTGTTTTTTTTTCATTGCCAAACTATGTAATTATAATTTAATGAAAAAATTTCATAGTACCTACTAGAAATTCTTAATTTTAATTGAAATCCCCAGATTCGAAATGGAAGGATCACCGCAAGCTCCTGGATAGGGCGTTCAATCAGATACTCCCCCCGGACACGTTCATGGGCGTCTTTAACAGCCAGTCCAGGAAGCTGATGAAGGACCTTGAGAAAGAGGTTGGAAAAGGACTCTTTGACCACTGGACATACACACGAAATAACGCTTTGGAAACTATATGCTGTAAGTCTACCATTTATTTCAAACTTTTTATAAAAACGTATATTTTTCTCATCAACCTCAAGGCATTTACTCATAACCATTAATCGTTTGTTGATCCTAGTGACAACGCTAGGAGTAGACTTCACAGACTCGAACCTCAATAACAAGTACACGGAAGCGTCAGAATTGATACTCACCACGATAGTGGAGCGGATCCTAAAGTTCTGGTGGCACTCCCCCTATACTTTTTTTTGGAGCAACCTCAAGAAGCAGCAGGATGCTTGTCTCAAGATACTTCATAATATGTCATATACGGTGAGGATATAGATATTTGCTTGGGCGGGTTAACGCTAATCGCAGTGTAGAAGATTTTAGCTTCTTATAAAAAGTTACAGATCCTAGAGGTGTCTCTAGGGTCTGTAACTTTTTCTAACCTAACGGTGTAAAATAATAGCTATGAACGTTCTGTTTGTTTATAAGATGTTAGATTATAAGCCTTAAACCTTCTGCATCCTCTAAGGATATTATGTGAAATTGGCTGCAGGTTCTACAAAAGAGAAAATCTGAGTTTAATGGAAATACTTGCGCTGAGAGGAGAATAATACCAGGTAAGACTTGTACATGCTGTTTTTCAGTAGCGAAGGCTCACGTTATGGAGGAGGGAAGCCGGAGCAGCAAAAAAAAAAAACATTCTATTCCTACCAATCCCGAACTCATAAAACAGCTACGAATATGTTTTAAAAACCCTATATTCTATAAACAACTACAATCTATGAAAAGTAAACACGGGAACAATACATTTTATTAAATTTACGACTGCCAGTCACTCATTGATATTTATCGTAAAGGGAAACATTAAAATGTTTGAACGAACCATCGCGGCGTTTGTTATTTATAGTCATATCTGGGCGAGCACGTATTTTCAAAACTTAACCTTGAAGAGCATGTTTCTTCTCAAAGTATTTGTCAAACGACATTCTAAAACTATGAATGCCGCCCTCGCTCCCGCGCGCACGTTTCTGCTACTCTGTGCCTACAATAACTCGCTACAGACCGGCTTACCCGGCTCATGGAAACCGCGGTATCACGTGACCGAAGTGACGTCATGATGGACTTTATTTTGTAAGGAAATTTAATTCATGGTAAGCCGCACGCGCCTACGAGTTATTTTAGCCCAAAGTGTTTTGTTGTTGGGATATTAAGACAATTTTTTATGTTTGTAGGCGTTTTGTAATAGGTATTTTAATTTTATGGTGTATCAAATACTTATAGTTTGATTATTCAATGACGATAGAGTGGTTGTGTTCCGAATTTCCAAAGGGAAGCCGGTAGGAAGCGACTTATATGGACGTTTCGCCCCTGCTGTTTTTAGTATTGCCGATCCGTAGAATTCAGCTAAGGTTTTGAATTATTCGTAGGAACGAAATTTAAAGCCTTCTTGGACCTCCTCCTTGAGCTGTCAGTTGACAAGGGAGTTTTTAACGACAGAGAGGTCAGAGAGCATGTGGACACTATAATCTTCGGCGGCCATGGCTCTTCGGCGAAGGTACTTATGTTTACCATGGTATTGTTGGGGTCTCATCCCGAAGCTCAGGAAAAAGTATTTGCTGAGTAAGTACCTACTTGACCAATTTATTATTTAGTCCTATCTAATTGATCTGACTTGTCTGAATATGCTACATATCAGTGGCGCAGGGTGAATTTATGGAAGAAGTAAGCCGGGACAGGAAGGGAAAAAAAAAAAAAACTTTTGTCGTGGCTACGAAAAGTTACTTCTTGTTTACCCATCAAAATAACGGTGTCAATAAGACGTTTAATTAAAGTCCGCGCAATCCACGAAGACGCGCCCCAGTCCACTCCGCGCCGTACTAGAGTTTAGCATACAGTACAGTAATCGCGGAGTGGGGCGCATCGTCGTGGATTGCACGGACTATACTCTCAGCAGGCAGCGCACATTCACGTCAATGTCAGACGTACCCAGTAAATGGTAGCTTTATAGTAGGTACATAGTACTCACACATGTGCTATGCAATTATACAATACTAAGAGATTGAATTTTAACATAGTTTTTAAAATCTTCAGCAGTTCCAACAGATTAGTTTATGCGTCCTTGTGGAGCAAAAACAGCGTTGAGCCAAGCATTTTTATCAGCGATGTAATCCCCGAACTTATAATATGCTTGCCTGCGGCTTTGCCCGCGTGGATGCCGGAAAATATCCCACGGGAACGTACCTACTACCGGGATTAAAAGTAGTAAATCGTATGTGTTAATCCAGGCTATAAACTTATGAAACTATTTAGTTGGATACGGAATAATATCATGATACGATTGTCATCATCTTTCGATTCTACCCGTGTTTTGATTGACTAGTTTGAACAAAAAACGGTTATTGTGACTTAATCAAATCAAATAAAAAAATAAAAAATATTTATTTGCTAGAATATGGTATATAAGGTGTTACAGTAAATTTGTTTCAGCATATCCTGCACACACTGGGCGCGCATGGTGGATTACGACCCACTCCCTCTCACAGAGAGAAGGCCTGTGTCCCAGTAGTGGGAACATTATAGGCTGATGATGATGAAATCCTGCCATAACATGGCGTGCAAATGTATTTATTCACAATCAGCGATGTCAATTAAGATAACTTACAAATTACAGATTCTATTGATTTGTCTTCTAAATAGTCCATAATGGTATAATATCTTTTATATAGCAGTAGTTTGAAAATATTTTTTAAACATTGTCAGCGGTAAGTCTTGAAAACTATTTGGTAAATCATTGTAAGTAATAATCGACATGCAGTATAAATTTTTCTTAAATAATTTTAGTTTTATTGGAGGCAGCCAAAGTCTATCTTTATAATGTGTTCGGCTATTTGGCCTGTCATTGCTTGATTCAAATAAATTTTAGTTTTTATTAACAAAAATACATGTTTAAAAAATATATAAACATGACAAAAATATATAAACACAATAAATAAACACTTAAATATAATAGTTACACAAATAGCCTCGCGGATTCTTTTGTATATAGTGATGAATACTATAAACGTGTAGTATATTAATTAACGTATCATCGATAGTTTTCGCAGCGCGCCAAATCATGACTTTTATATGCATCGGGTTAAATTATTTAAATTTTCATAGGGATCTCTAATTTAAACTCGCTGAATGTAGCTTTCTATGGGTGATGTTTTTTTTTAATCGGTTATAAATTTTCTGATTTTATCCATCACAAACACACATCACATTAGTTTAGATTTCGTTTCATTCAGTTGAAATATGTGAAGGGAAGTATTTTATTGTAACATTTTAAACAGTATCCATGAAAGATAAGTTTACTTTAGCCAGTCTGAAACCTGGTTGAACTAATTGGTCCCTATTTCTAGTGATTTAATTGTATCTTTCACCTCTTTTACTATAAGAGCTCAACTGTCATCAATAAGACACAAGAATTTTAATTGTTATCGTACTCCAGGAGAGCTCGGGACAGTCAAGGGGATAAAGATGTAGGAGCAGGAAGGAGATGAAGTAATTGGTTTAATAAAGTTACAAATTAAGTAGTTACGGTATTTCATGTTGATTTTTATTCACACAATAATTTCAGGATACAAGAAGTCCTGGGAGGAAACAGAGACGTGGAAAAGACTGACTTATCGAAGCTGGTGTACTTGGAGGCTGTTTTAAAGGAGAGCATGAGAGTCTTTACCATCATGCCGATTATCGTTAGAAAACTAGATAGAGATGTAAAACTAAGTGAGCTGATACAATAAGACATGATATTGAACTGTCAACACCAATCTGACGGAATCTTTTCTGTTTCCACACCAGATCAAACTTTGTTCTAGATACGAAGGACACCAATCTGACGGAATCTTTTCTGTTTCCACACCAGATCAAACTACGTTCTAGAAACGAAGGCTGGCCTTCGTATCTAGAACGAAGTTTAGAAACTTACTAAAGATTTTCAATTCATTTATTCAAGGAAACGGTGACGGGGCCCGTTCATTTGGTTATTTCTGTAACTTCAATTTTCGTCTTAAAGCGCTACGTAATTGATATTATGAATGACCTTTCGCCTTAATTTATCTTTCTTTATCTTCCGTGTTTCAGAAAACTGCACCCTCTCAGCTGGTCGGAGCTGCTTCTTATTTCTTTTCGGGATCAACAAGCATCCGATCTGGGGGCGAGATGCGCACAAGTTTAGGCCTGAACGCTGGCTAGAACCTTGCAAATTGCCTGATAACTCTAAGGTGTTTGCTGCCTTTGGTTTGGGCAAACGTCAGTGTATTGGTAAGAGTCAGTCACAAAATTATCGGCTCTGTAAGCACTCTTATGAAAAATTAACTAGGGAATATTGTAAAAGGAGATGGAAAATGTTGGGCCCAAGTGTATAAGTTGAGATATGATCTAAAAATTAGTCATATTTTTTTATCCTTGAATATCAAAAATCTGCTCAATTCTTTGCCTGAAAGCGGAGAAATATGATAAAGATAGTTTTCGTGAGATCATCGATTACAGTAATCGATTACACAACTAGAAAAAGAAAACCTACCCACTAGGTAGCACTAGGTAATATAGTTAATTCAAAGTAATTAAATGCACTATATATACTTTTATGCAATATAGTGCATTTAATTTAAATAAAACATCATTAATTACTGAAAAACCAAAATATTGATTATAAATTTCATATCGATTAAAATCAGTTTTATTTTTTTGTCTATGTCACTGGCAGTACATATTCTGCACTGGCAGACTGACATTGACAATTTGACACATTAGTGGTCATTCTCGAATTTTTGGCGTCCGAAATCGTTTTCCCGACGACGAAAACGGTTACAGAAAACGGTTAAAGGACGAAACTTATCCAACATGGAATAGAATTGCGTTTTCGTCGAGCGCAGTTTCTTAAAACTATCAACGATTTGAAATGTATGAAATGGTTTTTTCGCATCACGAACGACAACATTGACAACTGGTAATATATTGCTGACTTTATTTCATCCCAGCCCGTCCCATCCTTGATGTCCTCCCTCCGGTTGACGCCCTAAGCCGAGGTTCGTACCCCACAGGGGGTGCCCTTAGCGAGCGTTCACCTAGTTTTAATTAGCATAGTTGAATAACCCCTGGCTGGAGGTTTTAAGTGTAGTAGCTTAAGGCACCCACAGGAAAGCCCGGTTAAGTAGTCATGATCTCAGAGGTCAACTACGAGATGCCCTACCAAAAAAAAAAGACTGTATTTCATTTCAAAGAGTTCACTTTTTAAGAGTTCACGTTTCATTGGAAGGACTGTTTTATGAGTGTGATAGATAGTTGAATCCAGAGATGTGACTTATCTTAGATACAAGTATTTGAAATACGGGTATAAGATACAAAATACGTATTTTTATCTTATATTTGAAATACTTTTTTAATTTTGTATTTAGATACATTCTTTTGGTATCTTAGTATTTTGTAAATATTAAGTTTGATAAAATACCTTTATTAATTCCGTACGTTTTTTTTTACATTATGGCATCATATCATCATAAACATAAAACTGAACGCCTCCTTAAAACTTTAATTTATCAACTTTTCAAAAGGCTGTCTGGTCTAGTAGCGACAACAACACAGGGTCTACTGGCAGCACAGCTGACTTAGAAACGCTTGGTTGCAATACTTAAATAATAAAGACACCAGTCTAACGAGTTTAAATGTTTATGCTATATTTTTTTGCCTATTTCCGCCCCTGTGGAGCGACTCTTCTCTTTTGAGGGATTATAACGAAACCTCATAAAAGAAAAATGAGTGATAAAACTGGTCTTACTTAAGTCTCAAATAAAACCTTAAAAATATAATATTTTCTGACATTTATACGAATAATCACTTGATCACTGTTCATAATTAATTTTAACAATCTAAATAAACCTTAAAATTAATAAATGTATGTTTTCTTTCAAAAAGTATTTTATATCTTAAAAGTATTTAGCAAATACGTATTTTGTGTCTTGTATTTCAAATACTATTCCCAAAAGTATTTTGTATCCGTTATTTCAAATACATTACTTAAAGATATCTTGTATCTTGTATTCCAGATACTTTTTTGAGGTATCTTGTACATCTCTGGTTGATTGTTGTTTGTTTTGTCATTGTACCCGACTGTATTTTCTTAGATGTAAAAATCGCACCCAGTAATTTGAAGACTGGTTTGTGCAATGAAGACTGTTTGAAGTTGAACTTAGGACGTAAAACGGTTTCATCAGCACAAAACGGTCTTTGTAAACGGTTCGTTGTCGCAACGCCCAACCCTACTAGAACTAGAGCTGTCACTTATTTCGTGTTTTCGGATGTGTTTTGAGTGATTTCCCAATTATTTTTCATTTTCAACGATCACTGCTTTGATTTTTACGGATTCTGGCCCTGCCTACCTTGTTACCCTTACCCTTGCTTTCACACTGGACACCGAAGATCGCTCACACAATTGTCTTGGAATTGTTACAATGAATTGTTTTGAAATTGTTGGTTGGATATTGTTGAAACTATGGATCGCTATGTGAATTGTGGGATAGCAACTAGTCACTACAATACACTTATGTATGTATGAATCTATAAATTCACACCATTTACATCTCGTTACTATTCAAGCCCAAGAGTGCATGTAATCGTTTCAGTCTCCTTTTAACTTTATTTTTCTTATTACATAAAAACTTCGTGCAGCAGTGGATTGCAACTATGAAACGAGAAAATGTATTGATTGTTTAATTATTTTATTATTCTACTAGGTAAAGCCTACGCCATGATGTCAATGAAGACGACCCTCGCTCACGTGGTGCGGCGCTTCAGAATCAAGGCTGACCACACCAAGCTGCGGCTCAAATTTGATATTATGCTGAAGCCAGACGCAGGACATTACATCAGCATTGAGAGGAGGACGTAGAATAGAAAGAGACTGTGGAACCCTGGACCCTTTTATTATCTTAGTCTCATTTATAGATATCTGAGGCATTAACGCATAGTTGAATACTAAATTATTTTATTATGTAGTATTTATTACATTACTTAAATTTGAAATTCAATGTAAAATCTTATTTTAATATACATAGTTAAAGCGATGGCACGTACAAATTTATCGGAGATGCAACCGGATGGCGAGTGGTAATCTGGATCTTGAAGTGATACCAAACTCCCCCGTACCGTCTGAATGGACCCCAAATGGACGGGGCGGAGATATGGGGGATGGGGCCTAACATTTTTTTTTTGACACGGCATTCACAATTTAAGCTCTATTATGTGCAAGGAATTTGTGTGTATCAATGCCATCCGGTTGCCACCCTCCGACATCGCTATAATTGAAATAATGTGTATAATTCTTGAAACTCCTTACCAATGATTTATCACAGAAAATGAGGGTTAATTTTATCAAAACCAGAGGGCATTGATACACACAAATTCCTTGCACATAATAAAGCTTAAATTGTAAATGCCATGACAAAAAAAAATGTTAGGCCCCATCCCCCATATCTCCGCTCTCGTCCATTTGGGGTCCATTCGGATCAGTCCAGCATTAAATCCGTCCTAAGACTATAAATAAATAAAATAAAACCGCCTTAAAAAAACAAACAAAAATAACTTAAATTTCGGAAGTCGGTATCTTTGGTTCTTTATTTTCGTTTTTGCCACAGACTTCCGAAATTGAAGTAATTTTTCACTTTTTAGTGTTTTTTTTTAAGTCGGGTTTCTTTTTAGTTTTTTTTTTCACTTTTTAGTTTTTATACCTACCCCACACAAATTCGAATAAGTACCGCTACCTGTTATATGTAAATAACAGTGACAGGAACTATAACATCATCCATATAGACTAAGTGGGAAAAATACGTATTATTGGAGCTAACTCAAAAACTAATCAAGCAAAGTTAATAAAATTTATATGAGACCACCTCTAAAATATGGTCTACCAAACAACAAAATAATCATCAAAGTCAATTCATTATTGGCGGAGTAATCGCGTAAATAAACATAAAAATAAAATAAAAAAAAACCGGCAAAGTGCGTGTCGGACCACGCACAATGAAGGGTTCCGTAGTTGGGATGAATTTATCCCAAAAACAAACTTAACTTTGTAGTTGAAAAATATGTTCTCCCTTACGGAATGTATGGGAAAACATGTTTTTGCAACTGTAAAGTTAAGTTGCTCAATTATTACTCGTTAACTTGTAGAGCCTACTTAACTGTGATAGTTTTCCTTTTACCAGCTAAATGGTTGGTTGACTTGACTCTAACAAAAATTAGCACTTTAAAGCTTAATATTTCGCAAACGAATCCTTGAATCCAAAAATGGTATTCACAATCTCGCAATGTTTTTAAAAAACCTTTCCAATGATATCCCACACCATGGGTTAAAAAAAAAACATCACCAATTTACGGGTAGGAGAGGTACCCTAAAAAATGTTTTTCATAATTTTGTTTTACCACTTTGTCGACGTAATTAATATGTATATACCTATGCCAAATTGCAACTTTCTAGTTCTAAGGGTCTCGAAGCTAGACCGCGGACAGACAGACAGACAGACAGATTGACATGACGAAACTATAAGGGTTCCTTGTTTACTACGGAACCCTAAAAACAGTCGAATTGAGATCCTCCTCCTTTTGGAAGACGGTTAAAAACAAAGTGACAAAGACGATACTTAGCAAAATTTTCTTAAATTAAATCTAATAACTGTGATACTACATATGATACTACTACATTGGTTACTGGGTCAGTTAAAGAACTAAATTAATTCTGTGTGAATTCTGCCCCATAACGTTTGACTTTTTAATCAAATAAGTTTGATTGTTGTGTAAGATATTGTTTGTGTGTTATATTTCTTGTCTAATGTAAAATGGAGAGCCACAGCAAAAAGTTGGTATACCTCAAGCAATTATATTTCTTCTGAGGAATTAGTAAACGAACATAGAAGTAAACCAAAGAAATACAGGAAGCATCTGGAGAGCAAGATTGTAGAATATTTTAAAGTATTAGAATAGCTCAGACATAAACATGAAACTCTAGCAGTCATTCACCAAGGGGTATTGTGTTACCTACTGTAACTGGGTTGTTGAGGTCACATAGGCTGCTTCATATAAAAATTTATGTAATATAATAATGAAGATGTTTACAAGTTACTGTTTATTAATTAGTCAACTTATTATGAGAATTAAGTTTTGATGATAAAGTCACATTTAGGACGATTTAATTCCGAACAGACTAATCATTCAGACAAAGTCTTAGTAGTAAGAAATGTTCATTTAAAAAAACATATTTTTGAACGGTATTGGGAGATTAAACGATGTTGAACGGTCTGTCCCACCGACTCTGAATCATTTACCGAAAGATTAGTAAGAAGAAAAAAAATGAAAAGGTTGAATATTCAGAAGAATATTATCAAAGGTTACGACACTCATTCGGGTATTTAAACGAAAGTAATATTCGAAATATTTTTCAAACTCAAAGCATTTCAATTAAACCATTTATAGGTACTTTTGAATTGTCAAAGAGTCGGTCAGTTTGTCAGAAAGTTGAAGCTCTCTGGAGAAGAACGGACAAGAAACTCCAAGAACACTCTTTTAAATCAAGATATTACAAAATACTGGGTAAATTATTCTTGTTGCTTCAATAAGTGAGAAAAACGTAAAAAAAAATACTATTCAAAATCCCTGGCAGATAAGAAATGACCAGTCTCAACTGACGGCGCCCGTTCACGAACACGACGCGTGGATCAGCACTATCCAGCTCAACCATTTTGTAGGGAATCGAATGATCTAATACACGAGCCACCATCAGCAAGACATTTAAGTGAGCATGACATACTCTCTCAACTGCCATGCTCTTTCAAGTCAACATACATCATAATGAACGGCTCCATGGTACATAGTCACATTTAAAAACATTGAGAAAAATGCTTCAAAAACGCTGCGCACGCTTTGCTGCTGCTTGAAAATTGTATTATTTAGTTTTTACGACTTTGCATGCAAGGTAGAATGTAGCGGAAAATTTGTGATGTACTACTATCTTATACCTGTACCTACATTGGAAAAATAAATCTGAATCTGAATCTTCTAAATTGTACAAAACTATAAGTTGTTTCCAATGTATTTGACAGATAAATAAAAGTTGTTTACTACCGAAAAAAAGAAAATCATTATTATCTATTGAAGTGTGGTGGCATTTACATCGCCACAAGTGAACTACGCATCAAGGACCTGAAGTCACACAAAAATCCTGATGTCACACAAACCCTGCATCGCGCAATTAGAGTTTACCTTGCGAGCATTATATATATATAGCTTCCCCGACATCAATCATCGGGCAGTTGCCCACCAGATACGACACCCGTCTGGTCGGAGGATCTTCCCTTTTCTATGGAGGATGAGAACTTTACATTTATACTAATCCATGTATGGATCTAACTAATACATGGATTAGTATACTATTAAATTAGCATTCTCTATTTCACCAGAGCAGAGCTCGGTCGCCCAGGTACTTTTTTTTTAACAGTTCCCCTAGAGATTCGCGTGTGCGGAGGTTGTGATAGTCCTTTTTTGCAGAATAAAGATCGAATCAATATCTGCAGCCCGTCCCCACAGCAAAATACCTTAAGACATGATGCTATGAAAGTAACTAAATAATTCTCCTTTTTTGCCTTCGCCGCAGTCGGGTAAATAGACTACTTGCGGTATCCACGTCAAATCAAATCAAATCAAATCAAATCATTTTTATTTGCATTAAAACATGGTATTACAGATGTTACATTAAAATTAGTGCTACATATTTTGTCTGTTAGTTGGCAAGTCAAAAAGGCGTAAGTGGCTGAACATAACCGCAATGCAAAGTGATGTTAAGTGAGGACCCCACTGTAGTTTTGTATCAGCCGTGATTTCCAGGAAAATCGTCTTTTCTACGAATTCTAGTATTTCCTTATTCAATACAACGTGACATTTACTTCTAACATTCGGTAACGCGAATCTTATGCATTTAGTTTTCTTCTCATTTAATACTACTAAATTATTTACAGTAAACCATTTATGGACCTTAAGCATAGCGTTATTTACATTGTCAAGCTCTTGTGAATGTCTGTTTACTTTAAAAATATTATGTTTCATCAGCAAATAACATCCTTTGTGGTCGGTTTTTCAGTAAATGAGGTAAATCATTTTTAAATACTAAAAGAGGAATAGACCCAATATCGAGCCCTGTGGTACACCCATTTTGACTTTTAAATCCAATGAAGTAACACCGTTTATTTGAATTACTGCGGTCTATCATTAAAATATGATTTCACTAAGCTACCCAGCTAAGTTTACCCAGTCCGTAATGCTCAAGTTTCAACAGCAGTGTTTTATGGTTCACGCAATCAAATGCCTTGGATAGGTCGCAAAAGATGCCTATTGCATTTAAAAAGGTGACACCGGCGCCGGTTGTGCAACGTTCTTTGGTGACGTTATTACGATTAAAATGATTGAGCATTTTATTTAGCACAAGCTGCGCCCCGCGGTTTCACCCGCATAAGTCTCGATCCCGTAAGAATATCGGGATAAAAAGTATCTTATGTGTTAATCCAGGTTATAAACTATCTGTGTACCAAATTTCATATAAATCCGTTAAGCCGTTTGAGCATGAAGAAGAGACAAACAAACATACACACACACATACCCACAAACTTTCGCCTTTATAATATTAGTGTGATTACGTTTTCAAAAACCTTGCTGAAAACCGGAAAAACCGACACAGGTCTATAATTAGTGTCTTTGCTGTCCCCAGATTTGAAAAGTGGAATAACTTTACTGTACTTCATGAAATCTGGGAATACCCTTTGATACACATATGAAATATTATAGCTAATAAATAGGGTGCGATTGTCTCAATAATGGATTGACAAATTTTTGTAGATATGCCCCACAGATCTTCGGTAATTTTGATCTTAAGTTGCTTAAAAGCCTTTACAACGGGGTTATCACAGGGTTTATAATTATGTTTAATTTTAAATTCCACAGGACAGGCAACATTCGGTCTTAATAAATCAATAGCAAGTGAGGGGGAGGTATTTAAAGTTTCTGTAGTTTTGAGTGGAATATTGGTAAAGAAAATCCTGAGGCAACATCAATGTTAACACTAATGGGACCGCAGGAAGTGTCCAGTGTGTAATCAGTATTATGTCTTTTGTTCATGTTCATTTCATCTATACTATAATAATAATATTTATGATATAATATAATACAATAATTATTTTTTATAATATTATAAAGAGGTAAATTTGTTTGTTTGTAAGTTTGTATGTAGAGGATAATCTCCGGAACTACAAGTCGGATTTCATTTTGGTGAACAAAATTTATCTACGAGTGTCTTATTTTGGGATCTAATTTCATTTAACATAAAAATATTAACATCTTGAATACATGAAATTTTGTCAAGTTTCAAGCAGCAAGTCAAAGTTAATAAATGCAACTTGCACTGCACAATCTGCTCATGGTACAAAGTTGCTGGACACTTAGCACGACACGTTAGTTTTGTCCAATATTGACCTGCTATACACCGTGAAATTTGAATCACAGTTTTGCTAGAAGAAACGTTGTTCAGACCATAGTCTACTACCATTCTTATATTATTTCATAAAATAAATAAGCTATGTACCATTGCTCCCATGTGCCTAAATGGATGTAAGACCAGGGTCACAGAGTGGCTATTGTCACTGAGTTACGATAAGACTGAAGATTTACTACATGTATCAATCGCTTAACCTAATGTAGTTAATAGAGTCATATATTAATAATTATATTTACACAGACTGACATAAACACTAGTTTTCACCATATTTTTCTCTTTTTTTAATACATACACATACCCCCATGTAGGTACATTAATGCGCCACATCATATATTTATGCATCTACTAGTGAGTAGTTATCTGAATAATAGAATAATATACTGTGCTCGTTCTAAATATTGATTTATGTTCATATTATAGGCGAGGACGCTGGCACCCTAAACACAAGTTAAATCTTACTTCGGGTGCCAGAGTTCATCTAAACACTCTTTCCTTTAGTTTTAACGCTGCATAGTTTTTAGTTTGTGTTTTTGTACAACTGAATGGTAATAAATTATTATTATTCTTCAGCATCCAATAAAAAAAAACATTATTGGTTATTGAAAAAAACACAAGAAGACAAAGTTTAAAAAGTCGAACCATAAATATTATCCAAACTCTCAAACATTATGTTTATTCTTCTCATCTGTCATGGGTAGGGTTACGTATATTTCGTAAATAAAAAATTGAAAAATTTCGCATAAATATAAACTCTAAAGCCAAAATTTTGCTTTAATTCGACAAAAAAAAAACACAAACTTTAAAATCACGTATTTATTTGCATAAGATTTATAAGAACTAACTATCTATTATTTTTTTTTTTTGTTAAAAGCTCAAATTATGGTTGTTTCTGTTTTCCTGCTTAAGTCTTTGTCTTCGGTCATATACAATATAACAATATTGTGGATACTATCTTTCAGAGTCTACACTGTTGACTGGGCTGTGGAGGCTTTGTATAGCTGCATTTGCAAATCTAGGGTAGCTGCGTTCTTTAGTTACCTACGTCACGGGATGTTTGCGTTTAAAAAATGTTTTTTTTTTTAAATTTCGTAGCAACGTATAGAAAATACAACATTTCGCACTAATTAGTAAATTTTGCATGCATCGCACCAATTTCTCGATTCTACTTTAATATATAAAGCTTCCAATATCTTATTCTATTCTACGTCCTCCTCTCAATGCTGATGTAATGTCCCGCGACAGGCTTGAGCATAACATCAACTTTGAGCCGCAGCTTGGTGTGGTCAGCCTTGATTCTGTAGTGCCGCAACACGTGAGCGAGCGTCGTCTTCATTGACATCAGGGCGTAGGTTTTACCTGAAACAACAACAATAGAAATTAATGCAAATTTTTCCCAAATTTTGTTACAAAGCTCCAATTTCAAGGGATATCCCGAAAAAAATACTGGTCTATTTTTAATTTGAATCTACAAAATGTATCACTACCAGAATTTTGAAGGAACAAGTTCAAGGAAATTTTGCTTAGGAGTGCGAAAGCGCTTTATATTTAAATATAATTTTCAGATTGACCCGTACCAATACAGTGCCGTTTTCCCAAACTGAAGGCAGCAAACGCGTAGGGATTACTGGGCAGTCTGCCCGGTTCCAGCCAGCGTTCAGGTTTGAACTCGTCCGCATCTGGACCCCAAATCGGATGCTTGTGGAGCCTAAAATACAACAGGCAACAGGTCCGACCGGCTGAGAGAGTGCAGTTTTCTGAAACATAGATGAAGTTTAAGAAAGAAAGATTAAAGTAGATAAAGGTGGAAGTCCTGCAGGTTTTGACAATAGAAATGAATCAGCCGATACGTTACAGTGTTGACTATCCAAGATCATACTTACTAAGTTTAATATCTTTGTCAAGTTTCCTGGCTATGATTGGCCCGATGGTGTAGAGCCTCATGCTCTCCTTGAGAACAGCTTCTACGTACACCAGCTTCGACAAGTGCATCTTCTCCACGTCTCTGTCTCCTCCCAGGACCTCTTGTATCCTGAAATTAGAGTGTAAATAAAAACAATAATACAGACCTAACTTATTAGGCTGCCAGACCACGTGGCCTTTGCCACAGCAGCTATATTTACATGTGCGGAGCATAGTCAAGCCAGTTCAGTTAGATATAAATAACTTGATCGAGTGGGTACTTACTCAGCAAATACTTTTTCCTGGGCTTCAGGGTAAGACCCCAACAAAATCATGGTGAACATGAGCACATTAGCTGAAGTATCATGGCCGGCAACAAGTATAGTGTCCACATGCTCTCTGATCTCTTTGTCGCTAAACACTCCCTTTTCAATAGACAGCTCAAGGATGAGGTCCATGAAAGGTTTGAATTTGGTTCCTAAAAGAAAGTAACAAAATAGTTTCAGGAAATTTCGTTGATGTAAGTAAAAAAAAAAGAAATACTATAGCCGTGGATATATTTAGCAATCTGTTCCGCTTAGCTATTTCTAAAGAGCCATAAAAAACCCCTGAAAGAAATCGACACGTGTTTCACCTCTCAACGGGGCAATAAGGCTCGCCCTACGTTCAGCGCTTGGTGTAGCAATACGCCGTGTTCGGGTTCTCGACAAGTCAATCGTCATCCTGAAGATGCCTCGTTGAGAGGTGAAACACGTGTCGATGACTTTCAGGGTTTTTTATGGCTCTTTAGAAATTGCTGAGCGGAACAGGTTACTAAATATATCCAAATATTCAAATCGGATCTGTAGTTTCTGAGATTAGCGCGTTCAAGCAAACAAACAAACTCTTCAGCTTTTCATATTAGTATAGATTTCCGCAAGATCACGTCTGAATCAATTAACTATCTTAATGTAAGAAGATATATTATGTATATCGTATGAAAGAGCGTTTAAGGAAACTTTACCTGGTATTATACTCCTTTCAGCACACGTATTTCCATTTAACTTAGATTTACTATTTTGTAGGACCTGTAATAATTTTTGTTTCATTGACAACTTATGTAATCATCACTGTCATAAACAAAGCAATACTCTAGATCTAACTCAATTCCTTCATTCATAATTGTTTAAACTAGGAGTGCATTGCTGCTTTACGATTGCATAACCAATCTTTTATTTAACTATTGCGTACTTAACTCTCAAAGACACGCAGACTGGAATTTGTCTTATGTTGATGCGGTGAGTTTTCACTTACCGCATCAACATAAGACAAATTCCAGTCTGCGATCTCTCTCGAATCTTTTGATTGGAAGGCGATAATGGCAAGCAAGGGTGCGACAAATGCGGGCTAATAGAGATATATGGAAGGGGAAGAAAACCAAGCTCCACCGACTTCAAATGATTTGGTATAAGGGCGTGAGGATACCGTGTACGACATATTATGCAATATCTCCAGACAAGCATCCTGTTTCTTCTTGAGTTTGCTAAATTTGAAGGTGTAGGAGGTATGCCACCAGGGCTTTATAAACCGTTCCATAAACGTTTTAAAGATTTGCTCCAGGGCTTCTACGTACTTGCTGTTGAGGTTCGAGTCTGTAAAATCTACTCCTAATACTGTCACTGAAAAAATGATAACTTTCAATTAGTTATTTCTTGACGCCTTGATGAGGTTGATAAAGACATTCATATTTAAAGGTGGAAAACAAACGGCAAACTTACAGCAAATAGTCTCCAAAGCATTATTTCGAGTGTATGTCCAGTGGTCAAAGGGTGCTTTTCCAACCTCTTTCTCGAGATTCTTCACCAACTTCCTGGACTGGCTGTTGAAGACGCCCATGAACGTGTCCAGGAGTATCTGACTGAACGCTGGGTTCAAAAGCTTGCGGTGATCCTTCCATATCGTATCTGGGGAATTTAACATTATCTGACTTTAGTTGTAAGGGCAAAAATAAGTCTTATCACACCACCTACTCGCTAATGTAAAATTATATAAATAAAACAAGTTTATTTCAATTACAAAGCGCATTACCATACTTGATTTGGAGATCACCTTTTAAGCAAGAATTGCTTATGTTAGGAGACTCCGCTCTTCTACTTAGAATTATCTATTAATTTGCAATTGAATGTAAACAATGTCAAAATATACAAAAATTAAATTACAAATTAAAGACCTAGGCTTTAGCCGGACTGGGTACGCCACAATTGCGTCGATAAGTCCCCTCTTTGAGTTGTGGCTAGAGAGGCGCCACGGCGTCCTCACCTTCCGCCTGACGTAGGTCCTCACCGGACACGGTTGTTTTGGGAGGTTTCTGTTCCAGATAAGGCGGGAGGAAACGCCCGGGTGTCACCATTGTGTGGATCGCCCAGAGGACACGTGGAGCATACGGTTAAGGTCTGCCCGGCTTGGGCAGAGCACCGCCGTGTCCTCGTGGAGGCGGCCGGCGGTGGTGATCTCTCGCGTCCGGCCCTGGTCCAGGCCATGGTACGGAGCGAGAGGGTATGGGAAGCCGTTTCCTCTTTCTGCGAAGCAGTAATGCTCGCGAAAGAGGAGGTGAGGACACATTTCGCGACCACACGCCCCTAGCTGCCGCAGGAGACGCCCTGGGCGTCGGGAATCCCAGGCTGATTCCCGGCCACCGTAGGCGCGGGCTTACGGATGGTGAGCAATAGGCAGCTCGCCATCCGATAATGACCAGACCCGGGACGACGGCACGTTGTGATCCACGCGCACTTTGAAGAGATGTCAGCACAACTGATGGGGTCCGTTAGGACCGATGCCTGCCGGGGTCGCGGGAAAGTCCGAAAGAGATACCGCGGCCCCTGGCAACATACAGGCAACTGAAGGAACACGGGTGGGTTTTAGTCAGCAAGAGTCTGACGAGCCCTCCCACTCCGCCCAGAGCGGGAGAAGTTATTTGATAATTTCCCACCCAAAAAAAAGGCTCTAGCCGGGCAATAATATTATACTGAATTTCATTTTGACCCGCTGGTGCATAATGTGATTTGAATAGGGAACGTCAACTAAATAATTCGTATGAATTCTTTTATCCACTATTACCATTCTTTTTCTATTGGCATAGAGGGCCACTCTATGAAAAAATAAACAAGTGCAACTTATGAATAAGAACAATACCTACGTTTATTTATTTCATTCTCACTACTTGTGGAAGACGCACTCATTTTTATAAGACGTAAAATCCGAATTTGAGTAAACAATTACGAACGAAGTCTGAATGCATTTCGCACGTTTTATATTTTTACACACACTTTATTTATTTGGCTCGCGCGCGGTTTGCTTTATCATTCAGCCTGTTACTTGTTCATACAATGTTCGTGATTGATCTCTTTGGTGATTGGAACTTTTAATAACAATATCCACATTCTGGACTTATACCATAGTATACCATTAGGTACCATTTCTCGTTCTGTCTAGTTCTTGGGTGGTCTTCTCATAAATTCGTATTTAGTTTAAGTTACTAACAATAGCGCTTTAAGTGCAAATATATTACTAACAATTTAGGGATCTGTTAGTGTTATCCGAAATATTTTATTTTTTTATAAAGGTGTCTTTCTTCGATTTGGGCAAGCTTGGATTCTTCGTTGCACCCAGGATTCTAGTCTTAACTCCCTCGTTTCGCTCAAGAGTTAAATCACAGCTCCCTCGCTACGTTCGGAAGCCCTAGAATCCTTCGTTGCGTTCGGGATTCAAAATAACGCCCGCGACATTAAGACACTACTTTATCCCTTTAGTAAATAATCTAATGTGCATCTGGACTGAGGGCCAATTTTTTTTCTTGCGGATCTAGTTGAGACTCATAGGGAAATTTGTTAAAAATAGTAAAAACTTAAAGCAAATAACGACCGAGCTCCTGAAAGCTGGAGGAAGTCCTGTACTGAAAGCGCTTCGGGAGCTTTCAACTCTGTCCTGTTCTCTAGGAGAACTCCAGAAGCGTGGCGAGAGAGTGTGGTCGTTCTCTTCTTTAAGAAGGGTGATAAGACTCTTTCAAAGAACTACAGACCCATTTCGCTCCTTAGCCACGTGTATAAGTTGTTTTCAAGAGTCGTTACGAATCGGCTAGCGAGAAGACTCGACGAGTTTCAGCCACCGGAGCAGGCTAGGTTTTAAGGAGTATACAGCACCATAGACCACATTCACACAGTGTGGCAAATTATACAGAAGTTCGATGAGTATAATCGGCCACTGTGTCTTGCGTTTGTGGACTATGAGAAGGCTTTGACTCTATCGAGGCCTGGTCTGTTTTGGAGTCTCTGCAGCGATGCCAAGTCGACTGGCGATACATCCAAATGCTGAGATGTCTTTATGAAAACGCGACGCGGCAATGACCGTCCAAATTCAGGATCAGCGAACTGAACATATTCCCCTGCGTCGAGGGGTGAGACAAGGGGATGTAATTTCCCCGAAATTGTTCTCTAACGCATTGGAGGATGTGTTTAAGACGCTGAACTGGGAAGGGCGTGGCATTAACATCAATGGCGAGTACATCTCACACTTGAGATTTGCAGATGACATCGTCATACTGGCCGAATCGCTGCATGACTTACAGCCGATGCTGGACGGCATAGTTAATTCCTCTGTACGCATTGGTCTCCGGATGAACTTGGACAAAACCCAAGTTATGTTCAACGAACACATCACTCCGGGGCCGAATGCTGTCAATTGCGATGCTCTCGAAGTCGTTTGAGAATACGTTTACCTCGGGCAAACTCTGCAGTTTGGTAAGAACAACTTTGAGAGGGAGGTTAACAGAAGAATTCAGCTGGGCTGGGCAGCGTTTGGGAAACTTCGTCGAGTTTTCTCGTCGCGTTTTCCACAGAGCCTAAAGACGAAGGTCTTCAATCAGTGCGTCCTGCCTGTTATGACCTACGGAGCCGAAACGTGGACACTCACGGTACGGCTGGTCCACAAATTTAAGGTTGCTCAGCGAGCCATGGAGCGGGCTATGCTTGGAATCTCTCTGTGGGATCGAATCCGGAACGAAGTGATCCGCCAGAGAACCAAAGTTATTGACATAGCTCACAGAATTAGCAAGCTGACGTGGCAGTGGGCCATATCAGCCGTAGAACCGATGACCGTTGGGGTACACGTGTTTTTGAGTGGAGACCGCGAATTGGCAAACGTAAGGTAGGACGCCCTCAGGCTAGGTGGAGTGACGATCTTCGCAGGGTGGCTGGTAGCAGCTGGATGAGAGTTGCCGAGAATCGAGCTGAATGGCGTGCAATTGGAGAAGCCTATGTCCAGCAGTGGACTGCTATAGGCTGATGATGATGATGGTGATGATATTATAAATCTTAGAAAGTACTATCTCTGTGTTAATAATATTTAGTTTAGAAATTAGTTAAGATTTTCTTAAATCTTCTAAGAAATTTACAACTCGCTAGAATATGACGTTACATATTTATAGCGATTTAACTGGGTCCCTCAGTCTGTACTAAGGAATCTTCAAAACATGAGTTTAACTGTAGTTTTTTTTTTAAACAATTTTTATTTTTATGGGCATATAAAAGATTTTCAAAAATATGCTGAGGAAGCACAGTTCATTACATTAATATCTGTAAATTTCTCTCTCTTAAGTGTCTCGGACTTAATTTATAAATTGATCAAACAGCTGTTTTCTGCAAAACAAAGATAGTCTAAGCTCCATAATATCATATTTTTAAAATGTCTCTGTAGTTATTATAAGTATGCCAAGTTTCAGCTCAATCGGATGCCAGGAAGTGCTTAAAAAATGGATGACAATTGGAGTTACTGGAAACACATACAAACGAAGCAAACTAATTATAAAGCTTATAAAAACGAAAGAAAAATTGCCAACGTTGTCCTAAAAACTATTAAAATAAACAGATTAATAACGAAGCAGTCTGAATATTCTGTTTATTTTATTTTTTTCAGTATTTGTGCCCGGTTGACGGCAACAGGCTCGCCGATCGATGGTATGATTTTGTAATAGTAGAGAACAACCTGTTTTACATACTTAATGTGAGTTTAAGTTATAAGTTAATAAATGATTTTAGTTTCTTTATGACTTTCTGACTCCGCTTTACAAGACTTAATTTGAATTCTTCTATTATGTTCTTAAGAAGAACATTATGGTCACCCTATCAAATTTGCACCTATGCAAAAATTAAAAATGCATTTTCTCTCAAAGATGTCATTTAGAACAACGGATTATAAGTCAAATTTTAACTAAAATATAGTAAAAATTCTTGGTCTAATTTGTGTTAACCTATGACATTGAGCCTAGTCAATAAAGCCGAAAATATTGCGCTCTCAGTTCAAACATTTTACAAAAATTCGACTTTCATTTACTTTTCAATGAATAACTTTTGAGCCATTATTTATTTTTAACTAATTCACAGAGATGTTCAACTATAAGATATAAAAGGCATATTTATGTATTTCTATAAATCTGTAACGTCATGTTCTAGCGAATTGGAAATTTCTTAAAAGTCGTAAAATATTTAAGAAAATCTTAACTAATTTCTAAAATAAAAATTATTAACACAGAGATAGTACTTTCTGAGATTTAAGCTATGCCACTTTATGCAAGCATCTGTACCTATTGAGAGCCCAAGCCATTTGTTCATAAAAGTTTTATTTCACGTTTAAGAAATTTATGGACCTTTGCTTTAAGTTTTTACTATTTTTAACTAAATTTCCCTGTAAGTCTCACAGCGGGCTTTTATTAAGGCGACGTTAACCGACTTTTAATGTATTTTTACTGAAGCTCACGTATAAACGAGTAGTGTTACCTAATGATTTGGAAAAAGTATGTTAAATAAAAGCATTTTTTTAATTACTTAATCAGTGAATATTTGAGAATATGTATATATTACATAGTGTAATTAATTTGAAAATTTATGTCTAACGCGGATAAAAAACTGAGAATCATGTAAAAACTATCAAGCGTATTTTTCTGAAACCTTCATCATTTTAAAGATAATTTAATTATTTATCTTTTAGTATACGTACGTGTTTTTATTAAAAACCTTTTGTTTTATGTATAATAAATTAATAATGCGGCCTATTTGGGACAACGCTTCTTGATGGATGATTTTTATTACTGGCTGGACGTAAGACGCGTTGCGTGAGCTCAGCACAGAACATGCAAGCTAATCACTCAAGGCCACTGGCATTTAGTGGTGTTTTATGGCATTCATTTAGGTGTCAAATTACTACACAGCAAAATGCTCAAATTACTAAAGGATTCTTGTAATCAAGTAACGCCTGACAATTAGTCAAATGTAGTGAACAAGAACCGATCATTATAAAATGCGGAGACTTGTCAGCAGACGAAAGTTACATGTGAGACAACGAATAATAAATACGTACTTAAGTAAAATAAACTTATTAATAGTTATTTGGTAGTTTAATTTTAGATGTACAAAACCCGCAATATAAATCCATTGACTTCTTTTAAATTTATACAGGTATTTAGGATTCTTTAATTTATACAATGTCGCCCATGGGTATGTGTGTATTTACCTGAATATTCATAAAAAATTCTCGAAATTTAACTTTAAAAAATGGGGGTCTATCTTTAATATTTTTCATGATAATCAATTTTTTTATTTTTTGAGTAGCGTTTGCCATATCTCCGATGTTCTTGGCTCGATTTGGATTCCGTTTATTATTTCTAAAAGCTTATGAGTTATTTTATCGGATTAACTAACATTTCTTATTAAAAATTTGTCGTCTATGAAAAAAAAAAAACAGTATTTATTTTAAAAACACAAGTGTAAGTACTATCAACAACAACCTTCTCAAAACAGTAGCAGAAACCTATTGCGGAAAAACCCATTCCATAAAATAAAAGAGGATTCTGCAAAAAAAATAAAAAAAGGAAAAATAACAAAGTTATACCCCCCTTTAAAAGTTAATTTTCGAAAATTTTTCATGAATATACAGAAAAATACGGGCGGTTACATGCCCATGGGCGGCATTGTATATTTAAATTATATTTGAGGTTTTTCTATATTGATTTAAGTAGGTACCAGATAACATATAAACTGTTTATTTTCGATTTATTCATTTGAAGCGAATACTTTCGATCCCATCACTTAGTACGATAGAATGTGCCCCTATTATCTTTTTTTTTTGCAAATACTGGTATATTTACGGTAATAAAATGTCTGTAAGATTTAAATAAGATAACTCAATAAGATAAGGCAGTTTACATATTTATTTTATTACGTATTTTAAAGTTAACTTTTACGTAATCTGGACGTAGTTACTTTCCAAGGCAGCTATCAAAAATGTATTATACTAGTGGACAGAGTATAATGCTAATGAAACGGGATGTCATTACACATACAATACGGATTTACTTTAGCATAGTTACAGCAAGATTTATCCGCAATAGGTTTCTGCTACTGTTTTGAGAAGGTTGTTGATAGTCTATTTCTAAAACTTTACATAATTATTATAAATTTTTGTGCGTTCTCCTTTTAAACGACGCAACGGATTTTGATACGATTTTCACCACGGTTTAGAGAATTTGTTCCGGAAGGCTTGCATAAGCATATCATAATATATACAATATTATGTTATGCTTATGGTTATTCTTATAAATAAACTAGTAAAACATAAAAAAAATATCTAAGTTAAAAAATCACGTCTTATCGTCTTTACTCCGCCATTCAAAAGCCACTGTCATTCTACCTTTTTAAATTTATCTTCCACGTCATTCCAAGCTTACGTCTTTGGCATACGTCTCCTTTCTCATTTACACCTTAGCATTCAGCTCTTTCACAGTCATACATTCATCAACGTTCCATTCCTACATATAAACTAAACTTATATACTCGTTTATGTAATAAAGAACTCTAGTGCGTAAATAAAAAGCAGGGGCGGGTAGCTAGTTAATAATAATATATTATGCAACTTACATCTCGCAGTGATTAAACCATGTCCTAGCCATGATTTAGCGAAGCCGTAAAAGGGGTCCTTTTCCATGCACTTGTTTGCAACTGTGAAACAGTCATCCGGGTCGCTGACACCTGGAAAATAACAATCGAGTACATTCGTGTAAAAATTTTTTGAAAGCGGTGAAGCTTGATTTCAATGAAAAATGTGAACTGCGAAAAACGAAATCACGATATTTAGTTACCAAACATGTAAATAAATATGTGTTTTTGGAAATCAATTTGGGTATTAACCCACACTTAAAGTTCAGTTTGTGCTACAACTTCAAACGTTTTTATGACTTTTTAAATAGTACAAGTCATTCTGAAATCAACTTGTTTTTACTTTTATATAGTTGATACTCAAATGGATACATCAATGAGGTTAAAAACTGAAAGCTCAGAACAGATAGCAGCACAGTTGTACGTCTTTAAACCGCCATTGTTGTGTTTATGTTTACGTTTGTGTCGATCACAAATTATACGAAAACTAGATAAATATGTATGAGACTTGGAGCGTAGTATTAATAAAAGACGAGCTAAGGACAGGGGAAGCGTCTACCACTGGTAAAAAAGCAGCTTTAGTGGAAAAGTCGACAAATTATGAACGTTTTATATTTTATAGGTTATTTTGTGTTTGTTGACTTTGAGTTTGTTTTTTGTTAAAGACTGGAGGCGTACGATAGAAATAACCTGATCAGAGTTGAAAACCAACTCGGGCATGATCTTCCTGACTGAAAAACCTCAGAGATAGCACTTCTAGCACTGATCTAATATGATAATATAAACACACACATACTTTACTTTAATTTACACAATATCACATCACAAGTGCCTGTATGTAATGAAAACAGACTTAGTTCCAAGAGGAGCATCACCTATAAACCACTTTCTCTCATAAAAGGCTTAAAGGATAGCACATTGTCTCGACGTATAACATCTTTGGCAAATACATGGGTCCCCGTATTTTTGCAGTAAGCAGCTGCGCAACTGGGTTCAATATTAATTATGCGTAAAAGAAGTCGCTTGTTTACAAAAAATGTATGGCTAGCTGTCAAATTATAAGACGCTGGAGATCAGAGCCATCTAAAGTGAGCAAGTGGCAGTTTTTATCCCCATTGGAAACTATGATTTGAATAGACTTTACATCCTTGACTCAGTATTGCAAACCCCTGAAATTCAGGTGACAGTGAAAGTTTTGTTTTTTTTGTTAAGTTAAGGACCGATTTAAAATTTTTTTTTTTTGTTTGAAAGGGTATGCTCCCGAGGTGGACCAAATAAATTTTATTAACTTTGCTTTGACAGTTTTTGAGTTAGCTTCAATAATACGTACTTTTCCCACTTAGTATGTGGATGATATGATAAGTTCCTGTCACTGTTATTTACATAGCAGGTAGTGGTTTTCGAATTTGTGGAGGGTAAGTACCACAACTAAAAAGGGCAAAATAAAAACTTGGTGACAAAAACGAAAATTCAAAACCAAAGACACCGACTTTCGAAATTAAAATTATTTTTCAGTTTGTAGTGTTTTTTTGAAGTCCCTTGTTTTTTTTTTTGTAAAAAGTTTTATATTTATTTTTGTCTTGGTCTTTCTATCTTTATGTATTTTTGAATAAATTATGTTTTATATTTAAATAAATTCCTTTCATTAGTGTAATACCGTTGTAATCAATTATCCAATCTTACAAGTAAGAGCGTTTAGTTTCACCCAACTCCTGTCAAAAACCCAATGTTCTAGGCTGCCATTGGACAGAAATCTGTCAAGCCATGCCATTTCCTGACTTTGTTTGTGTTAGGTTTCATCATAAAAATTCTTACCATATACAGTTCGTGGTCCAAAGCTGATTGATACGACTCCTCCCAAGTCATCGCATTGTTTGGCCATGTTGTTTAAGCGGTTCCATAGTGCTACAAACAGAAATAGAAACACATTACATGTTTGATAAGCTCTTCAAGTACTTAATACGAAGTTAGCCGCGCTAGTTTTGTTCTAACAATATCAAGTTTGATTTATCGGACTCTGGTCTTAAGGCTACATGCATGGTCAGTGCTACATTCAGATCCGTCAGATCTGACTAAAATCAGTAAACCCAGTGAACATTATCGATTGCCTACAATTTTCGGAACTATTATTCGGTCAGATAGATTGGCCTGTTCAGATAGGCTTCTAAATGTAGGTATGTAAAAATACATACTGCAGCTGTCCCCAAAGAGCAACTGGACATGTCCCACAATAGGCCACGCTCCCGGGAGGTGTGGCGGCTCCGTAGTCTTAGCGTTCATCCGGGTCCACAACCAGTACGCAGTGCACGCGATGCAGAATAGCACCACAGCAAACATTGTTGATCAACCTTGTTACTGAAATGAGAAGTTTAGTTTCATTTAGAAAATTTAAATTGTAGTTGATAAGTCTTAAAATCGTGCGTCAGTGATCCTTTTCTAGAAGGAATAAAATTTAAGCAAAAATCTTTTCAAAAACAAGCTTTTAATGTAGTTAATTGATTCAGGCGTGACCTTGCGGAAATCCATTATACATACAATAGAAGTGGATATATTTAATAACCTGTTTCGCTTAGCTATTTCTAAAGAGTCATAAAAACCCCTGAAATAAATCGACACGTGTTTCACCTCTCAACGAGGTATCATCAGGATGACGATAGACTGGTCGCCAACTCGAACACGGCGTGTTGCCACACCATGCGCCGAGCGCAGACTGAGCCTTTTAATGAACTAAAAAGTACAAAATAAAACTTACGTAAACATAGAATTTTAATATTTTCTTCGTAAGTTATATTTTGTACTTTTTAGTTCACTAAAAGCTTGTTTTAAAAAATGTTTTTACCTACACTTTATTTTGTACTTTTTAGCATTAGAATTAAGTCATGGTGTGAAACCAACCTAGTTGCACTATCCAAGTCATGCTATAATTTAAAACGGGCTATCTTAATTGAATGCGTACCTATATAAAATTAACTGTCTGTGCTGTTGATCGTTTAGGAGTTCCCTCGTCTGAAGTAATCCCTGGGTGCAGCACCGAGGTCATGGTGGACTTTAGAACGGATTATCATAATTAAATGCGTATATAACATTTCTTGTCAGTAGGTACTGTTGACCGTTGAGGAGTTCCCTCGCCAGGAGCCAATCTTGGGTGCAGCTGCAAGGTCATGGTGTATGAATGCGTCTATTAACATTTATATCTTTGCTGTTGACCGTTTAGGACTTCCCTTGTTTGAAGCCAGTCCTAGGTGCAGCACTTAGGTAATAGTAGACTTGAGAAAGGTCTATCATAATTGAATGCGTACGAGTATATTAAATTTTGTGTCTGTGCTGTTGACCGCTGAGAAGTTCCCTCTTCTGGAACCAACTCTGGGTGCAGCAACCAGATCATGGTGAACTTTAGAACGGACTATCATAATTGAATGCGTAAATAAAATGTTGTGTCTGCACTGTTGACCGCTGAGGAGTTTCCTCGTCTGGAGCCAATTCTGGGTGCAGCAGCTAGGTCATGGCAGATTTTAGAATGGACTGTCAACATTAAATGCGTATATGAAATTTTGTGTTTGTAGGTACTGTTGACGGTTGAGGAGTTTCCTCGTCTGGAACCAATTCTGGGTGCAGCAGTCAGGTCATTGTAGACTTTAGAACGGACTATCAACATTAAATGCGTATATAAATTTTCGTGTCTGTACTGTTGACCATTGAAGAGTTACCTGGTCTGGAGCTAACCCTGGGTGCAGCAGTCAGGTCATTGTAGATATTAGAATAGAATATCATAATTAAATGCGTGTATAAAATTTCGTGTCTGCACTGTTGACCGTTGAGGAGTTCTCTCTTCTGAAACCAACCCTGGATGCAGCAGCCAGATCATGGTGAACTTTAGAATGGGCTATCACAATTGAATGCGTTTATAAAATATTGTGCCTGTGCTGTTGACCGCTGATTTTCCTCGTCTGGAGCCAATTGTGGGTGCAGCAGTCAGGTCATGGTAAACTTCAGAATATAATATCAATATTTTAAATGTGTATGTAAAATTAAATATCCCTGGTCTGGAGCTAATCCTGGGTGCAGCAGCCAGGTCATGGTGAACTTTAAAACGAGTTATCATAATTGAATGTGTATATAACATTTAGTGTCTCTGCTGTTGACCGCTGAGGAGTTTCCACGTCTGGAGCCAATCCTAGCTGCTGTAGCCAGGTCATGGTAGTAAACTTAAGAACGGACAAACACGAAATTTAATATACGTATTTAACTATGACATAGTAATGACATATGTTAAATTTCGTGTCTGTTCCGTAAACTGTTGTGTAGTTCCTTCGTTTGTAGTCAATCCTGGCTGTCAAATCAGGTCATGCATCATAAAAAATGCATTGTCTTCAAAACTGAACCAACACGTTAAATTTCAACACCGTAGGATAAGGGGAAGTGGTTTTAATTCAGCTTGCAATATTTGCTAACTAACACACTAACAAGGCAAGTTAAATAAAAGCTTGTAATAAAAAAGACTTAATTTTTTAATAGTCCGTCTCAGATCTTTGAAACTTATAATCATTGTAGTTATCAGTTTGAATATACCATTGCTTTGATCATCCCACTATTTTGAGATAACCCAGAGAGGCGTGGATCTTTTTGCTATCTGTACCTTTTCTGTATTCTGGTATCTCGTTTTCTTAAATTTCATAAGTATCATCACAATTTTAAAGGACGTCCACTCCTGTGCTTACCGTATGTAGTAGATTCCTGGGACCTTATCCAGGATTCCCGTTTCCAACAAATATTGCTTGACCAACTCCTCTTTTTAGCGCCTTTGCTTCACTGGTTTTGGACTCGTGTTTCAAACTCAATGTGTTAATTTACCGTTCACTAGCACTAATAGGATTTAAAACATATTTACTTTGGACAATAAATATTCATTGAACTTTGATTGCCAAATCACCAAACTAGCTCACAACAAACCATTATATTGTATTTTTACGAAGATTACCGGGCAGGTGCGTGTCGAACTGGCGCACCAAGGGTTCCTTACCATAATGTTATTATTTGAGATCGCTGGTCTATGTTTAATAGTACCAGATTTCAGATTTTTTACAAACTGTGTTAATTGGAGACGTCGTTTTATTTTTCCTGTAGTATTCAGGGTAATAAATCTCTATCAACTACTACTATTTATAGAAAAGTGAAATATCTAAAATAATTAGATTATTGTAGTAATATCGTTTTCCAAACTTCAGTGATAAGGGGTGGGGGAGAGGGAGGCAAAAGCATCCCTTTTATTCTTTCCCAATTCAAATAGAAAGCCTATTAAAAGAACGAACCCCAAATTACGGCCCGTTTCAAATAAAGGTATTTATTTATTTGCCCTGCATTGTATGTAACTATTCCAAATAAGCCGAATCGCATCTGAAACTTCAGTACTAAATAATGTGTAATCCCTAAGTATTTTTATATAATTTATTTTACAGAATACCTATGCCTACATATTGGTCAGTAATTTTATTAATTTACACGATGTATATTAAAGTTAAACAATTCAAATAATATTCATTCATTTAGGTATAATTGTTAAAATTAAGTAAGTACACAGGTATTTAGAAATCACAAGGTTACTTCTCATCTGCACTACGTAATTAATATTATTTAATATTGTAAAGGTTACGGTTGTATGTTTGGATGTAGGAGGTTATCTCCTAACCTTCTCATCTGATTTCAAAAATCTTTCGCGGTTATATAGACTGACCTATATTGCAACGAAAGTCTTCTTCTGCAGTCTATTACAATTGTTTATTGATCCATGAAAAAAGTTACGAAAAGACGTTGGAATAAGCGAAGGTGGTGGATGACTGCCATACACCGTAACAAATGATGAAGAGATTCGCTCGCTACGGTGACTGGCGGCCGACCGACCTGACAGCGATAGCGAGCAAGAATGTAGAGGAATGGTTTCACATATTATGCACAAAAATACTCGAGAGTCCTTTGATGTATCGACACGGAACGGAGATAATACGAATATACACGAGACAACAAAAATATAGACGAATACTCCCTCTACGCTCTCGTATTCGGCAAGTTTCGTATAATTTTGCAGAGAAAGTGGAGCAGGCTTATTTAAGAATGCTTTTTCTATGTAAAAGTTGTAGAGCTCAAAAAGGCATGTAAAAAGTCTGCAACGACATATTATGGCTACATGTTAAAGTTAATTCTTAAATTGATATTTGACTACAATTTATTTCCAATTAATTTTAGTTAGACTGGAGTAATTTAAGTAGGTACCTAGGTTATGTTAAATTATTATCGTAATTAATTTGCTTATAGTCAGGGAAATATTATGTTTACAAAAATTGTCTTTAACAAAACATTGTTTGGACAAGTAATTTATAAAGTTGCGTCTGAACCTGTGCCTATTTGTCGCTTAAAATAATAAAATCTTTGTCCCTACGACAGAGACGGATTTTTGTCAATTATACTTTTAAGGAGGGAAAAGGGAAGGGGGGATACAGTTTAAATGAAAAATCTCATTCCTTTTAATCTATAGACTTGAAATTTGGCCCGAATACTTTTCTAACTAAATAATAATATAATTTTCGAAAATAAACTACATACATATTTAAAGGAGCCTTTGATAATCTCAGAGGAAAATACGAAATCCACGAGAAAAAAGTCGCGGACAAAGTGCTAGTTTATTTATAATTATGCTAAATACAAGTACAATTACCTACACGGTACACAGATATTAGAAATCACAAGGTTAGGTAGGTTAACATTCCGTAGTCGATCATTTGATGTGTTCACTTCAATCATCAATGCATGTAGGTAGCCCGCGTAATTCAACATTTGTTTCATTTTTTGCAAATTGCAGCGCTGTTTATGTTGTATGTCGATCAAAAACCTGTACGCGATAGTTATGATGATATATTTATTAAATTATCATCATTTAAAACATCAATAAAGGTAGTAGAATTGAATGGAAATCGTCATAATTATAATTTCGAAAAGTACTTAATATTGATGTTTGAAATTATTATAATTTCATAATTAGTGATCCCTCTGTACCTCGTAAAGTACGTTAAGCCGTTGATCCCAGCTGTCATTCGAGATCTCCAAAGGGGTATCGTGTTACGCAGTAGCTGGGTTGAGGAGGTCAGATAGGCAGTCACTCCATGTAAAATAGTGGTATTCAGCTGCATCTGGTTAGACTGGAAGCCGATTTTTTTTGTTTATAGGTTAGCAATTGATTATTTTTAATTGAATTTTTCTTTGAGTACTTTTAATACATTGTATTGATTTAATTATTTAATCCATATTGTCACGGATTACTTTTTTGTCAACATACAACACAGTGAACACTGCAATTAGCAGAAAACGTAAGTTTTGAATTTCGCGGACTACCTTGACGGATTCCCCTTAAGGTGGGCCACACCGCAACTCAACGCACTGCAAAAATCTTCCTTTATCACTTTCATAAAACTCAAAACTCAAAGCATTTATTTCAATTTAACTATTTACAAGCACTTTTGAACTGTTAAAGAGTCTGTCAGTTAGTCAGAAAGTTGAAGCTAGTTACCCATTCCAAAACGTAGATCTCTATGGAGAAGAACGGGCAAGAAACTCCTTTAAACAAACACTCTTTTAAATACTCGTATAAATATTACAAAATCCAGGGTATATTATTCTTGTTGCTTCAATAATATTTGGGAACAATGTAAAAAACGGTTGTACGTTGTTTTATAGCTTTCATTTCCATAGAATTTCGTTTCACATAATTTTTTTAAGTAAAAAATTCTTTAGGCGAGTTGGTCAAAGTCAAATAATTGATTTCAATTAGGCACAAAAAGGCACTTTTGAACGTCAAAATTTACAAAAAATAGAAGTGATTCTAGTCGCCCCTTCCAAAAGGTAGTTTTCGTATGGAGAAGAATGGGCAAGAAACTCCACCGTTACTCTTTTAAAATGTTTTACAATATTTTGAATACATTAATTACATAAGTATATGTGAAGACGATGCACCTGGAATGAGATTACTATACCACAATAGGTAAAAATAATTAAAAATTAAGCAATGACAGAAAAAAAAGCATGGTAAAAGTAGGTACCCATTTGATATTCCAAAAAAAAAAAATACAAGTAAGTAATACTAATAAGTCAGTGTGTGAGTTCAAGTGATCACAGAATGTAAAATAAATGTTATAATAATTAATTACACAATTAAATTAGCAACCAGTTTGATTTTGTCTAGACTCTAAATTGTCCTATGGAGCTAGACCAGCATGCTTCCAAGCATTCTTATTTAGGATATGATCACCTAATTTGTAATATGCTTGTTTACAAAGAGTACTTTTAATATGAGTTTTAAATTTTCTTTCAGTTAATTGTAATATATCACAGGGTATTTTGTTGTAACATTTAACACTGTACCCCATAAAAGATGTTGGGTATTTTTGAGATGGAACATTGATTTCGCGACGCTATGACGACACCAGCTTTTGACCATTAAAAAGACATCAACGCGTTGATTACCGCAGTGCGTGGAGTAAAAGACATCAATGCGTTGATTACCGCGGTGCCGAATTTTTTTCAAGTTTTCACTTCTGTCGGCACTCCCGGAGTGCCACTGGTTTTTTTCTCATATTATCATTTCATAGAATAATCAATACGCAGAATACTTACTTTAAAATCATTGATTTTTGTTACAAATAAATTGTTATGTTTCGATATTCATATCACAGAATGACAAATCAAATATTCTTTATCCTCATATTGTTTAGTTAACATAAAACTTATTACCAAGAAAAACATTTGATCAAGTGACAGTTTCTTAACGTTTCAAATCATCAATTCATCTTTGATAAATATTCAATAGTCTATATATAGTACTTTATAATTTTATAGGGTAAATATAATTTTTGCTACGAAATTTCTGTCTGCGAAACAAGGGGACACCGTAAAAAACTAAAACAATTCAAAATATAAGATTAAAAATAAGCCCTGGCAGATAAGAGATGACCAGTCTCAACTGACGGCGCCCGTTCACGGACATGATGCGTGGATCAGCACCATCCAGCTCAAACATTTTGTAGGGAACCGAATGATCTGATACACGCGCCACCATCAGCGAGACATTTAAGTGAGCATGACATACTCTCAACTGCCATGCTCTTTCAAGTCAACATATAATTATCTTAATAACATAATAAACGGCAAAATTAAAAAAATGCTTCTAATTATACAAAACTTTATTTTACTACCAAAAAGAAAGAAAATCATTATTTATCAATTCGAGTATTCAACAATTAAAACTATGTAAAAAAAATAAGCTCGTAATGTCACTGTCACTGTCTCTCAAGATACAGGTTTCCTAGTTTGAGAGGCAGGGTTTTCCATATTGTGTACAGGTTTCAGTTATTAGATTATACTGCATTGTGTTACTACCAAAGCTCATCTAATTTGTGTTCTGATATAAAATGCTAGCTTCTGCCCGCGACTTCGTTCGCGTGGAAGTCGTAAGACACCACAATATACTTACTACAATAACAGCCACATTTTTATAAAACTTCCCTGTATACTACGTTTGTAGTTTTATTCTCAGCAGCCAAAATATACAGAGAGTCAGGAATGGCAAGCGAACAGTTGTCAGTGTGAGAAGCAGCTTGTCCTGAGGTCGACACCCGCAGCCTTCAGCCTTCGGTGTCGGCCGTTGTGACTTGTAGATCGCAAAGCATACGCTCACAGGAACTGCACGCGCTTAAACTGGTAATTGTGGGGAATTAGTGGTATACGCGGTATAAACACTTTCACGCCATCGCCGCAACCTGTTAGAATTTCCACCTCGATGACGTTTCTCTGCAAAAACAAGACTTTGAGCTGGGTTCAGTTACACAGCTTCAGCGGAGTTAAGTTCCGAAGGAGCATAATCGGGACACCGACCTTCAGCTGGACGATGTACACCGTAGGTCCACTTGCCATTAGCAAATTGAAAAATTCTACGGGGTAATGTGTGGCATCATCTTCCTCCACATCAGTATTAATGGAGGTGTATATCACTTTACTCCCTTCAATTAGCGAGAAAATGTTGTGGTTGATCGCTGCAGCTTGATCATTTTGGCGTTAAAATGGGTACACGCCCAAGAATTCTCTTGGTACGGTATTCGACTGATGTTCCCGTATACCAGACAAATAAGATCTTCTAAAGTGGGAACTACTCTACCAAGAGTCTCTGGTAGAGTGCCTTCACCAACTTTTAGAAGAACATCGGAGAATTTTTGAGCATTTGAATTCCCGTCAAGCCGAGCTCGCATGATGATGGTCAAGCGCAGTCTATGTACTCTCGACCATAGAGTCAACCTTTTTAACTAAGTATCAGAACTGTGACACCACCCATCATGTCTTGGTTCCTGCGGATGTCCTGCAGGGTTCTGTTAACAGCTTCCACTGCTTTCCTATTTGCCATAATGCATTCATCCCATAAGATGAAGCGCAATACCTAAGCACACGTCCCTTGTTATTTTTGCGTGACACGTGACACCCCACAAACAGGCGTTTCGTTGCTCTCTTAATCGATGGGAATCTTAAACATGGCGTGCGCTGTTTTGTCACCAGGAAGCAGTGTGGCAGCGATTCCAAAAGATCCACATACAGATTTTAAAATCGCTAGTATTTTATGTTGGTTTACCTAGACACTGCACTGATGTACCCGGAAGCCCATAACTAACCACTTTGAAAACAAAATCCCGTGCACACGATGACCACATTTGTTACCGCCCCGGTTTCCGCGATGGTACATGCGATGAACTAAAAAAATAAGTAATATATATCTATACATATAAAATGCTTTGTCCTGAATCGATTGAACAAAGACATATCAATTATAAAATACTTTCAGGTGTAGGTGATTTCTTTTTTTTTTGATGCTTCTGGTGGAACAGGCAAGACTTTTCTATTAAATTGATCTATTAAATTGACTTTTCTATTAAAGTGAGAAGCAATCGTGATATCGCCTTAGCGGTCGCATCGTCCGTAATTACTGCCACGCTGCTGGAAGGAGCTAAAACTGCAGACTCCGCGTTTAAACTTCCTCTCGATTTGATACAAACCGAAACCCGACTCTACAATATACCCAAACAAAGTAAGATGGCAGAAGTACTCCGCAAAATTAAATTAATTGTTTGGGATGAGAGTACTATGGCTCATAAAGGGGGTTTCGAAGCCCTAAAGCAAGTAAATGTTATAAAGAGATCGGGACGACCATAGTGGCGCACATACGTCATGGCGTCTTGTGTCCGCTCAAGCATAGGTATAGCGTGGCCCCTTAGTAAAAGAAGAAGGTAGCACCACCTTTTGACCGAGCTGATCAGCATCAACGTCCTGTCTCCCTATCGCATCTTGCAAGTGTATATAACTGTCCGCTCTAAGCTACGCCTGATTGTTCCTAATATAACTCAACCTTTCCGTCTCGATTTTCGCGAACGAAAATATACCTAAGGAGAAGATAATCATCAGCTATATTTTCGTTCGCGAAAATCAAACAGATATTTTTACAATTAAAACTAAAAAGAGTATTAAAATTTGCTTATGTTTCTAAGTGAGTTCAACCTTTTTGAATAAAATCGGATTGAGTTTTCAAACATGTGTCAAAATAAAATGTAATTTAAATCAAAAGCACTAAGGAGTATTGACTGAACATTTACTAAATATTTTAAAATAATGTCGACTACCGGGAATATCCACCTACTCAAATTTATCTTTAATCGTGTTTCACCTTGTTAACCACACACAGACACACACACACGAACTCTCGGGCAAGTGGGTGCTCGCGCACAGTGCCCTTCGTGGGTGCTGGGCGCGAGGACTTATATTGTACTCACGGGCACACAACACTCTCCAAAGACACACATAGCACATCTTTTGTTTTGTAAATTAATTTCCCTTCCTCTCATTACTTGGAGCTTTTACAATGTTGTATGTAGTACGTAAGTGCAATTTAATGTTATAATTTTAAGAGTGTGAGCCTGGAGATCTGTAATACAGGTCCCGAACCCAGTATAGACTCCAGCTCTCACAAAGGTTTGAATCTGCCTGTAACCTATATACCATGTACTAAATTTGTACCTTTTGAGAGAAATAAATTACTATTACTATTACTATTGATATCAACTTCGAAGCAAATTAGCGCCAAAATAACTTTCTACCCCTTTTTAACCCCGTTAGGGGATGAATTTCAATGAAATACGAAACACGTCTTCCAGCAATTCTGTTAAAAAAGGTTTATGCAAAATTTTAAGTACATTGGACCATGGAATCACGTTATCCCTTACAAACTTTGCCCCCCTTTTTCACCCCCTTAGGGGTAGAATTTCGGAAAATCCTTTCTTATCTCTCTTTCTCTCTTTTTTATATTACAAAGAACACACCCTCCAAGTTTCAGGTCTCTAAAATAAGCGGTTTAGGCTGTGCGTTGATCCGTCAGTCAGTAATTCAGGACAAAGCATTTTATATGTATAGATGTTAAAACTGTATTTTTGTGAAATAAAATTATTATTTATTTTTTATTTAATGTCCAACCCTTCGGGGAAACAAGGCGTGATGTTATGTGTTTATGTTATGTTATGTTTATTTAATGTCAGAAAAAAACCGGCCAAGTGCGTGTCGGACTACCAATGAAGAATTCCGTAGTTGGGATGAATTTATTCCAAATACAAATTTAACATTGTAGTTGAAATACATGTTCTCCCATACATTCCAACTGCAAATGTAAGTTTGTACGCACAATATTGAGAGATTTACCAAGTTATTTTAAGACCATAGACTTTTTGTAATCTATTTGTAAAGAGCCATTTGTATTTTTTTTCAAAATTTTACGTCCAGTTGTTTCGGAGATAAGGGGGGAGAAGGGTAAATTTTTATCGAATTTCTTAAATATTTTTAAAGTGTTTATTTTAAAATTATATAAAAATACGTTTAAAATTCTCGCAACAAGCCCTTTCATTTGATATGTCACACGGTACAGTTAGTTTGTTTACCCCCAAAAGTGACCCATATATTCAAAATTCATTTATACGTTACGTTACGTTACACGTTCGTGTTTGGGTCACAGAAATACATTTGTGTACCAAATTTTAACTTAATCGGTCCATTATATTCGGAGTAAATTGGCTGTGTCAGACGGACAGACACACGAGTGATCCTATAAGGTTTCCGTTTTTTCCTTTTGAGGTACGGAACCCTAAAAACATTTACTATGCACTAATGCACACTACTTTTTTTTTTATTTTGCGTTCAGTATAAAATTAAATAACATACGTCAATTGTTTATATTAAAGACGTAAGTAAAAATCAATTTTCATTCTTAATTTATTTAATTGTCAATTTAAGTATCTAGCGGTCAATGTGTACGTCAATGTTGGGAATTTAAAATTAAAATCTTTTGACGATAATGGATGGATGTAATATTTTTCCTTGAAATACACGTGCGATAAATGAGTAGCTACGCTTTTTTTTTAACTAGGGCATCTCGCAGTTAACCTATGAGGCTGCTTAACCGGGCTTTCTTGTGGAAAGCTTAAACTTAAGGCAGCCTTAAGTTTCTACACCCAAAGCCTCCAGCCAGGGGCAAAAACTATTCTAAATTAAAACTAGGCAAACGCTCGCTAAGGGCATCCTATGTGGGGTACGAACCTCGGCTTAGGGCGTCGCTGGGGGGAGGACAGCAAGAAGGGACAGGCTGGATCAAACTTGGATTTTCATCTTGATTATTAAACGGTGTATTTAAAGCTACGTGCTCAGCTGCAACAACTGCTGGCACCTCGTTTTCGAGCAAGGGTCGGAGGGGGAGTAACTACGCAGAGAATATTATCTATTTATACTAATAATAAAGCTAAAGATATTTTGACGTTTTGTTTGAACGCTAGGTGAAAACTAAATAATAGCACAAGACTAAAAAACTTGTGGTAATAGCGCGGGGCTATGGGATGTGACGCGGTGGGTCGGGGCCGAGATTTAACGCGGACGAAGTTGCAGGCAGCTAGTTATTAATATTTACTGAAAAACAAAGTTTTTAGGTTCCATTTTCAACAACCTCTATAAAAGTTTCTGAAACGGTTAGCTTATTGGCAACATTATAACAGCCAGTGTCATAGTACTAACCGTTACATCATTCAAACGAGTGTTATAATGTTGTACTAAATTTCATTACGCAACTCGTTTCAGTATTCAAACGGGGGACAGCAGCACCCGCTGAACGCATGTGTGTGTGATGTGCTGCTGCAGGCGATATACATAAGTGGACTTGTACTGAATTTTGTGGGAATTTCTTTATACTTGATCTTGAATTAACTTTTATAGAGGATTCATATCATGCGTGTAGATCAAGTCTTGTATGCAACTGTTATAATTAGGTATTAAAACACTCATGTGATACTATTATCACCCACATTCGTGTTTTAATACCCCTTATACAACAGTTGTATAAATAACTATTAAGAATTACTTTGCTGTTTTTGTTTACATATTAATGTACTACCTTTATTGTACTACCTAGACAAATAGATAAATAATTTATTTAGTGTACACAAACTAAATTGCATCACATAAAAACCGGCCTGACCGGCCTCTTACTGAGCCTGTGCTGACAGGTCTGTGCTGGCAGACGTCTGCCATGTGCTGCCAAGGACCTTAAAGTGCAGTGCAAGTACGTAAAACCAAGTCGGTTAATTTATATAGATTTAGTTAGGTATTCTGAATCCAAAAGATCTTAATTTTAGAAATTTTCAGCGTCTGCCCTGACCGCGTTTTTAAATATGTAGAAAAAATTACGGACCTATTTTACAGCAATCTATCAAATTTTTTGAATGTAGTTTAACGATATATTTCAGATAGGTACCGTAAATACCACCAGAAACCAATAGCGACCCACGCGAGAACACCATATGAGAAAGTAAAAACCGGCCAAATGCATGTCGGACCACGCACAATGTAGGGTTCCGTAGTTGGGATGAATTTATCCCAAGAACAAACTTAGCTTTGCAGTTGAAAAACAATTTCTTGCATACGGAATGTTAGGGAGAACATGTTTTTACAACCGTAAATTTAAGTTGGTCGATTATTACTCGTTAACTTGTAAAGTCTACTCAGCTGTGATAGCTTTCCTTTTAAATTCGTTACATAAGCTACTGCCATGAATAGTTTTCCTTTTAAATTCGTTACATAAGCTACTGCCGTGAATTTTTTCACATATCTAACACTAACCATTTAGCTGGCAGGAGGGGCGGGGGACACTTGACTCTAACAAAAATTTGCACTTTAAAGCTTAATATTTCGCAAACGGATTTCTGAATTCAAAAATTGTTTTAACACACGCACAATGTTTTTGAAAGTCCTTTCCAACGATACCCCACACGAAGGGATAGAAAAAAAACATCCCCACTTTACGTGTAGGGGACGTACACTAAAAAAAATATTTTTCATAATTTTATTTTACCACTTTGTCGGCATGATTAATACGTATACCCATGCCAAATTACAACTTTCTAGTACTAACGGTCTCGGAGCTAGACTGCGGACAGACAGATAGACAGACAGACAGACGGACATGGCGAAACTATAAGGGTTCCTTGTTGACTACGGAATCCTAAAAAGAGGCAAAAAATTAAACCCATCAACCCGTTTTTTTTTGTTTTTAGGTGAACATTGGTCAGTTAATACGAATAAAATAACAATTTTTCAGAAGAAAGTGAGAGCATCTTATGTGTTGAAAACATTTTGAATGTGTTTAAAAATGTTCGTGTGGAGTAGGAGCGTAACAAACACCGCGCTTTCCGGGCGATTTCGATACGTTCTGTTGGGATTTGGAATTATAGGTGCCATGTAAAATGTCTGAAATCAGGTTTTTAGTAACCCCGGTAACTACAAAAAAGATTTTTAAAAATTGAACCAGTTTGCTATTCAAATTCAAATTCAAATTGTTTTATTTCGGACACAAAATATCCATATAGTGTTAGTAACATAGAAAAAATAACTTATTGCCTAGTGTTAGTAAAAATCAACCTCCGCACAAACTGCTGGACAATCGGAGAGCCGAAGCTCTCGGCTACAGTTTTCAGGATGCTGTTTTGACTGCCCCTCACTCTCCTCAGTAGCGACGCCGTTTTTTTGCGTATAATTGCATAAACGCCGTCGGTGCGGGCTATGAGACGGATCGGTTAACTTTTTTGACATTTTTGAAAATGCTCTTAGGCCACATTAAACACGCAAAATGTATAAAACAAACTTTTCCGTAATAAAATTACGAAATCTATGTACATTTTTAATAACAGACATGTTGTGATGAAACCGTCTGCCTATTTTTTTTTACACAATCTCCCATGAAACTGTGACGTTTCTGACCGGTACTGTCCACCGAGTCCGGTTCAGAACCATCTAAATTATCAACGTTTGCTGACGAAAGACCAGACAAAATGTAATTTTTATCGAATAGATGCATCGACTAGACGATAGCGAAACGTATTGTACAGACGCCAGCACATCAGGCTACTAAAATCTGTCAAATTTATTTAATAGATTTTCAACTTTATCGCGGAAGTGTAAGGTTCAAAGTTGATTGGGAAAATTTGACAGTTTCGGGTAGCTTGATGTGCTGGCGTCTGTACTTTGTCTGCCAATCGAACTTCGTTATCGTTGAAGCGATAGCGATTGTAAAAATAGAATCGCTCCGAACCGAATTTCATTTGTCTAGGCCCTCTGCTCAGTTTATTGTACAAGTAGGACGGCTGCTTGTACTTTATAACTCCAAATAGTTATAAAATAAGTGCAAATTACGACGTGACTTCATCTTGAAGATAGACTGCTTATTTAAAAATGGCGTTCCGCGACTTCTTGCTGGGATTGAGAAATAGAATCGAGCGCAGGCGTTCTGGACCCTCTGTATCAGTCGATCAGTAAGTTTAATTTATTTTAATTTTTTTATTGTTTTTATATTTTTATTACGGACGCTTTTAACGTGCACGTCTTTTTACATTGTTCCCACATGTATTATTTCAACATGAATGATGCAACCAATATTTTGATTTAAAAGAGTGTCCGTGAAGTTTCTTGCCCGTTCTTCTCCATAGGAACCTACTACGCTTTGGAATGGGCAACTAGATTCATCTTTCTGACTGACCGACCCCTTGACATTTCAAAAGTACCTGTTATTGGTTTATTTGAAATCAATGCTTTGAGTTTGAGTAATGGGTACAGCCGATGCAGCTTCTGATCTCGATCTAGTGGAGAGCGATGCATGAGGTCTACGATGGCTCAAGCGTGCCCAGAAGATGCCCGCTTTTGTTTTGTAGCTACACAGACACTTGCAGGGAGTCCACACAGGGTATGCAATCGTCACGCGTATTTTAATAATTTAGTTTTAATTTTATGGTTATGGACATACAAAGGACGTCAAAAATGTTATTGTAACCTTATCAATAATTCAGTTCGTGATTCATGGGCGTGCTTGTGATGATAAAGGGACAATTTATAAATTTAGGGTCTGCACTTACTAGGTTGTATCTTACCATTGGTAAGGTACAACTTAGAAATGAATGAATTCAAACTCAAACTCTCTACATGATTGCATGCAGAGAGTTGCCAAATTCCGTCTGTTACCGTAGGTCTTCTTGTAACAGACTTCCCGCACGTATAACCAACATAAATCACGTTTGGTATGGTTTGTATGGTTGGGTAGGGCGTTAGGATAACTAGGGTGTTAGGTAATTCTATAGGGCTAGGTTCTTAGGTAGCTATTAGGTACCAGGCTCGTAAGTCTCAGACATAGCCACACTGTACGCATTTTGAACAAGGCTGTAGGTACTAAGCTGTAAGTCCTGGTGCGTACTAGATATAAAATAGTTTTTGTCCTTTAATTGTCAAGAATAACGGCAGTAAGTCGATTTTATGATAAGTTTTCCGTAGCATAACAGCAGTAACTATACTTACGGCGAGTTTCTAAAAGCAGTATCGTCATTCATGTTTTACTTCTGCTAAATGATATGAGCAGTAACTTCATACTTACTGCGGTTATATTAAGCAATTGATGCTAAAGTTATTAAACTCGTACTAGATATAAAATAGTTTTGGTCATTTAAAAGTATTCTAATAGAAAATTTACATATTCAATGATTATGTACTCAGTGAAATAATACTTTACTTAGGCTACACAATTCTAAAATCAGAATTTGAATAAGTTAATAAAACAAGTTAGAAAAGGTAAAAATGTGGCGAAAAACTTTGAGCGCCAATTACTCGAAACTATGCAAAACGTACTTACTGCTATTATCGCTAGCGCGTCATCTACATCGTAAATGTTATATCGCTGTAGTGGACACCAAATACTTGCGTGTAAGACCAGTGTGTGTTTATTAATAATTTCACTCAAATTTTGAATTGTGTTTAACACGGACGAAAAGTAATAATTTATTTAATTAAATAAAAAAAGTTTTTCTCTCTTAATAATTTAGCTGTACTTTTAATCTAAAATCATCAATCATTGTTAAAAAAATGTTTTTAACAATTATAATTTCGTTACTATGTGTGTATGTGACGTATTTGATGGTGTGTCGTCACTTCCTGCCCCCAGTGAATAAGTTTGTGTCCACACACCCAGGGAAATTGCCCATTATCGGGCATTTTCACTTGATGACAAAAATTGGTGGTACGTTTTTATTTTTTAAAGACATTATATTTTACGCATAAATTCAGAGATACTCCATCTCTAAAACGACTCCCATACTTTAGAGTAACTAGAAAATATTATTTATAATACAGCAATTAGTCTATGTACAGCGCGGCAATAATATCTGATTTCACGATTCATCCATTATTTTGCCGTTAAGATGACGGCAAATATATATGAGATCATTTGTGGAAGGCATATACAAGTGGCAGCACAAATATGTGACATCGCAGGAACACCAAAACTATCTGACGAGACAAGCGACGCCAGACTGTAGGATGCTGCATCTGCTTCAAAAAGATGTATAGCTTACTCAGTTAAATTTGAAAGGATGTGATACCTCGTTGTGATAAAAAATATCTGACATCACTTAGGCAGCATAAAACCCTGACAGTATAATGTTTCAAGTTTTCTTCTATATCGCAATCAGCGCAGCTCATATTGCAAAAAATGTGACACATCCCACTGGCAGCATAAAAATCTGACGGTAATGATTCACAGTAGAATTGTCAATAATAAGCGATTTCTTTTTGCCTACTATGCTGATGTCGGCTATTCTACCAGTTTCAATTAGTACGCTATTCATACTCGCGTTCTTTAAGCATGAATATTTTTGAAGCCGATGCATTATCCTATCATTTTGGCGTCGCTTGTCTCGTCAGATAGTTTTGGTGTTCCTTCGATGTCACATATTTGTGCTGCCTCTTGTATATGCCGTCCACAAAAGATCACATTTATTTGCTGTCATCTTAACGGCAAAATAATGGATGAATCATGAAGTCAGATATTATTGCCGAGCTGTCTATAGTAATATATTTATGCTCAAGACTGTACCTACTGTAAAACTGAAATCAACACAGGTTTTATTTAATAAAAAATATAATGGGCGAATTCATTTATGCATTAATCACATTAATGACTACTAAGAGCAATGTTTTTTTTCAGATTTGCTTCAACTAGTGATTTCAATTGGAGAATATTCTTTAAAAGTTGGAGATGTGACCAAAGTTTTTATGGGTCCGATGCCAGTTTACAGTTAGTAAATACTTTAGGGGTGTTACACACTCACTCGGGTCGGCCTGATTCGACAAAGCCGGGTTCCAAAATCGAATATTATATTTGATTTTGAAACGCGGCTATAATTAAGTTCGGTAAAAAATTGCTAGGCTTAGCTCGAACTGTGCCGAGCCGACTCGAATATGATTCAGCGGGGTTAGATGCTGATGGGCATGATCCGAATGAAAACCAAATATTTCTAGTAATTGGTTCGGGTCGGCTTAGTTGTTCAACAATTACTACCGAATGGAATGTGCCGACCCGAACATGTGTGTATCATCAATTAATCACTTTTAATTTGAGAAAAAAATCAACACAGTGCAACACAGAGTGATATTTCATAATATAATTTAGTAATCTTGATTAATTATTAATCAACACATCGAAATATTTTATTGTCATTTGTTATGTTACCAACTTTCAGATTACACCCTCTTAATGAATTTTTTACAGTTGTAACAGATCCCGAAGACGTGCTCACAGTACTTAACAAGTGCCTGAAAAAAATGTTTGTATATAGATTCGTGGAACCGATGTTTGGCAAAATGTTGGTTTCTGCTGAAGGTAGCCTATTTACTATTTCTTTATTTGTGACTGGGTGGAAGTGGTCTATGGACTAATAGCACATCGCTATTATGTTATCTGTGTAAGGATACCTTATTTATACCCTTGTGCAAAGGGGCATCAGAATCTGAACGGTCATTTTCAGAATAATATAATCGCTATTGGTCTGGTCCTTAAAAACCACTCTTGCCCAGTCTTCTTTCAGTTCTGTTTTGCTTTGCTAATAGTACCTAATCTAAATAACCAGATTTAATTCAAGTTTTAAATGGACGAAGCCATACTATTACAGACTGATTAGTTTCCACGGTGCTCAAAACGTTTCAGTGCCTATTTGGAAGCGCAATCGTCGATTCGCAGACCTGTGCTTCAAGCAATATCTTTTGGATGAACATCTTGAGCTTTTCAATGATCAAGCCGGTCGATTTGTTGAGCTTCTCGCCGAAGAAGTCGGCAAAGGTGAAGTGGATCTCATTGAGAAAATCACTAGGAGTGTTTTGGAAACCGCTTGCAGTGAGTGTTGAAAAAAGTGTTTTTGTAATGTATGTAAGGTAAGGTTTTTAATCTTATTCTTCTTAGCGCATCGCTGGCAATAAGTTTAAATATATTTGGCCCAAAATTCTACTCCGCTTACTGACGCAGTCATAAAGTCATCAAGTGCACAGGTGACAAGTGACAGGTCATACCGCACAAGATGGAAGGTAGGCCATTGCCTGAGGGCAGACTCCGCACATACGCACTTGAGATCTAAGCCGTCCTTGAAACCGCATCTGAGGAGTTTATTAATCATATTGTGATTGTGGATGAAATGGAGTCACCGTAATAGCTTGGGGACGTAACAAGTCAAAGTGGCAGTGAGCGGCCGTGTTTGTCGATGAATCGGTAGCTGTTGGAGCAGCCGAATCCCAGAGTGGAGACTGCGTATCGACGCGGTCTTTACGCTTGCCGATACAAGCGTAGCGTAGGACGCCCCCAAGCTAGATGGACCGACGACCTTAAAAAGGTGGCTGGGACAAACTGGATGTGGAAGGGAGAGCATCAGATGTGATGGCGTAACTTAGAGAGGCCATGTCTGGCAGTGACCATAAAAACCTCAAAATTCGTTCTTTGCGTATTTTTTTTTAAAGTGTCGTTTTAATTAGTATGTTCTTCGTTTTATTTCTATCTTTCACTTTATATTACCTAATTAGTTCTTGCACATAGTTTAGTTTTATGTTTGGCCATGTTGTTAGATTTTTTAATTCTAAGTAATGTATATGATATAGGCTTAATATTGTAAATAACTGTAGCAACAATAAATTTTATTCTATCAATTCTTATTAAAATAATTACATTATTTCAGGAACGACACTGGGCGCTAGAGTCGATGGTAAAGATCTTGTTAACGATAATTACATGGTGGCAACCAACGAGTGTCTTGATATTATGACCACCAGGATCTATAAACCTTGGCTCATGTTCGATGTCATCTTCAACTTGTCGAGTTATAAAACTAAACTGTCCAAGGCTCTAAATATAGTTTTCAGTCTTTCGGAGCAAGTGAGTATGATATTAAATTACCCCAAATCCATTAAAAATTTGTAAGTTTTCAACAGGGGTCATAAGTTATGACTTGTAGACACCCGGCAAACGACGGCCGCCCGTCCGCGGCGTTTGTTATATATAACCTGGTAAAATTCCTCATTGAAAAAAATTATTTTTTCCTGAAAACACACATAACATAACATCACGCCTTGTTTTCCTGAAGGGTTGGGCAGAGGTGTCCCAGTAGCAGGTACACCCACATTTCACCAGTTATGTTTTAAGTCCCATGTAATAGGGGGCGAGCCTATTGCCATCAACCGGGCACAAATTCAGACTCCGGGCTGCTACTGAGAAATTTCAGATAGAAAACCCCAATAACACTTTGCCCGACCCGGGAATCGAACCCAGGACCTCATGCTCAGCAGTAGCGCTTGCGACCGCTAGACCAACGAGGCAGTTTTCCTGAAAATTACCATACAAATAGACTCTCAGTACGATACTTAACAACACCCTCACGGATATGTCAGGGTTTTCTTTACATGTTGTATCCTTACATATTATAAAACAAAGTCCCCCGCCACGTCTGTCTGTCTGTCTGAATGCGATAAACTCAAAAACCACCGAACGGATTTTCAAACGATTTTCACCAATGGACGGAGTGATTCATGCGGAAGGTTTTAGTTTATAATTTATTATTTTTTTGTGTAAATTGGCTGAAATATCACGATTATTGTTGAAGAAGTCGGAAAAAATCATGCCGACTGGCAGCTTTACTGGCGTGCGCTGCGTTAACGGAAAAAGATACATCAAATTTATGTTCTACGGTATTATTTATCTTAAAAAGTTCAACAAAAAAATCCAGGGTGGCATATGTCTATCTTCTAAGGATGACCTACAATAACCATTTTTATCTTTCAGAATTTGATAAAAATTTAATTGTTATTTCCGAAGCTTTTTTGACCGGTATAGCATTAATCCTTATCCAAAAAAATATGTTACTTAAATTAGGCATTTAATTTAGATTAAAATATAGCTTTTAATCATATCATTTAAATGAATAGTTTAATAGATATCACAGTTTCAAAATTACGCGGAGCAACGTGGGCGCAGCGGTAGGAGTCAATGATGTTTTCCTCTGTTATTAGGTATGAAATCTCGGTAGTACGTTTCCGTGGGATATTTTCCGACATCCACGCGGGCGAAGCCGCGGGCAAAAGCTAGTAATATTATAAATACGAAATTGAGTTTGTTTGTTTGTTACGCTTTCACGCTAAAACGTCTGAAGGGATTTGGATGAAAGGCACATGGATAGACCATGACCTTTTTTTTTTTTTTTGGTGGGAAATTATCAAATAACTTCTCCCGCTCTGGGTGGAGCGGGAGGGCGTGTCAGACTCTTACTGACTAAAACCCACCCGTGTTCCTTCCTATGCCATGTTGCCGGGGGCCACGATTTCCCTATCGGTTTTCTTCGAACCCCCGGCAGGCATTGGCCCTAGCGGACCCCGTCAATTCTGCTGACATCTCTTTGAGGCGCGCGTGGAACACAACGCGCCGTCGACCCGGGCTTGGTCCTTATCGGACGGCGAGCTACCCATTGCTCACCGTCCGCAAGCCCGCGCCTACGGTGGCCGGAAATCTTCCTGCGATTCCCGACGCCCAGGGCGTCTCCTGCTGCGGCGGTTAGGGGCGCGAGGGCGCGAAATTTGCCTCTCCCTCACGCGCTCCGTCTCCTCCTTCGCGAGCATTACTGCTTTGCAGAAAGAGGTGACGGCCTCCCATTTCCTCTCGCTCCGTAGCATGGCCCGAATCAGGGCTGGACGCGAGAGATCACCGCCGGCCTGGGATACTTCTTATCTCGGTAGTACGTTTCCGTGAGATAATTTCCGAACTCCAAGCGGGTGAAGCCTCAAGCAAAAGCTATTACGAGAATAAATAAAGATAATTAAAACTTATGAGCTTTTGTGATAAAAATGTAATGAAAAATAAAAAATATATAATGAATTTATACTGTTCAATCTGTTATATTCAAATACCTTACAACTTTTGTAGATGGTGCAACTACGAAAATCAGAACATTTACAACGGTTGAAACACAAAGGAAATTTGGACAACGGAGGTAAGAACTCAAATTCACACTCTATCAATCTGCCTACCCTTTTCCCAACTATGTTGGGGTCGGCTTCCAGTCTAACCGGATGCAACTGAATATCAGTATTTTACATGGAGCGACTGCCTATCTGACCTTCACAATCCAGTAACTGGGTAATACGATACCCCTTGGTACGACTGGTTGTCAGACTTTCGGGCTTCTGACGACTCGTAACGACCGTCAAAGATCCACGAATGACAGCCGCCGGGACCAACGGCTTAACGTGCTTTTCGAGGCACGGAGTTTCGGTATGTAAAGATGGTCACCCATCCACGAACCAACCCCGGCAAGCGTAGCTTAACCATTCGGATCGATCCGTGCGGCTGTTATTACTTAGCCACGAGCTCCTCAAAGAACTCAAATTCATACTACAAGCATTTATTTCAAATAAACCAATTACAGGCACTTTTGTACTGTCAAGAGGTCGGTCAGTAAGAAAGATGAATCTAGTTGCCCATTCCAAAGCGTAGTAGGTACCTATGGAGAAAAGCGGGCAAGAAACTCCACGAACAATCTTTTAAATCAAAATATGTATTTATTTATTGGTCTATCTACAATTGTAATAATAATGACATGTAATGATAATGTCATAATAATGTAAGTAATATTAATAGAATCTGCACAATAATTGTGACATTTTAACATCCATAATTTGAACGCTTGCTCGCAGGCAGAATACAGTGACTTTAAGGCTGTAAGATCTTCCCTTGTAAACCGTGTATTTTCTTGCAAATAAACAATTTGAATTGTTACGCTGTTCAACACAAGCCAACATACTTACAAGCCAAGCACGCGAGCAATATTGTTAGAAAATTCCTCTCTCCTACCCTTTCTGCTGTGCCCTACAGGGTCCATAATGATCTAAATTTTATAACTACCACCTAAGTACACATTATGGTAAAGCAATAAAGATATTGAGTATTGAGTATTGAAAATATTGGATACATTTTTCATTAATACCTGTACATACACATTTTTACCCGACTACGGCGAAGCAAAAAGGAGGGTTGTGATTTTGACCGGTATGTATGTATGTATGTATGTATGTATGTATGTATGTATGTTCATCTGTTACCTCATAACTTCTAAACTGCCTATCATAATTTGACAAATGAGGTATCATTAGAAGTGTTTTGATTGTCCGCTGGTTATAGGCTATGTGACGTCACATTAAATGCAATATGGCGCCCTCTAGAGGACATAAAGTAACGAAATAAAAAATAAAAATAATTGAATTGTGCCATGTTGGGTATCAAATGAAAGGGCTTGATGAGCACATTACAAATATGTATATATATCATATTGTCCAAGTAAATAAATATGTTTACATTGTTAAAAACAAGCAAAAGTGAGACTGTGCTACGTACGGCAAATAACATATAACCATACATACAAACCATACATACCATAAAATATAAAAATAAGCTGCTCTGCAAATACTTTATCACGAAACTATAACCCCAAAATAGTTTAAATAAAAAGTAAGTTCAAAAACTAAAACCCGACTAAAAGGTATGAAACAAGAAAATATTTAGACAGAAGTCAAGACATATGTACAAAAATGATCAAAGTAAAGCCGTGGTCGCATGCTTGTACACCTACAAAATTATAATGGCATGCGACCACGGCTTTACTTTGATCATTTTTGTACATATGTCTTGACTTCTGTCTAAATATTTTCTTGTTTCATACCTTTTAGTCGGGTTTTAGTTTTTGAACTTACTTTTTATATATTTTCAAGTTATAGAAATCATTAATGTCATAAAAATGACATCCATTAAGCCATTTATGTAGTTTGTTTTTAAATGAGTTAGGATTATTTAGTCATTTTAGTTCTTTTGGTATTTTATTGTATATACGTACACACATCACAAGGCAGCTTTTAGCATACTTGGCTGAGTTAGGATTATCCTTTAATATAAGTCTGTGTGGATCCCTTGTTGGTCGAGAGATGACTTCAAACGCTTTTTTAAACAATCCCTTATTAATGTACACAAATTTACAGATTTCAAATATGTAAAGTCAGGGAAGTGGTAATAAAACTAGCTTTTTAAAAAACGGTTTGCAGGACTCATCAGGACAGAGTCCACAAATGGCCCTGATGCATTTTATTTGCGCAATAAATGCTGTATCCTTATCCGTACTGTTCCCCCACATAATAAGCCCGTAACGTAAAATGGATTCTATATATGCGTAGTATGTAATAATTGCCGTTTTTCTATTTGTCACGCTTTTTACTTGTCTGAGAGTATAAGCAAATTTATTGATCCTATTGCACAAATTATCTAAATGTACTTTCCAATTTAAGTTAATTTAAGTTATTAAAAGCGTCCGTAAAAATAAAAAAAGAAAAACTATTCAAAAATTAAAATAAACTGACCAGCAGCGGAGATATTTATCGGCTACAGGAAAGTGTTCTCAGGAGATCACCTCTACTGATTGTTGCAATAGTTACCTGCACTTAATTGTCAATTACATACACAGAATTTGGATGAATGGTACAGTCAGCTACAAAAAGACAATTATCATGGTTTATTTGAATGATGCCAATCGAGCACTTTCGTGTAAGGATTAAAATTACTACCTATTAGATCAACTGAAGTTAAAGTAGGTGCCTATAAATATAGTTGAAATACTCATTTTTTTGTTAAAGGTCGTAAATGCCAAAGCGTCTTAGATATCCTTCTGGAGCACACAATGACTGAGACTAGCAGCCTCTTCACGGATGTTGACCTAAGGAACTTCTCAGACAACCTGTTATTAGCTGCTTTTGACACCACTATCTATGAGATGCTGTACATCTTGGTCTGCATCGGCAGCTCCCCTGAGGTGCAGGAGAAAATTTTCCAGGAGTAAGTTATTTTAACGTTTTTGAATCCACGCTTTCAACGTCAAAGTCAAATCATTTTAAGGTGGCCATTCATGGGCACTCCATTTCCATCACTCCGCGCGTTTTCATTCAACATATTTTACCACTCCACCCAATCCACGTGACATTTCGGAAGGTTTTTGGAGTGTTGTCGTGGAATGTTATGGAGTTAAGTGCCCGTGAATGAACCACCTATATTCAATGAGGTTATTAACAGGCTCTTTTAAATGTCAAAAATAGAATTGATTCTAGTTACGAGGTTCCAAAGAGTAGTTTCTTATGAACAAAAATGAGCAAGAAACTTCACAGTCCCTCTTTTAATTTTTTTTTCAAACATCAATATTATATAATATAATAATAATTATGTAAATACGAAGTACCTGGAATAAAATTACTATACATAGGTACAAAGTATTAAAAATGAAGTAATGAAAGATGAATTAATTCTCTTTAAGGTACTAATTTAATTATAAATATTCTAACTGCGTAAAAATAGCATGTTGTTTTGAATTCAAGTTTCTAATAAAAATGATTACATCAGAATGTAGTGAGTTTTTATTATTTTTATAAATCGCAGGACTTTGTATATTATCATTTTTTATTCTCAGAATAATTCAAGTTTTGGGCGAAGATGGAAGGGTCTCAAAGGAGAATCTATCTCAATTCGTTTATTTAGAAGCAGTAATCAAAGAATCCATCAGGCTATACCCGATTGCACCGGTTTTGGGTCGCCAAGCTACGACGGATACAAAATTACGTAAGTTATAAGATTTATAAGAAAATAAATAATTTATTTTGGACTAAACACTTGTACACATTTTACAAACCTACCAAACTGCGAAACAGTTTGGAGGCAGAATGAACGCTCGTCTAAATACATTTGGTTCAAATGTACGTGACGTAAGAGACATATTGCTGTTGCTACCACAGATCTCTGAGAGCCCCGGGATCCTGAAGCATAGGAACAGCTCCTGCTGCGCATTCCATGTCCTTATGACGACGAGAACCAGACATAACAATCACGATTAAAATCGATATAAAAAAAATAAAAACTGCGACAGAAAGTGACGTAACGTCAACGTTTTGAATTAGACTGAGAACACAAGTGACAGAATTTGCGCAACAAATGTTTTTTCAAGCACGTCTGTCTACCCACTTGAATTCTATGCTAAAATTGACGTTCGGAACATTGATAAGGACCACATAAGGACCCATAAACATGTCAAGAATAAAGTTTAGTGCTTTACGTCACAAATGCTTACCTAATTATTTATTCTCTAAAATTAACTTAGGGTTGTACCTTTTGTTTAAAAAAAAAAAACAAAATATTTTATTTCACATAAACCTACATGGGCACTTATGAAACGTCAGAAGCTAGGTGCACGGTTCCAATTGGTCGTGTCCTCTGAGAGCTCCGTCCGTTTTGAGTAGTTTAATTGAACGTCTAAGTACCTACATAGATACTGTAAATGAACAGTAAAAATATTGTCATTTGGACAGCGAGTGCCGCAAATACAATATAATTATATGTATTGCTTCCGCATCACGTGCACATTTTTATGCCAATATAGAAGTTATTTATTATCTTTATTTGTGACGTAGTCACTAGCACAAGGTATTAAAAACAGTGATTGTCGCGCGAACACGAAGTTCATCAACAGGTGTACACCAAGATAAACTAATTACTGTCACATCTTGTGACTATTTCATTAATTACTACAATTTTTAATTTACTCTTTAGGCCCTTTCCTCACTGGTCGGTACGTCTGCGGTGCGGGGTCGTTTCGGTACCTATGACCGTGTTAGGCGATTGGCACACTGCACCGCATCACGCAGCGTAGCGCGTGAATGCGTGTTTTAACGTTGCTTGTAAGTATCTCCATTTGTATAGAAAACACGCACAGTCCAACACACAGAAAATGCATCCACGCGCGTTCATTTTAGTTCGTTGACACGCAACATGCAGCGTGATGCGGTGCAGTGTGATAATCGCCTTATGCATCTGCTGGTATATGATACTGCTCTAAGAATTCGCTAACCAGACCGACTACTATTTTCTCCACTATTTTATTAATTACTGATAAGATAGCGATGGACCTATTGTTGGTATAACCTGAGTGCGCTCCCAAGATGGGCCTAATTAAAGTTTTATTTATGTGGGCTTGGATATTCCCCTTCCGATAAACACAAGTTGACAAAGTGCGACAAGACCGGTTGGATGTTATTCCTGATTATGTTTAAGTCCATGATTCGAATGCAATCACTGCACCTTATCACTGATCAGCTGATCGAAAACTTCACACACCTTGTTGCTGGATACTGGCCTACAGCGAAAAGTCACATCACTTGCCATAACATTCTTACTTCTGTCTATTTATTTAATATTACAGCTATGTTTAATATTTCTTCAGTAAATGTATCTGCAAAGTAACTCAAAATTCAAAACATTTTATTTTACATAAACCTACATGGGTACTTATGAAACGTCAGAAGTTAGGTGCACGGTTCCAATTGGTCGTTTCCTATGGAGAAGAGCCGGCAAGAAACTCCACGGTACTACATATATTAAACATGGTGCCTTTACCTCCAAAGTATCTTTTATCTATATTTGCTTGCCTGTCCAACTAGATATTAATTTTGTCCCAATTTTTTTTTGGGTCTCCGCATTTCTTTCTTAATCTCCTATTTCTTATTTTAAATATAAAGTTTATTTTTTTCCTAAATCGTCTGTATTCTAGTCTTTTCGTGATGTTGTAAGGTGTCTGTTTCCAATCCCTAAATAACCTACTCCTTTCCACAGTTGTGTATTCCGTTTTTTAGTCTTTGGTATTACTCTTACTATTTTTATAAAAATCATTAAAAACATTTTGTAACTTATCATAAATAGGTAACGGGCAATCAATAAACAACTTTTCAACTTTTCTTTTTCAACTTTTCTAAGGTACTATCTTATTATTAATCACATACCGAGCTACTATCAGTGCACAGCCGCGTCGCATGTAATGGTATCGAGACTCCAACCACAAGATGATCCGACATGAAGCACTTAATAAACTACTGGGAGTCCGTAGGTGGTATTATGCACTGTAGACCTAATCGACACAGGCAGTCCTTATATTTCTATATTTGATGACTTTCACTTACTCCTAACAGATTTACGTATAAGTACTAACATGATGATATCCTCGATGCTGGGATCTTCGATTATGTCCTCAGTTTCATCAATAAATAACAACTTATTAACTATATAGAGTTTGCCATGAAGGCCTTCCACATAACTCGTCAGGGTTTTATTTCCATTAAACATATCGTCAGTGGAAAGGCGAAAATGCTAAAGCGCCAAAATGATACTTTTGGGAAATTAAGCTTAAGGTATTTTTTATTCCGTTTTTATACATCAAAAAATTTAACATTATTAAAAAATCTGTTGTACCTACATGTAAAAAGTATTTATATGATATTTATCTATATTTCGCGAAATTGTAGTCGCTTTAGTATGTTTTACCTATAATTCACAAATGTGATAATATATCTTCTGAATTCATGATTTCAAAAGCTCATTTCCGTTTTGTATAATGGATTATTGTATTTTACAACAATTACTTGATTGGAAATATATTTTTTTGGACAAAATTCGCTAAAATATTTCGCTAATTCGCTTCGCTAATTCGCTTCGCTAATTCGCTATGTTTTTGATACATTTAACCTGTTTTACCTGTAGAGTTTTAGTGTAAGTATGTCACTTAATAGGTACTAACGTGATCATCATCATCATTTCAGCCGAAAGACGTCCACTGCTGGACATAGGCTTCCCCCAAGCACTGCCACTTCGACCGGTTCTGCGTTTTCCGCAAACACACACACCTTGTGCACACCTTGTGGGAGGCCTTACGCCACGCTACGTCTTCCGGTACGTGGTCGCCACTCCAGAACCGTTCGGCCCTATGAGCCATCTGTTCTGCGAGCAATGTGTCCTGCCCATAGTCACTTAAGTTGGGCAATTTTTCGGACTATCTCGGTTACCTTGGTTCTTCTGTGGATCTGTTCATTCCTGATTCGATCACATAGGGAAACTCTAAACATATCCCTCTCCATTGCCCTTTGGGTGACTTTAAGCCTTTTAATAAGGCTCATTGTGAGCGACCACATTTCAGTGCCATAGGTTATCACCGCCAACACGCACTTTAATCTTGAGACACTGTGGTATGTGAGACGAAAATATATTGCGTAGCTTCCCGAACGCTGCCCAGCCGAGTCCGATTCGACGATTGACCTCTTTCTCGAAGTTGGACCTACCTAACTGGACAGTTTGTCCTAGGTAAACATACTCTTCCACAACTTCGAATGTAGTGTCTCTAATCTTCATAAGAGTGGGTGTTACATGGGCATTTGACATGTCCTTTGTTTTGTCCATGTTCATTTTAAGAACCACTCTTTTGAAAGTTCTACTGAGGTCATCGAGTAGGTATTGTACTGAGGCCCTCCATCATGGTCTCCGCCATGACAACTATGTCGTCGGCAAATCGAAGGTTAGTGATGTACTCGCCATTGATGTGGATGCCTAGCCTTTTCCAGTCCAGAACTTTGAAGATATCCTCCAGTGCAGCGGTGAACAGTTTCGGAGAGAAAACATCTCCCTGTCTCACACCTCACTGCAGAAAGATCCGTAGTCCGACACTCACTTGCCCAGTTTTGTTATAAAGTATGGTTGCTAAAATAATATTTTTTACAAAAATAAAAATTAATCGTTTCCGGCAAAAAAAATGCTGTAGGGGGTTCAGGAGACACTCTAAAACCCCCAAATAGCCTCACGGTCATTCTAGCGAGGCGGCACGTTTCTAAACCGAACCCCTAAGATTTCTGTGTAATTTTTTGTAAAATCCACAATTCATTAAAGTTTTTTCTTATCGACCGAATATTTAAGTGTATGTAGGTTTTAGTTGTTGTTAGATATACTCTGAACCGAAGTAGTTGCACTTTACCTTGACCTAGTAAATTGATATTCCAATGTGATAATCGCATCAAAACAATCCAGTTTTATTTGTTTCCTAACTGACCAGACAAACGTTGTTCTGATCAAATTTCAATAATTCATACAAACATCCCATAGAAAATAGGACGTTCTCAGATTTTCCCGAATTTGGATTTTTTTCTGGAAACTTCCAATTTTTATTTTCATAAAAACCTAATTCAGACTATTATATTACAAAAATAGCCAAATCGACCGATTTGGCTATTTTTGCGCGCATTTTTTTTAAGCGCATCACTTGATTGCGCTTATCGACGAACAGCATTTCATTTTTATTTAAATAGATGTCGTAATGATGCAGTGTTCACTTGGTACTATGACATGTGTCCACTAGACATGTATTGCATATAACGACAACTAGCAAGCCACCCTAGTTACCTACATTGCTTTCTAAGAATCGTTGAATATTACGTTCATTCCTAATTGACATTATTTTCTTTTGCTCGTCACTTTTTCGTATAAGTATTTATTCATTCTGTATCCATGTAGGTTTTCTTTGGCTGGTTTTTAAAACCTTTAGAAGATTTCTTCCATATCTCGTTAGATTCTCGTTTCTATAAAAATATAGGTGTTATTATTTGTACCATAAACTTTTTCATTGGTCAAGCGTTATTTGCGACTTTTGATCTACTTATATTCTCAGCAATTCTTTTATTCTCAGTGTTATTACTACTGGTAGAGGTTTCTCAGTGTCGGTTTTTCACGACCCTCTCTGGGCAACAATTTTTGCAACAACTTCGTTTTCTGTTAAATCTCTAATACAGGTAGCTCCACCTTTTTCTTTCTTCCAGCTCATTCACACGTTTTTCTTGCGATTTATTGCACTTTCCCAAGTGTTTCGAAATCAACAAGATCGGCCAACTCACTTAGCTTTTGCTCCATTTTTGTTTACAACATCTATTTTCCTATTCATATCAGCCAGGGTTATCTATTGCAATCTTCGGTTCCTCAACACTAGGCGAGCTTGGTTGCGAGTCGGGCGGGAAAACGCAAACCTCACATTTTCCATTTTTGAATGTAGCTCACGTGACGCACTTTTATGGAACACTGCTTCACATGATCCTTTTCATTTAATGAGCTCATCTTTCGCGATCGACATGACCTTATTACATTTCTTATACTTCACAATTATTTATGTGTATAAACTATTAGTAAAAACAACCGTCTACTCTAAGTACTTAGTCACAATTACTTATATTTGACTTAGATGTGCGAAACACAGCCATACGCCAAACGCGTGCACGAGACTACAGCATTTAGTCATTTTCTACATTATTTTGGTAAATTGAGCCAGAGGTCTTATAAATCTAAAAACAATCATCAAACAAAACTTATCAAGAGAAAACCTGTCGGCTAAAAAAGAAGAGGAACAGAAAATGCATTTGCCAAAACTTTTTCTAGATGATTCTACTCTTTTAATTATTATATTTTCATTTGTTTAGGCAATGTGACTATTCCTGCTGGGAGTAGTATAGTAGTCCATGTATGGAGCATAAACAGAAATCCCAAATATTGGGGTTTAGATGCTGAAGAGTTTAAACCAGAAAGGTGGCTTAGTTCTGACACGTTTCCGGATCATCAAGCTGCTTATGCTAGTTTTTCTCCGGGCCGAAGAGGGTGTATTGGTAAGTTGACAGACTCTTTTCAGAGTTTTCACCGCCATATCAATAATAGTAGTTGTGATTACAATGATTGGAAGATTGCGTTTTAATATTTTGACAACGTTTGATATTGTAAATTACTGCATTTTGGTGGATTAATATGCTTATTTGATTTTAAAAGACTAAACCAAGTAGCAAATAAGATGTGCTACTTAATTGTGTGTTAAATGTATAAAATAAATGTTTGTTGTCAGTTAGACATCACAAGAAACTGATTCGCTTAGTCTTCCTCAGGGTAGTATACAGGGTGGCAGGGACATCGACGCGAAAACTGTTAGCATGGATTCAGTACATGATTCTGAACCCCCCTGTTGAAATTATTCGTCGGTATCTTTTTTTAAATCAGCTGTTTCATAGAAAAGCGCAATACCTACGCGGTCAAAATGTAAGGAACAGCAGATTTTAAAAAAAATAACCGATGTAAAATTTCAACGGGGGTTCAGAATCATGTACTGAATCCATGGTAACAGTTTTCGCGTCGATGTCCATGCCACACTGTATTGTGGCCCATATTCTTTATTCTCAGCAATTTAATTATTATATTTTTTACTACTTTATACATTTCAATCTTTATATCATTTCAGGAAAAACGTATGCACTGATGTATTTAAAAGCAACAATAGTTCCATTATTACGCAAGTTCAAACTCACGGCGGATCATACAAAGCTGAAACTAAAATTGAAAGTAATGATGACCCCTATATCTGGACATTTTGTAAAAATTGAGGAGAGGTGATTTAATAAATAACGTCATGAAATTTTTCTATTGTTTTTCCTTTTTTCTTAAAACTTTCGACAGACCTTGTTCGTGCATTTAGTGTAAAAAAGTGAAATAACTGTCTTTTATGAAACTACTAAAATTATAATAAAAAAAACACAAATATATCTTTCACAATATTTTTATTCGTCGAAACACATTCAGTAGGTATTTTTACAAATTGATCGAATCATAACGAAGAAATATTTATTGTTCTGAGAAGCGTAGTTACAATATTGTCCTTTAGTAGAAAACAATTCTTTAACATCACAAATAGATAACGGGAACAAAAAAATAAAAATATTTATTGCGTAATCCGAATGTTTACGACAGGAAATATGAAGAAATACTATGGAAATTAGTAGGAGTTACATACAAAAATATGTTTAGAAAACTAAAACAGAATCTATAAGAATTTTCAGACTTAGGTTAAGCTATGTTAGGACAATCAAGAACAGAAATAGTTTTCACTACTAGTCTTAAAAAGAATTCTGAGCAAAAAAACTTAAAAATCAACCATACATTTATTATTTATATTTCTCAAACGATAAATTAACTAAGTTCGATTTAGATCAAATAAATTCAACGTAAATAATTTTATCTACTCTCATATCGTAAAATTCTAATTATAAACATCAAAACGAGTTTATTTAAACTCAATAATTAAATAAATAATAATGTAATTGTTTATACAGTTAGTATAACACTTTTTTTTTTAAATAATGTTATAAAACATTTTTTTTTTACCATTACGATTCTGGGCAAATCCAAGAATTATATTTTTCTAACGGAATGCATATGCGGGGTGCGCCATTTTTATAGCATTACAAAAAGTTTTGATTCTAATTTTTACTTGTCTGTGACAGCGCCCGCTTTTGCGCATGCGCGGTGATGTTTTGGCGCCATTCATACGTTTTGTTGAATTACGTGTTTTTTTTAAATATTCCCAATGTATGAGAGTAGATAAAGTAGTGTATGAAACTGCACATAACTAGGTATTAAAACACTCGTGTGATACTATTAAAAACCTCGCCTACGGCTCCGTTTTTAAACACACACTCATGTTTTAATACCCCTCATTATGCAACAGTTACATAAACTTCTATTATGATATGATACGTGTACAAAAACTTGCAAAGTACTTTTTCATTGAAAAAATCAAATAATCAATTTATGTGATTACTTCAAAAATTCTAAACCAAGTTCAAAAGATTATTTTTTGAAAATAAAAGAAAATTTCATATCAAGTTAGTAAAGAACAGTCGTAATACTATTATTACATTAAGTATAGTCTATTTCACAACATCTGGACTATGTGGCTCTACATTAGCAAAATAAAAATATACGAAGAAAATCTAAGGCTCGCTTACACCAAAAATCACTAAATGCATTTAGCGCTAAACATATTTAATACATCATTCTGTTACTGTCAAATAATCGAGAGGAACAGAGATATGGTTTAGATACGTTTAGCAGTAAACGTATAATTATGCGAGTTGGGGTGCAAGCGGGCTTGAACCTTACAATTGAACCACTAGGTACTCGATAGAATATTTTAAAAGTTCGACGTAACCAAACCTTAGACAGGCTGATTCAGAGTTTTATTGGCAAGCTTATAGCTTAGCTTATATTCATGAGTAGGTACTTTGAAGGACTTTTGCAAAAAAATGCACCCGTATATCCGTCGTTTCAATTGATTATTGTTTTATGAAAAAACAGATCTGGAGAAAAAAACGGAAATATCGAAAAACAATATTTTTCGATATTTAAGATTAGAGAGAATTTGATGTAGCGTAACCAAATTCAGTGAAGATCATTATCATCATCAGCATATAGCAGTCCACTGCTGGACATGGGCTTCATTGCACGCCATTCAACTCGATTCTCGGCAACTCTCACCCAGCTGCTACCAGCCACCCCGTGAAGATCGTCGCTCCACCTAGCCTGAGGGCGTCCTACTTTACGGTTGCCGATTTTTCGGTCTGCACTCAAGAACACGTCTACCCCAATGGTGATCGGTTCTATGGCTAATGTTCTATGGCCACGCTCCTTCCCCACGCTTCTGGAGTTCTCCCAGAGAACAGGACAGAGTTTAAAAGATCCCGAAGATCTTTCAGTACTGGACTTCCAAATCAGTGAAGATAACAGACGAGAATTAGCAGCTTAGACACAAAACTAAAGAACGAGACAAAACATCACTATGGTAAAAATTATAATGACTTTTGTCTAACACAGAAACAAAGCTTCTTATTTTTATTTTGCCAATGTCAAAGCAGATTTCTAAACTATTTTAACAACAGTAAAAATTGCACAATATTTGACATCGATATATTGTTTAAAGGCGTTCATAACATTTTTTATTCATTCTAAAAAAGAAGTTAATTAGTATATCAAACAAACATTCTATTTATGTTCGATAATAATGTCATAATTATATTCGTTATTATATTCGGACTACTTCATTGGTAAAAGACAAAGTATGACGTTTCGTTATTATTATTTTTTAATACTAAAACTGTAATCCAAAAAGATTTAAAATCGAATTTAAAATCTTGCGGCTCTTGCACACAATTACTCATTTTAGCGTCCACTGTCGTTATTGTAAATACAAGCTCCACCAAAGTGTTTGGTAACTCATCGATGGATACTATTGTTTATGGGCCACTGTTATATGAACCATTACAATATGAGCTAATTTCTTGTACTGAAATCATTATACATTACAAACCCTAAAATATTGCTGACACTTAAAAGTACTGGTAATAAAATAATCTCAAATACTTTAAGACTGAATCGAATCAGCAATACAATATTGCACAAAATAAGCTTCATAAGCAAATTGGACGTAATATTACGTTCGACAGTAACATTAATAAATATCTAAATAACATAACACACGACTAGCATCATAATACTTTTAGCTCCAATAAATAAAAAAATAATTTAATTGAACGTTTATGATGTAAAATACGAAAACATCCCCTTACACGCTTAGTAGTTATATCGTACTCCTTATTTCACAGGCCAAGAAACGATCATTCTATTTTAAAATTTAAACAGTCGATAGATCTTATAATATTATATTAGCAAAATATCATAAATATAGCTGTTACGTTACCAGAGCACAGAAGAATCACGTGATAACAGTCAAATAGCCGAACTGTTAAAAAAGACTAGCGACAGGAAACACTATCTCATCCTGCATTCCAGTCATATACAAGACATTGAAGAAACAATGCAGTAGATTGCAACATAACTCGAAATATTGCACACTAAAATACCCACAAACCTTGACTGAAAATAACTCGGAATTCCGAGTTACAAAAACCCGAAAATTCGATCTAAGCTGTTGTTTTTAAAATAGAACATCGTGAAGTAATACTAGATCACAGTCTATGTAAATAATACATTTAATTAGATAAACATTTACCTAAAGTTTGCTTTACAGGAAACATGTTAACGTCAAAAAGACGCAGAGATTAAAATACTAAAAATTACTTTTAGTTTTTTTTTGTTCTCTAATAATTTCGTTCGGTTGAACAAAATTGTGTGGATTTGAAAATTACAGGTTATGTCTTCAGGTTATGTATTGGTTCATAAAATCATAACCAATATTCAAAGTTTTCTATTATTGCATTACATACATTACGGCTAACTTGTCACAACTACATTTTATTTGCTCCTCAAATTTTTTGTTTACATATTACATTTTATAAAATCCATAATTTTGTTCAGCCAGAACAAAAAAACAAGTCCCACGTAATCTACTTAATACGAAGTCTCTAACAGTAGAAATGTACAACGGTAACGACTATTAGTAAAACGACATTTGACTCACAAGAGTCGAAGTAGAGAGTACAACCCAGTCCTCTCACGTCACTTTGTAGAACTCACGTCAACTTTTCCGACGTCAGCTTGTCAAAAAACAACTTTCATTTGTCAAATACCTATTTGTTTTGACGTCAATTTTGCATCACAATTATTTGGCGTTAGAAATGAACACCTTTTAACCGTAACTCAGTTTTTCGACTCAAATAATCATTTGTAACTCGGTTTTCCGTCTTCAAACTGACAACTGTCATTCTAAAGTTTGACAATAATGTGTTTTCTACAAAATGACGTTACAGCGACGACCCCCTTTTTGTCTAATCAATCGATTTGGACGGCTTCACTCTGTCCAGCTTATCAGGTTTTTCTGTACTATTCTGGCTACCCCTGAAAGAAAAGATAGATCAGTATTAGTAAACTCGTCAAATTAAGATCGCAAGTAGTAGTAGTATAATTAAGTAGGTAGGTAGTAGGACAATGTTTCAGTCTTGCCAATCGAACAGAGTTCTTCGTACTATTATTTCTATTTTTGCCGCATGTCAGCGAACGAGTCTGTGTGATCCGGATTGATTGGTATGGGTGCAGGTGTGCAGCACAAGGGACATTTCAGAATTGTCTCTTAGAAGTTTCTGGTATTACAGATATCCGATTTAGGCAGTTAATACTTACAATCGAGGTGGGCCACCAGCTTCTTTGGTACCCAATTACAAATCATATATAAGAGTATCACAGTGTCGCACTCACCAGTTCAAGCTCAACCGTCACAACATGTGACAGAGGCGCGCGCGGTGCTTGCCCCTGGCGGGCAGCTCGTCAGGCAGCACGCTGGTGTGGTTGCTGTCGGTCACGACGGTGCTCTTCTTCACTATTGGAGGCTTCTCGCTTTCCCGAGAGCTTGCCGCCGCGTACATTGATCTGAAACATGCTTTTGTTTTACTTTGATTTTACAACTGTTTCTTTTGGTGTTGTGTCCTTTTAAATATTTTTTCGATGTGATGAATCTTTTATTTACATTACAAAAAACTAGTCTAAGCTAGTTATAACTTGACTTAAATAGTTTTATGGCGCAGCTTTTGGGTATCGAACTCATGTTCCCGTGGATCTTAGCCTGTGGGGCTATTGCTAATATTTTGACCATTGGACAGTCATTTTCTAAAATATCAATTTTGAATCTTTTCGGTTTGAACCGTCTGCTCATGTGTTTGAAAAGTAAGTCCAATTTTACCATGTTGAGTTAGTAAAAATGTTACGGCGGTATTTTATCGTGCACTGAATTTTCAACTCTCGATGCTAAGCAGAGCGTTGAAAATCCAGTGTGTGAAAAAATCCCGCCGCGATAATTTGACGTCCGTGAGGGCTCAGCATGGTAAAATTGAAGAAATACAAATGGGATAACCATTTATATTTCTTAAATTTTTCTATGCTGAACTACTTTGGTCGTTGAAAGATTTACTTAATTTAGAATTATTATTCTTAAAACTAAAACGGCAGCAAATTATAAAATTCTGATAAAAGTGTACTACGTAATTAAAAGGCATATTAAATTATCATCTACAATATTGCTGGCCTACGTGACTACTTTAAAGCACGCTGTAAAGAACTAGATCATTCACTTTTCAGCACCAGAACACTATTGTATAAAAATCTGATCTACAAATAGAAAGAACATCTCTACAAAACTTTGCTCAAGCATTTAAGCCAAATAATCCCAACAACAGCACAAGAGCTTTACCTTGTCAGCTTACTCCTCGCGGGCCTCGTCGTGAAGTTCGTGCTCTTGCCTCTCCTCAAGGAGTGGAAGGAGGTCTTCAACGGCTTCACCAGCGCCATGCTGCTGCTACTCTCAGGGATTGGTTTCGTACAGTTCAGGGTCTGGACTGTTAGCTCCACGTCTTTTATTGGCTCGTTTAAGGCTGCAAAGAGAATACAGTATAATATTTTATTAATTTATGCGGAGATGGAAAGCATTTTTACCAGTTGACTAGACATTTGGGGAATGCAGAGACAAACAAAGTTAGTTATATTGGATATGATCATGTTTATGTCCCCATACGACAATTAATTACAGAATGCAAAATAGCGTAGATGGCGGGACGACCTTGAGGATTATTAGGAGGAATCGGTACATATTGGGAGTTGAAAAAGGAACGGGAGGCCTTTGCCCTGCAGTGGTGTCCCACTGCAGGGCAAAGGCGGGCTAATTATTATAATATTATTATTAAAAAATCAGGGGTTTGTTTACGCGTTGCCGAATTTAGAACCAAAGCCAAAATTCTCAAAAGCTTGTAATTACCAGTAAACTCCTCAATAGGCTTATCAATAGTATCATGGTCGATCCACGTGAGCCCCATCTCCACCTTCTCCGCGAGGTCCTGCCAGCGCTGGCGGTTGTCCATGGTGCCGGAGTACAACGGCAGGATCCACGGGAACGTGTCGGAGAGGACTTTGTACAGGGGGAGGCAGATCATGTCGATGAAACCCACTTGCATTTGGGGGAGCTCGTCTTTCTTTTCTCTGGAAATGGAAATTGGGTAATTGATATGGTGTTAATTTACAGAAATACTGAAAATTATTCTAGATTGTCAATCTTTGTTAGATTTCCCAGGAATAAAACTACAGGACGCGCTGGACGTGCAATTTTGCTAAAAAGTACTGCAGCATTTCCAATGACACGTGATTGACCATATCTACTCGCACTGACAATTATTACAAGTCGAAAAAAAGTGCCGAGATTAGATCCGTAAATTGTTTCCTCATGTGAGAACTGTGAATTTCTCCATCTTCGCTGTTGATGCTATTTTATAATGCAAATGAAGAACAGTTAAAGTTAACGGTAATCACCTGTCCATCATAGCAATAGGCTGTTGGTTCAGCTGCAGTTTCTCCAGGTCTCCCTGGTCGAAGAACTCGTCGGCCACAAGCTTGGCTATCTTGTGCTGCACCTCCCAGGGCTTCGCGATCGCTGACACGTCGCATGCTGTCATCATCATGCCACATAACACTGAAATATTATTAGTAAGGTCATTAAGAACTTGAAGCCTGAAGTATTAAGAACTGAAATAGGTAGGTACATTCATTATCAAGGAAAAGATTTTTAATTTAAATGCGGATTACAAAATAGAAAAGTAGTAAAGTGTTATTGGGTTTTCTATCTGGAATTTCTCAGTAGCAGCCCGGAGTCTGGATTTGTGTCCGGTGGATGGCAATAGGCTCGCCCCCTATTACATGGGACTTAAACATAACTGGCGAAATGTGCGTGTACCTACTACAGATATGATACACCTCTGCCCAACCCTTCGGGGAAACTAGGCGTGATGTTATGTTATGTGTTACAAAATAGTGCGTTAGGAAAATAACTAAAATGCTTCGACAAAAAATAAATCAGACACACAAAAGGTTTTTAAATTATTCTGCTTCATAATCCTTTTTCCAAACAGTTACATCCGTTTTGTTGGCATAAAGTGTGATTTAGCTTGTGACGTTAAAATATTTCGAATTCAAACCTGATAGATATGAGAAATTAAATATGGTAAAGAAGTAGTAAATTCTCACATTCTTTCTTCTCCGGACTCTGCCAGTCGAACTCCCCGTTCTCCACCAGTTCGTGGAACTTTGCTCTCTTCTTGAAGTACATCGCCAGGTCTGTCGACAGGATGGCTGTCTCCACCACTCTCATAACGTCTTTGTAGTCGCATGGTGATAGCGCCTAGAAGATCAGAGGATGGACTATATTCACAAGTTCAGGTAAGACTTGGCATTTCGTTTCGCCACGGTGTCGTAAGAACGATTAGGTTGTATTAAAAACTGGTTGATTCTTTCAGTTCGGTAACGGTATCAATATCGGTATATGTAAATACGTCTGCATGATGACTTCAACTTCTTCAACCATCATTTGTTACTTCAGTAATTTTTGTATTTGTCCGTGTACATACCTAAATTATTATTTATTATATTACTCTATAGCTGATTTTAAAACCTCTAACTGAGGTATTCCACTACTTCATATTGCGCTTCTAACAATCCACAGTTATAATACTGGGCTAGCGGGAGGGTTATTGCTGCTAGAAGCGGGTATCATAAACCCCTTAAATATTAAAATTACTTTAAGAAAACCCACCTGAAAAATATTATTACTCTCACTGTTCAAAATCATGACACACTGATCGAAATGGTGGTGTTCCATCGTGGAAGTCGAATACAATATCGCGAGTGGACTCTCCGTCTTCGTCTGGAACGCGTTGTTGGTTCCTCTGTGGTCCAGGTCGTGACACAGACAGGCCACCAGCAGGCCAAGGATCTCCAGGTCAGACATGAACCGCTCCATCTTGCCAGTCTTCAACATGGCGAACATGGTTTGAGCAACGTTGAGCGCGTGTCTCCAGTTGTGGTACTTCACTGGGCGGTAGTTTTTTTTTACGCTTAGTATCCAGCGGCAGAGTACCTGGAAAGGTATGAAAAGAATTTAGTGAAATTGAATCATGTGAATCAATTTTAATGTTTTAGCTTTATAATTGCCTATAGAAAGTTTTCGGTCTACTTATTCTCTTTTATTCAACTGGCATACAAGGATACTCCTTGCGTTTTTTAAAAGGAGGTAATTCATATATATAGTCACTTACATCATATGGTACGTGGAACTTCTCAACCAGGTTGCACTGTAGGAACATACGAAGAGTCGCTCTGCAAGTATCCTCATCTGATAGGTCGAAATCTGAAAGAAAGCATTAAGAAGAAAGGTTTATTGAAATGAACAAAGGTGTTTCTGACACTTGGAAGAAACTTTCTTTGATACAAAATCTCGGACTATATGCCTAGCCACGTGTCTAAAAATTTGTAGTTTGTCCAACAACGGATTACGAGAGGACAACAAGAGATTTGCCTTTATTAATCAATATGTGATGTATCGAGTATAAGGGACACTTTTCATTGTTTGACTTACCGTGAAATTGAAAGCTGTACAAGTTGTAGAGTTCCGCTGAGGGGATATTGTCCTGACACAGCTTGCTCGTATCTTCTGTTGATGCTGTCGCGTGGTACGATAGACATTCTAACGCCACCTGTTGTGTAAAATGGGTATTATTTGGTCGTTCCTTACGAAGTTTAGATGAACTAACGTGATTATCATAATCACACTGATTTTTTTTCTTTTTGTTAATATAGTTACTCCAGGGCAGGCTCTTTCAGAAAAGTATAATGACAGTGCTAATAAACGAGAGTTGGTCACTAAGGGGTTTATAAACTTTGATAGGAGTTGGAAAAATTTATAGAGATTTCTGAGTAAAGCAGTCCGCGGATATTTTGCCAACTTGGAACAGGTTCGTACACTAGTTCTAATGACATGATCTAAGGTGGGTTTAAACGATGTCAGTACCTTTTGTTTAGCCATCAGCTTGCAAGCATTCTCGTACATTTGCGTGTTGTGTATGCCGAGGCCGCAGAAGATGGCGAACGCTTCGAATATCGAAATGTCGCCTTCTGTGAACTGACACCCATTCTCCTGGAAATAACAATGTTAATGTTAGTTTTGGAACATAATTCAATAATTTTTTTGGTCATCGTCGGAATCCATTTCAAGCATGAGTATGACATGACAGAACGGATTAAGTTTCGTTTGTCATTAATTTGTCGATTTTAATACCTAGGCAAGTACCTACTGCTAGCAAAATAGTCCACCCAACATGCGTTTTTATAATTTCTAACGTGACGATATTATCGTGGCCGTCCACGTCCATAAAATTATCGTGGACGGAAAAATGACGAACGACGGAAAAATATCCATACATTTTACTTCCCTGTGTTATCGTGATGCCGTGGACGTCCACGATAATAACGTCACTTTAGAAATTATAAAAGCGTACCTACATTGGAATCTTAGTGAAGAAACTGGCTATCTAAATGAGGTTCTTACATTTGATATTTTCATGCCAATGTATTTCTGACTCAGGTGAAGGTTATTTTTGTAAAAGTAATTGTTATAGCACTTTTTTTGCTTGGGTAATTATCAAATTACTTCTCCCGCTCTGGGTGGAGCGGGAGGGTGTGTCAGACTCTTACTGACTAAAACCTACCCGTGTTCCTTTGATTGCCCTGTTGCCGTGGCCACGATTTCCCTTTCGGCCCAAATTCGCAGCCCCGGAATTGTTATAGCCCTGAAGTCACAATTTCTAGTACAAAATATTTATATCCTTCTCCCTCTTCCCTCTCTCCACTAACCTTATTAATAAGTTGCGCAACTCCAATGACATCTTTGTTAGCGTTGACGATGGGCATGCACAGCATGGTCCTGACGGTGGCCGCGTCGTCCACGGACACATCTGCCACGAACATGCCGTTCTCTCTCCGCCAGTCCGCCACGTCGGAGATGTTTAGTGCCTTGTTTGATTGGGCCACCTGGAAATTAAAGAGTAGGTATGAGTGAAGGGTACAACACATTTAAATCATTACTCCATTGGTATTTACCAATGGATGTTGTAAATAAAAATAATCATCAAAATGCATGAATGCTAAGATTTTCAACTATTTAACTATATGAAATTTAATTTTGTTATTAAATAATATGAATCGGTGACTTGGAGAACTTTGCTACTTTATCGAATTATGAGATAGAAGAAAAAAAAACACAGTAATTTGCAGTCCTGTATTACGAACTGTCATTAATTAACCACGACGAAGAAGTCCAAACCCAAGTTGACAACCGATGACGTTCCTATTCGTAAACTGTAGGAAGCAAAGGAGAACAGTGAGCTTGAGACTGAAACCGAGCAGTGATGCCGCAATATACCCAGTTGTCTAAGAGCTCAAATGCACTGGGACGCCATGGGGACGTCGCCGGCTGCATATCCAATGTATGACAGTTAACTCACTTGGCTACAGTCTGGCGACGTCGCCAATTTGGAAGCGTAGCCAAGAACGACCGGCCCCTACGGGGAGACTAGATACGCTGGCGACCTGGTGGCACGTAGCCAAGTCGCCAGTATTTTGTATACAAGTAAGTTACGCCTCTCTCACTCAGTGGCCAACTGATCGCCAGGACGGACGCCCGCGTGTTACTGGTTACTTATTTGGCAACCCCATTTGGCTACGGTAGGTAGCCAGAGGTAGCCATGGCTACGTAGCTAGCGACGTCGCCATGGCCTTCCAGTGTATTAGTGCTCTAAGACTCTTGGTTGGGAGTAGAATATAGAGTTGAATTTCTTCATTTCAAAAATACATGGCTGCTAAAGTTGATCAATGTTTCAGATATAAATGCATATATAACAATAATATAATAAAATTCCTTACCGCCAGTGCAATACTCGCGAGCGTGGAGCGGTAGTCGTGCCTGGGCGTGAGCGTGGTGCGCGACTGGTGCGCGCCGAGCTCGAACAGCGTGTGGAAGCGCGTGGGGGCGGGCGGCGGCAGCGCCGGCATGGACGACTTCTGGCCGCCCGGCCGCTGCACTATGCGCTCTAAGTGGCTCTGGAAGAGACAGGAAGGATTTTTAATGTTGAACAAAAAGATAAAAGTAAAACGATAAAAAACAATAACAATATTAATTGCTGTTGTACAGGGTGTGTAACGAAGAACATTGACGCACAAACTGTTACTATGAATTCAGCACACTAGACCTAGAATTTCTATGCTGGGGACACAGAAATAAAATAAAAATCTGCTGTTCCATACATTTGACCGTGTAGGTATTGCAATTTTGTATGAAACACGATTTTTTTTATAACTTTCGAATAACGATATGTCTGAAAGCGCTGTTCTTCTAAATTACGAAAAGGATTTTGATGGGGTTTTCATTATCATTTAGAAAATGTATTACGGAAGGTTTATGTATGCATAATACGTTAATATTAAACTTACACAGTAAATCAATCTCGATGTTATGTATTTCGTAAAAACCGTGCGATGCATGCGCAGGTTGCTAGTTTCGAATAAATTTAAAAGCGATTGTGACAACAGTAACTTCAATACAATAGCAGTTAAAGTAAAGAATTAGAACTGGCAAACTTATGAACAATTATTCTATGTCAAAGTATCTATCCGGTGCTTTATTTTTATTCTAAGTCTTAAAAACCTGAAGTTAGGCTCTATTGGTATTGTAAGGTTCATTCACTTACCGATTCACAATGATCCGTATCCGAGATAAACACGGCACATCGTTCACACTTCAGCAACTCCCTCGCCTCAGTCATGATCTTCGTGACCAAGCACTCTAGGTTGCTCTGCTCCTCGAAGATACTCCTGGCCAGCGCCAACAGGATCTGGTTCCTCTTGTACTCCAGAACAGAGGACTCGAACAGCTGCGCGTTCTGGATACCGATACCGCAGAATGTGAGGTACCGGCGAAAGACTTCCACGTCTCGGGGGGAGAATTCTTTGGATCCTGAAATGGGCCACTATTATGTAAGAAAAGTTTTTTTCGTCTATTGTCAACCCCTGCTGGGGTCAAGTTGTTAACAAAAAGCTCTAGAGGGAAAGATTAAGAAAGTTTTAAAACTGGGGCAGATTCAAGTGGCTCTAGTAATTTTAATTAAACGATGAAGTCTAAAGTTCTTAGAATAACTCGGTTTTACCCATAGATATTACTTACTCTATCTACGGTTTCACCAAGTCACAAAATGACGGAAAGGTGCTGGAAGAAAGCTAAGATAAAACACTTATTGAGGAAATAAGTATCCGACCTTACTGTGCTCTCAATAATCTAAAACTTTAAAGCTCGCAAAATGAACACAACAAACTTCTAAATTCCACAAAATAAAATAAAAATCCTTTTAAAATGAAGCACGAAGCGTGGTTCAGTCGCTAGTTTATCATAAATTTATTTATACCTAACAGTTAGGAACCAACAAAGGCTTGAAAGTTGCGAACGTCGGAAACTTCGTGAAAAGTCGATGCGGCGGAATCTGCACCAAATTCAGTTATGATTAAACTGGAGAATATAAACTCAAACTCAAACTCAAACTCAAACTCAAAGCATTTATTTCAATTAAACCATTTACAGGCACTTTTGAATTGTCAAGGAATCGGTCAGTCAGAAATAGGTATGAAGCTAGTTGCCCATTCCAAAGCGTAGCAGGTAGGTACCTATGGAGAAGAACGGGCAAGAAACTCCACGGACACTCTTTTAAATAAAAAATTGTTACAAAATATTGGTTACATCATTCATGTTGAAATTATACATGTGAGAACAATGTAGAAAGACGTGCACGTTAGAAGCGTCCGTAATAAAAAGATAAAACAAAGAACAATTCAAAAAATTAAAATAAAAATAAGCCCTGGCAGCTAAGAGATGACCAGTCCCAACTGACGGCGCCCGTTCACGAACATGACGCATGGATTAGCACCATTCAGCTCAACCATTTTGAAGGGAGCTAAATGATCCAACACACGCGCCACCATCAGCGAAACATTTGAGTGAGCATGACATACTCACAGCCGCCAGGGCAGATTCAAGTCAATGCAAGACATATTACCCGGTAAATGGTAACTCTTTAGTACATAGTACTCACACCTGTGCTATGCAATTATATAATACAATGGAGATTGAGTTTATACAATGCAAAGATAGTCTTACAATCTTCAGCAGCTCCAACAGTATTTGCAAATGTTAATCAATTAGTTGTGGAGCAGGACCAGCATTGAGCCAAGCATTTTTATCAGCGATGTAATCCCCCAACGTATAATATGCCTGCCTGCATAGTGTGCGTTTTATACAAGATTTGAATTTCGTCTCATTCAGTTGAAGTATGTGGGGAGGAATTTTATTGTAACATTTTAAACAGTATCCCATAAAAGATGAATCTACTTTAGCCAGTCTGAAACCTGGTTGAACTAATAGGTCCCTATTTCTTGTACTATAATTATGTCTATCACCTCTTTTGCTAAAAAGATGTAAATTCTTTCTTACGTACATGATGTTTTCATAGATATATTGACAAGGTACCGTCATGATGTTAATATCCTTAAACAGTTTCCTTAGAGAATCGCGCCTGCGGAGATAATATATGGCTCTGATCGCTCTTTTCTGCAGAATAAAAATAGACTCGATGTCTGCAGCCCGTCCCCACAGTAAAATACCGTAAGACATGATACTATGAAAGTAGCTAAAATAGACTAGCCTCGCGGTATCTACATCAGTAAATTGACGGATTTTTCTGACAGCATATGCTGCTGAACTTAGCCGTCCTGCAAGAGATGTTAAATGAGTACCCCATTGCAGCCTTGAGTCGAGCGTGATCCCTAGGAAAACAGTTTTGTCAACAAATTCTAGTTTCTCTTGATTCAATACTATCTCACAATCACTACTTTTGACATTTGGTAAAGAAAATTTTATGCACTTAGTTTTTTTTCCATTTAATACTAAATTATTAGCAGTGAACCAATTTTGGACCTGCAGTAGGGCGTTATTTACGTCGTTAAAATTTGTAGCACGTCTATCTACCTTAAAAATTAAAGAAGTATCGTCAGCAAATAACACCATTTGTGGTTGATTTTTTAATAAATGGAGTAGATCATTTATATACACTAAGAAGAGGAATGGACCCAATATCGAGCCTTGTGGCACACCTATTTTTACTTTTAAACCTAGTGAATTGATACCGTTTATTTGAACTTGCTGTTGTCTATCATTTAAATAAGATTTTACTAAATTGAGTGCAAGTTGCAAGATGAAGATAGTATATGTATACGACTATACGAAGATCTGGCTTGAAGGAATTGCATTGTATGTTGATATTATGTTTAGTACTAATATTGGAAGAACCAATATTGAAAAATTTGCAATAACAAGGAACCAAGTAAACTAAGAGTGGTTTGGTGATGATAATGTTCGACGCCAATATTTCCGGTGTACAAGGTGTTGTGGCGGAGAGGCGTATGTTCAGCAGTGGATTGCGATAGGCTGAGTAGATTTTGATTTAATATTTGAACCAAGTGGAAGTTTTAATGGGGTTGCCAAAATATCATAAAAGATAATATCTATGGCACTAAAAACTCTACGCTGCGTCTAAAAAAAAAATCAACTAAGTAGATCACTTTTCTGTAACGCGTTGCGTTGCGGCGCGGCCTACCCTAATCTGCGGTAGCCTTAACACTGAAATACCATTGTAGACGCACCGTAGAGATTTCAGTACATTTGGTACAGATACTCGAAATTTTAATATTATCTCATTGAACAGCAATAAATGTAACCTTACCATCAGTCTTGTTGATAATCTGTGCTACTCCGACCACGTCACCTTCGTAGTTGCAGATGGGCATACAGAGGATCAGGTCAGTCTTGTAGCCCGTGCGAGCGTCGATCTCACTGTTGAACCTGAAATAATGAATAAAGAATAATTTAGGAATGTGTCTATAAAATTTGTGGCAGTTGACTATGGGATTCTCTAGTAAATTCATCAGAATCTATATAGTTTTATTTATTGCTATCGAGAGAACCTCTATAATAATGAAACCACTTTTCAATTGATGTATCTTACCCGTGATTAGACTCAACAGTGTTCCGGAACTGGTAGATTGCTGAATTTGTTGCCTTAGGTTTTTCTGAAGGCTTTCCAACTAGTGAGTTTAGTTGGTGGTTCGTGTGCTGCTGGGGAGTTTGTTTTGCCAGTTTTTCTTCCCAGCTAAATCACTAGGAAATGGTGAAGAGCCAGCGTTTTCGGGGACTGTCGTATGAAATTTTAACTTTCTAGGAGTGCTGATTCTTAGCCTAATTTGAATAAATATCTTTTTTTGCAACTCACTTTGTTGTTGTTTTTGGTTTCAGACTAAAATCAGTTTGCTAAAAGACAGTTAAAATCGTGGGACACATACCTGGGGTCAGAGTACGCGTTCTTGATGTTGATGGGGTGTTTCGTCTGCGCGGCGAGTCCGGCCACTCCTACGCCGAAGGGGATCTTGATCTCTTGCGAGCGCGCAGTGCGGAGGGCGTCGTTTAATTCTGGTTAAACAATTTAGGATTATTTTCAAAAGTTTATTTTGTAGGGTTAATGAGGGATGATGGAAAATGGTTTTATCTTTTTTTGAACACATATTACTATGTTGTCCTTTTAACCCAAAGGTTGGCTCGTGGAGAATGCCTTGTGGTATTAAGTCCGCCTGTGTATATAAATACCACTACTATACTTGAAGTCTATGTAAATAAATATGAATGAAACGAGATGAATGATGTCGTGATGATTATCAGGGGGAATGGAAGAGGTTATTTTTACCCGATGTAACATGGGACCAGGGCTAGAACAATATTATTTAGGGTTGGAGAACAGAAAGTTGATTAACACAATCATAATAGTCAGTGTATTGCAATCACCACCTGTATTCGGTGCGTTTTTTTTCGCCACCCAGATTTCCGCGAAAACCATTAGGTACTTGAGCCATTTGGTAATGATTGGTTGGTTGGTAGGTTGGTGTTGGTTGATTGGTTGGTGGTTGTTTATATTTTTCTTTATTTTCTCTGTATACTTAATAGCACAATATAACACAGAGCACGGGGAACCCTCGCCGGCCGCTGTTACAGGAAGAACTCCGTCAACCCGTTTATTCGCACTACGAGACACATGACGTATTTAAACTAACGGCTTTGAATGGCGAAGATGACAGAAGTTGTGCGCTCAACACATTTTATGACGCAACGAATTTTATAAGCACAAATTGCCGTCTCAAGACACTGCCGGTACGGCAATTCCGTACTCTGTGGGACCAATCCCTAACCTGTACGAAACAGTGCTACTGTTACAAAGGGTACAAAATTAGAACAACATAGTGCTGACCCAAAATAGTTTCCTGCAAAAACTGAAAGGTCATCGACACCATTAGTTTCATGTTTCAGCAGTTTGGCAGACAATTAGCCTGATTAGTGTTCAGTCCTTGGAAATACATTAGAGTATGTCGCTGACCCTAATGGGGTAAGCCAAGACTTTAATGGGGTAGGACCACTCAATGATGACGTCTCGAGAGACTAAACTTAGCAACAGGTGCTTGTTAATAAGTTTAGTCAGTTCTGGGTGTCAACAATATTTTATTTGATAAACATTAAAACTCTTATATGCAATATATAATACAACTAACTATTAACACTAGGTAATAAATTAAAATAATAACTAATTTACTATACAAAATACAAAAACAAAAGGACGCTTAGGCGTCGAAGTACCTACTCGTCCGCATCGCTGTCATTCGAAAACGTGACCAGAAAACTGGCAGCATTGCCAAGTGGAATGGCAATGCTAATTCTTTGGCCAAAGAACAAGCCAGCCCTCTGGCTCAAAGAAAAAGGAGACAGACGTGCCCTCGGGTCCCATGACCCGAGGGTTTCGACCAGAAACGGCTCAAAACTGTGGTTACATAAGGTTACAGTATTTGTGCCGCTTGAGGGTCCCAGTAACTGCAGCCGCGGCGCCAGCACAACGTGAACTTGTTTATTCATTTGAAATATTATAATTTGGGCTTCTGTGCCGAAAGTTTTGTTACATCATGATGACAATAGTACCTGTACCTACGTCTTGCTGGATAGATGAATCTTGTTCTTTCTGACTTTGTTAGGTTAGGTTACAGTAACTGAAAAATTCTGTTTTAATGTTTTATATTTATCACCAAAAACACAAAAGTGCGAAAAGGACATCATTACATTATTATTCTATGCTTTTTAGCTTTTTAATCAGAGCTGCTGTTTTGTCGAGAATATGTTTCATCTGAGAAAAAGAGCCTGCCAATCTCTCTATAATCTCCAATTCATACTTATATCTCTAGTAAAAGAGCGTTGAAACATGAAACCAATCATAGAGGGCCAATCAATCTCTGACGCATAAAATCTTGATCGGAAAACACCCCCGAAGCTGAACGGAATCCATGCGACGCGTCGACGGGAATGTTCTATTTTTAGATAAGCCATATTTTGTCCCTGTAGGTACCTCCTTAGCGAAGTTACATTTGTAGTCTTCTTACGTTTTTGTTTATCTATAAACTTTTAGTATAATATGTAGAATCCTGTTGATCCCATATTTAAGATGATATATCACTACACTGACTCATCTACACACCAAGCCTCTCGTGCAGATACGGCTTCACTTTCAACTGTTTCCCGCCATTCTTGAAATAGTGTTTACAAATTAATAGATTTGTATGTGTCAAATATCACGTCTGTTCCTTGAAAAAGAGGGCAGGTGTGTTACTATCTATTACGGGGTGCCTTTGTACGAGTATCTCCAGGGCGTCCGACTCATGGTAGTGCTAAGTACCGATGTAGTCGGCAGGAGGCCGACATGACCCTATTCTCCCCAGACGAAGGGTATCCCCGAGGATTTCACCAGAATAAAAAAAAAAGGTGTGCTACTATACAATATCGCCCAGATGCGTATGTATTTTTCTGAATATTCACGAAAAATTATTTAAAAATAACTTTAAAATCTTTAATATTTTTCGTTATTAAATTTTTTCTGTTTTGAGTAGTGTTTGCCATATCTCCGATGTTATTGGCTCGATTTGGATTCTGTTTATTATTTCTAAAAGCTTTTTTTTGGATTAATTATTATTTATAATAATAATAAATTAGGATTTTTATTAAAATTTGTCGACTATGCAAAAAAACCGACCCCAACATAGTTGGGAAAAGGCTAGGCAGATAGATAGATAGTCGACTATGCAAAAAAAAGAGGTGAAAAAATTATTTAAAAAAAAAACAGTGCTTTGAAAAAAAAACCCAAGTGTAAATTCATAAAATCATAGGGACCATCAGGATTTCGAAAAAAAAAAGTAATGAAAAAAAGTCAAGATACACTTTCAAGTTATTTTTTGATAATTTTTCATGAGTATTCAGAAAAATGCGGGCGGGCACATGCCCATGGGCGACATTGTATAAAAGAATACAAACTATAAAACATAGACTAATCACCGATGACAATATTGTCATGATGGATCATTGGATCAGAGGTGCCATTTTCCGTTGCAAATACACAGACATAGGTACCTATATGTACAGTCCTGTGCAATGATCGTCTGTTGACAAGCAATGTTTCAAAATATTTCATGCTCACTTTGCATAAGTTACCCAAAAACAAACAAAAAGTAATAAATAACCTATTAATTAAGAATTCACAACATCACAGACAGCAGGATTCAAAACAGCTTAATTACAAAATGAACAATGACCCGACATTTTAATAATAAAGATGATTGTCTATTGAAAAATTTTATTGCGTTTGAATGGATAGACAATGGCGCATCAACACAACGTTAGAACTACCCTCATATGGCGACCACACACCTTACGTCTTATGATCATCATGAGAGGTCTGGTAGGTTAGCTGGAGGACCCAGGTTCAATGCCTTGGTAAGTAACCTCTGTCGGATAGTAGTTCATTGACTAATGGAAGGCAATTAACAATTTACATACACATACTTACAGAGTAAAGTCTCAACCCCACAGGCGCGCATAATAACGCAAGCGTTATTGTGATATTGCACGGTATCTGCCTTTTTTTGGGTGGGAAATTATTAAATAACTTCTCCCGCTCTGGGTAGAGCGGGAGGGCGACTCTTACTAACTGAAACCCACCCGTTTTCCTTCAGTTGCCTGTATGTTGCCAAACCCCCAACCCCGGCAGGCATCGGCCCTAGCGGACCCCTTCAGTCTGTTGTGCTGACATCTCTTTGAGGGGCGCGTGGAACACAACGCGCCGTTGACCCGGGCCTGGTCCTTATCGGACGGCGAGCTACCCATTGCTCACCGTCCGCAAGCCCGCGCCTACGGTGCCCGGGAATCGGCCTGCGATTCCCGTCGCCTAGGGCATCTCCTGCGGCGGTTATGGGCGTGAGGGCGCGAAATTTGCCTCTCCCTCACGAGTTCCGCCTCCTCCTTCGCAAGCATTACTGCTTCGCAGAAAGAGGTGACGGCCTCCCATGCTCTCTCGCTCCGTACCATGGCCTGGATCAGGACCGGACGCAAGAGATCACCACCGCCGATTGCCTCCACGAGTATGCCCACCGTGTCCTCCGAGCGATCCACACAATGGTGACACCCGGGCGTTTCCTCCCGCCTTATCCTAAACAGGAACCTCCCGGCACGGTACCTGCCTCAGAATTCCCTTAAACGTTCGATTTTTCGTCAATATTATGTTTCCATCTATATGTGCATATTCATGTATTTATATTACACATGTTTGAACAAATCAATAAATTTTTATCTTGATCCTTAATAAAGTTTTTGCGTGGTATTATAAACTATTTTATTGGTTATTTCACACTTAAATATGGTTTCACGTTCATATTACACCATGTTTTTCACCATGACTACCACAAGATATTTTCTCACCAAACCTAAAATTCAAAACACTAAAACAAAGTTGTGACATGAACCTTCTCTTGTACTTACCATCCCAATCGACTCGTCAATTTAGACCTACATACCTATCTATACCTAGATGATTGCCTCCAAATGTATCGCCCTTGTGCCTACGCTCCCAATTTTCATGAATACTCTCCGTAAAGTAATTTTCACTTTCGGGAATGAAGGAAAAACGTGAAATGCTTCAGATGCTTCGCATTCCCGAGAATTGGTGACGGTGCGAGAAGGGTTATTACCTTGACGTAACCTAATTTTGAGCCAGTTTTTAAGCCTAAAGTAGTCTGCTTTGAAGGAATTTTCTGGCTGGTATTTAGTTTACATTCTCAATGAGCTTATTTAATAATTTAATACATATTCTGCTTGTGAATATGATACGCAAGGAATAATTTTAAAGCCTCCTCTTGTGCCAATATCCTATGATTACTAACCCGTGTTAGCTCGGCGTTGTTTTTATGTCAAAAATCCATTAATGGAGTGTGTATTTTTGAGTAAGTGGTAGGAGTCTTAGATTCCCTTGCCTATTTATCTACAATAGCTGCAAGCCCTCGTCAGTCGCGTACAAAAAAAAAGTGTGTATTAAGCGTTTTAAAATTGATTCTGATGATTTATTCACACATCACTTAAAGAAGGTTGAAAACTTCGTAGTACAGAAACGGTTAAAAGGTTCAATCAAAACATTAACCATTTTTAGATTTTTATGACAAGCCCGTCAAAATGTTTTGCTATCCCCTTTTCTTTTGACAAGTGTTATTAACATTTATTTTCAGCTATTCTACTGACATCGCGCTCAGGGGTGCGACGAAATCGATTGCCGTGTAATTTTCCGGTGGAGGGTAGGAATTCATGAATCATAACAATTTGGGGAGCGCCACCCCTTACGGAATTATCTGTTTATTTGAACAGGGATTTTCAGGTTATGTAAGTACCTGGACTATTGATTTTTGGCGTAAAATCGGGGTAGATAATGTGCGTCTCAAGGGCGCTGATCAAAAGTCAAGAAATATAAATGCAACCTGCAGTCATGTTGACGAACGCGACTATTACTCAAGCATCAAATTCAAATATGTTTGCTTCCTGTGTCTTTGGAATATACGTATTGTAACGAAACCCACGCTACCTTATTTTAATGTTTATTTCTTACAACTATTACTAATCATTTCATAATTCACATATATTTATGTTTTCTTCATAAAGTTATCTAACTTTAAGCGTGTTCCATTTCACGCAGTTTCTTTTTTTCACGATTTTACGTTAAAATGAAACCTTTATATTAGTTTCAGTTTTGTTTTTAGGATGGTAACACATTTGTCATGTCCATTATACATGACCAGTTAACATAAAGTGAGCCACCTGCTTGTTTATCATTTAATATACCCAAGAAGTAATTATAGGGCGTATACGACCAACCTGTATCTCTAGTCACATCGAAGAGTTTGGCCTGCAGGTATCTGTGGGGTGGCATTCCTTTCGCCAGGAACAAGCTGCCTCGGTCTGCCGACGTTAGTAGACACACGTTCACCAGGATCTGAGGACAAGAGTGCCATAACAAATATTTAGAAGGATAGAGCAGGCATGATTTTCGCACACGCTGGAACTCATCCCTGATTCTTTTACAGCATTCAGCAGATTTTTATATTTTATATGGGGCAATATAGTCTTACCGCCACAACCTAATTATTGCTCAGTGGTGCCATCACCACTGAGCAAATGTGGCACTGTGTGTCACGTTTTGCGGTTTTGTCCGAACGGGTTACCGTGGCCCCTGGCAATACAGGCAACTGAAGGAACACGGGTGTTTAGTCTGACACCCACCCGCTCCGCCCAGAGCGGGAGAAGTTATTTGAAAAAATCCCATCCATAAAAAAGCAGTGTCACGTTTAAATTTCACAATTTTAGGGAAAATAAACTTATTATTAATTATTAGTGTCATGATGTCACGAAAAGTTAAATACCTAATGGCTTATCAGTTGCAGCGAAAATCATCTCCAAACATATGATCCAAAGTAAAGATAAAATAAAATACAACACTATTGTATAAAATACCCAAGGCAAATCGATACGATTCTCATTTGACTAAATCAGTCAGTAATTTATATGCATTGGGATAAGGGAAGGTTTTTTCTTTTGTTTTCTGAGCTTATTGTCGGTCCTGCTTTGAAACGAGCGCTTATTTGCATCCGACGACTTAAGAATGGTTCTTTTCGAGATAATAGTTTTTGTAACGGAACGGAGTTATCTGGCTTAGGGATTTAAAGGGATCTTGTTTTCTTTATTCATAGAGAATTAATCGCAAATGTTATGCTATTTCAATATTCAATTTTAATTCCGCCAAATAATAGATCCAGGATTGGATGTAGAACGCAGTCTGCAAAAATATGTACATGCACAAGGCGCAACGTGCATATGTATGATTGTATGATTTTATTGTCATGAATTTTATCACAAATAGTAACGCTTCATTCCATAACTTCTTAATGATTTAATTGATTTCAGAATTCTATGATGTGTGTTCCTGGGCCGATCCCCGGAATTGAGATTTTCAATTGGGTATTTTACAGTAGATAAAAGCCCGCTCCTACAAAATAGGGTGTAGTTTATGGCTCCGCTTACCCCTTTAGGGAAAAAAAACGTGATTATGTTTATGTTATATGGTGCTTGAGAATAGAAACTTTGAAATTCTGGGCAACCACGATATCGATCGAATATTTTACTGTTGGAAAGTGCAACAGGAGTTGGTTTAAAGCAAATAGCTGTGGTGCGTTAACTTTGGCTTGAAGACATCTTCTGCGCTGAACACTGTTTTTATTAATTTAAAGAAATATGACTAATTAGTGAACTAGAATATTAATCATCATCATCATTTCAGCCGAAAGACGTCCACTGCTGGACATAGGCCTCCCCCAAGTACCGCCACTTCGACCGCTTCTGTGCTTTGCGCATCCAGCGGATTCCTGCGGCCTTCACAAGGTCATTGGTCCATCTTGTGGGAGGCCTTCCAACGCTACGTCACCGGTACGTGGTCGCCACTCCAGAACCTTTCGAGCCCATCGGCCATCCGTTCTGCGAGCAATGTGCCCTGCCCATTGCTACTTAAGTTAGGCAATTCTTCGGGCTATGTCGGTTACCTTGGTTTTCCTGCGGATCTCTTCATTTCTGATTCGATCACGTAGGGAAACTCTAAGCATAGTCCTCTCCATTGCCCTTTGGGTGACTTTTAGCCTTCTGATAAGGCCCATTGTGAGCGAGAGAATATTAATAACGAATTGCAATTATAAAACTGAATTTGATGGTGTAAATGTTTTCGGTTTTTCGTTTTTGGTTTACTAAATATTCGGTGTTATGATATTAATTATTGCATTTCATAATCAATATTTTAGTTCACTAGTTAGCCATGTTTCTTATTTCCATACAGTAATATTGCCAAATTAATCAAAACAGCGAATTATTTGACAGCTATTTGCGACGTTGCCCACTTTCAGTATACACGCTTTTCAACCAAATGACAAGATTGCTGTTACAACTGAAAAAAAAACTAAATAAGTATCTTTAAAACAATTATTACACAAAAGTAAAGTAGGTAAATACACCAAAAACAATTTGTAGTCTAGCCTAATCCCTCCCAATTAACAGAAAAGGAATTAAAATAATCCTGAAAGATATTACTTACATAACAAAACGACAAACGTACCTAGTCTTAATCATCCTTCTACAGGGCTTCCTACAAAAGGGTCTCCCGTATTTCACTTTACCTACAAGGGATCGTATTATGTGGAATAAAAATAGCCTAACTTGAGTTATAGCGGGGAATTAAGGGGCTTTTACGGGCACTAACTTTTTCCTAAATAACGCCATCTATCGAGGTGAAGAGTAAATTGGGTCGTATGTTTACGTGATTTAATTAAGTGGTGCTTGATAGCTGGCGCTGTTGGTAAAGAGGAATAGATAATTCATTATTAAGTACTTAGGACTTAGTGGATTTGAGAATACTTTATAAATAAATAGCCCTGCTCGAAGAAGGACAAAATTATGATAAAAAATTCCTTATTTTCTATCTCTGCCTCATTGGTCTAGTCGCGAGCGCTACTGTTAGTGAGCATTAGGCCGTGTTTGATTCCAAGATCGGGAACTACTCACTTTGCCTTTTTGGTTTTTCCAAGTTCCAGGAATTTATATGTAGCAGCCGGGAGTCAGGATTTGTGCCCAGTTGATGGCATAACTGGCAAAATGTAGATGTACTATAAAATATGTAAAGTTCTGCCTAACCTTTCAGGAATTACAGGCGTGATGTTATGTAAGTTATTTTCTATCATTGGTGTCTTTATTTTAAATTTATCATGCTACAGACGTTATTAGAGATTGGTAGTTTTTCAAAGTGAAGATGACTCAATCTGCTTATCCAGTTGGTACATAAATACACTATTAAACTTATATCATGGAAGTAAATAAAGCAATGCATTAGCCAAAGTATTTTTTTAAATTCATATTTAATCATTTCTTTAATTACACTTCATAAATAAATGTATATTAATTACATCCAAAAGTAATTGTTTAGGTCATAGTACGGACAACATTTTATAAGGATGACAATGACATAATAATAACAGTTCAACCTACAACTTCAAAACATTGAATTTATAAATCTTCTTCCACCTCTGAGGAATTCAGAACCATCTCCAAAGCTTTCTAACTACATAATCCCTCTCAGGACAAATTTACGGAAGAAAAACTTGAAGTTGAACCGTTTTGTTTAGAAAACTCCATCAAGAGAAGTAGGTACAGGATTAGGCCAGCGATGAACGAAACCATTTTGTTAAAGAGCCGTCCTAACATGGCGACGGGGGACGAAATAAGTTCATTTTACTTTTAATTAAAAATGAAGCTGTATCCAAAAGTTGGTGGTTTGTTTGCCAATCCTGTCCTACTAATATTATAAACGCGAAAGTTTGTGAGGATGGATGGATGGATGGATGGATGTTTGTTACTCTTTCACGCAAAAACTACTGCACGAATATGGATGTTTAGATAGTTTATAACTTGTTAACACATTTTCGATTTTTTATCCCGATATTCCCACGGCATCCAGACTTATGCGGGTATTCAAATAGGTGGAGATAAATATATAAGTATGATCTTATGCTTAAATATTTATCTTCACCATTTTAAATAAACATAGGTAACCTTTTTAAAAATAATGATAAAGCTAGAAACAAAAGGATTTCGAGAAGCCTGGCATGGCCTAGATTAATTGTTTCATCGAAAAAGGGGTCTGTCGTTGAAATATATATTTAGGTAGGTAAATGAAATTATGAAGGAAAGCTGTGTGATGTTTCACTAAATATTTTTCATTATAAATGTAAATCAGTAAATAAGTAATATTAGATGTCTTCAAACGTAGAAAACACTTTGATGATTTAACAATTTTGCTATTCGCATTCCGGAAGACTTTTCAGTATTTTCTCCAGAAAAATGCCTTAAATCAGCTTACAAGACAACAGCTAATTTGTTGTTTGGGCCTTAGATCCTGCTGCAAATCAGCCGTCAAAGTCTCCATCTTGTACTAAAACTATCTTGTATCCCTACTTTCGAACTAGCTAGCCTGAACACTGAACAGTACAAGACTACTTAATTGCGTTGGCCCAGAACTTCGGAGTCTGCTAACTTGTAACTGGACTAATAAATGCACTTCACATGTACGCTTTAGTCAGAAGATAGGTACTAAATTGTCTTGAATAACGGTTTATTTGATCAGAGAGCCTAGACACAACTTCCTTTACCAAATAGCCTGATGTTGACATTCTTGATTTTAAACGAAAGAAATACTTATACGAAAGAAATACGAATAGGACCAGTTCAGCAAAAATGCCAGAGAACTTGGTTTTCAAATAAAAAAGTGGTAATACAATGCACATGACATTAACTACAATTAAATTACACTAGATGGCGGTAGTAGGTACACAGAGTATTTTGATAATTTTATTAGACAATACTTACATTTATTATTTTTACAAAAGTGATATTCTTTTAGCGATAATGATGATGGAAAAGTCAAAAATGTAAGCATTGGATTGGCATAAGCTAGCGAAAAGCTTACGAAATCACTTACTAAAGGGCAACACGTTCATCTGTATTTTTTTAATTTAGAAGATTTTAACTCTCAAATCTCATCACTTTTTCCAATAAATACCTATTGTTTCAATAACATGAATTTTAATTGTAATTGAAAAATCATTCAAAATTAACATCAATTATAGACAAATTAATTTTTTTTAAGGTGTTTTGAACTTTGAATTTCAAGTTTTCAAATAATCAAATCAAAACACTCAATTTGTAAGTGGCACTATAAATAAATTGGTTCTTTTTCATTCTGATCCATTTGTTTTTTATTCATCTGATCCATCCATTTTCATCAGATAATTTAGGAACAGCCGATCTATTCTGTTAAAATCTCGCCGTGAAAACTGAGGAGAAGTGAGATTGAATTGGGCTGTCAATAGTGTCAATCCCTAGCGATTCCTAGCATCAGGTGGAATGACAGCTCACTTCACTTAAGTTTTCAAGATGAGATTTTATAGAATGGACCGGCAGACCTTTGTAAGAATAATACTTAGTAACGAGCAATTCATACTTGCTAATGACATTTCTTGCCAAAACGTATGATGGAGTCGTCCACGGAACATAGTTGCTAGAATGTCATCTAATTTGACAAAAGCATTCGATATTCCTCGTGTATTAAAACGCCTACATATACTATATAGATTGAAAAACAAAAATTAAAGTTAGAGAACATTTTTCACGACAGTTCTAATTTATCGACGTATTGTATCATGCCAAAAAACCAACTGTAGCGAAAGACAATTTATTGCTTTTGTGTCAGCACAAACTTGGATCTAGACTACGGCGTCTCTGACCAGATTAAAATTGGGAAGAAAACTTGTGTATTGTTAGGTTGGATATTCACAATCTTTGGGAGGACAATAATAATTATATTATGCATATAATATGCATTATGCATCGGGCGATTATAATTATGATGCATGGAAACTTAAAGTGCGATTGATCTGGAAACATCTCCTAATAATTAACGTGTACCAGATTATTGAGATCTTTTGTGTAAATTATAACAATTACATATTAATAATTATTATGTTTAGTTGATATTTTACCGTAGAATGCCATGTTTTGTTTTAACTGTCCATAGAGCAGACTGCTTTAGAAATATATTAAATAACTGTGATAAAATTATTACTAAATTAAGCGTGAGTTAAATAATAGCATGTATACTTATCTCCGATCGCATTATTCCTTTGCGGAGCGAAAACAGACTTATTTGAGGAGGATGAACAAGAATAGATCACAAAGGTGGCGAGAACAGACTAGATGCGGAAGGCCGAGGACAGGCACAGCCTAGGAGAGGCCTATGTGCTATATGGACTATATGATATAGAGGCTATATAGAGGCTATATCGACTGCGATAGGCTCAGTTTATTGATTGAGATCACAAATATTCCTGAAATATTTTTGAACCTTTGTACAGTGTTATGTATCACAGTCAGAGTAAATAAACCTGACAAAGACGAAACAAAAGCATTAGTAAACGAATCCAACCAAATCCTCCCCCAGACAAACGCACAGACATAACCATCATTCGAGACATCTAATCGTAATATCGTACGAGATGTTCCTTCATATCGCCTTATATCGCTCGCGGCCATAACTGTTAACGGTGGCGTCATGTGGCGCAGACATATTGTTCGAACGTTATGCGGTTATGTGCCTTTTTGTGTGTTTTTTGACGTGGAAGAGTAGCTGTACGTAGTAGAGATAGTTAAGAAAGTTAACTTGGAAATAACCTAGAACTGAAGCCTTAGCATGAACGCGCAAACATAACATAAATTACGAACGATTTTTAAGTCCAAAACGCAACTGTTCTATAGCATTTTGGTTTTTGCGACAAGCACAATTAGTATCACCCAGATACGAATAAAGTCTAGAACTAAGTTATTATTATGTGTGAAACGACAATTTTAATATCTTTTGAATTTGAAGGGTGGACTGTCTTATGTAATTTTGACGTTCGAAAAGTGCTGATTCTCAGCCTAGTTTCCACAAATTACTTTTGAATTCACGTTAATACGTTGACTCCGAGCATTTGTCTAGGCACACTGATGTTAGGATGTAACGCTGAGAGATCTAGTTTCCACTGTATAGTGAGTTCGTGACGACTGTTTTGTATATTTGAATGGGGCTTTTTTAATCATTCATCAAGATCAAATTAAATTATCTAGCAAAACTTCATATACGTGATGGGTATTGATATCAACATGGTAAAAAGTGGTGTGACGCTCTGATCATGTTTGCGAGGCCAATATAGCCAGAAATCACACAAAACAGGGTTGGAAGAAAAGGGGAGGCCTTTACCCAACAGTTGGACGCAATAGAGTAGATAAACAAAAAAAAAAGAATATTATGCAGAAAAATGTTCTCGTAAATTCTTAACCGATATTACAAAGCAAAATCGACAGAAAAATAAACTGCAACTTTACGCATGACGTAAATAAAATAGTTCTTGGAAAAATCTTGCTCTAAAATATATTACCGGACTTTTCCACGAACATTCTCAGAGTTGCCAGTAACAATTATGTGGGATGACATGCACTTAAAGTTTCTTTTGCAACACTGACAAGGGATGGTACCTATCTCAAGAGTACCTACGTGGTTCGCATTTATCGCAGAAACCCTGTGCGAGATATTTTTCTTTATTTCTTAGCTTGTGTTATAGCGGTAGAGGGTGCGTTGAATTTAAAATAAGTTATTGTTAATAATTATGCGTTGACAATTTTAGCATTGAAAATGCTTTTTCAATCGCTTCACCAAGGTTACCCGTTTTCAGGAAAAGTGCAATCCTGGGGCTAGCGTCCTTCATTATTAAGATAGAGAAATAAATATGGTATCAAACGATGTGTTACTGAAAGGGATTTAAAACTATTTTGAGTGTGAATTTGCTCGGCCGTTTCTTTTGGGACTTTTTTCAAAGAATCTTATATATTTCTCAAAAACGTCACAAAAACTTGATTAGGTAAGTACTTACATAAAGAGTCTTCATAATTTTTACAAGGTCAAATTAAATAGTAAAACTTTGCAAACGCGACGCGTATCGAAATTGAATATTTATGATAAAACAAAAATATATAAGTAATATGAAAAAGCAAGGTCATTCAAAAGTGTGAAAATAACAGTTGCTTTTTTCAAAAAATAATAATTTAGAACAACACCAACAATAAAGAAGTTAATAAAAATTCCTTAATTTATCTCTTTTCTATTTTATCCGAATAACAAAACTCTTTCTAACCCTCCATAACCGAAACAGTTTGACCCATATTTGTTTAATAAGCGAAACAAAACGTATAGAAAAAACCCAATACCAGCCCACTAGCTAACCGATTTAGCTGAATTGACTTCTCGGGGGACAATGTACCCTATGAACGGGACAGAGTAATATTATCATTGGGTTTGAGACCAATCGACACTAACTTGGGTCTCAGAGGGTTAGTTTTGACAGAAAGTTATTTTTGTTTTATAGTTTGGTAAAGTGTTTGAGGAAATGGAGAAGTGGAGGGTTGTAAGATGAAGAAATAATAAAATTGGACTATAAATTCGATAAGGAAGTATGAGATTTTACGGAATTTAGTCGTGAAGCTGCACATCACATAATGATTAGAAAACCACATAATTAGTATTAAAACATTTCAGCCATTTTGCATAGTACACATTTTTATACACTGTGGTATACACGGTGTAATCGAGGCGCGAAAAAATGTTCGTCGGTTATTAAAAAAACTCAGCTGTTCCATACATTTTGACGGTGTTGGTGTTGCATTTTTGTATGAAACAGCAGATTAAAGTTGATGTGTAACATTTTTCCGCTCAGTTTCCTGCAAATTTATCCTTTCGCTTTCCTGCAATCTGTGGAGTGGGAAATCTGTAGGAGTGATTTCGTAACAAGGGACGGAAGAGTATAACAGGAAGCCGGGGAAGCACGCGCTATTTGATTTGACCAATGAGCGCGCGCGGTGCTAGAGTTGGCACAGAAACGACCTTGACGAGGCCCCGCCCCTTTTCCGATTTTTCGCTATTATATTATGAACCCCATTTATAACTGATCATTGTAACTGATTCTGTTGCTTATATATTATAAAGGTGAGATGTCAGATGTCACACATCAATTGCGACTACTGTAAGGCTCGCTCGCTTTTTTAAATCACCAACGAAAAACTTCTAGGCCTAGCATCATGTGCTGAATTCGTGGTAACAGTTTTCGTGTCGATACACTGTGTATACCTAGGGTTATTCTGTTATATCCCGAAAAAAAGAGACATTACCAGAAGTACCCATTAAAAGATTAATTTTCCGATCAGTTTTGTTTTATCCTGGAAAATTTCATCAAAGGATCGAATTGCTATAAATTATATAATCATTGAAAATTCAGTTCCTCTTAAAGGTTTTGTAGCTACGACGCCCACGGTTAAAATAGCAGACATAATTTAATGAGCCATAACTACGAACAAACAAATTGATCCCGAGACGAGTTTCACCGCCATTTTGCTTCATCACCATAATTTCGTTATAATACAAGTCATTTCCAGAAAATTGTACGACAATGTAAATTGACGTTTCATCTCCTTCTCCTAAAGAAAACAGCTCTAAAAGATAATAAGTTAATTTAAAACCTTCCCGTTTCGCCAATAAAAGAGACGTTATACTGATGAACAGACAAACAGGATGTTGTTTTTGTAATTTAAACTGCGTTTTTATGGTGAACGATAAAGTTGAGGGAGCTGTTTATTTGTAAGTCTAGCTCGTGCAGCGGGTTCGCTCGATACGATGTTTTATTTCTTTTTGGAGTCAATATTTTTCTTGTTTTTCAGGCTTATTTTCAGGGTTCCGTACCTCAAAAGAAAAAATGGAACCCTTATAGGATCACTTCGTTGTCCGTCCGTCAGTCTATTAAGACTCTTTTTCTCAAGAACGCGTGGAGGTATCAAGTAGAAATTAATGACAAATATGTAGGTCTATAGTCTCTTGGAGCTGTAAAGCTATATCAAGCTTCTAAGTCAACGCATTATAGAATACAGCCTTTTATGCAACATATTTTGATACTCGCAAATAAATCAAAACCTACTTCCCGTTGACTTAGAATCATGAAATTTGGCAGGAAGCATGGTCAGGAAAAGTGCAAAAATAGTTAATTTGTAGTTTGATCACACAAAAACAACTTTTTTTGCAATTACAAACTTACATTTGCGGTTGCAGAATTGTCCGTGAAGTATATTGATGTGTGGGAGAACATATTTTTCAACTACAATGTTAAGTATGTTTTCGGGATAAATTCATCCCAACTACAGTACCAGACCTACGAGTACAGACCCTTCATTGTGAGTGGTCCGACACGCACTTGGCAAGTTTTTTTCTCGTTTAGGAGCATGGTGTGTTAAACAATATTGCTTTCCTTTACAAATTCCTAAATTTAATTTGTAAGCATGTAGATTTCCACATATTAAAAAAACAATAATTAAAATCACAGCACTCCTGAACCAACAGGGCGAGAGAATTAGTGAGCCCGTGGTATCTGCATTCTTGTTTTTTCAGTTCAAACGAGGACAAGTATAAACATAATGTGAGAGATTCAGAATTTTGTAAACTGAATTAAAAGAAAATGAAGGACTTCTGCGAAAGAATTTTGCTTAGCATTGAATATAGCAGTCTATAGTTGAAAATAGGCTTCTCCAATTGCACGCAACTTTTTAAATCCATCTTTCTTAGTAAGGGCCACTTTTTCTAATTAGACTTACTACTGTCGCTAATAATATTATGTTATGGTGATGAATGCCTTGTATTTCTCGACAACCACGTAAAAGATTTTCCACCAAACCTTACTTTAACATCTCCTATATAACTCCTCTAGGGCATGTAAGCCAATTTAAAACTTCTCCAATTACTAAGAAGGCACTCGTTTCGCAGGAATAGTGTACAAAATAAAGCAACTTTTTTATTAAGTTAAAAACTTCGTCCGTAACTTGTTTCACTAATAAAATATTCTGTTCAAATAAAAGAATTCAACAGTTTTGTATATTTAAAACTTGCTCTTTCTACTAGTTATACGGTTCTTGTATTATTCCCATTTTAAACATAAATATACATTTTACTTACTTTCTTTTAAACTTTGCCCCTTAGTTTTTCTACGTATGAAAATATTTAATGTAGGAAAAATGCTTGGTACCATGTTTTTTTACCGACTTCCAAAAGGAGGAGGTTCTCAATTCGTCTGTGTTTTTTTATTTTTTTTATTGTATGTTTGTTACGCGATTACTTCGCCAATTATGAATAGATTTTGATGATTCTTTTTTTGTTTGGTAGATCATACTTCAGAGGTGGTCCCATATAAATTTTATTAACTTTGCTTGGGTAGTTTTTGAGTTAGCTTCAATTATACGTATTTTTTCCCTCTTAGTATGTACGAGATGATATGATAACTTCTTGTCACTGTTATTTACATAGCAGGTAGTGGTATTCAAATTTGTGTGGGGTAGGTACCACAACTAAAAGGTGAAAAATAAAAACTTTTTACAAAAAAAAAACAACCGACTTCAAAAAAAAAACACTACAAAGTGAAAAATAACTTTAATTTCGGAAGTCGGTGACAAAGAACGAAAATTCAAAACCAAAGACACCGACTTCCGAAATTAAAGTTATTTTTCACTTTGTAGTGTTTTTTTTTTAAGTCGTTTTTTTTTTTGTAAAAAGTTTTCTTATGTTAGTTAACAACAATAATAATTCTGCCTGAATTGTCCCACTGCAGATGAAAGGCCTTCCTTTCGTTTTCCCACTCAACTCGATTGTGAGCCAATATGTACTATATCCTCCTACAAGCTTCAAGCTAGTCCCGACATTACGCCTGGATCTTCCGCGCTACCGTTAGACGTTTTCAAGGAACCATGTTGTGATGGTCTTTGCACACAAGTATTTTAGGTAATATTTTACTTGGAGTATAATAACATTATAATTATCATAGATTTATTCGTGGACACTGACAATCGGGCTGGTCCACAAATTCAAGGTTGCTCAACACGTTATGGAGCGGGCTATGCTCGGAGTTTCTTTGAAGGATAAGATCAGAAATTAAGTTATTCGGAAAAGAACCGAAGCTACTGACATAGCCTACAGAATAAGCAAGCTGACGTAGCAGTGGGCTGGCTATGTTTGTCGAAGAACCGATGGCTGGTGGAGCAGACGAGTCCTAGAGCGGAGACCACGTTTCGGTAAACGTAGTGTGGGACGCCCAACAGCTAGATGGACCGACGACCTTAAAAAGCTGGCTGGGACAGACTAGATGCGGAGGACAAGGTGTTGTAGCGCAGCCTGTGAGATGTCTATGTCCAGCAGTGGACTGCTGGACATGGGCTGGCTGAGTTGATTGATAGATATTATCCTATTTCGTAAATTTCACTTTGATCATTCTTTATCTAATAATTGTTATTGTTGTTAACGTTTTGGAATATTTTGACATTAAGCTTTTTGACATTACGCATTTCTACATTTATATTCTTCATTGTATAATTTGTGAGAGATTTACATGTAATTCACCAATTTTTTTTTTTTTTTTTTGTTATCTGGTCTGTAACAATCTATTAAATTCGATTATGGCTAATAATGATCGTAATAGCTGTATCTATATTACTATTTAATTCAAACCTAATATTTTGCATGCCGTAAGGTAAAATGTATCGGGACACTCAATAAATATTCCAACTTACATGTGTACCTACATTATCAGCAAATAAATGATTTCTTTCTTTCTTTCTTCTTTCATGACATCACACAAGTCAAAGAGAAAGAAGAGTAAAAAGAGTGTCAATGGTTATTTTTCCGGGTAAGTATATTGCATTTTAAAATCTATACTTACCTTCTTCAATCGACTAACAGCTAAAGCGCTCGTCTTAGTTTCAGCTAGATTAATTTTTTTAAATTTTCCTGAGTGCAACTTGTTTAAAGATGTAAACTTTTGCAATAAAACTTGCAGTGTACATCGTGCTTTTTACTACGAGCTCAACTTACTTCTAAGCTGATGTTATTTTGCAGTCTCCTCGCATTTTGTATGAAGTTCACTTAAATCTCCGAAGTTTTGCCAGCTTACGAAAAAGTAAGATTAAATATAAAGTCCCTCGCCGCCACTACAAGTTTGTACATAAAAATAACAAACAACACCATTTTGCATTTTGTAAGATTTACAGAGAAAAGCGATTTAAGTTCCATTGAACTTGTGAATTGCTTTAGTAGATTTTAAAAATGTACTCTTGGAAACTAGAAACACCTAGCAACCATCACCTAGCATATTTACCATTGACTGAAACTGGTGTTTTTGCGACAAATATCAAACATACCTACAGAATAACTTTTCATAGAAATTGTTCCACCAGAGTCGCGTTGCGCCTGTCTGCGGGAGCTTTTGACCTTTTTAAGCATATTCCAAAGGCTTCTGCTATACCTAGTTATGGATTATAAATTAAAGTATAATCAGACAACATACTACATTCGATCCCAAATCCAGGGTGAACAGCATACAACCAACATACAGCCAGCATGCTTTTTTATAGAAAACATACTAAAAGATCAACTGAAGAGTTCGTGGCTAAGTAATAACAGCCGCACAGGTAGAAAGTAAAGTGTTATTGAATTTTTCCATCTGTAATTTCTCAGTAGCAGCCCGGAGAATGGATTTGTGCACGGTTGATAGCAAAAGGCTCGCCCGGAGAAGCTCGGAGGAGCTCGTGGCTAAATTATAACAGCCGCACGGGTCGATCCATCAGATTAAGCTACGCTTGCCGAGGTTGGTCCGTGTATGGGTGACCATCTTTACATACCGAGACTCCTTCGTGACTCGGAAAGCACGTTAAGCCGTTGGTCTCGGATATCATTGGTAGCTCTTTGAAAGTCATTACAGGTCGTCAGAAGCCTGAAAAGTCTGACAACCAGTCTTACCAAGGGGTTTCGTATTACCCAGTTACTGGGTTGTGGAGGTCAGATAGGCAGTCGCTGCATGTAAAATACTGATATTTAGCTGCATCCGGTTAGTTTTGACAAAAAGGTCACTTTTGTGCCCCATATTGAATATATTATTAAAAAGTCATCAAAAATGTTAGGGTTCTTACTTCGTAACACCAAAGGCTTTCGTAAAAGTAGCACCAAAATAATGTTATATTACAGCCTCGTGCGCAGTGTTATGGAGTATTGCAGTGTTGTGTGGAGACCTCACTATGCCACTCACATGTTGCGTCTGGAAAGGGTACAGAAACGTTTTGTATGGCATTTAGCCTTTAGTGAGGGGAAATCTAAGCGTCTGCCCTCTTACAAAGCCCGCCTATGTAATTTCAAAATGCAATCGTTATCTATGCGCAGAGATATAACCGATGCTTTATTTGTTTACAAACTGTTGCACAATAAGATCGACTGCCCCAGTTTAGTAAAGCTTATTAGGTTCCATGCGCCCTCTAGATATCCTAGGAATAAAATAACACCCCTGTGTCCACCACTTCGAAAGTCTGTGCTTGGTGCGAATTCTCCAATACCTAGACTGTGCAAAACCATCAATGGCCGCAGTGACATAGTAGATGTTCACCACGACAATATTAATAAATTTGTACGAGCTTTTGTAAATAATCCAACGTAAATTTAATTTAATTTTATACATGTTTTAATTATTTTCACTTGTAATCCGTTTATTCTTTTAATTTCATTTTATAATTTATTCATAAACATCTTAATTTTAATTCATAAATTTTCATTTTTGAATCATCTGAATCAGTAATTTTGATTGAATGAGTTGTTAGTCTTCTTTATATTATTTTAATTTTGTTTTTTGTATGTATATTAACTTTATAAGTACCTATGTTGTTTAAAGCCGTTTTCATTTTTTGTGCATGTGGTGTTAACCTATAATTAATTGTTGCACTTGTAAATGTTACCCTAGTAATTAAGTTAGAAATGTATAGGTGTAAGCAATTGTTGGTTAGCCTAAATAAATAAATAGACTGGAAGCCGACCCCAACATAGTTGGGAAAAGGCAGGTAGATTGATTGATACTAAAAGCAAAACGAACAAACAGTCTTCTGCCATTATTTCTGTATGAGCTCTTGAGCCAGTGGGGGTGTACCGTCGTAAACCGAAGTTTAAATTAACGCCCCTGCTCTGCGGAGGTCTTGTCTGATATATACAGTTCAACTTTTTAGTAGGTACTGAAGTTAAAGTAATTGTTGGTTTTGTATGGGCGTGTATTAGGGGGAATAAAAAGCATTGATACAGATCTCGGCCAAATGCGTCGGCAATGTGCATTTTTTTTTCTAGCCAAGAGGTTAAGTTTTAAAAGTCGGACGAAGTCAGTCTGACAGGATAACACAAGGTCTGATAGACATTTCAATGGTCAAAGCTTTGTTTTGATGACCGTCATGGCGGAAATCCGTTTAACAATATGGATAAGTTACATCGAGAAAAGCCGGAGGCACCCACGATAACATACATAAATTGTACAGTGTTAGTACCTTCCCACCCCCCCGGTTCAGACGGACTCACCAATAGGGTGGTCCAGCTCTTCCCAGCCCACTTAATCATGCTACTGACCACCATCTTCAATGGTGCATTAGGCAATAACATTTTCCCTCAGACGTGGAAAGAGGCCACAGTCATAGGAATCCCAAAGCCCGGCAAGCCTAAAAGCGAGCCCACTAGTTACCGCCCCATCAGTTTGCTCAAAGTCCTCGGCAAAATCTATGAGAGGCTTATTTATAAGCGTCTCAGAGACTACGCAGAGACCAAGGGCCTCATCCCCAACGAGCAGTTCGGCTTTCGAACTCAGCACTCTAGCGTGCATCAGGTCCACCGTATTGTCGAGCTGGTCAGCGGTGCTCTCACCCAAGGCCGACAGACAGGTGCGGTCTTCTTCGATATTGCGAAAGCGTTTGACAAAGTCTGGCACAACGGCTTAATATATAAGCTTTACAAACTCGGTGTGCCAGATCGTCTCGTGCTCATCATTCGAGACTACTTGTCGAACCGCACCTTCCGCTTCCGTATCGAAGGAGCCCTATCCTCTCCCCGCCCCATAAGGGCAGGAGTCCCTCAGGGCTCCGTGATAGCTCCCCTCGCATTCACCCTATTCACTAGCGATATTCCTAAACACAGATGGACGCACTTGGCTCTGTTCGCAGACGATACTGCGATCATCTGTAAAGGCAATACCGAAACGATGCTCCTAAACCTGCAAAGGGCTGTCAATAACCTTGGCGCCTGGTTCAGGAAATGGAGAATCGAGGTCAATCCCGACAAAAGTCAAGCGGTTTTATTCACAAAACCGAGATCCAGAGCCCTCCCCCTCCCCCGACCTATCACCTTGTTCGGCAAGCCGATCCCTTGGGAGAAGCGAGCCAAGTACCTCGGTGTTATCCTCGACCATCACCTCTCCTTTTCAGAGCACATAAAGTCGGTTCGCTCGCGAGCCGCTTTCGCTCTAGGTAGACTTCATTTCATTCTCAATGCACGCAGCAAATTGTCACTAAAGTGCAAATTGCGAACCTACACAGCGTGCATTCGCCCCATCATGACCTATGCGGGATCAGTCTTTGCTCACGCCAAACCCCATTCCATCCATAGGATGCAGACCCTACAGAACCGTTTCCTTCGTAAGGCCACGGGAGCCCCCTTTTATGTCAGAAACGAGATCCTCCATCTCGACTGTAAGATCCCAACGATCCGCCAATTCCTAAAACGCATGTCCAAGAGTTACTTTGACTCCGCTCCCAAACATCGCAATCCTCTGATTGTCGAGTCAGCCGACTACATCCCTTCCCGTATCAGTCAGATTCGCCGACCGAGGCATACTCTTTCCGACCCAGATGACCCCATTACACTCCTCCAGGAGCAGAATAGGGCCACCAGTACAGTATACAAAAACAGACGCCTCCCGTCATTCCGACCTCGCCGCCGAGGTCCTTTGCGATCGCGACCGCGTCCCCGAGTCAATGAAACTCCTCCCCGACCCTTGCTCGAAAACGAGGTGCCAGCAGTTGTTGCAGCTGAGCACGTAGCTTTAAATACCCCGCATAATAATCATGATGTAAATATAAATTTGATCCAGCCTGTCCCTTCTTGCTGTCCTCCCTTCAGCGATGCCCTAAGCCGAGGTTCGTACCCCACAGGGGGTGCCCTTAGCGAGCACTCGCTTAATTTTAATTTAGAATAGTTTTAAAAGCTCCTGGCTGGAGGCTCTAAGTGTAGAAGCTTAAGGCCACCACAGGAAAAGTTCGGTTAAGCAGCCAAGACCTTAGTGGTCAAAACTGCGAGAGGCCATAGTTAAAAAAAAAAAAAAAAAAAAAAAAAAAACCTTCCCACCCATACGTAGTTACTAACACCGAAACAACTACACCAATCAATGTTCCCTGATTTGAATTCGACAAGGTTTACAAATTTTGACATCTCTCCCTCTACATCAAGCCAGCTTATTCCATTGTTTGGAAAGCTAAATCTCTTGGTATGCACAGCACATGTTGGTGTTGGAGCCAAATATAGGTTATCCACGAATCGTGCTATTTTAGATGAGAGCTTGGGTTCTGAATTGTGAATTATTTATCATGCCTGCTGACCGTAATTTTCGAGGCTCAATTTTCAAGTTGGAAAACAACGATTTCTGGCTAGGTTGACAGATTGCGATTTTTTCCAGTTATTGAAAATTCTAACTTATCATGTTGTATGTATGTTATGTTATGAAGATTCTAAAAATCTTTTCATCATCATTTCAGCCGATAGACGTCCACTGCTGGACATAGGCTTCTCTCAACCACCGCCACTGCGACCGGTTCTGTGCTTTCCGCATCCAGCGGATTGGCCTTCACTAGGTCATCGGGCCACCTAGTGGGGGGCCTTCCAATTTTACGTATACACTGTCGCTACTCCAGATCCTTTCAGCCCCAACGGGTATCTGTTCAGCGAGCAATATGCCCTGCCTACTGCCACTTAAGTTCGACAATTCATCACCCTTTCCATTGCCCTTCTTCAAAAATATATTACATGTGCTAAAAATAGCGCTTGTTGGATTATGCTCTTCAACACAGGGAATCGTGATCCTTTTCAAAAGCTGAATTTGGTTAGTTATTAAGTAGGAATAGCAGTATCTACGCTTTTATCAACTTTACAAGTATCGCTTGCTGGATAAATTAAAGCGACGAATCACTGTGAATTTATATGAAGATGAATAAATTCCTGTAGTTGAACAATTATTATAATTCAGTAGGCAAAACAAAGAATGTGAAAGAACAAGTCCTTACCTTATGACACAGCACATCGATATCCAGTTCGTTGGCAACGTCTTTGATGAGGTCCATGAACAGGTCCGCTTCATCCAGCTGCTTCTGTGCCGACCCACTTGGTGATCTGGACCTCTGGAATAAAGAAATTGGTATTTTAGATAATTTTGTAGAAGGTGGTTAATTTTCGTTTTATAATTTAATAAAAGTTGAAAAAAGGATTCGTGGCGCCTGTCGATTGATTACAATTAATTAACATTTTATTTGTTTCTGGAAATAGAGGTCTCTATTAGCAAAAGATTAGAGCCTCTGGTTTCTGAAATTGTCTAATTGGCTCTCTGGTCATTACATCTACAGCTGTTGTGATTGGGTGACTAAAATTATCTACATAGCGGTGCCGATTCTCTTGCCTCTAAACTAGACTAAAAATCACTAAAATTTTGTTTATTCTTGTCAAACGACGATTTCCCATTCTGAAATAGACTAAAGTGACACAACTTAACTATGTTTTAGTTTGATAGCACTAAGATGGCACTGAGTTATTAATTTAGTGAAAATGGCACTTTTGCTATTCTGAATTTGACGGTTTTCACCAACAATTTTGATTGTCTAATTAAATGTGACTATTTTAAATCGCGATTAAAAAGGTAGAGAATAAAATATGAACAAACATTCATTCACCTCAACTTCAGGTGCAAAAACAGTTCTGTATCATTTTATTTCTTTTGCTTATATCTCGAAAATGGTGTGTCCTAACGCAAAAATAATGAAAATTTCGGTCCCTTGTATAAAATTTAACACGTAGGTAATAATTTTTTCATATTTTCAATGCAAAAAGTGAAAAATTGCATATAAACCTCCCCTCGGCGCCACCGGCTCTAAAAAAAATTCACGGGTTAGGGCAAACAACTACGATTACCACGTGGAGTCGCGATTGTCTAATTCGATTTTAGTTGTCAAAATTATTTTTAATGTTAGAGATTTTTTTTGCAGAATAGCTTTAAGATTCTCATAGCTAAAATTAAGGAATTTTAGTGATAGTTTAGTTAGTTTAGTTCGGTGTACAAAAGAATTGGCACCATTGAATATTATCATTAAATAAATCACATTGATTGCATGTTAGTTTTTGCCCGCAGTTTCGCCCGCGTGGATGTCGGAAAATATCTCACGGGAACATACTACTGAGCTTATAAGTATCCTGTGTGTTTCTGTGTGGCAAATGTCATCCTAATCCGTTCATCCGTTTTTGCGTGATTGAGTACCAAACATTCAAACTTTCACATTCCAACTAATATATAATATTATAAATGCGACATTGAGTTTGTTTTTTTGTTTGTTACGCTTTCACGCTAAAACGGCTGAACGGATTTGAATGAAATTTGGCACATGGGTTGACCATGACCTGGGTTAGGACATAGGATACTTTCATCCCAACTTTCCCACGGGATCGAGACTTATGCGGGTGAAACCACGGGGCACAGCTAGTTTATAATATTAGTAGAATAGGATGTAGGAGTAGTTATTACCTATAACTAACTACCTTGGTATATATACATTAATATATACCTACATAACATTCACCCGCTTTCATATTAGAACCAAGTAAAGTGTAGACTGTAGAACCTTCTACGTTTATTACAATAGTTTTCTACAAGAATAGAGGACGTAATGTAGCTTGACTTATAATAAGGAATATTCTCCTTGTACAAGAAATATGCAAGCTGCTTTCCAATCTCCGTATAAGACGAGTACATTCCACAGACAGATGAGTACCTAGTTGTAGCAAGAAAATGAGCAATTTTATGTTGAAATATTATAGAGAACACTAGCTTTAGCCCGCAGCTTCGCCTGCGTGAATATCGGAAATTATGCCACGGAAATGTACTATCGGGATAAAAAGTATCATATGTGTTAATCCAGTGTGCCAAATTTCATCTATATGCGTTTAGCGGTTTTTGTGTGATTGAGTAACAAACATACAAACATACGAACTTTCACATTTATAATATTTTTCTATATTACATATATAGAAAGAAAGAAAGCAAAAATTATTTAGATTCGCACAGGAAATCACAAATTAAACTGAAATACACTCATTAAATCATACACGCTCTCGGTTAGTTTATTATATACGTAACCCATTTCACCCAATTCATAATTTTTCGACAGTTTATAATCTATCGGTATTATTTAAGTTAGAATATAAACTGTCAAATTGGGTGAAATGCTTTAGGTTAGGTAGGAACTGTGACAAAGCGCGCGAGCCGAGCGAGCGAAGCGAGCGGTGCCGCGGCAGCAATACCGATAGATTATAAACTAACGAAGTTCATAATTATACGGTTACATGTATAACGCTACGGATTACAATATCCTAGTTAGTTTATAAAACGTGACAATATTTTCAAATAATAGTTTTTAGGGTTCCGTACCCAACGGGTGCCTTCGGGACCCTATTACTAAGGCTCCGCTGTCCGTCTGTCACAGGGCTGTTCTTATCATCTTTTAAACCGTAATAGGTAAACACTTTTTGAATTTTCACAGAGTATTTACTATTATCGCCGCTATTAAAAAAATAAAAAGTAAAGGGATACAAGAAAAGTGATTTTTATCGGCGTATTTTGCTCGATTTCAATGATGAATAATGGCAATAAATATTGTACGGTGGTACACGAAGGGGCCCGCCATTCGTGCGCGAGTTCGACTCGCACTTGGCCGCTTTTCTTCTTAAATAATTTCGCGTTTTTTTTGTGACAAAACTCGAATGACTTTTCTCTCAGTATAGAACACGTACGGAAGTTGGACAAAAAGCCATCATGACATTTTTTCCACAACTTCCATCCATTTGATTCAAATTGTCAGCCATTGTCAACACTCGGGCGCGGTCCAAATAAAAACCGGACCACAATTTAAAAATACACTTTTTGAATACAAGTTCACGGTTCCAATTGAACCTTTCGTAAACGGTTTTCAACCGTGTAAACGCTCGAAGAGTCCAAGGGAACAGTTTTCACAATAGAGGCGTCGGCCTGAAAGAAAAACCAGTTTGCACCGATTACGACCGCTTTTTTCCAGTTATTTCCAGTTAAATATTCAGAATAGCAAACAAATACGGGCTATGAATAGAATAGAAAATGTCTAGTTCTTGTATTTTCAAAGTGGGTTTATTATTATTACATTATGCAGTGGGGTTTTCTATTTCAGTTAAAAGCAGAATGTCTTTAATGTAACAGCGCCCACATGGTTAGTTTTGTAAAAATAAATGGAAATATTATCATGGTAGGTACAATATCTATGTTTTTTATGGTTATTTTAATTATGATGTTGTTTTATGGTGAATGCTATATACCTATAATAGGCATACATACCAGTACTTTTATTATATTATTCTTCTGTTTTATTTTTTTGTATGTGCTGTTGGTGTACCAAATAAATAAAAACACAAATTCATGTTTAGATTTTTTTTAAAGAGGAGACAGGCAGCTCTATCTGACAACCTCGGTCTTAAAATAACGTTTTACTTAGAGGAATAATAATTTAAAATACGCCTTTCAATGACCCGGTACCGCAAGAGCGCTGAGCTGTTGCAGTACATACTTATCACAAAATATATCTGCGTTAGCTATCCCAAACTTCATAGCTGCAGTAATATAGTATCAGTTTAAAATGTGCAGAGGTGCACTATCCGCGGTTGTGGCAGGTTGCCAATCCACCGCTATACCTAAGTGTACCTACCTGAGGTCAGTACTTCTGTTAGTAGGTATTCTACACAGAGGAGTTTCGGAAATTGGAAAATGCAATGTGGCTGCTATACGATGATACTGAAATGTTGACGTCGGCTTGCCGGATGCAACCACCATTTTGATAATGCAGCTTGTAGGTTTACGTGTAGGTATATTTTGTTTACTTTTTAACACCTAAACCTTCCTTATGAATCACTCCATCCGTTGGTGAAAACCGTTTGAAAATCTGTTCGGTAGTTTTTGAGTTTATCACGTTCAGACAGACAGACATACAGACAGACGCGGCGGGGGGACTTTGTTTTGTAATATTGTAAGGATAAGAAGATAAGAATATATATCTTTTCAATATGGTCCATTTATTCATCATCAAAAGGCTTAATATAATATTTCGCTTTATACGAATACACGCGTAAAGGGCAACTAATAATATCAATATTAAATATTTAGATACTGAGGAAAAGGACTGAATAAAAGGTTCCCTTTGATTATTTCTCTGATTAAAAAGTAAAACTCTACATCGGATAAGCTAAAGAGCCGAGAGCAGCCAAGTAAAAACTGACTTAAACCGAGCAGAAATAGAAACGCTTTTCTGTATGAACGATTTAGAAATAAAGAAAATAAAAAATACGTTTATTTGCGGTAAATTCTTTCAGACGTATTTGTAACTAGAATCCGTAGTCTTTTTCAAAAAGGTGTTTTTTTCTCTTTGGCTAAACTTCAATGAGAAATAATATTCTTCGTTGCGCGCCATTAGTAGATAATATTGATAATTATAATAGTGAGAAATACCGGTGGTTATTCTTTGGTAAGTATTAAGCTTAGCCCTCGTAATGGGCTCGGGACTTTGTGTCTTATTTCAAAGTTATAATTTACGGGGCTCAAGTTTTTGACAGTTGTGTAAGTATTAAAGTTTGTTGGACTTTTGTCGTACCTAGGTCAAGTTTTGTAAAGGAAAAGGATGAAGATAACCTTGTTATTGCAAAAACGTATAAATGTCCTCCGGATAAGTGCTTTGACTTTATTAATGTATCTGTTCCAGGCGTAACCATCCTACATCTAAATATTCGTAGCATTAACAAAAATTTTAATGAACTCTTAGTGTTGTTGTCTCTGATGAAAATTAACTGCGATGTTATTATTTTGACTGAATGTTGGTTGAGTAAGGTTACGAATATTCCAATTTTAGACGGATATAACTCACATTTCACATCTAATATACAGAATCAAAATGACGGGATTGTGATTTTCACTAAACATAATTTGATATGTTCTGTTCGTGAACCAGATTTTTCATTCGCAAATTCCCTCGTCTGCGAAATTGATAATAAGATAGCACTAGTCGCTGTGTACCGCTCGCCTTCATTTAATAAAAAAGATCAATTTCAAGGCTTCTTGAATGGTTTGGATAGTGTACTTACTCAACTAAAATCATTTAAAACTGTTGCTGTAGTGGGAGATGTTAACGTTGATATTAAACCATCTAATAATGATGAACGCTCGGCCGACTATCTAATTCTAAGTGCATTGCATGGTCTTTTGCCGGCTCATCAAGCTCCCACGAGAGCAGCAAACTGTCTTGATCATGTCATCCTTAAATGCGAATTACCAGCAACAACACTAATTTTGGAATCATTCATCACGGATCACTTGCCAACTTTGCTATATCTTGAGGATTCAAAACTGCCCATTAAACCACAAAAAACAACTTCACGAGTGGACTACGATAGGCTTGTTCGGGAAGTTGAAGGTACGGACTTCTCGCATCTCATGAATGTGGATGATGCGAATGCAGCTGCGAATGAGCTGATCGGTGTTGTACAGGGCTTAATAAATAAATATACATTCAACGTAAACATTCCCAGGAAAGATAGAAATATTAAGCCATGGATTACACCGGGTCTGCTGCGTTGTATTCGTCATCGTGATACACTTCATATGAATACTAAAAAGTCACCTGATGACGATATCCTAAGAATTACCTACAATCGTTACCGAAACCATTGTAACATTCTATTACGGAACCTTAAAACCCAGTTTGACAAGCATGAGTTGGAAAAAGCTAAAACTAATATTAAGCAATTATGGAATAAAATTAAAGACATTACAAACTACAAAAAATCTCCTACACCTTCTACGGACTTATTAAAAATTGATCCCGATCCACAAGTATCTGTTGATCTTGTGTGTAAATACTTTGCTGACGTCGGCAAAAACCTCGCGTCTAAAATCACCTCGCCACTGGCGATTCCCTCTATTCCATGCGCACAGCTTCCCAAAAATGGCCCCCTTAACTCACTTGTTCTCTTTGACTTTGACGAATCGGAAGTTGGCAACGCCATTTTGAACCTACGTCCAAACTCTGCTACTGGATGGGATGGCATCTCAACAAATTTACTAAAACGCTGTCGCCATATATTCGTCACCCCAATCACACATATTTTCAATAGGTCAATAGCTACCGGAGTTTTTCCGGAGGTATTTAAAAAAGCTGTCGTGCATCCGATTTATAAGAGTGGGAACAGTGACTGCATTGACAATTATAGACCTATCTCAGTCCTCTCATCTATCTCAAAAACTTTTGAAAAATTAGTAAACTTCAGACTTACTCAGTTCCTTAATAAAAATAACGTAATTGCACAAAATCAGTATGGTTTCAAAAAAGGAGTTTCCACTGAGGATGCAGTGCTAGACCTAAGTGAATTCGTCTCAAGAAAGCTTGATGGAAAACACAAATGCATAGGCCTTTTCCTAGACCTAAAAAAGGCGTTTGATACAGTCTCTATTCCCACACTCCTTTCGAAGCTGGAGTACGTCGGTGTGCGCGGACTAGCTCACAATTTTTTCGAAAGTTATCTCACTAATCGTAGATTGTGCGTTAGAGTTGGTTCCCACGTAAGTAGTGAGGAAACTACCAACTTCGGAGTCCCGCAAGGTAGTGTGCTGGGGCCGACCTTATTCCAGGTTTACATTAACGAGCTTTGCTGCATACCTCTCGTGAACTCTAAAATATTCACATACGCGGACGATACAGCAATTATAATCTATGGGGCTGATTGGGAACAAGTTAGAGCTGCTGCTGAATCGTCACTTGAAACCGTTATTACTTGGTTGCGGCTAAATCTCCTTACTCTGAACTTGGATAAGACCTACTACATCCCTTTCAATCTACATCCAAGTACGAAACCACCTGTAAACTTTTCCATTAACGCTCACACTTGTAATTGCCAGACGCACTGCTTTTGTTTGTCCCTTCGTGAGGTAAATAATGTCAAGTATCTGGGAGTTGTGATTGATGGTGGACTCAACTGGTACTTGCACTTAGATATGATAAGCACCAGAGTTAGAAGAATGATTTATATATTTAAGCTTCTTAGGTCGTCTGCTGACCTCAACACGATTAGAATGGTGTATATTGCTATCTGCCAGTCCGTCATCTCTTACTGCATCACAGTGTGGGGAGGTACAGCTAAGACTAGGTTTCTAAAGTTGGAGAGAGCACAAAGAGCAGTCCTTAAGGTGATGTTAAAGAAGAACTTCAGGTATCCTACTTCACAATTATACAAAGATGCAAAAGTACTTACTGTAAGGCAGCTGTTTGTGCTTCGATCCGTACTGAAAAAGCACACCAAGGTTCCTCCACCTAACCCAACACGCCGTAGGAAAAAGCCTCTTTGTCTCACGGAATCCCACAGGACCGCTTTTGCTAGACGCCAGCATTATGTTCTAAGCTCACACTTATACACAAAAATTAATAATAAAATAAATATCATTGAATTAGATGGTTACAGGGTAAAAGCTAAAATTGAGGAGTGGATAATTGAACAAGAGTATGAGGCTGTTGAAGATCTTCTTACCTGGATCTGTTGATTCTATTACATTGTTTTCTTCACGACGGCATCACCCCCCGCTCATCTCCACGCACACACCTACACTCAATACTTGTCACATATGCACACAACACTCATTACATTACACGACACCACACAACACACACACACAAACACACACTACACACATAATTACATTCATCACCAACCACCAAATCACACTAACATTCACATCTGCACTTACCAACGTCTGATTATTTTATTTTGTTTTTTTTTTCTTTCTTTTCACTAGTACATAATCCTATCTTTGACAATTCTCTAACCTAAATCAACTTGTATGCTCATAATAATCGCTCGACCTTATTGTATCTACGCGAAGACACTGCCGCCCAAGATACAGGATTTTCCTAGTTTGGGGGCAGGGTACATTTCTTCTTGGACTTTCGACCTCATTTTTGTATAATTATACTTAAGTTTGCTTACCTTTCTGTATACATATCTATTGTCAAAGTTTATGTTTTTTGTGAATAAAGAATTATTATTATTATATTAAGCTGTGAGTTTTGTAAGTCTTTTGAATTTCATAATTGATCTTACCTTACTTGCTTGAGTCGTTTAAATATCATATAATGCCTTTTAAAGTAAATGACAGTTATTTACTTTAAAATATCTTGTTTAATATTTCTAATAAGAATGAAAACAGGTTCTTACACATCATAACCAGCCTAAAGTTCCCAGTTCTGAAACTCGGGCACACCCTGCATGCCTCAAATGCCATATTGTTTATACTTACCAAAATTGATATTATTTAGAAAGTCAACTCCAAAAGGGGTGAACAAGTTCCTAAATATGGAAAAAATATCTGTTACCCGTGTTTTCATAGTTATGTGGCCAAAATCGCGGTCAAAAGCTTGTTTTTAAAACAAAATATACGAGTAAACAGTATCTGTATCAAGAGCTGTATAAAATGGGGTGGATATTTGGACTATTACCACCTCGCAATCACCGAACCAATTTAGCTGTTGAAGCTGAGGTGACCAAGGAGGATTTCATTTTTAGGATTATAGCGTTCAACATTTTGATAAGGGTTGCATGGTAAAAATAAAAGTGGCAGCTTATTTTAAGACTCCTAATTTGTGAAAATACAGAGTTCAGCTTCCTCGTTTTTTAAGCATTACAAGGAACTTTTTTCTTTCCTTATGTTCTGGTCCTGTCAGTATTTTTTTATCCCTTGAATTTCAGTAAATTCTTGTGATAAGATTAAGTTTGTTCCAAGAGAGTTCCGGGTGGGATTTAAACTCACGACTTTCTTGTCAGTTCTAGTTTGTGTAGGTACTTGATTGTGGTGGAGTAGGTACCTAGTTCTAATCTTTCAATAAAAAATAATTTATCTTCAAAATAAGGTGAAGCTACTCGATATAAATTAAGTCCATGTGGTTGCCCATTAAAAACTAAGACAATAAAAATATTCATAACTAAACTGTTTGTTGTCATTTAATGATGAGTTGTAACGTAATCTGAGGGGTAGCAATTTTTTTTTCAAATTAACTAAAATTACAGAGATGGTTTGTTCATGTTGAGAGGATGAATGAAAGGCGACTAACAAAAGGTATTTACAAGGCAGAGTGGAAACGCCGGGGGGGACATTTATGACCTTATTGGTATTGTTGTTCAGAAAGGCCAGGTGCGTAGTACTTGCAACCGGCGTGCGTGCGTGTATGACCAGATTTATGAACGTAAACGAAGCAAAAGGAGTATGTAAGGATCGTAGCAGGTGGCGTTCTGTAGTTTCTGCCTACCCCCATGGGAAGAAGGCGTGAGTATATATGTATGTGAAAATAAATAAAAAATCTGAGTATCCAGAAACACAAAGAATGTCTGGTCAGCCTATCAGAATCCCAATCTGCAGTGGTGCTGACAAAATTGCATTTCACTTGGAATAGATGGCGAGTCCAATTAATTGAGTTCCCTTTCTATCAATATTTAATATCAGGAATGTTAGGTTATTTTAGTAATTGGCTATTTTGGGCATCGGATGAACAATTTATTATTTGGTTTGCTAAAAATTTATTCTAAATGAAAATAATTGGTAGAAGAATGGTTTGGGAAATAATGCAGAGACGTTGAAAATCCATACTCTGCCTGGCACGTGTCGTGTTTACGTGTACACGGTAATAATGCGAATTTCTATGGTTAATGCGGTAGTGGGGCGCGTCAGTTCAGAGTGGACAAGCTACACCTTTCACGTTTTAACAGCTGTTTATTAAATAAACCATGACCGTATTGTACCGTAATTGTGTAACTTATTTTCGTACTCGATTATGACAAATGTATTTCATTTTGACAGTTCAACAAAATTCATTGCGTTATTTACGTTGTTGAGTAGATTTTTTTTCCAACTTATGAAGCAATGGATTAACAATCTGTTTCAAATCGAAACAAATTGTAATTGATCGTGAATTACGCAATTAGGGTACTGGGTTAGGACATAAGCTGCGGGCAAAAGCTAGTTATTAATATCGTTTTAATGCGGTCATTCGATGTTTCCGTGAAAACAAAAGTTGGAAATAACCCTGTCATCCTTATATATATTCCAGGGTTTAACAATATCTAATTCTAAAGGATAATACTGTTATTTACGGTTGCTTAAGCTCATATACAAACATAACTTTAGGAAAATTGTAATTTTCTCTCCAAACAATTCATATTCAAGTTATAACGGTCCACCCAAAATGGCCGGCGGAATAAAATCATAACATTCAGATTCTGCAAATCTGATTACTATCCGACTCTATTATTACAAGCACGTACTATCCGAAATTTCTTGGAAAAAATGTAATTCAATCTGTTGTGGGAACTAATTTAGATGGCCGGGATGTCCTCCCGACTCCTCCCGGCTCTGAATGTGAGTATTTAATACTATGTATGGTAAAGAGGAGGATGGAGGTATACATTTGGACATTGGGCGTGAGTTTTCGGTGTGGTATTTGATCTGTTATTGAACGGATTTCGTTTTCCTGTGTAGTTATTGTACGAGTCGGATTGTTAAAAAAAACAGAGTTAGTCAGCAAGCCTGATTTCCGTATTTATTTTTCTTGAACTCTAAACGACCCTTCTGTCCAAGATTGCGCGTCGGAAATTCGTCGTGCTTACAAATGTGGCGCTTTTTAAATGAGGGGTTCATTTGAAAAGCATTTTAGGCATGAGACCGCTTAATTTCTGTCGCGTAATTTTCGTCGGGGTAGGTGTGTTGCTACGCTAACAATATACAAAAGGCTTACAAAAGGCTTTCAAATTACCTACGCCGTAAGTAGACACAAAGTTACTGCAAAAATAATTTAATTATTTTTTTATTCTCTTTTTCGGATACCTGCAAGTATTAAGGACCTATTTTAAACACGGATTTAATGCAAAAAGGAAATCATAAAGAAAGGAGAACATTCCTTTTTGCTATTAAAATAATGAAAAATACTTTTCAATAACAACCTTTTATACCTGAAGCCTGAAAAAGCAACCTTTGTACAGACACAAAAGCCGGTGTAAAAGAAAATAAGTAGCAATTTATTGTAAATCTATTACAAAGCACCTTACTGTACTAGACATTTATTATTAAATGTTATTTTAATTCTGTAATTACCTAAGCTGATTTAAAGCACAGTGGCAGACGTTAGAGTAAAAACAAGAACATTATAAAATGGAAATGGATAAGTCATATGATGAGAGCAAACACGGAAAAATGGACCATAAAAATCATAGAATGATACCCAAGGAATGGGAAAAGACGTAGAGGAAGACAGGTGATAAGGTGGGAGGATGATCTGCCAAACGGTTGGCGATGAACAGCTTTGGACAGCAATAAGTGGAGGGAAAGAGAGGAGGCCTATGGCGAAAGACAGCCTGACCTGATAGCTGATAATGTAGGGATAGCAACCAGAAGACAAAATGTTATTAGTAGGTATTAAGAACTTGTTTATGTATTAAGAAGGTCAGAGGAAGTAAACGAAACGAAATTTAAATCTTATATAAAACGCACACTATGCAGCCAAGCATATTATTAGTTGGGAGATTACACCACTGATATAAGTGCTTGGCCGAACGCTGGTCCTGCTCCACAAGGGCGCATAAACTAATTGATTAGCATTTGAAAATACTGTTGGAGCTGCTGAAGATTTTAAAAACTATATCTTTGCATTGTATAGATTCAATCCCTTAGCATTGTATAATTGCATAACACATGTGTGAGTACTATGTACCTACTATAAAGCTACCATTTACTAGATACGTCTTTCATTGACTTGAATGTGCCCTGGCGGCTGAGAGTATGTCATGCTCACTCTAATGTCTCGCTGACGGTGGCGTGTGTGTTGGATCATTTAGTTCCCTTCAAAATGGTTGAGATGAATGGTGCTAATCCATGCGTCATGTTCGTGAACGGGCGATGTCAGTAGGGACTGGTCATCTCTTAGCTGCTATGGCTTGTTTTAATTTAATTTTTGAATTGTATTATTTGTTTTATTTTCTATTACGGACGCTTTTAACGTTCTGCATCGTTCTCACATGTATAACTTCAACATAAATGATGTAACCAATATTTTGTAACCATATTCTGATTTAAAAGAATGTCCGTGGAGTTTCTTACCCGTTTTTCTTCATAGGTACCTCTACGCTTTGGAATGGGCAACTAGCTTCATCTTTCGGACTGACCGACCCCTTGACAATTCAAAAGTGTCTGTAATTGGTTTACTTGAAATAAATGCTTTGAGTTTGAGTTTAAAGGTTATTTACATATTTTTATTATATTTTATTAATTTATAATTTTATTAACTTATTGAACAAAATTGGACTGTGTGTAGCGTAGTGTTTCAAACTTAGAACTCTCTACATGCTTTTTCCAAAGCAGATTAGGATCGTCTTCAAGACTAACTGATCAGACTTACTGATTGTCTTCTATTCATTATTTTTACTAGAAACAAGATTAAAAGGTTAGACCAGCATTTTTAGATGACGTCTTTAACGACAGTCATATATAATCATGTTACAAATTGGATCAACGATTAAACTTATCTTCGAGGTATGACAATAAATCACAAACTCAAATTGAAAAATATTTATTAAAAGGTGACCAAATTTTTACTTTTGTGACGTCCTTCAAAAGAGAGCTTTCAAAAAACCTCTGAGGTAGACGGACAAAAAACAATAAATTTTTTACGCGTGGTTGTCATGTCGTGACTTTTCGACACGATTGTCATTTATTTCAGCAATAACTTCCGAGCCCCACACAATCATACTAAATAGCAACAATAAAATACTGCTTACTCATCCAGAAACGGAATGTATGCAGTGAGCCCTTCAGGATCGCTCACAGCAGCTGTCCGGTCCGAATCCGGAATTCGAATACTCGATATCTGGATTCCGGCTCGGATCGCGCCGGGACACATTTTTGTGTGTCCAACGGATATTTGTCGAATTTCGTTGAATGTTTGGCTATGTGATTTGTCGACGCAATTTTTGTAGGGCTATCAGTAACGGTACGGTTTTATGGAAGAGCGGTGGCATAACGACCACAGTGACGGCCGTCATGAAAATGATGGTACTGTTTTGTGAAAAAACGCTCTCTAGGAAAATAAAAGAAAGAAAGAAAGAAAAATATTGTATTTGGGACACGCACAGGAAATAAAAAACAGTAACAAAAAATAAAAAAAAATAACAAATTTAAAACAGGGGCATTTTAAAAACTAACAAACAAAATTAATAACGACCTGTGCGAGGCCAAAAAGGCTCCTATCTCAGCATGATGCTGCGATATTTAAAAATAAATAAATACCGCAGCGCTGGTATTCTGATAGGGCCCAAAATACACCAACTTAATTTCAAAACCAGCCAAGTGCATGTCGGACTACGCACAATGAAGGGTTCCGTAGTTGGGATGAATTTATCCCAAATTCAAACTTAACATTGTAGTTGAAATACAGGTTCTCCCATACATTCCAACTTCAAATGTAAGTTTGTACGCACAATATTGAGAGATTTACTATGTTACTTTAAGATCATAGACTTCTTATAGGTTTTCTTGTAATCTGTGAGTAAAGAACCATTCTCTGTAATTTTTGGAGATAATGATAAATTTTCATCGAATTTCTTAAATGTCTTTAAAAGTATTTATTTTATTAAAAAAAATATTTTTAAGATCCACGCAACAAGTCCTTTCATTTGATATGTCACACGGATACTGTTAACAAAAATTTTTTTTTCAATTTTCTTGTTTGCCCCCAGTTGTGACCCCTATATTCAAAATTCGTTTATTTACGTTACACTTTCGTATTTGGGTCACAGAAATACATATTCAACTTAATCGATCCATTAGATTCGGAGCAAATTGGCTGTGACAGACGTACAGACAGACAGACACACCAGTGATCCTATAAGGGTTCCGTTTATCCTTTTGAGGTACGGAACCCTAAAAATTACCAAACGGACGTTATTCGACGGTAAATTACGGACACTATGTGGCAGCCACCTTTCTTAGTAAACCCTAGCTTTAGAGTGTAAAAATGTGTGTGTAAAATTTTGGAAACCGTATTTTTTCCAGCCGCATAAGCTATAAAAGGCGTGTTTATTTTTTTTGTTTTCTCATTTTCCTCGTTATATCAAAGAAAAGTAAACGAAAGATTTTCCTCAAAGGACTTGCTAACGTTTAAATGATAAATGATTGGAAGTGAGTTATGGCTGTTAAGAACGAGGTTTAAAGTGATTTTTTTTTGATGTTTGGTAAACGAGGAATATTAAGAATAAAAAATACAAACAAAATTAAACGAATATAAAAATCAACGTTTTATATCCTGAAGAGATTGAAGATTGGTATTGTCAGTCTGTCTGTAGAGATTACCTTGTGCGATAAAACAACCCATTGCACACTAGTTTTAAATATTTGTCTTTTTATAACCGACTTTACTCGTTGGCAGAGTCGGTGGCAAAAAACTAAAATACAGATCCAAAGACCCGACTTCCGAAATGAAAGTTATTTTTTACTTTTTTTGTAAGACGGTTGTTTTTTTTAAACGTTTTTTTATGTGTACAAGAAAGGGATTAATATAAAAAAATAAAACATGGTCATTTTTGCACCAACATGTTGCTTGCGCATAAAAATACATGCAACACTAAGTACTGTCAACCGGCGTCCATGTACGACCATATGTATGAACGTAAATTAAGCAAAAGGAGTATTTATGGATGGTAGCAGATTGCGTTCTGTAGTTTCTGTCTACTCTCATCGGAAGAATGCGTGAGTGTACTAAGGTACTAAGGTATTGTTGATCTTAAATAGACTAAAAAGGAGTAAAATTCCATGAACCCGTAATTTCACCATTAGATTTTCCCGAACCTGAACAACGTAACAAAAGAATTCCCCAAATTGCAGTTTTAAAAGCAATTTTTACCCAAATCGAATCGTCGATTTCACCCGTCAATTTGAATAAAGCTCAGACGTCCATTATTAAAATTGACGGAAAGGATCTTCCTATTGTGTATCTATCGAACACAGGTTACGTTAACGAAAATCATTGAAAGGGAAATTGAAGATAATACAATTTATTAATGTCTTTTTTGTAGAAAATGTTATTTATTGTATTTGAAAGTTATAGCTTTTGTTAATAGAGAAATACCGTTTCTACTTGTAGAAATTCGTTTATTTATATAAGATCGTTTTAAAGATGCTTGGGGGTAGCCAGCTAAATGTCCAGTAATAGACATCTTTGGGCTGATAGTTCTCAGTCCGAAATTAGTTTGATGCATGATGAAATTCATTTCACGAAAATTCTTTCAATACCTGTGCCATTTCGTAAAATTATTAGTGTCGTGATATTAATAATAGGTACCGCAGTGATTATGGCCCCACCATCAACGTGTAACACATAACATCGCGCTAGTGTTCCCCGAAGGGTTAGGCAGAGGTGCAACTTTAGTACAGCCACATTTCGCCAGTTGTGTTTAAGTCCCATGTAACAGGGGGCGAGTCTATTACCATCAAGTGGACAAATTCAGTGCTGGAAGCAGTGGTGGCCGCGACTTATGAGTTGAACGTCGTAGGTTCGTACCCAGACAGGCGCTTTACTTTGTGTAAATTATTTCATCACCACTGCTCTCAAAACGGTGAAGGAAAAAATCCTAATGAAACCGGCATGTCCTAGAACCGAAAATTCGAAGACATGTGACATCTACCAACCCGCACTGGGCCCGCGTGGTGGATTAGGGCGTGGTGTCCCAGCAGTGGGAACATTGTAGGCTGATGATGATGATGATGGACACATCCCGATTCCGAGCTGCTACTGAGAAATTCCAGATGGAAATCCCCAATTACTTTTTATTCAACCGGGAATCGAACCCAGAACCTCATGCTCAGCAGTAGCGCTTGTGGCCACTAGACCAACGAGGCAGGTGAGGCATCAATGTGTAATACAACAAAAGTTTTATCACATTTATCACAAATTAAATCAATTTTTTATCCAATACTCGTTTAATTAATTAATTAAATATAATGTAATCTCTACACCTGCTATACTTACATCTTCGCTGGCGTATCGCTACAGCTGCCGTGATAACGATCTTTGTAATGATTCCGCGCTCATTAGTAAGCACTCCTCAACTGGTCTTCGGAAACAACAGTCGTTCTAAAGCAAGAACTTGCGTTAACTTTCTCACGTGTGGATTAATTTTTGCCGCGAGAATTTGTATCTATTCAGTATGTATAGAATACCAAAGTTGTCGACATAGCTCACAGAATAAGCAAGCTGAAGTGGCAATGGGCCGCCGTTGGGTAGACGTGTTCTTGAGTCGAGACCGTGAATCAGAAAACGTAAAGTAGGACGCCCTTACGACGATCTTCACGGGGTGGCTAGTAGCAGCTGGATGAGAGTTGCCGAGAATCAAGATGAACAAAATAAAAAAAATAAACAAAAACCTACAAGGGCTCTTATGAAACGTCAGAAGCTAGGTGCACGGTTCCAGTTGGTCGCTTCTTATGGAGAAGAGCCGGCAAGAAACTCCACGGTTACTCTTTTAAACATAAATGGTTTTTACAATGTTTTTAAATAACAGTGTTAATAGGTATGAGAGGACAGTGTAGGCCTACCAACACGTAACAGGTACTTAGTAAAATAGAAAATGGTCCACAAGTCTACAGCCTACAACGTTCTCACATTCACAAAATCTAAAAGAAATGAATCTATATAAAAGATTAATAAAATAATAAAAATAAGTACCTATTTAAACCAAATGACATGATTGCTACTACAGCTGTAACAAATCTATTTTACTAAAAAAACTTATAGAAAACGGCGTGCAATGACGCAATGAGCGGAGAGCCCTATGAGGGGTGGGCGTTTTGGGGGACTATCTTGTGTAATTTTGACGTTCGAAAAGTGCTGATTCTCAGCCTAGTTTGAATAAATCATTTTTGAATTTTGAATATGTCCAGCAGTAGACTGCTGTACGCTGATGACGATACTGAAGTAGAATAAAGATCCAGTGGGCCTGTGTGCTTTTTAGTTTGTGCTAAATAAATTCTTAATTTTTTTCTTTACGCGGCCGTTAATGGAAATTACCATACCTACGTGACAATCTCTTCTAGAACTCGATTTGCAATATTAACGCCTGTAGACTGTAATTAAATAATCAATTAAGGCTGCACACAAGTTCTACTCTCGATAGCTATCTAGTGGCTGTCGCTGACCACAAGTGATGGTCACGAGTGGCCCAAAACTGTCCAGTTCTGGCCATAAACACCTTTGATGAAACTCTCATGTATTTTTTACTATAAAACTTTGCCGAGAGTAAGTTTGTTTATTCGGTTCATAGATACATAAGTACCTACTATTGGGTGATTTTTGTATTGTTGCTGAAACAAATACTATTGTCAAAGCATGACCTTTTGTAAGAGAGTGACGCACACACCAAAAACAATAATACGACAGAAAAACGATGCACAACGCAATATTTGACAAATAAAAACACATAGCTTTACCAGGTTCACACCGAAATTGAAATTGCTGCAAAACCATTCACAAAAATGGCGCAAAATACCTGTTATGCCCAAAAAATACGCAAGTACGAAATCACGTATCCAATATGGTAGAAACAGCATAAAATCCGTCAGCTCCCCCCGAGGGTTACAAGAAACAATTTGCGAAGGTAATCGAAAGTGTAACTCCCTGCGTACGTTGTAAAACGGAGGCAGTAGCCATAAAATTTGTATCGACTGTGTGACGTCATAATAGTATTCATTACACTAGTGCTACAAATTGTTGACACGATGCTCTGATGGGATGGATTGTACGTTTTATTTGTTGAACGGTTTGGGAGTTCTGATTGAATGGAGTGATCGGTTGGAGCGGTTTTCAGGAGAGAAAACGTTGAGTGATACCTGCATTTTAGCAAACGTTTAATTTTTAAGTGAAGAATATAATAAACTTTATCGGAAGTGGACTAAAGTTCCAGTGCTTTTTAAATGTCATTCAAAAGAGCTTTCAAAAAGGCCCATGATTCATCTCAATTTAGTTTCTAAAAGTAACCCTAGAGTGCGCGCGCTATTCCGTAAAACGTCACACAGTGGAACGAATGTATGGGAGCGGTTGGACGTAGACATTTCCGAAAAAAAAGAGTAAAATTATGCCAAACTAATGATGCCATCTTATTCGATTACTTAATGCCTTCATAACTTGTGGTGATGAATTTCTTCATAACTCCCATATTTCGGGAGTAATTTGAGAAAATGTGAAATTTTACTATGAAAATGAGTGTATCGAGCTCTCTCCCTCCTGATTCCGGGCTTGTTTCAAGTAGCGGTCTCTAATATCATAATGCTAATACTAAGAGCTATATTTAATACTAAGACACATAGTGCGCCAAATGTGCACTTTCTGGGATAAAGAGTGATGTTTATTTTATAACACAATTTTTTTATTTTTTGTTTATTTTGTTGATTAAAACCGTTTTTCTAAAGGTTTACCTTATTACAATAACATTTCTGAGCAGCCAATTAGAGAAGATATAAGCTAATTAGGATATATAATTAGGGACTTAAGGTTTACATATAAAACTGATGCACTAATGATTACTGATAAGAACATTGCTATTATTTAATTACTAAATGGCTCTTAATACACTAATTTAGCATGCATCATTTACTAATTATCACAATAACTAATTACCTTGCAATATTTAACAAAGGATACCTGAGATACCTGGATTTTATATAAATAGGTCACTATTAGTAACTTTAAAATCAGTGTTGATTTACACCTCGTTGTATCCAAGCTAATCTCGCAATGTATTTTCCAAATTTTAATACAAATCTTGATATTCACGTTGCTTTATGCGCACGCGCACATAAAGATTTACGCGACTTTAACTATTTGTTCAGTGTTTTAAAAGATAACAGTTGTGTTCAGTTATGTGAAAGTGCTGAAACAAGTTTAAAAGACTGGTGTCGTCGATTTTGCTACCGCATTTATGCAAAATGGACACAGTCTGGAAGAAGCACAGATAAGTTTCGGAAGAAACATGAGATTTGGCTACAGGCTGCAATTCAATGGCCGGAATTACAGAATGAAAATATGGAACCTTCTACAGAAAATATAAGTGACGTCATCGAGCCCATAATTTCTCCTGCTAAATCTGATGCTTCAACTTGTACACATCCTAGTCCTCGTAAATCTTTTGAGGACCTTAGTAACCGGCAAAAAAGAAGACGCACTGAAGATAGTCTTTCATGCAGCAGTAGCAGCGCTGAAATTATGTTTTCGGCCGAAAGGGCGCTTCAAAAGGCAGGACAAAGCGATACAGCTTATGTTATGAAATACTTGACGGAGAATCCAGAAGAGGCCTCAAAAATCAAAGCCTTCATTGAAGGTAAATCAATTCAGGTACGGGAAATATCCCCTTTGAAGGCATTGGCTCTTTATGTATCGATGAACTTATCGAAATGGCGCTATAACACTCTTCGGGATTTCAACACTCAAGAAGGAGCTCTTCAATACCCGAGTTACTACATGTTGGTTAAAGAAAAAATTAAGTGCTATCCGGCCAAAGAAGATCTCACAGTTACAGAGAGCTCTGCAAAAATCAAATTACAAGCCTTGATGGATTTAACCTCAAGAAGACTTATTAGGTCGTTAGAAACCCCTGTTGATCCCAATCAACAGCTCGTATTGACCAGCAAATGGGGTTTTGACGGATCATCTAGCCAAAGCATTTATCATCAAAGGACGAGTGAAGATGAGCAAATCGATCTTGCTAGTAATTTTATGATTAGTCTTGTACCACTGCGGCTCGTCTCAAAAGGTGTAACAATTTGGGAAAACGAGCGACCATCTTCCACTTCATTTTGCCGGCCAATATTGTTTAAGTTTATAAAGGAAACCAAAGAAAATGTGCAGAGAGAGATGGCTGAAATCGAAGCAGAGATTGAAGCCTTAACTCCATCCACCATCACTGATGGAATTAGTGTCAAACACCAACTGCTGTTGACAATGATTGATGGTAAAATTCATTCCATTATATCCAATACAGCAGCTTCAGTGTGTGACATATGCAAGGCTTGTCCTAAAGAAATGAATAATTTAGAGTTAATCAAAGATAAACACGCAAACGAGGACATGTATAAATATAGCTTAAGCACCCTTCACGCTTGGATTCGCTCAATGGAATGCTTATTACACATTTCCTACAAATTAGACATAAAATCATGGCAAGTAAGGGGTGATATAGCAAAAAGGCAAGTTGATGACAGGAAGAAAAGAGTTCAAGAGGCTGTAAGAAGAGAAACGGGCTTACTTCTCGATGTTGTGAAACAAGGCAGTGGATCCACCAACAATGGCAACTCGGCAAGGAGATTTTTTGAAACTAAATCTGCTGAACTGACCGGAATAGATGCTATGCTTTTAAGAAAAATCTGTGTGATCTTGCAGTGTATTTCATCAGGAGAGAAGATCAACGTAACTAAATTCCGAGAGTTCTGCTTTGATACTGCTAAGCTTTACGTGGAGTTATACCCATGGTATTATATGCCTTCTTCACTTCATAAAATTTTAATGCATGGGCCAGACATAGTTCAGAACATGTCAATTGTGCCCATTGGTTTTCTATCCGAAGAGGCATCTGAGGCTAGAAATAAAGATTTTAGAAAATATAGAGAGGGGCATTCTCGAAAGCATAGCAGTATCTCATGCAATGAAGATATTATGCACAATCTTTTACTGTCTTCTGATCCACTTGTTACAAGTATCCGTCCAAAAGGAAATAAGTTTGTAAAAAAATCTTCTTTTAAGGAATTTTATGAGCTTACGGATTCTGAGAAAAGTGATATCGAATTTGTTAACATAAATGATTTAGCGGACATCGATTCTGAATTTGAATTAATTGATGATGATGATGATGACGAAGATAATTAAATGATGTTATTGTTTTAAAATGTGTAACTTAGTAAATTAGAGCTTACATCTTAATTATTTATTGTACTTTTAATGAAACTAGGTAATTTATTATCAACTTACTTAAAAGTCATACTCTCATCAGTTCTTGTGAATATTTTTGTTAATATATATTTCTGTATATATATAATATATTTATAGACCTCTTAATAAGTCTGTCTGCGGTTTAAAGTAAATACAAATGGGGAAAAAACGTTTTTTTTTTTAAATTTTCATTTCCTTTTATCCCAGAAAGTGCACATTTGGCGCACTATGTGTCTTAGTATTAAATATAGCTCTTAGTATTAGCATTATGATATTAGAGACCGCTACTTGAAACAAGCCCGGAATCAGGAGGGAGAGAGCTCGATACACTCATTTTCATAGTAAAATTTCACATTTTCTCAAATTACTCCCGAAATATGGGAGTTATGAAGAAATTCATCACCACAAGTTATGAAGGCATTAAGTAATCGAATAAGATGGCATCATTAGTTTGGCATAATTTTACTCTTTTTTTTCGGAAATGTCTACGTCCAACCGCTCCCATACATTCGTTCCACTGTGCGTCAGTGCCGCGAGTAGGAAGCATTTTGCCGCTCAATTTAATTGTTAATTTTCATTGGTTTTTTTTTTATCTTTATCTTTAAACTAATTTCTTTTTTCAAGGTTTTAAGTACAAGACAAATAATTTATTAGAAAACAACATGTGTTTTTTAATTTGTCATAAGACACTTAGGCTGATAATAATTTTTGGAAAGCGTAACATTTTTATAGTAATGTTTGTGTTGAACTTATTTTTCATAATATTAAGATTTTTTTTTAAAATATTACAAAATTTAATATTTTCTACATTTGCAGGATATGCTTGAGCGAAACAGACTTCACAAAAGTGCATGCAAGGTTCGTTGCACAGAATTTTTTAGCATCTATGACACCATTTTGTTTGCTTTGTTTTGGCACAGCCCTCCTTCTGAGAAAATTGCCGCCATACGATATCTGATAGTGAAAACATTTTCCTCGTGCAGCCCCTGGCTCACTGATTGAGTTCAAATTATCACCACGGGTCGACGAAAAAAGTTGAGGTAGCTACTAAAAAGCCAGTAAATATTTGACAAAATATTGTAGTTTTTTTGCCAAAGGCGGTAAAATGCTCATAACGCGCGCACTCTAGGGTTGAGAACCCTTTTTTTTTAGTGGTAACTTATCAAATAACTTCTCCCGCTATGGGCGGAGCGGAAGGGCGTGTCAGACTCTTACTGTCTAAAACCCACCCGCGTTTCTTCAGTTGCCTGTATGTTGCCAGGGGCCACGGTATCCCTTTCTGACTTTCCCGCGACCCCGGCAGGTATCGGCCCTAGCGGACCCCGTCAGTTGTGCTGACATCTCTTTGAGGCGCGCGTGGAACACAACGCACCGTTGACCCGGGCCTGGACCTTATCGGACGGTGAGCTACCCATTGCTCACCATCCACAAACCCGCGCCTATGGTGGCCGGGAATCGGCCTGGTATTCCCGACGCCCAGGGCGTCTCCTGCGGCAGGATTAAGACCCCTAGACTGTTTCATAATTTTGCAAACAAAATACGTTTACCTTACCTAGTTTAAAGCCCAGTTAAACTATAAAAACGTTACTACCGTAATTCGTAAGGAGCTTGATTTGACTATGAAAGCCTGGTTAGTGCTATCGACTACGCAATGTTTAGATTAACATGCTTTTGTCGTTCCACCCTTACCTCATGCTTATCTCTAATGCTCTGTCGACGCACGTCCAAAGTTAGAAATACAACGCTCCCTGTATATTTCTGGTCACGTCTCAGATATTCGTTTTTGTCAATATCCTAATAAATGCGCGTGCGTCGAGCGCCTCAGATTGGAATATTTATTGTCTCGAGGACTATAGCTTTCACGTTTTTGGTTTCTTTGTTTCTTATCAGTATCTATGAAAGATGGACCATGTTGAAGATATTTTTCGTATCTTAAACCAGAGGTTTATGGAAAACCTGACGTGTGATAATTGTTTTATATCTTATTGTGTCTATACTTATTCTGAACCTGACGTGTACGAATGCCGGCTGATGATAATTGTTTTATATTTAATTGTGTCTATACTGATTCTTTACAGTATTGCCTTTGTTGATGCTTTTTCAACTGAACGTTGCTTCTGTAAAAAATAGCAAGGCCGGAATCTATGTCATGTATCCTCCTATTTTCTCCTAGAAAAATAAATTTAATACTATGGCGCCATTTCAATCTATACTACGCTTTCTTGGATTAATTTTGGAGTTTGTGACACTTATCCAAGTAACAAGCTAATACAATTTTTCAGAATTTTACTCTTGTTATTGGGTTTTTCTATCTGAAATTTCTTAGTAGTAGCCCGGAGTCTGGATTTGTGCCCGGTTGATGGCAATAGGCTCGCCCCCTATTACATGGGACTTAAACATAACTGGTGAAATGTAGGTACCTGCTACAGGGACACCTCAGCCCAATCCTTCGGGGAAACAAGGCGTTATGTGTTTGAAATGAGCAAGTCGACAATCGAAATTGAAGAAAACATAAATTAACGTCTCCGGGTGACAGCGATGCGGACGAGTACTTCGATGCTTATGTGTCCTTTTGTTTGTGTATTTATTTGTATAGTTAGTTAATTTGTTATTTAATTTAGTATCTAGTGTAAATAGTTACTTGTGTTAACAATTGTAAAAATTTGGTTTTGGATCCTTAATAGAAACTTTATGAAACTTCACACCCACTTTAACATAAGGAACACTTGGGAAATATACTCTATACACGAGTATATTCACCAGAAGATGACCGTAACATATCAAAAACTGGTTAGTTTGACTCCAACCACGTATTTGCGGCTGGCAAATTGGTGAACGTACCCGCCTGCGCTCCCGGCAACCAATTACTATATATAACGCGGCTTCCGAGTTGTGCCAACGTATGGGATTTTTGAAAAAAATTGTATTGGAAGCTCTAGTTTGTATTTATTGGGGACTATTGAAATTTATTAATGGCATGTTAGATCAAGGATCAATTGATTCAAATTAACTAATTAATTATAAAACATTATAATCCATTAATTAACTAAATTATTGAATTACCAAGTTAGTAACTTTGAGTAAGTAAGTTAAACTATATTTCTATAGCTTAATCGATATTCTTGTATTCGTTTGTGGAGGCTCGTAATTAGCAATTTAGTTGTGTATTATTTATTAGTCATCAGCTGCCTGCCTTTTCCCAACTATGTTGGGGTCGGCTTCCAGTCTAACCGGATACAGCTGAACACCAGTATTTTACATGGAGCGACTGCCTATCTGACCTCCACAACCCAGTTACTCGAAGACTCGTAATGACTGTCAAAGATCTACGAATGACAGCAGGTTAACGTGCTTTCCGAGGCACGGAGGGGTTATTATTAGTACTTACGACTGCCGAATGTTAAATCTGTAAGTCGTCATAAAAAGTTATAAACGAGAAGTGTCGTGGGACATCGGTTGGAAATTTGGAATGAAGTTCCTTTCACTTTTGCATACTTGGCGAATGAGAGCTAGACCGAAAAAAGTGTAACATTTTGTCTTTTGTTACGTAACAAAAGTGTCGTGTCTAGGGTTGCCAGGTGTCCGGCTTTTTACAATCGTGTCCGGTCAAATATACACAAGTCCGGCTTGTCCGGCTTTTGTTAGGCTTTTGGTCAATCCCGCCCCGCCAAAAATACCTGATATTGATTGTTTTAATTACTTTCAATGTAATGAAGAATGCTGATGATTGATTGTTTTAGTTACTTTCAATGTAAAGAAGTTTCAAATTACTTTAGTTAGAACAAAATGTGAGACATAATTAAGAGTAGAATAAGTACCTATCAAATGAATAACAGTATCTAATAAATACACAAATCATTTTTTTATTCTTTTTCTTTTAAAAAGCTGCGTGTCAAGCTTTCAGGGCAAAATGTCCGGCTATATGTAAATCTGTGTCCGTTTTTCTATTTTTGGGCCTGGCAACCCTAGTCGAGTCGTATGCAGAATATAACAGATTAACGGTTCACAATACAATAAGACTAGAAATGATCTCGGACGAATACTTGATTTGTTTATCTCCAACACTGACTGTCAGACTGTACCCTGTACGTCATTTCTTCCGGCTGACACACACCATCCTCCTTTTTCTGTGTTTGTCGATCTCAACATGCAATTTGCTCCTATGAAATGCCGTTCCGTGCCTAGGTACAACTATCATAAGGCTAATTATCCCGAAATTAATGCAGAACTCGCTTCTATGGATTGGGATACAAAACTCGCTCATCTGGCTGCTGAACCGGCTGTCAACACGTTCTATGATACTTTGTATGGGATAATTAGACAACACGTTCCACTAACTCTAGTAAAAAATTCACATTTTCCTGTTTGGTTTACACCCTCTTTGATCCGTATCTTTAAAAGTAAGGAACGTGCGTGGATAAAGTGGAAGGTTTATCGTAACCTGTGTGACTATAATCACTTCTCAGGTTACCGTAAATTATTCCAGGATGAATCTGGTATTTGTTTTAGAAACTATATTAATTCAGTCGAAGATAGTATACCTAAAAGCGTTAAGTATTTTTGGACATATTTAGGCAGCAGAAACGGTAAGAATAACTACCCAGCCAGTATGCATCTGAAAAATACCTTGTCTGATAGCCCTACTGATATATGCAATTTATTTTCTACTTTTTTTGCATCTGTCTATGAACCATCTACATTTGATCCTGACACTTGGGAACCATCGAACAAATACCAGGATAGCTCTGTCTGCATACCCGACATTTACCTCGCAAAAGAGGAAATACACCGAGCAGTCAAATCACTGGACCCTTCTAAGGGAGCTGGCCCCGATGGTATTCCACCGGTCTTTTTTATAAAAACAGCCGATAATATCTATGCTGCGTTGTACTCAATTTTCAACAAATGTCTACAGAAAGGTGTCTTTCCCACCGTGTGGAAGCGAGCATTTGTTACACCAGTGTATAAAAGTGGAGATAAGGAGAATGTGGAGAATTATCGTCCCATATCAATTATTTCCACCTTGTCGAAGCTTTTTGAGAGACTTGTGCACAGTGCTCTTTACCCTCAATTACATAGCCTTATTATACCCGAACAACATGGATTTGTTAAACGGCGATCGACAACTACCAATTTAATGATTTTCACTAACTTTCTCTTTGAAAATATGGATAGGAGAGTCCAGGTAGACGCTGTGTATACTGACTTTCGGAAGGCTTTTGACAAGGTGGATCATTCAATCCTTTTGGAAAAGCTTGCCTACAACGGTATTCGGGGCAATTTACTTCGATGGTTTGCATCATATATTTATAACAGGACACAAAAGGTCGTTATTAATGGGTTTGAATCTGAAATTGTGACTGTCGAGTCTGGCGTTCCTCAAGGGTCTATTCTGGGTCCTTTGCTTTTTATCCTGTTTATAAACGATATAAAGCAGTGTTTTATTCACTCCAACTTTTTGTTGTATGCAGATGATGTAAAAGTTTACAAAGCCTGCCAAAAATTCGATGACTGCCTACTGCTCCAAGAGGACCTGCACAGACTTGATAACTTCTGCAAAGAAAACAAACTCTTTCTTAGCCTTCCGAAATGTCATAGTATATCTATTACTAAAAACAAAAACAAACATAAGTGTTCGTATATACTGAATGGCCATCATTTAAATGTGGTAGAATCCGTGCGCGACCTTGGTGTGACCTTTGATTCGTGTTTACACTTCGATTTGCATATGGAGAACATAATAAATAAAGCCTTTCGGATGTATGGTTTCGTCACGAGATCCTCGAAAGACTTCGTGCGACCCTCTACTTTTTTGCTACTATATAAAGCGTTGATAAGATCTCAATTAGAATACGCGATTCCTATCTGGAATCCGTTCTACCTCAAATATAATATTAAATTGGAATTAGTACAGAAAAAGTTTTTACGTACTGTAAACTATAAATGTTATCATTCAAGGATTCCTTACACACAATTATTACAGCAATTTAATATTTTAAGTTTAGAATCTCGGCGATTACTTTTGATGGCCATGATGCTACATGGTTTGTGTAACAATAGATTTGACTGTATTGAAATCACAAATAAGTTGCGCTATACAGTGCCTAGAACTGTTATCAGACGGGCAGCGCGCGTGCCCCGGCTGTTCCACGTAGATTCATGCAGGACTAACGCCGGGGCACGAGTGCCCCTTCGTCAACTTGTTGAAACCTATAACACGCACTTCATGGACATAGATGTCTTCTCTCTTTCAAGTAAAAAATTTAAAACACTAGCTATAAATACTCTTTCACCACAATCTTAACCTATCAATAATTTTTAAATTCAGTTAAACATAATAATATACTATTGTATATACATTTCCTGAGTTATTCATCTATTAACTCGTGGACAATGGTGTGGGTTATATGTTTACCTATTTGTGTTACGACTCATAATTTGAACCTTAACATGTAACTGTTTTTTTGTCCCTAATAAATAAAATAAAAAAAAAATAACGTGCGATAAGTTCATTATCGCACGTTATATTCTGCATGGTTCTAAATATTAAATTAAAATATTATAAAACACAGGAAGGACAAGGGTATATAAACAAAAGACTGCATGTGAGTGGCAGAAAACTAAAGTATTGGAAAGTAGACAGTAGTTGGGAAAACCTGTGTCCAGCACGTAGCTCTATAGTTAAGCTGAATTAATTTAGCAGTAACTAGCACGAAGGCAGTTGGAAGTATCAGAATCCGAAAGATACACAAAAACAGCGAACTTATAAATAGTGGCATGCTTTGATTTGTGAGTGAAAAGGCCTTAAGGGATCAATAAACTCAAAACAAAAGCTCATGAATATCAACTCAGTACAACCAATCCCACTAAAACATTGCATCGCCTGGTTTCCACATTATCGCGATAAAACCAAACAATGACACGCGACATGACACCGATAGCTCTCTCGACACTCACCAGTGATCTACCCTGTGCTAAGAACTGCGTTGGTAGAGGAGTCTCATATGATTTGGTAGAAGACAACTTGATTAAAATTTTTGACTTCGACTATTTTTTTTTTATGTAATGATAATATAAATAATGAATGTATTGTAAAATTAATTAGGTAATAATAGAAACATTTAAAGCATGCCATTGGACATAAATATTATACTCTAGCATTAAATACATTGTAATGTTTTGCATGTCAAATGTCTGACTTTGTATAAGGAACTTATAACTGACTATAGACCAACACTGTACCAATACTAATTGCAAATAAATGATTATGATTATGAATTTCACTTCAAGATGTTTTTAGTTTCACTGTGAGATTTTCACTTTAGATAGGTTGGAAATATACATACATACATGAAATTACGCCTTCTTCCCATGGAGGTAAGCAGAAACAACCCATCCTCAATAATGTTGTAGGTAAAAAAAAAACAATGTAGGTACTTCCAAAAAACACTACAAAGTGAATAATGATTAATTCGTCGGTTGTTTTTTTGTTGTAATAAGTTTTTATTTTTTACGTTTTAAGGCTTGTGCAGACTAGCGCGACTTGTCGCGCGACACAAAGACACCGCTCGTCGCGCGACGAGCCTTTGTGCCTTTGTGTCGCGTCGCGTGTCGCGCTGGTCTGCACGAGCCTTTAGTTGTGGTACCTACACCACACAAATTCGAATACCACTACCTGCTATGTAAATAACAGTGACAGGAAGTTATTATAATATCATTCATATAGAGTAAGTAGGAAAAATACGTATTATTGAAGCTAACTCAAAAACTACGCAAGCAAAGTTAATAATATTTATATGGGACCACCTCTGAAGTATGACCTACCAAAAGAATCATCAAAATCAATTCTTAATTGGTGGAATAATCGCGTTACTAATACATAAAAAAAACAGGTGAATTGAGAACCTTGTCTTTTTTTTAGTTGGTTAAAAAGTGACTACCACTGTGTAAACTCAGTCACAATACTAAGGGGTTTGCTGATATATAAAATTGGATTGTTACCAGCCATTGCCAAATTCCTGTTGGCACTTCTTTTAATAGAGTTGCAAATTAATATCCCATGTTGCTTTTACATACTAACGACCCAAGGTGCCTCAGCTTTATGCGGGGATCGTGCGGTCCATGGCCCTCTACGGGGCGCCGGTGTGGGCGCGTTCATTGAGGCTGCGGCCAGCCCGCCGGTTGAACGCGTCCCAGAGGGTCATGGCCATTCGGCTGGCCCGAGGATACCGCACGGTCTCCTGCGAGGCGGCGAGCCTCCTTGCCGGATTACCGCCATGGGATCTGGAGGCAAAGGTCCTCGCGCACATCTGGGAGTGGCGCGAGGAGGCGAAACGCCGGGGCTTAACTCTGATGCCATAAGAAATCGCGGCACAGCGGACAGAGCTCCGGCGGAATCTCATGGCGTCATGGAGGGTGCGATTGTCGCAACCCCGCGCTGGGCACGCCACAATTGCGGCGATAAGACCCCTCTTTGAGGAGTGGCTTGAGAGGCGCCACGGCGTCCTCACCTTCCGCCTGACGCAGGTCCTCACCGGACACGGCTGCTTCGGGAGGTTCCTGTTCAGGATAAGGCGGGAGGAAACACCCGGGTGTCACCATTGTGTGGATCGGCCTGAGGACACGGTGGAGCATACGGTGGAGGTCTGAACGGCTTGGGCGGAGCAACGCCGTGTCCTCGTAGAGGCGATCGGCGGCGGTGATCTCGTGATCTCTCGCGTCCGGCCCTGGTTCAGGCCATGGTACGGAGCGAGAGGAAATGGCAGGCCGTCACCTCCTGCGAAGCGGTAATGCTCGCGAAGGAGGAGGCGGAACGCGTGAGGGAGAGGCAAATTTCGCGCCCTCACGCCCCTAACCGCCGCAGGAGGAGACGCCCGGGGCGGGAATCGCAAGCCGATATCCGGCCACCGTAGGCGCAGGCTTGCGGACGGTGAGCAATGGGTAGCTCGCCGTCCGATAAGGACCAAGCCCGGGTCAACGGCGCGTTGTGTTCCACGCGCGCCTCAAAGAGATGTCAGCAGAATTGACGGGGTCCGTTAGGGCCAATGCCTGCCGGGGGTTCGAAGAAAACCGATAGGGAAATCGTGGCCCCCGGCAACAGGGCAACCGAAGGAACACGGGTGGGTTTTAGTCAGTAAGAGTCTGACACGCCCTCCCGCTCCACCCAGAGCGGGAGAAGTTATTTGATAATTTCACACCCAAAAAAAAAAAAGGTGCCTCAGCTTACATACAATATACGATTTCTTTTAAAAATAAATGTATTGTAAAGTGAATCAACCAATCTTTCTTCCCATCCCGGACGCACATAAACTATCGCATCGTACAAAGTTCCCGAATTGGAACAAATTCGTGGCACTGACTCGGCGACACGACTTCCATCGCTCGACGCGACACTATCGATTCAACTGCTGGATTTTATGTTCCAGTAGATTTGCGTGCTTCACTGAACACCCTGTATGCGGCGGAGCCTAAGATTAGCCAGCCAAAATACGGCTAGTTGGTCGGAAATATTGGCACGTTTAAGTTTTATACGTCTTTAGTATTGGGGAGGAGCTGATGTATTCTATAAAATTATTACCGTCTTCGTCTTTTCATGTGGTTAGTGACTAACCTGATGTCAGAGTTTTAAAGCCGCCCATAGGCCTCTGACTTGGCTTCACATGCCCTCAGGCATGCCGTTTTCCTCACGATGTTTTCCTTCTCCGGTTTTGAAGCAAGTGATAATTATAATACGCACATGAATCTGAAAAGTCAGAGGTGCGTGCCTTGGGTTCGAACTAGCTTAACTTGGCAGTTCGACGGTCACACCACTAGGATATCATTGCTGCTATATATTATTACCGTGAAAATTTCGGTAAAGTGAGTTTGAAGTGTTCTGTCAATAGTGTCAAACCCTAGCATCAGGTGAAATGACTGCTCACTACCAGCCACCTAAGTGTTGACGGTGAGATTTTCACAAAATGGACTAGCTGTTTTCTTTCACCGTAACTTTGTGGTGTTCAGGAAATCAGTATTAGCTAAGAAGGTAATAAAAAAAAACCGTAAAAACACATTGGTATTTCTTAGAACCCTTCTTGAAGTACCGTAATGTTTAATAATGTCATAGTTTTTTATAGGTATGTAATTCAGTCTTACACTGTGGGTCGTGGTTGCTCGAACAAAGAAATTGTTAAAGATAAGCACAAAAAAGAGTAGTGGCGGCCCAGTGGTAACGGCCGCGACTTACGAGTGGTCGTAGGTTCGAACCTAGACAGGCGCTTTACTTTGTGTAAATTATTTCACCACTGCTCTCAAAACGGTGAAGGAAAACATCGTGAGGAAACCGGTATGTCCTAGAACCGAAAATTCGAAGACATGTGACATCTACCAACCCGCACTGGGCCCGCGTGGTGGATTACGGCCCACTCCTTTTCACAGAGAGGAGGCCTGTGTCCCAGCAGTGGGAACATTTATAGGCTGATGATGATAATGAAGCACAAAAAATAATTCTTCGCTTCGTTTCGTTTAGTATAAAATAAAATATTTGATAGTCAGCAAGTTGGTAGTGGTGCTGCCTGCCCAGGATTCGCCGGACGTAGGTACTTTTGTATCACCAATCGTGGCGGCTTATTTGAGGCTCAAAACTCGTTGATGTACGTACAATCAGAGATTTAATGTTGCACCCTTTGTCAATTTGCCGTGTAGTGTAATAGTCATTTCATAAAACTGTCCAAGAATGACAGTTAGAATTTGAATATATGGACAGAAAGTTGGTAGTAAATTTGCTTACCAATTAATTTTATTTCCACCTAACAATTCTAACATAGTGTTCATATACCTACATTTAAATAATTTTGGAACAAACTTATTTACGTACATTAAAACCTCCACTAAAGTTCGACTTAATAGTAATTTGTGAAATTCCAAAAGCAGAGTGCGTTGTCAACCACAATTTGTATGAAGCGGAGCAGTAAGTAATTGTCTGGACAGCACACTCACTGCACTTAGTGGTCACGGCTCATGGGATCCAATTCATTATGCAGTGTTTCATAATTATTATTATAGTTAAAACCGTTTAATATACTATAGCAAATGACTGCTACATTGCAATTATTATTAATGGATTGAAGCTTTGTATAATAAGCTTCAATCCAAAGATAAAGATGAATTTATTTGTTCAAAACACGGACTACTCACTCAGGGGTTGAAAAATACTTTCTTGAATTTTTCAACCCCTGTTTGTTGTTATGTGTCTGTTAGTCCATGTGAACTCTAGTGTACTCTACATAATATTAATCATTTTGAACTGTGTTATTCATTGTTTTATAAAAAAAATTGTACAAACTATTTTCCTTAAAAAAACTACAATAATAAGTAATAGTACCATATTTGAACACCGTGCTTTAGGGTTACCTATGTTGGATATCACAGCGGACCCTATCAGAGTACCAGCGCTGTGACACTTATTTTTAAATGTCGTAGCATTATGCTGAGATTGGCGTCTTTTGGGCTCGTACATGACATTCTGTTTGAATTATTATTTTACTTTTGTTATTTTTTGTTTATATGAGTGTGTTTAGTTTCATTTGTGATCTTCCTGTGCGAGTCACAACAAATACTTTTTCTTTCTTTATGTATGGCATGTTTACCCTCCTGCGTCAGAATGAGGGTTAAGTGTGTAACTAAAGTTTGTACCTGCCTGCATTTAGAGGCGATTGTACTCTTATTACAATCACTATTTACTTTTTTGTACTTTAAATTAAAGGTAACCACAGTGTTTGCATTAAAGTTTACAATGATAAAATAAACAGCGATATTTTCGTTTGTTTCACATATAATTTACGGGGAAATTACACACAAGCGTTAGTAAAAGTTTTCAGCCACTAATTGTTCATGACTCTCATTGAAGTTAGGCTGTAACCACACTTGCGGTTTAAACTTGCATTTTTGGAACGAAGTTCTTTAACGCGGCTTGCGGTAGGAGTAAACTGGCAGAAATCGTCACGTAACAAAAAAACGTTATGCCCGAAAAACTCAGTTTCAAGTGTCAAAAGTTTTTTTAAACAAAAACTTTGATACTACATTAGATGGCTTTGTATTAATACATAAATACAGCAAAAGGAACTTCGTTCCAACCGGGTGTCCCAAGACACCTAGCCAACTTTTCTACTAGGAAATATAATATTTGTTTTATACGGTAGATTGGTTGCTTCGTAGGTTTTATATTAGTGTACCTTTCGATGATGATTTTAAAGAAAGTATTTTGAGCAATGGTATATTGGGCTTCTTTGTGTTTTTCTAAAAAACAAATTAATCACAAATCAATTTGATCTACAATTAATTTCCCTGTATTTAGATGCTGTTCTAATTAGATTAATAATTAATTAGATTGTGATTTACTTTCGTGTACAGTAAATAATAAGTGACAACGTGACAAATTGAAACCGCGCGTCTGCCCTAGCCCTTAGCGGTCAGCATCTAATTAGTGCGGCAACTTGTTAAACGTTGTTTTAATAATAATTGCACGCGAAGTTGTTACGAGCGGGTGTTCTGACAGCTTGATGTAAGCACAGCTTGCACGTAGGCAATAGAATTGTTATTTATTTAATTTTTGTTTGCGTTATGTTAGATTGGTGAAGAAAGTTATTTCGACATTTTGTGCAAAACTAAAATTGAAAAATATGGAAAACATTTAGGTTCTCTTGCAACACAAATCACACGCACCACCGCTGCATCAGTTGACGTCATGCTGTCACTGAAAACCAGCGCTGGGGCTCTGTCTCGCATAAGGTCGCAGTATTATGCTGAGCGATGGCCGTTTTGCGTGGATGTGACGCATATTTTCCCCCAATTTGTTATTTTCATATTTTGGTATTTCTGTGCGTCATATTTACCACAAATAAACGTATTTTCATTCTTTTCTTTTTCTTTACTAAATTCGTTTAGCGCTGAACGAATTTAAAACACATTGAAAATATATTTATTTTATTTATATAATATATTTTAAACAGTTTGAAGATGACAGTATAGTAATTTATAGTGCAAATACACCTGAACTGTTTTATGGGACACTAGCTGGTGCCCGTGGCTTCACCCGCGTGAACCCTTTCTTTCTTTCTATCAGCTGCAAAAGTCCCGTCAAAATCGGTCCAGCCGTTTCGAAGATAAGCCGGAACAAACAGACAGAGAGACAGACAAACATAAAAAAAAAATGATTTTTTATTGCAAGTACCGTATATATTTTCATTAGCATTTAGTAAAAAGCTGCCCAAATTCTATTACAGCATTATTTTAATATTTTTATGAAAGCTAGCTGGGTCTGTGGATGTTTTTTAATGGCGACCAGTCGGAAAAATGGCGAAACAATTTTTCTCGTGACCCAGTTTAATAAATTTGCAGTTTTTGCACCTGTAACTGTATGAATGCACGTCATTTATATACTGCCTGATAATAATGAACACCAAATTATCGGAATTCATATGTACTTTCTTGAATTGAAAAAGTCACATTGGTGCTTACCCGGATTTTAACCCACAACCTCGTGCATGAGAAGTGAGGCCTTAACCACTGGCCATCACGACATTTAATATAGGTATCGGAAAAAGTCGGATTCAAAATATATTCTTGGAAATAGCAACAGCTCTAACACAACCATTTTCCACTCGTTTAAGGCAGACAGCTGCTGTTATACTATTCAAAGATTCAATACTTGTGCAACTAATTTCAGTTCATACGTACAAACCTAACACCTGGCTTACCAGCTTTGTTCTTAGCAACCTTATGTACTATAGTCTGTATATAATCGGTATGTACCTATTCACAGTTCGGGTTGGGGACTAGTTAATATGTAGTCAAATATGCTAAGCTTTCTGAGGCTCTAACGGTGCAGGGAAGCGGCTTGCAAATAGTAACCGCTTGGCGTTTCATCAAAATCTCTGTTTTTTAACCGACTTCCAAAAAGGAGGAGGTTATATGTTCGACGCGTATGTTTGTTTTTTTTTTTTTTTTTTTTTTTTTTTTTTTTTTTTTATGTATGTCCACCGATTTCTCCGTCGTTTGTGGACCGATTTTGAAAATTCTTTTTTTGTTTGAAAGGGTATGCTCCCAAATTGGTCCCATATAAATTTTATTAACTTTGCTTGGGTAGTTTTTGAGTTAGCTACAAAATACGTATTTTTTTCCCACTTAGTATGTAGATGATATGATAAGTTCCTGTCACTGGTAGCAGGTAGTGGTATTCGAATGTGTGTGGGGTAGGTACCACAACTAAAAAGTGAAAAATAAAAAACTTTTTACAAAAAAAAAACAACCGACTTCCAAAAAAAAACACTACAAAGTGAAAAATAACTTTAATTTCGGAAGTCGGTGGCAAAAAACCATAAACAAAAAACCCAAGACACCGACTTCCGAAATTAAAGTTATTTTTCACTTTGTAGTGTTTTTTTTTGGAAGTCGGTTGTTTTTTTTTTGTAAAAAGTTTTAGTGGTTAAATTCAGTAGGGTTATCGCCATAGTATTTTGATTGCTGTTACATAACATAAAATGACGCCTTGGGTTGGGCAGAGGTGCACCTATAGTACCCACACATTTCGCCAGACATGTTTAAGTCCCATGTAATAGGAGGCGAGCTTATTGCCATCAACCGTGCACAAATCCAGTCTCCGGGCTGCTACTTAGAAATTCCAGCTTGTCAAAGATTCCACAACCCATCCATCGATGAAATATTTAAGTATGTAGTCTTTTAAGATACCTACGATAAGAAAGAAAATAAAAGTTGTGTAAATGCGAAAGTTACTTTCGGCTGTTTGTCTGTTACTTTTCACGACTAGACTCCTAAACTGATCGTTATGAAATTAGACAGATATACACCCTGGGACCTGAAGAAGAAGATGAGCTACTCTTCATCCTGGATTGTAGACGAAGTCGCGGACAAAAGCTAGTAGATACAAAAAGAAACTACAAATAGGCGGAATGACTATCCGATAAAACAATTGACTAACATTAACGCAACAAAAGGGTGGGGAAGCGAAGCCTTCGTTATTGGGTAATACTGGGTAATAGCCACTATAAGCCGTTGGGTGTTGAAGCTAATTATGTATCTTTTGGGGTAAATTGCCTAATTACAACACTATTTTTATGGTTATCTGTTGATCTTACGATAAGATATATTATAAGGGAGAGTATTTAAAAGAATTTTATCCATTGTAGGGGGCTTGGTCTAGTGGTCGCAAGTGCTACTGCTGTGCTTGAGCTCCTGGGGGTTTTCCTAACTGAAATTTCTCAGCAGTAGCCCGGAGTCTGGATTTGTGGCCGGTTGATGGTAGTAGGCTCGCCCCCTATTACACGGGACTTTAACTAACATAACTGGCGAAATGTGTGTATACTACCCCTCTGCCTAACCCTTTTTGTAATACAGATACTGGCGTGATGTTATGTTATGTTATCCTTTAAGGAGCAAAAAAAATCTCACCTACAATGTCGCCGTTGCTATGAAGAGAATGGCCAATTTTGGCCCGTCAAAAAGAAAGTTGCTGATAAAATGAGATGAGGAAAACTCTAAGTGTGATGATAAGATCATAATACCCCACTTATCAAAGACCCCCCTCAATCACTCAGAACATAATCTCTAGCAATTTTTAGCAATTGAATACATAATTATAGTGAGCTTATTCGTTCTTCAGAAAGATCAGGTGCTCGCAACCGGCATGCGTGTATGACCAGATGTATGAACATAAACGAGGCAAAAGGAGTATGTAAGGATCGTAGCAGGTGGCGTTCTGTAGTTTCTGCCTACCCCCATGGGGAGAAGGCGTGAGTTTATGTATGTATGTATATTCACCCCTTAAACATAATAAACATAACATACGTACAAAAAATACATTTCCACCCCTCTTAGGGGATGAAGAGGGTGAAGAATGACGGCAACCACACATTGTAAGCATCTCATTGTACTGTTCCTGACTCCCTGAGGAAATCTCAAATAAATTTTAAGTAGCGAACAAAAGTGTGAAGACGCGGGGGAAATAGGGATGCGTATGGGGGTGAAGTTTAGAGTCGATTGTGTGCATACGTAAGTTTAACTCTTGGGGGACGCGAAAGTTAGAGCCTGTAAAGGTGTGGTGTGTGTGTGGTGGTGTGTGGCGGCATCTACATCGCATACATGGGAACTACGCTTCATACTGAAGTCACGCAAAATCTTGCATCACGCAAGTAGAGTTTACCGCGCGACTAGCAAATACACAACATCCCGACTACAATTGTCGGGCAGTAGACACAACACCCGTCTGGTTGGCGGATCCATCCTTTTCTATTGTGAAGTAAGGGTTGTAATTTTTCGAACATGGTATAACGTTCCACGTTTCTGTAACATTTCCTGAGATACAGGTTTATCTATTTCCGAAGACAGAGTTTTTGCATATTGAAGCATAATTTATTGATTGCCAATAAACGTATTTTTTTATGACATAAATATTTAAAACTCATGTATGCATAATTATAATTATGACAAAGAAGAGATAATTCAATAGCTTATTAACGAAATTGGATTTTATGGCCACATTTTCTTTCAACGGTTTAACAAGATCAAAATCTAGGCAGGTACTAACGTAACCAAAACTAGTCAACAAAATGTAGGTATGTAAAATTTTATCGATATACACCACAGGACTAAAGAAGGCATACTTACTTCATTAAAGGCACAGTACATACTCGTGTTCCTACATTTTCTACAAAGAAACAGGGGAGGGCGTCAGTCGTAATGAATTCCTAATGGTCGCACGATAGGGCCCCCCTTCCTTCTTCCTCAGTTAGGAGATAATCGCGAAGAAATTGCTTCCCTGAGATGTAGTCAGATATTATGATAATGTGGTGTGGATTACATTTAGATTAGGACGTAATTATTATGGTTTAATAATGAATTGTTATCGTGTAACGCGATGATAGTCGGAAAGGAGCTAAATGACTTGAAATTGTAGAGATTTTATTAAATACATTTTTTTTTCCTTTTTTAACTTTCCTAGCTACATGGTAATAGCCTCTTCTCACTCACTATACAGGAAAGCAATGAGCCAGCAAAACTGAACTCGCTGAAAATATTTTTTTGTGATCTGACCATTTCAAATCTCTGAGTCTACGAGTATGTATAATTGATTTTTAACCGACTTCCAAAAAGGAGGAGGTTATATTTTCGTCGCGTGTTTGTTTTTTTTTTTTTTTATGTTGGTATGTCCACCGATTTCTCCGTCAATTGTGGACCGATTTAAATTTTTTTTTTTGTTTGAAAGGGTTTGCTCTCGAAATGGTCCCATGTAAATTTTATTAACTTTGCTTTGATAGTTTTTGAGTTAGCTTCAATAATACGTACAAACACTTAGTATGTGGATGATATGATAAGTTCCTGTCACTGTTATTTACATAGCAGGTAGTGGTTTTCGAATTTGTGTGGGGTAGGGTACCGCAACTAAAAAGTGAAAAATAAATACTTTTTACAAAAAAAAAAAACAACCGACTTCCAAAAAACACTACAAAGTGAAAAATAAGTTTAATTTCGGAAGTCGGTAACAAAAAACGAAAATTCAAAACCAAAGAAAGACACCGACTTCCGAAATTAAAGTAATTTTTCACTTTGTAGTGTTTTTTGGAAGTCGGTTGTTTTTTTTAATGTTATGCCCTATCCCTTCACATTTACTAATTAACTGATTATGTTTACATACCGTGTGGTGGGACCCTGATGATCTACTATACAGGTATTCCTGGTGTAGACACCAGTCTCTCATAAACTAGTGTCACATAGTTTTCAAGCTTGTCTAAATTATAAGATGCCATTTTTTGTGAAGAGAACATAAATTATTTGAATTTGATTATGTCCAAGTTTTTTCTCTGTGTTGTTTTCCTTGTCCCATTCTTTTTTCTCTAAAAAAGTGCATGAGTCACATTCGTAATTGGCAGATTTTGTAGTACAAACATGACTTAGTACTTTTAGGACAGGTTATGCTGTCAAACAAAGGTCATTTCAAAAAGATGATTCAAGGGATAAAAGTCCTTTTACATAATATCTCACCTTCATTTCTTTTTACTTAAATATAACATCTTTTTCACAAAACACGTTTCAAAAATGACTTCGAAATAACTCAATGAAAGGCCCAAACCTTTCAAATTGAAACGGCTCGTAGCTAAAAAGCCAGCTTTTCAGAAAGATGATTGTACAGAATAGGTACGAGTAATAGGCAACCCTTTTGTGTCGAAACGAAGTTTATTTCGTGTTGAATGGCTTTTGATCCGTGATCTGAACGAGCACGTGGTGACGGGAGAAGTTATTGTAGATAGCGGAGATGGGATGGCTTTGTGAGGTATTGTGATTTGAAAAGCTAATTTGGGAAAGGTAACGTTTATAATATTATTACCCTTGACTATATAAGGTGTTCCAACATTGAAATCGCGAAAAAAAGTTCCATATTAAAGTTCCCCACCTAGTTACCCCTGCTTCTCTCTCTATCTGCTGTTCTTAACTGTATGGGTCAGCTGTTTTTTTTTCGCTATTTCAAAGTTGGTCCCATACTAAAAGTTATTCAGTTCGATGGTCTAAAGATCCTCTTAAAATGTATAAGGTTAATTTTTTAACACCTTATATAGATATCATCGGTTACCTAAGTGGGTGTCATGAAGCGCTTACAGACGTCATTAGGAGTAATACCTATTATGCAGAGTATTATAGTTGTATAGATGGAGTATGGAGAGTTATCAACATCATCACAAAAAAATCGACCGTAGCAATTAACATTGTCGGATCTACATTTTTGCGTTTTTTTTTTAATTGCTTCAAATCTTTACGGGAACATTTTTATAATTTATTTTAAGACCTTTAATGCAATAAATAAAAAAATCGCAAAAATGTAGATCCGACAATGTTAATTGCTACAGTCGAAATATTTTACGTAGGTGCCGTTCGGGGACTGAAAATAATATTGATAAGCTATTCCACCGAACCACACTTATTAAAATTTTGTTTCAGTGCGGTTCGGACAAGTGCTGTTGAAATCAATGCTCTGAGTGGAATACCTCATCATATCATCCGAAAGACCTCCACTGCTGGTCTCTCCTAAGCAATGAATGAAAATTGTTGCCCTGAAATATATCCATATAACTATTGCTGTTTCTTGGGATGCTTGCCCTAATGACTAAAATATTTTTAAATACTCTCAGTACAATATCCACAGTAAAGTTTACTAGTAGTTGACTAAGCTTCATCTTGCTTGTGAGAACGTCTGTCAGTTTCACGCCGACATATTCCATTCTGTTTACGTTCAGGATTGGACAAGAGACTCCACGAGATTGCTAGAAGCCCGTATCTTTGTATGCTAATGATTCCTTCTCTGAGGAAACTGTCACAGTCGTAGAGGAGCAGGTCAGGTATCAAAGGTCAGTGTCAGTCAGACAAACCACAGACAACAGTGGCTGAAAAAAGTGGAAACCATCGATATCACCAAGAAGATCTTGCTAAAGTAATTGAAACGTAAGATAAATGACTTGTAATGTCCCTTAATTTTGTATAAAAGCATTTCCACGATTTTCCGTTCCATTACAATAAACACTCTTTACTGCGTCACATAACTTCAATAATAGGACACACTCTCGCAATATACACAACACATGACCATGAAACCTTGGAAACATGGAAATAACGTAATACAAAGCAATATTCACATAACGCTCAGTTTAAGAGCGTAACTTCATTATTTTATGAAAATAAGCGCTGGTACAAGAACATAAAGTGTAGAAGAACAACTACGAACAAAACATACTTGTTAGTAGTTATAAGATTCGTCAAACTCAAAGCATTTCAATAAAACTATTACAAAGTACTTTTGAATAGTCAAAGAGTCGGTCATTTAGTCAGAGAGCCAAGCGTCATGATCAGATTATCCACCTTAAATAATTTGCAAATCTTCTTATTTTTATTTATAACTCACTAGAAATCTAAAAGTTTTGTTAAGCCGTAAAATTTTAATGTATTAATAGGCTCTTAAACAATGAGTACATTGTTCTTTACAATTGGTACATTGCAAACTTAAATCTAAGCGCCTCGTTACTTTTAGAAAAGCACATCATGAGAACAAAGAACAAAACTTTGAGATTTCTTTGTTTAATTCTGTAAGTTATATAAATGTAAAAACCTTCGGAATAAATCCTCTAAATGATGGTCAAAATCCGTTGCGTAGTTTAGAAGAACAAGGTCACACAGACAGACACGAAAAACCACTTTGGTTTAACATAATTATGTATTTAAATAAGATATAAAATTATTATGGTATACAAAATAGGGTATTTTAATCTAGTCATACAATGCCCATTTATTGCAGTCGACTTCTTGCAATAATACAATACTTGGTCCAGCTCCTAACACAGCCGCAGCGAAAACTATTCTCGTATAATATTCCGTGGTCCTTTTGCCAATTCTACAGGCAGCTAGTACTTAGGCAGTCCCTAAATGTATTTAAATCTAACCTTGAGAATTCAAATGGGATTTTTAAGACCGGCTGTCAATATATTTTGCTGGAAGTCTAGACTGGGAGGCTACTGAGGTTTCAATTATGTAATGTGATAGGAAATGTGTTTTTTTATAGAGTTAATTGTCTTTTTATAGCTTTATAGGGACCTTTGCCGGTCCTTTACCGGTTAAACATGTTTAGAAATAAAAATAGCTCCATATTCCCAGGAGTTATTTTTGTTAGAAAAAAACCCACTTGGAAAAGTTTTGTCTTTTTTAGGATTGACTAATTTAACGCACGGCCATTTTCTTTTAAAGTAAATACAAGAAATGATAATTTACATTCTGAGGTAACATGGGACAAAGGCAGGAAGATGATGAAGTTTTGTCTGAAAATAACAGAATCATCAAAAGAAAAACAATATTTAATTTGAAATTACATGCAACTTAAAATAACTCAAAATAAACGTTTCAACAGAATTTTCGACAAAAAAACAAAATTAAAACATCTTATACTTATCAACATTGCTAGCTCCCCGTCTATAAAAAACCGCAGGTTAATGGAAATTTTGGCGAATTTGCATGAGTAAGCCGCCGCGGAGTGCGCCCTTCTGTATCGTTACCCGTCTGTCTGTTTATGTCAGCTCGTCTAGAAAATCACTTTGCGGATCTCGAAGAAGATTATTTTGAAAGCTTGCGGGAATTTTGCGGCGGTAAGGAAAATCATTTACCAAAGCCACTGAAAATATTTTTTCAGAGGCTTTGGAATGTTTCCAAGCGAAGGACAGGTAAGTTTTCTTGAAAATATTTTTAAAATATTGGATATTTGTAGGGGATTTTCGAGAAGTATGATGACTCCCTGCGTTTTAGTATAAGTGACAACAAATTGCTTGCAAATTGCTCGTGTTATGACCCGATGTATGAACATAAACGAAGCAAAAGAAGTATGTAAGGATCGTAGCAGGTGGCGTACTACAAGCTCATAAAGCAGTATTATTTGAATATTACTTCAGTGTGGGAAAGAGATGAAGCTCAACAGGACGTATAGCTCCATCTCTTTCTCCCACTGAAGTAATTATTAAAATAATACTGCTTTTGACCTGATGGTAGGCCCCCTGTAGTTGCTGCCTGGGGTAGGCAGAAAGCGTGAATGTGAATGAGCATGGGATTCTTCCCATGCTCATTGCATGAGTTTACGTATGTTTATGTAAATATTTGACAACAAATGGTGGTACAAAATCTGACTGTCTAGCTTGTATGTTTGTCTGTGTAACTTTTTTAGGGTTTCGTACCTCAAAAGGAAAAAAACGAAACCCTTATAGGATCACTTCGTTGTCCGTCTGTCAGTCTGTCAAGGCCTTTTTTCTCAGGAACGCGTGCAGGTATCAAGTTGAAATTAATATCAAATACGTGTAGGGGTATGGTCCCTTGGAGCTCTAAAAATCAAGCTTCTAAGTAAACGCAATAAAAAAATCGGCCATTTATGCGACTTAATTATTTTGACATTAGCAAATAAATAAAAACCTACAGGTTACTTTCCCGTTGACCTAGAATCATGAAATTTAGCAGCAAGCAAGGTCTCGCAGCACATATAAAGGAAAAAGTCCGAAAATAAGTTAGTTTGTAGTTTTTTTTATCACATAATTTTTTTTTTCTATTACACACTTACATTTGCAGTTGGAGAACTGATAGTGAAATAAGTGAAGTATATCGATGTATGGAGAACTTGTTTTTCAATTACATGTTAAGTTTGTCCTTGGGATAAATTCATCCCAACCACGGAACTCTTCACTGTGCGTGGTTCGACATGCTCTTGGCTGGTTTTTAGAATCTGACTGTCTGACTTGTCTGTTTGTTTGTTTTTTTACTCATGTTCTGCAACAGATGTTTTTAATAAAAATACAGAACAAAGAAAGAATCCATAAGACCCTGTGGTCTTTACTGCCAAGGAACGAGGACTTTCCGGACGCAGTAGCCATACTTATTAAGAAAGCCAACCTTGTTTAATCACACTGAAACATTAAATGGGATCTTGAAAAGAAATATTCAAAGAGAGAAAACGATGATTAATTTCTTATTTCCTACTTATTAATAAACTTGGAGCTTTTCCTCGCTTCGCAACAAATAAATTGAAGTATTTTGAATATTCATTTAGTTACCAAAGCTATTCGAAGATGGGGAATAATGTTACCAAGTTTTGTTTATTTGCAAAGTTGCGAACAGAAATAACAAATATTATATTTTGAATATTATGCAGATTTTTTTTGTTGCTACTAATATACTAAAAGCGATATAATTTTATGTGTGTAAGTATATACAATATGCAGACGACAATTTATATACGACAATAAATGAATACTGGCAATACTAATGCATAAGAGAATTTTGGAACTATCAAACGAGCAATATTTGTATACCTATATTGTATATAGATTTGTACTCACGTTCTCGAAATCGGCTCTACTGAGTTCGATGAAAGTTGCAATATAGGGGTATACGGAGGCGAAAAATCGATCTAGCTAGGTCTCATATCCCGGAAAATCGAAAAATAAAAAAGAGAAAAAGTTGTGAGGCCTTCAGGCCAGTTCCAGCAACTACCAATAAAAACAAATGAAGACCTCATCTATCGTATGATGTTTTGTCGACGTCACATCATTGACAAGCGGTGATAAGTGTAGGATTCAATTCAATTTAACGTGACTATCTTATCAGATAATGATAATGTTTTACTGCGCCAAAGTGTTGTATATTTACATAGAATATGTTGAGGATGTGAGAAAGAAATGATGTGGTGATCTGTGGGAAGAAAAGTGTAATATGACTTGTAGTTGGTTATTTGTTAGGTCGAACTAATGGTATCAGTGAATTCATGCTCCGTTTAACACAAACGCGCTCCATTTAACCAACAAAAAGCTTATTCAATTTACAGTTCACAAAAAGAAGCTAACTGGGAATCGATAAACAAAAACCAGTTAAGAGCGAGTCGGACTCGCGCATCGAGGGTTCCGTACCATTTTAAATTTTCGTTGGCGAGGCCTTTATTCGTCAGAGAATTTTAACACTGCACATTGCCGTGTAGAATATTGCAGTTTTAGGTCAGCGCCATGTCTTGACCGATAGTGGAACTAATGTAATTTAAGTTGATGATTTCTGAAAAAGTGTGCTATTTAGAGACCTCGTTTTATTTTTCCTGTAACCTTCACATAAACTTCGGAGACTAGGGGTATGCAAACTTCGGAGATAAGGGGGAACGGTATTCTTTTTACCATTTTCTGTTAAAAGTCGAAAACTATGCGGTCCAAAAAAAATGTTTGCAGATGTGCAAATAGCGCTCTTTCATATGATACGAATTTTTAAGAGCCCCCCCGATCAGTCCATGTTGCAAAATAAAAATAGTACATATTTTTATGTATTTCTTCATTGCAAAATAGTTGGGCAAACGTCATCTAAAACTATTCTAAATTTCAAGTTGATAGCATTAGTAGTTCTTGAGATATCCAGACAAACAGAGTCGCACCATAAGGGTTCCTTTTTACTATTTTGGAACGGAACCCTAAAAACCCTAAAATGACGTTGACGTGATCAAACGAAAGGCTTGGATAATACGACACCCCTTGAAAAGACTGCTTGTCAGACTTTCGGGCTTCTGACGATCCCTAACGACTGTCAAAGATCCACGAATGACAGGTGGGATCAATGACTTTACGTGCATTCCGAGGCACAGTGGGGTCACGGTATGTAAAAATGGTAACCCATCCACGAACCAACCGCGGCAAGAGTAGCTTAGCCTGATCGACCGATCCGTGCAGGTGTTACTACTCAGTCACGAGCTCCTACATCACCCTCACATCACCAATCACCTACATCCAAATAAAAATCCGATACCCATTCTAGTAACATAGTAATGGCATAGCGCAAATTCAGATAATACTATGGCCATAAAATTACTGGTTTTGTTTAGGCAAATGCCAGTTTAGGTCAATTACAACAGTCAAATTAAGACCACAATAGCCGTGCTTTAAGACAACCTGTCCATTATCCTTTAGTTCTCTTATTGGAAAGCCATCAAACAGATATAAATAGGTTCTTCTAAATGGCTGACTGCGGTTCAATCAAATCAATCGACAGTGATTTACTTTACATGGGGAAGACCTAACGGACCCCTTGTTTACATTGAATGGCATTCATTGATCCTGATTTCAATCAGAATCCTTGTCTAAACATGGTTGGATCTAAAGACGATGTAATGAACAGAAAGGTCAGTTAGTTGCTGTGAATATCTATTTAAAACTACCGTTTGCCCACATTTCTTTATTTCCTAAGATAGTGATACCGTCACATGACGGCTTTAATGACGTTTGTCCATATAGAGAGTATTTTTTGACACTGTAATGTCAAATCACCTGCACCATTTTGTGGCATTTTGCTCTGTATAACAATACTAGCTGCGCCCCGCGGTTTCACCCGCAGAAGTCGCGATCTCGTGGGAATATCGGGATAAAAAGTATCCAATGTGTTAATCCAGGTTATAAACTATCTGTGTGCTAAATTTCATCCAAATCCGTTCAGCTGTTTGGGTGTGAAGAAGAGACAAACATACACACACACACACAAACTCACAAACTTTCGCCTTTATAATATTAGTGTGATACCGTATTACGGCACCGCTTTCTTAAAAAACCCAAGCGTATGGAATACTCCCATGGTTCTGTCTTGAATAACTTAAGCTGTGATTTTCCGGTCAAAGAAGCGATGATACCTAATTACCAGCACCACACACCACACCACATTACCACCATCTTATCTAAGTCTGTCGCCATAACAACTATGTTAACAGCATTGTTGTGTTTCGGAAGTGAGAGGTGGGATAGCCAGTTCCTCTGTGGTTGACGATTCCGAGTGAAGCTCGCTTCCACGTTCGGCCTGATCATCAGTTACCACCAGGTGAGTTAAAGGTTAAGAGCTTCCACGTTGGGAATAAAAAAAAAACCTAAGTATGCCACGGGCAATAAAATGATACAGTTTAAATCAGTCTTAAGACAGTCACGGAAGAGGGATACATTGAAATTGATCATTCTTTACGCTTCTCATTGGTTCTAATTGGTTCCTATCATTATTTTACGCCCACACCTTCTCACATAAAACATATTTTATTAGAAAACCACTCGAAGCTTTGACAAACATTGAATCAAATTAATAATATCGAGTAGTTTTAGCGGTACCCAGAGCAAACAAAACGACCGCGGTCGGGAACTTTGTTTGGGAAACTTAAGTGGTGAGCCGAAAGGCCTCGCGGCTATTGGTCAGATCGATCTACTGGGTTAACCAACAGATGGATGGAGAACTGCTCTGTTTGGGATGAAGCCCGTCAGTGCTTTAGCCGACATCATTATTATACGGAGGCAATAATGTGTTAACAGGACATATTTTAATTGAATTGATGACATATCTAAATGCTCTATATATGCTTGAGCTAGACAGTTAAAGTTGGTACAAAACTGGAGAAAATAGGAGGAGTTTTTATGCCTTACAGTGGGTTGAAAAAGGTGATGATGATAACAACTTTGAAGGCAGAAGACGATTAAATTGCTCGACGACTCTTCATTTTCTTTATGAGATGGGAAATACAATTGCAGATGGTTAGGAATTTTTCGCTCGGTAGCTCATGCTTTGGTAAGACATCACCAAGACGGCAAACTCGATAGCTGAGCTGATAACCAAGAATGTGCTGGACCTACAGAGGCATAAAATACTTAAATGCAAGCATTCATACTAATGCATAGTCACACGTCGAGACTCTTTTATTTTCTCTTGCCATGACTTATAGCAAAAGATACAGGTGCATTTATTTCGAAATAATGTTATTACTAGCTTCCGCCAGCGGCTTCACTCGCGTGATATCTTTATAAATTGTAGCCTATGTTATTTAGTGATAATGTAACATTCTATTGGTGAAATATTTTTTCAAATCGGTCTAGTAGTTTTTGAGTTAATTTATTACAAACAAAACACAAATCTTTTCTCTTTCTATTATTAGTGTAGATACGTTAGTCATGAGCTAACACGTCATTTACATGACTATTTATCACATTAACCACATACCTAGGTATATAGCTATTTTCCATAGACTTTAACCTAATATGGCTAGGTCCCTACATATACCATGAATAGGAAAACGTATAGGAATGTATGCAGATAATTTCAGTCACGTAGTCGTTATGCGCATTTTAATTGTTAACACGGACCAGTAGCAACAGCATTCTGAAAACAGTGACAGAGAGTTTCAATTCTCCCATTTTGAGGCATTTTGTGGAGAGGATGGTCAAGTGAGATACTTATACCTTACTTGGTCATCTTCTGTGCACAATGCTTCAAACTCAAATAATACTTAGTAACACTAGCTAGCACGAGCAGCGGTGGCCCAGTGGTAACGGCCGCGTTTAAGTTGTAGGTCGTAGGTTCGAGCCCCGACAGGTGCATTACCTTGTGTAAATTATTTCATCACCACTGCTCTCAAAACGGTGAAGAAAAACATCGTGATGGAACCGGTGTGTCCTAGAACCAAAAATTCGCAGACATTTGACATCTACCAACCCGCGCTGGGCCCGCTTGGTGGATTACAACCCAATCCCTCTCACCGAGAGGAGGCCTGTCTCCCAGCAGTGGGAACATTATTGGCTGATATGCTAACACTAGCTATACGGTATTACTAACATTTTGAACTTTTTTGAGTGATTTTTAGTTCATATGAGTAAGCAGAACTATTAACAGTTTTTTGCTATGTAGTAAGTAATACCGCAAAAAAAATATGGGAAATATTTATGTGATCCTCTAAAAACTTTTTGTGTTTCTAATGAATGATGCACACTTTTTTAAATAATTGAGCATCTTTTTAAATTTCTGGCCTTTTCTCACAGTTGGTCGCAGTAACTAAGCTAATACTCCGACCGGGGGGGTAGGTTAGGTTGGAACTTGGAACTGTGACCAACCACGCGCGAGCCTGCGCTATTATTTTATTAGCGTTTATTTTTAGGAGCGCAAATTAGGAATGATTGGAAGTTTAATTAAATACATACATGCCAAAAAATATTTACTTTTCTTGTTATTGGTCCAAATTAATGTTTTCTCACTATCAAAACGCTTGCAAAGTATTATTTTATTATAATATAAATGCCATATCAACTCCTACCTACCTCCAAACGGGGCAGGATAGGCCGGTCTACGAAGTGGACACAACACTTGAAATGCTTTTACCATATTATCTTTATCGAGTGGCGAGCTTCACGACTGATATCGTTGCCCTTCGCTACCTGACTCGATTCTACCACCACTATACCAAGACCCGCGGAAAAATAGACAACTAACCTCAAAAATACTGGTTTTGACAGCTCGCGTTTGACAGCAGCGCCGCTATCTTGGATCAAGTTATACTTGCTGTTGTTTATATGGTAATGGAGGGATGAAAGTGTGACGTCGATAAAATAAATTTAAATATTGTTACGCATGAGAGGTAGGGAAGGTATTCACGTAGTCACTTACATACCGTATCTGATTTTAGGTCGGATTGTGATGTGGGAGTACTTTATGTACCTACTGTTCCAATGCCAACATAGAATTCAAATTCAAATTCATCGTCATTTTGAAAAGGTTCGGGCTTATGAAACGACGTCTGTGTCAACTAATCCGTTTCATTTTGATAGTTCATTGCGTAATTTACGTTGTTGAGCAGATTTTTTTTTCGAACTTATGGCGCAATGGATCAATCTCTTTCTTTAATTATTCAGATTGTAATTGATCGTCAATTAGGGTGCAAATATATGAACGTAACCGAAGCAAATTGAGTAATTTATGGATCGTAGTATTCTGTTGTTGCTGCCTAACCCCATGGCACGAAGGTGTGAGTTTATATATGTTTGTCTCTGTCACTCATCATTACTGTGTCAATAACTCTTTCTCAAAATGGATATGTTATCCCGTTTATTTGATTACTTACCTGGGTCCGAAGGTAAATGGTGGTACTGGTGTCATATCGCCATTCTTGCACAAATGCCAAAGCACTCTTTTGTAAACGTTGAATTATGTTTAGGGACATTGTAACGAAGGGAGAGTACTTTATATAACTAATATTGTAATTAATTATTAAGGTACGATCGCAAAAACTATAGAACAGTAAACTTGTTCTTGGATTGTTTATTTGTTTTGTTGCAAGAATTGTGAGCATAATTTTCTTGAGCTATCATTCTTATTTTTCTTTTATTTCCTTTTTCTCATTTATTCATTACACTATCTAATATTTTTCACTCAGGTCCTTTTAAGGGCTTCTTAAAACTTCCTTATTGGGATTTTCCAACACGTGGTTTTGTTTACACGGTTATATTCACGTATTTATTTCGATTCCGTCCGACTAGTTTCGATGTCACACCGAGCTCTTAGCACTAAGCTCATCACGCGGCGAAGTCACAATTCAAACTGACATAATTAATATCATGCAAATGCATTTTTATTGTTATAATTTTCCCAAAGAAGTACCTACTTACCGAAATGTCGTTCAACAAACTGTACATACAAATTAATGTCCGAGCGATGACCGCATAGCATAGTACAGTAACGTTACATCATATATCGTTGTACTATCGAGTATGGCCAAAGGATGCCATTGTTTTTCCCAATCGCTCTTTGTTCTTGATCTACCAGTATAATGCGCGGAACTTCCAAAAAGGGCATAGTGGGTATTTTGAAGAAATACTTCTTGATAAAACGATTGATTTTCCTGTATAATTAACACCAGGTTTTCTGGAAAATTGTCAAGCTTTCACTGACTGAGGGTGTGACTAAATAGGTACTCAAGTTGGTACAGTAGTGGTAGGTACAGTGAGCTAATAAGGCGGATTCAATCTTAATTATTGAGCTGCCTCGTTGGTCTAATCGCAAGCGCTACTGCTGAGCAAGTCCTGATTCGATTCCCGGAAAGGAAAACTGAAATACAATGTATTCAATAATATTATACGTCAATTTAGATGATGTGTAAAACTAGCAGTCTTATCCACTTTTGTCCCTGACCGTACCTTTTTTTTTTGGGTGGGAAATGATCAAATAACTTCTACCGCTCTGTATGGAGCGGGAGGGCATGTCAGACTCTTACTGACTAAAACCCACCCGTGTTCCTTCAGTTGCCATGTTGCCGGGGGCCACGATTTCCCTTTCGGTTTTATTCGCAATCCCGGCAGGCATCGGCCCTAGCGGATCCCGTCAATTCTGCTGACATCTCTTTGAGGCGCGCGTGGAACACAACGCACCGTCTACCCGGGCCTGGTCCTTATCGGACGGCGAGCTACCCATTGCTCACCGTCCGCAAGCCCGCACCTACAGTGGCCGGAAATCGGCTCGCGATTCCCGACGCCCAGGGCGTCTCCTCTTGCGGCGGTTAGGGGCGTGAGGGCGCGCATTTTGCCTCTCCCTCACGCGTTCTACCTCCTTCTTCGCGAGCATTACTGCTTCGCAGAAGGAAGTGACGGCCTCCCATTTCCTCTCGCTCCGTAACATGGCCTGAACTAGGGCCAGACACGAGAGATCACCGCCGCCGATCGCCTCCACGAGGACACGGCGATGATCCGCCCGAGCCGGCCAGACCTCCACCGTATGCTCCACCGTGTCCTCCGGGCGATCCACACAATGGTGACACCCGTCCCTGACCGTACCTACAAATGTGATCTTCGTTTCTTTTAGGACCATGTATTTCTTTTAAGAAATATTCGTAGCAATCGATGGAAAAAACAAACGAAAAGTTTAAAATAACAGAATAATTCATAATTCTGAGAAAATTTTCAGAATAATAAGTCTCTTAAAAGATAATAAGAATACTTAATGTAGCGATGTAATCAAATAGAATATTAACAAAAACGGAGAACAACTTAAATGTCAAAGGAGCTCAGAGACTGAATCAAAAGAAAAATATGAAAGTAAAGTTATTTCAATCTCATTCTAGGAATGTTGAATGTTTGTGAAGCTAGATAGAAACTCCATACTAGAGAGAAATGGAAAGATAAACATTTAATGTACCTGATTGCTTATCAAAGCAAATGATAATAACAAGAGAACAGTAGGTTACTGTAGGAATTGGGTACCCGGATTTTAACATCTTGTGAGATGCAGAAGTCACGGTTAAATTATATTATGACATGAAATGATTTTAGAATACCAGCCTAGAATGCTGCAGGGCAAAAGCCTCTTCTCATACAGAGAAGGCACGAGATAACCACGCTTGCTCAAGACGGGTTCGCGATTTCAAACTTATATTAATTTATAAGTTGGTTTCTTCAAGATGTTTTCCTTCACCTATGTCCAAAACAAACTCTTATTATTACTTAAAAAAATCTTTTCACAAGAAAAGACATTGACAAGCCAACCAGCTAATAGCGTTCTCCGTCAACGAATTATTTCAAAGCATTTTCCTCAACAACCTAACCTTATAAATATTTCCGTCTGCCCAAAACTGTTCTGCTAAACACTGGTATTAAAAACACATTAATTACGTATTCAATCATCACTGACATTAGCACATATAGATGACGTAATAAAACATTAAAAATTATCACTAACCTTAACTGGAGACGAAGACAGCCATAGTTGGAAGAGATCTGACGTCACTGAAGTACTCCGAGCCTCGTGGTGCGGCCTTGGGGATAAGGGACCAGACGATGTTAAGCTATGAAGCCTCGTCACCTCATCTGTACTCGCACATTCCCGTATATACCTATCCAAAACCCTCGGCTTCCCTTCCAAAAGTTTCTTCAACTCTATCAAGTCCTCATCACTACAGTCATCTGGCGATGATCTGTCTATAACCTCTTTAAATTCTTCCGCACAGTGCATTATCAGTTCATTAGTAGCTAGCACGTCGTATACCACCTTATTGCCTAAGTCCTTTGGACTGCCGTCTACGTTAAAATAATCGTTATCACATTGAGTAGCATTTAACTCAGCACAACCATTCTGTTCTGTGATCTCCACGATGGTGATCGGTGGGTTTTCTTTCAACATATTGTTGTTTTCTATTATATCTGGGTTTTTAATTTCATCTGGAAGTTCGTACACTAGCCTCATTAGTTCGTGGGAACGTTTTTGTTTTTGATCAACTACACTTTTGTCCTTTTTGTTTTCTGGTATTTCGAAGTTGGCGCACTCATCTGTCTTTTTGGCGTCTTTTTTAGCGACGACATCGATGGGTTCCTCGGATGTCATGGCAGTTTAATGTTGGGACACTTTTGTTTCGTTTCTCACTTTGGGCATGTTCGTCATCTCTCAGCTATGTTCGATTACCTGAAACAAACAGCGCAAATGAGGGTCGGATCCAACTAGATTAAACAAATAGTCGGTATTGCTTCAAGTTGTTTGTGGATACAAAGTTCCGTTGGCTATTCTGTTCGCTTGGAGTGTTAACAAAATAAGGAGAAATAATAACCTTTTGTGTCGAGCTTTCAATTACTAATGTATATTTAACACATTATTTTGTAGAATGTTTTCATTACAAGATAGGTACTTTGATGCAAAATCAGCTGAACTAACGATAATAATTCACATTCGAGACCATCTCATAAATTATGAGCTAGATTCTGGAGATTATTTAAATATAAACTAAAACATACAGTCGGACATCCTGACTGCGTAAATAGATTCATTGCCAAAGAAAACATGCGTGTATGACGTAAATGATAAAGACTATTATCCTAAAGTAACAAACACATAAATAAATTGAACAGCACATACGCACGCGAACACAGAATGCATCAAATAAAAGTGCTCAATTACACCGATATTATGTCGTCTATTACTATATTTTTCCTTACATTCGGTTGGGCTATAAATTGTTGCGCGTTTATGACCGCCATTTACACTGACAATTGTTTGAATAATATCAGAAGCCATTGCTGTTAAAGTGCAATATAATTTCAGAAGGTTAAAAGATTCTAGTTCTACGGTCAGTGGGTCGTCTTAGGGCGTACCTCATTCCTGGTGAAGGGTGGGTGAGAAGTTTAGAACGTTGTGTTGAAGACGGTCGAAAAAATGGTTTGTTTGTTCACTTTTGAGTAAAAATGTGACATGTCATGCACTCAGTTCTGTCAGGAAGTTTACTGCCGATAGTATGCGAGGTTAAGTTACTACACAACTGACCCCATTTAAACGATGCAATTTTCTTGCCTGTGGCGTACAATAAAATTGAAGCAACAAATGATTGCATAGCGGTACAACTGTTGTTGCTTCTACTTGTGGTGCAAATCAGGCTTTAGTAGTGGTTACCAATGAAACTTAAGGTTTGATCCTAAGTTCACCAATATCATGTTCAAACTCAAAGCATTTATTTCAATTAAACCATTTACATGCACTTTTGAATTGACAAGGAGTCGGTCAGTCAGTAAAATGGAGTTAGTTGCCCATTCCAATGCGTAGTAGGTTCCTATGGAGAAGAACGGGCATGAAACTCCGTGGACACTCTTCTGTTTTTGTCAGTACTCAAACTCAAACTCAAAGCATTTATTTCAATTAAACCATTTACAGGCACTTTTGAATTGTCAAAGAATCGGTCAGTCAGAAATAGGTATGAAGCTAGTTGCCCATTCCAAAGCGTAGTAGGTACCTATGGAGAAGAACGGGCAAGAAACTCCACGGACACTCTTTTAAATAAAAAATTGTTACAAAATATTGGTTACATCATTCATGTTGAAATTATACATGTGAGTACAATGTAGAAAGACGTGCACGTTAGAAGCGTCCGTAATAAAAAGATAAAACAAAGAACAATTCAAAAAAAATAAAATAAAATAAAATAAGCCCTGGCAGTATAGGCCGGAGCTAGGATTTCGGGTTCAAGACAATTCTATTATCATGTACTATTTATACACGCCTTCCCACCTTCTTCCGGGAATAATAGGTGTGGAGTTTTCCACGTAAAGCTAAAATCAATTTTCGAGTCTTCTGCTTACACCCTTACTAAATTTTCCCGTGAGTAAGGGACATAATTCCACGAAACCCATTTGGGATGGGTGCGGAGTTGCCATAATATGGGATAGCGATGTCTTTTTATGAGGTAACTATAGGAGTTATATTCAAATTTTAAGGGTTTAGGTAAGGATAATGTTGTTTAGTAATGGTTAGTGCATTTGTGGGATTTAATATAGTGGTAGAAGGTGATAATTTGAGGGAATAGTGGTTAAATGTAATATTTTAAGTTTGTTGTTCAGTATTCAAAACAATAAATAAATTTTTTTTACTAATAAATATTGGTACAACTCATCTATCATAAACATAAACATAATGTAGAGTTTTGAGTATTTTAAAGATACAGTTTACGACAATGTCTGTGCTAGAATTAACTGTGTGACAGACATCGGCGCCTTCCTCCTACAATCATGATTGGCTATAGTAATGATACAAATAGTTCTGGTAAGTACAAATTAAGTTACGCTCATTTATGTTTAGTAAAAAAAATAGAATTTGAATTTACTTGAATGTAATTACATTTAAAATAATTTATTTACTTTTATTTAAGGAGGATGCGCTAAGGTAGCCCGTGAAATTCAAATTTTCTATAGATTTTTGCATTTTGTAGGTTTTATGTTGACTAAAATATGATTCACGACCGTAACAAATATGGCTATATATTATAATCAAATATATTATAATCATTACAATCAGCAATACAACTCCATAAGTTAGCATAACTGTCAAATGAGATGATTTCGAAATCATGAATCATTCGGTCGTGAATCATATTTTAATCAACATAAAACCTGACACTGACCTACAAAATGCAAAAAACTAAAGAAAATTTGAATTTCGCGGGCTTTCAAAACTGAAAGCTGAACTGGAGTAAAGATAAGTAATCTAGTAATCTATAACAAGTGCGTGTCGGACCACGCACAATTAAGGGTTCCGTAGATGGGATGAATTTATCCCAAGAACAAACTTATCAGTGTAGTTTAAAAACATGTTCTCCTATACGGAATGTATGGGAGAACATGTTTTTTCAACTGCAAATTTAAGTTGGTCGATTATTACTCGTTAACTGGTAGAGCCTACTTAGCTGTGATAGTTTTTCTTTTAATTTCGGTATATGTTCTACTGCTGTGCATTTTTACACATACCGAGAACCAATTATTTAGCTGGGACACACACACATGACTAACAAAATTGGCATTTTAAAGCTAAATATTTTGCAAACGGATCCCTGAATCCAAAAATGGTTTTAACAAACTCATTTTATGTTACCACTTTGTTGGCGTAATTAGTATGTATACTCATGCCAAATTACATCTTTCTAGCACTAACAGTCTCTGAGCTAAGCCGCGGACAGATAGACAGACGGACATGGCGAAACTATAAGGGTTCCTTGTTGACTACGGAACCCTAAAAAGTATTTAACAAAGTCAAGGCAGGCCTATGAAACGCTGGCGCGAGAACTTGTTCCTGATTGATCGGAAAAGGCAGGAGACAAAGGAGAATGGAAATGTATGAGGGAGACCCGTGCTCAGTTTTTTTTTTTGGTTTGTCATTTGGCGAAAAAGATTTTTTTTAAAGTCGTCTGTCTGTGGGACAGCTTGGTTCCTCTGAGAAACACAATGAATTTTGATGCGGTTTTCACCAGCATTTATCCGGAAGGTTTATGTGTCAACATATCTTACTGTCACCCTAACATTTGCTAGTCGCAACTGTGACACGTCATATAATACATTACTGTATACAACTTAGATTTAGCACAAAAATCTCGATGTTTTGACAACAGTCACCACATCGGTAGATCGCACCCGAGTGAAGTAGAAGCGGGTCCCTAGTTATATATTTTTATAATACCTACCTATTAAGTAACAACAGTTTAACATTAATTAAGTTTGTGAATGTAAATATGCTGTCCAAATTCTGCTAACGAGGATAATATATTGTAAGTAGGAATTTACTTAATTATTTTGAAACACTCTATTCCCAAACAGCTACTTACCACAGTTTGTGTAAGGTTTCTGCTCTAGTAGCTACGCACGAACCGAATGAATATTTCTATATGACATGGCACACACTATACGACATGCGACTGCGACAGCTTGACAATTAGACGCCACGACAGACTCCGCACACTTGACGTTGAGTTACAGAGTCGCAACGACAGGCTATAGCAAACGCACGCTGTCGCTGCTTGTCGTAGCGACTAGATACTCGGTGCACGCGCACACCTGACGACAGTCGCATGCCACAGGTCAGCGTCAGTTTTGCTTTGAGCGCTGAGAAAGGTGCACGTGTTTATGTATTACGAACCTCAATATGCATACGTTCGATGTTTTCAAATTGGACAATGAAGCGCGTCGAATACTCAAAGAAAATGATCGCTTCCTGCACGACGTCTGTCGTAATGACTAGTGACAGTTTGCACTGCCACAAAGTATAGACCATAACTATGTGTGTGTATCTAACAAAAACAAAATGCGACCGGATTCTTATTGAACCTAAAATTGAATGTTGAACTATGTTTCCTAACTAGGGCTAAAAAAACAAAACACTGTCAGATTTTATTCCCTCACCTGAGTACGATACCTGTATTTAGGTCATTCTACTAGAATGCCGGATCACTATACTAAAGGCTTCATGTAACTTAATACCCGGTAGACCGAGGTCATTGTTTCGTGACATTACGGACACTAGGTACATTAGTGTCCTTTATTGTGTCAGTGTCCACATTGTGCACGGTGTCTTTAAGTATTTTTATTATGATTCGGTTTATTGTTTTAAGTACCTTAGCTGTTTAGAATATCTACTATCCGATATAAGCGTGTAGTATATGAATATTCAAGTGAGATTTTGAAGTGTATTCGGCACACTCTGTGCCGTCAGACCTTGCTACCACCGATTGCTTATTCAGAAAGCTGAACAGTCTTTTCATTTTGACATTAAGTTACCTCATGTAGGTAATTCATTTATGTACAAAGGAGAGAAAAATAATTACTGTGTGATTTATTTTACCAAGGCATAAGCACATTTTAAGGACCTTCCAATTACTGCGACAATGATTAAGCGATAATCTCATCACATAGTATAAAATAAAGTCGCTTTTCGTGTCTCTTGTGACCGCTTAGATGTTTTCATCATCATCTTCCTGCTCTTGTCCCATGTACGTGGGGTTGGCGCAACCCGTTTTTATTTTCCACTCTCCCCTGTCAACTGTTACGCTATCATGCACTCCCTTCTCTTTCATATCGCTCAGATCTTTTAAACTACACAATGCATTTAGATGCGGTTTTCACCATCATTTAGAGCATTTATTTCGGAAGAATTATGTGTATATTTCATTAATATTCAACTTAGATTAGCATAGAAATCTCTGTGTTATGTATGACATGTTGCCATTATACCCGTACGAAGTATTACAGGGTCGCTAGTGTTATAGAAAATTGCAGTAATCATCAAGATTGTTAAACGAATTGTTTTTTAATTTTTTATTTGGTACGCCAACAGCAGTACCTACATACAAAAAATTTAAACAGAACTGTAGCTTTTTAAAACAACTGGTATGCCTATTAAAGGTATACACAGCATTCACCATAAAACAATATCGTAATTAGTTAAAATAAACTTATGAAACATAAAATACAATTACAAACAAAAATAAACTTATGAAAACATAAAATACAATTAGAAAACAAAAATATACCAAGATTGTTGATCTTAGTTTGGTACGAGTATTTGATCAAAGTAATGTCGATCTATCTTCTAAACGTCATTACTCTCAAATTGAATGCGGTAATAATATGACAATAAAATTAATGGTTTAATCATAATTGACAATCAATCTTAGTAATATCCCTTAGAGGAGCGTGCGTCGTGTAATCAAGTGCCAGACTGTTATAATAGATTACATATATATAATTGATGCATACTGTAATAGAGAAATCATCAAGCTGATAACCTTCCTGATTTAAGGCAGTTTTACAACCTCCGGATAAGTCTCGGTTAACTTATCTAGATGATCGTTTTCAACAAATTTAGATCCATTTTTTTTTTTTTTTCTGATACACAACAAAATTGGGAACCAGCCTACAATTGTAAATCTGTTTTTTCAGGTGAACTTGCCTTTTCACGCAACAAATTTATAAGAAAAACTGATAGTAGGTATAGTTTATTTTCCAAGTAATATCGCCTTAATCCAGGAAGTCACTAACTAATACGGAAATATTTCAAACCACTTTTAACCAATACTTAAGACACTTAAAATAGCTGATCGCCTAGAAATTAATAACTACATTTAAATGATTACATCAATATTTGCAACCTGCGTATTACGAAACGAATAATTAATTCCCGCCACACATTCAATTTTAAATGGAAACAGAACTTCATTAGCAATGAGATCATTTAATGAAGCATTTAACCAAAACACATTATATCTTAATTGTCAAACAGTTTTGGTTATTACAACGTCATCAAGCTACCGGAGTGGTCAGTGATACTCGCTGTGAATATTAAGTGCCCTCTTAGTGTAGATAACTAATGGATTACTCTCATAATGATATGCAATCCTGGTACCTTCTTAAAAGTTATGAGAGCGTTAAAGATCATCCATTAGTGGCGATACCTACTTAGTTCGTCCGGTGCATTTTGGGCAGTCAGGCCCCCCAGAACTAAAGTTGTCGACATAGCTCACAGGATAATGTGGCCATATTAGCCGTAGAATCGATGACCTGTTCTTGAGTTGAAACCGCGAAACGGCAAAAGTAAGGTAGGACGCCCTTAGCCTAGATGCAGTGACGATTTTCATAGATGAGAATAAACATGAACGGCTTCCTTAGATAGCCCTATGTGCAGCAGTGGACTGTTGTAGGCTGATGATGATGATGACGATGATGAGACACTACCTAGCTTGCTAGTTGACTAGGCTTTTTCCTACGATCATGAGGTAGTTGGCGGCGAGATGAGCGGACAACATTGTAACTATCGCGGGTAGAACCTGTACGAGGCGGGCACAGGAACGTCGTGATTGGCACAAGAAAAGAGGGGCTTATGCCCAGCAGTGGATGAAATCAGGCTGTGGATGAAAATGATAAGGTATGCTCGTTCTTGTTGAGATTGAACAGAAATAAAAGCAGCAATACTTGAAAGTAGGTTCAGGAGGGCTGATAATTAGATAATAGCGTTTCTACGACATTGTTTCCAGCGCAAAGTTCTTAAAAAAGTACTGGATGAGACAGTGCTACTGATAGCCATGGCACTACATGTGCCTACTACGACACACCTATATTACATTTGAAATAAAATTAGACATTTAAACAATCCTTTTTTACAGTCCGTTCAACCGATTTTGACTTCTATACCGTAGGCATAAGGATGGCATTAAAAGCAAAAAAGTGGTTACAATACCAATTGTTTACTGCAGCTGCCATTTGTCATGCCACCAACGCAATAGAAGTCAAAATCGGTTGAACGGACTGTAAAAAAAGTTTAGTTAAATGTCTAATCTTATTTCAAATGGAGTATAATTACTTATTCTATGGAAGTACTTCGTTTAATCAGAATGGCGCCTATTATTACATTTTTCTCTTCAATTATGCACATAGTTTCCACTATTTCTTCTAACATCCTTCTAAAGGTTTAATCATAGTGCAATTATGCATTTATAGCCTGTTGTCATTACGCAAGTTTATACATAATACATCAAAGAAAAAAATACCAAAATATTACTTCATCCGAGGTCAACCCATAATGCCCTATGATAACCACGAAAATAGTTTTTATAAATGTAATTAATAAGTTTTGTAATATCTAGCAAAGCCTAAACTTTTCATAGCTTTTTTTGTGATATCTAGTAATAGTAAACATCAAACTAAGTAGGTAATATTTTGAACATAATAAAAAAATACAAGGCTGTTAGTAAAAATAAGATTTGTGCCTCGGTCGTCCCACAGAGTCTCGTCCCACATAAAAAATTCCCCACTTGTCCCAATTTGTATGCCTCGCTCGTCCCAAAACTTAATTTTCAATATTTTATTCCCCGCTCGTCCCAATTCGTATGCCTGGCTCGTCCCACATTTTTTTCATATGAGTTAAATTTGATTTAATTGTACAGTCAGCCTAAAAACCTGACTGACCAGAAAGATAAATAACCTCATGTTGCGGAAAATTTGATGAACTAATTCAATCCGAGACTCCACTATAATATAAATTATAAAATTACAAGTTACGCCACCATGACAGTTTTTTTCTGATCAAACTTTAGGTTTAGATTGAAGGCATTAATAAAGTACACATAGCCGACCCTAAGTACAAACCCTGTGCACCCCACTGCTTAGACCACTACTATTATTATTAACCTAGAACAAGTTTTTGAATGTTTATAGTTATTAGAAAAAACTATTATTTCAATTTATTGGAAGATATAGTACAATATTTTTTGTCAACTGTACTTTGAATTTGCCAGGAATGTGGGACGAGTGGTGACTTTAAAACTCAAGTGGGACGAACGAGGAATTCTTTGGAATGTGGGACAAGATAGTGGGACGACAGAGGCACAAATCAAAAATAATAATAACTAAAGCAAATACAGCAAAACTTTGTTAACTTACATAGGTACCTACACTACATATAACTTATATTTTTCCCAAAATACGAAACATTTCGGGAGGTGAGTATTCTCGCCGTGTATCATAATATTTTCTCGTGTTTTTAACCGACGAAAAAAAAGGAGGTTCTTAAGTCGACGCGTATATAACATGTAAATAAAAAACCTGTCCAATACGTGAGGGTGTTGTTAAGTATTGTAAAAAATACTCCGCATTTTTTTTCAATGGGGAATTTTACCGGGTGATCATGGGGCGCGGGCGGCCGTCGTTTAGGGGGTGCCTACAAGTCCTGAATTATAAACTTTTGACCCCTGTTGAAAATTTGCTAATGTTTATGGAATTGGGGGAAGCTTTGGTAGTAAAACTGTGAATTTTAATTAGCAATTACTTTTTTATTTTTAATAATATTAAGATTTTTTATTACTTTTGGTAATGTTATTGCAGTTCATAATTTTGTGCCCCTTTCGGGCCGAATCAGGGTTTTTTTACATATTGTATTTTCAGGGTTCCGTACCTCAAAGGAAAAACGGAACCCTTGTAGGATCACCTCGTAGTCCGTCCGTCAGTCTGTCAAGAGCCATTTTCTCAGGAACGCGTGGTGGTATCAAGTTTTTTTATGTGTGACCACCCATATCTTTTTCATCTCTTACCCTAAATTTTCCACCTTGTTGATTCCCCTAAAACGTTATCCAGCAATGAATAGAACCCGCCATCTTTACCAAAAGATTACTAATGCTTGTTATTTGAAGTATAGCGTTGTTTGATGTCACCGAGTGTCATTTTGTCATCACAATTGTAGGTCGTTGCGCAAATCGACGAGGGTGGTTTTGAATAAAGATGTCGTTAATTTGAGGGTAGTACGAAATGATATTATAATGGGTGATGTTGGGTAGGAGTAAAATTAATAGAAGTGTTATGACTCCGAGAAAGCCCCACCATGTATATCGGCACACGGCCGGTATATGCGGCTTAAATCACTATTTTACTGCTAAATAAGGTCTAATATCGTTTGTGGGCTGTTTCACTTTGGCCTGACGGATATCGTCAATTAGAACAAAAAATATTTAAAAAAAATACAGATAACACTTGGGTGGGAGTGAAATTAATAGAAGTGTTGTTACTTTAAGGTCGGTGTAGTGTATCTATTTAATAGATATGTAAACACTATCTCATGCACATCAGTAGTGAGCGTGGTAGTGAGGTAGCTGTCACTTATGTTAACTGTCAGTTACCACGGAAGGCGGGAAAGAGTTGAGAGTGAAGCGGTGCCTGCATGAGAGGCTTTGTGTGGTGATGAGCCAGTGTAATGACATAATCAACTTCTAAACTATGTTCTGTGATACAGGGTATGGTTTCCGCACTTAGTCCGTAAGATGGACCATTGTGCGTGGGCCATGGCGGCCGTTTGGTGGTTATTCCAACCAGCCCTCCTCCCTCCAGAAGTTAATTAAATCTCCTGGTCTGTTCAGATCATTTGTGAAAGTTCTGGGTGACTCGAGGGTTTCAGTACTTCTAAGCTAAATACGGGATCAAAAGGATTCTACAGTAAGTTTAGACAAAACGAGCGAATGCACAAGGGTGCCGATTCCCTTGTTCACAAACTAAACTAAAATTAAGTTCAGTGCATCTTTTTCTTTCTATTTCATTAAGAAAAGGACAGAAGATAAATTTTAGTTTAGTCCTGTCAAATTAATCAGCGCCTGTCACTACTCCATACAAGTTTAGACGTGATTAAAAACTTGCCTACTAAAATTACGTCAGTTTACGTCAAGCGCTGATTAATTTGACAGGACTAAACTAAAATTTATCTTCTGTCCTTTTCTTAATGAAATAGAAAGAAAAAGATGCAGTGAACTTAAATTTAGTTTAGTTTGTGAACAAGGGAATCGGCACCAATGTCTCCGAACTGTTCCAATTCTTGTGGTGTAAACAGAGATAGAGCATTCAGCTAATCATGCGAAAATGTCAAGAATATCAAAAAAATAATGTTCTTGTTCTAGTTCTTTATTCGTTTAGTCAAAACCGACCTTTAGATCAGCATGTTTTCAAGTCTTTTTCTTTTTATTTGTATAAATGTTGCCATGCACTGGGATTTGTGGTGTCTGTGTAACAGCTGTTTCTTTTGAAAAATCGATGTGACAGCCTTAAAATACTATACCTACATATTGTAAATTAAAGTCGCTCTGTTTGTGTCTGTCTGTGTGACCACGTTATTCTTCTGAACTATGCAATGGATTTTGATGTGGTTTTCACAATTATTTATATAATTTACTAGCTGCGCGCCGCGGTTTCACCCGCATAAGTCTCGATTCCGTAGGAATATCGGGGTAAAAATATTTTAAGCCCTAAATCAGGTCTACTAATGTGCCAATTTTCATCTAAATCCGTTCAGCTGTTTTAGCGTGAAAGCGTAACAAACAAACATACAAAAATCTAATCTTTTTCTTATACATATAAAATACTAGCTTCCGCCAGCGGCTTCGCCCGCTTCATATCTTTATAAATTATAGCCTATGTTACTCAGTGATAATATAGCATTCTGCTGGTGAATGAATTTTTAAAATCGGTCCAGTAGTTTTTGAGTTTATTCATTACAAACATACAAAAAATCTAAACTTTTCTCTTTAATTCTCTTTAATTTTTTTAAATTCTTTATATTCTTTTCTTTTTGTTTCTTTCTTTTTCTTTTCTTTAGTTTCGATAAGTTTATATTCCGGTAGGTTTATGTGTATAAAAAATAATATTAAACTTACCTAAAATAAAGAAATCTCGATATCTTATCAAATCGAAAAAACTGTGCGAAGCAGGGGCGAAATCGCCAGTTACTTATTATAAACAACATATCTAACGTTATCAAATTAAACATTTTGCTAGTCCATCGTTGTTACCTGCTACCCAAATGTTCGTTTAAGCAAATTAAAGTAAGTATAAAATTGCCCTCTAATTTCCATTACCCTCGGGAAATATATAATACATACTTGTATTATATATTTCCCACTGGTAAACTATGTCCCATTTCCATGAATATATACCATGTTTGAACTGTTTGTATTTCGTCAATTCGTGGATTTCGTTTGAATATGAAACATTCAAATGTTTTGCGGGAAAATCCTAAACTGACGGTTTTGAATTCAGATTATGTACAACTTAAGTACACTTTTTACTACTATAGCACTTGTCCAACCGCCGACGAGGAAGCGACTAGCTATCAACAATTTTCTCGCTCAAGATAAATTGTTGGTCCCTCTTAATTAAAAGAGATACATATAATAATTATATTAATAGTTGATCGCTGACAGTTCACAGCGCTGACGAATACCTTCTCGCTCAGCGACAAGAGCTAGTATCTATCAAAGACAGTACTCGCCCACCGATACTCGCGTGGCGGAGAGAACACTCGCTGAGAAATTCATGCTTGATACGTAAGGTAGTTGTCCCACCGCCGGCGAGGAAGCGACTAACTATCGGCTATTTTCTCGCTCAAGAAACGTACAATAGATGTACATTCCGTGTAAACAAAAGAAATCGCTGACTGTTCACACCACCGGCGAGGACTCGCTCCACTAGTTTGTCGTTGGGAGACAAGAGCTATCAAAGATAATACTCGCTCAGCGATACTTGCTCAGCGATGCTCGCTCGCTTGGCAGTCAGAACTCACGCCGAGAGACCAAACAGCGGTAATTTCGCCCTGAGAGTGGTGCGAGTAATCGCCCGTCGCACTCGGACACTCGCTGATAGCCCAGCGACAAAACTATCGGAACTACACACTCGCTGCTCGCCAACTCGTTTTTAGCTAGCTCTACTTGCTTCTCATTAATCACCGGCGATGGGACAGGTACCAAAAGTGTAATAAATGATGGATTAGTAAAACCACGATCCGTATCTCAAAATGCCCAACTGGAGATTTCATCGCACGGAAAAGATTTCGCAAACAATTTTACCTTCTGTGATCAAAATAATGGTTTTCTCTGCCAAAATGTTCCCGCCTTTGTACTCAATACAATTTTTTTATTTAATTTGTTTGCCACTAATAATGACTGTTCTGGCTTTGAATACACTGATTAATTTATAAATAATTAATCGTTATTATAATAATATATCACAAACATCGTAAACTTGCGACCCGCTATACTTCGCACGGTTTATGCAACTTGACAATCAATCTGCCTAGCGTTTTCCCAACTATGTTGGGGTCGGCTTCCAGTCTAACCGGATGCAGCTAAATACCAGTATTTTACATGGAGCGACTGCCTATCTGACTTCCACAACCCAGTAACTGGGTACTACGATACCCCTTGGTAAGATTGGATAGATCCACGAATGACAGCCGGTACCAATGGCTTAGCGTGCTTTCTGAAGCATGGAGGAATCTCGGTATATAAAGATCGTCACGCATCCACGGACCAACCCTGGAAAGCGTAGCTTAACCTGATGGATCGACCCGTGCGGCTGTTATTGCTTAGCCACGAGCTCCTTTGGTTTTTACAACTTGACCTGGACTTTTTTGGTTTTTTGATATTTCGTAGTCATATTATGTAAGTTAAATATTAATTTATGTTATACACATAAACCTCCCGGAATAAATTCTCTAAATGATGGTTAAAACCACATCAAAATTCGTTGCGGAGTTTAGAAGAACAACGCGGTCACACAGACAGACACGAAAACCGACTTTAATTTATAAAATATATTATGTGTGTCATCAATTCATCATTGTGTAATTATTATAATATTAGGTATTACGGTAAATAGTAATTTTATTATTATTGTAGAACATTTTCGTTTAATCGGATTAAACGATTACATGTAATTAATATAAAGCCAAGTCCTAATAGAAAGCGATCGTCACGTTCATATTATGTCACTTTTTGTCCGTTGAACCGGTTCGAACAAAAAGTGACATTATGGACGCGACGACCGCGTATTTGCTCGACGATCGCTTTCTATTAGGACGCGGGGTAAATGTTGTCCTTACCTAAGTGAGTTGTGATAGATATCTTATGTGATAAGTATGTTAGTAGTGTTTAGTAGATAATTATTATTGGCGCCGGCACTTGAGATCCTTGTGTCTACTAGTAAACCGTGATACAAAGCGATAATAATTATACGCCTCGAAAATAAATTAGTTTTGGGACATTTTTGCAAGACAATCATATACCTATATGTCAAACATCTTGAATGAATATAATTATGTACTTATAGGTCAATCGGTATTAACTGCCCCGTTGGTCTAGTGGTCGCAAGTGCTACTGCAGAACATGAGGCTCTGGGTCGATGCCCTGGTCGGGTAAAGTGTTATTGGGTTTTTCGATCTGGAATTTTTCAGTAGCAGCCCGGAGTCTGGATTTGTGCCCAGTTGATGGCATTAGGCTCACCTCCTATTACATGGGTCTTAAACATATCTGGCGAGATGTGGGTGTACTATACTATAGGTAAAGGTACACCTCTGCCCAACCCTTCGGGTAAACAAGGCGTGAAGTTATGTTAAGTTGGCTGTTCATATTGCCCGTATGTGCCATGCATAAGCCATATGAGGCAATGAAGCAATTGTGATTGTTACGCAATCTCCAGAGCCGTAATGGGGAAAGTGAGACGGTCACCTTACCCCGCGTATACATCAAGGTATAAAACTTGTATCTATTCTAATATTGTCTACTGTTTTCGTTTATCGAATATGAAATAAGAACATAAGAGGAAGTCTGAAAGTGACAACGGAGGCTGAAAATTTGTGTGGAAATCGGCTGTCATAATATGGGCTAGTGGTGCGGGTGCGAGTAGGGGAAGTCCAAAGAAACGATGAAGAAACTGTGAGAAAGATAAAATGGCAAGAAAAGAGTTGCTTGCCGAGATGACGACTAATAGAGAAGTATGGAAGAAAAATACAGGTAAGATTAGATATTTAAAAAAACCTTTTTTACAGTCCGTTCAACCGATTTTGACTTCTATACCGTAGGCATAACGGTGGCATTAAAAGCAAAAAAGTGGTTACAATACCAACTGTTTACTGCAGCTGCCATTTGTCATGCCATCAATGCAATAGAAGTCAAAATCGGTTGAACGGACCGTAAAAAAGGTTTATTTGAATGTCTAATCTTATTTCAAATGGAGTATAGTTGCATACAAAACTTGAAGTAAACTTGTCAAAAAGGACACATGTTTGCAACAACGTGTATAGTTATAAGATATATGTTGAAAAGTTTTACAAGACTTGTTGAAAACAAGTAAGTATCACAAATGGTATGTGGGTGTAAACATGGGTTAATAATTATATGTATGGTTGTATGTGTTCTTCTAGACATCTAAAAATATCAACAATAAGACCCTCATCCCTGGTGTAGACTTCTCTAGAGGATTTATCTTCTCTAGGCCATTGGTTTCAAAATAACTCCCTCGGGGTGACTGTCATGTACTGTTTTCCTGATTTTAATAACTTTATAACGAGCTCGTGGCTAAGTAATAACAGCCGCACGGGTCGATCCAACAGGTTAAGCTACGCTTGCCAGGGTTGGTCCGTGGATGGGTGACCATCTTTAAATACCGAGACTCCTCCGTGCCTCGGAAAGCACGTTAAGCCATTGGTCCCGGCTGTCATTTGTAGATCTTTGACAGTTGTTACGGGTCGTCAGAAGCCCGAAAGTCTGACAACCAGTCTTACCAAGAATTTTAGAATGTGCCTACACTCTTCATCTACCATTGACTATGGAACGATCTTTTTCATTCGTAAAAATAACAGAGAACAACACGCATTTTATACCTGATATTTGATGACCCCTAAAAAAGTTGCTTAGAACCTTGAACGAAAACCCCAAAACCAGGCATTATGATATAGGTTAGTAGAACCACACAGGTTAGCAACCTATCCCAACCTTACACAGCTGTATCATATTCTCCACACGATGCCTGCACGTGTAACAAAAGTGTTAAATAATACTGGCTTCGAATACTAACGAGCACTTCCGAATTCCGCGCGCCTGGTAGCTCGTGTGATGTAATGTTTGGTACCAGCTAAGGCGTTGACAGGAGTACGGTACATTTGGGTTTTATGCCCAAGCCGTGAACTCTGATTAACAATTATTCGCGCTCATAGGATTCTGGTAACTCTTGGTCAACATATCCATACCTATAAAAACATGTAGGTAGAGGGTACTACCTGAAGAAGAAGAAAAAAATTAAGAAAAATTATAAAATCTTATCATCCGCATTGCAAAGGGAGGTGTCAGCTGTAATGCTGTAATATGGCTTGACCAAGATTATGTCTAGACTTTAAAAGAGACTGCTACCTCTGAGTTTGTTTCGGCCTTTCTTCTCAGAGTAGTCAGGTAGGAAACACCGAACTCATCTAGCTTATTTTTAATTGTTTTTAAAAATATGACGTGTAAAAGTGATTCCGATATCCTATTTACAGAATAAACAATTTCATTTAATTTCATGAAAAAAAGAATGCTGTGGCCAATTATTATAATCTTGACATAATTAGCTGTAAACCATATGAAGGCTGAGGTCTTTAACTCTTTGTACCTTAAAGTCACTTGACTCATTTGAGCTGATACCTAATAATACCTATGAAACTGAAACTACACTTAAATATGACTCAATCACTAATTGCTAGTGAAACATAAGGCTAAATAAACGTAGCTAAGAAAATTCATAGATCCATTATTAATTAATACATTCAAACAATAATGTCAGTGTCTAAAAGCCTGATCAAGTGCCTGATCGTTAAATCTGTAATAAGCTGACTGGAACAAACAATTAGATCTTCTTCTTTTCGTGTGGTTAGTGACTAACCTGGTATTAGAATTTTATAGCCGCCCATGTGCCTCTGAATTGAAAAATATCTCTCAGGCATTCCGGTTTTCTCACGATGTTTTTCTTCACCGTTTTTGAAGCAAGTGATAATTATACAATACGCACATGAATCCGAAAAGTCTGAGGTTGGTCCTTGGGTTCGAATTAGAGAGCTATGAAGTGTCAGACCACACAATTAACAATTAGATACATCATAATCATTCTCTTGCTCGGATCTCAATTTTTTTGGGGCTGATGCAATATGTTTTTTTTATTTTCTATTCATCTCTATAAGTCGTCATCTCGCTAGTCAGAGTTACCTCCTTAGTAGCCTTAATTATCATGTTTCACAGAGTCCATCCATCTTTTCTTTAATCTCCCTCTACTCGTATAGCCATCCATCCATTACTCAAAACTTTCCTCACGATATTTTCCTCATTTACTCATTCAATTACCCGGGAGTCTGGATTTGTGCCCGGTTGATGGCATAGGATCGCCCCCAATTACGTGGGACTTAAACATAACTGGCGAAATGTGGGTGTACTATCGGTACACCTCTGCATAACCCGTCGGGGAATACAGGCGAGGAAAATCTATTATTATCCTCCGTAAATCTGTTAAAAACAAATCTTTCTCAATGGTTACGCTGAAATCACTGATTTTTTTTACAATTTCAACCTCGTTGGACTAGTGGCGTTCTGGGCGAGTTCTTTCTAATATATTGAAATCATAATCCATACTCCGTACTTAATATTGACAGATGGAGAGGAAGAGGAAGACCATAGAGAAGATAGATGGATTATGTGAGGAATAATATGAAAGAGAAGGGAGTGAATAATAGCGTGATGGTTGACAGAGTGTAAGAAGAAAACGTGTCGCACTGGCCATAAGTAGTGTTGCCCAAATTCAGTCTTGGTCTTGCAGTCTTGGTCTTGTTCTTGCGTTTTTGCAAGACCAAGACCAAGAACAAGACCGCGTATTTTTAGCAAGACCAAGACCAAGACTGACCGTGCAAGACTTGAGCAAGAACAAGACATAGCCTGCAAGACTCTTGCGTCTTGCAGCTAGGACTTAGCGCTATTTCACTGAGTAGTTAGGTGTAACAGTTCGGTGTATAGGTAGGTACGCTTAGGAATTCTATGAGACGCAAAAAACTGTATCAAAGAATATGAAAAACTGGACCTATGCGCATTACGACTAATACCATAAACATAGCGAATAAAAAAATATCTATTAAAATCAAACTGAGTGCATGCATAGTTATGTTTTAACCATCGGCACTTTGATAATGCGGCATCAAAGGTTTTGTACTTACTTTTCAAAGAAATTTGCCGCTTTTCGGAAGTACATGGTTATGATACACGCGCCGGGGCTTCTTTTGAAATCTAAAACAATCGTTGCCGCCACGCCGAAATCATAACATTTGTTACACTATTTGATTGCCGCCATAGGGCGTAGGTATACTCATGCAAAATAATTTCGAATTTTTTTAAGAGTACCTACAGGTGTTCCAAAGAATAAATAAGTTTCAGAGTGCTTAGAATGAAAATGAATACATTATACTGATCACGCAAGTAGTATTATGATTAGGATAAAATGGTAAGGATAGGTAGTAGATGTCATATTAATTCATTCTAGTAAGTATATATTATAATATTGATTACTTATATGGTTTTAAACTAATTACTTAGGTACTATTATTGTACATTTAGTCATTATATTTCTTAAGTTTTTACAAGAAAAAATAGCAAAAAAGTGTTCAAATGTCACCCGTTTAATAAATATTGTAGCCACTTTTAAATATACTTGAAACGTGTAAAAAAATTCTACAAAACTAATAAAATAATATAAAAAGCGTAGGTACTTACCTACTAATAAAATAAAAAGCCTGCGATAAGAGTTTTGTATTACTTACCAGCCCGAATATCTCTGAGAGAGATGATGAGAGTAAGTATTTACTAGCTGTGCCCGCGACTTCGTCCACGAGGAATAGTAACTTTGGAGGTAGGTATAGTGACGTTCAGGACTTATTTATTTATTTTAAAACTTCTGTCATCAAACATACAAACGAACTCTTCAGCTTTATAATATTAGTATAGATGTACGCCAAAACATTCACTTATATGTAAAGAATAGTGATTGGCACTAATTCTATTTTATTCACGCGTCGCGTCTGTACAAGTAGGTAATATTTAGTGTGTGTTTGTACGCCGCACGCGGCATTGTTTGATTTGCGGCGGCATCCTTTTCATAGAGCCGGCACGTGGCGAGGCGGCGCGGTAGAAAGCAAGGAAACGTACTATAAATAAAGGAATTATTTTAATTCCAGTCATTTCCAATTGAGCTGTGCTTCGAGTCTAACTTAATAATTGTTTTTACTAATTCTCGTTGTTTTCTAAAAACGTATCACGTGTACAATTTAATATGAGTGACGAAGATTCAAATTATTCTAGTCCGAGTAACGAGAGTTTGAGTCACAGATCTAAAAGACCCAAAAGCAAATTTGAGGAGTTTTTCGAAATAATTCATGCATCCCAAACTGCCTTCTGTAAATTGTGCCAACATAAAAAGATTGAAATAAAAATGAAAAACAGAAACACTTCAGGCTTAAGGAAACATCTAATATCTTTCCACAAAAAGGAATCAGAAATATTTCTTCCTGTTAAACCAAAATTAAGTGGAGATATCACAAGCTTTTTAGTAACCGCTGGAAGAAGTGGACAGGTAAGAATATTTTTTTAACAGTTAAAAGAATTTTAACTCCGCGTAGCTATTCATGCGATACTTTCAAAAACGCCATTAACTTACGTAAGTATTTTTGAGTTAGTGGTGTTTTCATCTAGGGGTGCGACATATTAAGTATGTAATTATCGTCTTAAATATTTTTTATAAACACCCATATTTTCATTTAATCGGCCAGTAACAACTAAGTACTTTATTTTGGTAAATTACAGTACAGTGCAACCTTAATATAACAAATATCAATTTAACGATTTTCTCGATTTAACAACAACAAACCTCCTCCTCTTATACGCTCAAACCTAGTATGTTTTAAATAATAACACAAGATTTATTGTTTTGTTTCAGTCGGAAAACAACAGTGACAACATCACGACAGCTACAGTTGATTGGGTGGTGAAAAAATATCTTCCCTTCTCATTTTTCGATGACGAAGCTACACAAGTATATTTTCGACGTATTTGCCCTAATATGGTGTTTCCTAAAAGGTCTACACTTAGAAGGAAAGTCAAAGAGCGATTTGAAGAGCTCCAATTGAATCTCAAGGAACGACTTCAACAATTATCATCTAAAATGTCTTTTACCATTGATGGGTGGACGTCAATTGCTGGTAGGAGTTACTACGGGGTTACTATTCATTATATAGACAACGAATGGAAGTATCAATCTGTAGTTCTTGATTTTATACCATCACGCGGTCGACATACTGGGGAAGATATTGCAACGATTTTCCATGAATGTTTATTGGAATATGGCATAATTGATAAAATACAAGGTATCACGGTCGACAACGCAACTGCAAATACCAAATTTATGTATGAACTGGGCAAACAGCTGCCGCCACACTTTGATTCAGACAATCAACATTTCCGGTGCTTTGCTCACATTTTAAACCTTGGTGTACAAGATTTATTAAAGACCTTAGCATTACACTGTGAGTCTGACACTAACGCGCAAGATCAGCAGTACGAAGACTATGCAGACGAAACTGAGGATGAGGAAGATGAAGAATCTGCACCAAATATTGCTGACTCGCGTACATCTGTAACAAAGTTACGCAGTATTTCCAGTAAAATAAAAAGAAGTGAGATAGTGAAGAAGAAGTTTCAGTCTGCTTGTGAAGCAGCTGGCGTGCCATCAAATCTAAATGCCATTATTGACTGTCCAACGAGATGGAATTCCACACATGATATGATTGGATTTGGTTTAAAAGTGAGAGCGGGCATTGACATATTGTGCAGTTCTGTCACCGAATTAAATGATTTTCAAATCACAGCTAATGAATGGCAGGTACTCGAAAAATTACATAAATTTCTAATAAACTTTAAACTTTTAAGTACAAAACTTGGTGGAGACAAATATGTTACATTACCGCTAGTCATTGTATCATTCAATCTCTTGCTAGATAAAATTGAATCCATGGTAAAACAGTTAGATGAGAAACCTAATCGATCTGAAGTGGATGAAAGGCTCATTCTAGCTTTCCAAGCAGCTCGAGACAAAATGCTTAAACATTACAAGAAGAGCAACTGGATTTATTGTACTTCTTTAATTTTAGACCCAAGGCATAAGGGTCAGACTTTTGACCTGACAATGTGGGGGAAGCAACTTAAAACAGAAAGTCTGCGCAAGTTCAATGAACTTTATGAAGAATATAAAAGTCTACACTCACTGAACAAATCTCTGGAATTACCAGAAAAAGAAAATAAAGTATGTGATGAAGATGAAGACGTAATAGACTTTGATAAACTCTATGAATGTCCCTCGACGTCATCTGGATCTTGTCTTCAAGGCTTAGTGATAGACGAGTTGGAGGAGTACCTGAGAAAACCAAGAACTGCCAGCTCGGAAGACATTTTAGATTGGTGGAGAACGCATGAGACAGAGTATCCGATTTTATCGAAAATGGCCCGTGATTTTCTCTCAATACCTGCAACTTCAGTACCTGCTGAGAGGTTATTTTCTAAAGCATCATTAGTAATTAGAAAACATAGAAATAGGTTAAGTGATGAGTCAGCCAGATGGTTACTTTGTATTAATTCTTGGTCAAAAAAATTGATATAAAGTATCATAACCTAATGATAAAGCTGTTTATTTGTGTTGTATTTTATTTTTTATTCAAATAAATGATAAATCGTAAAACTCTTTTATTAAATTTCTTGTAAGTTGAGGGTTCAATCTCTTTCTAGACAGATAAGTATTGTTCTTTAAAATACAGTCAAGTTATTGTAATTAATTTGTTTTTTTACATGTTTTAGCAAATGTAAGCTTATAAATCATAAATGTTTATTAAGAAACAGTTACTTCCATGGAAAACGACATATAGGTCAGTTGATTTTTCGAATTTCTTATCAAATCTTCAGTTATTTATTAATCTGCTTGATCTTTACTATGGCTATGTTAATTCAAGCTCACAATGTTCCAATTCTAATACGTTTTTCTAAGATTTAAAGTAAACTTTAATAAATAGTAATAGACTAATAGGTAATTGCAAGACTTGCAAGACTCTTGCTGCAAGACCAAGACCAAGACCAAGACTGGGAGCGCAAGACCAAGACCAAGACCAAGACCAGGTGTATTGGCGCAAGACCAAGACCAAGACTGGCTAAGTCTCGTCTTGTTCTTGCATTTGGGCAACACTAGCCATAAGTGACATGAGACTAGGGCAGGAAAATAATGATGATGATGACAATTCCATACTTAATATTATTAGGACATAGGATACTTTTTATCCCGGTAATACGTTCCCAGAGAAACCAGGACCGTTCAAACGCGCGTAGGGTTGATGATATCGTCAAAGTCGCGGGAAACACCTGGATGGCTGGATGAGGGACGCACGGAACCGGGAAGTATGGCCGAAAAAAGGGGAGGCCTAAAGCCAGCAGTGGGTGATTCCGGGCTGAAATGATAATGATGATGATGAATACGTTCCCGTGTGATAATTCCCGACCACCACGCGATGACGCGGGCAAAAGTTAGTTTTAATATAAAGACAAAAATCTTTCCTTTTCAGAAAATATAAAGAAACCTCGAAGTTTTGAAACGAAAGAACAAACAAAGATGGATAGGACGAGTGCTCAGAAATGTTTTCCTCACAAAATCGGAGGAAAACTGAATGACTTGGAACCTTATTGAATCGAAAATAACTGACAGAGGTGAAGTAGGTATAAGGGTTATTTCACACCAAGCTGGTGTTTTCCCTTTATCGACAATAACAATGGTTGTCAAGATGTCAAAATAATGAAATGGTGTGTTTTTTTTTGTCTATTTTGTTTACAGATTTTCTATTTCCTTCATTTGACTAGTTTTTCAATAAGGATTGTCGACCTTTTTCGATTTATACCGTTCTACTACATTTACTAATAGTTTTACGTCATTTAAATTTGATCGAGAATAATGGTGCCGATTGTCTTGTACACCGAACTAAACTATCACTAAAATTACTTACTTTTGACTATGAGAATTTCAAAGCTATTCTGCAAAATAAATTCACTAAATTTAAAAATAATTTTGACGCATCTAAACCGAATTTGACAATCGCGACTCCACACGTGATACCTAACCACGTGAGAGCCAGCTTTTTAGAGCCGGAGGCGCGCAGGGGGGTAGCCTCGACGTGTTTTATATGGAATTTTTCACTTTTTGTATGGAAAATAAGAAAATTTATTACCTACATGTAGTGTTAGGGGTTTAAGGGCTTTATAAAGGGGGTCGAAATTCTCATTATTTTTGCGATTGGACACACCGTCTTCGAGATTTAAGCAAAAGAAAAAAATATTCAGTACTTTTTTGCATTTGAAGTCGAAGTGTTGGTGTGAATTTAAAGTTCATGACAACCAATTTCCTTCCATACGTTTTTAGTCGCGATTAAAAATAGTCAGATTTTGTTAGAAAATCTAAATTTTATTCAGAATAGCAAAATTGCCATTTTCACTAAACTAATATCTCAATACCATCTTAGTGCTGTCAAACTAAAATACAGTTAAGTTGTGTAAATTTAGTCTATTTCAGAATAGGAAGTCATCGTTTGACAGGATTAAACTAAATTTTGGTTATTTTTAGTCTAGTTTAGAGGCATTTGTGACAAGAGAATCGGCACCAATATGTGCTGCTTAAGTAGTCTGTATGAGTTAAAAAATAGTAAATCAGTAATAATATTATTATTATGTCACGTAAGTTTTTCCTAGAAACGAATATAATCCGAGTAAATATACCTTGCTACGATTTACCTTCAGGCATATCAAAAGAAAACCAACTGAGTAGTCAAGCAGCATGAAATGGGTAAATTTTTTGATTCAACGGACCACGATTCTTCCTTTTCCCCACATCTTGCTAGATAAGCACCGTACGTTTATTGTTATCCCATCGTCCTCAGATAAGCCGGCCTGGACCCAAACTAACGACACGTCAATTAGAACCTGCCTTAAAGATCCCTAACAGGATAAAAAAAACCCTTTGAAAACAGATTTACAAGCTAAACCAATTTTGTTACCTACGGCGAGCAATTTACTAGAGGTAATTCTTTTTTCTCTCGTTTAGACGTTCATATTTTATGTGATGGAAAAATGTTTAGCTTTCTGGAAATAAGTACTTCTTTACGTTTATTATTTTTTATGCTATTACTGAAAAGTTGATGAGAATACAATCATTATGTACATAGCACAAAATGTTCCTTTAAGCCCTACTTTTAATAAGAGAAAGAATTTTCTAAGTCTTTAGGTGTTTAAATAAAAATAAAATGCTGTTCGTTGGAAAGCGCATGACTTGAGAATGACTACACCGATTGGTATATATTGTGTTTAAAAATGTTCGAAATAGTTTGTATTAGGTTTCTATGGAAAGAAAAATTGCAAAAGTTTCCCGGAAATTTTTCATATTCGGGAAAATCTAAACGTCCTTTTTCTATAGGAGTTTTGTATGAAAAAGGTCAGGTCAACGTCTGTCGGGTCAGATGGTGACTAATATAAATTTCAAGTCAAACTAACTTACCTTTGAATGAAGTTTGATGTTAATTATGCGAGAGTAATCGCTTCGTCAAGTGTTCACTTGACGTACGCACATCAATAATTGACACGCTACTACAAGTTAAATCATTCTTAAAAATGAAAAGGGACATTTTGGAACAACACGAAACTTACATAAGTATACAAAAATTCACGCCTTCTTCCCATAGGGGTAGGCAGAAACTGTAGAACGTCACCTGCTACAATCCTTACATACTCCTTTTGCCTCGTTTACGTTCATACATCTGGTGACACGCACACCGATTGCGAGTACTACACACATGACCTTTCTGAAAAACATCACCAATAAGGTCACTATTTTGTCCTTCTAGGGCGTCCCGTCCCGGTGTTTCCACTCACATATACATATTTACAGAAATAAAATAATTGTAAGCAATAAAAAATTTAAATCACTAACAAGCTCAAATAGAAAAGCTAATATATAAATCCTACGTTTATTCAGCCAAAGACAACAAAAACAGGATGAAGGCGGACAGAGGAAAACGCGGGGGGCGGGGGGAAAGGAAACTACGTCACTTAAATCAGGTGAAATACTCGTTAGAGACAGGATAATGTGATAGGTCCTTTGTGTGAAGACGCCATGCTTCGGTGAGAAATTGGTGAGGTCGATTTTCTTTTGTTAATCTGTTTTTATTTTGGTTCAGATAGAAATGCTATTCTATAAATTCTTGTTTTTCAGTACCGCGCTAGAGACTGTCAAACAATAGGGCTTGGATGAACGTGCAAAATAAACTTTACGTAAAGTCGAACCATTTTTACCTGTAAATACGACTATGCATGTTGGTTTCAATATATTTATATCACATAATATTAAACGAATAAATAAAAAAATAAAATAGGTTTCCTTCTTTTCGTGTCGTTAGTGACTAACCAGGTGTCAGAGTTTTAAATCCGCCATGGACCTCTGACTTGGCTTCACATACCGTCGAGAAATATCTCTCAGCCAAGCCGGTTTCCTCACGATGTTTTGTTATTAATTTTCTTGTGTTTTTATTTTTTGAAGTGAAAACTTCTTAAGGCACGTTGGGCATTTTTGAGATGGGACTAAACCATTGATTTCGCGACACTGTGACGACACCAGCTTTTGACCATTAAAAAGAGATCAACGCGTTGATTACCGCGGTGTGTGGAGTAAAAGACATCAACGCGTTAATTACACGGTGCCGATTTTTTTTCAAGTTTTCACTTTTGTCGGCACTCTCGGTGTGCCACTGGTTTTATTTTTTTATGCGGAGTAGGCTCGATTTTACATCGTTGTCTCCACTCTGCCTGAATGTAGTTTCGATTGAATAAGTAAATGCGGTTTAAAAACCTGGGAGTGCCATGGACTCTTACCCATCGTGGACTGCCCATGTTGGTCAAGTCAGTCACAAAGTGCATTCCACCCTTCATCCATATTTTTCAAACCAGAACTTAGCAACGCTGATTTGTGACAGAAATAGGTTTATTTCTAAAGAAGAGCTCCTTCCTCATCTTTGATCAAGTTAAAAAAAAAACCGGTCAAGAGCGAGTTGGACTCGCGCACCGAGGGGTACCATTTTAAATTTTCTTCGACGAGGCCTTTATTCGTCAGAGTATTTTAACACTGCATACTGCTGTATAGAATATTGCCGTTTTAGGTCAGCGCCATCTCTTGATCGATAGTGGAACTAATGTAATTTAGTTGATGATTTCTGAAAAAGTGTGCTATTTAGAGACATCGTTTTATTTTTCCTGTAATCTTTATATCACATAGAATAATTTCAGATTTTTCTTTATGCAAACTTCGGAGATACGGGAACAGTATTTTTTTAAAAATTTTCGCAAAAACTATGCGGCGAAAAAAAACTTTTTTGAGAATGTGCAAATAGCGTTCCTTCATATGGTTTTTATTGTCGTCATCTTTACACCCAAAATACGTTCACTGTTGGACAGAACTCACCACAAGCATCACTAATCTATTTACAAGACATAATTATCCAATCTCCACAACATTGTGTGACCAATGTAGTCGTTTGTACGGAAACAGCATGTTACATTAACACTACAGCTTACGTGCTGCCACGCTCATGGTCATAGTGGTGCCTAAATTACTTTATACAGGCGATAATAGACTGTAATAGTAGTACATATGTTCCAAAATAGGTATATTGTGCGATCTAATTATTGCAGGGCAGAGATTGCCAGAATTTGCATGCAATCGAGAAGTTTGAAGGGGCCTTTACCTATAAGTGAGATAGATATGCAAAACATACTACATTTAACCAGCCCAGGAGCCCAAAGTCACCCATATAACATGCAAAGTGCACAAATCACAATAAGTGCTTGAGCTGCAGTAAGAAAATTGCGACCGGCTTTAAAAAATAGCCTCAAGTTAAATCTAGATGATTTATTATTGAGTGAAAAGCGACCAAAAAAAGGTAGTACACGGCAGATGTGAGTAGAAACGCCACGAACGCCCTTGAAGGACATAAAAGTGACCTTATTAGTGATGTTCTTCAGAAAGGTCAGGTGCGTAGCACTCGCAACCGGCGTGCGTGTATGAACGTAAACGAGGCAAAAGGAGTATGTAAGGATCGTAGTAGGTGGCGTTCTGTAGTTTCTGCCTACCCCCATCAGAAGATAGGGTGAGTTTATGTATGTGTATTATAGTGTTAAAATACGCATGGCTCGGTAGTATTTGGAAACTTTCCAAATGCCTTTTTTACACCTAAAATTGTTACAACATCAAATTCAGTATTATAATTGCAATTCATTATTAATATTCTAGTTCGCTAGTTAGCCACATTTCTTATGCCATACAGTAATATTGCCAAATTAATCAAAACAGCGAAATATTTGACATGTATTTGCGACGTTGCCCACTTTCAGAATAAACGCTCTTAATAGCAGCTACTCGATTTCAATCCTGCTCTAGGTACTTACTAAATGCTGGATTGGATTAAAAGCGTTTAAATTGTTTCAGTATTGATCTGGTATTACACATGTTTACAAAGTCAATAAATTATTTTTTTGATGTGTAACATCGTTCTGCTCGGTTTTCTGCAATTTAACTTTTTTTAAATCTAAATAATCACATCTGTGGGAGTGATTTCGTGAAAAGGGACGGAAGTGTGTAACAGGAAGCCGGGGGCTTTCCCACTTGCGCGCTATTTGATTTGACCAATGAGCGCGCGCGGTGCTAGAGTTGGTCAGAAACGACCTTGACGATGCCCCGGCCCTTGTAATGTTGCTTATTACTAAGGTCAGATGTTCTATGCGACATATGCGAATACAGTAAGGCCCGCTCGTTTTTTTTTTATTTCAGTGTTACTGGATTGAAACGCTGAATCAATCTAAATCAGCCTTCAAGGTGTAGTTTGCGTGAATACAAGAGAGAATTAAATTTTTATCCATACTTAGAAGGCATTAAACAAAACTAATTACCCATCACAGAAGCCCTACAATAGTTTACAAGGAAGCATGCCTCATTAACACTGGATCGCGTGCCTCACAGACAGACTCTAGTGTCTCTTGATTGCCTCGTACTTGAGATAACAATAGCGAAGTACTGTCGCGGTCTTGTACATATTGTTCTGTTGATGGGTAATAAATGATGAGTAGCTGTCAATTGTTTTATGACGAATATTGTTTTGTTGTTGTGTTGGATTAATGTTTTATGGTTTGTTCATGGGTCGACATTTTATAACATAACATGTCATGACGACTATAAACCCTGAAAAATTAGGCAGAGGTGCACTTAAGTACATCTACATTTCGCCAGTTATGTTTAAGTCCCATGTAATAGGGAGCGAGCCTATTGCCATCAACCGGGCACAAATCCAGAGTCCGCTCTGCTATTGAGAAATTCCAGTTGTTTTTTATAGTTTTTGGTTTAGGGGTTTACTGGTTTTTCCAAGGATCATAATGTGAGTTGTACACGGAGTTTGTGTTTGCTTTTATGTTAAAAGTAAAAGTCAAATAATTGATTTCAAGAATGAACTTTTGAAACATCTCACATTCATGAAATTCTATGATTCATAAATATTGTTTATTTCCGAAACATCTCAACTTTTATAATATCAATATTATAAAAGTTTCATGAATGTGAGATGTTTCGGAAATAAACAATAAGAATTCATTCACTTTAGTTTTCAATGATTAAAACTATCATGTAACAGATTTTCCTGAAATAGGTGAATTTACCAACTTTTTAAGGAGAATTCTAACATTTTAGATTTCAGACTGCCTTGTTGGCTTAGTACTGCCTCATTGGTCTAGTGGCCACGCGAGATCCTATATTCAATTCCCAGGTCGGGCAATGTTATTGAGTTTTCTATCTGGAATTTCTCAGTAGCAGCCCGGAGTCTGGATTTGTGCCCGGTTGATGGCAATAGGCTCGCCCCCTATTACATGGGACTTACCATACATAATTGGCGAAATGTGAGTGTACTATAGGTACAAGTCTGCCTAATCCTTCGGGGCATACAGGCGTGATCGTATGTTGAGTATTTCTGTATAACAGGATTTCTTGCTATTACAGTCTGACTCCAATTAAGCTACTCAATTGATGTTTTTATTTCACATAAACCTACATGTGCACTTATGAAACGTCAGAAGCTAGGTGCACGTTCCTATTGGTCGTTTCCTATGGAGAAGAGCCGACAAGAACTTCCACTAAGCTAACTCCGCGAAGTAAACATTATGTGCTAGAAATAGGTAGGTATGTCCACAGTGCTACTGAGATACGATTCAATAGATCCACGCAAAAGCCTCGGCTTTGCAGAAATGGCAATGTAGGCGTCTTTTCCATTTCTATGTAACAGGTACAGAACGTGCATGCACTCCAGTTGCGTAATACTCTTACAATGACAATTTGAAGGATTTAATTAAATGATATTACTATGGGAAATACGAGTATTTAACTGACCCTCTAAAAACTATTTGCGCTTCTAATGACGCACACTTTTTTAATGATTGACCACCTTTTTTAACGTTCTGACCTTTTCCCACAGTTAAGGTAATAAAATAATCCAATACAATATTAAATAGTTTATTTTATTTAAAAAGATATACAATTTGTTCAATCTGAATTTTTAAGGAAACTTTTTATCCCGGTATGCGGTAGAAAAAAGCTAGTTTTACATAAGAATAAAGACTTTTTCGTTATTGTAGCCTCGTTGGTTAGAAAAAAAAAATCCCCTAAAGCAAGAGATGCTATTTTTTCCCCGCTCTGGTACGCTACAATGACGGACTTTTTGAGCAAGAGGAGTGAAAAGATATTTTTCTTTCTTATTGTGGAGTTTGAAATTCGAAAGCCAATCCTGACCGCATGAGCTTTTAAAATAAAATTGGAAGCTAGAGTCTGAATGGACGGCTCTGGTTAACCGGGAAGTTCTGACGTCCCTCAATGAACGGCCATGTCTGTCATTGTGTCTGTTCCGAGTAGGAACCTAAATTGGCTTCCAGTCTAACCAATTCCAAATATACCTACGGGGACGTAAATATAAAAGTTATTACAGTAAAATGGTTCGTGTGTTTCATGATTTTTAAGAAATAGATACCTAATTCGTAGAAATCATGAAATATCACAAAAAAATTACACTAAGAAACCTTTAGGTCCATTTTTTATTTATTGACACAAAACAAAACACTTAATAAAGAAAAGTACCTACAGAAACTGCAAATGTTTTTTTTTACATAATAATTTTACTGTATGAAAATCAGAAAAAAAATATTTGACTGGTTCGCCCAAAATGATGGAGTCCAAAAAACTAAGCTTTATTAAATAACTCTTTGTTCACACTAAATTAAAAAATTTAAAAATACTAACCCAGTGATTAATTTAATTAATAATGTTTAAAAAATACTTCAAACACGAGACGGTGATACTAACTTAAAATATTTATATTCTACAATGGAGCTACACATTACAGTATATGTTTATGTCACTTAGGTAACCCGAAAAAAAAGTTGCTAGAAACAGTAGTGCTACTCTGTAAAAATGTCATCGTGAAAGCTGTTATGCCGCCTGATGTTGGGGATTGACACAATAAAGATAAAGATCATTTATTTGTCCAAAACATGAGGACACACAGGGCATGCAAGATGTTATAATTAAATTATATCACAGTCATGTTTTGCCTTAACGGCGTACAAATATAAGTAGGTAGGTATTTAATGAAATAGGTAATCATAATTTCAAATAATTATTAGTAATTAGAATTTAAAAATTAAAATGTACTACAGAATAGTGTCAGCAACTCTTAATATTATAATAAAATTAGTTAATTTAATGTCAAAGTAATTACACAATTGAAATACAAATTAAAGAGGTCCTAAAGGACCTACTTGTAGGACCACTTTCAGTTTTGACCATAGTGTGGGTTAAGTTCTTTCTGCTTATCTACGTCCAATTACAAGAATTAGATTAATTTAATCTTTGCTTGTGCTGTAATAAGCTTTCTTTAACAGAAGGCTTTTCAACCTACTTCTTAATTTTTTGGGTTGGATATTCCCTCCAATATTTTGGCAACGTATTATAAAGGATTGGTGCCACACATATTATACTTTTACGCAATAGAGCTGTCATGGAATGCAAAGTTTGCTATTGTCGTGTCTATTCCGAATTACTTTATCTGATAACAGGGGGACTAGGTGTGGGTTCGATTTGAGAAATTCTAACAACAATTGATAGTTCACTTCACCTAAGTCGTCACGATGAGATTTTTACAGAATAGATCGGCTGGCAACAGTTCTAAACCTAGGTCCAGTGGTCTCGAGTTCGAACCCTAGGCACGTACCTCTGACTTTTCGGATTCATGTATAATTTATCACTTGCTTCAAAAAACGGTGAAGGAAAACATCGTAAGGAAACCGGATGTCTGAGAGATATTTCTCACGGCATGTTAAGCCAAGTCTGAGGTCCGGCGTAAAAACTCTGACACCAGTTAAGTCGTGCCCTAACAACGTCGTGCCAAATTTCATCCAAATCTGTTCAGCCGTTTTGCGTGATGAAGTAACAACCCAAGAAACAATATTTGGTACTATAAAGGTCCTGAGAACGTTTTAGAACGTGCTAATTAGTGTTCATGATTAGTACTATAATGGTGTTGTAAACATTTACAAAACCCCAATTAGGCCCTAGTATTATCACTGATTTATTGTATAGACATTACATAAAGGCTCTCACGGTGATAAGTCAGCTCTTTAGTTGAAATGTAAAAGTGTCGAGAAACGCTCTTTAGTACTGAAATAGTGTTGTCTGCAACGTTTATGGTGCTATTTTGCACCGTAAACGATTCCAGTGATCTTTTTTATCACACTGGTGACAATTTTGTTTGTGTTGTGATCGTGAGTCGTGAGTGTTCTTCAAGAAAACAAAATTTATCGATAAGTTATGATTCATGTCATTTGCCATTGTTGCCTAACGTATCATTGTAATAAAAAGGACATAACGCAACTCTGCCATAACTTGCACTTGCGAAAATAATTGTATCGATAAAATCATTATGCTGATTTCGAATTTGACAACGCGCCCTCATTATTTTCGTGTTTTAATTAAATTTTAATTAATTAAATAAGGACTTGACCCGAATACGGATCCTATAGTACACATTGGCTCCAGGCCGTGCTGCTAATGTGCTATCGCGGCAGAAAATAGCGGCCATCTTTTCACCGAAAATGAATCAGGGGTCCTTGTCCAAATATAAAATAGTATAGTCAAAATACTAGTGATGTAATTGTTACTAAAAAGCTATTAAAGATCCAATTAGTCCATTAATGATTAATTTTAGTGTTTTTATGTCACGCTATAGTCTCGTAGCAGTAACACCAACTCACTTTTAGAGCTCTTTGAATTTAAGTTATTTAGTAATTGCGCCAGAAGTCGCTATGGTACTATTTAGTACTATAGAAGAGTTTTCATGATTTTTACAGAACCAGCCCCGTAGCGATTTTGAGGGAGCTTTTACGAAGCTAAACGGTTACGTAATGGTTGTGTAAGGTACTTTTATAGTGCAAATTGATCCTGTAATAGTGTTTTCGATACTGCTACAATCCTAGTACTGTAAAAATTATTTTTACGCATTATTAGAGCAAAATAGATACATAAAAGTGTTAGTAAGGTTGTCTATAGTACTAAATAGTACCAAAATCGTTTTTCTCATTTCTATTACAGTGCAACACTTTAAAGATTCTTTTGTATGGTCCTGTAAGCGTTCTAAGAGCTAAATAATAGAACTTAAATGCTCTTTAATCTTATAGAACCAAAACGCTTTGTTATAAACCTTTATAGTACAAGCAGTCACAATGGTTACCGTTAAAGGCCTACTATATCACTCTTTGGTGATAAAACGCCTTGGTTATAGAACCTTTTGTTACTTGGGAAACAACCAAACATACCAAATTTCACATTTAAAATATGAGTAGGAAATAGGATGGAACGCAATAAATTAATATGAATATGATAAAATCTGTATAAAAATTCAGCCCTAAATCATTTTGCTGTTTAAGTATTTTACATAACTATGACAGATCGTGATTGTGAATGCATTTCCGTTGACAAAAACCCGTTTCTATGGGGTCATACTACGCCTGCTGGTCATACACGCACGCCGGTTGCGAGTACTATGCACCTGACCTTTCTGAAGAATATCACCAATAAGGTCACTATATAAATCACAAATTACATTTAAATACTTTACCAAACGTCAGGTAACCCTGTTTTCAAGTGTACATTTACCTGATGAGTATGTACAAGTATACCGGTACCTCATCGGGAAATATTCGCACGACTAAACTTCGAGAATTACATTCTACTTGCTTTTGAAGTTACCGAGAAATTGCCATGTTCGGGAACTTGTCAAAATCATTAATTATGGTAATTTGACGTGCCTTTGAAGGGTTTAGAAATTCGTGGCAAATTAGCTGTCATGCGAATCAATGATTTTGCGAGCAAAAGTCGAACTCAGTCTTTCAGTTGTTGATTTTGACATGAAAACTTTTTGACGTTTTGAATAGCACTTTAAAGGTCCGTAACAGGGCCGTGGCACACACAAGGCAGGCCCTGAAGCTCAATTGCCAGCCCGTACACGAACGTGTGAACGAGTTCATATAAAATGTACAAACCTATATATTTTTGAAGTGAACACTTTTTTAGGCGCGTTGGGCATTTTTGAGATGGGACTAAACCATTGATTTCGCAACACTGTGACGACACCAGCTTTTGACCATTAAAAAGACATCAACGCGGTTATTACCGCGGTGCTGATTTTTTTTCTAGTTTTCTTTTCTGTCAGCACTCCCGGAGTGCCACTGTTTTTTTAGTCCCTAATGGAGCACAGTCCGTCCACGTGTCAGGGATGGCCAAAATATGTGAAGATAGGCCTTTAACCTTAAATATTATGAAAACCTGAGGAAGTCCTGTTACAACAAATCGAATCACCTCTTTCACAATTTATTTCATGTCGCCGCAGCATGTATGTTCTTCTTCCATACATCTCTAGTCATCATCTTAATAGTCTCTGTTAAGTACCTGATACTTGTTGACAGGCCTACACTGTCCTCCCATACCTATTAACACTGTAATTTGAAAACATTGTAAAAGCCAATTTTTTAAAGAGTAACCGTGGAGTTTCTTGCCGGCTCTTCTCCATAGGAAACGACCAATTCGAACCATGCACCTAGCTTCTGACGTTTCATAAGTGACCATGTAGTTTTATGTGAAATAAAATATTTTGATTTTGACATCAGTCTATTCATGGTCCAGCAAAGATCTACATAATTATCTATGTTTTAAAAGTGACGACCAAAAAAGCGACATTTGTCTTACCCACACTTGTCTATTAACTCTGTCTCAACAAGGCATTTAAACGAGATTCTATCTAGGTAACTACGCACTTATCCGATCTTGAGACAACACTCATTATACTAAATCTAACCCTATCTGTTGTCCACTTTACCTATTAACCCTATACAAATCACCCCTTTACTTTAATTACAGTAACACCACTTAAGGTGGAGTCCTACTGCAGCTATTTTTCTGGCGATAAAAACGATTTGTTTTAGTTTAATCGCAGATTGAATGCCACCAACTGCATCAGACTGCTTGAAAATTAATCTTGTTTTGAAGTTTTTAGTTACGACCGGGTTTTCAACCTTTTACTGTGTTATATTTTTGGAATTTTCTCCTCAAGCCATGTCAAGGTACTAAACATTTTTAATTCAAGACATTACCTTTTTGACGTCTCAAATCCGCCATTTTGATTTTATAAAACCAGAATCTAGCCTATAACCATCGCACAACATAGATGAGTTGATGGACACCTTACGTATTAATTAAAATCCATCCAGTCGCATGCTTCGAGGGTATAAAGAATCACACATACAAAGATGGGTGTGAAATACATAACCCTGTGTTTGCTGTCGTGCAGTCGGGTAATAACCCTGTGTTTGCCGTCGTGTAGTCGGGTAATTACCCCCTTACTTTAATAACAGACACACCACTAAGCGCCTGCGCCCACTGGCGGCACGGCGTGGATCTTTCGGCATCACTACATGGAAGCGCATTCGGTATCCTTAGGCATACCGCGACGTCCTTAGCATTATCAATGAAATTTCAATTTTATTGTAATATTATTAAGTTATATTCCTATTCGTCGCATAAAAGCAAATTATTCCTGGCCATTAGTGACACAAAATATTTATGAAGAAAAATTACGAAGTGAAACGGTCGTTTGAGATGGAAATGTAATTGAATTTTAATATAATTTGCGAAGTAAATTGGCAAGTAATGTAGGGAAATAATTTTGTTGTGGAACTTAGAAGGTAGGTTCCTACTTGATATTTTATAATTTATTTTGGATATTAAAGTGCTCTAGCAGTGTTGTCCGTAATGATCCTTTGAATTTATTATTTTACAGCTTGACCAATTAATCTGGAACATAATATTGCTTAATGACAGAAATAACTTTCTGTAGTAGTTCCCCAGATCAGCCTTTTCACATAGACCTAACACATATAACATAATAACAATAACAGTCAAAATTACCCCATAAATTAGTTACCTTGCGTGCTAACCGAACTGTTGCGCGAATCCGCGATCTAACTTGATTAATCGCGTGAATAGGTACTTCATATCACCGCACCGCCTTAAATTTTATTTCCTAAACAAATTCTAAAACGTGCTTCGGCTTAATCACAAGGTTCACAAACCTCCTGTTACGAACTAATCGTTAATTGGATACCTTAAACTACAACGTAGCCTATGTATCTATGTGACCACGTTTTCCTCAAACGCGTGTGGTCAATGCGTCACACAGCGCATGAGTTACGAGAACTACGTGAGACATACTCATTGTATATCACTTCGCGTTTATGTCAGCCTGGTAGCTACAGGTGTTCCCTGGGTAAAGAAATTAGTGTGGAACAAAGGATTTATTAATTTGTGACTTACCATTAGGTTATGTATCATTTAGAAGCGGTTAATGGGGGTGCGTCTCATAACGTATAAGCTCATTTGGTCTAATTTCATTTTATTATCGTTCATAAGATATAATCAACGTGAGATATACCAACTGTTGATATAATTTCTTTACATATAATATTTATTTATTCTAAAACTTAATTAGTATAACGTTGTTTGATATAACGTTTATGTAATCGAAAATCATTTGGTCTAACGTTTAATATGTATATTGTTTATTTAATCGAAAATCATTAGGTCTAACGTTTAATATATATAAAAAACGTCATTATGGTTAACACCCCGACTCAGAGTACCTACCCCGACTCGGATAGGTTAGGTTAGAAGGCTAAGGCGGGAGCGAAGCGAAGCGGAGCTCCCGCCTTAGCCTTCGTGGTTATTTTTTTTTAAACCACCCAGAAATAGGACCCCGTCGGCCTATCTTAGCACAGGTGGTAATTAGTTACTAGTTATGCAATTTTGCTTTGTGTTTTTAAGTAGGCGTTTTCATCATATTAGACCAAATAAGTTTTATATCTTTTGAGTGGTATGTCAAACGATGTTATATTTAATGTATGATAAGCTTATAAAAATTAGTTATTTTAAAATTATATCAATCGTTTATTATATTAACTAATCGCTTTATTAAATAAAATTATAGGTTCCGTTGTTATATGTTGTTAATATTAGAGATTTTGTTGTTATATCATCTATTACTTACCCGGTTAAAGGTAAAAAGCAGAAATCGGTAGTGGTGATGCAGTTAGTTGTTTTATGCAGACAGTAGGACGCTTCCCTGAATGTAATAATATGACCGCAGAAGCATAATAATCTATGTCATGCATTCTGGTTACGTCAGTTGTGTTTGTGGTAGTAATTCCTTTTGTTAATTATCATTCAATTTACTATCATTAAATAAGCTAATACAAAAGTGTTAAAACATAATATTATGTACAAGCAATAAAAAAAGACAAAGATCTCTTTGGGCATCAAAAAATTCATATGCATCGCTGTCAACAGGAAAAGTGCCCAAAAGGCTGGCAACATTGCCCCGTTGGAAGGCAGAGCTGCCAGGTAGGAGAGATATATTAAATGCAGTTATGTATTAGCTATCAAAAATAACAGAGCAGTCTTGTTAAAGTCAGCTGTTTTGAATGAACAATCGAGTCACGATGTACCCACTGCTTTGTTTGGTATGTAGGGAACTATGCGGCTGCGACGCTTACTCATAGAATATCGCTCTTGTTTTATGAATGCCTGGTACTCCATTTTCCGGGTAGTGAAATGTATTGGTTAGTTGAATAAACTTATTCGTCATAATTTACTTTGTTCTATACTCGGAGTCATGGACGGTTGAAAATGTATTTTTTGAAAATTAATGCAATAAAAAACTTATCTATACGTTCGTTGATAATACAAAAAACACTCAAATCAAATCAAATCATTTATTTATTTGCAAAAATGGGTATAGTAAGTACATAGGAGTTTTTATAATAAATTTCTCCATATTTTACCGTCACATGGGCATGCAAAGGTTTACAATTCCAAATAAAAAAAACAGAAATATGCAGATCATTGGAATTACAAAAAAATTAATAAAAATGTCAGTGTGGTCATAGCAATAAAAAAAATATAAAATAAGACTAAGTAAGCGAACCAATAATTATGTCAATTAGGGTAATAGTATGTTAATTAGTTAGTGAATCATCACTAAGAAAACACAACACTTATGTTTGGGAGAGGATTACACGAATACTTGTAGTAACGTCATCATTCTTTGGCCCTTATCATATCACAGATAAATACCCTTATCTCAATTTATTTGTGGTCACTTTCTCTCATACTTCTCTATTAGTTGTCATCTCGGTAGTCACCCCCTTTCTAGCTACATGATCTTGCACACAGTCCATCCATCGTTTCTTTTATCTTACCCTACCCTAATCCACATTCATAATTATGCAAAACTTTCCTCATTCCTCCGCATCACATGCCATTACCGTGACAACTGATTTCCACACAACTTTTCAGTCACCGGTGCCACTAACAGACTTTCTTTTATTCTATCCATTCACGTAATACATCCCACTGAGCATTCTCATTTCAGCTGCATCTAAAATACCCTTCATTAATCCCTTTTGTGGCCCAACATTCTGATCCATACAAAACAACAGGTGTGTACTTGTAGTAACAAACAAACCAAAAAAGGTAAAAAAAGAGGGTTAGCATACTGTCATCATCAATCAATTGAAAACAATAGCTTTCCACTTGTAAGCTTCAGTCCCAATTCAAACTCAGTATCCATGGCCTCAATTTCTACGTAATAAAAAAGAATTTGTAGTCGTGTCGACGACAAAATATCTGACATTTGACAGTCGAATGTCGCGGGTATCATAAAAAGTAAGTATGTAGTTTGATTTCGTAATTTTTTGCCTCTTTTCCATGTCCATTCGTGTCAATTACCTAAGACAGTACCAATTTTTCAATATCCCCAAAAGATACCAAGTCCCATTCCCCTACACAAATAAGTAACATCGTTAACCAGCCTTTTAAGTCAAGATTTTATCCTAACCGACTTCCTGAGATATACGAGTACTAGGGTATCATAGCGATGCAGCATCTGGGGGCTATCGATTCAATTACCGCGCTCTCTGCATATTCAGTGGAATTAGCTGCATGCGACTTGCGCTTTAATGAGTTTTTTGATTTAGTTACTTCGCTGGGTTATGATTGCCTGGTAGCTTTTAGGTCGATTAAAAGTTGTGTTGGTTACTTATATATTTTTTCTGACGGTTACTTTACCTCTAATTCATATAAAAAAACTATCAATCGTGATTTTTTTAATTGGGATGGTTTGTCAAACGTAACTCACGCCTTATTCCCATAGGGGGTAGGCAGAAACTACAGAACGCCACTTGCTACGATCCTTACATACTATTTTTGCATCGCTTACATTGCGGAAAGCACAGAATCGGTCGAAGTGTCGGTGCTTGGGGGAGGCCTATGTCCAGCAGTGGACGTCTTTCGGCTGAAATGATGATGATCGCTTACATTCATACATCTAGTCATACGCGCACGCGAGTACTACGTACCTGACCTTTCTGGAGAACATCACCAATAAGGTCACCAACAAAAATCATTTCTCCACTTTAAATCATATAAATATTTCGCACGAATCGCTATAACCACATCCGTAGGCATAGCACCACGGTATCACGGCACAGCCACACACGGATTTTAATTAAGTCCGTGCGAGGTAATTTAAAACTTAAATGACGAGATTCGCCTCCAAATTAACAGGGTTTTCAACCCTTTGCGTATATTTTAGTGAAATTTTCATAAGAGGATGACGTGTTAGTCTACGGTGAGATGGGCTCGGCATTAGCAGATTATTAAAATTTCTAAGTACAGTTAGTTGGTTTTAATAAGCTTTCCCGAAATTGTAAACAAAGCATGAAAGTTAAAAAAATTATGAATGCCGTCGCGGGACGCCTGGCAGATGTGAAACATCGAAATTATTATGTACAGGTAATATTCATAAAAGGATAGTTTACGTCAGGAACCGCCGCTATAGATGTTTCACATAATAAAATACCTACCGTATATTTTATTTTGGCATAATTCTACACTGTGGTCTGAGAGTTTCGTGAGAGAAAAAGAGCTTTACTATGAAAAAAATAAACTTACAGGCCCGTTGTACACACACGTTTTTTTACCACTAAAAACCACGATTGATTCACCGTGTGTAGGCATGGTGTGCGGTATGGATGACTATAGAAGCTTGACAGACACGGAGGCACTACGGCACGCCACTGTCGGCGTCGCCGTATACCATACGATGATTACAATCTATTCTATTTTTGTAAATTTTGACGTTCAAAAGTGCCTAATTGAAATAAATTATTTGACTTTGACATACAAACTTACATGATTATTCTGCGATGCGGCTAGCGTGCCGCCGCGCCGTAAGGAAACCGTGCCGTGTACAACGGGCCTTAGCCCCGCTTGCACTTAATCACTCGTATTTAAAACATCTTTCTATTCATGTCAATCGTTTGAAGATGACAGAAACAGAATAAAGTTCTAAATATATTTAGCGCTAAACGCATATGTAGTGATTTGTGGTGCAAGCAAACTTTAATGTTCATAAGGTTTCGTTTCAGTATTACAAATGATAGCAAGTTACTTACGGCACTAAAACGTTGGGAATTCTGCCAAGATGGAGAGAAAATCTGGAAGCCAAGTAAAGTAGAGCTACTTTTAAGAGGTAAGGAAGTTGGAGAATTATTTATAAAGTCGCCTCTGAACGACCAGAATAAAAATATAACAACATTTCTCTTTTGACGAATTTTCTTTGAAGTTATAAGAACTTTTCATTGCCATAAGCCAGGCATAAATAGTAACAGCTTTTTAGGGTTTCGTACTTCAAAAGGAAAAAACGGAACCCATATAGGATCACTCGTGTGTCTGTCTGTCTGTCTGTCCGTCTGTCACAGCTAATTTGCTCCGAATTTAACGGACCGATAAAGTTGAAATTTGGTAGTACATAGTATATATTTCTGTGACGTCAAACACCGACGTGTAATGTAAATATTTTGAATATGGGGGTCAGTTTTAAAGGGAAAATAAGAAAATTTTAAAAAAGTCTTGCAAACTGTACCGTGTGCCATATCAAATAAAAGGCCTTATTGCGAGGATCTCAAATATATATATATATACATATTCATTTTAAAATAAATACATTTAAAGATATTTAAGAAAATATATGAAAATTGACCATCCCCCATTTCTCTGAAACTACAGAACCGAAAATTTTGAAAAAAATACAGAGAATGGTTCTTTACTCGTAAATTACAGAAAAACCTATAGAAGAGTCTATGGTCTTAAAATAACATGGTAAATCTCTCAATATTGTGCGTACATACTTACATTTGCAGTTGGAATGTATGGGAGAACATGTCTTTCAACTGCAATGTTAAGTTTGTATTTGGAATAAATTCATCTCAACTACGGAAACCGTCATTGTGCGTGGTCCGACACGCAATTGGCCGGTTTTTTTTTTTAATAATACTCCATTAACAAAATATGGACAAAAATAGTCTGAATTAAATTCATTTTATTACATGATCCCCGCGTGGATCAAACCAAATCCCACGCTTAACGCTCCTGCTGATAAACAATAGTAGGTACAACGAGGCACTTAAAAAAATGCAAAGGTAAACCGCAAACAAACATGTTACATGTACTTATTATTTCAAAACATGCAGTAAAAAATATGCAACAAAAAGTGTATTCATTTTATTCAATAGTATGCAATGAGAACCATCGCAAACTATTTTAAGCGGTAGCAAGACATTTGCGCGAATCCATTAGCGCGAAAAAAAAGTGTCTTTCGCGCAAATGTCTATTCGCGCAAGTGTACCAGATCCATTTCAAACCTGAATTCCTTCGTGAGAGCATTATTTATTAAACGGTTCTCATTTTTTTATGATTAAGAGGTTAATGGAACTGTTAATTGGTACATTGTAATTAATATTTTGTTGATTCATAATTATGTAATGACTAATGAGGTTAGTGTTACGATCCAATGTCATTAATTTTTAGGATTCCGTACCCAAAGGGTGCCAATGGAACCCTATTACTAAGGCTCGGCTGTCTGTCTGTCATTCTGTCTCTCACAGGGCTGTATCTTTTGAGCCGTAATAGGTAGACACTTGAAATTTTCACAGTGTGTGTACTACTAATGGCTATAACAACAAATAATATAAATAAGTATGTAGTGCGTATGTAGCAGGTTGGGCATTTTTGAGATGGGAAACAATTGAACTCGCTACACTGTTACCGACATTAGTTTTTGACCGTTAAGAAGACATCAACGCGTGATAATTTTCTTTGGGATTTATGACATTCCAAACATTGAGACAAACAACAACGACATGATTGGCATTTCCCTTTTTTTACCGACTTCAAAAAAGAAAAGTATTTTCTGCACAGTAAAATTGTTCAAGTTTTCACTTCTGTTGGCACTCCCGGAGAGTCACAGTTTAAAAAAAAATATAAACGTACCACGTTCAATATTTAACACTAATATTTTTTGTATGGTACGGAATCTTTCGTGTGAGAGTTCGACTCGCAACTTTGCCGCTTTTGTTTGCGGTTTCTTGGATGCGTTAGTCGTTGCATTAAATTTTCAGTTAAAGTAAACTTACAATAACAAAGTATTGTGTAAAGGAAATTATCTGTGGGAATTCTTAGTAGCGGTACAATTGTTGGACATTGTGGTCAGTAATTACTAACAATAGGTTAATTAAGATCTCCGCAGTTTGTACCAGTGTAAGTCAGGGAAATGAATAGCTAAGCAAATTGATACCCTACGTCAATTTGCCGTGATAGCCATTTCATATAACTGTCGCGAATGACGTTGTGATTTGAATAAAAGCATGGGCAATTTTAGTTTTTGATTGAAATAGAGAAACATGCCGATTTATTTTTCTTGAAAATTACTTTCCACACAACTCAAAGTCAACTTTACTTTTATTGATCAAAAGTACAGGTGACCAATGAGTATCCTAAGCCAACGTTCGTACGAACTTAATAAAATCGCGGCGGGATTTGATCGCGCACTGGATTTTTTACTCTCGGTGTTAAGCCGAGCATTGAGAATCCGACGTGCTGGGACGAACTCTCGTGCCAGCACGTTGAAAAAACACACTGTTGGATTTCAACTCTCGGCGCTAAGTAGAGCGTTGAAAATCCAAAGCACGAAAAAAAAATCGCCGCGATTTTGAAACGTCGGCTAATACGAACTGCACACGCGATGGTTACGTAATCGCACTCTATTAGGACAAACGACTCTGCCAAAAACCCCGCGTCCTATTTAAAATCGGTCGTCGTGCGAATATACGATTGTCGTCGCGTCCAAATGTCACTTTTTGTTCGGAAAACCGGAAAGCGCCCTCTGTTGGCGCGAACACACGTTCAGATTACACCGATCAAAAGTGACATATGGACGCAACCCGTCGCGTATTCGTGCGAAGATCGCTTTAAATAGGACGCGGCCTAACCCTGAAAATTCAAACTCATACTCAAAGCATTTACCTATTTCAATAAAACCATTTACAGGCACTTTTGAACGTCAAAGAGTCGGTCAGTTGGTCATAAAGTTGAAGCTAGTTGCCCATTCCAAAACGTAGATCTCTATGGAGAAGAACGGGCAAGAAACTCCAAGGACACTCTTTTAAATATAAATATTAATAAATCCTGGGTACATTATTCTTGTTGCTTCTATGTATGAGAACAAAGAAAGGCGAGTAAATGTGAAATCAGTACAGCACCAACCCCTATTAGACGTGACGTGAAAACCAAGGTGAAGTGAGCTGTCAATAGTGTCAATCCCAAGCATATGGCATGACAGCTCATTTCAAGTCCACGTCACCTAAGTACACGGTGTCATTTTTACAGAATTACTCGACAAATGTAAACGCGCCCTCAGACCACAGGTACACGCAGGATAAGTGACCTCTGACCACATGTAGTAAATTGTGGTGGTATAAAACTCATACAGTCGCTGGACAGGTGACCACATGTAGTAAATTTTGGTGATATAAAACTCATATTCAGTGAGTCTAAACGAGTGAGTCTAACGTACTAGACGTTAGTATGTGGTTTAGACTCACTGTCGTTATAAAGTATATACGTATATGAAGTGTGTTACGTATATGAAGGGGCTCGTGGCTAAACCTGACCAAGATTATGTCTGGACTTTAAAAGAAACTGCGACCTCTGAGTTTGTTTCGGCCTTTCTTCTCAGAGTAGTCAGATAGGAAACGCCGAAATCATTTCTAGCTTATTTTTTTTAATATGACCTGTAAAAGTAATTCCGATATCTTATTTACAGAATTTAAAATTTAATTTCATTTCAAACAATATTTGCCGCACGGGACGATCGAAGGTTAAGCAACGCTTGCCGTGGTCGGTCCGTGGATGGGTGACCATTCATAACATATTTATATCGAGACACCTCCGTGCCTCGGAAAGCACGATAAGTCGTCGGTCCCGGCTGTAATTCGAAGATCATTGACAGTCGTTATGGGTAGTCCGAAGCTCGAAAGTCAAACAACCAGTCTTACCAAAGAGTGTCGTGTTACCCAGTGGGTTGTGGAGGTCAGATTGGCAGTCGCTTCATGTAAAATACTGGTATTCAGCTGCATCCGGTTAGACTTGAAGCCGACGCCAATACTTTTGGGAAAACGCTCGGCAGATTGATTGTATAATTATGAAGTGTGTGACCATGTACAGCTATACGTATAGCTTATACAACACTTCATATTGTACAGTACCTGGGCGACCGAGCTCTGCTCTGGTGAAAATAGAGAATGCTCATTTAATCAATAGTATAGGAAAGTTCATACTAATCCATGTATAGTACCTACTCAGTCCATGCTGCCATAATAGTAGGTACTTAGTAATTCCTTGCTGCCATGTCATTACTAAATATATTGTCCTAAACTTTGGGCGACCGAGCTCTGGTCGGGTGAAAATACGGAGAAAATGAATTTTCCCATATATGAGACCTTGCTAGATCGATTTTTCGCTCCCGTAAACCCCTATATTGCAAATTTCATCGAAATCGTTAGAGCCGATTTCGAAAATGTGAGTACAAACAATTATTGCTCGTTTAATAGTATAGGATTTAAGAGAAATTAATGTGTATGTCATGCTTTTCAGATGTATACAAGTTACCTAACTCATTTAAAGAGCTTCCCATCCCCAAAAAGCTGACTAGGTGGTTATTGGTTAAATGTTATTATGACATGGGCGAATATAAAAAACACACCATCTTATTTAAAATAATATTTCAGTGACGTCATTCACCCGTGAATTGCGGAAACTAGTGGCAGTCATCGCTCTTCTAGACAAGCGTAGCTTTACGTATTACATTTTGAAATCGCCGAGTGTTTGTGAAAACGGGTATAACATAAATAACATCACGACTTATTTCCCCGAAGGGTTAGGCAGAGGTGTACCGATAGAAGGTACACCCATATTTCGCCAGCTATTTTCAAGTCCCATGTAATAGGAGGCGAGCCTATTGCCATCAACCGAGCACAAATCCAGACTCCGGGCTGCTACTGAAAAATCCCTAATAGAAAAACCTAATATCACTTTGCCCGACCTGGGAATCGAACCCAAGACCTCATGCTCAGCAGTAGCGCTTACGACCACTAGACCAACGAGTTGTTTGTACAAATATAAACGGCAAGGTTTGGTTTAAGTTGCTAAAATTAGCAAATCATCACAATATTAGGTTAAGCTTTATCAATGAACTTCCTATTTCCAGCCGTTTATTTGCGCAAGGCCGTTCGCAAATATTACGCATGCATTTTCGATCCGCCATTAATACGTTGAATCCACATACCATCACAACATCGATGTCATTTATTCATATTTCACATAAATATTGTTTCAGTACGAAATATGGAATTGCATTAAAACCAATGGATGTGCAATAAAATGGACATCAAAGGGATATTAACGTCAGCGAAGACTTTTGTGTTGTGTTCAGCTGTTTTTGGGTCAAGACTGCTGGGTAGGGATGGCACGAAAGTGTTTGTGGTAATCAAATTATTGATTGTTCTCTCTTGCACCTTTTCAATTATTAGATATAATGTGCAAGGGAGAACAATAATTAATATCAGATAGAAAGTTTGTAAATCATGTTAAGTATTTGGTGATTTTCAAGAATTTACTCGTTCGTTCGAAACGGGCGAACACTTTAAAAAAAAAATGTTTTCGAATGTGTCGATTCGCCCGTTTCGGTAGAGTAAATTCGTGCAAATCGCCAATAAGCCGTCAAATATTACGTTTTAATAAGCTTGGTGGTAGACGGAAATATTGTAATTATTATTTTATTATCGATCAACAGTTGATTCCAGAATTTATAGCTCAAAAGTTTTGATGAGTATAAAAGAAAACTTTAAAGGCGAGGAGACAGTAAACAATTGTCCAAGTAATGTATAATTTACTGAGCTCTTTTATTTTCTTTTGGTATATAAAAGAAAAATGAAATGAAGATCCAAAAGATCTTCATGTCAGAATAATTATATTCCTTTTTCGTCTAAAATGTTTGCAATTATTTTTGTCTCAATTGAAAGATGTTTCCATCTGTTTACTCAACGTAATGGGATGTGAATGTTTTCGTTTTATTTTTTATTATTGTACTTAAAAACGTTCCATCCATACAATATTTACAATATCGTTTTACCTCCGAATTCAACTTGAAATAATTAAATTTACATGAATTGGAATATAAAACACTTCTGTTGTTTGATCAAACATCGTCTAGACATAACCCAATTCAAAGTAATCTCATTTATCTTTTAATAAAAACTTTTTGTGTTTTTAAAACTGTTTTCATAAAGTAATAATTATGAGTTTTAACCATTTTCCGACCTCTTTTTTGTCTGCCTTTTTTGTAATCAAAAGATAAGGAAGGTTTGTAGCAGATCTGATTATTATTTTTCCCAGGGCTGTGTACAAAACCAAATAATGAGAATGTTAAATGAATTAAAACTAACGAAAACAACTAAGGAATAAAAAAAATTCAAGCACTACATAACTATGTATCTCTTTCTATAAGTGCCGAATAATCTCATTACTTTTCAATAAACTATTAATTTCCAAAAAACAAAGAAACAACAGGTTTTTAGAAAATATGTTTTTTAAGCTATTGCATGGCTTTTATCGCGGGCTTTGAGCGCGGCGACCGAATCAAGAAATTCCGTAACGAAAATAAAACCTAACACCCCCACTCCGCCTACCATGTAATGACGGATGATGACATAAAACAAAAATTACGTTCCCATGACAACATCACGTTCATCACGTCATCCCAAGGGTAGCGTTGACAAATAGGAAGTATGGAGGTTACAAATGCTATGCAATAGCTTTACCGCGGCAGTCCCCGAGTGCCAAAGATTTTTTTTTTTCTTTTGTATCATTACGTGTGTACTAATTAGCTAAGAGTATAGATAGAGAGAGGGACAGAGGGAGAGTAGAGATTTCCAATTTTTGTACGAAAAAAACAGTACCTAAGCCCAATATAAAGAGAACTTGTTTGGGTCGGGCAAAGTATTATAGGGTTTTTCTATCTGAAATTTCTCAGTAGCAGCTCGGAGTCTGGATTTGTGCCCGGTTGATGGCAATAGGCTCGCCCCCTATTACATGGGACTTAAAAAAATAACTGGCGAAATGTGGGTGTACCTGCTACAGGGACACCTCTGCCCAACCCTTCGGGGAAATTAGGCGTGATGTTATGTTATGTTGTTTTTGTTTTGCTAACAAAATTCTTGATCCAAGAAATGCTGCACAACCCTAGCCAAGATGCAAGCGGACGCAGATTGTCAACAGGAATAATGTGTCAGTTAAATGTAGGTCCGACTCACGCACACAACCATAATAATATTATACATTTATAGTTTGTTCCTAAAGTACCTCATGAAAGTGTAAACAAACCCTGTGTTCTGGTTAAATCTTTACCCAATCACTCACTAAAGGGAATAAGCAATAAGCATGTTTTCTTCTTTGTATTTAGAAGGTTTTAACTTTATATCTCACGACTTTATCCAAAATTATCAAAAAGTAATTTAAAAATCGTGGTTGAACATTGAGGTTATGATTAAACCTCAATTGTCAGATTAAAAACATATTAATGGTGATTTAAAATTAGAATTTCGGGCTTAAATATTCAAATAATCAAAAGAATGAAATGAATATTCATATAATCAAAAATAAAAGCACTGGATTCGTTAGTGGCACTACAAATTGGTATCCACAAGTACCTAAGTTTTCCTATCCATTTGTTTACATTTTTATCAGATTCTTTTTGAACAGTCCATACACGAGGATATTACACACACACATATAAACATAACTGTGGGAAAGTTATATTTGTGTGTTATTTTTATAAACCTATAACCTATAGTTATAATTATAACCTAAATATAGTGCGGGCGTATTGTGTGTGTGCGTTGAGGTTATCGTGGATTGAGGAACTTTAGCGTCTTTGCATTTTCTGGGTACTCGGAAAAATATGTTATTGATTTTATACGCGAATGAAGAAAATAAGGTGAAAAAAAAATGGATGGGTGGGTTTCTGCTACTGCGATCACCAATCTTTCTCCCATATATGGTTATTATGGCAATCATTACCAATTTGGACTAAGCAAAAACATTTTTATTACCTACTGATAAAGTATATACAAGAAGAGGCCATTTAAACCTAATCGGAATGTAACTTTACAAAAAGTACAAAATATGTGTACTTTCCTACTTATTACCTACACTATGTGAAATAAGTACCAAATACATGATATCGACCCTTCCGTAATATTTATTAACAAACCAATTAAATACATGACATAACGTGATTAAGTACAATATTTTAGAATACAGTTTTTATACCTAATAATAAGTACTTACAGTAACAGAGACATACCCTGAGTACAAAGTTCTTTCAACTTTTAATACCCGAGCATCAAATATTCCGAGTTGAACTCGCGAGTTGCCTCATTGTGGTGGGATCAATGCCTACTTACTCGTATTAGGTACCACTGGACAGATAAATACAAAAGTCCTAACACTAAAAATATATTAAAAAGGTCACATACATGTTTTCACTGTGAGATCATTATTCCAATCAATCTAATCATAATAAAAGCAATAAAAGTCATTAAAAAGCTGTGTTCATTAAAAAAAATCCCAATTTTAGAATCTAATCCTAGTGTAACGAAAATCGAAAAGCCTATGCGTACATAGGTACGCATAGGCTTTTCGATTTTCTAAGCTAAGCTAACATAATGATAGTGAAATTAAATAATGTTTATTTCTTTAAATAGGTAGATCTTTTTAAGACAAAACAATGAAATGCTCTAGCCCTAATAATTACCTATAACTATTCCTTTTCTTCTCGTAGTTTTTCACTAAACTTTTGTTTCGATTATTTACTTTATCTTACGGAAATCCTATACAATGCGAGATCAGCATAAACTGGAAATGTATAGCTTGTTAAGTAGCCGTGTGCACGTACACACATGTAAGTTTGATGCCAAGTTCACCTTCTGTTACATCTTATTTTGTGCGGTCACTGAGCGTTGCCAATAAAGACGGAATGCTACCTTTGATATTTTAAGAAAATCAAATGGGAAAAATTTGGCATTTTTTTTGCGAAATGGGAAGAAATTTCCAAAATGTCACGATTTAAAGTCGGTTCAAATGGCAATTTACATAATAAGATGCGTGATGTTGTGTTTAATCATCTTCATCAACCTTAAATATCAAATATATTTCTGCTACTTACTGTACAGGCATGGTTTCAGGAAATGCTTAAACTGGAGTATTCTTTAAGTAAAAAAAAAAACATTTCATAAACTTCGAAGCGAAGCATGAAAAGCTCATGATAGTTGAATTAAAGTCAAAAATACATTAATTTAAATCAACCTGAGAATCAGCACTTTTTTATTACAGGTTAAAAAAGCGGCCAAGTGCGAGTCGGACTCGCCCATGAAGGGTTCCGTAGCAGCAAGTAACATTGAATGAAAGGTAAATTGCGGTTTACGATTTATGACGTATTAAAAAAAAACTACTTGCTAGATCTCGTTCAAACTAATTTTCGGTGGAAGTTTACATGGTAATGTACATCATAAATCTTTTTGAGTTTTATCATTCTCTTAATTTAGTAGTTACAGGGGGGGACACACATTTTACCACTTTGGAAGTTTCTCTCGCGCAAACTATTCAGTTTAGAAAAAAATTATAGTAGAAACCTCAATATCATTTTTAAAGACCTATTCATAGATACCCCACACGTATGGGTTTGATGAAAAAATTTTTTTTGAGTTTCAGTTCTAAGTATGGGGAACTCCAAAATTATTTGTTTTTTTTAATATTTTTGTGTGAAAATCTTAATGCGGTTCACAGAATACATCTACTTACCAAGTTTCAACAGCATAGCTCTTATAGTTTCGGAAAAAAGTGGCTGTGACATACGGACGGACAGACAGACAGACGGACAGACAGACAGACAGACAGACATGACGAATCTATAAGGGTTCCGTTTTTTGCCATTTGGCAACGGAATCCTAAAAAGACAACTGTTACCACGCCGCACCTTCATATCCTACTGTTTTATAGCTGGGAGGAAGTGGCGCGACAAAATACCCAGCGACATTATTTTGTCTGTATAAAGTCATCAATTCATCTGCCTAGCTTTTTCCCAACTGTTTTATGGTCGGCTTCCAGCCTACCCAGTTGCAGCTGAATACTAGTCTCTGACCTCCACAACGTAGTTACTGGGTAACACAATACCCCTTGGTAAGACTGGTTACTTGCAAACTATCATGCAATTACAAGCACATTGTGTATTACGTGCTTAAGGTTAAGCTAGTCGGTCATTCTTCCATACAAACGTAGTATGGTGATTACTCGTCTGTTTGACAATGTACGTTCAAAAATAAAAATTATTTAAATTTGTCTTGTCATTATCTAGCCCTGTATAGAAGCAGAATTGGAAAAAAAATATTGGTTTGGAAGTTATGAGCGTTGAAACTTCCATAATTCAACACAATTTTAACTCATCTTTGGGCGTAAATAAATCATTTATGTAGTATGAAAATGGCAAAATAGAAACCGTACAGGAATAGATAATTTATTCAAAAGTTCAAATAATTTTTAATACTTACTGGAAGTATCTACTTCCAGTAGTTTTTCCTTATTACCTATACGCCCAAAGGTCTGTTCATGAAATTTTATGCGTTTTCGATAAAAATCATCGTCTACGTCACTAAATAAATGAATAAATAAATCAATAAAACTAGATAAATAAACACTAAATAAATAGTGGTAGCAAGCGCTACTGCTGAGCATGAGGTCCTGGGTTTGATTCCCGGGTCGGGCAAAGTGTTATTGGATTTTTCTATCTGAAATTTCTCAGTAGCAGCTCGGAGTCAGGATTTGTGCCCGGTTGATGGCAATAGGCTCGCCCCCTATTACATGGGACTTAAAACATAACTGGCGAAATGTGGGTGTACCTGCTACAGGGACACCTCTGCCCAACCCTTCGGGGAAACAAGGCGTGATGTTATGTTGTGTTTATGTTATGTAAATAAATAAAACTAAATAAATAAATAACTATACCAAATAGCATGTATATTAGCCACGCTACCAACTAGTTCGAGACGTCGACTAGTGCAACCTTAATACAGCAATCAATGACGAGGTCCAAGCAATGGATGCGTATTTACATGGCTGTTATGAGCCTCTGACAATATTGACGGCTCGGTCCCATCTCCCGCACGGAACAAACATTGATACAATATATTACTTTCCTCTATGCATTGATATGGCCTACATAATAATTATATAGTTGTTTCGGGGAAAATTGTATTCAGCCAGTAATTTCATCGTTGCAAAGGTTTAATAATAATGATAAATTATTTTCCCACTGCAGGGCAAAGTCCTCTTCTCATACAGAGAAGGCACGAGCATTGATCACCACGCTTGCTCAAGATTGGTTGGCGATTTCAGACTTTTATTTACTATAAGTCTTCACGATATTTTTCCTTCACAAGGTGTCAGTATTCAGGATAAACTAAGAAAGTACATAATATGAATTGAAAAAGTCTTGGTACTTGCCCGGGTTTGAATCCATGCACAACCTCGTGCATGATAGGCGAGGTCTTTATCCACAGGGCATCACGACTTTCATCCAGAGGTTTGTATGCTATAAATGTATGCAATGTGCCTGTTGTGCTTCTGTGCCAAGAACTTCGGATCCGTAAATCTCCAGTCCATCACGATCTTGGTTATATCATTTCTATCTATACAACGTGTAACGCAAAACCTGAAAATAGTTTGATCAGAATAACGAGCAAAAATTAATTGAACCACTTTTTAATATAGGTCACATTTTTCAAAAAAAAAATCATTAAAAACGTTGCCGTGTCTATTTATTAATAGGTCAAGCCATCACATGCGCAAACCCGCCAAAATAGGTAAACAAACACAAATTGTTGTCGACCAATTTAAATTTTCTCATACGCGGGATAATAATAGCTTTTATTTCAATGCAAATCCGAATCTTACGAACTAAAACAGCACATAAAACCTTTACAAATTTTTCAATGACTTTTTTCTCTCTGAAGTAGGTCAATTGAATTAAAAATCAGTTGGGGTATCTGAGGTTTCGCGCATTTAAAGTTACACGTTGTATATTTATCCCTAATAACCCTTAAGTTGGCCACGTGTTCTTGTTACCACCGCCCTTAACTTAATAACTCGGAAACTCTTACTTGACTTTTAAAATTTTTACCTGCCCTGTATTTTATACCGTGAATTTCATATTATTTTACCATTTCTGATGTTTATAAACGAAATCATTATAAGTGTGATATTTGAGATCAGTGGTGGCCCAGTGGTGAAACCCTGACAGGCGCTTTACTTTGTGTGAATTATTTTATCACCACTGTTCTTAAAATGGTGAAGGAAAACATCGTGAGGAAACCGGCATGTCTGAGAAATAAAAACTTCGAAGACATATTGTGTCATCCACCAACTCGCACCGGACCAGCGTGGTGGATTACGGCCCACTCCCTGTCACAGAGAGGAGGCCTGTGTCCCAGCAGTGGGAACATTATAGGCTGATGATGATGATGACGTTGGACTTTTATTTCGCTATAGAACATTAAACAATTGATTGCTATTGATTGATTCGATTCAAGCGCATTTGCTGAGCATAAGGTTCTGGGTTCGATGACCAAGTCGGGCAAAGTGTTATTGGGTTTTTCCATCAGGAATTTCTCAGTTGTAGCCCGGGCCTCTGGATTTGTGCCCGGTTGATGGCAGGCTCGCCCCCTGTTAAATGGGACTTAAACATAACTGGCGAAATGTGGGTGTACTATAGGTACACCTCTGCCTAAGCCTTCGCGGAATACAGGTGTGATGTTATGTTATGTTACTTTCATAAATATTTAATGTTTTTTCACGTGTCTTGAATATTAATAATCTTTTAAATAATAACGTAAATCCGTCATTATGGGTACATTATTATCCTCTTTTGCAGGAAGTCTTATAACAGAACAAGGTATTTCTTTAATAAGAGAGAAGAGACAAGATTTACTCGTCATTTTGCAATACCCTGTAAGAGCATCCTTAGGGATCGCCTTTCGGAAAGCCCCATCGATCTGACAGCTTCAACATTCTTTGTATACATTTGTAAAGGAAGACTTATCAATTCAGGGAACTCTGTCCTTCTTAAGCAAAAAGGAGCCGCGAAAATATGTTTGAGAAGTAGGGCCTTTTTGACGAAAATGTGTTTGAAAAGTTGGGCCTTTTGACTAAAAATTTTACTGCGTTTCACTGATATTTTGTTGTTTGAAAGTTTTCGTAATATTTTAACTTTTTCACTGTTGTTTGTGCTTTCAATTCGTCTGGAATGACAAATAATAACATTTTTTTGGAATTTTAATTTTAATAGAAGTACCTACTCAATCTGTGAACATTTCAACTGTCTACCTTTTATAGTTCATGAAATACAACCCGCTGACAGACAGAGGGACGGAGAGCGGACCTTAGTAATAGGGTTCCGTTTGGCACCCTTCGGGTACAGAACTCTAAAAGGCTGTGTTACAATTTGTTGTACAGTGATGTATATTCCATCTATCTACATACACTCCATAGGTTTAGCTAGTTAAATAAAGGTCAACAAAATGTGAAGAGGGTTTTTATAGATGGCACTTTGTTTTAAAAAATACGATAAAATATATACGGTCGAATTGAGAAACCTCCTCCTTTTTTTGAAGTCGGTTAAAAACCAAATTAAATTTATGTTAGATTTTTACAATAGTTTGCCCTTTTATTAATGCATGTTAAACTTTATCATTTATTGATAAACTACTCTTCGTAGATGTAATTGGTTGAGCACAATTTTTTTGTTAGATTTATAATATTTTGTAATATGTCTATTGTAAAGAGCCCAAATTCTAAACGTCAATGAATTATAACGTTACTAAATTGAAGGATACAACTGTAACATACCATAGCACAACTGAAGTGGTAGGTATTACATTTAGTCGGTTACTTGACAGCTGTCGCGTCACGTGGTTTTTTTTTGTTTACCTTTATTTAACTACCTAAACCTATGGAGTGTAATTATTTATCGTTTATCATTAGAATCTTAGGTTACTGATAATTTTAAATGCATAAACCAATTATACAACATAATAACATAACATAATAACATACTGACTGCCTCGTTGGTCTAGTGGTCGCAAGCGCTACTGCTGAGCATGAGGTCCTGGGTTCGATTCCCGGGTCGGGCAAAGTGTTATTGGGTTTTTCTATCTGAAATTTCTCAGTAGCAGCTCGGAGTCTGGATTTGTGCCCGGTTGATGGCAATAGGCTCGCCCCCTATTACATGGGACTTAAACATAACTGGCGAAATGTGGGTGTACCTGCTACAGGGACACCTCTGCCCAACCCTTCGGGGAAACAAGGCGTGATGTTATGTTATGTTAATAACATAAAATAACATCTCGCCTATATTCCCCGAAGGGTTAGGCAGAGGTGTACCTAATAGTACACCCATATTTCGCCGTACCAAACATCCCATGCACAAATACAGAAACCGGGCTGCTTCTGAGAAATTCCAGATAGAAAAACCTAAAAACAATTTGCCCGACCCGGGGATCGAATCCTGGACCGCATGTTCAGCAGTAGTGCTTGCTACCACTAAGCTACCAACGAGCAGATAAGTCCGATCATACAAGTTTAAATAAAAAAGGTACTTAAAAAACAACTAAGCAGTAACACGCACTTAATTTAATAGCGTTCTCACTATATCCCTGAGAGGCTTAGCAGACGCTGTTGCAGGGTGCCAACAGGTGGGCCCTTAACCTGGCTTATTGTTTCACCGATGACTCGCCTTACGTTTACTTTCATATTCATTTCACTAAGTGAGATTTGTTTTATAAAAATTACTTGCGACCCGTCCAAGCTTTGCAAATGGCGACACGACAAAACGTCGAGATTTCTGTGATATGACCAAGTTAAATATTAATGTTCTTTTCGTGTGATTAGAGACTATCCTGGTGTCAGTTTTGAAACCGCCAATGGGCCTGTGACATGGCTTCATATGCCGTTGAGAAATATATCTCTCAGGCAGGCAGGGTTCCCTCACGATGTTTTCCTTCACCGTTTTTGAAGCAAGTGATAATTATACAATACGAAAAGTCAGAGGTGCGTGCTTTGGGTTTGAACTCGAGACCTATGACTTGGCAGTCCGACGGTCACACCACTAGGCTATTACTGCTAAATATGTTGCTATTACTATTACTGCTGGTCCTGCTCCATGACCACAACGAATTGATTAACATTTAAGACCATCTTTGCATTGTATAAATTCAATCTCCTTTGTATTATATAATTGCATAGCACAGGTGTGAGCACTATGTACTAATGAGTATGTCATGCTCACTCAAATGTTTCGTTGTTAGTGGAGTGTGTGTTGGAACATTTAGCTCAATTCAAAATGGTTGTGCTGAATGGTGCTGATCCATGTGTCATGTTCGTGAACGGGCGCCGTCAGTTGGGACTGGTCATCTCTTAGCTGCTATGGCTTATTTTTAGTTAGATTTATAATACTACTATAACATTTTGTAATCTGTCTCAATAGATGTTTAGAGTTTGGGCTCTTTACAATTAAAGAGCTCAAACTCTAAACGTCAATGAATTATAACGTTGCTAAATTGAAGAGTACAACTATAACGTAGCATGACAACTGAAGTGACAGGTATAACGTTTAGTGGGTTACTTGACAGCTGTCTCGTCACGTGGTTTTTTTTTGTTTACCTTTATTGAATTAACTAAACCTATGGAGTATAGCTTAATATTTCTGACGGACCGATTCCTTGACAATTCAAAAGTGCTTGTAAATGGTTGAATCGAAATAAATGCTTTGAGTTTTTGAGTTTGATATTAATGTATTATGCACATAAACGTTCCGGAATAAATTCTCTAAATTATAATAAAACCAGTTAGGTATCTAATTGCGTAAATGATTAAGACTAATCTGTTTCATTTTGACAGTAACATTCATTGCGTTATTTACGTTGTTGAGCATAATATTTTTTGGAACTTATGAAGCAATAGATTAGCAATCTGTTTCAGAATTATTCTGATTGTGATTGATCGTGTATTGTGCAATTAGGGTACGGAACAATATCCGTGGGCCAGTTTAGAAGAACAACGCGGTCACACAGGTATACACGAAAAACGATTTTGTTTTTTACTATTTGTAGATTTAGATGTACCTTTTTGAAGAAATCAAAATGTCAATTTATCCATTTACAGGCACTTTTGAATTGTCAGAATCGGTCAGTTAGTCAAAAAGTTGAAGCTAGTTGCCCATGTCAAAACTTTGATCTCTATGGAGAAGAATGGGCAGGAAACTCCTAGAACACTCTTTTAAATAAAGATATTAAAAAATCCTGGGTACATTATTCTTGTTGCTTCTATATGTGAGAACAATGTACAAAAAATAATCAAAAGCAATTGAAAATAAAAGATTAGAAATAAGCCCTGGCAGATAGGAGATGACCAATGATGGGCAACATCACAAATAGTTCTGTCAAATATTTCACTGTTTTGATTAATTTGGCAATATTACTGTATGGAAATAAGAAATGTGGCTAACTAGCGAACAAGAATATTAACAATGAATTACAATTAAATTATAAGACTGAATTTGATGTTGTAATCGTTTTAGGTGTAAAAAAGGCATTTGACTGACTAGACCTCAGACCTAGACTGTGGTTTCGTGGGTCGCTGTTGTACCATCTCACATGGGTTGTCACAACGGTGATCCACTACTATTTGTGTCAGTTTTTTTACTTATATAGTTGTAGGTAAGTGTTATTAATCATTTGTGAGTCATTCGATACTTGAATAAAGATAATTCTATTCTATTCTATTTGGAAAGTTTCCAAATACTTTTTTTACATTTAAAACTAAATATTTGGTGTGGCTATATTACATTTCATAATCTTTTATATTAGATTTTATATCAATTTTATCTTCTAATTTAATGCAAGTAATATTTTTATGGACTTTGTCTGAAAATAAATGAAATTATTATAATCAATATTTTTGTTCCTTAGTTAGCCACATTTCTTAATTACCTACAGTAAAATTGCCAAATTAATCAAAACATCTAAATATTTGGCAGCTATTTACGACACTGCCAACTTTTAGGATAAACCCTCTTAAGACTAATGCAAACTGGCGCGACGTGTTGCGTGGTGATTCTGCAATATTATCGCCACGCAACCTTACACACTATCGCGGGCGATATGCAACGCAACACCAAAGGAACATTCGGTTGGTTCAGGTCGCTCCTGTGTGTAGTGTCGTCTCATAGAATTGTGGTTTGTCGTTTTCATAGAAATTTGCTCCACGGATCTAATTATATCGCAGAATCGCGTCGCGCGACTAGTCGCACCAGTCTGCACGAGCCTTAAATTAATATTGTAAGAACCGATGATCTAAAAGGACATAGTGTACTGAACTTATTGTTGACGTCCTTCAAAAACTTTAGGTGAGTAGTATACCGGCTGTTTGACCATGGACAAACCAAAACGAGTAGGTACTATACTCGTATAATGGTATGTTTTCCAAAATCAGCTCATGATTGTTTTTTTTTAATACATCTCGCAGGTCAATCTCGAAGGTTGTAGGCTGCTTAACCGGACTTTCCTGTGGCTGCCTCAATAAATTAAGGCCACCAGCCAGGTCATACAACTTAGAAACTAAGCGACTACACGCACCGTATGGAGTACGGACCTCGGCTTAGGGCGTCCCTGGTGGAGGACAGCAAGGGATAGGCTGGATCGGATTAATATTATTATTAGGGGAATATAAAGCTAAAGCAGCGGCGCGGGCTGGCTCGAGGAAGGGTTGGGGCGGGGGTGGACGGGGATGTCGCGGTGGACCTCGGCGGCGAGGACAGAACAGAAGGATGGCGGTCGGTTTTTGTTTTTGTTTTATTGACCACTAATGTGCTTTTATACAAGGTGGAGACGCCATAACCATATTAAGCGCGCACCGAACTTTTGCCGCTAATTATTGGGATAGAATGGGATAAAGAATGGGCAGTTCGCGCGCTAATTTAGGTATTTCCTTCGTATTATTAAAAAAAATACACATTTCCAAAATGTAAAATGTATACGTTATCAAAAACATGTAGTTTTGTTATTAATAAAAAAACTGATGACCTTCTGTGAAGTATTTACGACGTACGGGCTTATGTTGTTTTTTAGAGATTACTTTGGATTTTTTTTTCTATAGGGGAAACTACAAGTAATCCTCAAATATCTTACATATTAATTGCATAACTAAAAGTTAAGTAATAACGATGCAACAAGGGATCAAATGAACGTAATTATTTCGCAAATTCGTCGGTGCGCTCTATAAAACTGCGTATATCTAATGGCGGCTTCAGTCTGCATGCAAAAATTCACCTAAATGCTTAGGCATATCTAACAGTTTAGTCACTATTATAGCTTGTCAAAGATTGGCAAAACCCATAGTCGGCCATCACTACTATTTAGTCTGTTTGAAAAAATCACGTTGTAATTTCAATGGTAGGATTTTTCTTTATTTTATGTCTGTGTATATTAAATCGCTAATATTTAATATACACAGACATATTTACAACTAACTACTATATATATTATGTACAAGTATGTAAAGGAAAAAGTTAAAAATAAAGAGAAGAGCTCATTGGGCGTCAAAAAATTCGTCCGCATCGCTGTCAGCGGGAAAAGTGCCCAAAAGGCTGGCAGCATTGCCAATGGTAGGATATATTGATAGCGTCATGGAGAGTGCGATTGTTGCAACTCAGTGCTGGGCACGCTACAATTGCGGCGATAAGTTCTCTCTTTGAGGAGTGGGGGACAATGATGACACCCGGGCGTGCCCATGTCTGCCCGGCTTGGGCGGAGTATCGCCGTGTCCTCGTGGAGGCGATCGGCAGGGGTGATTTCTCGCGTCCAGCCCTGATCCAGGCCATTGTACGGAGCGAGAGGGCGGATGGGAGGCAGTCACCTCCATCTGCGAAGCAGTAATGCTCGCGAAGGAGGAGGCGCAGCGCGTGAGGAAGAGGCAAATTTTGCGCTCTCACGCCCCTAACCACCACAGGAGACGCCCTGGGCGTCGGGAATCGAAGGCCGATTCCCGGCCACAGTAGGCGCGGGTTTGCGGACGGTGAGCAATGGGTAGCTCGCCGTCCAATAAGGACCAGGCCCAGGTCCACGGCGCGTTGTGTTCCACATACGCCTCAAAGAGATGTCAGCACAACTGACGGGGTCCGCTAGGGCTGATGCCTGCCGGGGTTGCGGGAAAATCTGAAAGGGATACCGTGGCCCCTGGCAACATACAGGCAACTGAAGGAACATGGGTGGATTTTAGTCAGTAAGAGTCTGACACGCCTTCCCACTCTGCCCAGAGCGAGAGAAGTAATTTGATGAATTCCAACCCAAAAAAAAAAATAAGGATATGTTGATAGTTCTAAAATACTCTCTAGTGTTTTCATTTATTGTCGTATTGTCGTCTCCACAATGTATGTACATAATATTGATATAAAAAGTGTTCCGTTTTTTTTTTCGAAACGGAGGTATGTATATACCTAAGCCTATTTTTATATTGTCCTAGATTTTAACTAATCAGTTTTTTAAATATTTAGTAGGTATTCAAATTTGTGACACATTTTTATTTTGAAGAATGAGACATTTAAGGATCGTAGCTTATTGAGATAAAAACCCTTAAAAACCGCAAAAAGTGACCTTAGGAAATACCCGTTTGGCAAAGATAAAAGGTCGTATATTAAATACTTCTTTTAAAACATCGCTTAGCCTCAAAAACGTTTGTCTTAAACGTAATTGACACTCATTCACGTCGAAAGCTTTCCTGTGAACGAACTAACGAACAAACTCATTTTAATATTAATTAGACATCTGCTTGTTACCTGCTCACTAATCAGACCTTCATTACCAACTACGTATTTACTACGGATCCAGATTAATTCCGGACACGGATCCGCAGATCCGGTTTCGGATCCGATTTTGTGGTTATCTCGAGTTTCGTTTTTATCAGAATCCAAATCACGTAAATTTTGTTTTGCTCTCATTAGCTGGCAAATAATTTAATTGCTACTGCTGAGCATGAGGTCCTGGGTTCGATTCCCGGGTCGGGCAAAGTGTTATTGGGTTTTTCTCTCTGAAATTTCTCAGTAGCAGCTCGGAGTCTGGATTTGTGCCCGGTTGATGGCAATAGGCTCGCCCCCTATTACATGGGACTTAAACATAACTGGCGAAATGTGGGTGTACCTGCTACAGGGACACCTCTGCCCAACCCTTCGGGGAAACAAGGCGTGATGTTATGTTATGTGTAATTTAATTTAGGTAATGTTTTATGTAGCGGAATGATATATAATTAAGTATATACCATTGTATAGAATTAAGTTCTTCTAACTTAACAGTTAGCTGTGTTGCTGAGAAGTTTGTTGCGCCCCTTCTTCTTCCTAGCTAAAGTACTAGTAAGTGGTGAAGGGCGGGCGTTTTGGAGGACTAGCTTATGTAATTTAGACTATCGGTTTTTTACATAGAATGAGAGCGACAAAATAAATGGCAAAAATAACGTAAATAAAGTAAAGTTTGTGAGAAATTAATTACGTTACCATATGAAAAAAACTGGCCAAGTGCGTGTCGCACCACGCACAATGAAGGGTTCCGTAGTTGGGATGAATTTATCCCAAGAACAAACTTAACTTATTAGTTGAGAAACATGTTCCTCATACCAAGCGTGAAAACGGTTTTGCGGGGCATTGTTTTAAGTTAAGATTTTTTTATGAACGCTTTTTGATAAATAAGTAAATAAAAAATACATCGATATATGTCACAGTCAATTCTCCAACTGCAAATGTAAGTTTCTAATCGCAAAAAAAAAAATTGTGCTATGAGATCTTGCTTCCTGCCAAATTTCATGATTCTAGGTCAACGGGAAGTACCCTGTATGTTTTGATTTATTTGCGAGTATCAAAATATGTCACATAAATAGCCGTATTTTTTTAGAGCTGCAAGGGAACTAAATTTTTCGTATTTGATACTAATTTCAACTTGATACCTCTACGCGTTCCTGAGAAAATGGGTCTTGACAGATTGATGGACGGACAACGAAGTGATCCTATAAGGGTTCCGTTTTTCTTTTAAGGTACGGAACAAGTTGTCAAAGTCGGTTACAGAAACAGAACTAAGCGATGGAAAGTTCAAAACCCACATCAAATGTGTCCTTATCAAAAAAGCATATTATAAGATTAAAGACTACGTTGAAGACAAGGAAGTTTGGCAATAATTCCTTCTGCATATGTGGCTTCCCTGGTACCTCATTAACGGCATAACTATGTAAATGTCTAACTGCTCCCAAATTACGATGATTATTTTATTTTACTTTTTTTACATACTTCCTTAACATTTTTAATCAAATTAGATTTGTTACAGCTGTAGTAGCAATCATGTCATTTGGTTTAAATAGGTCCTTATTTTTATTATTTTGTTTATCTTTTATATAGATTATTTTCTTTTATATTTTATGAATGTGAGAACGTTATAGGCTGTAGACTTGTGGACCATTTTCTATTTTACTAAGTACCTGGTACTGGTTGATAGGCCTACACTGTTCTCTCATACCTATTAACACTGTAATTTGAAAACATTGTAGAAACCATTTATTTTTAAAAGAGTAAAAGTGGACTTTCTTGCCAGCTCTTCTCCATAAGAAGCGACCAATTGGAACCGTTCACCTAGCTTCTGATGTTTCATAAGTGCCCTTGTAATATGTGAAATAAAATATTTTGAATTTGAATTGAATTTGAACCCTAAATAAAATAACTAGTTCGGAGTAAACTCCGAACTCAAGGATTTCCAAAAATTATATTCTGAATCCTGGTTGAAATACACGTAGGTAAATGTATTTGTTGCACAATAGTTTGTATACCGTCGTGATACCTCCAACACACGCATGCATTTGCATAAACTCCCAAACACATACCCTCAGGCACAAAGCGATGTAAGTTTGTTCGTTAATTAGAGGAAGCTCGTTAGTTAGCTACTAATCAGGCTCTCGCCATACTGCCGGATTAGGGATGCTACCTTGTACCGGCCCGGAATACGGATATGTTTTCAATTACGATTACAGTTTTTACAAGGTATTTTTTGGATACCTGGACATTGGACAATCTCATAGGCTACAAATGATTCATTGGTGTTTTACATGCGATTCAAGAGAGTACTGATTTCATGAGTGTCTTTAACAATAACTATTTTGCTTTGCCCATAATATTTTTCTTCCGAAATAATGTATAACGAATACTCCATTTTGCTTCAAAAAACAAAATGTTAAAATAAGCGGACCCAAAAATTAAATTAAGAATTGCAACCATATAAAACTGTAATTTTAAATAAGAACAACATTACTTTGATTATTTTTTAAACACAGCGTTTTCTTTGATGTGTTTGACTTTTAAACCAACCAGTATGAATAGAATAGAATAGAATAGAATACCAAACCAAAACCATACCACCACCAACCAACCATTGCTTCATGGGCTTGAAAAATTTGTCTGCTCAGCAACGCAAATAACGCAATGAATGATGTTGAACTGTCAAAATGAAAGGCATTGCAATCGATTGCCATTTTATGTGTGTTACACAATTACTCCGCTGAACTTTTACAACAACAAAAGTATTTCTTGTCTAATGACTTCACAAAGAAAGCTGTTTCTTACTTTGTAAACTGTTTATTCCTGCACTTTTAAATCTTATTTATTAGATCAGATCTATTCTCGAAGCGACCGTACAGTCAAGAGCAAAAATATGTGTCGCGAAAAGAATCGGTTGTTAGTAAAATGCTGGAATGATTGACTTTTTTTATAAAAAAAAGAACATGTAAAATACGTGTTAAAATATGTGTGCACTATGTACTCCTACACCTTATTTTTTTTCTCAACTGCTGGGCAAAGATCACCCTTAATCGTCCACCAGTTTAAAAGTCCTGCCATTGTACGTTTATAAAGTTTTTTTTTTACAAAATCATTTATCGTTTATTTTCTAAAAACTCCCCTTTAGATCGGACAAACGACAAAGCTGGAAAAAGTCCGCACGGGGCGGGGGACCAAAAACCCAGACATGTCCAGACAAATCTGAACAAATGGAAAACCGATTTCTACAATACTTCAAAATAATATGAGAAAAATATATATGAGAGAAAAAATAAAAACAGTGGCACTCAGAGAGTGCCGACAGAAGTGGAAACTTGAAAAAGAAATCGGCATCACGGTAATCAACGCGTTGATGTCTTTTACTCCACGGTGTCAGTAAATTGCGTTACAGTGTCACGAAATCAATGGTTTAGTTAGTCCCATCTCAAAAATGCCCAAACCGCCTAAAGAAGCTTTCACTTAAAAAATAAGAGTACCTACTTAAATGGAACATATTTTTTTTACATATTTTTGCCGTTGTCTGTACGTTGTCGAGAATAGTTTAAAGTTCCCGGTTATCTCAGGGTTGTGTAAGACGGTATTACTCGCGGTTCAACGCTGGGGTCACTGTACGTATGAACTTAGCTTAGCTTTCCATGTTTTCTTTATAAATCGGTTATTGCTAAGTGTCGATGGTGTAGTTTTAAGACGTAACCCTGTGTTACTGATCAGCACACAGACAAATGAAGTCAAGCAAATTTGTTGTCTGACAAAATACTTTTTTAAAGTGAAAACTTCTGCGCCCTTTACGCTCTTTCTGAACAATGATCGGGTCACACTGAATCGGGGATACTCGGCTTGAGTCGGACGGTGACGCTGAATTGCGTATAATCGGCTCCTGTAGTTTTCACTGCTGTCGTGTGTTCAACAAACCCTCTTTTTTTTGGGTTCCGTACCAAAATGGTGAAAAGGAACCCTTATCGTGCGACTCAGTCTGTCTGTTTGTCTGTCACTGCTGGATATCTCAAGAACTACTAATGCTATCAACTTGAAATTTGGAATAGTTTTAGATGACGTTTGCCCAACTATTTTGCAATTAAGAAAGAAATAAAAACATTTTGTTTTTTGCGACAGGGACTGAACAGGGGTCTTAAAAGTTCGAAGTGGGGCTACTAGGGCATGTGGGGCATCATATGAAAGAGCGCACATTCGCATTCTATTCGCACATTCTCAAAATTTTTTTTTACTTTTGACGAAAATTGTTAAAAAAAATACAGTTCTTAATATAATTTTTCTCTATGCAAACTTCGGAGATATGGGGGGGACCTTATCTCTGAAGTTTGCATAGAGAAAAATCTGAAATTATTCTATGTGGTAAAAGTTTATGTAAAGATTATTTAACGTAAGTAATATACATTTCTAATTACTTACACTTATGATCTTGATATAATCCAGTTGATATAATAGAAGGTGGAGTTTCTTACCCTGGAAACAAAAGAAATAAATATTAATTAACATCGAGGCACAGTAACTGAAATGCACAGTTGCTTCAGCATTGTATCATTGTATGTAGTATATAGCGGGCAGCGTATAGGACCAGTTTTTATGGAGATGCTTGGAGAATGTCTATGTATAATAAATTAATAAATAAATAAATATTAGCGCCCCGTCCCTGCTTCGCACGGTTTGTACGACTTGTAAAAACATCGATAGTTACTTCACTGGTACCAACACTTTTCAATAATAACTTTTATTTTTGTACCTTTTATTAATTTTGTTCTCCTACCAAAGGTAAAAATAATTTATAAATATTATTTTTATGATTTAATAATCAAACACTGTTTTTTTTTTTTGGGTGGGGGCTGGTAATCTGTGTGACAGGTTTTCCTACTGCAGATACCAGTCTCCCACAAAGAATTTAACAGATATTGTAATCTTTATATTTTTAAGGCGCCTTAGTGGAAAAGAAAAAAAGTTTATTTATTTATTATTTTCTTTTATTTTAAGTAAGTTTAATATTAATGTATTATACATATAAGCCTTCCAGAATAAATTCTCTAAATTATGGCGAAAACCGCATCAAGAAGTAAGAATAACAACGCTGTCATACGAAAAGCGACTTTAATTTATAATATATATAAAGATGATGTTAATACTTCTGCAAATCTTATCTCTATAATTCCAACCCCAACATTATCAAAATCATAGTCTCTACATTCACAATTCAAGGAGTTTTAACCCTTGAAGATCTTGTCGGCCATTCTATGATAATCTAGAGGCTCATACGACCCCTTTTCATATTCACGCTAAGCCTCGCTAACCTACCTACAGGGACAGTCGTAGAATAGCCGGATTGCTCTGGAACGGGACGGAATTATATAACCTTTACGGTAGCTAGCCAGGGTTGTGAGACATTTTTGTTTTTGGAAGAGTGAGAGAACTGTGCTTATTGTCTCTTTCTGACTACTATTTTAGCGCCTATTATCTAACCGTTAGATAGAGAGAGCTCTAGTGCGCGAAAATTGAATTTCATTGAACCTTTTTTGCGTGTTGCCATTAAAATGACTGCTGATAAACTGCGTACTGTTTTTAATCTGAAATGTCCTGTTATTTTCACCTTCTAATCCTGGTTTTCAAAATATGGATTCTCTGCCTTACCCTTCGGGGAATACAGGCGTGATGTTATACTTCGTAAATTTGCATTTAAGCGTCTTCAAACCCTTATCTTTTTCCTGCCTCATCCGGATTCGCAAGCCCTAATCCGGCGACCTCATCAACTAAAATCCGTTACATCCGTACCCTATTTCCTCTCCAAAAGCTTATCTTAGTCCACTGCTGGGTAATTTCCCCACACATTAACACAGGAGCCTTCATGATTATGCTAAGCCACATTCACGTACAATGCTGGGATGGCACAGTTCCAGAATTATATTAACCTTTAAGGTAACAAGAGCCACTGAATAGATAAGTACAGAAGGTGGGCTCCATACAACGAGCGAAAACGCACGCACACAGACACGCTTCACGTAGGTATAATACTGCTTTCGCAATTTAGTTTTCAAACATGTCAGCAACATGTGGTTTTTGTAAAACTAACATTAAAACTCAAACATATTACCGACTTCCGTAAATATTTTTGAAGTCGGTTGTTTTTTTTTTGGAAAAAGTTTTATAAAACTTTTTACAAAAAAAAACAACCATGTTTCATGTTGTTGACATGAAAAGTCTTTGGTTTTGTATTTTTGTTATTTGCTACTTTTCCCGATGCAGGGACGTTCATCGTTGAGGAGTTCTCCTGGTACTTCACCATCAGATCCATTTCTCCATATGCATTGTGACGAGCATTAATTGAATCGGAACCATATTAAGGTAATCGAATCGCAACCCGTGAAATACTTATTATTGAGTAGTTCCAGTGGGTATTTGTGGTCTTCATCATCAATTCCACTTAACTAAATGGTGCTTTCCAAAAGCAACTGCACGAGTTACTTAAAAAAATACCCAAATCGCTATAGGTTTGCCTATAATATTTGAAGAGTTCCCTCGATTTCTCCAGGATTCCATCATCAGATCCTAACTTGATCGCAATGGGACCACTTCGGAAGTATATCCTTTCAAACAAAAAAAATATTTTGCAAATCCGCCCATATATGACGGAGTTATGCCCGAACACACATAAAAGAAGTCGGTACAAAAAAAATATAATTATACGGTCGAATTGAGAAACCTCCTCCTTTTTTTATATCGGTTAAAAATTCATTTTGCGCTACAACTTCTAATATTTTGAGAATTTTTCAGTAGTACTTTCATTCTGAAATTAGCTTATTTTAATTTAAAAAAAAAAAGTCATGAACTTCAACTTTATACTAACTTAGTATTAAGTTGATATTCGTTTAAGTAGAAGATGATACAGGGATTCTTTACAACGAGTGCAAGCGTGATTGCGACTGACATTTGTTTGAGACAGTTAGAGATCTCCGTACGGACGCGTCCATGTGTGCTTGGGCCTGGTTTTGATCGTTGTATGGAGTCAACCTTCTGTACCTATTTATTTTGTTCAAGAGTGGACGGCCCGCAGTGCCCGCCATTTTGTTTAAAATGGCGAGCAGTCATAAGTGGGATTATAATTAAGTCTCACGGATTAAACGCGGGTTGTTGGCTTAAATATTATAACTGCGCAAAATATAAAAACTGCGTGAAAATTGTTGTTTTTTTGTGCAATTCTTGTAAAGGGATTCTGAGTAGGATCCTTTGATTTTAGGGAAAACGTCAACTGCCAGCTTTGTGTCGACCGATACTCTTCGGGGAATAAATGTCTACCAACATTAATTTTTTTAACAAACACCATATATTTTTGCTATATTGGAAACTTAACTACAATAATTTCAGAGAAATATATTTAGTATTAATACATAACATTCATAAACTCATGCCTTTTTCCCATGGGGTCAGAAACTACAGATCTGCTACGATCCTTACATACTCCTTTATCTTTGTTTACGTTCATACACGCACGCCACCGCCGGTTGAGAGTACTATGCACCTGACTTTTCTGAAGAACATCACAACAAGGTCACTATAATGTCTTCTAAATATTTATCCGAGAAATCTGCGTAAAATTTTCTAATAAAATTAACACAGTCCAGGTTATCGCCAATAATTTCGGCCATATTGTATATTATTTCCACATCCCTAGTGGTAGACGGTAGACCACAGTTCACACGATCCGTCGGTACGTGACCAAAAGTGATCCAATAATAAACGACCCTGTGGTAAAAGTTTCGGTGAAAATCATTGTTAGCTTTAGAAATTGTTCCAAAACCAGACTGTTGAAATTATCCCGAGTAAGGGAAAATAATTAACTTTGTTATTATGTCAACTAGAATTAGGTATTCGAGAGTTAACTGGAAGCGCTAAACAACTCCTCGCCTGGTGACGGATGGAGTTGGTCTCGCTGAGCTGACACCAGAGTATAGTGAAGTGATACCATAACAAGATATTATAATGTATAAATAATTATCAGGTTGGTATTATAAAAGTATTATTTTCACAATTTGACCTTCAAATCTAATTTTTTTTTTAATCCCCTTTTTTCTTTAGTATTAGGATTAAGTTATTAATCTCATAGTTTGTTGTGTAGACTCAATTTTTTTAATGGTTTATTCTAAACCAAAAGTATGTTGTTTTGTACGCCATAAATGGCAAAACATGCAGATCTGCCTGTTATTTTAAGACCTCGCACATATTATTTGATATATACTCATATTTTAAAATAAATATATTTAATTATTTATTTAAAAATACATACAATTATCATCACAGGCTTATCTAATACAATAGTGTAGTTATAGTTTTTAAGATTAGACTTAAAATTATATTATTATATATTCTATTCTAGTAAGCGTCACTGTTTTTAAAATTAAATGAACGGCTTGCCAGCACACATACATAATCAAATCTTCGAGGTAAAAGATACATACATACACATACATAAACTCACGCCTTCTTCCCATGAGGGTAGGCGGAAACTACAGAACGCCACCTGCTACGATCCTTACATACTCCTTTTCCCTCGTTTACGTTCATAAATAAATATATATTATTAATTAATTATAGGTTATTGAATAAGAGATGATTGGGTTCACAACAGGTCAAAAGTCGTTGCGTTAAATTGGTCTCCTGAATGGCTTGCAAATGGAAACCCTAATGACCCACCCTCCCTTTGACCGGTTAGGTACAGCCTGCCTGGGCTTTAATCTGGGTGGTTTTTTTTTTGTCTCTTACCCTTTTTCCGTACCTATAGCACCTGTCAAACTACAGCGTTGTTTGTCGCCAGTAGATACAATGCAGTTTGACATCGGTTAAGGCTCTTACAAACAGGCGCGACACGCGACGCGACACAAAGACACCGCTCGTCGCGCGACGAGCGGTGCCTTTGTGTCGCGTCGCGTGTCGCGCTGGTCTGCACGAGCCTTTAGTCGTCGAAACTGCTGCATCCCAATCAATTACGGTACCAATAAACAAACATACATAAATAATCAGAATTAAAAGCTCTCAGTACCACCGAGTACCATCACCACTCACCATCGTCACAATACCTGCAAACGAGTGCCAATTAGTGCGAATTTAATTCCTTATTCATTAAGAAGTTCTTTTAGAAGTCTAGAGTTAATTCAAGAGCTTGCCATTTGAACGCACGTAATCGAGTTATTTGAGCGACCTTCGAATCGAATTAATTCATGTTTTTAGAGAGCTCCCGTGAAAATTAGCGCTCGCTGTCATTTGAGATCTTATTTTATGAAAAGCTGTCAATGTGGAAATACTCGTATCACTGGATCTTCATTTATTTTACGACACTTTTATTTTATTTGTGTGCTGTTATTCGTCGTCCATGCTTTTACAACAAAGCATTAAATAAATGAAGAAGTGGGTTCACGTCAATACTGCAGTAGGGTTTTTGAACTGCCCTGATCGTCACATGGTCGCAAGCGCGACTACTTGGCTTGACTAAGGTCCCGGTTTCAATTGCCACGTAGGGCAAAGTGTTATTGGGTTTTTCCATTAGGATTTAGAAGATGGTGGTGTGATACCCCATGCTTCGGAAAGCACGTTAAGCCGTTAGCCCTGCACCTAATCTCTCTCCGGTCGTGTCGGATTGCCGTCCCATCGGACTATGAGAGTGAGGGAAGAGAGAGTGCACCTGTGTCTGCGCACACACTTGTACACTATAAGTAATATCTTCTGCGTTGATGGCTAGTCATCGCTGAGATTGGCCGCCATGACCGTGATTCGGTCTGGACGTTTTTTTTTTAGGATTTTGAACTCACGACCTTTAGCTCACCAGTCCAACGCCTTTGAGCCATTGCCAGTAGCGCCTTCGAACAACAACGACATGTCGCCAAGGTCACAAATGTTATGTAATTTGTTATGTTTCACCCATAGATATAAGAAAGAAGGTTTCACCGAACTGTATTTTTCAGGAGTTTTCGAAAATCCCGAATCATACCTGCAGTAAATAATTAATGTAGCACTTCTCTAACTAATACCCAACTTCTGAATTGAGAATTTGAAGTTGATAACTTGTTAAACTCTACTTACTACATACCTACATATATATGTCACCGTATAATTATGAACTTCGTTAGTTTATAATCTATCGGTATTATTTCCGTTAAATTATAAACTGTCGAAAAGTTGTGAACTGCAACGAACCATTTATAATTGAACGCATTATTTTTCGCTAGTTTATAATCTTTTCATGGGAAACCGACAAATAGTGAACTGGTATCAAACTTGCTTGTGACGTAACGCACCTTGCGCTAATATTAAATAGCCTGCCTGGCTGCGAGCATCTTGGAAGTAGCGGTCGCCGGCCGCTACCGCGACACCGCTCACTTCGCTTGCTCGGCTTGCGCGCGGTTGGTCACAGTTCTAACCTAACCTAACCCATTTCACCCAGTTCACAATTTTTCGACAGTTTATAATCTAACGGAAATAATTCCGACAGATTATAAACGAACGGTTCTCAAAATCTTACGGTGACATATACACATACACTGTGTACTTACATTACTTAAGGTGACTACTTCAATAAGCCCGCGAGATTCAAAAATTCTGTGCAAAAAAGTAACAAATTTTGAATCTCGCGGGCTACGTCGAAGTAATCACCTTAAGCAATACTAAAGTAGAGTTCAGAAAGTTTATAACCTCAAATTTTCAATTCAGAACCATGTAAATCACTATAAAAAGTCTATTCTTACTTTTCAACAGTATATTTCACAAGTCATCCATTCTCAAAGAGAAAGATTTACAACTACGCCAAACAAAAATGGAAGAGCCACAGCAACAAATTAAACTTCAAAAAAAGTCTTCCTTTATAAAACGTGTCGTATTTCAGACTTACGCAAACAACCTCTTTGATACAATACCAACTGAGGTTTAGTTTGTAATAAATGTCTAATAAGAAAGATTACGGAAACTGCTTTATCTTTTGCCAATTTTGCAAAGCAGTCGTAAAAGATGAAGAGAGTTTGAGGTATAAATTAAATGGAGTAAACACATTATTTATCTATTTTATCCGATCCAGCATGTTCCTTGCTTTCCTCCCCCAGCAACGCCCTAAGCCGAGGTCCGTACCCTACAGGGGTGCCCTTAGCGTGTAGTCGCTTAGTTTCTAAGTTTTATGCTCTGGTTGAAGGCCTAATTTATTGAGGCAGCCACAGGAAAGTCCGGTTAAGTAGCCGAGACCTTCTAGGTTGTCCTGCGAGATAACATTAAAAAAAAAACATTATTTCTCTATCAAATTTTAGCTTATTGAACACTATTTTAAGAGACAGGAACACTACATATCTGTGAAGGGGAGAGGTCACTGTCATCATCACTATCATCATCACTATCAGCCTACACAGGCTCAAATACAATTAGCTAGCAAAACTACAAAGTCGTGATGGATATCTATATCTAAATATGGTAAAACAAAAAAAACTCGACAGACAGGTAGCCTGGGACGTGGAGAAGGACATAGGCTATTTTTAATATTTGAAATTTGTATAAAAAAACTGGCCAAACGCGAGTCAGACTCACACACGAAGGCTTCCGTACTAAAATCGAGCAAAAAACGTCGAAAAAAACGGTTCTTGAATAGAATCCCCTATTTAATTTTTATTACATTTTATTGTTAAGGCAGCAATAAAAATACACGATTTACACACTGTGAAAATTTTAACTGTTTACCTATGATGCCTGCACACAAAATTCCTAGGAAACTTTATGCAATTTCCTCGTATCATCATATTATTAAACCGAAGTACCAGGACAGCATAACCGCTACGGAGACACAGCGTGTTATCAAGAATCACCTATAAATACGGGCTACGGCCGACCCTAGCGGGGTCGCAACAAATAATTTCCGATGGTGAATTTATGAACGTTCCGTACGTGCCATCCTCTGGGGTTGCTCGATGATATATTATTGATATATGTATTAAGGCTTCATGTATGGCATAGTGACGTCAGGGAAAAGACGAATGGTTCGAGACGATATAGGATTAGCAGGTCGGAGGTGCAAAGTAGTCGTGTAGGCTTCGGCTAAACAGCTTATGTGTAAAACAGCCTGGTTGGCGATTAGAAATATACATGTTAAGCGTCGATAAGGTGGTGGTGGTGGGTGAGTGAGCAGTATTGTGCCTCAAAGATGTTTGGCTTCAAATAACTCCTTTTTCCTAATAGGGGAAAATGTTGTGAGGAAATCTGAAAACGCCAACACGCAGTAAGTGTAAGGCAAGTTTGTTATCACTAAAAAACCTAATGGAATTAAAATAAAATAAAAGAAAACATCTCATACTTAACTAAAAACTTAATTACTTAAGTTACTCGTCTGACACTCAATTATTTTACTCAATAAACTCAGCTTTTCCTTTGAACCCAAAACGTTGATATAATTAACAATCTTAATTTATCTAACTTTAATTAAATTTACGATGATAAAGAAAAATCACTTTTGGGGCTACGCAGCACAGTAAGCGGCTAGCGAGGCGAAGGCGACAGCGGGAACTGTGTTCGTGAGTGACCAAAATCGTAGTGTTTTCATGTCGCATCATCTTATTAAACTTCGTGTTGCCTCTTGACGAACGAACTAAATATGATATGGCTGTTAAGATTTAGGCTGTACCAACTCCAAATAAAATAGGATAAGGGCAGGAGTATATTGTGCCTCTTTATGCTATCACAGAAATCCGTTGGATGCGAGAATGTTGGGGGAGGACTATATTTTACTGGTCTGCATATGTTCCAAGCATGAGTGTTATCTGCTTGCCAAATGAACGTCAAACGAAATATAAAAGAGTACTCGCCAGCGGTGTGACCGTCAGCGATCAAATCTTAATATTATATGTGTCGGATACGGGTATGTGACTCTCGTTATTATCAGCGATATTTTAACTACTGTGGGCGTAGTGTGGGTAGTGTTGGTTAATGCGCAATAGAAAAACAGTTTGCAGTTCAGATCACATTATAATTTACTATCAAATGAATCACGTTAGCTAAATTATACACGCATTGGGTGCGACGGCGTTTATTAAAATCACCAATTAACACAATGATCACAAATTACAACTAACACAATAACTGAGCACCACGAATCGAGAACAGTTCCGTGACGTCTTCTCTCCAATGCGACCAGAGGCTGATTGCCTTCCTCGCCGTGGCCTTAAAACATCACGACTCTGTAGAAGCGCGCCATTTTTAGTGTAGGTAGATCACTCTTGATGTTGCCAGTGGCGCGCTTGCGATTCGTTTCGTGTCCGTACTAATGACCGGATCCGACATATATGTATCTCTTTTACCCACACGGGACCTACAATCTAGAAACTCGTTGATGGCTAATCGCTTCATCGTCTGCGACTCAGCGGTGGGCAAGGTGCCGGACGTCGTTTTAGAAATACGAAACGCTTTGAAAGCGATTGTCTAGGCCCTCAGATCCTCCCGCTTTCGATGTAGCGGAGGTTTATCTGTCTTTTTGCCGCCATGTTATCAATTCGCTTTTCAATTCAATACTAAAGGGAGGCGATAATTAATTATCAGTATCAGAAGACGTTTATTGCTTTTCGTAATAAAATTAATTAAGACGTAAAACTGATGAATAGACTTTAAGACGCCTCTTTCAGGGGACGGAAAAAATAAAGGTCCTGCCGGTTTGGTGAGTTTTCTTTAAAAATTGTAAAGGTCGACGCACCTTCGATCTACCTAATATTATATTCAGTACCAAGTGCTTTGTTTGTTCCATGAATAATTTTATCCAATGTTAAAACAATATTGAGAGTTAAGAAATAAAATATTCGATAGTATTTTGTTTATAAGAAAGACAGTCTTTATTATATTAATTTTATTGTCCCATTTTCTTAAAATGTGAAAATATCGGTTTTCTTTTCTAAAGGTCGCACCTAATACTACATATCGTTGGCGTAGGTGGAGAACTAAATAACAAAAAAAATCTTGTTTGGAGAAAATTGCGATTTATTTATGCGGCATGATTTGGGTGTTACGAAAATGGTGAAAAGTCAATTTGACCAAGATCGCAGGTATTTAGTTCATCACCTACGCTGACGATATGTACAGTATCAAGAGCTTGTTAGTTCTATAAATAACTTTATATATACAAAGAAGAAATGATTCGAGCCCTCAACTCCTGCCAAGACGATTGCGTTTTGTTTTAAAAGATATTTCTTCTTGATCCATCTTCTATAAATAATTCCTTGCCAACATAAGACAAAGACGTGCACCTTTCATATTTTTTTTTTGATTTCAGCTTAGCCTGAAGAGCTTGATTCTTTGGCGGAAAACTATCGGATCAAAATAAACCCAACTAAAGAAAACACAGCTTATTTATTAATCAGAAGCTTACAGCATATGATTGAACATTCTCAAAGACTGCGGTGTTTAACACTAATGCATTTCCAACGACGCAGCTTGTCAATCGATGTTCTCGCTGCTGGTGGTTGCACATGTACAAATTTGCTGAAAGTAAACTACTTGGGTTTAATTTAATCGTACAAATGATTCCATTTAATCTTTTTCTTGGAAAACATTTATTGGTAGGTCTGAGGAACAAGTAGGTGATGCGAAACTGGCACATCAGCAAGTAATTACTCCGTTTCTCTCTTCTAGTTTAGGTGTTAAGAGATTTGCTTTACATGAACATTTTAAGCTGATCACTCTGAATTGATATTAGACATAAAATTAATTTAAAATGTTGAACTATAAAATGTTCCTAAAACTTTTATTTACCCACGTGAGTTTCCTTCGCGTGAACAGTTATTCTATAAAGGGTTATTAAAATAATTAAATTATTTCTGGGATGCTTTAATTATTTTTTTCTCCATTTGCTATGAATTAATCAAGACATAATAATATATTCACCTATAAATCACCATATTATAAAAATCTCACTCCGTACTCAAGATTACCCTGTCGTGCTGTCCCCGTATCGTACAAACTAAACCGCCCACTGATTATTATTTGATCAATGTATCCGCAAAACATTCGATCTATAGCCTACCAACGACGTAGTTACTAAAAACACGTAGTATATGACGTAGTTACTAACAACACGTAGTATATGACGTAGTTACTAACAACACGTAGTATATGACGTAGTTACTAACAACACGTAGTATATGACGTAGTTACTAACAACACGTAGTATATGACGTAGTTACTAACAACACGTAGTATATGACGTAGTTACTAACAACACGTAGTATATGACGTAGTTACTAACAACACGTAGTATATGACGTAGTTACTAACAACACGTAGTATATGACGTAGGTAGTTACTAACTAAACTTAGTGTGTGACGTAGTTACTAACAAAACGTAGTCTGTGACGTAGTTACTAACAAAGCGTTAAACAGTAAGCGCGCCACGCGTTTAAAATACCGGGACGAATAAAAAAAAAGGCTTATTTATTATTGTTAAATGATAATTATTATTTCTATCTATCAATCTATTAATTTTACTTCATGAGGCCCTCTGTCACCTCTACAAGTTGAGTCACAATTATTTTCAAATTTTCTAAAATTATATGAAATTTATTTTATAATACATGCCATCAACTAGTAACATATTCGCGGAAGTCTGTTGCCAAAGCCAACCGGACAAAACCTCTACAGTACTTATTATGACGTAGTTACTTACAAAAACTCGTATCAATCAATCTTTCTTAGCTGTTTACTTTTATCTGTTGTTTACTAGATACATGGTAATGAAGGAAAGTATTGATTGGGACGAAGAAAATATGGTCGCATGAAATAAGGTAGGTCGCTAAGCCGTGGTAGATCGTGATCATTAGATTAGATCACCAAATGTACTACGGCTTAAAATCAACCTAAGACTCATTAGTCTTAGGTCGATTTAACTCTATATTCGAATCGACTGAACCAATTTAGTTGAAATTTGGTACACAAATATGAATTTCTGTGACCCAAATGGGTGTGAACTACAGTACAGTTCACAAAACTTTTTTTTACTATCCAATTTGTACCCGAAAAGTGACCCCATATTCAAAATTCATTTATTTACGGTACACGTCCACATTTGGGTCACAGAAATTCATATTTGTGTACCAAATTTCAACTAAATTGGTTCACATCTCATAAGAAAGGGCTTATTATAAGGATATCAAATATTTGTTATTATAATTTTTAAATAAATTATTTTAAAGATATTTAAGAAAATAGATGAAAAGTGACCATTCCCCCGCCCTTATCTCCGAAATTACTGAGCCTAAAATTTACAGAGACTGGTTCGTTTGGTTGGTGATTACAGGAAAACCCATAAGAAGTCTATGGTCTTAAAATGACATGGACAATCTCTCAATATTGTGCGTACAAACTTACATTATTTTGTAGTTGATATATTAGGCAGAACATGTGTTTTAACTACAATATTAAGTTTGTTCTTGGGATAATTCTTTCTCTTATATCAAATTAGATTTGTTACAGCTGTAGTGGCAATCATGTCATTTGGTTTAAATAGGATCTTATTTTTATGTGTGTTTTTTGTGTGTATCTTTTATACAGATTCTTTTCTTTTAGATTTTGTGAATGTGAGAACGTTGTAGGCTGTAGACTTGTGAACCATTTTCTATTTTACTAAGTACCTGGTACTTGTTGATACTGTCCTCTTATACCTATTAACAATGTAATTTGAAAACTCTGTAGAAACCAATTATTTTTAAAAGAGTAACCGTGGAATTTCTTGCCGGCTCTTCTCCATAGGAAGCGACCAATTGGAACCGTGCACCTAGCTTCTGACGTTTCATAAGTGCCCTTGTAGGGTTATGTGAAAAAAAAAAACATTTTCTTATTTCTTCATCCCAATTACGGAACCCTTCATTGTGCGTAGTCCGACACGCACTTGGCTGGTTGTTTTTTGAAAATCGCCTGAGCATCCTCTTCACTCAGCAAAGCAATGCTATAAGAAAATAAATTGATTGGAGTTTCATAATGCAACGTTTCTGAATATCTCCTTTAACAATAACGTCGCTTTACTACACTCTCTATAAAAATTTCTAAATAATATTCGCAATGTGAAATACATTTAAAATTAATAATTCTTTTTGAAATAACTATACATACAAAAACTCACGCCTTATTCCCATGGGGGTAGGCAGAAATTACAGAACGCCACCTTACGATCCTTCCATACTCCTTTTGCCCCGTTTACGTTCATACATCTGGTCATACACGCACGCCGGTTGCGAGTACTACGGACCTGACCTTTTTGAAGAACATCACCAATAAGGTCACTATTATGTTCTTCTAGGGCGTCCCCTTCCAGCGTTTCCAATCATATCTGCCTGGTAAATGCCTAACTAAAAAGAACTACGGGGTGGCATGGACATCGACGCAAAAACTGAAACCATGGATTCAGTACATGATTCTGAAAGCCCCCTGCGTTGAAATTTTTCGTAGGTTATTAAAAAAAAAATCTGCTGTTCCATACATTTTGACCGCGTAGGTATTGCCCTTTTCTAAGAAACAGCTGATTTTTTTTTTAAATAACCGACGAATAATTTCAACGCAGTGGGGTTCAGAATCATGTATTGAATCCATGGTTTCAGTTTTCGCGTCGATGGCCCTGACACCCTGTATAAAATAACTATATATGTACTTTTTTTTTTTTTTTTTTTTTTTTTAACTATGGCCTCTCGCTGTTTTGACCACTAAGGTCTTGGCTGCTTAACCGAACTTTTCCTGTGGTGGCCTTAAGCTTCTACACTTAGAGCCTCCAGCCAGGAGCTTTTAAAACTATTCTAAATTAAAATTAAGCGAGTGCTCGCTAAGGGCACCCCCTGTGGGGTACGAACCTCGGCTTAGGGCATCGCTGAGGGGAGGACAGCAAGAAGGGACAGGCTGGATCAAATTTATATTTACATCATGATTATTATGCGGGGTATTTAAAGCTACGTGCTCAGCTGCAACAACTGCTGGCACCTCGTTTTCGAGCAAGGGTCGGGGAGGAGTTTCATTGATTCGGGGACGCGGTCGCGATCGCAAAGGACCTCGGCGGCGAGGTCGGAATGACGGGAGGCGTCTGTTTTTGTATACTGTACTGGTGGCCCTATTCTGCTCCTGGAGGAGTGTAATGGGGTCATCTGGGTCGGAAAGAGTATGCCTCGGTCGGCGAATCTGACTGATACGGGAAGGGATGTAGTCGGCTGACTCGACAATCAGAGGATTGCGATGTTTGGGAGCGGAGTCAAAGTAACTCTTGGACATGCGTTTTAGGAATTGGCGGATCGTTGGGATCTTACAGTCGAGATGGAGGATCTCGTTTCTGACATAAAAGGGGGCTCCCGTGGCCTTACGAAGGAAACGGTTCTGTAGGGTCTGCATCCTATGGATGGAATGGGGTTTGGCGTGAGCAAAGACTGATCCCGCATAGGTCATGATGGGGCGAATGCACGCTGTGTAGGTTCGCAATTTGCACTTTAGTGACAATTTGCTGCGTGCATTGAGAATGAAATGAAGTCTACCTAGAGCGAAAGCGGCTCGCGAGCGAACCGACTTTATGTGCTCTGAAAAGGAGAGGTGATGGTCGAGGATAACACCGAGGTACTTGGCTCGCTTCTCCCAAGGGATCGGCTTGCCGAACAAGGTGATAGGTCGGGGGAGGGGGAGGGCTCTGGATCTCGGTTTTGTGAATAAAACCGCTTGACTTTTGTCGGGATTGACCTCGATTCTCCATTTCCTGAACCAGGCGCCAAGGTTATTGACAGCCCTTTGCAGGTTTAGGAGCATCGTTTCGGTATTGCCTTTACAGATGATCGCAGTATCGTCTGCGAACAGAGCCAAGTGCGTCCATCTGTGTTTGGGAATAACGCTAGTGAATAGGGTGAATGCGAGGGGAGCTATCACGGAGCCCTGAGGGACTCCTGCCCTTATGGGGCGGGGAGAGGATAGGGCTCCTTCGATACGGAAGCGGAAGGTGCGGTTCGACAAGTAGTCTCGAATGATGAGCACGAGACGATCTGGCACACCGAGTTTGTAAAGCTTATATATTAAGCCGTTGTGCCAGACTTTGTCAAACGCTTTTGCAATATCGAAGAAGACCGCACCTGTCTGTCGGCCTTGGGTGAGAGCACCGCTGACCAGCTCGACAATACGGTGGACCTGATGCACGCTAGAGTGCTGAGTTCGAAAGCCGAACTGCTCGTTGGGGATGAGGCCCTTGGTCTCTGCGTAGTATCTGAGACGCTTATAAATAAGCCTCTCATAGATTTTGCCGAGGACTTTGAGCAAACTGATGGGGCGGTAACTAGTGGGCTCGCTTTTAGGCTTGCCGGGCTTTGGGATTCCTATGACTGTGGCCTCTTTCCACGTCTGAGGGAAGATGTTATTGCCTAATGCACCATTGAAGATGGTGGTCAGTAGCATGATTAAGTGGGCTGGGAAGAGCTGGACCACCCTATTGGTGAGTCCGTCTGAACCGGGGGCTTTACGAATATGGAGACCCTTGATAATCTCGTGTACCTCATCTGGTTCGATGGGGGGCAGGGGAAAATCAGGGTCTTCAACGGGAGGGAGGGAGGATCTACGTTCGACTTCGGCGTCGACCTCGTCGAGGTGAGCTTTGTCTACTGGTAGAGAGCTGGGAGAGCATTGAGCTTCTAGGCTGTCGGCTAGGCACTCGGCCTTGTCGATGTCATCGAAGGCGATGGTTTTATCGGGGCGGACTAGAGGGGGCATAGAGGCTGATTGAGTGGACCTGAGTTTCCTCTGGAGTTCCCAGAAGGCTAGATGGGTTGGCTCGAGATCGCCCAGCATCTTGTCCCAGCCCGCGTCACGCAGCTCCGCAATACGTGTCCTTACAGTTCTCTGTAAGTAGCGCATGTGGGCTTTGTTGGCGGCGCAAGGAAAGACACTGTAGGCACGAGTGGCCGCGTTCTTCTCAGTCATCAGAGCACGCACATCGTCCGGGAGTTTCAAGTAACAGGGTTCTGTTGCTGGAACCTCCCTTGAGCAGTCGCTCAGGACGGTTTGTACGTGCTCCGTGAGTGAGTCGATCGCGGCCGTCGTGTCAGCGATTGAGTCAAATTGATCGGGAATTGCGTCTAATAAGGGGGACGTGTTGGATTTCAGCTGAACGCTTACTTTCTTCCAGTCCGTCACCTTTCTAGTGGAGGGGGGATGGTTAGGGTCAGAGGGACCTATGCGGGAGACAAGATTGATGATGACTGGGCGGTGGTCAGAGGTAAGCTCGTGCACCGTTTCTATTGTGTCAATGCGTAGGTTTACGTTCTTAAGGAGCGTTAGGTCAAGGACGTCAGGGGCGTGATTGATGTAATGGGGATAATGAGTGGGGTCCATCGGAGCGATGATGTCAAAGTTAAGGGAGGAGGAGAGGTCGAACAAGTGTCGGCCTCTGGTATTGGTGGTGGAACTATTCCATGAGGGGTGCTTGGCATTGAGATCGCCCGCCATAATGACGGAGTCACTCATGCCGAAGAGTAATGTTAGGTCATCAGATAGAAGTTGATAATTTTCTGAAGCTACAGATGGAATGGGAGGGATATAGACCGATACTAGAGTGATCGGTGGGTGCCCAGTCATACCTAGACGGCAGACTGATACTTCTAGTCGGGAGAGGGGGGGAGGGTCCATAGGAATGCAGTACAGATCCTTTTTATAATAAATGAGAGTGCCACCCGCGTGACAGCGCGTCCTATCGTTCCGGATTAAGCGATAGTTAGCTATGGTGGGGCTACGTTTGTGGGGCTTTAGAAAGGTTTCCTGGATGAGGAGGATATCTAACTGATGATCGCGGAGGAATTCCGCGATCTCATTTTTTTGATTTATTAAGCCATTGGCATTAAAGGTACCTAATTTGAGGGATCGGGGTTTTATATATGTACTTAACAACGTTGCGTTTTATAGTAGTCAAGGTCGTATTGGAAATATCGAAATTACATATTCTTGTTTTATTAAGGAAAACTTTATTTCCATCGGATTCATTGAGGGCCGCAAAGATAATGTTTGTTTTCCTTGATTGCAAGCGTAATGCATTATCAATGAGATTATCGACAAGTTCTTGTATTGGCAAACGATTTTATACTCATAATACAAACGCCGAAAGGTGAGGCAGAGGTGCACCTTATATTACACCTACATTTCGCCAGATAAGTTTAAGTCTCATGTAATAGGGCGAGATTATTGCCATCAACCGGGCACAAATCAAGACTCCAGGCTGCTCCTGAGAAATTTCTAATGGAACACTTTGCTCGACCCAGGAATTATTATTTTTACCCGACCACGGCGAAGCAAAAAGGAAGGTTGTGATTTTGACCGGTATGTATGTATGTATGTTCATCTGTTACCTCATAACTTCTACTACTATCATAATTTGACAAATGAGGTATCATTGGAAGCGTCTTGATCGTCCGCTGGTTATAGGCTATGTGATGTCACATGTTAAATACAATATAGCGCCCTCTAGAGGACATAACGTCAAGAACAAAAAAAAAAAAAAATTGTGCCATGTTGGGTACCTACCTATCAAATGAAGCGACGAGCAAATTAAAATTCAAATTCAAAACATTTTATTTCACATAAACCTACATGGGCTCTTATGAATGAAACGTCAGAAGCTAGGTGCATGGTTCCAATTGGTCGTTTCCTATGCAGAAGAGCCAGCAAGAAACTCCACGGTTACTCTTAAAAATAATTGGCTTTTACAATACTTTCAAATAACAGTGTTACTAGGTATGGGAGGACAGTGTAGGTCTTTCAATAAGGACCAGGTACTTAACAAAATAGAAAATGGTCAACAGTACCCTAATTGCATAACTTATTTTTGTACACAATTATACTTAATTTGTTTAATTTTGACAGATCAACAACATTCATTGCGTAAAATTACAAATATTTAAATATATTATATCATATTGTCTAAGTAAATAAATATGTTTAAATTGTTAAAAACAAGCAAAATTGAGACTGCTACGTACGGCGCGGCTGTAAATTAATACCCATTATACAATGACCAAAACAAACAAAAAAATCTAGATGCTCTGCAAACACTTTATCACGAAGTTATAACCCCAAAATAATTTAATTAAAAAGTAAGCTCAAAAACTAAAACCCGACTACTGGAAAATCACGGCTTTACCTTGGCCATTTTTGTACTAATGTCTTGATTTCTGTCTGAAATATTTTCTTGATTCATACTTTTTAGAGCGTGATTTTTCAGTAGTCGGGTTTCAGTTTTTATTGATTTAGTACTATAGAGAATTATATTTATCCCATTTAAATCATAGTAAAACATCCATGTTGTTTGAAGTAACCAAAATTATGACCCACCTTAGTTGACGTGTGGACATCCAGCCTGTTTCAGATAGAGGTACTTATGTACCTATGTATAAACGTTGTTTTCTAATATTCTCTAAATGTATGTTGAACTACTTTCAAATGAAACTACACTGTGTCTCCAGCACATCAGATGCCTCCTTATAAAAGAAACGCGTAACCTATAACTTATCACACTAGTACTAAAATATCCAGTAACACACAGTGGAAAATGTTTGTGAAAAATTTCTCGGAAGAATGACTGAATGGCTCAGCTGGTGGGACATTAATTAGGTACACCTATGCCTAGCTTTCGGAGATTACTGCCGTGATGTAGATAAGCTATTTTCGAAGTCGTGTTTAATTCACAATAAGCACGCATTATAGTCACCATTTAATTGGATTCATTAATTAAGCTCGGTATTAAGTTCGGGCTCGCAATTACTCCACGTATAATAATTATAGATTCCTCCATGTCATGCTATGTTTCACTTAATTGTGTTCCAAATTGTTCTAATTGTACCGTGTTGAGTTACTCGTATGTTACAGGGTTAAATCATTATTTTGAACCGACATCAAGGAAAGGAGGTTCTGTGTTTGAACACACACGTGTTCGCGAATTTTTCAAAAACTACTGAACTAATTTTGAATTTTTTAACAAATAGTTAGGTATGGAAAATATTTTGCGCCTGCTTGGACTCTTGATTTAAGATAGAAAACGATTTATAAAAAAATATTGTAAGCGTGTTTTTATTAGCAACTGTGTGTGAAATCATTATTTAATTATCACCTGAAACTGTGCCGTTTGTCTTTGTAGCTATTCGTTTTTTTCCTAAAATAATTTAAACACATAACATAATATCACGCCTGTGTTCCCCGGAAGGATAGGCAGTGACATAATTTAGTCTGTATTATTTGTATGGTTCTACTCACCAACAGACTATTTAGAGCAATTTAGAGTCTTTCGAAACTTCGAAATCAAACAGAGACCGAATCGTGAGTGGGAAGCCAAAGAAAATTGACGTTTTTTTCCTTTATTTGATACTTATAATAATTGTTACGTAAATACAAAAAAACGACCGTGACTTACGAGTTTAGATCGTGGTTTCGAACCCAAGCAGGCACTCATTACTTGGTGTAAATTATTTCATCAATGCTCTCAAAACAATTTCAGTGTATGCTGATCTCGCATCGTATAGGATTTCCGTATAATGCGAGATCAGCATAAACTGAAATTGTATAGGTTGATGTGTAGCCGTGTGTACGTACTGTAGCATAAATTATGGATTCTCTTGCCACATATCCAACGACACCCGAGAATCGAACCCAGGGCGTTGTAAGGTTAAGAAATGAAAAGTATAATTGTAGTAAAATAACACTGTATAATTAGATTTGTAAAACTAAACACAAACAATTATAATAATACAAATCAAATAGAAAATTCGCAAGTTTGGGAAAATATTATGTCAAGGGATGGGAGAAATTTTAAATTTTTAGACCTAGGCTCATCGACTTTCGTAATTTAATTTTGGTGATCGACGATACGACGCGGATTTATCGCCAATAGCTAATGTCGACCCCGCGTCATATAGGACGCACGCATATCAAGAGTAGTCGCGATGAACCTAAACATCGGATTTCGTAACTAGAAAAACGATTAGACCGCGCTAACAAGATTTAAGAATTAATAGCTAAAGTAAGAATAAGAAAAAAAAAAGGTTGATCCGCTCGAGGGTGGCACTTCACCGCGCACCGCTTCCGTCCGTCCTTCGTCCCGTCGCGGCGCTCGGCTACGCACGACCGGCTTCTCTGCCCGGACCACAGGCGAAACGCGGATACGGAAGGACCCCGCAGTGAATAGGGCTGGTTGGCTGGCTCTGGCCCAAGCGTGGATGTGGCGGGAACCCGCACCAAATAGGTAGCCGTCTCTGGCCTAGGGGTGGAGCCGGAATCGGCCTTGTCTGAAGTAAAACAATCAAAGGAACAATTTGGGATCGGGGAGAATACTCGTATCCCCGATTGGTCCCGGAAATGGGCACCAGCTGGCAGCAACGGCTTTAAATTTACTTGCTGCTTGTCTGCTCACGAATATTCAGGTAATAATTTCAATATAAATTTTCAACGAGTTAAATTTTTGGTGTCTATCTGGACTCTCTTGGCTGACGACTGACTGATGTCAACCCAGAAAAAATTCAATATTCTTTTTATTTAAAAATTTTGAATTTGCGTCAACTTGAAAAGAGGAAAAAATAAGGCGGCCTATGATGTACGCGTAAAAAAGTTTGATAATGCAGAGTTATGCTGCAGTACGTACCGAAGATCGATCAAAAAAAATCCGAAACAACACGTTTCTTGTACAGTCTGGGGAGCCCTTTAATTATTAACTTTATTTAATTTTTATTATTTGTTGTTATAGCGGCAATAGAAATACACAATTTGTGAAAATTTCAACTATTTACCTATTACGATTCATGAGATACAGCCCTAAAACTATTTTCTTACCTGAAATAAATGCTCTTACTAATAACTAACCAAAAACCTACAAGTTTGACCTTTTGCCATAAGTTCTACTAATTGGCCTGTTACACAACATGTTCATGTCAACATGTTTTTTGGCCTATTTGCAGTTTTTCCTTCAGTAATGAACAAGTTCAGAGGAGTGGGCGATGAGTGGGTGGTAGCTGTTACAATCTGTTGTATGGAGATTTTGATGTGGCATTTAAGGGTTAAAAGTGAATTTAGCGTCATAAAATGGGGTTTTAAACCAGTGGTAAATAATATTTGTGGGTGTGAATACTTTATAAAATTTAAAAAAACAGTGGCACTCCGGGAGTGCCGACAGAAGTGAAAACTTGAACAAGATTGCCTTGGTGGAAGAAAAATACTTGTATGGCACACTGGTCCGTAACCTTATCTAAACAAAGAGCACAATCGCGTTTACAAAAAAAAATACTTCCAGAACCTTTAAAGTAAAAATACTTGCATAGAACATTGATCCGTAACGTAATATAAATAAAGAGACACACCGTTACTCGCACCTCATTTTTGTAAACGCGATTGTCGTTTACAAAAATGAGGTGTCAGTAACGGTGTCGCGAGTTCAATTGTTTTTTCCCATCTCAAAAATGCCCAACACGCCTTAAGAAGATTTCACTTCAATAAAATATGGATTTGAATAATTTATTTCTTTAACAATATTTAAAACAACTAACTATTTACACTAGGTACTAAATTAAATGACTAACTAACTAACTGTAAAAATAAATACAAAAAAAAAAAAAAACGACACTAAGGTGTCGAAGTACTCTTCCACATTGCTGTCATCCGGAAACATGTCCATCATCATCAGTGTCATGTCATGTCATGTAACTGGCAGCATTGCCACGTTGAATGGCAATGCTAATAATGAATTTTTAAGTAAAATAGTTTGCATTCATAACCTCAAACATCCACCACAGCCTGTTACAGTTTTGTGGGTTTAAAACAATATTTTCAAAGTATTTTCAGAACAAAGGCATCAAGTTAGGTAAAGGATTCAGCTGCATCCGGTTAGACTAGAAGCTAACCCCAACCTAGAACTTGGGAAAAGGCAGATGATGATGAGATAGACAATGGGTGGTATTTACCTGGGTCATTTTGTTTCATCGCAAGCGCTACTGCTGAGCATAAGGTCCTGAGTTCGATTCCCGGGTCGGACAAAGTGATATTGCGTTTTTCCATCAGAAATTTCTCAGTAGCAGCATGGATTCTGGATTTGTGTCTGGTTGATGGCAATAGGCTCGCCCCATATTAGATGGGACTTAAACATAACTGGCAAAATGTGGGTGTACTATCGGTACACTTCTGCCCAACCCTTAGGGGAAACAAGGTGTTATGTTATTTTGTTTCATTTCCATCGTGACTCTGATTTTACGAACACATTTTTTTTATGAGAACTACACGAGCAAAACAACAAACTGCTATCACAAATTTATCATCTTGATAATTACCATTTCTTCTCTAATTTTATAAACATAACATCACGCCTGTAATCTCCGAAGGGTTAGGCAGAGTTGTAAGTAGAGCACACCCACATTTCACTAGTTATACGTTTAAGCCTTATGTAAAAGGGGGCGAGACTATTGCTATCAAATCAATCTGAGCCTTTTCCCAACTATGTTGTGATCGGCTTCCAGTCTAACCGGATGCAGCTGAATATCAGTATTTTATATAGAGCGACTGACAATCTCACCTCCACAACCCAGTAACTGAATAATACGATACCCCTTGGTAAAACTGGTTGTCAGACTTTCGGGCTTCTGACGACCCGTAACGACTGTCAAAGAGCCACGAATGATAGCCGAAACCAACGGCTTAACGTGCTTTCTGAGGCACGGAGGAGCCTCGGTATGTAAGATGGTCACCCATCCAGGGACCAACCCTGGCAAGTATAGTTTAACCTGATGAATCGGCCCGTGCGGCTGTTATTACTTAGCCACGAAATCCTCTGCTTATTGCCATCAACCGGGTACAAATTCAGACTCCAGGCTGCTACTGAGAAATTCCAGATGGAAAAACCCAAAAACAGATTTAACCTCATGATCACCAGTAGCGATTGTGATCACTAGACCTACGAGATAGTCGTTAATTCTATCTGCGTAGAAAAAACCGCCTGGAAATTGTATATTACACACTTACTAAATAAAATTCCTCACTATAACCTGAAAGCTTTTCTAGTTACCGTGAAAGGAAGGTGACAGATGGCCGCCATGTTGACGCCATATTGTCTTTGTCAACGCTTCCGGCTTCTTACAAAGGTGACAGCGCGGTGGGTAGCCTTTACGCCCGATATATTTTGCTTTATTTTGACATTACTGAGGTAGTTGGGTCAGATATTTTGAAGGCTTTTTCCTATATATTTGTTGGTTGCTATGCGTAAATAATTGTACCTTTTTTACCTACAGATTATAAAAGGTGATGAAGGAATCTTTCAAAGAAGGTGGATTTTTTGTACTTAGGCAGGCATGTCTTTCTGTATTTAACTGCAATCATTTATCTGTTTTCCAATCTACCTTTTTCGTAAACTGTAGTGATCACTGGGTCGTTTACTTCCATTCAGCACTGGAGATTTGAAAATAATACAGTTTAATTTATAGAAAAAGAAAATAGATGGACAATTATTTCGAAACTAGTGTTTTCAACTAATTCTATGAGTTTTTTCAGCTGTAGAAACATATTTTAAATCATTTCTGGTAGAATACAATACTTTACGTATTTTCACAAAAAAATTGTGGCGGCATCTATATCGCTACATGTGGACACACTGACGTCACGTAAGCAGGATTACCGCGCGACTAGCATATATAGATCGTCCGACAACAATTGTCGGGCTTTAGGCCACCAGACACAACATCTGTAGAGTATGACTGAACTTTACAACCTGTTCCTCATCCTAACATTTTTTTTTTCCATATTAGCTTACACTGTCCTATACTGCTGAGCAAAGGCCCAAATCCTTCCATGTATCTTTTTTCCAGGGCCACCTCCATCCAACCCTTGCGGTACGCATCTAGGTCGTCTCGCCACCTCTTACTCGGCCGGCCTCGGCGCTGCCGTCCATCCTCAGGCATCCACCGTGTGGAGACTGTTGCCCAATGGTCACGATGCATGCGGCTGGCATGACCCGCCCTATCCCATTTTAGCTTGGCAGCGTTTTTGCCTACGTCTAAGTTTTGGAGCGTAGCGTGGTGTTTCGTATTCTGTTAGTTCGTTTTACATCCAGAATGCTGCGCTCCATTGCTCTTTGGCAAACCCTAAGGCGGAACTTTTGCGACTCGGTGAGCGAACTGATATTATAAATGCGAAAGTGTGTTTGTTTGTTACGCTTTCACGCTAAAACGGCTGAACAGATTTGGATGAAATTTGGCACATGGGTAGACCATGACCTAGGTTAGATCATAAGATCCTTTTTATCCTGATATTTTCACAGAATTGGGACTTATGCGGGTGAAACCGCCGGGCGCAGCTAGTACCTCTTTACAGTCAAAGTAAAATCCACGTTTGGTACAAATAGAATGATGTCTGATGTAGGTAAAACCTGTACATGATCAGGTTTACCCTATAAAACAAGAGGGCGTGAAGCCGCTGATGGAAGCCAATAAAATGGAGAATCAATACAACCCCTATTTAATGAGATTGTCCATCATTAAACACGGTGACGACGCGACGATAATGTGCCGTAAATGGAAACCGACAGACATTTTCGCGAAAATATTTTTATGTTAAAGTTCTTTGGTTATAATTAATTAGATATGACTTCACGGTTTCAGGATACCTTGGTATTATAGCTGAAAACAAATAAATGATTAGCTTCTACACAACAAGTTGTGTGTTCAATTCCCGAACTAAAAAAACGTTTGTTAGCTATTATTATTTTGACTGACTCGTTGGTGTACCTAGTGGTAGCAAGCGCTACTGCTGAGCATGAGATCCTGGCTTCAATTCCTAAGTTGGGCCAAAAATTATAATGGAATTTCCATCTGAAATTTCTTAGCCGGAAGTCGGGAATTGTGCCCGGTTGATGGCAATAGGCTCGCCCCCTATTACATGGAACTTAAACATAACTGGAAAAATGTGGGTGTACTATAAGTACACCTCTGCCTAACCCTTCAGGAAATACAGGCGTGATGTTATGTTATATGCAATTTTCGTGTATGTGAAGTTTGTGTCTGTAACTGCATACACCCATGATACAAGAGAATAACTACGACTAGAGTTGCCAGGCCCAAAAATAGAAAAGCGTCTGGCTTTTCACATTCAGCCGGACATTTTGCCTTGAAAGCCAGACACACTGGTTTTTAAAAGAAAAAAAAAATACCACCTCCTTCACCTTTGTACATATTTTTCTGTTCTTTTCTTCAATACTCAATACTCAATTCTTTATTGCATTCCATATGTATTACATAGATGGTATAACAAAGTAAAAGATCAATATGGACCCTGTCGGGCACAGCAAAATTAGGAGAGAGGAAGAGGGCTTAGTAGCAATTCAATATTATTATAAATTATTAGATGTGTTTAATTGGGTGTATAATTATGTATATATTGTATATTATTAGGTTTGTGTAAATAGGTTTAGTATATTAGGGATTTTAATTTTATGTATTGCATAAGAATAATATGGGTAATTATTATTTAAATTCTTAGAAGTATTTTCATTATTATTAAATCATGTTATTATTTGTGTATTCATATTTATATTTGATTTCCTATATTCTTTATTATATTATATTTCATATGTTTGGTGCATGAGAGAAAGAATAATTTTATTTTGAAATCGATTTGTCATCTAAAAACTCCTTTACTGAGTAGTATGACTTGGATTCCAGAAATTGTTTCAATTTATTAATAAATATATTTGTTTTGCTTCCTTCTCTAATGTCATTTGGTAATTTATTATAAATTTTTATAGACATAACTAAAGGGCTGGTTGAGTGCTTCTTGTCTGTGTATCAGTTCAACTGTCACGAGGACTCATTGAGATCGATAACAATTAAAATTCTATTGTGTCTCATTAATGGCAGTTGAAAGGCATGTGTGTAGGTACATAAACTGTAAAAAAAATTGTGTATTTATTACTGTTATTCATTTGAGACTTACGCTACTCTTAATTATGAATCACATTTGGTTCTTACTAAAGTAATTTGTAACTTTTTTACTTTGAAAGTAATTAAAACAATCAATAATCTTAATCAGGCATCTTTTGCCGGGCGGACCTGACCAAAAGCCGGACAAGTCCGGCCCGGACTTGTGTATATTTGGCAAAACACGATTGTAAAAAGCCGGACACCTGGCAATCCTACCTGTGGGGTAACATTTTGTAACGTTGTTCTTGAAGTTTTATTCAAAACTGACATTGATTTCCAGACAGAAAAGAAATAGTGGCTTAAATATCCCAAGTCAAACACTATCATATCTCACTGCTATTCGGAAAGATTCTGCAAGATATATCCAGCCAGGAAATCGACTGGTCCATAATAGATCTGAGACACGTGTACGGGCCGGAGTCGAGGTGAACACAGAGTCATATTGGGAACGGCATTATTTTTATCATTAAAGGAAATATATCCAGTAGGTTAGGACAAATTTTTAATTTGTTAATTATTGCTTAGTTACCTTTCTTCTTTGAATAACATAATAAAATTACTTAGTGATCTAGCTAACAGAGCAGAGCTTCACCCAACAATTCATGTGTTTAATGTGTGTTGTGGTTGTGCAGTAATAAATGCATACTTTGTAAGTCCCACATGCACTACAAAACCTGTATGTGCCTAATAAATAAATTACATAGAACTCTACACTGGACGATGGTTGATGTGTTTCCGACAAAAATATTTATTTTACTGTTATTACCTGGGTGACTGAGCTCTGCTGTAGTTAAAATAAAGAATGCTCATTTAATAGTATAGGAAAGTACATACTAATTCCATGCCGCCATTCCATGTCCTTATTCTAAGGTAGCCATCTTGTTCTAAACTTTAGGGGACTGAGCTCTGCACGGGTGAAAACATATAATATATATATATAAATATATATTGTATATATATAAATATTGCTCATTTAATAGTAAAGGATTTAGAATGACTGAGATTATCTAAGAAAGATACAACATTATGAATTTCCAAAATACACTTGTAACAAAAACACTAAATGCAGGCAGCATTTAGTTTTTTTAACCCAAACCTTGACGCTAAAATAATTGAAGCCGCCGATCTCTGGCCATTTCCGCCCTTTGAAAATTACATTGAAATTACTTATTCGATTTTACAATAACAGTGGCTACTAACGTTTATTTTTCATTTCTTTTCGTGACACTAGACAACAGTGTCCGTAAACCCTATGTATGCTACAGATGAGACGGCTCATTAAATCTATACAATTTTCTATCCTCTCCCAATCACCTACTTACTACATCTATACCATAATGCATGTAGGCATAGAAGCCACTGTCCGTCACGGTCGCGTGCGCGGTCGCCGGTCGCGGCTGCATGCAAATCTTTACCTTTGCCTATTCGGACTTGACACGGGCTGCTTTGCATACAGACGATCATTGTCTGTTTACTGCTGCACTATGTTATAGGTCTCGTATCTCAGTTAGTTGATCAGTTGTGTGGTCCGATTATGAGTAGGAATAAAAGGAGCCTTTCAGTGCCATTGTCATGTTCTTTTTCCTTGCTGCCTGATTTTTTATGGGGTTACTGCCCACTTGCAACGCCAGAGGGTTTTTTATTTGTATTGCTTTATTTTCCCTTACTTTAATATTTTTATTTTATCTATATAATTATAATATTATAAATTAAACAGTCTGCGTGACCACGCTGTTCTTCTAAACGCCACAATGGATTTTGAAGCGGTTACGATGTTTTGTCTACACTTAAAAACCGTGCAAAGCAGCTCCCCCCATGCTTTGCACGGTTTTTACGCTAGTTATTCATAACTAAAACATAACAATAAAATTTTGTGCGTAAACTTATATATTTCTAATTTTATTTGTTAGTCGTATTATGAGTAACCTTGTTTGTTACGTCAAAGAGTTAAAGATTGTAAATGCGTTGCCAAAGATTTAAATAGTTGATATTTTCTCATGTTCCTGAAATGTTTCCGGTAGCAGAATCCTTTAAGCACATGCTGCTTGAAGACAATAATGTTGTAGTAGTAACACCACTTTCACGGACGAACACTTCTACAATGAGTCCTACCACTACAATCATGGCGAAGCTTAGCTTACTATACAACATGTAGGGACCTACATAGTAATCGAGAAAAAATAATCAGCTGTTTTATACAAAACTGTAGTACCTACTGGACCCAAATGGCTTACTGATTATTTATTCGAGATTACGATGTTGGATCAATGAAGATAGTTGTTGAGTTTGATGTTCTGTACAACAACCACTCATTTCTGATACTCGTTGTTAAACATGTTAGTACAGCGAGATGCTCCATGCAAAGTATGCCAAACCCCAAAATAGTTGGGAGACAACTAGAAATTATGATAGTAGGTATTCCGGAGGCAACCCGAACATGTTCCTGCTCTGTTGCGGTCACAATGTTGATTATTATGTTAGTTAATAATAACCACTTAGCACTCTGCACCAAGCACTAATTGAAAACACATTTAACACAGACACGGTGAGTTGAAAAGCTTTCAATAATATGGCCCCCGACCTTTGTTATTTTGGTGCAGCATAACACTAGGAGAATGTTATTTTAAGTTGGCGTGTTAATCGAATTGTGGGAGACGGTTATGTTAAATAATGAATGGCGATAGGTCAAATTGATGTTTATTTTGTTATAGATCATTGTGATTGTACTAATATCCGCTCAACTGTCGATTTGCCTTTAGAAGGCGATAACAATTAAAATTATATTGTACTTCGTTAGTGACAGTTGAACTCTTAAGACATACCATACCATCAGGGTGCAATAGATATCAAAAAGTGCTCACTAACATAAGACATAACATCACGGGGAATACAGTTCCCCAAAGGGTTAGACAGAGGACTACCCACAGTGTAGGTTCACGCACATTTCACCAGTTATGTTTAAGTCCTATGTAATAAGAGGGGTCCCATGTGTAGGGAGGCCCATTGCCATCAATCGAACACAAATCTAGACTACGGGCCGCTACTGAGAAATTCCAGATAAAAAAACCCAATAACACCTACCCGGAAATCGAACCCGGGACCTCATGCTCAGCAGCAGCGCTTCCGCCCACTATATCAACGAGGCAGTTAAATAATTTGAATTCATTGGAATTTTACTACCATTACTTATCAAAAAGTACTTTCTACTAACTATTAAAAAAATTAAATAAAGAAGTAAGTACACACGGCTACACATCAAGCTATACATTTCCAGTATAAACTGACCTCGCATTGTACGGAATTCCTATACATTGCGAGATCAGCATGAACTGGATTTGTATAGCTTGATGTGTAGCCGTGTGTACCTATCTGTTAGATGATAAAGTTAAACGAGCTGTTGAAAAAGAACTCAATACCTAAGTGGTTACTGCAATGGTTGAAGTTCATTGTTGAACATGCAAATACAGTGCATTACTTAAACAAAATCAAAGCAAACGTTAACAGTCAACACAATTATAATGAAGGGTTGTATATCTAATCTCTAAATGCAACTATTGATTGCATTCGATTTCACGCCGCGATACGGTCATAATATCATAGTCTGTTCACTGACCTGTGAGAAGATACATAATAATGTGTACAGTCAACCGCAGATCAATCTAACGAAATTTACTTAGACATTGCCTTCATTTGGTTGCAGTAAGGGCGCTTTTCTCAGTTAAAGTGTTACTATGACGTGTGGTTGACCGTACCTACTATGTATCTGGTGATATGTATGATAATAATATGTGCATATGTGTAGCCAAGTTGTGGTGGCCCAGAGTTTAAGAGTTCTGCACCTTTAAACTTTTTGAACTACAAAGCTATGTTCTGTGTTTACCTCGACGACTGCCTAAACTTGTAGATATATAGTTACCTACATCAATATTAATATTAAAAATGCTAAAGTAATTCTATCTATCTGTTAGCTTTGTATGTCTTAACGGCTGAACATATTTAGATGAAATTTGGTACATAGCTAGACTATGACCTCGATAAGGACGGTAGTATGTTGTCGTGAGATAAATTCCGACTTCTAGAAAAAGCTAGTCATAAATAATCCTACATGCCCTATTCTTGAAGCCACTACTCTGACAAATAACATCAATGAACTTAAACATACTATCTCAATCATCACTTACTGGCCCGTAAAAGTAATAAACACATACAAAAAATTAAAACAGTATAACGATTTGGGCCAGGACCGGGCAAAGGTGAGCAGGCTCCAAGTTGTTATTGCATCACAATTTATTTATGTATCGCACTTGACAGTAAATGCCTCCAATGCGAGATTCTCTCTGGTTCTGTTGATTTGTCATTATCATTTACATATTTTATTGCTTTGGTACTTACATGTTTTTTTTTTGAGATTTTACAATCAGTTTTGTTAATTAATTTTACTGGCACCTGCTACCTAGAAAATAATGTGCTGCATACATTAATAATAAATAATTGTTCAAATATAATATTTAATTGTTCATGATTTTATAATGGTGAAACTATAGCACTAACAGAGATCTTCATCATCAAATGAGCTATTTGACAACAGAAAATTGTATTGTAATCAGAAATACACATGTGTGCTCATTTGGACTATGGAACGAAGGTGAAATAATTATTTCGATCACTAAAACTTGTTTGAAATAAATCTAGTGATCATGTAAATCGAAGGACCGGAGGCATGCGGCACCCATTGGGGTGAAGAGAAAGAAAAAAAGAAAAGGATTTTTAAGGAAATTCCTAATCCATTGTATTCTCTATTCGTCATACTCGTGTGTTTGAAAAATTTGTCTGCTCGACAGCGTAAATAACGCAATAAATGTTGATGAATTGTCAAAATGCCATGCCATTGTAAATGTTTTACACAATTACCCCGCTGTTCTGCAAAAGCTTAAATTAAATTTTACAAGATCTAGGGAAATATAGCACTACACAGCTGGGCTGCTGGTGAGACCGAGAGACGAAGCCGAATTCAATTAACCAATCCGCCATCCCTCTAGTACGCATTATGTGTCGGATTGCTGGCAGCAATGGCGACGGGTTTAGCGTTCCGTTTAGAAATGAAGGCACTATGTATCTTCGTTTCAGCTTTTTGGTCTGTCTGTCATAGATATGATGTCTGAAACTTTTCAATTGAGAGTTTTAAACAATATAAAACTATTAGTTGAAAATATTTAGACAGTTTTCTAGAGATATATCAATTAGGTAATGTACTAATTTAAAATTTAGATTAAATGCTGTCTAATATTGTGACCGTAGTTTATAAACTAGTTACCTAAATACAAAATGGCCCGAAAAAACTGCATATGTTAGTTTATGTGTATGGTATATTATTGTTGCTTGTCCAATTTTAAGAATTTGCATTATTTAGATTTATTTTGTTTCTTCTTTCATTCTACTACTTTCTATTTATATGACTACCGAACCCGCTTTAGTCTCACTTGGCCAACAAATATTCATTTCAAGTTCTCCAATATCTACCAAGAACACATTTTTCTTTTATTAGTAGAATTCTAAGGCTTAGACTAGTCTGCATTCATTCTGATTTAATTTAATATCTATCTTAACTTCAATGAATAAAATTCCATTTATTTAACCGTCTAGACAATTGACTATCTTGTTTTATCGTCATATGCAATAACAGAGCTGAAAAAAGGTCCCAAATTTTGTCTTTATGTAAATTCTATATTGGTAAAATTAGTTCTAGTTATACTGTTCTCTGATTCTCTCTCCCTTTAATCTTTATCACACTTAATATTATTTTGCTGACCATTTTCAGTACGCATTGATTCAAAAAGCGACATTTCCCTCAGGCTGACACCAACACACATGAAAAAATGTCACGTCGCATTGTAACGCAAAAGTTACGGGCTTTTCACAAACATACGCTTCGAGTGACGTTGCCGATTTCTGCACTGTTGCGTCACATCGCTGTGGGCTTTGATTTATGTCGATCCTATAGGTATGATTGGGAAGTCTATTTATAGCCCAGTCTAGATAACTACGTAGATAGTGGTATTACTGCCCGCTTACTGTCTGAAGCTATTTCTCGGGTACAGGTATAGAGTCGTATTACCCCAAATGTGTTAATGATTGTTAGTTGTCTAATTAACTTTACGGGAAATAGATATTGTAAAATTTTCACAATTAATAAAATCGAATCAACCCCTTATGTTGGCAGGTGACCAAAGGTGCACAAAAGGCTGGCAGCATTGCCATACAACGTGGCAATGCTAACAGCCTTTTGGGCACTTTTCCTGTTGCCAGCGATGCAGACGAATTTTTTGATGCCCTATGATTATTATTTACTATTATTATTTTGAGTCTGTTAGTTTTTAAATTATGTAAATACTTGTGTGTAAATAAGCAGTAGCAATTTGTACTCCTTATCTTAGTATCATTTACAACTAATATTATTAAAAGAAAAGATTAAATTTGTTGTCTAAACTAATACTACGAATAAAGAGAAAAGATTTAAAATTTTGTATCTTTGTAAATGTTTGTTTGTTACGCTTGCACGCTAAAATGGCTGAAATTATTTGGATGAAATTTGACACAATGGTAGACCATGACCTAGGTTAGGTCATAGAATACTCTTTCTCACGATATTCCCAGGGAATCGTTGGGATGCGGCTAGTATATTATTAAACTTATAAAGAAGAGGTAATATTTGTAAGTTTGTATGCAGGGGTTAATTTTCGAAACTACTTATCCGATTTCGAGAATTCTTTCACTAATGGCAAGCTACAGTATTGCCGAGTGTCAAAGTATATATTTTATGGTAAAACAAGAAATTTCACGCGTACGAAGTCGCGGGCAGGCGCTAGTTTTACAGAACGAAGCGCTGATTGCCACCAGCAATGAGTTCCACAACTTTATCATATTAATCTGACAACACATTGCCATTTAAAACTTGGAATTTGTTCGGCGAACGATTTTCATGAACCTTTCTATTTGATCTATGAATTTATGCCACAGCCCAAGGGATTGAGCGTTGGGATAGCAAAGGTTAGCCACGGTTTGGCTAGCTACCACCATCTTATCTAATTCTGTCGCCTTAACAACAATTGTTGTATTTCGGCGGTTAGAGGTAAGATAACCAGTTCCTCTGTGGTTGAGGGTTCCGGGTGAAGCTCGTTTCCACCTTTGGTCTGATCATCACTTACCATCAAGTGAGATGCAGGCCTAGAGCTGAAAAGTAAAACTTCGACGTTAAATTATTTAATGGTTAATGAAGACTTTTTTTTTTAGTTTAAATTCTTGGTCAACAAGAATAAGTTGCTCCGTAAGGCTTTCTTATAGTATGGTACACCTTTTTATACTCTAATTACAGTTTTATATGAGCAACTAATGAAGATCTTCCTACAAAATATAGGCATGATAATATAAACAAACGAAGGTCAGATACTAGGTAGACTAGGTAACTCTTTGTAATGAGGATTTTTTATACGATTTTCGGTTTATCAAAAGTTTTAAACTTATAAAGTTTAAAGAAATGAAAGTAAAAGAAAATTTACAAGAAAATGGGTCAGAGTCCATTCTTAGGTTGCACTACATGATAGAAATTCCATGGGTGACATGAATTAAACAATGGCTACCATTCTGTGTGATCACTGATCACAGATACAGGCTGGATTCTTGTATTGGGATAATATTAGCCTGAAACATCGTATCTTTGGATGTCTAATGCTGGGTACAGATTGGTGAAACGCAACATGAAATGTAACACCCATTGAAATAAATTCGTGTTGTTGTCAAACAGATTGTACTGCATAGATTTGGACGGCTCATTTGTGTTTTATTTCATGTTACGGTACGTGATGACGCTATGGTTAAAGTCTCGGGTTCAAATTTGGCCAAGCACCAATGTGACGTTTTCAATTCCACTACTTTCAAAGTATATCTTGGACACCACTGACATCAGTGAAGGAAAACATCGTGAGGAAACCTGGACTGGATGTAGATAAACATTTACAGTAACAATGGTGCCGATTCCCTTGTTCATAAACTAAACTAAATTTAAGTTCACTGCATCTTTTTCTTTCTATTTCATTAAGAAAAGGACAAAAGATAAATTTTAGTTTAGTCCTGTCAATTTAATCATCGCCTGTCACTCTCCATACAAGTTTAGACGTGATTAAAAACTTGCCGACTAAAATTACGTCAATTTACGTCAAGCGCTGATTAATTTGACAGGACTAAACTAAAATTTATCTTCTGTCCTTTTCTTAATGAAATAGAAAGAAAAAGATGCACTGAACTTAAATTTAGTTTAGTTTGTGAACAAGGGAATCGACACCATTATCTACACTAATATTATAAGTAGAAAAGATTTGTATTTTTCTGTTTGTATTTTTGTTTGGAATGAATAAACTCAAAAACTACTAGACTGATTATATATTTTTTTTCACTAATTTAAGGGGACGATAACTGACTTTTAATGATTTTATACTGAAGATAACGTCTAAATGAGTAGTGTTAGTGATTTGGAAAAAATATATGATAAACTAGAGCATTTTTTTAATATTTTAATATAGGCATATTTTTGATTATATTTATAATACATAGTGAAATTAATTTGTAAAGTTATATCTAACGCGGATAAAAAACTGAGAATGACGAAAAATCTATCAAGCGTATTTTTCTGAAAACTCACCATTTTAAAGATAATTAAATTATTGATCGTTTAGTATACGTGTTTTATTAAAATACTTTTTGTTTTACGTGTAATAAATTAATAATGCGTTTAATTTAGGTCAGCGCTCCTTGATGGGCGAGTCCTATTACTAGCTGAACGTACGACGCGTTGCGTGAGCTCAGTACAGAACACGCAAGCTAACCATTCAAGGTCACTGTCATATATCTGCGTCTTAATGCTTTATTATCAATTTATCCTAACTAATGTTATAAATGCGAAAGTGAGTTTGTTTGTTACGCTTTCACGCTAAAACGGTTGAACGGATTTGGATAAAATTTGGTGCATGAGTAGACCATGACCTGGAGAAGAACATAGGATACCTTTTATCCCGATATTCCCACGGGATTGAGACTTATGCGGGTGAAACAGTAGGGTACATCTAGTAATTTATAAAGATCTCGCTGGCGAAGCCACTGGCGAAAGCTGTTAGTTAAATATTAGTGTGAAATCACTAATCCGTCTTGAGCAAGTGTGGTGATCAATGCTCGCGCCTTCTGTGTATGAGAAGAGGACTTTGTCCAGCAGTGGGACTATAATAGGCTGGTATTATTATTTCACCAATCAATCTGCAAAAACCCGTAGTTATATCTAGTTTCGGGTTATCACTACGAACTACATGAAAATAGCTTATGCCAGCCGTGATAAAAGGAATTAATTGCCAGGATGTGCCACGCAAACTAATTGTTAGAATGGTTAATAATTAAATAGCTTGCCGGGGTTGGTCCGTGGATAGGTGACCTTTTCTGCATACCCAGACTCCTCTGTCATTCGGAGATCTTTGACAGTCGTTGCGGGTCGTCAGAAGCCCGAAAGTCTGACAGCCAGTTTACTAAGGGTTATCGTATTACCTAGTTACTGGGTTGTGGAGGTCAGATAGGCAGTCGCTCCATGTAAATACCGGTATTCAGTTGCATCCGGTTAGACTGGAAACCGACCCCAACATAGTTGGGAAAAGGCTAGGCAGATTGATTGGTTCATAATTAAATAGGGCACTGAAGTTTTGAGAAATAATAATAGTGATGCAGAAAGAAGACAATAAATTAAAGGTATTAATAGAAAAAATGTTCGACATTTCCGGTGTGATACACTCCACTTCGATTGTCATCCAACTTTTAGCATCCCACGAACGTCTTGAATGTGGTCACGTTCAGTATCGTATACCACTGCCATTCAGGCATGACTATAAGTTGACGTTGGAGACGTGATGTGGCGAATAAACTTTCGGGGTCCTTCGGGATAGCCCTTTTATATATGTTTCAGGTATCTGCACTGGGTATATGTAATGTCTTTCGCTGGTATTAAACTCTAAGTATACTTGGTAAAAAACTCTACGATAACTTTTGAGAACAAGAATATAATTATGTAGGTACCTAACTATAATTATGGGTTCTTGTGTTTTGGCTTTTTATTACCTCATTTATTGCAAGACTTTGAAGATGGCAAGATTCTCCTTTATCTCGCGTTTTTCTTATTCCACCTACTACTTCAACTTTTAAAATATACATTTCCAAAATTTTTGAGGATCAGCTGGTCATAGTTTATTATGTTTATTGTCATATAAACCTAACTATGCCAAACTAACATTAAAATCATTATCTTTTTCAAAACATACAGGAATTGAAAACATGGCCTCATAGAAACAGTTTCTCGTTGAATTCTTCAAGTGTTTACGTCGCTTTTGAACGAAACACTTGAGATTAGATAAAGGTTTCATTATACTATTGTATGATTGACATGCTTGTTGTACTTGACAGATCGGTTTCCGTGTTCTACATCACGCAATGTTTAAGGATCTGAGGCTTTAAAATATTCCATAAAGAGTTTTTGAATAATTTCTATTATTGATGTAAAGTTAGTTTTATAAAAGGCCTCTGATTGGGTTGTATAATATTTTTAATTTTATAAATTGTGTGACTATTGCCTTAAAATTAATATTCTGAATCGTGTTATTTCTTCATAATTAATGGGATTAAAAATTACTATACTTTTTGTCTGAGGTTACCAATTAACGTGGTTACAATAGGTGTTCCACAAGGGACGATTCCGGGAATGTTTTTGTTTCTTATTGATACAAAATAAATGACGTACATTATCTCATAATTCAGATAATCGCGTAGTATTGTTGTTTGCAACCGATACGTCACATCTATTTGAACTAATACCACAACAGACCACATCTATTGACGTTTCAATTTAAATTGTAACAATATTATATGAAAACAACTTTAAGATGAAAAGGTGATTGTTTACAAAAAAAGACGTAACGTTCATTAGGGTCTGGGTTTGACATAACAACATCACGTGTGTTTCCCAAAAAGTTAGGTAGAGATGTACACACGCATTTGTCCAGATAGTACGCTATGTTTTGGATTTCTTTTTCTTCTATGCAACATAGGATTTATAAGTAAGTTTAACGATGACATACCCAGAATATTATACCTAACGCCTTTTGTACATGGCACGGTTTCTTCGCAGTACATAAACGGCGCCGTTGAAGAAATGTGTCGGTCAACATACGTGTCTTCCATAGTGATCCATGCAATACTGGCGACCGTGCTCTTACACACGGTGAAGAAACAGTAGTTTTTCACGGCAAGAAAAACGTATACAAACAAACTAAAGTTAAGCATGGCTTGTGTAAAGTTCTCCCCTAGAAAAAGTTTTCTTATTTCCTTTCGAAAGTTTTGGATGTAGTTCTCACTATGTCTATAAATTCTAGAAATACGATTCAGCTTTGTAAGTCTGCTTTGTCTAATATTATGTAAGAAGCTCGGACTATTTGAAACAGTAATTGCATTTATTACAATATTACAAGGAATATCAGAGAATCTATCTGCTAGTTTTAACGTGATGCTAGAACATACATACAGACCAACAGACAAAAATTCTAAAAACTATAGTTTCGGCATTAGAATCGTTCCCAGACTTCGTAACAATTACTTTTTTTTTAATATTCATTGTACAGTTCTGACTCGGTACGATTTTATTGCGTATGTATAGATGTTTTTTTTCTTATTAGCCATATATTTTATAATCTGCAAATTAATGATTTGAAAAGGGTTTACTAAATTCATTAATCAATTTGTTAGGTGTATTCATCAAGATCGGCTTTATTTGAAACATTCTAGTTTTTCAGTCTCTCTAATTTATCTTTGTCCAACCAGTCTGAGCGATTACTTCATTAACTTAATTCCTGTCTTAAAAAGAATCCTTTAATAACTCAATCTTCTTTTATGAAACAGAAGTAATTACACTTTCATTGTCACTAGTTTTTATACTAGTACTTCATTACGCAAAGTATTCTTTGTAGTCATTTCCTTGAGCGCTGAGATGGATATAATGCCATCTGGCGAAAGAAATTAGCTTCATTTTTAAGAACAGTGCGCTGCAGTATCTTTATAATACCAGCTGTACTTGACATTACATTGTTGAAAAGTATCCAGTATAAGTTATAGGTAGTCGTTGCCAAATAAATGATTTATGATGTTTTACTTAAACTAGGTCGCAGTTTTGGAGAGCTATGTTTTGGATTACGTAAACTGTCACTTGAAGAAATGGATGTATTACAGCTAAAGTTAAGCCATTGTCTCCATTGTTATTTTTTTTTTTATACACAACGGGGTACCTCTTGGCCTGCATTTCACTTGATGGTAAGTGATGAAGGTGGAAGCGAGCTTCACCTGGAATCCTCAACCATAGAGGAACTGGCTATCTTACTACTAACTGCTGAAACACAACAATGCTGTTAACATTGTTGTTATGGCGACAGACTTAGACAAGATGGTGGTAGCTAGCTAGGCGGACTTAGAACAAGCCCTGCTATAACCAAACAGAGCAGAAAATTTAGCCCCCAATGGGAATCGAATCTCTGGGTCTGAGACAGGTGGTCTAACTTGGGCACAGAGGTGGCATTTTCTCCAAAATCTAGGAACTTTATCAAGTGCCGTAGGTATTAGACGTTTTAATGTCATCATGATTAAAGCGCGAGAGAAAGCACCATCCCTTTTTCGGAATAGAATCATGATAGCATTTTTAGGTACTAACCTACTTTCTAAATAGGGCCCTGTAAGTTTAACAAACATTTTAAAAACAATAGAATATGTCATTTTTTTTAAATACGTTTTATAATCTACCAAAACAAGCCCAATATATCGTGAATAATCTAACACAAAACTGAAGCTTACAAATGTTCTAATAACGTATCCCGCCAAGCAAATTACATAAATCTGTAAAGACATAAGGATTAGAACGAAGAATTTCACGTCCCTCACATCAAATTATGCAAGTCTTAGTAAGTTAATCTCCAACAATAACCTACTTACGGTACTTAAAGTAAAGTGTGTCACAGTATTTCTCATTTCAGTTCAAAACCTAACGCTTGGAATGTGACCTACTTGTTTGCCATAATTTATTGTCCTATGCGATGTCTATTTCTTATTTATTTTCTTTGATATAAGTTTAAATTTTATTAATTGCTGCTTATTGAGTTTCAATATTTATGGATAACTAGCTTTCTCAAGAATTGGGCCATCCAATACAAAAATAATTTTTCAAATCCAACTGGTAGTTCCATAAAAACCTACAAAAAAAAATACCTCTTTATAATATAAAGTAATAGTTTTCTTTCAAGATTATTGTTAAGGTCTAATCGAATATTCTTCTTCAATATTTTATGTGTAATTACTACAAATACGAGTAACTTAATACTATCTTACTACATGATTGATTGTTTGTGTGATTTTCAGATTTTACTGTGGACTTCCACTACCTATCTATTCTTACATTCACACCCTTAATTTACAAAGTATAACAAATGCATAGAGAGTACATCAATAGGACATTCCCAGTGCACATCCTTAAATAGCAATTGTAGTAAACCAAACAACTACTGTAGTTACATTTAAATAATTATCTGCTTTCCGCTTATCTTTGGCAAACAAACCGTGTAACGCATACTCACATGCTTAACATCGGTCTTTATATAATTACGTTTACATAATGTGTCGGTATTATTTGCACACGCACCTCCATTCATGTTTGTCCTTATAACTGCTGTATCACTGGTTATCTTCCTAACTTATCTGAGATCTTTATCTCGATAAGATTCCAAGTTTTATGCAACTGATGTATTTTCCTTGACTTTTGCGAATATATACATTCGTCATTCATACGACGCAATTGGTGAAATCCCGTGACTTTTGCAACGGCATGGAGTAATTTTTGCTGCAAGGCATAGAATTGCAGGACTCCGGACTGAATTTCCTAGGGTCTTTTCACATTACTAATGTGCTTCTCTGTTAGAACATGAGCAATTTAGTTAAATCTCCAACATCATGATGATTCTAAGGTTTTTAACCTTTCCGAAAATGTATATTCTAACCTTGTCCTAACCTTGTTATAAACAACATCACGCCTGTTTCCTCGAAAGGTTGGGCAGAGGTGTATCTATAGTATAACCACATTTCGCTAGTTATGTGTGTTGTGTGTGTGTTATAAACAAGTTCATCATTATCAGCGTCACTTAGACGAAAGACCTTTACTGCTGGACATAGATCTCCCGTTTGCATCGCCAAAACATCCAGTCCTGTGCTACCTTTACCCAGAGCATCCCCGTGAACTTCACTGGGTCATACGTTCAATCAAAAAAAACATTGGCAGTCATGGGGACAGCCGACAGAAGTGAAAACTTAAAACTATGAAATTCTTTCAATGCTGGCCAAACGCAACACGTCAAACTCTAGCATGTCGGTGACGTGAACTTATAAGATCATTACCAAAAATCGCTCAACGCGCTAGAAGTTTTTACTTCAGTAAAAATTATATCAGTGGATGCAATACACAAGAGAGTAACATTTAAGTACGTATCGATGTATATCTACTTAGAAATTTCTTAATTTTGAAGTTTTGAGATTGGTTTCAGAACTGTCTAAACAAATATCTTGAAATTGCAAACTCTCAAGAGTCTTTAGGAATTTCACCACTGAAATATTTGAAGTGGTTTGAAGAGATAAAGTTGTGTTGATCAATATTCTGATTAAATATTATAGAGATGGATCATTAAATATTTAGAATTTCAAGTTAGATTTTTGCTGATATAAAATTGCAGATTTTTTTTTTTTTTTTTTTTTTTTAAATGGCCTCTCGCAGTTTTGACCACTAAGGTCATGGCTGCTTAACCGAACTTTTCCTGTGGTGGCCTTAAGCTTCTACACTTAGAGCCTCCAGCCAGGAGCTTTTAACTATTCTAAATTAAAACTAAGCGAATGCTCGCTAAGGGCACCCCCTGTGGGGTACGAACCTCGGCTTAGGGCATCGCTGAGGGGAGGACAGCAAGAAGGGACAGGCTGGATCAAATTTATATTTACATCATGATTATTATGCGGGGTATTTAAAGCTACGTGCTCAGCTGCAACAACTGCTGGCACCTCGTTTTCGAGCAAGGGTCGGGGAGGAGTTTCATTGACTCGGGGACGCGGTCGCGATCGCAAAGGACCTCGGCGGCGAGGTCGGAATGACGGGAGGCGTCTGTTTTTGTATACTGTACTGGTGGCCCTATTCTGCTCCTGGAGGAGTGTAATGGGGTCATCTGGGTCGGAAAGAGTATGCCTCGGTCGGCGAATCTGACTGATACGGGAAGGGATGTAGTCGGCTGACTCGACAATCAGAGGATTGCGATGTTTGGGAGCGGAGTCAAAGTAACTCTTGGACATGCGTTTTAGGAATTGGCGGATCGTTGGGATCTTACAGTCGAGATGGAGGATCTCGTTTCTGACATAAAAGGGGGCTCCCGTGGCCTTACGAAGGAAACGGTTCTGTAGGGTCTGCATCCTATGGATGGAATGGGGTTTGGCGTGAGCAAAGACTGATCCCGCATAGGTCATGATGGGGCGGATGCACGCTGTGTAGGTTCGCAATTTGCACTTTAGTGACAATTTGCTGCGTGCATTGAGAATGAAATGAAGTCTACCGAGAGCGAAAGCGGCTCGCGAGCGAACCGACTTTATGTGCTCTGAAAAGGAGAGGTGATGGTCGAGTATGACACCGAGGTACTTGGCTTGCTTCTCCCAAGGGATCGGCTTGCCGAACAAGGTGATAGGTCGGGGGAGGGGGAGGGCTCTGGATCTCAGTTTTGTGAATAAAACCGCTTGACTTTTGTCGGGATTGACCTCGATTCTCCATTTCCTGAACCAGGCGCCAAGGTTATTGACAGCCCTTTGCAGGTTTAGGAGCATCGTTTCGGTATTGCCTTTACAGATGATCGCAGTATCGTCTGCGAACAGAGCCAAGTGCGTCCATCTGTGTTTGGGAATATCGCTAGTGAATAGGGTGAATGCGAGGGGAGCTATCACGGAGCCCTGAGGGACTCCTGCCCTTATGGGGCGGGGAGAGGATAGGGCTCCTTCGATACGGAAGCGGAAGGTGCGGTTCGACAAGTAGTCTCGAATGATGAGCACGAGACGATCTGGCACACCGAGTTTGTAAAGCTTATATATTAAGCCGTTGTGCCAGACTTTGTCAAACGCTTTCGCAATATCGAAGAAGACCGCACCTGTCCGTCGGCCTTGGGTGAGAGCACCGCTGACCAGCTCGACAATACGGTGGACCTGATGCACGCTAGAGTGCTGAGTTCGAAAGCCGAACTGCTCGTTGGGGATGAGGCCCTTGGTCTCTGCGTAGTCTCTGAGACGCTTATAAATAAGCCTCTCATAGATTTTGCCGAGGACTTTGAGCAAACTGATGGGGCGGTAACTAGTGGGCTCGCTTTTAGGCTTGCCGGGCTTTGGGATTCCTATGACCGTGGCCTCTTTCCACGTCTGGGGGAAGATGTTATTACCTAATGCACCATTGAAGATGGTGGTCAGTAGCATAATTAAATGGGCTGGGAAGAGCTGGACCACCCTATTGGTGAGTCCGTCTGAACCGGGGGCTTTACGAATATGGAGACCCTTGATAATCTCGTGTACCTCATCTGGTTCGATGGGGGGCAGGGGAAAATCAGGGTCTTCAACGGGAGGGAGAGAGGATCTACGTTCGACTTCGGCGTCGACCTCGTCGAGGTGAGCTTTGTCTACTGGTAGGGAGCTGGGAGAGCATTGAGCTTCGAGGCTGTCGGCTAGGCACTCGGCCTTGTCGATGTCATCGAAGGCGATGGTTTTATCGGGGCGGACTAGAGGGGGCATAGAGGCTGATTGAGTGGACCTGAGTTTCCTCTGGAGTTCCCAGAAGGCTAGATGGGTTGGCTCGAGATCGCCCAGCATCTTGTCCCAGCCCGCGTCACGCAGCTCCGCAATACGTGTCCTTACAGTTCTCTGTAAGTAGCGCATGTGGGCTTTGTTGGCGGCGCAAGGAAAGACACTGTAGGCACGAGTGGCCGCGTTCTTCTCAGTCATCAGAGCACGCACATCGTCCGGGAGTTTCAAGTAACAGGGTTCTGTTGCTGGAACCTCCCTTGAGCAGTCGCTCAGGACGGTTTGTACATGCTCCGTGAGTGAGTCGATCGCGGCCGTCGTGTCAGCGATTAAGTCAAATTTGTCGGGAATTGCGTCTAATGAGGGGGACGTGTTGGATTTCAGCTGAACGCTTACTTTCTTCCAGTCCGTCACCTTTCTAGTGGAGGGGGGATGGTTGGGGTCAGAGGGACCTATGCGGGAGACAAGATTGATGATGACTGGGTGGTGGTCAGAGGTAAGCTCGTGCACCGTTTCTATTGTGTCAATGCGTAGGTTTACGTTCTTAAGGAGCGTTAGGTCAAGGACGTCAGGGGTGTGATCGATTCTATGGGGATAATGAGTGGGGTCCATCGGAGCGATGATATCGAAGTTTAGGGAGGAGGAGAGGTCGAACAAGTGTCGGCCTCTGGTATTAGTGATGGAACTATTCCATGAGGGGTGCTTGGCATTGAAATCGCCCGCCATAATGACGGAGTCACTCATGCCTGAGAGTAATTCTAGGTCATCAGATAGGAGATGGAAATTTTCTAAATCTACAGTTCGAATGGGAGGGATATAGACCGATACTAGAGTGATCGGTGGGTGACCGGTCATACCTAGACGGCAGACTGATACTTCTAGTCGGGAGAGGGGGGGAGGGTCCATAGGAATGCAGTACAGATCCTTTTTATAATAAATGAGAGTGCCACCCGCGTGACAGCGCGTCCTATCGTTCCGGATTAAGCGATAGTTAGCTATGGTGGGGCTACGTTTGTGGGGCTTTAGAAAGGTTTCCTGGATGAGGAGGATATCTAACTGATGATCGCGGAGGAATTCCGCGATCTCATTTTTTTGATTTATTAAGCCATTGGCATTAAAGGTACCTAATTTGAGGGATCGGGGTTTAAACCTTTCAATAGTGGCGTTATACATGATGGGGGGGTCTAGAGAAAGATTTTAGGGCTTGCGTAATGTCCGAGTACGCTTCGTATACATTTGTGATCTGCTGGATATCACCCGACCCTAAGGCTGCGATAATGTCATAAGCCATTTGCGTAGCCCTGGGGGTACAGAAGGTCATAAATGTCGACGATATAATGCCGAATGCATTATTCACGGGGTCTAGCACGGGAGTGACCACGGGAGTGGGGGCGGGGTGCGGGGATTTAGGAGCGGTAGCGGTAGCGGGTTTCGCGGGAGGCGCTGAAGGCGCAGGGGGTGCGGGGGGGGCGTAACGCTGGGGGAACGCGGGGGGAGCTGAGAATCCGGGGGGAGGGGGGATACGGACACGCGGGTCCATGAGGGTGTATAGAGGGGTATGAGGGAGAGGGGGGCGCGGGGTACCCAGGGCTGGGAAAGCCTTCTGGTGATTTATTTGAGACCAAGGGCTAGGCCTCTGAGGGTTAAGCCGCTCGGGAATCTGAGAGGAGGGGAAGGGTTGGAAGTCCCTTTGCTTTAGCTGTCTAGCGTCTAATCGCTTAGTCAGCTTACCTGAATTAGCCTTAGGGGCTTTTGAACAGCCGCGGTAGTTGGCTGTGTGACCCTCGAGGCCGCACAGCACGCAACTAGGCGGGGTTTGACATTCGTTACGGTCTTTAGGACGTGAGCAGTCAGCGGTACCGTGGTCGCCCAGGCACTTTACGCACCTGGGTTTTGCGTGGCAATTCCTTTGGGAATGGCCATACAATTGGCAACGGTGACACTGACCGATCGCGCTATTTTTCCAGGGCTTCTCAATAGTGAAGCCCGCTAGGTGACAGATGGTCCTGACGTTAAAAATGGGGTGATACCCCTCGGTAGGGGAGCATACGACGAGAACCATGTCGTAAGCTTCCCCACCGCGCGAGCGATGCATACGGTGCACCTCATCGACGGGGATTTTTTGCGACTGAAGGTCGGCTAAGATTTCGGAGGGGGGGATTTCTTTAGGGATCTTTTTGATCACCACTCTAATCTGTCTGTCTTCTGGGAGAGAGTAGGTGTGGAATGACACACCTCTGTCTCTCAGGACCCTAGTTAGTTCCCTGTAGTCTTTCGACGATGGGACCTGAACTTTGATACCCTGTTGGGTAGATCTGGCGTTAGTGTAGGCTATCTTTAGCTCTACACACCACTTCGAGACTGCCGTCCACTTCTCCTTGTCCTGAATGAACACGGGAGGTGGAGGCGCGACCTTTTTAGGGCCGGAGCTAATAATGGTTGCGTCAGCCTGAGAGGATGACGCAATCGGGCGGGGGGAGGTGGGAGGGGAAGCTACTGTAGCGCACGTAGCGGTGTCAGTGAGGCTGACTATCGGAGGGGTGGGGTAGATTGAGTCGTCGATAGCGGCGACTTTGGCGGCCTGGGAAGAGCTCTGTCTCTTCTTCTTCCTCTTATTTGCCTTACCCGTGACTTGGGTGAAGCCTTCGTCATCCGAGTGGGAGGAAGAGGAGGAAGCAGAGACATGTGTCTTAGCCTCAGGGACGAAATAGGGATGGGGGGTCTGAGTGCGCGCCGTATTAGCGGACGCGACTTCCGTGTCCATGTCTGAGGGACATGGACTTGGACTTGGACTGGGACTGGGTTGGGGGTCGGTTAGATCTCTGTCCGCATGCTGTGAAGCAGTAAGTACTTTGAACTCGAGACCGAATTCATTAATAAGGGAGGGTTCCTTGAGGAGGACTCTACCTAGTAGGTCTAGGAGTCTGGCGTTATCGCTCCTGAGTGATGTGAGGTCATTTCTGAGTGACTGAAGGTCACCCTGAAAAGCCTCCATTTTAACTGATACTAAGATAGTCCTAGTTTCCTAATTTTCCCTATACCTATTTCCCCGGTGGGTATGCCGGGGATGAGTAATCCCTCCCTGTCGGGTGTAGACAGGGAGGATGGGTGCCTGATAGTGAGCCCTAAGCTTGCTTTGGCCCGTTGCCTGTCTTAATGTGCAACGGGGTCCTAACCAGTCTAGTGCGCCGGGTGTAGACACACCCGACCGACACAGGGTGTGTAGCTGTGAAGGGAATACTGTCACCACGTGTTGACTAGGAGATCCCCCAAGGCCAAACACTGGGACCCGGCCAATTCACTGCCTCACCCTGAAGGGGATCAGCGGGTGTGTTGGGTCAACACCCCACTCGGCTTCGTTGGCACCGTATGGTATCCACCGAGTGACCACGAAACTGTGGTTTTACCCAGAAGGGGCCTAGTGAAGCTACACACACGTATTTTCTGTTATAGAAATAAGATAGCCTTGAAAAAGGCCGTTTTTCGATCTTAGTCCAATCGATTGACGATTGGAGATCGGATGTAGTCGGGTGACTACGAGAATCGTTACGTAAACGCAACGGAATATGACTCAAGAACACTGAGTCATGAACGGGAGAGCGCAAGCACACAACCGTCCGTGACCAGTGCCGAGCGTCGAGTATAAAATTGCAGAGTCAAACCTGACAATAAGAAAATGAACAACTTTTCTGTGGCGCAGCTCCGAAAGTGGAAACTTTTCTTTCCTTTTGCAGGTAAAAAGGTACCGTTATATCAGAAAATAAATAAAAAATAACATTATTATTATTATAACAATGTTATTTTTTGAGAATGAAAACTTCAGTACAGTTTGGTATTCCAAACTGTACTGAAGTTTTCATTCTCGCCTACTGCGTTGGGTTGAAGTGAAAATTATTAATCTGCCGTCCCTAAGTTAAATCCCACGCTCTACATTTCGCACAAACGAAATTACCAATAAACCAGCAAAAGAAATCTACTTAGTTCTGAAGCTGTCAATTCGTAAGCTGAAAGTTAGAAAGGTTGTAAACGTTCGCACGCCAGACTGTCAGCCACGACTGACCGACCTGCAACTAGGTGACTGACCTCGCTGAACTTGCTGGTAGTTTTTTATCGTACATCAAGTTCAGTTCTGCATACGTTTTGTTTGCAGCTTGAATATGAGTGAAAAGAAAATGATTACGTCTGATCATTGGCATTTAGCTTTAGACGACCGACGTCACTGAATTGCCTGTTTATAATCAGTGACGTCGCGCGTCGGTCTCCCAAAGCTTCATATTACGAGTTTTAGAATGGAGATTAACATCAGCTGCATTATTTCTTTGTTGCATAGGAGACCAGAAAAACTATCCTAGTCATCAAACATCCTTGAAGGGTTAAGCAGAGGTGTACCTATGGTACACTTACATTTTATCGCTAGTTATGTTTTAAGTTCTACGTAATAGGGGGCGAGCCTATTGCCATCAATCGGGCACAAATCCAAACCCCAGGCTGTTACAGAGAAATTACAGATAGAAAAACCCAATAACACTTTGCCTGACCTGGGAATCGAAACCAGGACCTCATGCAGGTTATCAAATAGGAATTTCCAAAAATCTCTTTCTTCATGACTGCAATAACTTGTTTTGAACCCACAACCTGATGCAATAATAGTCGTCATATTTTACTAAATTTTTTTTCGAACAACTTATACGTATTTTAGTCGCAGATAGTCGCAAAATAATTTAGCTGAATTAGTTTTATTATCACCATTCTCAATTACAGCCTAGATTTAGAATAATGACCGATAAGTAATTATCACCTAATCATTCCAATGGTGCTTATTATCGAACTGATCGACATAACAACAAACTTAGCTGCACCACAGTTTTTCTAAAAACTGAATCGTTTTGTCGGCGACCCGTTCATTGGAGAAGCAAATGTCGTAGAACTGTTTCAGAACCGTTTTTGGGCAGTCTCATGAAAATTCAATTATCATCATCGTAAAACCTTCCATCCATATTTTCTACAGAAACATTTTCACACATCCTTATCCAATGGTGTCGTTATCAATGGAAAATTTAGATAGCTCACAGTTGAATGACACAATCTTCGAGATTATATTAGCAGATACACGTTTCCTTGTTGAGGAGGATAAGAAAATACATCAATTATGAGCCGACACGCTGGAAGAAGTATTATCTCGATCATGGACGCCATTGAACAGGCTTTGTTGTGATTAAAGGGGTAAGATGATTTTATAATTAAAGTTGTTTTGTTGAGTTCCTAATTGTTTTTGCTACCTATTGATTGACTGGATAATCACTTATATATTAATATTTGTGTTGCCCGGTTATTGGCAATAGCATCGCCGTCTATTTTTTTGTTAACCTATTTTGTCCCACTGCTGGGCAAAGGTCTCCCCCATAATTTTACCGCCGTCTATTACATGAGACATAATTACAGCTGGCGATGTGGGTATTACTTTAAGTACATCTCTGCTTAACCCTTCGGGGATTACAAGGCGTGATTTTATGTGTTATTTGTGTTAAATTTAAATTATGCCATCATACTCACAGGTACCCCTATGAGTTATGCTTTTGCATTAGTAAGATCGTCAATGGCCTAGCAATATTATCATACAATTTTTTTACTGTCGGTACTACCGTGTTGTTGTAGCATTCTGTCTGTAACATCTTCTACATCATACCATATTATTTTAGCACCATGACTTAGTAAAGCTTTGATTTTAATATCTTTAAAAATATATGGTTTTACTTAACTAAACTCATTGGCTTGCACCCCAATTGCGAAACACACTCTTGTCTACTATATATTATGAAACAAAGGAACTTTGTAAAATTCGTCTAGTTGACAACGTAAATGACGCAATGAAGTTCTTGGAGTTTCTTGGCCGTTTTTCTCCATAGGTACCTACTACGCTTTGGAATGGGCAACTAGCTTCATCTTCTAGACGGCACGGCATTCATCTAGACGGCACGGTTGGCGCAGTGAGTTCGATTCCCGCACGGAACAAATATTTCTATGACCTACAAGTAGTTGTTCCGGGTCTGGCTGTTTGTGTATGTGACTTTAAATGTTTGTAAAAGCACCCACAATACAGGAGAAATTCCTAGTGTGGGGCAACGTTTTTATTAAAAAAAAAAAAATCTTCTGACTGTCCAACCCCCTGACAATTCATAAGTGCCTGTAATAGGTTTAATAAAAAAAAAATATACTGTTGAATTATTATCAAAATGAAGTGTATCTGTGTTACGCAGTAACCCACAGGTCTAACAAGACCTGTGGGGGTCTAACAAGACTTTGATTTGCCAGATTATGAAAAATCAAGATAGTCCCTTTTTGTTGACTCCATCCTTCCTCAGAGACTACCAACAACGTGAAGGATTTCCTCTACTAATCCGGAAAGAAATGTATAAAGGCTATATCAGGCTACATGAGGCTATATCAGGCGCTTATCTTCCCGCTCGAGTTGTAAGATTCAATGGACGGGAACAAGTTATTGGGTGGAGCTCAGAGAGTTATGCTGATACAAGGGAGCAGCCGCGGCTTCGTGCTCTTATTAAAGTAATTACTTTGATGTTAAGAGATTGAATCTTAAGAGCGTTTATTCTAAAAGAAGGCAACGTCGCAAATAGATGTCAAATATTTCGCTGTTTTGATTAATTTGGCAATATTACTGTATGGAAATAAGAAATGTGGCTAACTAGTTCCCTAGAATATTAATAATGAATTGCAATTATAACACTGACTTTGGAAAGTTTTTTTTTTTACATCTAAAACTAAATATTCGGTATTACGATATTAATTATTGCATTTCTAATCAATATTTTAGTTCCCTAGTTAGCCTCATTTCTTCTATACAGTAATAATGCAAAATAATCAAAACTCATTGAGTATTTCGGGACATCGCCAAGCGGTTGGTCGACTCTTCTCGTGACCTGAGAGGGTTGGCCAATTTTTAAGTCAAAGAATCAGCATTACCATACAACGTGGCAATGCTGCCAGCCTTTTGGGCACTTTTCCCACTGTCAGCGACGCGGAAGAAGTTTTTGATGCCCAATGAAATGAAATGAAATGAAATGAAATGAAATTGTTTATTCTGTAAATAGGATATCGAAATCACTTTTACACGTCATAAAAAAATATTAAAAATAAGCTAGATGAGTTCGGCGTTTCCTATCTGACTACTCTGAGAAGAAAGGCCGAAACAAACTCAGAGGTCGCAGTCTCTTTTAAAGTCCAGACATAATCTTGGTCAGGCCATATGAGTAATGAGGACCATGTAGATTAGTGTCTGAAAAGGTCTTTTGAGGAAAGAACCACACAGATTTGAGTGGACCTGTCCAGTCAGTGCAAGCATTTGTCAGTAATCGTGGAGCTCAACTCAGAACTTAAGGAGCTCAACTCGACGAACAATACCAAAGAAAGGACATTTGGGTAGGCCGCATAAACTACTCAAACTGCCAGACCATCACTAAAACTAGCAGAGAAATAAAAACAATATCCACATAGTCCTCACATTCACAATAGTTAAAATAATATAATACTTTACAAAGTAATCATGTCATTTTGAATATAATTTTCAACAATGTCAATGTGTTTATAAAACTGGTATATGTTGATTTTACATAATTAAAATGTCTAGTTTTATGATTTTTTCACAAGGCTTAGCAGAGCGAGCAGTTCAATCCCAAGCTTTTTTATCTTCTAAATAATCTGAAATTGTATAGTACCCTTTTTTACAAAGTTTGGTTTTAATACAGATTTTAAATCGTTTAATGGGTAAGTTTCGAATGTCAATGGGGAGTTTGTTGTAAAAACGTATACATTGACCCATGAATGAGTTGCCTACTTTGTGGAGACGTGTGCGATGTACAGCAAGGTTGTGTTTATTCCTGGTATTTAAACTATGAATATCGGACATTTTCTTAAAATTTGATATATTTTTGTGCACATACAATAGGTTTTCAAAAATATATTGTGAGGCTACAGTCAGAATATTTATTTCTTTGAATTTTTCTCTAAGGGAATCTCTTGGACCTAGATTGTAAATGGCTCGAACAGCCCTTTTCTGTAGAACAAAGATAGTATTAATGTCCGCACAGGTTCCCCAGAGAAGAATCCCATATGACATAAGGCTATGAAAATAACTAAAATAAACAATTCTGGCTGTATCTACGTCAGTTATCTGTCTAATTTTTTTAACAGCATAGGCGGCCGAACTTAGCCTTCCTGACAATTTTTCTATGTGTGGGCCCCATTGTAATTTACCGTCAATAGTGATTCCAAGAAAAACTGTCGACTCAACAGGGTCCAACTCTGTTCCATTAACCTGAACATTGGTAGATAGCTGCCTGACATTTGGCATTGAAAATTTTATGAGTTTAGTCTTTTTTTCGTTCAGGAGAAGATTATTTACATTAAACCAATGCACAACTTTAGAGAGTGCATCATTAACTTGTTCAAAGTTGACTAACTGACGTTTGATTTTAAAAATGAGGGAAGTATCATCTGCGAATAATACGATCTTGTGATTATCCCTTATGTGATAAGGTAAGTCGTTTATATAAATTAAAAACAAGAAAGGACCAAGAATTGAACCCTGCGGAACGCCCATGGTGACCGCAGATCCTGCAGATCTCTTGCCATTAACATCGACCCTCTGAATTCTGTTGTTCAGATAAGAAGTCAGAAGGTCAAGAGCCTTGTCCCTCATACCATAGTGGTACAGTTTCCTGATGAGTGTTTCATGATGTACGCAATCGAATGCCTTGGACAAGTCGCAGAAAATGCCAAGAGCATCTTGCGACTCCTCCCAGGCCTCGAATATGTTCTTCAGTAATTCCACGCCCGCATCTGTAGTTGAACGACCCTTAGTAAAACCAAACTGTTTCAGATGAAATAAATTATGTGCATTGAAATGTCCTAACATTTGTTTTAAAATTAATTTTTCAAAGATTTTGCTCAATGTAGGTAATATCGAAATAGGCCGAAAATTTGTGGGATCAGTTGTGCTGCCAGATTTGAACAGTGGAATCACTTTGCTAAGTTTCATCAGATCAGGAAATACACCAGATGCAATACAAGAGTTAAAAACGATTGCTAAAAAGGGTGAAATAACATCAATTATTGAGGACACGGTATGTACTGATAATCCCCAAAGGTCAGCAGTTTTTTTTACATCAAGATTTTTAAAAGATTCTATAATGTCTTTAGCAGTAATAATTGTGAATTCAAAAAGTTTGTCACATTCTGGTACACATTCTTTAAGTATTGAGTAAGCAGAAGTGGAGGACGACGATGACAGAGTTTTGGTTGTTAAAATGGGAATATTAGTGAAGAAATTTTCAAACTCAGCTGCCACCTCCACGTCTGCCTTAATATCTACATCATTGATTTTTAGATGGAAGTCACGATTCCGTACTGTCGTTCTTCCCGTTTCTGAATTAATTATATTCCAAGTGGTTTTAATTTTATTTCCAGAACATTTTATTCTATTTTTAATGTTTATGGCTTTTGCTGAGGAACAGGCTCTTTTAAAAGTTTTTGAATATTTCCTAACAAATTCTTTAAAAGTTTCATCATGGTTACATGTTTTTTCATGATACAATTCAAATAACCTCTGCCTACTTTTGTAAATACCTGGAGTTGCCCAATCACTAAATAGAACGCGGTCACAAACAGACAATGTTTTTGAGGTGAAAATCTTACTAAACTCACAATTGATCAGGTTAAATAGTAAAGTGTAAGCTTGATCCGGGTCGTTATGATAAGGCAAACCCGGTAGTTTTTCGATTAAATTATTTTTAAATTGTCCTAAGCGACTTTTATTTACAGGAACAAAACTTACTAGTTTTCTTTGAGTTCTGACTGTTTTCTGAGGGAAAGTGACCAACTGGCCACAGTGATCAGAGTCTAACTCATTTATAATTAAATGGCTGGAAGGTCTTAAGTTTGTAAAAATGTTGTCAATACAGGTAGCACTAGTGGCAGTTATTCTAGTCGGCTCAAAGAATGTATTGTACAAATTATATGACTTTAATAAAGTTATAAATTTATTTACTACAGCAGATTTTTCCAGTATATTAATGTTGAAGTCTCCACAGACTAAAACTGTTTTATTACTGTTACAAGTCTTTAATAATACTTCTTCCATATATTTTTCAAAAATATCATATGAAGCACATGGGGGCCTGTACACGCTCATTACAATGAACTGCTCAAGCTCAATGCAAGCTATTTCAATAACTCGCTCAACAGAGAGGCTTACAATATCCTTACGTTCTTTAAATTTCATATTGTTACGAACAATTATTAGAGAGCCACCACGTATCATATTAACTCTGCTGAATGAGCTGGCAACCTGGTGGTTGTTAAAGCTGAACATGAACTGGTGGACTTTCAACCAGTGTTCAGTTACACATAGGATATCAATATTACTACAGTTCATGAACAGCTCCAATTCTAATTCCTTACCTATCACACCCTGTATATTTTGATGAACAATTTTTAGAGTATTATTATTACATTTATTTAGATTACTACAATTTGATGGGTGAGATATCAAAGAAGAACTTTTATTAACATTTTGATGATTTAAACCAGTATTTAAAATTTCTTTATTTATCAAGCAAGAGGTTTCCTCTATTGTCCTAATTTCTAATTTAAATGATAATTAATGTCATTAGTTGTTGCCAAAGTATTGGCAGAATTATTTAAAATGTCATTGCATTGCTCAAAAGAAGCAAGTTGTTTAGCCAAATTTTTGGCTGAAATAGAAAAAAAATATGATAGCGACACAGCTATCTGTCCTTTGCAATAGTTAGAAAGATAGTACATAACAATATTATATCTATCTCTTGTCAAATACAAATTATTACCAACATAATTGTTAGTGTCAACTAAATGGAACAGATTATTATTGAATGTCCAATTATACAATGTCATATTTAATTCGAATCTTAAGCTATTTTCTTCCTGTGGCAAACTGTTACTGTATGGGAATGTAAACAATACAATTTTTCTTAAACTAAATGAGCTGTTCCTTTCTTTTTTTTTCCTTTGTATACTTTTATATAATTTATATATTTTAGTGTTAGATGTATATTGTAAAATATATTATGTTTGAGTAAGCACCTAAATAAAAGATTGATGTAACTAAATAACTAATTAGATTGCTTTTATAATCGGACAATTTGATTTATTTACCTATTTATGTTAAAAGTTTTTATTTTACAGTTTTTAACACAGCTAACTATTTACATTACCCTTAAAAAAGCGTGCTTGGGGATAATGAGGGCATGTCACTAGGGCATCCAGCGATGTGGCGGGTTGACTGGATCGGACAATTGAATGCTTTTCCTGTACATTTTACCCATGCTTTGCTTTCCAATTCCAAAATAGATTATGGTATCAATACGTCCGCCCACCTACGCAGACTAGGTAGACACATACGGTAACCAATACTACAAATCTTGTCAGCCCTGATTGGATCTGCATGAATCTGAACGTACCGTACAATCGGATTACATTATTGACTTGCGACTTGCGACTATCCACGCGATTTTAGAACTTCAGAACTAGACTAGACATACAGTTTTTAGTTAGAGTTGATTTACAATACATACAAATAAATAAAATTGAAGTGCCTGTTTTCAATGTCAAAATAACAGCTTTTTAGTAAATGCATATGAATGTAGGTATATGCGATACATATAACTATAAACTTTTTTTTACCTGTCTGTTTTTTGTTCCGGCTAATCTCCAAAACGGCTGGACCAATTTTGACAGGTATTTCACTGACAGATACAATACTATAACTTGGCAGTTTCGAACTTCGCGCAGAAGGCTGCGTATAACATTTTTTAGGGCCAAATTATGACATAAGGCGAGTGAGTGAGAGAACTGCATGCGCGAAAGTTCTTAGTGCCTATGTTCAGAACTGTCAAGTTATGTCAGCCGTATTGTAGCTGATGTTATAAGGACTAACTTAAGCCAATTTTATTTTAGAAAAAGAATTAGAGTCCACGCGGGCGGACCCGAGGACAGTAGCTAGTACTAGATAATAAAAAAAAACAATGATATCTGTTATCACTATCAGCAGGGTAAAGTCTTTTTCTCACACAAAAAAGGTAAGCTTTGATTACAACGTTAGCATATTGCGTGTTGTTTAATTTCAGACAATAAGGCTGTTGTCTCACTACCGGCGAGGAAGCGACTAACTATTGGCTATTTTCTCGCTGAAGAAACGTACAATAGATATACAGCCGTGTAAACAAAAGAGATGCAAATATTAATAGTTGATCGCTGACTGTTCACACCGCCAGCGAGGATTCGCTCCACTAGAACAGCTATCAAAGATAATACTCGCTCAGCGATACTTGCTCAGCGATGCTCGCTTGGCGCTCAGAACTCACGCCGAGAGATCAAACAGCGGTAATTTCACTCCGAGTGAGTAATGCGAGTAATCGCCCGTCGCACTCGGACACTCGTTGATAGCCCAGCGACAAAACTATCGGAATTACACACTCGCTGCTCGCCAACTCGTTTTCAGTTGCTAGCTCTACTCGCTATTCGTTAATCGCCGGCGGTGGGACAACTGCCTTATGTCCAGGATTTCGCATGATGGATTTCCTTCACCATAAGTCGAGGGTGTCTAAGATTTACTTAAAATGTTTGTTTGAATTTAAAGTCTCTCTCTCTCTCTGTAATCATAATCATAATCATTTATTCGCTTTGAGAGTAGGTACATAAATGAAGGTGTTCACAAAATGTTGAGATCCCTGTACAATCTACCAATAAGGCATGCAAACATTAAAAGGAAATTTTATTACAATAAAAAAACAAATGAAAATCAGAGTCAAATTAAAATTAGCAAAAAAATAAATTAATCAAAAAATTATAGAATTTAAAACTAGCTTAATAATAATAAAGAAATATACAATGTCAATAATTAAATCTAAAGATTAGGGTCATTTAAAAAATCATTAATTGAATAGTAACACTTATCAAGCAATAGGGCTGTCAGTTTCTTTTTAAACATTTGGATTGGGTAATTTTTTAAAATATTTGGTATTTTATTATAAATGGTGGGACCCATGCCGAAAACACTTTTCGTTAGTAAAGCTGTATTGTAACTACCATTTTGTAATAGGTTCTTATATTGACTTCTAACAGGCCCTTTTCTAGTTTCTGTCACACACTTACTAGAATCGATCCCGATACTTAGTGCTAAATAAGTAGAGGCCTCACAACATCACGACCAGGGATGTTACGGAAGTCGTTTTATCGGAACCGGAATCGGAATCGGAGGTTTTAAATTTGATTGATCGGAATCGGAATCGGAACCGGATCCGGACTTGGGTTCGAAGGTGTAAGTAGAAGAAAGATGTGTTATGGGAAGGCTTAATGAAACAATTGACATATAATTCAGTCTCTTTAATCAGTCAAACATTAGAGATAACATCCACAAACAAACCAATAAACTGAGACTTTGAGCGCGAGCGTGTATAAAATAAACTAAAATTACACTGGCGACGAGTTAAAACTTATTTGTACGCGCTCTAGTCACGTGCATCGCTGCGTTTCGAACTTCGGTTTAGCTCCGATTCAAAATTATCGGAACCGAAGTCGGAATCGGAGATGTAAATTAATCGGAAGTTTCGACCGTTCGGAACCGGAACCGAAGCTCTGTAACATCCCTGATCACGACACCATCCTTTGACTTAAAATATTCCGACTATACAAATCCAGATGTATTATCTTTTCTAGAAGGTCGCAATATCTCAAACTTATCAGTTATCGTTTATCATTCCGAGAAGATATTATTTTCTGAATCTCGAAGATCACAGAAAAGAGATAACATTGAAAACGCGGTTTATTGCCAAATACCTTTTGATTCTCAGTCTCATGGATTTAGGAGCCTTAAATATTATTACGAAACATAAAATTTATCAATTGATTATTATTTTGTCATTCGTAGATCTTTGGCGGTCATTACGGGTAGTCAGAAGCTGAAAGACTGACAACCAGTCTTACCAAGGGGTAACCAGTCACTGGGTATGTGGAAGTCAGATAGGCAGTCTCTACATGTAAAATATTGGTATTCAGCTACGTTTGGTAAAACTGGAAGCCGACTGTAAAGGCTAGCACAGAATGCGGCGGGCCGCGCCGCAACGCAATTCCCCTTCATCACTTTCGTACAGATTCTATGAACCAAAGCACACTAGGGGGTTCGCACCGCACTTTTTTGTATGAAAATGCGTTGCGCTCCGACCCATTGTTGTTATAATGTGAGCTTGGCTTTACAAAGCAACTTAATAGTCCTGATGGTCGTTTCCTATTATATCATGGAACCAGTATGTAGGTACCAGAAACGGAATTTGATAGTAGAATATTATATTATCTGCACAATCCCTTGAGAAACAGAAAGTATTCAATTTAAGTGATCGTAAGCTCCATTTTCACTTTATTCAAAGGTAAGTTTTGATCTAATAACAAAACCCGCAGACAAGCAACACAATTCACTTTCATAATAATAAAACTTCTATCTCCAAAAGACTAACTTCTTTTTCGCACCGAGTCGTGATATATATAATATTGTGAGGAAAAAACTCAAAAGTTACGAAAATATTACGTAATCTTTTCCTCGTAAGTTGAATGTCGGAGCAATTGTTTTAGTCTTTTGGCTCGTGAATTGGCTTCACCAATAGGTGGTTTGTTTAGAACAGTGTGTACTGAAATTGTATAGTTACATGGGTTCCCCAAATTGAGAACTTGTGAATTAATTTGGTTATAAGCTTAGTATAAAAACTGGCCAATTGCGAGTCAGACTCGCACACGAAGGGTTCCGTTCCACCGTACAATAAACACTACATTTAAAAAAAACACGTTTCTTGTATGGGGACCCCCTTTAATTTATAACTTTCGTTTATTTTTATTGTTTCTTATTTCTTGTTATAGCGGCCATAGTAGTACACATTCTGTAAAAAATATCAAGTATCTACCTATTACGGTTTAAAAGATACAGGCCTGTGACAGACGGACGGATAGTGGAGCCTTAGTGATAGAGTCCCGTCGGTAAACTTTGAGTACAGAACCCTAAAAAATTTCCGAACCTAAAATGGTGCGTTGCTAAATTGAATCTGTATGTAAATGTCTGTTTCTGTATGTTTTTATCTGGGTTTATTGTACCTACTTCAACATACACATGGGTAACATTAAAAGAATCTCCATTAGTGGCAATAGTTTAGTACAGTTGGACATGGTAGTGGTAACACCTAGATCTTGAGTTGGTCTAGCGTAGTACGGAGCTTCAATAGAACAAGAGACCAGCTTATACTGGTATGGTGACCACTGACGCGCAGCCTATCGTACACATCGAGGAAGTAAGCACCGCAACTACAACGCCAACTTGTTCCCTGATACCTTCATAATGACATGAGCTATTCCAACAGCATATTTCAATACAAGAGACAATTATGTTAAGAGAACTTAACATACATACATCCAAAAACACACCCCTTCTTCCCATGGGGGTAGGCAGAAACTACAGAACGCCACCTGCTACGATCCTTACATACTCCTTTTGCCTCGTTTACGTTCATACATCTGGTCATACACGCACGCCGGTTGCGAGTACTACGCACCTGGCCTTTCTGAAGAACATCACCAATAAGGTCACTATTATGTCCTGTCCTGGCGTATAACAGAATTTAACAATAACAAAAAAAATAAGTGTGATTATAATTTCATTTATAACGTCATTTGTGGTGACGAACGTCCATTTGGTAATTAACAAAGCTTTTTCCTTAAACATGAACCTAAACCCAGTATTTTTTTAATACTGTGTGCGGAAATTGTTTCAAATATTTTACTTAATAGAGTTCATTAGTACGGGTAATGTAATTTGAAAGGAATGACTTTATAGGACCCAAACTTTTCCTCATTAGGCTATCCTAAGTAACTTCGTTCACTACCGTAAAGATTCGTTCATTAATACGCTTAAGTAATTTAATTCCTGTATCCATTTTTATTTCTTGAGACATAAAACGGCGTTTCACTTTTACCGATAGCCAGTAATTTTTATTTTCTATGTAATTTTGTTATGAGGAAATGACTCAATGGGCTTGAACTTGAGTATTTTCCTCGAGTGGCGTTTATCGACTTAGTTCACTGCTGATCCCAATTCGTCTAATAAATTGACGGAGATTAGCTTATTTGTCCTTATTTCTACAATTCCTCTCAGAATGTCAACACGACGATATTGGAATGTTGTGACAATCAAGATTTATTTTTCTGTGACGGTAAACAAATACTAAAAACGCTTTTCCCTGAAGTGGGCCATATATCATTTTTGTTGTGAGTGGTGTTCCAGATTTCTGTAGTTGCTTCAAACAAAAGCAGAGTCTTCAAATTAAACCCGTTTCTCTTCAAGACATACTGAATCAAGACTTTAATAAAAATAGTAAATGGCGAAATTAAAATAGTTTTTTACAGTTTGCATTTCGAAACGCTTACTCAGTCCAAAAGTATACAGCAGATATGGAAAATCCACTAGCAACAATGATTACGGTCTTCTTGACGTCAAGAATCTCCTTGGTTTCCCTTGCTGTTATGGAAACCCAAATATCAGGCTGTGAATCCCACCAAAATCCTGAACGTTACAGTTTCCTTGTTTCAAAACCCTATCACTTATGCGCCACGCCTCATGTCGTCAATAATAACAACATCAGAACACAAATCCGTAATATTTACATACAATAACCATGCGTTATGATAACCAATTAAAGCGTTCCCTATTATTAATCAATTCGATGTATCCTTGTTGATAGCTAGCGGTCACAGTGTTGCGGTTTTCCCATGCCATTGTCCCCAGTTTACTGAGATGAGACACAAGAATTAGGTATACATTGTGTTCTAGTGAATCGACGCTGAATTTATGGGAACCGTTCGTTGTAGCCGTCAATGAGGTATGAGGTAGCTGCTGTTCAATAAAGGATATAGTAGTGAATTAAGTAATAAGGATGTTACGTCACAAAATACCCAATTAATCATTTACCATGGACTCGAAAAGAAAAAGACCTTAAACATAGACATAAGTAGGTATGAAGATCCCTAAATTTGTAATAATATGGTGTATGAAGAAGATATAATATCATTTGTAGATCTTTGACAGTCGTTACGGGTAGTTAGAAGCCCAAAAAGTCTGAAAACCAGTCTTACCAAGGGGTATCGTGTTACCTAGTAACTAGGTTGTGGAAGTCAGATAGGCAGTCGGTCCATGTAAAATACTGGTATTCAGCTGCATCTAGTTAGACTGGAAGCAGACCGCAACATAGTTGAGAAAAGGCTAGGCAGATGATGATGGTGTATGAAGAAAAAAATCCCAAAGTAAAAGGGCCAATAAATGTCCCAGCCAACTTGGTTTTCACATCAGGACAAACATTAGTATGGTTAGCAGATATTTGTTCTATGTGTACGTGACATTTGACTGTAATAGCAGTAACACCCACGACATAGGGAATCCCATGGAGGGATAATCTGCGTGAAGCAGTTTATTTGTTTACTCGTCTCGTGCGTTCAGACGAAACGTGTTATGGTGTCTGACAAATATTGAAGACAATCAGAAGCTTTAAAATGTAAGAAAACTTGTACATAACCAAAAGGAGAAGAATATAATTCAGATGGCAGGTTAAAGGTTGTACATGTTCATGTTTTAAGTAATGATATTTAAGCTGAAACACAGACACAGAAATTCGTAGTAACAAGTTTAGGTGACGATGATTTATATACGAATAAAAAAAGAACCAGGTCAAACACAACAAAAGGTTACTAGTATGAATTGTAAAGAAAAACATAACGTGTCAGTAGCCAGTGATACCACAAGTAGTATGAGTCAACTAAAGGAAATTGGTCATTGTGGTCACTACGTATTTACGCCTAGCGATCTAGCCAACACGTTAACTTGCCTTAGAGGCAGCCACTTAGATATTGTACACACATGTGATGTAAATGTAGTCACATGTCACGATATCGAGATGATGTTTTGTGTTTTTTTCGAAGATAGAGAATTTAAGGCTGAAAACAATGACTGGCAAATTAATTAACTTGAGATTGGGATGAAATTAAATTAAATGTTCAGTTTGGCAATATTCGATCGAGTTAAAGAATTGAAGAAGCCACTGAATCGAATAATATAAGACATGAAAATGTAATACAGAAAAATTGTCCTTTATAACATAAAAGAAGAAAGAAAAATAAAAACAGACTTCTTTAGGCTGTCGTCCCAACATGTGACAAGGGTCAAACAGAGAAGTTGGTTATTGTGATCCTCGGTAAATGCTAGGCTAACAATTTGTCATAATTCATTCAAGTGGTTGTGGAGTTTAACCCTATATAAGATTTAAGCCTTGATAGAAATACATCTTACAGGATGATTATTATAATGAGTATCATAACTTTAGATGTATGAATAATAAGTATCGTTATCATAATGTAAATAAGAATAGATAATAATTATAATAATCTCCAACTCAAATACTCAAATAAATTTTCGATAAACGGAAACACGTAAAGTAGGGCATCATCCAGATATTCATACTAAGATACAAAAATGCAAATAAACATTTGGTAAAACCCAAGTCTTTTATCCACGTTTTTTAAATATTAGAATTTGTCTTGTAGGCATAAATTGTATACCTTTTATACCTAAACTAAAATACTTTAGAATCCATTGACACTTTCAGTTGAATGGATTAATAAATAACAAATGATGTTACATTGTATGACCGGCATTGACATGGCTGAAAATAGGCGCGCTGAAGCGTAACAAAGAAAATTTTAGGAGAATCACTGCCCTTCAATAATTGGACAGAAAAGGAAGATTACTGACAATGTAGCCTAAATAAATATTACTTCAGTGGGTTTGTTTTTACCGGCAGATATAATATAAATGTTTTCTTTGTCTTTATAATCGAGCAAAAACCGTGAAAGGGCTCAAAATAAACGACTCTCTTCCATATTTGTCAAAGAGATTTGCTGCGGCCTTAGTCTTTGCTTAAACTGCTCTTTGTGTAATTAAACGCGAACAGACTATTAAATCACTTCGTTCTTTTAAATGAAAAATTAAACATCAGATTCACAGCTTTATAAGTGTTGGGGATCATCCAATTTTAGTGGTGCAAGTAAATAAACAACAAATCAATATTTTTGTAGACGGTTCAATATTCTTCACATAAACGTTAATGTCTTGAGTGGCACTCATCCTGGTGACATACAATACATGCCCCTACTGATCCAAGGAATCAAATACCTAAAAGCAACAGTCAATAAGCACTACCAATCATATAATAACATCTACGTTCCGTCTACTTACTTCCACTGAAAATACTGTTTAGCCCTCGAACATTTACAAACAATGGCCTCCGAACTTAAGCCCTCGTTTATGACGTCACTGAGCAGGGAACAAAACACTACCCACAAAATAGGTTTACACTAGCAATTTAATTTAGCAATCTTTATTTTCAACACGCGGTTTGGACGTGAGAGATGTTTGGACGGGCGACGTGCGCTCGAGGTCGCGTCCCGCGCCAGACTGAAGGCTGCGAGGTGAGCTGGGCCAATAGAGCCCAGTGCCCCCGCACCCCGCAGCCCCCGCCCGCCCAGGCACACGCGCCGCTCTACGACCGCGCATAGACTAGATAATGCAGATGAGATAAGTGCTGAAAGACCTTGGTGATCAGCTTACAACCGATACCATATTGATGTACAATTGTTTTCTTGAAATTTTGATGACAATTTTGACATACGGACTCATTTAGCGCTACAACTATAAGACCGTGCATGAGTAGGCCCTCCATATGATGGACCGACGAACTGATGAAGTTCACGGGAATCTATTAGATTTGGAAGGCACAGGACCGGTCTTTGTGGTGATGTTCAGCAGTGGACATCGTTTAGCTGAATGATGAAGATGATGAGAAGCCCTTGCAAGGACAAAGAAAAAGATGACCAGGTAAATGATTAAAGTGACAGAATCCATGGAATTTTCTTAAAGGGATTATCCGTGATTGTATGATTGACGATCTTTAAGCCGTAATCCTCTAATCTTAGGATTAAAGATATGATAGTAGTCCACGGGACCACGCACTATAATGCGTAGTAGTGTAAAGATCTAATAAAATATTATGTTTATAACGTGACTTCAAGAAACGTGCTTGTAATATTAATGTTTTTATTAGAGATTTCATATCAATTTAATGGATGCATTGAATATTGTTTATGAATTGAGTGTTAGCATAACTAGTTTTGTGTCTGGTCTCCTTCTTTCAAATAAATAAATTTCTATTAAGAGACGATTTATAAATACCATGGATTTACGCCTTATTAATTTCGGCAAGCACAATTATAGCCCAAAAAAAAATTGTTAAAGTAAAGTTAACCGTTACATCTCAGTTGAATACCATGCAGTCAGTTCCATTACCAACCTTGCTAAACTTAGTATAGTTAAAGCAATGACACGTATTTAATCGTAGACGCAACCGGATGGCGAGTGGTAATCTTGGTCTTGAAGTGATACCGGACCCCCGCGTATCGTCCGAATGGACCCCAGATGGACGGAGGCGGAGATATAGGGGGAGCAATTTTTTTTTTACTGTTCATCCCTTTGGAAATACGGTTGCTTTGAAGTTTATACCCTATTTATATCATTAAAAAATTTGCCACCCCCAATATCGTTAATTGAAATAATATCTTTCACTGTATATAATTCTTGAAACTCCTTACTGATGATTATCACCGAAAATGAGGGTGAATTTTATAAAAACCGGATGGCATTGATACACACAAATTCCTTGCACTTATTAGAGCTTAAATTACGAATGCCACTGAAAAAAAAAATGTCCCCCATATCTCCGCCCCCGTCCATTTGGGGTCCATTCGGACAGTACGAAGGGGTTTGGTATCACTTCGAGACCCAGATTACCACTCGCTATCTGGTTGCCTATCCGACTAAATTTTACGTGGCATTGCCTTGAATATTAGACTTTAACCAAGCTAACGATAACGAAACAAAAGCAATCGTGAAAATATCTATAGATATTAAAAGTAGTAAAGACATGGAACAAAATAAAATTAGCGAAGGAAAGATGATAAAATTATTTTTAATTGTATATTCTTTGCCAGAATTTTACCCCATCTGCGTCTTACCTCTCTGCGCTTCCTAATCTTTGGCGTGTTCCAACTCCCACTGTTTTTGATCAGACTCAAAAGAATGTTACATTCATGAAACAATTAGCTTTATGTGATTATTTTCAAGAAAACTCCCTCCATTACATTCCAAGTTATCGTTTAGATGCCATTTTGTATGTAACACGATATAAAACGAACACACTTAAATACGAAAGTAGGTGTTTCATGTAGGATAGTGGGTGAAAAATAATATCAACTTACAATTTGATCCTGTATAGAGCGACGGCTTCGGCTAATACAGAGGAAAAATATGTATTCGGTAATCACGAATGTTCTAGGCATTGTTAAATACTTTTTGGAGCAAAGAATTATGGGATATATTATTATTTATACTTACCAAGCATTCGTGATCAGAGATATAAATTCGGTTAGAGTACGACTAGAAAATAAATTATCTGATTGGTACAGTTGCCAAGATGTGTCAGACGTATTGAGCTAAGTTCACTGGACTTGATTTAGTAAGTCTGAGTGACTGGCCATTTTAGCTTCCACGAAGGCGACACTTTAATGCACGTCCGTCGGAACCTGGACAGTCAACACTGTCACTGTCTGGCTTATATTTTTTACTACGAATTGTTCTATCTAATCTAACTAGTCTGTATTGTTCCACTGTAGGGCAAAGGCCTCCCTCTCTCTTTTCCATACAATAATAACTTGCTGGTGGCAGCCAGTTCTTTCGGTAGGAGTCAAGCTCGTCCCTCCATCTTCACCTCGACCTGCCACGATGTTGTCGTGCGTTTAATGGAACCCACTCAGTGGTTCTTTAGCCAAGTTTTTTATTTGACATAGGTACGGCAGACATGTCCAGAACAAGTCCCACTTAAGCTTAGCGGCTTTCTGGGTAACAACCGTGAACTTGGTTTTGGCGTGAAGTGTTGAGTTCCTATTACGGTCTGAAAGTCGAAGCCCCAGAATACTGCGCTCCATGGCTCGCTGGCAAACCTCGAGCCTGGTCCTGAATTATACGATTGAAGAAACCCGTTATCGGCCACGGCGGGTGATTATCAACATTGTCCTCACTGTCATCCACTGTTTTTTTCATCGCCTTGCAGGGTTTAAGACGCATAACGGACAGTCCTCTGTGTAGGGCTTGCATGGAGGCTGAGAAAACCGTCGCGCACGTGCTCTTTGAATGCACAGGCGTCACACAGATTATAACAGAAACCCTTGGGTCACCCAGATCTTTCACAGACGTTCTGAACAGACCAGGAGATTTAATTAACTTCTGGAGGGAGGTGGGCTGGTTGGAATAATCACCGACGGCCGCCATTGCCCACGCACAATGGTCTATCTGAAGGACTAAGTGTGGAAACTAAATCCAATAACATCGATAGGGCTTAAGACTTTCAACTTTAAGTTTTCATTCAGTCGCATGGAACTGTCAAGCACGACAACAAAGGCATGTATTGAATGAGTGTTTTCTGAAATGGCGTTTACGAAGCGCCAGTACTGAGATGTCAGGTCTGGACACCGGTCAAAAGTGTCAAAGCGCCTATATTTTCTTAAGTCGTGACTGAATGATGAACGAATGAATTAAACGAATGATGAACGTCATCGTTTTATATTCGTTGTCGAAATGGCAAACCTCTTGTCAAAGTGGTGCCAGCTGGTAGCGTGAATTTTCATGGAAACCCTCATTGATGTGGCAACAAATATTTATTGCCAGTACTATGTAGGTGTATGGAGCTCGTGGCTAAAAGGTAACAGCCACACGGGTCGATCGATCGTTGCCGCGGTCGGTTCTTGGATGGGTGACCGTCAATTACATATTGAGACACCGTGCCTTGGAAAGCACATTAAGCCGTTTGTCCCGGCTGTCATTCGTAGATCTTTGACAGTCATTACGGGTAGTCAGTAGCCCAAAAGTCTGACAGCCAACCTAACCAATGGTACCCCTTGGTCGTGTTACCCTGTAACTGGGTTTGGAGGTCAGATAGGCAGTCACTCCATGTAAAATACTGGTATTCAGCTGCATACGGATAGACTGAAAGCCAACCCCAATATAGCTAGGCAAATTGATTTATGTAGGTGTTTGAAATTTGACTCTTCAACGATCCCCTGATCCAAGAATTTTCTTGAACATTCCCTAAAATGTTCTTTAAACACAATAAGAGTCCTAACACGTTTATCTCCAAGGAATAGTTGCGTGACGAAATTATTTTTCCCCTCAAATCTCATTTTAGTGGCGTCAAGGGAGAAATAAGTGATACATAGTTGATATGGGGAAAAGTTTTTCAAAGTCATTATAATCTACGTTCCTACCATCGTGTGCCTTTGGGAGAAGACGAGTTAACACTTCTATGAGGATGAGAAGTTTATTAATTATAAGGCTGGAGGAATATTTGGTGTGGTAGGTTGAAGATAAACGGAATCGCTTTTGAGGACCATGCAGATTGTTCGTTAGATAATATGGGGAAGAATAGTAGTTTATGAAACTATTAGATTTGATTTTTCCAAATCTTAAATTTCAGAATTTTCATAACATCACGCCTTGTTTCCCCAAAGGGTTGGGCAGAGGTGTCCCTGTAGCAGGTACACCCACATTTCGCCAGTTATGTTTAAGTCCCATGTAATAGGGGGCGAGCCTATTGCCATCAACCGGGCACAAATCCAGACTCCGAGCTGCTACTGAGAAATTTCAGATAGAAAAACCCAATAACACTTTGCCCGACCCGGGAATCGAACCCAGGACCTCATGCTCAGCAGTAGCGCTTGCGACCACTAGACCAACGAGGCAGTCAAATTATTTTATTTCACATAAACCTACATGGGCACTTATGAAACGTCAGAAGCTAGGTGCACGGTTCCAATTGGTCGTTTCCTATGGAGAAGAGCCGGCAAGAAACTCCACGGTTACTCTTTTAAAAATAATTGGCTTTTACAATACTTTCAAATAACAGTATTACTAGGTATGAGAGGACAGTGTAGGTTAATTATACCGCAGGGTACGCGCTACAGCAGCCTCCACCACATTTTACAATACAATCATTGCATACTGTATAAGTAATAGAACTAAAGTTATTTCAAAGCATTGTTTTGTTAGGGAAAGTGTGTTTTAATAAAACTTTTTAGTTTCATGTAGATAAACAAAAAAAAAGTAAGTAATTTGAAAAAGTCTGTTTCGGCTCGACCCTAAAAGAAAACTTTCCAATAACATAAAATTCCGTGGAATTCCCGAATTCCTGCGCAAACATGGAAACTAGTAAGTAACAAAACTGTGCGGTATAATGTTTGTTCCGTGGTTATCGAACCCACAGTCTCAAACAAATGGCGACCACCTCGTCGCAACTCTTTGACCGCTAACCTAAAGGTATAGTTTCTGATCGAGAGGAAATTGAAATGTCAATCATGATGTCTAATATATACATTTTAAATGCGAATTATTTGTTTAGTCATGGCAAATAAGCCTATTGCATGGGACTTCAACATAACTGGCGAAATGTGGGTGTACTACTTATAGGAACACCTCTGCTCAACCCTTTAGGGAATACTGTCGTGATGACATGTTATGTTGTCTGGTCTTGAGCAGAAGCGAATCTTATTTAATTGACCCCTATTCCAATCTTGCACCTAGGCCCAGGCAGTGATTGCCTAGTGGTGTGACCGTCGGACTGCCAAGTCATAGGTCTCGAGTTTGACTTCAAGGCTCGCACCTCTGACTTTTCAGATTCACGTGCGTATTGTATAATTATCACTTGCTTAAAAAATGGTGAAGGAAAACATCGTGAGGAAACCTGAGAGCCAGAGAGATATTTCTCGATGGCATGTGAAGCCAAGTCAGAGGCCCATGGGCGGCTTTAAAACTCTGACACCATGTAAGTCACTAACCACAGGAAAAAGAAGACTAGGCCCAAATTGTAGATACACACCCTAACTGATAGAGGAGGCGATAGTGTCACGGAGTGTCTTACAGGCTATGTATTTTGTAGAATGAAAGCATAAAGATATACATATAGTAGGTACCTTCAGGTATCCAAACCAATACCCACAATTGACCGTCGCTCGTAAAGCGCTTGATACAATCCAAAGCCTTTTTTTTTTTTTTTTTTTTTGGGTGGGAAATTGTGAAATAACTTCTCCCGCTCTGGGTGGAGCGGGAGGGCGTGTCAGACTCTTACTGACTAAAACCCACCCGTGTTCCTTCGGTTGCCCTGTTGCCGGGGGCCGCGATGTCCCCATCGGTTTTCTTCGAACCCCCGGCAGGTACAATCCAAAGCCTTAGCTTTAAATTTTACCTCCCATCCGCTACAGCCCTTTATGTCCGTGACCGAGAATATATTGATGCAGGTTCAGACAATGGTTTACGATTGCTTTTATTTAGCTTGTTAGATTGGTTTTGGTTGGTTGGCTATAATAGTAGGGGAAGACCAAAGAAACGATGGATGGATTGTGTCGATGATGATATGGCTAGAAAGGGGGTGACTACCGAGATGACGACTGATAAAGAAAATTACATGTTACGCAGACCACAAATAAATTGGGTTAAGGGGCAGGAGAATGATCATAAGATTGGTTTATAGTTATTTATGCAACTTAACGTTTTATAGGTAATAAGGGGTATTAAAACACGAATGTGGGTTTAATAGTATCACATGAGTGTTTTAATACCTAATTATAACAGTTGCATACAAGACTTTATCTACACCCACCCAGGATATGAATCCTCCATAAAATTTTCTGAAACCATTGGGTGTTTGCAATTCAAGATCAAGAATAAAGAAATTCCCACTAAATTCAGTTCAACTGCACGTATGAGTGTCGCCTGCAGCAGCACATCACACACACATACGTGCAGCGGGTGCTGCTGTCTCCCGTTTGAACGTTGAAACGAGTCCAATAATGAAATTGAGTACAAAATTATAACACTCGTTTGGATGATGTAATGGTTACTATGACACTGGCTGTTATAATGTTGCCAATAAGCTAACTGTTTCAGAAACTTTTATAGAGGTTTTATAGCATGGGTTTAGATAAACTTATTTAATAACTACACACTACCGAATTGGGAGACTGTAATGGTAGCGTATGTTTGTAATAAATAAAAAATAAAAATATTTATAAGCTTTTAAAGTTTTAGTTTGAATACTAAGAAGCGGTGGACAATTTTGAAAGCTGAATTTGTGGATGTTCAGTTAGGTACGCCAATTGGCGTTGGTCTATCTTGATTGAATGTGGGTGGTTTTTTTGCTGAAAGATATTGTGAAAAGGTGACTTTCATGAAAAGGAAATGAGAAAAGATTTGTCTTTTTACGTTTTCTTTTTTTTAAATTATGTTGTTTTTTAACCATGCCATGTAGACAGATTTTATTATTTTAAAACAGTGTGACTTAAACCAAAACCTTTAATATTATCCTGTTGCTCGGCAAAGGCCTCTTCTCATGGACTCATATAAATACGTTGGGATGAAACTCGAAATCCCGAATCACTTAATCCCGAATGAACGCTATCCCGAATCACTCGGAATAAATAACGTTCATGTTTAGAAAGTACATCTGAAGTCAAAATAATCGATGATGAGTAAAGAACCATTCCATGTTTTTTATTTTTATTTTAGGCCTAGTCGTTTCGGAGATAAGGAATGGTCAATTTTCATCGATTTTCTTAAATATCTTTAAAAGTGTTTATTTTAAAATTATATATAAAAATACATTTGAGATCCTCGCAACAAGTCTTTTCATTTGATATGTCACACGATACTGTTTGCAAAACTTTTTTTTAAATTTTCTTGTTTGCCCCCCAAAAGTGACCCCCGTATTCAAAATTCATTTATTTACGATATACATTCGTGTTTGGGTCACAGAAATACATATATATACCAAATTTCAACTTACTCGGTCCATTCGATTCGGAGCAAATTGAGTGTGACAGACAGACAGACACACGAGTGATCCTATAAGGGTTCCGTTTTTTCCTTTTGTGGTACGTAACCCTAAAAATTACATTAGTTCAAAACTCGAAAGAAATACTATCTCAACATTCACAAATATGGGAAGACTCCGTCACTACTACCAAGCTAATGCAAATTTTAACCTGGCAACACTCCAGCAAAGTTTTATGTCTAAAGACAAATAACTTGGTACATTTGCTTTATTGCTACAAGGGTAATTTGGAGGGTAAGCAGCGGATTATTACATTAAGGGGTAAGAGGAGGTACTTAGTGTGGAAGTAATCGGTAGTTTTATCTTTTTGACGAGTTGTAGGTCACCTATGTGGGAAAAAGCAACTTTAAAAAAAGTAATAATTCATGAAGTATAGTCGACTCGGTAATTGCTTTGTCCAGGGCTCGGAAACGTTATTTAAAATAACGTTTCTTCTTCTTCTTCTTTGTACAACATTTTATTTGGAACGAAAACGAAATTAGAACGTTTTACAAAACCGGTTTATTCCGCAGGACGCAGCCGCGCACGGGGTGTGCACCGACAAACATGAACTTTTATAGTTTAATTGTACCTTATATGAATTTCATTACATCATTGATTCCAATGCGCGTGCCGCTTACTTAGGTTAGGGTTGTGTTGCGAGTTTCCTATCGATCAACACAAAAATGAAAAAAAAAACGGTTAAAAACGTTTTAACGATTCAAATTTTGTTCTTCTTCAAAAACGTTTTTATAACGTTCCGTTCGAACGTAACCGAAACAAATCGTTTCTTAGGTTTTTAAGACGAAACCGTTTTGAAAAACATACCGTTATCCGAGCCCTGGCTTTGTCACGCAAGGTTGAATGTTACTTGCACGTAACAAAACTTTAGGATCTAATTTTGCTAAGATCAATGTGACAGTTAAATGTCAATTTTTATGTTCAAATGATAAGAACAACTGAACTATCTCGTTGGTCTAGTGGTCGCAAGCACTACTGCTGAGCATGAGGACCTGGGTTCGAGTCCCAGGTCGGGAAAAGTATCATTGGGTTTTTCCATCAGGAATTTCTAGAAGCAGCCCGAAGTCTGGATTTGTGCCCGGTTGATGGCAATAGGCTCGCCCAATACATGGGACTTAAACGTAACTGGCGAGATGTGGGTGTACTATATAGGTGCACCTCTGCCTAACCCTTTTGGTAATACAAGCGTTATATGTTACGTAATGCTATAATTAGAACAATTCGGACTTCAAACTGCTACGAAAAATCTCGTAGCTGCGTAGCGGCGATGGCGTAGCAAACTCTTCCTGTTCCAAAAATACATTCCGATCTAATTCAGTTTAACCAACTCCTATGTTTGTGTGCGTATACCTTTCAACAAGTCAACATTACAACATTACGCCTGTATGTCTCGAAGCGATAAGCAGAGTGTAGTACTGTAGAGTTTTCGGCATGTGGCGAGCTGTTGGGCAGTAGCGACCCCACGGACCTTATCTCCCGGGAGAAGTCTTGTACCTCACCTCTAGCTTGCCTTTATTGGCCGGCTGGAGTGAACAGTGACGAGGAACGGAGCTCCCACCTCATTCTTGCCCTAATTGGCCGGCTTGAGTGGAGATTCGCAAGAGCAAACGTGCTTGGAGGAAGGAAGTATTCCAGTAAGTGTTCGTAGGGATCTTGACCATCTTCCGGACTCTGGGATTATTCTGAAAGCCGTGGAATACCTCTCCACTCCTCAAGCATCTCAGGACATGTTGCCCCTTTGTTACTACGTCACTATGTGCTAGCGACATTATTGAGTGTGCAAGTCACCCCCTGCCATTTTATCCTTGTATAATATATAACATTGGTCAGGCAGGGGACGTAGTTATTCCATAGTTCAAGGTAGCAAATCCACTATAGCCACCCAAACCCATAGCCCAATATGTTTTGTTTTCATGTTCTACAATAGTCCTGCACCAACCGGGGGTTGTCTTTGGGTGCACTTTCATAGTGCGTACAGGGATAGGTAATCGTCGGTTGGTGCCACATTCCATTTAAAATAGCCTAAGGGGCCTCTGCGAGTTGGTTTCGGCCCCTTGTACGCCTTCCGAAGGTCCGGGACCACGAGGTCCCGAGAAATGTCAAAAGGATAAAAAAAAAATGTTTTTGTATTATTTTATTCTAATATTTAAAAATATAATTTAAATGTAAACAATGAAATAAAGGATAATAAAGGCTGGCAACACCAAGTCAACAAACGTCTTAAAGTTTTATTTCCAGATTTTTCACAATAAATAATATTATCAACACCCTTGAACGCAGATGTAACACAGTGCAATATTTATATATGTGTATAAAAGAACCTGAAACACCATTTATTACAAAAAAAGGACCAAACACACATTCAGAAATGAACCATAAACTGCCGAACAGGAGGTGACATTAGCTGTCATGTCACCTCCGATAAAACAGTGATGGCCAATTATTACTCGTTAACTTGTAGAGCCTACTTAGTTATGATAGTTTTCCTTTTAATTTCGTTATATTAACTACTGCTGTGATTTTTTTCACACATCCAAAACCAACAATTTAGCTGGCAGGGGACACTTTTTTTTTTTTTTTTTTTGGGTGGGAAATTATCAAATAACTTCTCCCGCTCTGGGTGGAGCGGGAGGGCGTGTCAGACTCTTACTGACTAAAACCCACCCGTGTTCCTTCCTATGCCATGTTGCCGGGGGCCACGATTTCCCTATCGGTTTTCTTCGAACCCCCGGCAGGCATTGGCCCTAGCGGACCCCGTCAATTCTGCTGACATCTCTTTGAGGCGCGCGTGGAACACAACGCGCCGTCGACCCGGGCTTGGTCCTTATCGGACGGCGAGCTACCCATTGCTCACCGTCCGCAAGCCCGCGCCTACGGTGGCCGGAAATCTTCCCATGATTCCCGACGCCCAGGGCGTCTCCTCCTGCGGCGGTTAGGGGCGCGAGGGCGCGAAATTTGTCGCTCCGTCTCCTCCTTCGCGAGCATTACTGCCTCGCAGAAAGAGGTGACGGCCTCCCATTTCCTCTCGCTGCGTAGCATGGCCCTAATCAGGGCCGGACGCGAGAGATCACCGCCGCCGATCGCATCCACGAGGACACGGCGATGCCCTGCCCAAGCCGGGCAGACCTCCATCGTATGCTCCACCGTGTCCTCCGGGCGATTCACACAGTGACGACACCCGGGCGTTTTCTCCCGCTTTATCCTGAACAGGTACCTCCCGAAACAGCCGTGTCTGGTGATTACCTGCGTCAGGCGGAAGGTGAGGACGCCGTGGCGCCTCTCTAGCCACTCCTCAAAGAGGGGTCTTATCGCCGCAATTGTGGCGTGCCCAGCGCTGGGTTGCGACAATCGCACCCTCCATTCCGCCATGAGATCCCGCCGGAGCTCTGTCCGCTGTGCCGCGACTTCTTGCGGCATCGGAGTTAAGCCCCGGCGTTTCGCCTCCTCAAGGGGGGGGGGACACTTGACTCTAACAAAAATTAGCACTTTAAAGCTTAATATTTCACAAACGGGTCCTTGAATCCAAAAATGGTTTTCAGAAACTCACAATGTTTTTCAAGGACTTTTCCAATGATACCCCATACAACGGGTTAAAAAAAATAAAAACTTCACCACTTTACGTGTAGGAGAGGTACCCTAAAAAAAATGATTTTCATAATTTTGTTTTACCACTTTGTAAATAATATGTATACCTATGCCAAATTACAGCTTTCTAGTACTAAGGGTCTCGGAGCTAGACCGCGGACAGACAGACAGACGGACAGACAGACAGACAGACGGACAGACAGACAGACGGACATGACGAAACTATAAGGGTTCCTTGTTTACTACGGAACCCTAAAAAGAGGACAGTGTAGGCCTATCAACAAGTACCAGGACAAAAATAGGAACAAAAAGAGCTGTCCTGTATCCTAGCCAAGGTCATGGTCTACTTATGTGCGCTTCATCAAAATCCGCTCAGCCTTTAAGGCGTGAGAAAGCAACAGACAGACAAAGTTACTTTCGCGTATATCATACTAGCTGTACCCCACGGTTTTACCCGCCTCGCTGAGCTCCTAAGGGTCGTAGCATGATGTTTATTAGCCTTCCTCAAGAACTGGACTACCTAATACAAAAATCCGACTGATAGTTCCTGAGATTAGCGCGTTCAAACAAACACACTCTTCAGCTTTATTATATTAGTATATATGTCACGGCTAAAACCCGAAGTGCGGCTACATCTAGTTTTAGCCGGCTACAACTAGGTGCGGCCGGTAGCAGTTGGTTAAATTTAGTTGTGGCTAATGAAAATGGCTGAAAGGTAGGTTAGGTTAGGTTAGAACTGTGACCACATAACACACCACACGAGCCGAGCGAGCGAAGCAAGTGGTGCCGCGGCAGCGGCCGGCGAGTGCCAGGGTTTCATTGGCTACAACTAAATTTAACCAACTGCTACCGGCCGCACCTAGTTGTTGCCGGCTAAAACTAGGTGTAGCCGCACTACGGGTTTTAGCCGTAACATATAGATTAGTATTAGTATGGGTTATGGATAGTTTTCATTAGTATTAAAATATAGAATCTATAATATTCCTGCACGTGTTAACTTATTTATATTTATGTTGAACTTAGTTCCCTAGGCTATCAAACTGGGATACACGACACCTCTCTCTTCCCTTTTATAGCCATTTTACGAGTATCTAACCTTTGCTTGAGAATTTTCTACAGGTCGTTAAGAATATTCTAGTTTAACTCTTGATGCTCTGACGTTAAAAACAGGTCAGAGTTCATTAATAAAACATTAAAGAAATAGGAGGTCAGATAAGCAGTTACTCCATATAAAATTCTGGTATTCAGCTGCATCCAGTTAGAGTGGAAGCTGACCCCAACATAATTGGGAAAAAGGCTAGGCAGAACCACTCGTGTTTCATGAACTGGTTACCAAATAAATGTTCCAAAAAAAATACAATAGACGTGGATATATTTAGTAACCTGTTCCGCTTAGCTATTTCTAAAGAGCCATAAAAAACCCTGAAAGAAATCGACACGTGTTTCACCTCTCAACGAGTCATCCTCAGGATGCCGATTGACGCTCTCTGAGTCCAGTGCTTGGTGTGGCAACACGCCATGTTCGGATTCGCGACAAGTCAATCAATTACCTAAATAAATGTTATTCTTTCCTTCTTTCTTAAAACACAAACATTGAGCTCTTTTCTTCATTGCCTTTACCTTGAATCTATTTACAGAAACTTCGACTTTACTATAATAAGCAGCCCATTATAATATTACAAATAGGTAAACTTAGCAATGTGCGCGGGAAAAAAATATGTTTTCGCGATGTTCTAAGAACTGTTGTATTACCTACGTAGTGGCTAGAGTACTTATCAGCCCACGCGGGCTATAAAAGTCGTAGAAAGGAAAATTGAAGATTGTTTTGATCGTCTAGGAAAGGTAATCTTCCTACGCACAATAAAGGAGTTATATTATTCGTCTGTTGATTCTCACGCTTTTTACACAAATATAGAAAATTCTATAGTTCAAAATAAATTGATAGGTGTGAAAGTGATTCCAATATCCTATTTTCAGAATAAACAATTTCATTTAATTTCAAAATAGATGAAGATTTGAAATACTTAGTGTATTTTTTATCGGCAAAGCTACGGTTTTATAAAAAAGCGGTGGCTGCCATATAGCGTCTGCAATTTACCGGCAAATGACGTCACTGAAACGTTATATGATGTAAAAGTAAGTTGGTGTGGTTTCCTAGAGAGCGTTTTTTGACAACGTAAAGTCAAACCCCGCTGTCATCATTGTCATAACAGCCGCCGCCGGCCGTTATGTGACAGCCACCGCTCTTCCAGAAAACCGTAGCTATACGAAATGAAATACGAGAGTAAATGCGGTATATGTAGTCTCCTAGTCACAAGTAGTTGAGTTCACGAAGGATTAAAGTCATGTCATGATGCCTCCTGAAATCCTGTGATACGCAACGGGAACCTAGCAGTCCAAGCTGCCGCTGTGAGACTTCTTGCATAATAACATAATATTAAGCAGTAATACTTTCTTGACTGCCTCATTTGATTGGTTTAGAAACTGAATCGTTAGTCTTGTGAATGCCTCTTTGGTGGTGTTAATGCCTCGTTGGTTTAGTGACTGCCTCATTCGTCTAGTGACTGCCTCGTTCGTCTAGTGAATGCCTCGTTGGTCGAGTGAATGCCTTGTTTGTCCAGTGAATGCCTCGTTTGTCTAGTGAATGCTTCGTTGGTCTAGTGACTGCCTTGTTAAGTCTAGTGGTCACAAGCGCTACTTTTTAGCATGATGGGTCGATTCCTAGGTCGGGTAAAGTATTATTGGGTCTTTCCATAAGAAATTTCTCAGTATGTAGCCCAGAGTCTAGATTTGTGCCCGGTTGATGGCAATAGGCTCGTCCTATAATACGTGGGACTTAAATATAACTGACTAAACTAACTTAAATATAGGTGTACTATATGTACACCCATATTTCGTAACCTAACCTAATCCTTCGAGGATAACAGAAGTTATGTTAAGTCATATATGTTAACCAATACTAAAGCCAAAAAAACTCAATAAAACAATTAAGAAAAGCAATTGCCATCTCCATTCGTCCTTACGCTATGACTGTATTGTCATGCAACTTACGCAACTGTCATAAAACTGCTCTTTATGTTCAGACAACAGAAGCCACATAGCTATACATTTGTCTTTTTGAATATCGAACAATTTGCATTCAAACCCTCACTTCATTGTAAAGTTAAACCAAAAACTTTTCACCTATCGATCAATTGTTCCACGTGCTAACGACTTGTTAACTTTTCCACTGAAAACTTTGTACCGGGAGCGATTATCGGCTGTCATTACGAGCATCAATGTAAGTTGAACGTATATAGTAGGTGTTTGTATGGTTTGCAAGAACATGACACTTTTTAATGAGCTTGTAGTTTTTCTTTTTTTCTTTAAAAGTAAGGCATTTGACCCACCAACGGCGATTAACAAGAAGCAAGTCAGCAAGCAGTGAGTACGTGATGATGACGAGCGATTACTTGCTGGTCTGCGTATGTTCCAAACATAAGTTTCTGTCAGCGAATGTTTTGCATGCCAAGCGAGCGTCGCTGACCGAGTACTCCCTTTGTTAGCTCTTGTCGCTGCGAAAAACGAGTACTCGCCAGCGCTGTGAACAGTCAGCGATCAACTCTTAATATATGTGTCTCTTCTACTCACACGGGACCTACAATCTTTTGTACGTTTCTTGATCGAGAAAAACGGAGATAACTAACTCGCTTTCTTCTCGTCGACGGGACAGGGTTGAAAGCGAGGTTAAAGTCCGATCGTCCACTGCTACATAGGATGTACTGACAAATGCTTGCACTGACTGGACAGGCCCACTCAAATCTGTGTGGTTCTTTCCTCAAAATATCTTTTGAGACACTAATCTACATGGTCCTCATATGGCCTGACCAAGATTATGTCTGGACTTCAAAAGATACTGCGACCTCTGAGTTTGTTTCTGCCTTTCTTCTCAGAGTAGTCAGATAGGAAACGCCGAACTCACATACGAGTAGCTTATTTTTAATAAAACAAAAAAAATATGACGTGTAAAAGTGATTCTGATTTACAGAATAAACAATTTCATTTCATTTCATTTCTATAAAGAAAGAAATGAAAAGAAACGCATATCTGTACTCTGTAAAGACTAATCTTGCTTGCAGCGGTCGGCCGCTATACTGCTTACCTACGAAAAAAAGGGTCGTGTGCACGGGATTTTGTTTTCAAACTGGTTAGATATGCGTTACCCCGATGGTACACTGAGAGGTTCCCACGTTAGTGCGAGGTTCAATTGTTTGTAAGCATTTGTTTTCTTGCGTAGTCTGGCCGTGGGTCGCGGTGGACGAGCCCTACATTTTCATTCAAAGCAAAGCTTAGTATACCTGGGTTGTTTACTAGTGGGCTACTCTGGAGCTGTTCAGGGTTAGCCGAACGTAAGTACTTCTTCTTTTATCAGGCCCGTATTGTACTTTGTGAACCCAGTATGCAGCCATACAAACATCACATTCGTGAGCCATCACCAGCATGTGTGTAGGTACTATATGTACACACGGCTACACATCAAGTTATACATTTCCAGTATAAGCTGACCTCGCATTGTACGGAAAACGTATACAATGCGAGATCAGCATAAACTGGAAATGTATAGCTTGATGTATAGCTGTGTGTACCTATAGTAAACGTTGTCTGCAAAAAGAAAACCTTACATCATACAGATTGATCGAAAATGACTCTGGTGGTTACATTCGATCGCTCAAGCTAATTTAGAATTAATTAGTTTCAAAATTGAATACGCAGCGATATAAAACAACCGATATGTGATAGTCGTAAAAAAGTGAGCACGTATCCTCTTTAAATAAATAGCGAACATTCAGTATTGCTTTTAAGCTATTGCATAGCTTTTATCGCGGGCTTTGAGCGCGGCGACCGAATCAAGAAATTCCGTAACGTAACGAAAATAAAACCTAACACCCCCCACTCCGCCTACCATGTAATGACGGTTCCCATGACAACGTGATATTGACGTGATGTTGGCATGTGTTGTCATGGGAACGTAATTTTTGTTTTATGTCATCACGTCATCATCCCAAGTAGCACCTGCCCCTTATAGATGTACTGTACGGTACTGTAGGAGTACCCAGCGCTTACAGTATCTACTTATGTGACGTCACTTGATGACTTTTTGGCCCTGACTTTTTAACCTAATAAATACACTTTAAAATCTTGGTAGCGAGATAGTAGCTACTTATTTCAAATTATAGGTTTCTCCACATAATGCTAGGAAGTGGGTGGTCTCAGATGATGTTTTATGCATAGAAGATCTAACTTTAACAACCAAGTCTTCGGTAAACATACCATAAATATTCTAAGCTGTAGGGGCAAAAAATCAACGCAATAATTACTCTGTGGATCTACCAGCGAGTTTTTAATAAATCAATCTGCCTATCCTTTTCCTAACGATGCAGCTGAATACCAGTATTTTACATGGAGCGACTGCCTATAAGCCCTCCACAACCCAATAACTGGGTAATACGATACGCCTTGGTAAGACTGGTTGGCAGACTTTCGGGATTCTGAAGACCCGATAGCTGGGACCAATGGCTTTGTGCTTTCTGAGGCACGGAGGAGTCTCGGTATGTAAAGATGGTCACCCATCCACGGACCTACCCCAGCAAGCGTAGCTTAACCTGACGGATTGATCCGTGCGTCTGTTATTACTTAAGCTAAGCTCCTCGAGAGAGAGAGTTTCTAATAAATATCAAAATAAAATAAATTGTTAAAAGTAGTGAGAGGAAATTTACATTAAGTAATGACTAGCTTCTGCCCCCGATTTCATCCGCGTGGAAGTCAGCTATTACCTACCATAAAACATTCATCATCCTATGTCACTCTGCAATCGTTTCACTTTCTATCTGTAAATGAATTTCTGTAATCGGTTGAATAGTTCCGAAGATTACCCTCAACATAATAACTCCCAAATTTTACATAATATAACATCACGCTTGTAATACCGAAGGGTTACGCAGAGGTGGGTGTACCCATAGTACAGCCACAGTTCCCAGTTATGTTTAAGTCCCATGTAATAGGGGGCGAACTACTCAGAGAACACATCACACATCTCACCTGTTTATACTATTTTTTTTATAAGTGAAAACTTCTTTCGGTATGTTGGGCATTTTTGAGATAGGACTAGACCATTGATTTCGCGACACTGTAACGCAATTTACCGACACCGTGGAGTAAAAGACATCAACGCGTTGATTACCGCGGTGCAGATTTTTATCATGATGTAGGTATCTCAGAAGATACCTACATCATAATTATATTATAGTAGTTTGCTAAGTGTAATGTTATATAATTAACAAATGCTTCCTCTCTCCTAACTCACTTATTTGCTGTGCCCGACAGGGTCCACATGATCTAATTATAAGTTTACCACCTAAGAATACCTACATGCGGAATTCAATAAAAGTATTGAGTATTGAGAACACTTTGCCCGACCCGGGAATTGAACCCAGAACCTCATGCCCAGCAATAGCGGTTGCGACTACTAGACCAACGATGCAGCCCAAATTTCACCGCTTTTTTATTATAAGTATAATTATACTGATCCACCGTCTGCACGAGGAGGTCAAAATCAAAATATTTTATTTCACCTAAACCTACAAGGGCACTTATGAAACGTCAGAAGCTAGGTGCACGGTTCCAATTGATCGTTTTCTATGGAGAAGAGCCAGCAAGAAACTCCACGGTTACTCTTTTAAAAATACTTGACTTTTACAATACTTTCAAATAACAGTGTTACTAGGTATGGGATGACAGTGTAGGTCTTTCAATAAGTACGTAACAAAATAGAAAATGATCAACAGATTTACAGTCCACTAAGCCTACAGCGTTCTCACATTCACAAAATAGAAAAGAATCTGTACAAAACATAAATAAATTAATAAAAATAAAAACCAATTATAATTAAACGCAATCAAGTCAAACGGTGCAAGACACGAGCCCAAACCAGTCAAGCATAAACAAGAGAGTCCTTCTCAGACTAATAACTTTTTGTGAAAACCATCCTAAGCTACCTTGTTAACAATTCCAACTTCAAACGGATAAAAAAGTATTTTCCAAGCCACCAAGGTGTCTCTTTATGTAGGCGATCAAGGCCACAAATTCCAATCATCTTCGGCCATCAGGCTATAGGCCATGAATCCATTGACGTCGTTAAATCTGACGTAAGTACCACGCCCTCGTAACAGGGTGTTACTAGCAAAAACGCTATATTTAGAGCACAAACAATGGCTACGCCGAAGGTGACCTTGAGCACTGAACGAAATTGAATGTCCTAATTTAATAGATGTACTGGTTCAGTTTAGGTAAGGGAATTAATTAAATGATCCTCAAAAAAAAATATTGGCTATCTAATGATGTACAATTTAAAAGAATATTGACAATTAATGAAACCATGGTAGGTTTCATTAATTGTCAATATTCTTTTAAATTGTTCATTACCATCAAAGACCAACGTCGGTGGCAATATAATTACTGATCGCCATTAAAACTTTAACAGTAGCACAGCGGAGGGTTACTGCCGACTGTAATTTACTTAATGTCCCCTAAGAGACAATATGACATTTAAATTCCCCAAAAACTTTAGCTGCCGGTATTACAGGCATGTATTTAATTGAACCTCAAACAATTCCCATTTTGCTTTCCTAAAACGTTATTGAACACTCTAATTTAATGATTGCGCCTCTTTTTGTAAATCTCTAATAATTCCTATTTTGGGGTCAGTTCTAGCGCACCCCTTCAGTTATGCTGACATCTCTTTGAGGCGCGCGTGGAACACAACGCACCCACCGTCGACCCGGTCCTTTTCGGACGGTGAGCAATGGGTAGCTCACCGTCCGAAAAGGACCGAGTCGACACCTACGATGGGTCTATCTTGCTTGGTCGGTACGCCCTAGCTTACCTACTGTGACCAACTATGAGAAAAGTCCTGACATTTAAAAAGAGGCTCATTTATTATAAAAGTGTGCATCATAAGAAGCCCAAAAAGATTTTTAAAATTCATTACCTAATATAAAATAGTGTACATCATTAGATAGCCAACATTTCTTTAAGTGAAAACTTCTTTTTGAGATGGGAAAAAACCATTGAACTCGCGACACCGTTAACGACACTTCATTTTTTTAAACGCGATTGTGCTCTTTATTTATATTACGTTTCTATACGATGAAAATTTTATTTACAAAGATAAATTTCTAAGCATTCGTGTCAATTAAACTATTTACAGGCACTTTTGAATTTTCATGAAGTCAGTCAGAAACATGAAGCTAATTCCCCATTCCAAAGCATAGTAGGTACTCTATGGAGATGAAGGGGCAAGAATCTTACTATTTAATAAATAATAAATTCCACGCTTCAAATGATAGGTACAACAGTAACAATACATATAGTTCAATAAGTCATTTGGAATCGTTTGTTAGTCACCCCAACGCCCTCGCAAAGAGAGGGCGTCTTATAAGCGCATAAGCTCCACAAACATTGTCAAACGTTCCAAATTAAACTCGATGAATAAAGGAAGAGGCACTAAACACACAGCCTGTCTACTGATGACAATGGCCAGGCCTTTGAATAGCCGCATCAAAGGCCTGGACATGCTGGCCATGAATCATCGCACTGGACGGCTATTATTGATAGTGACAGTCGATATCATTCGCCCTTTGTGCGAATTTGAACTCATGGAAGTGCCTCTTTAGTTGAATTATTGAATACTTATGACGTACACGATTTTATCCACACGAATCTATAGGATGAATTTTTCGACGCTATATTTTAGTTTGTAAATAGTTTTAGTTAAGTTAGTATTTAATTTTGTTATTTTAATAAGTTATTTACACCCTATCTATAGGTATTTATATGTACTAATTATAAAGTTGAAAAAGTTTGTTTATTTGGTTGTTTATTTGAACGCGCTAAGCTTTGAAACTACCATCAGGAATTAAAAAATCTTTTTGCATTTGATAGCTCAATTATTATTGAGGAAGGCGATAGGCTATTAACCATCACTCTAGGACCCTTAGCTTAGCTGAGCAAAAAGAAAAAACTACCCAAGTGTGTGTCGGACCACGCACAATAAAGGGTTCCGTAGTTGGGATGAATTTATCCCAAGAACAAACTTAAAATTGTGGTTTAAAAACATTTTCTCCCCTAAGGAATGTATGAAAGAACATGTTTTTGCAACTGCAAATGTAAATTGGTCGATTATCGGTTTTGCAGTGCATCGGGAATGTTTGCGGAAGTGCGAATAGATGACTTTCATGCCATCATGCGCAAGCGGTGTGCATCGATGTTGCGGCGATTCAGGGGTAGCCCTAACAGTATTTTAGCTACACTGGTGGACAAGGTTGATGGATCATTTATCAGGCTCTGGGCTAAGAGACATGTGCGTACACATGTCCATGTAGCCAATGGGGTTAAAAACTGAAAGCTCATAGCAGATGGCAGCACGGTTGTGCGTCTTTAGTCCGCCATTGTTGTTTATGTTTTCACTGTTGTGTCGATATCGTTTATACGAAAACTAGACAAAAATGTATGCGATTTGGAGTGTAGTACAACTAAAAGCGGAGTTATGGAAAAGAGATGCGTCTACCACGGGTAAAAAAGCAGCTTTAGTGGAAAGGTAAATAAATAATGACCATTTTATATTTGATAGATTGTTTTGTTTACATTATTTAAAACTCCTTTTTTTGTTGAAGACTGGAGGCATACGGCAGGAATATCTTGATCGGAGTTGAAGAAGAGCTTGAAGATGATAACCCTAACATTCCTGCCCTGGAAAAGTTCAGGGATGTCAATTCTAGCACTGATCTTCCAGCGCTATCTAAAACCCACATTCAAACGTTTTCTGAAGGGTAAGTTTTCATACAGTGATCAAAATATGATGCATTCACTACATCCTTTGTGAGTTCAACTATAAAAAAACGTGTAATATACTTAATTTAATGTTAATATTATTTCAGGTTTCAAATATCTTCTAAAGTGAAAATCCTCTATGAAAATAGGAGCTTGATCAAGCTAATGATCGTAACCATACTTATTTTCATGCACAATGCAAGGCACAAATGAAAAGATTAATGAATAAGACTGGTATGATATGTGAAAGTCATTGTGAATGTGCAGCTGGAAGTGGCTTGGAAGCACACTGTAAACATATCTTCACAGTCCTCCATGGTATAGAGGATATAGTATGTACAAAGGTTACAATTACCTATGCATAAAGTATGCACAGAAAAATTTATGATGTTCAAACAACCAAAAACAACATCATTTTATACTGAGTATCTCCAACCAGCAATTTACGATAAATACTATGATACTGTAATAAAACCAAATTAATATTATATACAATGTTTTATTTATCTCCTTATACACAATGCATATTACATAATACATTCCCTAAAGTTACAGCACATAAGACAAACAAAAAATATCTTTGATGCGAGGGGCACAAAATTGTGATGTTTTGTCAAACATAACAAACGTTCAATGTGAACGCATTGACTTATTTATTAATTAATAGGTTAGCCTACAATTGTTTACACATTAAGTACATTTCTTTTAAAACTACACGATATACATTTATAAGTGCAACAATTACTTAGAGCTAACACCACATGCACTATATTTGAATTTAACATTTTTATGACTGCAATTAATTTCTAATAATGGCTGATTTAGAATTATGTAAAAACAAAGCAATAATGCAATAAAATAGGATCAAATATTTGGTTTACATTAAATAATGAATTAAAAATTAAATTACATTGAAATAAATAACATTTTCAATAGTAATATTCTTCACATGACTTCCATAATACTTTATTTTGTGAGCCATTACACTTAAGTCGAACACACAAAATAGAACTTTTGATAGGTTTCAAAACCTGTGTAGAAAGCAATGATACTGTCATTGTTTCTACAGTTCTTTATAGATCCATAAATGTACACACAATTCACTTGAGTATGCCTTGATGATACAGTATGTTGGTCCCGCTCTGGCCCATCATCTGGCTCCAATGGTGTGCTAGGAAAAATTTATATTTCGTTAAACATTGTAAATTCCTCGTCTTTATATGGCTCTTCATAACTATCACGGGTTTGAACATGGCTAGGTCCAGCAATTTGATCACTATATGTATCAAAACATTGTTTTTTCTCATTTTTCTGTAACAGTCTATTTGCTCTGTCTTCAGCTAAGGGGTGGACTGGTTTGACTTTAGTAAAAGAAAAAATAGAGGGTACAGCAGTCTTCCTGAGCCTTTTGTATATATTTTCATCACCTAGAACAGACAAAAAGGATTTATGATCTACTTATCTATGTGCGAAACATTAAATACAAATATGATGAGTGGAAGATATATTTATCTATTTAGCCCATAAAGTCCCACAGCTAGGCAAAGGCCTCCCATTTCCTTTTCCACACAGGTTTGTCCACAGTCGCTGCGGGCCAGTCCTTTCGGTAGGATTCAATTCAGTGCAGGATATGTGTTAATATTAGGCAGTAGGTAGTTTGGTATGAAAATATTAAATACAATGCAATAAAGCGAATGCTGCATAGATGCTTGCTACTTAGACATACGAGTATTTTGGTTGATTAAAAGATAATCTTAACAACACAACCTTAGTTTATTGTATATAAATAAATATCTACAAATGCCTATAATGAAAACACACTTAAGTTCACTGTATTATGAAAAAGAGCATCACCTGTATACGCATTCGTCTGATAGAAGTCTTCAGGTTTAAAATGTATAGTACATAACCTCGACGAATTATTTGGTTTCCAATTTTTTCTTCGGAGAGCTCTCTCTCACACTTTTCTTCTTTTAAGATCTTTGGGGAATATATGGGTCCCCGGATTTTTGCAGGCAACAGCTGCGCAAGGGGGTATATTATTTAATTAGGCGTAAAATAAGTTGATTGTTTACAAAAAATGTATGGATATTGACAGCTAGCAGTCAAATTTAAAGACGGACAATGATAGCGACATCTGAAGTGAGCAAATGGCAGTTTTTATCCCCATTAATTAATAATGATTGTATTTTTAAGTTATTGAGTTTACTTACATAGGCTAACAATATATGGATCCCTTGGTCTGAAATAAAATGATTGAATTTGAATTTGAATTACTCGTTAACTTATAGAGCCTGCTTAGCCTATTTAATTTTTTGTAATTCCAGTGATCTGCATATTTCAATTTTTTTTTATTTATTTGGAATTGTAAACCTTTGCATGCCCATGTGACGGTAAAATATGGAGAACTTTATTATAAAAACACCTATGTACTATACCCATTTTTGCAAAGAAATAAATGATTTGATTTGATTGATAGTTTTCCTTCTAATTTCGATATATACTAATGCCGTGATTTTTTTCACATATCCAAAACCAACCATTTAGCTGGCAGGGACACACACACTTCACTCTAACAAAAATTTGTACTTTAAATCTTAATATTTCGCAAACGGATCCCTGAATCCGTGAATGGTTTTTTCACACTGACAGTATTTTTAAACGACCTTTCCAAAGATACCCATGCCATTGGATAGAAGAGAAAAAAAACATCCCCACTTTGTATGAAGGGGAGGTACAGTAAAAAAAAAATTACCACTTTATTGGAATGATTAATTGTAAACCTACACATGCCAAATTACAGCTTTCTAGTATTAAGAGTCTCTGAGCTAAGCCGCGGACAGACAGACAGACGGACGGATAGACAGACGGACAGACAAACAGACAGACAGACGGATATGGTGAAACTATAAGGGTTCTTTTTTGACTACGGAACCCCAAAAAGTCAGAAAAAAGGCTAAGCGAAAACGAAGTAATAGTGTGGGCGGTTCCAGCCCGTCCCATCCTTGATGTCCTCCCTCCGGTTGACGCCCTAAGCCGAGGTTCGTACCCCACAGGGGGTGCCCTTAGCCAGCGTTCATCTAGTTTTAATTAGCATAGTTGAATAACCCCTGGCTGGAGGTTTTAAGTGTAGTAGCTTAAGGCACCGACAGGAAAGCCCGGTTAAGTAGTCATGATCTCAGAGGTCAACTACGAAATGCCCTACCTAAAAAAAAAAATCTGGGGTCGAAATTTGACGCGAACGAAGTCGAGGGCAGAAGCGTGTATTATAAACATAGAAGTAAAGTTTGTAAGTTTGGATTGAATTGAATTGGATGTAGGAGGTAATCTCTGGAAGTACTGATCCGATTTCGACTTCTCAATTTTTTCACTGAAGAAACCTAAGTTATCCAAACCACAAACTTGACACTATCGCATTACCGACACAGATTTATAGTATTTCATTGTGTCCTCGAATGGGCCTCAACTATCAACTTTAAGATTATTTGCAATCTCACCGTTTGAGTAGGGTGGCCCACTGTGGCTCATTCAAGTGGTACACACACTGAAGGAGACCATTGAGGCCAGCATTGTGTTCACTGGGGTAAAAGAAGTTATCACGGTGAGTATTTGTGGAATTCGACACAGGTTTAGGTGTGTAAGTCGAGGAGATTCAGCGAAAAATCTGTATTCTGAAACGAAATTTCATCGATGTGACTAAATTATTGCTAATTATTCTTAATTATTATTATTATATTTATACGTCTTTGACATTGACACTGGAATACTTCCTTCCTCCGAGCACGTTTGCTCTAGCGAATCTCCACTCAAGCCGGCCAATAAAGGCAAGAATGAGGTGGGAGCTCTGTTCCTCGTCAGTGTTCACTCCAGCCGGCCAATAAAGGCAAGCCAGAGGTGAGGAACAAGACTTCTCCCGGAGATAGGGTCCGTGGGGTCGCTACTGCCCAACAGCTCGCCACATGCTGCCCTGCGGGTTTTTGTATCTCTCTTGGTCTGGTTCAACGTAGAGATACGGCGTATTATTATTTGTTTAATATTATTAATTATTGCTAATTATTTACTTTTTGGTACTAGGCCCTGATACAGCCGGGTGGCGTCGCGTCAGACCATGTAGAAGACGGCACATACGGTATAGGCATGTGATGCGGAAGAGTGGGGAAATGTCGTGAGGAACGTTTTAAGTTATGAATGTGGACGGCTATAAGAGTAGGGGAAAACCGTAGAAACGATAGATGGACTGTGTAAAAAATATGAGATGGCTAGAAAAGGGGTAACTACCGAGATGGCGACGAATAGAAAGGTATGAAAGAATAAAAAAAAAATTAAAAAAAAACCGGCCAAGTGCATGTCGGACCACGCACAAGTTGGTAAATTATTACTCGTTAACGTGTAAAGCCTACTCAGCTGTGATAGTTTTCCTTTTAAATTCGTTATATAAGCTACTGCCGTGAATTTTTTCACATATCTAAAACCAACCATTTAGCTAAAGTGCAAATTTTTGTTAGAGTCAAGTGTCCCCCCCCAGGGAGGGACACTTGACTCTAACAAAAATTTGCACTTTAAAGCTTAAAATTTCGCAAACAGATCTCTGAATTCAAAAATTGTTTTAACACACTCACAATGTTTTTGAAAGACCTTTCCAACGATACCCCACACAAAGGGACAGAAAAAAAAAAAAAACATCCCCACTTACAATTTTATGTTTATAATTACAATTTTATAGTACTAACAGTCTTGAAGCTAGACCGCGGACAGACAGACAGACAGACGGACATGACGAAACTATAAGGGTTCCTTGTTTACTACGGAACCCTAAAAAGACATGTTTCAACGACTCTAAATACATTGTGATAAGGGCTAAAGAATGATTATGACATACCTATTATGGTATTTTAAGTTAAGTCTATTTAGTTTAAATTTGTTTGCGCAAAAGAACGGCATCCCTAATGCGTAGAATACGTGGAAGCATAGGAGCATCCTGAAGATTATTGTGGAGAGGCCAGACTGCCCTTTTCTGATGCACTGGTCCCGTAGACATAGCTGCGGGCCTGGTGCGGAGAAAAGATATTTGAATTGATATTGATGTAGAAGATGTATGGTCTTGTTTTAGTTTAATGTTCATTTAATTATGATATAATTTTGATTTTATTTTAATTTGATTTTGATGTTAATTTTAATTTAATTTTTGGTTTTGATTGTAATATTGTTTTATGATTTTAATGATACTAACATATTTTTCTAAGTTATACTACTAATACAATATGGATGTTTTCCGAAATTATTTGAATTTGAATTAAATGCGGATAAAAAATCTAGTAGGTACTTAGTTTTCTCGCTGTAATTTACAAGACCAAGAAGCAAGTGACATAGAACGCGGCGCGGCGCCTGCCAGTAATGTAAAAGCAATTTATTTACAGGGCGTCATTCGAAATAGAAATAAAATAGAGTGGTGCCATATTTGTTTCCTTCGAAACATACAGTGGTTGTAAGTTGTCACTACTTTCAACGTTTACAAGGTGTAATCGAAATAACCGTACAGACAAATTTTACTATAAGACCATTTTTAGGGTCTCCTCTGAGTTTAAGAATGTCAAAACCATGAAAATTCTAAACTGTGCTTTTGTCCGTAGCCATCTCGAATATGCTTCTCAAATTTGGAATCCAAATTAAAATGCTTATATTAATCGCCTTGAAAGTATACAAAGAAGATTTTTAAAGTACACGCAATATCGTTCAAATAAACTATTATACTAGTCGGTGTAAGAAATTTCATATTCTTCCTTTATACGAGCGAAGAAAAATTGCAGATCTCGCTTTCTTATTTAGTATAATGAACGGGTCTACTGACGTCCCTGAGCTGGTGGCCAGGATTGGACTTCGTGTTCCGTCTGTGTTTCTTCGGAGACCTCATCTCCTTCATGTACCTATTGTGAAAACTATCTATAGGCAAAATACATTTATCTTAAGAGCATGTCGAATGTTTAATAAGGCGAGCCGGGATGTTGAGCTTACGAGTAGTGTCCAAAAATTAAAAAAAATGTTAAGTAACTTTTTCTTTGAAGAGTAACATTGTTGCGTAATGTATTTATCTTTGTTTATTCTCCTCAGTTGTTTTTATGTTTAACTCTCACGCTGTTTGTACCGTTTTGTCAATTTTATACTAAGTTTTTATGAGTGGAAACTTGTAATTGGCCTTCTTCTACATATTACTTCTGACTACTCGAATGTATTAGCTGTAAGTTTTATTAAAATTAATAAAATAAAATAAAATAAAAATCCCTGAAACCGCGAAACAAAATATCAGCTACTTCATTCATCTATGTTACTTGACGAAATGTAGGGAACAGAAGATTTTTTGGTCCCATAATAAAAGTTTTAATAATGATGAGTACTGTAGAGGTTTAATCCTGAATGGTTTCCCATGCAACCTCCGCGAGTATTTTATAAGCTGATGGTATTTATGCAATTAGGGTGCTAATCCTCTACTCTTTTTTAAAAGCTTTTATTTATATCCTTCTAAATATGAAAGTAGTGTTTATCTCATACCACAATTTCAACAACAATCCGAATGAATTTACAGGATATTGCTAATAATGCTTCACATGTTTTGAAAAAGTCTGGTCAACAATGTAAATAACGCAATGAATGTTGTTGAACTGTCAAAATTAAAGCCATTGCTACTGTTAGTGTGTTACACAATTATTCCGCAACTTGAAGAGTTGACAGAGTGCGTCATGATGTTTTAGTAGCATTCATTCTAGGAATATTTATGAGATTAATACTAAACATACGCCTTTTATATATACGACCCGTACCCTAATTGCGTAATGCAACATAATCACAATCTGTTTCGATTTGAAACAGATTGCTAATCCATTGCTTCATAAGTTGGAAAAAATCTGCTCAACAACGTAAATAACGCAATGAATGTTGTTGAACTGTCAAAATGAAACAAATTAGGCATAATTGTTTCCGAAAATAAGTTACGCAATTAGGGTACTGGTTTCCTTCAAAACATAGTACAATTTGCTTTAAATGATGATTTTGTAACTCAAAAACTATCCAAGCAAAGTTAATAAAATTTATATGGGACCACCTTGAGAGTATACCCTTTCGAACAAAAACATTTTTCAAAATCGGTCCACAATTGACGGAGAAATCAGTGGACATACATAAAAAAAAACAAACATACGCTACGAACATAATTAATAACCTCCTCTTTTTTGTAAGTCGGTTAAAAATAATCAGCCATACATTTGGGTCGAGTTCGTGTTGAATTTTTGTTTGGAACAGTTCATAATATTTTCGTCAATACGATGTTGGCCCCATGGAGAAACTTGTTCAGTTACATGGTCTGTACGACACCCTTATATTTGTAATTTTTTTTAATACAGTTGGGAACCTGACGGACGGGCAAGAAGGAGATGTCGGGCAAGAAGAATAAATCCCACCAAAAACATTCTGTAAAAAACTAGCCAAGTCTCGATGGAGCTGCTTGTTTATCTCTAAAAAGTAACGAAATCTAGACAAAGTCGTGCCAAGTCTAAGGTTCCTTACTGCGATTTCTTTATTATTATAGTTAATGTTGTGTGACTTGGCCGTTGAACATTCTTTATACGTTAGTGGGTACAAGTCAATTTTGTTTACACGTAATGTTATATCTGTTGTAACTACCTATGTTTGTTAAGCGAGATAATAGCCCATACTGGTATTGGTAATTGGATGCTAGTGTCTCATTTTAGGCTGTTGTTGATTGTGCAACACATGCATTCAGCATTGACAATGGGAGCGGGTCTGGCGACAGATTGGTGCAATGGTGTCATAGAGCACCTGGTTTTGTACTCTTGTGTACCCTTCAACGGCCAAGTCACACAACATTAACTATAATAATAAAGAAATCGCAGTAAGGAACCTTAGACTTGGCACGACTTTGTCTAGATTTCGTTACTTTTTAGAGATAAACAAGCAGCTCCATCGAGACTTGGCTAGTTTTTTACAGAATGTTTTTGGTGGGATTTCACTTCTTTTTGTAGAAACGTGGGCTATTGATTTATTTTATTAGATTTTCTTATTTGACACAGTTTCTTTCTTTTTAGGAGTAGTTTTATCTTTTGCTTTTTTTATTATTACAAATCTTTCTTTTCTTTTTTTCCGGTTCTGATTCTTGTACAGTAGCAACAGTTTTTCGTATTGCCCATTCGCGTTCATTATTTTATTCTTTTAGACGGTTTAGACGGTTTAATTTCTAAAAGATCGGCGCGGTATTTACGCCTAAGCCGGTTGTATTCGGTGATCGCTGAAGCTTGAGCTTTTATACTATTGAAGTCAACATTTATGAGGTGCACCCCATGAAGATTGGTTACTCGTGAAAGCGCCACGTAGGCTTGCCCATAAGAGAATATGGAGGTACCAATGTCCATGAGGGCATTTTTTAGACTTAGACCTTGGGTCTTGTGAATTGTTAGGGTATACGCCACACAGATTGGGAATTGTTCTCTGTACACGCATACCCGGGTTATGATCTCAAATTTTGACTTAATAGGCAATAATTCGTGAATCAAACATAAACATAACATCACGCCTTGTTTCCCCGAAGGGTTGGGCAGAGGTGTGCCTGTAGCAGGTACACCCACATTTCGCCAGTTATGTTTAAGTCCCATGTAATAGGGGGCGAGCCTATTGTCATCAACCGGGCACAAATCCAGACTCCGGGCTGCTACTGAGAAATTTCAGATAGAAAAACCCAATAACACTTTGCCCGACCCGGGAATCGAACCCAGGATTTCATGCTCAGCAGTAGCACTTGCGACCACTAGACCAACGAGGCAGTCAAACAAGATGCGACGTTAGTTCTGATCTTGGCCACGTGAATCAAATTATTAGCGAATTTCTTAATTATTAGACAAGTGTCAATATAATTAATTATCAATGAATTTTCTACCAATTACCTAACTAGTACTGAAATACAGCTAAATTAATGATATTTTTAAACGAAACGAAGTAATATCTAACTAAATAAACTAAACCTACAATACTAGAAAAGTACTTATAAACACGAACGCGATTTCGAAGTACTGCCTAACTGTAAATTAAACCTAGAAAACTAAGAGTACTGAATAACTAACAATTAAATAAAGTATTCAATTAAAACTTTTTTTAAATCTAATAATTAAGTAATAATCAGTAATCCATCACTTATCATAAAATTCCTAACCTGTTCAAATCTTCGAATTGTTATAATAACAACCTGCTAATTAACCTTAGCAAACCTCACGAAATAATAACCGAAATCAACGAAATGCAAATAATCCCTCCTAATCCCTAGCAAACGTTTTCAAGCGCAGTAGAAGAATGTCGTAAACGACTGTAACGCGGCCGGTTTCCACTTCACCATATAAGGTTATCGGAAAAACAAACGTAAGCGCGTTTTAAAATACAGTCAGTGCTATCTAGCGACGTGTGCGGGTATCACCGCTACTCTTAGTCCAATGCATTATATTTTGACCAAATTTTGAGCGAAATTGAGCGAAATTAATATTTTTGTGTAATTTGTTTATTTAATTTGTGTAATGTTCGAGTAGAATAAAGTTAATCGTTCGACTATTTCTTCTTGTAAACTTGTAAGTATAAAAGCCAGTCTAGTCTTATCCAGAGTTTTCCTTTAATTTTATTTATATGCGTATTAAAAGCAGAAGGGGAGGCATTTGCCCAGCAGTGAGACGCTATAGTTAAATTAGATTAGAAGATGTGTTCCACTACGCTGGATTTTTGCAATGACAGACGATTTTTTTACGTACCAATAGTAGAAGGGGGCATTACCATATCACTAATACAGCTGAGACCAGCTGAGGGTTCTTCATCAGATACTTCAGACCTTCGATTTTTGACATCAAATGAAGCGGCCCACCAAGTTGAATATTTTTTGTAAAGACGGTATGTCGATCTCTAATAGTTTGGTTGGGCTCTTATGTTTTCTAATCAGGGTTACCAGGTACTCCAGATCTTCGATTATCCTAGTTTTTATAGTTTTCCCTTTATGTGGCCATTAAACCCTAAGTCTGTACCAAATTTCAGCTCTCTGAGTTTATGGGAAGTACTAGTTCTATTCTGATGATCATGAGTGAGTGAGTGTCATAAATGCGAAACTTTGCTTTCGCTTAACTTCGGAACTAAATGACCTACAGACTTGAAATTTTGGATTTTAAGTATGTGATTATAGCTTCCTGGATGACGAAAATTTCTGCGTTCTGATCTTATCCAGAGGTTCTCAAATAGGGGCCTGAAAATGCGGCAAAATGGTTCCAGTAAAGGATGGTACGGCAGTGTTTGCTTCGCGCTCGACTTGGCGGGGGCACTGCCGTGCCCCCCGATAAAACCATCAAATCACTGCTTGATCGATAAAAAGAGACAGCTAGTACTGCTCGACGCGTCCCACAGACGCGCTAACCGACAGTGATCCGCCGACCACTTGGAAGTGTAACTTTAAATTCTGTGCGATAAATTACAATTTCGAAGAAAAAATTAGTAAAAAACATCTGTAAGAACATCGTGTTTGTTTTATTACATTCTTGGATGTCTAAATTACGATATTTTCACTAAAGTCTGTTGATATTAGACGTTTCAATGCCGTACTTTCCTTTTGTTGGTTGCGTCATCTTTTCTAATTATACCTTTATTAAGTAAATATATAATAGGTAAATATTATGTAACCATTTTTCCCGCCCTGGTTGGGAAAAACGGATAGTGACAGTTTTTTTTTTAATTATCTGAGTTGGAGAAGGCTTATTTTTTCTTATGTTTGATCTCAAATAACAAACCTAAATGTCCAAAGATTATAATAATAAGTAACTTACTACAGATGACCGCAAGGAGGTATGGCAAAGCAAGGAGCTTCACGGGCGATTCTATCGGGCTCTTCATGAGCCTGGTGTAGACTTCCTAGCGTCCGTATCCTGGCTACGTTTTGGTGACCTTTTCGGGGAAACTGAAGGTTTCGTCTGTGCAATTATGGACGAGGTTATCTTGAGGAATAACTACCGAAGACATATTATGAAGGATGGGACGGTTGACGTGTGTCGGGCATGCCACCGTCCGGGTGAATCCATCAGACATATTATCTCTGGTTGTTCTCGTCTGGCTAACGGCGAGTACTTACACAGGCATAACCAAGTGGCCAGGATTATCCACCAGCAGCTTGCTTTGAAATATAAACTTGTAGATTCTGAGGTACCATATTATAAGTATGTGCCCGACCCAGTTCTCGAAAATGACCATGTCACGTTATACTGGGATCGGTCTATCATTACCGACAGGACTATTGTTGCCAATAAGCCTGATATAGTGGTGATAGACCGATCAGCGCGTCGCGCAATGATAGTCGATGTTACCATTCCACATGACGAGAACCTCGTGAAAGCTGAGAAAGAGAAACAAATTAAATATCTCGATTTAGCACACGAGGTTGTCGATATGTGGAATGTGAACTCAGCTATTATTGTGCCGATTATTATTATTTCGGCCATCAGGCCATTGGCCGTTACGGCCAATGGCCTGATGGCCGAAAGCCTCAACCAACATCTCTCGAGGCTCTCATTAGGCGGTTGGATCAAGGGCCTGATTCAGAAGGCAGTACTCCTCGATACGGCTCGCATTGTGAGGAGGTTCCTGTCTCTGCAGCCCTAACCACCGGTAGCTTGGACCCTGCTCCCGACACCGGTGGAACTCTATTTTTTTATATTTTTAAATGTTTTTTTATCCTTTTTCATTTTAAGAAATATTTAAAAATGTAAATTAATAAGAAACTAGATGAATAAATGAAAGTAACTGATAAATATAAATTATGTTATCGTAACATAACATAACATCACGCCTTGTTTCCCCGAAGGGTTGGGCAGAGGTGTCCCTGTAGCAGATACACCCACATTTCGCCAGTTATGTAGTATGTTATAGTAGTTTTTCTTTTTATCCAAAGTTAGAATATCCTTCTTGCCCGTCCGTCCCCTAGTTAAAAATACAAAGTATACCTACTCATTTAATTCAGTCTCACACAAACTGTTGGGCTTTAATCAACTCTGTCCGCATATTGTTGTGAATTAGGCTAAACTAAAATGGACTCCGCTTCGGAATACACAACTTATTTATATTGTTAGAAAGCCTGGAGCAAGTGAGTTTGTGGTGAGGACACATTGATTGAGTTAAATGAATTAACTAGTTTGTACATCTATGTGTAAGGCAGTTAATTGTGCAATGAGCATAAATTTCGAGTATTTGCCAATACCCTGACAGACAAAGTAAAGTTCCGTAGTGATCATCAACTGTTTGACACCATGTTTTGAGTTGAGCTACACGATTACTGACAAATGGTTGCACTGACTGAACAGGTCCAAATCGGTGTGGTTCTTTCCTCAAATTACCATTTCAGACACTAATCTACATGGTCCTCATGTGGCCTGACCAAGATTATGTCTGGACTGTAAAAGAGACTGTGACCTCTGAGTTTGTTTCGGTCTTTATTCTCAGAGTAGTCGAATAGGAAACACGGAACTCATCTAGTTTTATGTGTAACATTTTTTTTTAACTAAGTTACTTTGATATTATATCACGAGCTTCCGCCAGTGGCTTCACCAGCGTGATATCTTTATAAATTATAGCCTATGTAGGTAACTTAACAAATAAAGAAACATACAAAAAATCAAATTATTTCTTTTTCTAATATTACTTTAGATTCACACAAATGTATAACGACAATCAATTGTTTTCACAATTTTTACTTTTCTTTTTTTTTAATCATGTATTTAATAACTATTTTAATATTGAATGTAACTAAATAACTAAATTAATAACTATTCTAATACTTTTTGTTTGTCAAGTAAATTCAAATGATGTTATTGCATAAATCCAGAACTTACTGATTGGGAGAAGACACTGGCCCCTGTAACACAGGTGTTTTTACCTAGCGCAGGAGTCAGGGCTTCACTTTGCTTGTACACGTTTTTTATGCCAATAAAGATTTATTTTTATTTTTTTATTATAGATTTATCATCACATAAGTGGCGAAATGTGGGTATACCGTAAGTACACCTCTTATGATTACGTTAATTCAACAACAAAGTTTTACAATCCAGCATGATACAGCTTTCCATACGAGTACATAAGCGAAAAGGTCTCTATTTACCGACGCATGCAAAGTTATGTCTGTTGCATATCGCACAGTTGGAAATGAGAGGTTCAAAGCTATCTATTAATAACTACCCTACAGGAGTGCTTATTATTAAATATGCAATAACCCAGCCATAGTTCAAATGTGTGTGTGGGTTTGAGTTTGAAAAATAGTTTACAACTAAGTACTTTACTTTATAAAGTGTTTTTAACCGACTTCAAAAAAACGGAGGAGGTTTTTTTTTATGTATGGTCCCCGATTACTCGAAGACCGCTGGACCGATTTGAAAAATTATTTTTTTGTTTGAAAGGGTATACTTTCAAGTTGGTCCCATTGTCATTTGGTCACGATCTGATGATGGGATCTTGGAGAAATCGAGGGAACTCTTCAAATATTATTGGCACATCTATAGCGATTTGGTGAGCAGTTGACATAAGGCTATTGTAACTTAGATAAATTACAAACCAAATCAATAAAAAGTGAAAAAAAAAAACTTTTTTACAAAAAATACAACCGACTTCCAAACTACAAAGTGAAAAATAACTTTAATTTCGGAAGTCGGTGTCAAAAAACTAAAATACTGGTCTAAAGACACCGACTTCCGAAATTAAAGTTATTTTTCACTTTGTAGTTTGGAAGACCGTTGTATTTTTTGTAAAAAAGTTTTTTTTTTTAAACTTCTCGTGAAATTTTAAGCGAAAGTTCCGGGAATAAAATACAATTTCTGCCTCCAAGCAACATTGCTACTATTATTTGAAAGATATTCATATTCATCATCTGCCACAAAATGCAGTTACTGGGTAATACGATACACCTTAGTAAGACTGGTTGTCAGACTTTCGGCCTTTTGACTACCCACCCGTTACGACTGTCAAAGATCTACAAATGACAGCAGGGACCAACGGCTTAACGTGCTTTCCGAGGCACGGAGGAGTCTCGATAAGTAAAGTCGATGGTCATTCATCCACGGACGGGCTCTATTTTTTTAACAACTTTATGTAATTACTAATTACCCATATTAGCAAATAAATGATTTTGAATTTGAACTTTGATCCTTCAATTTATTGACCCGTGTGGCTGTTAATATTTAGCCACGATCCCCTCAGAAAGATATTGATATTAATTTATGAAATTATAGATTAAGGGCGCGATTCCTAAGTTGAACAAAGTATGAATAATGAATAAATTAGATCTCTTTATTTGCTAAAATAGCTAATACTCCATTTATTTTAGCATTAGACTAATAATGGCTAAATAACGTCAGTTATTGTGTAATATTGTTGAAATAACTGCACTTTAGAGTTATCTTTTTAATTTAAATGGTAAATAAATTACATTGATGATTTCACAATAAATATAAATTTATCGTGAAATAACGGAGTTTATAATACGTTTATTTCGCAATAACGAAAGGGTGGTAACCGTTATTTGTCTAGTTATAATAAATGGAGTATAGCACCTGAGAGTCAGGATTTGAGTCGTGCCGCCGATGAATTCTGTAAAAAATCTCACCGTGAAAACTTAGGTGAACTGAGCTGTAAATAGTGTGAATCACTAGCATCAGGTGCAGGAACATCATGCCTGTAATCTCCGAAGGGTTAGGCAGAGGTGTACATCTATATACACCCATATTTCGCCAGTTATGTTTAAGTCCCAAGTTATAGCGGGCGAGCCTATTGCCATCAACCGGGCACAAATCCAAACCCCGGGCTTCCACTAAAAATTCCTAATAGAAAAACCCAAAAAACAGTTTGCTTGGACTGCACTACTGAATTTCGATGTTTAAAATGCCGATGTACTATATTTATAAAGTTTAAAAGTGCGATTTACGTAAGTTAGAATGAACGCTATGACGAATTACTTAATTCAGAATGTTCATAATCGCGATGTACGGAACTTCGAAAGTTTGCTATGACGAATTACTTAACAGCGCGATGTACGAAACTTCGAAAACTCGCTATGACGAATTACTAAATACCGAATGTTTACCTTCGAGATTCAGAGCGAGTATTTCGCGAGTATGCCTTCCAATAAAAACGCCCACAAATTCACATAATCCTGTTTAACTAACTCAGTTTACGCATCAAAGCAATCAACTAATAGCTAATATTATTCAGCCGAGTCCAGACCTCAATAAAGGACAAAGAACAGTCCTTAATCAAGAACAAAGGACTAAACAAACAATGCTAGACGAATTAATTTGCACTGGACTCGAACCCACGTCCCTTGCTTTGCATAGAAAATTATAATCAGTCGTATTGTTCGGCGGGTGGCCAAAAGTGGAGTTTCGAACCAAGAGAGGTTTAATTGGCGAATTTTTAATAAAAAGATGTTTAGAAATGTGTACCAAAACAAATACCTACCTACCTTATTATACCTGCTTCTTTTTTAAATGAGGTTTTTGAATAATAATTATAAACTTTTCAAGCATTTATCTAAAAGGTCAGATCAGACGATGCTTTGTATTCATTACTGAAAGTGTTGTTGGGTTTTTCTATCAGAAATTTCTCAGTAGCAGGTCGGAGTCTGGATTTGTGCCCGGTTGATGGCAATAGGCTCGCCCCCTATTACATGGGACTTAAAACATAACTGGCGAAATGTGGGTGTACTATATAGGTGTACCTCTGCCTAACCCTTCGGGGAAACAAGGCGTATGTTATGATTATTATTTTATTTTTAATCGGAATCTGGACCTTAAAAATAATTACCTATTTTATGTATTTAAGCGAAGTTTCTATTAATATCAATTATAGATGGTTATATTATTAAAATTTATTTAATGACCCAATAACCACTTTCGCTCATGTGAGTTAGTAGGTTTGTTTAACTACCTAAAAATTATAGAAAAAAACATAACTCTTATCTATCTGTGTAGGTGGGTAGGTTGCTACAAAGTCATGCGGTTAAAAAAACTAAAACAAAATCGTAAGACATAAAAAAAGTGATAAAATCTCTGCAAATAATTTTACTTAAGTTCCGTAAGTAAGTGTCAAAGCCTAAAACATTTATCTTTTTCACTTCGGCCATCTATTTTTGGAAACAGTTAGCTTCCTCGCCATTTATATCATCGGAATATTGATTTTTAATAATCAAAACAGTTGAAACATTGAGAACGTTGTGTGTTAGTTGAAGTGTTGTGTTTTTGTTGTTGTGTGTTGTGTTACGCAGTAACTGGGTTATGGAGATCGGATAGGCAGTCGCTACATGTAAAATACTGGTATTCAGCCACATCATGGTTGACTGAAAGCCGACCCGAACATAGTTGGGAAAAGGCTAGGCAGTTTGATTGTTGTGTGTCATTGTGTTGTGTTTGTGTGCTTATTTTAGTCAGAAAATTCTGAAAGATGTCCAAAGGAAATTCAGGGTACGATGTATATAAAGCCTAGCTATCTGCTTGGTGCGTGGTGCCAAGATTCCTGGGATGATGGTGGTGCAAGTAACCATGACAATCTCCTAGTCTGGATAAACTGGCACAATCAAGGACAGTAGCAGGATTACCTACTACCATTCCTGATTGTGTCCTATAATATGTAACGAAGGCAAGAGAAAAGGCTTTTAATATTATAACATAATATCACACCTTGTAAATTCCGAAGGGTTAGGCAGAGGTGTACTTAATGTACCAGTACCACCCATATTTTGTCTGTTATATTTAAATCCCAAGTAATAGGGGGCGAGCCTATTGCCATTAACCGGGCACAAATCCAGACTCCGGACTGTTTCTGAAAAATTCCAGATGGAAAATCCCAACAATACTTTGCCCGACCCGGGAATCGAACCCAGGATTCATGCTCAGCAGTAAAGCTTGTGACCCTCTCATACCTATACATATAACACTGTAATTTGAAAACATTATTTTTAAAAGAGTAACCGTGGAGTTTCTTGCCAGCTCTTCTCCATTGGAAACGACCAATTGGAACCGTGCACCTAACTTCTGACGTTTCATAAGTGCCCTTGTAGGTTTATGTGAAATAAAGTATTTAGATTTTTGAATTAGACCTACAAGGCAATCTCAATCTCTCAATACTAATTAAACTCAGTAATTTGTCATTCCCTTAAAATACTACATAATTTAAGGAAGTCGCAGTAAAAGCAGAGATCGTAAACCAATAGACTTTTACTTCACTCAAGATTTATTCGTCACAAGTAAAGTGAAAATAAAGACGAATACTCAATTGCCTGGTAAATCACTTTAACGGTCTTCTTCCGTTTTCAGACTTTTACTGTTTATTTGTTAAGAATGAGATCTTGTAAAGGTGGCTCGGGAAGGTACCACGAATCGATGGTCTTTATCTACGTACCTTTTTTTTTACCCTCCGTGTTGGGAGAACGGAGGGTTATGTCGGACTCCTAACGTCTAAAACTCTACTGTTCCTAAGTACTACTAGCATGAGTCGGGGGCCCGAGAGATACTTGTACAGTCGCCGCACCCCCGACTGGTATCAGCCCGCCCTGCCTAGCGGGCCCCATCACCCAGTGCGGCCGATCTCACGACCTCACGTTGTCCCATAAAGGCGTGCATGCAACACTGCGTGCTTCCTCTTTGGGCCTGACTGTTCGGGCGACGACACAGCCCCAATTTCGTCGCCCGCAGGCCTTATGGTGGCCGGAGATCATTAAGCGCCCTTCGAAGCCCGGCTGCTCTCCTGGTGCGGGTGGAATGAGAAGTATGCTCTCTCCCTCTCCGGCGAGATCTACCTACCTACCTGTACCCACTTATTTATTTAAGGGAAATACTTAAAAAAACTTATTTATCTTCTATTGATGTCCGCTTTTTAAAATGAGTGAATCCTAAAAAACTTTTTGGGCTCCTATTGATGCAACCTTTTTAGGGTTCCGTAGTAAACAAGGAACCCTTATAGTTTCGTCATGTCCGTCTGTCTGTCTGTCTGTCTGTCCGTCTGTCTGTCTGTCTGTCCGTCTGTCTGTCTGTCCGCGGTCTAGCTCCGAGACCCTAGAAAGCTATAATTTGGCATATATATATATATAATACATATTAATTACGCCGACAAAGTGGAAAAACAAAATTATGAAAACCATTTTTTTAGGGTACCTCTCCTACACGTAAAGTGGTGAAGTTTATTTTTAATTTTTTTAACCCATGGTGTGGGGTATCATTGGAAAAGTCCTTTAGAAACGTTGTGAGTTGGTGAAAACCGTTTTTGGATTCAAGGATCCGTTTGCGAAATATTAAGCTTTAAAGTGCTAATTTTTGTTAGAATCAAGTGTCAGCTAAATGGTTGGTTTTGGATGTGTGAAAAAATCACAGCAATAGTTTATATAACGAAATTAAAAGGAAAACTATCACAGCTAAGTAGGCTCTACAAGTTAACGAGTAATAATCGACCAACTTAACTTTGCAGTTGTAAAACATGTTTTCCCATACATTCCGTATGGGAGAACATATTTTTCAACTACAAAGTTAAGTTTGTTTTTGGGATAAATTCATCCCAACTACGGAACCCTTCATTGTGCGTGGTCCGACACGCACTTGGCCGGTTTTTTTAAATAAATGAGCTTGTGTTTAACTTTTTGCAATTTTCTCACAGTTGGCCGCAGTAATTAAACTAGGATATCCCGACCAATCTGGAAAATCGTCTAGTTTACACGTGCAGATACGTCCTTTGAACCCAATCATATTTTCACTTTAATGGTCACACAAATGGGCTCCCTAAACGACATTGTAACTGCATTTCTGCAATCTTTATGTCCAATCTTTAATTAATTGACTATTGCAATCTTCAAACAAAGAATTATACTAATTGGATTTTGAAATCAATGTTTCAGCATTTATCGAACTTCAATTATACATAAATGGTTTCTACGGATTTTTTTATTAAGTGTCACGAAATTGTAAATGGCCAAGGCTATTATTGACAATTCCTTACCATCATCATCATCATCAGCCTACAGCAGTCCACTGCTAGACATAGGGCTCTCCAATCGCATGCAGTTTATCTCGATTCTCGGCAACTCTCATCCAGCTGCTACCAGCCACCCTGCGAAGATCGTCGCTCCACCTAGCCTGAGGGCGTCCTACTTTACGATTACCGATTCGTGGTCTCCACTCAAGAACACGTCTACTCCAAAAGTCATTGGTTCTACGGCTAATATGCCCGGCCCATTGCCACTTTAGCTTGCTTATTTCTTATAGGAGAACAAATTACGAGGCGCCCGTGCGATGTCCACCGCGCACAGGATTCTTGGAAGGAAAACAGCAGCAGATGAAGTAATTTTTATCTCCGTTGGTAGCACTGCTTTAATTCCTGTGCCAGCATGAATAAATAAGTAATTAACACTTTGCCCTAGTTAGATATCAAACCTAAGACGCATGTAGTTTCACTTGCTCTCCTCACTTGAACAACTCATACAAAATAAAAAAATAAAGCTGTTAGTTAGTCTTGAGGATGTTTTTATTAGACATTTATAAGGTTTTGAGCAACATACCGATGGATGAATCAATCAATCCATGCCTACCCTTTTCCCAACTATGTTGGGGTGGGCTTCCAGTTAAACCGGATGCAGCATTTAGCAGTTTTTTACATGTAGCGACTGCCAATCTGACCTCCACAACCCAGTTACAGGGTAACGCGACATCACTCAGGAAGACTGGTTGTCAGATTGTTTGGGTTTCTGACGACTCGTGAGCAACCTATCAAAAAGAAACTATAAAAAGGACTTTAATTTTTCTTTCCACAAATCCGGTGCAGTCATACATATTTCAGTTGTAAAGACTGAAGTAAAACTTTAACGCCATTGTCCTTTGTCTTACGATTCGAGTCTCGTTGCTGTGGGTATAAAGCCATTGTCTATGTTCGCGTGGCAATATAAATAGTTTTCTGGCATTTTATGTTGCCACGCCAGTCGGTACCTACCTAAGGCACCTGTCCCACCGCAGACGAGGAAGCGACTAGCTATCAATGATTTCTCGCTCAAGAAATGTAGGTACAAAAGATTGTGGGTCCCGCGTAATAAGAGATACATTATTTGATAGTTTGTAGCTGACTGTTCACACCGCCGCCGGCGAGTACCTACTCGTTTGTCAGGTCTCAGTCTCGAAATAAGCGGGCAGCGGGGTTGCGGCGCGGCAACGTATAGTTCCGCTCGGTCCACAGAACCGCTCGCTCCCCGCGCTGCTGCCTTCGAGGCCAGTTACATATAAATCTATGCATTTGAACGCGCCGCTCTCGCACCGCTGCCGCCACCCAGCTGTCCGCTGACGTCGAGTCCGCAACCTCACAGCGACAAGCGCCGTCAAGAGAGTACTCGATCAGCGACGCTCGCTTGACGGGCAGAACACTCGCTGAGACTCACGCTTGGTACAATACGCACCATGAAATATGAGAGTTGACCGCGCCTCCCACGCTCTTTCCGCCGTCGCGCCGCCCCGGCTCAAACCTCATACCGCTAAAAAGACCTATAAATCGTCTACTGCACAAGTCAAACCACGTGGTGTCTCAAGTCTCATCTTTAGTGGCACGTATTGTGCATTTGTGCAAACGCACACCCAAGTATTCGTTCGTCGCCGTCGCGCAATCACTGCTCACTGCTTTCCAACTCGTGTTTAGTTGCTAGCTCTACCTACTCGCTTCTCGTTAATCGCCGGCGGTGGGACAAGTGCCGAATGGTTGGTGGATTTTTATTGCTTTCGGATGTAGGATAGTTTTCACTGATAAATAATGGATTCAAAAAGATACCTACGCACTGTACCTGGGTAGGTATGTCATATATTATTATAAATATTCACCATAATTTATTAATGTTAGTTCAAAAACAAACATCACGCTTGTGTTACACGAAGGGCAGGCAGAGGTAGGTATAGGTGCACACTTTCTCTCATTGTAAGGTTCTACCCATGTAGCAGTGGGTGGTCGAATCTTTTGCCATATGCCAATTTACTATCAATGGGGTACAAATTCAGACTCCGGGCCGCAAGGCAACGTTTTATTAAATTTAGTACTCATATTTATCATCATCTACCTACATTTTTTTTTTTTGGTTTGGAAATTATCAAATAACTTCTCCCGCTCTGGGCGGAGCGGGAGGGCGTATCAGACTCTTACTGACTAAAACCCACCCGTGTTCCTTCTGTTGCCGGGGGCCACGATCTCTCTTTCGGTTTTCTTCGCAACCCCGGCAGGCATCGGCCCTAGCGGACCCATGAGTTACGTAGGTAGTACATTTAACTTAATGAGCGGACCCCGTCAATTCTGCTGACATCTCTTTGAGGCGCGCGTGGAACACAATGCGCCGCCGACCCGGGCCTGGTCCTTATCGGACGGCGAGCTAATCATCTTCCTACCCTTGAACCATGTTATTTGTGGTCGGCACAACACGTTTTCTTCTTCCATTCTTCCCTGTCAAGCACCACGCAGTCACACTATTATTTACTCTCTTTTTTATCCACAACGTGGAAGCTCTTGGCGTAGGTATATCTCACCTGATGGTAAGTGATGATCAGGCTGAAGGTTAAAGAGAGCTTCACCCGGAATCCTCAACCACAGAGGATCTGGCTATCTTACCTCTTACTGCCGAAACACAAAAATGCTGTTAACTTGTTGTTATGGCGACAGACTTTAGATAAGAGCAGCTAGCCAGGCGAACTAAGAACAAGCCCCATCACCAACAAAACCGAGCAGAAAGTCGAACCCGGAACCTCTGAGTCTAAGAGGCGGTGGCGGCAATAGAGGCGGTTTTAAACCCTTTTCATTCATATCATTCCTCATACAATCCACCCATCTTTTCTTTAGCCTGCCTCTCCATACATCAACGTTTATAATCATCTCTCTTTTCGTCACATGCGTTTCATCCCTCCTCATCACATGCTCATGTTTAATATAACTTTATAGACTGAAATTCACCATAACACTGAATATACCGTTAACAATAGGAACAGCCCTCCCTCCTCCATTGCGCATTCTCTCAAAGAATTATAAAGAAAACAGTAGGTACCTACCGAGCGGGAAAATGGCCGCAACTTATTAATATTAATATCCAGAGTTTAAGAACCGTCTCTTTTGTGAAGGAACTTGTAAGTATGAATAAGCTATAGAGCGACCAGTATTTTGGGGTCTTATACGAAACGAAGTGAGCCGTTTCACTCCCTAGCATCGGGCGGAAGGACATCTCACTTCATCTAAGTTTTCACGGTGAGGTCTGTTATTGACGCGTTTTACTTAATTGAAAAAAACGATTCATGACGTCACGTTCGCCACCTGACGGGCGGGCCGGTCAGCAAACGAGCGTTTAGTAAAACGCGTTTCACTTCACGAGTTGATCGAGGCTCGAGCCCCAGCAGTCTGCATGCAGTTCTCAACAAGTCCACAACTGTCTACAAGTATTAACCTACATACAATCTTTGAAAAAGGGTAACAAGTATCAATGTGTGCTTATGTCCTAAGTATTTTGTAATTCCTAAATTAGTTTGGTTGTGGCAGCTAAGCTAATTAAAGGAAAGTTAATAAACGTGCTAAATATGATTTGAAATGTGATTCTTTGTGTTTTGATAACATGTATGTGCATAGGTAGGTACATTAAATGAATACTTATTATACTAATCTGTCTTATTTCCCACAGGCTTTTAAGGAATATATCGGCAGGTGTAGGTAGGTACCTACACCTGCCACCTTACCTGCATAAGTACACTGGAATTTTAATAGATGAACGGAGCAAACGAATTTGCCAATTTTCACAGCCTTTTTGTACGTGTGATGGTTTAAAGCTTGGTCACAAGTTATTTCTAAAACGAACGAGAAATAATAGAGACAATGACACACATTATAACACATGAACAAAGTGTTTTAATTATTATATCAGACTAATATTCCCACTGCTGGGACACACGCCTCCTCTCTGATAAAGGGAACGGGCCGTAATCCAACACGCGGGCCCAGTGCGGGTTGGAGTATGTCACGTCATGTCTTCGAAAATTTGGTTCTAGTACACGCCAGTTTTCTGACATAGTTTTCCCCTACCGTTTTGAGAGCAGTGGTGATAAAATAAATTACACAAACTAAAACACCTGGGTTCGAACCAAAGACCTACAACTCGGTAAGTTACCACTAGGCCACCACTTCTATAAGGGTATGAGGAACAGGGTGTAAAGTTCACTCATCCACCATAGAAAAGGGAGGATCCTCCGACCAGATGGGTGTTGTGTCTGGCGGGCAACTGCTCATCGGTTTGAAGTTGTAATCTTGTATATATGTCGATCGCTCGGTAAACTCTAACTGCGCGATGCAGGATTTGTGTGACGTCATGTCTATGATGCGTAGTTCGTATGTGGCGGTGTAATCGACCAATTGGAACCGTGCACCTAGCTTCTGACGTTTCATAAGTGCCCATGTAGGTTTATGTGAAATAAAATATTTTGATTTTGATTTGATTTGAATCGCTACATCACTCCCCTCCGGAGACTGGAGGTCGATAGTGGGCTGAATCTTGCTATGCTTCACACAGTGCCAGCTGTGGTTCCAGTGAGTCGGAACCGGGTGCCACATAGTTCGCGGTGAGTCAGAACTGTCTGTGATGATTGCGGTTCCGACTCACTGGAACCACAGCTGGCACTGACCTATTACATATTTCCATGACTTCGTTTGAAAGCTTTTCTAATTCATACTCAAATGCTTACAATTTTCTTTGACGTAATAACTTTTTTATAATCATACCTTTCGCCCACTTGCTGTTTAAATATTAAAAGTTGGAGACGCAGGGACGACGGTCATTTCTTTTTTTTTATTTAAGTAAATTTACCTACTTTAATAAAAAAATCTATTAAAGTTAGGAACCTGCATTAGACAAGCATATATAAATATTATGCTTATCCTACTATAATACTTCTCCTGAATACAGATTATTACTCAGTGATCTAGCTAGGAGAGCAGCGATTCACCCAACAATTAATTGTACCTACACCATGTAATAATGTATACTTTGTAAGTCCCTCATGTAGGTACTACAAAATTATTAAAAAAAAAAACAATATTAGATATAAATGTGAAAGTTTGTGAGGATGGATGGATGTTTGTTACTCTTTCACGCAAAAACTGCTGAACGGATTTGGATGAAATTTGGCAAATTATAACCTGGATTAACACATAGGATATTTTTATCCCGATATTCCCACGGGATCGAGACCTATGCGGGTGAAACCGCGGGGCGCTGCTAGTTGTATAATACAATTTAGCATAATATTTAGGTAGGTATACTAACTTTAAAGTTTAATACCTACATTTTCATTTACACATGTGATATCAAGAAGCTTATGATACGATGCGCCCGGTGGTCACACTGTAAAAAAAAAAGAAGTTTATTTTGATCAAATTCCTTGTCACACAAGGATTGCTTTTTTGATTTTTTAAATCCATTGTGTGCTATGGAGCTAGTAAGTACAAGTGCTTGCAGACCAGCGACCTTTCGAAATGTCTCGTGATTTCCGACGGTAAAATTAAGCAGATAATGGTGCCGATTCTCTTGTACACCGAACTAAACTAACTAAACTATCACTAAAATTCCTTACTTTGGACTATGAGAATCTCAAAGCTATTCTGCAAAATAAATTCTCTAAATTTAAAAATTATTTTGACGTGTCTAAATCGAATTTGACAATCGCAACTCCACACGTGATACCTAACCACGTGACTCTTTTTAGAGCGCGCAGCCTCGACGTGTTTTATATGAATTATTTTTATATTTTTTGTATGAAAAATAAGAAAAAATATTACCTACACGTAGAGAGTTAGGGGTTTAAGGGTTTTATAAAGGGTGTCGAAATTTTCATTATTTTTGCGATTGGACACACCGTTTTCGAGATATAAGCAAAAAAAAAAAAATATTCAGTACTGTTTTTGCATCTGAAGTCGAGGTGTTGGTTGGAATTTAAAGTTCATGACAACCAATTTTATTCCATACGTTTTTAGTCGCGATTAAAAATAGTCAGATTTAGTTAGAAAATCTAAATTTTAGGTGAAAAACGTCAAATTCAGAATAGCAAAATTGCCATTTTTACTAAACTAATATCTCAGTACCATCTTAGTGCTGCCAAACTAAAATATAGTTAAGTTGTGTCATTTTAGTCTATTTCAGAATGGGAAATCGTCGTTTGACAGGATTAAACTAAATTTTGGTGATTTTTAGTCTAGTTTAGAGGCATTTGTGACAAGAGAATCGACACCAATAGCTACCTAGAGGGATTAGTAAGGCAACTCAGACAGTAGGCACCATAAAAAATAAAATAAAAACAAAGCAAATTCCTAAAAGTAGCACATTCTTAGAGGAAAATAATTAAAGGGCATTTCAGGCGACTCCGCCCATAGATATCTATGACTCCGCCGCATCCCAATAGCATAGCTGTTATCGTTTGTGTTTCTCATCTCTATGCGTTATCGCAAATCGATTATTTTGATGCGATTCTTTTGTTGCTTTGATCAGCAGTGCTATTCTGTAGAAATCCCACCGTGAAAAGTTAGGTGAAGTCGAGCTGTCATTCCACCTGATGCTAGATGCTATTTGACACTATTGACAGCTTACTTCAAACTCTCTTGACCTAAGTTTTGCCGTTGAGATTTTTACAGAATATAGCAGCAGAACTGAAGTCTTGAAATTGAGCAGGTAGGTAAGTACCTACGTACTATCCAAAACTGCCTTGGTTGTCTCGTACGAATAGTTTCCATTTGTTATTTTTTTAAGGACAACTGTTTTTATTTTCGCCATATTTTATTAAATTCAACAGTGCGTGAACTGCAGTTTATGCGAGTGTAATTTGCCCCACCCAAATCAATTAGTAGGACTCAGTGGACGACAAATTTGTGAACATTCCACTTTATCCCACTGGTACTCAGATTCGTGGGGCAAATGGAATAATCTCGAAATTCCTAAACTAAACTAACATGAGTTCAATGAGCAATAACCGAATCTTGTTTAATCATAAATTATTGTGTAGACTAGGTACCTATACTTTTTACTGAAAGCCTTGATAAATCTAGCCTACGACAGAATCCCATACTCCACCCCAGAACCCGCGTCCGCGACCCCGCCAGCCTACCAAGTAATAAACCCATGTAATTAGGTACATAAACCGAATGTTTACGGCTCTCCGGGAATAACGCGTCAGATCGCATTCCCGAATGTCGTAAAGACTCAATTGTTTTTGTTTACGACCCCTGTAATTACTTCGGCTTTTCCGTTCTTTGAGATGTTTCCGTAGATACTAAGGGATTTAAGATACCTAGGTACCTACTTATTTGAGTAGGTAGGTACACAAATTATATTTACATCTCTCATATTCGGTAAGTAGGTCCTTATTACCCCCAAATGGGGCTTATAGGTAACCAATTAGCGCTCTAGGGTAACAATGTAGCTAGAAAAGCCCTAGGGCGGTTAGTAGGTAATTAATAAAAAAACTCTTCACTCTTTCAAAAAGTTCGCGTACCTACATCTAACCATCATACTGGCAATAGACATCATGCATTCAGCCCAATGACAAAAGAGGTCGCTTCGCTATTCAGCCTTGTCTTCGTATGAGTATAAGTCTTCGTATGAGTATAATAGTCATCAATTTTAAATATCGAACGGCGAAGCTCAATTTCGTTCTTGAAAAAAAAAATAAAAAAAAAAGATGAAAAAAGGCGGGAATAGAAAACTTTTACTTTAAATATTGTTTGTTTTTGGGATTTTTTTTATAATTACGTGCTAATTAGGAAAAAAACATGAGTTCTGCAAGTGATGAAGATATAAGCTGCACTCCCGATTCAATGAAAATGGCAGCTGAAGCAGCAATTAACAATATTTTGCCTGAAAACTTACGACGAATTCATGAAGTGGCGAAAAGAAAAACGAGTAAAGTCTTTATCTGAGACTGTATTCTTAACATACTTTAGTGAGCTATCAAAAAAGCTGCAGCCATCTAGTTTGTGGTGCATTTATTCAATGTTAAAAGCAACTATGAGTACTAAACACGACATCAATATCAAGAACTTTTCAAAATTATCATCTTTTCTAAAAAGACAATCAGCTGGGCACAAAAGCAAAAAGTCAAAGGTTTTTTACAGCGCAAGAGGTGAAAACATTCATAAATGAAGCCCCTGATGACATATATTTAGCTGATAAGGTACAGTAAGCGCTCAAAAGTGCATGAGCACGCTAAGAGTCGTATTGCTGTGAACACGCGGTATAGCTCGTACATTTGTATGTGTAAGCAACACGATACACACACCACAGATAACGCAGTTACACGAAACAACAATATATTTCCGTCGCTTTAAACATGCTAGCACACACGCACTGTGCGCGTGAACTTGACCAGTTAATGGCATTGCTAAAATTCGATAGTTACTTAACAAGCGCAGATAGCAGAAAGCGTTAAGCGTTGGTATGGAATTCAATCTGCCTCAGGTTCTAATCTCGTGAAACACAGTGCGGTTTTTTGCAAATATTATTATTTTTGTTTTCGATAATAATATTTTTTAAATATTGCTGCTTTTTTATGTTGTTATTGCAATAAAGGTTTTAGAATAAAAAATGCGTGATATATGATAACAAAATTAAAAAAATATGTTTATTCGTTATATTTATTTTACATAAGTTAACACACTGCTACAATTATTTATCATTACTTCAGCTGAATAAGATGTGAAATAGATGTCAAGAAACTAGAAGCAGTTTGTATTATTTTGACATATTTAAATTATGAAATATTTTAAATTTTTAATGGATTTTTTCACCATAAATATTAAGCTTTGATAATGGTCGAAGTAATTAAGTAATAAATAAGAATATTAGACTACTTAAAATGTAAAATACTACTTACAGAATAGGTAATTTTAAGGTTAAATATGGGCAGTTTGTTTATATTTTATTTGTATTAATTATTTTACATTTTATTTGACTTTAGTAAATATTGGTTGTTATTGAGGTTAAAGCTTAAGTATTCATTTTCTTTACGAAAAGAAGATTGAAACTAAACCTCAAATTTTTATCCTAAAATAATACTATTACTAAAATAATATTAAACAATTTCGGTATATCTGCAAGAAATACGACAAACACCCTATTGAAACGTGCTTAAAAAATTCGTTACCATAAATTCATGCAATAACGAATCTGTTGTTTATTAAGTTGGTACGGTCAATATTTTAAGGTCAAAAACGGTTTTCTAGCTGGTCTTCAGTGATGCAAGCCTTCAGAGTGCACGGCGAACGGTTCATAATGACGTGTTTTAATAATTCAGCAAAATGTCTCGTTGGTATGAAACCATTTGTTTCATTCACCATTTGACGTCGCTGCTACTCGATAATAAGCCCCTTCCTCATATCTCTTAACCCTCACAGTATTTCTCTAGAACAAAGAAAAACATTGTTTTTATTACACATAATACCTTATTATTTATTATTCACTAATCGAATTAAACCTCACAATGAATTTAAAACTTTAAAGGCATCTTCTGTCTCAACAATACCTCTGTTCTATCAACAATACCCTTGATTAAGATTTATGTTTAGTAAAATATGAAATATATTAATGATAACACTCACACTTAGTCCGGTTTCATTAGATATTCACTTCACTTTTACGCAGCGCAATAATATTCTCTGATCTGATCTGATCTCTTCAATATATTTTATGCCTGCTTTTTGATAATAATAACCACAACACTGCGCTAAATACTCGTCACCAATATTATCCACGAACCAAAAAAGTTCTATTAATTGAATACTCGTAACAAACTGCATCTACCCCACAGAAATCGAAATAATTTACTTAGTTTTTTGTGGTCTACCTGCTAAACTTTAACATTTATGTGAACAAGACGAATGAAACTAAAAACGAATGATGATTATTGAACTAGTCATTGGTTGCAGACAAAGTGAGTGTGTGTGTGTAATGTGCGTGTCTACAGTATTGTAACAACTTATAGAAGAAGGTCGTAAGTCAAACCGAAGCGTCAGTCTATTGCTTTGTGAGATTGCTCATGGACTTTTGGTCGGCACTGTACGTAAAATAACAAATCACATAATGGTAATACTTCATCATTTATCTTTTAAATTCTTACAATCCTATAAAACATACTTATTTTTATATTTCGCTTGTTTTAGGTGGTTCTTATCTTCGGTATAACTGGCGCATGCCGAGGTATTGAATTGACAAATATAACAATAGAGAACATAGAACAACAGGGACACATGGAACAGGGGAACATGGGACTTAAACATAACTGGCGAAATGTGGGTGTACCTGCTACAGGGACACCTCTGCCCAACCCTTCGGGGAAACAAGGCGTGATGTTATGTTATGTATGTTAGAACAACAGGGTCAGTTGTTAGTAATTAAACTACCGAACACAAAAACTAAAATTGACCGAACATGTGTAGTTCCTCAAGAATTTTCTGAGCAGAGTAGTTAGCTCGGGTGTAAGCATCAATTGCACCCTCGAACTATAGGCGCCCTCGCTGCGCTTGTGCGCCTAAATATCTCGGGCTGCAATTGACGCCTTACAGCCCTTGGCTACTAATCTACTATTATTTCTGTAAATTGGTCCAAAAACCACTTTTGCACGTCTAAATTCAATTGTTTTAAAGTTGGATCACTTACAGACTACTCTGAGAAGACCGAAACAAACTGGGTGTCTCTTTTAAAGCCCAGACATAATCTTGGTCAGGCCATATGAGGACCATGTATTAGTGTCTGAGATGGTATTTTGAGGATAGAATCACAGAGATTTGAGAGGACCTGCATTCACGCATTTGTCAGTGATAGTGTAGCTCAATTCAGAACTTGATGAGCTCGAAGACTCGACGAACAATACCAAAGAAAGGACAGTACGGTATATGGTATGGAGTAGATGGTATATAGAGGTTCGTAGTAGGTAGATATCTGCGCGAGAAGGCATTAGGGTGCGTTTTCACTGAAGCGGAGACGTTCAGGAATGGTCCAATCATAGGCGAGACGAGAGACGCGATGAGGAATTCTTTTTATTTTATTTTGGGAAAACAAACTGCTGTAAGTATATTAAAAATAAACAAATATACTACCCACTACAATTTCCACAGATTACAACTTAGATATCCGTTGTACCGTATGCACCATTGACGTGCACCATCAATGGTGCAGAGGAGACAAATTAGTTTCGTTTGCACCATTAATGGTGCAAATGAAATTGCATTGATAGTATGGTCTCATCTGCACCATTGAAAATGGTGCAAACGAAACCGCATTGATAGTATGATCTCATCTGCACCATTGAGATGACACTATACTTGCTATCAATGTGGTTGTAGGTATTTCATCTTTGCATGTTCTAATATAAACTGATGGCAAACTTAACTGTAGACAGGGCAAAATTAATTACAATCAACCATTGTGATTGGTCGATTCTTGCAGGTCTCCGCTCAGCTCCGCTCAACTCCGCTCATCTCCGCTTCAGTGGAAACGCACCCTTAGTTATAAACGTGTGTACCTATAAACTTATAAAATTTTCGAATGCGTGTTGGGTGTGAAAGAACATTTAAAAATTTTCAGGACTAAATATTTTTTCGGCAAACGATGGCAATAATATATATTGCAGCAATGTATTGTTTGTAGGGGTTTCAAGATTAAATAAAATATATTTTTATAATAATTTTATTATAAAAAGAAATATTCACATACATAATTCCAATTATTTATTAATAGTCATAGTAAATTTTACAATATACTTTATAACTTAATTCTAACACATAACTTTTTTTTTGCAACATTTATAATCTAATATCATTTTTTATCTGTGCATTTTATACATAATATACCTAGTTACATGCAAAATTATCTGATAACAGTTTTGATATTACTAGTGTAAATTCTTTTCTGGAATATTCACATCTACAGAACTTTTTGTATAGGAAATGGCAGTAGTTGAAATCAATATTTGAAAAAAATAGCCGTTGGACCCATGATGTCAACAAATCAGCGTATGATGTTGAGGAAAAGAGTAACTGCGGCCAAACTTTGGAGTTCTAGTCTAGCAGTGAGCTAAATTGATAGATGGACAACAGTAGTCATTTACACATAAAACTATTCACATTAAATTCTACCTTTTATTTCCATACTACAAAGTTCAAAGTCCTGTAGATGCACCACACACTAACAAATCATTTTTCTCGTATAAAAATGACAAAATGCTTCCATTGAAACTAAATGAATGGTCAAAATGGAGGCGAAATTACGTACAGTCTATGATTTTTTAGATTTAAACACTTCTAGGCGTAAAGGACTGTGCCTAGATAATAAAATATATTGATGACAGATGTGAGACATTTTTACACTGTAAGAATATTTTAGGACAACTAAAATTATATTTTGACAAAAATATAAATGTTCACGATACAGTGTGTTTATGAAAGGTATGGTACAGCCATCAAGATGAACAACTTTTTCCTGCGAATAATATCCTTGCAGCGAAAAAATATTACAGCTGTCCCATACGTATTTGGGTCAACTAGGTATTAAAGTTTTGTATGGGACAGCTGTACATTTTTGCGCGATTAATACATTTTGACCACATCTTTCTGATACATACTGTATAAAAACTATGCTTCATGAACTACTATTGATTTGAAAGCTGAAGAAGATACTGGATGACTTAACAAAGTCCAACTGGCTGGTCTTGATTCAGATTTTATAACGACTGATATTTTAGAAGCTTATCTATGTACAATCCAGTACAATATGGCCGATGAATCATGGCCGGTCCGAACTTTGCGCAAAAAAACTTTTTTTGGAACCAAATAGAATGAATAGAATATTAAAAAAAAAACTTCTAATAAAGCTTCTCATATAGTTTATGCAAGTTCCTGTTGATTACTACATACATTTGAACTTTCTCCAATAAACATAGTCTACACATTGTTTTCCATCTTTGGACTCAAAACGTATCGTTAGTTATTTAGTTCAGCTTTACATTTTTTTTTTAAAACATTGTACATATGATGACATGAGGCGAGTGTGAGAGAGAATGCGTGACAGTTCGGAGAGCCTATGTTCAGAGCGGCCATGATTTGTCGGCCGTATTTTACATAACATAGTCTGAACATAGTGAACATTTATACTCCTTTCCTTAACAAATGATTAAAAACAAATCTCGCAGGCATTATTTAAAATAAAAGAGAAATACAGGGTGTTTCTATAATTATATTAATTACAAATAATTGTGAATTCTATGCTAAGAATTAATAATAAATATGAAATAAACGCTGAACTACACAAGTTAGTTATATCATTCGGGCTCGACTACGTTACATGTCAATTTTACTGTAGCTATTTTTTTTTGTAATTTACAAAACTGCGCTGCTGAACATGAACCGATCATAGGTTGTGACCTAAATAATAATCGAAATGTGATACTAAAAATCCGATATTTTTATAATTTTTTTGAAAAAGTGTCGGTAGATAAATAATCTAAAAAAATAAAAAATCTAGACATAAATAAATAGATAGGTATGACTTGTTATTTACGTAATGGAAATTTAAGCTGCAATTTTAATCTAAGTTTCATACTTGTAGCATACAACATTGTCACAATAAAAAACAATTAGGTCTGGCTTCATTTTAAACTACATTTTCAAACGATTACAATGTTCAGTTATATTCACATTAACTTTGCGGCCGCCTACTTAATATTTATGACTTATTGACGTTCTATTTAAGGAACATTTTTATAAGAATTTTACTACCAACAGTTCGGCTTCAATATTGGTCACAAATCCAATTTAAATACAACATTAAATGTTACACAAGGGAATTAGTCTTAAATCATTATGTTACTAACAAAGTTACGCACTGTATTGCTTCATAAGTGTTATCACACTGACGATTTGCCAGCGTGTTTCCAGCGAGGATATTTGTGAACGTGCTTTCCGCGGGTGCGAAGCGAGCTAACCGTGGCTACGATTTATATGCCTCGTTATTACAATATTGTATACTCGCTTGTCTCGCTCTTGTATCACGTCGCGTTCGTGAACGAGCGCCGTCAGATGGGACTGGTCATCTCTTAGCTGCCATGGCTTATTCTAATTTTTGAATTGTTCTTTGTTTTATCTTTTTATTACGGACGCTTCTAACGTGCACGTCTTTCTATATTGTTCTCACATGTATAATTTCAACATGAATGATGTAAACAATATTTTGTAACAATTTTTGATTTAAAAGAGTGTCCGTGCAGTTTCTTGCCCGTTCTTCTCCACCTACTACGCTTTGGAATGGGCAAATAGTTTTATATTTCTGACTGACAATTTCGTTTACAATTCAAAAGTGCCTGTAAATGGTTTAATTGAAATAAATGTTTTGAGTTTGAGTTCAATCGCTCTCGTTAAGAGTCTGCTACAAGCCTGCCAATCGCGTCCCCAACAGAGGGGACCTTGGTTGGTGACAGGTAGAGCTGTTTGAAATTTAGTCGTAAACCACCAAGGTCACCTCGGTTGGGACGCTGTTGGCGACCGTTTAGCAGACACTTTACGCAAACGCGCCGAACACGTTGCACACACGTGGCGTGCTCGCTATGCACACGCAGCGAGTGCGTTGAACAATCGCCTCGCTGATAACTCGCGTGTGATAAGGCCGTAGGGTCGTAAGTGCGAGCAGGAGATCCGATAAACATGATTTAGACTCTAACTTTACTTGTGTAATGGCTCGAGTATAGTAAGATTATAAAATACTATGTAGTTTAAAATCAAACCGAGACCTAATCTTTGCCATACATTTGTTCGCAAATGTTTGATTGTGATGTTTCTTCCATCGCTATTAATTTTTTTCACTAGTCTTTGTTTAACCAAATGTTCAAGTGTGCATTTAAAAACGTGAATAATAAATATTTAAACAAACTTAGCTAAATGGTGAAGGAAAACATTTGTGAGGAAATCAAACCAGCTTTGAGTACACACAGCGTGACCTTTGTATAGTCGACCTCGTAATTGCTTTATCGCTCTAGGGTTTTAATGTCACTTGCTCATCATTAAACGACGAGGTAAATTTTTCATGTGTCAGTTAGTTTCAACCTTAGTTTAAATTTTAGGACTTGTCAAAAGTGCCGCGGTCGGTTCGTGGATGGCCCAGGTGACCAGCTATTACATATCGAGACCCCTCCCGTGCATCGTAAACCACGATAAGCTGTTGGTCCCGGCTGTCATTCAGAGATCTTTGGCAGTCGTTACGGGTAGTCTGACAACCAGTCTTACCAAGGTGTATTTTATTACCCAGTTATTGGGTTGTGGAAGTCCGATAGGCAGTCGCTCCATGTAGAATACTAGATATTCAGCTGTCTCCGGTTAGACTGGAAGCAGACCCTAACATAGTTAGGAAAAGGTTAAGCCGATTGACTAATTGATTGATGTTAAAGTCACTTGCACATTATACAACGACAAGATCTATTTGTCATGTGACAGTTAGATAGTTTCAATTTCTCATAACCTGCCCTCTGTGGCCAAAAAATGCAGCGATCTCTATGTTGCTGACATCGACGATGCCGTGGAAGTGGCAAAGTTTTCGGCTAGCAAAATTGGTCGTCCCATCGACTCGACGAAGAAGTTTCAATTTAGTGGGAATTGTTGTCAAAAATGGTAAAGCAATTAAAAGGTCGACTATACTATTCAGTTAAACGCCAAGACACGATGTTCAGTGCACCACACGAATAAGTCTAGTACAAAAAGTGAGTTCAGTGACGTTGTGTAGGTACCTTATATTAAACACACCGCACACTTAATTTGACTAAACTATTACCAATTCAAGAGTAAAGGCGGACAGTCACAATTTTCTATAACCAAATAGATTAAATTATTACAGAACTGTACACACGACCATTTTGAAGTCTGACCCACCGATGACATTTTGTTTCAAACCTTTTTGACATAACATCACGCCAGTGTTCCCCGTTTGTATTTAGCTAGTTATGTTTAAGTCCCACGTAATAGGGGGGCGAGCTTATTGCCATCAACCGGGCACAAATTCAGACTCCGGGCTGCTACTGAGAAATTCCAGATGGAAAAACCCAATAACACTCTGGAGAATCGGACCCAGGACCTCATGTACAGCAGTAGCGCTTGCGACCACTAGACCAAACGACAGTTGCTATGAATAAGGTCTTGTGAACTTTTTCGATGTGACAACATAACATAATGTCACCTGTTATACAGTACGCCCACGTTTAAGTGGGTCACAAATCAAATCAGTCGAATGTACACGCAAAAATCGAACCATATTCTCTGTAAACAACAAAATAATATTTCATACTTTGAGATGTATTAGAACGCCCTTCAGAGCGTAATATATATTATGTACAACATCGACACATTCAAGAATAAGTCCGAATTTGGCACCTGTCCCACAGCCGGCGATTAACGAGAAACGAGTTGAGCTAGCAACTAAAAACCAGGGCTCGGAAACGTTATTTAAAATAACGTTTTTAAAAGTTTTCGTTCTTCTTTGTAAAACGAAAAGAGAACGTTTTCAAAAACCGGTTTATTCCGCATGCGGCAAGCATGAACTTGTTTAGTTAAATTGCACCTTATCTTCATTTCATTACATCATTGATTCCAATGCGCTTGCCGCTTACGTATTGATTAGGGTTGCGTTGCGAGCTTCCTATCGATCAACCCAAAAATGAAAAAAAAAAAAAAAAACGTTTTATTAACCGAGAACGATTTAAATTTTGTTCTTCTTCAAAAACGTTTTTAAAACATTCCGTTCGAACGTAACCGAAACAAATAGTTTCTTAGGTTTTTAAGACGAAACCGTTTCGAAAAATATACCGTTATTAGAGCCCTGCTAAAAACGAGTTGGCGTTGCTCGTTGCTCACCAACTCGATAGAGCGCAGCGGCGATGAGCGATTACTCGCTGGTGTCAGCGATCAACTATTAATATAAATGTGTCGCTTTTACTTCCACGTGACCTACAATCTTTTGTACGTTTCTTGAGCGAGAAAATTGTTGATAGCTAGTCGCTTCCTCGTCGGCAGTGGGACAGATGCCTTTCGCTATACAAAACTTATCGCCAATCATAAATAGTATTAAAATTCAATTTACATATAAAATAATTAAATTAGTGAATAGATTTATATTTAGTAGGTACTAATAATGAAGATAAAACGTATAATAGGGGCCATATTGGGTCATGATTTGTACAAAGATATCGTAGTATATTTCGGTTATTCACAATATTTTCGGCTATTATGGCCCCTACAACTGAATTACAATTTTAAGTCTTAGCTCATGTGGTTTAAGGTTCAAGTGGTTTTGAGGAAGTATTGGGATATAGTTACTTTAAATTACTATTTAAACAAATTGTTCACTTAAAGAAAATATTTTTAATTCTAATAAAAGAATCTAAAAACGATTAAGAACAACATACTAAATACTGACTTAGGTATGAAAAACACATTTTTCATATCGTAACTAAATCTTTAAACATTATTTACTGCACATAACTTACATGGAATGGATTACTGTTCTAAAAAGTAAATATTAAATATAATAAAAAACTAAATATCTATACTATTATTGAATAACATCGTACCCACATGAACTAAGACTAAGGGTGAATTTCACCTATTAAACTGAACGCGATCTAAACCGTGCTCAAGAACTGTCAGTGTCATCGTTGTCGAGAAATATTTGACACTGACAGCTGTTGAAATGTTTTGATTTCGATTGGTGAAATTCATCCTAAATGTACTAGCATTGATAAGTTCATAGATAAATGAGAAAGGCACGATATTTTAGATATATATTAATCGCTTTGTCAGTTTGTTATATCGTCTATCATTTCACCTATTTTTGTTATCGACTCGAGTTATCTTGCTGCGGATTTTCGTATACAAACAATGTGAAAACTTAGAGCGCTAATACACTGGGCCGCCATGGCGACGTCGCTGGCTACGTAGCCATGGCTACCTCTGGCTGCTTACCTTAGCCAAATGAGGTAGCCAAATAAGTAGCCAGTAACACGCGGGCGTCCGTCCTGGCGATCAGTTGGCCACTGAGTGAGGGAGGCGTAACTTACTTGTATACAAAATATTACGACTTGGTTACGCGTCGCCAGGTCGCCAGAGTATCTAGTCTCCACGTAGGGGCTGGTCGGTCGTGGCTACGCTTCCAAATTGGCGACGTCGCCAGACCGTAGCCAAGTGAGTTAACTGTCGTACATTTCAATACGAATCGTATGGATACGTAGCCGGCGACGTCGCCATGGCGTCCCATTGTGTAAGCGCTCTTAGGTGAAGTGAGTTTGAACAGTTCACCTGTCAATAGTATGGGGTGGAATGACAGTTCACTTCACCTAAATGTTTAACGGTCAGACTTTTACAGAATAGGAATATTTTCAGTTGTTTTAATCAGACTACGTCAGAAGGGTTATTATTTCTTTGTAATAATTATCAAAGCAAGAAACTAAAATCATAAATGCTAGTACATTTCTCTATCCTAGATTAATAAGCCACCAACTCTTACATACATTCACATTTAATAAAAAATAATCTACAACAACATTCTTCATACACAATGGAAGAACAATTTGGCAAAAAGGAGTTCTGTCATGCTAACGAAAATTAAATTAAAATCAGTCAATAGATCAAAATTGAGTCAATTTTAGTCTTGATGTACTTAATTTATTTGGAGTAATCTACAATGGAAAAAGGGAATTAAAAAGTAATGGTGGGTGAACTTGTATTTTTGTAAAGTAATATTTGTACTGTGGAGGCGTACAAATAAAAACAATGTGCACTTTTAAAATTTCTAACGTGACGGTATATTATCGTGGACGTGTACGTCACGGCAACACGATAAGACAGGAAAGTTAAATATATGGAAATATATATGAAGACCTTTTTCATTTCCGTCCACGATAACGTTATAACGTGCACGTATTTCAATACATTTATGGACCCACCACGTCCATTAAATTTATTCAAATACGTGCACGTCCACGATAATATTGTCACGTTAAAAATTATAAAAGCGCACAACTAGTACTAAAAGGTCAATAATTATACGTGATCTATTTTATTTTTATTTGTCAGTAAATGATAATCAATGTTTTCTTTTAGCACTTAATTTGCTTCAAGAGGTGATTTCCCGAATACGTAAATCAAAAATTTATATTTGATTTAAGAATCGGTGAAAATTAATCGCTTTGTAACCTCGCTTTAACAATAACGCTGTATACAACATATTCTACCCAATCAAGGCCCTCGCAGACAGGCGCGACGAGACTGGTAGAACCATTTCAATGAAGTTTTCATAGAAATTTTTCCACCAAAGTCGCGTGTCTTGCCTTGCCTCACTTTTACGGTGGTTTTTTTAATTAAAAAAACTCACCAATAGTTAAGTGTGCCATTACTTTTTTACCTCCCTCTAAGCGACCGTGGAAGTTTTAAAACAATTCAGCTAAGTATAAAAATTACGTTCTTTATAGAAAACCACACGGTGGTCCTCTCTACACATTTATACAATAAACTATGACTCGAAGGAAATTTTAATTGGAAAGAGACAGTCTATAATATAAACTTTATAAAAAATCCATCTCGATGACATACGAATTCAGCTCCTATTTTTCACACTTCTCTTTCTCACGAATTTTTTAAACAAAAATAATCTGATTCTTGTTTCAATAGTGTAACTGATACCTTATCTGACGGATTTGTCAAATGTTTGAGTAACCCAAAAGAATGCGTCACTAAGGAAATATGATATTATCAGATTTATCTTCATCTGATAATAGTTTTACTGTTTTTATGTAATTTCATGTTATCATTATCACAAAAAGCGTGTTTTATAATTAGATAGCTCAATTAAAATTGTTGGACTGCTCTTGTATGTGCTTTACGTATGCAAATAATTATGTTGACATACAGAGGCAGTACCTACTTGTATCTGTGCGCGATATGCCGCTATTCGTTTTTATATCTCCATCTCTTTCTAGCACTGGAAAATGACTCTGACACTTCGCTATACTGCCTTCCACCAGCATAGCTATAACCGTTCGATACGATTCCGTGCCAAATCCGAACATCTCCCAGTGTTAGTTATGAAGAGTGTTTTAGTTATCCTTATTTGGTCAGCTTTTGAAACATGAAATTACATAATCAAACAGCTTTACTTGACGTAAACCAGTCGAATAATAATACAGTGCCCCGTTTACAATAGCAGCATTGCCTTCAAAGGCAATCATGTCAAATTGACAATATTTACATTCAGTAAATATACTCTATGAAGTATAATATCAACATTTGCCAAAATAAACAAGACACTGATAAAATAAAAATAAAAACAATCACCTGTCAAAAATCTTGTACAATCATTCACTCAAAAACAAATGACTGCATAAAATATTCGACAGCACCCCGAAAAAAGAACACAGAAAAATAAACCTTATTCCTCACCACATAAGAGCCAAATCCTTACATCAAGAAGAGTCTTGTTGGTTACATGAAGAACTCCCTATTTTCCTGTGGTGGTCATGTATGCCTCATCTGGGAGTTGGAGTTTCCAGTCGGACTCTGGCAGTTGGGGACATCTATGACCGTAAGCTCTATGACCCGTAGACCCCGGAGGATTGGGTCTGTGATGTGAATACCGCGAGGGTTGTACACTCTCTCGTTTTGCGTCGCTATGAATTTTGATACTTTTCTTAGGTGCTGTGGAGGAGAAAATAGGAAGGTTAGAAAAGTGTTAAGATCATAGAAATTAAAACATGAAAGATTTGTTCGGACCTTTTGGGACAAAGTTCATTATTGTATATTATACTCTGCACACTTGGCGAATAAGCGCTAAACCTACAAACGTGTAACATTTTGACCGTCACGACACTTTTGCTACACAGTATGTGTTTTTTTTAAATTTAGTTATTTACTTTCAAACGTTGTTAATTTTTGTCTTTGTCACTGTTATTTAGTACTTAATATATAGCGAAAGTAACTTCGTTCCAACCAGGTAACCCCAGACACTTTTTAAGGTACCCGCAGACTAGCGCGACACGACTCTGATGGAACAGTTTCTATGAAAACTTCACGGAAATTGTTGTACCGACCGTCGCGGCGCGTCCGTCTGTTCCCGCCTTTATGCGTTTGAACACAGCGACGAGGAGAAACAAAAAAAAAAACAATTTCAGATCCAATTTGAACAAACAATAGCTTGATTTTAGCAATGTATGCATCATAGAATCCATACAATGTAGGCACATTGTATTCACTATGACTAGTTTTTGTCCTAGTAATTGACCAATGCCGTGTTCTACCACAATTAAGAAACAAAATCAATTTTCCACAATAGCAATGTTTTTGCGATAGAATATTCTGAATTTGTTTCGCATATAGAAAACTAATATGAAAACATAAGGGTTATCACCAGTGATCGGAAATAGACGAGCTAAAATACCTAAAGTTAAAAAAAGAACAGAGACATGGAGACGCCTTACGACAACATATTTTTTCGGGGGAGTAATGTCCCGGGTTTCGGGACATTACTCCTTCTATTTTTTTTTCTAATTCATTTCCAGTTACTGTTTAAAAAAGAGTATAGGTACAAGATTTTTATTGTTTAAAAAAAAATAAAGGAAATCCTAACATTAATCCCGAAAAAATATTTTAGTCGTAACGAAGTCTCCACTTTTTTTGTCTCTGTTCTTTGAACTTTAGGTATATTAGCTCACCTATTTCCGATCACTGGTGATAACCCTTATGTTTTCATATATTTCCGGGTCGGCATGAATGTTGCCGATCGGAACAAGTGTGTAACACACCTTACAAAGCCAAAATGACGACTGAAATAAGAATCTACAATCTTCTAGCTACGTTCAGGGGCTCAGGCGTTCACCAGCTCATAAGCAGCATTATTTTAATATTACTTCAGTGGGAGAGAGAGATGGAGCTATACGTCCTGTAGAGCTTCATCTCTTTCCCACACTGAAGTAATATTAAAATAATACTGCTCTATGAGCTGGTGGTAGGCCCCCTGATGGTTACGTGAGAACGGCCGTTTTCTATACAAATACAGAGTAGTTTAAATAATTACCTACAATCTTACTGACCGTTCACATGCTTGTGTCGTGACGCAAGCTATTTTGCTATCACGTATGGTGAAACGATTATTTTTATGTTATTCGGTGGTAAACAATACCGGTTTCGGATTGACTATAAGTCCAGATTTCCTCACGATGCTTTCTTTCACCGATGTCAGTAATCATCATCATCATCATTTCAGCCGAAACACGTCCACTGCTGGACATAGGCCTCCCCCAAGCACCGCCACTTCGACCCATTCCGTGCTTTCCGCATCCAACGGATTCCTGCGGCCTTCACAAGGTCATCGGTCCATCTTGTGGGAGACCTTCCAACGCTACGTCTTTCGGTACGTGGTCGCTACTCCAGAACCTTTCGACCCCATCGGCCACCAGTTCTACGAGCAATGTGCCCTGCCCATTGCCACTTAAGTTTGGCAGTTCATCGGGCTATGTCGGTTACCTTGGTTCTCCTGCAGATCTCTTCATTTCTGATTAGATCACGTAGGGAAACTCCAAGCATAGCCCCCTCCATTGCCCTTTGGGTGACTTTTAGCCTGTCTATCGCCCTTTGGGTGACTTTTAGCATGTCTTATAAATAAATTAAAAATTGTACCACAAACCTTTTCATAATGCGTTTCCGTACAAATATAAATGAAGTAGGCAGTGAGACAGGCCAGGCAGCCCTCACAATATGTACTGCAATCTGCCGTCTCCGCCATTTCAAAGTGTTCGTTCAGCCGCTCCATTGTGTACTCGAAGGTTTGGCGATCTATCTGGAATTTGGAGACAAATTAACTTAGTAATTAGTCTATAGACCACCATACGTTTTCCTGTGGATGTGTCAAGTACAAATAAGGGATGAAGTCACAGGCCTGTATCTACATTATCTATTTGTTTCATAAATAATATTCTATACTAAGTAATAATAAAGCTGTAGAGTTAGTTTCCTGTTTGTTTGAACGCGCTGATCTCTGGACGATATATTATATTATAAGCCTGTGTTGGCCCACTGCAGGGCAAAGGCCTCCCTTCCCTCTTTCCACTTTTCCCGGTCTACTGCGATTGCGGGCCAATCCTTTAAGGAGTCCAACTCATCCCGCCATCTCTTTCTGGGCCTGCCGCGTAGTCGTTTTCTGCTATTTGGGATTACCAGTCGGATTTGAAAAAATCTTTTTGCATTTGATAGCCCAATTCTTGAGGAAGGTTATAGGCGCACGCTACGACCTTTAGGAGCCGAGCAAAAAGCATAAAAGTCTGAAAGAACGCTAACCGAAAACGAAGTAGCGCGGGCGGGCAATGCAATGCGACTGGGTGGGTTGGAGAACTAGAAATTTCACGCGAAGTCGCGGGCTGAAGCTAGTATTTTTATAAGAAATTACATCAATAAATCTGCTAAGCCTTTTCCCAACGATTTTGAGGTCAGCTTCCAGTCTAATCGGATTCAGCTGAATACCAATATTTTATATGGAGCGACCGCTCTGAATTCCACAACTAAGTAACTGGGTAACATGATACATCTTGGTAAGACAGGTTGTCAGACTTGGGCTTCTGACTACCCATAACGACTGTCAAAAATCTACAATTAATGTCAGCCGGGACCAACGGCTTACTATGCTTTCCAAGGTACGGGGAGATATGTTATGAATGGTCACCCATCCACTGACCAACCGCGGCAAGCGTAGCTTAACCTGATCGAAAGACCCGTGCGGCTTATTATTTAGCCACGAGAAGTTACAAAACAAAAATAAAACAGTTTCAAAAGTTTTTGTTCAATGGTGGAAGACAACACTGCAACATAATAATTTCATCAAGTAAATGTATTGATGTATCTCTACTCTGTATACAGTAGTCATAACCATTAATTTACAACAAACAATGAATGAATAGCACGTAATTGATGAGTCCATCACAATGCAGTATGAATCAGAATAGCTGGTTAGCTACCTTATTTTATAACAGTAAATAAATCTTAATAATGATTCATAAATTAAAACTAAAATCAATGTAAGCAGCAGGTCTATTGCCGTCTCACTTTGTTCACATGAAAATGACAAGGACGGGTTGTACTCATATATTGATTAGCTGGTTTACTTAACAGCCTTTATCTTTAAGGCCATAGGTGTTCCATTCTTGAATTGAAATATTGTTATTTGTTCTGTCTAGTTGTCCGTCTGACTAAATATTTATCTTACTTATTAATTTCAAGTACTTAATCACTAATTTAATTGCTTAATAAACATAATTTGAGATAATTTCGTAGTTGTTGTGACAAGTCACAATAACCGAATTACTCTCCCCTAGTTTCAGAAAGATTAAGGATGAATTTCACCAGTAAAACTGAAAGAATCATCACACCTAAACCACGATTATGTCTGTACTTTGAAAGAGACTGTGACCTCTAACGAGTGGTGCGCATGGATGTTACAAGTTGTATCAAAATATTACAGACATTGCGCACTATAATGCTTGAATTGTATCTTTACAGGTTGCGCACTGTAATGTTTGGTTTGCCTCACTCACTGATGAATGCTCGACTCTGTTATGTTACATTACAGGGGAATGCTCCCGGTAAGGGAGCACCTTAAAAGAGACTGTGACCTCTATGTTTGTTTCAGTGTTTCTTCTCAGAGTAGTTGGACACAGGTTTGTGTCTCCATACTTTACTACACTCAATACTTTATTTGCATTCCACAATGTGTACTTAGGTGGTAACTTAAAATGATATGTGATCATTATGAACCCTGTCGGGCACTGCAAAATAGTAGGATTAGAGGCACATTAGAGGCTTTGAAAAACTTAGCTTATCGGTATTGTGAACTAAATATTTATATTTGAGTTTTTTTATACCCTTATATCCTATCTGACTACTCTAAAGAGAAACACTCATCTAGTTCTTAAAATATTATTGACATCGTAAAAGTGTTTGTTTAAAAACTAAAAAACTTTGTAAATATACTGAATACAGCACTATCTAAGTGCAATCCACGAAGACGCGCCCCACTCCGCTCCGCGCCGTACTAGTTTTCAGCTTACAGTACAGTAATAGCGGAGTGAGGCGCGTCTTCATGGATTGCATGGACTGTTCAATACACGCCACGATGAGAGATGAGACTTGACCGCGCCCCCCGCGTTCTTTCCGCCGCCCCGGTGTCGCCCCGGCGGGGACCTCATACCGCTAAAGAGACCCATAAATCGTCTACTGTGCAAGTTGAACCACGTGGTGTGTCAAGTCTCATCTTTAGTGGCACGCTCTGTAGCTGAAGTCATGCATAATAGGTTGTGAATAATTATTTGTTGCTAGAGTTAATAACTTCATAATAGGTTGTTATTATTCAAATCGGTGTTATTGTTTTCACACCAACATTGACAAACAGGCATGTTAAGAGCAAACGTATTGAAAAAATAATTTATTTCAAGGTCTTGTCACTAAACTGAAAATTCAAAATATGGATATATTTATTTATTTACAGAGGCGCACTTAATGCTATAGGCATTTTCTACCAGTCAACCTTCAGGTGATGCAGAGACAAACAGTAGTAGGTGCAATATATCGGAAATTGTGGAATATAATATACATTAAAATATTTACTTTGACTTAATAAACATTTAAAAATTAATTAATTCCCTGATAGATAACGGACAGCCTAATTGGGTTTTAAAACATAATTTAATGTTGACATGTAAAACTTTATTGAACCAATTCACGGGAATAATACTTATCATTTATCATTATGACATTTTACATTAAAAATAAATATTTGGTTGATCTTTGTGACAAAGGATGAATAAAAGTTTGAAATTTTAAACCTATTGCTGACCATTTTTTACTTCTTGCATTGGTCAGGTACCAATACTCTAAGATCTAGAGGAAAAGTGATTTCATTAAAAGGATGATACTTACTCAAGTTAGGTTGAATCTGTCCTCCGTCACTTTACTATCGGGAACTTGGTACTCAGTCAGTCATAGAGTTGCTGATAATAGCCTTCTGTATCATTATGTACCATAGTACCCTATGACAGTAGTTCAGGTGAAGAACCTTGTTACCAAAGTGAACTTTGCACCTCAGCTTCACCAGTTGATTAAATATGATTATTTTATGATTTAGTAGGTCACACTGAGTTCATGCCTTATTGGCTTATTTATTAATGAGGTCAGTAATTAATAATTATGGGTTTGAGGAATCAGGTTTGAGCAATTTGATAGGACTGTAGTAACCAGTAGTACTAAGTAGTGCCATTCGGCATGATTTCCTAATTCAAAATCATACAGCAACGAGCTTTATCACAAACAAGGAAAAGTATTTTACAAAATTTCTATTTATTTGACCTAAACTCAACTTCTGCTACCACTGTGTGCAGAAAACTTCAAATCACTAAGACTTAAGACGGCACAAGAATAAATACAAGTTGACATCATTTCTTAGGCGTCACAGACACTCGGAAAGTTGACGAACGCGCCCATGACCCAAGGCCCACAAACATCGCGTAAACAACTGACTTTCACTTACTCGATCTTCCAGTTCTGGCGGGAAACGAGTCTGGAACTTCACCGCAGTCCCTTCAGAATAGTCCCTTTGTATAAATATCTTTATTCCCTGCTGTGTCGTAGGAGTCTGTTGACTCCCAGGCGTATTCGGCCCAGAAGGTATACGATTATTTGCCATCATTAGGAACTCACAAACTAAAGTCCATCAACACAGAAATAAGTCTAAAGGAATGCTTTGTGTTATGAATGTATCATAGTTTCAGCATCATAGTAAAACTGATAGAAATACAAGGTGAATATTCTGTTTTCTCGCGATATTTCGATAAAAGTACAATGACGTGCGTCAGAGACTGACATTTCACATTATCTATCTGTCAGGCGGACATGTTCTTGCCATAGCTAAACTATGCACTGAAAGAGATTCGTTCAGAAACAAAAAGTTTTCACAAAAAGTTCAAACAGTCTCCCTAAAAAGTTACACTTTTTTGGCATGGAAATAAATATATAGCATTTATAATGAATGTGTTTTTAATCGTAAGTTCATAGGAAATTTAATGATTTCTATTGTTATTCCGACCAATCATAACACAAAGCGGCATTTTTTTTTGTTAGATGCCGTCCAAAGTAATTAAGTTTTTAAGTTATTTGCATAGACATATGTTATTTCTATTTCAATGGTTATTTGTCATTAATCGTAAGTCAAAGTCACGCATACTAGCGACACCCGTGCTAAAAGTTTTCAGTTTTCTTCCCTATTAATGAACCCAATAATAGTTCATTCTAATCATGACAGATGGCACTTCGTTTCGTGTCGAAGAATGATGGCTTGTAAAGACTTTATTAGCGGGTAATCCCCGGCTCAACAATCCTCTCTGGTAATGAGTATTGTTGTCATAGTTGAGGTGGAATAAACACGCCGAATGCATAACCTCCTCCCTTTTTAAATCGGTTAAAATAAAAAATAAACACTTTTAGTGTAGGTATGTATGTACTTACTGGATATTGTAGCTACAGTGTTAGGTACAGAAAACTATTTATCAGGACCTACCTAAACCTGTAGGTATGTAAGCGTTGGCAGACCTTTATTCCATTTGAAATAAGATTACACATCTAAATAAACCTTTTTTACAGTCCGTTCAACCGATTTTGACTTCTATTGAGTTGGTAGCATGAAAAATGGCAGCTGCTGCAGTAAACAGTTGGTATTCCACTTTTTTGCTTTTAATGCCATCCTTATGCCCACGGTACCTACCTATAGAAATCAAAATCGGTTGAACGGACTGTAAAAAAGGTTTGTTTAAATGTTTAATCTTATTTCAGATGGAGTAAGTATAGATAGTTAGACAAACTGCGTATAATGCGGGCTCATCACCATTCGCTCAGGTCGATCAAAGGTTAAGCTTTATTATCAAGATCCCTCCGTGCCTCGAAAATGACAGTGACCTTGAGTGGTTAGCTTGCGTGTTCTGTACTGAGCTCACGCAACGCGTCGTACGTCCAGCCAGTAATAGGACTCGCCCATCAAGGAGCGCTGTCTCAAACGCATTATTAATTTATTACACATACAAAAGGTATTTTAATAAAACACGTAGGTATACTAAAAGATCAATAATTACATTATCTTTAAAATGGTGAAAGTTTCAGAAAAATACGCTTGATAGATTTTGCGTGATTTCTGTTTTTTATCCGCGTTAGACATAAATTTACAAATTAATTTCACTATGTAATATAAACATAATCCAAAATATGGCTATACTAAAATATTATACTAAAATATTAAGAAAATGCTCTTATTTAACATATTTTTTTTCCAAATCATTAACGCTACCAGTTTAGACGTCATCTTCAATATAAAATCATTAAAAGTCGGTTATCGTCACCTTAATTAAGCCATTGGTCCTGGTTTTAACAGTCATTACAGGTAGTCAGAAGCCCAAAAGTCTGACAGCCAGTCTTACCAAGGCTATTACCCAGTAATTGGCTTGTGGAGATCAGATACGCAGTCGCTCCATGTATTCTACTGCATCCGGCTAGACTGGAAGCCGAACAGGCTAGGCAGAGTAATGTCACCCTCCGCCCCTATCGGTCAGTACCGGTAGGTAGGTTTTTTATTGGGTGGGAAATAAGACGCAAAACTCAGTAGTTTTGCGTCTTATTTCCCACCCAAAAAAAGAAAAAATAAAAAAGGGCCGGCGCCCAGTGGCGGCAAGGCATGGCAAGGGATTTTTATGCGATGCCGCGGTATCCTTAAGCATGCCGCGACGTCCTTAGGCATCATCATTGAAATTTCAATTTGACTATCATACCTACATATAAGTTTTATTTCTATTCGTTGCATAAAAATCCCTTGCCATGCCGTGCCGCCATTGGGCGCCGGCCCTTAATATAATAATTAGCCCGTATTGTCCCACTGCAGGGCAAAGGCCTCCCTTTCCTTTTTCCACCCAACCCGATCCTGAGCCAATATAGACCAATCCCTCCTAAAAGCGTCAAGTTCGTCCCGCCATCTACGCCTGTGTCTTCCACGATGCCGCTGGACGTTTTCAGGAACCCATGTTGTAGTGGTCTTAGCCCACAATGCATCCGACATGCGGCAAACGCGTCCGGCCCAGTCCCACTTGAGCTTGGTTGCTTTTTGGGTGACGACAGCGATTTGTGTCTTAGAGCGCAGTACCATCGTGTTCCGTATCCGGTCGGTAAGTCGAACTCCAAGGATACTGCGCTCCATCGCTCGCTGGCAAACCTCGAGCCCGGTCCTCTGTTGAACTGTCAAAGACCAGGTTTGAGCGCCGTATGTAAGGATAGGGAGAATGCACATGTCCATTAAGTTTCAAAATATTTGCGGATGACGATCACGACTGACAACTTGATCGCGGCTAGACTAAGGCGGTTTGTCCACCGCACCGTGAACGGGACGTCAACGAGAACGAGATGACGATGCCGAAGTAACGACTAGCGACAGTACGTTTACTATGGCGAGTAACCCGTCCCTGCTTTGCACCGTTTTTACGATTTGACAAAACATCGAGATTTCTAATAGGTACTTAATTATATTCTATATTTACGTTTAAAATGAATGTAAGTAACACATAAAATCTTCCGAAATAAATTCTGTAATTTACTATCGTCCTGCCCAAGCTAATAACTAGGTACCTGTTTGGTGATTCTGCCTGCAATGAGCTGTCCTTTACAAATCACAATATCTTACAACCGCTAACTGCCCATAACAATAGTAAAAAAGCGGCCAAGTACGAGTCGGAATCGCACACTAAGGGATCTGTACCCATTTTTTTGTTAGTTTTTTTTTAGCGCTTAAAAAATCATTTATCTCCCTATTACGAAAAAAAATACAGCCCTGTGACAGACGGATGGACAGTGTAGCCTAAGTATGTAATAGGATTCCGTTGGCACACACACAAGAATAGGTTGTAAAACGATTTTTTGCGAAAAACACAATTTGTGGGTGACACTAACATAGATATGAATAACAAACTTATTTAAAAAATTATATTAAACTTAGTAAATATTATCATGTGCGAAATGAGTATTTTCAATTTATTTTTAAAGTCTTTCGAGTATTTTACTCCGCGCGTTCATGCTACGCCCATTGTACTTTTAGCCGTAACACTACGTCTTCTTTCCAACACAACGTAACACAAAGTAATCATAATAAAATCCTCTACTGATTAGCGGTTCGACACTCCACAGCTATTCAGGACGATTTCGCTCCAATCGCCCGCTGCATACTAACCGGGCGATAGTTTGACGCCTCCTCCAACTTATATCAATTAACTCATGTGCATGCCGCTTGAGTTTAATTTCTAATTTCATTTTGTGACATGTGTTTATAATCATAATCAGTTTGTGCCACTACAGGGCTATAAAGGCTTCTTTTCAAATGATTATTTTTTCTCTCTTATGATCTATTGCAGTGGTATTCTTACCTTGGAATATTTTCTCCAGAAGGTCGTTCAAATGCGTCATCCTATCAGCTATTATCAGACAATTACTGCCTATTCATCTGTTGCCAAGAGTTGGGATCATGGTATTAACTTGGCCCATGTATATTGTACAATATTGTGGATGTTTGTGAATTGGTGTGATGTTAAATTGTGAAATTAATCTAACTGTGTTTTTAATACCTTTTATAATTTCTAGGAAATTTGTAAATAATAAGCATCCCGTAGATGAGGGCAAATCTGACAGGCTCCTCATTAGAATTGATAACTTAAACCAACTTCTCAAATGTCTATATCTATATATTTCCCAAACAGCCTTTGGATATTTAATCAAATAATCGTTGACATAACTTTACAGTTTTTAACATAACTAACTATTTACACTACGTAGGTATTAAATTAAAAGACTAACTATCTGTATAAGTAAAATATTAAAAAACTTCTCAAATTAAGTTTTTACTTTTCCAAACTCTGTTTTTTTCTCTCGAGTTAAGTCTGGCGTAAAACTTTAAACTCATTTTCTATATTTTCTTTTTACAGTAAATTAATATAAAACATATTTTGCACTTTACTACCTGTTCAGCTCCATAAATCAAGCTAATAACCCATTAATATGCAGACACCGCAATGTCCGTAAGTCCATACGCACGGTCAATGAAAGTGTGTAGCTACGCCCTCTTTCAGAACTAGGTAACTCAATTTCGCGGTCGAGACTTATTTGTGGTATCAAATTAATTAAATAATAGACTTGATTATGGTGTTGGAATGTGTGTCCTTGTGTTTTTGCTTAGATAGTATTAGTTGACTTTCCTTACCTATTCGGCGCTTCCGCCCTTGAGCGGTTGGAGCTGGTTCTATTGTGCACCCACGGCTCTTATAGATGATCTGTAGTATGATTCGATCAGACTTGTTTGGTTTATTAACTTGAACTCCTGAAGCAATATTTTATAGCTATATATCTTCAGACAATTTATACCTACCCTTTTTGCCAGGCTAGGCTTTTTCCAAACCAAAGAAAACTAAGCTTTCAGCGTAGTCTGTGAAGGTAGTAAGCAAGTAAACCTACCAAAGCAAAGATAACCACTTCAAGCAAGGATGTTAAACTAATGAGTGATGTCATAATATTTTTAAGTTACGGGGAGAATACATTTTCTCCAACACATAAGATAAGGAACGGCAAAGTAAATAACAAAGAAGTCGTGCAAATAAAGAATCCTTGTTGACAAACACCTACAAACATAGAGACCTACTTACGTCCCTACTTAAAGCTCGATTTATTTATAGCTAAGAGTAAAAGGACTCTGAACGTCTATGACCTCCTAGTACTTCAAGCTTCTAAGACAGCTGTGATTGTTTCTGCACCCAAGAATACTTTGAAAAGAAAAAGACAGTTATTAAATAATTTGTTGAAGATCTTTTTCTAGTAGAAGCATTTGTTCAGCAATATAGGAAAGGACCTTATAAGGCATTTATAATTTCCATTCATACCATCATAATGTGGGTGTGAATGTGTGAACTCTAGCCCACAGATTTTACATAAGCGTTTGAAAACTTAAGCAGTCAAATTCAAAATTGTACAATTTTGAAACTCTGGAAATTAAACTCGATGACATCAATGTCCCAACCCAAATTGACGTAACACAGTTCCCAAAATCAGCTGTTCATATTTCCATGTCCTCCACATCGGATGGCAGCGCGTGTCCAACCGCCAAATTAACCGTCGGCTCACGTACCCATGCATCCGTTTTGCACCAACATCTTTCACTTGACTGTATGACCAGAATGAAGAACATTTGAAACGTTGCCTGTTACGTAAGTGATAGTATCAGATCATCTGTTGCTTCACTTTCTTTTATTGCCTTAGTGGTTTGAGCTTTTAGATGTGTTTACGTGCGATTCTAAGATAAGCGGTCATTGTCGTCGCGAGAATAGCTTAGCTTCAAACACAAACTCAGATAGTCCTACAGGATGATAAACTTTTATTTTTTGTAATTCTGTTAAAATTTTAATTGGTAGAATAAATATTCTAACTTGTATAATGCTTTGTAGTAAAAGCTTATAAAAGAAAGGACTACATAAAGACAGGAAGGTTGTGGACAATATACAACCACGCTATTTGAATTTTGATGAGTGTTTTTCTGTACTATTACCGTTTCTGATACCAACAGACTATATTGTATAGGCAGGCCTTAAGCTCACGATTTTGAAAAGATGTAACTATTAGATTATCTTACTAGAAAAAACTGGACGACATATGTATATGAAAACCGCCAACAATGCATGCAAATGCCTGATGCATAACAGATGCGTTGACAATCTCAGAGGCCAAAATGAATTACCTACTGATCAAACTCAAACTCAACGCATTTATTCGAAATAAACCAATTGCAGGCACTTTTGAATTTTCAGGGGTTCGGTCAGTCAGAAAGATGATTCCATAGCGTAGTAGACAGTACCTATGGAGATGAACTGGTACAAGAGACTCCACGGACACTCTTTTCAAATCAAAATATGGTTACAAAATCTTGGTTACATTATACTTGTTGAAGTTATACATGTGAGAACGAGGCAGAACGTTAAAAGCGTCCGTAATAAAAATGTAAAAACAAAAACAATGATGATGAATTAATAGTTCCCAGTTTTCTGTATCTAGGCACGGCACGTGTGTTAAAGGTCAAGTAAGAGCCATCTATCACTAGTTACGCGCACTGAATTGTTTTATAACCATTATCGAAAGATTTACTTTTATTGCTACAAGTAGTTCATATGGAAGAGCATAAAAGCTAGTTTGAATCTAAGGCCTACCTAAGCACTTATTTGAGTTTTGGCAACGAGGTTGTGTGTTGTGATTTAATTGCGATGAGTCAGTATTTTTACAGACCACGTAAAGCATAATTTTCATCAATGGTTGACGTAAAAAAGTTGCTAATGATTATGGAAAGGTGTGTAACAACGTCCTCTTGTCCACTAATAACGTCATAGGTATAATGAATTACTTCTCTAGTCTAATAGTAGCTTTTGGGAGCTTTTAAGGAAGTTCATAAATAAAGAAGTTGATCAAGTTCTGCTCATTAGTATATGGGACTTGGAATTAAGAAGTAGCTATTAAAATTTATAACAATAATTTACAAAAACGCATTTTAAACTTTAACATTTTCGTTAAGCTTTTCAATTGTAATTTGTCGCCTAATGCTTATGGCAGCAGCATTTTATTTTCTTTCGATTTCCCTTGGCAAATTTTAAGTCCACAGGACCATCGTTGAGGCAACAAAGTGATAGTTTTCCATTACAGTGTAGCCTCACACACACATCCAATTAAAATGTACCACAAGCTTACGACCGCGAGTATCGCCGAAGATAGTACCATTGCGCATTCTGATAACACGTCACGTATTAATGCTCGTATATAAACCAAGCCCAGGAGTACCCTGGTATACATTGTGATCGTTCATCGGATGGCAGTAAGTCGTCTGCCATCAAATAATTAAAAAATAAATTTAGTGAAAAGTGCAACATGGCTAAATTAATAGTGCTCCTAACCCTCGCGGCAGTCGCCAGTGCAAATTCATATACCGCCTCCAAATTAGTCAAGAACATTTATAACGAATGTTTGAGCCAATATTCGGTGGAATGTGTGAAACCGAGGACTCTGCAGTGGATTTCGAGAGTGTCCAACGATGACGAGATCAAGATCACGGATGACCTTTCTATTGTCAAGACTGGAACTTTGGAGAATGACATGACAGTGGACCCTAGGATGGCGCAGGACCCTGCTTACCAGATCGTGGATAAATTAGACCGTTTCCTTCAAACACATACGCTTAGAGTGAAAGTTCCTGAGGAAATCTCGAGCAGTGCTGCGTCTGAGTATGTGCCAAGGTCTCTGCTCACCGACTTGCCTTCAGAACTGGATATGCCTTTGGATGGTGAAGAAGACGGCCAGGTCTTCGAGGGCAGGAAGAAGAAGATCAAGCTCCCCAAGCCTTTGAGGATCAAGAGCAGTTAGTAGATTAACTTACTTTGCCACTAAAGCAGTATGATCAAGATTTTAATCGAGTGTTTATTTTTCAGAGCACGGTTTCATCAAGAAGGTGCTGCTGCCCTTCCTCCTCGGATTAAAGTTCAAGGCGTCAGTACTGGTTCCATTGGCTCTTGCCCTCATCGCCCTCAAGACCTGGAAGGCTCTGACCCTGGGTCTCATCTCGCTTGTTCTGTCTGGTAAGATTATTTATTCAAAGATGCGTCTTGTCTGCTGAGTATTTAGAATTAGGACTTTTAAATATTAGAACTACACATTTTCGAATCTAGTGAATTTATATGGCTTCAATACTTAAAAAAATGCATTTTGTTATTTCGAAAAAAAGATTATACTATCATTAAAACTGTAGCAGTATAATTTACTTACTATCGTACTTAGCTTTGTTAAATGATGCAAAAGTTAGTTCAGGTTTATCCTAATTAATATACCCAACCCAACAGTTAGGATTAGGAACATAAAAAACGTCAAAAACTAATTTAATATTTTTTCTGCCCACAGGTGCCATGGTTATCTTCAAGTTCACGAAACCCAAGGTCGTGAACTACGAAGTCATCCACTACCCGCAGCACCATGTTGAGCACCATGTGGACCATCACGCACCAGCCTGGGACGCCCATGGGCCATACCAGGCCAGGTCTTACGAAGACGCACAAGAAATGGCATACTCCGCACAAATATAAACAAAATGAAACAAATAGCTTTAAAACTACGGACCTCTGACTAAATTATTTAATTTATTATTTATTTATTAATTTAATGTAAATAAAATTCTGTATAAAGTAAGTTTCACATGCGATCGAGAGTTGATTATTTCCCCTAGAGAGTTTTATAACACAATCACGTCCCCCATTCGTTCTTCTAAGTTATCCATTAGAACATCTTCTGGATTTCCATAACGGCCTTTGGCCGTGCCGATGTGATTAAAATATTTGCTGTTACTCACAGTACTGTTAGTGTCTTTTAATCCGAACACTGCTTCATTTTGATTTGAAACCTGTGAATATCTAATAATGGTATCGTTGACAGGTAGCAGTTTTGTAACAGGCATTTCATTACCATTTTCTTTGCTTCCAATATGTTCGAATAATGAGCTGAAGTCTTCCATAATATTATGATTGTCGAGAGTTCTTTGAAAATCCTCCTTTGATAATATTTGATCATTCATAACGAGATCTGATATAAAATTTTCAGCACCCACGTCATCAAGGTCATACGCAGGTTTTTCGAAATGCTTGGCTGGTTTTTTATTCCTTGTATGTATCGTCCTTTCTATTTCATTTAGATGCCTTTTCACTTGTTCATTTGCTTTTACATTTTCACCAGATTCAAAATTCTTGACGACGTGGTCTTTTTTAGTATAGTTTATGCCCATTAGCAAATTGTTGGAAAATGATTGGAACACCGTGGAGCTTTTCAAGGGATTCATTTTGTATAACCCGAGTAGGAAGTTGAAGATATTATTGCCATTAGCGTTGTTTTTTCTACTTGAGGCCGCTGAATGACTGTAATTACAGTTTAATATCTGAAAATCAAAAAAAATATTTTCGTAATTAACATTTACGGTAATCTTATACCAAGTATGCGACTGTAAGTCTCAAAGTGTGAGAGGTTGTCATGAAATTTCACATTGCGCTGAGTTCTTAAAAATTTCTTATCTCCGAATAACGAACTTTAATTCAACAACAATACGTGACATTTTAGCTTAGACGTGAGCAGGAAGTAAAAATGGGATCACGCTCCCTTAAAAATGAAATTCGTACGCCTACAATACATTTATATTAATGTGAAGCACGGCAGTATAACTGTGGAATATTTAATGAGAGAAAAACAGAGTCCGTTGGCTACTTGGCATGCAGGGTATGCTGTTGATATTCAAAGAGGGAAAAGTGACATCGAATGCCAACTATTGGCACAATGACTGACACCTGATTAGTTACACCTGCTTAAAGGTGAAAGGATGTGCAGATTTTCGAGGAAAGTTTGTAGCTCAAGAGCCCACGACGGCCAGACCTTCGTTATTTTTTAAAGCTGAAAGTTTCCCTATACAGGTAAGAACGACCAGCGACTATAGAGTTTGGGTTGTGGTTACTTGGGCAGATAACAGGTAGTAAAGGTATATAAAATAGTACCTTAAATTCGTTAAAGTATAAAGCTCAATTTTTTTATATATTCTTCGGGAATAACTTTAGAAATCTCGTCATCCATTGCCGGATACTTATGACAGTTGCTACCCCTTGCCAGACACCCCTAAACTTTAATCAATTATAATTTAAAAGCTAAATTTTATATGTGTAACTTGGGGACCTATAAAAAATGTTAACTCAATAGCCGGACAGTTTTAATGGTTTTAACATCCTTCCAGACACATTGAAAGTCCGCTATAGGTACGAGCGCGAGGTAACAACTGTTCACTGGATATTTTTTTTTATTTCACATTGGGCTACTGATGAAGTAGTGCCATTTATTGGCAACAAAACGATACACATCAATTTCAGAAAATGTCATTCTTTCACTGTTGATAATTCCAACAAAGTTGTCTCAAGGGTTGATGAAGAGTGGTCATGTCCAGCACACGAGGAAGTAGGTACGAAGATAGTATACCATGCATGTAACATCAACTATCCAGCAGAAATAGTAATAAGAAGTGCTGATACCGATATTGCGGCTATAATGCTTGGTAACATGCATCACCTTAAAAGTGATGCGGTTGTTCGGATGCTTACGGGTGCTGGCAATAATTTAAGATATGTGGACCTAACCAAAATACATGCAGAGTTGGGACAGTTAATTTCTCAGAGCTTACCTGGATTTCACACCATTTTAATCCTGCGTTCTTCAGAAAAGGAAAATTAAAACCATACAAGACTTAAAAAATATCCAGAGTACGAGTACCAGGAAGCTTTCAAGAACTACAGCGAATCAATTGAAAATTTAGATCATCAACAAAACATCTTTAATATTATTCAGAGATTTAAATGCAATGTTTACAATGTCCCTAATGTCTTCTATCCCTATCTTATCTTATCATAAAATTGATGTTGATGCCGATAGATTTCAAATATTCATCGACTCGTATACAGTCTTCGATGTAAACGAAGCTTTAGACCGAAAGAAGTTGCGAAATTTTGACGCTAGCAGTCTACCACCTTGCAAAAGCGAGCTATTGCTTCAATTTCTGTTAGAAAATTATTTATGTACCATTTGGAATAATGCTCATCTGAAAAATCCAACCACATATCAACCAAACAATTACGGCTGGGTATTGAAAGATGACAAATACCAGTTCAAATGGTTTGAAGAGGATCAACTACCAAGTTATGTTAGTGATTCGCTCAAAACTCAATCAAGTATGTAATTATTTTGACAAATTATTTTACATAATTTTTTAATTATTCCTAATTGTATAACCTTTACTACCTGTTATCTGCCCAAGTAACCACAACCCAAACTCTATAGTCGCTGGTCGTTCTTACCTGTATAGGGGACATGCACAGAAAAGCTTTCAGCTTTTATAAAATAACGAAGATCTAGCCGTCGTGGGCTCTTGCTCTATTACTTTATTCATAAGTAGACCAAGAAGAACATGTCATTGGGCCTAACATAACCCACATAGCAAAAGTTACTTACTAATAAGATATTCCATAAACTGAAAAAATCAAGACAAAGCGCTACAAACAATACACTGAAGCATGCCAAAACGACACATCCGCTCTGTGCATACGAGTACACGCTCACACGTACACATTTACAACCATTTACAATAAAACTACATCTCACCACAGATTACATATACTATCTCACTAAGTGCACACATGTTTACGAAATCAGCCTCACGTAACTGTTGACAGCGCTGTCTTGGTTTTTTATTTAGTCTGAGCTTTAGAGTACCTTAATAATTATCACGTAACAATTTAAAAACAAGTTTGGGTTCCAGATAAATAAAGTGATATCCGAGAACCGTATTAAAATAAATACTACCAATCAAATTAGAGAAAAATCTGAAGGTAATGACCAAGTACTTATATTATTTGGCGTAAACTATATAAAGTACAAAATATCGTGCGAAGGACGAAATTTTCTACTTAGAAGAAGGATACAATCTACAGAACGTTAAATCGGAAAGGCAGGAAACATTCCAGCAGTGGACGTCTTTCGGCTGAATGTTGATGATGCAGAGTATTTCTTTTATTAGATGGGCGGCTGCACTAACCCGCATTGAGCCCGCATGGTGCACAGAGAAGTAGCCTGTGTCTAAAGTGGAAATATTATAGACTGATGACGCTATGCTTTATATTTTTGGAACGAAGTTCCTTATCGCGCGTTGCGAAAGGGGGCTAGACGGAAAAATTTAAGACCAAAATTAGTAACGTCACTTTTTTTTTTTAATTTTAAATATTTCGGAAACGGCTGGGAATATCAAAGTTGTGATAAAATTTCCCCCCCCCCGCTAGTACCCGCCCTCTCAGCTAGAACCTACATTCAGTTAGACCCCATTTTTGACCCCCTTTTCTTTTGACCCCCTCCCCCCGAACCTCCCCTCGATATCCTCCCGCGACCCCCTGATCCCGATACACCCCCTGCACACTTCCCTCCTTCCCTCCTCTTCTCCCCCCTCCCCCGTGCCCCTTCAGGGTTACCTCACCCCCCTGGGTTTTTTTTAACTTTGGAGCCAGAGGTCGTAGACCTATCAAGTTTGGGGTCCCCGAAATCAGGAGAAAAAGACCTCTCTTTTGGCTCCATTAAAATCACGGGAAAACGCCGCATTATTCCCTATTTTGGTATTGTGTGGTGCTGCGGTGTACGCTGTGTGTGTGGCGTATGGACTCACTTACCTACTCATTTTATTACAATTCCTTCACTAATTAATCGAAAAGAACTTCGTTCCATCCGGGTGTCCCTTGACACCTCTCAAGTTTTTTTTAATCTATGATCTGATAGATGCAGACTCAAATAGAACAAGACACAACTGCAGTTTAAAAAAATAACATTTTAATTTCTTACCAAGCCAACAGAAAGCAGTAACGCGAATGCAGAATGGCTAAACATTATCAACAATTTGTTAAGAGCAGGTAAATTGTTGGTGCAATAATCAATAACAAGTCCCGTTATCAAAGGTTTATTTACAAAATAACCATGATTACTAATGCTACTGAACCAACACGTTTAGGAACAACTGACGTCCGCACTGTGAAATTTCAACTAGCTGTAAATGCCCGTCAGGCTACGATTATTTAATAAAAGGGCTTCCGTACATGATCAGATTTACCTTCAGTTTTAAGACTATGAGGAAGTACCTAATCATTTTGTATTTATCTGTGGGGGCTTGTTATTAGCAATTTAGTCATATATTATTGTTATTATAATGTTATTAGTCGGTAAGACACCAGAAAAAAAAAATACCATTGACCCGAAAATAAGAAGAAGATTTCATCAACACTATCACCATCATCTCAGCCACTTCCCGACATTACCCATAGTGGAGAATTAGTTTGGTTTTGAATTGCTTGTGCCAAATCTCCAGGCTCTTTGTCAGTCTCATACAGGTTTGACCTGGGGGCCTACCACCAGCTCATAAAGCAGTATTATTTTAATATTACTTCAGTGTGGGAAAGAGATGATGCTCTACAGGTCGTATAGCTCCGTATCTTTCTCCCACTGAAGTATTAAAATAATACTGTTTATGAGCTGGTGGTAAGCCCCCTGAAATAGGAACGATGTCGCTTTAGACATCTCTAAAAAAACCGTACTGTCTGTGGATGTCAAGGCGTCGGTGGATGTAAAGATAAGCTACGCTCTCGTAGATACTTAGTTTCGCTTTGTATAAAAAACTGGCAATTTGCGACTCGGACTCGCACACAAAGGTTTCCCCTATTTGTTTACACTATTTATTTAGCACCGTACATTATTTAGCAAAAAAACACCGAAAAAATACGTTTCATGTATGGGGACACCCTTAATTTTTTTTTATAACATGCATTTGATATAAGTCGTTACGAAGAAAGAAGTCCAAAAGTCTGACAACCAGTCTTACCAAGGGGTATCGAGTTACCTAGTAACTAGGTTGTGGAGGTCAGATAGGCAGTCGCTCCATGTAAAATACTGATTTAGTTACATCCGGTTAGACTGGAAGCCGACCCTAACATAGTTGGGAAAAGGCTAGGCAGATTCATTGGATAATTAATCACATCTAAAATATTTTCGTTACCTTATGGGCAATTTTTGTCTGCTCATTGCACGAGGGAATCTGTTTTACCGACTCAGCATTTTATATTTCATCGTTATGTCAATATCGCGGTATTGTACTGAATAAAAAATGTGACACTGACAGACTCTGAAAATTAAATAATGATTTATTTTACAGATTTTATAAAATTACCAGGTCATTCAAAGAAATAACCGATCAAGAGCGAGTCGGAATCGCGCACTGAGGGTTCCGTATCATTTTAAAATTTGTATCGCCGGGGCCTATATTCGTCAGAAAATTTTAACACTGCACACTGCGGTGTTGAATATTGCAGCTTTAGGTCAGCGCCATCTCTTGTCCGATAGTGGAACCAATGTAATTTAAGTTGATGATTTCTGAAAAAGTGTGCTATTTAGAGACACCATTTTATTTTCCTGTAATCTTTACATAAACTTCAACCTTCTTAACTTTTTGGGCACTTTTCCTGTTGACAGCGATGCGGCCAATTTTATGTGTTATGTCATGGTCATGAATTTTCCCCTCCTGTTTTTTTAATAATTGTACATAATTGTTATTATTAATATGTAGTAAGGTATTTATTATATAAGTACTTATGTAAAAAATTACTACGATTATACAAGAAATTATAAATAAATAAAATATCTTTATTTCAGACCGAAATTAGTCCATAAGTTGTTAATGGTTAGTAACAGATTGTGCTTACATGCTATGTTAGTGTTGTTAGCAATATAATTAATTAGTAGTACAAACCAAATGCTATTTTTACCCAGTGTCTTTGGATGGGACAGTCCGGTCTGCTAGCAATCATTTTCAGGATACTGTTACGAGTGTTACGCAAGCGTTGTAGTAAGGAAGCCGCTTTCTTGCGCATGATGGCGTGAAAGCCATCCGTGTGCGCTGCAGCAAACATTCCAGACGCACTACAACGCCGCGGCAACCGCAACAGCATCCTGAAAGCGTTGTTGTATTGCACGCGCAGGACGTTGTAGGCTCGGCTCGTATATGACACCCACAGGCCGCTCGAGTAGAAGGACTGACAGAACGCCTTAAATAAACTGACTTTGACGTCTGCCGTGCAGCGAGCGAACCTACGGGCGAGCATATTACTCCTCACCGCCAACGCCATCATCCCGTAGGTCATTAGTGACAACATGACCCAGGTACCTAAAACTATTCACAACGTTAAGTACTACACCGTTGAGATATACCGGAGGTACACGACGGGGCTGTTGTTTAGGTACCGTAAACACCAAGACCTCACTCTTTTTTGAGTTATATTTAAGGCCGTGCACCTCCGCATACGTCTCACAGATCGTGAGTAGCTTCCTCAGTCCGCTCATCGATGGACTGAGCAACACCATGTCGTCCGCGTAACTTATGTTATTGACACATGTACTGTCTATATGACAGCCGACATGTGTGCTGCTCAGTTGCTCGATAAGCTGATTGACATACAAATTAAATAACAGGGGCGAGCTTAACCCCCCTTGCCTTACACCACATTCCATTTGATATTTATCCGACAGAGTACCGACCCACCTTACCCGATTTGTTTGGTGAGCATACCAGTATCTGAGGAGGGCTGTGTACTCCGCCGGTACACCCGTGCCCCTCAACTTGTCCCATAGCACGTCATAAGAGACGAGATCGAAAGCTTTCGACAAATCGAGGAAACACGCGTACACCGGCGTCCTCCTCGCGGTGTAGTACTTGACGGTATGTTTCAGGCTGAGGATGGCACTCTCCGTGGACACTCCCGCATTGAACCCGAACTGGGCGTCATGCACTTTAACAAATTCTGAGAGGCAGCCCTTCATCAGACCGTCAAGTACCTTGGCCATGGTGGTGGCTAGCGAGATGGGTCGATAGTTGTTCATGTCGGATGTGTCACCAGTTTTGTTCTTAACTATGTAATTTATTTAGCTTAACTATATAGTTATTATAAAACCAAAAAAAAATATTGATATCTAATAAATGTTAAATTATATATACAAACAAAAATACAGTTTAAAAGCATAACTATTTATACCGGTAACATCATAGAATAGATAAAAGAGGTATTTAAAATTATTATAGCCATAACTTATGATTGTAACTATTTTTAGGCCAAAGAATCAGCATTTGCCATCCAACGTGGCAACGCTGCCAGCTTTTTGGGCACTCCTCCCACTGGCAGCGATGCGAACGAATTTTTTGGTGCCCAATGAGCTTTTCCCTTTTTTTCTCTTTCATGTACAGTCATGAGCGCTAATATGTATCCACTTACCAAAATTCAATAACGATTTTCTCGTGGAATATTGACTACAACTTTGAAATAAATGCCTGGATTCAACACAATATAAATTGATTATGAATGAAAAATAAGACCTATTTCATAGTAGTGTGTGTTCCAAAATACCATGTGTTCGTAACTACATAAAATTACAATCAACTCAGTAGGAGAAATTCACTTTTAAAAGTTACAAAGTGTATACATATTAGTGCTCGTGACTATACTTGTACATAATATAAATATTTTAGTGTTAAATTGTATAATGTATTTAATATTTGTGACAAAAGAATGAATTAATAAAGACTTATTTATTACACTTATGATTTATGACTATGAGTTAGTTGGTTTTGAATGGAATAAAATTATAAATAAATTTGCCTTCGTTAAAAACCATGATCTGGAGGTTAAGGCCTCCGTTTTTCAATCACAAGGTTGCAGGTTCAAAGACTGACGTGAACCAGTGTGTCTTTTAAAAATTCACAAGCAAGTTTTATAAACGGAGAAAACTTACAACTACAACCCCAACCTACAACTTTTGTGGAAAATACTGAAATTGCCCACTTGCAATGAGTAAGCAAGGTGATCATGTGGTGATCAAAGATTTGAATCGTTAGATGTGCCCTAACCTAATTTAATCGTACGAAAAGGTCCATACTAGGAAGAGTGAGCTCACACACTAATAATGACTTTTCCATAATCATCAAGTCAAGTCACCGCGACATTGTGTGTGTCAGTTAGAAGTGTAAAAAAACTTTTTACAAAAAAAACAACCGACTTCCAAAAAACACTACAAAGTGAAAAATAACTTTAATTTCGGAAGTCGGTGTCTTTGGTTTTGAATTTTCGTTTTTGTCACAAAAAAAAAAAAAACAAACATACGCGACGAACATATAACCTCCTCCTTTTTGGAAGTCGGTTAAAAATGGTCGAGATTTTGTTTTGTTTTCGGATCTAGGATTTAAATCAGAGACCTTTTCTCTGAACAGTGGGGCAATCAAAGGCTGGTATTATTATGTCCCTAACCTAATGTTTATTTCAGTTTTCCAATGAAAATTACTTTTGTCCTACCGCTTGCGAGGTTTTTGACCGGTATTTTAGGACATGTTTTATGTAAACGGAAACTTGGTGACATTAAATTATGCCTAATAAGTAATCAGAATATTTTATTATAATAGGGTCAATCCATTTGAAGTTAGAGAAGATCATGGTCAAGAGCAGGCCCATTCTGTAGTTAAAATATTTATTGTAGTTTTTATTTACTTTGATATTCTGTTTATACTACTAGCGCAGCAGTTCATTGGGTATTAAAATGGTTTTGCGCTATTTCGGGCTAGAGTTTTTAGGAACAGCGTTCAAATATAGTGTTTACTTCGAAGTTATACAATCAGGAAGCTTTTCACTATGAAATAGTACGTAGTTATGTTTATGAATTTGTTTTTATTGTTTCCTCGCAAGTCTGTTGAAGAACGTCGTTTATTACGCGTAAGCAATTGGCATTGCACTCTTGGCTACATTCCGCCCTCGTCTTCTGCTTGAACTGCAATCTCTCCTTGAGTGAAATTACAAACTTTGCACACTTGCATTAAAATGTATTATTTGCAATTCAAAGTCTCACCATGAATCGGAAAAATCTTTATCACCATATATGTAGTATATTACTCACCGAGGGGATAAAACGGTGTCTTATGTCGCGGGCGCTATATTCAAGCTCACTCAATACGAAGACACCTATATCCCCGAGGAGACTCTACTTTTAAGATCTACTGCGAGATAATAAAAGTTTTCTTATTAATTTTTTGTTGAGATTCCAAATTCAAATAACCAGCGGGTTAAAATTAAATTCAGAACAACATTATTGGCCGGCTTGACCCCAGGGCTATAATGACTTACTTTAGGTCAGTTTCGCATGACATATAATTTGACATTGGTGCCGATTCCTTTGTTTACAAACTAAACTAAATTTAAGTTCAGTGCATCTTTTTCTTTCTATTTCATTAAGAAAAGGACAGAAGATAAATTTTAGTTTAGTCCTGTCAAATTAATTAGCGCTTGGCGTAAATTGACGTAATTTTAGTAGGCAAATTTTTAATCACGTCTAAACTTGTATGGAGTAGTGACAGGCGCTGATTAATTTGACAGGACTAAACTAAAATTTATCTTCTGTCCTCTTCTTAATGAAATACAAAGAAAAAGATGCACTGTACTTAAATTTAGTTTAGTTTGTGTACAAGGGAATCGGTACCATTGTCGAGCACGGTCTTAAAAAATAAATTATGCTCTAAATGCACGGAACTTACCGATACGCACTGATAAATCATGATTGATGATTGTGTTTACCATAAGAAGTGGCATCTGACCTGCACTAGGACAATAATAATGACTTTTTACACAAGTAATGACTTTTTACTATATCTTGGACAATTCCATGGATTTTTATGAGAATTGTAATAATAACCTTTAACTGGTTGATGATGCACTTGTTTCTGTTCTAGGTAAATAATTATAAAAAACCGGCCAAGTGCGTGTCGGACCACGCACAATGAAGGGTTCCGTAGTTGGGATGAATTTATCCCAAAAACAAACTTAACTTTGTAGTTGAAATATGTTCTCCCATACGGAATGTATAACATGTTTTTACAACTGCAAAGTTAAGTTGGTCGATTATTACTCGTTAACTTGTAGACCCTACTTAGCTGTGATAGTTTTTCTTTTAATTTCGTTATATAAACTACTTTTGTGATTTTTTTCACATATCCAAAATCAACCATTTAGCTGGCAGGGGGGGGGGGGGGGGGGAACACTTGACTCTAACAAAAATTAGCACTTTAAAGATTAATATTTCGCAAACGGATCCCTGAATCCAAAAATGGTTTTTACAAACTCACAATGTTTTTAAACGACCTTTCCAATGATACCCCACACCATGCGATAAAAAAAAAGTGTAGGAAAGGTACTCTAAAAATGTTTTTCATATTTTTGTTTTACAACTTTGTCGGCGTAATTAATATGTATACCTATGCCAAATTATAGCTTTCTAGTACTAAGGGTCTCGGAGCTAGACCGCGGACAGACAGACAGACAGACAGATAGAGGGACAGACGGACATGACGAAACTATTAGGGTTCCTTGTTTACTATGGAACCCTAAAAAGTAAAAAGGACGTCGCGTGTTGATTGTATCTGACGCATTACCATGACTGTGATATACTATTAACCTTGACCTAATGACTCTTACACAGTTTGCACGATGAAATTATGTAGCAATATAACAATATAGCATAGCAATAATAATAATCTATTTATTAAGAGCAATTAAAATATAACATACCTGACCGTTCAGAACTGTCTTGCCGAGTCTGTAATCGAACAAAGACTGACCGGTCGAGCTTTTTTTTAGGTTTTGGCTGCTTAACCGGGCTTTCCTGTGGGTGCCTTAAGCTTCTACACTTAAAGCCTCCAGCCAGGGATATAACCTTTTCCAAATTAAAATTAAGCGAGTTCTCGCTAAGGGCACCCCCTGTGGGGTACGAACCTCGGCTTAGGACATCGCTGGGGGGAGGACAGCAAGAAGGGACAGGCTGGATGAAACTTAGATTTTCATCATGATTATTATGCGGGGTATTTAAAGCTACGTGCTCAGCTGCAACAACTGCTGGCATCTCGTTTTCGAGCAAGGGTCGGGGGGGAGTTTCATTTACTCGGGGACGCGGTCGCGATCGCAAAGGACCTCGGCGGCGAGGTCGGAATGACGTGAGGCGTCTGTGTTTGTGCACTGTAGTGGTGGCCCTATTCTTCTCCTGGAGGAGTGTTATGGGGTCATCTGGGTCGGAGAGGATGTGCCTGGGACGGCGGATCTTACTGATTCTAGAGGGGACATAGTCAGTTGCATCGACAACCAGGGGGTCGCGATGTTTTGGAGCGGAGTCAAAGTAACGCTTGGACATGCGTTTAAGTACTGATGGATTGTGGGAATCTTACAGTCGAGATGGAGGATCTCGTTTCTGACATAAAAGGGGGCTCTCGTGGCCTTGCGAAGGAAACGGTTCTGTAGGGTCTGCATCCTATGGATGGAATGGGGTTTGGCGTGGGCAAAAACTGCTCCCGCATAGGTCATGATGGGACGAATGCACGCTGTGTAGATACGCAATTTTGCACTTGAGTGACAATTTGCTGCGTGCATTTAGAATGAAGTGGAGTCTACCTAGAGCGAAAGCGGCTCGCGAACGAACCGTATTTATGTGCTGTGAAAAGGAAAGATGATGGTCAAGGGTCACACCGAGGTATTTGGCTCGCTTCTCCCAAGGGATCGGCTTGCCAAACAAGATGATTGGCCGGGGGAGGGGGTGAGGTCTTGAAGAGAGTTTTGTGAATAAAACCGCTTGGCTTTTATCAGGATTTACTTTGATTCTCCACTTCCTAAACCAGGCGCCAAGGTTATTGACAGCCCTTTGTAGAGTTAAGAGAGTCGACGCGGAACTACCTTTACAATTATCGCCGTATCTGCGAACAGAGCGAGATGCGTCCTTCTGTGTTTGGGAATATCGCTAGTAAATGGCGTGAATGCGAGGGGGGCTATCACTGAGCCATGAGGGACTCCTGCCCTTATGGGGCGGGGGGAGGATAGGGCTCTTTCGATACGAAGCGGAAGGTGCGGTTCGACAAATAGTCTCGTATGATGAGCACCAGACGATCTTGCACACCGAGTTTGTAGAGCTTATATATTAAGCCGTTGTGCCAGACTTTGTCGAAAGCTTTCACTATATCAAAGAAGACTGCACCTGTCTGCCGGCCTTGGGTGAAAGCATCTTTGACCAGCTCGACAATACGGTGGACCTGATGCACGCTAGAGTGCTGAGTTCGAAAGCCGAACTGCTCATTGGGAACGAGGCCCTTAGTCTCTGCGTAGTCTCTGAGACGCTTATAAATAAGCCTCTCGTAGATTTTGCCGAGGATTTTGAGCAGACTGATGGGGCGGTAGCTAGAGGGCTCGTATTTAGGCTTGCCGGGCTTTGAGATACCTATGACTGTGGCCTCCTTTCACGTCTGGGGAAAAGATATTATTGCTTAGAGCACCATTGAAGATGATGGTCAATAGCATAATCAAGTGAGCTGGGAAGAGCTGGACCACCCTATTGGTGAGTCCGTCTGAGCCGGGGGCTTTAAGACCTTTGATTATCTCGTGTACCTCATCTGGTTTGATGGGGGGCAGGGGAAAATCAGGGTCATCAACGGGAGGAAGGAAGGCTCTATGTTCAACTTCGGCGCCAACCTCATCGAGGTGAGCTTTGTCTACTGGTAGGGAGCTGGGAGAACATTGGGCTTCTAGACTGTCGGCTAGGCACTCGGTTTTGTCGATGTCGTTGAAGGCGATAGTTTTATCAGGGCGGACTAAAGGGGGCATAGAGGCTGACTGAGGGGACCTGAGTTTTCTCTGGAGTTCCCAGAAGGCTAGATGAGAGGGCTCGAGATCGCCCAGCTTCTTATCCCTGAAAGTAGCGCACAGGCTTTGTTGGCGGCACAGGGAAAGACACTGTAGACACGGGTAGCCGCGCTCTTCTCAACCATCAGGGCACGCACATCGTCGGGGAGTTGTAAGTAACAGGGATCTGTTGCTGAAACCTCCCTTGAGCAGTCACTCAGGACGGTTTGTACCTGCTCCGTGAGTGAGTCGATTGCGGCTGACGTGTCAGCGATTGAGTCAAATTGATCGGGAATAGCGTCTAGTAGGGGGGACGTATTGGATTTCAGCTGAACGCTTACTTTCCTCCAGTCCGTCACCTTTCTAGTGGAGAGGGGATGGTTGGGGTCAGAGCGACCTATGCGGGAGATGAGTTCAAAGATGACCGGACGGTTGACCGGTCGAGCCACTTGCGCGCTCTTTTATACTGTGGCCTGATTGTCAGTGGGTGGGGGCGAGTAACCAACCGAACAACTTATTAAACCGGAAGTTACTCGAAAAATTACATAAATATTATTAAATTAATCAAAATGCAACGTTTCTCCCACATGTAGTTTCGTGCAGGCTCGTCTCCATAGAAAACGACTAATTGGAACAGTGCTCCTAGCTTCTGATGTTTCAAATTTAGAATTTGTTAACGCTAGATCCGTACCCGAGATATGTCCGAAGTAACCGTAGTAGGACGGTCATTAGCAAAAGTCGATTAACACATCAGTGTATGAGCAAAATTTCACCACCTCTAATTCTCACCTTTAATTTGCTTCCATGAAGAATTTCAAATAGACCCTTGTATAAAGAAAACACTCTTTTCTTGCTAATACTTTTAATCCACACTATTGTACTATTTCACAATCAAACGACGACTAACTATGCATTACATTTTACCATTTAAAACGACTTTTGCCCCTCCCAGAAATAACGATAATATCATAACCGTAATTTCTAAGTGTTGCCAAAGTAAAACAATACATTCAGTTGCCATAGTGAAATTACATTTAGAAGTTTCTGATAATATTAAAATTTATATTTTGACAGTGTTGCCACAGTCGATATTATAAATCGATATAAAAATAATACATTTTTTAAAATTAAATCAAAGAAATCGACACGGCCGGCACAGTGGATCGTCCCCATACAAGAGGTCGGACATAGAATTAAAAATTGAAAAAGTATTTAATTGAAAAAAATGAAATATACAGTTGCATTACTCTATTATGGAACTACAAAAAATGTTACTACAATTTTTTTATTTGACCAGTACTTTATGAGCAATTCGATGAAAACTGTTATTTTTCTATATATTTGAGTGTGTTTAGCAAATTAATGTAATTCAGTTGTAATTATAACTTCTATCAAGTGTTGTCATTATGGCTTTCCGTGAGTTTTCTACTTATCTAGATCTTTACGTTGCTCTTCGTAATCATAAAGATCTTCGTGACTATGACAATTTATTTAACACATTGAAGTCGAGTACTAACGTCCAGTTAAGTGAAAGTGATGTGACGGATCTTAAGAACTGGTGTCGACGATTTTGCTATAGGGTTTACACCAAATGGGTGCAATCAAGAAGGACAGTCGACAGGTTCATTAACAAGAACGGAGAGTGGTTAAATTCCGATATCGTTTGGCCAGATTGCTTTAAAGAAAATGTTGTTGACACTGAAGAAGCAAATGAAAATGAGGCAGAAGAGGTAGTCAGTCCATCAAAATCAGATGCATCAACTTCAACATATACATCTCCTCGCAAACGCTTTGAAGATTTATCGACTAGACACAAAAGAAGACGTGTTAATGAAAATGTTGCTAGTTGCAGTCGTCCGGATGAGCTTTTGCATACTGTTGAAAGTATACTTAAGTCTGCCGGAAAAAATTATATGGCCAGAATAATGAAAAATTTGCTGGAAAATCCTGAACACGTCTCAACAGTTTTAAATGTCCTGGAAACTAAGCAGAATCCTTCGCTTCGTGAAGTTCCTACTCACAAAGCACTTGCTCTTTACGTTTACTTGCAGTTATCCAAGTGGCGTTACATCACACTTCGGGACTTTAGTTTAAAAGAAGGTCATGCGAAATACCCAAGCTACTACTTGTTAGTTAAAGAAAAGCTTAAATGCTACCCGGTAAAAGAAGACATAACTGTGACTGAAACTTCCGCAAAGATACGGATCCAAGCCCTCCTTGATCTCACAGTTAGGAGGCTGATCGATTCACTTGAATCAAATTTTGATGCTGGTGAACCACTTGTGCTTCACAGTAAATGGGGTTTTGATGGAGCTTCAAGTCAAAGCATTTACCATCAAACGACAACAACAAGTGAACAAGACTTATCCAGTGTATTTATGGCAAGTCTTGTACCGCTTAAGTTAGTGACTTCTAGTGGAAGTATAGTGTGGCAGAATGATCGGCCATCGTCAACCACATATTGTCGCCCGATTTCATTTACATTTATGAAAGAAACGGAAGCGAATGTTAAGGCTGAAATGGAAATATTTGAGACCGAGATTCGTGAACTGAACCCGACTGATTGCGGCAATGCTACTGTTACTCACAATCTATGGCTAACCATGATTGATGGTAAGGTACATTCAATCATATCTGGTACATCGGCAGCAGTGTGTGATTTGTGCAAAGCTCGCCCAAGCGAAATGAATAACTTGGAAGAAGTGAGAGCTAAACCCGTGAATACAGATTTATACAAGCATGGATTTAGTTCATTGCATGCTTGGATTCGGTCTATGGAATGTTTATTACACATTGCTTACAGAATGGACATAAAATCATGGCAAGCAAAAGGTGACGAAAATAAAAAAAAAGTTAAAAATAAGAAAGAAGCCATTCAAGAAGCTTTCCGAAGAAGCACAGGCTTACTTCTAGACGTTGTTAAGCAGGGTAGTGGCAATACAAACACTGGAAATGCTGCAAGAAGGTTTTTTGCAAACCCTGAAACGACTGCGGAAATTACTAAATTAGACGTTAATTTAATTAGAAGACTCGCGGCGAAAAAAATCAAGTCCAAAAATTTAAATTATATTGTGATGAAACAGCAAATTTATTCGTGGAATTATATCCATGGTATAACATGCCAGCAAGTTTACACAAATTGCTGATTCATGGATCACAGATAGTGGACCACTTATCAGTAGTACCTATAGGTTTTTTGTCTGAAGAAGCATCTGAAGCAAGAAACAAGGATTTTCGTAAATTTAGAGAATATCATACACGAAAGCATAGTAGCATCGCCACTAATGAAGACATTCTTCATAATCTGCTATTATCTTCCGATCCTCTTCTCACCAGCTTACGACTGAAGATGACAAATAAAGCCAAAAAGTCTTCATTTAGTGAACTAGACGATTTACTCATAGTTGATCAGAGTGAATTGGAGTTCATTGACGTTTCAACTGATACACTTGCTGCATGTAGTGACGTTGAAGAAGATGATGACGATAATAATGATCATGATGTCGTTATTGATGAAGATGAAGAAAATATAGTTTAAGTCTTATAGTACCTAATATTATTATTAACAAGCAGTTTCTTTGTTAATTTCTTGTTTTTGTGTATTTTTTTTTTATTCTGTTCTTTTTTTGTTTTGTGTTATGCTACCCATCGGCCAATAAATGTTTTTTTTTTCTTTCTTTTCTATTGTTGTTAGTAACTAAATGGTCGTGTTAATTAATTAATTTCCTATTATAATTTAGTTCTTAGTAGTTGTTTAATTTTTTAGTTTGTTTAAGGGTACATAGTTGTTTTATTTTTAAATTATTTTTACAGTGTTATATTATTTAAATAAAAAATATTTTTATACCTACATATGTTCTTATTGATCATAAAACTCTATTTCTTTTCGATGTATTATTGTAAATTCGACTCAGTCATTACTAAGCTAATGATGACATTATCCAATCACAATGCAGAGATTAAGGGCTGTTAACATAGTAATTACAATAACTAATTAGATTAAGCAAGTACTGGTAATCTTTACTTAAGGACTCGTTAACGCTTTTGTTGTATGGCAAATTGGCAACAGAAGCGTTCATAAGTCATTAAAGTAATCGCAAATGCACCTGTTATTTAAGGAACTACTTAGGGATGACTTATTCTCAGTAATGAATATACTTAATGTACCTCCATTTCATCAGTTATACAATAAAAAGTATAGTTACTAAAAGCAAAATATCTCGGAAGGGGATCGCTGGGGGCACCATGTGTCCTTGAAGAAAATGTGGCATAAAATGGGTAAATAACAGTAGTGAAAACCGCAAATCGAAACAAGGAGGGAATCATGAGATACAGACATTTTTGTGACCATTTCCATAGAAAAATAACAGTTTTCATCGAATTGCTCATAAAGTACTGGTCAAATAAAAAAATTGTAGTAACATTTTTTGTAGTTCCATAATAGAGTAATGCAACTGTAAATTTCATTTTTTTTCAATTAAATACTTTTTCAATTTTTAATTCTATGTCCGACCTCTTGTATGGGGACGATCTACTGTGGCGGCCATCCGATGGCGTGCTAACTCCGAAGCTTGCAATAATCACGCACACTGAGGCAATACCTCAAATAGCAAAAAAAGTAACTAAACAAACAAAATACATGAACAAGATATTGTATCATTATGATAAACATTATACATTTGTGGCAGGAAATGCATACCTAGCACCTAATTAAAAGAGAAACGAGTAAGCACTTCACTTCAGTTCATTTTACTAGTATAAATCCTCTTGACCGAATCCCGGCCACGGGGCGGCCAATCTCAATGGAGACCAGCCAAGTACGCAGGAGGCATACTGCACAAGTGTGTGCGCAAACAGATGCACTCTCTGCTCTCCTGCTCTCCTACATTCCAACGAGACAGCAACCCGACACGACCGGGTAGAGATCAGCTACAGGACGCAACGGCTTCGGTGCAGGAGGCTCGGGGTGTCACGCCTCCAACTTCCAATATCCAGGCTGCTACTGAGTAATTCCTGGTGGAAAAAACAAACAACACCCTGCCCAACCCGGGAATCGAACCCAGGACCCCACGCTCAGCAGCCGCGCTCGCGAATACGAAACTAACGGGGTTGAATCTAATGTTAACAACTATTTTATAAATACATGAATAGCAATTCGTGTTAAGGCGACGATTACCGACTTTTAATGATTTTATACTGAAGGTCACGTCTAAACGAGTAGTGTTAATGATTTGGAAAAAATATATGTTAAATTAGAACATTTTCTTCATAACTTGATATATGCTTATTTATGTTTATTTTACATGTTGAAATTAATTTATAAAATTATGTCTAACGCGGATAAAAAACTAAGAATCACGCAAAATCTATCAAGCGTATTTTTCTGAAACCTTCACTATTTTAAAGATAATTTAAATATTTATGTTTTAATATACGTGTTTTATTAAATTACTTTTTGTTTTATGTAAAATAAATTAATAATGCGTCTAATTTGAGACAGCGCTCCTTGATGGGCAAGTCCTATTGCGGGCTGGACGTACCTACAACGCGTTGCGTAAACTCGTCACAGATTACGCAAGCTAACCATTCAAGGTCACTGGCATATATCTGCGTCTTAACAGGTATTTGTTCAAATCAAATTCCAACCTAGAGGATTTTTCAATTCCTAACGATTGATTGTGGATCCATGGTCCACCTATTAAATTTTTTGTTTACAATATTTTTTTTAAATTTGACTCTGGCACGTTCGACTATTTCGTATCTATGATTATCTGAACATTTTGCTACTTTATACGAAACGATAAAAGGATATTATTTCTTACTTTTGCCATCACTGTTGAAATTTGTTTTAGTATTTTTTACTAAACATACTCATCTTTTATACGTATTCGTCTTGTATACGTCTTTAATTTTTGTACATCCATAAAACAAAGTTCCCCGCCGCGTCTGTCTTTCTGTCTGTCTAAACGCGATAAACTCAAAAACTACCGAACGGATTTTTCAAACGGTTTTCACCAATGGACGGACTAATTCTTGCGAAAGGTTTTAATGTATAATTCATTAAAGTTTTGTGTAAATTGGCTGAAATATGACGATTATTGTCGAAGATGTCGGAAAAAAAGCATGCCGATTGGGAGCTTTACTGGCGTGCGCCGCGTAAACCGTTACAGATACATCAAATTTATGTTTTACAACATTAAAGATCTTAAAAAGTTCAACAAAAAAGTCCGCGATGGCATGTTTATCTTCTCACAATAACCATTTTTATCTTTAAAAATTTGATAAAAATTCCATTGTTAATTCCGAAGTTATTTTGACCGGTATCATATTAATCCTTATCCAATAAAATATGTTATTTAAATTGGGCATTTAATTGAGATTAAAATATGTCTTCACATCATATAATTTAAATGAATGGTTTAAAAGATATCACAGATTCAAAATTACGCTTAACAAAATAATTATGGTTGGAGCGCAGCGGTAGGAGTCAATAACCTTTTCCTGGACTATTAGGTATGTAATCCCGGTACTGCCCGGTAGTAAAGTTGAAAGCCAGCGAACAGGTTGCCAACACCAATAACCTTTTCGACGAGCTGGTTGGTAGTGTATCTGGACTGGAGTGTGAGAAGCCCATCGTTGCCATAGACCTGACTGGGGACGATACCTTAACTAGATGTCTAATTCTAACTAGTCATAATAAAATTAAGAAGTATATTAAAATTAGTAAAAATATAAAAAAGTACAAGAAACTCTTGAAGTCACAAAGAATTTATAAGTTTAATATTAATCTTAGGAAAGAACGTATTAATTTAAAAACCCAACTAAATGTATGTAATATTAAGATGGAAACTAGCAGACAAATGTATGATGTTGAAATACAAAACCTTCAAAAGGAATTACTAAGCAGGGAAAATACACTTAAGGAAATATCTTGTAAATATGAGTCTAGTCAACAAAATGTTAAGCAAGCGCTTGCAGGAGGACTGTGAGTTGGTGGATTTGGTGAAGTACAATGCAGAGAGGTATGAGTCACTGACAAACAATCTCACCTGTAGTTGTGCTCCCACTCCGCCACCTCTCATGTCACAGCATGTTGTTCCTGTCACTTCACCCATTCTAACCCATACTATAAAAACTATCAATCCCACTCAAAGTAATGTTTTGTTATATTCTGATAGATAAGGAGCAGGTTTTGGATCCTTATTAAATAACCGATCTAAACATGCCATAGTTAACTGTTGTTACCATAACCTGCATTTTAATGAGCTTGTTCATAAAAAAAAACACACAAATGAATGAGCAGACTACTGTAATTCTTTTAATTGGAAACAGTCTGAGCATCACTAAAAGGGACATAGTTAATGGTATCGACACCCTACTTAAATTAAAATTAGGTAAATTAATATTATGTGCATTGCCATATTCAGATTATTTGTATGCTGAAGAAAATGATTACATTTGTAGTTTAAATAACTTAATGCATATTTTGACATGTCGTCATAGTGACCGTTTATTGTATTTTGATACTAACAATTTTGTTACAGATTTTGTTTTAATTCGGGAACATATGTTTCTTCCCAAGAAAAGTCAACATGTATTGGCTACTTTGTTAGCTTACAATATACACGCAGTTATTGATAATTTAACTGAGACTAGGCTAAGTGACGAAATAGTATTATCTAGTATTTCTAATAATACTGTGATAGGCTCTTTAAACTTTTAGACTCGACAAAAGAGAAGAATATTTTATTGTATCATCAAAATATTAATCGCTTCTCTGGCAAAATACTAGACGTGGAATTGTTAATAGATAAATATCATATGGATATCTTATACTTTGTGAAACCTGGTTAAGACCAGATAGTACTGTTTAATGTAAATAATTTTTCAGTTGCCAGTGCGTACAACAGGTCCTCAATAGGGGGTGGTACCTTGATATTATGTAATAGTTGTTTCAGACATAAGGAAAGGAAGGATATCACTGCTTGCTCTGTTGATCGGTTATGTGAGGTAGCATGTGCGTGCAGAGGTTGAAGGCCATACTTTCTTATGTGTTTATAGACCACCAGCCTCAAACTTGTCATCATTTTTAATCATTATGGAAGAAATACTAAGTAAACTTTTTAAAGAAAATAAATTAGTCTTTGTTTATGGTGACCTTAATTTCGATCTATTAGTTAACTCACCTGATAAATATAAGCTTATATCATTGTTTAAATCATTCAATTTAAAATGTATATATAATGAAGTAACTAGAATAACAGCAACCTCAGCTTCATGCATTGACAATATATTTACTAATTGTAAAATACAAGACTCATCCTTAATTAGTGGTGTTAGGTCTGACCATACTGGTCAACTTGTATCATTTAATTTAGATAAAAAGTTAAACCTAGATAAAACCATTGAATTAAGACCTCTCACTAAAAATAAATTGAAAATGTTTAATAATAATGTTCTTAGCAATCTCTCAACTGCTAGTTTTGATTCACAAGACCCCAATATAAACTACGGTACATTATATTCTACAGTATGCCATGAATTTAATAAAGCGTGTCCTGTAAAAAAAGTAACAATCAATGCTAAACCAAAATTTAATGAATGTGCCACTGCTGGCATTAAAAAAAGCAGAGATATTTTGTATAATTTGTACAACGAGAAGTCATTGACCTCTGATTCAGCTCGTCATAATTATGTTAGAAACTATTCTAAGATATTTAAACGAGTCTGCGCCCAAGCTAAATCAAAATTAATAAGTAACAAAATTTGTATTTCTAACAATAAATAAAAGTTATGTGTAATGTGTAATTAATAAAAAAACTGGAAACACAAAACAGCGAGGTCAGAATGAATTATCTTTAAAAATTGAGAATGAAACCACTTCAAATAAGTTTAAAGTTGCTGAGACGCTTGAAAAGTTTTTTACCAACATCCCAATAGAGGTTACGAAATCTCTCCCCTCATCATCAATAGTAGCTGAATCCCTTTTAAAAGAAAATTTCAGTAAGGACATTCCAAGTTTTGAATTCAAGCCCATTTCTATTGTCACAATTAAAAAAGCATTTAAAAGTCTTAACATAAAAAACACAGAAGACATATGAGGGATTTTCGTTAAGGTTCTTGAGGATTTCATTGACACAATTGCCCCTGTCCTAACAAGCTTTTTAATCAATGTTTAGATAGCGGTACGTTTCCAGATTTAATGAAACGTAGCAAAGTAGTACCAATTTTTAAATCGGGTAGTAAGAGTCATCCCTCAAATTATAGACCTATATCTGTGCTACCAGCATTGAGTAAAATACATGAAAAAATAATGCTAGACCAGATGTTGTCACATTTTAATTCAAATGAAATTTTACATAGTCACCAGTTTGGTTTTACGAAAGGTAGGTCGACGACTGACGCAGGAGTAAAACTCATCAGTCACATTTTGGAATCCTGGGAGAAGTCCCAGGATGCAATTGGCATTTTCTGTGAACTCTCAAAAGCGTTTGACTGCGTTGACTACAAAACACTGATCTGTAAATTACACCACTATGGAATTCGTAGACAAGCTGCTGATCTTGTTTTTTCCTATCCATCAAACAGGTAGCAAAAAGTTAATGTTAACGGGGCGACGTCCTTGGGGTCTCTAGTTAAGATGGGCGTGCCTCGAGGATCAATTCTTGGCCCTTTCCTATTTCTAGTTTATACCTATGACCTTCCTTACATGATGGCTAATTTATCGGATATAATTCTATTCGCTGATGATACTTCTCTTATTTTTTAAACAAATAGAAAAGATACGGATGTTTTACATGTCAACGACAGTCTGGCAATTCTTTCGAAATGGTTCGCAGCTAATAATCTTTTACTTAATGCGAACAAAACTAAATGTCTTAAGTTCCATTACCAAATGTACCTCAAGTAGGTCTCAATTTAAAACTTGATGGCAAGAAACTAGACGCTATTACGGAAACTGTGTATCTAGGAATTACTCCAGATTCGAAATTGCAATGGGGCGCCCACATTAGAGCTTTTTCAGGTAGATTAAGTTCAGCTGCATATGCAGTAAGAAAAATAAGGCAGTTAACTGATGTAGCCACAGCTAGGTTAGTATACTTTGCTTATTTCCACAGTATTATGTCTTAAGGCGTTTTGCTGTGGGGATCGGCAGCTGACGTAGATTCAATTTTCATTTTACAGATGAGGGCAATTCGCGCGATCTACAAAATGAGTCCTCGTGAGTCCCTTATAAATAAATTTAAAAAATTGATATACTGACTCAGCCTTCTCTTTATATCTTAGAAAGTATTTTGAATGTTCGCAAAAACCTAGGACTTTTCAAAATAAGAAGCGATTTCCATAATATAAATACACGTAGTAAACATGAAATTATGATACCCAAATTTAGATTAACTAAAGCTAGTAAGTCATTTTTTTACATACTTCATTGAGATAATCTTTTCAGTATATTTGACATTATATGCTTAAAATTTTCTATTTTTTTTTAAATCAAATTAGATTTGTTACAGCAGTAGTGGCAATCGTGTCATTTGGTTTAAATAGGTCCTTATTTTAATTTTTTTGTTTATCTTATATATAGATTCTTTTCTTAGATAGATTAGACTTTTCTTATATATAGATTCTTTTCTTAGATAGATATAGATTTTGTGAAAGTGAGAACGTTGTAGGCTGTAGACTTGTGGACCATTTTCTATTTTACTAAGTACCTGGTACTTGTTGATAGGCCTACACTGTCCTCCCATACCTATTAACACTGTAATTTGAAAACATTGTAGAAACAATTTATTTTGAAAAGAGTAACCGTGGAGTTTCTTGCCGGCTCTTCTCCATAGGAAGCGACCAATTGGAACCGTGCACCTAGATTCTGACGTTTCATAAGTGCCCTTGTAGGTTTATGTGAAATAAAATATTTTGATTTTTAGTACGTTCCCGTGGGATATTTTCCGACATCCACGCGGGCGCAAGCTAGTTTATTATAATTGTTTAATGATTTAAATATAATTATCAATGAGCAATATTATAAAGACTTTAATTCTTATACAGGATGGGGATAAATCTCCTGCCTACTCATTATTTTCGAAGATGTTTTCAGTCGCCCCTTTAAATTTAATGTCGAAAAGTAATTTTGATGCACTTTATTATTATTATTTTACTGTCGCGAAAATGACATTGCTGATAACCCATCGTACTTAAACCAGTTGCTAGTCCAAGATGCGTTTGTTTTTGCCAAACTTTTGAGTGGACAAGGCCGTAAGAATTGTCTGGTTAAACCTTTTGTTCTTGGCAATTTATTTGCTTGAGAACAAGCAACTGCGTTTAGTACATGTTTAATTTTCCTAGGACAAAGTCTTTAAACTGTTTCGAGGTGAAAGCTTTTCCATGATCCGAAATTATTCTAGTCGGTGCTACAAAATCACTTCGTAAATTTTTCGATAATTTTGAATTGGTATCAATAACTTTTGTAATTATCACATAAAATCATTTCGAAAATATTGGTGACAAGCTAGCCGGATATGCCATAAAGACAGACTACGGTTGCCACCAATAAAATTAAAATTATTTAGGAGAAATGGCTACTAAATGTATAACGCAATATATAACCATTTACCTAATTCCCTTCAAGATTTACCATTGACATTGTTTAAAAAATCTGTTTAAACTTTTACTGTTTAAAAATATTACACCAACATGGAATATATAGAGGATAAGTCGATGGAACCTATACCCAATGTAAATTTGTAATAATCATAATGACTACCTATGTAATTGACATGAAATGTATTCGCACGCTATATCATGGCATGATATGCTGAAACCTCTATTGTTACTCTAATATCTATTGTACCATATTATAGCAAATAAATATTTTTGGTTTGATTTGATTTAACTATGGTTAAAATGTAATTGTTACAACTAGCACAAACGGTTCCAAATGGTCAAGTATATGGCCTGGAAATATGATGCAATAAATAGCCCATTACGCGTTGTTAGCGTAGGTATTACCTTTGTTATATGCACAATCTATACAAGAAGCTACATAATTATACTACATATATAAATATTTTTTTTGTGTTCTTCCTTGAATATTGAAGAATATTGCAGAAAAGTAGGAAAATAAGTAAAAAAAATTGCATTTTTTAACTAAAAAGATTAGTACTCAAAGTCTTTAAAAAAATATAGCTTGGTTGTTATATTGACAACCGTTGACCGTTTACAACTCTTGACCAGATGCTTGCGTTCAGTCATGTGTGGTTCAAAAGTTCAACACTGAATTAATCTTCGTTTTCTCTAACAAAAATAATGCGCAAACTAGTTCAGAAAATGAAACAGCTAAATGAGATATTTTTCATTTTATTTATGTATTTATTTATTTAATACTTCAAGCACAGAAATTTACAGAGGCGGACTTAATGCCATTGGCATTTTCTACCAGTCAACCTTTAAGGAGATGCAGAGACAAACTGTGGTAGGTACAATTACGAAAATGGAGGAATAAAAATAAAATATTTAAATATGCGGATAGACATATACTTATTACAAACTATAAATATAATATATTGGCCTAATTACATACATAAATATAAGCACAAATAAATATACATAAATATACTAAATTAAATAAGACAAACAATGGGAAAACATTAACGTTGTGATGATACTGCCAGCTTCTTACGAATGTGCTCACGAACTTTAACTTTAAAGGATAATCGGTTGGTTGCCATCCTGATTTCCAGGGGGAGCGCATTCTATAGAGAAATAGACTGAACGAAGAAGGAAGAGTGAATGAAGTCTGTGCGGTGAGTGGGACATTTAAGAACGCGATTATTTGATGACCGTAGATTCTTATTGTGGTTGTTACAAATGTACTGAAAGTGGGGGTTAGATAACTAGAGGAAGTGGGAGAGTCAAGAAATGAAAACAAGGTGGTCAGTGCCCTTTGCTCTCTGCGCTGGCGTATGGGCAACCACTTTAGAAGCGTCCGATGCGCAGAGACATGATCATATTTACGCAGATAGAAAACGAATGGAATGCAGTTTTAAGAAGACGGTCAAGTTCGTCGAGGAGTTCTGCATTCAGGTCATAGTAGCACACATCATCTTAATCGATGATAGGCAAAATTAAGGACTGCACAAGCATTGTCTTCGTACTTGTTGGTAGTAGGTTTTTCAGTTGGTACAAGGCCCGCAGCGTTCTAGTAACCTTCTGGCTGACCCTTGCGACTTTAGTACGCCAGTTCAGAGCTGAGAGATTTTAAGCCGCAGTAATCTAATTTCAAATAAAACAATGTATGGGAAGCCATTGTTCTTTCTTCACGATAGTTCTTTTGCTTTCGAGCATTCCATAAGATATACAATCTACTGCTAAGATCACCTACGTGACTGAACAAGAGAGTAAGTTATGTAGAACTTGAAACTATACTCCTACATCTTTACCCTTATTTTTAAACTCTGAACTACAGCTCGCCTACGTGGCTGCTATATACTATACGCATACATCTCCATAAAGCTCACCCACGTGGCTGAACTGGAGTGTAAGCCGCTTGGAACTCCAAACTAAACTCGTTCATCTTTATTTTAAATTCTGAACTATAATTCACCTACATGGCTGTTATAAACTATACGCATACATCTCCATAAAGCTCACCTATATGGCTGAACTAGAGTGTTAGCCACATGGAACTCTAAACTATACTGGATCTATCTACACTATACTCGTACATCTCTGAACAGGTCACCTACATGCCTGAACCCGAGTGCACGCCGCATAGGAGAATACAGTTTACATTTTGTTATATTATAGCTGATGCAGTCATTAGTCATAAATTATCATATAAATATAATAATGTTTATCATATAAAATTTGCACGCTGACATTAAAGGTATAATAAGAGATCAATATATTATCTTGAGAACCTTATGCAAATAAATCATTTTGAATTGCAAAAATCAACAAAATCTATGCTGCTGCAAATACTTAAACTAATTTACTCTTTTTTTTATGTTATTTATTTACTACAATCTGTCTCCTTCGTGGGACATTCAGAAGTATGTTGGTTGGTGCTATTGCGGTCTCGCTCAGTATGTGACCTATATCACATCCTCATTGTTTAAACAGTAGTTATATTTACTGTGATTGGATTAGGTCTTGAGGTATTTTGCGCTTTAATCGTCGCGCTTTGTTGTGATTCTCCATTAGTGACCGAGCCAGAGTATTTGGGTGTTGTTGGATTCGTTCTTTATAGGACTTGGTATGGCGTATGATTTCATGCTTCACAGTGGGCATTTGTAGGTCACGGTGTAGTAGTTCGTTGGGTACAAACCAGGGCGCGTTTGGTTATCATACGCAGAGCTTTATTTTGAAACCTCTGTATGATTTCTATGTTTGAGTGAGATGCAGTGCCCCATAATTGGATCCCATACGTCCAAATAGGCTTCAGTATTGCCTTGTACAAGAGTATTTTGATTTCGAGAGATAGCTGAAACTTTCGCCCTATAAGCCTGTAAAGTTTTCGTGTTTAGATACCAAGTTGCTTCCTCTTAGTGAAAATATGTTTTTGCCAGGTAAGTCTTTTGTCTAAATGCAATCCAAGATATCTCACATGATCTGCTAGTGGAACTTCAATGTTGTTTAGTGTGACTGGAGGACAGGATCCTCTTCTTAAAGTAAACGTACCATTGACTGATTTGGTTTCGTTGGCTTTTATCCGCCACTTTTTAAGCCAGTCTGATATGTCATTTAGTCCTTCTTAGAGTATTTCTGAGGCAATTTTTGGGTCACTATGTGCAGCTAGTATAGCGGTATTGTCAGCAAAAGTCCCAGTAGTTAGTGATTCGGATGTCTGCAAGTCTGCAGTGAACAGTAAGTAGAGTATTCCCAGTACGCTACCCTGTGGCACTCTTGCCTGTATGGGACAAAGATCAGACAGTGCTTCCCCACTTTGTACTATGAAGTGGCGCTGTTGTAGAAATGATTTTAGTATTTCATACAGGTGATCTGGTAGGGCGTTTTTCAATTTAAAAAGCAGACCTGCATGCCAAACGCGGTCAAACGCTTGAGATATGTCCAAAAATGCACTGGTACAGTAAGACTTTGCCTCCAATGATTCCATGATCTTATTTGCTAGTCTGTGCACTTGGTCGACAGTGGCATGTTTATTGCGGAACCCAAACTGATGGTCAGGAATTAGTCTTTTTTTTTTGAGTATAGGTAGAATTCGTTGCAGCAGTAGAGTAGAGATTCAAATATTTTGAATGGGATGGGTAGCAGGCTTATGGGTCTATATGATTTTGCTTCTTTTGGTTGTTTGTCTGGTTTCAGTAGCATTATAATTTGCGCAACCTTCCACTCCAGGGGAAAGAACTGCAGTCTTGTCATGGCGTTAAATAATGACGTCAGAAAAGTTCCAAACTGCCTCGTTGGTCTAGTGGTCGCAAGCGCTACTGCTGAGCATGAGGTCCTGGGTTCGATTCCCGGGTCGGGCAAAGTGTTATTGGGTTTTTCTATCTGAAATTTCTCAGTAGCAGCTCGGAGTCTGGATTTGTGCCCAGTTGATGGCAATAGGCTCGCCCCCTATTACATGGGACTTAAACATAACTGGCGAAATGTGGGTGTACCTGCTACAGAGACACCTCTGCCCAACCCTTCGGGGAAACAAGGCGTGATGTTATGTTATGTTTGTCAGAAAAGTTATGCCAGATTCTGGTAGTTCTTGTAATATGCGGTTTGTAATAAGGTCGTATCCTGGTGACTTTTTTGGGTCCGATTTGAGAAGTTCGTTCGTGCGAGTTGGTCGTATGTTAATTACTCAAGTTGCGCGCGCACCTATTACGTTGTTCTTATCACCTGCGCGCAGCCGCGGTAGCTATTCCTTCGTGTATGTATATACCGTTTTTTTTATTTGCTTTGGCCAGATTATTTAAATATAACGGCATTACGGATATTCTAAGGGTGAAATATATAAACCCATACAAAGTCCGCCTCGATATGCAGACTGAAGTCAGTGCAGAGAGATTTGAAAGCTGTAAACAATTTCTTGAGAAAGGCTGGCGTATACAACGGGCTATGGAAAAGAGTCTATCATATGGTGTTATCAGAGATGTGGATTTAGATTTAACCGACGAGGAGATACAAAATACAATCGCGTGCCCTAAACCAGCCAAATTAGTGACGACTAACTATGCATTACATTTTACCATTTAAAACGACTTTTGCCCCACCCAGAAATAACGATAATATCAAAACTGTAATTTCTAAGTGTTACCAAAGTAAAACAATACATTCAGTTGCCATAATGAAATTATATTTAGAAGTTTCTGATAATATTAAAATTTGTAATTTGACAGTGTTGCTACAGTAGATATTATAAATCGATATAAAAATAAAACATTATTTTAAAATTAAATCAAAGAAATCACGGCACTTGTAATGGCACTTTTGAACGTCAAAATTTACAAAATAATAGAATTGGTTCTTGTCGCCGTTACTCTTTTAAAATGTTTTACAATATTTTGTATAGGTATTAAATAATTATATTTGAAGATGATGCACCTAGAAAAAAAATTACTGTACCAAAATAGCTAAAGAGAATGAAAAATTAAGCAACGATAAATAATTTAATTATGTGACAGATACATGGTGCTTACATACACACAATTCCGCGACAGAAGTCACTGCGTCAATCTAGAGTTTATTACCATCTGGTCATTAGCAGTCAGTCAAATACCTATAAATCACTCTCAGCATCTAGTCATCGGTTAGACCCAATATTTCAGTCGCACAATGTTGAGCTTAGCACTATTTGTTTGTGTGTTGTGTTCCGTGTTTGTGTGGTTTAAGTATGTTCGTGTCAAGTCCAGCACGCATGCGTTACCACCGGCTGTGCCAGGAGAGTGGCCGGTTATTGGACACGCACACACGTTGTTCAAATACTTTACAAGTTAGTATTATTTATGTTGTTGGATGGCCAATAAGCCCATAGGCTGTTGTCCATCTGATTTTAAATGCTTACCACCGCCTTTTTTTTTTTTTTCTTTTTGGTTGGGAAATTATCAAATAACTTCTCCCGCTTTGGGCGGAGCGGGAGGGCGTGTCAGACCTCTTACTGACTAAAACCCACCCGTGTTCCTTCGGTTGCCCTATTGCCGGGGGTCACGATTTCCCTATCGGTTTTCTTCGCAACCCCGGCAGGCATCGGCCCTAGCGGACCCCGTCAATTCTGCTGACATCTCTTTGAGACGCGCGTGGAACACAACGCGCCGTCGACTTGGGCCTGGTCCTTATCGGACGGTGAGCTACCCAATGCTCACCGTCCGCAAGCCCGCGCCTACAGTGGCCGGAAATCGGCTCGCGATTCCCGACGCCCAGGGCAAGTCCTCCTGCGGCGGTTAGGGGCGTGAGGGTGCGAAGTTTGCCTCTCCCTCATGCATTACACCTCCTCGCTTACCGCCGCCTGAAATGCCAAAAGCATCGCACATATTTTACCATTTTAGAGCTAAAATCTCTTGAGATATTTAAGAGCGTTTATCCTTAAAGTTGGCAAAGTCGCAAATAGCTGTCAAATATTTATCTGTTTTGTGTTTTATCGAGCAAAAAACGCAGCCCGCTGACAGACGACGCTGGCTAAAAACAGATTTGTACGATTGTTTTCAAAAGTGTGAAAGAAAATGTCTGTGTACTATTTAGCACCATCTAGTGTTGGCTCTGGCTTTACGCTCCCCGGACGAGCTCCTTCATAAAGATCCCTTCTTTTGTATAAGTATATTTACAGGCTGACGCAGATGCAGGCCGCACCTCATTCACCGAGCCCGCTTACGTTTTGCGAAAATCCTCGTAAAAACTTTCGTACATTTTGTAAACTACCACCAAATGTTTACCTGCTGCCAAGCAGAGCGTCACATTGGCTATTGCAGATGGGTTGCCATTTCAGAGCTTAAGAGCGTTTATTCTGAAAGTTGGCAACGTCGCAAATAGATGTAAAATATTTCGCTGTTTTGATTAATTTGGCATTATTACTGTATGGAAATATGAAATATGGCTAACTAGCGAACTAAAATATTGATTATGAAATGCAATAATTAATATCGTAACACCGAATATTTCGTTTTAGATGTAAAAAAAGTATTTTTACAACATCAAATTCAGTGTTATAATTGCAATTATTTATTAATATTCTAGTTCGCTAGTTGGCCACATTTCTTATTTCCATACAGTAATAATGCCAAATTAATCAAAACAGAAAAATATTTGACAGCTATTTGCGACGTTGCCAACTTTCAGAATAAACGCTCTTACGCTCTGAAATGGCAACCCATCTGACGTAATAGCCAATGTGACGCTCTGCTTGGCAGCAGGTAAACATTTGGTGGTAGTTTACAAAATGTACGAAAGTTTTTTACGAGGATTTTCGCAATGCGGTGCGGCCCGCATCTGCGTCAGCCTGTAAATATATACAAAAGAAGGGATCTTTATGAAGGAGCTCGTCCGGGGAGCGTAAAGCCAGAGCCAACACTAGATGGTGCTAAATAGTACACAGACATTTTCTTTCACACTTTTGAAAACAATCGTACAAATCTGTTTTTAGCCAGCGTCGTCTGTCAGCGGGCTGCGTTTTTTGCCCGATCATAATACGGTACGGAACCCTTCGTGTGCGAGTCTGACTCGCATTTGGCCACTTTTTTGTATACCTCTTCCCTAATTACTTTGAATTTAGGCACCTTTTTTAATTTTAATTTTTCGCTTTCTAGTTGTAGGTAATAAAAATTCAAAGTAGGTAAAAAAAACAACCACTACTTATTTCATCTTGAAGTTAACTCAAAAACTGCTCAAGAAAATGCAATAAATAGCAATAGTAACACCGTCCAAGTGTCTTCTATCGAATGAAAACTTGCTTGCACTGACTGGACAGGTCCACTCAAATCTGTGTGGTTCTTTCCTCAAAAGACCTTTTCAGACACTAATCTACATGGTCCTCATATGGCCTGACCAAGATTATGTCTAGACTTTAAAAGAGACTGCGACCTCTGAGTTTGTTTCGGCCTTTCTTCTCAGAGTTGTCAGATACGAAACGAACTCATCTAGCTTATTTTTAATAATTTTTTTTATATGACTTGTAAATGTGATTTAGATATCCTATTTACAGAGTAAACAATTTCATTTTATTTCATTTCATTTCAAAACAGAATCACCTAAATCGGCCCAGTAATCACTGACAAATCAAAGTATGTACATGAAAATAATAATGTATCTATGTATTAGTATGTATTTATTTTCAAGTTATCTGTCATTTATGTTGCACCTGCCATGTTTTGTCTCTGCATCACCCTAAGGTTGACTGGTAGAAAATGCCTCAGGCATTAAGTCCGCCTTTGTACAGTATTTTTTTACTTGTGCATAAAGTTTTAATAAATAAATAAAATAAAAACAACTCGTTGCATGCATAACCTCCTCCTTTATTTGAGGTCGGTTTTAAAATGAATTATTGTGTCGATCGTTAAAAATGAAACGTGCTTACATTAACGTGATTGGTGTTTTTCTAACAGATCTCCAAGAGTTACTAACGTTTGCATCTGAAGACTGCGTAAAGCAAGGAGGACTGACTCATTTCAAATTCGGAAGAGAGCTTTATTATTGTAAGTAATCAATAACACACTAATTTAAGAGCGTGCATTCTGAAAGTGGGCAACTTCAAAAATGTGCTATGGCTAACTCACAGACGTGTAAAGAGAAGCATATCAAACATTTGCTAAAAATTGCGTTGCCATTACGCACACACAGGGTTGTTAATACAGAGCCGGACTAGGGCGGGTTGCCGGTTTTATCTAACGATATTGAAACAACCAATATAGGCGCTTACTGAAAATCCGCGAAAATCGATATTCTCTGGGTATAAGAAATGTAGATTACTTAACAATAAAGTCAATCAACCTGCCGAATGAAATTTCAAAGTTATGTGAATAGTCTATTTATGTATGCTTACCTATGCCTATGTTTATGTTATCTATCACACAGTTACAGGGTAACATAATTTAATTTATAATTTATTACAATAGCATGTGTGTGTACACTGACAATCTGCACTTTGCAGTATTCTGGAACAATGACACAAAAAAAAATTAAAAATCGTAAACTGAGGCTCTGTTTGATAATTCACAAAAAATTTCATGTATGTTGCTAAATCCGTCTCTGATTATATACCTAATTGAAACATAGAACGCGATGCAGATGATGTTGCTTAGCAATATGGCGGCACGGGATAGACAAGCTACGCGTCAAATTTTGTCTGTGTGAGTCAGTGTGACAACAGGTGACAAAACCAGATATAAATTTACGACTTGTTCCTTAGCAAAAATAGGATAGAGATAAATATAACTATGGATTAATGTTTGGTCTGCTACTCTTTATATGTTTGTGGGCTAACTACACGACAAATGTTAAGGTGACAGTATAGTGCGGCATTGTAGTGCGTCGCAAATGTTCGCAAATGCGCGCGTTGACGGTTTTCACGCTATAGTGCTTACGCACTATAGTGATGACGCCACTTTCTTACGAAAGTGGCGTCATTATTCCACAGACTGCGCGGTAGCTCCAACACCATTTTGCAAATGATTGCATCCCGACATGACTGTCCCATACAGGCACACTGGGTGGGAATAGTTACAGGGAAATTGTAAATATATATTAGATTATGTACCTACTAACATAGATCTTAAGAAAATTGTTACTAACACATTAATAATAATAATAATAAATCCACTGCCGTATCTCTACGTTGACGTCGTGGTGGGGCTTGCGTGCTCCGAACTCTAGGTCTGTGCCGGTACAGTTTACTTTGCCGGAACAGGTCTGGGATGAGGAGCCAGACTAAGAGAGATACAAAATCCCGCAGGGCAGCATGTGGCGAGCTGTTGGGCAGTAGCGACCCCACGGACCCTATCTCCCGGGAGAAGTCTTGTTCCTCACCTCTGGCTTGCCTTTATTGGCCGGCTGGAGTGAACACTGACGAGGAACGGCGCTCCCGCCTCATTCTTGCCTTAATTGGCCGGCTTGAGTGGAAATTCGCAAGAGCAAACGTGCTCGGAGGAAGGAAGTATTCCAGTAAGATGCTGGTAGGGATCTTGACCGTACTTCCGGGATTGTCCTGATAGCCGTGGAATACCTCTCCACTCCTCATAAGCACCTCAGGACGTGTTGCCCCCTTGTTGCTACATTACTTTGTGCTAGCGACCGTTTCTGGGGGCCCATTATTGAGTGTGCAAGTCACCCCCTGCCATTTTATCCGTGTGAATGTAAAACATTGATCAGGCAGGGGCTATAGTCCTACCATAGTTCCAGGTAACCAGTCCACTTTAGCTACCCAAACCCATAGTCCAATGTTTTGTTTCCATGTACTGTAATAGTCCTACACCAACCGGGGGTTGTCCTTTGGTGCACTTGCATAGTGCATACAGGGATAATCGTCGGTTGGTGCCTCATTTCTTTAAAAGCGTCTAACGGGCCTCTACGAGTTGGCTTCGGCCCCTCGTACGCCTTCCAAAGGACCGGGATCCATGGTCCCGAGAATAGTTAAAAAATAAAATAATAATAATAATAATATTTATTCCAAAAATTACAAGGCATAAAAATTATTACAGATTTGCTTAAATGTAAATTATATTCCTAAGACTTACGTGCCTGAACTAGGTAATCCTGTGTTTCAGGCGAGAAGCGCTAAAATAAACTTATAAATAATTAAATAATCTGCAGGTTGACAATAGATCACTAATTATACGTTGAGTAGCTTAAAACTTAGTTTCTAAATTTGATAAATACTTAAAGTAGGTGAAATTTGTACATATTCACTTTAACACAGTTAGTAAATTCTCTGTATCTTCGTAAGACATACTTTGGAGAGCATCCTTGAGAATACTCTTACAATTTGTGTTGTTCAGGGAATAAATGTTTGCTTTCGAGTTTAGTCTATTATAGAGAAGAGGACCGAGGTACAGGTAAAATTTGGATACAAAAGCATGTTTAGATGTATTTTGTGGACAAACGATATCTTTACGCCTTTTATTAGTATATGCAGTGCTGTAAGGTAAAGCTGTGTGTTGTTTTAATACAATACCCATTATAAATAGCTGTCGAACTGTTAATACTTCACAAGATTTGTATAGGAGGTAAGTAGGAAAAAGGAAAGGGCGGAAAGTAGACACTTTGAGAATCGCCCTTTGAGCTCTCTCGATGGTTAGTAACATTGTTTTACCCGCTCCACCCCATGTGGTAATACAGTAAGTTAATATTGATTGACATAGAGCAAAATAAACTTGTCTAACGATTTTTGGGTCAGCAATATAGCGTAACTTTTTAAAAACAAATATTAACTTGCGCATCCTATTATTTAAAGCTTGTATATGTTGTTTGAACGAAAGTGTTTCATCTATTATAACACCAAGGTATTTTGTTGTATTTGTCATTTTAATGTTAGGACAAACACATTGATTATCTGTAGGAATTGTGCAATAATGAGCATGTAATGTCGAGGTAGTGCTTGTTGGTGTTGTTGATGTTTGCTTGCGCATCGAAAACTTAATGTAATTTGTCTTGTCTGCATTTAGTGTTAGTGAATTGTGTTGAAGCCATTTATTAACGATATTGAATCCATGTTGCGCATGCTTGTAGACATTTTTTTCTGAGTCAGCCGAAAATAGAAGGGCAGTGTCGTCAGCATAAGAAACAATTTGGCCGTGATCTAGATTTAGGTTACAAAGATCGTTTATATATATCAAAAATAGTGTAGGCCCTAAAATACTTCCTTGGGGAACTCCGAAAGACGTATTTTTTTTACTATCGCTGAGAATATTACCAATCCTTACACATTGAGTACGATCTTCTAAATAGCTCTTAAATAATTTCAGCTGGGTGCCTCGAATACCTAAGGCTTCAAGCTTGTGCAACAGAATAGGAATAGAAACCATATCAAAAGCTTTGGCGAGGTCCAGGAAGATTCCTACTGTGTGGTTACCATTATCAAGTTCTTGTACTAGATAGTCAGTCAGTAGGTGCACGGCATCGTCTGTTGACATTTTAGGCCTAAACCCAAACTGCCGTTTAGATAAAATTGATTTATCCTCCAAGTATTTGTAAAGCCTTTTATTCATAATTTTTTCTAATATTTTAGACATAGTAGGCAGCAAGGAAATAGGTCTATAATTTGTCACTTGATCTTTACTGCCTGATTTGTAAACAGGGACAACAACAGCTTTTTTTAGGCACTTGGGAAAAAGACCTGTAGTTAAACATTTTTGGAAAATATAAGTTAGTGGCGGTCCCAAAATGTGCCTGAACTGTTTAATAATTTTATTTGATATGTTATCCCAGCCAACTGCACAGTCGTCCTTCAAACTCATAATTATCGATTCTACCTCAGTTTCGTCAGTGTCTAGTAACACAAAGGATGATGGAATAGTGCTACATGTAAATGGTGTGCTTGTTAGATAATGTGACTGGCCCTGAACTTTTTCAGCCAAACATTTACCAACATTAACAAAGAAATTATTCGCAATGTTGGCAGATGCTAACTGTGATGAGTGTGCTTGTAATAAACCTGAAGATGACTGATTTTGCTTAGAGTTATACGTTACATTTTTTATAAAATTCCAGATTTTTTTACTATTAGTACCAGCTTTTTCTAGTGCAATTTTATCGTAGTTGCTTTTTACTTTTTTTAGAAGATTATTGCAGAAATTACGATATCGTTTATATGACATTTGCAAAATTAAATTATCTGGATTAGATTTAGCTTTCATATGCAGTTTATCTCTATTTTTCATACAGCGAATGAGTCCTGTCGTGATCCATGGTTTTATGTTGTAGTTTTTGTTATTTCGCCGAGACATGACCGTGTTTTTCTGAATTGCATGTTGTACATTTTTGATTAGATACAACATACAAAACTGCGGATCAGCGGAATCGTAAACTGGGTCAAAGTCGATATTGCGTAAATCTTCTTCAAGTTTATTTACAATTAAACTAGAAAATGTGCGAGTGTCTACTTTTGGTAATTTACAATTTAAAATAAGTAGGGTAGCATTGTGATCGGTTATTGTGGAATTAGTTACAAGGGCAAGTGCAGGGAAATTTGATTTGAGCATAATATGGTCCAAACAGGAGCCACTTTGATGTGTAGGAAGCGTGTGAGCAGGAAGCAAACCATGGAAGGCGCATAGGTTAAGGTATTCCTCAGCGGATGCGTCAGCACTTTCCGGAAGAATATTGATATTAATATCTCCAACTAAAATAGTATTTTTGAAAGACGATAGGTTCTGCAAGGTGTTGTTTAGAGAGTCAGTGAAATTGTTTATATTTCTAAAAGAAGGGGGTCGATATAAGGCAAGTATCGCTAATTCGAACCCAATTTTAACTAACAATCTATTACAGTCGTGCATATTTGGTTCCTCGACAGTCACATTGAGATGATTTCTTGCGTAAACTACCACCCCATCGTTCTGATTGTAGTTTATGTTACTTTTATACATATTATATCCCGGAATAAGTGGTATGTTATACTGTTTGGAAAGCCAACATTCGGTTAATACAATAACGTCACAGTTTATGTCTAGACGTTGTAGAAAAATGCTGAAGTTGTCGAAATTTTTAAAAATACTGCGAATATTTTGTGTTAGTATGGTTAGTGGACTAGTGTGGGAGGAGAGATATTGTTTACAGTGTTCAACGTCACAAATTCGGGATTCAGATACAGAGAAATTATCTATGTCATTAATTAAATTATTAATCATAATTATAAAAACAATAACACGGGCTAAAAAAATATACGTAATTAACGGCGCTCTTAGGCGCCTCCATAATCAACCGAATTGATGTACCTTTTTTCCGCCATTATTTTTGCTGGGCAGTCAGAAGCACTTGTCTTGTGATTGCTCGGCTTTTTGAAGTGCAAGCAAGTAGCACATTTTGGCTCCTCAGTCTTCTTTGTGCATTCTTTAATGGAGTGTCCCTGATCACCACAGTGGCCACAGGTAACGGTGGTCTCCCTACATGATTTGGCCGCATGTCCGTATTGCTGGCACTTATAACAACGTGTGACTAGAGTAAAGTCTCTCACAGGGCATGACGACCAATTTACAAACACTCTGCCTTTTGATATCAGGGCTTTACGTTTGTCTGCAGATACTTCTATTATATAATTACAGGTCTCAGCGTCCTTCTTACCTGACTTGTGACTTAATTTAATAGAGGTCAAAAAGGTCTCGAGGCTGTAATTCTGAAGAGTCTCTGCTAGATTCTGGTGGAATAAACAAGTTAAAACTTCCTTCTCTTGCATGGATGAGGGCACTCCGATAACTACTAGTCTCGGCTTCCTTTTTGGGGGTTCGTCTACTGTAAGGCCTGAATTTGATTGCTGCATCGATTTTTTCACCTTCTCAATATCGTCCTTTGTTTCAGTGCTGATAATGACACCGCCATTTTTCGTCATACGTAGTCCTCTTACTTGAAGTTTCATTTGCTCGGGGCATATAATTTTTTGGACAAGTGTTTTTGTCTCCTCACTCGACTTCAGCTTGTCGGTAGGGTATATGGCAACTGAGCTTAGGTTTATCGGCTGTATAAAATTGTTGGTACCTTGCTTAACCATCTCAGCATAGGAAGTTCCCGTTACCGGTTTCATTGAAGCTCCGATTGACAGCTTAAGGGCTTGCAGTTGCTGCGACAGATCAATTTGGTCTTCGAGTGTTTGGACGGTGGAGTGGGCTTGGACGGCTCTACTCTTAAGGGACTGGTACTGAACGGCCATTTGCGATGTGCCGTGACTAACTTTTCGGCATAGGGTACTTATACGCAGTTTTTGCTCCATGTTTAATTTGCCCTCTGATACAATAGAGCACACTTCATTAAGGCACTGTTCAATGGACGACATCCAGTTCTGGATTTCCGGCGTAGGTATCACTTCCATCATGACATCTTCTCTTCGGCTGGGTGGTTGAGGGTGAGATCCGGGCTCGGGTGCAGGTGCAGGTGCGGGTGCGGGCACAGGTGTAGGAGGTGGGCTTCGAGCACATCTGCCACCCCTGCTGAAGGGACTGCTTGCCTTCTTCTTGCTTCACTACCGGCTATTTGGTAAAACCAGGTCACGATTCAGCAAGTAATTATTTATTTATTTTAATAAATGTTCGACACGTCTGTTTACAACAAAATTCTAACTGAACTCCATTATATGGACTCTGTCCGAAATAAATTAATAATAATAATAATATGTCGAACATCAGTGGTGCAAAAGCACATCAGCTCGTCGGACGTTATTGCGAATGTTTACACACTGAGGGATCATTCTCTTGTTGGAAAATGTTAGATTTTTGCTGAATTTTGTACCTTTGGTTTATTTTTAGGGTTCCGTACCCAAAGAGTAAAACGGGACCCTATTACTAAGACTCCGCTGTCCGTCCGTCTGTCTGTCTGTCCGTCTGTCACCAGGCTATATCTCATGAACCGTGATAGTTAGACAGTTGAAATTTTTATAGATGATGTATTTCTGTGGCTGCTATAAAAATAAATACAAAAAAAATAGAATAAAATAAATATTCAAACTCAAACTCAAAGCATTTATTTCAATTAAACCATTTACAGATACTTTTGATTATTTAAGGGGTCTGCCATATAACAGACATGATTTTTTTGCCGTTTTTATAGATATGGAACGGAACCCTTTGTGCGCGAGTCCGACTCGTACTTGGCCGGTTTTTTAATTCTATATATCAACCTTGATGATTAAAATTAAAATGCGGCGGTCTAGTACCAAAAAAAAAATACAATACTTGTACTTGTACAAGCAGCTTTTACAGATAGACAAGATACAAGAAAAAAAAAGGAATTTTGAAGATGTTAGTTAGATATTATAAGGATACATTTAAAAAAATATTTTTGACATCTTAAGAGTTTATTAGAACGAGAACGTGTCTTTCTGTTTTCAGTGATAGTCGATCCTCAGGATGCGTTTACAGCAGCAAATGTGTGCTTAAAGAAACATTATGTTTTCGACCTACTCAAAGTTTGGATGGGAGATGGACTAGTATTATCATCAGGTTGGTAAATAATAATTTGGCTGTTCATAGGCAAGTGGCTCCGATCTTTAGGTACCACTTTTCTTAAATGGCTGTTTTCATTCACACTTTAACGCGAAAGCAAAAGTAGGTATATCATGTCATTTGAAAACAGGCTCACTGAACCCCTTGCATAACAGCCACGAAATTGTCATAGCACCACGTATTATACTTTTAATAAAAATAATAAAAAACTATTAAACAATTTTTTATCATTTTTTTCTTCATTAAAAACAAAAAACATTTTGACATCAAATTGATAAATCAAGTTAATGCTTGGTTAGCATGCCTATTGTATTTTTTAAATGTATTATTTTAATTACGTATTCAGAGCATGTGTACTCGATAATATATAATCTGGGATTACCTGTAACTGCGTGTGCATTACAGGATAATGTATGTTCTACAAGTTTTTGTATTGTAAAAGATAAGAAATTGTAAAATTTATAATAAAAAAATTATATATCAAGTTATCGACAAAGCAAATTTTTCTTTGCAGGAGACATTTGGAAGCGTCACCGCAAGTTGCTGACCCCAGCATTCACTCTACCAGTGGTTCACGGGTTCCTAGGTGTGTTTAATAGTCAGTCCAAAAAGCTGACTAGTTCTATGGAACCTCACGTTGGAAAAGGACTATTTGATCACTATCCATATTTGAAAAATAATGCATTGGAAACACTTTGTGGTAGGTAACTACGATTTTTTTGGTATTGTAATTTTTTTGGGCGTTAGAATAATTTAAGCAGACATTATTCAACAATTACCATGTAATGATGCTATTATCTTTTCAGTCGGTACGTTTGGAATAGATGTAATTGATGACGTAAAATTCACGCAAAAATACATGGAATCAGTAGATGAAATGATAAACATTGGGATCAACAGAGCAGTAAATTTTTGGCTGCAGAATGACTTTATATATAGACTGGTAGGACTGAAGAAGAAGGAAAAAGAACTTGTGGGGACTTTACATGCAATGGCTATCAAAGTGAGTCGCTCAAGAAGTAACAAAATGAAACATTAGTAAATAATGAGAGTTTGAAACAAATAAATATATTTTGACAGGTTTTACAAAAGAAAAAAGCTACCTTGAAAAACGAGGCTTCGAACAGTAACGTTGAATCTGAAAATTTTGGTATGTAATCCTATCTTATCTAATATTATAATGCGAAAGTTATTGCTTGTTTGTTTGTCACGCTTTCACGCTAAAACGGCTGAACAAATTTGGATGAAATTTTGCACATGGGTAGTCCATGATCTGCGTTGGGACAAAGGATACTTTTTATCTCGATATTCCCACAGGATCGAAACACTATCACGACACAACATTGACTGATCGAATCCGGAATGAGGTCCGAGAATCAAAGTATTGATAACTAGCTTCTGCCCGCGATGTCGTTCGCGTGGAACTACGATAAAATACAGCCCATGTTACTCGCTGATAATGTAGCTTTCTATAGGTGAAATAATAAATCGGTTAAGTATTTTTTGAGTTTTTCCGTTACAAACAAACGTAAAAAAAAACAAATCTTTTCTCTTTTTATTATAATATTAGTTTAGATAATGGTCTAGCTAAACATATTAGCCATAGAACTGATAACCACTGGGATATGCGTGTTCTGGAATGAAGACAGCAAGTCGGTAAATTTTGTTAGCTCAACAATGTTAAAACAATGATTTTCGCAGGATGACTGGTAGTAACTAGATGAGAGTATCCAACGATCGACTTATATGGCCTGCAATCGAGGACGCCTATGTTCATCAGTGGACTAAAATACAATAGACGTGGATATATTTAGTAACTTGTTCCGCTTAGCTATTTCTAAAGAGCCATAAAAAACTCCTGAAAGGAATCGATACGTGTTTCACCTCTCAATAACTCTGCGCTCAGCGTTCGAGTTCGCAACAAGTCCATCGTCATCCTGAGGATGCCTCGTTGAGAGGTGAAACACGTGTCAATTTCTTTCCGGAGTTTTTTATGGCTCTTTAGAAATAGCTAAGCGGAACAGGTTACTAAATATATCCACGTCTATTGTATTTTATAATGGATTTCCGCAAGGTCACGCCTGAATCAATTAACTATCAGTGGACAACTAAAATAATACTGATGAAGTCGATGGCCCACCTATTTATTTTTGTAACTTTTTTCTTCTTCTATATTTTCAGCTCTTATTTTAGAATCCCTTGATTCTTTAATCTTGTTAAACGTTATTCTATTATTTTCCAGGGAATAGATACAAACCTTTTCTAGATCTACTCCTAGACTTATCGAAAAACGGTGCCTTAACAGATAGGGAGATCAGAGAAGAAATGGATACAATTATAGCAGCTGGATTTGAAACGACATCTAACCAGCTAACATATACTTTGCTGCAGCTTGGAGCGCATCCTGAAGTTCAAGAGAAGTTGTATGAAGAGTAAGTTGAGATTATATTAATTATGTGAAACCGATTACGGTGTAGTTTCTTGAGAGTGTACTGGGTAGTCTTGATTGGTTATCACAATGTGCTCAGAATACGTCAGTACTCGTAATGGCGTCAGATATATAGCATACAGCATCAGAATGTATCGTTCGCCAAATTTTTTTTCTACGTAGAGTACTTTTTTGTCTGAGAACTTATTTTTTTAACTCTGTTTAATACCTGTATATCTTAATACACAATAATTTATTTGCATTCTACAATATGTAAGTACTCAGGTGGTAACTTAAAATATAATGTGATCATTGTGGGTCCTGTCGGGTACAACAAAATAGTAAAAGAGAGGAAGCTTTGAAAAACTTAGCTTTTCAGTCTTCTGAACTAAATGTAATATCATTATATTAGGTTTTTTAAACATATATACATATAGTTTAATGTACTTATACTTATTACGTATGTTAGCATACATATTTTGTTATAACTAAACAATATGCTGTAAGATATAAGATTACTCCTGCAACAAATATGTTGGCAATTCAAACTTTGATATTAACTCTAATCTACGTATAATTTGCTTTTTGCAGATTATTAGAAGTACTGGGTGCTGACAGAGACGTAGAAAAGGATGACGTGAATAAATTGGTTTATACAAACGCAGTGATAATGGAGTCTCTCCGAATGTTTCCTTCAGTTCCTGTTTTGTTTAGAGACGTAGAAAACGATGTTAAGCTCAGTAAGTTTTAATTGGTTTACAACATCGTTTTAGTGGTTGGAAATTCTTACACAGCGAAAGTCTCAGCAGCATGGGCAGACAACAGGCTTGGTATAATTTTACATATTTATGATAGAGGAGGGACTCGTGGCTAAATAATAACAGCCGCACGGGTCGGTCTTCAAGGTTAAACAATGCATGCAGAGGTCGCTCTGTGGATGGGTGACCACCAGACCATATGGATGACCATTACATACGGAGACCCCTCCGTGCCTCAGAAAGCACTTTATGCCGTTGGTTCTGGCTGTCATGTAGATCTTTGACAGTCGTTACCTACGGATAAGAGAGAAGCTCAAAAATCTGACAACCAGTCTTACCTAGAAGTATCGTGTTACTCAGTAACTGGGTTACAGAGGACAGATAGGCAGTTGCTCCATGTAAAATATTGGTAGTCAGCTGCATCCGGTTAGACTGGATTAAATATTTGTAATGACAGGTATATTAATTAATTTATTTCAGAAAATTACACGATGCCCGCTGGCAGCTATTGTGTAATTTTTCCTCTGGCAACTTATTTTGATCCATCTTGGGGAGCGGATAGCGATCAATTCAGACCAGAAAGATGGCTGGATGGTGATTTTAGAAACAACAAAGAATTTGCAGCGTTTGGATTGGGCAAGCGAGCTTGTATAGGTAGGTATTTAAACAAAGTTTTCTGACAAAAAGGTGAACAATACTAATGATGTTGAGGATGATGAAGAAAAAATTAAATACTGATTAAATTACAGGTCGGACATACGCCATGATATCAATGAAGGTGACTCTAGCGCACTTCGTACGTCGGTACCGAGTGACAGCAGACATGAGCAAGTTGAAGTTGAAATATGAGTTCGTGATGAGACCAGTTTCGGGACACGAGATCAGTTTAGAACGAAGGACGTAACAACATCTTCTGCTAGACGAATTCATACCATCTACGTCGTGGTCATCAGTTATTATTATTTTGCTGAACTGGAGAACTCTTAAGCCTATCGGCGGGCCATACATACAAGAAACAAGTGTCAAAAAGTGTATCTCCATACTAATAAAATTATTTTATATTTAGAACAAATAAATAAATTAAATTATACACGATGCAACCAATCACAAACTATACTCCATTTGAAATAAGATTAGACAGTTAACAAACCTTTTTTAGTCTGTTCAACCGATTTTGACTTCTATGCCGTAGGCATAAGGATGGCATTACAAGCATAAAAGTGGTTACAATACTAATTATTTACTGCAGCTGCCATTTGTTATGCCACAGACGCAATAGAAGTCAAAATCGGTTAAACGGACTGTAAAAAGGTTTATTTAAATGTCTAATCTTATTTCAAATGGAGTATAGTTAATAACACATTAGTAAGTCAAGTCGTGTACGATCCACCATTGAAATACTAGTGCTGTGACATTCTGACTACTCATTGGCGATTTTCGTTTGTAACACTTTCATTACTTTTGAGGAGCGTTGTGAACGAACAGGCTTAGAAGCATTGTGCACCGGATGACCATAGTTACTGTCCTAGTTTTTATTTTATTTTATTTGTTCGGGAAAATAAACAGTCTTACATTAAAATCTTATACTAAGTTATAAATATTACAAATGTATAACCTACGGCATTTTCCACAACATATTAAAAGCTATATCTAACAGTGCGCTATTCTAAGCTACTAAAACAGAAAAGTAGTTAGTAGTGAACTTAAACAAAGACAGGCATGCAAAAAACAGAGAAGGAGAGAGGGAGAGAGAATGAGTAAATATTAATCTAACTATTTTGATCCAAAATTGTTTTGTTTAGAGACAGAAAAAAAGTCGATGTCTTCAAAGATCTTGTTGTATTGATTGGCAAGGCGACATAAGGGTGCACGCAAGCCTGCGTTCGTACGACAAGAACTTACTGTAAATAGAGGTCTTACGCGCACTCCACGGCATATCGTTGTTCTGGGTACTACATAACTAATTTTGTTGCGAATATCCATACAATCATAATTATTGCACAGATCAAACAGGAACATCGTTTCCAACATAATTCGTCTAGACTTCAAACTTTGCAGATGATACTTCTTCGCTAGGTCGTTGTAGGATGTATAAGTACGATAACAAAGAAAATGCATGGCCTTTAAAAACTTTCTTTGTACTTTTTCGACCATATTGGAGTATTTACTATAGTGAGGATTCCATACCGAAACAGCATACTCCAGTTGAGAACGAACCAACGATTTATAAAGATACAAATAGGTATAAGATCGGGTAAATACTGTAGCCGTTCTCATAATAAAGCCGAACATACGGAAGGCATTATTAATAATTTTGTTAATATGAAAATCTAAATGGAGTTTGTCATCCAACAGAATTCCAAGATCACGGATCAGGGTTTCTCTTTTTAGATTTTCCTTGTTTAAGGTGTAGGGATGTAGTATGATGTTTTTATTTTTGGTAAAACTGACACAACACTTGGAGACACTAAGTTGAAGTTTGTTGCGTGCACAGTATGCCGAGAACGCATCTAAATCTTCCTGTAAGAGAGAGCAATCACGGTGACTTTTAATAGACCTAAATATTTTAATGTCGTCAGCGTACAATAATAATTTTGAATTTTTAAAACATGTATCCACGTCGTTGATGAATAAAATGAATAGAAGAGGTCCCAAAATGGAACCCTGCGGAACTCCGGAAGTAACATCCACGGTGGCAGAACAAAAACCATTCATTACAACTCTCTGTGTTCTATTGAAAACATATGAATAGAACCATCTTAAAAGGTCCCCACGTATCCCATTAAATGCAATTTTCTGCAAAAGCAGTTCATGGTCAACCTTGTCAAAGGCTTTCTTGTAATCAGTATAAATCGTATCAACTTGAATACGGGCATCCAAGTTGTTAAATAAATAATCGGCAAAAGTCACCAGGTTTGTCGCAGTTGATCTCCTTTTGACAAAACCATGTTGCTGTGGTAATAAAACGTTGTGAAGTAGAGGGTACACTTTACCGTGTACTAATCTCTCGAAAACATTTGACAAAGCTGACAATATTGATATTGGTCGGTAGTTCTCGACGTCATGCCTATGCCCTGACTTGTAGACAGGGTTATATTTGCAAGTTTCCAAGCTTGCGGAAATATACCCTGTGAAATAGATAAATTAAATATGGTATGCAATGGCACATAGAGATTAGTGGCTGTCTTTTTAATAAATATCGCTGGCAAACCGTCTGGTCCAGGTCCCCTAGAAGGGTCTAATGACTTAAGCCCACTCAGTACATCAGCTACCGAAAATTGAATGTCACTTATCAGCGAGCAGTTAGGAGAGTAATCGGTATGCGAGGACGGTACACTTTTTAAGTTGGATGGTTCATAAACAGAATTAAAGAATTCAGACAAAATATTGCAAATGTCTTCCGGGTCACTAGACGGCTGATCTTTATATTTCATAGTGGAAGAAACTCCAGTAGTTGATTTTTGCTTAGAAATGAACGTCCAGAAATGCTTAATGTTGTCTCGAATGCCATCCTCTACAGAACTAATGTATTTTCTATATGATTCTTTGCACTCAGACTGAAATCTCGAGCGGAATAGTGAAAACTGCTCGTAGTCAGATAAATTCCCATACATTTTCCATCTGACCCACGCTTTGGCTTTGTTTTTATATATGGTTATAAGAGATTTTGAGAACCACACAGGAAACTTTAAAGACCTGCTAATAACCAGTGGTACATGTTTTCTTATTATGCAAAAAATAATGTTATAAAACGTGCTTAAATACTCGTCAGGTGTTTGATCAGATAAAAACGTATCTTCCCAGTTTATTTCTTTTAAATCTTGATTAATGTTGTCGTAATTTGCTTTAAAATAATAGTATTTTTTTATTGCCTTACGAACCATTGAATTATTGGGTAACGAAACAGATATCAACACACAAAACGGGGGATGATGGTTATCTAACTGCAGTAAATAATCAGTGGGCGAGTATGTAGTGCAGTCGTTATTACTAATGACCAAACGCAATATTCTCCCATTCAGATTCCTTGCATTATTAAATTGATGAGCGTCGAGAAAGGACATGAACTAGCCTAAGTGAATACATATAGGAGAATTACCTTTATAAGTTTGAGCAGTTAGTGAGGTACCCGCGGTGCACGTGATCCAGTCCACTTCGGGTAAATTATAGTCTCCTAACAGATAAAAATGTTCAGGATTGTTATGCCCAAGTAGGGGTTGTAATAAATCGAAATACTCAACATAAATACTTTCAGGCGTTTTGGGCGGTATATAAACAGCAGCAATAATTAGATTTCCACGTCGACCCGAACATGGCAACTGTATTAGTATGTGCTCAATATGCGTATGTAAAGAGGAACATGAAAGTAATCTTACTGAGCGCAGGCCTTTTAACACGGCGACGAGAACTCCATCTCCGTCTTTCCTTTTGGTGGCAGCGCGATCTCTGTCACATCGGTGTACAGTATAACGTTCGTCAATGAACTCGCTGTCAGTTATATCGGGCGTTAGCCAAGTTTCGGTCTCAATTCTCAATTATCAATTATTTATTGCATTCTATAATGTTGGTAAAACAGTTGGTAGGCTTAAAATTATAGAAACAATTATAGACCCTGTTGGGTACAGCATACGAGTATTAGGAGAGAGGAGGAAGAGCGCTTATTTGAAGAGTGTTTATATTATTTAAGTATGTCTTCTGGTAACACTACTTCTTAAATATTCTCACTTTATTTCTATAGTACAAGGTATAGGTCAAGATTATTACATCATAAGAATTAGCGAGGATGTATGGATTTTGGTAATATATCATTAAATTATCTTGTAATTATTTTGTCACTGTAACGTAGAGCTATCCAGAATAAAATAGTGCAAGCATTAACCGTTGCAAATATTAAAATCAGTAATAGTACTATAGTCACAAGATTTTCATTTGATATCAATACAAAACAGCACAACCTCCTACGCAATATGATAAGGACATGGTACAATGCAAGTTTGTAGTTCAAACACAATGTTATTATTATTATTACAGAGTCCAGGTAAATATGATCCGATATGCCACCAACGCTCAACGAAAAACATTACAATCACATCAAATAGATTATTTGTCACATACTTAATTAATTCAATTTTAAAAGTTGATTTATTCAGTGACAATACAAAGTAATATAACCATACACAAAACCTGAAAAACACATGACGCAATATAAATTTATAATCCAAGAACAGTGAGAATCTTATTTCACAGTCCTGGCAAATATAATACGATATGCCTTCAACGCCTAGCAAAAAGCGCATAGCAATGACATCAAAAAGACTTTTTACTCCAATTGTTATACAGGCGGAACATATTAAGATTAGGGCTATACACACAAGATCACATATGAATACAAACAATGTCTCTCCCTTTAAAACTAGAACTATTACATTACGGGAATCTATGACAGGATTTCATGCAATAATTAAATACAGTAAAGAATCAAAATAAAGGCATTTGCTGTGCGAAGCAAAGTTATAGCAAATTAGTTTCTTAAATTTTAGTAGAGCAAGGCTTGATTTTAGTGATGTCTTTCGGTGTACGAATTGCAATATTATAATCTTAGTGCCTTCTTTTTCACGGACAAGTATGGTTCCGTGCTTAACCCATATAAACTTATATTTTTATTCTCTGAGAAACGCGACATTTAGCTGTGGTTGCGGTAGGTAGAACTATTTAACTTATTAAAATTTTAGTAAATAATAAAAAAACAAACAATAATAAATAAATAATAAATTGAAAAAGTTGTGTGTTTAGTGGGATTCAAACCGGCGACACTTCGCGCGGGCCCACTGAGACAAAAGCTTGTCCAATATCACTCGACCACAGCGACTTAAGATTTCAAAGCGAAGTTTAGCACCAGTACATAAAACAGGGGTGCTTGGACAGGAAACCTTCCCGCGTGCCTGGGGGCTGGAGTTCCCTTATGGATGCGTCCGGGGGGAAGGCCAGTCTCCGGGACCCCTGGGGTACGGCCAATGACTCCCCAGTTAGGGGTCTCGTTGTCCGTATGCCAATATCCTGTCGGAGGAACGCTCTAACGGGTACTCGCTAGGGAGCACTCGTTGAGCAGCGTTAGAGGAGGAGCGGGCTCGGCGTGCACTAACCCTGCCGTCGGGCGGGCAGGAGGAAGTCTTTTCTCCTGTCACCGTTGGTCTCGTAGCCCCGAAGAGTGTCAGAGCATGTCTCTGGCATTTGACGGGGGTCGAGGGTCTTGGCTTAATCGCCCAGGCCGCGAGGTAGAAAACCTCTATAAAAAATTACCCCAAACCTCCAAGCGGCGGCGCACCGTGAGGGAGGTTGTTAGCTTGACTAATGGGTAGCTTAATTAGTCACTAGTGCGAACCACTATTTTTGAGACAATAAAAAGTTAATTACTCGTGGGAACTAATATGAAAAGCAATACAAAAACAAACAAACAAAACAAAAAGGTGGAGAGTGATGCGGGGTCGGAGTCCGACGCTGCATCAGGCGCGGAGGGCTCAAGTAAGAGCTCGGAGCGTCAAGTGGTGGGGGCAGATGGAATTATTAGGAAATTCTTCCGGAAGCGCCCCAAATCGGGAGATGGTGAGTGGTCCTCAGCCGACGATAGGCGGAAGATCCACACCAGCCGGCGGGGTAGGGCCCGGGCAAAAAGTAAGGGTGTGGGTAGAGGACTCACCACCAAAGAGGGTGGTGAGCCGAGCCAGGCCAGCCCAGCCGAAATGGCCAAGCGAGCCGAGAGACTTGACATGGAGGGAAACCACCCCGGAGGGACCAGCAGCATGGCAGTCCCCTCAAAGGCCTCAGGGGGTGAAACGGATGCCGCTGGCGGCTCCAAGTCGGAGCAGACAGACCTCCGTCGGACGGAATGTCCGAGATGCGGGCGGAGGTTGCCAAATTGACTGCCGCCATGGAGCTTCTCCGAAAGGAGAACGAGAAGCTCCAAGCAGACCTGGCTGGGCTGCGAGCAGCCGGCCCCCGGGAGGTGTCGTAGGGAGGGGAGCGGCATGGGCAAGGGCCCGTGCCCGTGCCTGTACCTGCAGAGGACCGGGTTCTGGCCCTGGTGCGGCAGGAGATGGCTGCCCTGTGGAGCAGGTTCTCCGCCCTAGAGGCCATCAGTAGTATATTATTGGGCATTCTATACCACTATCGGCAAGTTGCTCGGCGAGTGCGCCTCGCTGCCGATAGTGATATAGAATGCCCAATAATTGATAATCGACTCGCATCTCCACTCGACCGAGACAGTACATTTTGCCGCGTACTTGATGAGCAACGATGATCATCCATCAACTCTCCGTTTACTTACTCTCTAGTGTATAACTGTATACAACCAATGATCATGCGAGTTTGTTATCGCTCTGAAGGGTGGTACAGAATGCTTAATAATGAACAATCCACTCGATCAATGAACCAGTAACGCAAAAGAGGTTGTGGTAAGTTTATAAATGTTAACGTACTATATACATTCACTCATTTTTAATCGGTTCATTTCCAACAGTAATCATGAAATTTGTAAAACAACCGCAATCGCTGCATGTTGATACAGTCTGTGATGATATTTGTAAGACTAGTTTTCGCCATGGAGAATTATTACCTAACTCAGTACGATGTATCATTTGTGGTCCATCCAATTGTGGAAAAACCAATTTATTAATTGGTCTTCTTATACACGAAAATGGATTAAGATTTGAAAATGTTTATGTTTATTCAAAAACTCTGCACCAACCCAAGTACATTTTCTTAGAAAGAGTTTTGCAGCGGGTTCCCGGTATTTCCCTCCAGAAATATCAGGGAAATGAGGAAGTACTAAGCGTTCAGGACGCAAAACCCAACTCCGTGATTATTTTTGATGATGTTGCTTGTGAAAATCAAAATAACATGCGTGATTATTTTGCAATGGGAAGACACAAATGCATAGATTGTTTTTATCTGAACCAAACATATAGTAAAATCCCCAAGCAGTTAGTAAGAGATAATGCGAACTTAATCATACTTTTTAAACAAGATGAAATTAATTTACGACATATTTATGAAGAACATGTCAACACTGATATGACATGGATTGAATTTCGTGAAATGTGTTCGAAAATATGGAGTGAACCTTTCAATTATGTAGTGATTAATAAGGATTGCTCCAAAAATAAAGGATGTTATAGAAATAAATTTGACACTTTTGTTGTCTTTGATTAAAAAAACTTATATTTAAGACTGTTACCCTCGCGATATTATTATTCTTCAGACAACGCTTAATCAATCACGAACTTTTTGTTATTATGGAAAAATCACTGAAAAGACAAATTGTTGAGGCTGCAGATGCTGTTAAGAAGAAGGTGCGAAAGATGAGAGATGTTGAGCTTAACAATCAGCAAGTACTGGAATCAGTTTTCAAGCCAGTAACAGAACCACTCAACCAAATTGCTAATGTCAGTAAGCAAGCTTCTCTTATGCATAATATAGAAAATGAAGAAACCGAAGTTCCGTTTATCGATAAAACTTTGCAAAAAGAACCCACAATTAGTAAAGGAACCAATGATAATAACGACAATGAAGACGAATATGAATCTGATATCGAAAGTGACTCTTCGTACAAATCATTAGTTGAAAACAACCAAGGTATTGATTCGTCATCCTGGCCAGTGTTCTCAGAAGCTCTGACCGATATTCCGTTTGGTGTCAGAGTAGAGGGCGGAAAATTGATGTTAGGTTCTGATCGTATAACGATCAGTGATGAGTATATCATCGTAGCTGGACGCAGATACCGAAATACGCCTGGTTTAAAACAGTTGCTGTTGAAAAAGAACGCCAATTTAAGCTTGGTTACAGAGAGTGATATGAAACATTATAAGTCGATGCTACTTGACACAAACGCACATCGACGAGACTATGAGCCTGGTAAACCAATCAAAAGTAATAAAGGACAAAAATATTTGCAAATTATTAAGCCTCTATTCCAACTACGAAGTACAATTCAGGACCACCAATCGAAAGGAAAAGGACTACCCTTTACAAAAATGTGGAGGAAAAACGTTGATTTTGTTTATTGGGACGATCCAAATGAACTGGTAGATAGGTTAAAATTACTAATTGCATCTCGAGATGCTGGTAACACAGGATTAGATAATGAAATTATATCTATCATTGAAGAATTGCGTGAAAGTAAAGTTATAAATAAATAAATATTTTAAAATGTGTTTATTTTATTATCAGCTTCTCGATACAATACACCTTAAATATGAACGTAGACAAATTCGGACACTACATTCACAAAAGAATGCGTTTATCAGAGTTATTTGAGTTTAATGAGAACGCATTGTTAAAATTAGAAAACGGGGATTTTGATTTAAAAACATCAAGACTAAGAGGAGTTCGATCTCCAGTAGAAGCAGACGATGCTGTGAACAAGGATTATGTTGATCGATTGAATGCTAACATGTTAAAAGAATTAAATAACCTGACCGTGAACAAGGATTATGTAGATCGATTGAATGCTAATATGTTAAAAGAATTTAATAACATGATTGGTTCATTGCGCTCTCAAATCATAAAAGACACAAAGGGCACAGTTCAGGCTACTTTAAAAGCAAAGATACCTGAGATTTCAACTCATTTGGAAGATAAGTTTTATACCAAAGCAGAGGTAGATAAATTACTACAAAAAACTCCGTAATGGCAAAACAGCAAATTGTTAATGAAATACACAAAGCAGCACGACGAAATTTCGTTAGACGTCCTGTCATTCTAAAGGGGATCGATGACTTGTGGCAAGCTGATCTGATGGACATGCAAAATCTAAGAAAATATAATAAAGGTCATAATTACATTTTAGTGGTGATTGACTGCTTCTCAAAGTACGCTTGGGCAGAGCCATTAAAATCAAAAAATAAACTTGATGTTACTCATGCATTTAAACGAATACTGATTAACAGCAATCGCAAACCGGTTAATTTACAAACTGATATGGGAACAGAATTTTATAACAACTCATTTCAAACGCTTATGAAGACTTACATTGTTAACCATTACTCAACGTTTTCTACCAAAAAAGCTTCGATCGTAGAGCGACTGATTAAAACTCTTAAAAATAAATTATATAAATATTTTAGTCTGAACGGAAACTATATGTGGTTAGGTATACCGTTAGAGGTTACGTTAAAGATATATAACAATACAAAACATCGTACAATTAAATTTAAACCAATTGAAGTCAATAAATCTTGCGAGTCTGTTATAAAAGAAAATATTAAAAAAGCCTTAAATCATGTAACCGTCCGTAGAAAACCTAAGTTCAAAGTAGGTGACTTTGTTCGTATCAGTAAATACAAACACCATTTTGAAAAAGGTTATACACCTAATTGGTCAACTGAAATATTTACTATAAAAAAAATTAATCATACCATACCAGTAACATATCATATACAAGATCAGCGAAAGCAAGCCATAATGGGAACCTTTTACGAGCAAGAACTTCAGAAATCTTACTATCCTGGTATTTATTTGATAGAAAGGGTTTTAAAAAGAAAAGGATCAAAAATGTTTGTGAAATGGTTGGGTCTAAACAACGAAGAAAATAGTTGGATCGAGAAAACTGCAATAGTGGATTAAAATAATTATATAACGATTACTTTTGCATCATGTCTCTCATTACACATTAGACAATGCAAGGAGGTGAACTTGTTAATACCTTAATTAATAATCTACCGTTCGAACTTCATTTACCCGGCTACAATTATTGCGGTCCCGGAACTAAATTGCAGAAACGTTTATTACGAGGTGACCGAGGTGTAAATAAGCTAGACGAAGCTTGTATGCATCACGACATTGCATATGCAAACCATACAGACTTATCCAATCGTCACAAAGCTGATTTGCAACTACTAAATATGGCTAAACAAAGACTTAAATCGAGCGATGCTGGGAAAGGTGAAAAACTTAGTTCATGGTTAGTGAGCAAAGTTATGAAAGCCAAACTGAAATCTGGTTCTGGCATTAAAACGTTTAAAAGTTTCGTGTCAAAAATAAAAGCAAAAATAAAGAAACTGAATCCAAAGGACAGTAAAACTTTAATTAACGCTGCTTACTCAGCAGCAAAAAAAATAATTCCATGCATTCAGAAAATTCGAGTGCCGCGAGTGATACCCTTACCAAAGACTGGAGGTATTCTACCTTTAATCCCAATTTTTGCGGGTTTATCAGCTTTAGGAACTTTAGCCGGTGGTGCGGCTGGTATTGCAAAAACTGTTAACGATTACAAAGCAGGTCAGCAAAATTTGCGAGAAACACAACGACATAATAAGGCTATGGAGTCTTTAAAGTTAGGCCAGGGCTTGTACATTAAGTCACATAAAAATGGTAATGGTTTATTCATTAAGTCTTCAAAAAACTGAAAAATAAGCTACCTAATCGTGCTCTCACTAATATAGACATCCAAAGGTTTGCACGCAACATCCCTCACTTTCGAGGAGTATACATGAAGGATCAGTTACCAAGGACGCCAAAACGGGTTGAATGTGGTGTCGTTAACTTGGACGACTCTAAGAACGAAGGCACGCATTGGGTAGCTTATGTAAAAGTATGCAATTATTGTGAATATTTTGATAGCTTCGGAGATTTAAAACCTCCAATGGAATTAATGCGATATTTTAAGAATTGTAATGTTTTTTATAATTATACAAGATATCAGAAATTCAACACTGTAAATTGTGGACACTTATGTTTAGAATATCTATGGAATTTTTGGAAATAAAAAGTATAAAACTTATGCTTTTCTTTTATTTGAATCATTTGCAAGATGTCACTCACATTATCGATAACTGGAAACTCGTCAACTTTATCTACTTACTATCCTAACACGTTGCAACTATATGAACAGTATGAGTGTGCCTTATTGCATTTCGCAACATTTAATTCTATTCCAAACATTGACAAAACGAATAATAAGTTCTATTATGGTTCTAACGAAGTTATTGAAATACCTGACGGCACCTATGAATTGCAAGATATTAATGATTATTTAAAATCTGAAATGAAAGATGCATCAATCAAACTACAGTGCAATAACAATACTTTAAAAGCTGCTGTATATTGTACAAAAGATATAAATTTTAATAAAGAAGGTACGTTTAGGAATTTGTTAGGGTTTAATAAGCAGATCTTAAAAGCAAATAAATGGCATGTATCGCACTTTCCAGTCAACATTTTACCTACAACAGTGATCAGGATCGAATGTGATATTGTAAGCGGCTCGTACACAAACGGAGAACCCAGTCACATTATCCACGAATTTGCACTCAACGTGCCTCCCGGATATAGGATTATAGAAATCCCGAAAAACGCGATATACTTTCCAATTAACCAAAACAACATTAGCTGTATACATATCAGGCTGTTAGATATAAATAACCGCTTAATCAATTTGCGCGGTGAAGAAGTGCAGCTGTATTTGCATCTCAGAAGAAAAAAATGATTGACTACAATAAATATATGCATCAACAAATCAAAAATATCAGTTCCACTCAAGCTTCCAACCAAATAAGAGCTCGCCCTAAGAAGAAAATTAAATTAACTAAAGAAAACAAGGCATTTCTCAAAGCGATCGGTTTGCTAAAATGAATATCTTAGACGTTTTATCTGCTCCGACTTATGACAACACTGTTGAAGGAATCGAATTTCATTCTTATAAGCCCTACGTAACTAGTTTCAATAGAAACGATGAAATCCGCATACCTATTAACCAACAGGACTTGTATATACTTCCCTCAGCTAGTACCTTGTATTTGGAAGGAACTGTTGTCGTAAGTAAAAAGGATATGAAAGAGAAAGCCACTAGTGTTAATTTTACGAATAATGCTCTACTCTACTTATTCCAAGATATAAGATATGAGCTGAATGGAGTGGAAATTGATAGAATAAAAAACGCTGGCATAACTACCACCATGAAATCGTTAATATCAATGAGTGAAAGTGAATCAAAGATGGCCAATGCATGGGGCTGGAATATCGATGGAATAAAAAATATTAATGGGGGTAGTTTTTCTGCTTCTATACCACTCTGTAACATCATCGGTTTTGCAGAAGATTTCAAGAAAGTCGTGATAAATAGTAGGCACGAACTGATATTGCTACGAAGTAACACTAATCTGAATGCTGTGAAACTTAACACCGGGGAAGTTGTAGATGACGTTCAGATAAATAAAATCATCTGGCGTGTACCGCATGTAAAAGTGTCCGACAAAGAAAAAATAAGTTTGCTAAAACTGTTAGAAAAAGATCGACCACTCCAGATGATATTCAGAAATTGGGATCTGTACGAATATCCAGCTTTACCTAAAACTACAAAACATACCTGGTCTATCAAAACTTCCTCACAAATAGAGAAACCAAGATACATAATTATGGGTCTACAAACAAATAGAAAAAACAATTCAAGTTCTGATATGTCCCAGTTCGATCACTGTCATGTTCGTGACGTTAGAGTATACCTAAACTCAACTTACTTCCCGTATGAAAACCTAAATGTCAGCTTCGCGAATAACAGAATCGCTTTATTATACGAGCAATACATCAGATTTCAACAGTCTTATTACGGACGTCGCTCGGAACCCTTATTAAGTGAGAAACAATTCAAAGATTTGGCGCCGCTATTTATCATAGATTGCTCTAGACAAGCTGATAATGTAAAGACAGGTCCTATTGTGGATGTAAGAGTGGAAATTGAGAGTGATTCCGATATACCCGATCAAACTTCTGCATACTGTCTTATATTGAACGACTGCATAATTGAGTACAAGCCATTGAGTAATACTGTGAGAAAAATATCATGAATCCGAATACTATCATATTAGATGTTCAAGGGTTTAAAGACCTGAACAATAATTTTATAATAAAAGAATTAGCTTTTGCAAGTCGTGATTATACGCAAACATTTTTAATAAAACCGCCATACTTGTTTAAATACTTAACAAGTGACGAAAAGAGACAAGTTAAATGGTTGGAAAGAAATAGAGGTATTTATTGGAATGAGGGATATATTGACTATAGAGAATTTCGGCGTATAATCGTTCCATATCTAGAAAATAAGGAAATTATTGTAAATGGTTTGGAGAAGGTGAATTGGATAAAGGAACTGTGTGTGAATTGTAAAGTATCAGACCTTGGTACAGAACAATGTCTTAGTTTCTCTGTTTTGCATAAAAAATACTGTGAAGGAAGATCTAATTTTAATTGTAATAAACATCTAAAGCATTGTGCTCTTAAAAATGTGCTTTGTTTAAGGAAATATTTAGAATGGGTATAAATGTATGTGCTCATATGTGTAATGTATTTAGATTATTGGTTTTAAGGTTTTTAAATAAAAATCAAAATAATGTAAATTTGCTTTTATTTTGTTAAACACCCCCACGCTACTCCACAAATAACACAACCTAATACAAAATTAAATAAAAACATCATAATAAAAATACAAATATCAACTACTTTACAAAAACGGTTAATAAAAGTCAGTACCTATTAAAGATTTTGATATTTTCTTAACTAAAGACTCAGTTTCGTCCATAACACTGTCGATGGGATCTTGAACAATATATTGAGCGTTTATAATAACGTTTTCACTGTCACTATCACTGTCTATGGTTTGAGGATTGTTGTTACACAGATCTACCACTGAAATTTTTATTAACTTAATCCCTTTACGCTGTAGTCGACTCATAACGAAGGATTTTGTAGGTTTTAGCTTTATCGATTTTTCCCTGCACCGTTGTTTTGGTTTTTTATCTTTCGTGACTTGTTTGCTTTGCCCGGGTTCACTGCGAAACATCTCGGAGAATCCCTCGTAAGGATCCTGAGCATACTGGCTGAATACAATCTCGGTGTCAGAATTCTGGAACAAAATATAAACACAATTTATACCACTATTCCGCTAGTATAGCGTTTTAATTGGGTTTTCAATCGAGAAAGTCTAGATTTAGTTTAGATTAGTGACAATAGGCTCTGGAAAAATGCAACACAACACAGCTGCGAACACAATCTCTAGTTATGAAACAAACATAAAAAAACGAATTAAAAATATTTTACTCACCGACATGATGACTTTTGATGGAAGTTAAAAAAGTATTAAACAGGTGTTCGCGTCGAATAATATTTCATAAATGATGACAAAATAACTAAATAATTACATGTCATACTAATATTGTCAACTAAGCGTTTGTGTCTCTAAGCTAAGGCCAATGAACTGCAACGTAGGTAACACTTATACAATGACAAATAACGCCTTGTAAGCATGTTACTTAATCGTAAAACGTAAGTTATTCGAAAATCAACCTTATGATGCATGGTATTTTAGGTGCATAGTGAGATAACTGCACTCAGTGTTAACTTTGTTTACCGATTTTAAAAAAAGTGTAATGATATTTTGAAATAAACAGGATTTCATAAATGAAACAAGTCAATAATTATAATAATTCACATTTTATTTCATTTTTGTATAACATTAACATTTATTATTTCCTAAAACTAAACTATGAGTAGGTAACACTTAACTTAAAATTATGATCAAAGTAATTCATTCTTAAAAATAAATGCATGACCCCAGGCTCGGGTTGATATTTGATCCACAGATATCGATCGTTTGTCATCATTTCTAGATAAAGCAACTTTGTTGACAGTCCGAGTAAATATTTCGTGCTTTATTGATTTAAACATATTATTTTTTCTCCGGATTACTCCACCATTAAATAAAATGGTTTCATAGTCTGATAAGTTTAAATCCCTGACCACGCATGATTTTACTCCTTTTGCTTTTTTAATGATACTATTAGGGGTTCTTATAGAGTAAAGTTTCGATCTCAAACCAACAAAATCAGTAATATATTTTCCTCCCATTTCATCTTTAAAGAGACCGGGAACCTTTTTATTTTTTAGCGGTATCTGTAAATCATTTGTGATTTCATAGTTACTGCTGTCAAAATATTGTAAAAAATTATATTTCAAATCATGGTAAAAATCGTTGGTGTATATTTTATAGACAAAGGAATCGGTATCTGTGTAACATAGTTGCACTCGATCTTTATAAAAAGGCTTTACAATATTGTAATGAAAGTAATACATGTGTGCTTTTGAAAGTTCTAATACAGTGAAACCTATGTATATAGGTTTATCTAAAATAATTTGATCAGGTTTCATTTGTATTGCAACTAAATTTTCTGATAAAATAGATGCACTGTGGAAATAGGGGTTGGCTATAAGTTTCTCAGCGGATATAAATTTCTTAGTTCGATTGGACTGATCGCACCATTGATTAACTAAATGTACGGTTACTCTATTTTCAGTATTTTCTAATGTTTTTCCAAAAACACTGTTATTTAATAACTTAAAAAAGTCTTGTTCGAAGGAACTTTTTGCTTTCTGTCTTAATTGAGTATTTAACTCTATGTACTGTTTTAAATATGGACTCTGTCTAAAAGTAATTGCTCTATGAATTTTACGTAATATTAAACCATGTTCTAAACATTTTTTTAAATGAACGTAGTGAATCACGTAGTTGTACTTATTATACAAATTAGCTATTAATTTCTTTGTTTTACCTCCCGGGGGTACACATTTTTCGGGACAAAATGGTAAGTCATTATGGTCATTATGTAAATGCTCGGGATACAATAGATCGACTTCTAATATGAAGCCCCAATTTGCGTTATCCTCTATAGTGGTAACATTAAAATTTACTAATTCGTTATCACTTAAAAATCTGAAACTAGAGTATGGTAAATACTGACACATGCTAAAACCGTAAAGATTATTACAATCTAAATATACTATGAAACTCTCAGGTTGTGATGGATTATATTCAGGCATGTATTTGTGATTGGCTCTAGCATGCCGATGGGAACACATGCACAAACCGCCGCGTATACCGCTTTGTATCATTCTGATGATAGCTAAGTCCGACACGAGTTCTAACTGAACGCCCGTTTTTAGCAACATTGCATCGAAAGATAAACTAGGTGCAGTAATGTAAAACGCTGGGTCAAGACTGTAATATTGTTTACAGGTTTTCCGAAAATTTTGAAATATGTCTGTTAACAAAAGCACATCCGTTTTTAAGTATAGATCCGTATACTCGCCGAGGTTATTAATATTGAATTCAGCCCAAACAGCCTGTGCGTGATTATAATCCTCATCTGTAATGTCTTCGTTAGTCAAATAATTATAAAAATTACCCTTAGACGGCAATGATTTTTGATCGTAACATTTCCAATTGGTCATGTAATCATAAGGATATATACCTTTTCTTGTCAATAAATTAAACTGTCTGTCTTTAGAAAAATGAAATCGAAGATTAACAAAATCTTCCACCTGCAATGTTTTAGCGAGCTTGTCTAAACTTGTTCCTAAAAAGTTGAATGAATCTAAAAATCTTATACAAATAAACTCGTTATCAGCAATAGGAATAAATTTGGTAAATGCGACGTATTTTTCTTTAGTCTTAGGGATTATTTTAATTGAGCCAGGAATTTCGCCTAACTTTTTTATAAATAAATGACAATCATACCCGGATAAATTGTGAAAAAATATTGGTATAAATTTTGGTACTTTATGTTGCAAATTACAGTGTCGATGTGCTGCACCTCGATACAGGCCTGTAATATGACAATGATCTCTTACTTTATCGGTCAAGAGTAAATTGTCGCAAATATGACACCTAACGGCACGTTTGAACTCTAGAGAATTGTCATCAGTGAATATCATAGGCTCGCTTTTGGATATAATCTGATGTATTTGTTTTACATCCTCAGTAAGAAAATTTATAAATTTTGAAACACAATCATTGCCGCGATAACTTCTATAGCCTTCAACGCTATCATTTTTATTTGATGACACGACATTGTAAGCGAATGCAGCCGGAACGTGGCGTTTAGAGTATGACGTATTAGCGGTGTTGAAATCATCGCCGGAAATGGGTTCAAGTAACGTTTCGAAATCGGCGTATATGACGAATGGAATGTTTTGTTTCCGATCATAATTTTTAAATTTTAAAAATGAACCTTGTTCTGGTAAAACTGTGACGACCCCCCCACACAAGTGTGATTCAATTTGACTAAGCGTTGGAAAAAACAATAAACAAGTTTCACAGAAATATAGTTTACCATGATGTTTGGTCATCTGATTTCTAACTAAACGAGATAAATCTTTGATAAGACAGTAATGAGAATTATTATTGTTTTCTATAAACAGTAGATGGATACTTTTATTAGACTTATTATTCAACGTTGTATAAAGCGGTCCAATAATTGTCTTCTCATTTTTTAAACCATACACATATATATTAACAGAAGGATTATTTTTCTCAAAGATAGCTATGTCCGAAAATGTGATTGGAAATGTCAAATTATTAACATTCAAAACATCCTGAAAGCGGGGATAAGACGAAATCCTATCGGGATGTCTATTTGTGGGGTACAATGCCGCCACAACACACCACAAAAAGCAATACTCATCATTGTTCCGAATATTCAAACAAGCTCTTTTACTTTTTATGAATTTCGGCAAAGTTAAAAATTTAGATCCGCTGAGTGGTTGATATTTATTAATATTTAATTCTAAATGTGAATTGCATAAAAAAGTCCAACCACTATCCCTTTCCTCAAATTCTTCAATTTTTTTTAGTAGTAAATCAATAGTTAGTTTATAAATAGAATCAAAATCGTAATTAAAATGTGTAATAATGTTGTTTGTACGGAATGATTTTATTTCTTGTTGATCATTTTTATACATAAGAAACGAAGCAAACAGTTCAAAATTTATTTTGACAGAGGTGTGTTTCTCTATGGAATTATCTATTAAATGTTTGACTTGTGTACTAATACTTTTGAGAAACACCTCAGGAAAACTATGTATTTGTTCACCTGTCGCTATGATTTTGTAACTTTTGATTCGTTCTTTAAAAGAAGAATTAATAATTGCAACATTATCATACATAGGGGTAGAACTATTGTTTTTATGTACATTGCTACGTAAATGACCAGACCATCGACGATTGTCTACAAATACTTTACAATCAGAGCAGTGAGGCATTATGTTATTGTTTGAAATCCAAGAACACTTAAAATTATTATTTCAATAAATTTGGATTAGATAATACTTACAACTAATATTCACCGTCTTAGGTATACCAGCCAAAATATTTTATATAATTAGTACAACTTGGTCAGGACAATTTTACGCTGATTTCAAGATCCTTGTGTAATTCTTCACAGGCAAGTCGGTAATTATGTTTAGGCAGGATGTATCTGAAATAATAAAAAAATGGATGCATTAGGTACATAATCTGATTAGGTAAGATAATGGTATATTCTGGGAAGAAAAATATATTTCATAATTACCTGCAATATATGAAACTATGTATACATAAGAGTACGTGTATCTGCGTGGTCCAAATATGTAGGTATACTTCAGGTAATTTAATAATTCTTCACAGGCAAGTCAGTAATTAATATTATGTTTAGGCAGAATGTATCTGAAACAAAAAAAATGGTTTATTGGTACCGATGAAGAATTAGGTAAATAGCTGTAAATTCTAGAATGAAAAATAGTCGTAATTATTATAATGTTCTAAATAGTTATCGTATTATTGTTGTGTTATATTTGATAATTACCTGCACAGTATGAAATGGTTCATACATAAGATTATGTATTTGCGTGATCCAAATATGTATGTATATTTCAGCACCTCGATATAACGAACACAGTTGCTCCAGGAGATGAAATTGTTGTTGTTTCTGGTGTGTGATCAATTAAATATTTATTTATAATAATTAACTTGATTGTACTGTAACAGTTTAGAAAGGTGCTCGCTCCGAGAGACTTTTGAGGTAATAAATAATATTTTAGGGTTTTTTTGTTTTGTTTTTTTGTCTACAAAGCAGAAAAATATTTCATCATAAAAGTTGTTATTGCCTAATTGTTACACGTGTGCTAAATATAATTATTTATTTCGCGAACACAATAATCAGCTATTTTGGTAGGGTTGGTAACAACTTGGTAGGCATTCAAATATACAAATTTCACACAATGCACTAAATCGATTAAAATATATCATAGTACCTATGTCGATAGACGACATGACGATGACGATATCATATAACGTTCATGGTTTCCTCATGACCGTTACCGTAGTTACAGGAATTATATTATCTATTTATTTTAGGAAATCTAGAGAAGTACGCGGTAGACGGCAGTAAGTTCATTTTTTCTACACGAAACCTAAATGTAGATGATGAAATAATTACCTTGGAAACATTTATTTACTTCTTTAAAATTATAAAATCCATCTGGTTTGTGGCGATTCCGTTCACGCTATCGTTTGGTCAGCCCTACGGTAGCTTATTTCGCCGCATCGACATTCGATACAGTATAAAATTTTCCTTCGTCTTCATTTTACCAACGCATATAATACGACTATAGAAAAAGTTACTTTAACAAAGCAATACCGGATTGATTGTAGTGGATTTAACATTCCTAACTTATAATTCTATTTTAACTTATAAGCCACAAGTTTTTCTGTTCGGTACAAAGTATTCGCAGTCTGCAAGTGCAACGAAGTGCTCTTGTATAATCGGTCTACAAACACTCCGTGTCGCCTACAATATCAGTGACGGCATTGTCGATAGCCATCCGCTGCTGTCATCACCAGCCAAGTCATCAAACCGAGTGGAACTTCTGATCGGAAAAAATGTAAGTCTGATAAAATAGTCTGTTCGTTTTCATGGATAACACTTGTGATTAGCCTGTCATTTATAACTACATATATTTGTTTGTGAGCGCGTTACTTCACAGATCACCTGATCTGTACATAGTATGACGAGCTCAGTCTCAGTGCTATCCCATTTAAATATTAGAGAACCAGTGTTTGCCCGAACACTTGTGTCCTATAGTATGCCCAGCGCAATGGACATTACTCCATTGGATTAATTAATAATAATTGTGTGACTACATTTCCTCTATTTTTATTTCAGGTCAGACTCTGAGTGTGATTACTCGCAAGAATCGATCACTGGACACAAAGTGAAGGCCTGTCGCATACCGTCTGCAGACAGCAAAGGGAAACGCAAGATGCAGTCACAAACAACAACCGTAGCTCGTAGCAGGTGAATAATATTTTGAATTTATTATCTCCTAGTTCTGATTAAATTAAAACAGTAAAGTAGTACGTTTCCACTAATTGAATTATAATAGGGCAATTTGCATAAGTATTCCATTCGCTGATAAGTCACTTGTAATATTTTCTACAGAAATATCCGTGGTGTCGTTCATAAAATATTATGCGATTGTGCATCTCTCGTTCTAAACATTAACTAATAACAGTTTTCGTTATTATTTCAGTAAAAAAACCAACACTGGCATGGACATATTCGACATCAGTAAAAACCGCGACATCCCACACAAAGAACATTCATCGGATCACCTAACTTCATTCTTTGTGAACCGCGTAGCCAGCGGCTGTGAGCGCCGAGCAACAACCACTGACGGAGAGTACTACATCGACTGCAAGGTGTACAAGGCTGACGACGCTCGCCTCACCGACTCCGCCGAGCTGTGGAAGAAAGCGCTCGTCCGAATCAAGTTCCAGACCGACGCGGACTCTCCTCAGTGGCGAAAACTACAAGGGCTCGTGCGTGCGGCTGATATTTTGTTTCCAGACAAACCAACATTTTATGATAATTAAACCAAGTAACTAAGTTACAGTTGTTTATTATTTACAGTAACAACCCGTTAACGCTTTAGTCACAAGCTTTGGTTTGTTACAATCATCAGCCACCATCACTCTCGCTCGACATTCTGTTAACAGCGAATACAAACTCGAGTGATCGGTCGAGTGCAGTAAGTAAACGGAGAGTCGAGTTGATAGTTCATCGTTCTCCGAAACGCCGCATACTGGTCAGACGTATGGAGTAAAGCTCATCCAGTACGCGACACAATTAACTGTCTCGTTCGAGTGTATCGGTCGAGTTGAGTGGCGAGTCGAGTATCGATTTGGTCGAGATAATCGTTCCAAATCAAGTTCTCAGTACAATGTACTGTCTCGGTCGAGTGGAGAGGCGAGTAGATTCAGTGGCGAAAACTACAAGAGCTCGTGCGTGCGGCTGATATTTTGTTTCCAGACAAACCAACATTTTATGATAATTAAACCTAGTAACTAAGTTACAGTTGTTTATTATTTACAGTAACAACCCGTTAACGCTTTAGTCACAAGCTTTGGTTTGTTACAATCATCAGCCACCATCACTCTCGCTCGACATTCTGTTAACAGCGAATACAAACTCGAGTGATCGGTCGAGTGCAGTAAGTAAACGGAGAGTCGAGTTGATAGTTCATCGTTCTCCGAAACGCCGCATACTGGTCAGACGTATGGAGTAAAGCTCATCCAGTACGCGACACAATTAACTGTCTCGTTCGAGTGTATCGGTCGAGTTGAGTGGCGAGTCGAGTATCGATTTGGTCGAGTTAATCGTTCCAAATCAAGTTCTCAGTACAATGTACTGTCTCGGTCGAGTGGAGAGGCGAGTAGATTATCAATTATTGGGCATTCTATACCACTATCGGCAGCGAGGCGCACTCGCCGAGCAACTTGCCGATAGTGGTATAGAATGCCCAATAATATACTACTGCCATCGTCCTGCGCCCCCCGCTAGCGGCGAGCCAATCGGCTTTGGACGCGTCGTATGCCACCGCTGCATCTGCCACGGCCAAGTCAGGCCAAGGCAGGCAGGGGCAGGCCAAAGGCGCAGCGGCTGCGCAGGTGGCGAAGACCCCGGCCCTGACGGCGAGGGCTCCGGCCCAGGCGGCGGCAAAACGGCCACCTCCGCCTCCCAAATCTTCTCCTCCGGCCGACGCCGGATGGCAAATAGCCGGGGAAAAGAAGCAGGCCGGTAAGGCGGCAAGGGCGGCCAAAAGGAAGGCGAGGCGGCAGCGGCGCAAGGAAAAAAGCGTCGCATCACACTACAGCCGGAGGCGGAGATGAGGGGCGTGTCCTACCAGGGCGTATTCGACAAGGTGGACAAAGTCATGGACCTGGAGGAGATCGGCGCAAAAAAGGGCATCCGGGTGAAGATCACGGCAACTGGGGCCCGGATGCTGGAGGTCCCTGGTGCGGCCAGTGGCCCGGCCGAAAAGCTCAGGGCGTCCATAAGTGCCGAAGAGGCCCGAGTGTCCAGGCCCACCAAATGCGCCGACTTGCGTATCCAGGGCCTGGACGACTCCGTGATGGAGGAAAAGGTGGTGGCCGCCGTCGCTAAGGCTGGAGGGTGCTCTGTCGAGCAGATCAAGGCAGGCACCATCCATCCTGACCACACGGGGATGCAAGCCATTAGGGTGAGCTGCCCCGTGACGGCGGCCAAAAAGATAGCCGGGGAGGGCCAAAGGCTTTTGGTGGGCTGGGTTTCGGCGCAGGTCAAATTGCTGGAGCCCAGACCTCTGAGGTGCTTCCGTTGCCAGGTAAGTCACCACGTGGGGGCCAAATGCACCTCGGAGGTGGACCGCAGCGACCTCTGCTTCCGCTGTGGTCAGCCCGGTCACAAGGCCGGCTCGTGTAACGCCACGCCGCACTGTGTCGTTTGTGCGGCGGCTGGCAAGCCGGCCGAACACCGGGCTGGGAGCAGGGCCTGCGCTCCACCCGCCGAGGTCAGAGGCAGGGGCAAGCGTTCCGCCACCACCACCGTCACCGCCGCAGCCACTGCCACTTCCACCGTGGCCACTGCCGCGTCCACCGTCGTTGTCGCCGCCGCCGTTGCCACCACAGCAGGGCCCTCATAGGGGGCTCGGGGGGAGGAGGGGGTTGACATGGAATGCCAGTAACGGCCCCATTACGCGTCCTCCAGGCGAACATCAACCACTGCGCCGCCGCTCTGTCTGGATCTGTTGCTCCAGAGCATGGCGCAGTGGTCGATTAACATCGCCGTGGTCGCTGAGCCGTACTTTGTCCCGCCCAGGGATGACTGGGTGGAGGAACTGAGCGGCTCAGTGACCCCATTTCGTCGGCCGCCGCCGGTACTCCGTCCCTCGAGTCGGTCAAGAGAGGACGGGGTTGCGTTGCAGCACGGTTCGTGGTGGGTGTTTACTTCTCCCCGAACCGAACTCTTGCCGAGTTCCACAACTCCCTTGCGGAGTTAAAAGTCGTCGTCGTCGGGTTTGGTTCCCTCCCCGTGCTCGTGCTCGGGGACTTCAATGCCGAGAATCTGACTTGGGGTTCCCGGTATACGGACACACGGGGCAGGATGGTGGAGGACTAGGCTCTGGAGACAGGCCTGGTCGTCCTAAACCGGGGTTCTGTCCCCACGTGCGTGCGGATGCGGGGTGAATCGGTGATGGACATCTCGTTCGCCAGCCCCGCTCTGTTGCCGCGTGTTATTGACTGGCGCGTCATGGAGGGGGTGGAGACCTATTCCGATCACCGGTACATCCGGTTTGACGTCTCCGCCCAGACCTCGAGCGCACCGGTCCGACAGACCCCAAGTGGTCCGCGGTGGGCGCTGAAGCAGCTGGACCGGGAGCTTCTCCTGGAAGCCTCCATCGTGCAGGCCTGGGTGTCATCACCGGACAGGCCTGCCGACATCAACGACGAGGCGGAGTGGTTCCGGGAGGCCATGTCCAATGTGTGTGACATGGCAATGCCCCGGGTCCATCCTGGACTTGCTTCGCGCCGGCTGTACTGGTGGTCGCAAGAGCTGGAGGCTCTGCGCAGGGCGTGTGTTGCTGCGCGACGCCGGTACGCCAAGCATCGCAGGCTCCGTATCCGCCCTCCGGATACGGAAGCCATTCAGGCGGAGCTGTACGAGGGGTACAGAGTGGCGAAGACCGCCCTCCAAGCGGAGATCCTGCGGGCCAGGGCGCGAGGAGTTGCTGGAGACTCTCAACAGGGACCCGTGGGGGCGCCCATACAAGATGGTGCGGGAGAAACTCCGCCCATGGGCTCCCCCGCTGACGCAGAGTCTCCGGCCCCAGCTTGTGGGGGACGTGGTGAGCGCTCTGTTCCCTTCTAGAGGGGATCATACCCCTCCGCCCATGGCTCCGCTTACTGCGGTGCCCGATGCGGACCACACCGACGACGACGATGCTCCGGAGGTGACTGAGGTAGAGATGAGAGTGGCGGTACGCAAGATGAGTGCGAAAAATACCGCCCCAGGACCCGACGGCATACCCGGAAAAGCCTGGGTCCTGGCCATGGGGGCTCTCGGGCCTCGACTAAGGGGGCTCCTAAGCGCATGCATGGAGAGGGGCCAGTTCCTACTTCGTTGGAAGACGGGGAAACTGGTCCTCATCAAGAAGCTGGGGCGCCCAGCGGACTCTCCGTCCGCTTATCGGCCCATTGTGCTGCTCGACGAGGTGGGCAAGCTCTTCGAAAGAGTAATTTCAGACCGCCTCGTCGGGCAGCTGGTGCGAGTGGGGCCGGATCTGGCGGAGAGCCAGTTCGGTTTCCGCAGGGGACGCTCAACGGTGGACGCCATCATGCGCGTGCGGGCCCTCACGACGGGGGATGCTGTGGCCCGGGGTGGGGTCATCTTGGCGGTGTCTCTAGACATCGCCAATGCCTTCAACACCCTGCCCTGGAGTTGCATCAGGGAGGCACTCCGATATCACCGGATGCCGACCTACCTCTGTCGTGTGGTCGAGGCCTATCTGACGGACAGGGCCGTCATCTACCCCGGTCACCGAGGAGAGTGGAACCGGCAAGAGATGTCGTGCGGTGTCCCACAGGGTTCGGTCCTGGGGCCGCATCTGTGGGACATCGGATACGACTGGGTGCTGCGCGCCGACCTCCCTAGCGGCATCAGCGTCGTTCGTTACGCTGACGACACGTTGGTCCTGGCGCAGGGGAGGTCGTACCAGGCGGCGGCCGACTTAGCGACACGCGGGGTTGCGATAATCGTTGATAAGATCCCGGCAGCTGGGACTCGAGGTGGCCCTGCACAAGTCCGAGGCCATGGGTTTTCATGGTCCTCGGAATGCGCCACCGTCGGGTTCCCAGGTAATGGCGGGAGGGGTTCACATCGGTGTCGAGTCGACGATGAAGTATCGGGACTCGTCCTCGACAGCCGGTGGAATTTCGTCGAACATTTCCAACGTTTGGCTCCCAGACTGGAGCGGGCCGGGGCACTATGGAAAATGATAGAACAAGCGCATATCAAAATGCTTTTTACGAATATCATAATTTGGCTAATATGGCTATTTTATTAGGTTCTCTAATAGTCAAATTATAATATTCATTAGGATTTTTTCACTTAATACGCGAAATTATTATTTTTTTCATAGACAGAAATACATAGAAGACAGAAGTGCCAAACTCAAGTCTACATGTTTCAATACCATATTGTGAAAAAAATACTTGGTACAGATATGCAGTATTATACATTTTTAGAAAGGTTATTTTATGCTTTTTGCGATACAGCTTAATGATTTTAAAAGTAAAGAAAAATATTTCAGTAATTACTTAAAAAAGTGACATACCTTATTTTTCACTTATATTTTTTTTCGTCGAAGGTTTTCAGTTTTACCCACATTTGCTCAAGCGCTACTTTTTATCTTGACTAGTAGTCTAACTATTCATAAATAGAATGCAAAAAAAATCAGCTGCCGATATTTGCGGTTTTAGAAGATATGAGAAAAAACTGATAAAAGTCAGAACCCGAAAATTGGTATCTTTTGCGGTTTACCACTGACACCATTCACATGAACAATATGGAACTTTTTGGATATTTTCTTCATTATTTCGTGATAAAAAAGGGACCTTATCAAATTTGCACTCGGTTTGCGTGGGAAATTACAAGATAATAATGATGTAGGTACCAATTCGATATTGTAAAATGAGTATATAAAGGGAAGCAAAAACTATTCGAACCATCTACATCAGTGTAACTTCAAGTGAAGCAAATCTCATCTACGCCTATTATTTCTGCAGATTGTGAAGTGTTAAAATGTCTTCCTTCAGCTGTACCAAACGAGACTTCATAATCCCCTATATCGAGGGCGGCAAGACCATGGCATCATTATCCAAAGTTTTAGTGGAAAAGCTCAATGTTTCTGAAAACAACTTGTGTTTTATAATTAGTGACATACAAAGACACATTCTTCCTATTTTCAACAAGCGCTGGGCCCTGGCATCTCGGAAAAAAGAAACGTTTTTACAGAAGAATTGTACTTGGTTGGACTCAAGGCATTCGTAAAATTTACCGGATTCTGAACAATATTCTACGCCATCAACATCTGGCCAACGAGGAAGAGCATGCGTGGCTTATGGAGACTCCTCAGAATCTAGCAAGAAGAGGAAAAACACTCTTCTACTCCAAGAATATGGCTTCGAGCATATAAAAAACGCCAATGTGCAGGGACTACGGGCTTTACGTGAGTACACAGAAGCTCATCTTGTCGAAGAATTAAGAACCGCTGAAGCCCGGGTCGACGGCGCGTTGTGTTCCACGCGCGTTTCAAAGAGATGTCATCAGAATCGACGGGGTCCGCTAGGGCCAATGCCTGCCGGGGGTTCGAAGAAAACCGATAGGGAAATCGTGGCCCCCGGCAACAGGGCAACTGAAGGAACACGGGTGGGTTTTAGTCAGTAAGAGTCTGACACGCCCTCCCGCTCCGCCCAGAGCGGGAGAAGTTATTTGATAATTTCCCAACAAAAAAAAAAAAAAAAAGTACATAAAACACAACATTAACAAGCACACGCAGAGCTCGTGCTGTTGGCTCTTTTGTTCTCAACAGTTCCAAGGTAAATTTGAACACTAATTAAATTATCAAAGTTTTAAACAGTTTTTTGCAAATAACCGAGATTACACTGAGTTTATTAGGAAGTTATTATGAGAATTCGTTAACACTATAGTCACTGCATGCCACAATTGAATTTTTGTCGAGTTTAACAAGGTATTATATCACTTATTCGATATTATTGTACGAACTGACTGTAATACACGGTACTCAGGCGATAGCGCACGACGGTATGAGTTACCCAGTGTACAAAGCATAATAATCACGAGATTCATTTCTTTATCTTCTATAAACAAGTGCTTAACCGTTTGAGCCTTTCAGAGCCTTCGAGGATTTTTAAATCTTTGCTTATTCCTATACAATACATAATGTTAACAAATAAAGATTTTGATTCTGATTCTGAAGGGCTTTCCCATTAATCCGCAATAGTCCATACATGCTAAAAAAAACTTGTTTTTTAATGGCACTTACCTTAATTTTTTAAATGTTGTTTTTTATTTTTTCTTTTGTTTTATATTTTTCAAACCAATTTTCTTTTTTTTGTGTTATAATAATAATATGAAAGAGATCTAGGATTTTTCATCTTTGCTTACAACTTGTTCAGTTTAGAAGCAATGCCGTAACATGTTCAATTGCTGAATTGTATATTGACTACTATATGTAAATATTGTATAATTTTATTGGTTTTTAGAATAAAATAATAACAAACCTCTACCAAGTATTTTTATTTTTTGTCAAATTATTATAGCTACAGAAAAAAGTCAGTTTTCTTGGAACAAGCCATGTGCCCGACGGGATTCCCCAAATGGCGACTTTACTGAAATCTTAGGAGATGAGACACGAAAGGTTCCGTTATTCCGTATCACCGTACACTAGGTATTTAAAACTACGTTTTATACTTTATTAAAAAAAAAAACCTTTCTTGTATTGGAATCCCATTTAATTTTTAACTAACAAATTCATAACAAATTTTCAATAGGGGCCATAAGTTATGACTTGTAGACACCCGCTAAACGACGCGACGGCCGCCGGCGCCCGAATCGTTTAATAACCTGATAAAATTTCTTATTGAAAAAAATTTAGACGAGTAATTTTTTTTCGATTTTCCTGAAAATTATCACATTAATAGACTCTCCGAAAGATACCTATCCCTCATGGATCTGACAGGTTTTTTGTACATGTTGTATAAGTATAGTGCAACTTTTGTTTATCCGCTTGTGTTTTTGCAGTCGGGTTTTTGCTTTTTATCTGTTGGATCATTTAACCCTAGAACTGTATCCATAACAAAACTTAAGTAACCCAGGGGTACTGAAGTACCCCTAAAAAGCCTACACCTAAGAAATAAAACGTCATTACTGGTGAAATGTGGGTGTACCTGCTACAGGGACACCTCTGCCCAACCCTTCGGGGATACAAAGCGTGATGTTATGTGTGTGTTATGTGTACTAAAAAAATATTAAAAATTAACTTATAGACTTTTATAGCACTAACATCGGCATTAGTTTTATGTAACAAATTTTTTATAAAAATAAATTCATTTAACAATTTTGGCTTTTTTATGTGCTGTAAACTAAGCATATAATTTTTTACATTTATCACATTTAGATCGTGATTTACGGTTTTTTGCCCTTGGACATACATACGGCAAATTTCCCAGATTAATTAAGAATTAGAAAGGGTTATCAGGGTTATCACGGGAAGAGGGTATCTGATGACTACTTTTTCCCCAAGTATATTCCCAATAGGTACTTATTTGAAGATGCGTCGGCAACCAGGTGTATCCAGGGGTGCTGGAGTATCCCAAGCGCAGTGTACCACGACCACATGCTCACAGAACTTTCACCCGACTATATTATTGGACGCTACCTCTGCCCCGCGCAAATACGCGGCAGCGTGAAAAAATCGGTTTAGTAATAAAAAGTACAATCTGAAATTAATTTTTTTATTTGTACAGCAGGTTACGGTTCTAGGGTTAAATCTCCCATGTACATCCAACAATAGTATAAATTGGTCATAAAATTTACGTTTTTATTCTAAGTGTGATTAGAATAAACTCATGCAACTTAGTCAATTTAGACGTCATTATCGGTCTGTCGAATTAGTATAAATCGTTGACAGTACCTATTCATCGCTTAGAACTAATATATCTGTCGTAAAATGTTGAGCTTAGCAATCATTTCATGTGTATTGTATTCCGTTTTTGTGTGGTTGAAGCATGTTCGTGTCAAGTCCAGCAGACATGCGTTACCACCGGCTGTGCCAGGAGAGTTGCCGGTTATTGGGCATGCACACAAGCTGTTTAAAAACTTTACAAGTTTGTATTTTGCTTGTCTTGATTTCAAATCTGATAAACCTTTTTGTCTGTCTAAACTTTTCTCGAAAATTACAAGTAGGACTTAAAACTGTGAAAATCATTATTTTAACACTTTAATGCTTACATTTTTATAAGTTAGCGTCGGTATTGCCTATGGGTACCTACCAAAAGTATTTAGAAGAAAATTTAATATCGATGTGTGTAAATATTAAATTCATAATGTCCATGGAGTTGCTCGTTCTTCTCCATAGGAACCTAGTACGCTATGAAACGGGCTAGCTTCATCTTTCTAACTGACCGACTCCTTGACAATTTGAAAGTGCCTTAATTGAAATTTTGAGTTCAAATTTCATGTAAAAATAATCTTTTATTGTTTAAAATTTAAGTAAAGGCATGGATGACATTAAGTACGTTTTTTACCACCAGATCTCATCGATTTAGTCAAGTATTTAAGTGAAGACTGCTTAAAGCAAGGAGGAGTGACTTATTTCAGATTCGGACAAGAACTCTATTACAGTGAGTATTATCATTCATATTATTAGGTATGTAGGTATTTATAATATCCGCACAGGCTTTTTTATACCTGGTTTCGGGTCGGTCTGATTATTCCTGGATCATACCTGTATGGAGCGACTGGTATCCGACTTAAAATTCTTACAAAACTCAGGTAAACAAATACAATAAACAAAAACAAAAAATAGAGTCTCATGCTAAACTGGCTGTCAAGACAAATGTAAGTGGAAATACGGGAAGGCTGTCCGGAAGGGGATGGCCGAGAAGGACACAGTATTGGTGATGGCCGAGAAGGACACAGTAATGGTGAAGTCCATGTGTCATGTTCGTGAACGGGCGCCGTCAGCGTGGTCATCTCTTAGCTGCCACGGTTTATTTTAATTAATTAAAATTTTTGAATTGTTTTTGTTTTTATATTTTTATTACGGATGCTTTTAATGTGCACGTCTTTCTACATTGTTCTCACATGTATAATTCCAACATGAATGATGTAACCAATATTTTGATTTAAAAGAGTGTCCGTGGAGTTTTTTTGCCCGTTTTCCATAGATACCTACTACGCTTTGGAATGGGCAATTAGCTTCATCTTTCTGACTGACCGACCCCTTGACAATTTAAAAGTACCTGTGATTGGTTTGAGTTTGAGTCATCCAAAAAAGTCAAGTACGTAGGACCCAGAGCAGGGAGATGGCTCACTGGCAACCTTTTCCTTATCAAGCGTGTCCACAGTTTTGAGTGTTCTCGCATTACGACACAAATGACTTTTAGGATCTGACGGCTTTGAAGAAGGTCCGTGTCCGTGACAGAAGTTCTCAATGCGCTCTCAGCGCCACGAATTTTATTAGTACTGCCGTCTCTGGATGCTGCGCTGCTCGCTGCCGGCGCGGCGACTCCGTGCTCTGCGATAGTACCTACTTATTCGACTCCTGCGCGAGTGTATGACTAGCACGCGTAGCGTGACCCCCACAGAAATGGGTTTTTTCGACGGAAGAATAGACAAAATGACAGATTCAAAATCAAAATCTGTCATTTTGTCTTTCGTCCGTCGACAAAACCCGTTTCTATGGTGGTGGTGCATATAAGCATTGTTACATGTGAATTTCTTTCAGTTTCCGCGCCTTATAAAAACGGCATAAGTTTAGAAATAAGAATAATTTCCTTAAACTTTTTTTGCTTGTTTTTGTGCGAAAATTTCTTGCATTTTACAGTGATACTTGATCCTGAGGATGCGTTGACAGCAGCAAATTCATGTACACAGAAACATTATGTGTTCGATATGACCAAAGATTGGCTGGGATATGGGTTATTATCCTCATCAGGTTGGTAAAACATTAAAACTTAGCGTTATCCATCATTAACCCTAGAAAACTAGAAAAAAAACTGTTTAGTCAAAAGCTTTATAATACTAATGATCGCCTCCCAGACGATTGCGGTTAACGGTGTAAGCTAGCTAGGCGCGGAATTACCCTCTAACGTGTTGCATTTAGTTGGCATGAACGTACAACCCGATATTACGTCCCGGAAATTTCAAATTAATAAAAAAAACGGACGGGTGGTGGTCCCTCAGGCGATGTATAGTACATAACATACAATAACATCACGCCTTGTTTCTCCGAAGGGTTGGGCAGAGTGTAGCAGGTACACCCACATTTCGCCAGTTTTGTTTAAGTCCCATGTAATAGGGGGCGAGCCTATTGCCATCAACCGGGCACAAATCCAGACTCCGAGCTGCTACTGAGAAATTTCTGATAGAAAAACCTAATAACACTTTGCCCGACCCGGGAATCGAACCCAGGATCTCATGCTCAGCAGTAGCGCTTGCGACCACTAGACCAACGAGGTAGACTTTCCTGGTCTGTGATAGATTAATCTGTTGCATTTTAACAGTTCAACAACATTCATTGCGTTATTTACGTCTGCGTTACGTCTGCGTCTTGCGTTATTTAATCTGAATCGTTTTGAAACAGATTACTAATAATCTGTTTCAAAACGATTCAGATTCTGATTGATCGTGTATTACGCAATTAGGGTACCGATCTTTCTAGATCGTCCACTCAGCTGTTACCTCGTGAAATTAAAATATTAAGGATTTGTGGTTTTCGACACAAAAGGTACCTAAGCCCTTTATTGTAATCTATTTATCTATCTTCTTCTTTCTATATTTATATATAAAAATCAATTGCCGTGCATTAGTCTCGCAAAAACTTGAAAATGACTTGACCGATTGTGATGAAACTTTGGTAAGTTGTTGTGTGCGCGACGGAAAAGGTTCCAAACAAAAAATAAAATTATAAGTGATTGCAACGCATGCCATCTACATAAATATAAAAAACTTTTTACAAAAACAAAAACAACCGACTTCCAAAAAAAAACACTACAAAGTGAAAAATAACTTTAATTTCGGAAGTCGGTGTCTTGGGTTTTGTGTTTTCGTTTTTTGCCACCGACTTCCGAAATTAAAGTTATTTTTCACTTTGTAGTGTTTTTTTTTTGGAAGTCGGTTGTTTTTTTTTTTTGTAAAAAGTTTTTATTTTTCACTTTTTAGTTGTGGTACCTACCTCACACATATTCGAATACCACTACCTGCTACCAGTGACACGAACTTATCATATCATCTACATACTAAGTGGCAAAAAAATACATATTTTGTAGCTAACTCAAAAACTACCCAAGCAAAGTTAATAAAATTTATATCGGACCAATTTGGGAGCATACCCTTTCAAACGAAAAAAGAATTTTCAAAATCGGTCCACAAATGACGGAGAAATCGGTGGACATACATAAAAAAAAAAAAAAAAAAAGTGTCGCAAAACCTCGAAAATAGCTCGACCGATATGAATACTTTTTTTTTGTTTTGCTTTGCCTAATACTGGGGTGGTTTAAGAGAAAGAAAATTAGGAAAAACCCAAAGGAACTGCTGAAAAATCGAAATTATCGAAATTTTGTCTCACGTGGTTGGGACTTCACCGGGTCATCTAGTTAAATATAATATTACCTTTGTTGTACCAAGCGGCAGTTGTCTTCACCGCTTATCTTTACTCTCGTACTCTTTATCCAAAAAAAACGAAACCCCAAAATAATGCTTAATAACTACAAGTCGAAACCGTGAATTAGCTTATTTAGGCTGGAAGTTCCATCATTCAACATGTCATGGAATGAATTTGAATTCATTCTCAGTGCGCTTAAATATACAATTTAATTCTTACATGCACCCATTTGTCATATCATGTGAAAATCCTAACCACGATCTGTTACGCAGAAGTTCAATTGTTCAGTCTGGAGTGAAGAAACAGACTCAAATTGCCACTCACATTTCAGCCGCAAAATAGCAACGTGTCTCAAGTTACAAACAATACCAAATTTCTTTCGCAGGAGACATTTGGAAGCGTCACCGCAAGTTGCTGACCCCAGCATTCACTCTGCCAGTGGTTCACGGGTTCCTAGGTGTGTTTAACAGCCAGTCCAGGAAGCTGACTAGTACTATGATACCTTATGTTGGAAAAGGTCTATTCGATCATTTTCCCTATTTGAAAAATAGTGCATTGGAAACGTTTTGTGGTAAGTGGTTTTTTCTATTCCAGCATCATCGGCGAAGGAAAACTAAGTGAGGAAACCTGATTTAAAATACATTAGTCTGAAATCACCAATCCGCCTTGAACAAACGTGGTGATTAATGCAATTACTGCCTTCTACATATAAGGCATAAGCTTCAATACCTCATCAAGCTTCAATCCTTTGTCCTACAGTGGGACAATAATAGACTCGTATTATTATATGATAGAGGGCTTTAAAATAATGTAGATTTAAGTGCTCCATCTTTAGTGGTATGAGGAACAGGGTGTAAAGTTCACTCATCCACCATAGAAAAGGGAGGATCCTCCGACCAGACGGGTGTTGTGTCTGGCGGGCAACCGCCCAACGGTTTGAAGTTGAAATCTATGTCGACCGCTCGGTAAACTTTAATTGCGCGATGCAGGATTTGTGTGACGTCATGTCTATGATGCGTAGTTCGTATGTGGCGGTGTGTGCTACACATCAATTACTAGTGATGATATTTATGTTTTCAGTTACTTTGCGGTATTTTTCTATGCCTCTTAAAGGCATTATAAACGATTCAATTTCTAATAATGACAATAATTTATTTTCTGTTTTCAGTCGGTACGTTTGGAATAAATGCTATTGAAGACGTAGAGTTTACGCAAAAATACATGGAATCAGTAGACAATATGATAAATATTGTGCTCACGAAAACTGTAAGGTTTTGGCTGCAGAATGACTTAATATACAGGCTGGTTGGACTGAAGAAGAAGGAAGAAGAAGTAGTGGGGATTTTACAAGCAATGGCTAATACAGTATGTGAGATAATGAAGCATTATGCTGGAAAAGCAATAATTCGTATTCCCAATAAGAAATATTGACAAAGAAATACTTGTTATTGTTTACAGGTTTTGCAAAAGAAAAAAGCTGCTATGAGAGAGGAAGTTTTGAACAACCACATTGAATCTGTAACTGCAGGTATGTTTATAGATATCTGATTTTACATCGATTTTTGCTTAGTTGATTTTATAATCTATTGAGCAATTTTATTTTTTTTCAGGAAATAAATACAAACCTTTTCTAGACCTCATCCTAGATTTATCTAAAAACGGTGCCATGACAGATAGCGAGATCAGAGACGAAATGAACTCAATTATAGTAGCAGGATACGAAACGACATCTAATCAGCTAACATCCATTTTGCTGCTGCTAGGGGCACATCCTGATGTTCAAGAGAAAGTGTATAAAGAGTAAGTGAATTTAAAGTTTGATTAAAATTCCATCAATGGAGTACATTTTAATATAATGTATAATTTATATATTAATACGTGAAGCAAAAACTTTGTGCCCCTTTTTACGAAAATTACACGGACGGAGGAGTATGTGGCATAGTTAAAGTTTATATGAAGAAGGAGTGCAGAAGACTAATATTATAATATAATGAGCATTAGAAATAAATTAGTAAAAAAAAAACGTTACCCACACTACGCGTTTGGCACACATACACTCTTTTACTTTAGAATAAAGTCATGGCAGCATGGAATCAGTATGTACTATACATGGAATTTGTATGAACTATCCTAAACTATCCTATCAAACTAAAAATTTTAATGAATTATGGTCGAATTTCGACTACTGGGGGACCACTTGTATATACATAATATACTAGATGGAATAAATATCATTGCATTATTATACATTTCATTTAACTCACTCCTATAGAGATTAGACTCTACACTTGATATTTTGAACGATTAGGTTATGTTTGCCTTGGACAAACTGTCCAGTTATGAAGGTTAAGTTCAAGAAAGAGGTCAATCGTCGAATCTGACTAGTTTGGCAGCGTTTAGGAAGTAAAGCAATATCTTCTCGTCTCATACGACGAAAGTCCAGTGCGTATTGCCATACGAGACTACTTGAGGGGCAACGCTTGGGACAAGCCTATGTCCGGAAGACGTATTTGGCTAATATGATAAAAAATGATGATGTATCATTTCAAATTGGATTATCACTATCTTTTTACTTTTGTAGATTATTAGAAGTACTGGGTGCTGACAGAGACGTGGAAAAGGATGACGTGAACAAATTGGTTTATACAAACGCAGTGATAATGGAGTCCCTCCGAATGTATCCTTCTGTTCCTACTATATTAAGATCTGTAGTTCAGGATGCCAAGCTTAGTGAGTATTTTTTTATTGTTCATCAACATTAAAAGCGCTATTCGAGGATGGGTCTTGCTCTAGTCTAGGGTTTATGTCCAGCTGTGCTGTGTGTGTGCACAGACATTAGGATTTTTACGTCGCATGCCTTGCGTCATGTTCATGAACAGGCGCCGACAGTTGAGACTGGCCATCTCATAAAGGGCTTATTTTTAATCTTATATTTTAAAGTATTATTGGGTTTTTTCTATCTGAAATTTCTCAGTAGCAGCTCGGAGTCTGGATTTGTGCCCGGTTGATGGCAATAGGCTCGCCCCCTATTACATGGGACTTAAACATAACTGGCGAAATGTGGGTGTACCTACTACAGGGACACCTCTGCCCAACCCTTCGGGGAAACAAGGCGTGATGTTATGTTATGTTATGTTATGTTATATTATATTTTGAATTGATTTTGTTTTTGACGTGACAACGTCTTATAAATTGGTTTGCCGGGTGACACTTCAAGAAACTGCGTTACGCTCCGCTCACGTTATGCGCTCACAATGAGAGCGAGTGAGAGGCACGCGTGCATGGTTAGCCCGCCTAAGAGCGAGAGAGACAGACATAAAAAGTGAAAGGCACGCGTCCCTTCCACTCGAGCACAGTTAGCCCGCCTAAGAGCGAGAGAGAGAGAGTGAGAGAGATAGGCATACACACCGGTTCATGTGTATAAATAAATGTTTTAAATTGTTACTATTATTTCATCCTTCTTCCTACTATACGAATGAATATTCACATTAAAATTATTTTACCACTCAAAGTCGTTGTCACGTAAAACTTTCGCCCGTATACCGACTTTACAGGCAAAAAATTTTTTTTTTATACATTTTTCTCACATATAGAAGCAACAAGAATAATGTACCCAGGATTTTGTAATAACTATATTTAAAGAGTGTTCTTGAAGTTTCTTGCCCGTTCTTCTCCATAGAGATCTACGTTTTCGAATGGGAACTAGCTTCAACTTTCTCAATAACTGACCGACTTTTTGATAATCCAAAAGTGCCTGTAAATGATTTAATTGAAATAAATGGTTTGAGTTTGGTCTAACTACATACCTACATAATTTATTTCAGAAAACTACACGATGCGTGCTGGCAGTCATTGTGTTATCTTTCCTCTTGCAACTCATCTCGATCCATCTTGGGGAGCGGAGAGTGATCAGTTCAGACCAGAAAGATGGCTTGATGGCGACTTTAGAAACAACAAGGAATTTGCAGCATTTGGATTGGGAAAGCGAGCTTGTTTAGGTATTCAATACTTGTTGTACCAACCATATTGTACATCATCGGATTATATTTTATCAGTGTGAATAGGTAGTAGTTTTTGTAGATTTTTTTTACACTTAATGCCATCATGTTTTTGCTTGACAAGTGGTTACTTGTATTGTACTAACTTACACTAACACTTACCTAACTTATGAAGTCGCGGGGTAAGCGTATCGTAAATTAAAAAAAAAAAAATACTTGTTACGCAGCGCACATCGTAATATAATTTACAGAGTTTTGAGACTATTCATATCTACCACTATTCCTATTCTAATTATGCTTGTCGCAAAAATTTCAACCCTAAAGTTGTATTTTCGATTCAATAATCGTTCGAATTTTATTAATTACGATACTGTTTAAGAAAATATTGTTTATCGTCCAGGTAGAACATACGCCATGACATCGATGAAGGTGACTCTAGCGCACTTTGTACGTCGGTACCGAGTGACAGCAGACATGAGCAAGTTGAAGATGAAATATGAGTTTATATTGAAACCAGTTTCAGGACACGAGATCAGCATAGAACGCAGGACGTAACAACATCTTCTTATGCACTTCTTCGTAGTTATCATCATCGGATATAATACTATAGATCAGAAGTCAAGTTCATTACTGCGTTTTCTGCATCCACGTCCATAATTTCAAGCTTGGAGTAAAAATTTAAATCGTTAGATTTGTCCTCACGGTACTTATGTCGCATGAAAAGTACTAATACTGAGCTGAGCGTGACACATCCCTAATCATTCGCTCATAGGCGGCAGTGCGTGATATACGCCATAGAAATTTCATTGTTTTCGGGAATTCCATCACAAGCGGCTGTTAAAATGTCTTGTGTCTTCAGGAACTGTTCTAAAAATTCAAGAAATTATACCAACGCTAAAAGTGTGACTTTTCAAGTGTACATTTTTTGTTGAAAATAATGACTATTTCATCCTAAAGTCAAAACGAAACAGAAACTTGATCATCTTTTGACGCATCTTTTTTCTTATCTAACGATTTAAATCTTTGGTTTGGAGTGATTCAAGTTTGTATCTATATCTAAATCTTCATCGTCACAAACATAATATATGTTTAGTATTTTATTTAAAAAATGTACTGATTGTCAAGGACTTTTAATTTTTTTTAGCAAAATTAAATGTACTTTTCTAGGCCCCAAGTTATCTGCCTGCTAAATTTCATAACGATAGATTTAGGAATGAAAAGGTAACAGACAGCCTTCGCATTTATAATAGTAGTATGGATATAGATAAATCGTGCCCAGATATGAGTCAGTCAGCAAGGCTCAATCTGCCCGTTTTAACTAATCTAAACGAACGCCTAAATAAAAGCGTGCTGGATATTCAACGCTCGGCTCAGCACCGTAAGTTGAAAATCCAACAGCGCGCTTTCGTATTTTGGCATTAATTTAGGTATCATCTAGAGTAAGTGAAAACGGCCTTGACTGCTCATACTAGGGTGGCGTCTGTCTGTCTGTCTGTTTGTTTCAGCTAATCTCCGAATCGGCTGGAGTTATTTTGTCGGGACTTTCTCTGGCAGATATTTAGGGTCCACCTAAAAAATAAAAGCAAAAAGTAAAGGGTTGTTTTATTAATAAAAACTAACAATAAGATATTGATATAGATAACCCTGAATTATAATATATCCCCCCCCTCCGCCTGGACACCTGAATCGAGCCACACTGCATATTTATGTTTAAAAGTCTCTCTTTTTAAACTTAGCAACTTCTCATTTCCGTTTGTCATTATTCCATATTTGAAGTCTTAATACAAGAAAAAAAAAAACATGGCAATAAAGAGACTTTTTACGTTTCTCAGGGGCAAAACTAGCGTGGAATTTTTGAAGGAAACAATATTTACATATCGCTGTCCCCAGCGAATAAAATGGTAATGTGCTATTACGATAGTTTAAATTTTATTGTATATTCGATATTTAGAGGTCCGATTACACTCTGTCAATTTTTTTCATTCATTTCCTACGGTTATTTCTGAAGTTACGAGATTTAAAGGTGAATTGTAATTAATGTAAAAAAATCTATTTTCTTTTGGTATTTGAACAATTCCGATATACATGTATATTAGTTAATAAGATATTCACAAAAAAACAGTTTTTTATTTTTCCTGTGGTTTTAACGATTACGATTTTATTCGCCGGGGACAGCGATATAGAAAACGTTTTTTTTGTAACTTGTGTTACCACGAAGAGCATTTACGACGGCCACTATGCAGTTCGGCATGGAGTTAATTAATGCCACTATTACGTGCTGTGGAATGTTCTCCCATGCTTCCAAGATGGCCGTTTTCAGCTCCTGCAAAGTTTCTGGATCTGGTTGGTTAGCTCGAACACGCCTCTTCAGCTCATACCATAAGTGCTCTAATTAGATTCATATCAGGGCTTCTTGCTGGTCACTCATTACTGCGATACTAACGTCATGCAGGTATTCCCGAACAATTCTTGCAGTTCAGCCTTCCAATACTATATTAAATTCTTATCCTACAATCTACATACTAACTAATTCGTTGCAATGCCTTTTTCATTATTATTTTTTGTTAGGAATCTTCTCCGGTGTGCATTTAACAACTTACCAAAGTTTCATCAAAATCGGGCATTTTCGAGTTTTTGCGAGACTAACGCATGGCAATTGATTTTCGTTGTATAAATATAACCTGCTATCAATTTCTGTTCTCAATGTTGACTATTGCATTCGTCGGCTTCAACACCATATCAAGTTTGAACCTTACGTCGTTCACGTTGGCACTTATTTGGAATCGCCGTATGAAGTGGGCGATAGTTACTTTCATCGATATCATCGCGTATGTTTTACCTGTGAAGAAATTAAAACATGGGTTTAGGAGGCATGACAGGCAAATGCTCTTCAAAAAAATCTAATAAGACAAAAAAACATGATTACACAACATTTTACATAATATGCGTTTATAGACAGGCTTGATAGTACACCCACATTTTACAACATAAATATTAGTCCCTTGTGAAAAAAGGTGAGCCTATTGCCATTAACCGGGCATATATTCAGAATTTGGACTTCAATTAAAATTTTCCTAATAAAAAAAACAGTGGCACTCCGGGAGTGCCGACAGAAGTGGAAAGAAAAAATACTTGCATAGAACATTGATCCGTGACGTAATATAAATAAAGAGCACAATCGCGTTTACAAAAATGAGGTGTCGGTAACGGTGTCGCGAGTTCAATTGTATTTTCCCATCTCAAAAATGCCCAACGCGCCTAAAGAAGTTTTCACTTCAAAAACCCAATTACAATTCCCCCGACCCGGGAATTGAACCCAGAACCTCAAGCATTTCATTTTATTACACTTTCAAATGATCGTACCAGAAGGCACAATCTTAGGACCATAATGATACATTTCCACATCGCATAGTTCCACAGGTCAACATTACCAACCGATCAATTCTGAAAAATCTCACCATGAAAAAGGTGAAGGGAGCGTGAAGTGAGCTGTCATTCCACCTTATGTTAAGCCTTGACGCTTTTGACAGCTCACTTCAAAGTCACCTCACCGAAGTTTTCACGCTGAAATGACCGGCAGATCTTATTAAGGGACTCAAAAAAAATTCATTCATTCCGCGAGTTTTAGTTATAGTACACCGATTTCTTCGTAATTACTGGGCCGATTTGCGGTGATATATTTTCAGAATAGACGGTATATCGTCAGTCTTCGTTTCCAGAATTAGGTAATAATAGTCACTTCATACCTATACAAGATCTTTTCCCAATACTGAAGCCATAGAAAGCATTGTTTCCTAGTGATGCTACAGCAGGATCAAGCCATCGTTCAGGTCTGAACACGTTGACGTCGTCACCCCATAAAGCATTACGATGTAAACCCAATGAAAGGATCACACATTGACTGCCGGCTGGCATTGTGTAGTTTTCTGAAATAGGTATAGAAAAAGGATCAATAAAACATGAATATAACAACAAGCGCCTGTATTCGAGTGGTGTGTGTATACGTATTACGCCCCCATTTTTCACCAGTAAGTAGGTATAAGTCTGATGTAATAGGAAATTCAGATACCGAGTTGCTACTGAGAAATTCCTGTTGAAAAAACAAAATAACATATTGACATGACCATAGATAATATAAAACAGGACCTTCAGCAGTCAAGGTTGTGACCTGTTGCAAATATGTAGTAGCAAGGGCTCACTCTATTTTCCTCTAAGACTCATGTCTATTAACTAGCTGTTCCACGCAATTTCATAACATAACATCACGCCTTGTTTCCCCGAAGGGTTGGGCAGAGGTGTACCTGTAGTAGGTACACCCACATTTTACCAGTTAAGTCCTTATGTAATAGGGGGCGAGCCTATTGCCATCAACGGGGCACAAATCCAGACTCCGGGTTGCTACTGAGATATTCCAGATAGAAAAACCCAGTAACACTTTGCCCGACCCGGGAATCGAACCCAGGACCTCATGCTCAGCAGTAGCGCTTGCGACCACTAGACCAACGACGCAGTCACGCCACGCAATTTCGTCTACGTGTATTTTGTATTTCATCATTTTTTATACAAAATATCCACATGTCATATTTCAACCAATTTACATAAAACCTTAAATTATACACCTAAACCTTCCTCATTAATCACTATCCATTGAAGAAAACCGTATGGAAATCTGTTCGGAAGTTTGTGAGTTTATCACGTTCAGACCGACAGACGCGGTGGGGACTTTGTTTCATAATATGTAGTGATAGATATTAATATTGACGTATTACAAAGTTTTGGCTTTAGGTAAAAGTGCTAAATTAATTTTGAACTTACTTAGTTTAACATCGTTTTCTACGTATCTTAGTAAAGCAGGTCCAATAGGTAGAACACGAAGAGCTTCTTTAATTACAGCTTCTGTATAAACTAATTTTCTGATGTCATCTTTTTCGATATCTCTATCTGGACCTAAAACTTCTATAATCCTGAAAATAGCACTTTTTATAATGCTTCGTACAAATAGATAAGTACATAAATGGAAATAAAAAGAGTAGCTTATTAACGTTAGCAAATTATTTTACTGAATTTGACAATTTAATTTATATTTTCAATAATAAATCAGAGGGCCTAGACAAGTGGCAATCGTTTTCTATTTCTAGAACGATTTTCAACGGGATTAAGGCCCGGACTCCACGAAAGCGGAGATTTGTGGAGATGTGTGGAGATTTCCGAGGCGGAGGCGAGAAGAGACATTTTTCAGCTGGAGTGTATCCACCGAAACTGTGAGATGCGTACTGGCTAGACTGGATCGGAGATGTGTTCTGGCTAGAGCGGAACTGAGCTGTGTGCGGCGAGCGTTGGATGTTGACCATTCACTGCACGCCGCTCACATCTCTTCTCGTCTTCGCTGCGTGTCATCACCAGCTTGCGAGGCACAGCACCCATCTCCGCTTTTACCGCCGCCCAGTTCAATCTCGGCGAGGCACAGCTTATGTACATCTCCCCTTTGATCGCGCCATTAAAATATTATACTTACATCTCCGCTCAGTGGTATCCACTAAAGCTGACTGGACGCGAGATGTGTGAATAACGAAATTCTATTGGTTGTTTAAAATATATCTCCTCTCCTCTCATCTCGTCTCCGCTTTGGTGGAGTCCGGGCCTGATTTTCGGTAGGTTATGTCAATCTTATACAGTTTTGTCTTTTTCAGTATCGTTATCACTTATAGAATGTCAGTTTGTGTAGGTCCTCAAACTACAAAATTTTAATGGAACATTGATTTATTGAATCAGTCTGTTATGTTCCCACTCCTGAAACTCAGGTCTGACAGGGAGTGGCCGTAATCCAGCACGCGAGACATAAGCTCCATCCATTCACCCCCAACCCTCTACGCGATAGCTCTGATAAAACGCTGCCGTTGAACCATCGCACCTATGATATGTTCCAAAAGTATCCTATAAAAATGTAAACTGTATCTGTGGATGACAATTTGTAGTGCTACTTTCAAATTGAATGCTTTGATTTGATTATTTGAATACGTACTTAAACTCGAAACTCTAACTTTAAATTGCCTTACAGATGACAATAAATTGAAGTTAATTTATATAACCTCAATTTTTGTCAGTGATTTTTCAATCACAATTTAATATTGTTGTTCAAAAAATAATTTACAAATGTTGGAAAAAGTGGTGAGAGACAAATTTGAAATCTTCTAAATACAGATGAATGTGTTACTAATTCCCTTAGGTATGTGATTGCGTAAATTTTTTTCCTGAATAGAGTTTGTTTGCACTTTTGTCAGATACTTTTTGAAAAGATATTAGTATTATGTCTATTTTATTTAGTCTCTATCTGCTAATACTTTCTACTTTCGACTTATTTACTTAGATATAGAAACCAAACTTACTCTTCATACATCTTTTGTTGGACTTCAGGGTAACTTCCCACTAGTACCAGGAGACAAGCCAGTGTATTAGATGTGGTATCAAAACCAACTGCTATAGCAGTATCTACCTCTTCCTTTATCTCCTTCTCAGTAAGAGCATCATCATTCTCCAGCTCCATGAGAAGACTCATTAATGGCTTGCATCGGGTGCCTGAAAACATCACCATAATATTAAGTTATTAATAATTCCCGTATTTAGAAGCAATTTTTACGATGCGATTTAAATACCCGTGGCATGCCATAAGTTGAAGGCAACAATATAAATTGCAACATCTCGTCGTTTAGATGTAAGTCATTTGTTACTTCAATTTTATTGTATACCTCAGGCAAGAAACATACATCGTGTAAATGGGTCTATATGGTATTCTTGGTCATAAGGGCATCACTTAAATTAGTAGTAGCTACACTTTTTAATTTCCTATTTAACATCAACTTGGCAAGCCATATTATTTACAAGCCATATTTCTAGCTGCACTATGTTTACGAACCTCGTTTCAGCAATACGTGTTTATAATGCAAACCGTGATCAGTACAGTGTTTATATATGAACACATTATTTCATAGTACTCATAGTAAAAATAATTAGGTAAGTTATACCTGTTGTTGTCCATCCATTAGGTGTTTTTTCATTATTTTTCTTCAAATCTTCCTTTTTTTTCTCTATCACCTTGAAAATCATAATAACACCTAAGTTACAAATTGTCGCCATTACCAAGATATAAATATTCTTAGTTATTACTATAGTAAATATAATATTATTGTATTAATGTCATTGCTCATCATTATGAGCAATGACATTAATACAATAATATTATATTTTACTACCTAAGCGTTATGAATGTCTTTAAAATTACTTCGTTGCGGAACACAATGTACTGTGTAACTACATCGACATACATAAACTCAAGCCTTCTTCCCATGGGGGTAGGCAGCAACTATAGAACATCACCTGCTACGCTCCTTACATACTCCTTTTGCTCGGTTTAGGTTCATACATCTGCACGCCGGTTGCGAGAACTACGGACCTGACCTTTACTGAAGAACATCACCAATTAGGTCACTATGTCCTCCAAGGGCGTCCCCTCCAGGCTTTTCCACTCACATTTGCCTTGTAAATACATTTTGTTTGTCACCTTTCATTCATCTTCTCAACATGATCAAACCACATAAGCATACTCTATTCAATTTTTGTCACTACATCTTCTTTGAAATCACACCGTTGTCTTATTACATCATTCTTCAGCCTATCATTCATAGTCACACCACACATGCTTCGCAAGAAACGCATTTCCACAGCATCTATTATACTTTCATGCTTCTTTTGCCACATCCAACATTCAGTTCTATACATAAGCGTAGGCACTAGCACACCATTGTGAATAGCCAGTCGAGCCTTTTTGGGGATTGGCTAGTTGGTCACAATCGCATATAGCGCCATTTACTTAATGTCCCGCATTTACTCTGCTTTCCATATCTTCATCAATCTTTCCGTCTCTTGTAAATTGACTCCCCAAATATATAAACTCACTTGCACCACACTCCTATCATTTATTTTCACATGACACACCGATACATTTTCTTCTGTGCTTATATGCTTAACCAATCACAATAACCATATCTTGCAACTGTACTGCTGACGATGTAAGTAGAACTTGATCATCTGCGTAGAGAAGACATTTGACAGGCAACTCATTCATCCTCAATTACTCTCTTTCAGATCTATCAGACAACTATCCATGGACGGTGGGCTGCATCAATTGGGTACTCCAGTTGTATTAACATTTTAATACAACTGGGGTACCCAATTGATGCAGCCCACTGTACGAGTTGAACAGCCACGGTGACGCTACATAACACTGTCTAACACCCCTTGAGATGCAGAACCAGTCTGTGTATGCCCAATTTATCCTAGCACAAGCATTGACATCTTTATGCAAGGATTCCAATGCTTGTGTTAGGACAAATAAACATACTAAGCACCAGTCCACACCATACACGGATAGTGTCGACCACATTTCAATAACCATCGTTAGCTGACCAGAAAGGACAAGTAAACATTACGAACTGACCTGATTAGCCATATCATCCAAGTGCTTAACCAGACGATCTTGCTTACTCTTCAGACCAGACAGTCGAAATATCAAGTCACTTTGGAGCCATACGTTCTGGAACCTATAGGTCACCATGTTCATCACTTGATCGGCTGATTCCATGTACTCTCGTGCGAAATCTTTTACATTTTCGTCAGCGATACCGAATGCGGTCCCTAGAAAAGAATTAAAGAAAGAAAAATTGTTTTATTGTCACAGAAGCACGTGCATATGAAAAGGATAGCATAATCATAACGCCTGTATTCCTCAAAGATATAGGCAGAGGTAAACAGGATGTGCATTGAAGCGCAAACTGTTACCATGAATTCAGTACCAAGGTCATTGTCAAGCTTAAGGTTTTTTTTTGCGAAAAACTGAAACACGTGATTTATAAAAATCAAAGGTACCTATATTATGACTCTTACTTTACGTTACAACAAAAGTAAGTATCAGTCTGAGATCAATAATTCGAAAAAGGCGATTTAAAAGGAAATAACAATATTTTGGTTCCACCGAAAAGACTAATATGTTCACCGAGTGGACTAAAATGTTAATTATTGAAAAAAAAACAAAACAAAAAGAGATTAACATCTTGAACAAAAATAACGTTAATGCTGTCTTCACATAATCACAAACAAATCAGTCACTTAAAAGCATTCAAAAGTAAATAAAAAAATGTTTTGTGTCTGTCTACCGAAAAGACAATTCATTTCGGTGGTCAAAATATGTCTTCGTCGGCAGAAGACCAGAAGCGGTCAATCCGTTCAGCCAGAGAAAGGGGGATTGGTGGCTTCTCTGGTTTTGACGTTGACGTATCTGAGCTGTCAGAATAAACGTCCGAAAATTGTATGCGCTTATGGGAATCAACCAATGCCAATCAGCAGTGATGGACTGCGCTTGCCAATTTTCAATGGTTGCTGCATCGAGCCACTCGCAATTGGACTGCACCATCGGCTTGCCATTGGACTGTGAAGTCAAGGACAGTCAAGGTTGGACTCGGTGAATTCATCCTCTTGGCGGGAGCTGGTGTGTCATTCCGAGCAGAACTTTGCAGAGGAGTCGTCAGGACTAGACTTGATAGAGTTGGGACATTATTTTGGAGTGGTCTGGGACAAAGTGCTATGTCAAGTTTTTTATAGCAGTATTTTCATTTATTACTCGCGCGTTTCTTTGCAACATAGTCCATGTTAGTATGAGTGACACACAAACAAGTCTCGCGTGCTGCAGTTTTAGGATCTAATACTCAAAATGGTCTGTGCCTGCAAAAAGTTTTGTAGGATATGGTTTTGTCTGTCTGAACCATACATTTTTTGTGCAGATTTATAAGGGAGTCGTTGAGAAATCTGATTTGTTTTTTTTTTGTTTATTGCGTGTTATTGTCTCTTTTTTGCCAGATGTAAGACGACTTGATTCATCGTTAAGCAAATATTGCTGTACCTATATTATCTCTCAATTCCTTGTCCTTCTTAGAACCTTCATTGCTTTTCTTTTTTGTGCTTCATTTGGCATCCTTTCGTTTCTTGTTCCGTAATCTGTGTAATCGCATTCTGTACTTTGCAAGTTTACATTCTAAACTCATCAACTTCTTTTTCAGTAATACATTCTCTACTTTCAACCATCTTCTGTTTCTCACTGCAATACGTGCACCCATTTCAGCTCTTGATGAAGTTACCGGACTCGAGGGCGGCGTTTCGCGTGCAATGTACTTTTCAGCTTCTTTTTGTGTTTTGACTTTTTTTCTGCGTCTTCTTGCATCCTCTCTCCATTTCCTCCTCAAAAGTTTTTTTTGCACATCTGGTAAATCTTTTACAGTTTTTATTTTCCCTTCGGCTTTCTTCCGATAGTAATATTCTCTGTCCTTTCTTCGCTTTTCTTCCAAGGCTTCTGGATCCTGTTTAAGTTTTTCACGCGCTTTCCTCATACTCAGTGTTTTTTCCTCACGGCGTCGTTTTTTCTGGTTATCAGTAAGTTTACTTCTTGCTTTCGCCATCGCCTGAAAAATCACAACAAGCAATGCACACAAACGAAAAGAAAGTAAAGCTGTGCAAAGGAAGAGCAGCAGATTTTGTTAGTAAAAAATTCTGCATAGGGGAGACCGCGCTTATGAAAAGATATTATTTTCCATGCCGTTAGAAATTCATTACAGGTACCAATCATTGTTAACTTGAAGTATGTAGCATGGATAACTACACTAACTACAAGTCGACATGGTGTAGAAAGGTGTGAGGGAAGTGGTGGTTTAAAACATATTTATTCATAAAAATAAAGCGAAAATAAAACAAAAATAGGTCATTAGTCCTTAACTGATAAAAACACCAGTAATCAGAAGCAGTTTTATAAGTTATAATAACTAAATAACCCACATTCAAGAAAACAATCCACTCGGTGGACATCTGTCGTTTCGGTGGACAAAAGTTCCACCAAAAAGATGTCCACCGAATTGACTTTTTTCGCAAAATCATTCACACCTTGCGCCGTTTATAGGTTATGTCAAAAGCCAAGGTATATTCATAAAGTTACATTGTTTAACTACTTATTAAGAATGTTTGATGAATTTATAGTGATTTACTTACCAAAATACAGCAGAAACCGGAAAGACAACTCAACTTTGACAACACTAAATATTTTTCTTAGTACAACAACAACGTTTTCTGCATACGAGTCGCGGCAAAATGGCCTCTAACAGGGATAGTACGATATAAGCTGCGTTAAATTTTACGTTCCGTTCCATCATTTGACAGTTACTTCATTTTAGTCAGTATGGAAAGTAATGTCCACCGGTAAGACAAAAAATGTTGTGACAAGATTAAATAATGCAAAAAGAGTGTTTTATTTCTATCAATTTTTTAAATACTTTTAACGTTAAATGGAAAACATACGTAGATTAGGAAAATGTAACATTTTTGTAAAATAATAAAAAACACGTATTTATTACAACCTACATTCTATTGAAAGGTAGAATCCGAACAGTCCACCGAAGTGGACAATTCGGTTACATGGTGGTGGTATAATGTAAAAAATAAATTTTATAGTAAATCTGTTACAGCTATGGTCTAGTACGTTTCGTTTACTTTATTATTATGATGTAAAATTGAGACAATTATTAAAAGTGTCTTATATGATTCGTATGAACAGTTTTTTTTTTGGGTTATGACAATGACCCACCTATATGATTCTAGATACATCAGCGTTGAAATCTTTCATCGGTTATAAAAAAAATCTGCTATTCTATGCATTTCGACCAAGTAGGTATTGTACTTTCGTGTGAAACTGTATTTTTTTTATAACTATGAAAAATTCAAGAGTCATTTATTTTGTGCTGAATTAATGGTTTCATGAACAGTTTGCACGTCGATGTCCCTTACACCGTGTATTATACACCCTCATTCAGCAGATAAGTTAATGTTCTATTTAATAGGGGGCGTCCTCTATAATTTCATTAAATGGGCACTCATCCAGACTCCGGGTTGCTAGTGAGAAATTTCTAATGGAACAACCCAATAACACTTTGATCACTTTGCATTTACAAAAATAATCACTTGTCAAACATAAGGACGGAAAGATGGACAGAAGATCAGAGGGACAGACGGACAGGAAGAAATTATAGGGGATTCCGTTTTTGCCATTTGGTTACGGAACCCTTAAAAAAGACGAATTAAAATATATAGCACATCAATTCATACTTACTGCTAAAAGTTTGGAAAGCGATGAGTCTCAAGTACGGGGTGATCTCGAAGGATCCCTTCCCAGCATGATACTCTAGTTCACTTATAAACTGCTTGGACATATGGTTGAAAATCCCGAGGAAATTATGTATCACAGGCACGGCGAACGCAGGGTTTAACAGCTTGCGGTGACGCTGCCATAGTGCTCCTGTCAATGAAAGCGTAACATTTAAAATTAAACACTAACAAAAAAAACAACCTTCTTTAGTCAATCTCTTATCTAATTGCAAAAAAGTTTGAAAAAATTTGAACATTAAGTCTGTGTAGCTATAAAAGTACAGTTTTTGGTACGCTGAACCATTCGTCTCAGTCACAGCACCTGCTAATAGTTGAATAACTTTTGCGCTTTCTAAAATATAGTTTATTTCACCATGAATATATTGTATTAACATTACATAAAAATTTGATGTCGTTTCAAGGATAGCTGGAGACTAATGTGTGATTTTTAAATTAATTCTAAAAGGTTAGCCAAATAATATAGAAAAAATACATTACAGACTATACTACATTATTTTCTGTAATACTTTGTATCGAAGTTGAAAAAAGTGATTCAGCCACGTGCAAGTAGACCATTCTTTTAACTTGCATCGTGTAAATAGAGCTTTAGGAAAGGGGAAAAAGAAAGGCCCATCGTCCACAGTTCTTCATAAAACGAAGGTGAGCACTAAGGTGGGATTTCTGAAATTTCACCTGCAATAGGGGTTAAATAGGGTGAAAGTTTGCATGGACGTTGGACATTGAGTTTGTGTTTCTAAAGCTGCTGCTGTTCCAAAAGCGACTGCAAACGTAAACCGTAAGCGGCAACGTTGTCGCCCAATCGCAAAGACAGACCGCGGTGACTCGACATTCTTAATTCCGAATGCGGCGTCACAACTCCGACAGCTGTGGCAATTCTCTTCTTGTCTAACAAATAAAACGTCTTGTCGCTCTGTAAGTAAAATTTGGTTTGCTAAGCAAGCGGTGAATGGTCACGCAATAACGGTCACCAATTAAAGAGTATTTTTAACGCCATAATACCAAATACTAGTGAAAATGATAGATTTTCATGATGGCCGGTATATCAATGGCGGAAATTCTTACAGGCAGACACTGTTCTAGGAAACCGTAGTTTTACAGCATTGCTGGTCGACGCTTAACCGCAGGGTTAGGTAGTAACGTCGCCTTCTACGGAAGCGTTTTCATAGAATTAAGCCGGATTTACATAACAAAACCAGTTGCGCAAACTTAATTATTCATTGATGTACACGTGAAACCATCAATGAATTACTAAGTTTGCGCAACTAATTACGTAATGTAAATCCGGCTTTACACAGAAACCAGTCGTCTCACAGCGATTGGGCAACGTTGCCGCTTGCAGTTTGCGGTAAGTGTCTTGCCTTCGGAAGAGCACCTTTAGATGGTTAATTTAGTCTAGACTCACCTGAAGAAGTAAGTAGCCCATTCCCGAGCCAAGTTCTCGTATAGTCATAAATAAAATGTTTGTGTAAGCATGTGTTGGCTACTGTTAAAGCGTCATCAGGATCCGATATCACTGTAACATACCACATAAAGCTCCATCATCATTCAGCCTATCCTGTTTAAGCATCTATTCCACTGCTGAGGAGAAAGCTACTAGCTTTCAACGATTTTCTCGCATAAAGAACGTTCAAAAGAGTGTAGGTCTAGGGAAACGTACGTAAAGAGTCGATTGGTGTCGATTCTTTTGTCACAAATGCCTCTAAACTAGACTAAAAATCACCTAAATGTATTTTATTCATGTCAAACGACGATTTCCTATTCTGAAATAGACTAAAGTAATACAACTATATTTTAGTTTGACAGCACTAAGATAGCACTGAGTTAGGTATTCATCTATTGAAAAAAAAAAAAAACTATTCTGAATTTGAAATTTTTCATCTAAAATTTAGTTTGTCTAACTAATTAACTAAATCTGACTATTTTTAATCGCGATTAAAAAGATGTGGAATAAAACTAGTTGTCATGAACTAAAATTCACATTAACACCTCGACTTCAGGTGCAAAAACAGTACTGTATCTTTTTTTTTTGTTCTCATAAATAATTTATTTATGTGCAAACATGGGCAAGAGATACATATCTTTTTCCTTTTAATAAAATTCTCCATATTTTACCATTACATGGGTATGCAAATAGTGTAATAAAATTTTGACCCCCTTTACAAAATGCATAAACCCCTAAAACTTAACATAGAAAACAACCTGAATAATAAATTGTCATTATTATAATTTGAACTTGCTGTGGATTGGAACGTTTTTGCATAACTGTGTCCATTATATATTTTGATATTGATGACTAGAATAATTTTATAGGTAAGTACTTCAAAAATGTTACAATACCTTTGAATCGCTTTATTAAAAAAACAAAAACCATTTTAATAATACTAAAACGTTTCACACATTTTGATCATCTTTTTAACGTAAATTGTTTTGTTAAAACATTCCAAAACCTATGAGACACTTTTGCAATTTACATTCCATGAAAACATTTTTGCAAAATCGTTTCAAGGGGAATCATTACAGCGCAGCATTCATATTGAGAAAGATTTTAAAATAAAAACGTTTCAGAGAGATTGAAGCGTTTTTATTTTTTTTAGCTACAAATATGATACGCGCCGCTGCTGTGGCTGCTGAGACCCTCATGCGGCGCAAATACTGTAACCTTATGGGTAACTACAGTTTTGAGCCGTTTGGGGTCGAAACGCTCGGACCATGGGGCCCGAGTGCGCGTCTCCTTTTTAAGGAAATTTGTCATCGACTGGTCGCCACTTCACGCGACCAGAGGGCTGGCTCGTTCTTTGGCCAAAGAATTAGCATTCAACGTGGCAATACTGCCAGTCTTTTGGGCACGTTTCCGGATGACAGCGATGCGGACGAATACTTCGACGCCTAAGTGTCGTTTTGTTTTTATTATTTTTATTTATACAGATAGTTAGTTAGTCTTTTAATTTAGTACCTAATGTAAATAGTTTAACTGTGTTAAAAACTGTAAAACTTAATGAAACAATACAAGTCTGCGTAATGGGTTGGAACTTTGGAAATCAAAGAATAAATAACTGGACTGAAATGTTTTTACTATAAGATGAAGGGTGGTTTAAAAAGTATCCTAGTGACATTAACTTAATTTTGACAGACTTGTGGGTTGAAACGTTTTTTGCAAAATTACGTCCTATAAGTATTCATCACTCTTTTAGTCACATGCGGTTGGATAGAGAGGGAGAGGAAGGCCAAAGAAAAGATGAATGAAAAGAATGAAATGAAGGAGAAAGGAGTGAATGATAGCGTGATGGTTGACAGGGGAGAATGGAAGAAAATAACGTGTGGCGCCGACCGTAACGTGAGACGAGGGCAGGAAAATGATGGAAGAGAAAATGACAACTTACAGTAATAAATCTGTGTTCCAAAATGAGCATACATTACACCGCCATTTTGCATGCATTCCTCCGTAATCATATTCAGTAAATCCCATATTTCTAGAAAGAGAGAAGATTTCATTAATAAGTATTATCGAAGAAACCCAGTGTACACTGTAAGGACTATTCTTGCTTGCAGCGCTCGGCCGTTATAGTAACGTTTCCCTACGCAAAAAAAGGGTAGTGTGCACAGGATTTTGTTTTTTCAAATTGGTTAGATATGCGTTACCCCGATGGTACATGGTCGACCGAGCTCTGCTCGGGTGAAAAAGGAAATAAACATATCATCCAGGTATACCAACGTTGTATCACATTCCTGAGGCTGTGAATATAGAGAAAACGAATTTTCCCATATGACCTAGCTAGATCGATTTTTCGCTCCCGTAAACCAACTGCAACTTTCATCGAAATCGTTAGAGCCGTTTTCGAGAATGTGATTACAAATATTTGCTCATTAGGATAGGATTATCAGAATAATTACTGCTTCGCTGGTCTAGTGGTCGCAAGTGCTAATGCTGTGCATGTGAGGTCCTGGGTTCGATTCCCAGTTAGAGCAGTGTTATTCAGGAATTTCTCTGTAACAGCCCCGGTGCCTCTCTGGCGTCGGTCTGGATTTGTGCCCGGTTGATGGCAATAAGCTTGCCTCTTATTACATGGGACTTAAACATAACTGACGAAATATGGATGTACTAGGTCTACACCTAGTGCTTTGGCATACCTATGGGAGGTATACCTATGTATACTTCTGCCTAACCCTTTGGGGATTACATGCGTGATGTTATGTTATGTTATCTAATGAAAATATGAATATTAGCGTAATTTGTTAATGGCGTACTGAAGCTTCAAGCTAAAGGCACGGTCCGACTCTCAAGCTCTTACATTCATTTAGTAAAACACACAGAAAATCTAACCTACGAGTCAAGATGCTCCAATTTTTGAGCTTGCTCGTAGGCTCGCTCTTACATTTTCTTAGTCAAATGACAATGACAGCTTAACATATCCGAGTCAGCATTCTCCAAATTTATAGCTGGTTTCGCTCGCTCTTGCATTGTCTTAGTAAAATTCCAATAAAATCTTCAACAATCTCCGTTCAGAATGCTTCTATTTTCTCTTTAGTGAAAACTTAACGTATCTGAGTCAGGTTCGAACTCGAGACCTATGACTTGGCAGTCCGATGGTCCTACTAGGCTATCACTAGTATAAACTACCACGTTGGTCCAGTGGTCGCAAATGCTACTGGTGAGCAGGAGGTGTTGGGATCCATTCGTAGGTTGGGCAAGTCCATTTCCATCAGGAATTCCTCAGTAGCAGCCCGAAGTCTGAATTTCTGCCCGGCTGATGGCTCGCCCCCTATTACATAAGACTTAAACATAACTGCCGAAATGTGAGTGTACTATATGTACACCTCTGCCTAACCGTTCGGGAAACAGGCATGATGTTTTGTTATTCATGTTTAAAAATATTCTTTTATTTATCTACATACTAACTTGTGCCCGTGACTTTGTCCATGAGCCTATAACCTTCCTCAAGAATTGGGCTATCCAATGCAAAAAGAATTTATGAAATCCAACTGATAGTTCTGGAGATTACCCCCTACCCTACATACAAACGTACAAACAAATAAACAAATTTTACCCCTTTATACTATTAGTATAGATTATTATTAGTATCAGTGGTATATTAATGTTAGTATTAGTATATTAATATTAGTATTAGCATATTAATATTAGTATTAGTATTATCTACATACTTCCAGTATCTCCGCTGATCAAGTGCGTATGCCCAATTATCGGGATACCACCGGGCATCTGCGGCGGCAGTGGATGCACAGACTTCTTCGAGTACGCTCTCCACGCCAGCACGGCGAAAGCACACCAAGCCACACACAACAGCAATACACTAAGCATTGTGACACACTGGCTGAAAGCCAAACGTTTACTGTTCGACCAAAAATTGATCGAAGTGTTTAGATACTTACTTGTTTTATTAACGAAGGTGTCCTTGAACTATCTTGAACTCATGAAATTTTTATAAATTTTACACGATTTGTAAATGAGCTATTTTTGAAAGGGTTTAATCTAAGCTTCTAAACGAATATTATAAAGAGAAAAAAATTGTATTTTTGTATGTTCGTTTGTAATGAATAAACTCAAAAAGTCTCAACTGATTAAAAAAAAATCTTTCACCAATATAATGCTTTATTATCACTGCGTAACATCGGCTATAATTTATAAAGATATCACGCAGTCTAAGCCACTGGCGTAAGCTAGTCAAGTGAACAGACAGTCGACTTAACAGACCGCTTTTCTGTGGGATTTTGATGCGCCACTTTTTCTCAGCCAAAGCACTAGGAAGTGACAAAGAGCGGGCGTTAGGGGGACTGTCATAAGTAACATTGACGTTCAAAAATTGTTGATTCTCAGCTTAATTTGAATAAATGACAGACACGCAAAACTAAATTACCTAGAATGTATTCATGTGATTCTTCTTTGAATTTTTTAATAGTTGCCTCAAGGCTAATGCAGATTGGCGTACAAAAATCCTCCTTCATCACTTTCATACATTTTCTATGAACCAACGCACACTGCAGGCGGGCCGCATCACACTTCTTTATAAGAAAATGCGTTGCGTTGCGGCCTGTTTTGGCGGTTTATTCCCATCTCGTCACCTTCCCATGTCGGCACCCATGAATTTATTTATCTTGTCTACGAAAAATTCCCATTTCGGCACCCTCTCATGAATCATTTTAAGGTACACAAAAAGAAACGGAAACACAGTATCAGTATAGTAAGTAAATCAACTTTATTATTTATTAAATCATTTTTGTTTCTTTTTAAATTACCATTTTCACAGACCCTTGAATTGAAGCCCTTGAATCGCTTTTTAGAGGCTCCATTATCTCTGCATTAGCAGTAACATAACAAATTTTAAAATATATGAAAAAGTCACGGTTCGTAGGAATAATTGTTTAAAATCTTTCCAGCAATTATGTAAAAACATATTACAAAAATCAACAGTTATTATGTACAATTAACGTTTAATCAGTATAACCGGGACGTAGGCAAAAGGGCGTCCATACTTTGAGGACTTTCATACTGGTACTAAATGATACGAGTAGGCTTGATTACGCGTTCACTGTACAGTCATAGCAATTAGCTGATCCCCTTTGCAATTCTTTTATATTTTATTTACTTCGCTCAAATAAATAAAATATAAAATAATTGCAAAGGGGGTCAGCTAATTGCTATATAATTGCAGCCATGTGCACTATTAATGTAAATGTTAAATATGATGTACTTTGGTCCGACCATTTCCCTCTTTTAATACAATGCAACTTAAATGAAATCAAACCAAAATTGTACAATTCAAAAGATAATCAAAATCTGTCATGTAATAAAATAAAATGGGGTGATAGAAAACTTAAGCAAATTGACATTTATACTAAATTTTGTAATGATAATTTAAAATATATTGACTTTCCAAATGAATTAAGTGCATGTTGTGACTATGTTTGTAATAATTTGGACCACAGAATTATTACTGACTAGCTGACCCAGCAAACTTCGTTCCGCCTAACAGTCAATGAATGTGCATGTTTAGGATTTTAAAATTTCTACCCTACGTAGGCTACTACCTACCTACCGAGATATCAAAAAAGCCGATCCACACAAAATGTATGAGAACGTGAATTTTCTTCATATTTTTTTTTCGTGAGTTTTTCCATATTTTCTCACCGTATAAACTTTCCCTGGACTACGACAAACATTTCAAAACCAAAATCAGCTAAATCGGCCCAGCCGTTCTCGAGTTTTAGTGAGACTAACGAACAGCAATTGATTTTTATATATATAGATAAAATGTATAATGACATTGCTAATATTTTGTGCCAAGCAGCTTCTGAAAGTTACGAAATAAATCATGTGCGAAATAGGAAACCAGTAATGGGGTGGAATAAGTACGTGGGTGATGCTCACAGGCAGGCCAGGCTAAAGTTTGAGCAGTGGGTGTCTTATGATAGACCGCGCGATGGTCGTGTTTGGATTGATATGCAAACAAGTCGAACAATTTTTAAGTCGCGCTTGCGATGGTGCCAGAACAATAGTGACCAAATTAAAATGGATATGTTGGCGTCACATCATTCTAGGGGCGACTTCCGCAGTTTTTGGAAGTCCACCGATAAACTCAATAGTAGGCCGGGCCTGCCGGTGAGTGTCAGTGGCGCTACTGATGTCACAGGGATTGCCGAGCTGTTTAGGCAGCACTTCGCTGTTTCGTCACCGTTGGGACCGTCACAGTTTACAGGCAGTGCTGGTTGTAGTGGTCAGGAGTTCAGTGTCCGGTTTATGGCAAAGGAGGTAAGACATGTCATTATGTTTATGTCGAGGGGCAAGTCTCCAGGCCACGATGATTTAAGTATTGAACACCTTAAGCATGCTGGTCATCATCTGCCCAGAGTCTTAGCGATGTTCTACTCATTGTGTAGAGGAAATTCGTATCTGCCTGAGCGGATGATGAAAACTGTGGTGGTGCCAATTATTAAGAATAAAACCGGTAATGTTAGCGATAAGAAAAACTACAGGCCCATTTCATTGGCCACTGTTATTTCGAAAGTGCTTGACAGTTTGCTTAACACTCAGCTGGATAAGTACTTGAGTTTACATGATAACCAGTTTGGTTTCAAAGCTGGACTCTCTACAGAAACAGCTATATTGTGTTTAAAGCAGACTGTCAAGTACTACACTGATAGAAGTACACCTGTCTTTGCTTGCTTTCTCGACTTGTCGAAGGCATTTGACTTGGTTTGCTATGATCTGCTGTGGCAAAAACTGCAGCAAGCGTCAGTGCCAGACGAACTGATCCGTATCTTTCAGTACTGGTACAACAATCAGGTCAATGTTGTTCGATGGTCGGGGGTTTACTCGACTCCATATAGGTTGGAGTGCGGCGTGAGGCAAGGGGGGCTAACCTCACCGAAGCTCTTCAACCTGTATATTAATGCGCTGATAGAGAGGCTCAGCAGCACGCATGTCGGTTGCCATATTGGCGGTGTGTGCCTAAACAATATCAGTTACGCTGACGACATGGTGCTGCTGAGCGCCTCTGTCTGTGGTATGTCAAGGCTGATTGGCATTTGTGAAAAGTATGCTAAAGAACATGGTTTGTTGTATAACACGAACAAGAGCGAGTGCATGGTCTTTCGGGCCAAGGGGAGGTGTCCTGATTACTTACCGGCAATCAAGCTCAACGGATGCGCACTCAATAAAGTTGATACGTTTAAATATCTTGGACACTTATTAACCTCTGGCCTGAAGGACGATGCAGACATTGAAAGGGAACGTAGAGCGCTGTCTGTTCGTGCGAATATGATAGCCCGCAGATTTGCTCGGTGTTCGAGGGGCGTCAAAATAGCCCTATTTAGGGCATTTTGTACCTCCTTTTATACTGGCAGTCTGTGGATGGATTACACGCAGAAACAGTACAGCGCTCTACGCGTCCAATACAATAACGCGTTCAGGATGCTCTTGGGGCTGCCTCGCTTCTGTAGCGCATCGGGGATGTTTGCCGAGGCGCGTGTGGATTGTTTCCACACAATCATGCGCAAGCGGTGCACATCCCTGGTGCGTAGGGTGCGGGTCAGCCGCAACAGTATCCTGAACGCTTTCGCTGAACGTTTCGACTGTCAGTACGTGAACCACTGTTGCATGGTTCACGTACTGACTAATGTCAAGATATCATTTTAATTGTGTTTGTTTTTATCGAATCTAAATTCAAATTAAATTCAATTTTCAATTTATTTTTTAATATTTTTTAATAATCTATACTAATATTATAAAGAGGTAACATTTGTTTGTAAGTTTGTAAGTTTGTTTGTAGGGGGTAATCTCCGGAAGTAAAATTGTTTCACTGGTAGAAAGCTACATTATTCGTGAGTGCTATAGGCTACAAATTATAAAGATATCATGCATATTAGCCGAACTATCTCAATTTTTGTCTAGCCAGGCGGAAAAAAATAGCTCTTACAGCAGTGTTATTTGCATGCGCTGCCTTAACAGTTGTATATAATTGAAAACAATGTATAGCAAACTGGTCCGTTTTGAATAGTTCTACAAAAAAGTCCGCGACACCATATTTCTATCTTTTATATTTTAGCAGATATAGTAGCTTTTATGTGTTAAAAAAAGTATTTTTCGTCGTACTTACCTTTAGACGATTTTTTATACAACAAAATATTAAACCATATCGAAAAAAATATTATTATGATCACAAGAACATCATAGAGATATGATTTGCCCTAAACAGTATGTCAATTGGTTAAATAGTTTCGAAGATAATATAAAATTACTAAATCGCAAAATGCTGCCATCGATTCACGAACCGCATTAGAACATGCTTTGTACGGACGTTTTATCCATTTACCCATAGATGGCGTTGTGCAATTACGTCATTTTTCTGAATCGCGGTGTTAAGATTTTCCGCGGATTAATGACCCTCTCCAGTTATTATTTTAAACTTTCGTAGTTGGGTAAGTGAGTTGTACGCAGTTAGTTGGATGTTGTTGGTCTTTAAAATACTTTTGGTTGCTCGGTTTCTTAAAGCACAAATACTACTTTTTTCTCATTTTTCGAGTTCGAAGCTGTGGTATTTCTGATTTTGGGGTATCGGACAGTTTCAGCGATTCATGATCATGCCTAACCCTAAAAGGAAATCACAACTTTCCCGTCAGACATCCCAGACAAGAGCAGCTTGAGTACGCCGTACGGATGAGAGTCTGCTCTTGAAAATCATCAGCATCTCTCGAGGAATAGAGAAAATATTTCGCAAGCACGCGCTGGGGAATCTAGCTCCGAGCGTTCACAGCGGCTTGCTAACCAAAGCTGGAGAACATCGCAGGTCCGTGCTCTGGAATCTAGCGCTGAACGTGCGCAGCGTCTCAGTGATTTAAGGCAGCATGTCTCTGCAACAAGGGATAGGGAGTCTAGCGCTAAGCGCTCGCAGTGGCTCGCTAGCCAAACTGTGAGAACATCGCAGGCCCGTGCTCGGGAATCTAGAGCTGAACGTGCGCAGCGTCTCAGTGATTTAAGGCAGCATGTCTCTGCAACAAGGGATAGGGAGTCTAGCGCTGAGCGCTCGCAGAGGCTCGCTAGCCAAAGCGCGAGAATATCGCAGGACCGTGCTCGGGAATCTAGAGCTGAACGTGCGCAGCGTCTTTCTGATTTAAGGCAGCATGTCTCAGCAACAAGGGATAGGGAGACTAGCACTGAGCGCTCGCAGCGACTCGCTAACCAAATAGTGAGAACATAAATCGGAATTGTATATTTTCATACCTACATAATAGGTAAAAATTCTAAATATAAAAAAATATTAGTCTTAAAAATATCTGAAATAATAAAACCACCGCAAGTTGTTACTCTTCATACAAAAAACAAACTAATAAAAAAATATTACACTAATCAACAGTTGTAAATAGACTATTTTTTAATCTTCTATATCACAGAGAAATCAACATTGTACAGTACCGACCAAAAGTCCATAAGCAATCTCACAAAGCAATAGACTGACGCTTCGGTTTGACTAACGACCTTCTTCTATAAGTTGTTACAATACTGTAGACACGCACATTACACACACACACTCACTTTGTCTGCAACCAATGACTAGTTCGATAATCATCATTCGTTTTTAGTTTCATTCGTCTTGTTCACATAAATATTAAAGTTTAGCAGGTAGACCACAAAAAACTAAGTAAATTATTTCGATTTCTGTGGGGTAGATTCAGTTTGTTACGAGTATTCAATTAATAGAACTTTGTTGGTTCGTGGATAATATTGGTGACGAGTATTTAGCGCAGTGTTGTGGTTATTATTATCAAAAAGCAGGCATAAAATATATTGAAGAGATCAGATCAGATCAGAGAATATTATTGCCCTGCGTAAAAGTGAAGTGAATATCTAATGAAACCGGACTAAGTGTGAGTGTTATCATTTATATATTTTACTAAACATAAATCTTAATCAAGGGTACTGTTGATAGAACAGAGGTATTGTTGAGACAAGATGCCTTTAAAGTTTTAAATTCATTGTGAGGTTTAATTCGATTAGTGAATAATAAATAATTAGGTATTATGTGTAATAAAAACAATGTTTTTCTTTGTTCTAGAGAAATACTGTGAGGGTTAAGAGATATGAGGAAGGGGCTTATTATCGAGTAGCAGCGACGTCAAATGGTGAATGAATATGAAACAAATGGTTTCATACCAACGAGATATTTTGCTGAATTATTAAAAACACGTCATTATGAACCGTTCGCCGTGCACTCTGAAGGCTTGCATCTCTGAAGACCAGCTAGAAAACCGTTTTTGACCTTAAAATATTGACCGTACCAACTTAATAAACAACAGATTCGTTATTGCATGAATTTATGGTAACGAATTTTTTAAGTTTCAATAGGGTGTTTGTCGTATTTCTTGCAGATATACCGAAATTGTTTAATATTATTTTAGTGATATATTATTTTAAGATTAAAATTTGAGGTTTAGTTTCAATCTTCTTTTCGTAAAGAAAATGAATACTTAAGCTATAAGCTCAATACCAACCAATATTTACTAAAGCCAAATAAAATTTAAAATAATTAATATGAACAATCTGCCTATACTTAACCTTAAAATCAACAACTTTGTCAGTAGATTTTTTTACATTTTAAGTAGTAGTATTCTTATTTATTGCTTAATTACTTCGACCATGATCAAAGCTTTATATTTATGGTGAAAAAAATCCATTAAAAATTTAAAACATTTCAAAATTTTAATATGTCAAAATAACACAAATTGCTTCTAAGTTTCTAGACATCTATTTCACATATTATTCAGGTGAAGTAATGATAAATAATTGTAATTGTTAACCGCTAAAGGACCGCGGACGCACCGGTGCGTCCAAGTACCCACGCGGCTTACAACTCTATTTGTATTCGCTGTAATGGCTATTATTGTCTGTGAATTTTTGTGTCTATGGTCGGATAGATATTCTCGTCAAATAAATCGACTAAAAGCAAAAATATTAATAGGCAACATTTTAAAAAAATGTTGAAAATCACGTTCCCGCGCGGTAAAATGTCAGTCAAATGTCACTCCCGTTCGCTGTAATAATTCGTTTTTTAATGGTTTTTGTGTGTAAATCGTCGGAAAGTGGTGATATTTTCATTTTGAAGTAAATATTACATCGTTTTAGATAATATTCGCACTAAATAACATCATGTTATACCTATTTTGACCCAAGCAAAAAGTGTAAACAAACATTTGAATGAAAACGTGACCGTGCTGTGATTTTGTGGTATTTTGGTGTGTGATCGTCGATATTTTATGTGTAAGTCCCATTTTTTATACAAAATATTAGATTTCTAATAATTTTAGCATGTTTTTTCACATAAATACGGCAAAAAAATATTTTTTTGAAACGGAGAAAATTACGTAAGCACAAGAAATTCTAGATATTAAAAATTCTAGATTTTTAGCATTTTTTATTTTCAATGTTTGTCTCTAAAAACGCTTTTGTTAGATAACATAACTATCCATAATGTACCCTGCAAAATTTCGTGTGAATTGGTACGCTAGTTTTATCAGAAATCGTTATCACAAAGAACAAAAGAAATGATAACAAAAGCGGGTAATAAAGATAAGTGAACGTTGTTTACAAAGACTGCAACCATTTGAAACGTATTCCTAATCTATTCGAGTAGCAAAAAACATAAACAATACTACTTGAGACGTTATAATGAAACCCGAGTAATTGTTTATTTAAGTGCGGTCGTAAATCTGTCACGGCGCGGACCGCCCGCGGTCCTGGTAAAATAAATATAACGAATAAATATTATTTATTTTTTATTAAAACATATCACGCATTTTTTATTCTAAACCCTTTATTGCAATAACAACATTAATAAATAGGCAGGAATATTTAAAAATATTATTATTGCAAACAAAAATAATAATATTTGCAAAAACAGCGCTGTGATTTACGAGATTAGAACTTTAGCCATCATGATTCTAAGACCAACGCTTAACGCCTTCTGCTATCTGCACATATAATTTACTTTCGAATTTTAGCAATGCGATACACTGGCCAAGGTCACGCGTATGATGCGTGCCTTTCTTATACGATGGATGCGTGCTAACAAAAGTGATGGAAATATAAGTGCGGCGCCCGCGAACCGTGACGATACAACAGTGTGTAGTGCAAAACTGCGTTCTCTGTGGTGTGTGTACGGCACTCACACCACAAACGTCCGACTGTTTACACATGCAAATGTACGGACTACACCGCGTGTTCACAGCAATACGACTCTTAGCGTGCTTATGCACTTTTGAGCGCTTACTGACATAATTTTCTTACAATAATAGCAATAATTTTAAACATTACTTATCAAAAATAAATAAAATCACAGTTACTTTGTCGTCGTCCACGAAACAAATATGGCAATTATTGCAGACAGTTGTTCTATGCAGCTTTTTAAATTTATCGAACCATTTTCATAATGTGCTAGAATTTGGTTGATTTCGACATGGGACTTTACGTATTTCTCTTTTTTCTTGGAAATAGGAATGTTACACTTGAAAAATTTGATCATTTTAAATGCAAACCACCTTGTATCATGTTTCACGACACTTAAATATTTGATTAAAGTAGGTCTTTTGCCGACACGCCTATTTAGTCTCCCATTCCAACCTTCTACGCTATTGGTGGTACGGTGTCTCTCGCCGTAACAACACCATTTAGCCATCCATTCTCTTGCTTCGTTTGGAGGTCCTGTTGATTTTTGTAATATGTTTTTACATAATTGCTGGAAAGATTTTAAACAATTATTCCTACGAACCGTGAATTTTTCATATATTTTTAAATTTGTTACGTTACTGCCAAGGCAGAGATAATGGAGCCTCTAAAAAGCGATTCAAGGGCTTGTCTGTGAAAATGGTAATTTAAAAAGAAACAAAAATGATTTAATAAATAATAAAGTTGATTTACTTACTATACTGATACTGTGTTTCCGTTTCTTTTTGTGTACCTTAAAATGATTCATGAGAGGGTGCCGAAATGGGAATTTTTCATAGACAAGATAAATAAATTCATGGGTGCCGAGATGGGAATAAACCGTTTTGGCATAATGTGCGCTGGGCTTATTACTCTATTAACAAACATTTTGGCTAATACCAACATGGACATAGAAATTGATTATTATTTAGAGGAAACCTTTTCTAACGTTTCTAATTATTTTATTAATACTGCTTAATATCTTAAGAAAAAAAAATCCATGCTGCTGTTAAAAAAACGTTTTTATAAGATAGATGTGAGTGGAAACGCGGGTATGGAACGCCTTAGAAGGACACCAAATCAAAATCAAAAGCAGTTTTTATTCTAACTAGGCTGAGAATCGTATGACATGTCACGCCATGCCATGCCATGTGCGTTGGCATGCCTGAGAGATATTTCTCGACGGCATGTGAAGCCAGTCAGAGGCACATGGGCGGCTTTAAAATTCTGAGACACCAAGTTAGTTACTAACACGGACAGAAAAAGACGTCTGACAGTCCCCCAAAACGCCCACCCTTCATCCCTTCCTAGTGCTTTAGCTGGGAAGAAGAACCGGCGCAACCAACTCCCCAGCAGGCTGCTGTCTGTTCAGTTAGAAAACCTTGATTCAATACTAATGCTAAATAAATTACATTACGCAATACAAAACATTAGGTAAATTAATTGCCATATGTCAGCTAAGTAGCACACGCCAATAAACCAACAAAAAACATCGACAACTATCCTCAAGCAGAAATAAAAAATAAAAACGAACCTAAATAGAACTTAATACCTAAATAAAAGCCTCCAGGCATAAAGGGCGTGCCCCGCGTACACTGACCTTATTGGTGATGTTCTTCAGAAAAGTCAGGTGCGTAGTACTCGCAACCGACGTGCGTGTATAACCAGATGTATGAACGTAAACAAAGCAAAAGGAGTACATGATGTAAGGATCATAGAAGATGGCCTTCTGTAGTTTCTGTCTATCTCTATGGAAAAAGGCGTTAATTTATGTATATATGTAAAACTGTTTTTTACCTACTTTGTAATGATTTTACACGTGGTTTTGAAGACCTTGCAGTAAAGTTATGTTGAATTACAAATAGGTATGTTAATGTTATAACTTTTTTTAAAGAAACAGCCTTTTGTAACTAAAATCAAGAGACACATTTCCATACTCCTTACGGACAAAATCATAACGAATAAGCTTCGTTTTGTCACAGCTGTGCAGTAAGTTTATAATTTTTAGTACGGATTAAACTTGTAGTACCTACCATAAATTCGAGACGATGTGGGCGGGCGACATAATAATATGGTTTTTTTTTTTTTTTTCTATACTTTGGTACTGTTGGCAATCGCAGTCTTCGAGGACTGCCTACCTAACTAAAAACACTTCAGACTGTCGTTAATCTATTGAAAACTATTTCAATAGATCAACGACAGTCTGAAGTGTTTTTAGTTTCTGATCGGCGGTGATAGGTACGGTGGTTTTATTATAATAATAATAATAATTTTTATTTCAAAAAAGTGTGGTACAGTCAGTTACAATAAATATAATTTTACAATTTACGGATAGTCAGAAAATAGTAACAAATGACGGAATTGAATCTGGTGTCCTAGCTAGGTTACATGGTAACCTGTATTAAGGATCACCAGCCCAGGTTCCCACAAAAGGAGCAGAATTTAATTTTTATTTTTAAGAGACTGCTTATGACTATAAGGTGCAAACGAATGTTAACTTAAATTTACTTACTAAGTATCAGAAGTGATAGAATGTATGTGTGAAGTGATAGAATGTGTGTGTGAAGTGATAAAAAGTGTGTGTTATGTGATGTCGGTGTGGTGTGCGTGTGACTGTGATGTAGGCTTGGCGTGTATCTGTTTTGTGATGTAGGTGTGGTGTGTATATGTGTGTAAACGGAAGGGAAAGAGGTTGAGTTTAGATACGGAGTGTTAGAGAAGTCACTACGATTGTGAGGTAAGCAGATGTTCAGTGTCGTCGTAGTTTAAGCTGGTTAGAAAGCATGATACCCGTCTCTTACACATTTCGTAGGAGGATTGATGTACAGGGATGGTTTTGTTTATTCTGTTATATAAAAATGGGCCAAGGTAGTAAAAGAAACGTTTAGCAAAAGCACAGCGTGTGAAGGGTACTTTGCAAATTTCGTTCTTTCGCCTAAGTGAGGATTGTGTTTGTGTAAAAGGAGTTTTTGTGTGTTGATGTAATACAATGTTGAGAATGAATGTTTGGCGGACCGTGAGGACTTTGCATTTTTTATATAGATCAAAGGTTGGGTAGAGCATTGGCCGGAAAGTTGCAACCTTAAGAATGGCTCTCTGAGCTACTTCCAGAGGTTTGAGTGTAGTTTTCGCAGCTCCACCCCAACTCTTAATACAGTACGAGATGACCGACTGACACATGGCGAGATACACGGTGCGTATTACATAAGTATTGGCAATGTGTCTGAGTGTTTTAAAAAGATATATGAGTTTCCGAACTCGAGCAGTAAGGTGCGTGATATGTGCTTTGAAGTTAAGGTGTTTATCTAAGATTATACCGAGGTATTTAGTTGTGTCAGTAGAAGAAATTGTAGGACAGTTGCAAGAGGCCGAATTGGCTTGACAGGTGTGAGCTTTTAAAGTAATGGGTGCTAAGGGTTGCGTAGTGGAGTTTAGTGAAAATGTTATGAATTTAGTTTTATTAGTATTTAGCGTGAGTGAGTGAGATATAAGCCATCTGTATATTGAATCAAATCCATTTTGAGCAGTTGCTTGCAGTTTAGCCCATGATTCATCGTAAAAGGTAATTGCAGTATCGTCGGCAAAAGAGACAATGTTACCGGAGGTTAGGTGCATATTGCACAGATCGTTTATGAACACCAGGAACAATGTAGGACCCAAAACACTGCCTTGAGGCACGCCATATGAAATAGGTAGCTCCTCGCTATGGCAACCGTCAATCATGACTACCTGCCTACGGTCTGAAAGATAAGAATTAAAAAGCTGGAGTTGGATACCACGAACGCCTAGACATTCTAGTTTAGACAAAAGGCAGGGGAGAGGAACGGTATCAAATGCCTTTGCAAGATCAATGAACACTGTGAGGCATTTTTTGCGTTGATTTAGTTTGTCAACGATTCCATCTATCAGTTGCAAGGCTGCATCAGAAGTTGATTTTTTCTTCCTGAACCCAAATTGGTTGGTTGACAATAAATTATTACTTTCTAGGTATGTGGTAAGCCTGTTATTAATGAGTCGTTCTAAGATCTTGGATAGAGCAGGTAGCACCGCAATAGGGCGATAATTAGTAACAGAGGTGCGGTCACCCCCTTTAAAAATGGGATGAATAATGGCCTTTTTGAAAGAAGATGGAAAGGTACCAGAAACGAGGCATAGGTTGAAGATATGGCATAGTACGGGTGTGAGGATTGCAGAGTACCTTTTTAACATGGTTGTAGAAATGCCATCAATGCCCACTGCAGCATTGGCTTTTAAAGATCCAATAATAGAAGCTATCTCATCAGGATTTGATTCCAAGAGTACGAAAGAACTCAAACTATTGGAGGTATTGAACTGGGAATGGGGAGGGCAGCTATCATGTACATTTTGAATACGATCAGCAAGATCTTTGCCTATATTTACAAAAAATGAATTAACTTCGTTAAGAGATTGAGAAGGGGTTTCCGATGAGGAAAGTAACTCCGTGGGAGGGTGAGTAATTTTTGTTGTGTTTGTAACACGTTTGACTGTATCCCACAACATCTTTGTATTACGACCTGCTTTGGCAATTTCATTTGAATCGAACTGTCTTTTAACTTTTCTGAGAATCTTATTGCAGAAATTCCTGTATCTTGTGTAGGTAGCTTTAAGGACTTCATTATCAGGAGACTGTTTGAATCTTTTGTGTAAAATGTCTCTGTTCCTCATACATCGCAGTAGACCTGGAGTAATCCATGGTTTGAGGATTCTCTTGCGTTTTGTTGTACGCTTCAATGTTGAGTGATTATTTAATTCACACGATAGTGTTTGTATCAGACAATCTGTAGCAATATTTGGATCATTCAAGGAAAAAATATGCGTGAATTCCAGATTTTGCATAGACTTGTCGAGTGAGACGAAGTCGGTCTTTAGGATTGAGGTATTGGAAAAATTACGAAGTGGTTTCAAATTTAAACAAAGGAGGGTTGAAAAGTGATCAGTAATAGTCGAATCGAAAATGAAGGTAGAAGAGGGTAATTGGGTTTTAAGAATTGTGTGGTCAAGGCAATTATTACCTCTTGTGGGTAGGTGGTGGGATGGTAAAAACCCGTGATAAGAGAGACAGTTAAGGTATTCATGCGACCAGTGGTTCATAGATGACGTTGTGCTATCAATGTTTATGTTTATATTTATGTCACCTGTTATCACTACAGTTTGAAAGGAAGTCAAGGAAGGTAGTATTTCGTTTAAGGATTTGAGAAAGACTTCAATAGTCTCGTTAGATGGGGATCTATAAACGCAGAGGATAGCAACATTAGATGCAAGTTCTATGATTAAACCAGAAGCAGAGTCATGAAATTCTGGTTCGTGTACTTTGCATGAGAGATTTGAATTGATGTATACGACTACTCCGTCACTCTGATTACGGTGTTTAGTAGTGTGGATCGAAGAGAAACATTGGAGCTGGGGTAGGGTGGTATTACTTAGACAAGGAAGCCAACATTCTGTTAGAACAGCCACATCACACTCGAGAGAAAGACGAGAAAGAAGTGTTTCAAAATCATGAAAGTTTCGATTAATTGATCTGATATTTTGGGAAAGAACTTTCAGGTAACTATCCGGGGATTTAATGTTTGACAAACAGTCTTCTGGTGTGCACTGGTAAATTTTAGATACAGAAAATTCGTCTAGGTTATCACTTAACAAATTTATGTGATCGAATGTTAAGGTATAAAGTTGAAGAAGGTTTAGGGGACAGTTCGAAGAGTGATTCTTTGTTTACAGGTAAAAGAAGCAATATTGTAGGTTTACAGTAAGGCGTAATTTGTATAAAATTATTATGAGATGTAGTGGTGTGTGATAGGATATTGTTTGAGTTGTTGTGTGTATAGATTAGTATGTGTGAACTGAGGTGTAGAGTAAAGTTATTAACATGCCAAATTAGTATTGATATTCTTAAGCGGTAAGTTACATAGATTATAAATCTACTTAATCTACAAAATAGTTTAATACAAAGAAGAAAAACTAATGTTAGTAAGGCCAATGGAAATAGTCATACTTCCGGTAATTTGGATAACTGTTGCAATTGAGCTTCATTTTTAATCACAATGTACGGTGATTCCTTAACCTTTTTCATCAAAATACGGCCATTCGAAATCCAACAATAATCGTATTTATGCGCTTTAGCAAAGGTTCTGGCCAAGTAAAACAGTTTTCTAGACTGCGCTGTCAGCTGCTCTGCTATATAGATAGGTACTGCTTTTGCTCTGAAACCTAGGTTGGCTGAATTGAGCTTTTGATCGGGGTGTCGCTTGTTGTAGCTTTTTACAGAGTCTAGAAACCTGCTTTTGGTAAGAGTGTTAGTAAATTCCATGTACAACGCGGAGGAATTATTTTGTTTATCAATTCGATATCTAGAAATGTCTCTAATGTCTGATTTAACATCAATGCCAAGGACATTAGAGAGGACAGAAACAGTGTCGTATAAATCTAATTTCGACTCTTTTTGACGTAGTGGGACATTTCTGATTTCAACGCATGTCTTGATCAAGTTTCGCTCCAGAATGTCGATCTTTTCATCAAGAGTCGATAAATGCGTACACATATCGGCGCGCTCCTTTTCGAGACCTGTTATCTTGGACTCCAACGAAGACATTTGATCTGATAGGCCGTTCAGAGAGCTCACCAAAGTAGTGCTTGAGGTCTCGATCTTAGTGAAATGTAGCTTGAGGTCCATTATGTGAGATTCAAGTGTTTCAAGCCGGGCATTTTGAGATGCTGTAAATTGTTTCATCATTTCTCTTAGTTCAGTTCTGAAATCAAAATTTTCGACTGGTTTTTCAGCACTCGAAGACCTGAAGCGTTTAGCTCTTTGAGTAACATATGATGAATTCAGATCGTCAATTAGCTCATCTTCACAGAGTTTGCTTATGTCAGCTTCGGAACGTGACAGGTTGATGTTGGTTTTTGACGTAGGAGGCGAGCGCAACATTTTAGTACCAGGTTCTCATAAACTAGTAGAGATTACGTGAATGATGAGTATTGCAAGCAGGACACAATCACGCCCAAATTCCTTGTTCATAGGTATGATCCAAATATAGATGTATTTGGGTACGTCGCCCCCAAAGATAATTCAGAGTGAATAGTAATTTTTACTCGGAAAACATAAAACAGCAGGATAGTGCGAAAGTAATGTGGATACTGCGGATAGTACCGTTATTACTCAAGACAGTAGTTAGGTCGTTGTCGATTACTCGATGTTTCCAGTCAAAACGCTACGGAAGACATCATCACACCGCTTCAAGTACCAGGAGATCATAATCGGTGGGAGGTGCTTACTTGCGTCCTGTGGTCGTAGACGCCACTAGTGGGCGGGCGCTCGTTGTGGACGACGGAGATAGCACGATGTCCAGGAATGGGCGCTGCGCGTGCGCTACCAGCTTGAAGCGTATTGAGCACCTCCTCACAATTTATGCACTCCTATTTTTTTTGTTAGGTTTATTTATTTAAATTTCATTTAATTATTGAATTAAATTAAGAATAAAGTCACAGGCACGTCTACTCGTGTACGAGGTCCGAGGGAAGGGGCGGTTATGGTTTGATATTTCGGTTTTTAAGACTTCTTGCTCTTGAACTAATTTACTAATGGTCGACTCACATCCATAGTCTAAGAGCGGTTTCACACTAGCGTTTGTCCAGCGTAGGCGTTCGATGAACGTGTGCGTGTGCGTGTGCGTGTGCGTAGTCGCGGCGTTTCCTCTTCAGTTAATTGAACGTTGCGCTAGCGCGGCGCAGACGTCACACAATTATATACTAAAATACGCTGCGCTAGGGTCGCGCGCCCGCGAAGTTAACACAGCGTTCACATGTGCACCAGCAGAGATGACAATACGACGCAAGTCAGGGGCTCTAAGTCATTTCCTACACCTCACTCCACGTCGACTCCGCCTCCATCAGTGACACTGACAGTTAAAACTTATTATAAATTGAGATAAACGTCTTCGACTCGAAGAGTTTTCCTTAGTGGAGGTGAGGAATCATCTGCCTAACTCAAGGTACCTCGAAATCGGTCTTTAGCATTGATTAAAGCAGCACACTATCTTCTCGTATCATATACCACAGTGTCTCATGACGAAAGTTTTTGAGCAGTGCGTGTAGTGATGACCTATGGCACTGAAACGTGGTCGCTCACAATGGGCCTCATTAGAAGGCTGAAAGTCACCCAAAGGACAATTGAGAGGGCTAGTCTTGGGGTTTTCCTACGTGATCGAATCAGGAATGAGGAGATCCGTAGGAGAACCAAGATAACCGACATAGTCCGAAGAATTGCCAAACTTAAGTGGCAGTGGGCAGGGTTCGTTATTCACAGAACAGATGGCCGATGGGGCCGAAAGTTTCTGGAGTGGCGACCGCGTACCGGAAGACGTAGCATTGGAAGACCCCCCACAAGGTGGACCGATGACCTGGTGAAGACCGCAGGAATTCACTGGATGCGAAAAGCACAGAACCGGTCGAAGTGGCGGTGCTATGTCCAGCAGTGGACGTCTTTCGGCTGAAATGATGATGATAATGAAAGCAACACGCAACATGCTTATTATGGGTTTAATAAGGACTGCATGTTTTTTTAATGTAATTTTAAGCTGCGCGCCCGCTAAACAGAACGCAGAACACGTCACAAGTTACTCGACTATACGACGAAGTTCCTCCAAACAGACTTAGAATTGTCTTTTAACTGTTCATTATGAATGCAATATCATGACGTAATTTTACAATTGCAGACTTTATTTCAAAAACCACCTTTGTCAAAAATTTCATGATATGAGTTAGTTACGCCACCAAAGTTAAATATGAAGTTGTGAAGAAGTTTTTTTACTCCACTGTAAAACTGACTAAGGTGGTTTTTAAAATAAAATAAAATATCTTTATTTCAGACCGAAATTAGTCCATAAGTTGTTAGTGGTTAGTAACAGATTGTGCTTACATGCTATGTTAGTGTTGTTAGCAATATAATTAATTAGTAGTACAAACCTAATGCTATTTGCAATTTTTTTCATTTTTTCAATTATTACCTTTAGCTCGGTATTGTTTTCTAAAAAATATTCTAAAAGTTCCAAGACATTGTTGTCAAATCAACGTCTTGGAAATTTTAGAATAATTATCACATTTTTGAGTTTAAATTAATGCTCTTCTGTAAAATCATTTTTATCCAGATAACCGTATATAATCTACGGCCGTGCGTCAAGATTTCATCAAATCCCACAGAAGTACATATTAATGTTTAGTGACTATAGTTTTAAAAATTTCATCATCACTAATACTGGTTATATGAAATAAACTGGCATTGATGCGATATCCCATCATAGATGCTGTTCTATTTTTACCGGTGGTCATATCGATGAAATATTAAACGTATTAGAAATATGGTTAGTATTCGACAAAATCGTATAAATTTTATTTTGTGACAATTTTTTATCATTATTTGAATAGTTTGTCATGTTTTTTGTGTTTATGTATAGAAACTAGTTTTTTTTGCAAAAAATGCGAGATTCCAAACTACTTCCACCTACGACGTTGTGTCGGTAAGAACGTTGATATAGGATCTCATTTTACTAAGAGTTTGCTAAACAACGGTAATTCGGCGTTTGCCACTAGGCTTCCGCTCTTACGCCGCGCGTCGAGCGGCTTTTTCCCAAAACCATACAATGTGTTACAAAAACCCTGTCCGATCCGAAAGGGGCACATAGTTGCATACCAAAAAGTTATAAAAAACTTTTTATTATTGAAAATAAAAAGTTAATGCTATTTAAAATTCACGTTTTTGGGGTTCCGTAGTAAAAAAGGAACCCTTATAGTTTCGTCATGTCCGTCTGTCTGTCTGTCCGCGGTCTAGCTCCGAGACCCCTAGTACTAGAAAGCTGTAATTTGGCATAGGTATACATATTAATTACGCCGACAAAGAGGTAAAATAAAATTATGAATAACATTTTTTTTTAGGGTACCTCTCCTACACGTAGTGCTAATTTTTATTAGAATCAAGTGCTCCCCCCCCCCTGCCAGCTAATTGGTAGGTTGGATGTGTGAAAAAAATCACAGCAGTAGTTTATATAACGAAATTAAAAGGAAAACTATCACAGCTAAGTAGGCTCTACAAGTTATCGAGTAATAATTGACCAACTTAACTTTGCAGTTGCAAAAACATGTTTTCCCATACATTCCGTATGGTAAAATCCCATACATAACTCATAAGTTATGTCAGTTTACACACCCGCTAAACGACGGCCACCCGCGCCCCAAGTGATAACTCGGTAAAATTCGCCATTGAAGAAAAAGCGGAGATTATTTTTTTTCGTTTTGGCAGAAAATTTTCACATAAATAGACTCTCAGTATAATTCTTAACAACACCCTCACGGATCGGACAGGGGTTTTGTTACACGCTGTATATCTCCATAATTCGATTTTGTCACCCGGCTGTGCCGTGTCATGCCGAGCCGAACTCGTGTAGAGCATCCCTTATATAACTCACTTTGGTAACAGATCTAGAGAATATTGAGTCCACATGAGTTTCATATAGGTACGCTGTCAAACACTTCATTGCAATGATTTCGTAGGATGCTTCGAAACGACTGCAACTTACGCTACTTCAAGTGCAAAACAAACTTTGAATAGGTAGTAAACTTGTTATGTCACCCACTGGACAAACCTTACCGAATGTTCTTGGGTAATGATACCATTTTTAGGGTCCCAATACTTTCAAAGGAAAATTAAACTTTTAGGTATATCACTTTCTTGTCCGTCTTGTCCACAGATTAATACAAGTGGTTCACCTCGCATTTTAGGAATAAAACTACAAGTACGCGGTGGGCTCGATTTGTTGGGCTAATTTAGTAAGTATAACGTAGTCAGAAGATCTAAGACCGCTTTCACATTAAGGCGACTTTAGCAGCGCGACAGTCGCGCGAAAGACGCGCGACCGTCGCGCAGTCAGAATTTCATATCATAAACAGAAGCGCGGCGGCAGCGCGCAGCCGGCGCGGCCATCGCTTTCGCTTAATCGGCGATGAGCCAGTGTTGCAAGTGTCGGAATACAAACTCAATTTGATTTGATTGTCTATGCGACTATTGTCTATTGACATTGTCGATGTTATTTTTATTAATACTTGTCATTTTTGGTTAATTAATTTAAACATGTCTATTTTTTTCCCTACGTCAATAAATAATTTGAGTTTGAAAATTGACCATCGTAATGTTAATTAGATTAAATTCGGGGCGAGAGCCTGGTGATCCGTGACACAGGGTTCCTAGTATAGACGCCAGCCTCTCGCAAAGGATCATATTTTACGCATTTTTGTCAAAACACTATATTTCTTGTCTCTATGTTTACAACTATATGAACCTTTGTGGACAGAGAAATAAAGATTATTACTATTAATTGAAGAAAAAAATATAAATGTTGAAATATAAATATAGCTATACAAGTAAACCAAGTTATTATTATTACCTGCCCCGACAGCAAGCGCACGTGATTAGGTATAGTCCATTTTTTAAATGAAGTGCGCCACACTGATCTAAACTGCGGCGCGGCAGCCGCGCTGCTAACGCGCGGCTGTTCTTAGAATGTGAAGGCATGTGCTTCTGCCGCGCTACTGTCGCGCTGCTAACGTCCTAATGTGAAAGCGGCCTAAGAGTTACGCGATATAGAGGCAGCTTCTACGTGAATATAACTGTAGGTAATTTAGTGCTGTGCGACTTGAATTGCACTTTATTGTGTCGTAGCAAGAGTCCCTTTTTATTTAAATGATTTTGCGGAATAAACCATCTGTATTCATCTTTGGTCTGACAAAGATATTTTTCTCGAGATCCATGCAATGTATGAATTTGAATTTTGGCAAAATGACGCGCACAAAGTTCGCCTGACAAAGACAATTTTTTAATTTAATATTTACTTAGGCCTAAAAAGCGCTGGCGTGACGATTTGGACTCGTTCCTGACCGACTGGCCGGAGAAGGTACAACATAAGGAAGACTGGAAAATTATGGGGGAGACCTTTGCCCAGCAGTGGGACAAAATAGGTTTACAAAAAAAATATACAACATTTAGGGGTCAGTTTAATCCTCAGAAAAAAAGTTTTAGTAGATGTATCGTGTAATGGAGAGGCTTAAAATTATGCGTAAAATCCTCATCAGTAGTGTAATAATTCTGGCCAGGCACTAATTCTATTTATAGAAGACCACGTAATTGCTTTATTACCCTAAGGTTACTCTAATATTTGCATGATCAATATTGATGTCATCCAGAATTAAAATGAAAGAAATGCACATTAACAACGCTCATAGCTATAATAATAATAATAATAGCCCCACCGCCGTATCTCTACGTTGACGTCGTGGTGGGGCTTGCGCGCTCCGAACTCTAGGCCTGTGCCGGTAGAGTCTACTTTGCCGGAACGGGTCTGGGATGAGGAGCCAGACCAAGAGAGATACAAAAACCCGCAGGGCAGCATGTGGCGAGCTGTAGGGCAGTAGCAACCCCATGGACCCTGTCTTCCGGGAGAAGTCTTGTTCCTCACCTCTGGCTTGCCTTTATTGGTCGGCTAGAGTGAACACTGACGAGGAATAGGGCTCCCACCTCATTCTTACCTTTATTGGCTGGCTTGAGTGGAAATTCGCAAGAGCAAACATGCTCGGAGGAAGGAAGTATTCCAGTAAGATGCTGGTAGGGATCTTGACCGTACTTCCGGGATTGTCCTGATAGCCGTGGAATACCTCTCCACTCCTCATAAGCACCTCAGGACATGTTGCCTCCTTGTCGCTACGATACTTTGTGCTAGCGACCGTTTTCGGGGGCCCATTATTGAGTGTGCAAGTCACCCCCTGCCACTTTCCTGTGTATTATATATAAAATATTGGTCCGGCAGGGGCCATAGTCCTTCCATAGTTCCAGGTCACCGGTCAACTTAAGCCACCCAAACCCATAGTCCAAAAGCTTTGTTTTCATCTCCTGCAATAGTCCTACACCAACCTGGGGTTGTCCTTGGGTGCACTTGCATAGTGCATACAGGGATAATCATCGGTTGGTGTCTCATTTCATTAAAACGCCTAACGGGCCTCTGCGTGTTGGCCGGACCTTTGGAAGGCGTACGAGGGACCGATCGTACGCTTTCCAAAGGTCCGGGACCCCAGGGTCCCGAGAAATGTAAAATACATAATAATAATAGTTAGCCCGTATTGTCCCACTGCAGGGCAAAGGCCTCCCTTCCCTTTTTCCACCCAACCCGATCCTGAGCCAATATAGACCAATCCCTCCTAATAGCTAATTAACAATTAAAAATATACAAACCTAACTTAACTAAAATTATTAACTGAATACGAAACCAACCATGCAGCAATATTTTTTTTGTTATATGTATAAATATAGAACTATGTTGCATGTCCTTCCATGCGACATTATAATTATGTATAAATGTCGCATGTCCTAGAACCGAAAATTCGAAGACATGCGACATCTACCAACCCGCACTGGACCCGCGTGGTGGATTACGGCCCACTCCCTCTCACAGAGAGGAGGCCTGTGTCCCAGCAATGATGATGTATAAATATAATCTGACTTATTAGGTACATTTTGGCTAGATTCACGACACCACTATATCTCAGTCAATCAAGACTCTTTTGAGCACAGCGCTTGTTGTCTGTAGCTTTTCGCATTATTCAATTTTTATCTACATATCCTATACTATTAAACGAGTAACATTTGTACAAATATTTGTTTGTAACATAATAATATTTGTACTCACGTTCTCGAAATCAGTTCTAACGATTTCGATGAAAGTTTACTTGGGCGAAAAATCGATCTACCTAGGTCACATATCTGGGAAAATTAGTTTTCTCCATATTTTGGTCGCCCAAAGTTTAGAACAAGATAATGAATAATGACATGAGAATAATGACATTAGAATAATGACATGGCAGCATGGAATAATTAGGTAAGTACTATACATGGATTAGTATGAACTTTCCTATAGAAAGAAAGAAATAGAAAGAAAATAAATTTATTTGACACAGGTTAAGGCACACAGCTTTCAAAAACAAAAAACCGGCCAGGTGCGTGTCGGACCACGCACAATGAAGGGTTCCATAGTTGGGATGAATTTATCCCGAAAACAAACTTAACTTTGTAGTTGAAAAAGAGAATCGTTAGTTAGAAAGTTAAGTTGGTCGATTATTACTCGTTAACTTGTAAAGCCTACTTAGCTGTGATAGTTTTCCTTTTAATTTCGTTATATGAACTACTGCTGTGATTTTTTCACGCATCCAAAATCAACCTAACAAAAATTTGCACTTTAAAGCTTAATATTTTTCATGAGTTGCTGCCGTAGGCGTCTTCTAAATGTGTCGATCGTTTCTATTGTTCGAAGAGCTGGTGGCAGGTTATTTCACACTTTAGAAGCCGCATAACGGAAACCTACCTAACCTATCTCTAAAAGCTGCTGTACTATGAGACTGAGTCGAGAGTTGCTACGAGCATTGCCTTCTCCCACATTCTCGTCTACTCGCTATCCAACTCAACTTGTCGTACAGGTAGTCCGGTTTCTGGTATTTAACAACACCGAGCAGAAGGCAAGCCAAGTGTAGTTTGCGCCTGGATTTCATTTTTAGAGAAAAATGCTTGTTCAGGAAAGGTGGATGAGGCGGTCTGTACGAGCTAATATGCACGGGCCGTACACTGTGTCAGCGTCGTTCAACCTAGATAGAACCAGGGTTTCCACAAGCAATTCTTGTAGTGTTTCAGACAAGTAAGGCTTGATCTTGTACAGAACTTTCTGGCGGTAAAAACAGTTTCTTACTGAATCGGCTACGTGTTTTTCGAAACGAAGGTCATTGACTCTGTCAATTTGTTCGCCCATTAACTCAAGGTAAAACGTTGCGGGTAGTTTTGCTAGTTGCTGTCTTGTGCCAAATACCATGTATTTGGTTTTGGTTGGGTTTAGCGACAGGCAATTCTCTTCAGACCAGATGGCGATTCTATGTAGGTATTCTATACTATTAAGGTTACGCTATTCAGTCATTCTTCCATACAAAAGTAGTATGGTGATTACTCGTCTGTTTGTCGGTATACGTTCAAAAATAAAAATTACATCATTATCTAGCCCTGTACGGAAGTAGAGTTGGAAAAAAGAAAAGTTGGTTTGGAAGATATAAGCGTCGAAACTTCCATATTTCAACACTAATTTTAACTCATCTTTGGGCGTAAATAAATAACTTTTGTAGTATGAAAATGGCAAAATACATCATCTGCGTAGCCTTTTCCTTCACTTTTGTTCAGTTCATCACTATTTTGGGTGCTGCAAGGTGTTTTTCTCATTTGTTTTAAATTATATCATAAGGTAGGCACAATATCATCGCCTGTAATGATAACGAGGGTGGGCGCTGATACCTACATATATTTACAAGATATTAAGTTATCTTAGCTTAGGTATTGGCTGCAACTCGAACATACAACCTTACTTACCTAAGGCCTATATTCACTGTAAACCAAGGTGCAAATAAACAATTATATTTTTATTTTTTCCCAACTATGTTGGGGTCGGCTTCCAGTCTAACCGGATGCAGCTGAATCTTTATATGGAGCGACTGCCTATCTGACTTCCACAACCGAGTAACTAGGTAATACGATAGGTACCGCTTGGTAAGACTGGTTGTCAGACTTTCGGGCTTCTGACGACCCGTAAAGACTGTCAAAGATCCATGAATGAGAGTCGGGACCAACGGCTTAACGTGCTTTCCGAGGCACGGAAGTCTCGGTATGTAGAAATGGTCAACCAACCCCGGTAAGCGTAGTTTAACCTGATGGATCGACCTGTGCGGCTGTTATTACTTAGCCACGAGCTCACGGAAAAAAATAATAAAAGAAAACAATAAAAAAAAACATACCAAAATTAAAATAAAAGCAGAAAGTCCTGTACGACGCCAAAAGGCTCATATCTCAGCATGATGCTAGACATACGTTTGCTAATCGGTTTTATGTATTTTTAGGACCTTTTCTATATTTTAATCTCAACAAGGTACGTGGTCTCTATGTAAAGGTACCTCCTTAACTTCTAATTAATAGAACTAGGCACATAAATTAAAACAAAAAAAACATTTAACTTGCTATTAAAATAAAGCGGCCAAGTGTTGCGAATCGGACTCGCATACAAAAGGTTCCGTACCACCGTACAATATTTAACACTACATATTTTTTAAACACGTTTCTTGTATGGGGAACTCCTTTATTTTTATTCTTTTATTTTTTGTTATAGCGGCCAGTTATCAATACACACTCTGTGAAAATTTCAAGTGTCTGTCTATTACGGTTCAAAAGATACAGCCCTCTTTTTTTTTTTTTTTTTTGGGTGGGAAATTATCAAATAACTTCTCCCGCTCTGGGTGGAGCGGGAGGGCGTGTCAGACTCTTACTGACTAAAACCCACCCGTGTTCCTTCCTATGCCATGTTGCCGGGGGTCCACGATTTCCCTATCGGTTTTCTTCGAACCCCCGGCAGAAAAGATACAGCCCTGTGACAAACGGACGGACAGACGGACAGCGGAGTTTTAGTAATAGAGTCCATTTAGCAACCTTTGGGTACGGAACCCTAAAAAAGAAATGTTGAATATTTATGAATAGGCTTCATGTCCACCTTGTGGGAGGCCTTCCAACGCTACGTCGCGTCGGCCATCTGTTCTGCGAGTAATGTGCCCTGCCATGTGCATTGCCGCTTAAGTTTGGCAATTCTTCGTGGATCGATGACCTTGTGAAGGCCGCAGGAATCCGCTGGATTCGGGAAGCACAGAAACGGTCGAAGTGGCGGTGCTTGGGGGAGGCCTAAGTCCAGCAGTGGACGTCTTTTGGCTGAAATTATGATGAGGCTGATGTCAAGCACATACTTAATTTTTCAGATTTGTTGTAGTTGTAATGGCAATCATGTCATTTGCTTGAAATCGGTTTTTATTTTATTTATTTATCTTCTAAACTGATACTATAAAGGTAAAAGATTAGATTTTTTGTATTTTTGTTTGTAACGGATAAACTCAAAAAATACTTAACCGATTTAAAAAATTCTTTCACTTATAGAAAATTACATTATCAGCGAGTAACATGGGTGTATTTTATTTTTCAAAAATAATTGAGATACCTGCGAAAATTGCAACAATGTAACCCAAGGTATTTCTAATTAATATGAGTCATTAGTACCTGATCGAAATAAACATATCATCCAGGTATATCAAAGTTTTATCACATTCCCGAGGCTGTGAAAAGAGAGAAAACTAATTTTCCCAGAATAGAGCCTAGCTAGATCGATATTTCCGTAAATTTTCATCGAAATCGTCAGAGCCGATTTCGAGAACGTGAGTACAAATATATATGTAATGTTAAGTCACAATAACCGTTTTTGTTCAAATTAGTCAATCAAAACACGGGGAAAATCGAAAGATGACGATTTTCGTATCATGTTATAAATCCATATCCAACTTAATAGATTCATAATCAAGATTGATTATCATCACGCTATGACACATATGAGCCAATTAAAAAGTAAAAAAAAAAATTTTTAAAAAACAAAAACCCGACTGCAAAAACACACAATTGAAAAGAGAAAAACAAGCATTATAGGTAATCTATAGAATGTTGGTATTGCAGGCGGGACAAACCAATAACCTGAAATGATGGTGTAAATGTTTGTCCCGCCTGCAATACCAAAATTCTATAGATTATAATGCTTGTTTCTCTTTTCAGTTATGTGTTTTTGCAGTCGGGTTTTTTGTTATTTTTTATTTTTTTTTATTTCAACCTTTCAGTTTTATTAAAATAATATATATTGACTCATTACTAGCTTTTATTTGATACCTATAATGTAGTTTTTTTTTAAACCCATCCCTCCCTTTGTTTGTATTTGCAGATGCATTATATAAATATTATATAGCCTATAAATAATAATAATAATAAAATTCATTTATTTCAGGTAAATAACACCCATTACAAAATATGACACCCCCACAATTAAGACGAATCTAATGACACCTCACATGTTAAAATCCATCAAACCGTTTAGGCTACAGAGCGTGCCAAAGAAATAGACATACATACATACTCTCGAAGAACATTACCCTCCTTCTGGGGAAGTCGGGTAAAAAGTTAGAAAGAACGCTAAGAGAAAATGAAGTAACAGCGCGGGCGGACGACGCGAAGGTACAAGAAATTTCACGCAGACGAAGTCGCGGGCAGAAGCTAGTCTTTTATATAGATTATTTTCTACTTTATGAATGTTTTATTTATTTATTTGCATAAAACAAAGGTGATAAATGAGTTGAGGATGAGATCATACATATTTTGCTTAAGACTAAAGCATGAAAAATGATTAACAGAACTTATGTTCAAATTATTCCTTAATGCTATAAAAATATTATCATTTAGCCATTTAAACAAGTGAATTTTAAACAGTCTGCTATTTATTAATTTAAGTTTAGATGTTAACTTGTTATACTTATCGCTGTCCGCGGTGAATAAAATGGTAATGTGATATTACAATAGTTTTAATTTTATTGCATATTCGATATTTAGAGGTCCGTTAATAAGATTTTCACAAAAACTGTTTTTATTTTTCCCGTAAAATTTGGTTTTTACGATTACGATTTTATTCGCCGGCGATAGTGATTTAAGCGTACAGCCATAGCTAAACAGCTTTTACTATAATTTGTTAATCGAGGGATTTCATCTAAAACAAGTCTAGTCACGCCGATTCCTAGCCTGTTGTAGGCTTAGTGGAATATACATTTTAAATATTATTAATATATTAATTTTAGATTTGCTGACCATTATATATTTTTTTTTTGTTAAGTACCTGGTACTTGTTGAAAGGCCTACACTGTCCTCCCATACCTGTTACTTTGAAAATATTGTAAAAGCCAATTGTTTTTAAAAGAGTGCCTTGGGCCTATTTGGCGCAGCCGCAAGGCACACTTTCCTGCTAATTTCTCCAACGCACTTTGTACTTTTATTTAGTTTCTATTTTTATTTCTTTTTAACCGTGGAGTTTTTTGCCGGCTCTTCTTTCTCTATAGGAAACGACCAATTAGAACCGTGCATCTAGCTTCTGACTTTTCTTATATGCCCATGTAGGTTACGTGAAATTAAATATTTTAATTTTAATTTTGAATTTGCTTTTTTTTTCTTCAAATTAGGCATAGGCTTATTCAAATACTGGTTTTCATAACCCTTCAACTGTTACTAATTAGACACAATAGAATTTAAATGAATCAGCTTGCGTAACGGCTGAGCCCATATAAAATATAACGCATTAATTAATTATTATGGTTTCAATATTTTAGGGTACCGTTATTAAGGATGTGTCGATATGTCTTGACTTTCGTGGTTAGTTTAAAACTTATTGCTACAATATTTTAGAGAGTTAGTAAGATTTTGTTTATGGTTGCTTTGCTAACAAATATAATTATGCGAAAATAACCTGCTGAAGTGGTTACTGCCGCCAATGGACTTCTGCAATCACAGAGGCAATCCAGATGCGTACAATGGCATGTAGAAACAAAGGTGAAATATCTCATTAATTTACCTGTAATAGGTAAAACTGATACACTGGTAGATACCAGAAATAGTTATGGTCATTCCCCCGAAAACACCAAACAGCTGCTGCCATCAATCTGGTATGGATACTTGCTCCTTTCCTGAAAATTTGCAAACAACTTTTTTTATTTTATTTAACACTTACGGGCGTGTACCACCGGTGGATCACGGAGTATTCGATGACATGGCGGGGTGTACCAACGGTGGCCACGTCACACTAGACTTTTAATGTACTAAGAAATTCGCGTTATTTTGAGAGAAATTGTACGAAATGCAAATTATTTACGATGAATTACGTTGAGAAAATGTCTTGTATTCATTAGAAAACTAAATCAAAATTGAAAAATATATATAAAGTTAAGTCATCATGGATGGTATAAAATTAAAATTATTTTCTATGAACCGTATTGAAATAATCCAAACATTGGTTTGTCACATGCAGAGAAAAATATATTTTCGCGTTTCGTTTTTTTCTAGCCTAATCGATAGCCGCTGATTCGGTTGTTGCAAAACGGTCGTAACTGCATCTCTTTCGGGTATTTCTTAGCTTTCCTTCCGTTTTCTCTAACTTATGTTTTGGATTTCGTTGTACATTGGACCCACCCTCCTCTGCAGCGTCATCGGAGTGATTATCAGTGCTAGGCTTGCTAATCATCTCTTTTATCATTTGTTCTCGAAATTCTAAAATACTTAGTATTTTTTCCTGCTCCAAATTTTTGGTAAATAACCCAAGCATTTACTACCATTGTGCTATAGACAATCTTAATGATTAGCTTGCGATACCACTTTAGGGTTTTTCTAAGGTTGGAATAGTACGAAGCCATCTGATCTGAAATATCTACCTCCTCTTTTGCAGTATATACAAAACAGTTAATCTTAAAATAGGTTTGTGTAATGCATAATTCGTGCCCATCCTTAGCCGTGTCCCGGTGGCGCACCCCGCCCGGCAAGACTTTTGGTTTATGGGGCGGTGATGTACCACCGGTGGCCACATGAAGATTTGCCCCGTAGGATACCAAATAGCTACTCATAAGGTGCCGGTCTGAATGTGTTAAGGTTTTTTGTTCGTTTTTATATTGTGTACTTGTGACATGACGTGACAAATAAACATAAATATTATGTATTTTTCTGTCTTTCTTTAGAAAATTTGCAATGCAACAAATGACAATTGTATTTTAAAAGAGAGATCGGTATACTGTCGCAGTTTCAACAACTTGAGGCCTAAAAGTTACGGTTGTGCTTTTAGTGAAGTACGAAACCCTCTTCAACTGCCACTTAACCCCGATTTTTATACGCAAGCGGAGGTTATAAGTTAAACCCAAGAATATCTTTACCTAGTATAGTAAAGAATATACTCAGTAATCAGTCATGTTCATTTCGTTGATTTTGGTCGTGATTTGTGCTGTCATATTCTGGCGCTCTCGGAGGCCTAAGGCGAAGCACCTTTTGCCGCCGGAGTACCCAGGGGCTTTGCCCCTTATTGGACATACGCATATGTTAGTTACCAGTTGTAGAGGTAGGTACGAATTTTTTTTAATGGACTATCAGCTGTTTTTGCAAGAATTGGTGCAGGGTGTGTAATTTTAGTTCCCAGTAGCTTGAACTTTTAAATCATTATGTTCATTTTAAAATGCTGTGATGCGATACTGCGAGCAAAGTTATTTATTTTCCAATTTTTTTTACATTTTGTTACCTACTTTATCTTTTCAAATCTTTTCAAATGCCATTTCTTCCATAAGGAATCAAACTGTCACGTTAGCGTTTATTATTTATTACTTTAAGCACACAAAATGTCGCGTGCTTGTGACAATGCGTTTCTTAGGCCTGTCTCGGCGACAACGCCTGTCTTCAACACCCACTGTGTGACAAACAATGATTTCCTATACTATTAAATGAGCAATATTTGTATGTAAATACAGGATGTCCTTGGAAGTATGGATCAAATCGAATAGGGGTATAGGCAAGGTCATTTCCAAACTTTTTAACCCTAAGAATGATGGTGCAATTTTTTACGGTTCAAAAGTTATGACCAATTTTTTTTCAATAATTTCGCGTAATGGTCAAAGAAAAAAATCATAGAAAAAACTATCAGGGATTTATTTTTTTTTCTTTGCGTTTTTGAAGAGTGGGTTTTTCTGTGGTAATATTTTTACGCAGCTAGAAATACTGTATTCAACAAGAAAAAAACATTTACTGAAAAGGCTTAAAATTTTCGGTTCTTTCAGCATTTAGCATTTAACCATTTTATTATTGTTTACGGCCCATTCCAACTGGTTTTCATGTTTCCCTCCCCCTGCACATTCCTAGCTAGGGCAAATAACGTGACACATGAAATAGTAAAAAGTTTACCGAAAATGTTTTATTTTTTGTTTAAACCACCACACCACACATCACACTTGTGTTCAGATAGGCAACCAATGCCTAGGCATTAGTTTTAGTCTCTAGGGATTGAAATTAAATCGCTAGTTAAGCTAAAACAAATTTGAAACTTAGAAAATTGTAAAAATACGACCTCCTTGTTAATAAAATTCTCTATCTTTTAAACTTAAAAGAATATCCCAGTTATTCATACCTTCAAAGAATCTTTATGAAGTCATAGAGATTTTGCAAGTTTTTCTAATACGTGGTCAACTTTGGCTAGTGTAACATTTTCCTATGAAAAGTGCTCGAAAATATAGTAAAATTTTTGCCAGACTGAAGTCTGCAGTAAATGTTTTTTTTTCTTATTAAACACATGGTTTCTAGCTGGGTAAAAGTATTACCACAGGAATGGCCCACTCTTCTACAACATCCTGATTTTTTTAATGATTTTTTTTTCTTTGAGCCCTATGCGAAATTATTGAAGAAAACAAAAATTGGAAACAGCAGATTTTTTTTAAAATAACCGACGAATAATTACAACTTAATTTTTCAGAATCATGTAGGTACTGAATCCATGGTAACAGTTTCCGCGTCGATGTCCCCTGCCATCCAGTATATTTGTAATCACGTTCTCAAAAACAGCTCTAACGATTTCGATGAAAGTTGCAATATGGGGCTTTACGGAGGCGAAAAATCGATCTAGCTAGGTCTCATATCTGAGAAAATGATAAGGAAAGCTTTCAATCAAAATGTTTTTTTTTGTTACCAGGATTATGGTTATTAATGGAGAAGATGTCGAACTTTTGTGTGGAAAATGGTGGAGTGACTTGTGGTCAGTTTGGAGCAGATATTTACTATGGTAAGTTTGAACATTAATTCTATCTATCTATCTACCTAGCCTTTTCCCAACTATGTCGGGGTTGGCTTCCAGTCTAATCGGATGCAGCTGAATACCGTATTTTACATGGAGCGACTGCCTATCTGACTTCCACAACCCAGTAACTGGGTAATACGATACCCCTTGGTAAGACTGGTTGTCAGACTTTCGGTTTTCGGGCTTCTGACGACCCGTAATGACTGTCAAAGATCCACGAATGACAGCCGGGATCAACTGCTTAACGTGCTTTACGAGACACGGAGGAATCTCGGTATGTTAAGATGGTCACCCATCCATAGACCAACCTCGGCAAGCGTAGCTTAACCTGATAAAACCATGCGGCGGTTATTACTTAGCTACGAGCTCCTCCAGGAACATGATTCTATAGAATGAAATACATAAGCGATTGAATGCGTTTTAGGTACACACGGCTACACATCGAGCTATACATTTCCAGTTTATGCTGATCTCGCGAGGTCAGCTTGTACTGGAAATGTATAGCTTGATGTGTAGCCGTGTATACAAGTTGCTAGGCAATAAATGAGAACAATTTATTGCTCATACTAATAACAATCCCGTAGTCACGAATTATTTACGACTACGAAGTGGACGTTACTGCCCAATTACCCATTCTTTCAGTAAATCAGTAGAAGTAACATTATCGTACTTTTTGCTCTGGAGTATGGACCAGTAGACTATTACGTTTAATAATAATTATCTACATAATTAATGGTAGGAGTGGTATGTTTTCAGGTATTGCAGATCCAGACGATGCCAATACTGTTGCAAACGCCTGTTTACAGAAGCATTTCTTATATAAAGTTGTCCACCCGTGGCTAGGACAAGGATTGCTTACAGGATCTGGTGAGTCAATCGAAAATAATTCGACGTTACTATGAACTAGCTTCTGTCCTCGAATTTACATAAATATCGTGTGTCTGTCTGTCTGGCTGGTTGGTTGGCTCTCCGTCTATTAGACCGATTTAGTACACATACGAATTTTTGGGACCCAAACATGCACGTGTAACGTAAATAAATGAATTTTGAATATGGGGGTCACTTTTCGGGGGCAAATTGGAAAACTAAAAAAAAAGTTTTGCAAACTGTACCAAAGTAATATATCAAATAAAAGGGGTTATTGTAATTATTTTTTTTATATTATCTATTCTATTTTTATTAAATGGCAAGCAAAGCCGATGTCGACTATTCTGCCAATGTCTAAAGTGCATTGGAAAAACAAGTGCGTATGATTGAAAAAAGAGAGAAAAAAAAAAAAATTGTATATCATAAATTTAAAAAAAAAGGAAAACAACAACTGCAGACACAAGTAAAATTCTTCGATTGCTACAGTTGAACACAATGTAGATCTTGTTGGGTTAGTACGGGATGTTACAAACACAAGAACAACACTTAAATAGTATCAAGTCACAAAAGTATCAACAATCACTCAAGAAACAGCTAAAAATTCTAAACACACGTGCTACCCAAGGACACCGTAGCGAGAATCCAGGAAACACCTTTTATAATTTTATAATAAGTAGTTTTAAAGATATCCTTTCAACTGTCATTAACGAGACACAATAGAATTTTAATTGCTATCCACCTCAATGAGGCGTCGTAACGGATGATGAGATATTTAAGAAAATTGATAAAAAATTACCATTCCCACCCTTTCTCCGAAATTACTGAACAAAAACTTTTTGAAAAAATGCAGGGCATGGTGCTTTACTCGTAGATCACAGGAAAACCTATAAGAAGTCTATGGTCTTAAAATTACATAGTAAATCTCACAATATTGTGCGTGCAAAATTACATTTCTTTTTCTTTAAACGCTGTATTTACTGATTAGCCTTATCATTTTTATGCTAACACTTAAGGGAAGACTGAGACAGCTCCAACACAAGTACTACTTATTGTAACTTACTTAGTCTGCTTCAATTTATGTACGACACACTGTTTAGTTGAAATGAATATTTTGTATTTTAAGAATACGATAATTATGATCATTTTCATAAATCTTTATTTATCTGGACATCATAATACAGGAAGTCGCACCATCTTTAGTAGAGAAAGGTGTCTGAGGACACTAAGGAAGGATGATCCTGAGTTCCAGATCACCCGGCTCTCTTCTAACGTCGCCCTCCCCGCTAACTGCCGTAACTAGCAATTGATATTTTTCCAGGACAACAGTTTTTCGGTCGGGCGCTACAATCATGTTAATATAGTTAAGTTAGCTGAGGCTTTATTAATGAATTAATAACTTTTTATAAATAGCTCTCGACTTAATCTTTAACTCACTAACTGTAGATGTGTGCTTAAACGACAGGTGGTGAGAATATTTTTTCCCTCAACCAAAACTCACGCAAAACAAAATACATGTTTATCTTCTAAACGGTAAACGACACAGACACGACGATTAGAGAGAACTTTTTCGAACCAAAGTTCTGAACACGTAGGTAAAGTCAGTGCAGATACGTCAGTTTGTGAGATACGACAGTTATCGAGGAGGGCGATGTTATAGGCCATGTTAATTTACAAAACAGTAGAGTCAAGATATTATTGATACAATAAAAGTTTGAAAACCTAAAAAATAAAAAACAAAATCAGAGAAAAGCAAGTCAACATAAAATTCAAAGAAATATACAAATAATGTAGGTACATAACGTACCTACATTATTATTCACTGATACGTACTTAGGTATCTAAATTAATAATAAAATAATAATGAGCATAACAAAAAATTAAGAATGGACATGGGGAAATAAATAATGTTGATGATGGTTCATGCATATTCAAATTCACATAACTGACACACAGTTCTTAAAAAAAAGGAAAAAAAAATTGCAGAAGACTTTTAACAGCGGGTTCCAAACTAAGCACACCTGTATCTTGGTGACCCAAACCTGCACAACTGCACAAAGTTAATAATTTAACTTATTCTGTTAGCGCAAGATTTATTAATAAAATTTACAAAAAATGCGAGTAAAAAGAAACCAACAGATTACACTTAAAAAAACCGGCCAAGTGCGTGTCGGACCACGCATTTCCGTAGTTGGGATGATTTATTTCAAGAACAAACTTAACATTGTAGTTGAACAACATGTACTCCCATACATTCCAACTGCAAATGTTAATTTATACGCACAATATTGAGAAATTTGCCATGTTATTTATAGACTTTTTTAAATTTTTCCTGTAATCTATATGTAGAACTATTTTCAGAAAAATTTTGCCTCAGTAGTTTCAGAGATAGGGTAGGGGAATGGTTAATTTTCATCTATTATCTTAAATACCTTTAAAAAATATTTTATTAAAATTAAAAAAATTAAATCAGACCCTCACAGCCCTTTCACTTGATATGTCATACGGCACTGTTCTTTAAAACAGCAAAATTATAAAAAAAGTTTTAAATTTAAAATTAATTTATTTACGTTACACGTCCGTAGTCGCAGAAATACATAATTATACCTATGTATAACCAACTCAATCGGTCCATTAAATTCGGAGAAAATTGGCCGTGACAGATGGACAGACAAACACGAGTGATCCTATCAGGGTTCCGTTTTTTCATTCGGACGTACGGAACACTAAAAACAGTTAAGTTCAGTATGTGTGGAGTGTGTGTGAGTGACATGTGTGTGTTGGATTTCAGGGTATATGTTCGGTACAGTGCAGTGTAAGCATTGGACATTAAGTACATTCATATTTGTACACACCAAAACAGTAAGCACAGGTTCACACGAGTGATTTTTTCTCGCGGCGATTTTTTCGCGCCCTGGATTTTCAACGCTCTGCTTAATGCCGAGAGTTGAAAATCCAACAGTGTGTTTTTTTGACGAGCTGGATTGTACTCTGTTGGATTCTCAATGTTCGGCACAATACCAAGAGTTGAAAATCCAGTGCACGATAACTTTCTGCCGCGATATTTTTGCGCCCGCGCGAACCTGGGCTAACACAATCATAGATCTGTTTACTTTTGTCTGTTTTCTAAAATAATCAGTAGTTACCGTTTCAGAATAATTTTGGAAAAAGAAGAAACGTTCAAAGAATGATTGTACTTCTTCACTTTCCCAGGACCAGTATGGAAGCAGCACCGCAAGGTACTCAGTCCAGTATTCAGCATACCAGTGGTGAACGGCTTCTTCGAGGTGTTCAACAGCCAGTCTAGGCGAATGGTCAGCGAATTAGAGGAGCACATCGGTGAAGGGCCGTTTGACCACGTCATGCTGATGAGGGACAGTATTCTTAGGATTTCGTGCAGTAAGTTCATTGGAATCTTTCTATGTCCTTTCTCTCCTCGTTTGAAGAACCGGCTTAAATATTTTGGCAATGGTGCCGATTCTCTTGTCACAAATGCCTCTAAACTAAACTAAAAATCACCAAAATTTAATTTATTCCTGTCAAACGACGATTTCCCATTCTGAAATAGACTAAAGTGACACAACTTAACTATATTTTAGTTTGACAGCACTAAGATGGCAACGAGATATTAGTTTAGTGAAAATGGCAATTCTGCTATTCTGAATTTGACGTTTTTCTAACTAAATCTGACTATTTTTAATCGCGACTAAAAACGTGTGGAATAAAATTGGTTGTCATGAACTATAAATTCACACCAACACCACGACTTCAAATGCAAAAACAGTACTGAATCTTTTTTTTTCTTTTGCTTATATCTCGAAAACGGTGTGTCCAATCGCAAAAATAATGAAAATTTCGACCCCCATTATAAAACGCTTAAACCGCTAACACTCTACATGTAGGTAATAATTTTTCTTATTTTCCATACAAAAAGTGAAAAATTCCATATAAAACACGACGAGGCTGCCCCCCGTGCGCCCCTCCGGTTCTAAAAAGATTCACGTGGTTAGGTATCACGTGTGGAGTCGTAATTGTCAAAATCGATTTAGATGTGTCAAAATTATTTTTAAATTTTTTTTTTTTTTTTTTTTTTTTTTTTTCTTTTCTTTTTTTCAATTTGCAATCGGTCGTCAGACCATAAGCGAATTCGTTGCATGACAAGTGGCGTTGTGGTGGAGCAGCCAGTGCTGCGCCTCCCACTTATAGAAGGTGGTTCCTCTTCAGCCTTTTTACCACCGCTGTCGGGTTTAACAGTTCAGCAACTAGTGGGTTTGGATGCAAGGTCAAGCGTGCCTTATGTTGTCTTTTGTACCGCTCAATTTCAGAGTTTACTGATGGCATTTGTAGAAAGTCGTGGATTTCGTCGTTCCTAGCAAACCAAGGTGCCTTTGCTATTGATCTTAGGATACCATTTTGGACTCTCTGCAGGCAGAGTATGTTGGTTTTGCTGGCAACGCCCCATAATTGGATGCCGTAGGTCCATATTGGCTTAAGGACCGAGTTATAGATGAGGAGTTTGTTGTCTACAGAGAGCACAGAGTTTCTTCCTATAAGCCAATATAGGTTGCGAAACTTGAGGTTTATCTCGTCCCTTTTATTTTTAATGTGATGCTTCCATGTTAGGCGCCTATCTAAATGGAAGCCAAGGTACTTTACACAATCTGTGTGTGGTAGGGTATCAGGACCAAGTTTAACAGGTGGGGTGTTTCCGTGTCTGAGCGCGAAGGTGATATGGTGAGACTTGGATGCACTGGCACGAATCCGCCACTTGCAAAGCCATTTATGAGTTTTGTCTAGCTGTTTCTGGAGTCTATTGCTGGCCATTTCTGGGTTTTCATCAACTGATAAATAGGCTATGTCGTCGGCATATGTTGCTATTGTTATGCCATCCAATGTGGGTAGATCCGATGTAAATATGTTGTACAACACTGGGCCAAGAACAGATCCCTGTGGTACACCAGCTTTCACTTCAAACAATCCTGATCTTGCTTCGCCCTGTTTCACTTGGAAGCAGCGCTCGGATAAATACGACTGGATAAGTAGGAACATTGAGTGCGGAAGTTTTTCCTTTACTTTAGCCAGCAATCCTTTATGCCAGACACGGTCAAAAGCTTGTTGTACATCAAGAAATGCCGCTGAGCAATACTTTTTACACTCAAAAGCATGTCTTCCTGTTTGGTAGACTCGGTGAACCTGCTCTATTGTTGAGTGAGATTTTCGAAAGCCAAACTGGTGAGACGGAACAACACCACTGGCGTCCATGCATGGTTTTAGTCGGTTAAGAAATATCCTCTCCCACAATTTGGAGAGCACAGGTGTTAAGCTTATCGGCCGATAAGACGAAGCTTCATGTTCAGGTTTGCCTAATTTGTGGATCATGACAACTTCAGAGATTTTCCACAGGTCAGGAAAGTGAGATGTTCGAAAGATTGCGTTGAACAAACTAGCCAGAAAAGAAATGCATTTTCTGGGAAGGTTTTTAAGTATGGAAGGCGTGATCAGGTCGAAACCCGGGGCTTTTCTCGAGCTCAGCAGTCTGATTTCCTTCGCTATTTCTTTAGGCGTTGTTGGGATAATGGGCATACACATCTGCAGATCCTGGTCCAATATTGTGTCAACTTCATGCTCATCGGCAGCGCTCTCGTTTGGTTTGAAGACAGAATTCAGATGCATTGCGAATACCTCAGCCTTTTCCAAGTCAGTTCTTGCCCAGGAAGCTTGTGATCTGATCGGAGGATAAGATTGTTGAGGCTTATCTAAGTTTTTAGTGGCCTTCCAGAGCGAGTACGCGCCAACCCCCGTTGGTGACATCTTCTGTAGGCTCGTTGTCAACGTTGAGTTAGTAGACTCCTGTACTATAGCCTTCAACTCCTTTGCTGCCTTGTTGTAATAGAGTTTATCAAGAGGATGACGAGATTGATGCCATACTCTTCTAAGTCGGCGCTTTTCTAGTATTTCGTGAATTATGTCTGGTGGATGAGAAGGGTCAATGAAGCCTTTGGGCCGAGAAGGTGTGTTGATCCAAGCAGCCACTTGAATGGCGTTAGTGAGATATCTGCAAGCGTTATCTACGTCATTTTGGTTCTTCAGTGGTATAGCAGCAGTAAAGTTGTCATTGAGGTAGGTCTTGAAACCGTCCCAATCAGTTCGGCCAGTTCACTAGTGCTAATTGTGAGGATCGCCGGTGTGTGATCTGATGACCCGTCCAGACTCGATTCGATAGTAGTGTGTAAGCCGTCTATACCCTTATTTATGAAGAAATCCAAGAGATCCGGCAGTTTCTTTGGGTCGCTAGGCCAGTAGGTAGCCTCACCTGTAGATATCGGTTTTAAGTGATTTTCATCAACACAGCGTTTCAAATCGCGTCCTCGAGTGCTGGTACAGCGGGATCCCCAAAATGTATGTTTGGCGTTCCAGTCTCCACCCGCAACAAATCTATGGCCAAGGGTATTGAAGTAGGTTTTGAACATGTCTGCAGTTATTTTGTGTCTTGGTGGACAGTAAATTGAGGAAAGAATAATAGAGCCTGCTCGGTCCTCCAATCTAACAGAAGTAGCCTGTAAATGCACTGTAGAATATGGTTCCATCAGTGAATGTCTCAGGTTCGCTCGAATGGCCAGCGCTGAGCCTGCATGCGCACTACCATCGGGATGGGGGGAGTGGTAAATGTTGTAGCCATTAATGCGGAACGAGCTTCTGGACGTCCCGTGTGACTCTGAAATGAGTACTGCGTCTAGTTTGTTGGCTTTCATTAAAGTCTCCAACTCTTGGATATTGGGAGCCAATCCATTGATGTTCCAGATTGCGATTCGAAGAGGAGTCATTTATGGTGTTAGTTTAGAAATGACTGTAGTCAGTAAGCCCATTAGGGTACTGATTTGTTGCAGGAGAAGGTCAATTTTTTCATTTTGTTTAATTAAGAGTTGTTCCATAACTGTTACGTTTTGTTGAGGATTTTCTATGTGACTAGTAGTTGCGACATTATCTCTTGGAGGAACCTTGGGGCGTCCGGCGGCGATATCCGAGTATCTTTGGTCCGATCTGCGATAAGAGTTTCGTTGGGGTAGGACGGAGCTTTCTGGAATTGTATTGGTGCGGATTATCTCAGTAGGAAAGTTGGAGTTGACGGTTGGAATATTTCTTGGTTTAATTTTTCTTGACAGTATTTCTTTGTAAACTTTACAACCTTTGTAATTGGCAGGATGATCGCAGGAGCAAAGAGCGCATTTGGCGGGTGTATTTCTGTCTTTTTTGAGGCATTCTGAGGTTTTGTGGCCCTCCCCACATTTGACACATCTGTATGGTCTCATGCAGTTGTTTTTGCAGTGGCCATATTGTTGGCATCTTTGACATTGTACGATTGTCTTCGTTTTGCGTGGATCTTCCATTTTGATGCGTTGGTGATGGATATATTGGATATTTTTAACTAGTTTGTTATTTGGACTAGGTTCCAAATTAACAAAAAATGTGGAGGTAGGTGTTTTGTCTGGTCCATAGCGGTGATTGATGATTTCTCCTCTGACCTTGTTACCAGATTTCTCCAGCTCCTGTATGATGGCATCATGGGGAGTAGTATGATGGAGGTCTTTTATTACTACACGGTAGCATTTCGTGTCTTTACGAGAGAAGGTGTGTCCGATTAATCCCTTCTGTCGTATAAGATCAATGACTTGCTTGTAATCATCAGTAGTGCTAACCATTACGCGTAGGAGGTTTTTATTTATTATTTTATACCGGAACTCTTCCGGGCGAATTACGGACTCAATTAGTTTGGTGAGCTCGTTCAGATCCTCAATCCCATACAGAACAATAGGGGGGGGCTTATTTGGTGGTTTAGGCTCATTGTCTGTGTCCTCTGTTAGGTCAATCGGCAAGTTAGAGAATCGGTTTTCTGACTCAATTGGTGGAGGCGAGTTGTCGCATATTTTTCTTTTCTTAGATGTAGGAACTCGTTGCCATGGTGGAGGTTGGGTTACATCTGAAGATGGCTGTGCGGGTGGCATTCGCTCTGTGGCTTCATCTGAATCTTTCTCACAGGCGAATAGGATGGGATTATTGGAAGAACCCGGCTGCTTAGAGGAAATTTCGCTTAGTGAGTTAGATCGTTGTCTATTGAAAAGGCTTTGGTGAAAGATTTGTTGAACAAGTTTCTTAGGCGAGGATTTGTTCTTTTGATTTTCATCAGTATCGTTGGTTTGACTTTGAGCCTTTTAAATTTAGAGAATTTATTTTGCAGAATAGCTTTAAGATTCTCATAGTCAAAAGTAAGGAATTTTAGTGATAGTTTAGTTCGGTGTACAAGAGAATCGGCACCATTACCGTGCAAAAGCTCAGTGTCCTTATATTGCGTTAGAGTAGTATTCTCAATTACTCTTTCTCCTTTCTCTCTCTCTGGGTCAATGAAAACTGTATTATTATGACAAAAACTATTATCAACTATTAACATTCTTACCCCTTGCATTGTGGAACGACAATCATCGACGCATTGAAATTAAATGTAAGTCAAATTATGTGATTTACTGTTGATAATTGAGACCTAACATTACTTTTTAGATGTTGAGATCTAACTAAAAATGTAAATGTAAACGACACAATGGTGAAATTTGTGATCCTAATAATAAAACAACTTTTAAAAAAAATAGTATTGTTTGCATGGTTCCCTATGTACCGACGCTAATTGTACTAACGTGTATCTGAGTATTTGCAGGATAAGCTAAGGATCTCTGTTCTAAACACTGCAGGGCACTAAACCCCGCCAGACGTTCTATTGTGTCTCGTTCAGTGTTAGGGTTGCCAACATTTATTCGGTGAAATATAGTATTTTTCAAAATAAGCAATAAAAAATATAGTACACTTCAAAAAAATATAGTACTTTATGGAAAATGCTAAAAATAGACAAATATATATTTGTTACTTATTTATTTTTATAAAAACTGTATTTTATGCACTTCTCAAAAAAAATATGTCTAAAATTCAAGTATAATGCTTTATTACATTAAATGTTTAAATTAATGTAAATCAAAAGCACATTTTTTATTAATATAAAAATATCTTTTCTGTGAATGCCGAAGTGGCGGGATAAACATAATAAATCATTTTCAGTATTTTTTTTAAATATGCTACCATTTTTGGCCTGTAGTTTTGTCAGTAAACTCACAAAATTCTTTTACTTTTGCAAAGATTTCATATGCTATTGTTATTTCAGAGTAATAGAGCAGCGTTTTTTTTTTATTTTTTTTTTATATTATGTGTTGAAAATATAATATTTTTGCGTACCATATATTTATTCAACAATATATAGTACGCAGACTCGAAATATAGTACAATACTATATATTATAGTACGGTTGGCAACCCTATTCAGTGTCCTTCAACCGATAAATTATACTCTATTTTATTTATTGAAAAAAAGTGATTTGTTTATCTGTATTTCTCATGCCCAAAGGTTAATATTTTCTATAATATTGCTTATCCGTATTTGCAAATAATATTTGCAAATACGGATAAGCAATATTATAGAAAATTATACAAGCATGTAACAAGTATAAGTAATTATACAAGCACAGGAAATGCCACCGCCTACACCAGTAAAAAAGAAGGATGATGAACTTAAAGTAAAGAGTTCTTGTGCCGCGAGTGTAGTGAAATCGGAACGAACCGGAAGACAAAATCCGCCTTCACATACATCACGTCAGTCGGTCAAGTCCAAGAAACCGTCATCATCAAATACGATACAAGCACAGAGAAAGAGACTGGAACTAGAAGCAGCCCAGGCGAAGGCGCGCATAGAAATGGAACTCATCGATAAAAAGTTAGCGGCGGACCTAGCAGAACTCGAAGAAGAATACAGTCCACCATCAGAAACATCGGAGCAAAATAACGGCGCGGGTGACATTGAAAAGTGGTTGGATCGTAGTCAACAAGAACTACAGCAGCTTGACAGTGATAAACACAAGTCACACATGAACCCGGCCGACACAGGAGCAGTTCAACAGCTTGCGAGCGCAATCAAAGAACTCGTCACGTCCTCCGCCATTCAGCAAAATACCAAACTGATAAGTCGTCTCAGCACACCGAAAGAACTCCCTAGTTTCAGCGGCGACCCAAAAGAGTGGCTCCATTTCGAGCAAGCTTATACGGAATCCACAGAAATCTGCAACTTCACAGATAAAGAAAACCTATGGCGGTTACGTAAATGTCTACGCGGCGCCGCTCAAGAAGCTGTAGCCGGCCTGCTTATCAGTGGTGCTTCATCTGCAGACGTAATTTCAACATTAAAACTACAATTCGGAAACGTTGACGTCATTCTTTCCCGCATCGTGTCAGACATTAAAAGAATGAACAACCTGTCTACAGATTACTATCGCGAAATAGTACCCTTTTCTGTCAAGATAAAGAACTACGTCGCAGCTGTACGAGCCCTTGGCCGCCATGAATATCTACAAGGCATGGAAGTAGCTAACATTATTTTATTCAAGCTACCTACTACCCTACTCGCGAAGTGGACAGACTATAGTTACCCGTTAATCACTGCCGAATCACCAAAACCTAGACTAGATGTGCTGTCAGATTTCCTCACCGAAGAAGCTGTGAAAATATCAACCTGTAGTGCTACTTTATTACAACCTAGAACAGACAATTTCAAACGTAAACAAAGTGATAAAGTGAACAATATACAAACAGTTCTAGTGCAAGATGGACAAAGTGAAGAAAAGTGTCGTTACTGTCGTACTGCTAGTCACAAATTAACCGAGTGTAAAAAGTTTAAAAAATCACTACGAAAGGACAGATGGCTGCACGTAAAGCGTAACGGTATTTGTTATAAGTGTTTAATAGCGCATCATCGTAGGGACACGTGCACCGCTCCCAGCTGTGATGTAAACAATTGTGGACAATCTCATCACCGATTGTTACATTATGTGCCGCGTCAAGACAACAGTGAATCCGTGCCAGCGGTACAACCCGAAGTTCCACCTGATACTGAAGTTCCATCCGAAACAGTAACAAACATTAATGTCAGCTGTTCCGTAATGTTAAAAATTGTACCTATAAACATTCACGGGCCGAACGGAAGTGTGAGCACAACCGCGCTGTTAGACGACGGCTCGACTGTGTCGTTGGTTAGCGCTTCGCTGGCGGATCAAGTGGGGCTGCGCGGCCGCCGGGAATGCCTTCGTGTGTGTGGCGCGTGGAACAACACCGAACTAGTGTGCAATGCACAGCGCACAAAAATGACTTTGTGTGGTGTTGATAACAAGATGTTTACAATCGACGCGCGAATTGTTAAAGAATTAAATCTACCACAAAGTTTATTTACAGTAAATACCAAAAACTACACTCACCTATGTGACGTCAGCGATAATTTATGCACAAGAACACAACTACAACCACAAGTCTTAATTGGACAAGATAATTGTCACCTTCTCTTACCTTTGGAAATGAGGGTGGGTAGACCCGATGAACCCTGTGCCACCCGGACTCCTCTGGGTTGGTGCCTGCATGGAAGGGTGCCTAATGTTTACTTACCTGATTCTGCTATACGTCACTCCTCATTGTTTGTCACTAGTGACGGTATAGAAACTGAATGTATACTGCGAGAGATCCAGGAGGAGGTACGAAGGTCGTTCTCAATCGAGTCCATGGGCGTGTCTAGCAAGCCAAGACAGAACTCGGAAGACTTACGCGCTGAAGAAAGTTTAGAACGAACTTCTGTACTCATCAATGGTCAATGGCATGTTGGCTTACCTTGGCGAGACGAGAAATGTGTGATGCCAGACTCGTACCCGACGGCTCTGTGTAGACTCAAAGGAGTAGAACTTAAATTAAAAAGAAACAAAGAATATGCGAAAAGATACGAAGAACGCATACGACATCTATTTGATAACTACTACGCAAAAAGAAGTAGCAACCTAAATGTTACAACGCCGAGAACTTGGTACTTACCTCACTTTGGAGTCGATAACCCAAACAAAAAGAAACTGCGTTTAGTGTTTGACGCAGCAGCTAAAACCAATGGGTTATCACTTAACGATTACTTATTAAAAGGCCCTGACCTACTTATGTCGTTATTCGGCATTATGTTGCGATTTAGAGAAAATCGAGTAGCCGTATCTGGAGATATTAAAGATATGTTCCTCAGAGTAAAAATTCGACCAGAAGACCAGGATACCTTCCGATTTCTATATAGAGAAGAACCAGAAGGACCTATAAACACCTACGTTATGACGTCTCTAATTTTTGGTGCTAATTGCTCGCCCTTTATAGCCCAATTTGTAAAAAACAAAAACGCAAAGCAATATGAGTCATCAATGCCTGCTGCGGCTGCTGCTATACACAAAAGTCATTATATGGACGATTATATAGACAGCCTACCTAACGAAGAGGCCGCGATACAACTGATTCATGACGTCATGTCCATACACCAGAAAGGCGGATTCGAGATGCGGAATTGGACGAGTAATAGTAAACAAGTACTTGCGAGCCTACCTAAAGACTTACTAGGCGATGCAGCCGTCAAATTCAAGATAGGTCAACAGTATGAAGGCGAACGTACGCTTGGATTGATTTGGCATCCAAGTGATGATACTTTGAGATTCGACGTATCTTTCAAGCGGATACCCGAAAGTATTATAAATGGGACACAAAAGCCTACCAAGAGGGAAATGTTACGTGTGATAATGTCCATTTTTGACGTATATGGCATCCTAGCACCGTACACCATTAATGGAAAAATTATATTACAAGAAACTTGGAAATTAAAGATCAGTTGGGATGATTATATAACTGACACAGTGTTCGAGAAATGGTCAAAATGGATTGGTTTATTGAAATCATTACAAGATGTTAGCTTGCCAAGGCACTATCCGGCTGCTACCACAGGAGTGAGCGAGAAGAAAAATAAAATCTCCCCGCCATCCACCTCAAGCGCCACCGCTACGAGTGCTACGAATATTGCTACGAACGTAGCAGACGCGACATCGGCTACGAGTGCTACGACGCACAGCTGTTGTGATATCAATGACCGAAAGATTGTTACTCAAAATTGTTATAGACACCTACAGATGCATGTATTTTGTGATGCGTCTAGCAAGGCATACTGCGCCGTCGCGTACTGGCGATGGAACAACGACAAGAACAATACATGCGTAGCATTCATCGCGAGTAAATGTCGGGTTGTAGGAAACAAACCGATAACTATTCCACGCTTGGAACTTCAAGCTGCTGTTCTAGCGGCTAGACTAGCAGACTCAGTTGCTCGAGAACATACTATAAAGCCTGAGCAACGAATATTCTGGAGTGACTCGACAACAGTGCTACACTGGATAAGAAATGATGCTCGCGAATATAAAGTATACGTAGCAAACCGTTTAGGCGAAATTGACGAGTTAACGCAGATGAATGAATGGCGATACGTGCCTACAAAATTAAACGTAGCTGATATTGCTACGAGAGAAAACTACATCTACCCCATCCTAAAAGATGAATGGATGTACGGACCTACATTTTTACGCTGTAAAGAAGACGAATGGCCGCATGACGTCATATCTGTTGAAAGAAAAGAAACACTATTAGAGTGTATTAATTTAATAAGAATAGATGAACAAGAACTTAACTTACCCGTACCTGATGCTACTCGATTTAGTTCCTGGCTTCGCTTACGTCGATCGGCTTCTTTGGTACTCAAGTTTATAAATAAATGCAAGAAGCTTACTTGTGAGTTCGACGACACTATGAAGAAGGCTGAAATATTATTACTAAGGAAATCACAGGCTGAATCATTTAGCAAGGAATTAGCTGAAATAAAAAACAACAGATGTGTACCAAAAACAAGTAACATACTTACCTTGTCTCCTTACCTGGACGAACACGGAGTCATGCACGTCGGTGGCCGCATCGGAGCTGCTCCTGGCATTCTTCCTGAAACAAAAAACCCTGTAATATTAGATGGAAGAAGTTACGTTGCAAGACTGATCGTAAAGTATTATCATTACTACTACGCACACGGAAATCAAGAAACAGTAGTAAATGAAGTTAAACAAAGATACTGGATCACCAGACTTAGACCTACCGTTAAACATGTAACATCTAAATGCTCAACTTGCAGAATAAGAAAATCCAAACCAGAAGTACCAAGAATGGGAGACTTACCCGTTGCTCGAATGGCCCATCATGAACGGCCTTTCACTTACTGCGGTGTGGATTTATTTGGCCCCATGGAAGTCACGGTGGGAAGGCGCCGCGAGAAAAGATACGGCGTCTTATTCACGTGCTTGACAGTACGAGCAATCCATCTGGAAGTAGTCATTAAACTTACAACCAACTCATTTATTATGGCATTACGGAGGATGGCCGCGAGACGGGGATGGCCGCAATATTTGTACTCCGACAACGGTACAAATTTACGAGGAGCGGATACGGAGCTGAAAAAGGCTATGAAAGAACTAGACGAAGAAGTGCTGAAAGATGAGGCCTTAAATCGCGGAACTAAATGGACTTTCATACCACCCGCGAGCCCTCACTGGGGTGGGGCGTGGGAAAGGCTCATCAGAAGCGTTAAGACCAGCCTGAAAATAATTTTAAAAGAACGCGCTCCCAGAGATGAAACTCTAAACACGCTGTTGACAGAAGTTGAAAATATGGTGAACAGCCGGCCGTTAACTCATGTATCTGTGAACCCAAATGATCCTGAAACGCTAACTCCTAATCATTTCTTGCTGGGCTCGTCGTCTGGCTTACCTCACATCGGAAAATTTGATGATTCAGATGGATATCTGCGAAAACAATGGCGAATTTCACAAAGATTAGCTGACATGTACTGGCGCAGATGGGTCAAGGAAGTACTACCAGACTTGCTACCCCGCAAGAAATGGCAAGAAGAACACAAAAATTTAAAAGTTGGTGACTTCGTAATTATAGTGGACCCTGATAGTCCCCGCAACTCTTGGCCCAAGGGAATAATTCAAGAAGTGATCCCTGGAAAAGACGACCGAGTCCGAATGATTCGGTTAAAGACCAAATCAGGAACGTTGACTAGACCGGTCACACGTGTCGCTCGAATACCAGTTGATGGTGAGTGCTGCTGAGGCAGCACTGGGGTGGGGCGTGTTAGCGACGCAACAAACTCATAGATTTATAAACAAATGTAAAAGGGAGTGCGCGGGGTCAGAGCGGGTAAAAGGGCGAGTCCCGAACCGCCATCTTAATTTGCGATGACGCAGTGCCATATCTAACGCCACGGACAGCGCGCGCTTCCTTACTAAAAGTTTTCTTGTCCAACCCTACATTTATTAAAATATAAATCCTTTGCTCAACTCGCGTTGTTTTTACCACCGATCCGAGTCACAACCTTAACAAATTGTATATCACAATCTTAGTATATTTATGGAGAGGGCTATGCTTGGAGTTTCCCTACGTGATCGAAACAGAAATGAAGAGATCCGCAGGAGAACCAAAGTAACCGACATAGCCCGAAGAATTGCCAAACTTAAGTGGCAATGGGCAGGATACATTGCTTGCAGAACGGATGGCCGATGGGGCTGAAAGGTTCTGGAGTGGCGACCACGTACCGGAAGACGTAGCATTAGAAGGCCTCCCACAAGATGGACTGATGACCTTGTGAAGGCCGCAGGAATCCGCTGGATGCGGAAAGCACAGAATCGGTCGAACTTTAGGTGCTTGGGGGAGGCCTATGTCCAGCAGTGGACGTCTTTCGGCTGAAACGTTGATGATGATTTGCAAATAAATGATTTTGAATTTGAATTTAATTATTTCAACAAATCACAGCAGATAACGCACGTTGAAAAGTTTAGGAAATTTTTGTGTTTTCGTTTCAGAAACCGGACATTATAATTGTTATATTTCATCATTTTAGTTTCTTTTAATTCCAGTAACAGCATTCGGAGATACGGAAGACAAAGACAAAGACTTTGTGAAAAACTATGTAAACGCAGTTGATGAACTGTTACATGTACTAATGAACAGACTTAATAAGGTTTGGTATCAGAGTGACTTAATCTACAAACTGGCTGGCCTGAAGAAAAGGGAGACTGAGCTGGTCAACTTCCTGAATCATATTACCGATGAGGTAGGTGATTTTGAATTGAAATCTAAAGAGTTTTCAGTCTTAATTGAATATACTAGCGACCCTGCCCTTCACACGAGTTCAATGTACTGATGTGGCGACATGTCAAAATATTGAGATTTCTGTGATAATAATAATGTATTAAAAAAAAACCAAACCAACCAAACCTATCGCAAGAAATTCTCTGAATCATGGTGAAAACCGCATGAAAATTCATTGTGTAGTTCAAAAAACTAACCAATCACACATACAGATACGAAAAGCGTCTTTATTTTATAAACTATGCGTAAGATACGTAAATAGGGTTTACAGTCAAAGACTAAGTATTTGGAAAATAATAATAATTATGTTCTCAATAACCAGCAGAAAAAGTACGAGTTGTGACATACTTAATACGTTTTGAGAGAGGTAAGTAATAATTCTCACAAAGGTATAAGGTTTGTAATCGTACAAAGTTTTTTTAGGTCATTCAAAGAAAAATAGCGTCACTAGAGAATGGATCAATCCAAACTGGATCAGATGTACCGAGTGAGTACCTTTTTTTTTATGCTCATTTCATTTTAAAATATTCGTCAAACGAATCTTAAGTAATGTTTATTTATCATGATTTAATCTTTAAAACTCTGATTAAAATGGATGTATTATGTCAAACAATAATATTTTGTTACTGCTTCAAATGATAATCTTGGAAACTTGGTACTTAAAATACTTATATAAAATCTTTGCAGATTTCAGATCTTTCCTGGATATGGTGCTAGAGTTGACAGCAGATGGAAGCTTCACTGAAGATGAGGTGAGACAGGAATTGAATACAATGGTGGCAGCGGCATTTGAAACCACCTCCCAACAACTGGTGTTTATCCTCACGATGATAGGATCACACCCACAAGTCCAAGAACGGATTTATGAAGAGTAAGTTAATTTGAAAGTAATTTCATATTCATAAACAAATAAATTGTTGATGATAAGTGTAAAGTGCAAATGATCTAGTTAATTGATGAGAAATAGGTCGATAGAATACTATTTATTATGTACAATTTAAAAATTACGGATAAAATGTAAAAAAAAAATGCATGCACAGGATTACACAATTATCGGTTTAATCGCTAAAGAGATTTTAAAGACAACGGATAGATTAAAGGTATTGTTTCTCATACAGGGAGAAGGAGAGATTACAGATAGATAAGTCTCTATTGCACATTAGCTTCAAGAGACAAAGATATTTCAAAATAGTACAATTGAGGGATGTTTCAGGAATAGTAATCTCTAGTAGTACCTGTAGTAACTTAAGGATGGACAAATGTTTTGAATAAAATTGCAGTAGTCCACAGTGTACCAATGTTAGAAAATTTAAATGAAAAAGATAATGAAAACAATAAACAACAAATCGAGTGATGAGTACTTTAACATAAAAACTAAATAATTTAATTCCCAGGGTAATGAAAGTAATAGGAGGAGACAGAGACGTGGAAAAAGAAGACTTACCGAAACTAGTGTACACTGAAGCAGTCATAAAAGAAGTACTACGTTTACTAGCAGTGGCACCCCTAATCCCGAGATATGTCGACAAAGATGTTAAACTTAGTAAGTAATTAACATTTAAAATTCTAGCCGAATCCAATAATAACAATAAATTACAGTCACACCGCCAATTTCCTAACTTCGGGCTACTACTGAGAGATACCTGATAGAAAAACTCAATAACACTTTGCCCGACCTGGCAAACAACACAATACTGACAACATGGAATCACATTGGGTTTTCGTGGATGTATTACTTTTTACGGCCGGCGAGCCTTGCGGGGAGGTAACACCACTACCACGTTGCTGCCAGGCAGGCTATTATTTAATGGCACGAGCTGACTGGAAAGAATTATGGATATTAATCTAATGAATAAATTTTATTAATGGTCATTATAATTCAATTATTAATATTGTAATTTTCTTCTCAGAAAACTACACCTTGCGTGCTGGCAGCCAAGTCTTCTTTATGCCCCATGGTTTACATCGTACCAAAGTATGGGGAGACCACCCGGAGGAGTTTAGACCGGAGAGATGGTTTGACAATGACAAACTGCCGCAGATGAACAAGTCCTTTGCTGCGTTCAGTTTGGGGAAGAGATCGTGTATAGGTTTGTAGAAGATCATAATAAAATTTCTCAAGCATATTTTTTTTGTACCATGAACTCTAACATTTCGGTTTAAAGAATTTATTTCTCAAAAAAAGATTTAAGATTTATCTATTTAATTATGAAACCTCGAAGTAATCTATTTATTGTAATATAAGTTTGTCTATTGGCTGAATTAGATACATTTTCATAGTTACCATGAGATTGCTAGAATCGGAATCGCGAGCCGATTTCCGGCCACCGTAGGCGCGGCCTTGCGGACGGTGAGCAATGGGTAGCTCACCGCCCGATTAGGACCAGGCCTGGGTCGACGGCGCGTTGTGTTCCACGCGCGCCTCAAAGAGATGTCAGCAGAATAGACGGGGTCCGCTAGGGCCGATGCCTGCCGGGGTTGCGAATAAGGCCGAAAAGGAAATCATGGCTCCCGGCAACATAGCAATTGAAGGAACACGGGTGGGTTTTAGTCAGTAAGAGCTTGACACGGCCTCCCGCTCCACCCAGAGCGGGAGAAGTTATTTGATAATTTCCCTCCCAAAAAAAAAGGAGTGAATTTGAAACCTAAAACCCACTTGCAAAACCAAAAGCTTTTTGTCTTGCCTTTTTTTTCCTTGTCTGTCTTTGATGTCAATTTCTACCTTGTCACATAATATGAGACTAATTGAGCAACAGAAACATAAAACACTGACTAAAGACAATTTGTGTTACAGGAAAGGCCTACGCCATGATATCCATGAAGATTATTTTGGCACATCTAGTGCGACAGTTACGATGGAAGGCTGACCATACAAAGATGCAGCTCATCATCGATATGACCCTGAGGTCCTCTGGCGGCCACGAGATCGTGTTGGAACGAAGAATATCTAATAACAACTACCAAGGAGAGAAGTTTTATATGAACAGTCCGATTACTAAAGTGTTGTTTGGTGATCATGCAAAAGAACTACTACATTTAAATTTGAAACCCTAGTTTTATAAAATGGCAACTGTTGAGTTGGATTGAGTGTGATTACTTCTTGTAGCTTGCTTGAGATGTTCACCTATAGTCTGAAGTAAATATTCCTCTGTAGATTTAGTCACTCTGAAACTCTTTTGTGCAATCTAGGACGGTTGCCCAACTACTACATTCTCTTCTGCACTAATACTGACACTAGAACTGAAAATTTGAATACACCAAAAATATTAAATCTTAAAATGATTTTTTTGTAATACCCTCTCACACGCTTTGTGACTTTTAGACTTGTAGTTACAACTCTACATAATATGTAAGCTAATCAGTACAATTTACTGTTACATAAACCTTATTCTTACAATTGTCAGCTACTTTGTAGGGTTTTTCGGAATGTTACGATGTGTTACGGTAAATTGTAGAGCTGTCACTACAAAAAAAAATGTTTTAAGGTTTTTCCGTTACAATTGTATTACGGTACAGACACTAATGTAAGATCCACTCTGTTCATCATCATCACCATCAGCCTACAGCAGTCCACTGCTGGACATAGGCCTCTCCAATTGCACGCCATTCAGCTCGATTCTCGGCAACTCTCATCCAGCTGCTATCAGCCACCCTGCGAAGATCGTCACTCCACCTAGTCTGAGGGCGTCCTACCTTACGTTTACCAATTCGCGGTCTCCACTCAAGAACACGTGTACCCCAACGGTCATCGGTTCTACGGCTGATATGGCCGGCCCACTGCCACTTCAGCTTGCTAATTCTGTGAGCTATGTCGATAACTTTGGTTCTCTGCCGGATCACTTCGTTCCGGATTCGATCCCTCAGAGAGAGTCCAAGCATAGCCCGCTCCATGGCTCGCTGAGCAATCCACTCTGTTACTTGTAAATTATAACTAGTAAATTGTAACTTGTAAATTGTAGCTTGTAAATTATAACTTGTATATTGTAACTTGTAAATTGTAACTTGTAAATTGTAACTTGTATATTGTAACTTGAAAATTGTAATTGTAATGATAAAGTTTTGCTGTAAAAGGCCCAGGTTTCCTCTCGATGTTTTCCGTCACCGATGTCAGTAATGTCCAAGATGAATTCAAAATGCACCCTATGAATTGAAAAATCCAAATTGGTAAGGCTCGGATTTGAACACAACCTCGTGCATGAGAGGCGAGGCCTCAACTACTGGGCCATCACGACACAGTCATGATGTTCTCTGTATAATTTTTTATTTGTATATTTTGTGGATCTATTTAAGAGTTAAAATAATGAAGTAGTTAGAAATAAGGAGGACAGGTTAGAGAAATAAAATAAACAGATTCAAAACAGAGATGTTTAAAAAAAAAGAAGCAAATTACGTTACATAGATAACTAATTGCTTATTTACATGATGTGAAACAATAATGTGAACCACTTAGTTTCCATACAATTTGATCAGCACACATTTTCTATCACGTTACAATAAAATTCCGTAGAATGAGATAGGTAAATTCTTCGAGATGATATGGCCAGAAATGGGGTAACTACCGACATGATGACTAACAGAAAAGAATGGACGAAACAGACAATTGTTTCGTCGATCACAAATAAATTGGCATAAGGGTGAGAAAATGATGAGGATGATGATGAGATAAATTCTTCGAGAACTTATTGAGCTCAAGTATAAAATTGGTGTTCTTAGATTACAGTTTTTATCTTCTTCGTTGTAAGGTAATCTCGTGTCCGGACACTGCTTCTAGTGCGATGTTGAATTGGAATTTCATCTTGGTGTAATCTGCAGTGATGAAATATCTGCGTACTATGTGCGCCACCAAGATTTTCATTGATGTCATGGCGTATATTTTACCTGTGAATGTAAAATTAGAAACTGCTATAAAAATTATTAACCTCCACTCGGATTGTTTCTGTAGTAAATGTATCTGGGCCTTTTGTAACGGACCCAGATGACCTTGACCTCAAGGTAACAGTTCGTGCAACTAATAAAGCGCTATAAGGTTATTTTGCAGCAGTGGTGGCCCAGTAGAAACGACCGTGACTTACGAGTTAGGTATAGGTTCGAATACAGGCAGACACTGGTACTTTGTGTAAATTATTTCATCATCACTGCTCTCAAAATGGTGAAGGAAAACGCCATTGTGAGGAAATCATGCCGTTTTCCTCACGATAGCGTTTTCCTTCACCGTCCTTATACCAAAAAATTCGAAGAAATGTGAAATCCACCAACACGCACCCGGGCTCGCGTGTTGGATTATGGCACATACCCTCAGAAACATTACAGTCTGATTATGCTAAGGTTTTATTGGCGCGTGACAAAAATCGGCTAACGCCGCCATCTTAATTTTTCAATACAATTTCAAGGTTTTTCGAGCACCACGCTTTTAGCTTATACTACAGCTCTTCGGAAGCTGCAAACTTGGTTTTACACTACTGGTATTTTGTGTCTACGTTGACTGGCCGATGTAGCAGTGTACATTGTTCAAAGTCATTTGACACTTTACATGACACAGATACTTGACTTTTGTCCAATAATAGCCTCATTGGCCTGCTGAGATAATGCCTTAAATCTGTAGAAGCTAATTTTAAAAGTTCTTCTAGCTAACAAACAGTCCACTTTTCTTTATAAGTAGCTAGGTGCTGACCGTATTAAAATATTGGATGAATATTGTTTAAGTTAGTTTCCAATAAACACCATCAAAGACAGGCTTGTTTCCCTGAGTCAACTACTCGTCAAACTAAATTACACCCTAACCTACAAAAAAAAATCAATTACTTGGTCAGTGATTTTATAAGCCGGAATTCTTTCGTTGGACTTCTCGAAAATCAGTTTTTTTTTTCATTTTCCTTGGTTTTGAACTATTGCATAACATTTTTTTGGATTGATTTTTTTGGATAGACGTACATATGACTAAACGTTTAAATAAAACCGGCCAAGTGCATGTTGGACCACGCACAATATAGGGTTCCGTAGTTGGGATGAATTTATGATGAGAACATGTTTTTACAACCGCAAATCTAAGTTGATCGATTATTACTCGTTAACTTGTAAAGCCTACTCAGCTGTGATAGTTTTCCTTTTAAATTCTTTATATAAACTACTGCCGTGAATTTTTTCACATACCTAAAACCAACCATTTAGCTGGCAACTGCAAAATTTGCACTTTAAAGCTTAATATTTCGCAAACAGATCTCTGAATTCAAAAATGATTTTAATACACTCACAATGTTTTTGAAAGACCTTTCCAACGATACCCCACATCAAGGGATAGAAAAAAAAACCATGAAAAAAAAAACATAATTTTATTTTACCACTTTGTCGGCATGATTAATATGTATACCCATGCCAAATTACTAACAGTTTCGGAGCTAGACTGCGGACAGACAGACAGACAGACGGACATGGTGAAACTGTAAGGGTTCCTTGTTGACTACGGAACCCTAAAAATTCATGAGAATTTTTACATATTGAATTCAAACTGTTTTTATTTATTATGATTTTTACATAACATAACATACATAACATCACGCCTTGTTTCCCCTCCGGGGGGTTGGTTGGGTTGGTTTAGTTTTATTTAAAATAAATAATTTATTTTTTGTTCTGGATCATACCTAGGATTTTGCGAAGGGTCTCGTTACGGGTGTGTAACGTTTGATATAATGACAAAAGTTCTAATGATCATATGACCTAATTTTATTTTATATACTTTTTTTAATATAACGATGAAATGATTTATTGGATTTTTTAAATAATTTCATTTTACCTAATTTTATATAGTATAATGAACATTTTCTATAATGCACATTTGAATTAGTATAATATTCAGTTACTTTAATATTCAAAATCTATATGTAACGTTTTAATTTAGAACGTCGTCATTTGGGTTAGGTTAGGTTAGAACAGTAACCATTGACGCGCAAAGGCGAACGAGCGAAACGAGCGTGCCGTGGCAGCGGCCGCCGAGTGCCAGATCCCCTCTATTGTTGGTGAATCATTTGGGTTAGATGAGGTTATTAATTACAGAATTTTAGCTGAAAATTAGGTCAACTGAACGTTATAAAAAGTGCATTATACAAATTGAAAATTATACGAAATGAACGTTATACTAAATGTTATTAGAGCAAAAGAAGGTTATATGAAATATAACATTAGATCACATGAAATTAGGTTATTTGTTTTTTATAGCATATGAAAATTATATCATGTGAACGTTATTTCTAGTGATATTATACAATCTGTTATAATGCCAAATATTACACACCCCTCGTTACACCCTGTAGGTACCTACCCATACAGGATCGCTTGCCAAAACTAAAAGTTGCATCAGTAGTATTGTTGGTCGGCAATGTGGTAGTATCCAGCCATCTTTCTGGTCTGAACTGGTCGACGTCAGGCCCCCAAGATGGATGACGATGCAAGCCATGTAGTAGCAATATGCACTGACTACCAGCACGCATCGTGTAATTTTCTAAAACAAGAAGTTAAGGCTGATCACTAATCTAATATATATATAATCTAATCTGATATACAGTGGTGGACAACTAACCAGGATCAGTTTTAAATAAGTGAGATTTTTGTTCAAGGTCTTTATTCTTCTGTATTCATTGGAATTTGATTCTTATGTTAATATATTTTAGTAGGTTAATAACTTTAATACAAGTCGGAACAGTATGACAAATCTATCAGATGGTTGCTTTTACATATTTATCACTAGCTTTTACCCGCAGCTTCGGAAAATATCCCATGGGAACGTACCACCACAGATGAATACAGATAGCTCACTCCGCATTTGAGGTACGAAGCTATAAGCACTAGACGGCCTCGACTTGTTGGGTCAATTTAGTGAGTGTAACGTAGTCAGAAGATCTAAGAGTTACGCGGTAGAAAGACAACTTGTTCTGCCTAGCCTTTTCCCAACTATATTGGGGTCGGCTTCCAATTTAACCAGATGCAGCTGAATACCAGTGTTTTACATGGAGCGACTGCCTGCTTATCTGATCTCCACAACTCAGTAACTGGGTAATACGATACCCCTTGGTAAGACTGGTTGTCAGACTTTCGGGCTTTTGACGACCCGTAACGACTGTCAAAGATCCACGAATGACAGCCAGGACCAACGGCTTAACGTGCTTTCCGAGGCACGGAGGAGTCTCGGTAGGTAGAAATGGTCACTCATCCACGGACCAACACCGGCAAGCGTAGCTTAACCTGACAGATCGACCCGAGCGGCTGTTAGTACTTAGCCACGAGCTCCTCATACCTTCTAGGTGAATATAACTGTAGGTAATTAGCGCTGTACAAACTGAATTGCACTTTATTGTGTCGTAGCCAGAGTCACTTTTTATTTAAATGATTTTGCAGAGTGAACCATCTATATTAATCTGTGGTACTACCGGGATTAAAAGGAAGCTAAGCGATGATTGCATACCTACTAGCCGAGGAAAAGGTCATTGACTCAATTTCTAGCGTTGCGTCGCCGTCACCCATAATTATTTTGATGTACGATGTCAAGGCATATTTTAATCTAAATTAAATGCCCATTTTAAATAACATATTTTATTGGATAAGGATTAATATAATATCGGACAAAATAGCTTCGGAAATAACAATGAAATTTTTATCAAATTCTTAAAGATAAAAATGTTTATTGTGGGTCATCTTTAGAAGATAGACTGTGTCTGTGGACTTTTTGTTGAACTTTTTAAGATGCACAATCCTGTAGAACATTAATTTTTTGTATCTCTTACGGTTTACACGGCGCACGTTAGTAAAGCTCCCAGTCGGCATGATTTTTTCCGACACCTTAAACAATCATCGCTATATTACAATTTACACAAACCTTAATGAATTATCACTCTATCCATTGGTGAAAACCGTTCGGCAGTTTTTGAGTTTATCGTGTTCAGACAGATAGACAAAATTCAAAAGTCATTTATTCAAATTAGGCTGAGAATCAGCACTTTTCGAACGTCAAAATTACATAAGACAGTCCCCCAAAAACGCCCACCCTTCACCACTTCCTAGTGCCTTTCGCTGGGAAGAAGAAGTGGCGCAACAAACTCCCCAGCAGCACAGCTGTCTGTTCAAGTTAGAAAAAAATAATTCTATACAATAGTATGCAAAATAATTTACATTACGCAACACAAAACATAATTTAAATGATAAATTATTGGCCATATGTCAGCTAGCACACGCCAATATACCAACCAAAAACATCGAGAACTATACTCAAGCAGAAATAAAAACTGAACGTAAACAGAACTACATATCTAAATAAAAGCCTCCAGGCGTAAAGGGCGTGCCCGCTTACATAAAGCTAGTTGGCAGTTATAAATGATAAACTAGGACCATCGAGGTAAAAAAATAAATAAATAAACAGTTAATTACTAGTTACAATAACAAAACCATGATCAGCAAGACGACCAGTCACCACAAGCAGCACCCGTTCACGAGCATAACGCAAAGATCAGCCATTACCCCCCTCGCCATATTTGAGGGAAGGAGGCAACCCGACCCCCGACGCTACCGCAAGCAGTGACATCTAAGGGAGCATGACGAACTTGCTGCCGGTTGCTCAGGCAAAAAAAAAAAATAATGATCAACTGTCGAGGTCGCTAGCTAACCACAAATTGCAATACAACTCATAACAAAATATTGTAATGAGTAGATTAAGTCAACAATAAAATAAAATAAAAAATAAATTGAATTTAAAAAAAAATAAAGATCGACTTATAAAATCAAATAGACAGATGTGGCGGGGGAACTTTGTTTCATAATACGTATGGATAAGGATACAAAAACTTAAGACATGATCTCCTCGGGTGTACCTATTAATTTAATGCCTATATTATATACTTAACAACTTTATTAGAACCTACGACTATTTGCCTTGTGCGTACTATTTCACAGCTGGACGACTGAAATGAAATGAAATTGTTTATTCTGTAAATTCTGTGAATAGGATATCGGAATCACATTTACATCTATACTAATATTATAAAGAGAAAAGATTTGTATTTTTGTGTGTTACGAATAAACTTAAAAACTACTGAACCTATTTGAAAAATTTTTTCAGCAATGGATAGCTACATTATCAGCAAGTAACATAGATTTTATCCCCGTACTCCCACGGGAACGGGAACTACGCGGGTGAAACCGCGTGACGTCCGCTACTTTTGTGATTGTGACTCATTACGTTCGGTCCCTGTACTCTGCGAAAAATATGACCCTTGATACAATCAACTCAACGGAAAAATTAAAATTATCAACTTACTTAGCTTTACATCTCTTTCTACAGATCTTAATACAACTGGTACCGTCGGTATCACTCGAAGGCTCTCCTTAATAACTGCTTCTGTATATACTAACTTCCTTAAATCTTCCTTATCCACGTCTCTATCTGTACCTAAAACTTGCATTATTCTGAAAATTACAAAAAATAAAAATACTTTCATAGTTAATAATAATTAATTCGAAAGTAACTGTCTGTCTTTTACCTTTTCACACCTAAGCTACTGAACTGGTGAAATTGGACAAATAGGTAGCTTGGGATCTGGAGAAGGACATAAGTTACCTTACATCCTGGATATTTGTAAAAATGGATGAAATACAAAATTCACGTAGACCAAGTAACGGACAAAAGGTAGTATTCATTGAAATGAAATTCTATCGTTTCATCATTGGCCTATATTTCCTCCAAAAAGGGGCAAAAAGGGAACTGGATATCTCCGCTTTATGAGATTCGATTTCAATGGTTCTTTTTTATTTGCAAGGTAGTAACTTTAAGTGGGTCTCATAAAAAAAATCGGAAGATTTAATGAGGATTTTCGGCGTGATGAGCGGAATAGCTCCTTAAAATGCCCTAAATTGCTCACTTTTTGATTTCTACCAATGGAATCGGCCCTTTTACTACTAGGTAGGGACTGATGGGGCAACTGGGACCATCTTCTCATCACAAAACTAGAGGATTCTAAAATAATTTTCAGAATTCCCTAAAACGAGGCTTTAAAACCAATAAACATTTTTTTTAACTCACAGGACAAAAAACATGCCTAAGGGCGAATAAAAAATTCGTCATAACTTTAGTATGAACCACAAAGGTCCAAAATAAAATTGATAACACTAAAAGTGAAATTTAAACTTGCCAATGGGGTTTAAAATTGGTGATAGCCTGTCATTATCATTTCTTATCACCACTCTTTCACAACTAATCACCCCTTTGCCGTATCTCTTCACCCCTCAGGCGTGTCTATTCACCCCTTTCATGTATCTAAACACAAGGCTTACGAAATAAGAACTATTTTATATAATAATGCATATTCTTACCCCAATAATTACAGCACCATATATTAATAATTGCACTGACCGTATTTTGAAGATAATTTTAAACTATTGTGACCAAAATTCACCAAACTACGGGGGTCAAACTCACGCGTACTTAACGACTTATTTTGTTGTCAACATTCAGTTTTTAACCGACTTCCAAAAAGGAGGAGGTTATTGTTCGACGCGTATGTTTGTTTGAAAGGGTATGCTCCCAAATTGGTCCCATATCAATTTTATTAACTTTGCTTGGGTAGTTTTTGAGTTAGCTACAAAATACGTATTTTTTTTCCCACTTAGTGTGTAGATGATATGATAAGTTCCTGACACTGGTAGTAGGTAGTGGTATTCGAATGTGTGTGGGGTAGGTACCACAACTAAAAAGTTAAAAATAAAAACTTTTTACAAAAAAAAAACTACCGACTTCCAAAAAAAACACTACAAAGTGAAAAATAACTTTAATTTCGGAAGTCGGTGGCAAAAAACGAAAACACAAAACCCAAGACACCGACTTCCGAAATTAAAGTTATTTTTCACTTTGTAGTGTTTTTTTTGGAAGTCGGTAGTTTTTTTTTTGTAAAAAGTTTTTTGACGTTTAGATTTGATGCCACAAATAAAACTTAGAAAAATAATACCAACAAATTACTAAAGTCGCGGGTTTTTTACTGGGGTCACCGAGTTTGCCTTAAAAAACGTTTGAAATTATCCCAAGATTTTTCTCTATTCCCCCCGCGAGTTCTATTCACCCCGTTTTACGGTATGTATTTTTCGTTTAAAACAAAATATTTGATATTTAATAGCCCTTTTATAGCTCGCTAAACAACTTTGAATTTGGGGATAAGCCGTCAGTGTCGACGTCTCGGCTCCTTATGTCATACCAGATCAGATGGTAAAACATCAGCCCCTACTTTTTAAGCTTTATCATTATTAGCAGCCTTGTTCCACCCACAGCTGACTATTGGCCTCTTCACTTTTGTGTCATGCTTCTCCTAGTCTAAGCGAGTAATCTTTCTTTCCTTAGTAAAAAAATCAACCTACTCGTCAAACATCCTCTCTTGAACTTTTGGGAATGATCCTATCATTACCAAAATACTATCTAACGAATGTGATGTAGTATCATACGCAGCCGCAATAGCAGTATGTAGTTCTTCTGTGATCTCCTGGTCAGTGAAGGAATTTATAGTGTGCTGTTCCAGCATCAGGTCTAAGAGCGGCTGGTATGACACATCTGTAAACATAAACACACACATAAAATCAGTTTTCCCAGAAGGGTTAGGGCAACGATGTACCATCGGGGTAACGCATAACTAACCAATTTGAAAACAAAATCTACTACTATAGCGGCCGAGCGCTGCATGCAAAAATGTTTCTTGCAGTGTACAGTTATGCGTTTCTTTGATAGTACACACGGCTACACATCAAGCTATACATTTCCAGTTTATGCTGATCTCTCATTGTATAGGATTTCCGTACGATGCGAGGTCAGCTTAAACTGGAAATGTATAACTTGATGTGTAGCCGTGTGTACATACACCTATGGTACACCCTCATTTCGCATACCGGGTGCAATAACATCATAAATGTAAAAAAATTCAAAATGAGTTTTTGATCACAAATTGTCAAACATGTGTTTAAATCCGGTGCAGCAATATCACAAATATTACTCTCAAAATGGCTCACTGAGGGAGTAAATGTCGTTGTGGTTTTTGTGGGTTTTTGTAAGTGCTAGTGCGATAACGTTCTAATTCGTTAGTTGTTGCGCGACCCCCCGCTGAAAAGGTGAGTGTAGGAGCAAGAACGTCATAAAGGTAATTGTGACAATAATTTCATGCAATTTTGAGGCAAGAATGTCACAAGTGAACAGTTCTGACTTACAAACAGCAAAAAAAATTACTGTCTTTTATTTGTCAATTTAGTCCCAGAAATGTACTAAATATAACCTGTAAACCGTTGTCATTATTTATAACGGTTCCGTACCAAAATGGTAAAAAGAAATCCTTTTTTTTTTTTTTTTTTGGGTGGGAAATTATCAAATAACTTCTCCCGCTCTGGGTGGAGCGGGAGGGCGTGTCAGACTCTTACTGACTAAAACCCACCCGTGTTCCTTCGGTTGCCCTGTTGCCGGGGGCCACGATGTCCCCATCGGTTTTCTTCGAACCCCCGGCAGGTATTGGCCCTAACGGACCCCGTCAATTCTTATGGTGTGACTTAGTCTGTCTGTCACAGCTGGATATCTCCAGAACTACTAATGTTATCAACTTGGAATTTGGAACAGTTTTAGATGACGTTTGTTCAACTATTTCCAATTAAGAAAAAAATAAAAATATGTGTATTTTCTTTTGTAACAGGGACTGAACGGGGGTTTTAAAAATTCGAAGTAGGGCTACTCTACTAGCGCACGTAGGGCATCATATAAAAGAGCGTTTTTTGCAAATTCTCAAACATTTTTTTTTAAACCTTATAGTTTTCGACTTTTGACCAAAAATTTAAAAAAAATACCGTTCCCACCCCTTATCTCCGAAGTTTACATAGAGAAACATCTAAAATTATTTTGAGTGATAGAAGTTTATGTAAAGATTATACGATAAATAAAACGATGTCTCTGAATAGCACACTTTTTCAGAAATCATCAACAAAAATAACATTAGTTCCACTGTCGAACAAGAGATGGCGCTGACCAAAAACTGCAATATTCTACACCGCAGTGTGCAGTGTTAAAATTCTCTGACGAATATAGGCCTCGCCGATGAAAATTTAAAATGGTACGGATTCCTCGGTGTGCGAGTCCGACTCGCTCTTGCCTGGTTTTTATTTTAATGAAGTCTAGGTTTTATTTTATTCAACTGTAACTATAAATTATAGGTTTAAATATGGTACTTACAATATGGTATATGGTTTATTCTTATTTTTAGCTAAAATACCAGTAAATATCTTTAATCAGAAACGGTAAGAAGACAGGAAAACCCTAAAGTAAAACCCAGTAAAGAATTAAAGATAACTTAAATATAAAAATATGAACAACAAAAAATGTTTCTGGGGAATCTATTAAAACGGGTAATATTAAAGTTATAACATTGATGAAGGCCTGTGATATTTATAAGTACCTATAAAAAATTTTTTTTACAAAAAATGCAACCGACTCCCAAACTACAAAGTGAAAAATAACTTTAATTTCGGAAGTCGGTACTTTGGATCAGTATTTTAATTTTTTACCACCGATTTCCGAAATTAAAGTTATTTTTCACTTTGTAGTTTGGAAGTCGGTTGCATTTTTTGTAAAAAAAGTTTTATTCTCACTTATTAGTGGGTTGGTTTGTAATTTATCTAAGTTACAATAGCTTAATGTCAACTGCTCATCGAATTTTTCCAAATCGCTATAGATGTGCCTATAATATTTGAAGAGTTCCCTCGATTTCTCCAAGATCCCACCATCAGATCGTGACCAAATGACAATGGGACCAACTTGAAAGTATACCCTTTCAAACTAAAAAATAATTTTTCAAATCGGTCCAGCTGTCTTCGAGTAATCGGAACATACCTACATTAAAAAAAAATTCGACGAACTGAGAACCTCCTCCTTTTTTTGAAGTCGGGTAAAAACTACATAAAAGACAACATTTCTAGCTTGCTAGTTCCTCATAAAAGCTTGATTACAGGTACTTAAATAAAAGTAATTAAGTACTAGTATTCATCATATTGTTATTCAAAATTTTTTGAATCAACCTAATTTGAAAATGTAGAGTATAAACAATATTTTGGTCACCGATATATCATAGGATTGTAAATACAATTCACTTTAATAAAACAATAATTTTTAAATCAATCTCCTGAAAAAAACATAATTTGGTGCTTATGACGTTGTTGCACCCGTATATTATCTGTGACCCGGAGGTCCCGGAGTACGATGTAATGGGGGCTAGCCTATTGCCAAGCAAATCCAAACTCAGTGCTGAGAAATTCCTGACGGAAAAACTACTACACCAATGATCAATGGTCAAAATCATTACAAAATTTTGAACCAAACAGAATTTATTTTTACTTGTTCAATTATTTCGGCTCTACTTAATCGGCAATATTGAGCACAGATGATGTTCAATAAGAAACTAATTAAATAATACTTACATGTAGATACGGGACGTGCAATTGTTCCATTTAAAAATGATCTCTTTGTACGTATTATCTGAAAAAAAAGACACAGTTTAATTCTCAAAAGTTATGGGATTTTTGTTGGCTGAAGAACCTCTTACTGAATAACCTTATTTTATGCAATATATGTCTTCAGACAATATCAGTAGACAATATTTTTATAGGACTGATTTTACAATTTCCAGATAACTTTTATCTGACGGTTGAAAAATCGGCCTTTACGGCTCACGTATACCTAATCCGTCATCGGCTGAACTATGCTCGTATGTCGTCGTAAAAGAAAGTGAGTACGTATACTACTACGTGGATCTTTTGGACGGGGTCCGCTAGGGCCAATGCCTGTCGGGGTTGCGAAGAATACCGAAAGGGAGATCGTGGCCCCCGGCAACATGGCAACTTTAGTCAGTAAGAGTCTGACACGCCCTCCCGCTCCACGGCGCTGTTGGTAAACATAAGCAATTGTTTTGTAAAATGTATTGAAAAAACAAGATGATGTTGTTAGTTTCTATTCTTGGCTACGTGCCAAAAGAGACTTTTACAGCTATACTAATTGCATGACCTACACTATTATATTATTATGATAAGATGAAGTTTTTCAATCTAATTTGGATACCTTTCTTGTTCTGGTCTTTCTTGTCGTCACTTTTTGGTCTTGCATACCAATTGAGATTAGAACGCAAAATATAATAATAATGATATACTGTATTTATTTTTGTTTCTGTCCTGAAGCTCAATAGCCGGAAGAAATAAACCAATGGAAAGAACTTTTCAAGGAAAACCTTTCCTACTAACACGACTTTTGCTAAATTGTTAGTCAGTTCGGAGTAAATGACCTAAATAGTTTGGCACCGAAGTTAAGAATTTTCTTAGCCCAAAAGCCATTAGATTAGACATTAGACCCATGGAATGAGCTTTCCATGGAGAACCCTTGTTATTAACACGACTGGCCAATTGTTAGTCAGTTCGTAATTTACTTGGGCACCAAAGTTAAGGATTTTTTTGGCGCCCAATAAATATAAGATATTCACCACTGGAAAGAGCTTTTCAAGTAAAACCTTTGCTACTTATTCGACTTTTGCCAATTGTTAGTCAGTTTGGAGTTAATGACCTAAATAGGTGACTCCTCGGGGACTGAATTTAAGGATTTTTTTGGTGCCCAATAGCTATATGTTATAAACTAATTTAAAGAGCTTTTCGAGGAGAACCTTTGCTACTGACACGACTTTTGCCAATTGTAAGTCAATTCGGAGTTAATGACCTAAATATGTAGGTGACTACTCGGGGACCGAACGGTATTGGGAGGATAGGTCGGTTTTAACATTCTGTCCGACCGACTCTTAGAAACATTATTCCTAAAAATGACAAAAAAATGCCATGGTCTTAAAGTGGACGGTGCTAGGCTTAAAAGATGATGTTTGCAAGGCACAGAATTATTGAAAATTAATTAGTTAACAAAGTACCAGAACATCAGCAACCAGAATGAATCCCACAGAATGTAATCATCAGAATGTAACCCACATCTATTTAAAAAATTATCAGAGGTCAGGAAAAATCCAATACGGACACAATACATCAATCAATTATGTCAAGTTAAATGTAAAACCGCGTTATTGCAAAAAAGTTTTTTTGGTATTGCCCCACTCATATATAATAGAGTACCTAATATTATAAAAAATATGACTACATTAAAATTTAAAAGGGCGCTAAACGAATTTTTAATTATGAAAACTTATTACACGATTGACGATTTTCTTAATGATGATTCACTAACTAATTGACATACTATTACCCTAATTGACATAATTATTGGTTCGCTTACTTAGTCTTATTTTATATTTTTTTATTGCTATGACAACACTGACATTTTTATTTAATTTTTTGTAATTCCAATGATCTGCATATTTCTATCTTTTATTTATTTATTTGGAATTGTAAACCTTTGCATGCCCATGTGACGGTAAAATATGGAGAACTTTATTATAAAAACACCTATGTACTATACCCATTTTTGCAAAGAAATAAATGATTTGATTTGATTTGATCAGTAATACTTAATTACTCATTTTTAGAGCTCTGTAGCTCTTCACTGACCAACAATCGAGAGAAGTCGTCTTAACACGAAATATTCCCCTTGAAGAGATCTTTCCATTGGCATGTATGGTATCGCTATTGGGGGATGTAACAGGCTTAAGGTTCTGTCCAGGCGACCGAGTCTTAAATACATTGTTCCTAAAACGGCATCTAGAAGGCCAATGTTTCAAAATGTCCGTTTATAGGCTTGAAAAAAAAATGTTTGCAAGGCACAGAATTAATAAAAGTTAATTAATTAACGAAATACCAGAATTTCAGTAATACTTAATTACTCACATTATGAGCACTGTGGCTCCTTACGTACTAACAATCTAGATAAGTATTCAATATTATCCTTGATTAGATCTTTCCAGTGGTAAATAATCTTAACGCTTATGGGCTTCAGCGCAGAATCGCCCATTCTTCTTTTACTTATTGACAATTTAACTCTGTTATACTTTTACCTCGTCTGATATATCATTGACTGTAGTCACCAGTTCAGAATCCTTCTTTGCTTGTCCTATTATCTTGTATATAAAATCATTTTGCAGCCAAAACTTCTGGAATCTTTGCAATACACGGTACATCATTTGATCGGCTGCTTTGAAATATTTTGGACAGAAATTCTCATTTGCGACTTTTCCAAATGTAGTCACTGAAATTACAATCACAAATTAAATCGTCTTGCGAAGTTAAGTTAGAGATAATCGGCCCCGTTCACGACCTCGGGCTATGTAACTTGCGACAAGCGACACGCGTGCTCGACTTGTTGCCTTGCTGCGAACCGATATAGCGACTTTTCAGATCACGCTTGCTGGTCGTACAAGCCGCGCTGTTAGCTAGTAAATTATCATTCACTTGCACGCCACATCGCTCATCACCTGTTTCCGTCGCTACAAAGTCTAAACAACTTCTATCATTTGTTTTATCCGCAGTCACTGTCGCAAGACGTGTGTCACGTCAGCGTTGCCAAGGGGTGATATAGAACGCGGCCTTAATGTATGCCATAAAGTTGTTATGCACACAATCAAAAATATTGGCAGTGTACTTAGTAATTAGTAAAAAAAGATTGATAGTAGGCTGTATACCAAATAGTTTGCTCGACTTTACAACTAACACACTCACAGTAAGATGTTCCCAGGGTAAATTGTTTCAGGTACGGTGAAGGATAAAATTTTCCTTTTCCATCGTTATGGTCTATATCGCTCAGCAATGCCCTTGATTGGCTGTTAAATACTTCGATGTACCCATTTATTATTGGCAGGCTGAAACTTGATTTTAGCATTTGACGGTGACGGTACCAATGGCTTCCTGGATTTAAAAAAATATCGTATTTATAATACAGATTTGAGAAGGGACAGCAAGGGCAGCTGCATATAATATGATATACTCGTATCTATACTGTCCCAAAAGTATTTGATAAAAATGTAAGAAAATGGGTCAGAAAATGTAAATCGAATCGTGCGAACGTGAATCGTGTTTTAGATGCCAATTTGTAGTGCCATTTACAATTATAAATAAACTGAAGGAACACGGGTGGGTTTTAGTCAGTAAGAGTCTGACACACCCTCCCGCTCCGCCCAGAGCGGGAGAAGTTATTTGATATTTTTTTCTGTAACCTTTTTATGGCAATAAAGAATTTATTTATTTATCTCTTTGAGGTGCGCGTGGAACACAACGCGCCGTCGACCCGGGCCTGCCCAAGTTACACCAAAGCGCTGTATATCAGCTGAATTACTGTCTACCATAGAATCTTAAGCTGTACAAACCTGCTGAATAAGAGCGTTAGCAGAGCTGTTTTAGTTGATGTAACTCTAATTTGGACACAAATTAAAAGCTATTAGCTGAATAACTGGAATTAATTGCATTATATTAGCATTATTTAAGCATTTATAAGGGTAACAGTCACCCCAAGAGCTGAAAATTGGCTGATTTTTATATTAGGTGTTACCTATTGTGCAGAATAATGGCTGATTTATTAGATGTAAATTACTTATTATTCAGCACAAACTACAGATGTGGATCATTTTAAAGCTTCATCTGTTGAAAATTTTTAATTTTCTTTTTTTTTTGTGTTGTTGTACGGGAACCATTTTGTGGCCAGTGTTTGTGGTAAAATATTAGTTTTTGTTAAGTAAAACCTTGTTTTTTTTTTCTTACGTGCGTGAAATTTGTTTGGGAAAGCAAGTTTATTGTTAAATATCGTATCACTGTAGGCGAAAATCTTCACGCGCTCTCAAAATATGACTGTTTACTTGAAATTTAAAGAATAAAATAAGTTGATGATACAAAAAAAGCTGGAATTCTCTTTTTAAATGACATGTAATTTGACAGTAAGCTGTTTACTTAGAAATTGTTGGTATCCTTTTCAAATCTGATTGTTATTTTTGTTCTTCGTTTAGCTTTCCACATTTCTAAATACAATACCACAATATCGCGATGATGGCTGCGGCGTTTAACTGTTATGAAATACGTACTGGGTGCTAATGATAGTCTTTCAAAATCTCATATAACGGCATGAGTACATTAATCTTTGTCGTAAACCAATCCGTAACCATTAAGAGTGCACTGGTTACGTTGTCAAAATCTTGTCTATTCCTGTCTACTTTAAAAATAAGAGAGGTATTTCCAGGTGAATCATAAAAGTCTTACAACCATCACCCCATACAGTAACACAATATCCCAAGACTGATTGCACGAGCACATAGTACACAGTGCGAAGGAGTTCGAAGACGGCCACGTGTCTAAGTTTTTTAAATGCCCAAATAAGTTTCCTTATACGCGTTATAGTGAGGTCTATGTGCTGACGCCAGCAAAGCTTTTCATTTACAATCACACCAAGGTATTTCACATTACATAGACTTAGTGATAGCTGTGCATGAACATGTCGTTGAAGAATCGAAGTTACACGCGTGTAGTCGAATATCTCAATTCTCCTTTGAAAAACTAAACCTTTACAGGTTTAGTTTTAGCAAAGGAGAATTGGAGAAATGTAGATTTAGAAAGGTTCAAAGTGAGGCGGTTAGATGTTAGCCAATAGCTCAGTTTGGCGCTTCGCTGGAGAGTGTGAGCGATAGCGTTTTGACATCGACCAGTGTAGTAAATGGCAGTATCGTCGGTGACTAAAGCCAACTGAGCCTTTTTACTTTTGGGAATATCGCTGGTGAACAGCGTGAAGTTGAGGGGAAATAGCACGGAGCCCTGAGGGACTCCCGCGCAAATGTACCTTCCATGCCCGCACGCACATGCGTCCATGTGCACCCTTTATGCGATAGCGAAAAGTCCTAATGTCGTTAAAGTTTTTTAACCCGATCGTTTATCGATCGGGTTAAAAAACGGGTGTAGTCGGGTGACTACGAGAATTGTTACGTAAACGCAACGAAATAATGACTCAAGGACCCTGAGCCGTGAGCGGGAGAGCGCAAGCACACGGTTGTGTGCTTGCGCTCTGGAGCTCACGGCCAGTGCCGAGCGTCGAATCTATCTTATCTGTACAACTTTTTTTTTTTTAAATGGCTTCTTGCATGTCAACCTAGGAGATTGTCGGCCACTTAACTGGACTTTCCGGTGGCTGCCTCAATAAATTAAGGCCTCCAGCCAGGGCATAAAACTTATAAACTAGGCGACTACACGCTAAGGGCACCCCCTGTGGGGTACGGACCTCAGCTTAGGACATCGCTGGTGGAGGACAGCAAGGGACAGGCTGGATCGGATTAAATTTATCTGTATAACAAATATTAACTTATATTTATCTAAGCCGCGTAACGAAACCGTAGCGCGATTCAGAAAGTGCACAATGCTATCTATCGAGCTTAGATGTAAACTTGAAGCTCTAATATTGAATTTTATAACCCAATGTACCCCCTTTAAAAGGTAGTTTTATTAGATATTTAGTCTGTCTGGACAAGAAATTTCAATAATAGAGTAGTAGTAATTTTAGAGTTGTTAGTAAAAAAAAATTACTAACAATCACTTAAAAAAATAAAATAAAAGTAACTGTTTTAATTTATTTTTTAAATTGATTGTTAGTATTTTTTTTTTGGTTATTAATTATTTTGTTAATAAATGTTTAGTTGGAAATTATTTTATTTACACATTTGAATATGGAGCCATACTGCCGCCATTTTGTTTTTTTTTTTTCAATATATAGCCTATGTTACTCGGGATGATGTAAGGATTCTAACGATACCCCATACATCCAAATCTGTTCAGGCATTTAAGAGTTATGGTGCCACAAAGAAACTCACATACATACGGACCCTGAAAACATTCAGCAATTTGGCAGTCGTGTAAAAAGACATGTTGCGCCGAAAGAAAGAAAGAAAATAAAAGTATATGAAAGAATTGTAAGTGTTTGATAGCGTGATGGTTGAGAGGGAAGAATGTAAGAAAAAAACGTGTTACTCTGATCCAGAGTAAGATCGGACAAGAGCAGAAGTGAAGGGTGGGCGTTTTTGGGGGACTGTCTTATGTAATTTTGACGTTCGAAAAGTGCTGATTCTCAGCCTAGTTTGAATAAATGACTTTTGAATTTTGAATTTTGAACTTTTTTGAATTTTGATGAGTTATCTCTTACCAGATCCTGTAACTAGTCCTTCACCCAGCCAATATTTTGCAAATCTATACAAAAAATGTTTCTCCAAACAGGTATTGGCCGCCAAAAGAGCATCTTCAGGGTCTGATATGCCTGTAAAAAAATATAGAATTATAAGTAAATGCTCATTAGGGTACCGTTGGTCAGAATGAAAAAACGGAACCCATAAAGGATCACTCGTGTGTTTGTGAAAATGAGGGTCACTTTAGGTGACAAATTAGAAAGAAAACAAAGTTTTACAAACTGAACCTTGTGACACATTAAATGAAAGGGCTTACTGTGAGTCTCAATTTTTTTTAAATAATGTTAACATAAAAAGTTTTAAAGTTATTTAAGAAAATAGATGAAAATTTACCATTCGCCGCCCTTATCTCCGAAACTACTGAGCCTAAATTTTTGATACATAAAATACAGATAGTAGTTCTATGCTTAAAGATTACAGGAAAACCTTTAAGAAGTATATTATGTTCTTAAAATAACAGGGTAAATATCTCAATATTGTGCATACAAACTTACATTTGCAGTTGGAATGTATAGGAGATTTTTTATTTCAACTACCTTGTTAAGTTTGTTCTTGGGATAAATTCATTCCAACTACAGAACCCTTCATTATGCGTGGTCCGACACGTACTTGACCAGTTTTTTTCAGGGTTCCAAACTCAATAAGGAACCCTTACAGTTTCGCTATGTCTTGTCCGTCCATCTGTCTGTCTGCCTTTTTTTTATTTTTTAGGTGGGATATTATCAAATTACTTCTCTCGCTCTGGGCAGAGCGGGAGGGCGTGTCAGATTCTTACTGCCTAAAACCCACCCGTGTTCCTTCAGTCGCCATGTTGCCGGGGGCCACGATCTACCTTTCGGACTTTTTCGCAACCCTGGCAGGCATCGGCCCTAGTGGACCCCGTTAATTCTGCTGACATCTCATTGAGGCGCGCACGCGAAACCAACCAAAAAATAAAGGTTCTCTGTAGTGAAAATGGTGCTGAATTTGTTAATTTCAAATTACAGATTTTTTTTTTAAATAATGGCATCAAGCATCACACCACGGTCCCACACTCGTCACAGCAAAATGGAGTGGCTGAGCGTGCAAACAGGACCATTCTGGAAAAAGCGAGATGCATGCCGCGAGACGCTAAGCTTGATAACAAATTCTGGGCAGATGCGGTCAACACTGCAGTCTACCTGAAAAACAGAACACCAACCAAAGCTGTCACTGGATTCGTTCCAGAGGAGAAGTGGACTAATAAAAAGGTGAATCTTAATTATTTGCATATTTTTAGCTGCATTGCATATGCTGTTTTTCATAATTGGAAGAAACTGAATTCTAAGTGTAAACGATACATATTTGTAGGCTATTGCGAAAATACGAAGGGTTACAGGTTGATAAAGCCTGATTCGATAAAGTGTAAGTGCAAGAGATGTCAAATTCTTAGAAAATAGATTTATTGCAGACTTAGCAGATAGGTCATATGATGATGTTTATAAAAGCATGAGCTTATTAAATCTCACGAGTTCAAGTGTTGGAAAAACTGCAGAGGCTATCGAACAGTCTGATTCCCATGATATATCAGGAACTGATGAGTCTCCTGAGCACTCTGAGATATCTGCTGTGAGTTCTACACGATCTGATGACCTCCCAGGTAGCACACAAGTCAGATAACTGACCAACAATTTAACCTTATGCAGAGTTAAGCTTAATTATATATATGTATAGAAGCTTCGTGTATTACGAAGTTCTGTATTAAAGTTTTTCTGCTATAATAATGCTATTAGCTGAGTTAGTTTGGTAATTAGCGAATTTTATTTCTTAAAACTGAATAATCACCATAGAAAGACCTATTATTGAAGAGTTTGTGTAACCTTTTGTATAACATGGGTATAAAATTCAATTATCAAGCATGATACTGGATAAGTTATATTCTGTTCTCTTTTAGTTGTATTATACACCACATCTTGACAGTTATTCAGCTGCTGTATAAAATAGGCGTTATTTCTGTTATGAAGCATAAAGTAACTTAACAGAAATTAAGATGCTGTTATAACTACTTTATGCCGCTTTAAGTACGAAATTACCGTCATTTGCAGCTAACTGTGGTTAAAGCTATAGTACCAGATTCTTATGCAGAAGTTTGCTGGGTATTCACGAAAAGTAGACATTTTTTAAGCTAGAAGAACTGTTCTGGAACGTTTGTCAGCATTTAAGCGGCTAACTGCGCTTTGTTTTGTAGTGGTTGTGTGAAAATGCCTCCTTACAATAAAAAAAAAAAAAATACTCCACATTCATAGAAAAATGGAAAAAGAACAGGGGGCCTACCACTAGCTCCAAAGCAGTATTATTTTAATATTACATCAGTGGGAGAAAGAAATGGAGCTATACGTCCTGTAGGGCTTCATCTCTTTCCCACACTGAAGTAATATTAAAATAATATAGCTATATGAGCTGGTGGTAGGCCCCCAGGAGGCATACGAAGAAAGTACTTGCTTTGATAAGAGCTAAAAAGAACAAATAATATACCTATACTGTGGGTTTTCATTACTATAATTATGACTGAATCCTGTTTGATTTACAGTACGAATGTGTGTGATTATAGAACAGTTATCGAAAAATGTTGAGTGCAGACCACTTTGTGGTCCTAGTGAAAAGGGGTATAAGTCCGATTTTGTCGAAAATGAGTTAAGTATACCAAAATTATCAGAAAAAGATGCTCTATCGTTTGGTGAAAACGGATCTAAGCTATCTCTAAAAATAAAATAAATTATTAAAAAAAACAAAAAACCCGACTGCAAAAACTCAACAGAAAAGAAAAAAACAAGCATTATAATCTATAGGATTTTGGTATTGCAGGCGGGGACAAACAAAAGTTTCACCAAAATTTCAGGTTATTGGTTTGTCCCCCGCCTGCAATACCAAAATCCTATAGATTATAATGCTTGTTTTTTTTCTTTTCTGTTGAGTTTTTGCAGTCGGGTTTTTTGTTTTTTTTAATAATTTATTTTATTTCAAACTTTTTAGTTTTATTAATATATAAATAACTAGCTTTTGCCCGCGGCTTCGCCCGCGTGGATGTCGGAAAATAACCCACAGGAACGTACTACCGGGATTCAGAGTATCCTATGTCCTAACCTATCTAGGTCATGGCCTATCCTATGCCTTTCATTTAGAAATCCGTTCAGCCCTTACGGCAGGAAAAGGTAACAGGCACATAATAAATCTATTTTAGGGTTCCGTATCTCAAAATGAAAAATTTTAACCCTTAAATGATGCCTTATTTTATTTTTTTTCTACTTCGTTGTCTGTCAAGACCTTTTTCCTCAGGAACGAAGAGGCATCAAGTTGAAATAGATATCAAAAACTTAGATCTACGGTCTCTTGGATCTGTAACGAAATCAAACTTCCAAGTCAACGCAATAAAAAAACGGCAATTTTTGCCTCATATTTTAACACTCGCAAATAAACCAGTTTATTTGGTAATTTCCGTTGGCCCAGCAGCATGAAGTTTGGCGAGAAGCAAGGTCAAGTAAAGAGGAAAATCCGAAAATTGGTAATTTATGAACTGCAAAGTTAAGTTTCTTCTTCAATCCGGGATCAAAAATTATAGACCGTGTCTTGAAGTAACATTTAGTACGTATTTCATTCAAATCGGTACTCTCCACTATATTAAAAGTTATTTTTCAATTGAAAAGTTAAGTTTGTCCTTCAATCCTGATTTGGGAATTCAGGCAGCCAATCAAGCACAGCTATGAGACGGAACCTTTAGGGCGTAAATCCTACTCATATTTGTCCGGCTTTTTAACATAAATAAAACAGGTTTATATGATTCTAAATGCCTTACTTAAAATACTAATTATTATTCATTTTACTATTATCACCACCATTAATTTGTAATATCTACTCTAGTGCCGCCATTGAACCGAAGTAAAACCCACATGTTAGAAAGGTTACTTTACGACTAATTGTGATAACTTTGACAGAGTGGGCCGATTTTAATTAAATATAGACTAAATTATATAATTCAAGATACAGACTATGGCTATATTTCCAATTTCCTTAAATCTCTTAAAAATAAGACACAAAAAAAATCAATATAACATGTGAATTTTAAAATCATCCCCCAAACAGGTAAAATAGGGGGTTTACCTGGTTGAGGGATGATTTAAAAAAAAACGCCGAAATGTGTACTTCTTTATTTCTTAACAAAAGCATAAATTTTAATTTTCATATCTCTAACTTAAGAAATGCTGGATTTGCCATACAAACTGGCATCCCCTGTAGGATCTCTCATCTCATGCCCTTTAGGATTATTTTTGAGACAAAAAGTACCCTATATCCTTCTCCAGGATGCCATCTATCTCTTTACCAAATTTTATCGAAATCCGTTCAGTGGTTTAGCCGTGAAAAGGTAACAAACATACATACAGGCACAGTTACTTTCGAATTTATAATATTAGTATGGATGAATTGATGATTGACTACTTAGCTCTATAAAAGTATAGCATGATGATAATTATTTAAAAGGTTAAATCTTTAACTATCTGCTACATTCGTTCCTTATTCAGCCCAGTGAAGTATTGGAATAATTCAACTGTTGTATAGTGGTATATTGTGTTCATTTAAATAATGGTAACCTCATTAAAAAGATTTTTCAACATACAAAGGTATAATTGTGTTCTATCTCTTCTCATTTCCTACGAAATGTATGGGAAGTTTGTTTTGCAATTTCTGACTTTTTTCGTACTCAAACCTCAGTTGGCCTAATATAGTTTTTTGATCTTAGTAATAAGAAATAGGATCGACCGGTATCAAAAAAGTTGTTGTGAAAATTGGCCATTTTCTTGCTGACTGTACAATTTTTTCAAAATCTATGAATGCAAATCAAAATGTTTCAAAAAGTTAAGGACAGTCTCCTAAGACTGTTTTCTTGTAGCGACAACGGTTTTGTACCTGCCCTTATTGCCCCATCTCAAAATCCACCCTGTATATGCGAATTTCCAAAAATCCGTTCTTAGCGAACGTCTACTAAGTATAAACTACCTCCCTACCAAATTTCATCTTTTACGTCAAGTGGTTTTCGATACTTCGTGATGAAGTCAGTGAGTGTGAGTCGCGTGAGTGAGTGAGTGACCTTTCGCTTTTATATATTTAGATTATGCATATGTATTTGGAATTGATTCATTACTAACTTTTATTTGATACCAATAATGTATTTTTTTAAACCTACCCCTCCTTTTTTTATTTGCAGATGCAATATATAAATATTATATAGCCTATGTCACTCCTACTATTAAGACGAACCTAACGACACCTCATACGTTAAAATCCATCAAGCCGTTTAGGCTACAGAGCGTGCCAAAGAAATAGACATACATACATACATACAAACATACATACATACTCTCGAAAAACATTACCCTCCTTCTGGGGCAGTCGGGTAATAAAGAAGTTACTTTGTGTAAAAGGGTCCAACTGACACCAAAAAAAACTACAAAAGTTGGTTTCAAGTACTTTTGTATTCTTTTAAACGGATTTGATTATTTTTTGTTTTGTGGATTTTATTCTAAATTAACTTGAATTACCCACATTTTAATTTGGTTGGTGTTTATCAATACAACAACACCTGGTCCTTAAAAATGGTTTCGTGAGTAATGGTATTACTAGACATAAATCCGTTTTCACCAAAATAAAGGGAAAAATTCTAAAATAACTCGGTTGAGATCAGTATTCACATAATATATGCTATTGTGAAATTAATTAATTTAATTTGATATAATTATAATTATATCCTACGAATTGCTTTCATTTTACGTGAGAAAGGATATAACTCGTCGATGCGGGGAATGCTGAGCGGAGCCTTTGTAGACGCGCTGCAGAAAAATCGATAATTATGCGAGTAAGTTAGATCCTATTATACATGTTTTTGTAATTTATTTCGAAGTTAATGTATACTATGGTAGGTTTTAGTCTAATCGTAGCTTTTTACACCTAATAACTATGAACAATAATTCGTTAAGGAACGTAACTCTTATGCATTTGCTGATTCATTTGATGTTTGTTTTAGTGATAAAATACATATCCTATAATAAAAAACCGGTCAAGAGTGAGTCGGACTCCCGCACCGAGGATTTTGTACCTACCCATTATACCGCCATAATAAAATTGGTACCATTTTTATTGGTAAAAAGATATGGCCAAATTTATATTTTCGCGAAAACTTGTAAGTACCAAAATTTACCTTAATTTTCAACCTTTTTATGTTTCGAAATGTTCCCTTTATACAAATAAAGGGAAAATTTCTGCTGTAAGACCTTGCTTTTTGCCAAATTTCGTGATTCTAGTTCAACGGGAACTACCATAAGGTTTTCGACCCAAAACCTATAGAGTACTTCCGGTTGACCTAGAATTGTCAATTTTGGTTAAAAATAAGGTACAAGCAGGTTACAGCACAAGTAAAGGGAAAATTCCGAAAAAAAAAGTTGAAAATTACGGTAAATTTTGGCACTTACAAGTTTTCACGAAAATCTAAATTTGCCCGTACCTTTTTACTGTGTTGACTCAGGTCCTTGATTTGTATACACCTAATAGGGACTATAGACCTCAGTATCTGGTATAAATCAACTTGCTAGGTCCACACGTTCCTAAGAAAATCAGTGGTGACACACGGACAGACGGACAAGAGAGTGATCTTATAAGGGTTCCGTTTTTTACCTTTTGAGGTACGGAACCCTAAAAACTAATTAGATATATTCCAACTAAATTGATTTTGATTTAGTCAAGATTTTGAAAGTTTATAAAGTTTGTTACATGCTGTTCAGTGTGATTTATGATTAGGTATAGTTATTAGATGCTTACATACTCGTACGTAACTTAAAAATGGACTTCTACAATTTTATTTTAATTGGCATCTAATCAGTTTTATCAGATGTGCAATGACTTAAAACCAATAGGAACAATAAGTTTTATTTGGTAACTCAGACACAATAGTTGTAATAAGCCAAAAATTCCCAGATACTTTGTAATAATTCTACCATTTATTTTTATTTGCGGAGAAAACGAGGAAAGTCACCGCTCCCAAGTGTTTTTGAAATCAAGTGTATACCCAAGTCATACGATGAGCCGATTGCAATTTTTAATGGGAAAAAGCGCGACTTGCTTTATCTTCTTCCCCTAATAAACCCCGGTATCAGATCCTTTTATTCTAATTTATTAAGTGATAATGATATTAAAGCTCGGCATCCTCTTCTAAATGACAGCGAAGATGACTTAGAATGAGATTACTAATATTTTTGGTTTGTTAGAACGGTTTTTTATTTTTTTTGTGAAAATTCTATTGTAATTTTAAATTGAGTGTTTTTATTTCTTTACTAAACAATCAGATACTCTCGAAAAAATAATTTTCTTTTAACTCTACTCAATTTGTGATTTTTCTGCAGATTAAGATGTGAGTTTCTCTTAAAATTCTTGATGTGTTTTAAAATTATGCAAGAAACTATAGAAAAAAAAAAAAAAAAAAAAAAAAACATTTTTATTTAAATAATGGATATAAGTTGCACAAAATAGTTCGTACAAGTCTTAATGAACCATACGCCATGTATGGTACATTAAGACTCTTTGTGAAAAAGGCGTCAAGATTAGGTACTTATTTGAGAATTTTTAAATATTTTTAACGTTGAACAAAAGTACACAGTGAAACACATGTTTTTCATTTAGTAAACGATTAAATATTTCTTTGTATTACTTGGTTATCATAAAAATCATTTCAAATGCGTATCCCTTTTCACTTGTGTGAATTAACATTGAACTTATGGGGGAAGGGGTATAACTTATTTTATACCCTCAAGGAATTAATTTTGTGGTAAGTATGTCACTATCTTAAAAACTATTAACTTTACTTTATACTTTTAACTTTATAAAAAATTACTCGATAATAATAAAGAACATAAATCGTTTACCTATAAAAAATATCACATATATTTCATTTGGTAGCAGTTTAAATGTCACACGAGTTCAAACACGCAATTTGAAGCGCGCGGAGTGTTTTTTGCGTCTCCTGTAAAGTTGCATTTTTGGACTTAGACCCCTTTTCACTAGGGCCACAGTTTTAACCAGAGCACAACTTAATAAGTGGACACTAAGGTCTGTTATACAGACATAAGACGATAAGCCGCTATGCAATCAGATTTTATTCAGAATGAGCGTCGCCATATCGAATAACATAACCTATTATAATGAAGTGGAATTTTATACCCAAATACTCAAGTTTAATAACGAAGTCGGTATAATATTCTTATAAAAGTATTACAAGGTTATTTTTGAACCCTTAAACTGCATAAAATAAAATAAAAAATATTCCCATCTTCCTAGCACGGCGGGCTGTGCTGGGGCTGCTACTGCAGGTGCAGAAAACCTCAAACGGCGCAAATACTCCAATCTTATTGAGACTTAAATGTTTGAGCCGTTTGGGGTTTAAATACTAGGGCCATGGGGTCCGAGTGCCCACCTAGTTTTTTAAGACATCGCCAAGCGGATGGTCGACTCTTCACGTGAGCAGAGGGCTGGCCTATTTTTTGGTCAAAGAATCAGCATTGCCATACAACGTGGCAATGCTGCCAGCCTTTTGGGCACTTTTCCTATTGACAGCGATGCGGACGAATTTTTTGATGCTCTATGATTATTTCCCCATCCCCTCCTTTTTATATACTTGTACATATTATTTTAAGTCTAATAGTTTTTAAATAATGTAAATACGTGTGTGTAAATAAATAACTTGATAAGACAAGTAAAAAAAAAAGATTACAAAGCGATTGTATAATAAACTTTTGTTCTCATCATCTAATTCGTCTTTGGGGTCTACAGTCAAGAATGACTTGATGAAGGAGTTTGACATGCGTGATCTGGGACTAGCCCATCAGATATTGGGGATGAGGATTTGTCAACATAGAGATAAGATCACTCTTGATCAGTCAGGTTACATAACGAAAGTCTTCGAGAGATTTCACATAACAGACTGTAAATCTGCAAAAATCTAATAAATATGATTATAGAAATTTAATAGGCTGTCTTAATGTATATTGCAGTTTGCAGCAGACCTGATATTTCTCATGCTGCGAGTGTGCTGAGCCAGTTCAATGAATCTCATTCAGAAACTCATTGGAAAGCAAGTAAGCGTGTGTTGCGCTATCTTAAAGGTACTAAAGATTATTATTTAGTTTTTCAGAAGAGTGAGCTCAATGTCATGCAGATTGCATTGCTTATGTAGGTGCAGATTGGGCAGGTAATGAAAACGATCGTAAATCTTACACTGGTTTTGTTTTTAAACTTGGTAGTAGTACAATAACATGGGAAAGCAGAAAGCAAAAAACAGTGGCTCTCTCTACTGAATATATGGCCGTATCAGATGCCTGTAAAGAGGCATTATTCATTAGAATTTTTTTGCATGAATTACTTGGAAAGTTTTGATTTATAATGATAGTCAATCTGCTCAAAGATTGTGTTCTAATGATATGTATCATAGTCGGACAAAACACAGACATATGGCATCATTTCTTAAGAGAAATTGTTAATAAAGACATAATTAAAATTGAGTATTTATCAACTGATGAAATGATAGCTGATATCCTAACGAAACCTTTAACAAAGGAAAAAGATGATTTGTTCATGAAAGATTTAGGTTTGTTTAAATAGTGTTGAACTTAAACATTTATGTTTGTTTGTTAATTGGATAACATTTTTATTGCAAGTATTTAATGTGTAATTCTAGGCAAGACAATGACATCGTCTTTAGTATAAGGGCAAGTGTTGAAGGTTTTAAACTAAACGTCAAGGTCTCATTGGTGTACTGTTTATATCAGCTAAGACACTCCAGTCAATTTTCCTTTCTAGTGCAAACTGTATTTGCTTTGTAAGTAATTAAATCTATCGTCATCTTACCAATGTTGTTTCTGTTTATTTTCCTACCAATAATCCATCAGGTTTTAGTCAATAAGAGTCTGACACGCCCTCCCGATCCACCCAGAGCGGGAGAAGCTATTTGACCATTTAAGATTTAAAAAAAAAATACGCAACTTATCACTACAAATTAGGTGTAAAAGTTGTAGAAAATTACTTACAGTAGTGAATTTGTGATCCAAATTGTACGTAAATAACGCCACCTTGTTGTAGTGAGTACTCCGTAAAATTTTTCACCAGAGGCCATAAATCTGAAAAATATAACATAACATCACGTTTACATTCGCAGGTATAGGCGGAGATGTGTAATTGCCAGTTATCTTTGTTCTTTGTAATAATAGAGGGCGAAATCTAGAAATTCCTTCTGAACACGTTTATAAATAATATCAGCCACACGAGTCGAGCTACGCGTGCTGAGGTCGATCCATGGATGGATGATCCATTGCATCCCTCCGTGCCTCGGAAAGCTACGCGCGTGCGCGTATCTTTCACATACGTTCCGGATAGTTAGAAGCCCAAAAGTGTTTTGTATTACTCAGTAACTGGGTTGTGGAGGTCAGATAGACGGTGGCTAATGTAAAATACTGGTACTCAGCTGCATCCGGTTGTACTGGAAGCCGTCCCCAACATAGTCAAGAAAAGGCTAGGCAGATTGAGATATCAATAATCGATAACCAACGCAACGCGACCATTTCAAAATCTCGTGAACATTTTGAACTATGGTTCGTCAAATAACAAATATCTCGGAATGTTTTTGAGTATTAATTGCATGTTAGGTACAGTACCGACCAAAAGTCCATGAGCAATCTCACAAAGCAATAGACTGACGCTTCGGTTTGACTTACGACCTTCTTCTATAAGTTGTTACAATACTGTAGACACGCACATTACACACACACACTCACTTTGTCTGCAACCAATGACTAGTTCAATAATCATCATTCGTTTTTAGTTTCATTCGTCTTGTTCACATAAATATTAAAGTTTAGCAGGTAGACCACAAAAAACTAAGTAAATTATTTCGATTTCTGTGGGGTAGATGCAGTTTGTTACGAGTATTTAATTAATAGAACTTTTTTGGATCGTGGATAATATTGGTGACGAGTATTTAGCGCAGTGTTGTGGTTATTATTATCAAAAAGCAGGCATAAAATATATTGAAGAGATCAGATCAGATCAGAGAATATTATTGCGCTGCGTAAAAGTGAAGTGAATATCTAATGAAACCGGACTAAGTGTGAGTGTTATCATTAATTTATTTCATATTTTACTAAACATAAATCTTAATCAAGGGTATTGTTGATAGAACAGAGGTATTGTTGAGACAGAAGATGCCTTTAAAGTTTTAAATTCATTGTGAGGTTTAATTCGATTAGTGAATAATAAGTAATAAGGTATTATGTGTAATAAAAACAATGTTTTTCTTTGTTCTAGAGAAATACTGTGAGGGTTAAGAGATATGAGGAAGGGGCTTATTATCGAGTAGCCGCGACGTCAAATGGTGAATGAAACAAATGGTTTCATACCAACGAGATATTTTGCTGAATTATTAAAAACACGTCATTATGAACCGTTCGCCGTGCACTCTGAAGGCTTGCATCACTGAAGACCAGCTAGAAAACCGTTTTTGACCTTAAAATATTGACCGTACCAACTTAATAAACAACAGATTCGTTATTGCATGAATTTATGGTAACGAATTTTTTAAGCACGTTTCAATAGGGTGTTTGTCGTATTTCTTGCAGATATACCGAAATTGTTTAATATTATTTTAGTAATAGTATTATTTTAGGATTAAAATTTGAGGTTTAGTTTCAATCTTCTTTTCGTAAAGAAAATGAATACTTAAGCTTTAACCTCAATAACAACCAATATTTACTAAAGTCAAATAAAATGTAAAATAATTAATACAAATAAAATATAAACAAACTGTCCATATTTAACCTTAAAATTACCTATTCTGTAAGTAGTTTTTTACATTTTAAGTAGTCTAATATTCTTATTTATTACAAATTCTAATTGGAAAAAAAAGTCCTTTTAAGAATTGCTCCTATTAAGAATTGGTATTTTTGAGAATAGGGCTTTTTAAGAATTGGGCTCTTTAAGTATTGGGCTTCTTGAGAATTGGGCTTTTTAAGAATTAGATTTTTCCAGAAATAGGGATTTAGCGAATTAGTCCTTTTTCAAACTGTTGGGCATTTTACGAATTGGGCATTCATCGAATAAGCCAAAATTAACATTACCTACCATAATTTAGTCTTTATATTTTGGTTGTATGTACTTATTTACGCAAGATCCTAAACAGGTTTGAGACGAGTTAGGGAAAAATAAAAACCTGGAGAAAAGATTTACTACCTCTTGCAAGCAATATCTATCAACTTGTATCTTGCAAGCAAATCTAACGTGGTCAAGCTTTCAGCAATCGTAAAATAATAAATAAATAATAATAATAAAAGTTTATTTTGGAACAATAACACAAAAATAATAAACGATGTAAAACGATGATAGCTGCAAAAGTATAAACTGTAGCGCAGCTAACAACGCCCTTCTCCAGCTACAGAATGGAATGATGTTCCATGCAAAAAGGTAATTAAGTTAAATTAAATTAGATTTAGTTAATTAATAATAAAAACAAAAAATAGATAAAAATAAACAGTACAGGATATTTGATTTCGGATGTATTTAGACGTTGAGTTAATGTGGTGAGTGTAGGGTGAATGGATGTGTGTGGGTGCTTGTTAATGAGGTGTGCGAGGGGTGTTTGTAGTGTTTGTGATGTGTGTCGTGTGTGGTTTTGTTGGGGTGTGTGAGGGAGTGATGAGTATTTTACACTTCCACGAGTTTCTCTGTTTCATCATAATTTTGTGACTTTAACCAGGAGTCAAGTTTAATTTTGCATTTGCTCTTGGTTAATGGGTGGATGTGTAAGCTTTTGTTTAATTTGTTGTACATTCTTGAACTTATGTGTTTGTAATGACGACTTGCAGCTACGGTTCTACGAGACTCAGTGTTACAAACCCTATTCGAGCGGCGTGTACAGCATTTAGGATCAAAGGTAAGTTGGCTGTGTTTGCGAAGAATAGTTCGGAGGATAAACAGCTGTCTGACGGTGAGGACCTGGCAGAGGGTATATAGAGAGAATGTCGAAAATCGGATCGGTTTCCTTGCCAGCACCTTCAAGACAGCTCTCTGCGCTCGTTCGACCCGAAGCATCACTGTTTTACCGGCACCACCCCAGACCGTTAGGCAATACCCCAGAACAGACTGAGCGAGCGCAAAGTAAACAGTTATTAAACAGCTAAAATCGGCCGCGCTTCTGAGCTTTTTAAAAATATATATAAGTTTTCTCACACGAGCTACAGTTGAAGCAATATGTTGCTTCCATTTCAGGTTTCTATCAAGAGTGACTCCAAGATATTTAATAATAAAAAATCATAATATTGCCAGCCTATTATTGTCTCATCGCAATAAAATGTAAATACATATGAAACGGACATAAATGATTCTCTTGACAATTTGATTAAATATCTAGATAAAAATAATTTGAATATAAATTTAAGCAAGACTATGATAATGCACTTTAGACAACGTATGCCTCGTGTACCTAACCTTAACATACACTACAAAAATAACGACATTGATGAAGTAACTGATACCAAATTTCTAGGATTACAAATAGACTACAGTTTAAACTGGAAAGCACATATTGACAGGTTGTGTAAAAAATTGAGTTCGTCTGCATTTGCTTTACATAGACTATCCTCCATAGTGGATACAAAACCACTTCTTGCGGCGTACTACGGTATTGCTGAATCTTATTTACGCTATGGTGTCATGTTCTGGGCGAACTCCACCGACAAAGAGACAGCATGTAAGGCTCAAAAAAGATGTCTCCGGTCAATGTTTAAAGTAGAAACCACCGACAGTTGCAAGCCATATTTCAAGCAGTACAACATATTGACCCTTCCGTGTATCTATATTCTTGAAGTGGCTATGTTTGTGAAGAACAATCCAAATCGTTTTGAACGTTTGGCCGATGTATACCCAAGAAACAGACGGGACAATTCAAAATTAAATAATGTACCGTGTCAAACCGCTATGATGCGCAAAAGTATTTATTGCATGGCCCCAGTTGTTTATAATAAATTGCCAAGTGCATGGAAAGACTTGAAAATGTTGCTATTCAAACGTACAGTAAGCGCTCAAAAGTGCATGAGCACGCTAAGAGTCGTATTGCTGTGAACACGCGGTATAGCTCGTACATTTGTATGTGTAAGCAACACGATACACACACCACAGATAACGCAGTTACACGAAACAACAATATATTTCCGTCGCTTTAAACATGCTAGCACACACGCACTATGCGCGTGAACTTGACCAGTTAATGGCATTGCTAAAATTCGATAGTAACTTAACAAGTGCAGATAGCAGAAAGCGTTAAGCGTTGGTATGGAATTCAAACTGCCTCAGGTTCTAATCTCGTGAAACATAGTGCGGTTTTTTGCAAATATTATTATTTTTGTTTTCGATAATAATATTTTTTAAATATTGCTGCTTTTTTATGTTGTTATTGCAATAAAGGTTTTAGAATAAAAATGCGTGATATATGATAACAAAATTTAAAAAAATATGTTTATTCGTTATATTTATTTTACATAAGTTAATAAACTGCTACAATTATTTATCATTACTTCAGCTGAATAAGATGTGAAATAGATGTCAAGAAACTTAGAAGTAGTTTGTATTATTTTGACATATTTAAATTATGAAATATTTTAAATTTTTAATGGATTTTTTCACCATAAATATTAAGCTTTGATCATGGTCGAAGTAAGTAAGTAATAAATAAGAATATTAGACTACTTAAAATGTAAAAAACTACTTACAGAATAGGTAATTTTAAGGTTAAATATGGGCAGTTTGTTTATATTTTATTTGTATTAATTATTTTACATTTTATTTGACTTTAGTAAATATTGGTTGTTATTGAGGTTAAAGCTTAAGTATTCATTTTCTTTACGAAAAGAAGATTGAAACTAAACCTCAAATTTTAATCCTAAAATAATACTATTACTAAAATAATATTAAACAATTTCGGTATATCTGCAAGAAATACGACAAACACCCTATTGAAACGTGCTTAAAAAATTCGTTACCATAAATTCATGCAATAACGAATCTGTTGTTTATTAAGTTGGTACGATCAATATTTTAAAGTCAAAAACGGTTTTCTAGCTGGTCTTCAGTGATGCAAGCCTTCAGAGTGCACGGCGAACGGTTCATAATGACGTGTTTTTAATAATTCAGCAAAATATCTCGTTGGTATGAAACCATTTGTTTCATTCACCATTTGACGTCGCTGCTACTCGATAATAAGCCCCTTCCTCATATCTCTTAACCCTCACAGTATTTCTCTAGAACAAAGAAAAACATTGTTTTTATTACACATAATACCTTATTATTTATTATTCACTAATCGAATTAAACCTCACAATGAATTTAAAACTTTAAAGGCATCTTCTGTCTCAACAATACCTCTGTTCTATCAACAATACCCTTGATTAAGATTTATGTTTAGTAAAATATGAAATATATAAATGATAACACTCACACTTAGTCCGGTTTCATTAGATATTCACTTCACTTTTACGCAGCGCAATAATATTCTCTGATCTGATCTGATCTCTTCAATATATTTTATGCCTGCTTTTTGATAATAATAACCACAACACTGCGCTAAATACTCGTCACCAATATTATCCACGAACCAACAAAGTTCTATTAATTAAATACTCGTAACAAACTGCATCTACCCCACAGAAATCGAAATAATTTACTTAGTTTTTTGTGGTCTACCTGCTAAACTTTAATATTTATGTGAACAAGACGAATGAAACTAAAAACGAATGATGATTATCGAACTAGTCATTGGTTGCAGACAAAGTGAGTGTGTGTGTGTAATGTGCGTGTCTACAGTATTGTAACAACTTATAGAAGAAGGTCGTAAGTCAAACCGAAGCGTCACTCTATTGCTTTGTGAGATTGCTCATGGACTTTTGGTCGGTACTGTACACTTCGTAAATTGTTAATAGATAAAGCGTATTACAGTGTAACTGAGTTTTTAACAGACAATTTTTATCAGACCACCTCGAATTTTTAATTAATTAATTATTGTTTTGCGTATGGAATATTTATGGTGTGTTGTCTATGACCTGGAATTTTGATGTTTGTTTGTTTATTTATCTTTGGACCACGATTTGTATTTCTTGTATATACCTACTGTTACTGACAATTTGAATTTTTTAATGAATATTTGAATTGTAATAATTTTATTTAATGAGAATGACATAACTAATTTAATGTTCCAACAAGAGTTTAAATTTTAACAATTTTATATAGGTAATGAAAATGTTTGCATGCCGAATGGTGAAATATGGCAGAACTCTGATGAAAACCTACTACTACCTACTTATGTATAACCCATATTTGCAAATAAATGCTATTCTATTCTATTTAATCGCAGGGCAAAAGTATCTTCTTATACAGAGAAGACATGCGGATTGATCACCACGCTTTCTCAAAGCGGTTTGGCGATTTCAAAAGCCAGATAAATTAATATAAAATGCAGTCTGTCAATCTCTTTGACCAGATTTAAAGGATGTCAATGATTTCATCACAGTCAACTTAACACTTTTCGGGACACTAAACGCAGACGTCATAACAATATAACTTCTTTTGAGTCTCGTTTAGTGTCCCGGAAAGTGTTAAAGAAGGTCCATGTTCTATGAACAAAAAACAAACCAATTATGAATTCACTGTTTCAAAGCATTGTGCTTTAAATTACTTAATAAGTTTACCTTTTATTAAAAAAAAAAAAAACATCCAGCTTCCAAAAAAACACAAAAAATTATAAAAATACTTTAATTTCGGAAGTCGGTGTCTGTGATTTTGAACCTTTGTTTTTGCCACCGACTTCCGAAATTAAAGTTTTAATGTTTTTTTTGGAAGTCGGTTGTTTTTTTTTTTTTGTAAAATGTTTTTATTTTTCACTTTTTAGCCGTAGTAAATTTGAATACCGTCACTTGCTATGTAAATAACAGTGACAGGAACTTATTATAACATCATTCATATAGACTAAGTGGGAAAAATACGTATTATTGAAGCTAACTCAAAAACTACCCAAGCAAAGGTAATAAAATTTATATGGGACTACTTCTTAAGTATGAGCTACCAAACAAGAAAATAATCATCAAAATCAATTTATAATTGGCGGAGTAATCGCGTAACATCCATATTAAAAAAAACAATCGAATTGAGAACCTGCTCTTTTTTGAAGTCGGTTAAAAACATGAAATGACATTCTATAAATTCATTGTAATTAGATTCAAATCAGTTTTCGTGTCTGCTGTGTGATAACGTTGTTCTACTAAACTACGCAACAGATATTCATCCAAATTTCACCATAATTTAGGGGTTATTATAATATTAGATCAGGATTATTATATACATATTTTATTTATTTATTTATTTAATACTTCAAGCACACAAATGTACAGAGGGGGACTTAATGCCAAAAGCATTTTCTACCAGTCAACCTTTGGGTGATGCAGAGACAAACAGTGGTAGGTGCAATAGCGAGAATTGAGGAATAAATATTTATTTAAATATAAAGATATACATAAATATATATATATTTCCAATTATATATAAAAATAAACAAAATTATATACACATAAAATACTACTAAAGCAAATAAGACAAACAATGGGAAATCATTACCGCTGTGATGATACTGCCAGCTTCTTGCGAATGTGCTCGCGAACTTTGACTTTAAAAGATAATCGGTTGGTCGCCATCCTAATTTCCTGGGGGAGCGCGTTCCACAGAGAGATAGACTGAACGAAGAAGGAAGAGTGAATGAAGTCTGTGCGGTGGGTGGGACATTGAAGAAGACGATTGTGAGATGAACGTAGATTTCTATTGTGGTTGTCGCAAATGTACTGAAAGTGCGGGGCTAGATAACTAGGTGAAGAGGGAGAGTTAAGAAATGAAAACAAGGTGGTCAGCGCCCTTTGCTCTCTGCGCTGGCGTATGGGTAACCACTTTAGAAGCGATCGATGCGCAGAGACATGATCATATTTACGTAGATTGAAAACGAATCGAATGCAGTTATTGAGAAGACGGTCAAGTTTGTCGATTTTCACCATAATTTTGGAAGATTTATGTATCAGTATAAAACATTAATATTATTCAACTTACATTGATTATAAAGAAATCTCGACTTAAATTGTCAAGTTATATTTTCCTTTATCCATCAATAAAAAAAAATTATAAAAAGAAAAGTAACTTACTTGATGCGTCAACCAGTAAATGTGTGTGTCCGATAATGGGTAGAAGACCTGGTAAAGCCGGTGGAAGCGGATGAGCCCGAGACTCCACAAGTCGCGCGCGCCAAATAATTGCGTAGATCAATATTAACAGACATACTGTTAGTAGTACTTCCAACATGGTTACTACAGAGTTCTAGGGATACGAAACGTCCGTAGGCTATAGACCACACAATGCACCGCATGCACTTTAAATATATGCAAGCAATAGAGAGGCTATCACAAAAACTGTGAGGCCATCTAGTTTCAAATTTAGCAAAGTTGTTTGAGTAACTTTTTATGAACAAGTGGCGTTATTTATTTTTCCAGCGGCTATCTATAATTTTTAAATAACTTCATAGTCTGTAGCTGTAGCTGTAGCTGTAGAGGATTGTTGACTGTTCCAACAAGATCTGGACAGTCTCACTGACTACTGTCTAAAAAATAAACTACACCATAGTCTCTCCAAGTGCAATTGCATCAATTTCACAAATAATAAAATAGTTATTAACTTTAAATACTCATTGCACGACACAACACTCGGTAATGTATCTACTGTGAGAGATCTTGGTGTTATTTGATGATAAGTTGTCTCTAAACCTGCATGTAGAAAAAAATTGTTAATAAAGCATTTAAGATTCGTCAGATCGTAAACTGAGTTCAAGCGGCTCTACACATATCTTTACCTATATAAGACCCTTGTGCGATCACGATTAGAATATCCCTATCCCTATCTGAGACCCGTTTCACCAGAAATACATAGACGAGATTGAGAAAGTCCAGCGTAAGTTTCTACGAGCTATGCATTACAGATGCCACAAATTGTACCTATTTGTCGTACTCACATTACTTGATAAATGTAGACAGGTTAACCTAGAATCTAGACGTAAGTATCTAGAGGCTTCTGTACTGTATGGTATTGTTCGTGGTGATTTTGATTGTATCGATCTCACGAGCAAACTATGTTATGTAGTTCCACGTACTATTAATATACGTAGTATCCGTGCAGGTACCCTATTTGCTGTCAATACCTGTCGAACTAATTCTGGTTTGCGCTGCCCTATCCGTCGAATGGTTTTTATAATTGTAATTTTGTTAATATTTATATTTTTGAACCGATGTAACTTCCGTGAGCCCATTTAAGACAAACAGTGCATAGGTACCATTCATCTGTGGACTTAGTTTGACTGTACTTTTTGCCATAAACCAAACACTCTGAATTCTCCTGATAGTTTTCTTTATTCGTCTTTTTACGAGGCATGTTGACGCTCGCACTCTGTAAAAAGTAAAAAAAAAACTGTAATTAAAAAGAGGAATTAAACAAACGCCCACGACACTTACACATAACGTCAATCGCAGTGAAACCGGATAGTCGAAATCACCCCGACCGCTTGTACCCCACAGGTACCATGTTTGAAATTGTAATAACTAACAGGTTATGTTTACACTTATTCTTAGTATATATTAATGACTTACCTTTTTAACCGACTTCCAAAAAGGAGGAGGTTATATGTTCGACGCGTATGTTTGTTTTTTTTTTTTTTTTTTTTTTTTTTTTTTTTTTTTTATGTATGTCCACCGATTTCTCCGTCGATTGTGGACCGATTTTGAAAATTCTTTTTTTGTTTGAAAGGGTATGCTCCCAAATTGGTCCCATATAAATTTTATTAACTTTGCTTGGGTAGTTTTTGAGTTAGCTACAAAATAGGTATTTTTTTCCCACTTAGTATGTAGATGATATGATAAGTTCCTGTCACTGGTAGCAGGTAGTGGTATTCGAATGTGGGTGGGGTTGGTACCATAACTAAAAAGTGAAAAATAAAAAACTTTTTACAAAAAAAAAACAACCGACTTCCAAAAAAAAACACTACAAAGTGAAAAATAACTTTAATTTCGGAAGTCGGTGGCAAAAAACGAAAACAAAAAACCCAAGACACCGACTTCCGAAATTAAAGTTATTTTTCACTTTGTAGTGTTTTTTTTTGGAAGTCGGTTGTTTTTTTTTTGTAAAAAGTTTTTTTATTTAATAAAATAAATAAAAAATAAAATTCATTTAATTCAGACAATTTTGTCCATATTTTGTTAGTACCTTTTACATTCTCTTAAAACTATGTTAGTAATGACTGAAAGTAAATTAATAATTGAAAATAAATTAAATTAAATTAAATAATTGCAAATAAATTTAAATTAAATTATTTAAATGATTGAAAATAAAATTTAAATTAAATTAAATTAAATAATTGACAATAAATTAGAATAAGGTAAAATTTAATAATTCGAAATGAAGTAAAATAAAATATAAAAATTCATTAGGCAACATGCAGCCTGATGAGCCTTCCCACAGCTGGCGACACTGGTTGGTCTGCAATCATCTTTAGGATTCCGTTGCCACTCCCTCGAATTCGACGAATTAGTGAGGCTGACTTTTTGCGCATTATAGCGTAAAAGTCATCCACCCTCGCGTCGGCAAACATGCCCGAGGCACTGCAAAATCGAGGTAGTCGCACCAGAATCCTAAAGGCGTTGTTATATTGGACCCTGAGAGCATTGTAGGCACGCTGCGTGTAGTTGGTCCATAGGGCGCTGGAGTAAAAACTTTGGCAGTAGGCTCTGAACAAAGTTACCTTTACTTGTGCTGTACACTTTGCAAATCTGTGTACCAACATGTTAGCTCGCACCGACAATGCTCTCCGCTCTCTCTCAATGTCTGCGTCATCATGCAGGGTTTCGGTCACAACATGCCCTAGGTACCTAAACTGAGAGACCCGACTCAAAGATACCCCGTTGAGATACACTGGAGGTATATGCTCAGGTTGTTTATTTTTACCTCTGATGAGCATATACTCACTCTTTCTATCGTTGTACTTTAAGCCGTGACCCTCAGCGTAGGTCTCACAGATACTTAATAGCTTCCTTAACCCTCCAACAGATGGACTCAGCAACACCATGTCATCAGCGTAACTGATGTTATTGACGCAAACGTTATCTATATGACATCCGACATGGCTGTTGCTGAGTTCACCTATCAGCTGATTGACATACAGATTGAAAAGTCTTGGAGAGGTCAGTCCCCCTTGCCTCACTCCACACTCCAGTGAATATTCTTCAGAATAAACGTTGCCCCACTTGACAACGTTCTTCTGGTGGTTATACCAGAATGAAAATATATTAGTGAGTTCGGCAGGAGCCCCAACCTCCCCAAGCTTAGTCCAGAGCCTGTTATAATCGACTAGGTCGAAGGCCTTCGATAGGTCCAGAAAGCAAGCGTATATGGGTGTTTTCCTATCAACATAGTAAGCGACTGTGTGCTTTAGTGTCAAAATAGCACTTTCAGTTGACAAAGTCTCGCGAAATCCAAATTGGGCATCGTGAAGGTTAATATACTTGCTGAGCTGAGCATCCAGAAGACCATCGAAGACCTTCGCCATCACAGTAGCCAGGGAGATAGGCCTATAATTATTCATGTCAGTTACATCACCAGTGACATTTTTTGCTATAGGTACAACAATAGTTTCCGTCATCTTTGGTGGTAAGTACGAGTGAACTTCAGCCTGGATTTAAATGTTTTCCGTGTAAGATACATGCTGTCATGAACCGGCCCACTTTCAGGTTTACCATATCCCACATACTGTTGGTATGCCTGCCTAGCCAGACTATGAGCTTCTCTCACGTGTTTGTTCCACCCCACTACCGTTTTACCCTTTTTTAACTTTCTCACCTTCTTGCTTTGCATAGATGCCTCACATAAAATGTTAACAATGTCATTGTATAATTTGTCAATAATATATCTATGCTCAAAATTACTACACATACTGTCTGCACAAACACAAAATTCATTGGGGAAGTGAATGTCTTTAAGTTTATTATTACAAATGTCAGAATAACTTACTATTTCGTCACTTTCCCTATCACCCCACAAAACGTCATTAGAAATCCAATCGTCAGAAATACACTTAGTTTTAATCATGTCAAGATTACATTTAACAAGTAAAGGTAAGTGATCCGACCAATACACTCCATAGTCAACACTAATGCTAGTTATTGTTTGCCAGCCTGATTCCGTGACTAAACAGTGATCCAACCAGCGCTTACAATGGTGTGCCTCACTATAGAATGTATGTGTGTCCGACGATCTACCAAGTTTAACTATGTCAGCACAAATCCATTTATTATCGTCACAGAAATCAAATAACTCGTCACAAAAAGGAGCTGACGGGTGTGCATTGAAATCACCCAGAATAAATACCGATTCCACATTATTTTGTTGTACAATAGCGCTTATCTCCCCTAGACAATTCGTAAACATTGGTAGGTTGTCGGACTGGTCGGTAGGCATGTACACACATATAATTACAACTTCACGATTGTTACCTGTATTCGCTCTAATTGCCGTAATACGATCACTATCACAATTCAGAACTGTCACTTTCGTAAACAAACTTTTACGCCACAGAATCGCGACCCCCCCGAATGGTCTCCCTCGCCTCACTCCGGACGATAAGTCAATCGCCGATTTTCCGGTATAACTAAAGTTATCGTCGATGCTGCCGAGAAAAGGCAGATCCTGTGGCACCAGCCACGTCTCCTGAAGTGCTATCAAGTCCGCGCGCTTGCACAGTGATCGCACACATTCTACACTCCTTTTCACATTTTTGCAATTAAAACTAACCAGTATGCTGTTTTGATTGTGTTCCATTAAAATTTTGCTCGTCTGGTCCCTTTCTCATACTCACAAAACGGCGGAACTTTATTCCGTCCGGCCATAGATTGTCATCAAGATACAAATGTATTCTACATTTTGATACATACAATTTAAATGCGTTGTATCCTTTGTCATATTTCATTTTAATTCTAGTAAGGGTCAATCTTTCCTGCGTTTTATTATAAATATATTGCGTTATGTCATCTTCCACCGTGTCTTTATGTACATTGGAGACAAACAGGGGCACTTTAATGTCAGCCGCCTTAAAATTACTCAGAGGTTCCGTAGTTGCCTTCCCTAACTGACTCACAAAGCGATTTCGTAGACGATTTCTTTGAACGACAGTCCAACCAGGTTCGGGTTTACTTGTCTGGAAATCGCCATCTTTTTTTACGATCTCTGCCATAGTTAATGTATTTTCAGACACTTCAATAGGCGTAGTCATGGTACAAACCGGTACAGTTGCACGTACCTTCTCAGCTGATTGCGATAACAATTTACCCGCCGTCGACACACGTTGATTTCCACCAGGCGCGACACTGTGCATATTTGTGTCCCGCTCGGTTACACCGGTCTCGCTCACTGAGTTATCCTCCGGGCGCATGTATGACGGAGATAGCACTTGTGGTGTGCTCTCACTGTTATGTTGTTTCTGTGTCGGCTCCTTGATTCTGTTTATCATAGGTGATATACCTACTGGCCCGCTATCCATACAAAATGCGCCTCTCCTACATGCGTTTACGTTGTAGTCATCTATTCCCACAATTGACCCATATTTGCAATTATGCAGCTCACTTTTTATTTCCTGTAGCTGCTCAACCGTTGCATAATTACTCTTTACAAGCTTTAACTCGTTTTTAATTAGCACTAAATCCTTAAGCAGCCCCGTAACGTCAACGTGGTCAAAGGTTACGGGAGGCAGTTTGCTCAGTTCTTTGGCCACAAATATAGGAATTAGCTCGGGGTCTGTATTCTTGAACAGAGTTATAATGTCTTCCAGGTCCTTATGTCTCTTGTCTTTACGTCTGGATATTTTACGCTTACTCGCCGACAAAGATTCAAATAATAACGACTTTGCTTGATCGATATCTTCACCGGAGAAACCCGTTGCACAAATATTAATGAGGCTATCATTGTCCATAACGTCCAACTTATTTTGCACAAAAGCCAACACCTCGTTAATCACAATATTACATGTTTTACACTTCACGATTTTTGAGCTCGCCATTTTTTTATAACTCACCCGCACGGTTCGGCGCGTGCGCACTGACTGATATCTGTAACGTTGTACTGTTTGCAGATGATACCTCTCTTATTTTTAAAGTAGACAGGAATAGACAAGATTTTGACGACGTAAACAGTGCACTCTCAATAGTTACGGATTGGTTTACGACAAATAACCTTATAGTTCTCAATGCCAAGAAAACGAAATGTGTAAAATTCGCTGAACCAAATGTTAGAAATCTAGGACCCAACATCGTCTTAGATAAAGAGGTGCTTGAAACTGTGAACTCGGCAGTTTTTCTGGGCATAACAGTAGATGCCAAACTTCAGTGGGGTCCACATATATCAAGCCTAGCGGGAAGGCTCAGTTCGGCCGCCAATGCTGTCAGGAAAGTAAGACAATACACTGACGTTGATACAGCTCGGTTAGTCTATTTTAGTTATTTTCATAGCGTTATGTCCTATGGTATTCTGCTGTGGGGCAAAGCCGCTGATATTCAAAATATATTTGTTCTTCAAAAACTAGCAGTTCGAGCAATTTACCAGCTAGGTGTCAGAGTTTCTCTAAGAAATTTTTTAAAGATGTTGGTATTCTCACGGTCACAATTCATTTTTGCCAACATCTTATATATTAGGCAAAATATACACTTATACACTAAAAATAGTGATATTCACAATGTTAACACTAGAAATAAGGAAAAACTACAAGCTCCCTTTCACCGGCTTCATAAGGTTCATAACTCATTTGTTGGGCTTGGTATAACCTTTTATAACAAGCTACCCTCTTTTTTGCTAGATTTGCCTTTTATTGCGTTTAAAACTAAAGTAAAATCCAACCTTTGTTCAAAGGCATACTATTGTATCAACGACTACTTAAATGATAAGAATAGTTGGTTGCTGTGATTAACTCAAGACAATGTTTATATTCTTTCTCGAGAATTAGCTTACCTACTGACAGTTTATCTGAGTTTATGTAATTGTTTATTTTATTTGAATTTACAAGTATATTTTTTTTTACTTATTTTTTACAAGTCTATTTATTTTTATTTTATTTTATTGTTGATATAATCTACTCATTATAATATTTTTGTTATGAGTTGTATTGCAATTTGTAGTTAGCTAGCGACCTCGACAATTGATCCAATTATTTTTAGCTTGAGCAACCGGCAGCAAGTTCGTCATGCTCCCTTAGATGTCATTGCTTGCGGTAGCGTCGGGGGTCGGGTTGCCTCCTTCCCTCAAATATGGCGAGGGGGGTAATGGCTGATCTTTGCGTTATGCTCGTGAACGGGTGCTGCTTGTGGTGACTGGTCGTCTTGCTGATCATGGTTTTGTTATTGTTACTAGTAATTAACTGTTCATTTATTTTACCTCGATGGTCCCAGTTTATCATTTATAACTGCCAATTACAGCTTTATATAAGCGGGCACGTCTTTTATATCTGGAGGCTTTAAATATTTAGTTCTGTTTTTTTTTTTTTTTTAATAATGCTTGAGTATAGTTCTCGATGTTTTTGGTTGGTATATTGGCGTGTGCTACCTGACATATGGCCTATAATTTATCATTTGAATTATATTTTGTGTAGTATAATGTAAGTTATTTTGCATACCATTGTATAGAATCATTTTCTAACTTGAACAGACAGCTGTGCTGCTGGGGAGTTTGTTGCGCCACTTCTTCTTCCCAGCTAAAGGCACTAGGAAGTGGTGAAGGGTGGGCGTTTTTGGGGGACTGTCTTATGTAATTTTGACGTTCGAAAAGTGCTGATTCTCAGCCTAGTTTGAATAAATGACTTTTGATTTTGAATAATATGAATGTTTTGTACTTACACATAAACCTTCCAAAATAAATTCCCTAAACTATGATGAAAAACGCCCTTACCAATCTGCTCTGATTTTCGGTACCTCAGGTCGCTTGTCCAGGGGGATGGCGGAGTAGACCGAGAGATAACGCGCCGGATCAACTCAAGCTGGATGAAATGGTGACAGGTCATTGGAACAACTTGTGACCCACGGATGCCCCTTATGTTAAAGGGGAACATCTACAAGTCCGTGATAAGGCCTGTCGTATTTTATGGATCGGAATGCTGGGCCATGAAAAAGATGGATGAAAAAAGATTGCATGTAGCGGAGATGAGAATGTTGAAATGGATGTGTGGAGTAACGAAAATAGAGAATGTAAGAAATGAGTATGTAAGGGGTAGTTTAAAAGTGGCGCCAGTGGCAGAAAAGTTGAAAGGAAATCGTTTGGCTTGGTATGGGCATGTGATGAGGAGAGAAGAAACGCATGTGTCTAAAAGAGTGATGAATATAAACGTTGATGGATGGAGCGAGAGAGGAAGACAAAAAAATAGATGGAAAGATTGTGTGAGGAATGATATGAAAGAGAAGGGAGTGAATGATAGCTCGGCGGTTGACAGGGGAGAGTCGAAAAAGAAAACGGGTTGTGCCCACCTCAAGTAACATGGGACAAGGGCAGGAAAATGATGATGATGATGATTTTGAAAATCGGATCAACAACCGTTACGTAGTTGAGAAGAAAAACGCGATCACACAGATAGAAACACGACTTTAATTTATAAATGTATATGTCGCAGTAAGTAGCTAGATCGTTATAGCCGTGATATAGTTCAGTTCGCAGTTATAACCTAACCTATTTGGTCGGAATGTCCTAATAGTTACATAACAAGATCGTGCTCGTATCATAATTATATTCTTAGTAAGAACTCAAACTCAAAGCATTTATTTCAAATAAAACAATTACAGGCACTTTTGAATAAATAAAAATATGGCTACAAAATATTGACTACATCATTAATGTTGAAGTTATACATGCGAGAACGATGCAGAACGTTAAAAGCGTCCGTAATCAAAAATAAAACAATTTAAAAATTAAATTAAAATAAGCCGTGGCAAGACAGTTATGAAACACTTTCATATAACTGACATAAAGACAAATAGTTATCTAATAGAATGGTTTTGGTTTCTACTGCAAACAGTAGTTGAAAATTTTCAAGGTTATCTAGGATACCGCATGTCTAAGTAAGAGCGCCTAAGTAATTTAGTGAAATCAGAATCAAACTTGTTTTAATCGGCTCGCGATTCCCGCCCCGGGCGTCTCCTCCTGCGGCGGTTAGGGGCGTGAGGGCGCGAAATTTGCCTCTCCCTCACGCGTTCCGCCTCCTCCTTCGCGAGCGTTACCGCTTCGCAGAAGGAGGTGACGGCCTGCCATTTCCACTCGCTCCGTACCATGGCCTGAACCAGGGCCGGGCGCGAGAGATCACCGCCGCCGATCGCCTGTACGAGGACACGGCGTTGCTCCGCCCAAGCCGGGTAGACCTCCACCGTATGCTCCACCGTGTCCTCAGGCCGATCCACACAAAAGTGACACCCGGGTGTTACCTCCCGCCTTATCCTAAACAGGAACCTCCCGAAGCAGCCGTGTCCGGTGAGGACCTGCGTCAGGCGGAAGGTGAGGACGCCGTGGCGTCTCTCAAGCCACTCCTCAAAGAGGGGTCTTATCGCCGCAATTGTGGCGTGCCCAGCGTGGGGTTGCGACAATCGCACCCTCCATGACGCCATGAGATTCCACCGGAGCTCTGTCCGCTGTGCCGCGATTTCTTGCGGCATCGGAGTTAAGCCCCGGCGTTTCGCCTCCAGGACTTGCGCCCTGAGGGTTCCGTTTCAAAGCTGTGCTTGCTCGGCTGTCCGAACTTCCAAATCTGGATTGAACGACAAAAGTGAACTTTTAATAGAGTAATGAAATACAGACTAAATGTTACTTCAAGACAAGGCCTATGAGTTTTTGATCCCAGATTGCAGAAAAAACTTAATTTTGCAGTTCATTATATAATTATAAATTACCAATTTTCGGATTTTCGCTTTTACTTGACCTTTCTACTCCACAAACTTTATGCTGCTGGGCCAACGGGAAGTACCAAATAGACTGGTTTATTTGCGAGTATCAAAATAATCGGCATAAATGGCCGTATTAATAGAGTAATGAAATACAGACTAAATGTTACTTCAAGACACGGCCTATGAATTTTTGATCCCAGATTTCAGAAAAAACTTAACTTTGCAGTTCATTATATAACTATAAATAACCAATTTTCAGATTTTCCTCTTTACTTGACCTTACTTCATGCTGCTGGGCCAACGGGAAGTCCCAAATAGACTGGTTTATTTGTGAATGTCAAAATATGCGGCATAAGTCGATGTTCACACGGACGTAATAAAATCACGGCGGGATTTTATCGCGCACTGGATTTTCGTTTCTCGGTGTAAAGCCAAGCGTTGAAAATTTAACAGAGTGCATCCCAGCGCGTCGAAAAAACACACTGTTGGATTTTTAACTCTCGGTGCTGAGCAGAGCGTTGAAAATCCAGTGTGCTATAAAATCCCGCCACGATTTTATTGCATCGGCTACATGGCCGTTTTTTTTTGGGTGGGAAATTGTCAAATATCTTCTTCCGTTCTGGACGGAGCAGGAGGTCGTGTCAGACTTATACTGACTAAACCACCCGTATTCCTTCAGTTGCCTGTGTGTTGCCAGAGGCCACGGTGACAATCGGACTTTCCCGCGACCCTGGCAGGCATTAGCTCTAGCGGACCCCATTAGTTGTGCTGACATCTCTTTGAGGCGTACGTGAAACACAACGCGCCGTCGACCCGGGCCTGGTCCTTATCGGATGGCGAGCTACCCATTGCTCACCGTCCGCAAGCCCGCGCCTACGGTGGCCAGGAATACGCCTGGGATTCCCGATGCCTAGGGCTCACCTGCAGCGACAAAGGGCATGAGAGCGTGAAATTTGTCTCTCCCTCACGCGTTCCGCTTCCTCCTTCGCGAGCATTAATGCTTCGCAGAAGTAGGTGACGACTTCCCATGCCCTCTCGCTCCGTACCATGGCCTGGACCAGGGCCGGACGCGAGAGATCACCGCTGCCGATCGCCTCTACGAGGACACGGTGGTGCCCCGCCCAAGCCATGCACCGTGCTCCACTGTACGTATGTGTATGCTGGTGATACCTGAGCGTTTCCTCCCGCCGTATCCGGAACAGGAACCTCCCGAAGCAACCGTGTCCGGTGAGAACCTGCGTCAGGCGGAAGGTGAGGATACCGTGGTGCCTCTCTAGCCACTCCTCAAAGAGGGGACTTGTCACCGCAATTGTGGCGTGCCCATTATTGCGTTGACGTGGAAATTTGATTTTCGTTACAGTTCCAAGAGACCGTAGATCTAAGTTTTTGATATCTATTTCAACTTGATGCCTCCACGCATTCCTGAGAAAAAGGGTCGTGACAGACAACGAAGTCATCCTTTAAGGGTTTCAATGTTTAATTTTGAGGTACGGAACCCTAAAACAGATTTTTTATTATCAGCCTGTTACCTTTTCATGCCGTAACGGTTGAACAGATTTAGATGAAAGGCATTATACATACGGATATGTCATGATCTGGGTTAGGACATAGGATACTCTGAATCACGGTAGCACGTTCCTGTGAGATATTTTCCGACATCCACGCGGGCGAAGCCGCGGGCAAAAGCTAGTGTTAATATAAGGTTATATAAGTTCTTGACGCAATCACTGACAAAAAGAAATAGAAAGATTCGTCTGTATTTAATTTTAGAAGATGCGTTTTTATATCTTAACAGTTTATCTAGCAATTATGGTTCAAACCATTATTAAATTGTAAACAAAAAGCGTAAACGAAAATTGAGGTTATATAACTAACCATAATATGTACTAACTATCAAATGAAAAACATATTCAAGTTGCTTTAAAATTAGAGTTGAAACTATAAAAATAAAGCATTCCAATTATCAAAACAAAGCAATCAATTTGAAAATGGCAACACAAATTAGCATCTACAGACACGATTCACAGTCGCTCGATTTCATTAACGTTTTCTGACCCATTTGATTACATTTTTACCAAATACTTTTGGCACAGAATAGATACAAGTTTGTCATAATGTAGCTGCCCTTGTTGTCCCTTCTCAAATCTGTCGTATAAATACGATATTTTCTTTAAATCCAGGAGGTCATTGGTATCGTCACCGTCAAATGCTAAAATCAAGTTTCAGCCTGCCAATAATAAATGGGTACATCGAAGTGTTTAACAGCCAATCAAGGGCATTGCTGAGCGATATAGACCATAACGATGGAAAAGGAAAATTTTATCCTTCACCTTACCTGCACGCGTAGTATGACCACCGTAGAAACGGGTTTTGTCGACGAAAGTATAGACAAAATGACAGATTGTGATTGTTTATCTGTCATTTTGTCTATTCTTCCGTCGACAAAACCCGTTTCTACGGTGGTCATGCTACGCGTGCTGAAACAATTTGCCCTGGGAACATCTTACTGTGAGTGCGTTAAAGTCGAGCAAACTATTTGGTATACAGCCTACTCTTAATCTTTTTTTACTAATTACTTAGTACACTGCCAATATTTTTGATTGTGTGCGTAGTAGTGAGTCATTTTTTATGTCATGGAGCGACGCCATTTGACTGCTGATGAAATGCAGAGCTGTAGGAATGCTACAAGCGGGAAGAAATCAGTCCCAGGTATCTCGGCATTTTAGGGTCAATAGGAGCGTGATTTGTCGTCTTTGGCCGCGTTAAGTTAAAACAAGGGATCCTGCTGAGCAGCACCCAGGGCGTGGAAGGAGTACGACTGCTCGACAGGACCGATACATTCATACAACTGACTGTAAGACGTCAGCCGAAGTTAACGCTCAGGAGATTGGTTTAAAGCTACAATTATCAAGTGTTGTTGTTGTTAGCCACCAAACCGTGAGAAATAGGCTGCATAAATACGGCCTACGAGCACGACGCCCATTTAGGTGCCCACCTATCCCACCTATACGCCATGGGAATCACGCCCGTCGAAACGAATGGTGTAGGGAACACTCAACATGAACCCAGGAGCAATGGGATACAATTTTATTTTGCAATGAATCCCGGTTTGGATTTAGGCCTGATACGAGAAGGGTAAGAGTGTATCGTCGTCCCGGAAATGCTGAACGGCTGAGATGCGTCCAGGAAGTGCACCTTTGCAGTGACTCCACAGTGATTGTATGGGCGGGTATTATGAAGAACAGACGATCTGAGCTCGTTTTTGTAGATGGCCCTATGGACGCTGAAAGTTACGTTGAAGATGTCCTCGAGCCTTATGTTCAGCCATTTGCACAAAATCTTGGCTCAGATTTCACGCTGATGCATGAAAATGCTAAATCTAGTCAAGCGCTACTAGGTTACACCAATATTGTTATTTAAATCGTGATACTGAACTAATTGTGTATAAAAACGCCTAACAGAAAATGATTAGCAATCAATAGTTTTTTGAAGTAACAAATGAGCTATTTGGCAGAAAAATATATATTTTTTTGTTATGAAATATACAAAAAATTGCGCGAATTAATATAGAGGAATTCCTTAAAAATCTAGGTCTAATGTGCTTTTAGATGCACCATGTGTGCAGCTTTGGTACATGATTGTTTTGGTTAGAAAATGCATGTATAGGACTTTCATTTGGCCGTGGTCCTTTTGGTTTAGTATTGATTGTGACTTTTTATTTACAGGATATGCTTTATTGAATTCATGGCATACTGTAGAAAATAATGCATACACCGTAGTTTATATTGGGGCCTTGTGATGTGAATCGAAACTAGCTGTTGAAAAATTGCTAACAATATTATTATTAAACATTTACAATTTATTTTTAGTAAGAGGTCATAACTGAATAGTTTTATCTACATAAACGTAACTTTTATCTGATACAAAGGACAAAAGTTGACCTGTATGATCAGACCTTTTTTTTTGGTGGGAAATTATCAAATAACTTCTCCCGCTCTGGGTGGAGCGGGAGGGCGTGTTAGACTCTTGCTGACTAAAACCCACCCGTGTTCCTTCGGATGCCCTGTTGCTGGGGGCCACGATGTCCCTTTCGGACCATATTTTACAATTAGTAAATACATTGTCTATACATGTAGCTGAGGTTGCTGTTATTCTAGTTGCTATATACGTTTTAAATTAAAAGATTAAAACAATAAGATAAGCTTACATTTTTCCGGAGAATTAACTAATAGATCAATATTTAGATCATCACAAACAAAAACTACTTTATTATCTCTAAAAACTTAAGTTAGTATTTCTTCCATTATGATTAAAAATTATGACAAGTTTGAGGCTGGTGGTCTATAAGCACATAAGAAATTATGGCCTTCAATCTTTGCACATGCTATCTCATATAAGCGATCAACAGAGCAAGCAGTGATATTCTTCCTTTCCTTATATCTGAAACAACTATTACATAATATCAAGGTCCCCCTAATGAAGACCTGTTTTACGCACGGGCAGTTGAAAAATGATTTACATTAAACAACATCCTATTTGATTTTAACCAGGTTTCGCAAAACCCATATATAGGTATATCGTTATGTCTTACACTATTCTGCTGTGGGGCAAAGCCGCTGAAATTCAAAATATATTTTGTCTTTTAAAAGCGAGCTGTTCGAGCAATTTACCAGCTAGGTACCAGAGTTTTTCTGAGAGCTTTTTTAAAGATATTGATATTCTCACGGTGGCATCACAATTCACCTTCGCCAACATCTTATAAAATCGACTGTGACTGTACCTAAATAATAAACGATAATTTTATCAGCCAAGAGTAATTAGTTACTCTTGGCTGATAAAGTTATCGTTTATTATTTATGTTAATATTAGTGTTTAGGTCAGTTCCCCCCTTAGGGGGAAGGGCCGCACTCCACCCCGAGCGGCCTTGTAGAGCTCATTTCTAGAGTGGACACCCTCCCACCGCTTTAAGAAATGAATTCTCAAATAATATGAAGAAGTCCGATACCTTGTCCCAGACAGAGGAAATACTCTGAGAATGAATATTACGAGTACACACAATATAAATGGATAATACGACCCTAATAAGTTTCAATTGTAAATGTATTAAAAGATCTGTTGGCTGTGTGAGGCGTCTGTGTGTAGCGGCCGACGTTATCGCGTTGCAAGAAACTTGGCTTTTGCCGCATGATATCGCCTTTCTTGGACAAATAGATGATGACTTCGCTTTTACTGACAATTCGGCAGTCGACACCTCAGCGGGAGTGCTACGTGGAAGGCCTTATGGAGGAGTGGCTTTGTTGTGGAGGAAAAGCCTATTTCCATCTGTCACGGTAATAAATTGTAGCAACGTTCGCCTTGTAGCTATTAAAATAGTGTCGCAGGATCGTTCCATACTAATTTTCTCGGTGTATATGCCTACGGACTCGAACGATAACGTAACTGTGTTTACAGATTGTCTTAGTGAAATTAGTGCGATAATAGAAAATAATAATGTGCAATCAGTGATCATACTCGGCGATTTTAACGCTCACCCTGGCGAGCTGTTCGGTAGTGAACTGTTGAACTTCTGTGAGGAGCAGTGCTGGACCTGTGCGGACCTGGACTTACTGCCACAGGGTACGTACACTTTCGTGAGTGACGCGCACGGTTGCCACCGCTGGCTTGACCACTGTGTAATGACCGAGGCCGCGAGGCGTCTGCTCGTTAGTGCAACTGTGTTGTATGATACGTATTGGTCGGATCACATGCCTTTAAAATTACAGTGTAATTTTAATATGATAAGACCTTCAATTGTAACACCCAATCTGAGTAAAAACTTTTCGATATGGGGTAAACGGACTGCTAGTCAAGTAAGTCAATACACAGAAAAATGTCATGCATGTCATTAAGGGAAATTAATTTTCCATTAGAATTTAAGGAATGTGCTAACGGGTGTTGTGAGGATTCCAATCACAAAGTCGTATTGGACAATATGTATAAACACATTGTGTGTATACTTTCAGAGGCTGCCCAATGTCCCAGTAATGTGGATGTGGGAGGGGGTAGAAGGAACAAACGTGTTGTTGGTTGGAATAGGCATGTTAAGCAGGCTCACGCGGACGCACGGCTTGCTTTTCAAGTCTGGAGTATGTCTCGTAAACCAACTTCTGGTTCTGTGTATGAACATATGTACGACACGAGAAAAGTCTTTAAATCAAACTTAAGATGGTGTCAGAACAATCAGAATAAAATTAAAATGGATATTATAGCTGACAATCATAAATCTAAAGATTTTTCAAGGTTTTGGAAAAATACGAATAGATTGAATCCGAGGCCGGGCGTCCCCGTGAGCGTGGCGGGGCAACATGAGCCTACGGCGATAGCTAACTTGTTTGTGAAGCATTTTAAAGCGGAATCTCCTCTTGGCTCCGCATCGCAGGTGGTCGATGCTGAGGATTGTCTGAAGGAGTTAAATGTCAGGTTCTCAGCGAAAGATGTTGCTACTGTTATTCAAAGTATGGTTAGGGGCAAGTCACCAGGGCATGACTACCTCAGCATCGAACACCTGCAGCATGCAGGAGTTCACCTGCCTAGGGTACTGGCGATGTTCTTCTCACTGTGTCTAAGCCACGCTCATCTGCCTAGTGACCTAATGAAAACTGTGGTTGTACCTATTGTGAAGGATAAGACTGGGGACACATCAGATCTCTCGAACTATAGGCCCATATCTCTTGCTACTGTCATTGCCAAGGTGCTGGACAGTTTGCTTGATAGGCATATGGCGTCCCGCATTGAACTGCATGATGCACAGTTTGGGTTCAGACCTGGTCTGTCCACAGAAAGCGCCATACTGTCTCTCAAGCATTCTATCCAGTATTATACGTCTAGGAAAACGCCTGTTAATGCGTATTTCCTAGACCTTTCCAAAGCGTTTGATCTGGTGTCGTACGAATTGCTGTGGCATAAACTATTAAATGATACTTCAGTGGATAGAGAAGTTATATCAATTCTACGGTTTTGGTATAGAAATCAGACAAATTGTGTAAGGTGGGCTGGCTCGTTATCGGATGTGTACAAGCTGGAGTGCGGGGTGAGGCAGGGCAGCTTGACCTCCCCTCGCCTTTTCAGTCTGTACATAAACCGGTTGATCGTTGAGCTCAGCAACACCAATCAGGGTTGCTATGTAGACGGAGTATGCGTCAACAATATTAGTTATGCTGATGATATGGTGTTGCTGAGCCCATCGATTAACGTAATGATAAGCCTGCTTACGATATGTGAGAGGTACGCGGAGACTCATGGGCTCAGATACAATGTTAAGAAAAGTGCGGTACTAGTCTTCAAGGCGGGCACTAAAACTTACCCGATTGACCCACAGCTGACACTTTGCGGAAGTTCCTTGCAACAAGTCACTTCTTTCAAGTATCTGGGCCACTGGGTTTCCGAAGACCTAAAAGATAGTCTGGACATTGAGCGTGAGCGCAGGGCGTTGGCTGTCCGCTGCAATATGTTGGCCCGCAGATTTGCAAAGTGCACGACTGAAGTGAAGGCTTCACTATTTGCAGCGTACTGTCAGTCGTTTTATACATGCAGTCTGTGGGTCAACTACACGCAGAGGGCATACAGCGCCCTGCGCGTACTGTATAATAATGCTTTCAGGGTGTTGATGGGGTTGCCGCGCTACTGTAGTGCTTCCGGCATGTTCGCAGAGGCGCGAATCGATGGTTTTCACGCCATTATGCGCAAGCGTTGCGCTTCCATTATGCGCAGGGTACGCGCCAGCCCCAACAGCATCCTGAAAACTATAGCTGATAGGTGGGACAGCCCCATTCTGGGACATTGGATACGCCTACATGCCACTGTGGCGAATTAATGTATAGTTTGTGTTTTTATTTATATTTTGGTTGATGTATTTACTAACACTAGTTTCTAAGTCGTGTGTATACTAACCAAATGGGCTACATTTGTGTGTCTGAAATAAAAGATTTTAATTTTTAAAATTAATAAGGCAAGAAAAGGATTGAATGAGGTTGTAAATAAGACTTAAGAATTCATAGTTATTGAATTACATTAGATGTACTTTTATTATTATATTCTTTTATAAACCTGTGATTAAACCTTACGTTAGCGTATCAGGTATTTGATCAGTCATTACTCACACGGTACCTTACATCTGCACTCGGAGTACCTACAAAGGGCAACACTTCCATAAAATGAGGCAAGCGGCTTTTCAGCAAAATTGCATCAGCATCATGCTCTTTTGTAAATATGATCCCTAGCAGTATTTTCAAACTGATAAACGTGACGAAGCGGCTTTCCCTGCGGCAACCGTGCGACTGTCCTTGTCTGACAACGGGGCGGCTAGTTCCACCAACATTGCGTCAGCATCATGCTCATAAGGTGACATGGTCCCTATCTGTCCTTAGACTGGATATGAGATAGATGTAGTCACCCAAACCCCTGAAAGGTTACTCTTTGTACAACAAGTATATCTGCAAGACACGTGTTCATGTCAGTCTGACCGAATTATAGGTCTGATTACTAAATAATAGAGTTGGGAATTGAAACTCAAGATTCATTATTTATTAGAATTTTGGATAATCTCTCTTAAAGACCTAGGTATTATTGGTCTGTGGTAAAGAATACAAAATTCAAAAATTAATACTAGATAATAGAGTGGAGAATCAAAATTCAAGAATCATTCATTAATAGAGTGTGGACCAACTCTCTTGAAGGTCTATAGACAGCCCAAAAGCGCCCTCCCTTCACTTCCTAGTGTTTGAGCTGGGGAGGAGAAGTGGTGTAACAAACTCCCCAGCAACACGTCTCTGTCTGTTTAGTAACAAGAACTTTAATAACGTTACCAGCCTAAGATAGTTATTATAATGAAAGACTCACCCAGTCGCACCAACAAACACACACACATACTACGTACTACCTTAGTCTAACCTGGGCTTCAACCCAACTACATTTTAATAAATAATACTAGCTGTCTTACGACAGCCCACTTGGACATGGCATCTTGGTATTCACCAAGTCTTCTAACATAACTAGCCTAGGATATTATTACGTCCGATAAGGCTCAGTCTGCACTCAGCGCTTGGTGTGGCAACACGCCGTGTTCGAGTTCGCAACAAGTCCATCGTCATCCTGAGGATGCCTCGTTGAGAGGTGAAACACGTGTCGATTTCTTTCAGGAGTTTTTATGGCTCTTTTGAAATAGCTAAGCGAAACAGGTTACTAAATATATCCACGTCTATTGTATTTTTTTAAATAGAAAGAGAAATTTTAACAAAAAAAAAAATTGCGTGACATAGATATCTTGCTTATTTACGTGATGTAAAACAATAATGTCAACCACCTAATTTCCATAAAATTTATTATTATTTATTTATATATCAGACAACATGATCCATTATGGTTAGTAACAACAGGAGCTTATAAACTATGTTATAAAGAATATAAATAACAAGTACAACATTTTATTTCACCGTCCCAAGCACGATGCTCACCCAGAGCGAGTGCATAGGACACTGAAAACTCGAAACTATCTTCAGAATTTCGTTATTGCTGCCGCGTACTCTGCCCAACAGCGACGACACACGTTTGCGTCTTATTGCGTAAAAGTCATCCGTATGCGCTTCGGCAAACATGGCGGCACTGCAGAACCGCGGCAACCGTAACAACATCCTGAAGACGTTATTGTATTGTACCCGCAGAGCGCTGTATGCCTTTTGAGTATAATTAGCCCACAGGTTGCTCGTGTAGAAATATTGGCAATATGCTTTGAATAGCGCTAACTTGACTTCAGCTGAGCAACAAGCAAACCTGCGAGCCAACATATTACCCCGGACCGCCAGCGCTCTGCGTTCACGTTCAATGTCCTCGTTGTCCCTAAGATCATCGCTCATTTTATTTTTTTATTTTGTTGCAATTAAATACCGTAGAGATCTAATAGATACTTGAATTAGATAAATTCTTCGAGATGATATGGCTAGAAAAGAGATGACTACCGAGATGACGACTAATAGAGAAGTATGGAAGAAAAATACAATTGTTGCGTCGACCACAAATATATTGGGATAAGGGAGGAGAATGATGAGGATAATGATGAGATAAATTCTTCGAGAATTTATTGAGCTCAAGTAAACAATTAGTGTTCTTAGATTAAAGTTTTTAACTTCTTCGTTGTAAGGTAATCTCGTGTCCGGACACTGCATTTATTGTGAGGTTGAAATGGAATTGCATCTTGGTGTAGTCTGCAGTGATGAAGTATCTGCGTACCATGTGCGCTACCGTGATTTTCATTGATGTCATCGCGTAAATTTTACCTGTGACAATAAAATTGGAACTGTTATAAAAATTATTAACTTGCACTCTGCTTATAATATCTGTAGTTGTATCTAGGCCTTTTGTAACGGTCCCAGATGACCTTGACCTCATGCTAACAGTTACAGTCCCTGCAACTATTAGAGCACTGCAAGGTTATTTTGCAGTAGTGGTGGTTTGAAGAAGTGGTTAGTTTTTTTTAGTTTTAGTAGAAAAAAAATCTTATTAACATAAAAATATACATAGCTGTAGTAATTAAAAATAAAGTAATGGTTACTTAATATTAATAACAACACTTTTACAGGCTAGGAGCACCTTTATAAGTATATAATTATAATGGTTACAAACTTATTAAAACGGGAGGCATTTCTTAATGAAATCTTTATTAATAACATTATGACATTATTGTAATAATTTCAATTAGTAATAAAAAAATAAAAATCCGGAGTCACACGTATTAAAATAAGTCACACAGATTACTTGTGTATTTTTATTTGTCTGTCTGTGACGTCTTGATTAGGTATACCTTTTTAGTTGACTTTTTGTCGTAGTTGGGTTTTGGTTTTTATAACTTTTATTTTTATTTAAATTATTTTGGGGTTCCAATATATAATTATGTTTTTGAAATGTGCTAATTAATGTATTTTATTTGATACCCAACATGACATCATATTTTTTTATAACTTTGTCCTCTAGAGGGCGCCATATTCAATTTAATCTGATGTCATAACCAGCAGCCAATCAAGACGCTTTAAAAGATACCTCATTTTTATTTTTTTGACAATTTATGATGAGTAGTTTAAAAGTTATGAGGGAACAGATGAACATACAAACATACATTGCGCTCTAAATCATAACCTTTCTTCTTGCTTTGCCGTAGTCGGGTAATGCGGGGGTAGCAGCACGCGCTCAGCGCTACTGCGACCGTTGCAAGCGGTAGCTCAGGTGATCGCGCGTGGCCACCAGCGTCGCACGAGCCACCGCGCTTCCCGCGCACTCAGCTGCAGTGCTATTCTGTAAAAATCTCCCCGTGAATGCTTAGGTGAAGTGAGCTTGAAAGTGAGCTGTCAACAGTGTCAATCCCAAGTATTTGGTGGAATGACAGCTCACGTCAAGCTCACTTCACCTTAGCGTTCACGGTGAGATTTTTACAGAATAGCAAGGCTGTATACGATGAGAACAATAAGCTCTATAATACTCATCTTTAAGAAAGGAGATAGATCAGAAATAGGAAATTATCGCCCAATAAGTCTCATGTCGAACATATACAAGGTGTTCTCCAAAATATTACTAAAATGCATCACCAAAAAACTTGACGAACAACAGCCAAGAGAACAAGCTGGATTTAATCGGGGTTTGCAACAATAGACCACATACATGTGGTAAATCAGCTTGTTGAAAAATGTCAAGAATATGATTATCCACTGTACATGGCATTTGTGGACTATAAGAAAGCTTTCGACTGCCTGGAACATCAGTACATTTGGAAAGCCCTGAAAAATCAAGGAATAGAAAAGAAATATATAAGGATAATAAAAAATGTATATTCCAACAGCGTAGCACGAATAAAATTGGAAACGGAGGGGGAAACTTTCCCAATACACAGAAGTATGAGGCAGTGAGACCCACTCTCACCAAAACTTTTTTCATCCGTGCTAGAGGAAGTCATCAAGAAGATGGAATGGGACAACATGGGGATTAACATAAATGGAACACGTTTGAATCATTTAAGATTCGCGGATGACATTATACTTATAACGGATAACCCAGAAAGCCTTAACAACATGCTCCTAGATTTGTCAAGTGAGAGCAAAAAGGTGGGCCTAACAATAAACAAAACAAAGACTAAAATAATAACAAATAGATCCCAAACAAGCATCTCAGTAGATCAGGAAGAAATAGAATATGTAAATTCCTATATATATCTAGGCCAACTTATTGCCTTCAACAATCATATGGATTCAGAAATAGAAAGGCGGGTAGCCAATGCATGGACAAGGTTTTGGTCTCTCAAAGAAGTGCTAAAAAGTAAACAATATACTATCGCAATGAAAAGGAAAGTGTACAACACATGCATATTACCGATTCTCACTTAAGGATGCCAGACCTGGGCTAGCACACAAAATCAAAATAAAAAACTGACCACATGCCAAAGAGCCATGGAGAGGAGTATGCTGGGGCACACAAAAAGAGACAGAAAGAGAGCTATAGACTTAAGAAAAATTACGAAAATCGAAGATGTCGTAGTCAAAACCAAACAACTTAAGTGGAGATGGGTGGGCCACATGATGAGAGAGAGTAGGAATAAATGGACGAAAGATATAACAGAATGAACCCCTAGATTTCAAACAAAAAGGAAACGAGGAAGACAAAGGAAACGTTGGTCTGATGACATAAAGAAGAACGCGGGTCCACTATGGCACAGATTAAATCAAACAAGAGCAGAATGGAAAGAGCTGGGGGAGGCCTTTGTGTCACAAGGACACGCCGACGCCCAATAACTGCGGCATATAATACCAATGGTGATAAATTAAACAAATGATGTAGGTAACAAAGATAATAAATAGTATTGTAATCATTTTTTAATGTTAATAATATATTTAATTGCATGTTAATTACTTAACTATATAATAATGAATTTGTATAATTATGTTGGCAATAAAGGCTTAATAAAATAATAATAAAATACGATGAGAGCGGGGAAGCGCTGGCGCATCGTACGGGCCCAGTTACGACATGTCATCAGTATTGTGCGCGAACAACACGTAGTAGCTTGTTTGTACCGTATTTATCGATAATATTATGTCGCAAGTCATTCACCTTAATTTGAACTATGTTAATAATGATCAAGGTATTTTGATGACATTTATTTTTGTTGTAATATTACGAGTTCATTTTAAGATGAATTTTGTAATGCTAGGCAACTCTATGTTTGTGTGTATTGCTTTAAGATTGGTTTTAAACGGAGTTATTTTAACTGATCTATTTTAAATTATTTGTAACAGGTTGTAATTAGATTGACAAGTGCTACTCCATACCGGACTACGAATAGGTGATGCAAGGTCTGATTAGAGAGGAGTATAACTTAAGTGAGAGAACCGATTGCTTGAGCTACTTTAACGCGTAATTTATTAACATGCTTTGTCCAGTTGAGCTCTTTATCCAACGTAGCGCCAAGATAGCGAACTTCTGTGGTCCATGGAAACAATTGCCCAGCGATTTTAATTTTCTTTTTGGGTATGTTGGCGTGCGAAAAGCACCGCCGCCTTGGGTTCGTTCAACTTCGCGAACCGGAGCAGTGGTGACCCATCGAGAACGACCATGACTAACGAGGTAGGTATAGGTCCGAACCCAGGCGGGCACTGGTAGGTACTTTGTGTAAATCATTTCATCACCACTGCTCTCAGTCTTCGTGATGAAACCGGCATGTCCTTGAACCAAAAATTCGAAGACATGTGACATCCAACAACCCGTGCTGGGCCCTCCTGTCAGATTACGCCTCTCACAGAGAGGAGGCCTGTGTCTCAGCATTAGGAATATTATAGGTTGATTATGCCGATGTTATTTTGGCGCGTGACCAAAATTGGAAATAAAGTCACAATTTATGACCATCTGCTATTGGTCTAAAATGGCAGCAATATTGGAGACTAACCCACCAATTCTGGAACTTTTTGATTTAACTGTAGTGAAAGATGGACTGGACTACCCAAATGTATTGTTCACGTAAGGTCATATTTCTTTATTATTGCTGTTATCTACGTTTTTCTGTATGTGTTGTTGTGTTCAATCGAATTAACAAATATTCAGGTTCTGTTTTTTTCTGTTGATATGTTGCTATAACTTTGAGAAATGGTCCAAGGGATAACAATAATTTATGTTAATGTAAAAACGTGTTGATACAATACTTTAAACAAGCTGCCACGGAGTTTCTTTGTCCTTCTTCTCCATGATGACCTAGATTTGGAACGGACAGTTAGTTTTCTCATCAACGTATTTAACTGACGAGCCTAATTGAAAAAAATGCCTATTCTTGTCTTTCTGTGCTTTTCTTCATAAAACCCATTCTCTCACACTTGGATTCATAGATTCTTTCATATACAGTAAATAACTAGTAACCATTTTGACACTCAAAGCTTGCTAATTAAGAAAATATAATATAATACATAATTATAGTTTAAATTCCCCATTCTGACACGTACATAAGCACAATGTTTTGCGTGCGTTACCTTGCTACCGTAAACAGTGAATTTTCACAATAAAAATAGATTTCGTTTCCCAGCAATTATTTTTGCACAAGGTTACTTAGTTTGATTAACAGAGTGTGTAGATGACGGCTTCGTGAAGGGTCTTGTTACACCCCGTAGGTACTTACCGAGACAAGATCGCTTGCCAAAACTAAAAGCTGCGTCGGCAGTATTGTTGGTCGGCAACGTGGCGGTATCCAGCCATCGTTCTGGTCTGAACTGGTCGGCGTCAGGCCCCCAAGATGGATGACGATGCAAGCCATGTAGTAGCAAGACGCACTGACTACCAGCACGTAACGTGTAATTTTCTAAAAAAAGAAGTTAAGGCTGACAGCAAATCTAATACAACAGTGATGTACAACTAATTAGGGTCAGTACCAAGTAAGTGAGATTTTTCTCCAAGGTCTCAAATCTTCTATATTCATTGAAATTATTTTAATTCTTGTTAATATTTTAGTTGGGTAATATCTTGAATACAAGTCGATACAGTATGAGAAATCTAGTAAATGGTTTCTTTTACATATTTTCGTAAATTTAATAGATATAAAAACAGTTTAAAAGATATCACAGATTCAAAATTATAGGAAGTAAACCATCGCAGAAGATTTCCACGGATTCCGTGGAAATCTTAAAAAAATCTTACGAAAATATGTAAAAGAAACCATTTACTAGATTTCTCATACTTCCTATATAACCAATCGCAGTCAGAGGGTTATAATCAATGGTCACCAATCTAACATCGCACAGGTGACCTCTGGCGTGCCTCAAGGCTCTATACTTGGTCCCCTTTTGTATATTTTATACATAAATGACATCAGTCAACGCTTTCACAATACCAAGTTTCTGCTATATGCCGACGACCTCAAGGTATACCGAGCCATACGACAAACAAATGATTGCCTTCTGCTGCAACAAGATTTGGACCGACTATCCTGTTATTGCCAGAAAAATAAGTTGCAACTAAGTTTACCCAAATGTAACTATTTAAATTTTACTAAAAATAAAAATAAATTAAACTACGCATACACGTTGTGCAATGCCCCCCTACTTAAAGTGGACTTCATTCGTGATCTCGGTGTTATCCTTGATTCTAAGCTTTGCTTGGACCTTCATATAGAAAAGATAGTTAATGAAGCGTATCAACTATATGGATTTGTAATGCGGTCAACTGTCGATTTTAAAAAGCCTTCTTCCTATATTTGCTTGTACAAGTCTTTAGTACGCTCTCAACTGGAATATGCCGTGTCCGTCTGGAGTCCATACTACAAAAAGTACGTTGAAATGATTGAGCGTGTTCAATACAAATTCCTGCGTACCATGCATTATAGATGCTATGGATATTATTTGCCATACCAAGATTTGCTTGCAAAGTATAAGCTCGCAGCACTTGATAACAGACGTAAGTTCTTAGAAGCCATGAATCTATATAATATTGTAAGAAATTTATTTGACTGCATTGAATTGTCCAACATGGTATGCTATGCGGTTCCTAGGACAGTCCACAAGCGAAAAGTGCGCGCTGGCAGATTATTCTCAGTGGGTACTTGCAAGTCCAACTCTGGCCTGCGTTCGCCTGTTCGCAGAATGGTCGATTCCTACAATGGGAATTTTGAACACATAGACATTTTTGTTTGTGCTCCCTATACGTTCAGATCTCTCATACTCAAGGAGCTTTCTTGAACACATTTTCTTCTATTTTTGTGTACCATTTCTTAAAATTTATATAGATATACTATAAATACGTTAGTTAAGAAAAAAAATGTATATGTAACCCTAGCGATTATTTTCACTGTCACTGTCCTGTTGCTAATCCGTGAACAGCGTTGTGGGCTGCAATATTGTCTATATTGTTTTATGTATTTCTTGTTCCTATGTTTTATATTGTAGCTGTTTGTTGTTCCTTTTGAATAAAAATAAAATAAAAATTACGCTTAACTTCATAATTATGGTTGATGACAACGCGGGCGCAGCGGTATTAGTCAATAACCTTTCCTCGGCTATTAGGTATGTAATCCCGGTAGAACGTTCACATAGGATATTTTTCGATATCCACGGGGGCGAAGCCGCGGGCAAAATCTAGTCAAGACATGAGAGTCATGCGACCTAAAACATCTACATATTTTGTGCGAATCTGGGACACTTACGCGAAAGACATTTCCGCGAGAGACATTTGCGCGAACCCACTTGCGCAGAAATACATTACTGCGAATGGATTTTTGCGCGAACGGACTTTAGCGTGAAGGGAAACTTTCGCGAAAAGTCATTTTCGCGAATGGACATTTGCACGAAAGACAGTTGCGCGAATCCACTTGCGTGAAAGGACAGTGCGCGAAAATGTTGCGGAACTGAGATTTCTTCACAACATCACGCCGGTATTGTTTCAAAGGGTCTGACAGGGGTGCTAATTATTTATTATTTTTCGACATGGCTGTCATTTTCAAGGTTTTAGAGGTCGCTTATAAAAAAATTGGAATCAAAATAAAAATTCAGGAAGGCGCCACCGAAAATTTGCTAATTTTTCGTCATGTGTATCGTTTTCATGATTTTTGAGGGCGCTCACAACGATAATAAGGTCAAGTCAAGATGGTGCCACCGAAAAATGTCTTTTCGCGTAAGTGTCTTTTGCGCAAATGTCTTTCGCACAAGTGTCCTGCTACCATTTTGTGATAGTCTCCCTAATCGCCCTAATTAGCTGTTTACCACTGTATATTATTTGCTACGGTTATGAGGCAAAGGAAAAACGCTGCATCTTGAAAAATCAAAATATTCTGATAATATACGAGCGATGATCTGGAATGGAAAACAAAAGCATAAAGATTTGAGCATGTCGAACCCTTATGATTGTGACCATCACAGTTCACATTACGCTCAAACCCTGTACTTTGCGAAAAATGATTGAGACCAAAAATCTTTTAAGAATTTATTATTGTTGCTGCAACTCAAGTTAAAAATAAAAACCACAAACTTACTTAGTTTTACATCTCTGTCTACAGATCTTATAATAGCTGGTGCCGTAGTAAACAATCGAAGGCTCTCCTTAATAACTGCTTCTGTATATACTAACTTCCTTAAATCTTCCTTAGTCACGTCTCTATCTGTACCTAAAACTTGCATTATTCTGAAAATGACAAAAAATAACCATATTTATTATTATAAAATATGGGAAAGGAACTGTCTGTCTGTCTTTTACCATTTCACGCCTAAACAACTGAACCGGTCGGTGTGAAAGTTAACAGATAGGTAGCCAGGGACCCGGAGAAGGACATAAGTTACTTTACATCCTATATATTTGTATAAATTTATGAAATACAAAATTCACGCAGACCAAGTGACGGACAAAAGCTAGTTTTCAATAAAATGGAATTATATCTTAGCATTATCAGCCTATACCAGTTCGCTGTTGAACATAGGCCGCTACAGCTGCACGCCATTTGAAACCGCTCTCATCCAGCAGCTTCTAGCCACCCGGTGACGATCCTACCCTACGTTTGCCGATTCGGCATTCTCATTCAAATACAAGTCTATCCCATCGGTTATCAGTTCTACTGGCGGTTATATTGCCACTTTAGCTTACTTATTCTGTAGGCTATGTTCACCACTAATTCTCTGTCAGGTCACCTTATTCTTGATTCGTTATCTCACAGAAACTCCAAACATAGCGCTAATTCAATTAATAATAGCATCTGTATTTTTTATTTGAATAGTCCATTCTCGCTAAACGACTTTGAATTTGGGGACAAGTCGTCAGTGTCGACGTGAAGTCATACCAGATCAGATGATAAAACATCAGGCCCTACTTTTTAGGCTTTATAATAATAATAATACCCCACCGCCGTATCTCTACGTTGACGTCGTGGTGGGGCTTGCGCGCTCCGAACTCTGGGTCTGTGCCGGTAAAGTTTACTTTGCTAAAACAGGTCTAGGGTGAGGAGCCAGACCAAGAGAGATACAAAAACCCGCAGGGCAGCATGTGGCGAGCTGTTGGGCAGTAGCGACCCCACGGACCCTATCTCCGGGAGAAGTCTTGTTCCTCACCTCTGGCTTGCCTTTATTGGCCGGCTGGAGTGAACACTGACGAGGAACAGAGCTCCCACCTCATTCTTGCCTTTATTGGCCGGCTTGAGTGGAGATTCGCAAGAGCAAACGTGCTCGGAGGAAGGAAGTATTCCAGTAAGATGCTGGTAGGGATCTTGACCGTACTTCCGGGATTGTCCTGATAGCCGTGGAATACCTCTCCACTCCTCATAAGCACCTCAGGACGTGTTGCCCCCTTGTCGCTACGAAACTATGTGTTAGTGACCGTTTTCGGGGCCCATTATTGAGTGTGCAAGTCACCCCCTGCCATTTTATCCGTGTGCATATAAAACATAGATCAGGCAGGGGCCATAGTCCTTCCATAGTTTCAGGTGACCAGTCCGATATCTTTGTTTCCACATTTTACAATAGTCCTACACCAACCGGGGGTTGTCCTTGGCTGCACTTGCATAGTGCGAACAGCGATAATCGTCGGTTGGTACCTCATTTCATTAAAAATGTCTAAGGGGCCTCTGCAAGTTGGCTTCGGCCCCTCGTACGCCTTCCAAAGGTCCGGGACCCTAGGGTACCGAGATATGTCAAAGACGTAACTAATAATAACAATAATAATTTATTTATTTCCAAGTTTATGGTATTTTGAGATCTTACACTCATAATGTTCCACATATACTACCATTGCTGGCGTAGAAATATATAAAAAAAAGTTAAGCACATTCAAATCATCACTAAATTAATTAAAATGTCAAAAAGTAAAATAAAAATTAATTTGTTATGTCCAAAATACAAGTTCTAAAGTCAAAGTAATACAGTGATATTAAGATTAATTGCAATGTCAAAAAATATAATTAAAATGTAAAAAAAAAATGTTATGTCCAAAATATAAGCTCTATAGTAATGTAATAATTATAGATATTATGCGAAAATACTAATAACATAGAATATTCATTACAATGTCAAAAATTATGATTTAAAAATTCATTAACTGAATAAAAGCACATCTCTAATAGCCAAGCAAACATTTTACATTTAAATTTATCTATTGGTAACATTCTGAACGCAGATGGTAATTTATTATAAATTTTGATCGTCATACAACTGGCATTTCTACTATAGATATGCAGGCTCTGAGGAGGAACTAACAGTTTGCCAGCATTTTTTTTATTCAATCTTTCCGAGACTTGTTCATTCAATGAAAATAAATGAGGGTATTTTTTAATAAATAAACAAACCTCAAAAATATACAGACACGGGAGTGGGAGAATTTTTAATTCTTTAAATAATGGTCTGCAATGGTCTAAATATTCTGCTCCACTCATGGCTCGGATACACTTTTTTTGTACTTTAAACGCTCTGTCCACGTCCACTGAACTACCCCATATAACCAGACCGTAACGTAATACTGATGAAACATAACCATGATATGCATTTAGGACTGTTTTTTTACTGGACACTAGTCTCAACTTGCGACTTTATCATTATTAGCAGCCTTGTTCCACCCACAGCTGACTATTGGCCTCTTCACTTTTGTGTCATGCTTTCCTGGTCTGTGGGTCTCAACCAGTACCCTAATTCCGTAACTTATTTTCATAAACAATTATGCCTAATTTGTTTCATTTTGACAGTTCAACAACATTCATTTCGTTATTTACGTTGTTGAGCAGATTTTTTGAAGCAATGGATTAGCAATCTGTTTCAAATCGAAACTGATTGTAATTGTGTTGTGTAACGTAATTAGTGTACAGGTCTTACACGTAATCTTAATTTTCTTAATAAAAAATGCAACCTACTCTTCAAAAATCCTCTCTTGAACTTTTGGGAATGATCCTATCATTACCAAAATAGTATCTAACGAATGTGCTGTAGTATCATACGCAGCCCCAATAGCAGTATGTAGTTCTTCTGTGATCTCCTGGTCAGTGAAGCGATTTTTAGTGTGCTGTTCCAGCATCAGGTCTAAAAGCGGCTGGTATGACACATCTGTAAACATAAACACACATAAAATCACGCCTGTTTTCCCAGAAGGGTTAGGGCAACGATGTACATACACCTATGGTACACCCACATTTCACCAGTTAAATTGAAGTCCCATGTAATAGAGGGCTATAGCCAGGTACAAATCAAAATTCCAGGCTGTAACTAATGGAAAAACTACTAGACCAACAAAGCAGTCAAAATCATTACAAAGTTTTGAACCAAACTGATTCATTTTTATTTGTTCAATAATTTTGGCTGTAAACTGCAATATTAAGCAGAGATGAAGATCAATAAGAGAATCAAACACATAACCTTCCTTTTTGGCTTAGCTCCAATCGGGTAATAATTAAATAATACTTACATGTAGATACGGGCCGTGTATTTATTCCATTTAAAAATGATCGTTTTGTGCGTATTATCTGAAGAAAAAGACACAGTTTCATTCTCAAAAGTTCTGAGATTTTCGCTGGTTGAAGAACAACTTAGTTTGTAACCTTATTTTGTGTAATGTGTATCTTCAGACACCTACTATATAATATTTTTAGGGTGCAGACGCGTTGTCATATAGCACCTAGCAGGATTTTTTTACTGTTTGTCACACTGCTAATTTTTCTACACTATTTACCAAGTATTATTAGTGCGGTGAAAAAATATAGATATGAAAATGCATTTTGTATATAAGTACAGTGTATATTTAACATTTTATGAAAAACGGTAATGAACCAGATAGAACAAATTATTGTTTATCTGTGATTTTAATGGTCTAATTTAATTATGTTTACTTAGATTTTATTTTATTTGTAACAAACCGTGTGATTAATCTGTGATTCACAACTCGGGTCCTTCCAGAAACAAATAGTTAATAAAAAATACCAAAAACAATTATTTTTGTACATTTAATAAGTCATTTTATTTATAATAACTGTCACTTTTGTAATCGTTTTAGACAGTATTTTCACCTAATTTCGCATAATGTACCCTGCAAAATTTCGTGTGAATTGCTATGGTAGTTTTATCAGAAATCGTTAAAACAATGAACAATAGAATTCCCAACAAAAACGGGTGATAAACATTAGTAAACGTTGCTCACGAAAATCGTAAATATTTATAATGAATCCCATAATATTACTTAGTGACAATTTTATTGTACTCTATAATATACTCCTACCTCATCTGATATTTCATTGACAGTACTCATCAGTTCAGAGTCTTTCTTTGTTTGTCCTAACAACTTGTATATTAAATCATTATGCAGCCAAATCTTCTGGAATCTTTGCACCAAACGGTAAAGCATTTGATCGGCTGCTTTCATATATTTTGGACAGAAATTCTCATTTGCGACCTTTCCAAACGTAGTCACTGAAATTATAATCACAAATTAAATTGTCTTGCGAAGTTAAGTTAGAGATGATCGGCCCCGTTCACGACCTCGGGCTATGTAACTTGCGACAAGCGACACGCGTGCTCGACTTGTTGCCTTGCCGCGAACCGGCAGTAGCCACGGCGACTTTTCAGACTGCGCTCGGTGGTCATACAAGCCGCGCTATTAGCTGGTACATAATAATTCACTTGCGCACCAAATCGCTCGTCACCTGTTTCCGTCGCTACGCAAGTCGCATCGCGGTGACTCCCGGCGCGGCACTCTCTAAAGTCTAAACAACTTCTATCATTTGTTTTGTCCGCAGTCAGTCGCTGTCGCAAGACGCGTGTCGCTTGAGCATGTAGGTAGTGACTAATAAAAAGTACAGTCGAACTGGCTATTTGGTTTACAGGCAGTTAACTTGCAATTTAACACTTTCAAACAATGTTGCGATTATGCTGAGTAGTCAATTCTTTTACATCACCCTCTTACCCTGCGTACTATTTAAAAGCAATACCTAGTCGCGCAAATACACGATTATTCAAACTTTTAGTTCAGTGTACCTGAACATGTGATCGTGCCCACTGAGGGCGCTTTTTGATTTTCCGAACAAAAAGCATACACCGAATACGTCGCTTTTAAATAGGACGCGGCATCAAAGTATGTCATAATAAGGTTAAAAAGTTATCACGCACAGAATCAACATTTAATTTTGTATTGGCAGTGTACTTAGTCATTAGTAAAAATATGAATACTTTTGGCTGTATGCCAAATAGTTTGCTTGACTTTAACAACTAACACACTCACAGTAAGATGTTCCCAGGGCAATTTTTTTCAGGTAAGGTGAAGGATAAAATTTTCCTTTTCTATCGTTATGGTCTATATCGCTCATCAATGCCCTTGATTGGCTGTTAAACACTTCGATGTACCCATTTATTATTGGCAGGCTGAAACTTGATTTTAGCATTTGACGGTGACGGTACCAATGGCCTCCTGGATTTAAAGAAAATATGGTAATTATAGTACAGATTTTAGATGATTATGATGATTTTTGCTGTGGAAATGCGTTCCTTGCGAAGCAAGTGTGGTCTAACTATGAATGGCTGAGGAATGATGTGATAAGACAACGGTGTGATTTAAAAGAAGATTTAGTGACAAAAATTTAAAAGGGTATGCTGAGATGGTTTTGGCATGTTGAGTGGATGAATGAAAGGCAACTAACAAAATGTATTTACAGGGCTGATGTAAAGGGAAAGGCCAGGCGGGGACGCCCTAGGAGAACATATAATGACCTTATCGGTGATGTTCTTCAGAAAGGCCAGGTGCATAGTACTCGCACCCGGCGTGCGTGTATGACCAGATGTATGAACGTAAACGAGGCAAAAGGATTATGTAAGGATCGTAGCAGGTGGCGTTCTGTAGTTTCTGCCTACCCCCATGGGAAGAAGGCGTGAGTTTATGTATGTGTGTTTTAGATGGGACAGAAAGGGCAGCAGCTATATTATAAGATGTACTCGTTTCTATTCCGTTCCAAAAGTATTTGTTGAAATTGTAAGCAAATGGGTCAGAAAACGTACCTGTGGATGCCAATTTGTCGTTCCATTTACAAATTGATTGCTTTGTTTTGATTATTTGAATATTTAATTATTATATTTTTAACTCTACTTTTAAATCACCTTGAATATGTTTATCATTATTTTTATAGTTATTATGGTTAATTTTATAACCAAAATTTTTTTCGACGGTTTTAATTACAGTTTTATAATGTTATTCGAACAACAATTGTTAGATAAAGTGGTAAGATATAAAGTCAAAATCTTTTAAAATTAAACATAGTTGAATGTCTTGTTATTTCCTTTTGTCTGAGATTGCGTCAGAGTTAACCTTTCATTATTAACATTGTGTTGAAATGTCTTACGAAAGACTAAAACAATTTGAATGATTGTATCTTTTAACGAGCTTTATAATTACTTGCTTCGTTCGTAGGTATGTGCTACTGACTCTCTTTACAGAGGTGGAATTGATGCCATAGGCATGTCCTACCAGTCAACCTTTGAGTGATGCAGAGACAAACAGTGGTAAGTGCAAAAGGAGAGTTGAGGAATAAATATTTCTTGAAATGTAAAGAAATACATATACCTATTAAAAGCTATAAATAAAATAAACATATACACTTTGAATATAAGCACAAATAAATACACATAAATATATTCAAACAAATAAGACAAACAGTGGGAAAACATTACCGTTGTGATGATTCTGCCAGCTTCTTGCGAATGTGCTCGCGAACTTTAACTTGTAAAAATAATCAGTTGGTCGCCATCCTGATTTCCTGGGGGAGCGTAATCCACAAAGAGATAGGCTGAATGAAAATGAAGAAAGAAGAATGAATTAAGTCTGTGCGGTGAGTGGGACATTGAAGAAGACGATAGTGATATAAACGTACATTTCTATTGTACTTGGCGCAAATGTACTTAAAGTGGGGGGCTAGATAACTAGGGGAAGAGGGAGAGTCAAGAAATGAAAATAAGGTGGTCAGTGCCCTTTCCTCTCTGCGCTGGCGTATGGGCAACCATTTTAGAAGCGACCGGTGTGCAGAGCCGTAATCATATTTACGCAGATTGAAAATGAATCGAATGCAGTTATTAAGAAGATGGCCAAGTATGTCGAGGAGATCTGCATTAAGGTCATAGTTACACACATCTCTATAATCGATGATAGGGGAAATTAAGGACTGCACAAGCATTGTCTTCTTACTCGATGTTAATTAGGGTTCCGTACCTCAAAAGGAAAAAACGGAACCCTTATAGGATCACTTGTGTGTCTGTCCGTCTGTCACAGCCGATTTGCTCCGAGTCTAATGGACCGATTAAGTTGTGGTACACATATGTATTTCTGTGTCCCATCACCATTATAGATGATAGGGAAAATTAAGGACTGCACAAGCATTGTCTTCGTACTCGATGGGAATACATTTTCAATCGGTACAGAGCCCGCAGCGTTCCAGTAACCTTTTAGCTTACCCTAGCCACTTGAGTACGCCAGTTCAGAGTACCACCAATATGCAAGCCTAAGTCCTTCACGTCAGTGCTAAAAGGAACGATCTTACCGTTGAAGAGAACTGGTGGCAAGGTTGTACCATCCACTTTGCTAATACCGCGAGGATTACTAATGATTATCAGGTGATAATCATTAGTAATTTGATTTGGTGTAGCCGTAAAGGCTTCGAAGAGTCAGGTGACTCTCCGAAGGCTTTACGGCTACACCAAATCTATCAGCCCAGGTTTTTATGGCTATCAAGTCCCCATGTAATTTGTTTATAGCGTCAGGTAATTCATCAACCTTTCATTGACAATATAACTGCAAGTCATCTGCATACAGATGATATGCACACTGAAGTTCGTAAGTTATAAGATTAATAAAAATAGAAAACAGAAGCGGAGAAAGTATACCACCTTAAAGAACGCCAGTTTCCAAAACACACCAGCATGAAGAATAATCCCCAACATGAGTAGACTGCTGTTACAACAAAATACCTTGTGACATATTGCAATTGAATGAAAGAAAATTTAAAACTCATATTAAAAGTACACTTTGTAAACAAGTATATTACAAATTAGAGGATTATATCCCAGATAAGAGTGCTTGGAAACATGCTGGTCCTGCTCCATAGGACAATTTAGAATCAAGACAAAATCAAACTAGTTGCTAATTTAATTGTAAAATTAATGTATTATTTTGTGTTTTGTAATTACTTCCTCACACACTGACTTATTAATTACAAAATTTGGGGAAAATCGTCTACTTTTACAATGTTTGTAAATATGTGAGCACCGTGTATCTTTCATATATTAAATTATCTGTCGTTGCTTCATTTTTAATTCTTTTTACCTATTATGGTAAAGTAATTTTATTTTAGGTGCATCGTCTTCACATATAATAATTATTTAACTAATGTACGGCGTACTTATACAAACCATTGTAAAACATTTTAAAAGAGTAACGGTGGAGTTTCTTGCCCATTCTTCTCCATACGAAAACTACCTTTTGGAAGGGCCGACTAGAATCAATTTTATTATTTTGTAAATTTTGAATGATTTGACTTTGACTTTAACTTTGCTGACGTTCTTGAAGGTAAAAGGAGAACCATTCCAGTGCTTCGGGAGAGACCATAAGATATGACAGGATGGCTAACAGGATGTCGTAGCTGGCGGTATTAAAGGCAATCGAGCAATCAACCAAGACTAGAGCAGTAACTTTGGTGTCTTCCAGTCCTGCCCTATATCGCCAATCACTGTAAGTAGGGCAGAAGTAGTGCTGTGCCCAGGCCTGAATCCAGATCGAAAGAGGGCTAATGAGTGAGTTGCGATGATCAAGGTTGGAGAATTGTTTGTGGACACAGGCTTCGAGCACTTTGGATATGAAGGGAAGAATAGACATCGGACGGAAGTCGGTAGGAAGAGAGGGATTGGAAACTTTAGGTTAGTGGACGAACATAGGCTTTGCGCCACAGGAAAGGGAATACTCCGGTGTATAGGATTTTTTTTATAACATGAGTAATCGCGGGTAGGAGATGATTCAGAATAGTAATGATCATACCACGGGTGATATTGTCACATCTCACCGCTGTAGATTTGATGGAGGGAATGATCTTTCTGATCTTTCCCGGTTCAAATGGAATGAAAGTGAAAGGATCAATATAAGGACGCATTAGACCAGAAATTAGACATAGAGTCTGTTGCTTGGTGAGACAATCCATGGTAGAAATAGTGGAGAAATGCCGGTTGAGATCGTCTAAGTCAATTGAATTAAGAAGGTCTAAATGTCGCGATTTGCCGATACCAAGAGTTTCAAGAAATTTCCAAATATCGGCAGAAGAAGAAGAACTAATAGTATCCAGAATGTGGCAACTTTTAGCATTGCATATCATCTGATTGCATCCTTGAATAATGTCCAGTTCTCATCAGTACGATCCCTTTTAAATTTACGGAACGCTGGCTGTTATTAAAGGCATCGTACAACCCGCTGTAGTGGCTTGGAATACTTTGAGCGTTAATGTGACACACATTCACCAACCGATTTGACTGACCATTGAAATTTTGTTGTAAATAGTCACCAAGGGTGTAGCTGAAAGTAACAAAACTTTTCATCGCTAGAAGAAACAGTGGATTGGTTGGCAGAAAAATAAGACTCATTGTCTGTCATAAATATAAGTAGATAGTTTTTAAGTTGAAATAAAATATATATAATAAATTATGCTTTTGCTAAAACAGAGCAACTAACACGTGTAAGGCACTGCATCACCCGCCAGCTAACACAAGTACTAAAAACAATTAACAAACATGGTATTCAGCACATAATTAAACACAACAAAACGTGTGTTTACCTTTTTTGTATTTTCTACTGGAAGCAACTAAAAATATAAAAGACAAAGATACAAAAAAAAAAATAAGAAATAAATACTCAAATACTTTAAAAAAATACTCAAACAGGTACATACATTGTATATATGAGGATAATTATGTAGTCTCATAAAGTGCTAAAGTAAGGGGCAATCAATTCTCTCTAACGTTTAAAACTCCATTCATTCTTGAATAAAAAAAATGTAGATACTACGAAGGCTTAAAATCTTTTTAACAATGATACGAAATCTTTCATAAATGGTTTGCCACACTAATTATGTAAAGAAGAAAGTCCAGTCACAAAATAGATAAGTACAGAAGGCTGGCTTCATACAACGAGCAAAAACAGATGCACGCACACGCAAAGATGCGTATGTACTGAAGTCTCAATCTATGTCAAACGGATGCCGGTCGCGAGAGCTTTTGCACTCGCTGTACGTAGACGCGTGTCTGTACGGAGCCGACTTTTAGTTCCTATTTATTTTGTGGTCCAGTACTGTATGGATCGGAATGCTGGGCGTTGAAGAAGACGGAAAAAAAAAGATTGCATGCAGTGGAGATGAGAATGTTGAGATGTATAAAGTGACGAGAATGGATAAAGTAAGAAATGAGGCCCCTTATAAGAGGAAGTTTGAAAGTGGCGCCAGTGACAGAAAAGTTGAAAGGAAATCGTTTGTCTTGGTAACATGCGTTTCGTCTCTCCTCATCAATTAAGCCCAAACTATTAATAAACTTAATCAAACTGAAATGTTGATTGGGGAAGAATGGAATAAGAAAACTATTTGCGGCGACCCAAAGTAAGATCGAAGAAGAACAGGAAGATGAGTTGTCCCTTACCAGATCCAGTAATTAGTCCTTCACCCAGCCAATATTTTAGAAATCCATACAAAAAATGTTTCTCCAAACAGGTATTGGCCACCAAAAGAGCATCTTCAGGGTCCGATATGACTGTAAAAAATGATTGAATTGTAAATACTTGCTCCTTTTTAGGGTTCCGTAGTCAAAAAAAAATAAAAAAACAAAAAACCCGACTGCAAAAACACATAACTGAAAAGAGAAAAACAAGCATCGAACTTTGTTTTTTGTAAGGTATTGCAGACCAGTAACCTGAAATATGGTGTAACTTTTGTTTGTCCCTGCCTGCAATACCTCAATTTGTTTTTTTCAAGCTTTTTAGTTTTATTAATATACTAGCTTTTGCCCGCGGCTTCGCCCGGGTGGATGTCGGAAAATAACCCACGGGAACATACTACCGAGATTTCATACCTAATAAACTAATCCCATCAAAAACAATACTTGTCAAAAAAACCAAGTCTCGCAACTCAGTTGTTCTGCGGTAAAAAGTTGTGAGATCCATGTAATACCAAGTCGGTTATTAATTTATTCAGTCTCTACTTAAGCGACTTTCTGTCTTAATACGTCCAGTCTCTAAGACCACGATCGTGGTCCATAACAATTGAAAATCAATTGTGTCTGGAATCTCCGTACTCGAAACATTAAGTTGTTACGTAATAATTAACAGCATCTTATAGTGACGCATATCAATATTAAAATTCTTTAATGTTGGCCATCGCACTAAATAATCTGGGGGCACGGCAGTGCCCCCACCAAGTCGAGCAAAAAAGCATCACGGGCGGCCGTACCATCCTTTTCTCGAAGCAATTTAGACCATTTTCGACCCCCTGTAACTTCGTTGTGGATAAAACTAGAAGACTGAAATTTTCAGTAACCATGCAGGCATTGTAAAGACACGGTATATTTCAAATTTCATTCAATTTGAACCAGTATTTTAAGAATTATAACGGGTCAAATTTCTTAATTTTGTCACTCACTGACTCACCGATCATCAAAATTCTAAGGCACTTCTAGCAGACCTAGAAGCTTCAAATTTGGAATATAAGTAGTGTTTGGTGTATGAATCAAGGAAAAACTAAAAAATCTAGAAAAGACCGCAAAGAAAATTAAGCCTATACAGCCAAGTCTTCAGTTATATTGGCTTTATTCGTAACGATGTTTTATTTATGTTTTACGGCAGTTATTATTATATTGCGTGCGAAGCCGCGGGTTTAAGCTAGTCCCATATAAATATAGGCGCATGGTAGTGCCCCTGCCAAATCGAGCAAAAAATGGGTATTCCCGTCATGAAAACACGTGTAAATTAAATTATTTAATGCGAAAAACGTACCTACGTGCGTATTCGTACTTATTACGAGTGCGTAATTTTTTTTTTTTTTTTTTTTTTTTTTTTTTTTTTTTTTTTTTCTGTAGGGCATCTCACAGCTGGTTTTGAGAAACCTTCGCTGTTTAACCGGTCAATCCTGTGGCTGCCTCAAGCTACTACACTCAAAGCCTCCAGCCAGGGCACATATATAAAACTAAGCTAAAAAGCTTAGGATGAACGCGCGCTAAGGGCACCCCCTGCGGGGTTCGAGCCTCGGCTTAGGGCGTTATCCGGGGGGAGGACATCAAAAGATGGGACGGGCTGGATCAAAGGGTTTTGATCATTATTATTATTATACGGGGAATTTAAAGCTACGTGCACAGCTGCAACAACTGCTGGCACCTCGTTTTCGAGCAAGGGTCGGGGGGGAGTATCATTTACTCGGGGGCGCGGCGGTCGGGAACGCAAAGGACCTCGGCGGCGAGGTCGGAATGACGGGAGGCGTCTGTGTTTGTACACTGTGCTTGTTTCCCTATTGCTCTCCTGGAGGAGGGTTATGGGGTCATCGGGGTCTACTAGGATATGCCTTGGGCGGCGAACTTTACTTATTCTACTCGGGACATAACTGGCGGCCTCGACAACCAGAGGGTTGCGATGTTTGGCCGCGGACTCAAAGAAACGCTTTGAAAGGCGTTTTAGAAATTGGTGGATTGTGGGAATCTTTAGGTCGAGGTGGAGAGCCTCGTTCCTGACGAACCATGGCGAACCTGTCGCCCTACGAAGGAATCTATTCTGCACGGTTTGCAGCCTATGTATATGACGGGGTTTTGCATGAGCAAAGACGGCACCCGCATAGGTCATGATCGGTCGAATGCACGCCGTGTAAACGCGCAATTTGCACCTAAGTGACAATTTGCTACGTGCATTCACCAGGAAAAAGAGTCTACCGAGAGCGAAAGCGGCTCGCGAACGAACCATCTTTATGTGCTCTGCGAAGGTCAAATGATGATCGATAACGACACCGAGATATTTGGCTCGCTTCTCCCAAGGGATCGGCTTGCCGAACATGGTGATCGGTCGGGGGAGGGGGTATCTAAGCCTTTTACGCAGTTTCGTAAAGAGAACCGCTTGGCTTTTATCGGGGTTCACTTCTATTCGCCACTTTGTAAACCATGCCGCCAGTCTATCGACTGCGCGTTGGAGAGTGAGGCGAATAGAGTCGGGGGATCTAGATTTGCAGTAGATGGCAGTGTCGTCTGCGAACAGACCCAACTGCGAACTACGGCATCCTTTAGGGATGTCGCTAGTGTATAGCGTGAATATGAGGGGGGACACTACAGAGCCCTGAGGGACACCTGCACGGATGGGGCGGGGAGTGGATAACGCTCCTTCGATGCGATAGCGAAAGACGCGGTTCGACAAAAAGTCTCGTAAGATGAGCACGAGACGATCTGGCACACCGAGTTGGTACAGCTTGTATATTAAGCCGTTGTGCCAGACTTTATCGAACGCTTTCGCTACGTCGAAGAATACTGCACCGGTCATATAACCGTGCTGGAAACCAGCGCTTATGAATTCTACGATCCGGTGGGCCTGATGCACGCTAGAGTGCTCAGTTCGAAAGCCGAACTGTTCGTTGGGGATGAGGCCCTTGGTCTCGGCGAAGTCTCTGAGGCGCTTATAAATAAGCCTCTCATAGATTTTTCCGAGAACCTTGAGCAAACTAATGGGACGGTAACTGGTAGGCTCGGTTTTGGGCTTGCCGGGCTTAGGGATACCGATGACGGTGGCTTCTTTCCACGACTGTGGGAAGATATTGTTGCTTAAGGCACCATTGAAGATGGTGGTCAAAAGCATTATTAGGTGGGCGGGGAATAGTTGGATCACCCTATTGGTGATACCATCTGAACCGGGGGCTATACGGGCTTTAAGACCTTTGATGATGTCGTGCACCTCGTCCGGGAGGACGGGGGGCAGCGGACAGTCAGGGTCATCGACGGGAGGGAGGGAGGCTCTACGTTCGACTTCCGCGTCGACCTTTGACAGGTGAGCTTGGTCTACTGGTAGGGAACTGGGAGTGCATTGGGCCTCGAGGCTGTCTGCGAGGCATTCAGCCTTTTCGGCATCGTCGAATGCGATGGTTTTATCGGAACGGGTCAGAGGGGGCATGCCGGAGGATTGGGGAGCCCTGAGTTTCCTCTGGAGCTCCCAGAAGGCCTGATGGTTTGGCTCTAGTTCGCCGAGTAACTTTCCCCAGCTCGCGTCCCGCAGCTTCGCTACACGTTTCTTTACAGATCTCTGTAAATAGCGCATATGGGCTTTGTTGGCGTTACAGGGAAAGCTATCGTACGCACGTATGGCCGCGTTCTTCTCAGTCAGTAATGCACGCACATCGTCCGGCAAGCGCCAGCGACGGTCGTCCGTCGCTGACACTTCCCTTGAACAATCGTTCAGGACGGTTTGTACATGATCAGTGAGTGAGTCGATCGCGGCCGTGGTGTCGGCGACAGAGTCAAAGAGATCGGGGATAGAGTCTAACTGAGGGGACGTGTTGGATTTCAGCTGTGTGCTTACTTTCTTCCAGTCCGTGATCCTCTTAGTGATAGGGGGGGCGTTCGGGTCAGGGAGACCTATGCGGGGGTATAGTCTCATGACTACCGGGCGGTGATCAGAGTCGAGCTCTTGTACCGTTTCTATTGACTCTAACTTTAGGTTGACGTTCTTAAGGAGCGCCACGTCTAAGATATCGGGGGTATGATTGGGATTTATGAGAGAGAAATGAGTGGGAGTCATCGGAGCGATGACGTCAAAAGTCAGGGAGTTTGAGAGGTCGAACAGGTGTTGACCTCTGGGGTTGGTTACCGAACTATTCCAAGAGGGATGTTTGGCATTTAGATCGCCCGCTATGATGAGCGAGTTACTCATAGCGAGTAGGATCGAGAGATCGTTTGAGAGGGATTGATAGTGCCCCGGGGCGTTATCGGGGGGACGAGTGCGTAAGGTTGTAAATTAATTATTATACCACGCGCTGCGATGCTAGCGAGTGAGCGCGGGCCGTTACTACGCGCTGCGCGGTGCTAGCGCGAGGGCGCGGGGCGGGGACAGTGGCGGGGCGCGCGGAAAGGTGAATGTCGCCGAGCGAGCAGCAGCCGCGCTCATAAGCGCGAGCGACCCAATGCTGTTCGGATGTGCCCAGAATTCTTACCTATAAGTTTGCGATTTTCATTGATAATTTCGATTGCTATATTATTTTGACGACTAAAGGCTACTCTCATTGGTTTACTGATATTATTTGCTTACAATTTGGACGTTATTCGGATAAATAATTTATTTAAATTAAATATTGATACTTTAAGTACCTAAGTACTTATAAATTTCTTATTACCTAATCGTATTTCTGCATAAAAATAACTTTGCAATCTAACTTGTAGGTAGTCGCAACTATAAGTTTGCGATTTTCATTGATAATTTCGATTGCTATATTAGTTTGACGACTAAAGGCTACTCTCATTGGTGTACTGATATTATTTGCTTACAATTTGGACGTTGTTCGGATATATAATTTATTTAAATTAAATATTGATACAAAAAGTAGAACTGTCTACAAAATACAAAAAGAAATGAGATCCCATCAAAAACAATACTTGTCAAAAAAACCAAGTCTCGCAACTCAGTTGTTCTGCGGTAAAAAGTTGTGAGATCCATGTAATACCAAGTCGGTTATTAATTTATTCAGTCTCTACTTAAGCGACTTTCTGTCTTAATACGTCCAGTCTCTAAGACCACGATCGTGGTCCATAACAATTGAAAATCAATTGTGTCTGGAATCTCCGTACTCGAAGCATTAAGTTGTTACGTAATAATTAACAGCATCTTATAGTGACGCATATCAATATTAAAATTCTTATACGGGCTCATGGCAGTCTCATGACGGCCTCACGACAGTCTTAATGACGGCCTCACGACAGTCTTATGACAGTCTCATGACGGTCGGACTATTATGAATAGTCTCACGACAATGACTTGTAACTTATGACTTGTCTCACGACAATGACTTGTAACTTATGACTTGTAACTTATGACTTGTAACTTATGACTTGTAACTTATGACTTGTAACTTATGACTTGTAACTTATGACTTGTTACTTATGACTTGTAACTTATGACTTGTAACTTATGACTTGTAACTTATGACTTGTAACTTATGACTTGTAACTTATGACTTGTAACTTAATAGGGCCTGATCTTCCTCAACTAACAGTCAAAATCTTATTTTTTTTTTGCTCTGATTACGGTTTATAAAGTGCAAGTACCATACCAAGTTATTTCACCAAAACTATAATATCCCTTTAAAACATTTTGAATTTTGGAGTCCTAAATAAAAGGCTATTATTGATTTATGTTGGTCAACAATGCAGCGGTTTAGCAAGTAATCTAATTGATTGAAGAAACAAAACTGTGGAATTTATAAATTTAAGCAAGCCCCAAACCCTTCGCCGCATCAGACGAAATAATAAAAGGCTGTGAAAACTCAAAATTAGATGAATACGACAATATCATTTTAGGTACCTATCGGTGAAAATTACACTAATCCTATGATGATCGTGATTGAATTATCGACTTCACTAAAGGAATTTAAGTGTAATACTACCAGTATAATGGTTCTTCATGTATGTGAAAACAAGTACCTAAACACCAAAATGTTAAATGATAACAATTTGACTTAGGAAGTCAAATACTGCAACAATATCTCCAATTGCTATTTTTGAATGTATTTCACACATTTAATAATCGAATTACTTATATTTGTAAAAAGCTCAGCCTTTTCATGGATTTGTAAGTTAGTTAAGTATTTTCCCACGATGAGCAAGGGACACGCTATAGGACATATTATTATTTCCTTTATTTCATTTATAAACATATAATTTACATTTTTAAATATTCTTATAAAATGATTAAAAAAAACATTTAAAAATATAAAAAATAGTAGCCCACCGGTGTCGGGAACAGGGTCCAAGCCACCGGTGGTCAGGGCTCCTGATAGAGGAACCTCCTAACAATACGCGCCGTGTCCAATAGTACCGCTTTCTGGATCAAGCCCTTGATCCAGCTGCCTAACGAGAGCCTCCTCAGGTGTTGGTCGAGGCTCTTGGCTATTATGCCATTGGCTGATATGACTATCGGCACAATGATTGCTGTATCCACATCCCACAAGTCGACAACCTCGTGAGCCAGATCAAGATACTTAATTTGTTTATCTTTTTCAGCTTTCACGAGGTTCTCGTCATGCGGGACCGCTATATCAATAATCATTGTGCGACGCTCTAATCGATCTATCACCACTATGTCGGGCTTATTGGCAACAATAGTCCTGTCAGTGATGATAGATCGATCCCAATACAACGTGATATTGCCATTTTCGAGGACTGGGTCGGGCACATATCTATAGTACGGTACTTCCGATTCCACAAGACTGTATTTCAGAGCAAGTTGCTGGTGGATAATCCTGGCTACAAGGTTGTGCCTATGCAAATATTCTCCGTTAGCCAGACGAGAACAGCCAGAAATAATGTGTCGGATTGATTCTCCGGGACGGTGGCATGACCGACAGATGTCAACCGTGCCGTCCTTCACAATATATTTCCGGTAGTTGTTCGTCATCATAACTTCGTCCATAATTGCAAAGACAAAACCTTCGGTTTCCCCAAAGAGGTCACCGAATCGCAACCAGGATACGGACGCTAACAGGTCTACATCGGGCCCATGTAAGGCCCGGTAAAAGCGCCCGTGAAGCTCTTTGCTCTGCCATACCTCCCTGCGGTCATAAGTATCTAATACTATAGGTTTGCGCCAGTTCTCGTTAGCCAAGGATAGCAGGGTGAGGCTCTTGTCCACTGAGACTACATCTCGGTGCATCCCCACGTCGGTTTCTAGGAAGTATTCCCTGAGACTGCATACCTCACGGTTGTGCAGGGTCTTAGCATTTAAGAAACCTCGACCTCCGCACTTCCGCGGGATATACAGTCTCATCACCGATGAACGTGGGTGATGCATCCGATTTGCGGTCAGCAGTGTGCGGACCCTCCTATCCAGGGCGTCAAGTTCCGTCTGAGTCCATTTGAGTATGCCGAAAGAGTACATCAAAACTGGCATGACCCAACCGTTGAAGGCGCGCACCTTGTTTCCGCCTGATAAAAGACTATTTAATACTTTATTCAGGCGGCGAAAGAAGCGCTCCTTCAGCGATTGCTTCATGTCAGCAGCGTTGATACCTAAAGCTTCCGACATACCCAAATACTTGTAGGTTTCGATTGAGGAGAGGGATCTTAGGTGTATGGAATCCGAGAGGTGGGTTCCCACGGATTCCACAATCTCCTCTCGTTTTACATGCATGACCGCACATTTGTCCACACCAAATTCGATCCTGATGGCACTACTGAAAGTTTCGGTTACCTTCAGTAGCTCCAGCAGTTGCGAATTGTTGGGGGCAAAGAGTTTTAAGTCGTCCATGTTATGGAGGTGAGATATAACCTGACCACCTCTCCTCAATCGATAACCCAGCCCTGAATCCTCCAGCAGTGTGCTTAGAGGATTCAAGGCTAGGCAGAACCAAAGTGGACTCAAACTGTCACCCTGGAATATACCTCGCTCGATCCTTATCGGTTCGCTATTCCTCAGGATATGTCGACACCCTGGATAGCGAAGCACCGTCCTCCATTGCCCCATACATGACATCAGGAAGGTGCGTAGAGTTGCATCTACTTTATACAACTCCAGCACCTTCATGAGCCATGGATGTGGCACCGAGTCGTAGGCCTTCTTATAATCTATCCAACATGTCGACAGATCCCTTCGGGAACGACGAACCTGCTGGCTAATGGCCATATCGATGAGGAGTAGCTCCTTAGTACCGCGGGACCCGTTCCTACATCCATTTTGAGAGGCAGACATGATGGAGTTGGTGTCTATATGTTTGTTAATTTTAGCTCTCAAAATGGATGTTAAAACTTTATAGACCGTCGGTAGACAAGTGATCGGTCTATAATTTTTGGGTTCCGCAGTACTACCTGATTTATGGAGCAGGTGGGTTATTCCTGTCGTTAGGAACTGGGGCAGCGACCCTGACTCTAAAGCTGGAACTGGGATGCCAAACGGGCGTGCGACCTTTGGAACCATTTTATCCAAAAATTGTGCAGCCCGTCCGGTCCTGGTGATTTCCAGTTAGGTAACGGACGGTCTGCACGAGCTACATCTTGGGGGCTGATGGTGAGTGCCACATGCTGCCACAGCTGCACAGTACAAGATCGAGTGGGTATCGGCGAGGTCTTTGCTGCCGTCTAAACAGTTTGACAGAAGCGAGTCTAGAGTACACACCAGCGCCTTGTTTTTCTTGTGCATGGGCAAACGAGGTAATTGTGGTCTAAGTCCAGGCGGAATAGAACGGTACTCCCGAAAAGCATCCTCCAGAGTGCTCCTCAATCGTGCATTGCATTGGGAACTCACGGATATAACCCCGTCATCATCCTCTTCACCAACGCGGTCGGGTCGCGGTGAAGAACTGGGTAAATTTTGCAATTGCACCGCGACCAGTGGCGAAGTAGGTGTAATATGGTTATTCCGTGATTCGAGGCGTAGTCGATCAAGTACGGCGTCATCCAGCATATGGTTACGCTGGATGACCCGCACCTGATCCGACAGTCGTTGCGCCGACACGTTGATAGCTGGTTCAAGCACCTGAAACAGAGAGAGCATCCGACCACGGTACGCAGTCAGGTTAGTTCCCCCCTCAGTAGCCCCAAAGTATGCGCGCATGACATTTTCATTGACAGTTTGTGTCCACTTCATGCGCTGCACACTTCCACCGGGAGCGGGGACCCTATCAGAGGCCGGTGGGCCTCGGAGTCCTAAGCTGGCCGGTGGTTGGCCTCTTCCGCGCCGACGTACTGGTGGTGGTGTCGTCGGCGGCGAGAAGTATTCGTCGCTCGAGCTCGACGCAACTGCAGCGGCCGGTATCACTGGACTCACGTCTGGAGCAGGATCCGGCAACTGCGAGGCGGAGCTGAGCGACGAACCCGAAGATGTTGGGTGTGTGTTTTGTATTAATCGTCGTGCCCGACTTCGCGTCAGCATTGCATTCTTCTCCATCTATACTTTTACTTCTTAGATCAGGGTGGTGAATCTTTTGGTTTTGTTGCCCATTTTGGTTTCCTCTGGGGTCATTTTGGTCTCACATTTCACAACTTTGTGTCATATTTAATTGGTAAAAATCAAAGAAATCGGTAAAAATACTATAAATATAAAACGGAGAGAAAAAATTCATGTCAGTCGGCTTGACAGTCGGGCCACAGATTATTATTATTTTGGTTTTTAAATTTAATTTTCTCAGGTTAGTTCCTGGTATTTTCAGAATCTCACGGGTGTGAACCAAGGTGAGATTCTAGTTATTATTTTGAGAAGGTAAATTGTTCTGTACTGCAGGGAAATTATTATCTAAATCAAGTTGTAAAAATGTTCTTACTATGCGGCAAGTGTTTAATATGGCAGCTTTTTGTAGTGTTAGGTATGTGTATTTGGATAGATTGAGTGCATTAAAACTATTGAAAATTTGTTTCGGGATAACACCTGTTGTTGATATTACTATTGGGACTATAGTGACTCTATTCATTTTCCAAACTCTGGTAATTTCCTCTTGTAATTCTGTATACTTCCTAATTTTTTCTGTGATAGTTTTTTGTATGTTATTAGTGTTTGGGACTGCTATATCTATTATAAATGTGTGTTTGCTAACTTTATCAACTAGTGTTATATCAGGTCTGTTGTTATATATGGTGTGGTCTGTAATTATAGTACGATCATAATATATTCTGTAGAATTTGTTTTCTAAAACAGGTCTAGGAGTGTACTTGTAATATGGTGTGTAGGGATCTTGCATGAGTTTAAGTTTAGTTGCGAGTTTTTGGTGTATGATATTAACAAGTTGATTATGTCTATGCGTATAGTCGTTTTGAGTTAGTGTGAAACAAGCTCCTGTAATATGCTGTATTGTTTCAGGTTTGCTGTGACATTTTCTGCATAAATCATTTCTTACTGTACTATCTTTTATTATGTATTTTCTATATTTTTTTGTATTTATGACTTGATCTTGAATGGCTAACATAAACCCTTCTGTTTCAGGAAACAGCTCACTTAACTCTAGCCATTTATTAGAAGCCTCTTTATCTATATATGTTTGTTGTAAATCGTTGGGATGTCTTCCATGTAGTTCTTTTTGTCTCCACTTCCTGTGTATGTCTTCTCTATGTCTCGCTTTATCTATTGTCTCAATATTGCTATCATCGCTAAGGTTCAGTGGTGTATACTGTTTGTCTATCTCTATAATTGTTTTGTGTAATTGACTGTTGTTTTTCTTCCGCCAGAAAAATTGTTTTGAGTTTATGACTTGTCTTTTATGAAGATGTGATATTTCGATTAGTCCCCTAACACCTTCTTTTCTGGACATTATAATTCTCTCTATTGCTGATTTGGGATGGTGATATCTATGTTGTGTCAGTGTGGTTCTTGTTTTGACTTCGAGAGCATGTAATTCTGTGTTAGACCATTTTATTACACCGAAAGAATAAGTAAGTATAGGAATCGCGAAGGTATTTATGGATTTGAACAAATTTTTACTAGATAGGTGCATTTTGCATAACGAATGTATTCTACAATTGTATTCTTTTTTCAGTTTATCCTTAATAGTCCTATGTTCTAACAATCGTGCTTGATTGTAACCTAAATATTTATATAGTTCTTCGTCTTTCATCGCTTCAATTACTTCTTCGGAGTCTGTTGAGTAGTTTCCTTCTATAATCTTACCTTTCTCTATATTTAGTTTCCGGCATTTATCTAGTCCAAAATCCATTCTTATGTCTTTCGAAAATGTTGTTGTGATGTTTAATAAACCGTGTAAATCTGTATTTTTATTAGCATATAGTTTTAAATCATCCATATAAAGTAAATGTGTAATTTGGTGCAATATCGACCTGCCGTTCTTAATATCAAAGCCTAATTTCGATTCAATTAATGCTTGGGAGAGTGGATTCAGGGCTAGACAAAACCATAGAGGGCTTAATGAGTCCCCTTGGAAAATACCCTTTTTAATCGCTATTTCGTCTACGGATAATTTTGTTGTTTTAGTTTGTAATTTTAGTGTCGTTCTCCAGGATCCCATTGTATTTTTAAGAAAATTTATAATTAATGGATTGATTTTATATATGTTTAATATTTCGATCAACCATGAGTGCGGAACGCTGTCGAATGCCTTCTTGTAATCTATGTAAGCTATGAATAAGTTCTTTCTAGATCTCTGGACGTATTTTAAAATAGTGGAATCTATAATTAATTGCTCTTTACACCCCATATGACCGCGCCTACATCCTTTTTGTTCTTCAGTTAGGATATTGTATTGTTCAGTGTGTTTAATAATTTTGTTAGTTATACAAGACGTTATGATTTTATATAAGGTTGGCAGGCAAGTGATTGGTCTATACTGTGAAGGATCCTGGGTTCTATTTGATTTTGGGATCATATATGTGATTCCTTTAGTCAAAAATTCTGGAATATTTTGATTGCCTTTTAAAATATCATTTATTTGTTCTGCTAACGTTATATGAAGTGAGTGAAGCCTTTTTATCCAAAAATTGTGTATACCATCTATTCCTGCTGCTTTCCAGTTATGTGTTTTATTTATAATTGTATTTATTTCAAGAGCATCTATATCTTCAAACGGCATTTCATTCATAGTTTCTGATCGGACTCTTTCTTTTTGTATCCATTCAGCTTCTTTGTTATGTTCAGTGCTGTCTGACCAGATTCCTTGCCAGAATTCTTTTAAAGACTCTTGAGATGGAGGGTTAAGGATAGTCGTATTGTTGCCTTTAAGCTTTCTATAAAATTGTTTCTCACTTGTTTTAAATAATCTATTGTTATCTTTTCTTTCTTTGGCTTTTTTGTATCGTGCTAGTCTATGACTCTTCACTAGAAGTTTTTGTTTTAACGTATCTAGGTGATCTTCTATTCTCTTATTAAAGCTTTCATGTGAACTGTGTTGTTTAGTATTTTTAATGATTAGTTTGACTTTTTTTACAAGTTTTCTTGACGTGTTGCCGTTTTTATATTGTGTTAGTCTATTTATGTCTTTTCTTAGCTGATTAATATCCGTTTCTAATCTTTTTTGCCATGGTGGATCGTTTATTACTCTATTATTATTAATAGTTCTATCTATATTTATTTTTAGTTTAAAGTGAATTGCAACTGTAATAGCTACAGAATATATTAAAGAATGTGTGTCGCTTAAGTTTTCTAGGGATAATATTTTTGGAGGAATAATTTCTTGATTAAACATACTAATGATATCCGACAATTGACGAGATGTTCTAATTTTTGGTAATAAAGGTCTACACGCAGGATCCATTCCATTTGATTCTAATTCGTTACTTAAAGATTCTACTAAGGAAGGGTCAAACTCTACATCATTCTGTGTTGGTATTAATGTGAGCTTATCCGTAGTAGATTGATTGTTGTGCTGTGTAGGTGCGGTTAGTTCAGTGGCAAAGTATTCAGTCCCTGACCAAGTGTCGTGTTCAATGGAAGGATTATATGTTGTAAGCGATTGAGTTATCTGTAAAGTGTTAGTTAGTTGCGTGAGATTTATATTTTCTTCTTCTTCGTTTTTTAGTTGTTCTGCAATTTCAAATCTAATTCTATTTAAAGTGTCGTCTGATAACAACTTATTTCTGATAATAACCCGTCTTTGGTCTGCTATTCTTTGTTCTGTTACATTAATTTCTGGGTATTGTAATTTAAATTTTTCGAATAATTGTGTGCAATACATGGTTCTGTCCTCTTCAAGTTTCGTAATATGATAGTAAGTACGCATGATGAATATGTTCATATCTTCAGTCCATTTCATGCGCACTCTGGGTTTTCCCGCTTTGGTGGTCGCAGACTGAGAAGCTAACGCCGCCTGCGACACATCCAAGGCGGATATTACTGCTCTACTGTCATCACTATTGTCTAGTCTGTCTGTCGGTTCGGCTGTAGTATTTTTGTCGGGGAGAACCCGCCTGCTCAGTCCCCCACCGCCGATGGGTCGCATGCTGAGACACCCAGCATCGGCCCCAGGTGCGCCCCGACGATTGCCCTCGGGTAGCGGTCCTATACGTATTTTCTTCGATCTAGTCTCCATGTTAAATGGGTTTCCAGAGCCACGTTAGCCACGCCAGTAATTTTTCTATCGTGTGTCCGCCCCCCACGTGATTAGATGGTCAATCAGGACGTGTGGTTGTTTAGGGGGCTTATTATTATTATTATTATTCATTTATTTCGGACAGTCCATATAATGTGTTAGTAACAATTTTCTTAAGATCTATGTTAGTAGGTACAGTACCGACCAAAAGTCCATAAGCAATCTCACAAAGCAATAGACTGACGCTTCGGTTTGACTTACGACCTTATTCTATAAGTTGTTAAAATACTGTAGACACGCACATTACACACACACACACACTCACTTTGTCTGCAACTCATAGTAATGACTAGTTCGATAATTATTCGTTTTTTGTTTCATTCGTCTTGTTCACATAAATATTAATGTTTAGCAGGTAGACCACAGAAAACTAAGTAAATTATTTCGATTTCTGTGGGGTAGACAGATGCAATTCGTTACGAGTATTCACTTAGAACTTTGTTGGTTCGTGATTATTGTCGGTGACGAGTATTTAGCTATTAGCGGTGTTGTGGTTATTATTTTTAAAATGCAGTCAAATAAAAAGTGAATGCAGTAAAAGTGAATGTAATTTTATTACACAAATTTACAATGAAACCGGACTAAGTGTGAGTGTTATCATTTAAATATTTCATATTTTACTAAACATAAATCTTAATCAAAGGTTGATAGAACAGAGGTATTGTTGAGATAGAAGATGCCTTTAAAGTTTTAAATTTATTATGACGTATAATTCGATTAGTGAATGATAAATAATTAGGTGTTATGTTTAATAAATACAATGTTATTCTTTGTTCTAGAGAAATACTGTGAGTGTGAGGGTTAAGAGATATGAGGAATAGGCTTATTATCGAGGTGCAGCGATGTCAAATGGTGAATGAATATGAAACAAATGGTTTCATACCAACGAGATATTTTGCTGAATTATTAAACACGTCATTATGAACCGTTCGCCGTGCACTCTGAAGCCTTGCATCACTGAAGACCAGCTAGAAAACCGTTTTTGACAGAAAGGCATAATAAACCTGAACATTTAAGTTTCGCACGATAATATTAAGACTTCAAGTGGGACACTACTATATTTTAACCTTAAAATATTTACCATACCAACTTAATAAACAACAGATTCGTTATTGCATGAATTTATTGTAACGAATTATTAAGCACGTTTCAATATGGTGTTTGTCGTATTTCTTGCAGATAAACCGAAAATGTTTAAGATTATTTTAGTCATATTATTATTTTAGGATTAAAATTTGAGGTTTAGTTTCAATCTTCTTTTCGTAAAGAAAATGAATACTTAAACTGTAACCTCAATACCAACCAATATTTTTACTAAAGTCAAATAAAATGTAAAATAATTAATACAAATAAAATATAAAAAACTGCCCATATTTAACCTTAAAATCACCTATTCTGTAAGTAGTTTTTTTTACATTTTAAGTAGTCTAATATTCTTATTTATTACTTAATTACTTCGACCATGATCAAAGCTTTAAAACATTTAAAACATTTCATAATTTAAATATTTCAAAATAATACAAACTGCTTCTAAGTTTCTTGACATCTATTTCACATCTTATTCAGCTAAAGATAAATAATTGTTGCAGTTTGGTAACTTATGTAAAATAGATATAACGAATAAATATATTTTTTAATTTTGTTATCATATATCACGCATTTTTTATTCTAAACCCTTTATTGCAATAACAACATAAAAAAGCAGCAAAATTTAAAAAATATTATTATCGATAGGTAACAAAAATAATAATATTTGTAAAAAACCGCACCGTGTTTTATGAGATTAGAACCTGAGGCAGTTTGAATTCCATACCAACGCTTAACGCTTTCTGCTATCTGAACTTGTTAAGCTACTATCGAATTTTAGCAATGCCATAAACTGGTCAAGGTCACGCGCATAATGCGTGTGTGCTAGCATGTTTTTTTTTTTTTTTTTTTTTTTTTTTTTTTTTTTTTTTTTTTTTTCGATTGGGCATCTCATAGCTGGTCTCTATCGACCGTAGCTATTGAACCGGACAATCCTGTGGATGCATTAAGCTGCTACACTTATTGCCTCCAGCCAGGGCACACATATAAAAACTAAGCTAAAGCTTAGGATAGACGCTCGCTAAGGGCACCCCCTGCGGGGTACGGGCCTCGGCTTAGGGCGTTATCCGGAGGGAGGACATCAAAGATGGGACGGGCTGGATCAAAGTTTTGATCATGATTATTAGTCGGGGAATTTAAAGCTACGTGCACAGCTGCAACAACTGCTGGCACCTCGTTTTCGAGCAAGGGTCGGGGGGGAGTATTATTTACTCGGGGCCGCGGCGGTCGCGATCGTAAAGGACCTCGTCTGCGAGGTCGGAATGACGGGAAGCGTCTGTTTTTCTGTAGTGTACTCGTTGCCCTATCGCTCTCCTGGAGGAGGGTTATGGGGTCATCGGGATCTGAGAGAATATGCCTTGGACGGCGAACATTACTGACTCTACTGGGGACATAACTGACGGCCTTCGCAATCAGAGGATTGCGATGTTTGGCCGCGGACTCAAAGTAACGCTTTGAAAGGCGTTTCAGAAACTGGTGAATGGTAGGGATCCTAAGGTCGAGGTGGAGTGCCTCGTTCCTAACGTAAAGGGGGGCACCCGTGGCTCTACGGAGAAATCTATTCTGGACAGATTGTAATCTATGGATGTGATGGGGTCTCGCATGAGCAAAGACAGCACCCGCATAAGTCATGATCGGTCGAATGCACGCCGTGTACACGCGCAATTTGCACCTAAGTGACAATTTGCTACGTGCATTCAGTATGAAGAAGAGTCTACTGAGAGCGAAAGCGGCCCGCGAACGAACCGTCTTTATGTGCTCTCTGAAAGATAAACGTTGGTCTAGGATGACACCGAGGTATCTGGCTTGCTTCTCCCAAGGGATAGGCTTGCCGAACATGGTGAGAGGTCGGGGGGGGTCTACGTGCCAGGTGCGCGGTTTCATAAAGATAACCGCTTGGCTTTTACCGGGATTGACTTCAATCCGCCATTTTGTAAACCAGGCCGCCAGTCGATTGACCGAGGCTTGGAGGATACGGCGGATTTCTTTAGTGGATCTAGAGCTGCAGTAGATCGCGGTGTCGTCTGCGAACAGACCGAACTGCGACCTATCGCATCCCTTTGGGATGTCGCTTGTGAACAGCGTGAACATGAGGGGGGAGAGCGGAGAGCCCTGAGGGACACCTGCGCGGATGGGGCGGGGAGTGGATAGCGCTCCCTCGATACGGTAGCGAAAGACTCGGTTCGTTAAAAAGTCTCGCAAGATGAGCACGAGACGATCTGGCACCCCGAGTTGGTACAGCTTGTATATTAAGCCGTTGTGCCAGACTTTATCGAACGCTTTCGCTACGTCGAAGAACACTGCACCGGTCATAGATCCGCGCTGGAAACCAGCGCTTATGAACTCTACGATCCGGTGGGCCTGATGCACGCTAGAGTGCTCAGATCGAAAGCCGAACTGTTCGTTGGGAATGAGGCCCTTCGTCTTGGCGAAGTCTCTGAGGCGCTTATGAATAAGCCTCTCATAGATTTTTCCGAGAACCTTGAGCAGACTGATGGGACGGTAGCTCGAAGGCTCGGTTTGGGGTTTACCGGGCTTCGGGATACCGATGACTATGGCTTCTTTCCACGTTTGGGGGAAGATGTTATTGCCTAAGGCACCATTGAAGATGGTGGTCAAAAGCATTATTAGGTGGGCGGGGAAGATCTGTATCACCCTATTGGTGATACCGTCTGATCCGGGGGCTTTTTTGGCTTTAAGACCTTTGATGACGTCGTGCACCTCATCCGGGAGGATGGGGGGCAAGGGACAGTCAGGGTCGTCAACGGGAGGGAGTGAGGCTCTACGTTCGACTTCCGCGTCGACCTTTGACAGGTGAGCTTGGTCTACTGGTAGGGAACTGGGAGTGCATTAGGCCTCGAGGCTGTCTGCTAAGCATTCAGCCTTTTCGGCATCATCGAATGCGATGGATTTGTCGGGACGGGTCAGGGGGGGCATGGATGTGGATTGGGGAGCCCTGAGTTTCCTCTGGAGCTCCCAGAATGCCAGATGGGTGGGCTCTAGTTCGCCGAGTAACTTATCCCAACCCGCGTCCCGCAGCTCCGCTATGCGTTTCTTTACAGATCTCTGTAAATAGCGCATATGGGCTTTGTTGGCGGGGCAGGGGAAGTTATCGTAGGCACGTTGGGCCGCGTTCTTCTCGGTCAGCAGTTCACGCACATCGTCCGGCAACTTCCGGCTACGGTTTCCCGTATCCGGAACCTGCCTTGAACAATCGTCCAGGACGGTTTGTACGTGACTGGTGAGCGAGTCGATCGCGGCCGTCGTGTCGGCGACAGAGTCGAAGAGGTCGGGGATAGCGTCTAATTGAGGGGACGTGTTAGATTTCAGCTGTGAGCTTACTTTCTTCCAGTCCGTGATCCTCTTAGTGATAGGGGGGGCGTTCGGGTCGGGAAGACCTATGCGGGGGTTTAGTCTCATGACTACCGGCCGGTGATCGGAGCTGAGCTCCGGTACCGTAACTATTGATTCTAGCCTTAGGTTGACGTTCTTAAGGAGCGCCACGTCTAAGACGTCTGGGGTCCAATTATTTTGGTCAGGGAAATGGGTGGGAGTCATCGGAGCGATGATGTCGAAGTTAAGGGAAGTCGAGAGGTCGAACAAGTGTCTACCTCTGGTCGTGGTGACCGAGCTATTCCAGGAGGGATGCTTGGCGTTTAGATCGCCCGCTATGATGAGAGAGTTACTCATGGAGAGTAGAAGCGAGAGATCGTCTGAGAGGAGTTGGAAGTTCTCCGAATTGCTGTGGGGGGGGACATAGACCGATACTAGAGTGATCGGCTCGTGACCTGACATGCCTAGGCGACAGGCGGAAACTTCTAATCGCGAGAGAGTGGGAGGATCGAGAGGGATGCAGTGAAGCTGCTTTCTATAGTAGATCAGGGTGCCGCCCTTGTGACAGCGCGACCTGTCATTGCGAACTATCCGGTAGTTCGCAATGGATGGGCTGCGAGTGCAAGGCTTAAGGAAGGTCTCTTGGATCAAGAGAATGTCTATTTGATTTTCGCGGAGGAAGAGCCCTACCTCTTCCCGTTGGCCTTGGAGACCGTTCGCATTGAAATATCCTACTGTTAGGGATCGGGGTTTTGTCCTAGCTATTACCGTATTATCCATTGATGGTTTTAGGTGTGATAGCTAGGGTATCTAGGACTTGCGTGATATCCGGATACGCATTGTATATAGACTGTATCTTAGGGATATTGCCTTGAGCGGATATGATAAGATTGGCCATTGTCTTTGCGCGCGGGGAGACGAATGCCATATAGGTCGAGGTAATTATATTGAATGAGTCCAGACCTTGTCGCTGCGCGGTCGCGGGACCGGCTGTTGCGGGGGGGGGCGGGAGGGGGCGCGAAGCTTTAGGAGCGGTCGGGGGTTGTGCGGGGGGCGCGGCGGGCGCGGGGGTCGTAAAGTACGAGGGGGGCGCGGAAGGCGGCGCGGCGCCATTTAAACGGGGGTCCCTAAGGTTGCGGAGTAATACGGGGGGAGGGGGAGGGGGAGGGATATTTGACTGAGAGGGCACCAAGGCAGGGAAACTCTGCTGGTGGTGGAGATAATTCCACGGACTAGGCCTCTGAGGGCTTAGTCGTTGGGGCATAAGGGCGGAGGGAATCCTATAAGAGGATGGGGCTGTGGGAGCTTCCCTTTGCTGGCGGGCGCCGAAGCGCTTCACCAGCTTGGGAGAAGAGGCCTTAGGGGCTTTTGTGCAACCGCGGTAGTTAGCCGGGTGGCCCTCTTTGCCGCATAGTACGCAGCTAGGAGGAACGGTACTGAGGGTACGGTCTTTGGGACGGGAGCAGTCGGAAGTGCCGTGCTCGCCCAGGCACTTTACGCACCTGGGTGTCGCATGGCAATTCCGCTGGGAATGGCCGTAAAGCTGGCAACGGTGGCATTGTCCGACAATGCCACTCTTTTTAGGTTTCTCAATTTCGAACCCTGTGAGATGACACAGGGAGCGAATTTGATAAATCGGGTGGTGGCCCTCAACGGGCGGGCATACTACTAGGACCATGTCGTAGAGGTCACCGCCTCTAGAGCGGTGCATACGATGGACCTCGTCTACCGGGACGTTTTGCGACTGAAGGTCGGCTAAGATATCGGACGGGAGGATCTCCCTGGGGATGCGTTTAATTACGACGCGAACTTGTTTCTCTTCCTGGAGGGAGTAGGTGTGGTATGACACACCTCTCGCTCTCAGGAGACGGGTTAGTTCCCTATAATCTTTCGACGTAGGGACAAGGACTTTAATACCCTGTTGGGTGTTTCGGGCCGAGGTGAAGTCGATCTTGTGATCGACGCACCATTTAGAAATGTCCGTCCACTTCCCTTTGTCCTGGATGAACAAGGGAGGTGGAGGGGTGGCCTTTCTCGGGGGGAGCGCGGGGGAATCCTTCGCGGAGGATGACGACGACGCGGTCGGGGTTGCTACGGGAGCGGGGGGCGCGGGGGTATCCTTCGCGGAGGATGACGACGACGCGATCGGAGGGGCGGTGGAGGTAGAGGGGACGGGGGCGGGGGCGGGGGGGGCTACGGTAGCGCGAGTCACGGTTGTAGCGCGTTTGCCGGATTTAACTGATTTGATGGTGACGACTGTGGACGAAGAGGAGTCAGAGTCCTCTACCGCGGCGACCTTACTGGCCTGCGTGGAGATCTGCTTCCTGTTCTTCCTCTTTCTCGCCTTACCTTGGACGGTTGTGAAGCCGTCTTCGGAATGGGAGGAAGAGGCAGTAGAGGCGGCAGCGGACCTTTCCTCGTCTTCTTCCTGGTCATAAGCGTAAGGGGTGGAGGGGCGCTTTGAAGAAGCAGGAGCGTCAGTGTCCATTGACTCTGACGACTGAGAGGGGGCGGGGGAGGGGGGTCTAGGTGGTTCTATGGCCAGAAGGGCGGGGGTTGATTCTACAGCCTTACTATAGCTGTGTACCTGAGCAATGTCTGAAGGACTTAGAAGGTCAGTCTGGAGCTGGGTAAACCTAGCCCCATACTTGGCCTTGAGAATGGGCTCCTGTTCAAGGATGCCATGAAAAAACTGAATAAAAAGCTGCGTGCAGCGTTGGTAGTTGGGTGCCATGATGACACGGAATGATTTTACGGGAGGGGAAAAATTCTACCTATCTTTTGCCTAACTCCCCGGTGGGTATGCCGGGGATGTGTAACAATCCCTCCCTGTCGGGTAAAGACAGGGAGGATGAGTGCCTATCGGTGAGCCCTAAGCTTGCTTTTGCCCGTTGCCTATCTTAATGTGCAACGGGGTCCTATCCAGTCTAGTGCGCCGGGTGTAGACACACCCGACCGACACAGGGTGTGTAGCTGTGAAGGGAATACTGTCACCACGTGTTGACTAGGAGATCCCCCAAGGCCAAACACTGGGACCCGGCCAATTCACTGCCTCACCCTGAAGGGGATCAGCGGGTGTGTTGGGTCAACACCCCACTCGGTTTCGTTGGCACCGTATGGTATCCACCGAGTGACCACGAAACTGTGGTTTTACCCAGAAGGGGCCTAGTGAAGCTACACACACGTATTTTCTGTTATAGAAATAAGATAGCCATGAAAAAGGCCTTTTTTGTGGATCTTTGCCCGATCGAATAACGATCGGAGATCGGAAGTAGTCGGGTGACTACGAGAATCGCTACGTAAACGCAACGGAATATGACTCAAGAACACTGAGTCATGAACGGGAGAGCGCAAGCACACAACCGTCCGTGACCAGTGCCGAGCGTCGAGAGTGTGCTAGCATGTTTAAAGCGACGGAAATATATTGTTGTTTCGTGTAGTGCAAAACTGCGTTATCTGTGGTGTGTGTATCGTGTTGCTTACACATACAAATGTACGAGCTATACCGCGTGTTCACAGCAATACGACTCTTAACGTGCTTATGCACTTTTGAACGCTTACTGTACATAATCTAATATATATTTACAATTTCCCTGTAACTATTCCCACCCAGTGTGCCTGTATGGGACAGTCATGTCGGGATGCAATCATTTGCAAAATGGTGTTGGAGCTACCGCGCAGTCTGTGGAATAATGACGCCACTTTCTTACGCACTATAGCGTGGAAACCGTCAACGCGCGCATTTGCGAACATTTGCGATGCACTACAATGCCGCGGCAACCCCAACAGCATTATGAAAGCATTATTATACTGAATACGCAGGGCGTTGTAGGCACGTTGCGTATACCGAACACACAGGCCGCTCGAGTAAAAAGACTGACAATATGCCCTAAAAAGTGTCAGTTTAACTTCTTTGGTACATCGAGCGAACCTACGGGCCAGCATATTGCTCCTAGAATGACTCACGAAAACCGTGAAAGAATGCCATGTGAGTACATTTTGCTCAACACCCTGTTATAAGCACAACCAAAAACAATCTTCAACTACTTTCCCATGGTCAAAGTTACCATATTCATCTTCAATGACTCCAACAGAACACTTTATTTACAATTTAAAAGTAACCTGTAGTTTTTCGTTTCTTTGAGACTTTTACCATTATCAACCAGTCACTTTGTTACACCAAAATATAGCGGAACTATCTAAATCCGATATACCAAAAATAGCTTTGTCGGACTTTGTTTCTAAACAAAACAATATATAAAGATATAATCTGCATTAGCGAAACATTCCTAAAAATGTGAAGAAAAATCTAACGTGTATGCCAATAAGTAGTATAAGTATAAGCTAACTAATTATTCCTCTAGGACCAAGCAGAGAGGAGGAGTCTGTATAATGTATAAAAACTACCTAACTTGTATTAAAATTAAAACCAGTTTTAAAAACATTGCGTCCGAACTTACGTTCGAATGCTGTGGTATAGGATTTCCACAATATGAATGCGTTCTGTTAAGCATTTTAAATAGAATACCAAATTCGAACTCATACCGGATATTTTACTAGAAAAACTAAAGGTCATAATTGTACAAGATTCGTTCTAAACAAAAGATAGCTCCAATAGTGAGCGACTTAAACAATAAGACAGTCAAGACTACCTTATATTACTGCAAAACTTCAACTTTCAAAAGTTAAAAGGAAACTACAGAATCAACTCTGGATAACTAAAGGTCTCAGTTGGGCACTCAATACTTAAAGGAAGCTAAGATACCTATGCAATTGTAAAGCGTCACATCACCTAAAAATACCTGTCCGGATTCCTGTCGAGTCGGTCTTGATCTGCGATCAATATCACTTGGTTACAGTGTAGGACTTCAGCGCTGTCTACACCGGCAGTTAAACGTCGAGGACCGTGACAGGGACCATCGCCATCGTGGTCGGCATGATCTCTGTTCCTGCTCCTCCGTTTCGCTCTACACGAGTGATGCCTTGGGCACCGCGCAGTGCGCCACGGCTGCGATTCACTTGAACTACTTAGACTTCGCGATCATTCGTCACTTGCTCCGTTTTCTAGAGGATATAACCTCGAAAATATTTTATTAGAGGGCCGATATTATTCAAAATCAGTTTTGGGTTTATACCACTTCTGAGATGTAAAACGAACAGTAATAATAGTAGTAATAAAACGTCACTTTTATATTTCTTAGTTTAATCATTCAACACAATCATAGATAGCACATGATCACTCAGCACAGTTTTACACTTAATATTATGAACGTCTGTATGACTTGACGGTTGGCACCCGAATGCCGTCCACAACTTCAATATTATAATTCTGACGTTAGTCAATTGAGATACTTTAATCGTAGCAAAATAATGCTAAGTACTTCCGTTTGCTAACTGACGACAAACTAACTACCGTTTAATATTAATAAACGGAATTGTAATAGAATAAAATAGAATAACCAAATAAGTTTGGTTACAAAAACCATTTACAGGCACTTTTGAATTGGCAAAGAATCTAAGACAACTTTTTAAGATGAACAATACCGTAGGGCATAAATTTGATGTATCTTTTTCGGTTTAGGTAGCGCACGCCAGTAAAGCTCCCAGTCGGCATGATTTTTTCCGACTTCTTCAACAATAATCGTAAAATTTCAGCCAATTTACACAAAACCTTAATGAATTATACACTAAAACCTTCCGCATTAATCACTCCGTCTATTGGTGAAAACCGTTCGGTAGTTTTTGAGTTTATCGCGTTCAGACAGACAGACAGACATACCCGGCGGCGGACTTTGTTTTATAATATGTAAGGAAGGATGAAGCCTATAATTTAACTTTAATTCTGATAAACCTTTATATTCGTGAATATTAGCATTGTTTAATTATAAAAGAATTAACTGATAAGGATTTTAGCATTGTTTATGAGTTTCATTGACCACACTAAGTAATTAGAGTTTGTATTGAACAACGCTGAGTTCCGCCGACTTAGAAAAAGGTTCGGACACACAATGGCGGGTGTGGGAGACCCGGCTTAGCAAAAATAACAACAAAAGTACCTAGTGTTAGAAAGGACTAAAATTGTAATTGTCAAACAAGTAAACCCTGTAACATAATGTTTTGATTTAAAAGAGTGTCAATGGAGTTTCTTGCTCGTTCTTCTCCAGCAGAGACCTACTCTTTTTGGAAAGGGCGACTGCGTCACCAACTCAAACTAAAAGACTCCTGCTAAGTGATAAAGTGATAATTCAAAAGTGCCTGTAAATGTTCTGATTGAAATAAACGGTTTGAGTTAACTGTTGTGTGTGATTGAAAACTACCTATAACTACCATCAACGAAGAATTACACCGGAGACCGGTCAGAAACGGCAAAGGAGGGATTCTCCGCCGTGTTATATATAATATCATATTTTTATATGTTATCGAATTATTTGCATTTTGCCTAATTTATACAGTCCACTCCTAGTTTAATTTATAATACCCAGGAACCATCTCAAACAAGAGGTATGGTGATACTTTTCTTTATGAAGGGCGACAATGCCCTCCTTAAGAATTGTAGGCCCATCTCACTTCTGAGCCATATTTACAAGCTGTTTTCAAGAATCATCACGAACTGTCTCACACGTAGGTTAGACGACTTCCAGCCTCCCGAACAAGCTAGATTCCGTAAAAGCATTAGCACCGTAGACAACATACGCTGCGGCAGGTTAAATAGAAGACGGAAGAGTATAACCTGCCTCTCTGCTTAGCGTTTGTGGACTACGAGAAAGCCTTTGATTCGATCGAGACATGGGCTGTACTGCAGTCTCTTCAACGGTGCTGAAGTGTCTGTACAAAAACGCCACTATGTCAGTCCCCCTCCAGGACCAGACCTCGAAACCTATCTTTCTGCAGTGAAGTGTGAGACAGGGAGACGTTATCTCTCCAAAACTGTTCACTGCTGCACTCATAGAAATATAAAAAACAGGCTGCACTGGAGAATGTCTTCAAGGTTCTGAACTGGAAAGAGCTAGGCATCAACATCAATGGCGAGTATATCATCAACCTTCGATTTGCCAATCCATTTTTATACTTGCCAACCCTTACTTATGCCAGGAAAAAAAATAGACAACCCAACGTTTTTATATTATATAGGCTTGATACTTTCGATTGGTATTAAATTTATTCGTTAAACGTATGGGTACAATTTTTGTAAAAAAGTCATTTAAGAATTTTAAATTAATCAGTCTGGCCAGGATTTTTTTTGCCAACCCACTTGCGATATATTTTTAACATACTAAATTTTATATAAAATACGTTTCATCCATTAAAACGATAAAAAGATCCAACATATGAACGACCTGTACCCATAGTACAGGTCGTTCATATATTGGATCTTTCGGATCTTAGCCTATAAGAATTGTAGAAAATGACTTACCATAGTAAATTTGTGATCCACATATTCCGTAAATAACGCCACCTTGCTGTAGTGAGTACTCCACAATTTTTTTCAGCAGCAGCCATAAATCTGAAAATTAAACATAACATAATAAATATCACGCTTACATTCGCAGGTATAGGCAGAGATGTGTAATTGCCAATTATCTTTGTTCCATGTAATAATGGAGTGCGAAATCCAGAAATTCCTTCTGAACACTTTTGTAAATAGTAACAGCCGCACGGGTTGATCGAAGCTACGCGTGCCGAGGTCAATCCATGGGTCATCCATTAATCATTAATTACATAGCGAGACTACTCTGTGCCTCGGAAAGCACGTTAAGCCGTTGGTCCCGGCTGTTATTACGATCTTTGACAGTCGTAACGGGTAGTCAAAAGCCCAAAAATCTGCATGGCAACCAGTCTTACCGAGGTATTACCCAGTAACAGGTTGTGGACGTCAAATAGGTAGTCGCTCCATGTAAAATACTGGTATACAGCTGCATTCAGTTAGGCTTTTTTTTTTTTTTTTTTTTGGGTGGGAAATTATCAAATAACTTCTCCCGCTCTGGGTGGAGCGGGAGGGCGTGTCAGACTCTTACTGACTAAAACCCACCCGTGTTCCTTCCTATGCCATGTTGCCGGGGGCCACGATTTCCCTATCGGTTTTCTTCGAACCCCCGGCATTGGCATTGGCCCTAGCGGACCCCGTCAATTCTGCTGACATCTCTTTGAGGCGCGCGTGGAACACAACGCGCCGTCGACCCGGGCTTGGTCCTTATCGGACGGCGAGCTACCCATTGCTCACCGTCCGCAAGCCCGCATTCAGTTAGGCTAGAAGCCGACCCCAACATTAATGAGATGGGAAAAGGCAACAAAAGAACATTGCTCTAATCGTCTTTTGGATCAACACAAGACATATGAAACTTGTATGATCATTCTTAATTTATTTTATGTTTTAGATATAAATAATGGAAGGGGCTTGTGGCTAAAGGATAACTGCCGCACGGGTCGATCAAATAAGATTAAGCTGAATTTGCTGCTGTCGGTTCGTGGATGGGTGACCATCCATTTCATAATAATAGACCCCTCCGTGCCTTGGAAAGGACGCGTTGGTCAGGGCTGTCAGACGTAGATCTTTGACAGTCGTTACGGGTAGTTAGAAGCCCAAAAGTCTGACAACCAGTCTCATCAACGGGTATCCTGTTACCCGGCAACTGGGTTGTGGAGGTCAGATAGGCAGTCGAATACTGTAAGAAAATCCATGTAAAATACTGGTATTCACCTGCATATGGTAAGACTGGAAGTCGACCCAAACATACTTGGGAAAAGGCTAAGAACATTGAGATATTATTTATCGATAACCAACGCATATGATCGATTTGTTAACCGCACAGACATTACAAAAATCTCTATAACATTTTGAAGACTGGTTCGTCAGATCACGAGCATCTCTAAATATTTTTGAGTATTAATTGCATGTTAGATAACTGGTTAAATGAGGATATTTCTAGAATAATATTTACTTTTACTGTCTTTATTTACATTCTTGCGAATCAAGTTTTACTAAATTAGTTGTTGTTTTTGGACATGTGGTAACCTAGATAGATAGCCTTGAAAAAGTTCAGCTTCTATTTTTATTTTGCAATAGGAACCAAAGCCATTCGATTATGTAACTATCTATCTATATTGCGTTTAAGGCCCAAAAAAGATGCATTCGTGCTATGTTTAATTTGAAGTCGACCGACAGCTGTATGCCATTATTTAAAAACACAAATTATGAATCCTACCATGTTTGTATGTTTTTGAAATTGCGACATTTGTTAGGGTAAATCCATCTCTATTTCCACGATTAGCTGACGCCTTCCCCCGTAACAGATTGTCAAAAATCAACTGTGTGCGCCAGGGGCGAATTGTCCATATAAGCCGATTCCTACCGGCTTCCCTTCGGAAATTCAGAACACAACCACTCTATCGTCATTGAATAATCAAACTATAAGTATTTGATACACCATAAAATTAAAATACCTATTACAAAACGCCTACATACATTAAAAATTGTCTTAATAACCCAACAACAAAACACTGCGCTAAAATAACTCGTAGGCGCGTCCAGCTTATGCTAAATCTGGGGGCACGGTAGTGCCCCCACCAAGTCGAGCAAAAAAGCATCACGGCCGTACCATCCTTTTCTCGAAGCAATTTAGATTATTTATGTTTTACGGCAGTTATTATTATATTGCGTGCGAAGCCGCGGGTTTAAGCTAGTCCCATATAAATATAGGCGCATGGTAGTGCCCCTGCCAAATCGAGCAAAAAATGAGTATTCCCGTCATGAAAACACGTGTAAATTAAATTATTTAATGCGAAAAACGTACCTACGTGCGTATTCGTACTTATTACGAGTGCGTAAGGTTGTAAATTAATTATTATACCACGCGCTGCGATGCTAGCGAGTGAGGGCGGGCCGTTACTACGCGCTGCGCGGTGCTAGCGCGAGGGCGCGGGGCGGGGACAGTGGCGGGGCGCGCGGAAAGGTGAATGTCGCCGAGCGAGCAGCAGCCGCGCTCATAAGCGCGAGCGACCCAATGCTGTTCGGATGTGCCCAGAATTCTTACCTATAAGTTTGCGATTTTCATTGATAATTTCGATTGCTATATTATTTTGACGACTAAAGGCTACTCTCATTGGTTTACTGATATTATTTGCTTACAATTTGGACGTTGTTCGGATAAATAATTTATTTAAATTAAATATTGATACTTTAAGTACCTAAGTATTTATAAATTTCTTATTACCTAATCGTATTTCTGCATAAAAATAACTTTGCAATCTAACTTGTAGGTAGTCGCAACTATAAGTTTGCGATTTTCATTGATAATTTCGATTGCTATATTAGTTTGACGACTAAAGGCTACTCTCATTGGTGTACTGATATTATTTGCTTACAATTTGGACGTTGTTCGGATATATAATTTATTTAAATTAAATATTGATACAAAAAGTAGAACTGTCTACAAAATACAAAAAGAAATGAGATCCCATCAAAAACAATACTTGTCAAAAAAACCAAGTCTCGCAACTCAGTTGTTCTGCGGTAAAAAGTTGTGAGATCCATGTAATACCAAGTCGGTTATTAATTTATTCAGTCTCTACTTAAGCGACTTTCTGTCTTAATACGTCCAGTCTCTAAGACCACGATCGTGGTCCATAACAATTGAAAATCAATTGTGTCTGGAATCTCCGTACTCGAAGCATTAAGTTGTTACGTAATAATTAACAGCATCTTATAGTGACGCATATCAATATTAAAATGGTTTAATGTTTTATATAAATATATTGAGACTTGGCCATCGCACAGAGACTGAATAAATTAATAACCGACTTGGTATTACATGGATCTCACAACTTTTTACCGCAGAACAACTGAGTTGCGAGACTTGGTTTTTTTGACAAGTATTGTTTTTGATGGGATTCAATTTCCTTACAAAATAAAGTTCATCATGACATCACTTCAGTCACGTGACACCGCGGTTTCGATGAGCCGGTTAAGCCGATCTGTAGCGAGTTACTGTAGGCACAGAGTAGCAGAAACGTGCGCGCGGGAGCGAGAAGGAATTATTGCTATTGCACCACCTCTTTCTGGCACACGCATTTGATTCGGTAAATTTCGTAATGCGTTCGGCTAGGAGTTCGTAAAAATTTCATCATTCGTTTGACAAATATATTATGTGGTTGTTTTTTGACGTAATCGCATTAGAATCTTATTAATTTGCATTTTGTTCGCTCAGTATTAATTGAATTCATATGTTTATCAATACTACTAGTATTAATATTTGTTTGTAGTTATAGGACAGTGATTAACATAGTGTTTTGAGAATGATTAACATGGTGTTTTGTGTGTTGTGAATGTAAAGTACCTTGTAATTAACATATTCGTAGCTGTTTTATGAGTTCGGGACTGGTAGGAATAGAATTATTTTCACGAATTTGTATGAAGCTCATAATAGAAAAGTAGTATATCGAAATGTAATGAAATTTAATTTTGATGGATTGATTGATTTACGGTATTTTTATTTTTATTTTTTTATATACCTATATTTTTTTTTTTTTTTTTGCTTCGGCTTACCTCCTCCATAAAGTCAGCCTTCGCTACTAGTGTGCGCATACATCAAAGACGGCATTAATGGGAAAAAGCGTGTTCTGTATGGCTCCAAAAATTTATAATAAAATACCACAGCCATATAAAGCATTGCCGGTGAATTTGTTTAAAAAACGATGCGAGATTTACCAGCGGACATGTCTTATTATAATATAAGTGAATTTTTGTATGACACTAACATACTTGGATTAAAGTGCCTTTAGAATTTAGTTTTATTTTGTAATTTAGTTTTTTTATGTTTTTTATTTTTTTGTATATTTTATTGCCTTACGGGTGAAAAATGTACGGACGAAATATTAATATTGTGACATCCTGCATGCTTAATTTGCATGTATATGCATATTTAGACAAATAAAATTATCTTTATCTTTATACATTTCGTGTCTGTCTGTGTGATCACGTTGTTCTTCTACGAAACGGATTTCGATGACAACTTAAAGAAGGTCCATGTTCTATGAACCAAAAATCCAATATTGAAATCGCTTTTTTTTTCTTTAAAAAGCACTGTGCTTTAAATTAATAAGTTTATTATTAAAAACATGGCATCCGTACATAATCTTAACTAATATTATAAATGCGAAAGTGAGTTTGGATGTTTGTTACGCTTTTACGCTAAAACGGCTGAACAGATTTAGATGAAATTTGGCACAGAAGTAGACCTTGACTTGAAAAAGGACATACATTACTTTTCACCCTGGATCGTAGATGAAGTCGTGGCCAACACCTAGTCTAAACTAATATTGTAAAGAGAAAAGATTATTTTTTTTATGTTTGTATGTTTGATTTGAAGAAATTTTTTCACCTGTGGAAAGCTACATGATCAGCGAGTAACTTGGGTTGTATTTTATTGAATTCCACGCGAACGAAGTCACGGGCAGAAGCTAGTAATAATATGAATGTTATAAATTCGAAAGTAACTCTGATTGTCTGTATGTTACCTTTTTACGCCTAAACCACTTAACCGATTTCGATAAAATTTGGCAAGGATATAGATGGCATCCTGGGGAAGGACATAAACTACTATTTGTCTAAAAATAATCTTGAAGGGGGTGATACAAGGGATGAAAGTTTGATTGGGAAACCCAGCATTTCTTAAGTAAAGGATATGAAAATTCAAAGGACATTGCTGGCAGACGGGCTCCACTTTGTGGCGCCGCCGTGTTGTAACTTCATGCTATTAATAGTACATTACTGCCGCGGTCTATAATGACTACTTTGCTGGTCGCGCTGATGATGGCCGACATCGCAGCGTAGTGCAGCTCCAGGCCGACACAGCGCGGTCAGCGTGCAGCACTTGATGGACGAGCTGAGATAAAGCTTTACAGCGAGGACAGCAAGGGCTGCAATGATGGCCAAGCTGGAAGGCCTAGAGCGTAGCTAGGCTAGCTCGAGGCAATCATAGCGTGACCAGCGAAGCAGTCATAGTGGGCCAAGGCTTGTATAGTGCTTTACTGTAAAATGCAAGTACCTAATCTAAACAAAACCAGCAAGTAATTTCAATAAAATATATATTAATTAACTAGAAATTTAGTTAAAATGACAACTATGAAAAGTACAGTTACTAAAATTCAACACCGACTTTCCTGGTTTGATATTACTAATAGTTTGCGATAATTTTAATGCGGTGTTTGACTACTGTATTATTTCTTCATTTATTACACAAAAAAGTAACTAAATAAAAATAAAATTTTCGCTGAACCGCGCTTTTGTTACTTCTTTTTTTTTTTTTAACAATTGTAGTTGGAACTATACAGCCACATATGGAATAAAATCTTTTTGTACCTATCTCTATAAATACAAACAGCTGTGTTTTAAATAAAACCTTTTTGCATTTGATTTTTTAAAACGTTGAAACGTCAAAATAGCGGCCGGCAATGTTTTGTCGGCCTGTTAGAGCGACCAGCAAAACTTTGCCGGCCGCTACTTGAAACAGAACGGCAAGGTCGACTTTGCTCAAACAAGGTTGTCAAAATAATGACCACATTACATGCATTTTTGAGTAAAAAATTTTATCTTATTTTTATGAACATTTTATTTTACCCTAGCATTGAAAAACGTAACAAATGGTTATTTAACTGAATCTTAAGTACAGACGACAGCACTTCAAGCTACTACAATCTGTCTAATTTATTTAACAGATTTTCAACTTTATCGCTGAAGTTTAAGGTTCAAAGTTGATTGGGAAAATTTGACAATTTCGGGTAGCTTGATGTGCTGGCGTCTGTACATCCACCATCGAAACTTAACTCAAATGTTGCCAGATGTCAAACAATATTTTAATAAAAAATCGGAATCATTGATTGATATCGGTACTTAATTCCGGAGTCTAGTTTACATCTAACACTGGCTTAACTGTATTTTTGGTACCTTTTTACTATGTTTTACTATACAGTACTAATACATAATTATGACATAAAATCAAAAGAAATTACAAAGATAACTATGCACATCTTAAGCTAAACTTTTCTGTACAAAATAATAAGATTATTTTATGCATCAATATACATATGTCATAATAATCATTACAAAATAACTGAATTACCTAAAAATCTTTATTACTTTATAAACCCAAAAAGCTTGAACAGGGAGTACGTTATTTTGAAAAATACGTACAAAATCGATATCAATAATCGATTAACAAATGATTAAAACTGGCAACACCATATATGGTGTTAAGCCGGGTCTCCTGCGCGTGTTTTTTCGAAACATTACACTAAAAAGCTTACACATAAACATTTGATTTCATACAAATCATCTGTTAGGTTTCAATTTATTAACACGTAATTGTTGGATATTGTACTGGCAACACCCAAAGATTCGATATGTCAAAAGTAGCGCGGGAACGTCCTTCTGGGTTGGGCGCTCTTGACGGCAAGACGTGCTTAGTGGCTGTGTCGGTAAAAAGATAGATTGGCATGGTATTGGTTGGAGATCTACTGTAAATTAAGGTAACCTATTAGTTTTATGGTAAATATTAGAATACTGATTAAATTGTGATATTATGTGGGGAATAGGAGATGTGATGGTATGGTGTGGAATATTTAATTTGATGTTGGCAAAGAAATATAAATGACTGACAAAATATCTTGGTGTTTCATGTTATTTTCCTTATCCTTGAAATATTGTAAATATGTAGTTTTATTTAACAGTTTTAGATTATGATATTGGGGTAGCGATTTTAGATTCATTTAGGGATTAGTATCTATTTTGAGGTTAAATAATTAAATTAGTTAATTTAGAGTAAGGATGGTTCTTATTTCAATCGTGTTTGCATTTACAAATGTGTATGGCCACGCCTCTGTGTTGCGATGTTTTTGTGTAAAAACACGCGCAGGAGACCCGGCTTTAGACAGATATCTATCTGTCAAATCAATAGCTGATTAGTCGTTTCGTGCCGTTTGTTTTGCGTCGAGTTGAATTATATTCCTCCGTATTTACTTCTGTTACGATTCAATGCTATTGAGTTGAGCGTTTACTTTCCTCAAGTTGTTTTCTTGTGAGATATTGGACTCCTGTTCTATTGTTAAGTGAACAAATTGACTCTAGTTTTTACGAGAAAATGTCAACACTTGGTCGAGATCAGACAAACCGTCCACTCTCTCTCGTGTGTGTTGAATGTAGTGATTGTGACATAGTATTGAATAAGGAGAAACTAGAATTCGTCGATAAAACTGTTTTTCTGGGGATCATGCTGGACTCAAGGCTGCAATGGGGTCCTCATTTAACATCTCTTTCAGGACGGCTAAGTTCAGCAGTATATGCTGTGAGAAAAATCCGTAAATTTACTAAAGTACATATGTAGATACCGTGAGACTAGTCTATTTCAGTTACTTCCACAGTATCATGTCTTACGGTATTTTACTATGGGGACGGGCTGCAGATATCGAGTCTATTTTTATTCTGCAGAAGAGAGCCATCAGAGCAATATATGGCCTTCGCAACGATACGTTTATAACGTGGTTTATGGATGCGATGACTGGTGAGTATAGGTTAGCACTAATACTAACATCGCTCGCTCTTTGTTGATGTGCAATTACTTCAAAATTATCTGATTTGATTATGCAACCGTAATCTATAGTTATTAGTCCGGAGTGAGTCAGCTGATGAGCGGTAACTCGATCTCCACATACTGTTTGTAGGTTACATTGACCGCAGCAAAAATAAATATAATTGTTGATAGAATGGCTTTCTAACCAAATATTTTTACACGGATCGACGTCGACATCACACTTTGATGCCTTTGATTGGCAGAAGTCTTTATCTCTGCTTAATTTGTAAACAGGAGAATTAATGTAACACAAGTGTACGTTTGTCACTAGGCAGGAATTTATGATATTTTCTGTCAAGCTAATGTATGCATCCTTTTTCAGGTTCTCAGCTATGATATCTGACACTGGTTTAATTGATAACATTGTGTTGTTGGGTTTCTCCGCAGGAATTGAAATCAGCTTGAATATTTCATAGGTGTCCCTGCTTATCAAAACTATTTGTACTTCAAATATTGAGTAATTCTTAAGCATTCTTGCTTTGACTCGTAAAAGTTTAAAAAGTGCAAGATCCGTATGAATGTTTTCTACAGGTAAGGTGACGTCATTAGACAAATGACAAGCTATATTGCTCAGCTGATCCTGTAATTGTTCGGCTGTTATTAAATGTGGATTAAATCGATAGATGTCTGTTATCGTATCCACTAAGGCGTTCTGTAAATCTTTCAAATCGCGTAATAGATTGCTCGCAACTATAGCTCCCATAGAAACTTCATTTGCCCTCGAAATGTTTTGAGTTTCAGCCTTTAATACTTGTAATGTATTGTCGATGTTTGCAAACTGTTGATGAATCATTTTATGTTGTTTGTGCATTGTAGCCTCCGTCCTCTTTAAGAAACTAAATTCTGCTTCAATGACCGATGTTTGATTTTGCCAAAATGAAACAATATGCTTTTGATTTTTACGAAGAAGAGTGATATCTTTCTCGTTTTGTTCTGCGAATCGAGCGTCCAATACGCCGAAGAGGCCGTTTGCTATGTAACCGACACCGTCGAAAAGACTTCGCCGCCACCTGTTCGCTTGCTTTGCAAAATGCTGACTGAGTAACATATGATTATTGTAATCGAGTTCATTGTACCCGTGACGTAATTGCAATAATATGATGTCACAATGTGTTTTTTCTTTGATTGTGCTGCATGTTTGTTCCAGCGACATTATACTTTTGTTAAGTGCGGTAATTCCTTCCCAATATGGATCTAAATCATAGTATGTGATTCGTTTCCAGTCGTCTCGTATGATCTGCATGTTTGTTAGTTTGTCGAAGTAAATATGTTGATTATTTCTGAATTGTGTGACGTTAAGTGTGCATTGGGAAGTTGTTATGATACAAAAAAATAGCATGATTGCTGTAACCACTGACGCTGTATTGTAACGAGTGCCTACTTTCCTTGTTTCAGACTGCTTATGTGTATTAGAATCTCCCGAACCCGCGGTATTTGCTATTTTGCGAGGTTGCGAGAGTTCCGCAGATTTGCGAAGATTCATTGTTAGCTGGGAGTTTTGATAATTTTGTGATAGGACGTTTCAGTGTTCCGTTTTTGGTTTTTACTGTAACCACGCGAACATGACCGTCGGAACCGGGATGTAGTTCGATGACTCTGCCCATCAGCCATTTTCCCGGCGGAAGATTGTCATCATGAATCATGAAAGAAGAAAAAAAGAAAGAAAGAAAAATGCGTTTATTGGCATTACTGCAGAAAAAATACACCTTTTAACTATAAAAAACAGAAAACAATGATTATAATGCCAAAAGGGCCTCAGCTCAGCATATTGTCAGATGACAACACAAAGTGTACCACCTGACGCTGATTTTCAGCTGCAACCCACGAGTGCCATACGCTAGAATAATAAACAGGGAAGTGTGTGTCCGCTTTAATAAATTAGAGGATAATATAAAAAATTGCTCACAAAATCAAATATACTGTAGTGACATACATGTGTGTGTGTTGTGTTGTGAATAAATACCCAATATCTGTTTCATAATAACTAATTTAAAATTAAACTATCATCTTTTTAACGTAAGAAGGTAGGTATGTACCTTCAAAGGCAAAATCGTGTGACTGCGTTGATCTTATAAAACTACGAAACGGATCTAGACAATAATAAATGACTAGTAAGAAAACAGATTATGAACAAAAATTTGAAATTGATAAAATTGGCAAAATTTATAAAAATTGACAGCCAGCGTTATGACGTTTGTATTGACGTTATGACGTCGACCGATACCATTGAAATAGATGACCGATACAGCATATAATGAGATATTTAAATGATATAAAAATAAAATACAATATAAAATACAATATTTGTAATGGCAACATTCCGCTCAGTCGGCATCATAGACATGTCGGCATGGACCTATGGCATGGACTCGCGCGCATAGGCATAATGCTCGCGCGCCACCAGCTTATGTAATCTGTGCGCGAAGCTGTCAGAAAAAATTGTATGACGTTTTGACATCTCAATAGAATTTTATTGTGTTATGTAATAATAAAGGATGTATTGGGTGATTATTTAGGTAATGTTTTCCTAACCAGTTTCTGCGAAATTTGTGCCTGATGGTGTAGATGACAAATTCGGCGACCCCATGAACAGACGAAGGGATAAATTATGAGATCAAACAACAGGTCAATGAGAAAATGGTAGGTGCGATATTAAATTCAGATTTATGCATCGTGATTGTAATTAACTTGATTACTATTAAATAAATTGAATTTGATTGGTTATTTATATAAAATAAGACATTTCTACTTATTTATCATGGAACAATTTTTGACAAGCCGTAGTGTACTGCAGTTGATTAATTAGGTTTATCCGTAAATTACAGAAACAAGGTGGCGTTCTTGAGTATAAGGGATGCATGGGTCAGTGGGTCGTCTTAGGGGCATGTGATAGCGAAACACACTCCAATACAACCCCACTCACAGAAGAGCGAACTCCCAGCAGCCCACACCCTAGGAGATCCCAAGCCAAAGCCTGCAGGCCACGACCCCTGAGGTAGGTACAGTGAATCAACACCAGAGTACATAATTAAGGTTGAAAGGAAATTCGCTCATGTATGAGGAACTATTTGTATTGGAATTTGAATAATTGTACTGATTTCAGGCGTCGCATTGGTGGTGGGAGATCATTCCAACAGTGTGTGGCTGCGAACCTGAAACACAGTGGGCCTACCATGGAGCGAAGTCTATACTTCAAATGGTTTTTGTATGGAGTGGCATGACTTCTTCGCGGGACATTAACTCCAAAACAAACACAGGCATTCTGGATAAGTTTAATTACACGCTCCGTACTTGAAAGCAGATAGAATAAATTGTTACATTGTTTTATATGGCAGATATGTCGGCTCGAACATTTTCAGCCTCCTTTTGATGATTTAATAAAAATTCTCGTAATTTAAATTTGAAAGTTGAGTAACTTTTACTATATTTTATGAGAGGAGGGATATTATTCCAGCATTTGGTAGCTGCGTAGCGGAAACTGCCTCTAAAAGCTGCCGACTTATGCTGTGGGATGGAAAACTGTTGAGAACATTTTCTGCCCTCACCGATTCTGTGTCTTCTCGTCCACGATAGTCTGTTATACAAATAAGAAGGAGAATGAGACTTAATAACACCAAAAAGTAGACCCGCCAAGTGGAGTTTACGTCTAGCTTTCATTTTTAAAATGTTGTGCTCATTGAAGAAAGGTGTAACATGTCCCCTAAAGGGAACTTTAAAACAGAAGCGTGCACAGGCGTTTTGGAGTCTTTGGATAATTTTTTCTGTTTTTGACAGTAGTCGTTGGCCGTACACCGTGTCCGCATAATTCAGCTTTGATAAGACCAAAGATTCCACAAGCAAGACTCGCAATTCTTCGCTAAGATAGGGACGGGCTTTGTATAAAATTTTAAGTCCATAATAGCAATTACGGATTGACTCAGATACGTGTTTGTGAAAACGAAGTTCCGTGTCCATGATAAGACCTAAATTACGTGCTTCGTAGACCCGTTCGATAGGCTCTCCCATAACAGTCACACAGCTGGCACACGGTTTAATTTTACGTAACTGGTTTTCGGTTCCAAAAAGCATATTTTTGGTTATTTGGTTTTGGTAGGGTTCAAGGCAAGCGTGTTAGCATCGGACCATTGCACTATGTTTTCAAGATCTGTATTAAGATCGTTTAATGCTTGTTCATAGTCTTCTGGCTTAAATTATATATATACTTGTGTGTCATCGGCATATTATATATGGTATTTACATTTATTTATATTTTTTATTATGTTGGCACAATACAATATAAACAATATTGGCCCAAGAATCGAGCCTTGTGGAACCCCCCTTCCCACTGAGCGAAGACTAGATACAACTTTAGAGCCGTCCGCCCGCCGTATTTCAACAAATTGCGTACGATCGCCAAGATAGCTTTTAAACCATTTTACTGTGTCCTCGTCAAAACCATAAAAAGCCATCTTTGACAATAATAATGGAACGTTAATACAGTCAAACGCGCGTGAAAAATCAAGCAACACCAAAAGAGTGCACATCCCATTATCTTGAGCTGACAAAATATTGTCCGTCACATCCAACAAAGCCGTGGCTGTACTACGGCCCTTCCTAAACCCTGATTGAACATCTGGGAGGATCTTATTTGTCTCTAAAAATTCAACCAATTGCGCACATACTACTTTCTCTAAAACTTTTGAAAGTACTGGCAGTATACTAATAGGTCTCAGATCCTTCATGTCCAATGCATTAAGAGTCTTCGGCAATGGGTGCACTTTGGCAATTTTCCATAACTCAGGGAAAGATGAGGATGTGACAGTTGTATTTACTAAAGCAGTTATGGCGTCCAACGTCACAGGTAGTGTCAGCAATATCATATTTATGTTAAAGCCATCGCAACCTTCAGCATTCGATTTAATAGTAGTCAATATGCTCGCGATTTCCTTGCATGTTGTAGGTCTCAAACCAAACGTGGTACTATTATTTCGTGCGGATTCAAAATATGCAAGCAATGAATAACTAACCGTATCTGCACCCGGCACATTCAGAAAATGGTCACAAATTTTGTCGGGATCGTTAAAATGCAGAGGTAATTCTTTATGTTTAGATGGGAGCAGGGTAGACTTTAGGTTTTTCCAAAGCGCTCTGGGGTCATTTATTTGGCTGTTGATCTTGTGTTTAAAGTAAGGTGATTTTTCGTAAAATAGAGACCTAGAAACAAGTGACTTAAATTCTTTGTTATAAATCTTTTTAGAATCAGATTTCTTGTTTTTTAAATACTCTGCATGTGCTTTGTTCCTCAAATGCATCATAAATTTAACATTGTCAGTAATCCAAGGGTAACAATACTCCTTAATAACACTAGTTTTTAGAGGTGCATGGATATCAAATAGTGCCAGTAAGTTTGAGTTAAATTCACTGACCATTGTATTATCATCTTGCAGCTCGGTTAACGCTTTCAAGTTAAGTATCTCGAGATCCTGATCAAAAGATATCCTAATAATGTCCTTTAGTGGTCGATAAGAATTGCGCGATTGAATTTTCAGGCGTTTAAAACTAAACTCTCCGGAAATCAACGCGTGCGCACCTAGATCCGGTATAACATCAACTGATACAGAGCGTGGTTTAACATTTGTACAGATGATGTCTATCAGAGAGTTACCATGCACTGTAAAGTGCGTGGGTGATTTTACCAGTTCTTTAAGACCTAGGCAGTTCAAAAATGAGACTAAATTGTCCATCTTTGAGTCCGTGTCACTAAGCATGTTTATGTTAAAATCACCCATCAAAATCGTGTACTCACATTGCGTTAGAGAGTTTAATGAACCAGATACAGCGTCTAGGAAAAGATCAACATCCTGCCAGGGCGGGCGGTAGGCGGTACCTATTGCTAACTTAACTCCGCGAACACTAATTGTGATCCACATCTGCTCGACCCTAGCGTGCAATGGGCTAGCAGAGTACGAGTGGCTTCGAATATTTATACCGTTCTTGATATAAAAACCAACACCGCCACCGCGTCCGTTCTTCACAGACAATGGGCGTGGTATATGCCGTAGCCTATACCCAGGTACGGAGGGCGCGCGCCCTTCTTCGCCTGTTCGCAGCCACGTCTCATCTCAAACCCAGCAATGCTGCTACAAACTCGTCGTGTTTCGTGCCCAAAGAACCCGCGTTCCAAAAACCAACCTTAAGGTATGCAGTAGACATCATTAAATATGCAATCCACTACCGATAAACAAAACAAAAATCATAGGATATACTAGATAAGGGAATTCACAGATTGATAAAATATGCATATAAACATGAATGTTGTAGTAAATAAATAAAGTGTAGTGTATGTAAATTATTGTAAACAGCATAGAAAAAATATATAAAAATGGACTGGTACCGCGGGCAGCGTTGATTATAAGCATAGATAATTCGCTAAATGTACAAATTATATGTAAAACATGGCAAATTAAAAAACGAAAAATAGTAATATGAATACACTGACAGGAACATATATAACGTATTGTACAATTTATCACAAAAATGATCAAAAACCAGAGGGATGTATTTAACGACGACATGCAACCATGAAATAAGAATAAGCTAGATAGTAAGAAAAACAATGGACAAATTTGAATATACTCGGGTGATACCGTGTAATGTGACAATAAAACATAAAAAACCGTTGATAGCAATTTCTACGTTATGCACGAACAAACCTACTGAGAGACGAAAAAACGCGAGATGTCCTTTTTCGTTCGGATGTGCACAGCCTACTTTCCCTCTTCCTTACGTGCAAGTATGCGGCCATCTTTAGTCCAGGTATATTTCCATTCCAGGCGACTAGAAGCTTGGCGAGTCTCATAGAACAATTGCCTGTTAGCTTTAGTCAGGCGCTCGTTGAGGTAAATGCGGTGTGGCGCTCCCGGTACTTCGATGTCAGCAGTAGTGAGGTTGCGGCGGACGCGCGCGGCATTCAGTAAATTATCACGCATCGCGCGTCTTGCTAGTCGGACAACGATGATACGAGGGCGGGCCGCTTCGCCTTCAGTGTGATCACGCCGAACGTTCCCAACACGTTTAGCGAAAACGATGTTCTGTTCTTCGAGCCGAATCGCTAGTTTAAGTGCAAGAGTGTTAATCAACTGAGTCGGGTTTTCCCCAGTAGACTCAGTAACACCAGACAATTGAACATCGCTTAGTAGTGACTCTTGGTCACGTTCTTTCAGCTGCTGCTGGAGTTCCCCAATTGTTTCCTCCAGTTGAATTAAACGAGGGGAATTCGTCAGCTCGGTATTCTCTTCAAGTTCTTTGACACGATCTTCCAGGGTGTCGATGCGCTTATAGCACTTATTGACCTTATCATCAAGACCTGAGAACTCATCTCGAAACTGACGAATTTCATCTCGCAAGGCGTTAACCTCACTGCGGAGACCACGGATTTCCATCGCAAGGCTGATCTCTTGAGTATCCGGTGTGTTATTTTTTATTGTAACTGGGATGACAGCCTTATCAATGGGGCTGACCGCTGCTGGACTGGTGGATGAACTTGTCTCCTCCGTTCCCTTTACATTCCTCCATCTTTTCCCGAGATCCTGTACAATTTTTTGTGTCAACTGCCATCGGGTTCTTAAATCCGTTTCAGTCTCGTGTAGGGTAACTTTTGATCCACCTGTTAGGAAGTGAGCAGGCGCAGGCGTTAAAAAATCCACTTCGTCTGGATCTTCTGTTATAGCACATAATGGTCTCGTGTTGAGACATGCCTCAATCTGTGTAAGCACTGTAGGTATATAGTTCCTCAAATGTAAGGATCTGGTCACCAATAACCCTCTTAAAATGATATTTGAAGCTTCTAACTGCCGCCTCCCATAGGCCTCCTGCTGATGGCCATGAGGGCGCATTAAAACTCCACTCGATTTCCATATCTAATATTTCTGCTTTTAGATCTTCGTTTTGCATGATATTCATTAGTGTTTGATATTCCTGCTGTAGTACCCTGTTAGCACCGACAAAATTGCGACCATTATCGCTATAAATGTGACTAGGCGTCCCTCTGCGAGCTGCCATTCTTCTTAATGCTGCGATGAATGAAGTTGTGCTTAAATCACCAACTAGTTCTAAGTGTACTGCCTTCGTGACCATACACACAAAGACAGCCACATATCCTTTTGTGCTCTTGATACCTCGTCCTTTGCTTGCTTTGACGTAAATATGACCTGTAAAATCTACGCCTGTTTGTGTAAACGGACGGGATGGATTACTTCTGGCCTCCGGCAAGTGCCCCATAGTTTGCTGTTGGCAGTCTGGAATTTGTTTTTTACATATTACGCAACGACGAAGCTGCCTCTTCGTAGCAACGTTCCCTCCTAGAATCCAATATTTGTTTGATCTAACCCAATGTCAGCCGGGCTCCAGCATGTAACATGGTTTGATGTGCGTCCTCTATTATTAATTCTGTCAGACTGGTAAATATTTTGTTAGGTTATTCATGATGAAAACATCGATATTAAATTGATATAGTTTGATTCTTGAGCTTGACATACAGTTTAGGTTTATCATTCCTTTGCAACGGTTTTCTGTTTGCCCTATGCCCGTGATTATGCCGTCGCACCTTGATCGCTGCAATCCTAATTGCTGAGCAGCGTTCTCTGTGATAAGAGACATTTGTGACCCCTGATCAATAAGAGCCCGTAGGGTTAGGTATGTCCCATCTGCTTTCTGCACCTTTAGCAGTGCAGTTGAAAGCAAAGTTTCTTGCATCATATTTTGTTGTGTCCCGTGCGTGTTGCCTTGATTTGCACGTTCTTGATTAGAACGGATGTTGTTTTGCTGTGTAGAAGGCGTCGAATTACCTCCTTGTTTTGATAATTCCTTTGAATACGATTCATGAAGCAATATGTTGTGAAATTGGTTGCATTCAAGGCAGCGCTTCTTTGATAAATAAGCATTATTTGCCCTTATGATCATATAAGCAGTTTTGGCAATAATTCAAGTTAGCAACACATTGTTTTTTCTTCTTTGGGGAAAAATCTGCAAATTGTTTGCAAAAAAATATACCATGTGCGTCATTGCAGACTGGACAGTTTGGCCAATTGTTTTGCAATTTCCTGTAACTTGCTGATTGCGAAACAGCCTTATTGCTTGAATATGATTGCTTGAAATAATTATGTTTGGATTCTGATGGTTTATTGGTGTTTGAAGAAAAGGATTTTTGATTATTGGTCTCCTGCTTGCTCCCATGCTCGTGAACTTCCCCTCTAGAAAGGCTAGAAATTCATTCAACTCGAGCAGTTCTCGAGGTTGTTTGATAGCTGCGTTGTATTTGCTGAATGTATCCGAATCCAATTTCTGACACAGGATGTGCACGATCAACGGATCCGACGACGTCACGTCTACGCCGAGGTTCTGTATGGCGTTCATCGTTTCAAGGGCAGTATCATGGATTCGTTTGATATGATTAATTGATGCTTGCTGTGAAATTGGCATATTAATAAAATGTTAATATGCGATGTGAATATCATCCTCTTGTTGTCATAACGATGGCTCAATATATCCCAACAAATGATATAGTTGTCTGAACTGATCGGGAGATGCTGTATGAGACGCTCTGCTTCACCTTTCACTTTCGACTTGAGGAACTGCATCTTTTGCGCCCCAGATAATGACGGGTTGTTATGAACTGCTTCTGTGAAGAGGTCCTTAAAAGATGTCCACTGATGGTAACTACCAATGAATGTAGGTATTTCTATTTTTGGTGTAGTATGCTCTCTATGTGAAATGAACGACATCTTCTTATTGATTGCTTTGATAGCATCGTTGTACGTGCTTTCGTATTTGAGATACATACGATTATACTCTTGATTTCGGTCTCCCAGCTCACTGTCTAAGTCCCAATGCTGAGTGTCAATCTTAGCCCAGCGAGACCTTACCATACTTAACAGATGATCGAATTCCCATTTCTCTGCTACAGCATCCATGTTGATACTTGAAATGGTATGTTCAAAGGCCTTGAAGTTGCTCATCTGTTTCCTCATCATCTCATCCGTCTTGCTGTTTGATCCCTGAGACTTTAAAGGTTGACCTGAAAGTTGCTGTACGGTGCTTGAGGTAGCTAGAGGAGTTGCAGGCTTTAGAACCGGTGTTGATGGTCTTTCCTCTGTGGGTTGATGATTTTGAATAACTGCTCTGATTTTTTCATATCTCTCCTTCACAGCATCAAATTCCTTCGAAGTGAAGTAAGTATGTGATCTGGCATATTTGATGCTACACAATCCTATATGATTCGATTGATACTCTTGCCAGCATGCATCCAAATTTTCTAACCTTCGGCGTATGTAGTCCGAGGTTTTGCGATCGGAGCCATCCTTTTTGAAGTTTGTGTAAATTTACTCTATCTGATGGAGTAGTTGCTGTTGTCGGGCGAGGACGTCCTCCATTGAAGACATGTTGTTGATAGAAATGATAATAACGGATCGGATGATAGGAACGATCTTACTTGATTGTCCGAGCGGGAACTTTGCTGCTCACCAAATGCGGATCTCTGTTGATCCCTGCTGATTGCTGCTGCTGCTGCTATGTACTGTACTATTGCTGGCAGTACAAACACCTTCACTGCTAGTTCGCTTGATGTCACTAGTGAAACACTTTACAGTACTTGATTGCTACACTGTAATGTACACACGCGACATCCGGCTCGAAGGACCAAAAATGTACGGGTAAGGTACATTTAAATGATAAACTGATTTGAGTTCAACTTGTGTATTTGATAGTTATAAAGAAAGCACAAATGCCCAAAACTGATAAATGATCGACCCGCGGCGAATAAGTATTTTAGTGCCCAACCGATGCTATGCGACTGACTACTCATTGCTTACTCAAACACATATATTTTATTCATTCGTTGCGCGTCGATGTCAGCATAAAATTGATACAATTGATATTGTACGGGTTTGCTCGTACAGAAATAATTAACAAATCTTATGTAGGGAACTATCTTAAAACTTGTAACGGCTTAGGGCTGCGCAGGGTTGGCTGCGCAGGCCGTTAACGGATAGGTAGATAGAGGTAGATAATAAAATAGCTAGATAGATTAATAGATATAATTTAGATACAGTAGTAAGTACACGGCTGGGTCGTGGGTTAGATCCTGACACTGATTCCGAGCACTCGCACACTTAGGATAGGTAGGAAGGGTACCGTCCTTGGTAGCACATGGTAGATGTGGGGGGCCTGCTCAGCACAGGCTCCGCAGTAGGCCGGACGGCCCTAGCACGTGGTAGTACACGTCAGTAGCCGTAGAAGTCGCCTGTCAGCACAGGCGCGCGGCGGTAGGCCGCAGGTAGGCAGGCATTGGCTACACGTGGAGATCGCCTGTCAGCACAGGCGTGCGGCGGTAGGCCGCAGGTAGGCAGGCCTTTGTCAGCGTGCAGCCTGAGCCCGTACAGAGAGCCCCTAGCTCGGGGCACACAGTCCTGAGGGACACCTCCTTTAGGAAGGCAAGCGGCAGTCGAAATCACAGAGTATCCTTAGAATATTAGTGTTGTGCCACATATGTAGTGATGTGGTTAGTTACTTTTTGAGAATCACTCGACTAAATGTAGTGAGACCGCTCACAACGCTACAAACTTAATCCGATTTCATTGCAATTTAGTATGTATTTATTTGTAATCTCCAAGTAAAATATCATAATATAATAAATAACATCACCTGGATGTTCCGAAAATCGTTCGAAACACCAATTTAACACCATGTTACTTCAAATTGCAATATAAAATCGTGATAAATATGTATTGTTAGTATTTTATTAATTATTACATAATCATTTATTGTACTTACTGATAAGTTATTAAACATTTGATTTGATCTATACCACAAATCATGACTTGTTCGAAAACTCAATAATTGTTGTTTGTGAAACAGCCTTTTAAGTCACATTATTAACAATTTCTTCATAATACATCTGTCTATGAAATATCAATTAACAAATGCAAATAAAATAATACACCTTCTATTCACAAAACATTAGTTTACGTTTATTAAAATATTGTTGAAATGGAACGTTTCCTTAGGCCAATGTCATCTATCATTCTGACAGCTGACATTCATACTGTGTGATATTATTGTAAACAAATCATTAATGTGATCAATACAATTAGATATTCTCCTAAAATCTCCTATGCATAATGAGTAAACTCACACGGCCATAAGTACTGACCATTACTTCGTTCTCGAAGTACGTACAGTTTAAGTGATCAGTCTCCTATAAATATGAATAATCTCACACAGTCTTATTGACCATTACCTCGTTATTGAAGTACGAGTATGTTTATAGGTACATAATAGTTTAAGTGATCAGATTACACAAAGTCAATAACAATTTTATTCTTACTTTATTTCGACACCTGTTCTGCTGCTGCTAGTTACAAAGAATAGTATCAAGTAAATAGTCAACCAAAGGTGTAATTTTTACCATACAATATTACTTTTCAGAGCAACATCTACTATTCAATACACCATTCGGCCAAACTGACATTATTATTGCAAATTGTAGTGGCCATCCATATTACATTTTCTGTTAAATAATTTCGAATTTTAATATGGTCACTCTGTTGGAACCTAATTTACTTTGAAAGTGAAAGGTCATAGTAGTGTGCCTAAATGTAGAGCTTATTTAGCTTCGAGCATGTAACACCTCGTGATGTAGTTAGTGTTTTTAACACACTCAAGTTTAAAAACACTGGTGATTACTGGGGCATCTCCATTAAACTTTTAAGTAATATAATAGACATCGTAGCCCCCTATCTAGCTGTTACTTTTAATAAATGTGTTGATTTAGGAACTTTTCCTGATCTCATGAAGAGTAGTAAAGTCATACCATTATTTAAATCAGGTAATAAAAATGACGTTGGCAATTTCAGGCCTATTTCTATCTTACCAGCATTTAGCAAAATATTTGAAAAGTTAATACTCAAGCAGTTGTTAAGACATTTTAATTTAAATAGCCTCCTTCATAATGAACAATATGGCTTTACAAAAGGTCGTTCGACTACAGATGCGGGTGTTGCTCTGCTAAAACACATATATAATGCATGGGAGAATTCGCAAAATGCTATTGGAATTTTCTGTGATCTCTCCAAAGCTTTTGATTGCATGCACCATGATACGCTTTTGCGTAAACTACGTCATTACGGTGTGCAAAACGAAGCTCTAAACGTTATGAATTCTTATTTACATAATAGGTTCCAATGTGTAGATGTTAATGGTGTAAAATCTTCCGGGCTACCAGTTCAGTTAGGTGTACCTCAATGCTCAATACTGGGTCCATTCTTGTTCTTAGTGTATATTAATGACTTACCATTCTATTTAAAGGGTATCTGTGAAGTTGTACTGTTTGCAGATGATACTTCTCTTATTTTTAAAGTAGACCGGAACAGACAAGATTTTGACGATGTAAACAGTGCACTCTCAATGGTTACGGATTGGTTTATGACAAATAACCTCAATGCCAAGAAAACGAGATGTGTAAAGTTCACCCTATCAAATGTTAGAAATCTAAGACCCAACATCGTCTTAGATAAAGAGGTGCTTGAAACTGTGAACTCAGCAGTTTTTCTGGGCATAACAGTAGATGCCAAACTTCAGTGGGGCCCACATATATCGAGCCTAGCGGGAAGGCTCAGTTCGGCCGCCTACGCTGTCAGGAAAGTAAGACAATACACTGACGTTGATACAGCTCGGTTAGTCTATTTTAGTTATTTTCATAGCGTTATGTCCTACGGTATTCTGCTGTGGAGCAAAGCTGCTGGTATTCAAAATATATTTGTCCTTCAAAAACGAGCTGTTCGAGCAATTTATCAACTAGGTGCCAGAGTTTCACTAAGAGATTTTTTCAAAGATATTGGTATCCTTACAGTGGCATCGCAATTCATTTTCGCCAACATTTTATATATTAGGCAAAATATACACTTATACACTAAAAACAGTGATATACACAATATTAACACTAGAAATAAAGACAAACTACGAGCTCCCTTTCACCGGCTTTATAAGGTTCATAACTCATTTGTTGGGCTTGGTATAGACTTTTATAACAAGCTACCCTCTGCTTTGCTAGATTTGCCTTTTAATGCGTTTAAAACTAAAGTAAAATCTAACCTTTGTTCAAAGGCATACTATTGTATCAACGACTACTTAAATGATAAGAATAGTTGGTCGCTGTGATTAACTCAAGACAATACTTATGTTCTTTCTCCAGAATTAGTTTACCTACGGACAGTTACATAATTGTTTATTTTATATGAATTTATAAGTCAATTTTTATGATTCAATTTATTTTTATTTTATTTTATTGTTGACTTAATCTACTCATTACAATATTGTGTTATGAGTTGTATTGCAATTTGTGGTTAGCTAGCGACCTCGACAGTTGATCATTATATTTTATTTTTTTTCCTGAGCAACCGGCAGCAAGTTCGTCATGCTCCCTTAAATGTCACTGCTTGCGGTAGCGTCGGGGGTCGGGTTGCCTCCTTCCCTCAAATATGGCGAGGGGGATAATGGCTGATCTTTGCATTATGCTCGTGAACGGGTGCTGCTTGTGGTGACTGGTCGTCTTGCTGATCATGGTTTTGTTATTGTAACTAGTAATTAACTGTTTATTTATTTTTTACCTCGATGGTCCTAGTTTATCATTTATAACTGCCAATTACAGCTTTAAATAGCTTTATGTAAGCGGGCACGCCCTTTACGCCTGGAGGCTTTTATTTAGATATTTAGTTCTGTTTACGTTTAGTTTTTATTTCTGCTTGAGTATAGTTATCGATGTTTTTGGTTGGTATATTGGCGTGTGCTAGCTGACATATGGCCAATAATTTATCATTTAAATTATGTTTTGTGTTACGTAATGTAAATTATTTTGCATGCTATTGTATAGAATTATTTTTTTCTAACTTGAACAGACAGCTGTGCTGCTGGGGAGTTTGTTGCGCCACTTCTTCTTCCCAGCGAAAGGCACTAGGAAGTGGTGAAGGGTGGGCGTTTTGGGGGACTGTCTTATGTAATTTTGACGTTCGAAAAGTGCTGATTCTTAGCCTAATTTGAATAAATGACTTTTGAATTTTGAATTTTATAAGCCAAAACAAAATTATCAATATCCACAGCAACAGTTCACACAAAATTATAAGTTTTATTTTGAAAATACTACCAGAAATACTTGTATCCTTTGACCTTGTCATATTTGTGTATTAACAATTTAAATGATATTTCTTACATATTAGTACCTATCTATGATCAAAGAGAAATACAATATTTCATTTGCTCTATGACATAGTCCATCTAGCCTAGCCTTTTCCCAACAATGTTGGCGTCGGCTTCCAGTTTAACCGGATGCAGCTGAATACCAGTATTTTACATGGAGCGCCCGCACATCTCACCTCCACAATCCAGTAACCGGGCAATACGACACCCCTTGGTAAGACTGGTTTTTTAAAATTAATAAGCATTATTAAAATTTCTAAATTAATGTCTGTAATTTTTAAACTACGCAACAGATTTTGATCTGACTTTCACCATCATTTAGGGAATTAATTTTGGAAAGTTTACATGTAGGTATAACATAACGTCACGCCTTGTTTCCCCGAAGGGTTGGCAGAGGTGTACCTGTAGTAGGTACACCCACATTTCGCCAGTTATGTTTAAGTCCCATATAATAGGGGGCGAGATTATTGCCATCAACCGGGCACAAATCCATACTCCGGGCTGCTACAAAAACCCAATAACACTTTGACCGACCCGGAAATCGAACCCACACCTCAGCTCAGCAGTAGCGCTTGCGACCACTAGACCAACGAGGCAGTCCAAGCGTTATTATGTAGGTAAACCATTCATATTATTAAACTTAGATTTAATAATTCGATTCAGGTATCCGTTTGCGAAATATTAAGCTTTAAAGTGCAAATTATAGAGTCAAGTGGCCCCCTGCCAGCTAAATGGTTATTTTTGGATATCACTTTGTGAAAACATTCGCGCCAGTAGTTTATAAAGTAAAAAGGAAAACTATCACAGCTAAGAAAGCTTTACAAGTTCACGAGTAATAATCGACCAGCTTACATTAATTGCAGTTGGAATGTATGGGAGAACATGTTTTTCAGCTACAATGTTTAGTTTGTTCTTGTTATAAATTCATCCCAACTACGGAACCCTTCATTGTGCGTGGTTCGACACGCAACTGGCTAGTTTTTTACGAATTTATGGTAATATTTTCCTTTATCTATCAATTAAAAATGTAGGTAATAAAAAGAAAAGTAGCTTACTTGATGTGTCAACCAGCAAATGTGTGTGTCCGATAATGGGTAGAAGACCTGGGTAAGCCGGTGGAAGCGGATGAGCCCGAGACTCCAAACGTCGCGCGCGCCAAATAATTGCGTAGATCAATATTAACAGACATACTGTTAGTAGTACTTCCAACATTGTTACTGCAGAGTTGAAGGGACACTAAACGTCCGTAGGCGTTATAACATACAAAACACAGCACGCACTTTAAATATAGTTAAACAATAGAGAAGCTATCACAAAAAACTTTGACGTCATTTCTCAGTGAGGCCATCTAGCGTAATATATAGCAAAATTACAGTCATAATATTATTAAGTTTGCATACGAAAATAGTTTTCCTTTAGTAGGTAGTTATGAATACACCTCACCCGTCTGCTCTAGATTAAGGTACATATTGTCATTTGCAAGCTCAGTGGTCTGTGCCCACCGGATGAGCCATGTATGCATGAAGATTAGAATAAAACTCGCCTCAAAATCGGCAGCACGTATTTTAATTTTTAATCCTCGGTAAAAATCCTGAGTAGATAGTTTTATATTACAAAGGAAGGTGTGGCGTCACGTATTGTGAATTTGTGAACGCACATTAGTATACGTGGCGTCGCCTGTTATGTTTAGTTAATTATAAGTAATCAGGAACGCACCCTTGTCAGTGGCAACACGAAGCCACGGTTCGGGGCGTTACCTACAGCGGGCCCTTTTTGGTAGCGTTGCTGGCTTGCTTGTCAACCGTCGCGGGACAGACTAGATATTACGTCATTAGTATTTTGTCCCTACGACTCTAACTAGTTATAAGATAGTGTACCTAACGTTAGACCTTCATACGTGTGACCATTATATGATTATTTCTGCAAGTCGAAGTTTCTCTTCCGCTCCTTGACTCTGTTTCACCTCCAATACGCGTAAAAGGAGACAGGTGGAATACCTTCCACCTATGTCCCCAAAGTGGTAACCCCGACGTGATCTGCGATTGCGTCAACCTGAGCTGAACAGCAGCAAGCTACGAGTTGAACTTGTACCGCGTCTGAGCTGGAAATACAATGAAGAGGAAGCCGACCAAGCCCTGGACACTCTGCTGCTAACGACTCATCGGAACCTGCGGACTGCGAGACTACGGCTCTCCTTATTCGCACAGTTCCCGTTTTTCGTCCGTCTACTAGTGCTATAGTGTTCTAAAATCGTTTTTAAATTCAAAAGTGCTACAAATATTTAGTTATCAATTCCAAAAAGGGTTTTTTTTTGTGAGTGCGCATTCTATTTTTAGACATCTCGAGTGGTCGACCCGACTCATATAGTCAACCGGAGCCGCTGCAAATTCGTTGAAATTCGAGTTGAGCACGTTGCACGCCCTCTGTCGCTATCCGGCGACAACATTTGACACTCGAATGACAGCTGTCACTACTGACAATTGTCAACTGTCAGCTGTCAACTGTCTTTAACGTTCCAGTCCACGCAAGTATTGCTCATGTTAATATCTTGAACATTTCTCTGTTTCGCGTTTACATTTTTGTTCGTCATTTTGCGTTTACTTTTGTTTACTTATTATATAGTCTTTCTTTACTCATTATTATTTACAAACTTTAAATTTATTCTATTTTTAGGATGTTTTTCTTTTATTATCTTGTCAATTTATAAAATTGTTTCTTTTAACAATTGCATGTATACAATTCTGTCTATATTGACTTCAAGTAACCTTTTTTTTACATGTTCAATTTTTATTTATTTTTGAAGCTCATTGGTATTGTTTGTGATTGTGTTTTGTACGCTTAGATTAAGATTAGCGTATTAGTTCGTTTATTCCTCATTCTTTACAACCGCGCACCTTCTCATTCTTTTAGCCAATCTACGTCCCAAAGCTGATTGACATGGCTGACCAACTTCAGGAACGCTTAGCAGCGCTTGAAGCTGAAACCGTAGCTCTACGCGCCCTACAAGTGCAGCCTAAGCCTCATTTCACCACTGCTGGGGCAGTTTCTGTCAAGCTGCCACCCTTATGGACTGATAGGATAGCGGTTTGGTTTGCTCAAGCTGAAGCACAATTTCTTCTGGCTGGCATTTTAGCGGATGCCACCAAATTTAGTCATATTCTAAGTCAAATCGATCACAAAACAGCCGGTGAAGTCGAGGACATTATCACCAACCCACCTGCTGAAGGCAAGTACCAGAAATTGAAGGAAACTCTACTTAAACGCTTTTCAATTTCTGAAGAGCAGCGAGTTAAACGACTTCTTAATGACGAAGAACTTGGAGACAGAAAACCGTCACAGTTCCTCCGTCACTTACGGTCACTCGCAGGCAATACACTGACTGATGACAACATCTTGCGTCAGTTATGGCTTCGCCGCTTGCCTCAGCATGCGCAAGGCATCCTTGCAGCCCAGGCTGATCTTGACCTTGACAGGATAGCGGACATCGCTGACAAAATTGTTGAGCTGAATCAGCAGCTACACCTTTGTCCGTCCTATTAGTTGAACGAATTGAGGAGTTGAGCCGGAAATTAGAATTGTTAACGTCCGAGCGATCCCGGTCTCGTAATAACTCCAAATCACGAAGCACAAGTAGACGCAGAACCAATGATGGCCTGGCTGCTAAATACTGCTGGTACCACAAACTGTACGGCCCCAAGGCTAAAAAGTGCATTTCTCCTTGTAACTGGAAGTCGGAAAACCCGACAAGCAGTCAGTAGTGGCGGCAACTGACTGCAACAGCTTACAACCTCCCAGCTGCCGTCTTTTCATAACCGATCAGGAGACCAAACGTCAATTTTTTATTGACACCGGATCGGACTTATGTTGCTATCCTCATCGCTGGCTTACAGATCGAAGGAAGTCCTCTGACTATGAACTCTGCGCTGCTAACGGTAGTAGAATTAAAACATACGGCACGGTGACCTTGACGCTCAACTTCCGACTCCGTCGCCAATTCGTCTGGACTTTCGTCGTTGCGGATGTCAACAGCGCCATCATTGGTGCGGATTTTCTGGCATACTACCATTTGCTGCCAGACTGCCGTACTAAGCGTTCGATTGACGGCATTACGAGCCTATCAACCGTTGGCTCCACCGCTACATCAGACCAACCGAGTGTCAAGGCCGTTGCCCCGGCGAATTCTGCTTCTGCACAAGTGCTCGCAGAGTTCCCAGAAATCCCCCGTCCTCCTGGCTTACCCAGAATAGTCAAACATGACACCGTACATTTTATTAAAACGACGGATGGGCCTCCTATTTCTTGCCGTCCTAGCCGTCTAGCCCCTCAAAAATTGGCATCTGCCAAAAAGGAATTTGAGGACATGGTTCATTCTGGCACAGCACGACCTTCCAAGAGCGCCTGGTTGTCCCCTTTGCACATGGCCTTGAAAAAGGACAACACTTGGCATCCCTGTGGTGACTATCGTGCACTTAACGCCCAAACTGTACCGGATAGATACCCTGTCCGGCACATCAACGATTTTGCCCACAACCTTACTGGTTCTAAAATTTTCAGCACCATCGACCTTGTAAAAGCATATCATTAAATACCAGTATCTGAAGAGGACGTCCCGAAGACAGCCATCATTACACCGTTTGGCCTCTTCGAATTTCCTTTCATGACCTTCGGTCTCCGCAATGCTGGTCAAACATTCCAGCGGTTTATCAACGAAGTCACACGGGGTCTCGATTTCTGCTTTCCGTACGTGGATGACATTCTCGTCCATTCAGCTGACGAGGCTCTACACTGCGAGCATCTACGTACTCTCTTCGGACGCCTGCGAGACTATGGAGTCATAATCAACCCCTCCAAGTGCGTCCTTGGTGCACAAGAAGTGACATTTTTAGGCTACCACATCAGTCCCGAGGGAACTCGTCCTCCTCAAGATTGTGTCCAAACCATCCTAGACTTTCCCCCTCCTAAAACAGTCCAAGGGGTGCGTCGTTTTCTAGGCATGCTAAACTATTATCGCCGATTCATGCCCCGCGCTGCATTGTTCCAGGCTCCACTTATAAAATCTATGGTTGAAACCAAAGGCAAGGGTGCCAAACCATTTATATGGACACCTTTACTTTTGGAACAATTTAAAGGCTGCAAAGAGAGTCTAGCTAATGCCACTCTTCTGCAATATCCGATCAACGGCGCGCCTCTCGGTATATTTACTGACGCATCCAACGTCCACATTGGGTCCTGTCTCCAACAACTCATTAACGACAAGTGGGTCCCTCTTGCCTTCTTTAGCAAGAAACTGACAGATCAGCAAACACAGTGGCCGGCTTATTATCGCGAGTTACTGGCGGTGTACGAAAGCGTACAACATTTTCGCCACATTCTTGAGGTCCAACACGTGACCATTTTCACGGACCATAAGCCGCTTCTCTACGCTTTTATACAGCGCCGTGAAAAACTCCCCCTGCTCAGTTAAACCAACTGTCTTTTATCAGTCAGTTCACGACAGACATAAAATATATCAGGGGAGAGGACAATGTCGTCGCCGACGCTATGTCACGTGTCGACGCTATCGCTTTTGACCAGGACTACGAAGCCCTCGCCAAATCACAAAAGTCAGACTCAGAGCTATCTTTCCTGCGTACTCAAGGGTCAAGCCTGCAATTGACCAACATTAATATTCCAGGAACCAACATCTCTGTGACCTGTGACGTGTCCACGGGCAAGCCTCGTCCCTATCTTACCCCTCCTTTTCGAAGAGAAGTTTTTAACAAGGTCCACAATCTCAGTCATCCCGGTGCACGAGCTAGCACCCGCTTAGTAACTGAACGCTACGTTTGGCCTTCTGTCAACAGGGATTGCAAAGAGTGGGCACGAACTTGCGAGGCGTGTCAACGCGCCAAAGTATCATGTCATAATTTTTCGCCAATTGGAAATTTCGAACTACCATCTGGTCGTTTCAAACATGTCCATATTGACATCATCGGCCCCCTGCCGATTTGCAGCGACTACCGATATTGTTTGACAGTAATTGATAGAACGACTAGATGGCCTGAGGTCTGGCCAATGCGGACTATCACTGCAGAGGAGGTAGCAGAAACCTTTACACGAGAATGGGTTGCCCGTTTCGGTGTACCGTCAGTCATTACAACAGACCAAGGCACTCAGTTTGAGTCTGATCTGTTCCGCCGAATGACAATAAACTTCGCCCCTAAGCGAATTAGAACAACGGCATACATCCCTGCGCCAACGGCATGATTGAGCGTGTTCATCGCCAACTTAAGGCTGCTCTCATGTGCCACCAAGATTCTTGGGTACGTACACTGCCTTTCGTCCTTCTTGGGATGCGCTGCGCTTTCAAAGAAGACCTGAAAGCTACAGCTGCTGAATTGGTTTACGGAGAAACACTTCGGTGGCCCGGTGAATTGCTTGTTCCAGTTTCCGGAACTGATACCACAAACGATCCCGCAGACTTTGTTGTACAACTTCAACGTAAAATGTCGACTGTACGACCAATCCCTGCATCTCGTCATACTCAACCGTCTTCTTTTATCTTCAAAGATCTTTCGTCAGCAACTCACGTTTTTCTTCGTGACGATACAGTCAGACGCCCCTTACAAACACCTTATACAGGTCCATACCAAGTCATTGATCGCGCCAACGATGGCAAAACAATGACTTTGGTCACACATAACACACATAACATCACGCCTTGTTTCCCCGAAGGGTTGGGCAGATGTGTCCCTGTAGAAGGTACACCCACATTTCGCCAGTTATGTTCATTAAGGGTCATGTTAAGGGTTATGTTGGTCATTAAGGGTAAAAACGTCGCTGTAAGTATTGATCGCGTCAAGCCGGCTTACATGGAACATGCCAGTCCAGCAGCCCTTGATCCTCAGACGAATCCAACAAAACCCACATCAAAACCTAAACAGCCCGATCCATCTCAAAACGCAGACGCCAATCCAACAACAATTACAAAACTGCCCTATATTACTCGTTCTGGCAGACGAGTCAAATTCAAGGATTTCCCCGATTTCTGTTAAATCGGTTCATCTTTCTCCGTGGGGGGGTGGTGTGGCGTCACGTATTGTGAATTTGTGAACGCACATTAGTATACGTGGCGTCGCCTGTTATGTTTAGTTAATTATAAGTAATCAGGAACGCACCCTTGTCAGTGGCAACACGAAGCCACGGTTCGGGGCGTTACCTACAGCGGGCCCTTTTTGGTAGCGTTGCTGGCTTGCTTGTCAACCGTCGCGGGACAGACTAGATATTACGTCATTAGTATTTTGTCCCTACGACTCTAACTAGTTATAAGATAGTGTACCTAACGTTAGACCTTCATACGTGTGACCATTATATGATTATTTCTGCAAGTCGAAGTTTCTCTTCCGCTCCTTGACTCTGTTTCACCTCCAATACGCGTAAAAGGAGACAGGTGGAATACCTTCCACCTATGTCCCCAAAAAGGTTTCTCACGCCCCGAAACCAAAAGTGGCGCAGCCGGTAGGATTTTCTACTAGAAATCCGTAGTTTTCGCGTTTTCCCGACGTCCAAATTCGTCAGAAAAAAATTAGTCGTAAAATCTACGAAAGAGAGGAAATCCTTCGAACCAAAGAAATATTCTTTTGTTTCACGTGAGTGCAGAAATCATCGAGTATGGGAGTCGCGGACGGTCGGTGAGTAAATCTTTTTGCCAATCCTTTGTTCCCCTAATCCTCCTATATTTTTCATAACTTTTAAATGTTATTTTCGAGATCAAAACTTGCTCATTATAACAGTTTTAATTGTTTAGTTTAGTTTGATAACTCTGTATGAAATTATATGGTCTTATCTCTATTCAATTCTTAGAACATAACATAGAGTAGTGTCAATGTTAGAGAGTTCACATTTTTAACATTAGGTTTAAGATTCTAACCGTGATTTATTGGTTTAAGTAAAATAAACTGTAATAAATTTAAATTAAATGAAAAGTGTTGTAAGGTAAAGTAACCTTAAAGAAACTTAGTTTTACAAAATCTTGCTTATTTTTATATATAATTTTTCAAGATTTTATTTTCTAAATTCATCCAGTAATTCCGATTATTATAGTACTTTAATTATGTGTTTGTTCTATTTTAAGTGTGTGTGAAATTTAATAGGATTGTTTTAAAGCGAGTTGCAACCTCTGAACAGTTAATTACTCTATAATCATGACAACAATTGAACCAATACCAAACGAAATTGTACAATTAATTCCACTGTATAATGGTGATAAAAGACAGTTAAACCTTTATTTGAGAAGATGTCAGTACGAGTATGTGGTTGATCGATTCAAGGGCAGTGTGGAACAAAATCTTTACGTTTTTAATGTTTTAACGAGTAGACTAAAAGAGGATGCAGCTGCGCTCTTATCGGAACGTGAGGATATTGTTACATGGTCCGCATTCAAAGATTTGCTAATTCAACATTATGGAGACCCTCGTAGTGAAGCGTGTATTAATATTGAATTAGAATCTTTAAAAATTAATTCAGGTGAAAGTTTTTTAGACTTTTGTAATAGAATCCAAAATGTTCGCTCGTTATTAATGTCGAAGGTGAATATAATTGAAGATGTGGAATTAAGACGTGCTAAGTTGGTTATCTATAACAATACGGCTCTAAATGTATTTTTATACAACCTTCCTGAAAATATGGTGCGTATCGTTAGGCTTAAATCGCCTACAACTTTAGAAGCAGCTTTGAGCATTGTACTTGAAGAAGTAAATTTCTTAGATCAATATAATATGCGTAACCGCGTTCATGGCAATAGTCAAATTTCGGGATCAAGTTCAAGGTCACCGATAACTCAACCAGTCACGAACAAACCCACCTTACCTTTTCAATCTAAATTTAATTTTAATAATCTCCTAAATTCACAAAATAAGATACCTCAAATTCAACCAAATCAAGGTCAACCATTCAAGCCAGTACTTGAGTATCGTCCTCAATCGAGTATGCAACTGCAACAGTTTGGTTATAGGCCAACTCAACAGATCGGATATTGACCACCTCTACAGTTTGGTTATAGACCACCGCAACAGTTTGGCTATACGCCACCTCTACAGTTTGGTTATGGACCACCACAACAATTTGGATATAGGCCACCTCAACCGTTTGGTTATAGACCACCCCTACAGTTAGGGTATACACCACCGCAATAAATCGGATATAACCCATCGTTACAATTCGATTACAAACCACCGCAACAAATTGGATCGAATCTTCCCCAGGTACTAAAACCCCAAAATCAAGATAGTGACGTGTCTATGAGAACGGCCCAACCTAAGCAGCAACAAGGTTTTAATTTAAATAAACTTACTATGAACAATTACGAATATGTATACGATCCCTATTGTGACGAATTTATAATATAACGAATGACTATGACAACCCAAATGATATTAACTATTACTATGATAACGTAAGTTGCACGAAAGATTCTAACGTACCTGATGACAAATTAGAACGGACAAACGACAGTCAGAATGTGGATTTTCAAAAAAAAAACCTTGTTGAAGAGCAAGAAATCTTAAAAGTATATTGCGATCCTAATTTAAAACTTCCCTACATCTACTTAGAAGAAATAGACGCAAGAATGATAATTGACACTGGTAGCATGAGATCATTCATTAGTCCTCAAAAGGCTTATGAATTTTTTTGTGAATATATTAAGAAAGAACATTTTCAAGTGTTAAGCACCCATGCTTCTAGTAGACACGATGAAATAATGGAAATTCTTCCTTTACCTACTTTGGTAACTAACGCTTGGCATAAATTTTATTTGTATGATGTTGCCGCACAATATGACGGACTTATTGGTAGTGACCTTTTATTACAATTAGACGCAGTAATTGATTTAAAGAACCAAGTATTAAGAACTAGCACTACATGTCTTCCAATAATTACGGAATACCTAGATAGTGTAATCACAGAAAAGTCCACAGCTGAAAAGAAAAGAGAACGCAGCAATTCGTCCACTATAACCATATCAGACACAAGTCGAACAGCAACTGCTAGTTCTATAGAGTTTATAGACGGAAACATTAATGAATACCCTGTTTCTGAAGCTAGTAAATCAAATACAATTCATTCAGCTTTAAACGAGTCCACTGGAATACCGATTTTACACGAAGCTATAGACACTAAGCCAAATCAAATTTAAGTGTTCTCATTGTTTAAAAATGAAATGCAAGTGAAGGATCTCTCGCGTGACAAACAGAAGATATTAGAAGTTTTCTTATCAACAGATAACCCAGAATTGATTAAAGAATTTTTGAAACAATACATTAAACCAAAATTTAGGTATTTCATTTATTTTGAAGATAATGAGCATCGCAAATTATTCGGTAATATAATAATTCAGCTGTTTAGGAATGATTTGATAATTTTTTATGAATGCATAGAACGAGTTATTTATGTAGAAGATGAAGGAGAACAGAAAACTATAATAGTTAAGCATCATGAAGGAAACACGTGCCACCGCGGCATCAAAGAGACATTAGTTAGGCTTCGTAGGAATTATTATTGGGATAGAATGCAGGAGACAGTAGCGGCAGTTATAAATACTTGCGAGGCATGTCAGAAAATGAAGTATGGTAGGAAGCCTATTTAACCTAATTTACAACTGACTCAAACACAGAGTACTCCGTTTCAGGAATTATTTATAGATCTTTTTAGTATTGAAGGTAAAACTTATCTAACCCTTATAGACGCCTTTTGTAAACTAGGTCAGGCAATCGAAATTCAAAATAAATCTACTCCAGAAGTTGTCCGTGCCCTAATGAAGTATTTTTCATACTATTCCTAAAAAGATAAGTTCCGATCCAGGATCTGAGTTCAATAACGAGTTGATGAAGGAATTTTTATGCTTACATAAGGTCCAACTTCATATTGGTACACCCAATAACCCCAATTCAATGGGTCTGATAGAACGATTTCACTACACCATAATTGAAATATATAGATTAGCGAAGTATGAAAAACGATGTACCGATGCGGCATCCGTAATGACGTATTCGGTTATGGCGTATAACCATTCCATTCACTCTGTTACCGAACTTACTCCATTCGAAATTGTTTTTGGACATACTGATACAAATAACCCGTATAGCATTAGAGTTAGAGAATCAATATTTCCAGAAAATGATTAAGGATCATGCAAAACGAACTAGAGTCATGTATAAACATGTGACAGATAAAATGGTAGCAATGAAAGAAAAGCATAGGGAAAGGAAAGGTGGTGAAGCTGGAGTTGAGTTTAATGAAGGTGAAATTATTTTTGCGAAAGACGTGAATAAGCGTAAAAGTAAAGACAAACCAAGATACGTAAAAGCAAAAGTTATAGGTCAAGCCGAAAGAAACATTTTACCAATACAAATAGGAGAAAGAATTACCAAAACCCCTATTAAAAATGTAAAACGCCCTCCGCAGGTGGTGCGGCATCCTGTTGGTAGTGATGCCCTCGCTGGCCCTTCATTTGCAAAATCTTGAAGGAAACCCAGGAAATATTCCCGGTAAAAGAAGGTCTAGCACACATTCAAACTGATCACTGGACTATAATCAAGCTCATAAGTTTAGAATAGATTTATAATGATTTAAATTATATATCCAGCAACTACCAACAAATGTGTAAATTTATCGATTGGAATGCATCATATTCTCAAGAATTTACAAGTATGAAAATACATACAGAGTTTATACGCGATATAACTGTAGAAAAATATCGACAACTAGTTCCGCAGAAACGGTCTAAAAGAGGCCTTATAAATCCATTGGGTTCTATTATAAAATTAATAACTGGTAACCTAGATCACTATGACGCTGTTAGATACGAAGAACTTATTTCCAAGTTAAATCATAATAAAATAATTACTTCAAAAAAATTAATAATAGTCTCCAAGATGTTTGATAGTTTCATTAATGTGACTGAAACGATTAATCAGAATACTGTTAACTTTCATAATCGCCTAACAAAGATTGAACTACTTTTGAAAGATTTATCTGCTAAGCAAAACAACTGGATTTTCTTAACTTACTTTACGGGGTTATTTTCTGTATTCACAAGTAGTTTTCGTACTATCTTTGCTAGACTAAGTGAACGCGAAACAGCATTAGCGTTAAGTAAATTATCGATACTACATCAATCAATTGTGAACTCTACAGAATTATTGTATCATTTAGAATTGATTTCTAACTCTGGAAACTAAGTGTATCTTCCAATAGAAACAAATTTATTGAAAATAGAGGAGACCATTTGTGTAAAATAATTTATTAAAGGTAATCAGATAACATTTATAATGGAAATTCCACTTACAGATAACTCCTCTTATAACTATTTTAAGATATTATATTCCTTACCAATCTTCCATGAATCTGAAAATAAAACCTTGGCCATTATTCATATTTTTTGAGCAAGTGGTACGAAAAAATAATTATTAAGTCGCGGTGGCAATGTACGCTCTCTCGAACTATGGTGACATAACAAAAAAAAAAAAAAATTGCACTGAATTTCATTCATCCTCTAGGGGGAGAATGTGATTTAAATTTGGAATATTTACCGAATTTTATACTGAACTACATCTGTGTTTACACCATTGAGTTTGTATATAAAGCATTATACATCTTTTAGAAAAAGGAATCTCATCAAAAACATAAATGTGAAAATGAGAGCCAAGTTCAATAAATATGGTTCTCGACTTCGCCGACAAAAGAATTGAGATCTAAATGGGTGCCAAGTTCTGTAGATAATCCTGAAATTTATTCAAACTTCAAAAGTTCAAAAGTCATTTATTCAAACTAGGCTGAGAATCAGCACTTTTCGAACGTCATAATTACATAAGACAGTCCCCCAAAAACGCCCACCCTTCACCACTTCCTAGTGCCTTTAGCTGGGAAGAAGAAGTGGCGCAACAAACTCCCCAGCAGCACAGCTGTCTGTTCAAGTTAGAGAATGATTCTATAGTATACAAAATAACTTACATTATGCAACACAAAACATAATTCAAATGATTCTAGCCAAGTCAAATCTTGAGCTTCAATTTATCCTAAGTGCTTTGTGTAAATAATTCGACTGTTCAAATTTAAGAAGTTATATTTTTAAATAGCAAACATTGTTATAGCAGAAAAAACAAGAATTTGTGTTTTAATTTTATTTTAGAAAGTTGCATGTTCTTATAAATAAATTTCAGGATTATCTACAGAACTTGGCACCCATTTAGATCTCAATTCTTTTGTCGGCGAAGTCGACAACCATATTTATTGAACTTGGCTCCCATTTTCACATTTATGTTTTTGATGGGATATCATTACTTTTTGTAAAGAAATTATTATTATTTGTCAATCAAACGTGATCTATAAAATTCTTTTTGCAAATATGCGTAGCAATATTGTGTAAGAATGTAGGTATTTCTTTCGTAACAATTGTTACAATTGTCCGCAATGATGTCAGATCGCTGAGCCGGCGCGGCAAGTATTATTATTAAAAAAAAACTTGTGCAGTCGGGTAGCCCCGTCAGGAACAAAGTTCCTTCTCGTGTATGATTTAATTATTTAATTTTCGCAGCCACCACTTGGATTTACATTTTGACCTCACTATGGACTTACCTATTCGTAAGTTAAATCAAAAATAGTTACTTTTAACTATTTACTATATTAAACGACAATAGTCCCTCAAACAATAGTCATATGATCTATCAATTCAAAAACGTCTCAAGCACAGTACCAACCTACAAACTACCTTGATCATACCAACCTGACGTTTGTAACAACGCTTTTCAAGATCAGAGAATAAATGAAATGAATTCACTACCGCCTAATATTAAGGACCAAGATTTTGACACGTGACACATTAGTTGACTCGATGGGGTGTTTTGAATTCAGTCATGAAATTCAGGAATTTACATCAACTTTTAGCATTCGAATCAAAAATGTATAGTTATAGCTGTCAAATTCTAAGACGCTGGAGATCAGCGCCATCTGAAGTGAGCAAGTGGCAGTTTTTAACCCTATTTGAAAATTTTTCGTCATGACTGTCATTTTCATGGTTTTCGAGAGATAGTACTGATATCGAATTAGATGAACATTCTGGATTTTAAGATGGCGGCTATTCCAAATAATAATAATATTGTAGATCAATTCTCATAGACATCAATTTCTGGCCGATTGTAAACTTGATAATCAAAATCCGTAAAAAAACGGACCTCTTAATTTCGTCAAGTTCGTCTGTCCGTGCGTCCGGATGTCATATAGCCATTTTACATGGAGACTTTTTGCTCTCTATCGATGAAAATTTTGAAAAAGGTGTATTTTTTGCACCGTTAAACAATGGTGTAGTGAAATTACGATAAACATAATAGTGGGGGTGGCATTCTCCATACCTACATATAACCGAGAGATGAAAAAAATCTATACATATAAAGCGTGTATTGTTGGATCTCATAATTGAAATGTTAAAGATGTTTCTAAGTGACTTTGCTTTTGACGTCAATAGTTTTTGAGATACAGTTTATTTTCGGTTACAACCGCAGAATTAACTTTGTTTTTATAGTTTTTTCGAGAAATACAAACTTATTTTTGCAGTCGATAAAATTTAAACTATGCAATGTTTATGCGTAAATATTCATCCCAATTACGGAACCCTTCACTGTGCGTAGTCCGACATACACTTGGGCAGTTTTTTAAATTTCGTTTTGAAACTACTTAAAAAAAAAAAAAAGCAATTTCTATTACTCGAGTAAGATAAAAACAAATACTACCAAACTCATACTACGAACAAAAAATATAGACGTCATTTAAAAGTGTTTGCGGAATACCTACCTAATTTATAGAATTAATTTAACATTATTCCCGAACAAAATTTTCTTGCCTACCTAAAAAATGTATACTAGGCATTCTGTAGCAAACTATCAAAAATAAAATCCACAATAAATAATTGTCCAATAAATTAAAAATAATTTTGAACAGCGTTCCGAATTTAAATTCAAATATAGAAACAATTCGGCGCGAAATTCAATAAATGAGGTAAGTATCTATCCCCGTCCTGTCTGTTGACTCGTTTTAAATTGAATGTCCTAAAAACGATTAAAATTACACTAGAAAAGTATAAATAATTATTTTAAACAGTGCTTATTGTATTTAATGCTTAAAACAATTTTATTTAAATTTTCAAGTATAGATTTCAGACATTCGACATTTATACCTAAATTAATCGAGAAAATCAAAATTTAAAAAAATAAATAAACGTTTGGCATAATCGTTTTCGCACATCATTACAATAAAAAAAAAACAATGATCGGCGATTTTGACACAAATTGAGTAGTAGTAATGAATATTACGTTTTATTGAACGTGTGTTCGTATAATAAGTTAAGATCTGGGCATTTTCTAGTTGCTTATAATATTTTTAATCATATTTGTCACATTTAAAATAATATCTACATGTGTATGTGTGTTAATTGTGAAAAAATAAAATGTAAACACGCACGATTGGCGCGAAACTTCGACTTTTGATAATAAAAAACTTCATTACCACTACTTATTTAACTTGAACAATGGATGAATTTGTAAAATAATTAAATGTTGTAATAGTCACTGCTTATGGTGGAGTTTGGATGTTCGAAATCCCCAATTTTTATGTTTTTTAGCCTCAACCTCGACTGTCATCAAAATGGCAATTATCGCATTTACAGACTTGAATTTTGTAAAGGTAAATTAATAATCTTGCGCGCTAAATATGAAACATTTAATGGCATAAACATTATTTTAGCCACCTCTCTTAATTAAAGATGAATAATCTCATTGGCAGCAGCATTTTCAGTGCTTCTATAGGAAGGTTTACTCTAACAAATAACACAACAATAAATACTAAAAACATTTTATTTCTCATAGAATTTAAAACGGCTTCAGCTTCATTCTCATAATCGTAGTCATGGTAAGAAAGCAGCGTAGGTACGGTAGGTGGTAGGTGTACGCTTTCCCACGAAACAGTAATAAGCAATGATGATCTCTTAAACGATTTGTCCTATTTTGCTCACTTATCAATAATTATGTACACCAAGTCCTGCTGCTCACACGTCACGATTTGATTCTGGCCCTAACCAGATTATTGTTTTGACCTATTAAGGGTAAATCTCTTAAACTCTAGGGTGGCTCTGTTTTTATCATCACTTCCTTGCCTATAAATATCTCTGGTAGCAGCCTCTCTCAATAAGCTTGACAAATGTATGACCTAGAAAGTAAGAAAGTGGCCCCCAAGAAACCACACCCACCATCCACCAAATACCTTCCCCCCTATCCCTTTATCCCTTCGGTCCCAGAGTAAGGGTAACCTCGATTCTAAAAAAGCCCACCCCCCCCCACACCATGAACATGCAGCACGAGAAAAAATCTACCCAGGTGGGGAATCGCACACCGCTCCGGCGGTTAGCCCCCATCGTATTATGGGAACCTGCAAAATGGACAACTTAATGCCGCGCTTTTCAGCGCGGCCGGCTGCTGACCTAGCGCCCACTACACAGGCTGCGATTACCGCGCCCATGAACCCGACCTCGGCTGCGACTAACGCACCTACAAACACGACCACGGCTGCGACCCACGCGCGAATACCGACTACACGGAGTGTGCTTCCCACGAGTATCTGGCAACAGAGCATCGTGCGGAATAGCACCACTTACCCAGACAATGACCAAGACCAGCACAAACAGACTGACGTAGGGAAGGATGAAAGACCTGGCATCTCTACCACTCTCCCGGTTGAAGTTGATGGAGTACGCCCGCTGAGAAAGCGCGGAAAAATCTTGGCCCGGGAGAGGAAGAAAGTAGGCGACCGAAAGCGCAATACCCGCGAAGGCAATAGCCAGAGCCAGAGCGAAGCGCGATCGGACGCTGAAGAGTTGGTACGCGACCAGCCACGAGTACGCGCAGGGGAAACCCAGCGCGCAAAGTGGCCGGACGCGGAGCCACGCGACCAGCCGCAAGTACGCGCAGGGGTAACCCAGCGCGAAAAGCAGCCGGATGCGGAACCAAGCGGGCGGGGGCAGGTACGCGAAGGGGCAACCCAGCGCGAAGCGCTTCCGCTCGTGACAGAGTCTGCCGGGACCGCCAGCCGACCCCAAGACACTGACAGAACCCACGACCCACCTCGACCCAGACATACTAGGGGCAAGCGGTCTGGAGCCTCACACAAGGCGTCGCCGGCAATTAACACCCTGCCAGGCACCTCCGAGCCGCAGCCTGGACCGAGCGGTACAGGGCCGGCGAAGAGAGAACGCCCTGACGACACGGCTTCGCCAAGTACGCTTCAGGGGGACGCTAAGCGTGTGAGGGTCCACTCCGCTCAGGGGGAACAGAGAACCTATGCGCGGGCCACAAAGGATATTCCTGCGCGGCTGGCTATAGCAATCTGCTTTCCCCACCCTAGTAGAGAACTGACCAAGGAAGAGGCTGAGCACGTTAAGACTGATCTCGAAAACTTACTGATGGACACAGACCCATCAACACCACTCTCGGCCTTCCGCGGATACCCACGGGTAGCGGAAGGCACAGTGCAGATGTGGTGTGAAGATGAAAACGCTCTGACCTGGCTGACCCAGAATGTGCCCAAGATTAGACTTCCAGACACTGATCAGGAACTAACAGTGATGAAACAGACCGATGTGCCCACCCGTGTTCGAGCCTCGCTTTTCGTCCCTCGTAACAGAGGTGACGTGGCTAAGCTCCAAAGCATTCTGACCCGTCAGAATACTTGGTATGACATCACCAAGTGGTTGTTGTACAGGGCAACTACCGTCGGTGGTGACCATAGTGGTACTTACTTGACCCTAGGGCTGCCACCGGAGGAAGCTGTAAAGGTCCTGGGACGGGAGCGTCGGATATCGTACCTGCTAGGGTCGATATACGTACACTTCTGGCCCACGACCCAACCCTTTAACACCCAGACTCGACCGTCTGAAACCCAGACTGACAGCACAGACGGGAAGACGGTACTACCGACTATGACGCAGACGAGCGACACTGACATTGCCCAACTCGAGGAGGTCATGGCCCGAGCAGCAATGACCGACGACGTTGACACTATACCGCCCACATCATCTGGCTGGAATGAGCAACTTCTCGCTTCGTCGCCGGGCGATCAACACAATGACCAGTACAGAGTGGAGGAGACGGAGAGACTGTCCGATGGATCAATCTCCGATTAACTCCACTCCACCATCGTCACCGCCCTTAAATTTTATCCAAACAAACTTCCAGCATAGCCAGACTGCCACGGCTAGTTTACGCAGGGCACTGGAGGTGAAGCCCCAAACCTTCGCACTGATCCAAGAGCCGTGGATCAGGAACAACAGAATATGTGGCCTCGGTAACATCGGAGGTAAGATAATTGTCAACACTCACACGTCAGACAAACCAAGAACCTGTGTCTACATACCCAACGAAATTCCTATCACGCCACTCACCCAATTCTGTTCCAGAGACCTGACAGCTATCAGGCTCCAGACCGAGGGTAGCGTTCCAGACGTTGTACTAGCCTCGGTATACATGCCAGGTGAGGGCGCAGACTGCCCGCCTAAAGAGATGACCGACCTGGTGCAACACTGTGAGCCTGCCAGTCTGGACCTGATCATCTGCACCGACTCAAACGCCCACCACCCGCTCTGGGGCAGCGACGCACCGAACTCCAGAGGAGAGGTACTATCCACCTATTTATTCTCTACTAACCTCAATATTATTAACCGCGGCTCAGAACCCACTTGGGTCACAGTCCGAGGACAAACGATCATAGATTTAACACTTGCTACAGAAAACGCGACGAACCTAATCACAAACTGGCACGTATCGGATGAGCCTTCCTGCTCAGACCACAAAAGAATCCGCTTTACACTAACTACCAACACGAGGAAACCCGCACCGAGGCGAAACCCGCGGCGCACCGATGTCCCCGGGTACAAACGCCTGCTAGCCTCCCTTTTGGCGAGGCATCTATCACGGGTAACCCTGCGAGACAAGGCACAATTAGAATACACCGTAACAAAACTATCACAATACCTAACCGAGGCATACCATGCATGCTGCAAACTAAGAGCGCCACGAACCAAGAGTGAGAGAAACCCCTGGTGGAACGCCGAACTTAAACTCAGAGACACACTACGTAAACAATTCAACAGAGCCAAAAACACCAGACTCCCAGAGGACTGGGAGGTATACAAAGAGACCCAATACACATACAAGAAGCAAATCAGAACTGCCAGGAGAAAAACATGGCGGAAATTCTGTGAATCAATTGAAACTAACAACGAAGCGGCAAGAGTACGTAAGATCGACTGATCAGGACCGAACTCTCGGCGCGCTGACAAATCCCGATAACTCAAACACACTAACTGACTATGAAACCAGTAAGGTCCTTCTTGAGACTCACTTCCCAGACTGTAATATCCTGGAGGACAGGTCGTGGGAGGCTGAACCAGAATGGACCCCAACGGATCAAGACTGGTCAAGAGCCCACAATATAGTAACAGAAGACCGCATAAAGTGGGCTATCAACACCTTTCAGCCATACAAGTCGACAGGGCTGGATGGCATCTTCCCAGCCCTGCTGCAATGGGGGGCAGATCATCTGACACCATGGCTGGTGGAGATCTATCGAGCCTGCATAGCACTTAGACACATACCTCTCGCATGGCGCGAGGTGAAAGTCATTTTCATACCCAAACCTGGAAAGACCGATTATACACAAGCCAAGGCGTATAGGCCTATAAGCCTCACATCCTTCCTACTGAAAACCCTCGAGAGACTCTGTGACAGGCAAATTCGAGACGGACCTCTCCGGGTTAAACCACTTCACAAACAACAGCATGCGTACTCCACAGGCAGATCAACAGAATCAGCGCTGCACAGCGTTGTTTCTAAAATTGAATGCGCAGTGGACCACAAATGCTCAGCACTGGCCGCCTTCATTGACATTGGCAGAAAAATGGCCCTCGACCGACACAGCATAGACTCGACCCTGAGTGGCTGGATCACCAACATGCTCAAATTGAGAGTCATCGTTGCGAAGGGCTGCCCGCAGGGGGGCGTCCTCTCACCGCTTCTATGGAACCTGGTAGCAGACAGCCCATCAAAACACTTAATGAGAAAGGTTATTTCACCGTATGCTACGCCGATGACATAACCATAATAATAAACGGGACCCACGAAAGCACTTTATGCAATCTCATGCGTCAAGCCCTGAAAATAGTAGAGGAATGGTGCAACAAGCACCAACTCTCAGTGAACCCTGCAAAAACTGAACTGATCCTCTTCACAAAAAAGAGGAAATTGACCACACTACAATTACCACGATTCTTTGGAACAACCCTAAGCCTCTCAACTGAAACCAAATACCTGGGCATCTTTTTGGACAAGCAGCTGAACTGGGCAAAACACACGAACTACATCACCACGAAAGCCAGCATATCCCTGTGGCAGTGCAAGCGACTGCTTGGCAGGAATTGGGGCATTAGCCCCAAGGTCACCCACTGGCTATACACCACAGTCATCCGACCAATTATCACATACGGCTCACTAGTCTGGTGGCCCAGGACAGACCTGAGTACAGCCCAAAGAGATCTCGAAAAACTGCAGCGGTTTGCGTGTGTTGCAATCACTAGCAGTATGAGAACTACACCCACTGCCGCCCTACAGGCAATGCTTGGACTACCGCAGCACCTCATCGTGCGGGAGGAGGCGGCCCTGGCCGCCTTTAGGCTCCATCTATCAGGAACCCTAAGCAAAGACTCCAGAGTTAAGCACATACGTATAAAGGAAGATGCGATCAAACGACGACCAATGTTGGCATCACCCTGCGACAAAGCCCCGAAATCACACCACTTTCAACGGCACTACAACATAACACTTATAGAAGAACACTGTAACTATTCAGGCCCGAAAGAGCTGAGAGTATTCAGACGGATCGAAGACCGACTCCGGTACCGGAGTTGGAGTATTTTCACACGACCTCAACATAAACATATCCCGCCCGCTGGGAATGTTCAACACCGTCTATCAGGCGGAGTGTGTGGGCATCATACAAGCGGCCCACGCTATAGAAGCCAGGAGAGTTACGGACACCCACATTCGCATACTCTCCGATAGCGCCTCAGTTCTCCAATCCTTACGGAAAAAATATATTACCTCAAAGTTAACACTAGAATGTCACAATGCACTAGAACAAGTAACGGTGTCTGGCCGCAACACGGTGACACTGCAATGGATAAAAGGACACAGCGGATCGCTAGGTAACGACGCAGCTGACGAACTTGTTAAAAGAGGATCTAGCACGGCAGTCTGTGGTCCCGAGCCTATCGTACCAATCCCCTTCAACCAAATACGCAGGTGGTTATAGGAGTTCACCCACACACAAGCAGAAAACTGGTGGACCTCGACACCGGGTTGCAGGTAGTCAAAGGAAGCTATGCCATCCTTGGATAGCAGGCTAACCATGCGTTTATTGCGCCTGGACAGGAACGGCCTGCGCATGGTGACGGGGGCCATCACGGGGCACTGCTCGCTAAACAAACACTTCCACACAATAGGAACAACGGACAGTCCTCTGTGCAGGGCGTGCATGGAGGCTGAGGAAACAGTAGCGCACGTGCTCTTTGAATGCACAGGCGTCACCCAGATTAGAACAGAAACCCTCGGGTCACCCAGATCCTAGACAGATGTTCTGAACAGACCAGGAGATTTAATTAGCTTCTGGAGGGAGGTGGGCTGGTTGGAATAACCACCAAACGGCCGCCATGGCCCACGCACAATGGTCCACCCTACGGACTAAGTGCGGAAACCAAACCCTATAACATAGAACATAGAAGAAAATCAGAAGGGCATTGCGCAAAGAAGTCTAAAATTTTTACGACTCAAAATGTGGAAAAATTTCTTAATGAAGCTCCTGACGAAATTTTTCTGGCCACAAAAGTGAGTATACATGATTTAACTATGAATATTTCGTATCTTAGTAATGGTAATTATTCTATACTATTTACCTGTTTTTTATCTTTGTTATAGGTGGCCTTAATTTTTGGACTCAATGGTGCTTGCCGCGGATGTGAACTTGTAAACTTAAAGGTGGAGCACGTTGAAAATCATTCCAATGAGTTACTGCTGATTAATGTAAAGGAAACTGAGACAAAGAAAAATCGGTCATTCATTGTACAAGGACAATATACTAAAATCATTCATAAATACCAAGCATTACGTCCCACCAACATGAAAAACAATAGATTTTTTATAAATTGGAATTGGAAATGTACTCGACAAGCCATCGGCAAAAATAAAATTAGCAATATGCCAAAGGAAATTGCTAAATATTTAAAACTTAAAGATGTTGAACTCTACACCGGTCACTGCTTTAGAAGAACTTCGACAACTTTCTTGGCGGATTCAGGGTCGGATATTACGTCAATAAAAAGACACGGTGGTTGGAGCTCTGATAGAGTAGCTGAGGGTTATATCGAAAGCTCAATGGCGAATAAAACCATATAAAGCAGTCAAATTAACAAAAATATAAAACTTAATCCATCAGAGCCACAACCATCAATTTCCGGCATCTTATCTTCGTCCATAACTCACGATGCACCACCACCACTATCTCCGACGTGTACTATCTACAATGAAATGCAAGTTCCTCAGACGCAAGAACAGAGAAATACTCAAATCAACTCATCAACAATAAATGTACCAAACAAAAATGTAACTCTCTCTATCAATAATTGGACCAATGTTTCGAATGTTAACTTTTACTTTTAATTGTCATTATTTTTAATAAATGCTTATCTCATATTATTATTGTGTTAATTTTTTCGCAAATGGTACGAAAAGTAGAGTATTTTCCTCGGTGATAAAGCTGTCTTAGTCTTGGGTGAACTTAAATCCCTCGCTACACTCAGGACTCGTCTAAAATCCCTCGCTTTAAGTTTACTTTTAGTTTAGTACCCTCGTGGTTTAAGTTTTTAACACCCTCGCTACGCTCGGGAGTAAACTTCGAGTCCTTCGTTACGCTCGCAGGACACTGCTTTATCCCCTTGGTTAATAATCTACTATTATGTATTTAATATGAGAAGGAGGGTTTAAGAAATTATGAAAATTATAAAATAGATCTAAATTTGCACAGAAAGTAAGTACAAGTTACAGATGTTGTTTAAAATGATCCTTATACTAACTACCTCAATTAAGGTATGCAAACAGTTTAAGCTATGATAAAGACTCCCTTATATAATATTATTAAAACGTTCAATCAAATCACTACAACTGTACCATGTCAAAATGAAATTCAGTAAATAATTTGAAATAAGCAATACCTACAATACATAATGTCAAGTTTAATAAAATAGGATCATAAATTCGTCAAGTTCGAGGTCAATACACATTAACATGATTTAATACAAGTCAGGAGTACAGAGATTTATTTATTATTATTAGATATATAATATTAATTTAAATTATTATCAAAAAAAAAAACGCCTATTTATTTTATTTTATTGTTTATTTAACTCGAACACAAATGATTCATATTGTTGTTACTTTAGTAATAACATTTATTAATTAATTGATCTGAGAATTTCTTTTTGAAAAGTGGAAATGTCTCATTTTTATTACATCGGGTATTTTGTTAAATATGGTTAGTAAGAAGCTACTGGTTAGAACATTTACAGTTAGTTATGATAATAATGTCAAGGAATTGAATTGTTTTAGTTTAGAATCAGATTATAACCCCAACAGAAGCTTTGTTTGGTCGTAATTTAATCCTTGGTAATGAGAATATTATGAATGAAATATTTTTAGATACAATACGGTTATCTGAAAAATAATGATTAAGTTGATTACGCAGGTAATTAATGAAATACACCTAAATTGTGGAGTATGTAATGGTCATAAGTTTTAAAAACAGAATAATTGTGTTACATCAGAAGTTTATGATTTACGTTTCTTCATATGATACGGTTGACCTGAAAGAATAAAAATAAAGATTAATAATGAAATAGTAACAAATAATGTATGTTAATTAATCTATTTTATGATAAGTTATTGTTTGAAAGTGAAGAGGAAATGTGAATTAAATATTATTATGCTGTTTTGTTAAAGGTCATGCTGTGTTAAAAATAATAGAGGCAAATGTTATGATTTAAACGAAACTGAAACTTTTAAGGGAAAATATCGATATTACTAAAGTTAAGCTAAAATGAAAATACATACTTATATATGATTCAGAGATGGAAGTCGAAGCATAGGCCATTCATTGGAAGTCTTACAGTGGCTGGCAAGTGAGAGTGCTTAACCAGTAAAGCTTGCGGTGCAATGTTTGGCACGTGCAGGATGTTATGTCACTTATTGGAAGTCGTACAGTGGCTGGCAAGTGAGAGTGCTTGATCAGTGAAGCTTGCGGTGCAATGAGTGACGGATGTAAATTAATATTGAAAAGTCTGAATGAGCTAATGAAACTGAGAAATTAACAAAATGCGATTATGTAATATCTTACCTTTTAAGCGTTTTTGGAGTAAATTGTCACTGACTAATGAATTTCATAGTTTCTGAGAATATTGTTAGCTCATGCTTGTAATATTTAACGCTAAATATTCAGGTCTTCTATAACATTGATTGAACAAAGAACTAACATAACGTTTATTTTATAATATAAAACTTACGGACAAACTTGATGTCAGGAAGGTCGAATGTTAGCTTTTGATTTTAACGTAACTAAATCTTGTTGATAGGATGCAGATTATTTTGTAAGTGTTTTATTAAATTATTTGACACTTTCTGAAACCGAGTTCCAGTGCTTTAATTACAGTCTCCGCGGGCTTATTACGTATCTTGCAGAAGTCTAGCGATAGCGAAAATGCGCAATAGTTGCTCTTAAATTGCAAATCCGTATTATGTATCAGCGATAGCCACACCATAGCAAACTAGCAATAGTGCTGCCTCTAGGGAACAATCAGTCAACTGTAGTGTGCAGTGGTCGCATGGTGATCGCGATTATTTCGTACTATGCATAGTTTTTGGTAGCAGAGCGACAGCTATTGGCGAGCATCAAATTGCGATAACCTTTTCCGGTGTTGTTGATAGCTTGCCTGTCGCTCGCTGATTGAAAAATGCAAATTGGTCTTATAGTTCGAAGAATTTTAACTAAAATTGTGTACCTACATTAGATTTAACTTCGTCGCGTGTTCATTAGAATAAACTGTGTGTAGCGTAAAAGACTACTGATTTAGTTATTTTTGCGTCTCTATTGATGTATTGGGTAAGGATGGCTAGAAACTCTAAAAGTTCATCTAATTGGTCATTGGATACTCTATTTTCCATTTTACACTGAAACAGGATTAGGTACTGTAAATTTTAAAGTTAATTTTATTAAGATAAGATAAGATATATTTATTTTCTCAAACATGTGTACACGTATAATAATAAAAACGTGCGTGCAGGATAACAATAAGAAAAAAATACAAGTTAGACATGTTTGCCACATGCTATGGCGTGCAAATATGAATAGTTATGATTGTTAATAATTAATTTCAAGTCAAATCATTCATTTAATGTAAATTTAGCAAACAATAATAAATTAAAAATGTCGACAGTAAACAAAAAAAATATATATTCATAAAAACATCTAAGTTAAAATAAATGCTTCAGTCTGAAATTCATTAATATTACGTATAATTCTTTGTTTCTCATATTATTAATGTTTTAAAACTTATTTTAACTTGTTGAGAACAGTCGAATATTGTTTGTAGTCCAAGTAAACACTGATTTTATCCACTTATCCATATTGTAGCCGACACTAAGCTATTTGGTACATTTCATGTAGAAAGTGGATTCTTTGTTTTTTCATGACAAAGATTTTGTTACATGTGTTTGAAAGTTGAATTTCTTATCACGTTAGTTTCGAAGATTTGTTTTGACGCTAGTGTCGATAATTGCCGATTGCTATTTAAGATGCGTAATAGACCTTAGGTTAGTGAATGGAAGTCGATTGCAAACTTGATTGAAATAATATTTGGGTATTTTTTACTTCCGATGACGAAAACAAAAAAAAATGTTTTGATCAACTTTACGTGAATTAGCTGTAAATATCAATAATTTAGGTCAAAATCTACAATAAAAAAATATGTACCGAGCTTACAACTCTTTAGTTTTACTAGAAATATCCAATAAAATTTCGAATGTCCATGGTAGTGACACTGAATCCAGGGAAGTGATTTTCCATACAGTTTTTTTAACCATGGAAATGACTTCAAATCATGGACGTGACATTCTATATATTTTATATGAAAGTTTAAGTCACAAATTTTATTTTATCCAAGGAAATTATGATGTGTACAAATAAATTGGATTTATTAAATAAAACAAATGTTTTGAAAATCAGCATTAATTGCTTTGAATTTTTAACTTTAACCTAAATCACATGTCATGTTATCTTAGGATTATGGTATCAACAATATTTTGTAATAAAATATGAAACATATTATATATTTTTTAAAGTAACTGCTAAAGAGATCAAAAACATTGTACTTAAGGCACTTTCTAATTTCAGTCTCAATAAAATCTTAATAATCTATTATTATACTATTTTTTTAATATATAAAGCTGAAGAGTTTGTTTGTTTGTTTGCTTGAACGCGCTAATCTCAGGAACTATTGGTCCGATTTGAAAAAATCTTTCAGTGTGAGATAGCCCATTTATCGAGGAAGGCTATAGGCTATACATTATCACGCTAAGATTAATAAGAGCGGAGTACCAAAGTAACTATTCCACGCGGACGAAGTCGCGGGTAGAAGCTAGATAAAAACGTTCAAGTTTTTTATAACTTTATAAATATTTCTTAATTAAAATATTTCGAGGTTGTCATCGCTCCCACTGTCAAAGATCCTCATCCTCCTCTTTCAGGCTTACTATCGCGTTCCTTATCTTCCTGTTCTATCCTGTAATCTCACTGTCTAATTCCTTATCCTCCCGTTCTTCAGTCTCACTATCAAGCTCGTTATGTTCTTGTTCTTCAGTCTGATTATCAAGTTTCTTATCCTCCTGTTCTGCAGTCTCACTATCCAGTTCATCGTATTCGTGTCCTTTCGTCTCATTGTCAAGTACCACATTCTCCTGTTCTTTGGTTTCACTATCCGGTTCCTTATTCTCCTGTTCTTCGCTATCTTTTTGGTCACCAGCAATGGACTCTGGAGTATTCTCTCTGAAACTTTGTAGTAGTCGCTCATTACGTTTTTTTATTCTGTCTACTCCTAGCTTTACGTTCTCGCCATTCACGTTGATTAGCACTTCGTTCTCTTGGAGTCATTTCGGATACTAGTTTTACCTGATTTTTGCGTCGTTTTTCTGCATAACGCTGCGGCGATCAGACCCCTCTTTCAGGAGTGGTTATAGAGGCGCCACGGCGTTCTCACCTTCTGCCTGACACAGGTCCTCACCAGACATGGCTGTTTCGGGAGGTTCCTGTTCAGGATAAGGCGAGAGGAAACGCCCGGGTGTCACCATTGTGTGGATCGCCCGGAGGACACGGTGGAGCATACGGTGGAGGTCTGCCTGGCTTGGGCGGAGTATCGCCGTGTCATCGTGGAGGCGATCGGCGGCGGTGATCTCTCGCGTCTGGCCCTGGTTCAGGCCATGGTATGGAGCGAGAGGAAATGGCAGGCCGTCACCTCCTTCTGCGAAGCGATAATGCTCGCGAAGGAGGAGGCGGAACGCGTGAGGAAGAGGCAAATTTCGCGCCCTCACGCCCCTAACCGCCGCAGGAGGAGACGCCCTGGGCATCTGGAATCGCAGGCTGATTTCCGGCCACCGTAGGCGCGGGCTTGCGGACGTTAAGCAATGGGTAGCTCACCGTCCGATAAGGACCAGGCTTGGGTCGACGGCGCACTGAGTTCCACGCGCGCCTCAAAGAGATGTCAGCAGAATTGACGGGGCCCACTAGGGCCGTTGCCTGGGTTGCGAAGAAAACCGAAAAGGAGATCGTGGCCCCCGGCAACAAGGCAACCGAAGGAACACGGGTGGGTTTTGGTCAGTAAGAGTCTGACACGCCCTCCCGCTCCGCGCAGAGCGGGAGAAGTTGTTTAATAATTTCCCACCCAAAAAAAGGTTATCATTTCTCTTACTGGCTTCATACAAGTCGGGGTTAGCCTTAATAAGAGCTCTTCGTTTTCGTTCGCATTCTCTCTTTTGTTTACGAATTTCTTCTGCTGTCTTTGGTCTTTTATTTCTCGCCATCTAAAAAAAGTAAAACATGTATTTTTTGTATGAAAATGCGTTTTAGGTATGTAAATGGCAGTAAATTAAACAAACAAAATAATTGGAATGATCCAGGTTAAAGTTCGCATCCCTGGGGGCCTACCACCAGCTCTTATGGCAGTATTATTATAATCTTACTTTGACTATTCGTACCATGACGTCCATAAAATAAGCTTATTGTAATGTTGAAACAATCTTATTTTCTTAGCGATTTTGGTGACGTCACCTCTAAAAGTTCATTCAATTCGTACCACGACGTAACTTTTGACAACTAGCAATATTGTTTTAATGTCAAATTTAGCAATATTAAAAAAGTTCCTCGGACTCGTCGGAAATATTATTGTTTTGCAAATTTATATCAAGAAAAAACATTTTCGTGTCATGTAAAGTTAGTAAAATGTATTTATTTACGTAAACTTGCCGAATGAATTGTGTAAGTATCTAGAGATTTTAGTACATGTTGTGGTGTTCACTTGAATCACTTATTTATGGGCTTTGGGTTTAGAATAAAACCACCAAATTCAGTAAGTACACATCAACTCAAAGGGAACGTCTAGTCGGCACCGGGGATACAGTGGGACTCAGCGGGGCGCTCTTGAGCGCTACCTTTGAGATGTGTGATACATTTAATTGTATATCACATCTCTTCCTTTTTATATGTTAATTAAGTTTTATGTACAATTACAATATTTATCATTTAGACGTCAATTAATTTAAAAGACTATAACAATTTAAAGCATTTAGAAAATAATTACGTTTTAAGTACAATACAGTATTTAGCATTGAACTTACATTTACAGTATAACATATAAACTAAACTACTTTATCTGACGAAGTTATCTGACGCTTCGTCATCGATAACTTTCCATTTTTTCTTTTTGTCTTCGTTTAATTTGTTTGTATATTTTTCTGTTTCTAACTTCTGAATCGTCGTAAATATTTTCGAGATATGTTACTTATCTTTTAAAATGTAACTTATCTCTGAATGGCCTTCCGTAAAACAGCTCGTATAAGGATTTTCCTGTAGAGGGATGAGGTGTACTGTTATACATCATTAAATATTTTAACAAGTCATCTTTCCAGTCAGTTTTTCACATTGACTGATTCTCAGCCTTTTAAGGATGTCCCTATTTTGCCTCTCGACTTCGCCGTTTTGCTGAGGCCAGTAGGGGATCGTATTGAAAAGCGTATTTCCTTATTCAGTACAGAAGGTTCTGAATTCTTGACTACAGAATTATCTGTCACTGTCAGGTGTTATGCTTGCTGGATTCCCAGTTCGTAAAAAGATCTTTTTTTTAACACTATTATTGTGTCCTGTACAGATATAGATTTCATGACTTTGATCTCTTTGTATCTACTGTAATAATCGATGATCACGAAAAGATAATCTCCACTTGGCAGTGGACCCAAAAAATTAACAGCATTATTCACCCAGACTTTCGATGGGGGTTCACGCCTTTTCATCGGTACTGGTGGATTTGGGTCTGAGACTAAAGTACACCCTAAGCAGTTTTTTACAGTATTTTCAGCGTCTTTATCTATTTTCGGCCACCAGACCTTTGTGCGTAACCTAGCCTTCATGTTGACAATGCCTGGGTGGCCTTCATGAGCTGCTTTTAATACTTGTTTTCTTAGATTAGTGGGTATCAATCATTTGTTTCCTCTTAATAAGGCGCCATCATGTAACCAAAGTTCATGTTCAAATAATTTGTAGTTGTTTATCGAAGCATCCCAAGCATTATTTATTAAAGCATCTTAGATTAATTTAAATTTATTATCATTATTCGATGCTTCAATAATCGTTTTAAGGGATAATGCTACAAGTTACGCGTATTGAACAATATGGTTAATATGATATTCGTTTTCAAGAGGGACTTGTTGTTTGCTGGCTGAATGGGTTTGCTATATTTGATTTTCCAGGTTTTATGCTTTTATAATTAAATGATTGTAATCGAAGGACTCAACGCTCAATGTGTGCGCAAAGTTTCGATTTCGTGCCAAATATAACCTCCAGAGGTTTATGATCTGTGACCAGTTCAATTTTTTTTTTTTTTTCATGTGAAATTTTTCGATTGCCAATACCAAAGTTAATGCCTCTTTTTCGGTCTGACAATATCGTTTTCCAACGTCTGGTCAGACTCTTGTTTCCGAAGGAAATGATCCTTGTCGTTGTACTGAATCAGTACAGCCCGTAAACTTAATCCCAGGAAACTTTGAGTTTCTTCGATGGTTTCCGGTGGTCTAAATGACTCTATTGGCCTGATGATGAAAGTTCTTAGCCCAGAAACTGAATAGTTCTTTAATTAAAAACTCATTTATTTTTGTTTAGTAAAACATTATTGTCTTTGAGCACTTTTATTACATGTATAATAATTTCATCACATCCAAAGATAACCTATGTCATCATCAATAAAGTTTACAACTCCTTTGCATGATAATAACATTTTATCCATGATTTTTTGAAAATGTTCCGGTATGCACAATATTTACCAAACATTAAACATTTCGTACCGGTAAAGCTTTGTTTGTAATGAAAGTTGTGATTTCATTACTATTTTCTTTGAGTTTAACGTGATGAAAAGCATTTATAATATTAAATATTGAGAAAAAATGCTGCTTTTTAAATTTGGGAATGAGCTGTTCTATCGTGGGCAAGGTTTGTTTTTTTCTAACAATGTTGGCAACACGCATATCCAAACAAATACGAAAATCATCATCAGACTTCAGAACCGGTACCATCGGAGAAACCCAGGAAAATGGTTTGTTTAAAGATTCCAAGATGTCCATTTTTACCAGTTCGTCTAATTTCTTATTTATTTTTGATTCCAAAGAAATTGGAACTCGTCTATAAGGCTGACAAACTGGAGGAACTGTTTTATCAATAGTGATCTCTAACTGAACATCTTTGAACTTGGGAAATTGTTTATCCTCAATGGAACTCAGATCAAATCCTAGTTTTAGCTATGGCAGTTTTATTGTTTTATTTTACCCAAAAGATTCCTTGAACATTTTCTATGATGAATAAATGATGTTATTGCATAAATCCAGAACTTACTAATTGGAGAAGACACTGGCCCCTGTAACAGAGGTGTTTTTACCTAGCGCAGGAGTCAGGGCTTCACTTTGTTTGTACACATTTTTTATGCCAATAAAGAAATTTATTATTATTATTTATGACATACAATTTTGATAGTACTGATTTAGAAACAGCTTTAATTGATGCATCAAACGGTCATAGTACATTTAGTGGATGTTTGACACCATATTAAGCCATGAATGTTTTGTCTGGAGATGTTTGCAGGTTGGAGACTATAACTTTAGATTGTTTCATGTGCTCCCAAGTTTTATCAAAATCAAAATCAAAAAATCAAAATCAAAATATTTTATTTCACATAAACCTACATGGGCACTTATGAAACGTCAGAAGCTAGGTGCACGGTTCCAATTGGTCGTTTCCTATGGAGAAGAGCCGGCAAGAAACTCCACGGTTACTCTTTTAAAAATAATTGGCTTTTACAATACTTTCAAATAACAGTGTTTCTAGGTATGGGAGGACAGTGTAGGTCTTTCAATAAGTACCAAGTACTTAACAAAATAGAAAATGGTCAACAGGTCTACAATCCACTAAGCCTACAGCGTTCTCATATTCACAAAATATGTAGAAAATAATCTATACAAAAAAATTAATTAATTAAAAAATGTAAAAAACCTATTTTAAATAAAACGCAATTATATGATTGCTATTACAACTGTAATCAATCTGAATAATTATCATGTCCACAAAAGCCACAAAAAAAAAAGTATATAATGTCAAATAATAGAATAGTAAATATGTCAAGGGCGAATGTAAAAATAAATAAAAATAAAGATTTAAATAAACATGGTAATTTGGGAGCAGTTAATAGACTCTTACTTATTTATGCCGTTAATGAGGTACCAGGGAAGCCACATGTGCAGAAGGAATTATTGCCAAATTTCCTTGTCTTCAACGTAGTCTTTAATTTTATAATATGAATTCTTGATAAGGACACGTTTGATGTGGGTTTTGAACTTCCCATCGCTAAGTTCTGTCACAGACTTTGGCAACTTGTTATAAAAGCGGATACTGTTTATAAGAAATGACTTGCTTGTTTTAGTTAATCTAAATTTGGGTATCACAATTTCATGTCGACTACGTGTATTTATATTATGGAAATCGCTTCTTATTTTGAAAAGTCCTAAGTTTTTGCGAACATACATAATACTTTCTAAGATATAAAGTGAAGGCAAAGTCAGTATATCAATTTCTTTAAATTTGTCTCTAAGGGACTCGCGAGGGCCCATTTTATAGATCGCGCGGATTGCCCTCTTTTGTAAAATGAAAATTGAATTTACGTCAGCTGCCGATCCCCACAGCAGGACGCCATAAGACATAATACTGTGGAAATAAGCAAAGTATACTAACCTAGCTGTGGCTATATCAGTCAACTGCCTTATTTTTCTTACTGCATATGCAGCTGAACTTAATCTACCTGAAAGAGTTCTAATATGGGCGCCCCATTGTAATTTTGAATCTAAAGTAATTCCTAAGAATATAGTTTCCGTTATTGCATCTAGTTTTTTGCCATCAAGTTTTAGATTTAGACCTACTTGAGGTACATTTGGTAATGAGAACCTAATACATTTCGTTTTGTTCGCATTAAGTAAAAGATTATTAGCTGCGAACCATTTTGAAAGTACAGCCAGACTATCGTTGACATGTAATACATCTGTATCTTTCCTGTCTATTTTAAAAATAAGAGAAGTGTCGTCAGCAAATAGAATTATATCTGATAAGTTAGTCATCATGTAAGGAAGATCATTTATATAAACTAGAAATAAGAAAGGGCCGAGAATTGAACCTTGAGGCACGCCCATTTTCACTAGAGACCCCGAAGACATCGCCCCATTAACATTTACTTTTTGCTGCCTGTTAGATAGATAGGAAAGAACAAGATCAGCAGCTTGTCCACGAATTCCGTAGTGGTGTAATTTACAGATCAGTGTATTGTGGTCAACGCAGTCAAACGCTTTTGAGAGGTCACAAAAAATGCCAATTGCATCCTGGGACTTCTCCCAGGATTCCAAAATGTGACTGATGAGTTTAACTCCTGCGTCAGTCGTCGACCTACCTTTCGTGAAACCAAACTGGTGACTATGTAAAATCCCATTAGAATTAAAATGTGCCAACATCTGGTCTAGCACGATTTTTTCATATATTTTACTCAATGCTGGTAGCACAGATATTGGTCTATAATTAGAGGGATCACTCTTACTACCCGATTTGAAAATTGGTACTACTTTACTATGTTTCATTAAATCAGGAAACGTACCGCTATCTAAACATTGATTAAATATGCCTGTTAGGACTGGGGCAATTGTGTCAATGATATCTTGAAGAACCTTAACGGAAATCCCCCATAAGTCTTCAGTGTTTTTTATGTTAAGACTTTTAAATGCTTTTTTAATTGTGACAATTGAAATGGGCTTAAATTCAAAATTTGGAATGTCTCTACTGAAGTGTTCTTTTAAAAGAGATTCAGCTAGTATAGATGATGAGGGGAGAGATTTCGTAACCTCTATTGGGATGTTGGTAAAGAAGTTTTCTAGTGTCTCAGCAACTTTTAACTTATCTGAAATGGTTACATTATCAATTTTTAATGACAATTCATTCTGATCTCGCTGTTTTGTGTTTCCAGTTTCTTTGTTAATTACCTGCCACACAGCTTTTATTTTATTGTTAGAATTATTAATTTTGTTACTTATTAATTTAGATTTAGCTTGGGCGCAGACTCTTTTAAATATCTTTGAATAGTTTCTTACATAATTATGAATTACTTGATCAGAAGTCAATGATTTTTCGTTATATAAATTATATAAAATATCTCTGCTTTTTCTAATGCCAGGAGTGGCCCATTCATTAAATTTTGGTTTGGTATTGATTGTTACTGTTTTTACAGGACATGCTTTATGGAATTCTTGGCACACTGTAGAAAGTAGTGTACCATAGTTCATGTTGGGGTCTTGTGAATCAAACTAGCTGATGAAAGATTGCTAAGAACATTATTATTAAACATTTTCAATTTATTTTTAGTAAGAGGTCTTAACTGAATAGTTTTATCTAAGCGTAACTTTTTATCTGATTCAAATGATACAAGTTGACCAGTATGGTCAGACCTAACGCCACTAATTAAGGATGAGTCTTGTATTTTACAATTAGTAAATATATTGTCAATGCATGAAGCTGTGGTTGCTGTTATTCTAGTTGCTTCATTAAATATACATTTTAAATTGAACGATTTAAACAATGATATAAGATTTATGAATAATATCAGATTTACTACCGGAATCAATGAGCATTATAATGTTAACCTCACCTGGTCTACTTGTGTAGGCTCTTCATTTTTGATGTTTTCTACTTTGGACCTTTTAGCTTTATTGTTGTCATTTGACGAGAGGTTAGAAGTTTTTCTTTTATTGGCCCTTATTCTGCAGTGTTTCTGGAAATGACGTTTGAAACCACATTTTATGCAATTTGCACTAATTGCAGGGCAGGAACTATTTTTGTCACCTTTGTGATTTTTATTGTCACATCGGCAACAGAAATCAACCTCTTTTTAGTACAACGTTTTGTTGTTTTAGTGTCAATTTTATGAAGGCTGGTAGTTGTTGCATTTGTGCTATGGCTATCGTGGAAATTATTCAACTGCCGTTTTACAGTTTCTAGAGAGTTTGTTTCTGTTATGATTTTTGCAATTGTTGCTGTGACACCAAGTATCAAAATATTATTTCTAAATTTATTCGAGCTACACTTTTCCGTTATTTGGTCGATAAGATTTTCATCTTTAGCAAAATTGCGTTTTAAGTATTGACGTCTCAATCTAACCAAGAATTAGTCAACCTTTTCGTTCACAAATGTGCCTTTCAAATAATAATTTTGTTTTGGGGAAAATACTCTTCCAAATTTTTAACTGTGGTGTCATAAATGCAGTTGAGTCAAGATCAGTCACGTGAGCTCCGGGTACATAAAATTTAAGTCTTGTAGTGCGTCTGGAATGCAGTAATATTGCACGTTTTTGTTTTGATCATTGGTGTTTGTCGCTATGAAGTTTATTTCTGAAGCACGTTTCCATCTTTTTCAACGGGAGCCTATGGAGATTGAATCACCTTCACAATCAAATAGTTCTATTCCTGGGACTTGTAATTGGGACATGTTGATCGGTCTGCAAGTAAGAGAGTGTGGAACTCGTCAGCATACTATTGTATTAAGAGAATTTTCAGATCGACTCAATGAATTATTATCTCTCTCAATTTCCTTTCATTTTCTTTTTTATTTTATTTTATCCTCAGACCAACAAAAAAAGAAAGACGGCGCGCTGCGAACATCAAAACTGAAGCCACCTTTTTATCTATGTGTGAGTCGAAGGGTTGCCATTTTTATAAAAAATACCCCATAACTTGGGTAATAATATTTTATGGGTAGGCTAATATTGTACAAGTAAGATATTGTTAAGTATGGCATTGTACCTCAATTGTTTAGAAGGACCTCTATTCCGAACAAAACAAAAAAATTACATCAGAAAAAAAAAAACAATTATAAAGTGCACCTTTAAAGCAAGAATTGTTGTGTTGGGCCTTGGAAGACTCCGCTGTTCCACTTAGGCCCGTGTTACAGAACCTGACTCAAGACTCAAGCATTACTTAAAGCTAGTTTTAACCAATCACAAGGCTTTAAACGAGTTTTATGTAATGCTTGAGTTTTGAGTGAGGTTCTGTAATACGGGCCTTAGAAATATCCATTAATTTGCAATTGAATGTAAAAAATTCCAAATATAAATAAATAGGTTAGTTTTAAACTATAGAAAAATCAAATAACTTTATATAAATGAACGAGCTTAATACAGAGAAAAAGGCAAAAATGCGCCTAATTGTGTGACGTGTGCGAGTGTGGGTGAGAGTGCGCTAGTACGAGAGTGTGAAGTATGTAAGGGTTAAAATTTGCATATATTTAGTTCTACTATAGGGTATATCTTTAGGTGTAAGTTAACCCTACCCGCGACAGTGTCTTGGGATTGAAAGAAGTGAAATACAGCTTCTTTCGATAACCATGCACATAGAAATTCAATTATAAGTTTGTTGAAGCGTAAATCATAACATTGTCGTAGGTATGTATGAAGTCATTATGTAAATTACTTTGAAATAATATAGGTAATTATATTGTCAATTACCTTTATTAAATAAAAAAAGATCACAACAACAAAATCACTGACTCTGAAGAAAAAGTAATATCAAGATAAATCGTAACGAACAAAAAGTTTTTTTTAACCATAATATAGCCTTTGGTCCACGATTAGTTGAATAAAGGTCGTTATTATCAAAATGATCGGAACAAACCACGCTGGTTTTCGACGGCAGCCATTCTGGATCATTCCGACTTTATCTTATATCTCGAAGTAAGAAATCACATTTAAATTTGTTGAATCGAATGGGAAAGATTTAAATCATATTATGGCAACCCTCGCACTTTAAGTCACTGCTTTCGTTTGTTGAGGTTATTTGTTCCAAGTAACCTAAAATTCGTTTAATAAAAAACGATGTTATTTCAAGTACATCAATGCTTAGGGGTGAAAAGTGATTCCGTGAGACTTTTTTTGTGATTTGCTATTGTTTTTATAAGTTTTCACTACACAGGAAAGCATAATTATATTTTTTTTAACCAATGTTAACTAGACGACGACTCATGACGTACTAAGAGCGATGAGCATGGTTTCAGTGTAGGTGTGTGCGTGAGCGGGTGTATTTACTTGCAGGAGCACGGTTTTGTGGCTTCACTTTTAATGTTCGCGGCGCGCCGTCTTTCTTTTTTTGTTGGTCTGAGATTTTATCATTAACATAAGTACAATAAAGATTTGATGTTGAGTTAATCAAACCCCGTACTACACTTAGTTTATTTTAACCAATGATTGTACCCGACTAGTACCAAGGGCTCTGTGTTTAAGTGTATACGTTTTAAATAAACAAACTCTCTCAAGCAAGTCACACAAAGGTCCTTTAATAAGAACGTGCTAAATGCCACAAAGCATTTAAATTATAGGTATTTGAAATTAAAACACATCGGGGCACAATGAGATTCATAGAGATGTGATGATTTCTAGGAATTCTTTTGTTGATGTTGATAGCCAGTGCAAAATGCATTCGTTTTGATTAAAATTTGTTAATTATTTAGCCTTGACAGATTTCATGACATTTTTTCAGTTTTAACAGTCGGTAAGATAACAATTACCTACATAACTTCGATGTTTCCGAAGTGGAACTTTGTTAAAACTGGTAAATTAACGATATTATCGTTTTTATTAATTTACTTTCTTTTTTTTTCTTTGCGTCATGTTTACCGCAAATAAACGTCTTTCTTTTCTTTTCTATATGTTCATTGGTACATTTGTTCAGTTTTAACAGTGGATAAGATAATAATTACCTACATAACTTCGATGTTTCCGAAGTGGAATTTTGTTAAAACTGGTAAATTAACGATATGTTCGTTGGTACATTTCATTATTTGATCGAATAATCGATAGGTATTTGCAAACGGATTTGGTCAACAATACATATTTGATGTGTGGTAGTACTTTTTAAACATTGTATTTTTTTTTTTTCAAAGTCCAACATAGTTACAGTTTTATTTACGAGTTTATGTATTAAACATAACATAACATCACGCCTTGCTTCGAAGGGTTGGGCACAGGTGTCCCTATAGCAGGTACACCCACATTTCGCCAGTTATGTTTTAGTTCCATGTAATAGAGGAAGTCACTAAATACGATGTATTTAGTGACGTAATAACTCATTTCATCGATTTATGCAACATATATTTCTGTCACAGCTGATCGCCGACACAGATTGTGCATAGATAGGTAAGTAACGACTAATGACACACATAAATGTACTTAAATTGAAATTATAACGAACACGATTAGTGAATTCCGCTTAGATCAGTCACTAATTTTATTTATTTTTTCAAAATACTGTACAATAAAAGTAACATTTTGTTGCTAACCAATTTCCGTAAGCAGGTACATCATTTGAGCAATAATTTGACTTACTACGCTTTTACTCGTCGCCAATGTGGTGTTCACTTGAATCACTTATTTATGGGCTTTGGGTTTAGAATAAAACCACCAAATTATCAGTAAGTACACATCAACTCAAAGGGAACGTCTAGTCGGCACCGGGGATACAGTGGGACTCAGCGGGGCGCTCTTGAGCGCTACCTTTGAGTTGGGTGATACATTTAATTGTATATCACACATGTGTAATTAATTTCTTGTTTGATTGTAGATGGCGAATGCATACGAATCATTTGAGTTTTTGGAAGCTGTTATCGCAGAAAAATAAAAATTCCCAGAGTACCTCTAGCTGCCGCCCGGAAACCCGACTGCAAAATTAATAACAAAACACTAATCACTGAGTCTGACCACAATATATTGTTTCGAACTATGTTCAACAAAACATTACACATTTCTTTGTTTTAAAACATATTCACTGAGTAACCTTAACCTTCCCTTGATTCCATGTCGACTTTGTAGCCAGTTAGATCATAAATTCATTAGCAAATATGTTAAAATAAGTTCAACCTCGTAGTAGTTATCCACTTGTAAACAAAAATATCGCTACATCGAGTCTGCGTTCAGAGTTACGCTGTAATCGATCAGAGCGTGCTAACACCCATACCGAATAAGTGTCAGCGCAATAACAACGTGCTGTGAATCGTCATAGATGACGTCATAGCATGCGCCATCTTGCGATAACGCTGACCATGCCCTAAAGCCCTAAATTAATATCACTGTGAGCGCTGTCAAAATGACAGTTGTGCTGTTTTGTTTTGAGTTGCACCATATCTTTAAACTAACGTGGCATTTTCGAAATTGTGCTTCTGGCTACAGTCGCCACCTAACCAAAGAAGAAGACATTTGTTGTGTATACTCAAAGAAATACTGTAATCCAACCATCTTGTGCAAGCTTAACTAAATCGGTACGCAAAATATTGATGTGAGCGCTTTGAGCGATTAAGGCGTAACTCGGAATGTGGTCCGAGTTTCAAATTTCTTTCTGTTCCGATTTATATCATGTAACAGCTTAGCCGTAGCTTATTTTAATTTTTTCAATTGTTTTTCTTATTTTTCAAAGCCAAATCTTTTAATATTTGTGTCAATTTCATGGAAATTACTCATAAAAAATAGATTCTAATGCAAAGTAATATTTTAAAGTAAAAGAAAATAATATTTTGCTTCAAGACCAATACTTCGTAGTAGCGATTCGGACCAACGTGTGAAAGGGACAGCGCTATACAGTTCATATAGCGTTGTTTATTTTCTACTATAGCAGGCAATAGACAAATCTTACAAATAGTTCATTCTTTCCCAGCACTAAGCAGGAATAAAACATTATAGAACAATGAAGGTCATGGTACGAATATGAGTAATGTTATTGTAAGCTTGAAACAAAACTCTCCTGAAATAAGATTGTTTCGTAAAAGATTGTGGTCGGCCCCCTGGACCTGTGGTCACTTCCATGGAGGAAAATTATCCACATAATCAATGGAAGTGACATCCATGGAAAGGACATTTTTTGGTTATAATACGGAAAACTAACCTAAAAAATCTCGTCTTTACAACCTATTTCGGCAATCGTAATTTGACCATCAAACCTACAAAACAGCAAAACAAATGTAAATTTAACATACTTACTTGGCGAAATAACCACAGTAGTGACCACGTATGCTTGACGAGTTTTAATTATATAATCTTATTGTTTTTTCACGACAAACGTATTGCAGCCAGTAAGAAATTGACATCTCATTATGGTTATGACAGGTGACGGCTTATCAATGCTCACATAAATTCGGAGACACGCAGTTTTTCTTGTCAATAAAAAGTTATTGTGACCTTCGTCTATGGAAGTGACCAAAATTGAAGTCACATATTTTAATTAGGTTTTTTGTTCTCTTTTTTATCAATAAGATAGTAAGTTATAAGCTGATATGGGTCAGTATTTATTAGAGTTTAAGATAATAACCTTATACATATTTTAGAAATATCATGCTAAATACTGGGAAAAAAATATTATATCTGTTTTGCTTCAGTCACATCCACAGAAAAGACATTTTCAAGATTATTTTTTAATATTTAAAATAAAGTGATCAATAAATTTAGTATATTTTCATGTAATCTTCACCAAACATGGTAGCACTACCTTGATAAATATATCAAGTCCACGTGCCCTGTGTTATTAAAGAAAAAAATCTCTGTCACAGATAATTTTACTGAAAATGAGAAATACCCATTTAATGTTTTATTTTGAAAGTTGCTTGGCACGCCACCTAGTTGCAGTTTTTAGATGTAGAAAGGTATAAAAGGAAATGTCAGTGCATTTTATAGTAAGTTCCGTGCAGAATAAAGAAATGTAAATATGAGTACCATGTATCCATTTATAATGTTATTATGGTGTTGTTAGACTTGAAAGAGAGTATGTCATGCACACTCAAATGGTTGAGTTAAATGGTGCATAGCCATGCGTCATGTTCATGAACGGGAGCCGTCAATTCAGACTGAACTGCCAGCGCTTATCTTTAATCGTGTGTTTTGAGTTGTTTATTATTGTTTTTTTTACATTGTTCTCACATATAGAATCAACAATAATAATGTACCAAGGATTTTGTAATATCTTGATTTAAAAGAGTATCCTTGGAGTTTCTTGCCCGTTCTTCTCCATAGGGATCTACCTACGTTTTGGAATGGGCGACTAGCTTCAACTTTCTGAATAATTATCTTTATCTTTATCTTTATTGCAATCCATAATGTACACATACAGGTGGTAGGGAAAAATAAATTGAAACAATTATGGACCCTGTCGGGCACAGCAACATTTTAAATAAGTAGGAGAGAGGAAGCTTATTACTAAATATTTAAATTATGTCTTATCCGTCTATTATTATTATTATTTTTAGTTTTTAACTTATTATTATTATTTTTTAATTATGTCTTTTTGTCATTGAAATTATCCGTTAGATATTCGTCTATTGTGTAATAACTTTTATTAATTAGGAATTGTTTTAATTTATTTAAAAATAAATTGGTTTTGTTTTCCTGTTTTATGATTTCCGGTAATTTATTGTATATTTTTAGTGACATCGCATATGGACTAGAAGCCTTTGTCAATTGACAACCCTTTGAAAATTTTAAAGTGCCTGTAAATGGTTTAATAGAAATAAATGTTTTGAGTTTTAGTCTACGTCATGCCATCATATCACGACTAGTGGAAATTTCAATAATTTTTCTCTCATTTGCATTATGTTTTATATTCTGGCTAGAAGAACGGTTCTCAGTTTATAAGTTTTAGAAATAACGTATAAATAGTTGTAAGCCGAGTGTTAGGTTTTAGATGCTAATTCACTTGCGTGCATGAGGACATGCACGATGTCAGGATGGTCGAGTGTTAGGTTTCAATTTATTATACTGGCAGCACCGAAAGATTCGATGTGGGCTTCTGGGTTGGGCGCTTGTGACGGTAGAACGTGCTTAGTGGCGGTGTCGGTAAAAATACAGATTGGCATAGGATTGGTTGGAGATCTACTGTAAATTAAGGTAACCTATTAGTTTTAAGGTAAATATAAGAATACTGATTTGATGGTGAAATGAATTGTGATATTATGTTGGGAATAGGAGATGTGATGGTGTGGTGTAGAATATTGAATTTGATGTTGGCAAAGAAATATAAATGACTGACAAATATCTTGGTATTTCATATAATAATGATAGCCCCACCGCCGTATCTCTACGTTGACGTCGTGGTGGGGCTTGCGCGCTCCGAACTCTGGGTCTGTGCCGGTACAGTTTACTTTGCCGACCCAGGTCTAGGGTGAGGAGCCAGACCAAGAGAGATACAAAAACCTGCAGGGCAGCATGTGGCGAGCTGTTGGGCAGTAGCGACCCCACGGACCCTATCTTCCGGGAGAAGTCTTGTTCCTCACCTCTGGCTTGCCTTTATTGGCCGGCTAGAGTGAACACTGACGAGGAATAGAGCTCCCACCTCATTCTTGCCTTTATTGGCTGGCTTGAGTGGAGATTCGCAAGAGCAAATATGCTCGGAGGAAGGAAGTATTCCAGTAAGATGTTGGTAGGGACCTTGACCGTACTTCCGGGATTGTCCTGATAGCCGTGGAATACCTCTCCACTCCTCATAAGCACCTCAGGACGTGTTGCCCCCTTATCGCTACGACACTATGTGCTAGCGACCGTTTTCGGGGGTCCATTATTGAGTGTGCAAGTCACCCCCTGCCACTTTATCCGTGTGCATATAAAACATAGATCAGGCAGGGGCCATAGTCCTTCCATAGTTCCAGGTGACCAGTCCACTTTAGCAACCCAAACCCATAGTCCGATATCTTTGTTTCCATATCTTACAATAGTCCTACACCAACCGGGGGTTGTCCTTGGCTGCACTTGCATAGTGCGAACAGGGATAATCGTCGGTTGGTACCTCATTTCATTAAAAACGTCTAAGGGGCCTCTGCGAGTTGGCTTCGGCCCCTCGTACGCCTTCCAAAGGTCCGGGACCCCTGGGTCCCGAGAAATGTCAAAGATAATAATATAATAATAATAATAACCCTACCGCTGTATCTCTACGTTGACGTTGTGGTGGGGCTTGCGCGCTCCGAACTCTGGGTCTGTGCCGGTAAAGTTTACTTTGCCGAAACAGGTCTAGGGTGAGGAGCCAGACCAAGAGAGATACAAAAACCTGCAGGGCAGCATGTGGCGAGCTGTTGGGCAGTAGCGACCCCACGGACCCTATCTTCTGGGAGAAGTCTTGTTCCTCACCTCTGGCTTGCCTTTATTGGCTGGCTAGAGTGAACACTGACGAGGAACAGAGCTCCCACCTCATTCTTGCCTTTATTGGCTGGCTTGAGTGGAGATTCGCAAGAGCAAACATGCTCGGAGGAAGGAAGTATTCTAGTAAGATGCTGGTAGGTATCTTGATCGTACTTCCAGGATTGTCCTGATAGCCGTGGAATACCTCTCCACTCCTCATAAGCACCTCAGGACATGTTGCCTCTTTGTCGCTTCAACACTTTGTGCTAGCGCCCATTTTCGGGGGCCCATTATTGAGTGTGCAAGTCACCCCCTGCCATTTTATCCGTGTACATAGAAACATTGATCAGGCAGGGGCCATAGTCCGTCCATAGTTCCAGGTAACCAGTCCACTTTAGCCACCTAACCCCATAGTCAAAATATCTTTGTTTCCATTTCCTGCAATAGTCCTACGCCAACCGGGGGTTGTCCTTGGGTGCCCTTGCGTAGTGCGAACAGGGATAGTCGTCGGTTGGTGCCTCAATACTTAAAAATGTCTAAGGGGCCTCTGCGAGTTGGCTTCGGCCCCTCGTACGCCTTCCAAAGGTCCGGGACCCCAGGGTCCCGAGATATGTTAAAGACAAGAAAAATAATAATAATATTTATTCCAAAAATTACAAGGCATAAAAATTATTACAGATTTGCTTAAATGTAAATTATATTCCTAAGACTTACGTGCCTGAACTAGGTAATCCTGTGTTTCAGGCGAGAAGAGCTAAAATAGACTTATAAATAAATAAATAATCTGCAGGTTGACAATAGATCACTAATTATATGTTGAGTAGCTTAAAACTTAGTTTCTAAATTTGATAAATACTTAAAGTAGGTGAAATTTGTACATATCCGAGGTACCTCGGTCCTCTGCTCCATAGAAATTTGGATACAGAAGCATGTTTTGATGTATTTTGTGGACAAACTATATCTTTACGCCTTTTATTAGTAGATGCAGTGCTGTAAGGTAAAGCTGCGTGTTGTTTTAATACAATACCCATTATAAATAGCCGTCGAACTGTTAATATTTCACAAGATTTGTATAGGAGGTAAGTAGGAAAAAATAAAGGGCGGAAAGTAGACACTTTGAGAATCGCCCTTTGAGCTCTCTTGATGGTTAGTAACATTGTTTTACCAGCTCCACCCCATGTGGTAATACAGTAAGTTAATATTGATTGACGTAGAGCAAAATAAACTTGTCTAACGATTTTTGGGTCAGCAATATAGCGTAACTTTTAAAAAACAAATATTAACTTGCGCATCCTATTATTTAAAGCTTGTGTATGTTGTTTGAACGAAAGTGTTTCATCTATTATAACACCAAGGAATTTTGTTGTATTTGTCATTTTAATGTTAGGACAAACACATTGGTTATCTGTAGGAATTGTGCAATAATGAGCATGTAATGTCGAGGTAGTGCTTGTTGGTGTTGTTGATGTTTGCTTGCGCATCGAAAACTTAATGTAATTTGTCTTGTCTGCATTTAGTGTTAGTAAATTGTGTTGAAGCCATTTATTAACGATATTGAATCCATGTTGCGCATGCTTGTAGACATTTTTTTCTGAGTCAGCCGAAAATAGAAGGGCAGTATAGTCAACATAAGAAACAATTTGGCCGTGATCTAGATTTAGGTTACAAAGATCGTTTATATATATCAAAAATAGTGTTGGCCCTAAAATACTTCCTTGGGGAACTCCGAAAGACGTATTTCTTTTACTATCGCTGAGAATATTACCAATCCTTACACATTGGGTGGGTACTTCTCTGATTTTGTGCAAATCACATGTCCGTGAATATTTTGGCGAATCTAAACATCCTAAAAGCCCACCAATATTTTTTATCTATAATTGGGTAGCCTAACTTTTAATGCCAAGAAGAATTAAAATTAATCATGACGAGTTAATGACTCAAAATAATATTTTAGTTGGTTAAATTTCATTACCCTCAGTGTCTTTGATGCGACGAGTTAGAAAAACATTTTTATTTCATTATACGTAGAGGTTTATGCTGCGTATTGTTACTTGAGGAACCTCAAGTATATCATAAGGAAATGAATTATGATTTTGCAAGATATAATATTGTTATTATTTTAATACATTGTGATAAAAACAATTTGTCGTAAAAAATATTACATTACCTTCAGCCTATCTTGAAATATCAAACATCGTGCTGTATATTACATCGTCCCTGGATCGAGCACCCCTCCCGCCTCCGCACTTGCCGTTCAGTCGGCCAGCAACAACAAACGGGGCAAGACGCGCGCCATTTTTTTCGCGACCGTTAAAAAAGTTCGACAACTACACGCTTCAACCAATTTCGGTTTCATTACATTCAGCGGATTTTTGACGTAAGTAGTTGTGTTTTTTCATACTTTTAGTCTTAAATCAATTGTAATAATGTATGTTCATGTTTATTATGATCATTATGTACCGTAATCGATTAATTGCAGAGTAAAATAAAAAACAGTTTGAAAAATTCATTACCCTCACTTTCATTACCATCGATTACGTTCAGCTTTGAAGGTGAGGGTAATGAGACTAAAATGAAGGTAATGAATTTTTCATATTATTCTATGTGATATTCTATTCAACCCTATTATACTGTCAAATTCTAAGCGGACACCGGTGTCCGCTTAAAATTTTACAGTTTGATATAAGATTTCATTATAGGGTTTCTAACAAATATTATCCTTTTCAGGAAACAAGTATGGCTAAAACTAAAACTAAAAAAACTCGCGAAGAAAAACTTGCTCAAGCAAGGTTGCATAAACGGACAAAGTACGAGGAAATTAAAAACGATCCCGAGAAATATGCAATTCAGAAGGAAAAAGAGAGACAGAGATACTTGAAACGAAAAGAACAAAATAAAATAAAATCTGTTGCTAAAATGACACCAAGGGAAAAAAGATTTCAAAGAAACAAATGGAACGAGAATAGTAAGCGTTATTTAGAGAAAAAGAAAAAGGAAAGGGTAATACAACAGATGCTGATTGATAATTCACCTCCAACAAGTGATAGAGAAGAAAATGTAGCTGAACAAGACCCATTAGAAGGGCCATCACACCAATCAGTAGAGGTGTCTAACATGAACTGCAAACGGTGTCAAAAGAAGGATAAGTTAATAAGAAGACTTCGTTATAGTTACAAGAAAGAGATTGGTAAACTAAAACAGGAAAAGGAAAAAATTATTAAAGAAAAAGATGCAATGAGAAAAATGTTGATAAGGCAAATAAATAAACAACGAAGAATACAAGCAAACCAACAACAGCCATCAACAGGCGAGAAAGTGAATAATTTGATAAAATCAATAGACGAAGACAAACGAGAAGAAGTAAAGAAAAAAATATTATTTGGAGAAATCATATCGAACAATTTAAGAGATGTATTTAAAGTTTTAAGAAAGAAAGAAAAACGAGAGTTTAGCGATATAGTCATGAGGGACAAAGACCGTTTCAAGAAGCACAAGGTTTTAGGTAAAGCGTCGAAATTTACAGTGCGAGACAAAAATAAAATATGTCACAGCAATGAATCAAACATGGATACAGAGAGTAAAATTAAACAAGACGTAGAAGATTTTTTCGAAGATGACAGCAATACTAAAATTTCTCCTGATAAAAAAGAATTTATCACCCGTAATGGACAAAAAAAAACAAAAACGATATTTATCGGACACATTAACCAACCTCCACAAAAAGTTTATGCACGTTCAAAACAATAATATTGGATATTCTACGTTCTGTAAATATCGACCATTTTGGGTTCTCTACCCTAAAGAATCTGATCGTAATACATGTGCTTGTAAAATACACGTACATTTTGATTTGTTAGTCAAAAGTCTTAACAAGAAAAAAATCACTAAAGAGGCAAATGGAACTGCTATATTGGAAAGCTTGTGCTGTGATATACACAATGAAGAATGCTTAAATCGAACATGTGAGGTATGTCGAAACAGAGTAATTAATTATGAAGAATTTAGCAATGAAGAGAAAATAAACTATTATCAGTGGTGCGCAAAAAAAGAAACCTACAATGTCAAAGGACAAGATAAAACAAAAATTGTTACCGTAAAAACTCGATTACAAGATTATCCACGAAACGTTATCAAAAAATTGGAAGATTCTCTAAAATCATACTTTAAACATTGTACTAACATCGTTGTCCAGTACAAGAGCATTAAATCTCTGAAAGCGACAATGACTACCAAGGAGGTAATGTTACACATTGATTTTTCCGAAAATTACTCTGTCAAATTTAATGAGGAGATACAAAGCTATCATTTCGGTGGCAGTCGATTGCAAATAACGTTGCATACTGCGGTTGCATACTTAATTGATCCAGAAACTGGAATCATGAAGTCATACAGCGTTTGTAGTATCAGCGAATGTAATAGACATGACGCAAGTGCTATATGGGCACATCTCATACCACTATTAGGTTATGTAAGAAAAATATCACCTCTGATAGATACAGTACATTTCGTATCTGACAGCCCTTCAAGTCAATATAGGAATCGCTACATTTTCTTCGTTATTAGTCAACTGCAACAGGATTTTCCAGAGTTAAACTTTATAACCTGGAACTATTTAGAGGCTGGACACGGCAAAGGAGCACCAGATGGAGTTGGTGCTGTCCTAAAGAGAACCGCAGATAAAATCGTACAATTTGGTAATGACATTGGTACAATGAAAGACTTTTGGGAGCTCATTCAAGTCAAGGTAAAGAATGTCAAACTTGTATCCGTCTCAGAGCAAGATATTGAAGACAGAAAATTTCCCTCGTCGGTTCAAGGATTTCGTGGAACGATGTCTCTGCATCAAATGCTTTGGTCATCTAACAGGTTTCGAATAACCTTCCGAAAACTAAGTTGTTTCTTGTGTGAAAACGGTGAAATATGTTCACATAACTACCATCTTGGATTTATGAACTTACCTTGTCTTTATGAAAATGTCGATTCTGAACATCTACAAGATTTCTTAAACGAAAACACGACGAACGAAGTCCTTCGAGAAGTGACAAATTCACACAAAATAAAGTTATTTACTAAGTTGTTCTTCAGCCAGCGAAAATCCTTTTAACTTTAAACTTACTTTTGAAAATGAAACTGTGTCTTTTTCTTTAGATATTACATACAAAGAGATCATATTTAAATGGAACAAATACACGGCCCGTATCTATATGTAAGTAGGTATTATTTAATTACTACCCGACTGCGTCTTAGCCAAAAAAGGAGGGTATGAGTTTGATTTTCTTATTGAACTTCATCTCTGGTCAATATCGCAGTTTACAACCAAAATTATTGAACAAATAAAAATGAATTCAGTTTGGTTTAAAATTTTGAAATGATTTTGACTGCTTCGTTGGTCTAGTAGTGTTTCCGTTAGTAACAGCCCGGAGTTTTGATTTATACCTGGCAATAGCCCTCTATTACATGGGATTAAACGTAACTGGTGAAATGTGGGTGTACCATAGGTGTATGTACACCGTTTACCTAATCCTTCTGGGAAAACAGGCGTGATTTTATGGTGTGTTTTTACAGCTCTGTCATACCAGCCGCTCTTAGACCTAATGCTGGAACAGCACACTAGAAATCGCTTCACTGACCAGGAGATCACAGAAGAACTACATACTGCTATTGGGGCTGCGTTTGATACTACAGCACATTCGTTGGATAATATTTTGGTAATGATAGGATCATTCCCAAAAGTTCAAGAGAGGAAGTTTGAGAGTAGGTTGCATTTTTTTTGTAAGAAAAGGTAGATTACGTGTAAGACCTGGTTGAGACTCACACAGGCTAGGGAAGCATGACACAAAAGTGAAGAGGCCTATACTCAGTAGTGGGTGGAACAAAGCTGCTAATAATGATAAAGCTTAAAAAGTAGGGGCTGATGTTTTATCATCTGATCTGGTATGACATAAGGAACCGAGACGTTGACACTGATGGCTTGTCCCCAAGTTCAAAGTCGTTTAGCGAGTTATCGAAAGGGCTATTCAAACTTAAATAAAAAATACAGATGCTATTAGAAATGAAATTAGCGCTATGTTTGGAGTTTATCTGAGATATCGAATCAATAATGAGGTGATCTGACAAAAAATGAGTGGTGGACATAGCCTACAGAATAAGCAAGCTAAAGTGGTAATATACCCGCCAGTAGAACTGATAAGCGACGGGATAGACTTGTATTTGAATGAGAATCTCGAATCGGCAAACGTAGGGTAGGATCGTCACTGAGTGACTAGAAGCTGCTGGATGAGAATAGTTTCAAATAGCGTGCGATTGGAGCAGCCTATGTTCAACAGTGGACTGGTATAAGCTGATGATGATACGAAACCATTCCATTTGATTGAATACTGGCTTTTGTCCGGCACTTGGTCTGCGTGAATTTTGTATTTCATCAATTTTATACAAACATCCAGTGTAAAGTGACTTATGTACAGTACCGACCAAAAGTCTATAAGCAATCTCACAAAGCAATAGACTGACGCTTCGGTTTGACTTACGACCTTCTTCTATAAGTTGTTACAATACTATAGACACGCACAGTAGACACACACACACTCACTTTGTCTGCAACCAATGACTAGTTCGATAATCATTCGTTTTTTGTTTTATTCATCTTGTTCACATAAATATTAAAGTTTAGCAGGTAGATCACAGAAAACTAACTAAATTATTTCGATTTCTGTGGGGTAGACTGTTGACTGGGGTGACTGTTTCTGTGGGGTGGGCTGTCGTTACGAGTATTCTCTTAATAGAACTTTGTTGGTTCGTAGATAATGTTGGTGACGAGTATTTAGCGCAGTGTTGTGGTTATTATTTTCAAAAAGCAAATATTGAACGGATATCAAAATTATTATTGCGCTGCGTACAAGTGAATGTAATTTGTGTAAATATCATTTATAGTGCTATACCTAATGAAACCGGACTAAGTGTGAGTGTTATCATTTAAGTATTTCATATTTTACTAAACATAAATCTTAATCAAGGGTATTGTTGAGACAAAAGATGCCTTTAAAGTTTTAAACTCATTATGAGGTTTAATTCGATTAGTGAATAATAAATAATTAGGTATTATGTGTAATAAATACAATGTTATTCTTTGTTCTAGAGAAATACTGTGAGGGTTAAGAGATATGAGGAAGGGGCTTATTATCGAGTAGCAGTGACGTCAAATGGTGAATGAATATGAAACAAATGGTTTCATACCAACGAGATATTTTGCTGAATTATTAAAAACACGTCATTATGAACCGTTCGCCATGCACTCTGAAGGCTTGCATCACTGAAGACCAGCTAGAAAACCGTTTTTGACCTTAAAATATTGACCGTACCAACTTAATAAACAACAGATTCGTTATTGCATGAATTTATGGTAATTTTTTAAGCACGTTACAATATGGTGTTTGTCGTATTTCTTGCAGATAGACCGAAAATGTAGAATATTATTTTAGTAATATTATTATTTTAGGATAAAAATTTGAGGTTTAGTTTCAATCTTCTTTTCGTAAAGAAAATGAATACTTAAGCTATAACCTCAATACCAACCAATATTTAAAATAAAATCTTAAATAATTAATATAAACAAACTGCGTATACTTAACCTTATAATCAACTATTTTGTCAGTAGTTTTTTTTTACATTTTAAGTAGTCTAATATTATTATTTATAGCTTCATTACTTCGACCATGATCAAAGCTTTATATTTATGGTGAAAAAATCCTTTTCAAATTTAAAACATTTCAAAATTTAAATATGTCAAAATAATACAAATTCCTTCTAAGTTTGTAGACATCTATTTCACATCTTATTCAGCTGAAGTAATGATAAATAATTGTAGCAGTTTGTTAACTACACTTAATTAAAATAAAATATAACGAATAAATATTTTTTAATTTTATTATCACATATCACGCACTTTTTATTCTAAACCCTTTATTGCAATAACAACAGTTAATAAAAAGGCAGCAATATTTAAAAAAAATATTATTATTGCAAACAAAATAATAATATTTGCAAAAACAGCGCTGTGATTTACGAGATTATAACCATAGCCATCTTGAATCTAAGACCAGTGCTTAACGCCTTCTGCTATCTGCACATATAATTTACTTTCGAATTTTAGCAATGCCATACACTGGCCAAGGTCACGCGTATGATGCGTGTCTAACAATAAAGTGCGGCGCTCGCGAACCGCAACGATACGACAGTGTGTAGTGCAAAACTGCGTTTTCTGTGGTGTGTGTACGACACACACACCACAGACGTCTGACTGTTTACACATACAAATGTACGGACTACACCGCGTGTTCACAGCAATACGACTCTTAGCGTGCTTATGCACTTTTGAACGCTTACTGTACTTCTCAAGGTCCCAGGCTACCTACCAAATTTCATACAGATTGGTTCAGTGGTTTAGCCATGAAAAAGTAAAAGACACAGACACAGAGTTACTTTCACATATTTTATAATATTAAGTACGGAAATATTTTTTTTTGTAATTTCCAGAATAATGCAAGTTTTAGGTACAGATAGAGACGTGACCAAGGAAGGTTTAAGGAAGTTAGTATATACAGAAGCAGTGATTAAGGAGAGCCTTCGAGTGTTTACGACGGGACCAATTTTATTAAGATATATAGACAGAGATGTAAATCTAAGTTAGTGGTTTTTATTTTTACGTTGAGTTGCTTTTATCAGCAACAATTTGCAAAGCACAGGGACCGAACGTAATGTGAGCTGTGATGGTCACAATCACAAGGGTTCGACATGCTCAAATTAACTACTTTATCTGTAAGCTTTTGTTTGTCCATCCTAGATCATCGGTCGTATAATATCAGAATATTTTGATTTGTCAAGATGCAGCGTTTTTCCCTTTCTTTATAACCGTAGCGAATAATTTACATTGGTAGGCAACTAATTCTGCCGTGCAGGCCCTAAAGTGCAGTATGAGGAAAAAAGCGGTTTCGAGAAACCCGCGAAAAACTTTTGAACACTGTTTTTTTTTATATTATTTATGTGTATGGTGCATATTTTTATTGCTACGAGGACTAAGTGACAACAAAGATGGTATTTACAAAAACAAATGTTAATTTTGTTTATTAGATTTTAATTAAAATCGGGTTTTTTAAAATCTTAGCTGTTACTGCACGCAAAAAGTTACACATTTGCAGATTAAAATGCGGTAAAAATACTTGATACTACAAAAACTTTGATTTTTTTGCTACTTGGCAGACTAACTTGCAGCATAAGACTTTCTTTACTGCATTTTAATTTGTGTCTTGAACTAATTGCACATGTAGTATATAACAATTTCTTCCAACTTACGAGTATGTTTTAGGTAGGAATTTACAGAAAAAAATACATTATGTATGTATAAAATTGTCGTTTATTTTATATTATTATAAGGTAATTGTAACTTAAATTTAAGGTGCTTTGAACACAGGCGGTTATAAAGACATTTCGATAAAAATTTAATGGTATAAAGCTTTTTGGTTTCGCAAGAAACATGAGATCTTTCAATTAAATGGCACATTTATATATAACTAAAAATAAATCACAAAAAATATCAAAAGTATCAAAAATAACAAATGCTCAACATTCGATATATCTCTATTATGGCATGCATAAATTTAATATAAAAATAATAAAACAGGGTAATATTAATGATACCAGTATCATTTAATCGGTTTCATTACCAAAACAAAAGATAAAACACAAAAATACTAATTTTCAAATGGAGCTCCGGCTTTTTCTAAAGCTCGCCTAACAGCTGCAATATCTGCTTCATGGAGCATTGTTAGAGAGGCATTTTCAGACAGACTTTGACTTCTCAGAAATATTGGTTTGAAAACGCGTCTTTCAGGGGAAAGTAAAAGAATCCGAAGATCGCTATATATTTTTGTGATATTTGCATCACTTGCTTGAAATATAATATTCACATTTGTTACTTCTTTTAATATCGGAGACAAAAACAACAAATATAATAAATTTGTATCATCATTATACATGGCAGCAAGCTCTCTTGCTGTATAACATCTTTCTGATGATTTTACCACATTGAAGTGAGTTTTTAGCTCAAGCCACTGGTTGCTGTTTGTTTTAACAGCTGAATGAAACGCCAGCCATCTAGTTGCGGATAACTGAGTTAGTTTCAAGGGTTTTTTACCATCATTAATAGTTTCAAATAAGGTCTGATATATTTTCATTCGCAGTGGACTGTGGGCAAACCAATTTCTGGTTTCCCTAAGTAAATATTCCAGACAAGAAGGTAATTCCGCGCACGCTTTGGAGGCACATAAACTAAGGGAGTGACACACACATTTCAATAGCTGTAAATGGGGTATATCTGCTTGTAAGAGAGTGAAAAGGGAGTTATGTTTGCCACAAAGGTTACTTGCTCCATCAGTTCCTATTGCAATTAGATTTTGAAGATTCAAACCTATTTTAGACATAAAACTCTTAAATTATGTATAAATGCTGCTAGCTGTTGCTTCAAATACTTCTTGAAAGCCTAAAAAATCAACAACTATTTTTTCTAGTTTTGAATTATAGTATCGGATGCAATATGCCATGTACTTTTCTGTAGTTACGTCGGTGGATTCATCCAGTATAATAAAGTAGTTCTGGTTACCAACTTCTTCTAAAAGTTCCTTGAGCATGGCTGGTTCTAGAACATTTTTTATAATGGCCGAACACTTTGATCTATGTAATTGAATGTTTTCAAGAGGACTCCCTGTCCCACAGGTTTTTAACACATCTGTCAGATGATCAATGCTGCGTATGGAGCTGTGAGCAGCGACATAGGCTGATATTTGTATGTCTATTATTTTTTCTTTTGATGAACTGTTACTAATTGAGGAGTAGCCAAATGATGCAAGCTTGGGTTGCTTTTTTGAAAAACTTAATTCTTTGTCTTTATGTGTTTTCGTTTTCATGTGTTTTTCTAAATCGGTTTTGTGCGCACGGAGTGGTGTGATACATAATTTACAAAATGCCTCACCTTTACCACTATCCGTCAGTTCAACAGGTGCTCGACTAAGCCAATCTGTAAAAGAAATTGAACTCAATAATACGCTAGGCAGTAGGTATGTATACATTGTATGTACCAGGTAGGTATGGTACTAGTGGTTGTTAACCACATCATATTTCTTTCTATTTGTGCAGTTTCAGTCTACCTATTACATCTTAACCAGACTGGGGCAAATATTAAAAAAAATGATTGTGAAACTAAAAACCACGACTTCTGATTTAGTCTGGAAGTAGTAAGACCATGTAGCAGATAATATACCTACGTACATCACACACAACATTAATATAAAACAGTACTTACTCAAGTTTTTACTTACTTTTAAATGCTGGTAGTTTTTCCCATTCATCACGATAATATTTTATATATTTACCGTGTTTACCCATTTTCACAGAAATTACACAACAATTGAAAAACGCAAACAAATTAAACACAGGCGAAGTTGTACAAAGTGAAAGTGACAAAGCAATAACCGGAATTTATCTGAACTATTTAGTCAGTACAACACAGATGATTGCGGAAGTCATTATTCACAATAGAATACATGTAACTCGATTGCATTCTAATTTGGTTACATAATAGCTAAGACAAATTCAGGGTATTCCCCGAAAATAACCAATCACAAACGAATAGGGTGACCATCTCAATATCAAATTGTACCAACATTACACACACGCACGGCCGTATGCCTGTTTGCCTACTAAATAGTATTAAAAAAAAACTTGTCCCTAGAGTAGCCTAATTGGCGACCAGTCGCCTTTTAGATTTCTTCGTCGCCGATTCTCGTTCTGAGTAGCCTAAATTGCGACAAATCGCCTACGTTGGCAACACTGGCGCGGCGCAGACGTCTTCCTTCCTCGGCAGCAATCGACAGGCCACGAACACGACTGATTGAGCGAGAGAGATAGCGACAAATTCTGACTAGAACGCAGTAAAATATGACCTGTACTGCAGTGAAATTAGTAAAATCGTTCAAGTTACCAATTGTAATGCAGTAACAGAGTGTCATGCTGCGTTTCAATTAGCATATAACTTATTTTCATCTTTTGAAAAATACCGACTATACTGCAGTAAATAATGAACATACTGCAATTTAAATAGTATCTTCACACTTAAAAGTCATATTACGATAAAAGTAAAAGAAAGAAGTTTTGATTATGCTGCACTTTAGTTTGTTTTCACGATATAAACTTACTTGAATAACACTAAATAAAATACCACATTTTAGTACTTTGCTGCATTTTAATCTGTAGTTCATGTGAAATAAACTAGTGATCAACCATGCAGTATTAACACTGTTGGTACAAAAACTACTTACTGCGTTTTAATTTATATCCCTCAATATTTCTTTTGGGTGTAGAATACAGATTTTTTGTGGTAATATAGATATTTACTGCGTTTAACTTGGTAAAGTGACGGATCGTGGTAGACGTAACTGCTATAACTGTATTTTAGTTGGTATTGTAATATATTTAGACATGGAAAGTTAAGTTACTGCTTTCACAAATTTGATTTTTTTACCGTTTAAAGCATCCTAACAAAAACCTGATTAGATCATCATGTTCCTAATAGCGTGTTCATTAAGGTTCAATATTCAACAAAAAAATGACAAAAAACCTGTTACTGCGTTTTAGGGTCTGCACGGCAGAATTGGGAAGACTAGCACAACATAGGAGCAGGACACTTGCGCGAAAGGACGAAAATTTTGCGGAACTGAGATTTCTTCATCATCATTCATCACGCCTGAATTCTTTTAAAGGTTCGGGCAGGAGTGCTAATTATTTTGTTATTTTTCTTTTTTTAGTTTCTTTTTTTTGACATGGGTGTCCTTTTTATGATTTTCGAGATAATAATGAAAATGTGGTCAAAATTAAAATTCAAGATGGCGGCAGCGAAAATTAGCAAATTTTTCGTCTTGTTGTCATTTTCATGATATACGAGGGTTACTGACAACGAAAATGCGCTCCAAATCACTTCAGGTCCGAAGTAGATGAATAATTTTGAACATTTGCTTTTTTGTAAATATTGTTTTTTTTTACTACTGTCAGTCCCTTCGTCCTCAGTCTTTTGATCCTTGACTTTGTTTCACCATTTCTTCTCAGGGGTAGTCAGATAGTAAATATCGACTCCATCTAGCCTATTTTGAGGGTTCCGTACCCGAGGAGTGCCAAACGGAACCCTATTACTAAGCCTCCGCTGTCCGACTGTTTGTCTGTCTGTCTGTCTGTCAGCGAGGTTTATCTCATGAACAGTAATAGGTAGACAGTCGAAAATTTGACAGAATATGTATTTTTATATAACAAATAGTAAATATTAAATAAAGTTAAAAATAAAATGGGTGTCTCCATACAATTAAGTGTTGATTCTGACAAAAAAAAAAATCAACCCTGGCATTTGTGGGGTGTTATTGTGTAGAGCTGATTGAGTAGAGAACAAATATATTTTTAATTTGTTTAAATCTTAAAAATTAAGAAATACGGGGCCATAAAAGTTGTCAGTTTTAGATCATTTATGTACGAGCTCTATCTCAACAACTAAACAAGTTAGAAATTTGAAACTATTGTATATCATGTACAGTAAGCGTTCAAAAGTGCATAAGCATGTTAAGAGTCGTATTGCTGTGAACACGCGGTATAGCTCGTACATTTGTATGTGTAAGCAACACGATACACACACCACAGATAACGCAGTTTTGCACTGCACGAAACAACAATATATTTCCGTCGCTTTAAACATGCTAGCACACACGCATTCAAAGTCAAAGTCAAAGTCAAATAATTTATTTCAATTAGGCACAAAAAGACACTTTTGAACGTCAAAAACAAAAAATAGAATTGATTCTAGTCGCCCCTTCCAAAGGGTAGTTTTCGTATGGAGAAGAATGGGCAAGAAACTCCACCGTTACTCTTTTAAAATGTTTTACAATATTTTGTATACATTAATTATATAATTATATGTGAAAACGATGCACCTGGAATAAGATTTATATACCACAATAGGTAAAAATAAAAATGAAGCAATGATAGAAAAAATAATTATGTAATGGATACATGGTGTTCACATATTTACAAGCATTGTAAAACCTATACGATATTCCTAAAAAAATTACAAGTGATACTAATTCGTCAGTGTGTGAGTTCAAGTAATCACAGAATGTAAAAAAAAAAATGTTGTAATATTTAATTACACAATTAAATTAGCAACCAGTTTGATTTTGTCTAGACTCAAAATTATCCTATGGAGCTAGACCAGCATGTTTCCAAGCATTCTTATCTAGGATATAATCCTCTAATTTGTAATATGCTTGTTTACAAAGAGTACTTTTAATATGCGTTTTAAATTTTCTTTCAGTTAATTGTAATATATCACAAGGTATTTTGTTATAACATTTAACACAGTACCCCATAAAAGATGTTTGTACTTTGGATAATCTGAAAAATGGTTGATCTATTTTATCTTTATTTCTAGTATTAAAATTATGTCTATCACTTATTTTCTTAAAAAGATGCAGATTTTTCCTTACATACATAATATTTTCATAGATGAATTGGCAAGGTACCGTCATAATATTAATCTTTTTAAATAGTTCCCTGAGAGATTCGCGACGACATAGATTATAAATGGCTCTGACAGCCCTCTTTTGTAAAATAAAGATGGATTCAATGTCAGCAGCCCGACCCCACAGTAAAATGCCATATGACATAATACTGTGAAAGTAGCTAAAATAGACCAAACGCGCGGTTTCTACATCTGTTAACTGTCTTATCTTTCTAACAGCATAAGCGGCTGAGCTTAGCCGCCCCGCAAGAGATGTTATATGAGGTCCCCATTGTAATTTCTCGTCTAGCGTGATTCCCAGGAAAACTGTTTGATGAATAAATTCCAGTTTTTCTCCATTCAATATGATGTCACATTCGCTACTTCTAACATTCGGTAATTTAAATCTAATGCATTTGATTTTTTTCTCATTAAGTACCAAATTATTTACCGTAAACCAATCTTGGACCTGAAGAATAGAGTTATTCACGTCGTCAAGATTTTGTGACCGTCGGTCTATTTTAAAGATCAATGATGTGTCATCTGCAAATAACACCATCTTCGGTTGATTTTGAAGTAATTGGGGTAAATCGTTTATGTAAACTAAAAAGAGGAATGGACCCAATATCGAACCTTGAGGAACACCCATTGCCATTTCAGACCCCAACGAGTTTACGCCGTTTACTTGAACTTTAATCTTTCTATCTTTCAGGTATGATCTTAGTAAATCAAGAGCTGTATTCCTAATCCCATAGTGTTCTAGTTTCAGCAGAAGTGTTTCATGGTTTACGCAATCGAACGCCTTCGAGAGGTCGCAAAAGATTCCAATGGCATCTTGTGCTTCTTCCCAGGCATTAAAAATGTTCTTTATTAGGGTGACACCGGCGTCAGTGGTACAACGCCCTTTGGTTATCATTATGCGCGTGACCTTAACCAGTTTATGGCATTGCTAAAATTCGATAGTAACTTAACAAGTTCAGATAGCAGAAAGCGTCAAGCGTTGGTATGGAATTCAAACTGCCTCAGGTTCTAATCTCGTGAAGCACAGTGCGGTTTTTTGCAAATATTATTATTTTTGTTTTCGATAATAATATTTTTTTAATATTGCTGCTTTTTTATGTTGTTATTGCAATAAAGGGTTTAGAATTAAAAATGCGTGATATATGATAACAAAATTAAAAAATATATTTATTCGTTATATTTATTTTACATAAGTTAACAATCTGCAACAATTATTTATCATTACTTTAGCTGAATAAGATGTGAAATAGATGTCAAGAAGCTTAGAAGCAGTTTCTATTATTTTGACATATTTAAATCATGAAATGTTTTAAATTTTAAATGGATTTTTTCATCATAAATATTAAGCTTTGATCATGGTCGAAGTAATTAAGTAATAAATAAGAATATTAGACTACTTCAAATGTAAAAAAAAAACTACTTACAGAATAGGTGATTTTAAGGTTAAATATGGGCAGTTTTTTATATTTTATTTGTATTAATTATTTTACATTTTATTTGACTTTAGTAAATATTGGTTCGTATTGAGGTTATAGTTTAAGTATTCATTTTCTTTACGAAAAGAAGATTGAAACTAAACCTCAAATTTTAATCCTAAAATAATAATATGACTAAAATAATCTTAAACATTTTCGGTTTATCTGCAAGAAATACGACAAACACCATATCGCACATCACAAACAAAAGGGGATTAACTGCAAAAATAGTGTTTTGAGATATAGCGTTTTGAAAGTTTGAAAATTCATAGCTCCTGAAGTAATGGTTGTAATGTCTTAATTTATATACAGATTTGATGGTACATTATCCCTCTTTATTTTTAGTAAGTTTTACGCGTGTATCAGTGGTAGTTTTAATTTTATTAGCACTTTTATATGGTCGGGTGAAGATAATACTGTATAAGCAGTTCATATTGCTAAAACTTTTGAGTTACGACTGTCTAACCCGGACGAAATTGACTTTAATCTGATATTATCAAGTACTAATTTAAAATAATACATTTAATGAATACAAAATTTGATGTTTACTCTAGAAGTAAGGGATTAACTAAACAAACAAAAAAGTTGTTAATACTAAAAACAAGTTTATTAGAATGTACATAAAGTAAGTATCACAATACTTAAAAAACAAAAACAGTTACAAAAACAGTTACATTTAAAAGAAGATTAAACTTTATAGCTCAATAATGTAATACCGTATAAAATTCAAAGGACATGTCTGGTGGGGCAATGGACGTTTGCCTAGGTAGTCAAAACCAATGTTCAGTAATTATTGTTACATTATTATAATTGCCGTATTTTATAGTTTATCAAATAATAAGTTTCAGGATTCAAAAACTTGCGAAAACTGGTCAAAATCAGGTTTATACGCTAGGGATTTTTCTTTATTATAACGCCATCTGTGAGTGAGCACATGTACTAATTGGTGTATTTAATATTTTGTTGATCTGGGATCAGATTCTGCAGTTGTTTTTGGATATTTTTAGTTGTGTAAGAAAAGTGTAAAGCACCTATTAAATAAGTGCTTTACTATTGTTTTATTAAATCCCAAATTCTTATGTATATTGAATACATAAGTACACATAAAATTATATTTTTATCTTCTTCAATTCCGTATTTTGGTGTCTATCCTCAATACCCATAATATTATTTATATTTACCTACTTGTTGGTATTGAATTGGGATTAAAATAAATAAAACAATGTATTTATTGCCAAATAAATTCTTTTATTGTAGGTATACAGACACACTTAAATAAAAAAATATATGATGCGACAGGATGTCCCCAACTCCCCACTGACCAATAATGACTGGACTCACTAGCACTCATTACCCCAGAGCGCTGGGCTTATTTCTACATTGATACATATTTTTTTACAGCAGACTTCTAACTACAGTTTGCATAAGTACGATAATCTTATCAAACCTTTCGTGATTTGTTCCTGCGATGGACATAAATAATTTATGTTTTAGGGCCATATGCTGCTACACAAAGCGATGCTGACATAATAAAAAGTTTATTCGAAATTGGAGATAGTCCGTTTCGTAACTGGAGATAGTCCGTTTCGTAACTTAGACCAAACGATATTTGTATACTATATAGAGGATCCCGGGATGCGATTCCATTTCTAGAAGGTTTCTATGACAAACCAGAGTCTTTATATGTGGGGCAACAGCAATCAACTTACTCGCCAAAGATATTTTAATATTGCTTCTTGTAATCTCATGCTTGATTTAAGAATAGCAGGAGCCCTCCTAAATAAATTCCACCCAAACGTTCAGCAAATAATAGAGCGTGTTCACCGATACATGGACGAACCCAATCATTTGGGAACTTGTGTGAACAATAACAATTTAAATAGAAGAAGACAGTGGTAGCGGCGGTATTGTTTGTAAAGAAAGTGGTGGCGACAGTGTTGATGATCTATGTTCCACGGATGGAACAACATCCTGTTGCAAGTCCTTTGATGCGTCATGAATCCGGCGTAGATTCGCTCGAACCCAACAGGCATGAATAATTGTTGCCATATCCTGAAAATATTATTAAAATACATTTGATTAAAAATGACATGACATAACTGGCGAAATGTGGGATGAGTTCACCTTGCCCAAATCCTTCGGAAATCGCTGGCGTGATGTTATACCTATGTTTATGTTGAGTTTTACATGACGAACACTCCTTTAATCTTTCATGATTGTCGTTTCTATCTTTCGTTGTTCCAGTTTTGAGAGATTTGTCCCATTCATTTAGCCATTTTCTTTAAAAGACTTTACCTACATATAATAAAAACGTACCTAGTTGGGGAAAAAAAATATTCACCTAATAATCATTATCATTGAGTACTAAAGGGCCGTCCACTGCAACAGTATAAAAACGTCGGCGTCTTGGATTTCTGAGTCCGACTGACACACCACATCCACGGCAGACCATTGTATGGCCTAGTAATCTCCCACTGTCAGCAGTTTTGGTATTTAATCAATTAAAACAATCGTAACAAGCGTATCCATCTAATGGGAGCTGGAAGAATAGCAAATATCATTGTATTTTTCAATTTATAACACAACAACTCAAAATATTGCCTTTACGGGTAACGCCAGCCTGGACACGATGTGTCTGCGAATCCACTGCACAGCGATGCCACAATTGATGCACCTCATCATAATATCCAAATCAAGTAGCAAATCAGAATCCTTTATGAGCAGCAATAGTAATCGTGTCTAGATGATATCAGTCCGTGTAGAATAGCAATGGTCGTTATAAGAAAATATCAATATCAGAAAATAATCGCACAGTAAGCAAGGAACGCAACGCAACTTGGAACTGCGCATATAAAAATGTACTCTGTGGAACTGCAAAGTGAGCAGAAACTGGTCAATTCATATGTCTATGGTCAATTCAAAATAATATGTCAATGTCATGTCAAAGAAATAATAAATACTTACCTTAATTTTAAGAAGTGGGTAATTAAAAAAAACCTCTTTTGATGTGTACACAAAAACATGTTAGTAATATTGTCATATTTTATACGCAATTACATTACAATAATTACATAAATACTTTAGATCTAAAATAAGCGGCTTATAGTTATTGTTCACACTCTTTAAAGGTAATTACGGGATAAAATGGAACGTCAAAAACATTTTTAGTACTTCCCGTTAAAAATGGCGAGGCGGAAATTATATTTGAGTACTGTTTTTTTGAGAATTATGTTACGCAACCTCTACTGAATTTATAAATCCATAATAATTTAAATCTAAATTTTTAAATCTTACTGTAAAACCTTAGATCATGAACATTATCGTTTCAGACCACGACCAGAGGGCAGAAACTGGACATGTCATTTGGTAACATTTTACAAAAAGAAAAAGAATTGAATTCTTAATCGAACATTAATAATTAGCTTAACAATTAAAAATAATCAGTCTTTAATATCTAGTTGAGCTTAATAGTTAAATAATAATCTCAGTAAAACAGGAACCAAATTATAAAAATATAGTCATTCTCATTTTCTCATAATTATAAAAAAACTATAAAAATGATTAAATTATTCATAATAATGAGTTACAAAAATCGTAGGTATTTTTTAACAATCTCTAATCATATAAAATTTGTTAAATTATCTTACGCTAAATGTAGATTGGTTATTAAATATTGTTATCAATGGTTTTCCAACAGTCTCATAATTTTATAATCATAATCAAGTAATAATTTATTGAATACATGTGCTAAAAATGTCTGCAATACAATTTTTATACTCGCAATGCTGTTGACTGGTATGATTGGTTACGTCACACAAAACTTTATCGTTGTTTGTTGCTGTTACAGTTTCGTCTGCTAAGAAATTATTGGTTTCACCAGTCAACGTACTATCAAGTATTTCTGTACTAATTTCTTGAGCAGTACTGTTATGGAATTCGCAATTATTGAAGGACTGTGCAATATCAAAGTGATCCCAGCAAAGAAAACTGTTGCATTTACTACATGCTGAGAAGACTTCAGAACAACAAGATACATACTCGCATGTTTGATGACTGCCCGATGATTCTGACACACAGGATCGAGACCGACAATTTTCATCGGGAAAATACGTCGGATCATTAATATCATCATTATCTGCAAAAGGATCCCCATTTTCATCATTTGAGTTGCTCTCATGTGTCATTTGGCGATCATAAACTGCCCTCAGCATTTTTTCTGTCCTATTATTTCTCTTCATAATTTTGAATTAATCTAAAATACAAAATAAAAGTAAAAGGAAACATCAGACAAAAAAGTAACATTTCATTTAACACTCAGTCACCGCGCAACAATTAACGTGTAATACAGTATTATCTCAAACAAAACGATGACTATAAGGTATCATTTAGGGATAATTTTGGCGAAAATCACAAATCTATCAAAACAAAATAATCATTACGGAATTAATTCAAAATAAAAATAAAAATTGCGTTATTCTAACGGGCAATAGGATATTAAGTCAAAATAATACTACGATTTATATTATATCTAACAGGCAATAAGGTATTAAGCCAAAATAATACTATAAAGAATACTCACATTTTATATTTTCGCTCCGCAAAGTCGTCGTAACTTGAAAATAATACGTGTGACGCCGACGATCGCTGAGCGGCAACTGACTCAACTAGAGTCTAGAATGCGACCATATTGATTGATGCGTGAATGACACGATTGAACGGTCAATAAAGAAATGTATTGCCATATCTCGAAAACTATTTGCGCTAAAAATACCATTGTCTTGCCAGTTTGTAGAAAAAAAAATCTATATTCCAAAACGCAAAAAATAAAAAAATGGCATTCTTCGACTTGATACCCTATTGTTTGTGACGTGCGATATTGAAACGTGCTTAATAATTCGTTACCACAAATTCATGCAATAACGAATCTGTTGTTTATTAAGTTGGTATGGTAAATATTTTAAGGTTAAAATATAGCAGTGTCCCACTTGAAGTCTTAATATTATCGTGCGAAACTTAAATATTCAGGTTTATTATGCCTTTCTGTCAAAAACGGTTTTCTAGCTGGTCTTCAGTGATGCAAGGCTTCAGAGTGCACGGCGAACGGTTCATAATGACGTGTTTAATAATTCAGCAAAATATCTCGTTGGTATGAAACCATTTGTTTCATATTCATTCACCATTTGACATCGCTGCACCTCGATAATAAGCCTATTCCTCATATCTCTTAACCCTCACGTTTACAGTATTTGTCTAGAACAAAGAATAACATTGTATTTATTACACATAACACCTAATTATTTATCATTCACTAATCGAATTATACGTCATAATAAATTTAAAACTTTAATTTTAAACTTTCTATCTCAACAATACCTCTGTTCTATCAACCTTTGATTAAGATTTATGTTTAGTAAAATATGAAATATTTAAATGATAACACTCACACTTAGTCCGGTTTCATTGTAAATTTGTGTAATAAAATTACATTCACTTTTACTGCATTCACTTTTTATTTGACTGCATTTTGAAAATAATAACCACAACACCGCTAATAGCTAAATACTCGTCACCGACAATAATCACGAACCAACAAAGTTCTAAGTGAATACTCGTAACGAATCAATGATATTATAAACTATAGATACGTTACCCGCGCTCTATAGTGGCAAGATGAATGCAAGGTAATTACCGGACTTCGATTTAGTTGCGTACCAACCAGTGCCGCGGCTGTACGTGATATTAAAATAACTTGTGTGGATAACTTCCTAAAAATAACAAAAAAAAAATGCCGTCCTGTGTTTATAGGAAATGTAAAAATTATACTGCAACTGTGAAAGATAAAAAAGTATCATTTCATGCGTAAGTATCAAGAAAAATGTATTTTATTTTATGTTTTTCGATGCCTTCTAATGGCGGCTGGCGCTTGAGGTAAGTCACGTGCCGTTAAGGGAAGATGGGGTACTTTGCATCAGTGTGTGTAAAACCTAATATTGCGTTCCAGGTATTTTGAAATTAAATGGTTTTGTTGACTAGATTATCTATCCGACCATAGAATAAAAAATCCACAGAGGACATTAGACTTTATTTGAGCGTACTAAAAGAGATGTAATGCTAAATGGCAACAACTGTCCTTTACGGTATTGGAACATTTTGTTGCGTATTGGCAACAACGGTGCCTGAACGTCTCAAATGTCTCAAAATGTCCAAAACGGTGTGTAAAATGTCCAAATAAATGAGAGGAAATTTAATTGCAATTTAATTTAACCGATTGTTGTACTTTTTATTTTAAATTTTTAATTATTCACATTTTTTTAATAAAGACTTATGTTTATAATATTGTATTTTGTTTTATTTTAAGTGACAGTAATTACCTACTCTTGCGAAATACTGCATTCATATTTAGATCGAAAATATTATTATTTTACTCGTAAATCTACTACCAGATCAACACGAGAAAATCGAGTGTCTGAGATATGCCTCCTTTTGTACACGTTTGGCCAATGAGCATGCACCACAGAATGACAACGTAATTAAAGAAATATATTTATCTCTCTCTAACAACAGGAATTCCGTAGATGACATTTCATTTTCTTTCCCTTTCTTCGTGCGTCTAAGTAGCTATCTAGCTACCGATAGTATTTACGCTGTTTTCGAGTGCCGTGATGTTCATGCATAACGCGTCTATTTATATTACGTCATTGTAACGAATTGCATCTGTCTACCCCACAGAAATCGAAATAATTTACTTAGTTTTCTGTGGTCTACCTGCTAAACATTAATATTTATGTGAACAAGACGAATGAAACTAAAAACGAATAATTATCGAACTAGTCATTACTATGAGTTGCAGACAAAGTGAGTTTGTGTGTGTGTGTAATGTGCGTGTCTACAGTATTGTAACAACTTATAGAAGAAGGTCGTAAGTCAAACCGAAGCGTCAGTCTATTGCTTTGTGAGATTGCTCATGGACTTTTGGTCGGTACTGTACCATATAAACTGTACTAATACTAAAAATGCCGATTCATGAGGTATTTTGTTTAAATATGGGTGATTTTCTTCAACGGTATAAATAACTTTGCAATTCATAGTATCATTATAAAATACAAATTTATCTTTGCGATTTCAAAAATTTAAGATGAAACAATATAATATTCTTCGTTTAGTATTTTCATTTATTTGCTAAATATAGTACGGTGGTACGGAACCCTTCGTGTGTGAGTCCGACTCGCACTTGGTCGGTTTTTAGGATTCCGTACCTCAAAAGGAAAAACGGAACCCTTATAGGATCACTCGTGTGTCTGTCTGTCTGTCTGTTTGTCCGTCTGTCACAGCCAATTTGCTCCGAATCTAATGGACCCACTAAATTAAAATTTGGTACACATATGTATTTCTGTGACCCAAACAGGAACGTGTAACGTAAATAAATTATTTTTGAATATAGAGGTCACTTTTGGGGGTCAAACAAGAAAATTAAAAAAAAAAGTTATGCTAACAGTACCGTGTGAGATATTAAATGAAAAGGCTTGTTGCGAGGATCTTAAAAATATTTTTAGATAATTATAAAATAATCATTTTTAAAGATATTTAAGAAATTCGATGAAAATTGACCATACCCCCCTTATCTCCAAAACTACTGGACCTAAAATTTTGAAAAACTACATAGTATGGCTCTTTACTCATAGATTATAGGAAAACCTATAAGAAGTCTATGGTCTTAAAATAACATGGTAAATCTCTCAAAATTGTGCGTACAAACTTACATTTGCAGTTGGAATGTATGGGAGAACATGTATTTCAACTACAATATAAAGTTTGTATTTGGGATAAATTCATTCCAACTACGGAACCCTTCATTGTACGTAGTCCGACACGCACTTGGCCGGTTTTTATTAATATGATATGTTACGAGTATTGTGATTCGATATCCTGTTCACAGAATTTACGGAAAAAATCAATTTCATTTCTGTTCACTTCAGTCGTCCAGATGTGAAATAGTACGCTAGGGGCAAAGTAGTCACAGGTAGGTACTAATAAAGTTGTTAGGCAATCAATATTAGTAGGTAGGTACGCGCGAGGGGAGGTCATGTCTAAAGTTTCTGTATCGTTGCATTATTTTAAAACAAAATCCCCTCGCTGCGTCTGTCCGTCTAAACGCTACCGAACGCATTTTCAAACAGTTTTCACCAATAGACGGAGTAATAATTCATTAAGATTTTGTGTAAATTGGCTGAAATATGACGATGATTGTTGAAAATATCAGAAAAAAACATTCTGACTTGGGAGCTTTACTGACGTGCGCCACGTATACCGTAAAAGCTACATATAATTCATGTTCTACAAGTTAGTACATCTTAAAAAGTTCAACAAAAAAGTCGCCAATAACATTATGTCTATCTTCTAAGGATGCCCCACAGTAACCATTTTTATTTTTCAGAATTTGGTAAAAATGTCATTCTTTTTTCCGAATCTATTTTGTCCGGTACCTATTATATTAATCCTTATCCAATAAAATAGGTATGTTATTTCAAATGAGCATTTAATTTAGATTAAAATATGCCTTGACATCATAAATCATTTAGATGAATACTTTTGAAGATATCACAGATTCAAAATTACGCGTAACAAAACAATTATGGTTAACGGCGGCGCAACACCCTATAGGAAAGGAGTCATTGACCTTTTCCTCAGCTATTAGGTATGAAATCACCGCTTCGTTTTTTTTTGAATAAATGAGCTAGTTTGAATAAATGACTTTTGAATTTTTGAATTTTTAATCCCGGTAGTACGTTCCCGTGGGATATATTCCGACATCCACGCGAGCGAAGCCGCGGGCAAATTGCTAGTTATAAATATATAAAAGCAACTATTTGCTAGATTTGTCATGCTGTACCGAGTTGTATTTAAGATATTAGCCTACTAAAATATTAACATAAGAATCAAATTCCAATGAATGTAGAAGATTTGCGACCTTGAAGAAAAATCTTACTTATTTAGTACTGACCTTGGTTAGTTGTCCACCACTGTATATCAGAATAGATTAAATATATGGGTCCGTGGCTTAGGCCCCCAGTGGTCGTTTTTCACTTTGTAGTGTTTTTTGGAAGTCGGTTTTTTTTTTTGTAAAAAGTTTTTATTTTTCACTTTTCAGTTGGGGTACCTAACCCACACAAATCCGAAAACCACTACCTGCTATGTAAATAACAGTGTCAGGAACTTATATCATCCACATACTAAGTGGGAAAAAGTACGTATTATTGAAGCTAACTCAAAAACTGTCAAAGCAAAGTTAATAAAATTTATATGGGACCACCTCGAGAGCACATCCTTTCAAAAAAAAAAAAGAATTTTCAAAATCGGTCCACAATTGACGGAGAAATCGGTGGACATACATAAAAAAAAGAAAAAAAAAAAAAAACAAACATACGCGACGAACATTTAAATAAAACATGTACAATACCTCTTCCATTTGGAAGTCGGTTAAAAATAATAAATGTATATTGTTTGTAGGTATATGTATAATATTAAATCATAATTATATTTATAATACATAAATGCTTTTAAATTGGGTGTATTTTTTGAAAAATGAAAGTCTTAGTTATTTTTCATTATTTATTTATTTTATCTCAATAAGAAATCTAGTAAAAAAATTGTATATAAATCACAGTTTTAATCATCAAGAGAATAATTTAATTTAATAACTCATTGGGCGTCAAAAAATTCGTCCGCATCGCTGTCAGCGGGAAAAGTGCCCAAAAGGCTGGCAGCATTGCCACGTTGGATGGCGATGCTGATTCTTTGGCCTAAGAATTGGCCAGCCCTCTGGTCACGTAAAGAGTCGACCAACCGCTTGGCGATGTCCCGGAATACTCGGTGAGCACTCGGACCCCATGGTCCTAGTGTTTCAACCCCAAACGGCTCAAAAATAAAGCTACCAGTAAGGTTGCTATATTTGCGCCGGTTGAGGTTTTCTGCACCTGTAGCAGCCACCCCGGCACAGCCCGTAGTGCTAGGAAGATCGAAGTCGAAGTCTTGTACTATAATTAACACCGCAATCATTAGTAATAATTCTAATGTCATCGCCATCCAACGTGGCAATGCTGCCAGCCTTTTGGGCACTTTTCCCGCTGACAGCGATGCGGACAAATTTTTTGACGCCCAATGAGCACTTCTCTTTATTTTTAACTTTTTCCTTTACATACTTGTACATAATATATATAGTAGTTAGGGGTCGTTTAAGTATTACGTAAGCAGATTTATTACAATTATTTACCCCCGCCTCCCCCTTGTCAGCAAAAATAAGCAAAGCTCTTACCCCCCCCTCCCATGTTTACGTAAACATTGGTATATGCATTTTTCTTTTAATGTACGTATTCTGTTCTTTTTATTGATTCATGAGCAGCAGTTACAATTCTAACAAGTGTAAATTTAGACAAGTGAATAGCACGCGGTAATTCCCCTACTCGGTTCTAAGCAAGTACCTAAACGTATTAATATTTGTGGGAATCCCCGAATATGCGTTTCGTTTTCAAGCATAGACAATGTGTGGGTTGAAATATGTGTAAAAAAGAAAATAATTACTGCTGACGTAATCACCATCTAGACCCCTCCACCCCCCATGTCATCAAAAATAAGCAAAGCATAGACCCCCCCGCCCCCCTATAGCGCTTACGTAATACTTGAACGGTCCCTTAGTTGTAAATATGTTTGTGTATATTATGTTAACATTAATTAATTAATTATAAATTATTACAACAATATTACAAAACAATCCATTATAATAATCAGTCTCGAATGTAATAAAATAAGATAGGTAGTGATTTTAAATAATCAGTCTTAAAAATTACTGCAGACCAACTAACATTTTACAAAGTGAATTTCTTTTTATCTTTGTAACAATAATAATTAAACATAATTAACTGTGAAACCTTAAACAAATGAGAATAATTTTACCTAATTATAAAAACCTTTTTGGGTGGGAAATTATCAAATAACTTCTCCCGCTCTGGGTAGAGCGGGAGGGCGTGTCAGACTCTTACTGACTAAAACCCACCCGTGTTCCTTCGGTTGCCCTGTTGCCGGGGGCCGCGATGTCCCTATCGGTTTTCTTCGAACCCCCGGCAGGCATTGGCCCTAGCGGACCCCGTCAATTCTGCTGACATCTCTTTGAGGCGCGCGTGGAACACAACGCGCCGTCGACCCGGGCTTGGTCCTTACCGGACGGCGAGCTACCCATTGCTCTAAGAGTTTCTGGAGAGTAGGATGCCACCACATCGCTACTAAACAGTAGCCTGGCCGCTCCCCTAATGTCACCTTCAATTAATTTGGATTCTACATGTGAGCATAAGCCTCTACGTGAAGGGTTAACAGGTAATTTTGGATCTAAAGTAAGGGTCAAATTGTTGCAGTTATCTTTAATTTGATTTGTCAAAGATTTCTTAGTTGCCAAATTTTTTTGGACATGTAGAATCCTATAAGGGAAGGTAAGTAATTGCTCCCAGGCGCTTTGTGAGTTCTCCTGGGTCGTAAGACGGATACATTGCGCCAAATTCAGTGCAACGGAACGTCTCGCGCCCCGGGGAACTCTCTTTAATACTGGGGTTGAATTTTTGAATTTTGCCAGCGTTTTCCACAAACTTTGATCTGGAGTTTTTGATGTTGGGGGTGGGATTGGGGGGCACAAAGGTACATTATGTAGTTTGTGAACCTTGCCATAGTGTATCCGTAGCCCCCGTTCGCCTTTAAAGAAGCGCGGCTGGGAGCAATGGGGACATCTCACCTGGACATCGAGCGTTTTGGCAGGTTGACTAGCGCTATTTCCGGCGTCGCTACAGCCGGCATTTAACATATATTTATATATTTGCACTTACCTAAGTTAAACAATAATAAATAATTCACAAAATTCACAAAAGATTGTCATTTATGTCACTGTCTATGTCACTTGGAGGTGGCGCATTGACGCAGGCGCGCGGGCCTAGGGCGCCGCTGCGCCACGCGTGTAGAGTGCAGCCTTCTTCTATTTACCTCGTAAACGTCGACCATTTAGCGTAAACTTTCGTCACAGTTATAGGAAATTATGCTTGAGGAATGTTAGTATGATTTGAATATTTATTGAGTTTGAATTCTATTTTCAAATCTGTGTTATGCTGTTTAGCATCGGTACGATCAGCAGATCTCGAGGTGGTCCCATATAAATTTTTATTAACTTTGCTTTGATAGTTTTTGAGTTAGCTTCAATAGTACGTACTTTTTCCCACTTAGTATGTGGATATAATAAAAGGAATACAGTGTATCTGCCCATTAGGTTTAGACATAAAATAGCGAGGCTATTAGCTTATATAAACTCAGACATAAGTAGTATGTCGAAGTCTTGTACTATAATTAACACCGCAATCATTAGTAATAATTCTAATGTCATCGCCATCCAACGTGGCAATGCTGCCAGCCATTTGGGCACTTTTCCCGCTGACAGCGATGCGGACAAATTTTTTGACGCCCAATGAGCTCTTCTCTTTATTTTTAACTTTTTCCTTTACATACTTGTACATAATATATATAGTAGTTAACATTAATTAATTAATTATAAATTATTACAACAATATTACAAAACAATCCATTATAATAATCAGTCTCGAATGTAATAAAATAAGATAGGTAGTGATTTTAAATAGTCAGTCTTAAAAATTACTGCAGACCAACTAACATTTTACAAAGTGAATTTCTTTTTATCTTTGTAACAATAATAATTAAACATAATTAACTGTGAAACCTTAAACAAATGAGAATAATTTTACCTAATTATAAAAACCCAACTACTTCTCACCTAAGTAATAATTAACAAATCTTATGTAGTGGAACTATCTTAAAACTTAATACGATTTCATTGCAATTTAGTATGTATTTATTTGTAATCTCCAAGTAAAATATCACAATATAATAATATCACCTGGATGTTCCGAAAATCGTTTGAAACACCAATTTAACAGAATGTTACTTCAAATTGCAATATAAAATCGTGATAAATATTGTTAGTATTTTATTAATTATTACATATTCATTTATTGTACAAACTGATAAGTTATTAAACATTTGATTTGATCTATACCACAAATCATGACTTGTTCGAAAACTCAATAATTATTGTTTGTGAAACAGCCTTTTAAGTCACATTATTAACTATTTCTTCATAATAAATCTGTCTATGAAATATCAATTAACAAATGCAAATCAAATAATACAACCTTTTCTATTCACAAAACATTAGTTTACGTTTATTAAAATATTGTAGAAATGGAACGTTTCCATACGTCAATATCATATATCATTCTGACAGCTGACATTCATACTGTGTGATATTATTGTAAACAAATCATTAATGTGATTAATACAATTAGATATTCTCCTAAAATCTCCTATGCATAATGAGTAAACTCACACTGCCATAAGTACTGACCATTACTTCGTACTCGAAGTACCTACGTACAGCTTAAGTGATCAGTCTCCTATAAATATGAATAATCTCACACGGTCTTATTGACCATTACCTTGTTCTTGAAGTATGTTTATAGGTACACAATAGTTTAAGTGATCAGATTACACAAAGTCAATAACAATTTTATTATTACTTTATTTAGACACCTGTTCTGCTGCTGCTAGTTACAAAGAACAGTATCAAGTAAATAGTCAACCAAAGGTGTAACTCTTACCACACAATATTACTTTTCAGAGCAACATCTACTATTCAATACACCACTCGGCCAAACTGATATTATTATTGCAAATTGTAGTGGCCATCCATGTTACATTTTCTGTTAAATAATTTCGAATTTTAACATGGTCACTCTGTTGGCACCTAATTTACTTTGAAAGTGAAAGGTTATAAGCCAAAACAAAATTATCAATATCCACAGCAACAGTTCAGACAAAATTATAAGTTTATTTTGAAAATACTACCAGAATTACTTGTATCCTTTGACCTTGTCATATTTGTGTATTAACAATTTAAATGATATTTCTTACACCCCTCCGCTGTCAAGCGTCACGTGACAACACAGTGCACATCTTGTCCAGGGCCATCTGTCAAAGGTCAAAGGGCAAGGCCACTTGAGATTAAAATGACGATATCTCATAAGTTTTGTATGCGAGCTGTTTTTATAACTTATGTCGTTGGAATCGTAATGAAAGAAGCTTACACTTTAAAATTGGATATGTACAGTTTTTTTTTCGTAATAATTGTTAATTTTAATGTAAACACAGGGAAGGGGAGGGCTTTTGCCAATTTTCCGAAAAAAAGAAATTTATTAAAAAAGAAAATAAAAAAGTTTTTATGTTGTTTGCTTTAAGATTCACTATTTTCCATTCATAAATAAAAAAAAACCATACATCCTTATATTTTTTTTTCAAATCGCCAGCAAAAAACTAAATAACAAACTTACGACGGCCGCCGTGTAACCCGACACCGTAAACAAAGAATCGTTTTTATGTACCTGTTTTTATCCGTAGAGACTCAAACAAAGAAGCATTATCGTAGCTTATCTATTGTTTAGGCCACATGTTATCGCAGACAGAGTGTCGACTGTTAAAATTTATCACTGTTTACATCATTGAACTTGATACTAAAACAAAACAAACCGCAAAAAAACACGCTCACACTTTGGATCACTTGAAATCGTTGCACTATATTCAAATCTAAATGAGTAGTAGTATATAATTGGGGCATCTGGATCAAAGGAGATCCAGATACCCCAATTTTCACTATTCAAATAGATAAAAAATATCTATTCAAATAGAAGAAATCTTGTTTGTTGAATTGATGGTCTATTAGAATATACTGTTTAATTCATTGGAACATATCTATTCAAATAGATTTTGAACTACATTACTTTCTATATGGATAGTGATCCATGGTACCGAACTTGATGATTAGTCTTAGAGGTGTTACAAGTCTTTTAATAAATAAAACTAAAATAATGTTAATTTAACATATTTATCTGTATTCAGAAACAAAATGACTTGACTTAGTACCTTCATCGGCTAAGCAAACTATTTCGTTCATTGCCATATTTGTCAAGCTACCTGACGCCTGCGACTACATGACGCCAGGCATGCATTGTTTACTATAGTTATTATTTTATCTGTTTAACTATTTGATGAAACTGACACAAACTCACAAAGGAAAATGCCAAATATGAGGTTCTGGGTTCGATTCTATCCCGGTCAGACGAAGTTATTAATACGATTATTAACAAAATGAGTTATTTTTCCTTTGAATTAAAGGCAAAATATTATTTACCAGGACATTAAAAATAAAACTAATTATTATTTAATATTTTTTTTATTATAACATAGGTGATACATCTAATTTGACAAACAAGTTATATTTATTATTATCGTATTCATAGTTAACTACATTATAAAAGTACTATATTAAAACATATTTTATTTGTTACGTAAATAAATAGTAACAATTTATATAGGTAGTAAGTAGGATAAACACTTTACAGATTTCTATGATTTATTTTCTATTTCATCCTGAATTTTACTAATAATTTCTTTAGCACTGCTGTATATGTCATCAAATAACACAGTTTTAACCACATGTTGAGCGCACACCTCAGCTTCACAATTACAGATAGAATTTTCGGATTTTGGCATATTTTCAGCGTCGTAGATTTCAATTTTAATTATTTTTGTACCCCGTGTCACAGGTTTCTTTATGTATGAATATATTGTTGGTTCTGGTCTTGCTCTCTTGCGGAAAGGTGGAACAAGACCCAGGGATTTTTGTCCTGGTTTTAGAATAGTGGCCGGCTGCTCCATTGGCACAAAATTGAATAGTTCTTCCGTATCCTGAAAAGAGAAAACAAAACTTTAAATAGGTTCTCGTCATGAGTCATAACCTACTACAATAACGAATATATTGCTTAAGAATTTACTTCAAGATTAATAAAGACATAACTTCATACCTATATAAAATAATTTAAATACATATTGTGAGTACTTACCGACATACTGGAACAATCTCGCTAAGCGTTCCCCGTTCAGCCTTCAAAATTGAAATGAATTTCAGTGATATTTTCAGTTATTTATATTGAAGAAATAATATTTTTTCTGGTTAATAGAGTTCAAAATAAAGGATTTTATTGATGTAGACATTCCTCGACATAAAAGGTAAGATGAAATTCAAAACCAAGCATCAAACTAGAGCAGGGATGTCGAACCCTTGGCTCAAAGCTAACATTTTAAGCACGTCATCATTCCGTTTGCCTAAAGGTGTGTCCAAACATTGAGTGGCAAGAGTGCGGCATCGGCAGCAACACGCGGCGTTTGCAGGACGCATTTCTACCGTGCTCTAGTTAGGAATAAATCAACAAATGTTTACGTGGCAATTATCCAAACCATAGCGCGGCAGCCGCGCACTATTGTTGCTCAACGTTTGGACACATCTTTACGCAAACGGAATGATGATCCAAGAAGGACAAATTACATCGTACCACCTAAAATTTTAACGTTAACTCATAACAACAGCAGATATAAAAAGTTTCACCATCCCTGAACAGTTTACATCTAATGTAAATAGATAATGTATATACTTTTAATAAATAACAATGTCTGTTTGTTCATTGATTTTTTTTATTCAAATTTAAATAAATACTTAAAGTATGAAGTCTGTTTCTTTGTTATTAAATAATTAAATTTAACAAGCAAACCTACGATATTTCCATAGTATGTGCAATTGCATCTGTTGTTAGGAAGTTTAGCTGAATAAACAGTTTTAAAATCGTGTGCTCTCTCCATATTTGGGATTGTGACGTATTATAATTAAAAGTATTTAAGTCGTTGGGCTGGAAGCTGGATCAACATTAGCTCTCCTGAAGGTGGTGACCTCACATCTTCTAATTAGTATCTACCATATCTAAAGTGAAAAGTGAAATTTCAACGATTTATAATGTAAGTACCTAATTAAGTATACAATATTGAATTATCTATTCAATAAGTCTACCTCGTTGGTCTCGTGGTCACAAGCGCTACTGCTGAGCATGAGGTCCTGGGTTCGATTCCCGGGACAGGCAAAGTGTTATTGGGTTTTTCTATCTGAAATTTCTCAGTAGCAGCCCAGAGTCTGGATTTGTGCCCGGTTGATGGCAATATGCTCGCCCCCTATTACATGGGACTTAATTCTGCCAAACCCTTTGGGGAAATAAGGCGTGATGTTATGTTCTATTCAATTATGTCTATTAGATCTTTGGTGTCTATTTTTATAAGGATAGAAATTGGGTAGTTCCCTGATTTGTATTATTTGCTCGCAGATAGTTTCTTATTACAGTTATTATGAATAGAATGAAAATTAAATATGCTATGAATAAAATAATTACTTAGCAAGTGCAACTACTTAGTGTTAGACCCTGGGTTCGATTCCCTAGGTCAGTCAACAGTTTTTATCATACTACTTAATGTCTATTAGATATTTGGTGTATATAAATACGAGTAAATCGGACAGGTCTCTGATATGTATTTGCTCACAAATAGTTCTTAATCACAGTTATTTATACAAGGTGCAGTTTTGAACCTGCAAAACATTTCAGGAGGGTGTTATGACACTCGTAAATAATCATATAACAATACGATACCAAGTCAATAATCAATAATACTTTTTATTTTCGATTTTTAAATTTTATTGTTTTTCAGAATAACTCTCTTAATAACCCTCTTCAAATAAACAGAATCACCCATTGCGATGTATCGCGCGTCATGTCACTGTGTGTGTGAAAGCGCAGTTTAAGGACACGTACAGATTGGCCTCGTTTTAAAAACGGGAGTTCACACTTACCGATTTCCGTAAATGTAAAAAAAATACCTGCCCATTTTATTGTTGATTCGGGTCGAGAATCACTAACATAATTACCTCCTAAAATGTTTTGCAGATCCAAAACTGCACCTTGTATTATTCCAGGTCCAGATTTGCTGACGACCTCTTTCTGTCGGATGACGATAAGAGCTCCGTGCAAGATGTGGCGATTAGCGAAAAAAAGAAAAAACGGTCGAAGCCGTCGAGCTCACAACATCAACCACCGAAAACCTCTACGTCTACGTCGTCATCTTCATCTTCAAAGAAGATGAAAATTAATCCGGTCAGCAAACCTCATCTCACTGCAACAGATTTATTCGGCACCGACAGCGATGACGAAGACGGGGACACGCAGGCAACCACCGGTAAAAAACTCAGTACTGTTCTTCATTCATCGATAACTCGAAGGCTGGCAACGGGTCACGCTCGCCAAACCTTGCCCACCAAAACGAGTACACATTACATCGAACTGAAGGTTTATCGGTGCGATGAAATTGAAATCGTCGCGCCGATTAACCGATGGCGTCAGGCCATTGTAGCTGTCAAAAACCGGACGGATGAGGGGACCGAGGCTTGGGGTCATCTGACTAAATTTATATGCGCAACGCGCAAAGAATTTAAATCTAGCCCTCAGACCTTTATGAGTTCTTATTTTTAGATATAGAATCAAAGAACTCATACATATTTAGGCACACTATCATATAGCTCACGATGTGTCGCATGTAGTACCTAGTCTATCTTTATTTATAATCCTAGTAGATATTAGTTAAGCTAATCATGTAATCAAGTTAGTTAAATTATTACACATTATTAAAATTTATTAAGTTGGTTGTGTGACGGAATACTGAACACAGAAATATGTGATGATCGATATGATGTATTTAGATACGATCGCCCGAGCGGTAAGAAGGGTGGCGGTGTCATGATCTGTATTAAACGTGGTTACTCTGCCATAGTGAGGTCAGACATTCATACAGGATGCGCGGAATGCATTTGGGTAACGATTAAGAACAATGCTTTTTCTAAGTCATCACAGAAAGGCGACCTGCACGTAGCCGCAGTTTATATACCCCCCAACAATAATTCCCCAACAATGCTGAAGGACTTTAATGACTCTCTTCTACATTCATACAATTTAAGACCCGATGATAGGTACCTAGTGGTCGGCGATTTTAACCTTCCGTTCATAACATGGTCGTCAGACGGACACAGTTGGAAATCTAAAACTGGTTCTGATTTATTTAAAGTTGCAACTGAATTTGTTAATTCTTTGGATTTTATGAGTATGTCCCAATACAATCTGACGCCAAATTACTGCAACAATGTTCTTGACCTTGTCATTTCTAATGTATCTTTGGAGTGCACCTCAAGCGAGGTATCGCTGGTAGATATAGATAAGTATCACATCCCACTGGACCTTTCCATTGAGGATTGCTGTTATAAACCTATTCGCACTCAACCTAGAGTTGTAAAAAAGTTTTTTAAGGCTGATTTTGACAAAATTAATGCGGAGCTCATTAGTATAGACTGGAATAACCGTTTCGAACAGCGTAAGGCAGAGGAGTGTGTTGACATTCTATACGTTACATTACGCTCACTTATAGACGCACACGTTCCAAGAGTAAAAGTATCGGAGCGTTTCCGATACCCGAAATGGTACCCTCCACCACTAATAAACGCTATCAAGGAAAAATTTAATGCACACAAAAGATGGAAAAAATTCAAATCCCAAATGGACTACGCCGAATTCGCCTTGTTACGATCACGGGTTAAGTTTCTCCAAGAGGAGTACTATGCTAAATATACTGCCAGATGCGAGAAGCAATTAATAAAGTCACCTAAAGAATTTTGGAAATACGTAAACAATAAAAGGAAATCTTCTGGATACCCTCGCAATATGGTTTATCAAGGGGTAACATACTCGAATGGCGAGGATATTTGTAACGCATTTAACAACTTTTTTCAAAGCGTTTTTAGTCCTACTAGCAGTAACAGTATTCAGTGTTGCGATGACTCACCGTTGTCAAACGTTACTCACTCTATTGTTATCACTCCCGAATCACTAAGAACAGTTTTTGGAATTTTAGACTGTAAGAAAGGAGCTGGTACTGATGGGATACCAGCAATTTTTATAAAAAAATGCGAATTAGGTCTAACATCTCCCCTTGGTATCATTTTCCAGCGATCTCTCGATGAGGGCACCTTCCCGCGACAATGGCGCGAGGCTCAAATTGTCCCGATCCATAAAAAGGGCTCCAAGCGGGATGTATCTAATTACCGGGGCGTTTCACTACTGAACAACTTTGGGAAGATGCTTGAGAAAATTGTATACAGTCATATTTACGCTGCAACTAAGCTTTGTATACCCGCTTCCCAACACGGCTTCGTTAAATCTCGTTCAGTCAATACCAACCTTCTCGAGCTTACCAACTATGTTGTTACTGGTATGAACGACGGTGCCCAAGTAGACGTAATATACACAGATTTCGAAAAAGCATTTGACCGAGTAGATTTCTTCATACTGATCGAAAAACTAAAAGCCGTAGGTATCAAGGGGAACTTGCTAAGGTGGATAGACTCTTACCTGAGAAACCGTCGGCAAGCTGTAGTTATCGGTAGTAACCGATCTGATTACGTAGACGTAACATCTGGGGTGCCTCAGGGCTCACTGGTATCCCCCTTACTTTATAACATTTATTTATTTGACATAACACAGTGTTTCCTACACTCTGAACATCTTCTGTATGCCGACGACAAAAAAATATTTTTGAAAATAAATAACCCTAGTGACTGTCAATTGATCCAGTCAGACTTGGATAGGCTTAGTGATTATTATAATTTAAACAATATTAATGTAAATACTAACAAATGCCAAATTATAACATTCTCAAAAAAACGCAACAATATTAAATACAATTATCGTATCAGTAATGATAACATACCGCGAGTATCACAGGTTAGGGATTTAGGTGTGATTCTGGACGAAAAATTCACTTTCGAGGCACACATTGACCAAATCACTAGTAAAGCCTACAAGTCCCTTGGATTTGTAATACGTAACAGCCAACAGTTCTATAACCCATTATGCTTAAAGACGTTATATTACTGTTATGTAAGGAGCATACTGGAATCCGCAAGTGTTATATGGCGACCTTTTTATAAAAAATATATTGATAAAATTGAATCAATCCAACGAAAATTTATTAAGCACTTAAATTACAAAACCAAAGCGGATATCCCAAATTACACGGACTCCTGTCGATACCACAAATTTAATACTCTGGAAGAGCGTCGACAGTTAAATGATATGATGTTATTATACGACATACTTAACAATAAATTCGTCTGTCCACAACTGCTCAGCAGAATAAACTTTAACGTCCCACTCAGACGTACCAGACATACCACTTTGTTATCAGTACCATCGGCCTCCACTAATTATCTAAAGATGTCACCATTCTTACGTCTACCTGCATTATATAATGATAAATTCCCAATATTAGATCCTTTCAATACCACACGGAACAAACTTAAAAAAGAAATTATCCACATCCTCCATCAAACGCCAGATACCCAGCGAACTCAGTAGTGCCAGTTTAGTCATACATACGTACACAAAAATACACACACCTTCACACACATTGCAACCCCTACACTGCACAGATACACGCCCGCACACACTATAAATATTAATAATTGTGTCACTCTCTGTATTTCATATTTTTCTGTGTACTTCGTAATTGGCGTAATGTTTAGAATAATAATAATGTTATACTTACTGTCAGCTGTGAAGCTACCTTGTAATAAATAAATAAAATAAATAAATAAAAAAATTAAAGAATCATTTTACTTATATAATCAATTTTGTTTTCTTTCCAGTTGCACCAACTACCAACACAATTCAAAAAGATATTTTAATAGAATGTGATAAATGTAAAATCGAATTACCAAAACAGAAATATAAATATCATGCTAGAACTAATATGCATAAATCAAACTGTTTACTTAAAAGTAAGTTCAAAAACTAAAACCCGACTAAAAGGTATGAAACAAGAAAATATTTCAGACAGAAGTCAAGACATAGGTACAAAAATGATCAAGGTAAAGCCGTGGTCGCATGCTTGTACACCTACAAAATTATAATGGCAGGCGACCATGGCTTTACCTTGATCATTTTTGTACCTATGTCTTGACTTCTGTCTGAAATATTTTCTTGTTTCATACCTTTTAGTCGGGTTTTAGTTTTTGAACTTACTTTTTATTTAAATTATTTTGGGGTCATAGTTTCGTGATAAAGTATTTACAGAGCAGGTTAATGTTTTTCCTTCACCGATGTTAGTAATGTCCAAGATAAACTCAGAAAGTACATTTGAATTGAAAAAGTCACATTCGTACCTGCCCGGATTTGAATCCACAATCTCGTGCATGAGAGGCGAGGCCTTAACCACTATACCATCACGGCATTTATGGTAAAATAGGTATTAATTTTACAGCCGCGCCGTACGTACCACAGTCTCACTTTTGCTTGTTTTTAACAATTTAAACATATTAATTTACTTGGACAATATGATATATATACATATTTGGAATGTGCTCGTCAAGCCCTTTCATTTGATACCCAACATGGTACAATTCAATCATTTTAGTTTTTTATTTTGTTACTTTATGTCCTCTAGAGGGCGCCATATTGTATTTAATGTGACGTCACATAGCCTATAACCAGCGGACAACCAAAACGCTTCCAATGATATCTCATTTGTCAAATTATGATTGGCAGTTTAGAAGTTATGAGGTAACAGATGAACATACATACATACATACATACCGGTCAAAATCATAACCCTCCTTTTTACTTCGCCGTAGTCGGGTAAAAACTGAATTGAATAACGTTGAAATAATTGCAACTGCTTTTCGAAACAGAATAAACACGTATCGCTTAAATCCAGCACCAGATGCCGAGTATATAACTCCAGAGGCTTTTCTGATTGGGAATCAAAGAGATATTCTGAAATTAATTAAAATATTTTAATGAAACATAATTGTATTAAAGCTAATTTCGAACAGTTTGCTTACTTCTTATTACCAAAAACAAGTAGTATTACTAAAATCTTTTAATACAAAGTATGCTAATGTTTACCTAAAAACTGATTTAAATGAATGCTAAAGAGACTTTTTAGAGAAAAATGTCTGAATTTAACCAACGTGATTCTGGTTGGTCATTTATCTCTATAAGTCACTTAGAACATACATACATACATAACATCACGCCTTGTTTCCCCGAAGGGTTAGGCAGAGGTGTACCTGTAGCAGGTACACCCACATTTCGCCAGTTATGTTTTAAGTCCCATGTAATAGGGGGCGAGCCTATTGCCATCAACCGGGCACAAATCCAGACTCCGGGCTGCTACTGAGAAATTCCAGATAGAAAAACCCAATAACAATTTGCCCGACCCGGGAATCGAACCCAGGACCTCATGCTCAGCAGTAGCGCTTATGACCACTAGACCAACGAGGCAGTTAAGTCACTTAGAAATTAATATAAATAAATATTGTCCAATGAGAGGAGGCACGTTTATCGAGCTTCCTCCGGCTATAAGGAATACGAAAAGTTGTTTAAACATACAGAACAATGACAACCATTGTTTTTTATGGAGTATTATTGCTTCTCTATTCCCATCAAAGGATAATGTTTGTAGAACAAAATCATATCCTAACTTTAAAGATGTTTTAAATATTGAAGGAATGGCATTTCCACCGACCTTGATTGATATAAAATTGTTTGAAAAAAAATAATCCTAATATCAGTGTTAATATATATGGTTTAGATAAGAAGTGTCGTTTCTGGACCCCTATACATGACAAGCTCAAAGAAAAACAAACATGTAAAGGGCTTTGAAGGTTTTGGCCCTAAACATCAGCAACCATTTTGACTTTTTCTGAAAATCGCGGTGCACAATAAATGTCATATATTTGGATAGGGAACGCTTATACAAACATAAAACGTCACTTAACTTAACATCATAAAGCGTCACGTTTCTGAGATATTCAAAGATAAAATAACAATATTAATTGTTATAACTAATTTATTTATTTATTTTGTAGTTAATTCATGTCGATTAAGTTATTTACTGTTATCTGAACCAGACGGAGAAATAAAACAAATATTATAATACTAATCATCTATTTTGTTAATTAAAATCTTTTTTAAAGCAATCGGAACATAAGAATATAATGTGTCGAATTACAATGACATTTTTGTAGGTAAACATGAAATAATTGAATACCTTAGTGGATAAAACATAAGATTTATTAATCATATTCGGTATAAATAATGTCATCCAAGAAGGCAGCGGTAGGCTGAATAGGATATTCTTGATGTCGCGCCCAAGCCATGTACCATATAATAATACACATAACATGGGAGCAACATCCAAGTGTCCGTTTTCCTACAATGCAATTACAATAGTAGCCAACTATTTTATTCCTGCCTTGCAAAGTATTATCGAGCAAGATGAAGACAAAATAAAATTCGATTGTTTTGGTGTCTTGAGTGGATTCGGGCTCTTAAAAGCCAAGGATCAGAAACGACAATGTTGTATTGATTCAAGTCATAATCGATGGCAACTTTTTCGCACAATTCAATAAAAAAAATCGGGGTGTCCTCATTCGGCGGGGGGTATACTTTTGTCTCTTTCGCTCATAACTAAAATATTACCTACACATGATGCAATTATGTTTTCATAGTTCAATATGCTTACCTGAAGGGAAAAAACAAAAAAATCCTGTTTCTTCAAGGTTCAGTTTTCGACTCATATTTTGGTGAATAACTCCAAAACCTGACGCTTTAGGATATTATGTTACATGATTTTTTTTGTTTTAATAAGTGTCCTCTATCTAAATATATAACTTTCGTTGTGCACCGCGATTTTGAAAAAAAAAAAAAAATGGCGGCCGACGTTATGGCCACCCTCCATACAAAAATGTTCAAACCCCTTTGTTGTACTTTGAGCGTTTTATTAAAACCCCTTAGATTAACTAGAACTCCAAATTTCATAAATAAAGCTCAAACGGTTATTGAGATATTAACGTCTAAAAATCGGCATTTTTATCAACTACATATCAAAAACCTTTAATCCACTTCCGGATGACCTAGAAAGTTCAAAGGAGATTTCAGGAAAGCAGGCCCACGGTATGGTACCGTGTCAAAGCTTATTTATCAAAAATTATGTCGTATTTTTTTCAAGTTAAGTCGCTTTTTATCAAAATTTATTTCTGCTAGAACTAGAGAACCTAATAAATATTTATTTTGTTGATGTTTAACCGTATAGTTCGGAAGCGCCCCCGATTGGACCCGAACACACAAACCTCTGCCGGCTCGGTAGTGGGTCCAATTGGACCCCAGAATAACCACATACGACACCCTTAATTGATTATGAAAATATTTATTATACTACCCATTAAATCTTATGAATGTGCGTTAATTAAGAGAGTTAAATAAAAAACTCAAATGTTTACACCATTAAATCTTTCATATGTAGCGTGCAAGATTATTAATTTACCTTTATAAAATTCAAGTCTGTAAATGCGATAATCGCCATTTTGATGACAGTCGAGGTCGAGGCTAAAAATCATAAAAATTGGGGATTTCGAACATCTAAACTCCACCACAGGGGCAGTGAATACTACATCATTTAATTATTTGACGAATTCATCCATTGTTTAAGTTAAATAAGTAGTGGTAATGAAGTTTTTGATATCCAAAGTCGAAGTTTCGCGCCAATCGTGCGTGTTTACATTTTAACTTTTCACTAATAACACACATACACATGAAGATACGATTTAAAATATGACAAATATTATTAAAAATATTATAAACAACTAGAAAATGCCCAGATCTTAACGTAATATACGAACACAGGTCCAATAACACGTAATATTCATTACCACTACTCAATTTGTGTTAAAAATATCCGACCATTATTGTTTTTTTTATTGTAATGATGTGCGAAAACGATTATCCCAAACGATTTTTTTTTTCAATTTTGATCGACTCGATAATTAATATGTCGAATGTCAGAAATCGATACTTGAAAATTGAAACAAAATTGTTTTAAGCATTAAATACATTAAGCATTGTTTATAATAATTATTTATACTTTTCTAGTGTAATTTTAATAGTTTTTTGGACATTATGTATAAAACGAGTCAACAGACAGGACGGGGATAGATACTTACCTCATTTATTAAATTTCGCGCTGAATTGTTTCTATATTTGAATTTAAATGAGGAATGCGCTCGCTATTCAAAACTATTTTAATTTTCTGGACAATTATTTACTGTGGATTTTATTTTTGATACTTTCTGATAGTTTGCTACAGAATGCCCAGTATACATTATAGGTAAGCTTAACAAAACTTTGTGTGGGAATGATGATAAATTAATTCTGTAAAGTGGGTAGGTATTCCACAAACGCTTTTAAATGACGTCCATATTTTTGTTAGTTGTATGAGTTTGGTAGTTTTTGTTTTTATTAATAGGTTACTATTACTTGAGTAACAGAAATTGTTATTTTTTTTGTGGTAGTTTCGCAACTAAATTAAAAAACTGGCTAAGTGTATGTTGGACTACGCACAGTGAAGGATGCCGTAGTTGGGATGAATTCTTATTTACGCATAAATATTGCACAGCATCAATTTTATCGACTGCAAAAATAAGGTTATATTTCTCGAAAAAACTATAATAAACAAAGTTAATTCTGCGGTTGTAACCGAAAATAACCCATATCTCATTTCTATTGACTTAAAAAGTAAAGCCATTTAGAAACATATTTATCATTTTAATGAAGAGATCCAACAATACACGCTTTATGTGCAAGGCTTTAACGCCTTCGACAACCATGAAACCGACTCACACGACGAAAAATTTAAAAATTTCCGCAGCCGCCATCTTTGATTTACATTTTGACCAAATTCACACTCTCTCTCTCTCTCTCTCTATCAAATTAGAAGAAGACAGTCACAAGTATGAACACTTTTTCGCGTGACGATTTATGCCAAAAACACTACAACAAGCCCTTTCATTTGATATGTCACACGGTATAGTTTGCAAAACTTTTTATTAATTGTCTAGTTTGGCTAAAGTGACCCCATATTCAAAATTCATTTATTTACATTACACTTCTGTATTTGGGTCACAGAAATTCATATGTGTGCCAAATTTCAACTAAATCGGTCCTGTAGATTCGGAGCAAATTGGCTGTGACAGACCGACACACGAGTAATCCTTTATGGGTTCCGTTTTTTCATTCGTAGGTACGTACGGAACCCTCAAAAGTTACTGCCCTATCCACACTGTGTGTATACTTACTAATAAAATTATTAGTATCAAAAATAAAATAATTCATGGAAAATATACCAAAGAGTTTTTATTCAGTTTCTAATACTTTTTTCACACTGATTTTATTGCGAGTATCGATTAGGCTGAATGCTACTTTTGAATCGATTTGAGAAAATTAGGTAGACGGTCAGCACTAAGAAGTGTCACGTCGCAACACAATTTTTAGTAATTTTTATCAAGATTTGATCGTGTTTTTTATGTAGTTTATGTATGGTCATGGTCAAAGGAAGAATGCAGAGAAAATGATAATATCTTTATTTTCCCTTTTTGCATATTTTCAGCAAGAGAGTGGGTTGTTTATGTACATATTTTCAGCAAATTTAAATTACCTATCTTTTGGATAGGTGTAGTAATACCAATTCTATACAACTTTCGCAGTGTACTGACGCGGTTTGACTGATTTCAACATATCATTAAAGATATTTTCCATAAACTTATTGTATAAAATAGGCGCGGTAACATATTTTTCTTAATAAATTCGAATGCTGAAAGTTGATGTAAATTCCTGAATTTCATGACTGAACTCGCAACACCCCGTCGAGTCAACTGATGTGTCACATGTCAAAATATTGTCGAGCAGAGAGGTTAAAGTACTACATCCGCCATTCAATCCTAACCTGAATGTTGCCAGATGACAGACTATTCCAATAAAATAATTTGTAATCGATTGAAAATATCGACACTAACCCACATGGAGTACGTGGAGTATCCACTATACGAGTATGTTTCAAATGCTATTTATTATACTCAAATACTGTAAAATTATGATTTTACAATAATTAAAATATTATCTGGTCTGAATATACTCAAAAACTTAAAAGTGTTTCGAGACAGTAATGTTATTTTATAAACTAATCACCAGTGATCGGAGTAGGTAGATTGATTTGGTGTCAATGAACTGGCACGTATATATTAGTATGGATATGCCTCCGGGATTCCGGGATTTTGAAATTATTAAGATTTTATTTAAGGAATTTCAAATGTTGTGATGTGTAAAATAAAGAATACATCAATATGAATAAGAAATGTTTAACCCTTTTGTTGTCTTTTTAATAGTATACAGGTGATCGGACTCCAAGAAAAGGATAGGTGTACTGTAAACAATATAATAATTTAATATATTTTAAATGTTTATCTATCGCATTCTATAAATTTCTAATGTAGTAGTTTAAAAATCCTTACTTTAACAATATTTGATTAAATCCCATAAGTACCAAAATGAAATCCCGGAAAAAAGGCTTATCCATGTTATGATTTCTATGACTATTCATGATGCGAGTACCTACGTAAAATCAATCTACCTACTCCGATCACTGCTAATCACCCTTAATCGATTTCGTCAATCGATTACCAAAATAATTAAACCTGGTAACATTGACACCATACATAATGTCAAACTGTCAAAAAAATATCTGTCAGATCAATGGCATTGTTGGCTGTTTGTTTTACGTTGATTTGAATTTATTTTTCCGTATTTACTTTATATAATTACGTTACGATTTAATGCTGTTAATTTAAATTGAAGCCAGACGAACTATTGCTTATCTTTCCATGGCCCTGGGTAAGTTATTAATAAGTTCTTTAAATATTTATTATAAACACCCGTTCACCTTTCACTATTTTAGCGTATTGTAAAAACCTCATTGACTTTAGCAGCCTATTAGTAGTATAATATTACTACATATTTACAGTATTTCAGGGATAAGGAAGTAATATGAAACACCAAGATATTTGTCAGTCATTTATATTTCTTTGCCGACATCAAATTCAATATTCTACACCATACCATCACATCTCCTATTCCCCACATAATATCACAATTCATTTCACCATCAAATCAGTATTCTTATATTTACCATAAAACTAATAGGTTACCTTAATTTACAGTAGATCTCCAACCAATTCTATGCCAATCTGTATTTTTACCGACACCGCCAGCAAGCACGTCCTACCGTCACGAGCGCCCAACCCAGAAAAACACATCGAATCTTTCGGTGCTGCCAGTATAATAAATTGAAACCTAACACTCGACCATCCTGACATCGTGCATATCCTCATGCACGCAAGTGAAAAACCTAACACTCGGCTTATAATATTTATACGTTATTTCTAAAACTTATAAACTGAGAACCGTTCTTCTAGCCAGAATATAACAAAATGAGAGAAAAATTATTGAAATTTCCACTAGTCGTGATATGATGGTATTACGTAGACTAAAACTCAAAACATTTATTTCTATTAAACCATTTACAGGCACTTTAAAATTTTCAAAGGGTTGTCAGTTATTCAGAGAGTTGAAGCTAGTCACCCATTCCAAAACATAGGTAGATCTCTATGGAGAAGAACGGGCAAGAAACTCCAATGATATTCTTTTAAATAAAGATATTACAAAACCCTGGGTACATTATTGTTGTTGATTCTATATGTGAGAACAATGTAAAAAAACAAAATCAAACAACTCAAAACACACGATTAAAGATAAGCGCTGGCAGTTCAGTCTGAATTGACGGCTCCCGTTCATGAACATGACGCATGGCTATGCACCATTTAACTCAACCATTTGAGTGTGCATGACATACTCACTTTCAAGTCTAACAACATCATAATAACATTATAAATGGATACATGGTACTCACATTTACATTTCTTTATTCTGCACGGAACTTACTATAAAATGCACTGACATTTGCTTTTATACCTTTCTACATCTAAAAACTGCAACTAGGTGGCGTGCCAAGCAACTTCCAAAATAAAACATTAAATATTATTTCAATCAAGTTTGTAATCGACTTCCATTCGCTAACCTAAGGTCTATTACGCATATTAAATAGCAATCAGCAATTATCGACACTAGCGCCAAAACAAATAAATTTTCGAAACTAACGAGATAAGAAATTCAACTTTCAAACACATGTAACAAAATCTTTGTCATGAAAAAAACAAAGAATCCATTTTCTACTTGAAATTTATCAAATAGCTTAGCGTCGGCTACAGGATGGATAAGTGGATGAAATCAGTGTTTACTTGAACTACAAAAACATTAATCGACTGTTCTCAACAAGTTAAAATAAGTTTTAAAACATTAATAATATGAGAAACAAAGAGTTATACGTAATATTAATAAATTTAAGACTGAAGCATTTATTTCAACTTAGATGTTTTTATGAATATCTATAAATTTTTTATGTCGACATTTTTAATTTATTATTGTTTGCTAAATTCACATTAAATGAATGTTTGACTTGAAATTAATTATTAATAATCATAACTATTCATATTTGCACGCATAGCATGTGGCAAACATGTCTTGTATTTTTTTTTTTTTTTGTTATCTTTCACGCACGTTTTTATTATTGTGCGTGTACACATGTTTGAGCAAATAAATATGTCTTATCTTAATAAAGTTAACTTTAAAATTTACAGTACCTAATCCTGTTTCAGTGTAAAATGGTGACCAATTAGATGAACTTTTAGAGTTTCTTAGCCATCCTTACCCAATACATCAATAGAGACGCAAACATAACTAAATTAATAGTCTTTTACGCTACACACAGTTTATTCTAATGAACACGCGACGAAGTTAAATTTAATGTAGGTACACAATTTAAGTTAAAATTTTCGAATTATAAGACCAATTTACATTTTTCAATCAGCGAGCGACAGGCAAGCGATCAACAACACGGGAAAAGGTTATCGCAATTTGACAGCCAAATATGCTCGCCAATGGCTGTCGCTCGGCTACCAAAAACTATCCTTTCAACTGTCATTAACGAGACACAATAGAATTTTAATTGTTATCCACCTTAATGAGGCGTCATAACAGATGATGAGATAATACGAAATAATCGCGATCACCATGCGACCACTGCACACTTCAGTTGACTGATTGTTCTCTAGAGGCAGCAGTATCGCTAGTTTGCTATGGTGTGGCTATCGCCGATACATAATACGGATTTTCAATTTAAGAGCAACTATTGCGCAAATTTCGCTATCGCTAGGCTTCTGCAAGATACGTAATAAACCCGCAGAGACTGTAATTACAGCACCGAAAGTCGGTTTCAGAAAGTGTCAAATAATTAAACAAAACATTTACAAAATAATGTGCATCCTATCAACAAGATTTAGTTACGTTAAAAGCAAATTCGACCTTCCTGACATCAAGTTTGTCCGTAAGCTTTATATTATAAAATAAACGTTATGTTGTTTGTTTGTTTAATCAACGTTATAGAAGACCTGAATATTTAGCGTTAAATATTACAAGCATGAGCTAACAATATTCTCAAAAACTATGAAATTCATTAGTCAGTGACAATTTACTCCAAAAACGCTTAAAAGGTAAGATATTACATTATCGCATTTTGTTAATTTCTCAGTTTGATAAGCTCATACAGACTTTTCAATATTAATTTACATCCGTCACTCATTGCACCGCAAGCTTCACTGATCAAGCACTCTCACCTGTCAGCCACTGTACGACTTACAATGAATGGCCTATGCTTCGACTTCGACCTAATATGTTAACATTACATTCTGTATATGCCACACATTGCACCGCAAGCTTCACTGGACAAGCACTCTCACTTGCCAGCCACTGTATGATTTCCAATAAGTGACATAACATCCTGCACGTGCCAAACATTGCACCGCAAGCTTTACTGGTTAAGCACTCTCACTTGCCAGCCACTGTACGACTTCCAATGAATGGCCTATGCTTCGACTTCCATCTCTCAATCATATATAAGTTTGTATTTTCATTTTAGCCTAACTTAAGTAATATCGATATTTTCCCTTAAAGGTTTCAGTTTCATTAAAATCATAACATTTGCCTCTATTATTTTTAACACAGCATGACTTTTAACAAAACAGCATAATAATATTTAATTCACACTTCCTCTTCACTTTCAAACAATAACTTAATCATAAAATTCATAGATTAATTAACATACATTATTTGTTACTATTTCCTTATTAATCATTATTTTTATTCTTTCAGGTCAACCGTATCATATGAAGAAACGTAAATCATAAACTTCTGATGCAACACAATTATTCTGTTTTGAAAACCTATGACCTATTACATACTTAATTACTATAATTACATACTCCACAATTTAGGCGTATTTCATTCATCACCTGCCTAATCAACTTAATCATTATTTTTCAGATAACCGTCTTGTATCTAAAAATATTTCATTCATAATATTCTCACTACCAAGGATTAAATTACGACCAAACAAGCTTCTGTTGGGGTTTAAACACTTCCTCTCTCCTTAAACATCATCATTACATGTAGTTCCTTGCTCTTGTTTCATGTTTATAATTTTATATAGGTGTATCTGTTATTTATCTAATATATATATATTTATATAGGTAAATATATGCTTTATGTATCTGTGTATCTGTTGTATACGTAAATGGCACACCACTGACAACCTGCAGTATTGTCTCTCCTTTGCCATTTAAATCCATCCAAAGGTTGTCAGTAAAAGATCGCTTTTAGCGATAAGACCGCCCATTGTGACACCCAATGTAAAATTTCTGAATATAATGCCTGTAATTTTTATGGTGTACATAATAAAGAATATTCTATCTAACTATCTATCTATCTTATAATCTGATTCTAAACTAAAACAATTCAATTCCTTGATATTATTATCAGAACTAACTGTATATGTTCTAACCAGTAGCTTCTTACTAACCATATTTAACAAAATACCCGATGTAATAAAAATGAGACATTTCCACTTTTCAAAAATAAATTGTTAGATCAATTAATTAATAAATGTTATTACTCAAGTAACAACAATATGAATCATTTGTGTTCGAGTTAAATAAGAAAATAAAATAAAATAAATAGGCTTTTTTTTTTTTGATGAGAATGTAAATTGTTATTATATATCTAATAATAATAAATAAATCTATGTATTCTTGACTTGTACTAAATCATGTTAATTTAACCGTATTGACCTCGAACTTGACGAATTTATGATCCCATTTTAGTAAACTTGACATTATGTCGCTCACTGAATACAAAAGGGCCACAAATCAAAAAGCATAAATTTTATACGACAGCCAAAATAAAATTCAAACCACGATTTTCTTAAATATTTCATAATTTTTATTTGTTAATATAACATGTTAATATATAATTAGGTGCATTTTACGTGCTCTATCGATTGAAAATATGAACATTGTAATAGCTGTTACTCATGAAGTTAAAAATGCACAAAAGTCTCTTTTGTATTCAAAATTTGGTTCAATGTCATAAACATTATGTCAAAATAAAACTCAATTTTACAAAAATAAATGGTTTATTAAATCTTCTTCGTAGTAATTATATTCTCAAAAGTCTCTTATTAGTGATAGGTAAATGATAGACAGTAAAACAGTTTCTAAAATAAATGACAACAATAAAATTACATCTAATTATAGTAGAATATTATGATGAAATTGAGAGAAAATTGGTGCGTGGACGTCTTTCGGCTGAAATTAATGAAAAGTCATTAATTCATTTCAGCCGAAAGATGTCCACGCTGGACATACGAGTAGGCCTCCCCCAACCACCGCCACTTTGACCGGTTCTATGCTTCCCGTATTCAGCGGATTCCTGTGGCCTGCAAAAGGTCATCGGTCCACCTAGTGGGAGGTCTTTCAACGCTTCATCTTCGGGCTATGTCGGTTACCTTGTTTCTCCTGCGGATCTCTTCATTTCTGATTCGATCGCATAGAGAAATTCGAAGCATAGCCCTCTCCATTGCCCTTTGGGTGACTTTTAGCCTTCTAATAAGGCCCCTTTTGTGAGCGACCACGTTTCAGTGCCATAGGTCATCACTGGCAACACTCACTGATCAAAGACTATCGTCTTGAGACATTGAGGTCTATGGGACGATAGGATATTGCGTAGCTTCTCGAGCGCTGCCCAGCCGAGTCGGATTCGACGATTGAAATCTTTCTCGAAGTTGGACCTACCTAACTGGACAGTTTGCCCTTGGTAAACAAACTCGTCCACAACTTCGAGCGAAGCGTCTCCGATCTTCATGAGAGTGGGTGTTACATGGGCAGTTGACATAACCATTGTCCATGTTTATTTTAAGTCTCAGTCTTACAGAAGCTCTACTGAGGTCATCGAGCATTGTACTGAGGTCCTCCATAGTCTCAGCCATGACAACTATGGCGTCGGCAAACCGAAGGTTGATGATGCACTGGAGGATGACATGTTATCAAGATTCTGGAACCTTGATTCTCCAGTGCAGCGGTGAACAGTTTCGGTGAGATAACGTCTCCCCTGTCTCGCACCTCACTGCAGAAGGATAGGTTTCGAAGTTTGGTCCTGGAGTCCAACTGACAAAGCGGCGTTTTCGTACAGACACTTTAGCACCTCGAATCCTCGATGTACTGATAGTCGATCTGGCACCGTCGAAGAGACTGCAGTACAGCCCATGTCTCGATCGAACCGAAGGCTTTCTCGTAGTTCACAAACGAAGTTGCTGCATCAACCCTGTACAGGTATGGACTGATTATATTATACATTACCTAACCTAAACAGGTATTCAAAACGTTAAATATTACGAAAATAAGACCCACTGACTCACTATTTGTTATAATGGTGCCGACTCCGTTGTTCACAAACTAAACTAAATTTAAGTTCAGTGCATCTTTTTCTTTCTATTTCATTAAGAAAAGGACAGAAGATAAATTTTAGTTTAGTCCTGTCAAATTAATCAGCGCTTGACGTAAATTGAGTAATTTTAGTAGGCAAGTTTTTAATCACGTCTAAACTTGGATTAGTGACAGGTGCTGATTAATTTGACAGGACTAAACTAAAATTTGTCTTCTGTCCTTTTCTAATGAAATAGAAAAAAAAAAGATGCACTGAACTTAAATTTAGTTTAGTTTGTGAACAAGGGAATCGGCACCATTACTTATTATTTATAACCCGGGCAAGCTAAAAACACAATACAGCATTTTTTTTTGCGTCACCGCATTCTAACAGCCTATCACAGTCCACTGCCGAACACAAGGTGTCTCCAATTATTATTAGATATTGTTAGTGGAAAATTAGTATGATTCTAAGTTTAACTCTTTGAATGTCGCGTGATACCCCATAGCAATTGCTTAACAAAAGCAATTGCTTTAGCGTTTGTTTTACTGCCCGTAAAACTGTAGAAAACACAATATAGCATAAACATTTATAATACAAAAAATATAACATAATCATAAATTATTTCTATACAAAACGGACACATTTCTAAATTTCCCACTCTAGTTGTTAGCGCCTTGAGCTAACTGTAAAACCTTTAAACGCTAACATGAGGGGGAGCGGGAAATTTACCATGAAATGGATAGAACTGTCTAAACAGCTCTTTCCAGGCTTCTAAAAGACTGGAGCGGTGATTCAAAGCCTTGCTATGAGAATCGGCGGTTTTGTGGACTGTAATAAACTTTATGTGGCAGTATACATTGACTTGGAATGAGGCTATTTTTGGTATGGAGAAACAGGAATAAGCGAAGGATACAGGATGCAGCGCCTTACCTTTCTAGAAGTCTGGAGTCGCCTTCCTGATGCTAGGACTTCGTATGTCCTGGATGTGTAGGTTAACCACGCGGCAAGCCAGCGTGGTTTCACGGATAAACGATTCCTATTTCTTACACAGCACTTCAAAATCAGTGTAACTAGATAAGTAGGTAGGTCTAGTTTCATAAAGAGACCCGAAAACCTGGATTTATCACGAAATCCAGATATATTAGCGGTAAAAGCTCTGGAGAGATGCTTTCGCGGCAGCGGATTAGAACGAACTTGAACTCCTTTCAAAAAATGGCGTCCGTTGCGGTCTATCTTCTTCCAGCCTTGTATTGCTGTCTCGCTCTGACCTATGGTAGACGCTGCAGGAATGAATAGGAAGGAAGGTGATTGATGGGAATCGTACCTACTACCGCCACATTGTAATATACTAATGTTGAAAATATTTGAAGTAGGTAGATTTGATATCAGCGATGTATATGGCGGTAACACTAGTCTTCAAAAAATAACAATCAATCCATACATAATTCCATGCAAAACGAACGCATTTGAAATGTGGCACTGTTGTATTATAAAATATTACTACACTTACACAATTTTTGAATGCAATGCAAACGGATTTCAAATATGGCCCTGTTGTACTGAATAACATAATTACACTTACACGATGTTTGAATGCAATGCGGACGCATTTGAAATAATGGCCCTGTTGTATTACAAAATATGATTACACTTACTTGATGTTTGAATGCAAAACGGACGTTTTCCAAAATATGGCACTTTTGCAGAGAACTATGAATACGAAGTGCAGGATTCTTTTGGGTTGTGGCCTTTTTGCACGGAACTGACGTGCGTTAGTGTGGAGTTTCGGATCGCAACTCACAAAATGGCGGCCTTGCACTGAAATTAGCTAACAAAATGCTTCAATGCAAAAAAGGCGGTGAGCCAGTTTCGGAATAGTAACGCGAAAATGATGGGTGTCTTTTTTAAACAAAACAATTTTGTCGATTTAGACCTAATTTTTTAAATAAAATTATTTTCCGATTTTTTTGATTTGTGGCCCTTTTGTATTCAGTGAGCGATGTATTGTAGGTATTGCTTATTTCAAATTATTTACTAAATTTCATCTTGACATGGTAAACTTGTATTGTTTTGATTGAAAGTTTTAATAATATTATATTAAGGGAGTCTTTATCATAGCTTAAACTGTTTGCATGCCTTAATTGAGGTAGTTAGTATAAGGATCAATTTTAAACTTAACATCTGTAACTTGTACTTACTTTCTGTGCAAATAAAGAACTATTCTATACTTTTCATAATTTCTTGAACCCTCCTTCTCATATTAAATACATAAAAATAATTGTTAAGTCGCGGTGGCAATGTACGCTCTCTCGAACTATGGTGACATAACTTGTGACCGCTCTCACAAGTATAAATACATAATTATAATCATGAAGTCACGGTGGTAGCAAACGCTCTCACCAATCATGGCGACATAACTTGTGACCGCTCTCACAAGCATAAGTACATAAATACATATAATCATAAAGTCACGTTGGTAGCGAACGCTCTCGCCAACCGTGCTCATAACTTGTGAACGCTCTCACAAGCATAAATATATAAATATAATCATAAAGTCACGGTGGTAGCGAACGCTCTCGCCAACCGTGCTCATAACTTGTGAACGCCCTCACAAGCATAAATACATAAGTATATACTGATTGTTCGAAATTATAATTTTGATATTCACAGAAGTATCACAAAATAACAGTTACATACATATATACATGTGTGCTACATATGTGTCATATTCACATACATATTCTCATCCTTATCGTTCCAGATATAATTAATCGAATCTCAAACCAGTCAATCTACACATTATAATTAACTAGGAATACTAATAACTTTAGACACAATAAAATTGTACATAAACTTATCCGGATTGATTTCTCCTATTTGTCCTCATTAAAACTTAGTTAGTTTACCTTATGACATCTGGGAAGTACTATTAATCAAATGTAAGAAACTAACAGCAGGCAACAAGCTACTATATGCCCCTTGATGCCCGACAGGGTCCATATTGATCTTTTACTTTGTTATGTTTTCTATGTAATACATATGGAACGCAATAAAGAATTGAGTATTGATCTCGTTATATCAACCCAACTAGTTATATCAACTAGTTATATCAACCCAAGACGAAACTCACACTCAGATCCAACAACAGCTTTATCATGTGTATCGAATTGTATAACTGAATCCCAAGTACCTACAGTAAGTTATAAGTTGTAAATTGTAGTATTTTGATGCCATTTATGAATAAGGATTTAATTTAATATTATTTACTAATCGCATCCATTATATAACTTAATTAATTAATTTCTCAAAATAATAATCCAGTATGTGCACTCCGTAATTAAAGGCATAATATAAGATAGAAATAATTATCTTAAAAACTTTCTGTACCTTATTTGCAAATAAATGATTTTGAATAAATACGTAACTAAAATGATATAATGAAAAGATATTGAAGCAACAGCACCGATTATCAGCACCAAGTGCGACTGCACTAGCATCCAGCTATACAGGCGTCTAGCTTCACTGGCATCCAGTTGCACTGGCATCTAGCTGTACAGGCGTCCAGCTGCACTGGCGTCCAGCTGCACTGGCGTCCAGCTGCACTGGCGTCCAGCTGCAGCAGCGTAACCGCTTTTGCCGGCTCTCGCTCGCACATCCAGCGGTCCGCTCACAATGGACGCTGCACACGAGACTCCGACCACGGTGGCTGCGACCCCCATGGCGTCGGCTATGACTGCGACTAGTTCCCAGTTCTACCCCTGAATGGATACCACCTCGGGCCGGGGTCGTCAGCCGGTGCCCAGTGAGGACGCTTCACTGTCGCGAAACATTATCTGAAACTCATAACAACGGGTTTGACTCCTTTTCGAACAAGCCGTGAAAAAGTTAAAATGTCTAATATCTTCTAAACGGTAGGTCGTAGCTCAAAAATAACAAGATTTTACTTCCCCTTGCACTCCTCGAATTTATCCAGGTGATCAATTTAGAGAAAGAAAAATGTGACCTTCACATAACCTTCATAAAGTGGTACTATACGGATCACAGTCTATTTAATTTTTGTAACCGAAAATTCGAATATACCAAAAGAGATGTGATGTAGGTAGGTTAGGTATTTCTACAATTCAATTTTAACCGTTAGTAATACTTTTAAATGAATTCTATTATAATGCAAAAGAAATAAACGGGCCACATACCACTTCTGAAATATAATATTACTACATATTTACAGTATTTCAGGGATAAGGAAGTAATATGAAACACCAAGATATTTGTCAGTCATTTATATTTCTTTGCCGACATCAAATTCAATATTCTACACCATACCATCACATCTCCTATTCCCCACATAATATCACAATTCATTTCACCATCAAATCAGTATTCTTATATTTACCATAAAACTAATAGGTTACCTTAATTTACAGTAGATCTCCAACCAATTCTATGCCAATCTGTATTTTTACCGACACCGCCACTAAGCACGTCCTACCGTCACGAGCGCCCAACCCAGAAAAACACATCGAATCTTTCGGTGCTGCCAGTATAATAAATTGAAACCTAACAGTAGAATGCCTATGTTTAGTCAGGGGTACGTCGCGCGTCGTCAGCTGTAAATGTCTATAGTATGATGTAATTATATTACATAAGTAAATACACTGAATTTTTTCACCTTTTTCAGGTATGACGATGACATGTGTTATTGCAAGACTTGACATTATTGATTATATTATCTACAACTCTATCCCAAGTACTACCTGCTCATGGATATCTAAGCATATTATGTTTTGCATGTGGCACGTCAATTGCAAGTCACAGAAGTCATTAGGTTAGTGTTTTTAAAATGGCAGAATTACTATGAGTGATATAATTACTAAACAAAAGTAAATAAACAACAATAAGAAGTACTTTCTTACTTTCTAGGTCATACATTTGGATAAAGTTTGTCATGCTTATTGAGAGAGGCTGCTACCAGAGATATTTATAGGCAAGCAAGTGATGATAAAAACAGAGCCACCCTAGAGTTTAAGAGATTTACCCATAATAGGTGAAAACAATAATCTGGTTAGGGCCAGAATCAAATCGTGACGTGTGAGCAGCAGGACTTGGTGTACATAATTATTGATAAGTGAGCAAAATAGGACAAATCGTTTAAGAGATCATCATTGCTTATTACTGTTTCGTGGGAAAGCGTACACCTACCACCTACCGTACCTACGCTGCTTTCATACCATGACTACGTTATGAGAATGAAGCTGAAGCCGTTTTAAATTCTATGAGAAATAAAATGTTTTTAGTATTTATTGTTGTGTTATTTGTTAGAGTAAACCTTCCTATAGAAGCACTGAAAATGCTGCTGCCAATGAGATTATTCATCTTTAATTAAGAGAGTTGGCTAAAATAATGTTTATGCCATCAAATGTTTCATATTTAGCGCGCAAGATTATTAATTTACCTTTATAAAATTCAAGTCTGTAAATGCGATAGTCGCCATTTTGATGACAGTCGAGGTTGAGGCTAAAAAACATAAAAATTTGGGATTTCGAACATCCAAACTCCACCATAAGGACAGTGACTATTACAACATTTAATTATTTGACAAATTCATCCATTGTTCAAGTTAAATAAGTAGTGGTAATGAAGTTTTTTATTATCAAAAGTCGAAGTTTCGCGCCAATCGTGCGTGTTTACATTTTAACTTTTCACAATTAACACACATACACATTGTATGTAGATATGATTTTAAATGTGACAAATACGATTAAAAATATTATAAGCAACTAGAAAATGCCCAGATCTTAACTTATTATACAAACACACGTTCAATAAAACGTAATATTCATTACTACTACTCAATTTGTGTTAAAAATCACCGATCATTGTTTTTTTTCTATTGTAATGAGGTGCGAAAACGATTATGCAAAACGTTTTTTTTTTTTTCAATTTTGTTTGTCTCGATTAATTTAGGTATATGTCGAATGTCTGAAATCTATACTTGAAAATTTAAATAAAATTGTTTTAAGCATTAAATACAATAAGCATTGTTTAAAATAATTATTTATACTTTTCTAGTGTAATTTTAATCGTTTTTAGGACATTCAATATAAAACGAGTCAACAGACAGGACGGGGATAGATACTTACCTCATTTATTAAATTTCGCCCCGAATTGTTTCTATTCTTATTTGAATTTAAATTCGGAACGCTGTTCAAAATTATTTTTAATTTATTGGACAATTATTTATTGTGGATTTTATTTTTGATAGTTTGCTACAGAACGCCTAGTATACATTTTTTAGGTAGGCAAGAAAATTTTGTTCGGGAATGATGTTAAATCAAGGCTTGTGCAGACCAGCGCGACACGCGACGCGACACAAAGACACCGCTCGTCGCGCGACTAGCGGTGCCTTTGTGTCGCGTCGCGTGTCGCGCCTGTTTGAAAGAGCCTTTAATTCTATAAATTAGGTAGGTATTCCGCAAACGCTTTTAAATGACGTCTATATTTTTTATTAGTAGTAAGAGTTTGGTAGTATTTTTTTTTAATAGGATAATCTTACTCGAGTAATATAAATTGCTTTTTTTTTTGAGGTAGTTTCAAAACGAAATTTAAAAAACTGCCCAAGTGTATGTCGGACTACACACAGTGAAGGGTTCCGTAATTGGGATGAATATTTACGCATAAACATTGCATAGTTTCAATATTATCGACTGCAAAAATAAGTTTGTATTTCTCGAAAAAACTATAAAAAACAAAGTTAATTCTGCGGTTGTAACCGAAAATAAACTGTATCTCAAAAACTATTGACGTCAAAAGCAAAGTCACTTAGAAACATCTTTAACATTTTAATTATGAGATCCAACAATACACGCTTTATTTGCATAGATTTTTTCATCTCTCGGTTATATGTAGGTATGGAGAATGCCACCCCTACTATTATGTTTATCGTAATTTCACTACACCATTGTTTAACGGTGCAAAAAAAAAACCTTTTTCAAAATTTTCATCGATAGAGAGTAAAAAGTCTCCATGTAAAATGGCTGTATGACATCCGGACGCACGGACAGACGAACTTTACGAAATTAAGAGGTCCGTTTTATTACCAAGTTTTAATTATCAAGTATTTTGATTATCAAGTTTACAATCGGCATGAAATTGATGTCTATGAGAATTGATCTACAATATTATTATTATTTGGAATAGCCGCCATCTTAAAATCCAGAATGTCCATCTAATTCGATATCAGCACTATCTCCCGAAAACCATGAAAATGACAGTCATGACGAAAAAATTTCAAATAGGGTTAAAAACTGCCACTTGCTCACTTCAGATGGCGCTGATCTCCAGCGTCTTATAATATGACAGCTATAACTATACATTTTTGATTCGAATGCTAAAAGTTGATGTAAATTCCTAAATTTCATGACTGAATTCAAAACACCCCGTCGAGTCAACTGATGTGTCACGTGTCAAAATCTTGGTCCTTAATGTTAGGCGGTAGTGAATTCATTTCATGCATTCTCTGATCTCGAAAAGCGGTGTTACAAACGTCAGGTTGGTATGATCAAGGTAGTTTGTAGGTTGGTACTGTGCTTGAGACGTTTTTGAATTGATAGATCATTTGACTATTGTTTTAGGGACTATTGTCGTTTAATATAGTAAATAGTTAAAAGTAACTATTTTTGTTTTAACTTACGAATAGGTAAGTCCATAGTGAGGTCAAAATGTAAATCCAAGTGGTGGCTGCGAAAATTAAATAATTAAATCATACGCGAGAAGGAACTTCGTTCCTGACGGGGCTACCCGACTGCACAAGTTTTTTTTTAATAATAATACTTGCCGCGCCGGCTCAGCGATCTGACATCATTGCAGACAATTGTAACAATTGTTACGAAAGAAATACCTACATTCTTACACAATATTGCTACGCATATAGCAAAAAGAATTTTATAGATCACGTTTGATTGACAAATAATAATAATTTCTTTACAAAAAGTAATGATATCCCATCAAAAACATAAATGTGAAAATGGGAGCCAAGTTCAATAAATATGGTTGTCGACTTCGCCGACAAAAGAATTGAGCTCTAAATGGGTGCCAAGTTCTGTAGATAATCCTGAAATTTATTTATAAGAACATGCAACTTTCTAAAATAAAATTAAAACACAAATTCTTGTTTTTTCTGCTATAACAATGTTTGCTATTTAAAAATATAACTTCTTAAATTTGAACAGTCGAATTATTTACACAAAGCACTTAGGATAAATTGAAGCTCAAGATTTGATTTGGCTACTTTTTATTTTCTTTTTATTTTTTTAAATAATGCTTGAGTATAGTCCTCGATGTTTTTGGTTGGCGTGTGCTAGCTGACATATGGCCTATAATTTATCATTTGAATTATGTTTTGTGTTGCATAATGTAGGTTATTTTGTATACTATTGTATAGAATCATTCTCTAACTTGAACAGACAGCTGTGCTGCTGGGGAGTTTGTTGCGCCACTTCTTCTTCCCAGCTAAAGGCACTAGGAAGTGGTGAAGGGTGGGCGTTTTTGGGGGACTGTCTTATGTAATTTTGACGTTCGAAAAGTGCTGATTCTCAGCCTAGTTTGAATAAATGACTTTTGAATTTTGAATTTTTTGATAAACTGCAGTGAAAAAAAAACCGTGATAAATAACACAAATCGCCTGAAGGAAAACTGTTTTATGAAGAAGTTCAAGCACTCTGAAGGCGTATAAAACAATAACAGTGAGTAAAATAATCAAAAATTGGAGGAAAAATTCTAACCTGCAAAATAAACACACTTGCAGCGACATCTATTGAGGAATAGCACATACACCATCAATTGTGAAGTTGTGAAACTCACAAAAACTGATATCGTAGTGCGATCGTTACTCTAACTAACAAGACAAGTAACGCCATCTATTGTCCAAAAACCACAACTTTACCACTACCAGAATAACGTAGATCATACTTTTAAATTAAAAACAGAAATAAATAATGATGGAAGAAATTAAAGAATTGCTAATAAATATCCAAGAAGACATGAAACAACAAAAACACAGATGATAGTTATGCAAGAGGAAATAACAAACACTTTCAATACCAAGGTCAATGAAAGATTGGAAAGTATCGAAATAAAGCAATCTTTTTGGAAGAGAAAATTGAAGAGCAAAAAAGGAAAATAGACAATTTTGAAAGATACGCAAGGAGGAACAATCTAGTTTTCTTTGGTATCCCAGAAAAAATAGAAGGTGAAAAAAACATAATAGAAAAAATCGTCGAAAAAATCAACAAAGATTTGAATATCACATGCGACACTCACAGCATCGAAACTGCCAAAGGATTGGGTAAAAAGGATGAAACTGTCAGACCTGTCCTAATTACATTTGCCACAGCAAAAAAGAAAATACAGCTTCTTAAAAACAAGAAAACAATAGAAGGTAAATCCTATGATTTCAAAGAAGACTTTCCTAAAGATGTACTCAACAAGCGAAAGGAATTACAAGCACAACTTTTAACAGCAAGAGAAAATGGAAAAAGAGCTATATTAAAATACGACAGACTACCTTAGAAGAAACTGAAAATAGGTAAAATATCCACGAAAACCTAGAAAAATCGAAAAATAAAAAAAGAAACATGTCTAAATCCCCGGAAAATAACAGAGTAACTGTGTCTGCCCTAAACAAAATTCGCCCAATGAAGAAAAACAAGACTGGCGATATTACAAACTTTCTTAGATCAAAACCTACAAATACCTAAGTTACAACAACGAAGAAACATAAATTCCAAAAACTATTCAGAATAGCAACTGGCCAACCACCCTCTCCATCTCTTCACTCCCAACATGGCTGGTCCCCGCGGGAGTTGTAGACCAAAACCCTCCAGGGTTGAAAAAAACCAATGAAGCAACTTTTAAAATGCAGTCAACAATGAATAAAAACTAATATATTAATCATAGCAACATAAACGTCAGAACTTTGTAGACTTATAACCATTTGATAAAGCTCATTGATGGAATCTTAGATGGAATCACTGAAAAACTTAAGACTATAAAATTAAAAAAAATACTAAAATATAAAAGAAAGACTGCTGGTCATCTCGGGAGGAGGCCTTCACCTTCTACTAAGAGGGGTTCTTGCTACAAAAACTGAAAGCGTTAAAATAAACTATAATAATAAAATGTAATAATGAAAAAAAAAATATAAAAAACAGGTAGTAATTTAAGAATAAACAGTAACTTAATATTATTGATTGATTAAAAATGTAATTATAGGTACCCATGAATAAAATTTTTATGAGATTGTCTATAATTAATGTAATATTTATGAATTGGGAATGTTATAATATTATGAATTATGATTGCATGCATTTTTATATTAATTTTGTAATTTAATAAGCAAGAAATAGAAGGCTGTTTTATTTTATTTTATTAATGTCATTACTCACTAAACCATTTTTAAGGACCAGGTGTTGTTGTATTGATAAACACCAACCAAATTAAAATATGGGTAGTTTAAGTTAGTTTAGATTAAAATCTACAAAATAAAAAATAATGAAATCCGTTTAAAAGAATACAAAAGTACTTGAAACCAACTTTTGTACTTTTTTTTTGGTGTCAGTTGGACCCTTTTACACAAAGTAACTTCTTTATTTTTAGAGATAGCTTAGATCCATTTTCACCAAACGATAGAGCATTTTTTTCTGATCATTTTGGTTTATTTAACTCATTTCGACAAAATTGGACTTAAACCCCTTTTCACTAGGGCCACAGTACAGGAGCTCCTGCTGAGCAGCATCCAGGATGTGGAAGGAGTACAACTGCTCGACAGGACCAATACATACAACTGACTGCAAGACGTCAGCCGAAGTTAACCGCCCGGGAGATAGGTTTAAAGCTACAATTCTCAAGTGGTGTTGTTGTTAGCCACCAAACCATGAGAAATAGGCTACGAGCACGACGCCCAATTAGATGCTCACCAATTATATGCCATGGGAACGACGCCCGGCGAAAAAAATGGTGTAGGAAACACTCAACATGGACCCAGGAGCAATGGGATAAAATTTATTTTGCAATTAATCCCGGTTTGGATTTAGGCCTGATACCTGCGAGAAGGGTAAGAGTGTATCGTCGTCCCGGAAATGCTGAACGGCTGAGATGCGTCCAGGAAGTGCACCTTTGCAGTGACTCCACAGTGATTGTATGGGCGGGTATTATGAAGAACAGACGAACTGAGCTCGTTTTTGTAGATGGCCATATGGACGCTGAAAGTTACGTTGAAGATGTCCTCGGGCCTTATGTTCAGCCATTTGCACAAAATCTTGGCTCAGATTTCACGCTGATGCATGAAAATGCTAAATCTAGTCAAGCGCTACTAGGTTACACCAATATTGTTATTTAAATCGTGATACTGAACTAATTGTGTATAAAAACGCCTAACAGAAAATGATTAGCAATCAATAATTTTTTGAAGTAACGAATGAGCTATTTGGCAGAAAAATATATATTTTTTTGTTATGAAATATACAAAAAATTGCGCGAATTAATATAGAGGAATTCCTTAAAAATCTAGGTCTAATGTGCTTTTAGATGAACACCCGGGTGTCACCATTGTGTGGATCGGCCTGAGGACACGGTGGAGCATACGGTGGAGGTCTGCCCGGCTTGGGCGGAGCAACGCCGTGTCCTCGTAGAGGCGATCGGCGGCGGTGATCTCTCGCGTCCGGCCCTGGTTCAGGCCATGGTACGGAGCGAGAGGAAATGGCAGGCCGTCACCTCCTTCTGCGAAGCAGTAATGCTCGCGAAGGAGGAGGCGGAACGCGTGAGGGAAAGGCAAATTTCGCGCCCTCACGCCCCTAACCGCCGCAGAAGGAGACGCCCGGGGCGGGAATCGCGAGCCGATTTCCGGCCACCGTAGGCGCGGGCTTGCGGACGGTGAGCAATGGGTAGCTCGCCGTCCGGTAAGGACCAAGCCCGGGTCGACGGCGCGTTGTGTTCCACGCGCGCCTCAAAGAGATGTCAGCAGAATTGACGGGGCCCGCTAGGGCCAATGCCTGCCGGGGGTTCGAAGAAAACCGATAGGGACATCGCGGCCCCCGGCAACAGGGCAACCGAAGGAACACGGGTGGGTTTTAGTCAGTAAGAGTCTGACACGCCCTCCCACTCCACCCAGTGCGGGAGAAGTTATTTGATAATTTCCCACCCAAAAAAAAAAAAAAAAAAGATGCACCATGTGTGCAGCTTTTGTACATGATTGTTTTGGTTAGAAAATGCATGTATAGGACTTTCATTTGGCCGTGGTCCTTTTGGTTTAGTATTGATTGTGACTTTTTATTTACAGGATATGCTTTATTGAATTCATGGCATACTGTAGAAAATAATGCATACACCGTAGTTTATATTGGGGTCTTGTGATGTGAATCGAAACTAGCTGTTGAAAGATTGCTAACAATATTATTATTAAACATTTACAATTTATTTTTAGTAAGAGGTCATAACTGAATAGTTTTATCTACATAAACGTAACTTTTATCTGATACAAAGGACAAAAGTTGACCTGTATGATCAGACCTTTTTTTTTGGTGGGAAATTATCAAATAACTTCTCCCGCTCTGGGTGGAGCGGGAGGGCGTGTTAGACTCTTGCTGACTAAAACCCACCCGTGTTCCTTCGGATGCCCTGTTGCTGGGGGCCACGATGTCCCTTTCGGCCCATATTTTACAATTAGTAAATACATTGTCTATACATGTAGCTGAGGTTGCTGTTATTCTAGTTGCTATATACTTTTTAAATTAAAAGATTAAAACAATAAGATAAGCTTACATTTTTCCGGAGAATTAACTAATAGATCAATATTTAGATCATCACAAACAAAAACTACTTTATTATCTCTAAAAACTTAAGTTAGTATTTCTTCCATTATGATTAAAAATTATGACAAGTTTGAGGCTGGTGGTCTATAAGCACATAAGAAATTATGGCCTTCAATCTTTGCACATGCTATCTCATATAAGCGATCAACAGAGCAAGCAGTGATATTCTTCCTTTCCTTATATCTGAAACAACTATTACATAATATCAAGGTCCCCCTAATGAAGACCTGTTTTACGCACGGGCAGTTGAAAAATGATTTACATTAAACAACATCCTATTTGATTTTAACCAGGTTTCGCAAAACCCATATATAGGTATATCGTTATGTCTTACACTATTCTGCTGTGGGGCAAAGCCGCTGAAATTCAAAATATATTTTGTCTTTTAAAAGCGAGCTGTTCGAGCAATTTACCAGCTAGGTACCAGAGTTTTTCTGAGAGCTTTTTTAAAGATATTGATATTCTCACGGTGACATCACAATTCACCTTCGCCAACATCTTATAAAATCGACTGTGACTGTACCTAAATAATAAACGATAATTTTATCAGCCAAGAGTAATTAGTTACTCTTGGCTGATAAAATTATCGTTTATTATTTATGTTAATATTAGTGTTTAGGTCAGTTCCCCCCTTAGAGGGAAGGGCCGCACTCCACCCCGAGCGGCCTTGTAGAGCTCATTTCTAGAGTGGACACCCTCCCACCGCTTTAAGAAATGAATTCTCAAATAATATGAAGAAGTCCGATACCTTGTCCCAGACAGAGGAAATACTCTGAGAATGAATATTACGAGTACACACAATATAAATGGATAATACGACCCTAATAAGTTTCAATTGTAAATGTATTAAAAGATCTGTTGGCTGTGTGAGGCGTCTGTGTGTAGCAGCCGACGTTATCGCGTTGCAAGAAACTTGGCTTTTGCCACATGATATCGCCTTTCTTGGACAAATAGATGATGACTTCGCTTTTACTGACAATTCGGCAGTCGACACCTCAGCGGGAGTGCTACGTGGAAGGCCTTATGGAGGAGTGGCTTTGTTGTGGAGGAAAAGCCTATTTCCATCTGTCACGGTAATTAATTGTAGCAACGTTCGCCTTGTAGCTATTAAAATAGTGTCGCAGGATCGTTCCATACTAATTTTCTCGGTGTATATGCCTACGGACTCGAACGATAACGTAACTGTGTTTACAGATTGTCTTAGTGAAATTAGTGCGATAATAGAAAATAATAATGTGCAATCAGTGATCATACTCGGCGATTTTAACGCTCACCCTGGCGAGCTGTTCGGTAGTGAACTGTTGAGCTTCTGTGAGGAGCAGTGCTGGACCTGTGCGGACCTGGACTTACTGCCACAGGGTACGTACACTTTCGTGAGTGACGCGCACGGTTGCCACCGCTGGCTTGACCACTGTGTAATGACCGAGGCCGCGAGGCGTCTGCTCGTTAGTGCAACTGTGTTGTATGATACGTATTGGTCGGATCACATGCCTTTAAAATTACAGTGTAATTTTAATATGATAAGACCTTCAATTGTAACACCCAATCTGAGTAAAAACTTTTCGATATGGGGTAAACGGACTGCTAGTCAAGTAAGTCAATACACAGAAAAATGTCATGCATGTCATTAAGGGAAATTAATTTTCCATTAGAATTTAAGGAATGTGCTAACGGGTGTTGTGAGGATTCCAATCACAAAGTCGTATTGGACAATATGTATAAACACATTGTGTGTATACTTTCAGAGGCTGCCCAATGTCCCAGTAATGTGGATGTGGGAGGGGGTAGAAGGAACAAACGTGTTGTTGGTTGGAATAGGCATGTTAAGCAGGCTCACGCGGACGCACGGCTTGCTTTTCAAGTCTGGAGTATGTCTCGTAAACCAACTTCTGGTTCTATGTATGAACATATGTACGACACGAGAAAAGTCTTTAAATCAAACTTAAGATGGTGTCAGAACAATCAGAATAAAATTAAAATGGATATTATAGCTGACAATCATAAATCTAAAGATTTTTCAAGGTTTTGGAAAAATACGAATAGATTGAATCCGAGGCCGGGCGTCCCCGTGAGCGTGGCGGGGCAACATGAGCCTACGGCGATAGCTAACTTGTTTGTGAAGCATTTTAAAGCGGAATCTCCTCTTGGCTCCGCATCGCAGGTGGTCGATGCTGAGGATTGTCTGAAGGAGTTAAATGTCAGGTTCTCAGCGAAAGATGTTGCTACTGTTATTCAAAGTATGGTTAGGGGCAAGTCACCAGGGCATGACTACCTCAGCATCGAACACCTGCAGCATGCAGGAGTTCACCTGCCTAGGGTACTGGCGATGTTCTTCTCACTGTGTCTAAGCCACGCTCATCTGCCTAGTGACCTAATGAAAACTGTGGTTGTACCTATTGTGAAGGATAAGACTGGGGACACATCAGATCTCTCGAACTATAGGCCCATATCTCTTGCTACTGTCATTGCCAAGGTGCTGGACAGTTTGCTTGATAGGCATATGGCGTCCCGCATTGAACTGCATGATGCACAGTTTGGGTTCAGACCTGGTCTGTCCACAGAAAGCGCCATACTGTCTCTCAAGCATTCTATCCAGTATTATACGTCTAGGAAAACGCCTGTTAATGCGTGTTTCCTAGACCTTTCCAAAGCGTTTGATCTGGTGTCGTACGAATTGCTGTGGCATAAACTATTAAATGATACTTCAGTGGATAGAGAAGTTATATCAATTCTACGGTTTTGGTATAGGAATCAGACAAATTGTGTAAGGTGGGTTGGCTCGTTATCGGATGTGTACGAGCTGGAGTGCGGGGTGAGGCAGGGCGGCTTGAACTCCCCTCGCCTTTTCAGTCTGTACATAAACCGGTTGATCGTTGAGCTCAGCAACACCAATCAGGGTTGCTATGTAGACGGAGTATGCGTCAACAATATTAGTTATGCTGATGATATGGTGTTGCTGAGCCCATCGATTAACGTAATGATAAGCCTGCTTACGATATGTGAGAGGTACGCGGAGACTCATGGGCTCAGATACAATGTTAAGAAAAGTGCGGTACTAGTCTTCAAGGCGGGCACTAAAACTTACCCGATTGACCCACAGCTGACACTTTGCGGAAGTTCCTTGCAACAAGTCACTTCTTTCAAGTATCTGGGCCACTAGGTTTCCGAAGACCTAAAAGATAGTCTGGACATTGAGCGTGAGCGCAGGGCGTTGGCTGTCCGCTGCAATATGTTGGCCCGCAGATTTGCAAAGTGCACGACTGAAGTGAAGGCTTCACTATTTGCAGCGTACTGTCAGTCGTTTTATACATGCAGTCTGTGGGTCAACTACACGCAGAGGGCATACAGCGCCCTGCGCGTACAGTATAATAATGCTTTCAGGGTGTTGATGGGGTTGCCGCGCTACTGTAGTGCTTCCGGCATGTTCGCAGAGGCGCGAATCGATGGTTTTCACGCCATTATGCGCAAGCGTTGCGCTTCCATTATGCGCAGGGTACGCGCCAGCCCCAACAGCATCCTGAAAACTATAGCTGATAGGTGGGACAGCCCCATTCTGGGACATTGGATACGCCTACAGGCCACTGTGGCGAATTAATGTATAGTTTGTGTTTTTATTTATATTTTGGTTGATGTATTTACTAACACTAGTTTCTAAGTCGTGTGTATACTAACCAAATGGGCTACATTTGTGTGTCTGAAATAAAAGATTTTAATTTTTAAAATTAATAAGGCAAGAAAAGGATTGAATGAGGTTGTAAATAAGACTTAAGAATTCATAGTTATTGAATTACATTAGATGTACTTTTATTATTATATTCTTTTATAAACCTGTGATTAAACCTTACGTTAGCGTATCAGGTATTTGATCAGTCATTACTCACACGGTACCTTACATCTGCACTCGGAGTACCTACAAAGGGCAACACTTCCATAAAATGAGGCAAGCGGCTTTTCAGCAAAATTGCATCAGCATCATGCTCTTTTGTAAATATGATCCCTAGCAGTTTTTTCAAACTAATAAACGTGACGAAGCGGCTTTCCCTGCGGCAACCGTGCGACTGTCCTTGTCTGACAACGGGGCGGCTAGTTCCACCAACATTGCGTCAGCATCATGCTCATAAGGTGACATGGTCCCTATCTGTCCTTAGACTGGATATGAGATAGATGTAGTCACCCAAACCCCTGAAAGGTTACTCTTTGTACAACAAGTATATCTGCAAGACACGTGTTCATGTCAGTCTGACCGAATTATAGGTCTGATTACTAAATAATAGAGTTGGGAATTGAAACTCAAGATTCATTATTTATTAGAATTTTGGATAATCTCTCTTAAAGACCTAGGTATTATTGGTCTGTGGTAAAGAATACAAAATTCAAAAATTAATACTAGATAATAGAGTGGAGAATCAAAATTCAAGAATCATTCATTAATAGAGTGTGGACCAACTCTCTTGAAGGTCTATAGACAGCCCAAAAGCGCCCTCCCTTCACTTCCTAGTGTTTGAGCTGGGGAGGAGAAGTGGTGTAACAAACTCCCCAGCAACACGTCTCTGTCTGTTTAGTAACAAGAACTTTAATAACGTTACCAGCCTAGGATAGTTATTATAATGAAAGACTCACCCAGTCGCACCAACAAACACACACACATACTACGTACTACCTTAGTCTAACCTGGGCTTCAACCCAACTACATTTTAATAAATAATACTAGCTGTCTTACGACAGCCCACTTGGACATGGCATCTTGGTATTCACCAAGTCTTCTAACATAACTAGCCTAGGATATTATTACGTCCGATAAGGCTCAGTCTGCACTCAGCGCTTGGTGTGGCAACACGCCGTGTTCGAGTTCGCAACAAGTCCATCGTCATCCTGAGGATGCCTCGTTGAGAGGTGAAACACGTGTCGATTTCTTTCAGGAGTTTTTATGGCTCTTTTGAAATAGCTAAGCGAAACAGGTTACTAAATATATCCACGTCTATTGTATTTTTTTAAATAGAAAGATAAATTTTAACAAAAAAAAAATTGCGTGACATAGATATCTTGCTTATTTACGTGATGTAAAACAATAATGTCAACCACCTAATTTCCATAAAATTTATTATTATTTATTTATATATCAGACAACATGATCCATTATGGTTAGTAACAACAGGAGCTTATAAACTATGTTATAAAGAATATAAATAACAAGTACAACATTTTATTTCACCGTCCCAAGCACGATGCTCACCCAGAGCGAGTGCATAGGACACTGAAAACTCGAAACTATCTTCAGAATTTCGTTATTGCTGCCGCGTACTCTGCCCAACAGCGACGACACACGTTTGCGTCTTATTGCGTAAAAGTCATCCGTATGCGCTTCGGCAAACATGGCGGCACTGCAGAACTGCGACAACCGCAACAACATCCTGAAGACGTTATTGTATTGTACCCGCAGAGCGCTGTATGCCTTTTGAGTATAATTAGCCCACAGGTTGCTCGTGTAGAAATATTTGCAATATGCTTTGAATAGCGCTAACTTGACTTCAGCTGAGCAACAAGCAAACCTGCGAGCCAACATATTACCCCGGACCGCCAGCGCTCTGCGTTCACGTTCAATGTCCTCGTTGTCCCTAAGATCATCGCTCATTTTATTTTTTTATTTTGTTGCAATTAAATACCGTAGAGATCTAATAGATACTTGAATTAGATAAATTCTTCGAGATGATATGGCTAGAAAAGAGATGACTACCGAGATGACGACTGATAGAGAAGTATCATATGGAAGAAAAATACATTTGTTTCGTCGAACACAAATAAATTGGGATAAGGGAGGAGAATGATGAGGATGATGATGAGATAAATTCTTCGAGAATTTATTGAGCTCAAGTAAACAATTAGTGTTCTTAGATTACAGTTTTTTATCTTCTTCGTTGTAAGGTAATCTCGTGTCCGGACACTGCATTTATTATGAAGTTGAAATGGAATTGCATCTTGGTGTAGTCTGCAGTGATGAAGTATTTGCGTACCATGTGCGCTACCGTGATTTTCATTGATGTCATCGCGTAAATTTTACCTGTGACAATAAAATTGGAACTGTTATAAAAATTATGAACTTGCACTCTGCTAATATCTGTAGTTGTATCTAGGCCTTTTGTAACGGTCCCAGATGACCTTGACCTCATGCTAACAGTTACAGTCATTGTGACCACGTACATTCCATAAAGCTACCATTACCTGGGTACGTCTGGTACAGGGCATTGTGACCACGTACATTCCATAAAGCTACCATTACCTGGGTACGTCTTTCATTGACTGGAATGTGCCCTGGCGGCTGAGAGTGTCATGCTCACTCAAATGTCTCGCTGATGGTGGCGTGTGTGTTGGATCATTAAGTTCCCTTCAAAATGGTTGAGCTAAATGGTGCTGATCCATGCGTCATGTTCGTGAACGGGTGCCGTCAGTAGGGACTGGTCATCTCTTAACTGCCACGGTTTATTTTAATTTTTGAATTGTTTTTATTTTTGTTTTTTGTTACGGACGCTTTTAACGTGCACGTCTTTCTACATTGTTCTCACATGTATAATTTCAACATGAATAATGTAACCAATATTTTGTAACAATTTTTTTATTTAAAAGAGTGTCCGTGGAGTTTCTTGCCCGTTCTTCTCCATAGGTACCTACTACGCTTTGGAATGGGCAACTAGCTTCATCTTTCTGACTGACCGACCCCTTGACAATTCAAAAGTACCTGTAATTGGTTTATTTGAAATAAATGCTTTGAGTTTGAGTTTGAGTCCCTGCAACTATTATAGCACTGCAAGGTTATTTTGCAGCAGTGGTGGTTTGAAGAAGTGGTTAGTTTTTTTTAGTTTTTGTAGAAAAAAAATCTTATTAACATAAAAATATACATAGCTGTAGTAATTAAAAATAAAGTAATGGTTACTTAATATTAATAACAACACTTTTACAGGCTAGGAGCACCTTTATAAGTATATAATTATAATGGTTACAAACTTATTAAAACGGGAGGCATTTCTTAATGAAATCTTTATTAATAACATTATGACATTATTGTAATAATTTCAATTAGTTATAAAAAAATAAAAATCCGGAGTCACACGTGTTAAAATAAGTCACACAGATTACTTGTGTATTTTTTATTTGTCTGTCTGTGACGTCTTGATTAGGTATACCTTTTTAGTTGACTTTTTGTCGTAGTTGGGTTTTGGTTTTTATAACTTTTATTTTTATTTAAATTATTTTGGGGTTACAATATATAATTATGTTTTTGAAATGTGCAAATTAATGTCTTTTATTTGATACCCAACATGACATCATATTTTTTATGACTTTGTCCTCTAGAGGGCGCCATATTCAATTTAATCTGATGTCATAACCAGCAGCCAATCAAGACGCCTTAAGAGATACCTCATTTTTATTAATTTGACAATTTATGATGACTAGTTACCTCATTTTTATTAATTAGACAAGTTATGAGGGAACAGATGAACATACAAACATACATTCCGCTCAAAATCATAACCTTCCTTCTTGCTTTGCCGTAGTCAGGTAATGCGGGGGTAGCAGCACGCGCTCAGCGCTACTGCGACCTGTGCAAGTGGTAGCTCAGGTGATCGCGCGTGGCCACCAGCGTCGCACGAGCCACCGCGCTTCCCGCGCACTCACCTGTATACGATGAGAGCGGGGAAGCGCTGGCGCATCGTACGGGCCCAGTTACGACGTGTCATCAGTATTGTGCGCGAACAACACGTAGTAGCTTGTTTATATCGTATCTACCGATATTTATGTCGCAAGTCATTCACCTTAATTTGACCTATGTTAATAAATGATCAAGGTATTTTGATGACATTTATTTTTGTTGTAATATTACGAGTTAATTTTAAGATGAATTTTGTAATGCTAGGCAACTCTATGTTTGTGTGTAGTGCTTTAAGGTTGGTTTTAAACGGAATAGTTTTAACTGCTCTATTTTGAATTATTTGTAACAGGTTGTAACTAGATTGACAAGTGCTACTTCATACCAGACAACGAATAAGTGATCCAAGGTCTGATTAAAGTGTGAATAACCCAAGTGAGAGAACCGCGTGCTTGAGCTTCTTTAACGCGTAATTTAATAACATGCTTTGTCCAGTTGAGCTTTTTATCCAACGTTACGCCAAGATATCGAACTTCTGTGGTCCACGGAAACAATAGGGTAGTTGCCTAGGTAAAAAAACAGAAATACTATTTAGTCCGTCTTTCAGATGATAAAAAAATATTAGACACGTATTTTTTGCTTTATCATATTAATCAAAAATAACTTAGAAAACACGCATTAAATTTGGGGAGTGGGGGCTCGCTACGTCACAACGTACTATTAAATCTAGCAAGGCGTGACGTCATGCCACATTTTAACTCAATGTATCGTCGTAATCTTTTGATTACGTTAAAAAAGAAAAAATACGTGTTCAATATTTTTTTATTATCTGAAAGACGGACTAAAAATAAAAAATTTGGACACAGGCCTATTGCTCAGCTATTTTTAATTTTCTTTTTGGGTAAGTTGGCGTGCGAAAAGCACCGCCGCCTTAGGTTCGTAGCAGTGGTGGCCAATCGAGAACGACCGCGACTTACAAGGTAGGTATAGGTTTGAACCCATACGGGCACTGGTAGGTACTTTGTGTAAATCATTTCATCACCACTGCTCTCAGTCTTCGTGAGGAAACCGGTATGTTCTTGAACCAAAAATTCGAAGACATGTGACATTCACCAACCCGTACTGGGCCCTCCTGTCAGATTACGGCTCATAGCCTCTCACAGAGAGGAGGCCTGTGTCCCAGCATTAGGAATATTATAGGCTGATTATGCTGATGGTATTTTGGCGCGTGACCAAAATTGGAACTAAAGCCACAATTTATGACCATCTGCTATTGGTCTAAAATGGCGGCAATGTTAGTACTTGAGTGAGGTAGACTAACCCACCCATTCTGTAACTTTATGATTTGACCTATATGTATCGTTCACGTAAGATAATTGGTGGTATTTCTTTATTATTGCTGTTATCTACGTTTTTCTGTATGTGTAATAACACATACAACCTGACTATTGACCTGAATATTCCTTAATTCGATTGAACACAATAGTGTTCAATCGAATTAAGGAATATTCAGGTTCTGTTTTTTTCTATTGATGTGTTGCTATAACTTTGAGAAATGGTCCAATGGATAACAATAATTTATGTTAATGTAAGAACGTGTTGATACAATACTTTAAAACAAGCTGCCATGGAGTTTCTTTGTCCTTCTTCTCCATGATGACCTAGATTTGGAACGGACAGTTAGTTTTCTCATCAACGTATTTAACTGACGAGCCTAATTGAAAAAAATGCCTATTCTTGTCTTTCTGTGCTTTTCTTCATAAAACCCATTCTCTGACACTTGGATTCATAGATTCTTTCATATACAGTAAATAACTAGTAACCATTTTGACACTCAAAGCTTGCTAATTAAGAGAATATAATATAAACATAATTATAGTTTTAATTCCCCATTCTGACACGCACATAAGCACAATGTTTTGCGTGCGTTACCTTGCTACCGTAAACAGTGAATTTTCACACCAAAAATAGATTTCGTTTCCCAGCAATTATTTTGTCACAAGGTTACTTTGTTTGATTAACAGAGTGTGTAGATGACGGCTTCGTCAAGGGTCTTGTTACACCCCGTAGGTACTTACCGAGACAAGATCGCTTGCCAAAACTAAAAGCTGCGTCGGCAGTATTGTTGGTCGGCAACGTGGCGGTATCCAGCCATCGTTCTGGTCTGAACTGGTCGGCGTCAGGCCCCCAAGATGGATGACGATGCAAGCCATGTAGTAGCAAGACGCACTGACTACCAGCACGTAACGTGTAATTTTCTAAAAAAGAAGTTAAGGCTGACAGCAAATCTAATATAGATAGTATAAACAGTGATGTACAACTAATTAGGGTCGGTACCAAATAAGTAAGATTTTTCTTCAAGGTCTCAAATCTTCTATATTCATTGAAATTATTTTGATTCTTGTTAATGTAATATCTTGAATACAAGTCGAAACAGTATGAGAAATCTAGCAAATGGTTTCTTTTACAAATTTACGTTTAAAACATCCATCTTACATATTTTGTACGAATCTGGGACACTTACGCGAAAGACATTTACGCGAGAGTCATTTGCGCGAACCCACTTGTGCAAAAAGACATTTCCGCGAATGGATTTTTGCGCGAACGGCCTTATGCGTGAAGGGAAACTTGCGCGAAAAGTCATTTCCACGAATGGAATTTTGCGCGAAAGACACTTGCGCCAATGCACTTGCGCGAAAGGACAGTTGCGCAAAAATGTTGCGGAAATGAGATTTCTTCACAACATCACGCCTGTATTGTTTCAAAGGGTCGGGCAGGGGTGCTAATTATTTATTATTTTTCGACATGGGTGTCATTTTCTAGGTTTTAGAGGTCGCTTACAAAAAAATTGGAGTCAAATAAAAATTCAGGAAGGCGCCACCGAAAATTTGCTAATTTTTCGTCATGTGTATCGTTTTCATGATTTTTGAGGGCGCTGACAACGATAATAAGGTCAAGTCAAGATGGTGCCACCGAAAAAAGTCTTTTCGCGCAAGCGGGTTTTCGCACAAGTGTCCTGCTACCATTTTGTGATAGTCTCCGTAATCGCCCTAATTAGAAGTTTACCACTGTATATTATTTGCTACGGTTATGAGGCAAGGGAAAAATGCTGCATCTTGAAAAATCAAAATATTCTGATAATATACGAGCGATGATCTGGAATGGAAAACAAAAGCATAGATTTGAGCATGTCGAACCCTTGTGATTGTGACCATCGCAGTTCACATTACGCTCAAACCCTGTACTTTGCGAAAAATGATTAAGACCAAAAACCTTTTAAGAATTTATTATTGTTGCTGCAACTCAAGTTAAAAATAAAAACCACAAACTTACTTAGTTTTACATCTCTGTCTACAGATCTTATTATAGCTGGTGCCGTAGTAAACAATCGAAGGCTCTCCTTAATAACTGCTTCTGTATATACTAACTTCCTTAAATCTTCTTTAGTCACGTCTCTATCTGTACCTAAAACTTGCATTATTCTGAAAATGACAAAAAATAACCGGATTTATTATTATAAAATATGCGAAAGGAACTGTCTGTCTGTCTTTTACCGTTTCACGCCTAAACAACTGAACCGGTCGGTGTGAAAGTTGACAGATAGGTACCCAGGGAGCTGGAGAAGGACATAAGTTACTTTACATCCTGGATATTTGTATAAATTTATGAAATACAAAATTCACGCAGACCAAGTGACGGACTAAAGCTAGTTTTCAATAAAATGGAATTATATCTTAGCATCATCAGCCTATACCAGTTCGCTGTTGAACATAGGCTGCTACAGCTGCACGCCATTTGAAACCGCTCTCATCCAGCAGCTTCTAGCCACCCGGTGACGATCCTACCCTACGTTTGCCGATTCGGGATTCTCATTCAAATACAAGTCTATCCCATCGGTTACCAGTTCTACTGGCGGTTATATTGCCACTTTAGCTTACTTATTCTGTAGGCTATGTTCACCACTCATTCTCTGTTAGGTCACCTTATTCTTGATTCGTTATCTCACAGAAACTCCAAACATAGCGCTAATTCAATTAATAATAGCATCTGTATTTTTTATTTGAATAGTCCGTTCTATAACTCGCTAAACGACTTTGAATTTGGGGACAAGCCGTCAGTGTCGACGTGACATCATACCAGATCAGATGATAAAACATCAGCCCCTACTTTTTAAGCTTCATAATTATTAGCAGCCTTGTTCCACCCACAGCTGACTATTGGCCTCTTCACTTTTGTGTCATGCTTTCCTGGTCTGCGGGTCTCAACCAGTACCCTAATTCCGTAACTTATTTTCACTAACAATTTTGCCTAATTTGTTTCATTTTGACAGTTCAACAACATTCATTTCGTTATTTACGTTGTTGAGCAGATTTTTTGAAGCAATGGATTAGCAATCTGTTTCAAATCAAAACTGATTGTAATTGTGTTGTGTTACGTAATTAGTGTGCAGGTCTTACACGTAATCTTCCTTTTCTTAGTAAAAAATGCAACCTACTCTTCAAATATCCTCTCTTGAACTTTTGGGAATGATCCTATCATAACCAAAATAGTATCTAACGAGTGTGCTGTAGTATCATACGCAGCCGCAATAGCAGTATGTAGTTCTTCTGTGATCTCCTGGTCAGTGAAGCGATTTCTCGTGTGCTGTTCCAGCATCAGGTCCAAGAGTGGCTGGTATGACACATCTGTAAACATAAACACACTATCTATAAACACACTACCTATTTTCCCAGAAGGGTTAGGGCAACGGTGTACATACACCTATGGTACACCCACATTTCACCAGTTACATTTAAGTCCCATGTAATAGGGGGCTATAGCCAGGTACAAATATAACGGAAAAACTACTAGATCAACAAAGCAGTCAAAATCATTACAAAGTACCAAACTGAACCAAACTGAATTAATTTTTATTTGTTCAATAATTTTGGCTGTAAACTGCAATATTGAGCAGAGATGAAGTTCAATAAGAAAATCAAACACATAACCCTCCTTTTTTGGCTTAGCCGCAATCGGGTAATAATTAAATAATACTTACATGTAGATACGGGCCGTGTATTTGTTCCATTTAAAAATGATCGTTTTGTGCGTATTATCTGAAGAAAAAGACTCATTTAAAGTTTCATTCTCAAAAGTTCTGGGATTTTCGCTGGTTGAAGAACAACTTAGTGTATAACCTTATTTTGTGTAATGTGTATCTTCAGACACCTACCATACAATATTTTTAGGATGCGGACGCGTTGTCACATAGCATCCAGCAGGATTTTTTTTACTGGTAATTTTTCTACACCATATACAAATTATTATTAGTGCGGTGAAAAAATATCGATATGAAAATCATCATCATCATCTTCCTGCCCTTGTCCCATGTTACTTGTGGTCGGCGCAACACGTTTTCTTCTTCCACTCTCCCCTGTCAACCGTCACGCTATCATTCACTCCCTTCTCTTTCATATCATTCCTCATACAATCCTTCCATCTTTTCTTTGGTCTTCCTCTCCCCCTCCATCCATCAATATTTATATTCATTACTCTTTTAGTCAGATGCGTTTCCTCTCTCCTCATCACATGCCCATACAAGGCCAAACGATTTTCTTTCAACTCGATATGAAAATGTATTTTTTATATTAGTACAGTGCATATTTAACATTTTATGAAAAACATTAATGAACCAGTAAGAACAAATTATTATTTATCCGTGACTTCAATGGTCTACTTCAGTTATATTTACTAAGATTTTATTTTATTTGTAACAAATCGTGTGATTAATCTGTGATTTACAACCCGGGTCCTTCCAGAAACAAATAGTTAATAAAAATTATCAAACAATTATTTTTGTACATTTATTTAAAACACTACCTACCAAGTCTAACGTTACCAGTCCTAGTTACATTTTACTTAGAAATACTTTTTTTTCCAAACAAATATAAAATACGAGCATACCTACATACACAAATTCTAAGTTGCCAACCTTATTGGGGCAGAATCCATCAAGATTTACGACAAGTGGCATCTGCCCCATCAAATCGAACTAGTGGGGCAGTTTCCCTTGAAAAATTTGTGGGCATTCCACTTTGACCCACCAGTGGGGCGGCCAAGTGAAGCAAAGTGGAATGCTTCGGAATACATTGAAAAATGAGATGGTGGTGTAACTTCCGATTTTTGGCCACATCCCAAAAATATACTTTTGCAGCTATATAAATTCCATGACCCACGCTATTATGATGGATTTTTGCAAACAAATTTCAATACCTAACATGTTCTGGTTTTTTTTGTCGTCACTTTTTGGTCTTGCACACAAATTGAGATTGGAACACAAAATGTAATAATAATATCTGCTGTATTTATTAAAAGAGCCGTTGTAAGTATTACCTATTAACAATTGTACTCTGTAATATACTCCTACCTCATCTGATATTTCATTGACAGTACTCATCAGTTCAGATTCTTTCTTTGTTTGTCCTAACAACTTGTATATTAAATCATTATGCAGCCAAATCTTCTGGAATCTTTGCACCAAACGGTAAAGCATTTGATCGGCTGCTTTCATATATTTTGGACAGAAATTCTCATTTGCGACCTTTCCAAACGTAGTCACTGAAATTACAATCACAAATTAAATTGTCTTGCGAAGTTAAGTTAGAGATAATCGGCCCTGTTCACGACCTCGGTCTATGTAACTTGCGACAAGTGACACGCGTGCTCGACTTGTTGCCTTGCCGCGAACCGGCAGTAGCCACGGCGACTTTTCAGACCGCGCTCGGTGGTCGTACAAGCCGCGCTATTAGCTGGTACATAATAATTCACTTGCGCACTAAATCGCTCGTCACCTGTTTCCGTCGCTACGCAAGTCGCATCGCGGTGACTCGCGGCACTCTCTAAAGTCTAAACAACTTCTATCATTTGTTTTGTCCGCAGCCAGTCGCTGTCGCAAGACGCGTGTCGCTTGAGTGTGTGGGTCGTTGCCAAGGAGTGACTAATAAAAAGCACAGTCGAACTAGCTATTTGGTATACAGGCAGTTAACTTGCAATTTAACACTTTCAAACAATATTGCGATTATGCTGAGTAATCAATTCTTTTACATCACCCTCTTACCCCGCGTACTATTTAAAAGCAATACCTAGTCGCGCAAATACACGATTATTCAGTGTTCCTGAAGTGTCTGTTTAGTTCAGTGTACCTGAACGTGTGATTGTGCCGACTGAGGGCGCTTTTTTATTTTCCGAACAAAAAGCATACACCGAGTATGTCGTTTTTAAATAGGACGCGGCATTAATGTATGTCATAATAAGGTTAAAAAGTTATTACGCACAGAGTCAACATTTAATTTTGTATTAGCAGTGTACTTAGTAATTAGTAAAAAGATGAATACTTTTGGCTGTATGCCAAATAGTTTGCTTGACTTTAACAACTAACACACTCACAGTAAGATGTTCCCAGGGCAATTTTTTTCAGGTAAGGTGAAGGATAAAATTTTCCTTTTCCATCGTTATGGTCTATATCGCTCAGCAATGCCCTTGATTGGCTGTTAAACACTTCGATGTACCCATTTATTATTGGCAGGCTGAAACTTGATTTTAGCATTTGACGGTGACGGTACCAATGACCTCCTAGATTTAAAAAAAAAATGGTAATTATAGTACAGATTTTAGATGATTATGATGATTTTTGCTGTGGAAATGCGTTCCTTGCGAAGCAAGTGTGGTCTAATTATGAATGGCTGAGGAATGATGTGATAAAACAGCGGTGTGATATAAAAGAAGATGTAGTGACAAAAATTTAAAAGGATATGCTGAGATGGTTTGGGCATGTTGAGAGGATGAATGAAAGGCGACTAACAAAATGTATTTACAAGGCTGATGTAAAGGGAAAGGCCGGGCGGGGACGCCCTAGGAGGACATAAACTGAACTTATTGGTGATGTTCTTCAGAAAGGCCAGGTGCGTAGCACTCGCAACCGGCGCGGCGTGCGTATATGACCAGATGTATGAACGTAAACGAGGCAAAAAAACGAGGTATGTAAGGATCGTAGCAGGTGGCGTTCTGTAGTTTCTGAAGAAGGCGTGCGTTTATGTATGTGTATGTGTATTTTAGATAGGACAGCAAGTGCAGCAGCTATATTATAAGATGTACTCGTTTCTATTCTGTTCCAAAAGTATTTGTTGAAATTGTAAGCAAATGGGTCAGAAAACGTACCTGTGGATGCCAATTTGTAGTTCCATTTACAAATTGATTGCTTTGTTTTGATTATTTGAATATTTAATTATTATATTTTTAACTCTACTTTTAAATCACCTTGAATATGTTTATCATTATTTTGATAGTTAGTATGGTTAATTTTATAACCAAAATTTTTTTCGACGGTTTTTAATTACTATTTTATAATGTTATTCGAACAACAATTGTTAGATAAAGTGGTAAGATATAAAGTCGAAATCTTTTAAAATTAAACAGAGTTGAATGTCTTGTTATTTCCTTTTGTATGAGATTGCGTCAGAGTTAACCTTTCATTATTAACATTGTGTTGAAATGTCTTACGAAAGACTAAAACAATTTGTATGATTGTATCTTTTTACGAGCTTTATAATTACTTGCTTCGTTCGTAGGTATGTGCTACCGACTCTCTTTACAGAGGTGGAATTAATGCCATAGGCATGTCCTACCAGTCAACCTTTGAGTGATGCAGAGACAAACAGTGGTAGGTGCAATAGGAGAATTGAGGAATAAATATTTATTGAAATGTAAAGGTATGCATATACCTATTAAAAAACTATAGATATAATATACATATACACTTTGAATATAAGCAAAAATAAATACACATAAATATATTTAAACAAATAAGACAAACAGTGGGAAAACATTACCGTTGTTATGATTCTGCCAGCTTCTTGCGAATGTGCTCGCGAACTTTAACGTGTATTAATAATCAGTTGGTCGCCATCCTGATTTTCTGGGGGAGCGAAATCCACAAAGAAATAGGCTGAATGAAAATGAAGCAAGAAGAATGAATTAAGTCTGTGCGGTGAGTGGGATATTGAAGAAGACGATAGTGATTTATACGTATATTTCTATTGTAGTTGGCGCAAATGTACTTAAAGTGGGGGGCTAGCAGGGGCGAATGGTCCATATAAGCCGATTCCTACCGGCTTCCCTTTGGAAATTCGGAACACAACCACTCTATCGTCATTGAATAATCAAACTATAAGTATTTGATACACCATAAAATTAAAATACCTATTACAAAACGCCTAAATACATTAAAAATTGTCTTAATAACCCAACAACAAAACACTGCGCTAAAATAACTCGTAGGCGCGTCCGGCTTACGCTAAATTCAATTTCCTTACAAAAAATAAAGTCATCATGACGTCACTTCGGTCACGTGATCCGCGGTTTCTATGAGCCGAGTAAGCCGGTCTGTAGCGAGTTATTGTAGGCACAGAGTAGCAGAAACGTGCGCGCGGGAGCGAGAAGGAATTATTGCTATTGCACGACCTCTTTCTGGCACACGCATTTGATTCGGTAAATTTCGTAATGCGTTCGGCTAGGAGTTCGTAAAAATTTCATCATTCGTTTGACATATATATTATGTGGTTGTTTTTTGACGTAATCGCATTAGAATCTTATTAATTTGCATTTTGTTCGCTCAGTATTAATTGAATTCATATGTTTATCAATACTACTAGTATTAATATTTGTTTGTAGTTATAGGACAGTGATTAACATAGTGTTTTGAGAATGATTAACATGGTGTTTTGTGTGTTGTGAATGTAAAGTACCTTGTAATTAGGTATTTGGGGTAAGTAGATAGTTTAATAAGCTGAAATTACTTATTTAGAGTAGATTTGACAACTAATTAGTACGATCTTATTAGGATGGTGGCATTCATAGTTTTAGAATGTCATAGTGTGTGAATTTTGTGAAGAAACATGCTTTTCAAGGTTAAGTTTTGAAAATACGTGCTCGCCCCGATGTGACTATAAATCTCAAACGCCGCGATGGTTTTTTAAAAAATTGTAATGTTTCCCTTTACGATAAATATCAATGACTGACTGACAGTCGTTCCCGTGTTTACTTTTGTTAGATTGTAGTTGAATTCATCAAAAAAGATGTGCAGACTGAAAAACATATTCGTAGCTGTTTTATGAGTTCGGGAATCGGGAATTTGTATGAAGCTCATAATAGAAAAGTAGTATATCGAAATATAATGAAATGAAATTTTGATTGATTGATTGATGTACGGTAAATATTTTTTTTTTTTTTTTTGTTGTTTCGGCTTACCTCCTCCATAAAGTCACCCTGCGCTACTGGGGGCTAGATAAATAGGGGAAGAGGGAGAGTCAAGAAATGAAAATAAGGTGGTCAGTGCTCTTTGCTCTCTGCGCTGGCGTATGGGCAACCATTTTAAAAGCGACCGGTGTGCAGAGCCGTAATCATATTTACGCAGATTGAAAATGAATCGAATGCAGTTATTGAGAAGATGGCCAAGTTTGTCGAGGAGATCTGCATTAAGGTCATAGTTACACACATCACTATAATCGATGATAGGGGAAATTAAGGACTGCACAAGCATTGTCTTCGTACTCGATGGTAATTAGGGTTCCGTACCTCAAAAGGAAAAAACGGAACCCTTATAGGATCACGTGTGTTTGTCCGTCTGTCACAGCCGATTTGCTCCGAGTCTAATGGACCGATTAAGTTATTGGTACACATATGTATTTCTGTGTCACATCACCATTGTATGTAGATGATAAGGAAAATTAAGGACTGCACAAGCATTGTCTTCGTACTCGATGGGAATACATTTTCAATCGGTACAGAGTCCGCAGCGTTCCAGTAACCTTTTAGCTTACCCTAGCCACTTGAGTACGCCAGTTCAGAGTACCACCAATATGCAAGCCTAAGTCCTTCCCGTCAGTGCTAAAAGGAACGATCTTACCATTGAAGAGAACTGGTGGCAAGGTTGTACCATCCACCTTGCTAATACCGCGAGGATTACTAATGATCATCACCTGACTCTTCGAAGGGTTTACGGCTACACCAAATCTATCAGCCCAGGTTTTATGGCTATCAAGTCCCCATGTAATTTATTTATCGTCAGGTAATTCATCAACCTTTCATTGACAATATAACTGCAAGTCATCTGCATACAGAAAATATGCACACTGAAGTTCGGAAGTTATAAGATTAATAAAAATAGAAAACAGAAGCGGAGAAAGTATACCACCTTGAGGAACGCCAGTTTCCAAACACACCAGCATGAAGAATAATCCCCAACATGAGTAGACTGCTGTTTCAACAAAATACCTTGTGACATATTGCAATTGAATGAAAGAAAATTTAAAACTCATATTAAAAGTACACTTTGTAAACAAATATATTACAAATTAGAGGATTACATCCCAGATAAGAGTGCTTGGAAACATGCTGGTCCTGCTCCATAGGACAATTTAGAATCAAGACAAAATCAAACTAGTTGCTAATTTAATTGTAAAATGTATTATTTTGTGTTTTATGACATTGATTTTACATTCTGTGATTACTTCCTCACACACTGACTTATTAATTACAAAATTTGGGGAAAATCGTCTACTTTTACAATGTTTGTAAATATGTGAGCACCGTGTATCTATCATATATTAAATTATCTGTCGTTGCTTCATTTTTAATTCTTTTTACCTATTATGGTAAAGTAATTTTATTCTAGGTGCATCGTCTTCACATATAATAATTATTTAACTAATGTACGGCGTACTTATACAAACAATTGTAAAACATTTTAAAAGAGTAACGGTGGAGTTTCTTGCCCATTCTTCTTCATACGAAAACTACCTTTTGGAAGGGCCGACTAGAATCAATTTTATTATTTTGTAAATTTTGAATGATTTGACTTTGACTTTAACTTTGCTGACGTTCTTGAAGGTAAAAGGAGAGCCATTCCAGTGCTTCGGGAGAGACCATAAGATATGACAGGATGGCTAACAGGATGTCGTAACTGGCGGTATTAAAGGCATTCGAGAAATCAACCAACACTAGAACAGTAACTTTGGTGTCTTTCAGTTCTGCCCTATATCGCCAGTCACTGTAAGGAGGGCGGAAGTAGTGCTGTGCCCAGGCCTGAATCCAGATCAAAAGAGGGCTAATGAGTGAGTTGCGATGATCAAGGTTGGAGAATTGTTTGTGGGCACAGGCTTCGAGCACTTTGGATATGAAGGGAAGAATAGAAATCGGACGGAAGTCGGTAGGAAGAGAGGGATTGGAAACCTTAGGTTAGTGGACTAACATAGGCTTTGCGCCACAGGAAAGGGAATGCTCCGGTGTATAGGATTTTTTTTATAATATGAGTAATCGCGGGTAGGAGATGATTCAGAATAGTAATGATCATACCACGGGTGATATTGTCACATCTCACCGCTGTAGATTTGATGGAGGGAATGATCTTTTTGATCTTTCCCGGTTCAACTGGAATGAAAGTGAAAGGATCAATATAAGGACGTGTTAGACCAGAAATTAGACACAGAGTCTGTTGCTTGGTGAGACGATCCATGGTAGAAATAGTGGAGAAATGCCGGTTGAGATCGTCTAAGTCAATTGAATTAGGAAGGTCTAAATGTCGCGATTTGCCGATACCAAGAGTTCCAAGAAATTTCTGAATATCGGCAGAAAAAGAAGAACTAATAGTATCTAGAATGTGGCGACTTTTAGCATTGCATATTATCTGATTGCATCCTTGAATAATGTCCAGTTCTCATCAGTACGATCCCTTTTAAATTTACGGAACGCTGGCTGTTATTAAAGGCATCGTACAACCCGCTGTAGTGGCTCCAAGCCATACTTTGAGCGTTAATGTGACACACATTCACCAACCGATTTGACTGACCATTGAAATTTTGTTGTAAATAGTCACCAAGGGTGTAGCTGAAAGAAACAAAACTTTTCATCGCTAGAAGAAACAGTGGATTGGTTGGCAGAAAAATAAGACTCATTGTCTGTCATAAATATAAGTAGGTAGTTATTAAGTTGAAATAAAATATATAATATAATAATAATTATAATAAATTATGCTTTTGCTAAAACAGAGCAACTAACACGTGTAAGGCACTGCATCACCCGCCAGCTAACACAAACACTAAAAACAATTAACAAACATGGTATTCAGCAGATAATTAAACACAACAAAACGTGAGTTTCCCTTTTTGTATTTTCTACTGGAAGCAACTAAAAATATAAAAGACAAAGATACAAAAAAAATAAGAAAAAAATACTCAAACACTTTTGAAACAGGTACATACATTGTATATATGCGGATAATTATGTAGTCTCATAAAGTGCTAAAGTAAGGGGCAATCAATTCTCTCTAACGTTTAAAACTTTATTCATTCTTGAATAAAAAAAACTGTAGATACTACGAAGGCTTAAAATCTTTTAACAATGATACGAAATCTTTCATAAAGTGGTTTGCCACAATAATTATGGAAAGAAGAAAGTCCAGTCACAAAATAGATAAGTACAGAAGGCTGGCTTCATACAACGAGCAAAAATAGACGCACGCACACGCAAAGATGCGTATGTACTAATGTCTCAATCTATGTCAAACGGATGCCGGTCGCGAGAGCTTTTGCACTCGCTGTACGTAGACGCATATCTGTATGGAGCCGACTTTTAGTACCTATTTATTTTGTGGTCCAGTACTGTATGGATCGGAATGCTGGGCGTTGAAGAAGACGGATAAAAAAAGATTGCATGCAGTGGAGATGAGAATGTTGAGATGTATAAACTGACGAGAATGGATAAAGTAAGAAATGAGGCCAAGTTTGAAAGTGGCGCCAGTGACATAAAAGTTGAAAGGAAATCTTTTGTCTTGGTAACATGCGTTTCATCTTTCCTCATCAATTAAGCCGAAACGCATGTGACTAAATGATTGATAAATAAACTATTAATAAACTTCATTTAATCAGACTGAAATGTTGACTGGGGAAGAATGGAATAAGAAAGCGTGTTGTGACGACCCAAAATAAGATCGAATAAGAGTAGGAAGATGAGTCGTCTCGTACCAGATCCTGTAACTAGTCCTTCACCCAACCAATATTTTAGAAATCCATACAAAAAATGTTTTTCTAAACAGGTATTGGCCACCAAAAGAGCATCTTCAGGGTCCGATATGCCTGTAAAAAATTATTGAATTGTAAATACTTGCTCATTTTTAGGGTTCCGTAGTCAAAAACAAATTAAAAACAAAAAACCCGACTGTGAAAAAACATAACTGAAAAAAGAAAAACAAGCATTGAACTTTGTTTTTTGAAAGGTATTGCAGATCAGTAACCTGAAATATGGTGTAACTTTTGTTTGTTCCTGCCTGCAATACCTCAATTTGTTTTTTTCAAGCTTTTTAGCTTTATTAATATATATATTTGGATTTGACTCATTACTAGCTTGTATTTGAAACCAATATTATTGTAATTAATTACTTTTTTAAACCTTCCCCTCCATTTTTCGTACTTGCAGATGCACTATATAAATATTATAAAGTCACTCCCACAATTAAGACGAATCTAACGACACTTCATATGTTAAAATCCATCAAGCCGTTTAGGCTACAGAGCGTGCCAAAGAAATAAACAAACAAACGAACATATATCGCACACCGGGTGCAATCAAACTCAAACTCAAAGCATTTATTTCAATTAAACTATTTACAGGCACTTTTGAACTGTCAAAGAATCGGTCAGTTAGTCAGAAAGTTGAAGCTAGTTGCCCATTCCAAAACGTAGATCTCTATGGAGAAGAACGGGCAAGAAACTCCAAGGCCACTCTTTTAAATATAGATATTACAAAATTCTGGGTACAGTATTCTTGTTGCTTCTATATGTGAGAACAATGTACAAAAAATAATCAAAGCAATTGAAAATACACCGTGAAATTTGAATCACAGTTTTGCTAGAACAAACGTTATTCAGACCGTGGTCTACTACCATTCTACAGCATCCAATTAAAAAAAAACATAAATTGGTTTTTGAAAAAACACAAAAAGACAAAGTTTAAAATGTCAATATTATCTACTGCTTACTAAATTTCATTTATGGAGGTACATTTCCCTGTAAACAATGCTGTGTCCCATGCGTGGTGTCTGTGTTGTAGGGAGTAACGATAATCTTGACATTTTAAACTTTGTTTTTTTTTGTGTTTTTTCAAAAACCAATTATGTTTTTTTTTATAGGATGCTGTAGAATGGTAGTAGACCATGGTCTGAACAACGTTTGTTCTAGCAAAACTGTGATTCAAATTTCACGGTGAATAAGATTAAAAATAAGCCCTAGCAGATAAGAGATGACCAGTCTCAACTGACAGCGCCCGTTCACGAACATGACGCGTGGATCAGCACCATCCAGCTCAACCATTTTGTAGGGAACCGAATGATCCAACACACTCGCCACCATCAGCGAGACATTTAAGTGAGCTTGACATTCTCTCAACTGTCATGCTCTTTCAAGTCAACATACATCTTAATAACAAAATAAACGGCTCCATGGTACTCACATTTACAAAAAATCTAAAAATGCTTCTAAATTATACAAAACTATAGTATTCAAGAAATTAATCGAATTTTACTTCCAAAAAGTAAGAAAATCATTACTATCTAATTGGAGCATTAAACAATTTACTTGGTATAGTAAAAAATAAACATTAAGTTCGTAATGTCAAAAACAGAATTAAAAAAAAAGGGAAAGCACCTCTTCCAAATATTAAAATTTTAACTAGTAAGCCCAAGTGGGTGTGGAGCAGGACCAGCATTAAGCCAAGCATTTTTGTCTACGATATAATCATGCAACTTATAATATGCTTGTCTACATAGTGTGCGTTTAATGCATGTTTTAAATTTCTTCTCATTTAGTTGAAGAATATCGAGTGGTATTTTATTATAACATTTTACACAGTACCCCATAAAAGAAGTGTGAACTTTAGACAATCTAAAACGTGATTGATCTAATTTGTTCCTATTTCTAGTGTTAAAATTATGCCTGTCACTTATCTTACTAAAAAGGTGTAGATTTTTGCGAACATTCATAATGTTTTCATTTATATCCTGACAAGGTACCGTCATGATGTTAATTTTCTTGAACAGTTCCCTTAGAGATTCGCGTCTGCGGAGGTTGTAGATGGCTCTAACGGCTCTCTTTTGCAGAATAAAGCAAAATACCGTGAAACATGATGCTATGAAAGTAACTAAAATAGATCAGTCTCGCGTAAGCGGCTGAACTTAGCCGCCCTGCAAGTGATGTTAAGTGAGGACCCCACTGTAGTTTGGAGTCAAGCGTTATCTCCGGGAAAACTGTCTTTTCGACGAATTCTAGTGTCTCCTTATTCAATACAACGTGACATTGACTACTTCTAACATTCGGTAACTCGAATCTTATGCATTTAGTTTTCTTCTCATTTAATACCAAATTATTTACAGTAAACCAATTATGGACCGTAAGCATAGCGTTATTTACGTCGTCAAGCTCCTGTGCATGTCTGTCTACTTTAAAAATCAGTGATGTGTCATCAGCAAATAACACCATTTGTGGTCGATTTTTCAGTAAATTTGGTAAATCATTTATATATACTAAAAAGAGGAATGGACCCAATATCGAGCCCTGAGGTACACCCATTTTGACTTTTAAACCCAATGAATTTACACCGTTTATTTGAACTTGCTGCAGTCTATCATTCAAATATGATTTTACTAAGCTCAGCGCAAGTTTATCCAGACCGTAATGCTCAAGTTTCAAGAGCAGTGTTTCGTGATCCACGCAATCAAATGCCTTGGATAGGTCGCAAAAAATGCCTATTGCATCTCGTGCCTCTTCCCGTGCAATAAAGATGTGTATCAATAAGATGACACCGGCGTCGATTGTGCAACGTCCTTTGGTGAAATCATACTGTTGATCGTGTAGGATGTTATTACAATTGAAATGATTGAGCATTTGATTTAACATTACTTTTTCAAACACCTTGCTGAAAACCGGCAAAACTGATACGGGTCTATATATTAGTGTCTTTGCTGTCCCCGGATTTGAAGAGTGGAATAACTTTACTGTATTTCATTACCTAAATCCGGGAATATCCCTTGATCTACACACAAATTAAATATTAAAGCTAAATAGGGTGCAATTGTCTCAATAATTGATTGACAAACTTTAGTAGTCATGCCCCACAGATCTTCGGTAATTTTGGTCTTAAGTTGCTTAAAAGCCTTTATAACGACCACAGGGTTTATATGTTTAAATTTAAATTCCACAGGGCAGGCTGAAACATTCGCTTTTGTTTCTTATAGAAACTTGGAGCTCTAGGGCGCTCAAATGAAACCAATAGTTTCAATAACTGGTTTATCGGTAGTTTTACAATTTAATTTGATTATTCTAATGAAAATTATCAGAGCTAGTTGCTACTTCTAGTTTTGTAGGTGAATAATAATAATATAAAGGTAAAAAATTTTCATTAACAATTTCGATAAAATTTTAGAAGTACCGACGTTAAACACATAGAAAATATAAAAAAAGAATATGATTAGCAATGACCCGCGCGAGTAGTGTCATGCTATTATAATAATATCAGGCGCGAACATCCTCCCCGCCGCTAAAAGTCCCCGACTTTTAACTCTCCATCAGGTGCTCGGTGGCTGGTAGTGGACAAAGTCACGTGAAGGGCCTCCGGAAACTTCCTCAGGTGGTTTGTACATCTGCTACGTGACACACGCCGTCAGGGCCAGGAAATAGTTTACTGACGCGCCCTGTACGCCAACACACCACAGTGGCGGCAGGTTCTCCTCATGCAATAGAACCAGGTCTCCAACATGTAGCGGATTAGTATGAGTGCGCCATTTCGATCTCTGCTGCAGCTCAGCCAAATACTCGTTCGGCCATCTTTTCCAAAAATGCTGGCGGATCTGTTCGAGCCTTTCGTGGCGTTTTAAGTTGGTGGTCTTGCTTTCGACAAGATGCGGTGAAGGCAGCGCAGTTAGCGGCCGACCAAGCAAAAAGTGCCCTGGGGTGAGGAAAATACAGTCATTTGGAGATGAGGAAATAGGACAGAGTGGGCGGCTATTTAAAATGGCTTCCACTTGTGCGAATAATGTGGTTATTTCCTCAAAGGTCAAATACGTATTTCCCATTACACGCCTAATGTGAAATTTAGCAGATTTCACCCCGGCCTCCCAGATACCACCAAAGTGCGGAGCGTAAGCAGGAGAAAACAAAAATTTGATTTCTTCTTCGCTTGACAAATCTTTAGCCGCGGCAACAAAATTGCGGCCATTATCGCAGAAAATTTCAATGGGTTTGCCGCGGCGTGAAATAAATCTACGTAAAGTTAAAATGAAAGCCACCTTCGAAAGATCGCTTACCGCTTCCAGGTGCACACATTTATACCTTAAGCATTCAAAAATGAACAAGTAGCATTTTATGACCTTTGAACCGCGCCCTTTCCTATTTAGGACAAAAAATGGGCCGGCAAAATCTATACCTACACTGCAAAACGGAAAATCCACCGTAATATGTTGTGAGGGTAAGTTCCGCATGAAGGGAGATAACGTCATGCCTTGTACTCTTTTGCATCGGACACAGTTATGCACAGTTCGCCTGGCGGGATGCCGGCCATTAATGGGCCAGATGTACTCCCTGACGCTCGCGAGGAGCAATAGGAGGCCAGCATGCAACTTATGCAAGTGTTCTCGCTCAAAAATTAATTTAGTAAGATGGTGTGACAAATGCAGCAGGATAGGATGCTTACTATCGAACGAAAGTGATGAAGCCTCTAAACGGCCTCCTACCCGTATCAAACGATTTGCATCCATGAATGGTGAAAGTGCTAAAATACTGGACCTAGAACTGAGACATTTATTTTTAGATAATAAACTGTATTCAACAGCAAGAGATTCTTGCTGTGCTATACGACACAGAAGGTAGAAAGCCTCTTGTAATTCTTGTACACTAGGAGCGTCTAAACGCTTATGATTAGGGTTGCGAATGTTGTATATAAATCGTAGAACATAGGCATACACTCGTTTCAATTTATTTAACTTAGAAAAATGATTAAATGGAATTATTATAGAATTATTGTTATCGACATTAGCTACTTTTGATTTTATTTCAGGTAAGTCAATCCTTTCATTAATATTATCGGATAAAACGGGCCAAGATGACTCTTCCAATAGTAAAAAATGTGGTTCTGACCACCATAGATCAAGGTTCTTAAGTTCCTCAGGATAAACGCCGCGTGAAATGAGGTCAGCAGGATTATCTGAGGTAGGTACGTGACGCCAGCCTGAAACACTCGTTAATTCCAATATTTCGGCAACTATGTTGGCTACGAATGTCTTTAATTTTGTAGAGCTAGTCCGCAGCCAAGAGAGAACGACGCTGGAGTCACACCAATAAAAACTACGCTCTACAGGGAACCGTAAAGACTGGACGACGGCCTTACATAATCTAGCAGCTAATACAGCGGCACATAACTCTAGTCGGGGTATCGTGCATGCCTTGACAGGTGCTACCTTTGACTTGGAGCATAATAGTTTAACGTGCACGTTGCCTGATATGTCAATAGACCTAATATAAATACAAGCGCCATATGCTCTCTGAGAAGCGTCACTAAAAGAGTGTAATTCTGTTACAACGGGAGAATCACACAGAGCACGCCTCGGTATTGTAATGGAAGTTAAATGAGATAAATTCTTATAAAATTTAATCCAAGCCTTTTCTATCTCTGGTGGAAGTGAATCATCCCAATCAACCTTATCAAGCCGTAGCTGCTGCATAATTAATTTAGGGATAATTATACAGGGGCTTACAAACCCAAGTGGGTCAAATATTTTAAAAGACGTTGATAATATATAACGCTTAGTGATTTTATTGCCACTAGCAGGAATCTCAAATGAGTAATGTAAGCGGTCTGTCTGAGAGTCCCATCCTAAGCCAAGGGTACTTGCAGACTCACTTATGATTAGTGTATCTGTAGAATTCGTAGAACAGGATTCAAGAACGTTAGAAGAATTTGATCTATATTTTCGCAAGTTGAAACACCCTGACCTTAACGTTTCAGCTACAGATTGTTGAATAATTTTTAATTCATTTTCAGAATTACTGCCAGTTTTAGGTCATCTACGTACAGGTCATGTTGGATTATAGTTTTAATAAGTGGGTCCGCGCACTCCTCCCCCAACTGTCAAAGACACCTTGTACTTAAATAGCTTGCGCTTGCGAACCCGTAAGTCACAGTATTTAACTGCAAAGTCTTAAGAGGCTGATGCTCATCTTCCCTCCATAAAATCAGCTGTAGATTTCGATCCGACTCGTCAACTACAATTTGCCGGTACATCTTTTCCACGTCTGCGGTGAGAATGTACTTATAGTGACGAGCACGAATCGGTATGGAGAAAAGAGTCTTGGATTTGAGGCCCAATCATTTGCAAGTCATTGACAGACAGACCGGAGGATGTGCGAGCTGACGCATCGAAAACCACTCTTATTTTGGTCGTCTCACTATTTTCCTTAAAAACTGGATGATGAGGCAAAAAGTAAAATAAACTGGACTTAGCATTGTCTAGTGAAACTTCAGAAAGGTGACCTAATTCACGGTACTCCTTTAAAAAATCTACGTATTGAGATTTAATCTCAGGCTGTCTCCTGAATCGTCTCTCTAGGCTATAAAATCTTTTCTTGGCCATATCATACGAATCACCAAGACAATCTGCTGAGCGGACTAAAGGTAGCTTGACACAAAATCTGCCACCTTCTAAGCGGCAGGTGTGTTGCAAAAAATGCATTTCACATGCCTGCTTGCTGTCATTTAGATAGGATCTTGGTGGAATTTCCTCCAACTCCCAAAACCTATTTAACTTGTGTTCTATCTTCCATGTTATCATTATGTAAAGAATTACTAAAAATATGATTACATTTAATATTGTTCTTAGTTTGTTTAGGAAAACATGACAACGGACCTCCAATCAACCAGCCTAGTTTTGAGCTGTGCAACTTAGAAAAGCTGGGACCTAGGGACTGTTGTTCACATCCAATGATGTCCCAAAATAAATCGGAGCCTATGAGTACATCTATGCGAGAGGGTTCATAGAATTTAGGATTCGCTAAGATTAGATTAATTTTAAAAGAACAATGGTCAATGTACGTATTAGGTAATGCGCCTGTTAGCTGAGCCATTACATAAAGATTGGAAATTACATTAAATGATGTATTTCGCGATTTTATTTGGGCAATACAATATTCAGTGACAGTCCCTGAATTATTGTTGCCAAAACCGATAATATTTGTAGATTTAATAGGGCAGATTTCTAGAGATAATCTTTGTTTCAGATTGGAACTGACAAAAGATGATTGACTGCCACAATCAAGTAGGGCACGCACAATTTCTGATTTACTTGTTTTAGGATTGACTACTTCTATTAAAGCAGTAGATAATAGGGCTTCGCTGACAGGTTGATTGGTAAAGGTGACCAATGTGTCACCTGGACTGTCAGCACCACAAGATTTGTCCTCAGTAGCAGCAGGAAGATGTAACATAGTGTTGTGTCTCCTTTTGCATTCATGGCAAGGGCCAAAACGGCATTGGCGAGAGACATGACCGAACCTTAAACAGTTCTTACATAATTTTAGTTTGGAAGCCTCTGCTATGCGTTCCCCTATGCTCTTTGCCTTGAAGGACGGACAATCATAAATTATGTGGTCTGCTGCATTACAACAGGGACAAGAGTCGCATGAGGATGAAGATTTTTGATTTTGACCATTATTACTGTTTGTACATGTATGTGATTTAGTATGTGGACGTTCTGATTTAGTACCAGGGGCAAAGCGCTGCTGGCTATGAGAAGGTTTAGAGACATTTTCGGCCTTATTGCGGTGCAGTGATTCAAGGACGACTGCACGATTATTCAAGAATTTGTGGAAATCCTTGAGTGCAGGCATGTTTGTTGACATAGTATTACGGTGCTCTTCCCATTTCACGAAAGTATTATTGTCTAACTTGGAAGCGACTAAATGAATAATAATAACATCCCAGTGCTCGGTAGCTTGTCCTAAACTGGAAAGGGCACGCAAGTTCTTGGTCACGTGGTCCACCAAGAAGTGCAACGATTTTTCAGATTCTTTACTTAAAGGATTTTTATTGAACAATGCACCGAGGTGATGATTAATTAGTAAACGTTTATTATCATATCGTTCAAGCAGCAAATTCCAAGCCTCCCGATAGTTAGCGGAAGAAATTTCGAGGTTAGAAACAGTTCGAGCTGGTTCTCCTTCCAAATATGAAATTAAGTAATGGAACTTGTTTACTGAACTAATTCTATTATTTTCATGAACTAAAGATCTGAAGGTATCGCGAAATTCCATCCACTTGAAGTACGAGTCATCAAATTTAGCAATCTGAATTAACGGTAATTTCAAACTCATTTCACTATGTTCATGAACACAATGAGATGTATTATGCAAACTAGTATCATGAACACTGTCATCCTTGCTATGCGTTTGCAATAAGGTCTGAGCAGCTACAATGTTGCTAATAAATTCCTTCTCAATTATTTCCCGTTCCTCCAGCTCATCCTTCAAACCACTAGAGTTGCCAACCTCAATCTGACTTTGAAGATCATCGAACTTAGAAGATAACGTTTCGAATTTGCTAAGTTTAAGCGTAAATTCCGCCCTTTGTGTCAGTAAAACTTTCAAATTGTGATAATTTATCTAAGTAATTTTTAAATTTCGTAACTTGTCCTTTCACAGAACTACGTCTAGTATTCAATTCTACCAAGCTCATTATTAATGTTAACTAATAGGCAGTTGTAACGAAAACAATAAGTGCAATTCAATAAAAATAACACGAAGAAGAAATCAAAGTTAAGTACGTAAACAACAAAACAAATTAGTTAATCTTGATTAAAAACGTAAGAAAACGTTACAAAATAAAAGTTAATAAAAGTTTACGCTCACGCCCCTAGTTGGTGGTGTCTGCCGCACAGGAAACCGGGGCAGCAGCTCTGGCCTGGCGGGCACGTACGCAGCGCGGGCACTGCGCGGCGCGGGCTCGGCAACGAACGGGGAACACGGATAATCTGGAAAATTCGGCGAAGTAATCACTACACGGAAACAAAAATGGCAACGGAGAAATAAGTAATTAAATTACAGAAGATGAATTTCGTACGTAGGTACTTTTACAAAATTGTTAATTACTTCAGTAAATCAGAATGTAGGCTAAAATATATATAGACATTAATTACTTTAACGGAAGACTCAACTTATGAATGACGCAATAGTATGACCTTGACAAAGGTGAATAAAAATATATTCGCACAAACAAAATCTTTATACAAGGATATAGGCTAGGTGGATTAATGGAAGGCAAAAGGAAGATTAGGTAATAAAGGCACTTAGCTGCAATAGTCGGTACTGCTGCGCTGCGGTACGTAGGTATAACGCTGATACTTATTGCGTTATTGTCCGGCGGTACTAAATGATCCCAGTGTCTTCTCAATGTAGTTCGATCCAAAGGCTTGGCTGGTTCAGGCGCGGTGCTGACCGGCTGATTGCTGCGGCGCTGTTGCTGGCCAATTCCAGAAGCGGGACTTCGATACTACTCGGTCTTCTTGGACAATTCTGTCCTGTCACGGTCGCCAGATGTTTCTTATAGAAACTTGGAGGTCTAGGGAGCTCAAATGAAACCAATAGTTTCAATAACTGGTTTATTGGTAGTTTTACAATTTAATTTGATTATTCTAATGAAAATTATCAGAGCTAGTTGCTACTTCTAGGTTTGTAGGTGAATAATAATAATATGAAGGTAGAAATTTTTCATTAACAATTTCGATGAAATTTTAGAAGTACCGACGTTAAACACATAGAAAATATAAAAAAAGAATATGATTAGCAATGACCTGCGCGAGTAGTGTCATGCTATTATAATAATATCAGGCGCGAACAGCTTTTAATAAATCAATCGCAAGTGAGGGGGAGGAATTTAAAGTTTCTGTAGTTTTAATTGGAATATTGGTAAGTAAAGTTGCAAATTCCTGAGCAACATTGATGCTATCGCTAATAAGACCGCCGGAAGTGTCTAATGTGTAATCTGTATTATGTCTTTTGTTCTTGTTTGTTTCATTGTTAATAATTTTCCAAACTGTCTTTATTTTACTGTCTGTCGATTTAACATTGTTGCTAATGAAAGAAGCTTTAGCTGCTTTGCAGATATTTTTAAAAGTTTTAGAGTAAGTAGCAACATACTTATTAAAAGTTTCCGTATTAATATACGGCTTAAGGCCATATAGTTCAAATAATGTTTCCCTACTTTTCCTGATGCCTTTAGTTGCCCAGTCACTGAATAAAAACTTAGGGCAAATAGTTTTAGTTTTTTTCTTAAAAGACTTATTGAACTCTGTTTGCACTAATGAAAGGAATTGTTCATACAAAATATTGCCATTGGACATATTTAGACCCTGAGCACTTAACTTGCTAATTATACTTATTTAAATTACCCGATGTTATTGGTCTAGTTTGTATCTGCACTTTTAGTATTGGTATGTTGGACTCAAAAATAACGGTTTGACCGCTGTGATCAGAAGGGAGATAATTTACAATGGCTTTATCTAAATAATCGCAGCAACAAAAGACATTCAAACTCAAACTCAAAGCATTTATTTCAATTAAACCATTTACAGGCACTTTTGAATTGTCAAAGAATTGGTCAGTTAGTCAGAAAGTTGAAGTTAGTTGCCCATTCCAAAACGTAGATCTCTATGGAGAAGAACAGGCAAGAAACTCCAAGGCCACAAGACTCTTTTAAATATAGATATTACAAAATTCTGGGTAGGTACATTATTCTTGTTGCTTCTATATGTGAGAACAATGTACAAAAAATAATCAAAGCAGTTGCAAATATATGATTAAAAATAAGCCCTGGCAGATAAGAGATGACCAGTCTCAACTGACGGCGCCCGTTCACGAACATGACGCGTGGATCAGCACCATCCAGCTCAACCATTTTGTAGGGAACCGAATGATCCAACACACTCGCCACCATCAGCGAGACATTTAAGTGAGCTTGACATTCTCTCAACTGCCATGCTCTTTCAAGTCAACATACATCTTAATAACATAATAAACGGCTCCATGGTACTCACATTTACAAAAATCTAAAAATGCTTCTAAATTATACAAAACTATAGTTAGCAATGTATTTAAGAAATTAATAGAATTTTACTACCAAAAAGTAAGGAAATCATTATTATCTAATTGGAGCATTGAACAATTTACTTGGTAAAATAAAAAATAAAGTTTGTAATGTCAAAAACAGAATTTAAAAAAGGGAAAGCAACTCTTCCAAATATTAAAATTTTAACTAGTGAGCCCAAGTGGCTGTGGAGCAGGACCAGCATTAAGCCAAGCATTTTTATCTACGATATAATCATCCAACTTATGATATGCTTGTCTACATAGTGTGCGTTTAATGCATGTTTTAAATTTCTTCTCATTTAGTTGAAGAATATCGAGTGGTATTTTATTATAACATTTTACACAGTATACCCCATAAAAGAAGTGTGAACTTTAGAAAATCTAAAACGTGGTTGATCTAATTTGTTCCTATTTCTAGTGTTAAAATTATGCCTGTCACTTATCTTACTAAAAAGGTGTAGATTTTTTCGAACATACATAATGTTTTCATATATATACTGACAAGGTACCGTCATGATGTTAATTTTCTTGAACAGTTCCCCTAGAGATTCGCGTCTACGGAGGTTGTAGATGGCTCTGACGGCCCTTTTTTGCAGAATAAAGACAGAATCAATATCTGCAGCCCGTCCCCACAGCAAAATACCGTAAGACATGATGCTATGAAAATAAATAAAATAGACCAGTCTCGCGGTATCAACGTCTGTTAGTTGGCGGATTTTCCAAACAGCGTAAGCGGCTGAACTTAGCCGCCCTGCAAGTGATGTTATGTGAGGACCCCAATGTAGTTTGGAGTCAAGCGTTATCCCCAGGAAAACCGTCTTTTCGACGAATTCTAGTGTCTCCTTATTCAATACAACTTGACATTTACTTCTTCTAACATTTGGTAACGCGAATCTTATGCATTTAGTTTTCTTCTCATTTAATACCAAATTATTTACAGTAAACCAATTATGGACCGTAAGCATAGCGTTATTTACGTCGTCAAGCTCCTGTGCATGTCTGTCTACTTTAAAAATCAGTGATGTGTCATCAGCAAATAACACCATTTGTGGTCGATTTTTCAGTAAATTTGGTAAATCATTTATATATACTAAAAAGAGGAATGGACCCAATATCGAGCCCTGAGGTACACCCATTTTGACTTTTAAACCCAATGAATTTACACCGTTTATTTGAACTTGCTGCAGTCTATCATTCAAATATGATTTTACTAAGCTCAGCGCATGTTTATCCAGACCGTAATGCTCAAGTTTCAAGAGCAGTGTTTCGTGATCCACGCAATCAAATGCCTTGGATAGGTCGCAAAAAATGCCTATTGCATCTCGTGCCTCTTCCCATGCATTAAATATGTGTTTCAATAAGGTGACACCGGCGTCGGTTGTGCAACGTCCTTTGGTGAAACCATACTGTTGATCGTGTAGGATGTTATTACGATTAAAATGATTGAGCATTTGATTTAACATTACTTTTTCAAATACCTTGCTGAAAACCGGCAAAACTGATACGGGTCTATAATTATTAGTATCTTTTCTGTCCCCGGATTTTTGAAGTTGAATACTTTTACTGCGACGGCGTGAATTTTTTAGAGAAATAACCGAGTGGCTGCCACTTTCCGTCGACTTGTTGTTGTAGTACAGCACCTGCACACTTGTCCGATGCGTCACACATTAAGCCAAGAGGGGCTGCGTGCTGTGGATGCGCCAAGAAGGTTGCTTTTTGAATGCATTCCTTGCATTCTTCAAAAGCTTTTGATGTTTCTTCGTTCCACATTATTTCGGTTTTGTCCCGTTTCTTTGAATGTGTATTTTCTAAATACATGTGCAGAGGTGCTTGAGTTGCTGCGGCGTTTGGTATGTTTTCTCGGTAATAATTTATCATACCGAGAAAACGTCGTAATTCTTCGACATTCTTTGGTTTAGGGTAGTCGCTGATTACCTTCATCTTTTCTTGTGGTGGTTTTATGCCTTCGGGGGAGACGAAGTATCCCAAGAATGTGAGTTCTCTCTTGGCGAATACACATTTGGCGGGATTGATTGTAATACCGTATTCTTCCAGGCGCTGTAGTAAGATTCTGAGGTTATCTCGAGCTGTTGTTTCGTCTTCTGCAGCCACAAGCAAATCGTCGACAAATCAATCAATCAATCATTTATTTTGTTAAACATAGGTATGGTTACAGATAGTATAAGTCTAAAATATGCGCACTATGTTTTGCCAATATTTATGGCGTACAAAATTAACACAAATAAGTAATTGCAATTAAGATGGCATGTCAATAGATTAAATTAAAAGAAATAATAATATCAATTTAAAACAATATGTCAGTTATGTAAACAGGTCATATAATTTTAGACAAATAAACACATTCATACTTAGTCAATAAATAAAATCATAAGTGTCTAATTAGCAAGTCGGAATCTTCATACCTCTGTTTATCAGTAGTAAACTCAGTGATGGAGTAGTAACATCTATCTAAAAGGAATTTAAACAAATACTTCATAAAGGATCCCAGACACTGCTTTTCAAATAGCTTCTGATATACTATTATATATTTTTGAAGCCATACCTAACACACTTTTGCCGAAAAATGCGGTTTTATGAGAGGTAACATGAATGGTATTCTGATAACGGCGAGAGCGCAGCTTTTCAAATAAATGTTACAACGAACAAACACTCCCATTTCATAAACATAGATGGTAAAGTGAGCAAACTAAGTTCCTTAAACAATGGCTTACAACTATCAATCGATTGTAATTTCGTAAACGATCGCAAGCATTTCTTCTGAGCTTTAAAAGCAATATCTCTGTCAGTGGAGTTGCCCCAGAAAATGATTCCGTACCTAATGCCAGAAGCCACATAAGCATTATAAGCTATTCGTACTGTAATGCGGTTAACCGTTTTTGATAGTTTGTACAGAGCATACACAAATTGACTAAGCTTTTTTCCCCGGATCAGATGGACTCACCAATAGGGTGATTCAACTTTTTCCTGCCCACCTGATAATGCTCTTGTGCACCATATTCAATGGTGCCATGAGCAATAACATCTTTCCCCAGTCGTGGAAAGAGGCCATCGGTATCGGTATCCCTAAGCCCGGCAAGCCCAAAACCGAGCCCTCCAGTTACTGTCCCATTAGTCTGCTCAAGGTTCTCGGAAAAATCTATGAGAAGCTTATTTATAAGCGACTCAGAGACTACGCCGAGACCAAGGGCATCATCCCCAATGAACAGTTCGGCTTTCGAACTGAGCACTCTAGCGTGCATCAGGCCCACCGGATAGTCGAACATATTAGCGCTGGTTTCCAACGCGCAAAAGCGTTCGACAAAGTCTGGCACAACGGCTTATTATATAAGCTTTACAAACTCGGAGTGCCGGATCGTCTCGTGCTCATCTTACGGGACTATTTGTCGAATCGCATTTTTCGATATCGCATAGAAGGTGCACTATCCTCCCCCCGTCTTATTCGTGCAGGAGTCCCTCAGGGCTCCGTGCTAGCTCCCCTATTATTCACGCTGTTTACCAGCGACATCCCTAAGAGTGTGAAGGCGCAGTTGGCTCTGTTCGCAGACGATACGGCCATCTACCTTAGGGGTACGTGTCCTGATAACATAGCCCGCACTCTCCAACGAATCGTCAATAAACTTGGCGATTGGTTTCGAAAGTGGCGGATTGAAGTTAATCCCGATAAAAGTCAAGCGGTTCTCTTTACTAAACCGCGTACGCCTCTTAAAAATCCCCTCCCACGACCACTCACCATGTTCGGCAAGCCGATTCCTTGCGAGAAGCGAGCCAAATATCTAGGTGTAGTTCTAGACCATCATCTCTCTTTCGCAGAGCACATAAAACAGGCCCGTTCGCGAGTCGCTTTCGCTCTCGGTAGGCTCCATTCCGTCCTAAATGCAAGTAGCAAATTGTCACTAAAGTGCAAATTGCGAATCTATACAGCTTGCATTCGCCCAACCTATGCGGGTTCCGTCTTTGCTCATGCAAAACCCCATCACATCCATAGGATGCAAACCCTCCAAATTCCTTCGTAGAGCTACCGGCTCCCCTTGGTTCATGAGGAACGAGAGCCTCCACATCGATCTTTAAATCCCTACCATCCATCAGTTCCTCAAACGCGTTTCGAAGCGTTTCTTTGAGTCCGCGGCCAAACATTGCAACCCTCTGGTTGTCGATGCTGCCAATTATGTCCCAAGTAGAATCAGTCATATTCACCGACCAAGGCATATTCTTACTGACCCAGACGACCCGACTACCATCCATCAGGAGTCTTGTAGGGAAACGAGTATGCTAGGACACAAGCACAGACGCTTCCCGTCATTCCGACCTCGCCGTCGAGGTCTTTTGCGATCACGACTGCCGCGCCCCCGAGTAAATGATACTCCCCCCCGACCCTTGCTTGAAAACGAGGTGCCAGCAGTTGTTGCAGCTGAGCACGTAGCTTTAAATTCCCCGATTAATAATCATGATCAAAACTTTGATCCAGCCCGTTCCATCTTTGATGTCCTCCCTCCGGTAAACGCCCTAAGCCGAGGCTCGTACCCCACAGGGGGTGCCCTTAGCGAGCGTTCATCTAGTTTATAAGTTTAGTTTATAAGTCCCTGGCTGGAGGCTTTGAGTGTAGCAGCTTAAGGCACCCACAGGTTTGATCGGTTAAATAGTCATGGCCTCAGAGGCCAGCTATGAGATGCCCTACAGAAAAAAAAAAAAGTACATTCCATATACACGAACATAGTAAATATATTGTATAGTAAAAATAGAAAAAATAATTATTACGTAGTTTTTAGCCTCTCTGAACTTGTCAGTTTTTAAATCAAATTAATAAGTAATGTAAGATGAATTCAAAGTACTATTTGTCAACGTCAGCCATAATGGACCATAGAGAAAGACAAACATAATAATTGACGTTCCACACCATGCATAATGCTACTTGTGGACATGTAATATGAACGACAAATGCTCTTATTAGGAACATTTATTCATACTAAACTGTCTTCATTGGTATTTTTTGCTTGAATAAAATTATCTTTTCCTAAGTTGATGAGTAAAATAGTATTTTTACATTACACCCAAAAAAAAAAACCTGAAACGAAACGCGTTTACTTGTTTGACAATGTGTCATTGTCTATGTTAAATGTTAATGTATTTGTATTGTTACTGCAGATTCTTCGTTCCGTACTGTATTTTGTTTTTGCGATTATTTTCTGTTTTTGTCCCCCGCTTATCTCTAAAGACTGATACCTTCTACCACTCGATTACCTTGCTTTTAACACTGGACTTTGATTTGCATTGCGTTTCGAATTTGTTTTGTGAATCAATATGAGATGCATCCACTGCGGAATAGCTATGCAAAGGTTGCAGAGGTATCTCTTATCCTCGCTTTCGGTCAGTGGGTCGTCTTAGGGGCAACATCAAACAAGACTTTCGCGTTGGATAACCAATGCTCAAACTCAGGTATGAAGTTGGAGTAGAAAAAACTTAATCGTATTTTTTTATACTTATACCTACTTCTGGTATATTTTATGGTTTGCGATATTAAATTAGTGTATCTTATTTTCAGTTGCCTCTGGATACATTTATTTGCCATCCATGCTTCTTATTATTAAGTACCGAAGCTGGTGGACACGAGCGACTATTGGGGCATAACATGGTTTGCCTTGGTTGTGAGAAATCTGTGAGAAAAATAAGACATCATAATATCAGTATGGACTGTCCATTGCTAGCTGTCCTATTATGTCATGTGTGTTGGATGCAAACAAATAGACAGGCAGTGCATGACTCATCACGAGAAACGGAATTGGCTTCGGACATCAATCCACCAGCCACTTCGGTGAACATGTTAGGGATAATGGTATCTATGTTGTTGAAGTGTGTCCGGAACTGGAACACTCCCAAGAAATGATAATACGGGTTGGTGGAAATAATCCTTCTTTATTAAGAGGACGTATTAAGTCTCGTCATATTTCCCAGATAATTTACTTTTCCTATGTTTTATTTGACACTGAACATGATAGTGATTCTGTCTTGGAAGCTATTTTAGCATACTATTGTAATTGCCTTGTAGGGAACAGAACCGCTGGTTGTTGTTGTCACGTTATGACAATAATCTGGTACCTTGGTTGGGCAAGACACCAAAACAATATTCAAGCTCCTGCAGGATTTTTAGTCAACATATTACTAACAATTCAAGAATATTAAAATAATCTAACAAAATCTTTGTAAAAAACCACAATTACAATTGTAAAATAATATATGCATCAACGCTTGTATTTGTTTTACATGTCTGGTTATATTTAAAGCAGTTATTTATGTAATTACTGCAGCACTACAATACTTAGATATTACACTTAATCCAGGTTAGTGTATATGTGAAATAAAATACTCTTGGTTGACCTCGGTTTCTTTAACACTAGCGCTGCATTGCTGTACCTAACGTATATGACTGAGTTATCTAGGTAGGCATTTAAGATATATTATTATCTAACAAAATGTTTCTCTTTATTTTCTGTAATAAATAAATAATTATATTTACTCTTTTGTTTTATTTTGTGTTTCCCTTGTTTATTGGTAATTAAACTATAAAAGAATAAGGGTAAACTGTAATTTAAGAAAATCATTAGTTCCAAATATACATTTTATTTTTAATTATTTATTTGTTAATAATTATTTACTACTACTACTAGATTCAATTACGAATACAATAAGTAGTGCTTGTTATGCTATCAGATCTCTGAGGGATGTTTTGTCTATTGCCCAACTTCGTACCTACTGTCTATTTTGCTCTAGTTGAATCTAAACTTAGATATAGTATTAAATTTTGGGGAAACAGCTATAAATATAATACAAAGGCAGCCTTTACCATACAAAAGCGAGCATTAAGAACCATGCTTCGTTTAAATCAGATGGAATCATGTAGGGAGTTTTTTGTTAAACTTAGAGTTTTGACGGTACCATGTCTTTATATTTTAGTATTCTCCTTACTCATTTAAACAAAAACTTCAACGAGTTTGAAACAGACGATGAAAGAAAAAATAGAGTAGATACTTGCAGAAAAGACCTTCCTACTATTCTGCAGGCAAAGCTCAATGTTGTCAAACACTCGTCACGCGTGTAGTCTGTCAGTCTGTTACCAGCAGCATTAAAGAATATTCAGAATGTGAATATGTTTAAAAATAAACTCAGGACTTTGTTAATAAATAAAGCCTATTACAGCATTGGCGAATTTTGTAATGATAAAAATCTTAAAACTAGTACCTATTAAATTAAACTAAAATTAATATGAGTACCCAATTTTTTTTTTGACTTTTTTATACATGCATGCGATGATGTTAATAATTCGATAGACGTTCTAACTTCTATGATGGGTGAGGGACGAGGGTGCTTGTATTGTAAATAATTGTAATGTTTATGTTGTTTCTTTTGTGTACTTACTGTGCAGACATTTCGACACAAATGTATTTTTGTTATGAAATAAATAACTTGAACTTGAACTTATTGGCATTTAAGATATATATATGGTAATTATTTATTGGCATTTAAGATATAGATTCCCTTGTTTATTGGCATTTACGATATATTATAATCTAACAAAATGTTTCTCTTTATTTCCAGTAATAAATAATTTTCAAATAAATAATTATTTTTACTCTTTTGTTTTATTTTGTTTCCCTTGTTTATTGGTAATTAAACTATAAAAAAATAAGGGTAAACTGTAATTTAAGAAAAACATTAGTTTCAAATATACTTTGTAATTATTGTCACATTTTTTGAGACTATTACCCAGTTTAATAAATATTAATCAATATACAGTTAAAAATCCTTAATTCAGGTGGCCATTACTTTGTTTAAATGCCTAAAGCTCAACACGTACAAGGCGGGTGCGTGTGGGGCGCTGGTCGGGACGGCAGTACGGCGGTCTTGTATATATTGTAATTCCTTGTAAGTATTATAATATACATGTCAGCACACGAAATACGTGCGCGGCTCCCGCTCCCGATCCGCTCCACGCCCGACCCGCCCCGCTCCGCGCCCGACCTGTGCGTGTTGAGCTTTAGGCATTTAAACAAAGTAATGGCCACCTGAATTAAGGATTTTTAACTGTATATTGATTAACATTTATTAAACTGGGTAATAGTCTCAAAAAATGTGACAATAATTACAAAGTATATTTGAAACTAATGTTTTTCTTAAATTACAGTTTACCCTTATTTTTTTATAGTTTAATTACCAATAAACAAGGGAAACACAAAATAAAACAAAAGAGTAAAAATAATTATTTATTTAAAAATAATTTATTACAGGAAATAAAGAGAAACATTTTTGGCAAAAATTAAGGCAAAAATATCGTCGAAAGACAAAAAAGATTTCACAACCTGTGCGATTAAACTCCTTATTGATTTAATAAAAGCAATAAGGCAGAGCCGAGACATAGAGACGGTGATCCTCGATGGCTTGGCCACATTGCTCGCACTCTGCGATGGCTAATTCATTGAGGGTCATACACTAGAACGCCCGCGGCCTTAGGGAAAAGGTCGCCCCCCTCCGCCATCTCCTTCGGGAACAGAATATCGACGTGGCGCTAATCAGTGAAACGCTCCTGGGAACCGAAGATAGGGTTAGGTTCCCAGGGTACCACGTCTACCGCAAGGACGAAAGGTCGGCACAGAGCAACCCAAGGTACCTTGGTCTGGCGGTGCTAGTGAAGCGAAGAGTCGCCCATCAAGAACTCCCCCTCCCGTCGCTCAGCTCCTTTTACGCGCTGGGTGTGCAGCTGCACGTCGCCGGCGAGTACGTAGACATTTATGCGTGCTACAAGCCGCCCCCGGCCCCCCTAGTTGTGGCCGAGTTGCGGGCGCTAATTGGCACGCAAAATTACCATGCAGTTATCCTTGCCGGCGACTTAAATTGTAAGCATCCGGCGTGGAATTCCTCAAGAACAAACACCGGGGGGAGACGGCTCTTCGCGGACGCGGAGGCCTTTGGGTATACGATGTCCGGCCCGGAGACACCAACGCATTACCCGGAAGCAGCACACTACATGCCGGACGTGCTGGACATCGTGGTCCACGGAGGGCTACGCTGCCAGATCACGCAGCAGGTCATAGACGACGAGTTACAATCTGATCACCAACCTGTACTCGTCATCCTAACAGGAGTGCCGACCCAAATGAGACCACTAGCGCCACGTCGATTAATTGATTGGGACGCATTTACAGAAAGGATGGAGACCACCACGCCAACTCGGCCCATTGTTTCCTCCGCGGACGTAGACCAAGCGGCAAACGACGTCACTGCTTGCATACAAAGCGCCCTGGAAGCGGCGACTACCACGCAGCAGCAAGGGAGAGGGCAGTTGCCGCCCTTGCCAGCGCGCATCAGTGCGATGATCGCCGCGAAAAGGCGCCTTCGCAAGCAGTGGCAACAACTACGTTGCCCTACAATCAAGACGCAACTGAACCGTCTCGCGGAGAGGGTAAAGGCCGAGTTATTGGCCCACACCGCCGCGGGCTGGGAGGAACGAATTGACGCCACGACGGACAGTTGGCCGTCAGTCTACAAACTCTGCCGCCAGCTGACGAATACCCCACCCCGGTGCGCCCTCTACTCAACAGCGACGGGGCGCTTAAGTATATAGCGGAGGACCGGGCGGAGGTTTTCGCAGAGCACCTGGAGCGTCAGTTCCGCCCTAACCCGATCGATGACCACGATCATGTCGCAGCGGTCGAGAAACACCTTGGGGAGTACTTCGCACCGCCGATAGCTCCCGAGGAGAACCCTATTTTCTTCTCGCCGGGTGCAGTCAGACGCGCCATCCTAAGGACGAAGCCCAAAAAGGCCCCTGGGGCGGATGGTATCGCAAACACAGTGCTGCGCCACTTGCCGTTCCGTACCGTAGCGGCACTGGCGCACCTGTATACAGCGATACTCCGCACGGGGGTCTTCCCCGCCGCGGGGAAGGAGGGGCGCGTCATAATGCTGCCCAAGGCGGGAAAGAATACCGCAAAGCCGGAGAGCTATCGGCCAATCACGTTGCTGCCTACCATCTCCAAGGTGTTCGAGCAACTCCTGCTGCGACACCTCACTCCACACATCGCCCCACGTCCGGAGCAATTCGGTTTCAGGGCGGAGCATAGCACGACGCTCCAATTGTCGAGGGTACTGCACCTGCTAACTACAGCATTAAATAAAAAAGAAAGCTCGGTTGCAGTATTCCTCGACATGAAGAAGGCCTTCGACCGCGTGTGGCACGAGGGCTTCATATATAAATTAGCTACCTCAGACGCGCCCCGTCGCGTTGTAAGGGTGGTCTCATCTTTTCTGTCCCACAGGACCTTCCGGGTGGTGGTCGACGGGGCGCTATCAGGCGCCCGCCCGGTGTTGGCTGGCGTGCCCCAGGGCAGCTGCGTCTCGCCGGCGTGTTACTCACGGTACACTGACGAAATCCCCACCACTCCCGATGCTACGCTCGCGCTGTATGCCGACGACGTCGCGTACATCACTACATCGCTTAATACGAAGTACGCGGCGGTCAAAATGCAGCGCGCCCTCGACCTTCTTCCCGAGTGGCTGGCCAAATGGCGTCTGTCGGTGAACGTGGGTAAGACGCAAGCCATGGTGACTGGCTTGCGTCTTACCCACGCCCCTCCCACCCCCCCTAAAGCTTCATGGAGTTGACGTCGATTGGGCGCCCCAGGCCAAGTACCTGGGTGTGACCATCGACCGCCACCTCACGATGGGGCCCCATGTCCGCAAGGTCGTCGCGCAGGGTAAACCTCCTTAGACCAGTGCTCTCATCCCGCATCCCGACGCGCGTCAAGCTGAGCGTGTACAAGATGTACATACGCTCAGTCTTGACGTACGCCGCCCCGGCCTGGTTCGCCCTCACGAGCGAGTCGAGCCGAAAAACGCTCCGCACGCAACAGAACTTTGCGTTGCGGACCATAGTTGACGCCCCTCGCTGCGTGAGGAACGATGTTCTCCACCGGGACCTCGGGATCGAGAGTTTGTAGTTTGTAGGGCGACTCGCGAAGGTAATGTTCGCGCATGCCGACGCCTCTGCCTGGTTTCATGTCAGGCAGATAGCGCCACTGCACGCGCGCCCGCTTGACGCGAAACCCCTGCCCCGCGACCTGGAAGCGGACCCTTGACCCCATCGCACCGGATATGACGCCTCGGGTAAGCAGCAACCAGGCTACACGCAGCTTACTCGAAATAATAAGACTCTACAGATGTACACATACATCTGTTGTGTGGCGTGTGCTAAGTTAATATAGGCACGTCACATAACTGAATACCGACATTCATAACTACACATGCATCCATACTCAACACGTGCGGGCGCGATGCGGGTCGCGACGCACGTTTACACTGAGCGGTGTTACACTACAACACTAGCCGCTCACACATACGTGACTGCCTACCCCTCAAACCGTAAACGGCTCGATCTGTAAGCGGGGAGAGGGGGAGACTACATATTAGACCTGTAGGGCGTCGAGTCGGCATCACCGTCACTGGTCGTTCTCGCTGGGCCTCCCCCGGGTAACCGGGGGTCTCACCTGGCGGGGACAGACCGCCGGGATGTCGTGAAGAAAGCGGCGCCAGGAGCTGGCGTCGTGGCGCGCCTACAGAAAGATTCATAGCAACCAATCACACCGACGCATTATTGCTTAACAATATGCGGTCGTTTTTATTAGCCGCTGTAGGCGAACCTTATGAGGGGCCCATCTTTATGGGCCAACGTGAAGCCTCCGCGGGCGAGGGGCGAAGCCCTGACCCCGCTCGCCACGCCCCCTTGCGGGGGCGTCGCGACATCTTTCGATTAAATACAAGGAATTACAATATACAAGCCCGCCGTACTGCCGTCCCGCGCCCGACACGCACCCGCCTTGTGTGTGTATTGAGCTTAATAATTGTAAAACCATATCAGTTAACCGTAATAATTCACAACTGTTCGCTATTTTAAAGCGCCATAAGTTTTTTAATAGTGAAATTATAATCTATACACTTATTGCCAGCGATCTGATTAAAAGGTTTTATTAAACTGTTTTCGTCTAGTCTGTTGTAATGACAAGTTCTATCAGTTTTTTATTTATAGCAATTTAATAAGTCAATATTCACGAATATAAAACACTAAAAATCATTGATGTACATTCAATTCGATAACTATGCCGACGTCCATACAAAAACTGGCCATGTTCTTTATACGTTTCATCCATTAAAACGTATGATCTTTCGGATCTTAGGCTATAAGAATTGTAGAAAATGACTTACAATAGTAAATTTGTGATCCACATATTGCGTAAATAACGCCACCTTGCTGTAGTGAGTATTCCGCAACTTTTTTCAGCAGCAGCCATAAATCTGAAAATAAAACATAACATAATAAATATCACGCTTACATTCGCAGGTATAGGCAGAGATGTGTAGTTGCCAATTATCTTTGTTCCGTGTAATAAAGAGGGCGAAATCCAGAAATTCCTTCTGAATACTTTTGTAAATAGTAACAGCCACACGGGTCGATCGAAGCTACGCGTGCCGAGGTCGATCCATGGGTCATCCATTGACCATCCATTACATATCCAGACTACTCCGTGCCTCGGAAAGCACGTTAAGCCGTTGGTCCCGGCTGTCATTTCGATCTTTGACAGTCGTTGCGGGTAGTCAGAAGTCCAAAAATCTGCACGGCAACCAGTCTTACCAAGGTATTACCCAGTAACAGGGTTGTGAAGGTGAGATAGGTAGTCGCTCCATGTAAAATAGTTCCAGTTAGGCTAGAAGCCAACCCCAACACTAATGAGATGGGAAAAGGCTAGGAGTTAGAATCTTAATGTAAATTATACCAAATAATAAGAACCATTGCTGCAATCGTCCTTTGGATCAACACAAATGAAACTTGTATAATCATTCTTAATTTATTTTATGTTTTAGATATAAATAATGGAAGGGGCTTGTGGCTAAAGGATAACTGCCGCACGGGTCGATCAAATAAGATTAAGCTGAATTTGCTGTGGTCGGTTCATGTATGGGTGACCATGCATTACATTATAATATGGAGACCTCTCAGTGCCATAGAAAGCACCGGTTGGTCTGGGCTGTCAGACGTAGATCTTTGACAGTCGTTACGGGTAGTTAGAAGCCCAAAAGTCTGATAACCAGTCTCATCAACGGGTATCCTGTTACCCGGCAACTGGGTTGTGGAGGTCAGATAGGCAGTCGAATACTGTAAGAAAATCCATGTAAAATACTGGTATTCACCTGCATATGGTAAGACTGGAAGTCGGCCCCAACATACTTGGGAAAAGGCTAAGTACATTGAGATACCAATTATCGATAACCAACGCATATGATCGACTTGTTAACCGCACAGACATTACAAAAATCTCGTTAACATTTTAAAGAGTGGTTCGTCAGATCACGAGCATCTCTAAATGTTTTTGAGTATTAATTGCATGTTAGATAACTGGTGAAATGAGGATATTTCTAAAATAATATTTACTTTTAGTGTCTTTATTATTAACACAGTGAGATAAATCCCGCTTAGTATGAATCCAGCTTAGTAAAGCTTATTAGATTCCATGCGCCCTCTAGATATCCTAGGAATAAAATAACACCCCTGTGTCCACCACTTCGAAAGTCTGTGCTTGGTGCGAATTCTCCAATACTAGGTATTGTGCAAAACCATCAATGGCCGCAGTGACATAGTAGATGTTCACCACGACAATATTAATAAATTTGTACGAGCTTTTGTAAATAATCCAATGTAAATTTAATTTAATTTTATACATGTTTTCAATTATTTTCACTTGTAATCCGTTTATTCTTTTCATTTAGTTTTATTATTTATTCATAAATTTTCATTTTTGAATCATCTGAATCAGTAATTTTGATTGAATGAGTTGTTAATCTTCTTTATATTATTATTTTAATTTTGTTTTTTGTATGTATGTTGTTTAAAGCCGTTTTTATTTTTTGTGCATGTGGTGTTAACCTATAATTAATTGTTGCACTTGTAAATGTTACCCTAGTTATTAAGATAGAGATGTATAGGTGTAAGCAATTGTTGGTTAACCTAAATAAATAAATAATAAATCACGTTTTAAGAACGTGGCGACGAATGAATTGTTCATACAAACGTAATACCTACCTAAATCATTGCATTTTGGGCATATTTCCACCATATTATATTATTATTCGGATTTAGACAGTGTTTATCTAGGCTCTTACATCTTTTTTTTTCCAAAAACTTTTCTAAAATGAAGTTTAAACGAATTTAATTTCGCACATTTTTACAGCGTAAATGACATGTTTTCATATTGTTTTTTCTGTATAATAAACAACAATATTTGTAATATTATTTCTGCAGAAGCATAGATTACATTATCAAGTTACAAATTATCAAAAAAAAAAAAAAAAATTAAAAATATTAAGTTTTAATTTATTATTTTTGGTATTACGGAACACATCCAAAATCATAAATTTTCGAAAGCTAGTAGTGCTTGCAATTGTCAATGTGTGTATATATGTGTGGTAGTATTGCTCACTGTAGGTGTATATAATGGCTCCGATAGGCACTCACACTAGCGCAACATGCTTGGAATTGAATTTTGCAAACATTTCGATTTGTAGTTGCGAGCCGTGTTCGCAGGCCTCTTAAAACTCTTGAGGCGGCAGCCAGGCCGCCGGCTGAACGCGTCCCAAAGGGTCATGGCCATCCGGCTGGCCCGAGGATACCGCACGGTCTCCTGCGAGGCGGCGAGCCTCCTTGCTGGAGTACCGCCATGGGATCTGGAGGCAAAGGTCCTCGCGCACATTTGGGAGTGGCACGAGGAGGCAAAGCGCCGGGGCTTAACTCCGATGCCGCAAGAAGTAGTGGCACAGCGGACAGAGTTCCGGCGGGATCTCATGGCGGAATGGAGAGTGCGATTGTCGCAACCCAGCGCTGGGCACGCCACAATTGCGGCGATAAGACCCCTCTTTGAGGAGTGGCTAGAGAGGCGCCACGGCGTCCTCACCTTCCGCCTGACGCAGGTACTCACCGGACACGGCTGTTTCGGGAGGTACCTGTTCAGGATAAAGCGGGAGGAAACGCCCGGGTGTCGTCACTGTGTGGATCGCCCGGAGGACACGGTGGAGCATACGGTGGAGGTCTGCCCGGCTTGGGCAGGGCATCGCCGTGTCCTCGTGGATGCGATCGGCGGCGGTGATCTCTCGCGTCCGGCCCTGATTCGGGCCATGCTACGGAGCGAGAGGAAATGGGAGGCCGTCACCTCTTTCTGCGAAGCAGTAATGCTTGCGAAGGAGGAGACGGAGCGCGTGAGGGAGAGGCAAATTTCGCGCCCTCGCGCCCCTAACCGCCGCAGCAGGAGACGCCCTGGGCGTCGGGAATCACAGGAAGATTTCCGGCCACCGTAGGCGCGGGCTTGCGGACGGTGAGCAATGGGTAGCTCGCCGTCCGATAAGGACCAAGCCCGGGTCGACGGCGCGTTGTGTTCCACGCGCGCCTCAAAGAGATGTCAGCAGAATTGACGGGGTCCGCTAGGGCCAATGCCAATGCCGGGGGTTCGAAGAAAACCGATAGGGAAATCGTGGCCCCCGGCAACATGGCATAGGAAGGAACACGGGTGGGTTTTAGTCAGTAAGAGTCTGACACGCCCTCCCGCTCCACCCAGAGCGGGAGAAGTTATTTGATAATTTCCCACCCAAAAAAAAAAAAAAAAAAAAAAGGCCTCTTAAAACTCTACCCTTTCTTTATGCATTTCGATTCTTGCGAATCAAGTTTTACTAAATGAGTTGTTGTTCTTGTGTGTGTAACCTAGATAGATAGCCTTGAAAAAGTTTTGCTTCTATTTTTATTTTGCAATAGGAACCAAAGCCATTCGATTATGTAACTATATATCTATACATTTCATGTCTGTCTGTGTGATCACGTTGTTCTTCTAAACTACCAAACGGATTTCGATGACAATTTAAAGAAGGTCCATGTTCTAGGAACCAAAAACCCAATATTGAAATCGCTTTTTTTTTCTTTAAAAAGCATTGTGCTTTAAATTAATAAGTTTATTATTAAAAACATGTCATCCGTACTTAATCTTAACTAATATTATAAATGTGAAAGTGAGTTTGTATGTTTGTTACGCTTTCACGCTAAAACGGCTGAACAGATTTAGATGAAATTTGGCAAAGAAGTAGACCTTGACTTGAAGAAGAACATGCGCTACTTTTCATCCTGGATTGCAGACAAAGTCGTTGGCAACACCTAGTCTTAACTACTATTGTAAGGAGAAAAGATTTGATTTTTTATGTTTGTATGTTTGATTTGAAGAAATTTTTTCACCTGTGGAAAGCTACATGATCAGCGAGTAACTTGGGTTGTATTTTATTGACTTCCACGCGAACGAAGTCGCGGGCAGAAGCTAGTAATAATATGAATGTTATAAATTCGAAAGTAACTCTGATTGTCTGTATGTTACCTTTTCACGCCTTTTTTTTTTTTTTTTTTTTGGGTGGGAAATTATCAAATAACTTCTCCCGCTCTGGGTGGAGCGGGAGGGCGTGTCAGAATCTTACTGACTAAAACCCACCCGTGTTCTTTTTGTTGCCCTGTTGCCGGGGGCCACGATTTCCCTATCGGTTTTCTTCGAACCCCCGGCAGGCATTAGCCCTAACGGACCCCGTCAATTCTGCTGACATCTCTTTGAGGCGCGCGTGGAACACAACGCGCCGTCGACCCGGGCTTGGTCCTTATCGGACGGCGAGCTACCCATTGCTCACCGTCCGCAAGCCCGCGCCTACGGTGGCCGGAAATCGGCTCGCGATTCCCGCCCCGGGCGTCTCCTCCTGCGGCGGTTAGGGGCGTGAGGGCGCGAAATTTGCCTCTCCCTCACGCGTTCCGCCTCCTCCTTCGCGAGCATTACCGCTTCGCAGAAGGAGGTGACGGCCTACCCTACCTACCCTACCTACCCTACCTACCTACCCTACCTACCCTACCTACCCTACCTACCCTACCTACCCTACCTACCCTACCTACCCTACCTACCCTACCTACCCTACCTACCCTACCTACCCTACCTACCCTACCTACCCTACCTACCCTACCTACCCTACCTACCCTACCTACCCTACCTACCCTACCTACCCTACCTACCCTACCTACCCTACCTACCCTACCTACCCTACCTACCCTACCTACCCTACCTACCCTACCTACCCTACCTACCCTACCTACCCTACCTACCCTACCTACCCTACCTACCCTACCTACCCTACCTACCCTACCTACCCTACCTACCCTACCTACCCTACCTACCCTACCTACCCTACCTACCCTACCTACCCTACCTACCCTACCTACCCTACCTACCCTACCTACCCTACCTACCCTACCTACCCTACCTACCCTACCTACCCTACCTACCCTACCTACCCTACCTACCCTACCTACCCTACCTACCCTACCTACCCTACCTACCCTACCTACCCTAAAACCATGTCCTAAAAATAACGAACATTTAAAAAAAAGAATTGGCCAAATTGGTCTAGGCGTTGTTGAGTTATGCGCTTACCAACATATTTTGCGATTCATTTTTATATTATAGAAGATAGATGTTTACAAGAAGTCAAACGCTGCGAAGATTACGATGTAGTGAAAAGAATTGTAATTGATATGATAACAGTTTTTCTTAACAAATATGATGGACAAGATGAATAAGCATTGTTAACAAGATGTGAAGAAGCTAAGATTCGATTAAAAAGATTGAACTCTTTTCAAGACACCTCCGAATCTGAAATCAAAATAGAGGATACTACTAAATTGTCGCAAGTGTCAGATGACTACAAATCTTTATTTGCTGAGACCAAATTAAAAGTCAGTGATGATAATAAACGACATCTTGTTACAAGTAAATGTCCTAAATGGTTTCAGGATGCTATAGAACGCGAAAAGTTATTACTTACTCTTACCGATGGTGATTGTAAAACACACGATAACTTATTTTACTTTCCAGAATTTCTAACAACGCTAACGCGGCTAATGGGACAGCTCCCTCTATGGTCAAATATAATGAAAAGAACTTTTGATTCGGAAATATCAGTCCCTACTTCGTCAAATGTCGAAAGTTATTTTAAAATAATAAAAATATACTTATATCAGATAAGCACGAAAACAGACAGATATCGTGTAGATGAATTTATTGCAACACATTCAGAATCTATTTCGGGACAATTAAAAACAGCTAACAGTACATTAAAACAAGGTGTTAAAAGGAGAAAGCCAACTGAAAAGAAAAATAATATCATCAGTAAGAAAAAAAGAACGAATACTAATAATGGTGCAAAAGGAATAACTGATGAATCTGTTTTTTTCTGATACGCCTTCATTGATAGAAAACTGGAGAGGTTTAGCTACAAAGAAAAAACAGCAAAAAACAAAGATAGGAAAACAAATGATTAAGGTAACTTTGTTGAGAAATGGTTCGATTACACCGTTTGCAGATAAAAATACTATCATCTCAAATACCTGCGCTTTTGATTCAGTTGCACAAGCGATTGCAATTGGAGTTGTTGATGAATACACGTTAAATAGGATCATAAGAAGCAATGATGATGAATATTACAAATTTATAAAGATGATTATAGACAATGATATGGAAAACGTTTACAAACTTCGTTCAGATATATTTAAAAAATATTTTGAAATAGTATATGATAGTGATAAAGTTTACGTGAACTGTGAATGCAATGTTGCATACATATTTGAAAAAATATTGTTAGAAAAAATATACAGTGCAGAGATAAAAGAATCCTGTACAAATGTGGACTGTCCTTTAAACCAAGTTAGTAGGAAATGTGCCTTTTTGCCACTTGATTTTAACAAAAACACCTTAAGTGAGTCTGCAAATTCAATGCTAAACAGTGACAGAAATATGTCGCGTTGTAGACTTTCTGGTTGTCAAAGCATAAGGAGCAATATCTTTCAAATTATAATCTAAGCAAGATTATAATTTGAAAGATATTGCTGCTTTTGAGCCCATGTCTGACGTCGAAATTTGCATTAATGATTTACCTAAAAATATAACATTAAAAGGAATAGAGTACCACCTTTTGTCTGTTATAGAATTTGTACCACCTCCGACTCCGAAAGGCGTGGGACATTACAAATCACATTGCCGCAGAGGGTCCAAATGGCAATGTTACGACGACATGTCAAGTAGAATCACAATTAGTAAAAACAAAATGTATGCATACTGTTATTTATATGCAAAAAAATATGAATGTGTCAATCAATGAATAAATATGTTATACGTAATATTTATGTGTGTTATGATTTATTTTCGGTAATTTTCTTAGTACAAAAATAAACATTATTATATATGCAAAACTTCTTGTAGGTGTAACTTATTTTTGGCTAATCGAAAAAATGTAAGAAAAACATATGTGGAGGTTCCAATGAGGTACTAAATTTTAATGAAAAGATGAATTAATTATAACGCCTACAACTAGGTGAAATCAACGTGCTCCAGATTACATGCAAAATTTCTTCTAGGTGTAACTTTTTTTTGGCTTATCGAAAAAAAATAAGAAAAACATATGTTGAGGTACCAATGAGGTACTAAATTTTAATGAAAAGATGAACTAGTTATAATACCTACAACTAGGTGTAGCCGACTTGGTCCAGCCATTCTGAAGTCAGAATGGCTGGCCACTTTCCTCGTAATAATTTTCCCTCTAGAGCGAGGTACCAATTATTTGATGTCTGGTACCAAATAGTACCAAATAGGTACTAAAACTTGGTATTACTTAAACTTCAAAAATCTCTCTTGGTCCAGTCATCCTGATCCAGACGTTTGACACGCAGTTGGCTAGTTTTGACGAATTTATGGTAATATTTTCCTTTATCCATCAATTAAAAATGTAATAAAAAGAAAAGAAGCTTACTTGATGTGTTAACCAGCAAATGTGTGTGTCCGATAATGGGTAGAAGACCTGGGTAAGCCGGTGGAAGCGGATGAGCCCGAGACTCCACAAGTCGCGCGCGCCAAATAATTGCGTAGATCAATACCAACAGACTTACTATTAGTAGTACTTCCAACATTGTCACTGCAGAGTGCACTTAACGTCCGTAGGTGTTATAACATACAAAACACAGCATGCACTCTATATATAGTTGTACAATAGAGAAGCTATCACAAAAAACTTTGACGTCATGTCTCAGTGAGGCCATCTAGCGTAATATAGCAAAATTACAGTAATAATATTGTTAAGTTTGCATACGAAAATAATTTTCATAATATTAAAATATTTTTCGCATAAGGATGACTTTAAAAGCAAAAAAGTAGTTACAATACCAACTGTTTACTACAGCTGCCATTTGTCATGCCGCCAACGCAATAGAAGTCAAAATCGGTTGAACGGTCTGTAAAAAAGGTTTATTTAAATATCTAATCTTATTTCAAATGGAGTACTTATAGATTGAGCGATATCTGAGTAGTTGGTTAATAGAAGTAGATTAAGATTTTCTTCGCTTTGTCCCGTGTATCGTTTTATTTGCTAAAACATTTCATTTAAAGTAGGTTGCCAAGACTTACAAACTTTTACATTAAAAAAGTTATCAGATCTTTAGAGCCAAGCCCTATAAAACTAAACTCTAAAAAGCCAAACTCTTCAAACCTTACATCTTGGTCAAAATGTGAGAGTCACCAAGTCTTTAATGTTGCGTCAATGTAGTTCAATGTTGTTAGTTCAATTGTTAGCTAGCATCCCACGCCATTACACATAAAACCAGCCAAGTGCGTTTCAAACCACGCAAAATGAAGGGTTCCGTAGTTGGTATGAATTTATCTCAAAAACAAACTTAACAGTGGTGGCGATTCTCTTGTCACAAATGCCTCTAAACTAGACTAAACATCAGCAAAATTTAGTTTATTCCTGTCAAACGATGTGGGCATCTGGGTTGGGCACTTGTGGCGGTAGAACGTGCTTAGTGGCGGTGTCGGTAAAAATACAGATTGGCATAGGATTGGTTGGAGATCTACTGTAAATTCAGGGAACCTATTAGTTTTATGGTAAATAAAAGAATACTGTTCAGTCTCCTATAAATATGAATAATCTCACATGGTCTTATTGACCATTACCTCGTTCTTGAAGTATGTTTATAGGTTCATAATAGTTTAAGTGATCAGATTACACAAAGTCAATAACAATTTTATTATTACTTTATTTAGACACCTGTTCTGCTGCTGCTAGTTACAAATAATAGTATCAAGTAAATAGTCAACCAAAGGTGTAACTTTTACCACATAATATTACTTTTTAGAGCAAAACCTACTATTCAATACACCACTCGGCCAAACTAATATTATTATTGCAAATTGTAGTGGCCATCCATATTACATTTTCTGTTAAATAATTTCGAATTTTAACATGGTCACTTTGTTGGCACCTAATTTATTTTGAAAGTGAAAGGTTAGAAGCCATAAAATAAAAAACGTGTTTCAACCGAGATTTGGAACGACTAATTTATTTAAGAAAAGAATACATAGACTAATTAATTGTTTACAAGTTTGATAAAAGATGGCGCTAGTAGTATCTATATATTGTTATTTACAACACTCCCACTCAAAATATAGATCATTAACTTTATAGACTTTTATCAGATACTTAAATAAAACTATACTTTAACAATTCCTAAAGAATCCAAATGTTTATAATGTTTTACAGCATTTAAAGCTTTGGTGAGCAAATCTGCAGGCATATCTGATGTACATAAATAATTAACACTAACAATGTTTTCATTTATCATTTCTCTGCAATAATGATATCTGACATCAATATGCTTAGTTTTGTTATGGAATACGGGGTTTAGTAACAATTTCTGCACATTCACACTATCATTATACAAGGTTATGCAATACATTCTTTTAGTAACTTCATATTGTAAGTTTCTTAGATATACTGCCTCTTTGCTGGCCTCTGATATTGATACATATTCTGCTTCTGTACTAGACAGTGCAACACATTTTTGTTTACTACAGCTCCAAGATATAACAGAACCTGACAATATATAACAAAATCCTGAATATGATTTCCTATCATTAACATCATTGCTCCAGTCTGCATCAACATATTCTTCAATATTAACATCCTTACTCTTACTATATTTCAAACCTAAATCTTTTGTCTTTTTTAAATATCTCAATATTCTTTTGGCATACACCCATTGTTCTTCAGTATTACAATTATTAAATTGACTCAAATATGAAACTGCATAAGCTATATCAGGTCGTGTAAGCACAACTAAATACATCAAACTCCCGATTAGCTGCTGATAGGGATTCTGGCTATTACAATTATCCTCCTTTTTACATTTTAAATTCATCTCCATTGGAGTATTCACTGTTTTACAATCAGCCATATTGAATTTAGACAATAACATCAATATATCTCTCTTGACTCAAGGTAACTTTAGTTTATCAAAATCAACTGACATGCCAAGACATTCCTTTACAATTCCTAAGTCTTTTAACACAAAATTCTTACCCAACATGCTCTTAAGATGATTAGTTTCACTATCGTCATTTGAAAAAACAAAAAAATCATCAACATACAATGTCACAATGGTTTTGCTACTGCCAACACATTTTAAACATAAACATGGTTCTATTTTAGATTTAACATAACCATCCGCTAACATACAACTATCCACTTTCTTATGCCATGCTCGGGATGCCTGTTTAAGACCATATATAGCTTTTTTCAATTTTAGAATCTTTTTATCATTTGGGGCTACACCTGGAGATATCAATGTAAGGTTCACTGTAAAGGATATAGCTTTAGTTATAAAATCTATGAAAAGAGGAAAGTCTCCAGGACATGATAGCCTTAGCATTGAGCACCTGCGGTATGCTGGGGTACACTTGCCCAGAGTCCTAGCTTTGCTGTTTAATCTGTGTGTTAGCCACTCCTACCTTCTTGACGATCTCATGTATACCATTGTTGTCCCCATTGTAAAAAACAAGACTGGCAATGTCTCGGACAGGTCAAACTATAAGCCTATCTCCTTAGCCACGGTTATAGCGAAGGTAATGGACAGTCTGCTTGACGGCCACCTAACAAAAAATATCAAACTGCACGACGGACAGTTCGGCTTTCGGACTGGTCTATCCACGGAAAGTGCGATCCTGTGCCTCAAGCAGACTGTGCACTACTACACAGCGCGTAAAACACCAGTATATGCATGTTTCCTGGACCTGTCCCGGGCATTCGATATGGTTTCGTACGACATACTGTGGACAAAAATGCGTCAAGACACTAGTCTGCCCCCTGAGATTGTATCTATATTTCAGTACTGGTATAATAATCAGAAAAACACTGTTAGGTGGGCGAATAGTAAATCGGACGAGTACGGGCTGGAGTGTGGGGTGCGTCAGGGGGGTGTGTAACGGTTGATATAATAACAAAAAATCTAACGTTCACTTGACCTAATTTCAGTTAATATACTTTTGTTTAATATAACGATCAGTTGAGATAATGAATTGTTGATATAATTTCATTTTATCTAATTTCTTATGATATAATAAACATTTCCTATAATGCACATTTAACATAATATTCATGTAGTATATTATTCATTTACTATAATATTCATAATCTCTAATAACTTTTAATATAATTTAGAAAATCTGATACGATTTTAAACGCCTGCTAGTATGGTAAAAAAATATTGTACTGTTTTTTTTTTCTTCGCTTTATACCCTATACACCTACTCGTACCACCCTCAACTATTGTAACCAGTAGAAATTGGATGCAATCTGGACTTTAGGGCACCCCGACTCGGACAGGTTAGGTTAGAAGGGGATGGCGGGGTCGTGTGAGCGAGCGAAGCGAGCGAATAGAACCCGCCATCCCCTTCGTGGTTATTTTTTTATAAACCATCCAGAAGTAGGAGCCCCGCTAAGCGGGGCTCCGTCGACCAAGCCCACCCTCGACCATGTATTGAATATTTTAAGATTTGGTTAGGTGCCATTTGAGTTAGGTTAGAACTGTGACCATTAAACATGAAAATTAGGTCAAAAGAACATTAGGTCAAATGAATGTTATATAAAAAGAATATTATACATATTGAAAATTATATAAAATGAACGTTATACTAAATGTTTTATATTAAATGAAAATTATATCATATGAAACATTAGGTCATATGAAATTAGGTTATATGATTTTATAGCATATCAAAATTATATTATATGAACGTTATTTCAAGTGACATTAGAGCATTTGTTATTATATCATACATTACACACCCGCGTCAGGGGGGGTTGACCTCACCGAAACTGTTTAATTTGTATATGGACCGCCTGATTGGAGAGCTGAGCAGCACTGGGATCGGATGTCATGTAGACGGAATTTGCGTTAATAATATTAGTTACGCGGATGACATGGTGCTGCTCAGCCCATCAATCGGTGCGTTTCGCAAGCTGCTTCGTATATGTGAAGGGTATGCGGAGGCCCATGGGCTCAGATATAATGTGAAGAAAAGTGAGTTTATGGTTTTTAGAGCACCCAAAAAATATTACTCAGAGGTACCACCCGTTTCACTCTATGAAACAGCATTAAACAGAGTCACTCACTTTAAGTATCTGGGCCACTGGGTCACCGAAGACCTTACAGATGATATGGATGTGGAAAGGGAACGTAGGGCGTTGTCTGTTCGCTGTAATGTGTTGGCTCGCAGATTCGCGCGTTGTACTGAACAAGTGAAGGTCACACTGTTTAGGGCATTCTGCCAGACCTTCTACACGTGCAGTCTGTGGGTCAAATACACGCAGAGGACATACAACGCCCTGCGTGTACAGTATAATAACGCGTTCAGGATGTTGATGAGGCTGCCGCGGTACTGTAGCGCGAGTGGCATGTTCGCGGAGGCGCACGTGGACGGTTTCCACGCGATCATACGTAAGCGCTGTGCTTCGATGCTGGCGCGGGTGCGCGGCAACCCCAGCGCCATCCTGGCCGCGTGTGCCGGCCGATGGGACTCGGTACTGATGGCGCATTGGATAGGCCTTCACGCGAGGGCAAGGGCCTGACCACTAAACTGGTACTTTTACTAATACTAGGTTAAGAATATTGTTACTAACAAATTTATGGACATAGTCTGAAATAAAATTATTATTATTATTTATACGTCTTTGATATTTCTCGGGACCCAGGGGTCCCGGACCTTTGGAAGGCGTACGAGGGGCCGAAGCCAACTCGCAGAGGCCCCTTAGACGTTTTTAGTGAAATGAGGTACGAACCGACGATTATCCCTGTTCGCACTATGCAAGTGCAGCCAAGGACAACCCCCGGTTGGTGTAGGACTATTGTAAGATATGGAAACAAAGATATCGGACTATGGGTTTGGGTTGCTAAAGTGGACTGGTCACCTGGAACTATGGAAGGACTATGGCCCCTGGCTGATCAATGTTTTATATGCACACGGATAAAATGGCAGGGGGTGACTTGCACACTCAATAATGGGCCCCCGAAAACGGTCGCTAGCACATAGTGTCGTAGCGACAAGGGGGCAACACGTCCTGAGGTGCTTATGAGGAGTGGAGAGGTATTCCACGGCTATCAGGACAATCCCGGAAGTACGGTCAAGATCCCTACCAGCATCTTACTGGAATACTTCCTTCCTCCGAGCACGTTTGCTCTAGCGAATCTCCACTCAAGCCGGCCAATAAAGGCAAGAATGAGGTGGGAGCTCTGTTCCTCGTCAGTGTTCACTCCAGCCGGCCAATAAAGGCAAGCCAGAGGTGAGGAACAAGACTTCTCCCGGAGATAGGGTCCGTGGGGTCGCTAATGCCCAACAGCTCGCCACATGCTGCCCTGCGGGTTTTTGTATCTCTCTTGGTCTGGTTCCTCATCCCAGACCCGTTCCGGCAAAGTAAACTCTACCGGCACAGGCCTAGAGTTCGGAGCGCGCAAGCCCCACCACGACGTCAACGTAGAGATACGGCGGTGGGGTTATTATTATTATTATTTGTACAGATATAAACTAAAGGTTTCTGCATATATAAAGTCTCTGACAGTTCACCATTCAAGCAGGCGGTTTTCACATCAAGATGAGTCACATTAAGATTCAACTGCACTGATAAAGCAAATAATAACCTAAGTGTTGTATGCCGCACTACAGGAGAAAATGTTTCATTATAGTCCACACCATATTTCTGAGAGCACCCTTTAGCCACAAGCCTGGCTCGATAACGGACATTATTTTCAGCATCGCACTTCTTCTTGAGAACCCATTTGCATTTTATAATATTGCCACTTACAGGAATATCAACAGCTTCCCATGCATTGTTGTCTTCAAAGCTTTTCAGCTCATCCTCGACAGCTTGTTCCCAATACTCCTTCTCTGGTCCTTGCAGTGCTTCTTCTAATGACAGTTCATTGCTGAAATCTTTATTACACTCTTCTGTGCACATAAGTCCATACCTGTCTGGTTTATTTCGCTGCCGTTGTGGTAATGTCCTTACTATGGTGTCTGATTGCAACTCCTCTTGATGTAACTCCTCATCTGGTATATAGGTTTCATTCTTGTCACTTACCAAAGAAGTGAACGAATCCTCTATACTATGATCTGAGAGCTCTCCCACTGAAGATAGGTGTGGCCTGTTCTCTGTTGGCTTGTCATCGATCTCTTCTACTTCAATCATATTTTCAAGATGAGACAATTTTTAGGGTTCCGTACCTCAAAAGAAAAAAACGGAACCCTTATAGGATCACTCGTGTGTCTGTCTGTCTGTCCGTCTGTCACAGCCAATTTACTCCGAATCTAATGAACCGATTAAGTTGAAATTTGGTTCACATATGTATTTCTGTGACCCAAACACGAATGTGTAACGTAAATAAATAAATTTTGAAAATAAGTGTCACTTTTGGGGCGCAAACAAGAAAATTAAAAAAAAAGTTTTGCTAACTGTACCGTGTGACATATCAAATGAAAGGACTTGTTACGAGGATCGTAAATATATTTTTTATATATTTTTTAAATAAACACTTTTAAAGATATTTAATAAATTCAATGAAAATTGACAATTCCCCCCCCCTTATCTCCGAAACTATTGGACCAAAAATTTTAAAAAAAATACATAGTATGGCTCTTTACTCATAAATTACAGGAAAACCTATAAGAAATCTATGGTCTTAAAATAACATGGTAAATCTCTCAATATTGTGTGTACAAACTTCTATTTCGTCGCTCGGCATCCAATAGCCCCTTCTCTCTAGCTACTTAAATATCAAAAGTGTTTGACCGTCTACGCAAATAACACAAATAAATGTAACTGTAAATGTTCATGACAACCAATTCGGGTTTCGGCGTGGTTTGTCAACAGAAAGTGCAGTGTTGTGTCTTAAGCATACTATCACACACTTACTATACACAGCGTAGGACGCCGATTTATGCTACCTTCCTCGACTTATTCAAGGCTTCTGATCTGGTTGCTTATGACGTATTGTGGAGAAAGATGGAGAAGGATAGGTTGCCAACGGAGCTTATAAACATCTTTAAATAGTGGTATGGTAACCAGATCAATAGTGTACGATGGGCTGGAACTTTTTCCAGGCCATACAGGATGGAATGCAGGGTGAGGCAGGATTGGCGAACTCAGCAGCACCAGAGTGGGTTGCTATATAGATGGTATTTGTGTAAATAATATTAGCTATGCAGATTATATGGTGCTTCTGAGCGCGTCAATCTGTGGTCTCAGAAAGTTAGTTGCCAAATGTAAGCAGATGCCAAAACACATGGTTTAATGTATAACTCCAATAAGTCGGAGATCATGGTCTTTGAGGCTGGGGGTAGACCGGGTTATGTACTACCTGTATACCTGTAATAGGACTCCACTACAAAAAGTATTTACGTTTAAATATCTTGGTCATATATTGACCCCTGACGTCAATGACGGACTCGATATTGAGCGGGAACGAAGGGCGTTGTCGGTAAGGGCGAACATGCTGGCTCGCAGGTTTGCACGCTGCTCACTTAAAAAGTCAAAATTACTCTGTTTCGAGCTTATTGCACAACGTTTTACACGTGCAGCCTGTGGGCTAGATATACCCAAAGATCGTGCAACGCCTTTCGTGTCCAATACAACAACGCTTTCAGGGTATTGGTGCGGCTGCCCCGTTTTTGTAGCGCATCGGGAATGTTCGTAGACGCACATATTAATTGCTTTTACGCAACGATGCGAATGAGATGTGCATCCCTGGTGCTCAGAGTACGGGCCAGCTCTGACAATATCCTAAAAAAGATTGCTAGCAGGCTGGATTGCATGTACATCAATCACTGCAGTGCCATCTCCCATGGGGTGAAATAAATTTAAACTAGATTACGTGGCACTCAGAAAGTTTTGTGATACTAGAAAAAAATATACTACAGGTTATAATTTTTTTTATTATATCTTTTCAAAGAACTCTCCATTGGCGTCTATACACAGTTTTATACGTCTAAACCAATTTTCGTAACACATTTTCCAGTCCGCATCAGACACCTCTTCAATCTTCTACTCAAATACAGCCAGTGCATCTTCCGGTGATGAAAACTGTTTTCCTTTGAGTTGATTTTTTTATTTTGGGGAACAAGAAAAAGTCGCACGGAGCCAAATCGGGACTGTAAGGAGGATGACCTATAAATTTGAACGGTGTGCTGTCCAGAAAGTCCCTTGTTTTGAGCGCCGAGTGAGCCAGTGCGTTGTCGTGATGAAGTAAAAACTCCTGGCAAACATTTGGTAACAAACCATTCAGCATTGCTGCTCCTTTGATCTCGTCAGGGTACTGACACCAGATAACCCGGCAAAGAAAAAAAACTTGTGATCAAAATTTTGCCTGCACTTCTGTCTCGCTTCACTTTGGTAGGCGTTGGTTCATTTTGAAACAGCCATACGGTCGACTGACGCTTCATTTCTGGATCATATTGATAAAGATCCCGTAATGATATCTTAAACGCGCCGAGACGAGCCTGCTACAAATTTTGCTATCATGTCTCGGCACCATTCTACCCGAACCTCCTTCTGAGCCTGCGTTAGATTTTACGGTATCAGCGTGAAACTATCTTCCATAACCGAAGATGCCTGTGTAGAATTTCATGCACACTTCCCGATCCAATCGGTAGTATATGCTGAACCTCTTCATATGTAATTCGCCTATTCTCTTGAATTAAATTTTTCACAGCCAGCACGTTTTGTTATGTAACAACCGTCATAGGGCGGCCACTTCTTTCTTTGTCCGCCAAAATTACTCGATTACCCATAAATTCGTTGAACCAGCGGAAAACAGTCGCTTTAGAAGGGCTTTTTTTCTATGAACACCATTCGAAGTCTTTCAAACGATTCTTCTGGTTTTAGTCGACATTTGAAATCGTACAAAATCATCGCGCGAAAATGTCCTCATTGTGAATCCAGTTTTCAGTAAGTGATTTGGCTCGTAAAAAAATGTGGAGGGAATTTCGAATTTGGAATGATGTTTTTTTGTAATAAATAGTCATCGTTTTAATTGACATCAAAACCAGCCAGTATCCTATAGACAAAAACTGTTGGTCGTAAAACATAGTTCATAAGTTTATTGTTACTTGAATAAACAAAAATATCTGGATGACCATTTTTTTTTTGAACGACGTTTTCTAAAAATGAAACCTAGCTAGATCGATTTATCGCTCCAGAAACCCCCTGCATACTAAATTTAATAAAAATTTTGGAGCCGTTTCCGAGATTCAGATTATATATATACAAGAATTGCTCGATTTTAGATTATTATTATTTCGAGATTTAGATTATTATTATACGAATGTGAATTTTTTTACGAAAATCTGATTTTTGTTTTATTTCATTCGACTCGTTCAAATAAGTGACCCTGAAATTTAAAAAAAGAAACGTAAAAAATTTCACATTCGCGGTATTGGATGCCGAGCGACGATTTGCAGTTGGAATGTATGGGAGAACATGTTTTTCAACTACAATGTTAAGTTTGTTCTTGGGATAAATAAATTCATCTCAACTATGGAACCCTTCATTGTGCGTAGTCCGACACACACTTGGCTGGTTTTTCTTGTATGACGATGATATCTCTACTAGTTGTAATAGTTTTTGTTGACAGATTATATAACCTATATCCTTTAACATCCTCAGGGTAGCCAACCAGTATGCATTGTTCAGCTTTCTTGTCCCACTTACGTCTTTTCTCCTTGGGTATGTGCTTCATGACAGTACTGCCAAAAATCCTTAAATGACTGAGGTTTGGTTTGGCCCCTGTCCACAACTCGTATGGTGTACGATTGTTCAATCTAGTTTTTACAATTCTATTCTGTAAATAAACAGCAGTGTTAATGGCTTCTGCTCAGAACTTTTTACCAAGTTTAGCATCAAACAAAAGACATCTGGCTTTTTCAATTAGAGTTCTATTCATGCGCTCACAAAGCCCGTTCTGTTCAGGTGTGTAAGGATTTGATTGTTGATGAACTATACCAGCTTTCTTCAAATAACTATCAAAAACTTTATTACAAAACTCTCTGCCATTATAACTTCTTCAAATTTTAATTTTATTTGATGTTGAATTCTCAACTTTAGCTTTATACGCTTTAAAATACTGTAAAGACTCATTTTTATTTAAAAAAAAATAAACATGTGTCATGCGGCTGTGATCATCAACAAAGATCAAGAAATATTTAGAACCTCCTAGCGATACATTCTCCATCGGGCCACAAATGTCGCTGTGTACCACTTCCAACAGCTTAGTGCTCCTGTTCCCTTCATGAGCAAAAGGCAAACGACTTTGCTTGCCTTCGCAGCACACTATGCAGTTAGACTTGTTGATTTTGGCTGTCTCAATAAATTTGACTCCCTCCACAGCATCCTGCATTTTATTCATGTTATAACTGTTGACGTGTCCCAATCTACGATGCCAAACTTCTGGAGACTCTGCTACTGCTGCCAACATACAAGTAGAAGTGTTTAGTTTGTAAACTCCATTCACAAGCGATGCAGTAGCTACTAGAGTGTCATTTTTGTTGAGTATTTCACATCCTTTGCCAGTGAAATGCACCTTGTTGCCCTGCCTTATCAACTGGCTCACTGACAATAAGTTAGTAGATAACTCGGGAACACATAACACATTTTCAACAGTTATGTTAAAAACACATTTTTCAGTCGACGTTGTTATACTCGTATTAATGTTTCCACAATACAGCACTGGGATTTTATTCTGATTAGCAACCACGATTTCTTTGGTGAAACCAGAACAACACGTGTCGATCATCCAATCTTTATTACTTGTCAAATGCAAACTGGCACCAGAGTCGACATACCAGTCACTCTTATAAAATATTCTGTTAAAAAACACGGCACTAAACGCATTACTTGTTTTTGACGGTTTATTTTCTGAATTCTTAGAAGATTTATCTTTGTTAGTGCATTGATTACGATAGTGACCTTGTTGTTTGCAATTGTAACATTTGACATGTGGTTTTCCTTTGACAGACGTCGACACTTCTGCTTTCCCGTTGTCTTTATTGGCCACAGACTGTATAAACTTTCCATACTTTGAACGTTGATTCTTGCGGAAACATGCAAATGCATTATTGACATCACTATCTTCCGGTTCCATGTCCAACAATTTCCCTTTAATGGCGTCGGATGTAATTATGATGCCTGAATGTTCGATGGCCATTATCATGGGCATATATTTTTCGCTTAGACCTGCCAGCATGATAGAGCCAATCCACTCGTCGGTTATACCAAATCCCGTACCTTGTAATTTCTGCCCAGCTTCAACAATTTGTGTTACATAGGCCGTCATCGAAGTGCAATTTTCCAATCGAATAGATATTAAATTCCTCAGGAGACTTATTCTTCTAGTAAATCCCGAATCATCGATTAACATCTTCAATTTATCCCACAATTCTTTCGATGTTCTGACGGTTTTTATATGAACACAAAGAGCCGGGTCGATTGTTAATATCAGATTGGCTTTTGTTCTCGCGTCATCTGCAGCTGCTGGAGGATGATCGGGCTCAGGTTTTATGCACCCAACCATTCCTTCCAATACCAGGAAATTCTCTGCGGCGAAACACCATTCAATATAGTTCTCGCGCCCTTGTAATTTCGGTACGCTAATAAGATTCGAACTGGACGCCATGACTGTCACGCACGTTATTACTTTTTTGAAAATAGCCGGTTTTTGCTCACTGTTCACTTTACACACAAGTCTGATGGTAAAAAGCAGAGTCTATTGCTCATCTAACTGATAATTCTAACAATAAACTCACAGTATCTAGCTATTTAACATGTTTGAGCCCATAACCTATAATAAAAAACGTGTTTCAACCGAGATTTGGTAGTCCTTTGCACTGCCTGCCTAACCTTTTCCCAAGAATGTTGGCGTCGGCTTCCAGTTTAACCGGATGCAGCTGAATACCAGTATTTTACATGGAGCGACCGCCCATCTCACCTCCACAATCCAGTAACCGGGCAATACGATACCCCTTGGTAAGACTGGTTGTCAGACTTTCGGGCTTTTGACTACCCGTAACGACTGTCAAAAATCATGACAGCCGAGACCAACAGCTTAACGTGCTTTCCGAAGCACAGAGGAGTCTCGGTATGTAAAGATGGTCACCCATCCACGGACCAACCCAGGCAAGCATAGCTTAACCTGATGGATCGACTCATGCGGCTGTTATTACTTAGCCACGAGCTCCTCTCTATGACATAGTACCAACTTTAAATTCTGGTTTTGCTACTAAGTAAAGTACATTACTTATAAAATATTTTTATCAGTCATGTTAATCAGTTTTCCAATTTTCCTCAAAATGTGTCTTGTAAATAAAAATATTTATGAACACCAGAATCTAACATCAGTATTTCAGTAACACAGTTTAATTTCTGAAAACTTTTAACTTATTCTCATTGCTACGAGGTCTGGAATCGATTTTTATTCGGAAAATATTGTTTGTAGAATGTTTGTCTGTTCCAACTGTAGGGTATTATAGACTATCACGCTATTTGCTATGGGGAATATTACATTATGTTCGTATTTTTCTCTGCAAATTGTAAAAGGACGCGCCAAAAGGTTGGGATATTGTAGATAGTTACCGATTTAACTTTTTAAATGATTATCATCACGCTATACCTTTATGGAACTATGTAGTCAATCATGACATAATTATATAGGAACGGCTATTTTAGCTAACTTTCAACTTTGAAGTCCTAGGGTAGTAAGTTCGATTTCCATCTGTTTTTTTTAAACTCTTTTAGGTTGTATTCTGATCATTTTAGAGCTAAAGACTGTAGGAATAAAATGATTTTTTACAGATTTTGACAGCAGATTTGTCCTAGCGATTTTAAAATAATATGTATGTAGAGTTGGGATCTTCAGGAAAAAAGCCAAATCTTTTTAACAACGTTTATTTAGTTATAAAAAAACACCTTGAAACACCTTATCACGTCTTACATCAAAATCTCTCTCGCCATCTTGCTTCCTTCCCCTTTTACTCGTTCCATTCATTCGTTCAGAAATATATTTCATTACAGTTTAGGAATACTTGGCCATACAGCCTATTAAGTTTAGGAATCTAAAATTAATCCTACAGGCTCGGCCATTCTACACATTTTTCTGGCCTCAGAAATGATAAAATTGACTTAGTTACAACTCAAACTTTAGAAATAATTGGTACCGGCTTATCAGTAAACAATAAACATTAGAATACAAACTTATACATAAACAGCTATAGTAACTACCAAACATCAGAGAAATATTAAAATACAGACCTTCTAAGTAGGTAGCCCCAGTACACAGACATAATACAGACTTACAGCTAGGTTTACAAACAACCACAGAGAAAAGTTCAGTCATCATTGGGCCACTTCTTCATAAAGTCAGCTACAGTGGATGTCTTACCTGGTCCTTCTGAAGTTAGATCCACCTTCTGAACATCATAACGGTCATTTCCTTTGGCCTTCGTGATGGTGTATGGCCCAAGGTATTTAGGTTTTAGCTTCATGCCTGAGCCAAATTGGGTCCACTTGATGGCAACTAGATCCCCTTCCTGATACTTTGAACTTTGCTTGCGCTTTTTGTTAAATGTCCGTATGTTTTCTTTTTGTATTTCCAAAATATGCTCCTTTGCCTTCTGTCGTCTTTCTTCTCTATCTTGCATGAAGATATCTCTTCCTTCCTGCATAAGTAAGTCATGGATATCGATTTCTTCTTTAGTTTTCATTGTTACTCCAATCAGTAGTTCGTATGGGGTACAATTGATATTCCTTTGCCAAGTACTATTTAATGCTCTCTGTACACGACTTATGTGTTTGTACCACTGGGTAGGGTCCTCTATGTACAACTTTGTAAGGACTGAAATTATGGTCCGGTGTATTCTTTCTACTTGCCCATTTCCCCTAGGCACACCCGTGGTGATTTTTACATGTTTAATTCCTTCTTCTTCACAATAATTCTGAAATTCATGGCTGGTAAATGCTGTTCCTCAGTCACTTATTATTCTAGTAGGATTTCCAAAGTGCTGCTGATGGATTTTTATCTTCTCAATGGTCTCCTTGCTAGTGGTACTCTTAGTGGGAAATATCCACACAAACTTGGTGAATGCATCTACCATTGTAAGCAGATGATTGTAAAGTTTTTTGGTCTCTGTCATGGGTCCTAGGTGATCAATGTGAATAGTATGGAGGGGTGTGTCCTCTTTCTCTAATAAGTGCAGAAATCCTTCCTGCTTGCCTTCTTTACGACTGCCCAGTATACATGGAATGCATGTAATTATAAAATCTTCAAGCTTTTTTGTTAAATCTTTTATGTAATAGTCTTTACTGATAAGTTCTGTCATCTTTTTCTTGGAAAAGTGTCCATTCGAGTGTATTCTTTTTATAACTTCCATCTCCATGCCCTTAGGTACTACTAGTCTTCTCTCCAATCCCTTATATAGCAGACCACCATCCACATAGTAATCGAGGTAAGGTTTGTCATCAAGTACATAGCCTTCAATCCTTCATCTTGCTCTTGTGCTTTCTTTATTTGATCATGTAGGCTATTGGTGGTCACGCCTATGTACGGGTTGCGGCTCAGCGCGTCAACATGTTTCATTCTTGTACCAGATCTGTGTTCTACCTGAAAATCAAATTCTTGTAATAATAATGCCCATCTGGCTACTCTGGTTGACAAATCTTTTTTTTGTAATGTCATCTGAAATGCTTGGCAGTCTGTTACAATCTTAAATGGAATACCATACAAATAATGGCGAAACTTCTTTACGCCCCCTATGATAGCAAGAGCCTCAAGCTCATAGCTAGAATATTTCCTTTCTGCCTCACTTGTCTTCCGGCTCATGTAATACACGGGATGTAATCCACTATCTTCACATTGCTGCATTAATACCGCCGCAAAGGCCAAACTGGACGCATCTGTGTGTAGTTCTGTAGGTCGTTTTGGGTTGAAGATAATTAGCACTGGACCACTTCCTAATTTCTCTTTTAAAATATTAAAAGCATACCTCTGTTCCTCTTCAAATGTAAAGTTTTGATCCTTCTTTAGCAGGTTCGTCAATGGACTGGCTATTTGGGCAAAATTTGGTATGTACTTCCTGAAATATGATGCTAGCCCCATGAAGCTTTGTACTCGTTTTACCGTTTTGGGCTCCGGGAACTTCATAACTGCATCTGTTTTTTCTGTAGCGGGTCTCACTTCACCACGTTGAATGATGTGACCCAAATACTCAACTTTTGTTGTCAAAACTTCACTCTTCTTCCAGTTAATCTCGAGTCCATAGTCAGATGCTACCTCTAATGCTTCATGTAATCTTTCAACTGCTTCCTCATAGTCGTTTGCTGGAATTATGGCATCATCGATAAATATAAGAATGTGACCCTTGGCAACGAGGTCCCTAAAGATAATTGTTATAAATCTTGTAAAGTACTTAGGGCAAATTGACAATCCAAATGGTACTCTGAGAAATTCAAACTGACCGTGATGTGTGATAAAAGAGGTATATTTTACGGAGTCTTCATCTATTCTCAAGTGAAAGAATGCATCGTTCAAATCCAATTTGCTGAAAACTTTTGCTTCTGATAACTTGTCAATATGATCTTCGATAACCGGAAGTGGAAATTCATCCTTGACCATCTTTCGGTTAATTAATCTGTAATCCACGCATACCTTTGTTGAACCATTCTTCTTTTTAACCAGCACAAGTGGACTTGCATATTCTGAAAAACTAGTTCTAATAATACCATCTCTTAGCCACTCACCCACCTGCCGCTCCACTTCTTTTTGCTCCGCAAGGGATAACCTTCTCGGCCGTTGCGCTACAGGGATTTCATCCTTTAATATGATTTTCATATTTATCGGTGCTTCCTTAGCTTGTCTGGGTTGATAGCTGTCTATTAATCTCTGATCTGCTTTTCTTATCTGTGGATCAGAAACAAAACACACAGGTTCTGGGACCTCAACAAGCATACACTGTGGCAAAACATCATTGAAATGAGGCACAACGCTGACTGAACCCTTATCAATTATGGCTGTAACCTTAGCTAAAAATGGTTGACCTAAGATGATACTGTATGGCATTACCTCCTTTGGGACAATGAAAAAGCACACGTCGTAGCAATATCCATCGATCTTAATTATTATATTAAACTTTCCAAATGAGCAAACATTTGTCGCACCAATGCCAGACAATATCACCTTCACCTTTTCGTGAGTTGTAATAACTAACTCGAAAAACAAGTTCATTAAATTTAAGTCACTACCGGAATCTATTAAGCTATCCACTTCTTTATCACCAATCTTAATGTTCATAATTGATTTATTGCTCACAATGTCTTTGTTTACATTTAACACCGTTTCCATTTGACACTTTTGACGTTGACACGATTGACAGGAGTCTGACGTTGACGTACATGGGTTTGACGTTGGCCGACTCTCATCCATTCCTGTCATTCGTTCGCTCCTTTCACTCCTTTGTCGTTCATCTTCATCGTATCCGCCGTGTTTTTCCCGCTCCGGATCAGAGGCGCCCTCTTCCGGTGAAATCTTCGTGCACATCGATTTTCGAGAACTTTCGCCGCCATCATGCGCCTTTGAGCTTGAGTTTGGATTTGGCGCTTTACACTCCGTTGCGATATGACCAAATGAGTTGCACCGGAAACATTTTACACCTTTTGGGCACAAACTGGCGATATGGTCACCTTCACCACACTTATAACATCGACGTGATGATTTTTCAGTATGACATTTTGTTTTCAGATCGGACTTCTTCGTAGTATTCGTATTATCGTGGCGTTTCTTACTTTTATTCTTCATTGCTTCATACAACGTTATTTTTTCTTTCAGCGCAGGGTACGTAGTCGCGCCATACAAGATTACCTTATTTGATTCGTAATCGTGTATGCCATCAATAATATACTGTATGGCCACATAGTCCAGGAATTTCGCACGTTTCCCTAACTCTTTCATTGTTAGCAAGTACTTGTAGTACGACTCGTTACTCCTTTTGTTACGAGCCGCCATGAGTTCGTGCATCTCTTTACTGTTGATTGACTCGGGAAATTCTTTCAACAGTGCCGACCGTAGTTCTTCATACGACTTGAAGGCTTTTTCTGATTTTAACCACAACTCCGCTGTGCCGGTTAGTGATCGACGCGCCAAAATGAGTTTCTGTTGCGCCGACCAACCGAATATTTCGGCGTTGTCTTCCACGTCCTGCGTCCACTTTGCTGACGAATATGTTTTATCAATACCATCGAATTTTGGTATAATATCTGTAAAATTTAACGATGGCGTCGGATTCTTATCGTCAGGCATCTTATCTTAGTTAGCTTCTTGCTCCTTTGAATAGAATCTTCTTTTTTTTTTTCGAGTCGTTAACTCGTAACGGTAATGGCCGCGTGGGTCGCGTCGCGGTTCACCTTGCTGCGAAACACACCACAGCACCAATCTTCTTCTTCTTCGCTTTTTTCCAGGGATCCCGGACGAGCCTCCAAATGTAGAGTTGGGATCTCCAGGAAAAAAGCCAAATCTTTTTAACAACGTTTATTTAGTTATAAAAAAACACCTTAAAACACCTTATCACGTCTTACATCAAAATCTCTCTCTCGCCATCTTGCTTCCTTCCCCTTTTACTCGTTCCATTCATTCGTTCAGAAATATATTTCATTACAGTTTAGGAATACTTGGCCATACAGCCTATTAAGTTTAGGAATCTAAAATTAATCCTACATGTATGTGTGTGTAGATCTTCAGGAATCGCTGTCACACTGCTTCCTGATGACAAAACAGCGCACGCCATGTTTAAGATTCCCATCGATTTACCTACCCATGTAATTTTTGCAGTAAAATCCTATGATCCACAAAATCGAATGCTTTGGTCATATCTGTTAGTATAGCACACACAGGAGTACCTTTATCTACAGATGTCATTACACTAGATAGCAGGTCAAATAGAGCCATATTAATATTTGTATTTTTTCTGAAGCCTTTTTGTTCATTGCAAAAAAGTTTGAATTTTTCGAAATAAGAATATATTGTGAATTATAAATTACCTTCTCAATTATTTTTGAGAAAACTGATATTTTTGCAATAGGTCTATAATTTTGAACATCACTTTTTCTTTTTTTTTTATAAAGCGGTTTAATGATGACTTTTTTAGGCTATTTGGGAATAAACCATCAGAAATGCAATGATTAATTATTTGCGATAGTAGAGGCGCTATAATTTCCTTTACGTATTTTATCACTTCAGTTGATATACCATCAAATCCTACCGTATTTGTATTTTTCAGGCTGCTAATTATTTTGATTATATCAGAATCCGAAACTGGTTCATAAATAGTGATTGTGAATTGGATTGTTCAATAACGTAATTATTTGCTAAAGTTCTTTTGGTTTCAATATTATTTTCAATTACCTCTATAAAATAGTCATTAAATTCATTTGCAATATTCATAGGATGTGTAAGAGTTAAATTATCCTTGTTTATTGACAGTATAGGTTCTTGTGGCAAGTTGAATTTGGATTTGTTAATTAATTAATTTTATTCAATAAATCAAGTAACAAGACTCATAGTGTTAGTAACTTATAAAATACGTTAGTAAAACATTAACACAGAAACAATTTGTGACATCACTGCTGCAAGGTGACAGGCCCAGCCGATACCTTGCAGCAGTGGTTCACAAACGCACAATCTAGCCTGCTTGCTATCATAGACAGGATGCTGTTGGTGCTGCCCCGCACCCTACTAACCAGGGATGCGCACCGCTTCCGCATCACAGTGTAGAAGTAGTCAACGCGAGCTTCAGCAAACATCCCTGATGCGCTGCAGTATCGAGGCAACCCCATCAGCACCCTGAATGCGTTATTGTATTGGACGCGAAGGGCGCCGTATGATTTCTGACTATAATGAGCCCACAGACTGCAAGAGTAAAAAGATGTGCAGTAAGCACTAAATATAGTGCGCCTAACCTCCTAAGAGGCACGCCTGAATCTGCGGGCAATCATGTTAGCACTCACACACAGCGCCATCCGCTCCCTGTCAATATCCTCATCATCTTTGAGGCCAGTGGTCAATAAGTGACCCAGATATTTAAATTGGTCTACCCTCACAAGGGACAAACTGCTTAACTTAACTGAAGGTACAGCTTCTGGGTACTTACCCTTGGGCCCAAAGACCATGACCACACTCTTCTTAACATTATATGCCAGACTATGCAGTCTGGCATATTGCTCGCAAGTGGCCACGAGTGTTCTAAGCCCGCAGACTGACGCGCTCAGCAGCACCATGTCGTCGGCGTAACTCACGTTATTAACACACACGCCATCAATATGACACCCGACACGCATGCTGCTAAGCGCTTCAATCAGATCATTCACGTATAGGTTGAATAGCGTAGGCGAGCATAACCCCCCCTGCCTCACCCCGCACTCCAACCCATACGGCCTAGACAGGGCACCCGCCCACCTCACACTATTGACTTGGTTTCCATACCAGTATTTCAGAGTATTTGTCACCTCTGGCGGAAAATTTTCCTTTTCCATCTTCCTCCATGAAATGTCGTAGGAAACCAAGTCAAAAGTCTTGCTCAGGTCAAGGAAACAGGCGTAAACTGGAGTGTGGCGATCCGTGTAGTATTACACAGTGTGCTTCACACTCAATATAGCGCTGTTAGTGGATAATCCTGAACGAAAACCATATTGGTTATCATGAATACGAATGTAACTGCTAAGTTGAGCGCTAAGCACACCGTCAAACACCTTTGACATGATTGTGGCAAGAGATATTGGCCTATAGTTATTCTTATTGCCTATGTCACCAGTCTTATTTTTGACAATAGGCACCACTGTTGTTTTGATCATGTCACTCGGCATATAAGCATGACCCAGACCAAAAGTAAAAAGCATAGCCAACACTCTTGGCAAATGCGGACCAGCAAAGCGAAGATGCTCAATGCTAAGACCATCATGACCAGGAGACTTTCCGCGACGCATAGCGTTAATTCTGTTCAAGAGCATTTTAGATGTTATTTTAACTCCCAGGTTTTTCCGAGTCTCAACATTGAGCATCGACCTCGATGGGCCTAATGGTGACTGTACACTAAAGTGGTCTACAAAAAGGTCAGCTATTTGTCTAGCATCACTCACGCCATCAACGTAAACAGGGAGACCAGGCTTGCCCTTTAATCTATTTGTATGCTTCCAAAAAGATCGAAAATCGTTTTTTGAATGCTGTGAAGCTAAAATATCCATTTTAATCTGAATCTCATTATCTTGACACCACTTCAAACGAGACTTAAATATCCTTCTAGCTTCACGCATTTCATCAAATATACGTCCCAATTTAGGCATACCGTAGTCTAGCCAGAATAAAAATTTACGTCTAGCCTCCCTATGCGCGCCACTCACATGCATGTTCCAGCCCACGACTGTTCCTCACTTTCTAGGACTTCCCCCATATGCTACCGTCTCGGTAGCCGACTCGCACAGTGCACTTACAATTTTACCATACATAGCATCTATTACATTAAAGTGGCGAGGGTCATTACAAGTCTCACCACTACACTCTCTGAAGTCATCCGGGAAGTCAATAAGTCGCAATTTCTCATGACATTTTATTTTATAAATCTGTTCTTGACTCCTATCTCCCCAGATCAGCCTATTCACTTCAATGCTTACATTTGGTTGTCGAATCTGAACAAAATTAAGGTCACACATAATCACCAAAAGAAAGTGATCAGACCACTGCACGTCATATTTCACAAGAGAATGTACAACAGTAGGCACAGCCGCCTTCGTGACTAAACAATGATCAAGCCACCTTTGCGATCCGTGAGCATCACTAATAAAGGTGTGAGTATTCGAACTAATACCTGACTAACTTAGTGTCAACGCATGTCCACTGTTGTTCAACATAAAAACTTGTGAGTGCCGTGTAAAATAGTTCCGTTGGGTGCGAATTAAAATCACCTATACTCCATTTGAAGACATTTAACTAAACCTTTTTTACAGCTCGTTCAACCGATTTTGACTTATATTGCGTTGGTGGCATGACAAATGGCAGCTGCAGTAAACAGTTGGTGTTGTAACCACTTTTTTGCTTTTAATGTAATAGCAATCATATAATTGCGTTTTATTTAAAATAGGTTTTTTAATTTTATTAATTTATTTATTTTTTGTATAGATTTATTTCTACATATTTTGTGAATGTGAGAACGCTGTAGGCTTAGTGGATTGTAGACCTGTTGACCATTTTCTATTTTGTTAAGTACTTGGTACTTATTGAAAGACCTACACTGTCCTCCCATACCTAGAAATATTGTTATTTGAAAGTATTGTAAAAGCCAATTATTTTTAAAAGAGTAACCGTGGAGTTTCTTGCCGGCTCTTCTCCATAGGAAACGACCAATTGGAACCGTGCACCTAGCTTCTGACGTACATATGTGAAATAAAATATTTTGATTTTGATTTTGATTTTGAATGCCATCCTTATGCCTACGGTATAGAAGTCAGAATCAGTTGAGCGGACTGTAAAAAAGGTTTGTTTAAATGTCTTATCTTATTTCAAATGGAATATAAGACATAACAACATTCCAATATACAACTGTCAATAATTGCACTCACCGAGCCAAGACCTGCTAATGACTTGCTAATGACTTGCCAAGCAGCTTTTGTTTTTTAGGGTTCCGTACCTCAAAAGGAAAAAACGGAACCCTTATAGGATCACTCGTGTGTCTGTCTGTCTGTCTATCCGTCTATCCGTCTATCACAGCCAATTTACTCCGAATCTAATGAACCGATTAAGTTGAAAGGATGATGACCAAAGGATGATGACCAAATTTGTATGAGACCCCCCCCCCCCTCCAACAGATCTTTTGTAAGTGTTAGTAAGTTCATAAGGACCTATAAAAAGACTAACGACCAGTTTTAATTTTAAAATCCATGGGGTTTAGAAATATTTTTTTTTTTAAAAATCGTTGTTTATTGTTTTTCATTCACCACAAACATGTTATAAAAAATTAAAATAACAACATTATAGGCTATTATGAAGCGTATATACATACACTGAACGCCGTGCGTCGCCCGACATTATAAAACCAATTATTGTGTGGCTTTGGTTGTCCATATATTTAAAAAATACTTAAAATAGCCCTATTAATTATATAAATATTAATTATCATCTATTATTATACTATTGAGCAGTTCCGCCGGTGGATTAAAATCAATGTGACGCCCTAGCCCCATGTACCAAACAATTGAAATTATATGTGCGCAGCTTCCTACAGTTCGATTTCCTGTAAGGCACGTGCAATACCAGTGAGCAATAGCATTTCTATTAGTGGAATCGCGATCTATTAAAATATATGAATAATAAACGCGTGACCTCACATGTCGCGATTGTACGCGAACTCGGACCAACCACACATTTTTTGTGGTATATTACATAGATGTAAATCAGTCAGCTCAGTTGGTCGGTATAATTCAATGTGGTAAAGTCCATTGCGTAAGTGCTCTGCACAATATGATTTCGCAAGCTTGATATGATAGCTTCCTAAAGCAAAAAGGAAAACATCGATTTCGGATAAGCGAGGAAATTCTTCAAAATGAGGAATATTTGCTTCCATTGGTACAAAAACCACTCTTTGTCTATTTAAGTTTCTCATATGTACAGTAAGCGCTCAAAAGTGCATAAGCACGCTAAGAGTCGTATTGCTGTGAACACGCGGTGTAGTCCGTACATTTGTATGTGTAAACAGTCAGACGTCTGTGGTGTGAGTGCCGTACACACACCACAGAGAACACAGTTTTGCACTACACACAGTCGTATCGTCACGGTTCGCGGGCGCCGCACTTATATTTCCATCACTTTTGTTAGCACGCATCATATGCGTGACCTTGGCCAGTGTATTGCATTGTTAAAATTCGAAAGTAAATTATAAGTGCAGATAGCAGAAGGCGTTAAGCGTTGGTCTTAGATTCAAGATGGCTAAGGTTCTAATCTCGTAAATCACAGCGCTGTTTTTGCAAATATTATTATTTTTGTTTGCAATAATAATATTTTTTAAATATTCCTGCCTATTTATTAATGTTGTTATTGCAATAAAGGGTTTAGAATAAAAAATGCGTGATATGTTATAATAAAAAATAAATAATATTTAATCGTTATATTTATTTTACTTAAGTATAGTTAACAAACTGCTACAATTATTTATCATTACTTCACCTGAATAATATGTGAAATAGATGTCTAGAAACTTAGAAGCAATTTGTATTATTTTGACATATTTAAATTTTGAAATGTTTTAAATTTTAAATGGATTTTTTTCACCATAAATATAAAGCTTTGATCATGGTCGAAGTAATTAAACAATAAATAAGAATATTAGACTACTTAAAATGTAAAAAAATCTACTGATAAAATTGTTGATTTTAAGGTTAAAAGCAGTTTGTTCATATTAATTATTTTAAATTTTATTTGGCTTTAGTAAATATTGGTTGGTATTGAGGTTATAGCTTAAGTATTCATTTTCTTTACGAAAAGAAGATTGAAACTAAACCTCAAATTTTAATCCTAAAATAATAATATTACTAAAATAATATTAAACAATTTCGGTATATCTGCAAGAAATACGACAAACACCCTATTGAAACGTGCTTAAAAAATTCGTTACCATAAATTCATGCAATAACGAATCTGTTGTTTATTAAGTTGGTACGGTCAATATTTTAAGGTCAAAAACGGTTTTCTAGCTGGTCTTCAGTGATGCAAGCCTTCAGAGTGCACGGCGAACGGTTCATAATGACGTGTTTTTAATAATTCAGCAAAATATCTCGTTGGTATGAATCCATTTGTTTCATTCACCATTTGACGTCGCTGCTACTCGATAATAAGCCCCTTCCTCATATCTCTTAACCCTCACAGTATTTCTCTAGAACAAAGAAAAACATTGTTTTTATTACACATAATACCTTATTATTTATTATTCACTAATCGAATTAAACCTCACAATGAATTTAAAACTTTAAAGGCATCTTCTGTCTCAACAATACCTCTGTTCTATCAACAATACCCTTGATTAAGATTTATGTTTAGTAAAATATGAAATATATAAATGATAACACTCACACTTAGTCCGGTTTCATTAGATATTCACTTCACTTTTACGCAGCGCAATAATATTCTCTGATCTGATCCGATCTCTTCAATATATTTTATGCCTGCTTTTTGATAATAATAACCACAACACTGCTCTAAATACTCGTCACCAATATTATCCACGAACCAACAAAGTTCTATTAATTGAATACTCGTAACAAACTGCATCTACCCCACAGAAATCGAAATAATTTACTTAGTTTTTTGTGGTCTACCTGCTGAACTTTAATATTTATGTGAACAAGACGAATGAAACTAAAAACAAATGATGATTATCGAAGTAGTCATTGGTTGCAGACAAAATGAGTGTGTGTGTGCAATGTGCGTGTCTACAGTATTGTTACAACTTATAGAAGAAGGTCGTAAGTCAAACCGAAGCGTCAGTCTATTGCTTTGTGAGATTGCTTATGGACTTTTGGTCGGTACTGTACATAATCATTCAATAGATTAGGTGTGTTGATTTGAGAGTGGATTATGTTGAGAATCTCAGGAGCGTGCACATTATCTATAGCGACACTATAAAATGCATTTATTATGGCCGCACCAATTTTAAAATCGGTGAACATGTTTGGTAACGTTTTATTAAAATATTTTTGTCTTAACAACTTAAATCTGTTTTTGAATTTGCCATTCACCACTTCCACTACCCATCGGCAAATTGTGACTAAGCGGGACTTATTTGCCTGTTCAGTAGTTAATTGCGTTGCGTTCCGATCCTTTGAGGGAGGCATATGCGCTTCATATTGGTATGACTCTATGTAATCGATGCTGTCCCGAAATCCCCGATCCAGAATAAAGACGTCACCAGGGTTTAAAAAACAATGCAGTGCATGTTCTTCATTGTTCGTTATTAATTGCATTATTGACGCATCAGAAGTAGTTGCGGGGTATGAGCCCATTACATCTATGATGTATCCATCACTGCACACTATCAAAAATGGTTTTAATAGGTTCCTAAACTTATGATGGCTATAACTTGCACGTTGGAATAAAAAGTTCGCACTTTTTTCGATATATATATACGTTCCATCACAAATCAAAATGGCCTTTGTATTCTCGTCATTTCCGATAATCTCTTTTGGAATTAATAGGTTTCTCTCGAGAACGCTGTCTCTAGTCATGTGATCTAATCCAAGATGTCTGGGCACAAAATCCCGTGACAAACATTCTCTCGCTATTTTTATTTTTCTTTCAATTTGACTACGTGACATTTTAAATAATGTTGACAGCCTTTCGTTAGTTTCGCCAGTTCTTAGTTTTGTCAAATAGATTCCAAGAACAGTTCGCGGATGACGATCTCTCTCTGCTAGAGATGGTGTTTCTTCCAATATGATATTAAATTGATCATGGGTTAAACCAGTCCAAAAATGTAGCTCATTTTCATCGAATCTTGTAGGGGATTCAAAATCGAACCTTGGGCTATTATTGACTGATTGTATCAACGTATTTGTCATATCTGTAAACAACGGTGAGTTGAAATAATGGGTCACGTTGACAGAATCAAGCAACTCCTCCCATTCCAAATGCATCAAATGATCTTCGCACAGCCGGGCACTTGTATAATCGATAGTTACATACGGCTTACAATTTTATAGAAGCTGAGATTCGTCTCAGATTTTCATTTCCGCATTGCCTATAAATGCAGCGCCGAGATGAATTTGGAGTTCTTACATGATCAGGCATGAAAATCTGAGCTCCTTGTTGATCTGCAGCTGGAATATTCACGGGTTCTGGCGCAGGTATTGGGTCGGGTTCCAGCGCTGGTCCTAGATTGGGTTCAGGCACAGGTTCTGGAACGGGTTTTGCCACAGGTTCTGCTATAAATTCTGGATCATTCAAAACCCTGCCCTGATCGCGGCCTCTCCGTTCAACAGAATTGGTGCCTCTTTGCCAGCATCTATGGCATACAGCCATAATGTTGTTGAAAACAACCTGAAACGAAAGAAAACGTATTACACGCTGTATGAGCACATTTTTCTCCCTATGTGCAATGTATATGTAAAGCCATATAATTGGCCGCATTACATGATGATGACATCATTATGTAATGCGGCGAATTGTATAGTCAAACCCGAAAAAATAATAGGAAAAGGAGAGATTTTGTATGGATAATCTTATCCATACTGAATACCCTTTCCTTTACTTTTGCGCAAAAAAAATAACTTAAATAAAAATATGTTATTTGTTTTTTTTTTTAATATTCATTAATCATTTTTTTACTATCCTCTTCTTTTTTAACACGTACAGTAGTTAAAATGAATTCGATCAGTAGGTGAAAAATATATACCTACTAATTGCATTCAATTAAATACAAGAAAACACAAAACAAAAAAAAAATTGTTGGTGTTATTTTAGACACCAAATCTCGCTTTCACGAGTGTTCTTGTTTAATGTCTATGAGGTTGATTTGTTTTATTTATATTCAAGACATGACAATCTGTAATAATTAAATAAAAATACATTTAATGCCGATATTAGTACCTTTGGCATTTATTTAAAATAATTAATTGGTATGGGTAGTTATAGTTTTAGACTTCGATATAAAGAATGGCAAACAACCTAGACAGCATATTTTGTTTTAAGAATAATTGACACACTACATACACACATCTATATGAATCCTCGTCCACGGGGTACAGGGGCGCGGGGGTACGACGACAAAGGGGACCGAGCGGGTGCAGGCAGCGCGCGCGCAAAGCATGATACTCAAGAAGCGGACGCACGCCGCCGCCCGCACCTCCAAAACGGTTGGTCTATAGATGTGTGTATATACTACAATAATAATTGAAAAGTGGGTATATACCTGTATAGTCCATTTTGAATTATACATTCAGCTAAATCAGGTCTACTTTGGGGCAAAGTATCCTGCAGGATATGTCGCCTTTGCGGTAATATAGATCGCGGACACAAAATACATCGGCGTCCGGTTTCCATTTTAACAAAACAAAGTCCTTTAACGTGCCAGGGTCAAACGTGAAGCTATCAATCAGGTCCAATAAACATGCAGGGGTAAGTCTAAGTAAAATAATCCGATAACACACAGAATAACAACGTCACGTCGTGGACAGCGAACAGGTAACGAACGACTAACTTCAGGTAGAAAAGGGACGGGACGGGTGACAACGGTTGTGGGGTAGAGGAAGGGGGGAGTGGGCGGGGTTGTTGGTGTGTGAGTTGCGTATGCGCCGCTCTAGGTGTCACCTGCTGCAGCCAATCGGTAGTATATTTTACTGATTGTTAACAGACTTCATTATTGCCGTTAAATAAACTTATCACTTATACTAGGTATTTTTTGTTTGACCTCAAAGTACCAATAAGATTTTATATAAATGTTTGTTTTAACGGAATCCAATACACAATAACAAAGATAATAATATGTAATTATAATAATAATACTATGAAACACAAACTGTTATTTTGTGCCAAAAATAATAATATTAAAACATTATTTTCTCGGAATATCCCGCACTTTTGAGAGATGTTGCCATAGTAAAAATTTATCACCTGAGCCTGCGTTAGATTTTACGGTATCAGCGTGAAACTATCTTCCATAACCGAAGATGCCTGTGTAGAATTTCATGCACACTTCCCGATCCAATCGGCAGTATATGCTGAACCTCTTCATATGTAATTCGCCTATTCTCTTGAATTAAATTTTTCACAGCCAGCACGTTTTGTTATGTACCAACCGTCATAGGGCGGCCACTTCTTTCTTTGTCCGCCAAAATTACTCGATTACCCATAAATTCGTCGAACCAGCGGAAAACAGTCGCTTTAGAAGGGCTTTTTTTCTATGAACACCATTCGAAGTCTTTTAAACGATTCTTCTGGTTTTAGTCGACATTTGAAATCGTACAAAATCATCGCGCGAAAATGTCCTCATTGTGAATCCAGTTTTCAGTAAGACAGAGTATTTTGATTTGGCTCGTAAAAAATGTGGAGGGAATTTAGAATTTGGAATGATGTTTTTTTGTAATAAATAGTCATCGTTTTAATTGACATCAAAACCAGCCAGTATCCTATAGACAAAAACTGTTAGTCGCAAAACTTTCTGAGTGACATGGTAAAATAAGCTAACATAGTTCATAAGTTTATTGTTACTTGAATAAACAAAAATATCTGGATGACCATTTTTTTTTGAACGACGTTTTCTAAAAATGAAACCTAGCTAGATCGATTTATCGCTCCCGAAACCCCCTGCATACTAAATTTAATAAAAATTCTTGGAGCCGTTTCCGAGATTCAGATTATATATATACAAGAATTGCTCGATTTTAGATTATTATTATTTCGAGATTTAGATTATTATTATATTAATACCGCGAATGTGAATTTTTTTTACGAAAATCTGATTTTTGTTTTATTTCATTCGACACGTTCAAATAAGTGACCCAGAAATTAAAAAAAAAACGTAAAAAATTTCACATTCGCGACACCGTAACCGACACCTCATTTTTGTAAACGTCGTCTGGCGAAAGATCAATTAAGGTAAGGGACAAAAATTCGAAAATGAGTTATAAATGTACTTCTATTCAGTTTTTACGCTCTTTCTAATGCGATATTTAAAAAAATCTAGCTTTTAAAAAAATGACCGTTACAGTAAGGATTTTTCAATGCTACAAAGCAATTTTTTTTTCAAAAATTAGTGTAACGGTCAATGTATTCGTTCCAAAAAGTCATTTGGAGTTAGTCCTGCTTACAATGGAATCCGATTAACGTAATTGTCGTAACTCTAACTAAACATCGTTACTTTAATTTGACTTTACGTTTTTTATTAAGCCCATGTCCTTTACTTTATTTTAACTTTAAGTCTTTTTTGGTCCTTGTCCCTAACATTACTATTTCGTTTAAAAGTTAATAAAACAACAGACATAGTTTAAACTGTAAATAATTAACTTTTACAATTGTCCGTTTATTAATTTTGAACCAACAAATTTTCTAGTTTACTGTTTTTTACTTTATAGTATCACTTTTAATCGTTTCCATGTCTCCATTGCAACACGGAGTCTGCGCTCGGCGCTTGGTGTGGCAACATGCCGTGTTCGAGTTCGCGACAAGATTATTATCGTCATCCTGAGGATGCCTCGTTGAGAGGTGAAACACGTGTCGATTTATTTCAGGGGTATTTTGTGACTCTTTAGAAATAGCTAAGCGGAACGGGTTACTAAATATATCCACTTCTATTGTATTTTTTAAGGCAGTATACTGTATACAATTTTACAGTATACGAGAGCTCTGCACAGAATGGTTTGTGCTACACATGGGGTGAAAGTGACGGCAAAAGGGGTTCAAAGGAAATTGGTTCCTGTCTTTTCCAGTACCTTAAAAATGTTGATGATGGAGGAATAAGAAAAGTTATTCTGTACTGTGACTCATGTGCTGGACAGAACAGAAATAAAACAATATTGTCAATTTTGAACTATTTTCCTGAAATGTTGAAATTATCCAGATTAATTATTTACTACTTGGCCACTGTCAGCACTGTACACGAAATGAAACTCCAAACTGTTGATTTACTGAACTCATATATTTCAAATATTATTGACTACTTACATTATTAGCGGTAACGAAACCATAGCTCGCATTTAAACAGAGCAACGCCATCTAGAGAGCTATGGTGTACTAAAAAAAAATAGTACAATGTATTTCCTTTTGAGGTAGGTTACGATTAGACATTCCGCCCACCAAAGGACTTGTCCTTTTAATACTTTCAAAAACAACATTAAAAGAACTAAACAAGATTAAGTTAAAATCAGTATGTAGCAAAGTAGAACAAAACATTCACTCAAATGGGCCGCCCACCGTTATGATTAGGCGTTTAGAATAAAACAAAATAATAAAAAAATTACACATTACTTAAGAATTAACTGTCATGCGCAAAATTGATAATTTGTTTAATGGACGTTTGATTAGTCCATTCTTCGTTTTTAGTGTTAGCACTCTCGTGATTCCATCTTGACCCGGGTGCTTCTGGACGACTCTACCTAACAGCCACTTTGTTGGCGGTAGATTGTGATCCTTAATAACGACAATGTCGTCCATCTCGATGTCGGGTTTTTCGTTTGACCACTTGTATCGTTGGTTTAGACCAACCAAATATTCTTCTGACCATTTTCTCCAAAAGTCATTCACCATTTTCTGTGTCATCTTCCATCGTTGACCTCCGGTTACATGAATGTCTGATAGATTTTCATCTGGAATTGCTACCAGTTGCTCTCCCACTAAAAAATGTCCAGGAGTTAATGGCTGTGGGTCGGTAGGATCTTCACTCATGTATGAAATTGGGCGAGAATTAAGACACGCTTCTATCTGACTTAAAACTGTTGATAGTTCCTCAAAAGTAAGAGTTGAATCTCCGATCACTCTCTTCAAATGTGATTTAGCCGACTTAACGCTCGCCTCCCACAGTCCACCGAAGTTAGGGGCGTGTGGGGGAATAAAATGCCAAGTGGTTCCATCATTGGCTAGCATTTGGGCAATTTCTGCGGGAAGCTGTGATCTTGCATGATTCAACATTTCCTTCAGCTCTCTGTCGGCTCCTACAAAGTTGGTCCCATTGTCACTGTATAAATTCACACACTGGCCCCGTCGTGACACAAATCGACGAAATGCGGCAATGAACCCCTTAGAGGTTAAATCCGATACCGCCTCGATGTGTACAGCTCTCGTCGACATGCATATAAAAATGCATATATATCCCTTATACGATTTGGAGCCTCTTCCAGGTGAAAATCTAATGTTGAAAAATCCGGTGAAATCAACTCCAGAAGCCGTAAAGGGTCTTGAAGGCATCAGTCTAATTTTTGGTAACTGACCCATGAGCTGCTGATTGTTTGTGCGCGAATATCTTAAACATTTGATACATTCTCGGTAGTATTTCTTCACACGTTCTCTGGCTCGTATTATCCAATATTTGGATCGTAAATAATTTAACATAATTTGTGGGCCTCCGTGTATAGTTTTATGGTGAGCGTCAATTATTAATAGCTTAGTAAGGTGGCTATTACTAGGCAAAATAACTGGGTGTTTTGTATCAAATTTGACTTCAGCTTCTTTAATGCGACCACCAACCCTTAACACTTCGTTCTCATCAATAATGGGGCATAGCGTAAGAAGTGGACTCTTGATATTAATAGGTTTATGAGTCTTTAACTGCTGGATCTCTTTATTAAAGTATAATGTTTGTGTTTTTATAATTAAAATTCTTAATACTTCTTGCATTTCAATAACGGTTATAAATTTTCTATCTTTTGGTCTTTGTGTTTTCGGTAAATTAAGATTATTTATAAATCTTTTACAATAAGACAATACTCTCAGCACCGTCGTTAAATTCGAGAATTTTGACCAAATAAACTCTTCTTCGTTTGTTATGACAGCAGTTAAAGTCTTGATGGGTTTTTGTTCTTCAGTAGTAGAAAAATTATCATTATTGTCATAAGTATCACTGTGATGCAAAATGTCTGGACCATACCACCACAGCGTAAGACCAGCCATCTCTGCGCCTTTTATTCCTCTTGATCCAAAATCAGCTGGATTATCATGAGTGCCGATATGACGCCACTGATTGGAATCAATCATGGTATGGATTTCTGAAACTCTATTACTTACGAATGTACTCCAACGACTAGGTTCTCCGCGTAGCCAGGCTAATACGACAGTGGAATCTGACCACGCATGCAGATTTTCTCTGGGTACGTGCATAATTTGTGAGACTTCAAAGATTAATTTGGTCGCAAGTAGAGCCGCACATAATTCCAATCGCGGGATACTAACTTCCTTTTCTACTGGAGCAACCTTGGTTTTGGCTGTCACTAGATTAACACGAACTTGGCCAAATTCATCTTTAACCTTTATATACACGACACCTGCGTAGGCTGCTTGAGAAGCATCGGCGAAGGTATGGAGCTCTAGTTTATCACATTGATGCGATTGTACCCATCTTGGTATGACAATATTTTTAGCATCGTTGAGACTTTCACGAAATGAATACCACTCCGTGAATAATTCAGGTGTTAGATTCTCATCCCAAGATAATTTAGCCTTCCACAATTTTTGAATGAATATTTTTGCTGACACAATCACCGGTGAAATCCAACCCATGGGATCATAAAGTCGGGCAATATCCGAAAGGACTTTACGTTTGGTAACAGTCTCTTTTAATTCAGGTAATTGCAAAGTATACTCAAAATTGTCTGTGGTTTTGTTCCAGCAGATGCCCAATACTTTAATCATGTCATTAATTTTGAAAACCAATGCTTGATCTGCTCTTTTACTCTCTTCCTGTACATGATTCATAAGTTTGTCACTGTTGCTGCACCATTTCTGCAAACGAAATCCTCCCGAATTCATCAACTTATTCATTTCTTCAAAGATCTGTATTGCTTCGTCTTCGGTCTCGCATCCGGTGAGCAGATCATCCACGTAATAGTCTCGAATGGTAATTTTTGCAGCGCGAGGATAGTTTAATTCTTCGTCTCTAGCCAGCTGTTGTACAGCTTTTACAGCTAGGTAAGGGGCGCAGGCTGTCCCAAAAGTTAGTCTTAATAGTTTGTAATGTTCCATAGGTTTATTAGGATCTGATCGCCAAAGAATGCGCTGAAAATCGGCATCTTCCTCAAACACGCGAACTTGTCTGTACATCTGAACTAAATCCGCTAGTATACAAAAGGGGTGGCGTCTCCACCTCATCAAAATATGACGTAAATCTTGCTGTATCTTAGGACCGATAAGTAAACAGTCATTCAATGAGACATTATTGACGCCCTTGCAAGACGCATCAAAGACTACGCGAACTTTGGTGGTCTCTTTATCCTCTCGCACCACAGGATGATGGGGTAGATATACAGCCTTTGTATTCTTTATTTCTTCAGTATCTGTGATTTGTACCATGTGGTTTTGTTCTCTGTACCCGTCGATCACCTTTTTGTACTCTTCATACAACAATGGATTTTTGAGCAACTTCTTCTCCAAAAATTGAAATCTGCGTGACGCTATCTCCTTTGATTTTCCTACAACACATTTTGGATTATCTTCTTCAAATGGCAATCTAACTACATATCGTCCTTCATCGTCCCTTATAGTAGTAGCTTCAAACATTTGTTCGCATTTAATTTCTTTTTTCGTAAATTTCTTCGTAATTGCATCTGGTTCTCTTTCTATTTCCCAAAATTGTTTTAGTACTTCGTCTTCACTTACTCGTATGTGACAGTTGATAATCTGGGAGTTCATAGAAGCTGATTCAGGTCTTACTCGACCTGACAAAATCCATCCAAATCGTGTCTTTTGTGCTATTGGACCTTTTCCTGATGGATGTCTCATAAATCCTTCTAGAATTATCTCTTCATATATTCCAACTCCCAAAATCATGTCGATTTTAGCAGGTGATCCATAATTTGGATCAGCCAAGTGGACTTTTTCAATATCTAGCCAGTCTGTTATTGTTGTTCGACACGTAGGAAGAAATGATGTCAGTTTTCTCAGTACATATGCATCGACTTTTGTCGAATACTTTGCATTTTCATTTTGAATTGATTCTACAGTAAGCGACACCATGTTCTTTGATCTGGCTAGACTATCTCCAATTCCCGAGACTAAACCATTTATGCACTCTCTCTTCAAACCTAATGTTTGGGCAGTAGCCTCGGTGATAAACGAACCTTCTGAGCATGGGTCGATTAGAACTCGCACAACTTGCGAGTAACCATTTATTGAATATGCTTTGACTACAGCCGTAGCCAATAGCATCTCTCTCTCCAGTTTTTCTGTAATCAAATGGGCTACCACTTTTTTCTCAGTCTCTTTGCTCGGGTCTGGGTTCGTTGTATCGGTTTTCTCGATGCCGGAAGATGAATTTTCAGCTGCCTCGGTTCTCTCGAAATGTAGCAGTGTGTGATGACGTCTGCCGCAGCGACGGCAGCATGCAGATGATCGGCATTCCTTCACTGAATGTGTGGGTGCAAAACAATTGAAGCACAGTCTTTTTGATTGGATAAACTCTGATCTCTCTTGAGGAGACTGCTGTCCGAATTGCTTGCATTGATAAAGCAAGTGCTGACCTTCACAACTCGTACAGTTTGGAATTGATTTTTTCTCATCTTGCGTGGTAGAGTGAAAAACTTTAGGTTTAGTTGTATTGGGGTGCGTGTTGTGAGACTTGATTGTAGGTTTGTCGCCACTTATCATCTCTAATGTTCGGAATCTGGTTTCTAAAAACTTGACGAGTTGTTCCCAAGATGGCAATTCATCCGGATCTAATTGACTAACTTGGATTTCCCATAATTTACGCGACTCTAAATCAAGCCGTGATAAAACCAAGTAGTTTATGAAGACCTCACACGAACTGGTACCAATTCCGATGTTTTCCAATGATTTGAGAGATGATGATGTAGTGTCTAGAAGTTGTTTGATTGAACTCGCTGAATCAGTGGCATTACGTTGCGAAAACAAGCGCTTCATAATCTCGTTACAAATGTAACGTTTATTATTATAACGACGAGTAAGTTGTTTAAAAGCTTCTTCGTAATTTGAGTCTGTGGTTGAGAAGTTTTGAAGAAGAGTCTCTGGTTCACCCGTCAGACTACTCTTCAAATAGTGTAATTTTTGCACACCACTCAATGTTGCATTTTGATGGATCAATGAAATGAACATATCATAAAAGGTTTGCCATTCTTCATATAATCCAGAAAATTTCGGTAGTTGAATCTGTGGCAATTTAACTTTAGTACTTGATAGACTCGATTCATCAGATCTGTTGATTTGAGACGAACAAGTTTTCACACCATAAGTAATGAGATCATCTTTCATCTTTGTTTTATAGTCAGTATAAATCTCTTCAAATTGAAAATAAACATCTTCCGTGAAATAGGCTACTTTCGATTTATCTTCTCTTTTAACATTTCCGACTATTTCACTATGGACGTTCGCAAACCCTTCAAATTGTTTTTCTAAATTTTCCAGTCTTGCTTCGATATAAGATACTTTAAGTCTCTCTTTAGGCGTTTTTTTATAATTTGTATAGGCCTTGTTCATATGCTCGTACATATCCTCTTGCTTCAAAAACAACTTCTCCATTTTAATTTTTGTTCACTATTTGATCAACGAAATTCACTAAGTTCAAAGTTCCGTATTCACCTTAAGTTTTGATGAAAGTTTTGAAAGTCCAGTTTTTATTTTATCAAAATTATTCTAAGTGTTTTTTCCACGAAATTTTTCTAAGTCCCTTTTAACACGATTTATTCTAAGTGTTTTTCCACGAAACTTTTCTAAGGCAATGTTCACGCACGATATTTTTACAAGTCCCAGTTATGCACTTCACTTCAGTCACTTGTAGTTCACTTTAGTCACTTTTATATCACTTTAGTCACTTTTAGTTCACTTTACTCACTTTTAGTTCACTTTACTCACGCACTTCCCTGGTTTCGGCACCAGTTGTCAGCACTGTACACGAAATGAAACTCCAAACTGTTGATTTACTGAACTCATATATTTCAAATATTATTGACTACTTACATTATTAGCGGTAACGAAACCATAGCTCGCATTTAAACAGAGCAACGCCATCTAGAGAGCTATGGTGTACTAAAAAAAAATAGTACAATGTATTTCCTTTTGAGGTAGGTTACGATTAGACAGCCACAGTTATATTCCAGTTGATAGTATGCACTCTGTGATTGAGCGAGAAGTAAGAAAATTGACGGTGTGGAGTTATACACAATGGCCTACTTACATGGAATCAGCCCGAAAAAATCCTCAGCCTTACACCGTAAATGTCCTCGAACACAAGGATTTCATTGACTGGGACCCAGTTGTCGAAAAAGTTTTCAACTCAGATACAAAAGCTTTACAAATATCTAAGACCAGGATCGCGACGCTGAAAAAGTATGATTAGTCAATTTTGAAAGTGAAAAACTCGATGAAAGTAGATGCAGCTTCTCGTGAGATTGAAATAAATAAAAAAGAAACTGAGGTTGAAGAACCTGCAAGAAAAAGACGGAAAATAGAGCAAAGTGGAAGAGGTAAATGGAAGGGAAAGGGGAAAGGGAAGAGAACAAGCAAATGCGTCGACGTTGCGTCAACAATACCAGCGGCTCAAATAGAAGAAAATCCATCAGATTGTGAAGCATTGAAATTAAAACCTCTTTACGCAAAACGACTACCTATTTCAAATGTGAAATACATAGATTTGAAAAAGTTATGTAAAGACGGGGTTATACCAAACAGGTTTCACTCGGATTTTCTAAAATTAACATTTACTTCTACTAAAAAAGACACTTATGGAAACCGATGAAGAAGACTCAAAAGATCTTGATAGTAATCCTGACAATTTTTAAAGGTGATATTGGTACCGATTCCCTTATTCTCGATTCTCGTGTAAAAATTAGAGTTAAGGAAATCATCAATTCCGTATACTGAAAGGAAAATTAGCTAGATATGTAAATTGATAATTTGCTTAACTTTAACTTTCACATGAGGTAGGTCCATACATAATACATACATAATATCTATGTACCGATGTGTAACTATAATATTATTATTTTCTGTAAGGTTGATATTGAATAAAATAATATAAAGAAGGTTTATTTTATTTGTTTTTACGTGTTTTACTTAAATACCTAAAAGAATATCTAAATGATGTAAGGTCACAATAAATACATTTTTTAAATACTTAACTTAAATGTGAGTAAATTTAATTTCACACAATCTATTTACATTAAAAGAAAAAACGTCGTTGGTTTTGCTTTTGACACTTACATTAAAATGTCTTAGTATTTAAACCATATCAGGGCCAATTTAAAGTAAGGGATCACTTGTCAAAATTACATTAAAGTAAGGAACAGCTATATTTGAAAGTATCGAGTTTAGGAAAATGGTCATCATCAATAACAATGAGTCGTCTTAAGATAAGATAAGATATTTTTATTTGCATAAAACATGGTATACAAGGTGTTATTAAAATTATTAGATCGAACATGTTTTGCTTAAAACTAAAGCATGCAAACTTAGGTACTTACTAAAAATACATTTATGACATTGAAATATATTACATTGAAATTCATTTAAAAAAACCATTAATACTATAAAAATTGTTATTATTGAGCCATTTATATAATTGGATTTTAAATAATTTACAATTTAATGTTTTAAACATATTTGGTAATTTATTATATAGAAGTACACACATAGCCAGAGAGTTTTTATTATATTTTGCTGATCTAGGCAGCACATCTAGCACAAGTCTGTATTGGTCACGCCGACTTCGAAAACTTATTTCCTCTGCTGTTTTAAATAGTTCTTTGTGTTTTCGAACAAACATGCATGTTTCATATATATAATGAAGGTAACGGTAGCAAACCAAGCTCTTTAATATTGGTTGACATGATTTGTCAGACGGAATCTCGTATATAGCTCGTAAACATTTCTTTTGGGCGACAAATGCTCTATAGTGGTCAATACTATTTCCCCACATAATTAGTCCATACCGTAGTGAGGACTCAACATATGCGCGGTATGACATCACAGCCGTTTTTATATTAGTGACTTTTTTTATTTGTCTCAAAGCATAGACAAATTTATTTATTTTATTGCATACACCATCAAGCTGTGCTTTCCAGTCTAAATGTTCGTCAATAACCACTCCTAAAAACTTAGTTTGTGCCACTTGTGTAATTTTCGGTATGTCCATTTTAAAATTAATTGTATTATTATAAGATTGATTAAATTGTATAAACACTGATTTATTAAGATTAATAGATAAATTATTATTATTTAACCAGTTTATTAGATTGTCTATTGTATTATTTATGTCCGCTTCATGATCCGAAATTGATTTAAATTTTTTATCAGTTGTAACAATTAAGGATATGTCATCGGCAAAAAGGAAGCATTTATGATCGGTTACATTAACTATGTCATTTATGTAGAGTAGAAATAAGAAACTAAATAATTCTGTGAAACTCGATCATAAATAGCCTTAGAATTAAAAAAGTTATGTTTAAATTACCCGGAAAAAAATCTGTGTCGGCTCCTATTGGAAAATTGCATTTTGTCTGTTACCTTAATTGATCTTTCGCCAAACGATATTTTTTTGTTATGAAATATACGAAAAATTGCATGAATTAAAATAGAGGAATTCTTTAAAAATCTAGGTCTAGTGTGTTTTTAGATGCACCATGTGTGCAGCTTTTGTACATGATTGTTTTGGTTAGGAAATGCATGTATAGGGCTTTCATTTGGTCATGGTCCTTTTGGTTTAGTATTGATTGTAACTTTTTATTTACAGGATATGCTTTATTGAATTCATAGCATACTGTAGAAAATAATGTATATACCGTAGTTTATATTGGGGTCTTGTGATGTGAATCGAAACTAGCTGTTGAAAGATTGCTAACAACATTATTATTATACATTTACAATTTATTTTTAGTAAGAGATCATAACTGAATAGTTTTATCTACCATAAACGTAACTTTTATCTGATACAAAGGACAAAAGTTGACCTGTATGATCAGACCTGACGCCACTAATTAGGGACGAGTCTTTTATTTTACAATTAGTAAATACATTGTCTATACATGTAGCTGAGGTTGCTGTTATTCTAGTTGATATTTACGTTTTAAATTAAAATATTAAAACAATAAGATAAGATTAAATTTTTCCGGAGAATTAACTAATAGATCAATATTTAGATCATCACAAACAAAAACTACTTTATTATCTCTAAAAGCTTAAGTTAGTATTTCTTCCATTATGATTAAAAATTATGACAAGTTTGAGGCTGGTGGTCTATAAGCACATAAGAAATTATGGCCTTCAATCTTTGCACATGCTATCTCATATAAGCGATCAACAGAGCAAGCAGTGATATCTTTCCTTTCCTTATATCTGAAACAACTATTACATAATATCAAGGTCCCCTAATGAAGACCTGTTTTACGCACGGGCAGTTGAAAAATGATTTACATTAAATAACATCCTATTTGATTTTAACCAGGTTTCGCAAAACCCATATAGGTATATCTTTATGTCTTACACTATTTATTCTGCTGTGGGGCAAAGCCGCTGAAATTCAAAATATATTTTGTCTTTTAAAAGCGAGCTGTTCGAGCAATTTACCAGCTAGGTACCAGAGTTGTTCTGAGAGCTTTTTTAAAGATATTGATATTCTCACGGTGGCATCACAATTCACCTTCGCCAACATCTTATAAAATCGACTGTGACTGTACCTAAATAATAAACGATAATTTTATCAGCCAAGAGTAATTAGTTACTCTTGGCTGATAAAATTATCGTTTATTATTTATGTTAATATTAGTGTTTAGGTCAGTTCCCCCCTTAGGGGGAAGGGCCGCACTCCGCCCCGGACGGCCTTGTAGAGCTCATTTCTAGATTGGACACCCTTCCACCGCTATAAGAAATGAATTCTTAAATAATATCAAGAAGTCCGATACCTTATCCCATTAATAAGGCAAGAAAAGGATTGAATGAGGTTGTAAATAAGACTTAAGAATTCATAGTTATTGAATTACATTAGATGTAGTTTTATTATTATATTCTTTTATAAACCTGTGATTAAACCTTACATTAGCGTATAAGGTATTTGATCAGTCATTACTCACACGGTACCTTACATCTGCACTCGGAGTACCTACAAAGGGCAACACTTCCATAAAGTGAGGCAAGCGGCTTTTCAGCAAAATTGCATCAGCATCATGCTCTTTTGTAGATATGATCCCTAGCAGTTTTTTCAAACTGATAAACGTGACGAAGCGGCTTTCCCTGTGGCAACCGTGCGACTGTCCTTGTCTGACAACGGGGCGGCTAGTTCCACCAACATTGCGTCAGCATCATGCTCATAATGTGACATGGTCCCTATCTGTCCTTAAACTGGATATGAAATAGATGTAGTCACCCAAACCCCTGAAAGGTTACTCTTTGTACAACAAGTATATCTGCAAGACACGTGTTCATGTCAGTCTGACCGAATTATAGGTCTGATTACTAAATAATAGAGTTGGGAATTGAAACTCAAGATTCATTATTTATTAGAATTTTGGATAATCTCTCTTAAAGACCTAGGTATTATTGGTCTGTGGTAAAGAATACAAAATTCAAAAATTAATACTAGATAATAGAGTGGAGAATCAAAATTCAAGAATCATTCATTAATAGAGTGTGGACCAACTCTCTTGAAGGTCTATAGACAGCCCAAAAGCGCCCTCCCTTCACTTCCTAGTGTTTGAGCTGGGGAGGAGAAGTGGTGTAACAAACTCCCCAGCAACACGTCTCTGTCTGTTTAGTAACAAGAACTTTAATAACGTTACCAGCCTAGGATAGTTATTATAATGAAAGACTCACCCAGTCGCACCAACAAACACACATACTACGTACTACATTAGTCTAACCTGGGCTTCAACCCAACTACATTTTAATAAATAATACTAGCTGTCTTACGACAGCCCACTCAAACTCAAACTCAACTCAAACTCAAAGCATTTATTTCAATTAAACCATTTACAGGCACTTTTGAATTGTCAAAGAATCGGTCAGTTAGTCAGAAAGTTGAAGCTAGTTGCCCATTCCAAAACGTCGATCTCTATGGAGAAGAACGGGCAAGAAACTCCAAGGCCACTCTTTTAAATATAGATATTACAAAATTCTGGGTACATTATTCTTGTTGCTTCTATATGTGAGAACAATGTACAAAAAATAATCAAAGCAGTTGAAAATATCTGATTAAAAATAAGCCCTGGCAGATAAGAGATGACCAGTCTCAACTGACGGCGCCCGTTCACGAACATGACGCGTGGATCAGCACCATCCAGCTCAACCATTTTGTAGGGAACCGAATGATCCAACACACTCGCCACCATCAGCGAGACATTTAAGTGAGCTTGACATTCTCTCAACTGCCATGCTCTTTCAAGTCAACATACATCTTAATAACATAGTAAACGGCTCCATGGTACTCACATTTACAAAAAAATCTAAAAATGCTTCTAAATTATACAAAACTATAGTTTGCAATGTATTTAAGAAATTAATAGAATTTGACTACCAAAAAGTAAGAAAATCATTATTATCTAATTGGAGCATTAAACAATTTACTTGGTAAAATAAAAAGTAAACATTAAGTTTGTAATGTCAAAAACAGAATTCAAAAAAGGGAAAGCAACTCTTCCAAATATTAAAATTTTAACTAGTGAGCCCAAGTGGCTGTGGAGCAGGACCAGCATTAAGCCAAGCATTTTTATCTACGATATAATCATCCAACTTATAATATGCTTGTCTACATAGTGTGCGTTTAATGCATGTTTTAAATTTTTTCTCATTTAGTTGAAGAATATCGAGTGGTATTTTATTATAACATTTTACACAGTACCCCATAAAAGTAGTGTGAACTTTAGACAATCTAAAATGTGGTTGATCTAATTTGTTTCTATTTCTAGTGTTAAAATTATGCCTGTCACTTATCTTACTAAAAAGGTGTAGATTTTTTCGAACATACATAATGTTTTCATATATATACTGACAAGGTACCGTCATGATGTTAATTTTCTTGAACAGTTCCCTTAGAGATTCGCGTCTGCGGAGGTTGTAGATGGCTCTGACGGCCCTCTTTTGCAGAATAAAGATGGAATCAATATCTGCAGCCCGTCCCCACAGCAAAATACCGTAAGACATGATACTATGAAAATAACTAAAATAGACCAGTCTCGCGGTATCCACGTCTGTTAGTTGGCGGATTTTCCAAACAGCGTAAGCGGCTGAACTTAGCCGCCCTGCAAGTGATGTTATGTGAGGACCCTACTGTAGTTTGGAGTCAAGCGTTATCTCCAGGAAAACCGTCTTTTCAACGAATTCTAGTGTCTCCTTATTCAATACAACGTGACATTCACTACTTCTAACATTCGGTAACGCGAATCTTATGCATTTAGTTTTCTTCTCATTTAATACCAAATTATTTACAGTAAACCAATTATGGACCGTAAGCATAGCGTTATTTACGTCGTCAAGCTCCTGTGCATGTCTGTCTACTTTCAAAAATCAGTGATGTGTCATCAGCAAATAACACCATTTGTGGTCGATTTTTCAGTAAATTTGGTAAATCATTTATATATACTAAAAAGAGGAATGGACCCAATATCGAGCCCTGAGGTACACCCATTTTGACTTTTAAACTCAATGAATTTACACCGTTTATTTGAACTTGCCGCAGTCTATCATTCAAATATGATTTTACTAAGCTCAGCGCAAGTTTCACTTGGACATGGCATCTTGGTATTCACCAAGTCTTCTAACATAACTAGCCTAGGATATTATTACGTCCGATAAGGCTCAGTCTGCACTCAGCGCTTGGTGTGGCAATACGCCGTGTTCGAGTTCGCAACAAGTCCATCGTCATCCTGAGGATGCCTCGTTGAGAGGTGAAACACGTGTCGATTTCTTTCAGGAGTTTTTATGGCTCTTTTGAAATAGCTAAGCGAAACAGGTTACTAAATATATCCACGTCTATTGTATTTTTTTAAATAGAAAGAGAAATTTTAACAAAAAAAAAATTGCGTGACATAGATATCTTGCTTATTTACGTGATGTAAAACAATAATGTCAACCACCTAATTTCCATAAAATTTATTATTATTATTTATTTATATATCAGACAACATGATCCATTATGGTTAGTAACAACAGGAGCTTATAAACTATGTTATAAAGAATATAAATAACAAGTACAACATTTTATTTCACCGTCCCAGTACAATGCTTACCCAGAGCGAGTGCATAGGACACTGAAATTTACTCGAAACTATCTTCAGAATGTCGTTATTGCTATCGCGTACTCTGCCCAACAGCGACGACACACGTTTGCGTCTTATTGCGTAAAAGTCATCCGTATGCGCTTCGGCAAACATGGCGGCACTGCAGAACCGCGGCAACCGCAACAACATCCTGAAGACGTTATTGTATTGTACCCGCAGAGCGCTGTATGCCTTTTGAGTATAATTAGCCCACAGGTTGCTCGTGTAGAAATATTGGCAATATGCTTTAAATAGCGCTAACTTGACTTCAGCTGAGCAACAAGCAAACCTGCGAGCCAACATATTACCCCGAACCGCCAGCGCTCTGCGCTCACGTTCAATGTCCTCGTTGTCCCTAAGATCATCACTCAGTTTATTTTTTTTTATCACGTTACAATTTAAATACCGTAGAGATCTAATAGATACTTGAATTAGATAAATTCTTCGAGATGATGTGGCTAGAAAAGAGATGACTACCGAGATGACGACTAATAGAGAAGTATGGAAGAAAAATACAATTGTTGCGTCGACCACAAATAAATTGGGATTTAGGGGAGGAGAATGATGAGGATGATGATGAGATAAATTCTTCGAGAATTTATTGAACTCAAGTATAGAATTAGTGTTCTTAGATTACAGTTTTTAACTTCTTCGTTGTAAGGTAATCTCGTGTCCGGACACTGCATTTATTATGAAGTTGAAATGGAATTGTATCTTGGTGTAGTCTGCAGTGATGAAGTATCTGCGTACCATGTGCGTTACCGTGATTTTCATTGATGTCATCGCGTAAATTTTACCTGTGACAATAAAATTGGAACTGTTATAAAAATTATGAACTTGCACTCTGCTAATATCTGTAGTTGTATCTAGGCCTTTTGTAACGGTCCCAGATGACCTTGACCTCATGCTAACAGTTACAGTCATTGTGACCACGTACATTCCATAAAGCTACCATTACCTGGGTACGTCTGGTACAGGGCATTGTGACCACGTACATTCCATAAAGCTACCATTACCTGGGTACGTCTTTCATTGACTTGAATGTGCCCTGGCGGCTGAGAGTGTCATGCTCACTCAAATGTCTCGCTGATGGTGGCGTGTGTGTTGGATCATTAAGTTCCCTTCAAAATAGTTGAGCTAAATGGTGCTGATTCATGCGTCATGTTCGTGAACGGGCGCCGTCAGTAGGGACTGGTCATCTCTTAACTGCCACGGTTTATTTTAATTTTTGAATTGTTTTTATTTTTGTTTTTTGTTACGGACGCTTTTAACGTGCACGTCTTTCTACATTGTTCTCACATGTATAATTTCAACATGAATAATGTAACCAATATTTTGTAACAATTTTTTTATTTAAAAGAGTGTCCGTGGAGTTTCTTGCCCGTTCTTCTCCATAGGTACCTACTACGCTTTGGAATGGGCAACTAGCTTCATCTTTCTGACTGACCGACCCCTTGACAATTCAAAAGTACCTGTAATTGGTTTATTTGAAATAAATGCTTTGAGTTTGAGTTTGAGTCCCTGCAACTATTATAGCACTGCAAGGTTATTTTGCAGCAGTGGTGGTTTGAAGAAGTGGTTAGTTTTTTTTAGTTTTAGTAGAAAAAAAATCTTATTAACATAAAAATATACATAGCTGTAGTAATTAAAAATAAAGTAATGGTTACAATAACAACACTTTTACAGGCTAGGAGCACCTTTATAAGTATATAATTATAATGGTTACAAACTTATTAAAACGGGAGGCATTTCTTAATGAAATCTTTATTAATAACATTATGACATTATTGTAATAATTTCAATTAGTTATAAAAAAATAAAAATCCGGAGTCACACGTGTTAAAATAAGTCACACAGATTACTTGTGTATTTTTTATTTGTCTGTCTGTGACGTCTTGATTAGGTATACCTTTTTAGTTGACTTTTTGTCGTAGTTGGGTTTTGGTTTTTATAACTTTTATTTTTATTTAAATTATTTTGGGGTTAAAATATGTAATTATGTTTTTGAAATGTGCAAATTAATGTCTTTTATTTGATACCCAACATGACATCATATTTTTTATGACTTTGTCCTCTAGAGGGCGCCATATTCAATTTAATCTGATGTCATAACCAGCAGCCAATCAAGACGCCTTAAGAGATACCTCATTTTTATTAATTTGACAATTTATGATGACTAGTTACCTCATTTTTATTAATTAGACAAGTTATGAGGGAACAGATGAACATACAAACATACATTCCGCTCAAAATCATAACCTTCCTTCTTGCTTTGCCGTAGTCAGGTAATGCGGGGGTAGCAGCACGCGCTCAGCGCTACTGCGACCTGTGCAAGTGGTAGCTCAGGTGATCGCGCGTGGCCACCAGCGTCGCACGAGCCACCGCGCTTCCCGCGCACTCACCTGTATACGATGAGAGCGGGGAAGCGCTGGCGCATCGTACGGGCCCAGTTACGACGTGTCATCAGTATTGTGCGCGAACAACACGTAGTAGCTTGTTTATATCGTATCTACCGATATTTATGTCGCAAGTCATTCACCTTAATTTGACCTATGTCAATAAATGATCAAGGTATTTTGATGACATTTATTTTTGTTGTAATATTACGAGTTAATTTTAAGATGAATTTTGTAATGCTAGGCAACTCTATGTTTGTGTGTAGTGCTTTAAGGTTGGTTTTAAACGAAATAGTTTTGAATTATTTGTCGGTATTATTTGTCGGTAGTGATTTTGAATTATTTGTAACAGGTTGTAACTAGATTGACAAGTGCTACTTCATACCAGACAACGAATAAGTGATCCAAGGTCTGATTAAAGTGTGAATAACCTAAGTGAGAGAACCGCGTGCTTGAGCTTCTTTAACGCGTAATTTAATAACATGCTTTGTCCAGTTGAGCTTTTTATCCAACGTTACGCCAAGATATCGAACTTCTGTGGTCCACGGAAACAATAGGGTAGTTGCCTAGGTAAAAAAACAGAAATACTATTTAGTCCGTCTTTCAGATGATAAAAAAATATTAGACACGTATTTTTTGCTTTATCATATTAATCAAAAATAACTTAGAAAACACGCATTAAATTTGGGGAGTGGGGGCTCGCTACGTCACAACGTACTATTAAATCTAGCAAGGCGTGACGTCATGCCACATTTTAACTCAATGTATCGTCGTAATCTTTTGATTACGTTAAAAAAGAAAAAATACGTGTTCAATATTTTTTTATTATCTGATAGACGGACTAAAAATAAAAAATTTGGACACAGGCCTATTGCTCAGCTATTTTTAATTTTCTTTTTGGGTAAGTTGGCGTGCGAAAAGCACCGCCGCCTTAGGTTCGTAGCAGTGGTGGCCAATCGAGAACGACCGCGACTTACAAGGTAGGTATAGGTTTGAACCCATACGGGCACTGGTAGGTACTTTGTGTAAATCATTTCATCACCACTGCTCTCAGTCTTCGTGAGGAAACCGGTATGTTCTTGAACCAAAAATTCGAAGACATGTGACATTCACCAACCCGTACTGGGCCCTCCTGTCAGATTACGGCTCATAGCCTCTCACAGAGAGGAGGCCTGTGTCCCAGCATTAGGAATATTATAGGCTGATTATGCTGATGGTATTTTGGCGCGTGACCAAAATTGGAACTAAAGCCACAATTTATGACCATCTGCTATTGGTCTAAAATGGCGGCAATGTTAGTACCTGAGTGAGGTAGACTAACCCACCCATTCTGTAACTTTATGATTTGACCTATATGTATCGTTCACGTAAGATAATTGGTGGTATTTCTTTATTATTGCTGTTATCTACGTTTTTCTGTATGTGTAATAACACATACAACCTGACTATTGACCTGAATATTCCTTAATTCGATTGAACACAATAGTGTTCAATCGAATTAAGGAATATTCAGGTTCTGTTTTTTTCTATTGATGTGTTGCTATAACTTTGAGAAATGGTCCAATGGATAACAATAATTTATGTTAATGTAGGAACGTGTTGATACAATACTTTAAAACAAGCTGCCATGGAGTTTCTTTGTCCTTCTTCTCCATGATGACCTAGATTTGGAACGGACAGTTAGTTTTCTCATCAACGTATTTAACTGACGAGCCTAATTGAAAAAAATGCCTATTCTTGTCTTTCTGTGCTTTTCTTCATAAAACCCATTCTCTGACACTTGGATTCATAGATTCTTTCATATACAGTAAATAACTAGTAACCATTTTGACACTCAAAGCTTGCTAATTAAGAGAATATAATATAAACATAATTATAGTTTTAATTCCCCATTCTGACACGCACATAAGCACAATGTTTTGCGTGCGTTACCTTGCTACCGTAAACAGTGAATTTTCACACCAAAAATAGATTTCGTTTCCCAGCAATTATTTTGTCACAAGGTTACTTTGTTTGATTAACAGAGTGTGTAGATGACGGATTCGTGAAGGGTCTTGTTACACCCCGTAGGTACTTACCGAGACAAGATCGCTTGCCAAAACTAAAAGCTGCGTCGGCAGTATTGTTGGTCGGCAACGTGGCGGTATCCAGCCATCGTTCTGGTCTGAACTGGTCGGCGTCAGGCCCCCAAGATGGATGACGATGCAAGCCATGTAGTAGCAAGACGCACTGACTACCAGCACGTAACGTGTAATTTTCTAAAAAAGAAGTTAAGGCTGACAGCAAATCTAATATAGATAGTATAAACAGTGATGTACAACTAATTAGGGTCGGTACCAAATAAGTAAGATTTTTCTTCAAGGTCTCAAATCTTCTATATTCATTGAAATTATTTTGATTCTTGTTAATGTAATATCTTGAATACAAGTCGAAACAGTATGAGAAATCTAGCAAATGGTTTCTTTTACAAATTTACGTTTAAAACATCCATCTTACATATTTTGTACGAATCTGGGACACTTACGCGAAAGACATTTACGCGAGAGTCATTTGCGCGAACCCACTTGTGCAAAAAGACATTTCCGCGAATGGATTTTTGCGCGAACGGCCTTATGCGTGAAGGGAAACTTGCGCGAAAAGTCATTTCCACGAATGGAATTTTGCGCGAAAGACACTTGCGCCAATGCACTTGCGCGAAAGGACAGTTGCGCAAAAATGTTGCGGAAATGAGATTTCTTCACAACATCACGCCTGTATTGTTTCAAAGGGTCGGGCAGGGGTGCTAATTATTTATTATTTTTCGACATGGGTGTCATTTTCTAGGTTTTAGAGGTCGCTTACAAAAAAATTGGAGTCAAATAAAAATTCAGGAAGGCGCCACCGAAAATTTGCTAGTCATGTGTATCGTTTTCATGATTTTTGAGGGCGCTGACAACGATAATAAGGTCAAGTCAAGATGGTGCCACCGAAAAAAGTCTTTTCGCGCAAGCGGGTTTTCGCACAAGTGTCCTGCTACCATTTTGTGATAGTCTCCGTAATCGCCCTAATTAGCTGTTTACCACTAAATATTATTTGCTACGGTTATGAGGCAAGGGAACAATGCTGCATCTTGAAAAATCAAAATATTCTGATAATATACGAGCGATGATCTGGAATGGAAAACAAAAGCATAAAGATTTGAGCATGTCGAACCCTTGTGATTGTGACCATCACAGTTCACATTACGCTCAAACCCTGTACTTTGCGAAAAATGATTAAGACCAAAAACCTTTTAAGAATTTATTATTGTTGCTGCAACTCAAGTTAAAAATAAAAACCACAAACTTACTTAGTTTTACATCTCTGTCTACAGATCTTATTATAGCTGGTGCCGTAGTAAACAATCGAAGGCTCTCCTTAATAACTGCTTCTGTATATACTAACTTCCTTAAATCTTCTTTAGTCACGTCTCTATCTGTACCTAAAACTTGCATTATTCTGAAAATGACAAAAAATAACCATATTTATTATTATAAAATATGCGAAAGGAACTGTCTGTCTGTCTTTTACCGTTTCACGCCTAAACAACTGAACCGGTCGGTGTGAAAGTTGACAGATAGGTACCCAGGGAGCTGGAGAAGGACATAAGTTACTTTACATCCTGGATATTTGTATAAATTTATGAAATACAAAATTCACGCAGACCAAGTGACGGACTAAAGCTAGTTTTCAATAAAATGGAATTATATCTTAGCATCATCAGCCTATACCAGTTCGCTGTTGAACATAGGCTGCTACAGCTGCACGCCATTTGAAACCGCTCTCATCCAGCAGCTTCTAGCCACCCGGTGACGATCCTACCCTACGTTTGCCGATTCGGGATTCTCATTCAAATACAAGTCTATCCCATCGGTTACCAGTTCTACTGGCGGTTATATTGCCACTTTAGCTTACTTATTCTGTAGGCTATGTTCACCACTCATTCTCTGTTAGGTCACCTTATTCTTGATTCGTTATCTCACAGAAACTCCAAACATAGCGCTAATTCAATTAATAATAGCATCTGTATTTTTTATTTGAATAGTCCGTTCTATAACTCGCTAAACGACTTTGAATTTGGGGACAAGCCGTCAGTGTCGACGTGACATCATACCAGATCAGATGATAAAACATCAGCCCCTACTTTTTAAGCTTCATAATTATTAGCAGCCTTGTTCCACCCACAGCTGACTATTGGCCTCTTCACTTTTGTGTCATGCTTTCCTGGTCTGCGGGTCTCAACCAGTACCCTAATTCCGTAACTTATTTTCACTAAAAATTTTGCCTAATTTGTTTCATTTTGACAGTTCAACAACATTCATTTCGTTATTTACGTTGTTGAGCAGATTTTTTGAAGCAATGGATTAGCAATCTGTTTCAAATCAAAACTGATTGTAATTGTGTTGTGTTACGTAATTAGTGTGCAGGTCTTACACGTAATCTTCCTTTTCTTAGTAAAAAATGCAACCTACTCTTCAAATATCCTCTCTTGAACTTTTGGGAATGATCCTATCATAACCAAAATAGTATCTAACGAGTGTGCTGTAGTATCATACGCAGCCGCAATAGCAGTATGTAGTTCTTCTGTGATCTCCTGGTCAGTGAAGCGATTTCTCGTGTGCTGTTCCAGCATCAGGTCCAAGAGTGGCTGGTATGACACATCTGTAAACATAAACACACTATCTATAAACACACTACCTATTTTCCCAGAAGGGTTAGGGCAACGGTGTACATACACCTATGGTACACCCACATTTCACCAGTTACATTTAAGTCCCATGTAATAGGGGGCTATAGCCAGGTACAAATATAACGGAAAAACTACTAGATCAACAAAGCAGTCAAAATCATTACAAAGTTTTGAACCAAACTGAATTAATTTTTATTTGTTCAATAATTTTGGCTGTAAACTGCAATATTGAGCAGAGATGAAGTTCAATAAGAAAATCAAACACATAACCCTCCTTTTTTGGCTTAGCCGCAATCGGGTAATAATTAAATAATACTTACATGTAGATACGGGCCGTGTATTTGTTCCATTTAAAAATGATCGTTTTGTGCGTATTATCTGAAGAAAAAGACTCATTTAAAGTTTCATTCTCAAAAGTTCCGGGATTTTCGCTGGTTGAAGAACAACTTAGTGTATAACCTTATTTTGTGTAATGTGTATCTTCAGACACCTACCATACAATATTTTTAGGATGCGGACGCGTTGTCACATAGCATCCAGCAGGATTTTTTTTACTGGTAATTTTTCTACACCATATACAAATTATTATTAGTGCGGTGAAAAAATATCGATATGAAAATCATCATCATCATCTTCCTGCCCTTGTCCCATGTTACTTGTGGTCGGCGCAACACGTTTTCTTCTTCCACTCTCCCCTGTCAACCGTCACGCTATCATTCACTCCCTTCTCTTTCATATCATTCCTCACACAATCCTTCCATCTTTTCTTTGGTCTTCCTCTCCCCCTCCATCCATCAATATTTATATTCATTACTCTTTTAGTCAGATGCGTTTCCTCTCTCCTCATCACATGCCCATACAAGGCCAAACGATTTTCTTTCAACTCGATATGAAAATGTATTTTTTATATTAGTACAGTGCATATTTAACATTTTATGAAAAACATTAATGAACCAGTAAGAACAAATTATTATTTATCCGTGACTTCAATGGTCTACTTCAGTTATATTTACTAAGATTTTATTTTATTTGTAACAAATCGTGTGATTAATCTGTGATTTACAACCCGGGTCCTTCCAGAAACAAATAGTTAATAAAAATTATCAAACAATTATTTTTGTACATTTATTTAAAACACTACCTACCAAGTCTAACGTTACCAGTCCTAGTTACATTTTACTTAGAAATACTTTTTTTTCCAAACAAATATAAAATACGAGCATACCTACATACACAAATTCTAAGTTGCCAACCTTATTGGGGCAGAATCCATCAAGATTTACGACAAGTGGCATCTGCCCCATCAAATCGAACTAGTGGGGCAGTTTCCCTTGAAAAATTTGTGGGCATTCCACTTTGACCCACCAGTGGGGCGGCCAAGTGAAGCAAAGTGGAATGCTTCGGAATACATTGAAAAATGAGATGGTGGTGTAACTTCCGATTTTTGGCCACATCCCAAAAATATACTTTTGCAGCTATATAAATTCCATGACCCACGCTATTATGATGGATTTTTGCAAACAAATTTCAACACCTAACATGTTCTGGTTTTTTTTGTCGTCACTTTTTGGTCTTGCACACAAATTGAGATTGGAACACAAAATGTAATAATAATATCTGCTGTATTTATTAAAAGAGCCGTTGTAAGTATTACCTATTAACAATTGTACTCTGTAATATACTCCTACCTCATCTGATATTTCATTGACAGTACTCATCAGTTCAGATTCTTTCTTTGTTTGTCCTAACAACTTGTATATTAAATCATTATGCAGCCAAATCTTCTGGAATCTTTGCACCAAACGGTAAAGCATTTGATCGGCTGCTTTCATATATTTTGGACAGAAATTCTCATTTGCGACCTTTCCAAACGTAGTCACTGAAATTACAATCACAAATTAAATTGTCTTGCGAAGTTAAGTTAGAGATAATCGGCCCTGTTCACGACCTCGGTCTATGTAACTTGCGACAAGTGACACGCGTGCTCGACTTGTTGCCTTGCCGCGAACCGGCAGTAGCCACGGCGACTTTTCAGACCGCGCTCGGTGGTCGTACAAGCCGCGCTATTAGCTGGTACATAATAATTCACTTGCGCACTAAATCGCTCGTCACCTGTTTCCGTCGCTACGCAAGTCGCATCGCGGTGACTCGCGGCACTCTCTAAAGTCTAAACAACTTCTATCATTTGTTTTGTCCGCAGCCAGTCGCTGTCGCAAGACGCGTGTCGCTTGAGCGTGTGGGTCGTTTCCAAGGAGTGACTAATAAAAAGTACAGTCGAACTAGCTATTTGGTATACAGGCAGTTAACTTGCAATTTAACACTTTCAAACAATATTGCGATTACGCTGAGTAGTCAATTCTTTTACACCACCCTCTTACCCCGCGTACTATTTAAAAGCAATACCTAGTCGCGCAAATACACGATTATTCAAACTTTAAGTTCAGTGTACCTGAACGTGTGATCGTGCCGACTGTGGGCGCTTTTTGATTTTCCGAACAAAAAGCATTCAAATTCAAATCATTTATTGTGGATCATAGGTTCATAAGATGTTGTGTTAGTTACAGGTAAGCCTGCTATGTCCCACCATTGAGGCCATACAAAATTCATATTGTTTGTTCGAAACATAGTTAAATAAAATACAATAGGTACATCAAATTGTCATGCAATACATTAAGATTAAGTTACTATAATATTTATGTCAAATTACAACTAGTCATGTTACTATATGGTTTACAAAACAATGCACAGTGCGTACTTCACAGTTTATGAGTATCTATCTAGTTTTTAACTTCGTGATTATGTTCCCATTGGTTTGTTGTAATAAATCGGCTGATTCAATGTATTGTCATTTAGAAATTCTCTCATAGAGTAATAACATTTACTTATCAATATTATTAAAGATACGTGGGCCCATACAAAAGATGCTTTGGTGCAAAAGCTTTGTTAGCATACACCGAGTATGTCGTTTTTAAATAGGACGCGGCATTAATGTATGTCATAATAAGGTTAAAAAGTTATTACGCACAGAGTCAACATTTAATTTTGTATTGGCAGTGTACTTAGTAATTAGTAAAAAGATGAATACTTTTGGCTGTATACCAAATAGTTTGCTTGACTTATAACTAACACACTCACAGTAAGATGTTCCCAGGGCAATTTTTTTCAGGTAAGGTGAAGGATAAAATTTTCCTTTTCCATCGTTATGGTCTATATCGCTCAGCAATGCCCTTGATTGGCTGTTAAACACTTCGATGTACCCATTTATTATTGGCAGGCTGAAACTTGATTTTAGCATTTGACGGTGACGGTACCAATGGCCTCCTGGATTTAAAGAAAATATGGTAATTATAGCACAGATTTTAGATGATTACGATGATTTTTGCTGTGGAAATGCGCTCTTTGCGAAGCATATGTGGTCTAACCATGAATGATAGGCTGAGGAATGATGTGATAAGATAGCGGTGTGATTTAAAAGAAGATATAGTGACAAAAATTGAAAAGAGTATGCTGAGATAGTTTGGGCATGTTGAGAGGATGAATGAAAGGCGACTAACAAAATGTATTTACAAGGCTGATGTAAAGGGAAAGGCCGGGTGGGGACGCCCTAGGAGGACACATATTGACCTTATTGGTGATGTTCTTCAGAAAGGCCAGGTGCGTAGTACTCGCAACCGGCGTGCGTGTATGACCAGATGTATGAACGTAAACGAGGCAAAAGGAGTATGTAAGGATTGTAAGCAGATGGCGTTCTGTAGTTTCTGCCTACCACCATGGGAAGAACGCGTGAGTTTATGTATGTGTATGTGTATTTTAGATAGGACAGCAAGGGCAGCAGCTATATTATAAGACGTACTCGTTTCTATTCTGTTCCAAAAGTATTTGTTGAAATTGTAAGCAAATGGGTCAGAAAACGTTCCTGTGGATGCCAATTTCTAGTTCCATTTACAAATTGATTACTTTGTTTTGATTATTTGAATTGTTAATTATTATATTTTTAACTCTACTTTTAAATCACCTTGAATATGTTTATCATTATTTTGATAGTTATTATGGTTAATTTTATAACCAAAATTTTTTTCGACGATTTTTAATTACAATTTTATAATGTTATTCGAACAAAAATTGTTAGATAAAGTGGTAAGTCGAAATCTTCTAAAATTAAAAATAGTTGAATGTCTTGTTATTTCCTTTTGTCTGTGATTGCGTCAGAGTTAACCTTTCATTATAAACATTGTGTTGAAATGTCTTACGAAAGACTAAAACAATTTGAATGATTGTATCTTTACGAGCTTTATAATTACTTGCTTCGTTCGTAGGTATGTGCTACCGACTCTCTTTACAGAGGTGGAATTTATGCCATAGGCATGTCCTATAAGTCAACCTTTGGGTGATACAGAGACAAACAGTGATAGGTGCAATAGGAGAGTTGAGGAATAAATATTTATTGAAATATAAAGATATATATATGCCTATTTAAAACTATAAATATAATATACATATACACTTTGAATATAAGCACAAATAAATACAAATAAATATATTAAAACAAATAAGACAAACATTACCGTTGTGATGATTCTGCCAGCTTTTTGCGAATGTGCTCGCGAACTTTAACTTTAAAAATCAATCAGTTGGTCGCCATCCTGATTCTTGGGGGAGCGTAATCCACAAAGAGATAGGCCGAATGAAAATGAAGAAAGAAGAGTGAATTAAGTCTGTGCGGTGAGTGGGATATTGAAGAAAACGATAGTGATATAAACGTAGATTTCTATTGTAGTTGGCGCAAATGTACTTAAAGTGGGGGGCTAGATAAATAGGGGAAGAGGGAGAGTCAAGAAATAAAAATAAGGTGGTCAGTGCTCTTTGCTCTCTGCGCTGGCGTAAGGGCAACCATTTTAAAAGCGACCTGTGTGCAGAGCCGTAATCATATTTACGCAGATTGAAAATGAATCGAATGCAGTTATTGAGAAGATGGCCAAGTTTGTTGAGGAGATCTGCATTAAGGTCATAGTTACACACATCACTATTATTTTTTTATTTTTGAATTGTTCTTTGTTTTATCTTTTTATTACGGACGCTTCTAACGTGCACGTCTTTCTACATTGTACTCACATGTATAATTTCAACATGAATGATGTAACCAATATTTTGTAACAATTTTTTATTTAAAAGATTGTCCGTGGAGTTTCTTGCCCGTTCTTCTCCATAGGTACCTACTACGCTTTGGAATGGGCAACTAGCTTCATACCTATTTCTGACTGACCGATTCTTTGACAATTCAAAAGTGCCTGTAAATGGTTTAATTGAAATAAATGCTTTGAGTTTGAGTTTGACTATAATCGATGATAGGGGAAATTAAGGACTGCACAAGCATTGTCTTCATACTCGATGGGAATACATTTTCAATCGGTACAGAGCCCGCAGCGTTCCAGTAACCTTTTAGCTTACCCTAGCCACTTGAGTACGCCAGTTCAGAGTACCACCAATATGCAAGCCTAAGTCCTTCACGTCAGTGCTAAAAGGAACGATCTTACCGTTGAAGAGAACTGGTGGCAAGGTTGTACCATCCACCTTGCTAATACCACGAGGATTATTAATGATTATCAGGTGATAATCATTAGTAATTTGATTTGGTGTAGCCGTAAAGCCTTCGAAGAGTCAGGTGATTCTTCGAAGGCTTTACGGCTACACCAAATCTATCAGCCCAGATTTTTATGGCTATCAAGTCCCCATGTAATTTGTTTATAGCGTCAGGTAATTCATCAACCTTTCATTGACAATATAACTGCAAGTCATCTGCATACAGATGATATGCACACTGAAGTTCGTAAGTTATAAGATTAATAAAAATAGAAAACAGAAGCGGAGAAAGTATACCACCTTAAAGAACGCCAGTTTCCAAAACACACCAGCATGAAGAATAATCCCCAACATGAGTAGACTGCTGTTACAACAAAATACCTTGTGACATATTGCAATTGAATGAAAGAAAATTTAAAACTCATATTAAAAGTACACTTTGTAAACAAGTATATTACAAATTAGAGGATTACATCCCAGATAAGAGTGCTTGGAAACATGCTGGTCCTGCTCCATAGGACAATTTAGAATCAAGACAAAATCAAACTAGTTGCTAATTTAATTGTAAAATGTATTATTTTGTGTTTTATGACATTGATTTTACATTCTGTGATTACTTCCTCACACACTGACTTATTAATTACAAAATTTGGGGAAAATCGTCTACTTTTACAATGTTTGTAAATATGTGAGCACCGTGTATCTATCATATATTAAATTATCTGTCGTTGTTTCATTTTTAATTCCTTTTACCTATTATGGTAAAGTAATTTTATTCTAGGTGCATCGTCTTCACATATAATAATTATATCTAATGTACGGCGTACTTATACAAACAATTGTAAAACATTTTAAAAGAGTAACGGTGGAGTTTCTTCCCCATTCTTCTCCATACGAAAACTACCTTTTGGAAGGGCCGACTAGAATCAATTTTATTATTTTGTAAATTTTGAATGATTTGACTTTGACTTTAACTTTGCTGACGTTCTTGAAGGTAAAAGGAGAACCATTCCAGTGCTTCGGGAGAGACCATAAGATATGAAAGGATGGCTAACAGGATGTCGTAGCTGGCGGTATTAAAGGCAATCGAGCAATCAACCAAGACTAGAGCAGTAACTTTGGTGTCTTCCAGTCCTGCCCTATATCGCCAATCACTGTAAGTAGGGCAGAAGTAGTGCTGTGCCCAGGCCTGAATCCAGATCAAAAGAGGGCTAATGAGTGAGTTGCGATGATCAAGGTTGGAGAATTGTTTGTGGGCACAGGCTTCGAGCACTTTGGATATGAAGGGAAGAATAGAAATCGGACGGAAGTCGGTAGGAAGAGAGGGATTGGAAACCTTAGGTTATTGGACTAACAAAGGCTTTGCGCCACAGGAAAGGGAATACTCCGGTGTATAGGAAAAACTTTACAATATGAGTAATCGCGGGTAGGAGATGATTCAGAATAGTTATGATCATACCACGGGTGATATTGTCACATTTCACCGCTGTAGATTTGATAGAGGGAATGATCTTTTTGATCTTTCCCGGTTCAACTGGAATGAAAGTGAAAGGATCAACATAAGGACGCATTAGACCAGAAATTTGACACAGAGTCTGTTGCTTGGTGAGACGATCCATGGTAGAAATAGTGGAGAAATGCCGGTTGAGATCGTCTAAGTCAATTGAATTAGGAAGGTCTAAATGTCGCGATTTGCCGATTCCAAGAGTTCCAAGAAATTTCTGAATATCGGCAAAAAAAGAAGAACTAATAGTATCCAGAATGTGGCGACTTTTAGCATTGCATATTATCTGATTGCATCCTTGAATAATGTCCAGTTCTCATCAGTACGATCCCTTTTAAATTTACGGAACGCTGGCTGTTATTAAAGGCATCGTACAACCCGCTGTAGTGGCTCCAAGCCATACTTTGAGCGTTAATGTGACACACATTCACCAACCGATTTGACTGACCATTGAAATTTTGTTGTAAATTGTCACCAAGGGTGTAGCTGAAAGAAACAAAACTTTTCATCGCTAGAAGAAACAGTGGATTGGTTGGCAGAAAAATAAGACTCATTGTGTGTCATAAATATAAGTAGGTAGTTATTAAGTTGAAATATAATATAATAATATATAATAAATTATGCTTTTGCTAAAACAGAGCAACTAACACGTGTAAGGCACTGCATCACCCGCCAGCTAACACAAACACTAAAAACAATTAACAAACATGGTATTCAGCACATAATTAAACACAACAAAACGTGAGTTTACCTTTTTTGTATTTTCTACTGGAAGCAACTAAAAATATAAAAGACAAAGATAAAAAAAAAATAAGAAAAAATACTCAAATACTTTTGAAACAGGTACATACATTGTATATATGCGGATAATTATGTAGTCTCATAAAGTGCTAAAGTAAGGGGCAATCAATTCTCTCTAACGTTTAAAACTTTATTCATTCTTGAATAAAAAAACTGTAGATACTACGAAGGCTTAAAATCTTTTTAACAATGATACGAAATCTTTCATAAATGGTTTGCCACACTAATTATGGAAAGAAGAAATTCCAGTCACAAAATAGATAAGTACAGAAGGCTGGCTTCATACAACGAGCAAAAACAGATGCACGCACACGCAAAGATGCGTATGTACTGAAGTCTCAATCTATGTCAAACGGATGCTGGTCGCGAGAGCTTTTGCACTCGCTGTACGTAGACGCGTGTCTGTATGGAGCCGACATTTAGTACCTATTTATTTTGTGGTCCAGTACTGTATGGATCAGAATGCTGGGCGTTGAAGAAGACGGATAAAAAAAGATTTCATGCAGTGGAGATGAGAATGTTGAGATGTTTAAAGTGACGAGAATGGATAAAGTAAGAAATGAGGCCCTTTATAAGAGGAAGTTTGAAAGTGGCGCCAGTGACAGAAAAGTTGAAAGGAAATCATTTGTCTTGGTAACATGCGTTTCGTCTCTCCTCATCAATTAAGCCCAAACTATTAATAAACTTAATCAAACTGAAATGTTGACTGGGGAAGAATGGAATAAGAAAACTATTTGCGGCGACCCAAAGTAAGATCGAAGAAGAACGGGAAGATGAGTTGTCCCTTACCAGATCCTGTAACTAGTCCTTCACCCAGCCAATATTTTAGAAATCCATACAAAAAATGTTTCTCCAAACAGGTATTGGCCACCAAAAGAGCATCTTCAGGGTCCGATATGCCTGTAAAAAATGATTGAATTGTAAATACTTGCTCCTTTTTAGGGTTCCGTAGTCAAAAAAAAAATTAAAAAAACAAAAAACCCGACTGCAAAAACACATAACTGAAAAGAGAAAAACAAGCATTGAACTTTGTTTTTTGTAAGGTATTGCAGACCAGTAACCTGAAATATGGTATAACTTTTGTTTGTCCCTGCCTGCAATACCTCAATTTGTTTTTTTAAAGCTTTTTAGTTTTATTAATATACTAGCTTTTGCCCGCGGCTTCGCCCGGGTGGATGTCGGAAAATAACCCACGGGAACATACTACCGAGATTTCATACCTAATAAACTAATAACAGAAGAAAACGTCATTGACTCCTACCGCTGCGCCCCCGTTGCTCTGCGTAATTTTGAAACTGTGAGATCTTTTAAACTATTCATTTAAATTACATGATTTCAAAGCATATTTTAATGTAAATTAAATGCCCAATTTAAATAACATATTTTATTGGTTAAGGGTTAATACTATACCGGTCAAAAAAGCTTCCGAAATAACAATTAATTTTTTATCAAATTCTGAAAAATAAAAATGGTTATTATGCGTCATCCTTAGACTCAAACTCAAACTCAAAGCATTTATTTCAATAAAACCATTTACAGGCACTTTTGAATTGGCAAAGAATCGGTCAGTTAGTCAGAAAGTTGAAGCTAGTTGCCCATTCCAAAACATAGATCTCTATGGAGAACAACGGGCAAGAAACTCCAAGGCCGCTCTTTTAAATATCGTCGACCGTAGGTTCAATTGAGGTAAGGGACAAAATACGATTTTTTTTTTCATATTCCTCATTCGATAGAGTGAAAAATTCTGAACAAAACTGTATACTCAACTCATTTTGGGTATTTTGTCCCTTACCTCAATTGAACCTACGGTCGACGATATAGATATTACAAAATTCTGGGTACATTATTCTTGTGAGACAGGGAGACGTTATCTCTCCAAAACTGTTCACTGCTGCACTCATAGAAATATAAAAAACAGGCTGCACTGGAGGATGTCTTCAAGGTTCTGAACTGGAAAGAGCTAGGCATCAACATCAATGGCGAGTATATCATCAACCTTCGATTTGCCAATCCATTTTTATACTTGCCAACCCTTACTTATGCCAGGAAACAAAATAGACAACCCAACATTTTTATATTCTATAGGCTTGATACTTTCGATTGGTATTAAATTTATTCGTTAAACGTATGGGTACAATTTTTGTAAAAAAGTCATTTATGAATTTTAAATTAATCAGTCTGGCCAGGATTTTTTTTGCCAACCCACTCGGGATATATTTTTAACATACTAAATTTTATATAAAATACGTTTCATCCATTAAAACGGTAAAAAGATCCAATATATGAACGACTTGTCATATATTGGATCTTTCGGATCTTAGGCTATAAGAATTGTAATAAAAAATAAAGTTTAATAAAAAACTGTAACCCGACTACGGGAAAATAAAAATGATCTAAAAAGTACGAAACAAGCCAATATTTCAGACAAAAATCAAGACATAGGTACAAAAATGGTCAAGGTAAAGCCGTGGTCGCATGCCTATGTACCGTGTTGGTGCCAGGAACACCTACAAAATTAAAATGGCATGCGACGACGGCTTTACCTTGACCATTTTTGTACCTATGTCTTGATTTTTGTCTGAAATATTGGCTTGTTTCGTACTTTTTAGATCATTTTTATTTTCCCGTAGTCGGGTTACAGTTTTTTATTAAACTTTATTTTTTATTTTATACTTTTCCGTTTTTACGCTTGCTAAACGTTACGACAAAGTAAATAAGAGTAATACAATAGGTCAGTAATTAACCTATTTTAAATTCCAATAGCAGCGCATAGTGCTTTGGACGAAACCATAGCGCGATTATTTCGACGGCGTGGAGTGAGCTGTCAGTTGCTAAGAATTGACACTATTGGCAGCTCACTTCATCTAAGATAATCACGGTGAGATTTTTACAGAATAGCACTACTGGTCACTCAGAAAGTTTTGTGACTAACAGTTTTTGTCTATGGGACACTGACTAGAAATTCCCTCCACATTTTTTTACGAGCAAAATCAAAATACTCTGTTTCACTGAAAATTTAATTTTCAACGAGAACATTTTCGCGCGATGATTTTGTACGATTTCAAATGTCGACTAAAACCAGAAGAATCATTTGAAAGACTTCAAATGGTATTCAACTGAATGAGACAAAATTCAAATCTTGTATAAAACGCACACTATGCAGGCAGGCATATTATAAGTTGCATGGATTACATCGCTGATAAAAATGCTTGGCTCAATACTAGTCCTGCTCCACAACCACAACTAATTGATTAACATTTGCAAATACGGTTGGAGCTGCTGAAGATTGTAAGACCATCTTTGCATTGTATAAACTCAATCTCCTTTGTGTTATATAATTGCGTAGCACAGGTGTGAGCACTATGTACTGAAGAGTTAGATACCATTCACCGGGTAATATGTCTTGCATTGACTTGAATGTGCCCTGGCGGCTGTGAGTATATCATGCTCACTCAGATGTTTCGCTGCTGGTGGCGTGTGTGTTGAATCATTTAGCTCCCTTTAAAATGGTTAAGCTGAATGGTGCTAATCCATGCGTCATGTTCGTGAACGGGCGCCGGCAGTTGGGACTGTTCATCTCTTAGCTGCCAGGGCTTATTATTAATTTATTTTAATTTTAGAATTGTTCTTTGTTTTATGTTTTTATCACGGACGCTTCTAACGTGCACGTCTTTCTACATTGTTCTCACATGTATAATTTCAATATGAATAATGTAACCAATATTTTGTAAATTTTTTATTTAAAAGAGTGGAGTTTCTTGCCCGTTCTTCTCCACAGGTACCTACTACGCTTTGGACAACTACCTTCATATTTCTGACTGACCGATTCCTTGACAATTCAAAAGTGCCAGTAAATGGTTTAATTGAAATAAATGCTTTGAGTTTGAGTTCATAGACAAAAGCGACCATTTTCCGCTGGTTCAATGAATTTAAGCGTGGTCAAGAAGTGACGAAGAAAGAAGTGGCCGCCCTATGACGGCTGTTACATAAGAAAACGTGCTGCTTATGAAAAATTTAATTTAAGAAAATAGGCGAATTAATAGGTATATGAAGAGATTCAGCATATACTGCAGATTGGATCGGGAAGTGTGTATGAAATTCTACACAGGCATCTTCGGGTAAGGAAGAAAGTTTCACGCTGGGTACCGCACAATCTAACGCAGGGTCAGAAGGAGTTTCGGGTAGAATGGTGCCGAGACATGATAGCAAAATTTTAAGCAGGCTCGTCTCGGCATGTTTACGATTTCATTACGGGTGATGAATCATTTATCATTTTTGTTCCCCAAAATAAAAAATCAACTCAAGGGAAAACAGTTTTCATCACCGGAAGATGCACTGGCTGCATTTGTGAAGGAATTTAAAGAGGTGTCTGATGCGGACTGGAAAATGTGTTATGAAAATTGGTTTAGACGTATGAAACTGTGTATAGACGCCAATGGAGAGTTACTTGAAAAGATTTATTTAAAAATTATAACCTGTAGTATATTTTTTTTTTAGTATCGCAAAAAAATTCTGAGTGCCCAATGTATTTCGACATCGAGCTTCGAAGAAATCCTAAATATAAATATTTCGTTGTACTTGTTTTTCTTCATAAGAGTGGAATTACAAATCGTTACTATTTGTTACGATTTGATTAACTGCACGTTGGTATCATCTTGCGATATTACGTAGCGCAGTCTCACTTTAGCTTGTTTTTAACTATTTAAACATCTTTATTTACTTCGAAAATATAATATGATATACATATTTGTAATGTGCTCGTCAAGGCCTTTCTTTTGATACCAAACATGTCGTGATCATCTCATTTTAATTTTTTTCGAGGTTAGATTTTTATGCGTAAAGTCCACAATATTAAATTTATCGAAAATTTATATAGCCTATGTCACCCGGACCATTATTACAAGCTCACTGATACCTCATTCATCAAAATCGGTTCAGTAGTTTAGGCCCTACGGTGGAACACACGTAAAAACAAACATACATACATACATACAAACATACAAACATATATACATAGACTGCTAAAATCATAACCCTTCCTTTTGGCTTTGCCGTAGTCGGGTAAAAAATGACTTACCATAGTAAATTTGTGATCCACATATTCCGTAAATAACGCCACCTTGCTGTAGTGAGTACTCCACAATTTTTTTCAGCAGCAGCCATAAATCTGAAAATAAAACATAATGTTCCCGCAAGCGCCTACCAAAATTCGCATGCAGTTCAATGTCGAGGCTACGTGGATTATAGCTAATCGTTTTTATTTTTTCAACGTCTGACGACCGGCTACCTACATCTGTAATATTATCACAATAAAATTGCACGATCACATCAAGCAACGTATTTTTTCATTATTCCCGTAATTATACCTGGATCAATCCCGCACATGGTCCTTCGAGCGCGGATTTTGGAGATTTGAAGAATATTTACTCCGATCAGCGAATTGTTACAAAGGGATTGAAGAGAATTGGTGGACATCAAAAATCATAGTCGACGTCCGGTGTGGCACGTGAATTCTGCTGCGTCATTCAGAAGATTATTGGAATTTACGTGGCGTGGATACTTAATAGCTGATAAAAGGCGTATTTATTATTAAATTTGTGTACCCAACACTCTATTTAACAGGTATAATTAGTGTAAGTCAGCCGTTAATAGCCAGGTTAGTACAAAATACCTATTGTCATTTTTCTTTGTTCTGTGAGTGGTTATAAATTGTAATACAATTATTAACTGATCAGTAATTATTGTTCACTTGTTATTTACACATTGTTAGAGAGTAGTTCTGTGTAGTAACTGCATTATTTTGCTTTACGGTGTAGTAATTTTACAGTTATTGAGACAGTTAGGTAATCACATTAGTTAGCACAGATAGACAATAGAAATCATTGCAATTGCAGTGTTATTATTTAAGTTTAGTCAAATATAACCGTCAATACGCAAGTTTATTATAAAATCTAAATTATTATTTATGTAAATTCACTCTAAAGTTAGTGTATTTTAATCTTGTACGTATTTCAGGCTGCATCATTTGTAATTGTAATTTAAACGTTGCTATAACTTTATTTATATACATTCCAGGTTGATTATACCAGATTACGCAATGCCAGAGGATAAGGAATTAAATAAAGATCTCGTTAGGAAACGAGCGAGTTGCAAAGGAAAGGTGACAATTTTCTCAAACCTTCTAAATTCTTTGCATCCCTCTTCTTTGAGCCCTACTGAGGTACGCGAGTTGCAATTACGTTTTACTAGACTCGAGGCATTGTATGCCCAATATGATGAGGTGCAATTATTGCTGGAGTGTAGTACTGATGACTTGGATGGTCAGATGTCGGAACGCGCAGAGTTTGAATCTCTTTATTACAAAACCCTATCTAAAGCTAAACAAATGTTGGATGATAATAGGAAAGGAGATTCTAACGATATCTGTGACGTAATGTCGCGTTCTAGCAATCATAAGTTTGTTAAATTACCGACTATTCAGTTGCCGAAATTCAGTGGTTCTTATACAAACTGGTTAGAGTTTCACGACACATTTGTTAGTCTCATCCATTCAAATGATGATATGGATGAAATAAATAAATTTCATTATTTGAGGTCATCCTTAGAAGGGTCTGCTGCTGTGGTGATCAACTCAATTCAGTTTTCTTCTGCAAATTATTCGGTAGCATGGAATCTTCTCTGTGAGAGGTTTGATAACAAACACCTGCTTATCCAACATCATGTTTCTGCATTATTTCAAATTGACACCCTTCAAAGGGAGTCGTCAGTTAATTTAAAGGGTTTACTTGATGTTGTTAACAAAAACATACGTGCCCTAGAATCCTTAGATGAACCTGTTAATCATTGGGATACTTTACTAATTTATATTATCACACACAAATTAGATACTAAAAGCTATCGTGAATGGGGTGAGTATAAGGGCCGCCTGGACAAGAATTCTAAAGTTACGTTTGAATTATTCATTACTTTTATTAAAAACCGTGCTGAGATACTAGAAACGTTCGAATTGGAAGCTTCAACGAATACTAAACACTCACACACAGGTAAAAATCCAAACAAAGTAAGGTCAATGCTGGTACAGGATTCTAATAAAAATAATTCAGGTGAAATTCCAAGTAAACAGAACGATGGTGTTTCAAATAAGCCTAAGAATTGTGTTATGTGTAACGGTGATCATAAGTTAAGTAGTTGTCCTCAGTTTTTATCGTTGAGCAATGAAGCTCGTTTGCAGTTATTACCTAAATACAAAGTTTGTTACAACTGTTTTAATCTAGGACATTATGCAAACAACTGCAAAAAGCCAGGTTGTAAACTATGCCGTCGTAAACACAACACTATTGTTCACGTTGATAAATTCTTGAAGTCAGACGCAAGTGGTGCTTCTGCTAGCAGTGTTGTTGTTGACACGAATGGCAGTGCGACTGTCTCCACTCAGCCCGCTACTATAGGTACCGGGGTATCGCTGTCCGTAACTGTTGAACACGGTGACGTGTTATTGTCCACTGCACTCGTCAAGGTCATGAGTATTAATGGTCAGCAGTATATTGCTCGTGCTGTGCTTGACAGTGGCAGCACGTCATGTCTCATGACTGAGAGGTTATACCACCAGCTAGGTTTGACTGCCAAGACAGTAAACAATTCTATTATAGGTATCAACAACTCATCATCTTTTATCAATAAAATGTGTTCTGTATCAATAAAATCTTTAAATAATCATTTTAGTATGGATATCAATTGTTTTATTCTCCCATCCATCACAGATGAGATTCCAAGTAAACATGTTAACTTGTATAAAATTAAAATTCCATCTGATGTTTGTCTCGCAGATCCCAACTATTACTCACCGGGGCCTGTCGATATGTTGCTAGGTGCTGACATCTTTTGGGATTTATTGGAATCTCAACGAATTAAGTTAGGTGATGGGCAACCATTTCTTTGTGAGACTAAATTGGGTTGGTTGGTCTCCGGCCCAATTAACAGTTGTATTTCTTCTAAAGTTTTAAAATGTAATTTTATAAAGGTGCGTTCAGACTGTGACGATGAATTAAATTTTAATGTTGATAAACAACTCACAAAGTTTTGGCAACTTGAAGAAGTGTGTATTTCCTCTCCGTATTCCTCAGAGGAGAAGCTATGTGAGGAGCATTTTATGAAAAACACTACTCGTTTGGAAAATGGTCAATTTTGTGTTAGGATTCCTTTAAAATGTTCCCCTGACAATTTAGGCGAATCTTTGTCAAGAGCCAAACATTGTTTTGCTTCTCTGGAACGTAGATTTAATTCTAAAATTCAATTTTGTAATATGTACAAAGAGTTCATGATGGAATATGAAACTTTAGGTCATATGTCTAGATGTAAAACTATTGATAATCAAGCGTTTTACATTCCGCATCACGGAGTTCTTCGTGAAAGCAGCGCAACCACTAAGTTAAGGGTGGTTTATAATGCAAGTAGTTTAACTAGTACTGGTATTTCTATTAATAATATCCAGATGGTTGGACCCGTGGTGCAGGACGATCTTTTATCGATCCTGTTGCGTTTTAGACAACATAAGTATATCCTAGTTGCTGATGTTGAGAAAATGTACCGGCAGATAGTTGTTCATCCAAATGATAGGTATCTTCAACAAATTATTTGGCGTGATAATCCGTCAAATCCATTACACGCTTATCAACTTAATACCGTGACCTACGGCACGGCCAGCGCTCCTTACCTAGCAACCCGGTGTCTTCGGCAGTTAGGGCTAGAGTGTGTTGATAAGGAGATTGGTGACGTCATCCTCCACGACTTTTACGTGGATGATTTGCTTACCGGAGGAGATGACATCAATAAAGTCAAAGAGTTGCGTCATAAAGTTACTTCTACTCTCGCTTCAGCGCATATGAATCTAAGAAAGTGGAAGTCCAATGATATACAATTGGTAATTGGTTCTGACTTTCCCCAGTCTTCACTGGATTTAAATGTTGGTGGATTTGAGTCAATCAAAACCTTAGGCATAGGTTGGCAGCCACAGTCAGATTACCTATGTTTTCCAATTAGTCAGTCAGTTAATTTTAATAACACAAAACGTGACATGCTTTCGATTGTTTCACAAGTTTTTGATCCGCTTGGATTATTAGCTCCATGTGTAATTGTTATGAAAATGTTTCTTCAGAAGTTATGGTTGAACAAACTGTCTTGGGATGAACAGCTATCACCGGACATTAGTAAGCTTTGGAATGAAATGATTATTCATTTACCTAAATTAAATGAAATTCATATTCCACGTCGAGTTTTAATTGATTGTTATGAGTTTTTTAGAATTTCACATTTTTACTGATGCGTCTGAACGCGCCTACGGCGCTTGTCTGTATGTACGAAGCGATGATAAGCAGGGACAGGTTTTAGTGCGTTTATTATTAGCCAAAGGCAGAGTCGCGCCACTCAAGCCGACGACCATACCCAGACTTGAGCTATGCGGTGCTCTTGTAGGTGTTCGCATCTTTGAAAAGGTTGTGGCAGCATTACGGGTCAGCGCGCGGCGCACTTTCTTTTGGACTGACTCCACTATCGTTTTAGGGTGGCTAAAAATGTTACCAAATAAATTACAGCCGTTCGTTCGCAACAGAGTTGCCGAGATTTTAGATAAGACTGGTGGCTGTGAGTGGAGACATGTTCCAACTGACCAAAACCCTGCTGACTATTTGTCTCGTGGATTAGACATTAATTTATTACCTAGGTTAGATGTTTGGTGGTCCGGTCCTAGTTTTTTAATGAATGAAATGTCTTATTGGCCTTCTAAATTAATTAATTTTAATAACGAAATTTTGCCAGAAATGAAATTAGACCACACCTTGCATGTTTTATTAAATAGCAATGAATTTGAGGAGTTGATAAATTTTACACGGTTTTCAAACCTTTTAAGACTTCAGCGAACAGTCGCTTATGTTTTACGTTTCATTGACGCATGTAAAAAACAACCTATTCGCGTTCCTCTTTCTGTGCATGAATTAGAAAGGGCTTTAAACTTTATCGTATGTTTATCTCAAAGTCAATCCTTTAAAGACTATAAATTACTACTTAATAATAAAACGTTACCCAAGAAAAGTGAATTAAATAAGTTTAACGTTTTTTTGGACGAGAATAATATAATGAGGATTCGAGGTAGATTACAACATTCCGATTTTCCTTTAATAAAAAGCATCCGATTCTTATTCAATCTAGTCATCATTTTTCTAAGTTACTTTTTAATTATGAGCATAAAAGATTGTTTCACGCTGGACCCCAGTTATTGTTGGCGTCTATACGAGATACGTACTGGCCCATTCGAGGTCGCAATTTAGCTATGATGTGCTGTAAACAATGTGTTCGTTGTTGCCGATTTAGAGGTGAAACTGTAAGTCCTATTATGGGAGATTTACCACAGCAGCGAGTTCTAGCAGGTTGTCCTTTTGAAAATATAGGCTTGGACTATGCAGGTCCTATTCAGTCAGCTGTTCGTCAAGGTCGTGGCTGTAAATTAGTAAAAGTTTACATAGCTATTTTCGTTTGTTTTTCTACAAAATCAATTCATCTTGAACTAGTCGGTGATTTAACAAGCAATACTTTCATTATGGCGTTAAAGAGGTTCATATCACGTAGAGGTAAGCCGAGAAATATCTACTCGGATAATGGCACCTCATTTGTTGGTGCATCTAATGACCTTTCTAGGTTTCTTAAGACGAGTTGCGATTCGCTGTCCGAGGAGATGGCTAAGGAAGGAATTAACTTTCACTTTATTCCTGCATATTCCCCTCATTTCGCTGGCCTTGCGGAAGCTGGTGTTAAATCAACCAAGCATCATTTAGTCAGAGTGCTGGGCCTTTGTAACCTTACCTACGAAGAGCTATACACCATGATGGTTCAGGTTGAAGCCATTTTGAACTCCAGACCACTGACGCCGTTATCATCGAACCCCGAGGATCTGACGCCGCTCACACCCGGACACTTTTTGATTGGACGTCCTATGACGTCGCTGCCGTCACCTGATTATCGAGACCAGTCCATCAATTCTCTGACTCGATTTGAGCGTATTGAGCTTCTACGACAGCATTTTTGGAGCAGATGGAGCAAAGAATACATATCGGAGCTCCAACTTCGCATGAAATGGCGAGCATGTAAGGGCTCCTTGAAGCTTAATTCTTTGGTCCTGTTAAAAGAAGACAACCTCCCCCCACTCAAGTGGAAAATGGGTCGGATCGTTGCTACGTATCCAGGGACAGACGGCGTAGTCAGAGTTGCAGACGTCAAGACTTCTAGTAGTCTGCTGCGCAGATCATTTAGCAAGATTTGTCCGTTGCCGATATATCCGGAGTCTGAAGTTTCTTAGTGGTTGAAAGGCAGGCTTTCAACGCCCGGGGGTATGTTCCCGCAAGCGCCTACCAAAATTCGCATGCAGTTCAATGTCGAGGCTACGTGGATTATAGCTAATCGTTTTTATTTTTTCAACGTCTGACGACCGGCTACCTACATCTGTAATATTATCACAATAAAATTGCACGATCACATCAAGCAACGTATTTTTTCATTATTCCCGTAATTATACCTGGATCAATCCCGCACACATAACATAATAAATATCACGCTTACATTCGCAGGTATAGGCAGAGATGTGTAATTGCCAATTATCTTTGTTCCATGTAATAATGGAGTGCGAAATCCAGAAATTCCTTCTGAACACTTTTGTAAATAGTAACAGCCGCACGGGTTGATCGAAGCTACGCGTGCCGAGGTCAATCCATGGGTCATCCATTAATCATTAATTACATAGCGAGACTACTCTGTGCCTCGGAAAGCACGTTAAGCCGTTGGTCCCGGCTGTTATTACGATCTTTGACAGTCGTAACGGGTAGTCAAAAGCCCAAAAATCTGCATGGCAACCAGTCTTACCGAGGTATTACCCAGTAACAGGTTGTGGACGTCAAATAGGTAGTCGCTCCATGTAAAATACTGGTATACAGCTGCATTCAGTTAGGCTAGAAGCCGACCCCAACATTAATGAGATGGGAAAAGGCAACAAAAGAACATTGCTCTAATCGTCTTTTGGATCAACACAAGACATATGAAACTTGTATGATCATTCTTAATTTATTTTATGTTTTAGATATAAATAATGGAAGGGGCTTGTGGCTAAAGGATAACTGCCGCACGGGTCGATCAAATAAGATTAAGCTGAATTTGCTGCTGTCGGTTCGTGGATGGGTGACCATCCATTTCATAATAATAGACCCCTCCGTGCCTTGGAAAGGACGCGTTGGTCAGGGCTGTCAGACGTAGATCTTTGACAGTCGTTACGGGTAGTTAGAAGCCCAAAAGTCTGACAACCAGTCTCATCAACGGGTATCCTGTTACCCGGCAACTGGGTTGTGGAGGTCAGATAGGCAGTCGAATACTGTAAGAAAATCCATGTAAAATTCTGGTATTCATCTGCATATGGTAAGACTGGAAGTCGACCCAAACATACTTGGGAAAAGGCTAAGAACATTGAGATATTATTTATCGAAAACCAACGCATATGATCGATTTGTTAACCGCACAGACATTACAAAAATCTCTATAACATTTTGAAGACTGGTTCGTCAGATCACGAGCATCTCTAAATATTTTTGAGTATTAATTGCATGTTAGATAACTGGTTAAATGAGGATATTTCTAGAATAATATTTACTTTTACTGTCTTTATTTACATTCTTGCGAATCAAGTTTTACTAAATTAGTTGTTGTTTTTGGACATGTGGTAACCTAGATAGATAGCCTTGAAAAGTTCAGCTTCTATTTTTATTTTGCAATTGGAACCAAAGCCATTCGATTATGTAACTATCTATCTATATTGCGTTTAAGGCCCAAAAGAGATGCATTCGTGCTATGTTTAATTTGAAGTCGACCAACAGCTGTATGCCATTATTTAAAAAACACAAATTAGTAATCCTACCATCTTTGTATGTTTTTGAAATTGCGACATTTGTTAGGGTAAATCCATCTCTATTTCCACGATTAGCTGACGCCTTCCCCCGTAACAGATTTGTCAAAAATCAACTGTGTGCGCATACATCAAAGACGGCATTAATGGGAAAAAGCGTGTTATGTATGGCTCCAAAAATTTATAACAAAATACCACAGCCATATAAAGTATTGCCGGTGAAGTTGTTTAAAAAACGATGCGAGATTTACCAACGGACAAGTCTTATTATAATATAAGTGACTTTTTGTATGACACTAACATACTTGGATTAAAGTGCCTTTAGAATTTAGTTTTATTTTGTAATTTAGTTTTTTATGTTATTTATTTTTTTGTATATTTTATTGCCTTACGGGTGAAACATGTACGGACGAAATATTAATATTGTGACATCCTGCATGCTTAATTTGCATGTATACGCATATTTAGACAAATTAAATTATCTTTATCTCTATACATTTCGTGTCTGTCTGTGTGATCACGTTGTTCTTCTACGAAACGGATTTCGATGACAACTTAAAGAAGGTCCATGTTCTATGAACCAAAAACCCAATATTGAAATCGCTTTTTTTTTCTTTAAAAAGCACTGTGCTTTAAATGAATAAGTTTATTATTAAAAACATGGCATCCGTACTTAATCTTAACTAATATTATAAATGCGAAAGTGAGTTTGGATGTTTGTTACGATTTTACGCTAAAACGGCTGAACAGATTTAGATGAAATTTGGCACAGAAGTAGACCTTGACTTGAAAAAGGACATATGCTACTTTTCACCCTGGATCGTAGATGAAGTCGTGGCCAACACCTAGTCTAAACTAATATTGTAAAGTGAAAAGATATTTTTTTTTATGTTTGTATGTTTGATTTGAAGAATTTTTTTCACCTGTGGAAAGCTACATGATCAGCGAGTAACTTTGGTTATATTTTATTGAATTCCACGCGAACGAAGTCGCGGGCAGAAGCTAGTAATAATATGAATGTTATAAATTCGAAAGTAACTCTGATTGTCAGATGTTACCTTTTCACGCCTAAGCCACTGAACCGATGTCGATAAAATTTGACAAAAAAATAAATGGCAATTTTCCTGGGGAAGGACATAAACTACTTTTTGTCTAAAAATAGTCTTGTTACAAGGGATGAAAGTTTGATTGGGAAACCCAGCATTTCTTTAGTAAGGGATATGAAAATTCAAAGGACATTGCCCGCAGTCAGGCCCCACTTTGTGGCGCCTCCGCGTCGTAACTTCATTATATTAATAGTACATTACTGCCGCGGTCTATAATGACTACTTTGCTGGTCGCGCTGATGATGGCCGACAGCGCAGCGTAGCGCAGCTCCAGGCCGACACAGCGCGGTCAGCGTGCAGCACTTGATGGACGAGCTGAGATAAAGGCCGAGGCCGTAGGTCGAGGCCTTTACAGCGAGGACAGCAAGGGCTGCAATGATGGCCAAGCTGGAAGGCCTAGAGCGTAGCTAGGCTAGCTCGAGGCAATCATAGCGTGACCAGCGAAGCAGTCATAGTGGGCCAAGGCTTGTATAGTGCTTTACTCAAAAATGCAAGTACCTAATCTAAATAAAACCAGCAAGTAATTTCAATAAAATATGTATTAATTAACTAGAAATTTAATTAAAATGACAATTATGAAAAGTACAGTTACTAAAATTCAACACCGACTTTCCCGGTTTGATATTACTAATAGTTTGCGATAATTTTAATGCGGTGTTTGACTACTGTATTATTTCTTCACTTATTACACAAAAAAGTAACTAAATAAAAATAAAATTTTCGCTGAACCGCGCTTTTGTTACTTCTTTGTTTTTTTTTTTTTTTTTAAATTGTAGTTGGAACTATACAGCCACATATGGAATAAAATCTTTTTGTACCTATCTCTATAAATATAAACAGCTGTGTTTTAAATACCTTTTTGCATTTGATTTTTTAAAACGTTGAAACGTCAAAATAGCGGCCGGCAATGTTTTGCCGGCCTGTTAGAGCGACCAGCAAAACTTTGCCGGCCGCTCCTTGAAACAGAACGGCAAGGTCGACTTTGCTCAAACAAGGTTGTCAAAATAATGACCACATTACATGCATTTTTGAGTAAAAATTTTTATCTTATTTTTATGAACATTTTATTTTACCCTAGCATTGAAAAACGTAACAAATGGTTATTTAACTGAATCTTAAGTACATCCGCCATCGAAACTTAACTCAAATGTTATAATATATAATATTTTAATAATAACCTCCTCCTTTTTGGAAGTCGGTTAAAAAATCGGAATCATTGATTGATATCGGTACTTAATTCCGGAGTCTAGTTTACATCTAACACTGACTTAACTGTATTTTTGGTAACTTTTTACAATTTTTTACTATACAGTACTAATACATAATTATGGCATAAAATCAAAAGAAATTACAAAGATAACTATGCACATCTTAAGCTAAACTTTTCTGTACAAAATAATAAGATTATTCTATGCATATTACATCTGTCATAATAATCATTATAAAATAACTGAATTACCTAAAAATCTTTATTACTTTATAAACCCAAAAAAGCTTGAACAGAGAGTACGTTATTTTGAAAAATACGTACTAAATTGATATCAATAATCGATTAACAAATGATTAAAACTGGCAACACCATATGTGGTGTTAAGCCGGGTCTCCTGCGCGTGTTTTTTCGAAACATTACACTAAAAAGCTTACACATAAACATTTGATTTCATACAAATCATCTGTTAGGTTTCAATTTATTAACACGTAATTGTTGAATATTGTATTGGCAACACCCAAAGATTCGATATGTCAAAAGTAGCTCGGGAACGTCCTTCTGGGTTGGGCGCTCGTGACGGCAAGACGTGCTTAGTGGCTGTGTCGGTAAAAAGATAGATTGGCATAGTATTGGTTGGATATCTACTGTAAATTAAGGTAACCCATTAGTTTTATGGTAAATATTAGAATACGGATTGAATTGTGATATTATGTGGGGAATAGGAGATATGATGGTATGGTGTAGAATATTGAATTTGATGTTGGCAAAGAAATAAATGACTGACAAAATATCTTGGTGTTTCATGTTATTTTCCTTATCCCTGACATACTGTAAATATGTAGTTTTATTGAACAGTTTTAGATTATGATATTGGGGTAACGACTTTAGATTCATTTGGGGATTAGTATCTATTTTGAGGTTAAATAATTAAATTAGTTATTTTAGAGTAAGGATGGTTCTTATTTCAATCGTGTTTGCATTCACAAATGTGTATGGCCACGCCTCTTTGTTGCGATGTTTTTGTGTAAAAACACGCGCAGGAGACCCGGCTTTAGACAGATATCTATCTGTCAAATCAATAGCTGATTAGTCGTTTCGTGCCGTTTGTTTTGCGTCGAGTTGAATTATATTCCTCCGTATTTAATTCTGTTACGATTCAATGCTATTGAGTTGAGCGTTTACTTTCCTCAAGTGGTTTTGTTATGAGATATTGGACTCCCGTTTTATTGTTAAGTGAGCGAATTGACTCTAGTTTTTACGAGAAAATATCAACACTTGGTCGAGATCGGACAAACCGTCCACTCTCTCTCGTGTGTGTTGAATGAAGTGATTGTGACATAGTATTGAATAAGGAGAAACTAGAATTCGTCGATAACACTGTTTTTCTGGGGATCATGCTGGACTCAAGGCTGCAATGGGGTCCTCATTTAACATCTCTTTCAGGACGGCTAAGTTCAGCAGTATATGCTGTGAGAAAAATCCGTAAATTTACTAAAGTACATTATGTAGATACCGTGAGACTAGTCTATTTCAGTTACTTCCACAGTATCATGTCTTACGGTATTTTACTATGGGGACGGGCTGCAGATATCGTGTCTATTTTTATTCTGCAGAAGAGAGCCATCAGAGCAATATATGGCCTTCGCAGATGCGATTCTCTAAGGGAATTGTTTAAAGATATTAACATCATGACGGTATTTTGTCAATATATCTATGAAAATATCATGTATGTAAGGAAACAGCTAAGTCTTTTCAGTAAAAGAGGTGATAGATACAATTATAGGAATAGAAATAGGGACCAATTAGTTCATCCGGATTTCAGACTGACTAAAGTAGACCCATCCTTCATGGGGTACTGTTTATAATGTCATAATAAAATACCTCCCCTTATACTCCAACTGAACGAAACGAAATTTAAATCTTGTATATAACGCACACTATGCTGCCAAGCATATTATAAGTTGGGGGATTACATCGCTGATAAAAATGCTTGGCTCAGCGCTGATCCAGCTCCACAAGGGCGCATAAACTAATTGATTAGCATTCGAAAGTATTGTTGCAGCTGCTGAAGATTGTAAAAACTACCTTTGCTTTGTACAAATTCATTCTCTTCGTATTTTATAATTGCATATCACATGTGTGAGAACTGTGACAAAGTAAATCCCATAAAGCTACCATTTACTGGGTACGTCTTTCATTGACTTGAATGTGCCCTGGCGGCTGAGAGTGTCATGCTCACTCAAATGTCTCGCTGATGGTGGCGTGTGTGTTGGATCATTAAGTTCCCTTTAAAATGGTTGAGCTAAATGGTGCTGATCCATGCGTCATGTTCGTGAACGGGCGCCGTCAGTAGGGACTGGTCATCTCTTAGCTGCCACGGTTTATTTTAATTTTTTTTTTTTTAATTTTTGAATTGTTTTTGTTTTTATTTTTGTTACGGACGCTTTTTACGTGCACGTCTTTCTACATTTTTCTCACATTTATAATTTCAACATAAATGATGTAACCAATATTTTGTAATAATATTTTGATTTAAAGGAGTGTCCGTGGAGTTTTTTGCCCGTTCTTCTCCATAGGTACCTACTACGCTTTGGAATGGCAACTAGCTTCATCTTTCTGACTGACCGACCCCTTGACAATTCAAAAGTGCCTGTGATTGGTTTATTTGAAATACATGCTTTGAGTTTGAGTTTCGCAGATATTTTTTTTACTTTTAATGTATCATCTGATGACATCTTGTGCCTTGAACGTTTTTTGTTACTGCAAGATACTAACAAACACAACTCCATCTCAAATTAAGGTATCCCTCGCCTCTTGGATATCTTAATATATGTTTTGCATGTGGCATCTCTATTGCAAGTTGCAGAACTCAGAGTTTCCCAAGACTGTCCTCAAAGGACCTTTATTTTAAGATGGACTTCAGCTCATTACGTAAGTGTTATTGTAACTTGGCAGAATTACTGCATATCAAATGTATTGAATATTTGAAAAACTTGTATGTTTGTTTCAAACAGAGTTAAGCCCCGGCGCGGGCGTTTCGCCTACTCGCGCTACTCCCAAATGTGAGCGAGGACTTTTGCCTCCAGATCCCATGGCGGTAATCTGGCAAGGAGGCTCGCCGCCTCGCAGGGGACCATGTGGTTCTACTAATAGCCTAAGATCCGAAAGATCCAATATATGAACGACCTGCACCCCCATACGTTTAATGGATGAAACGTATTAAATAAAAAATTTAGTAGGTTAAAAAATGTATCGCGGGGTTGGCATATAATTCCTGGCCAGACTATGATTAAAATTAAAAAATGACTTTTTTTCAAAAATTGTACCCATACAAAGAGAGTTGTGATTAGAGTTATATACTCTCCGTCATTGTGTTTTTTTTTGTACTGGAATACGGTCCAATATGTGCAGATATACTTCTCGCAATAGCTTGCCATATTTGGAATTGCGTAACAAACATTAGGAACCTTCTGGTTACGGAAAATATCTCCGGTACAGGAGTTGATAACATTTATAACTTGTTTTCGTGAAAAAAGTAAATAAAAGTTAAAACTTTGACCTTCAAAATCTCCTCTCGGTTTCGTTGTGCTTCTTTTTACATCTGTTATTTACGTACCTAAAATAATGTGTTATTTTATATCACTGTTTTTTCGAGAATATAAACCACTAAATAGACCTAAAATCTACGAGTGGTACCTATTTCAATCAGCTAATACTAGTTTTGTCGAAAAAACAAACTTTATTTCGCTCGTAGTTAGTTATGTGGAGAATAACCCTAGAGCCAAAGTTCGCCAACCTTTATTCAAACCAGATTTTTCGCAGACAACCCTATATCATGTATCATAGAATTTTAAATTAATCATAGCATCTGGCCAGGATTTTTTTTGCCAATCCACTCGCGATATATTTTTAACATAGGTACTAAATTTTATATAAAATACGTTTCATCCATTAAGAGCCCATACTACCTCAGCTCAAATTCACTTTTATCTCGCTCGCACCATACTGCTCGCGGACTTAGTGAGAGCGAGACGGGGTGCGGATGGCTCCGAGGCGCCAATAATTTAGGTAGGTAATTGCTTTTTACGAAGAAAGTAATGGTAATTAAAAAAATATATATATATATTCGCTTACGTTATTTAAAGTCGCTTTATGGTTCAGTTACTATGCAAAGTTTCATGGTCTAATTTCAAGTATTTTTTTAATACCAGCGATTTATTGTTCGGTTTGGAGGTAACTATGGATTTTTTTTCTATAGAGAAAATTTTATGGAATCGTGTTTTCGTCTAAGTACTTAACATTAATCCTTAACTTTAACATATATTTATTTCAAAATGAATGCTGCAGTATTTTCGATATAACGGAGGATCATGCTAAGCCATTTGAGGTAGTATAGGCCCTTAAACGTATGGGTGCAGGTCGTTCCTCTAGGGATCCTCTACTATAAACTACGTAACAGATTTTGATCCGACTTTCACCATCATTTAGGTAATTTATTTTGGAAGGTTTGTAATAGGGGGCGAGCCTATTGCCATTAACCGGTCACAAATCCATACTTCGGGCTGCTAAAAAAACCCAATAACACTTTGACCGACCCGGGAATCGAACCCAAGACCTCAGCTCAGCAGTAGCGCTTGCGACCACTAGACCAACGAGGCAGTCCAAGCAGGTATAAATATTCATATTATCAAACTTACATAATATAATAATTCGATTCAGGGATCGTTTGCGAAATATAGTGCAAATTATTGTTAGAATCAAGTGGGCCTCTGCCAGCTAAATGGTTATTTTTGGATATCATTATGTGAAAAAATTCGCGGCAGTAATTTATAAGGTTAAAAGGAGAACTATCACAGCTAAGAAGGCTTTACAAGTTTACGAATAATAAACGACCAGCTTACATTAATTGCAGTTGGAATGTATGGGAGAACATGTTTTTCAACTACGAGTATAATGTTTAGTTTGTTCTAGTTATAAATTCATCCCAACTACGGAACCCTTCATTGTGCGTGGTTCGACACGAATTTGGCTAGTTTTTACGAATTTATGTTTATATTTTTTTTCTTTAACAATCAATTAAAAATGTAATAAAAAGAAAAGTAGCTTACTTGATGTGTCAACCAGCAAATGTGTGTGTCCGATAATGGGTAGAAGACCTGGGTAAGCCGGTGGAAGCGGATAAGCCCGAGACTCCACAAGTCGCGCGCGCCAAATAATTGCGTACCTACATCAATACCAACAGACATACTGTTAGTAGTACTTCCAACATTGTCACTGCAGAGTTGAAGGAACACTAAACGTCCGTAGGTATTATAACATACAAAACACAGCACGTACTTTATATATAATTAAATAATAGAGAAGCTATCACAAAAAACTTTGACGTCATGTCTCAGTGAGGCCATCTAGCGTAATATAGCAAAATTACAGTCATAATATTGTTAAATTTGCTTACGAAAATAATTTTCTTTTAGTAGGTACCTACGCAAAGCGACCTGACATGTGAGGCGTATGAGTTGACAAAGATCTATACTCAATTTGAAATAAGATTAGACATTTAAACAAACCATTTTTACAGTCCGTTCAACCGATGTTGACTTCTATACTGTAGGGCATAAGGATGGCTTTAAAAGCAAAAAAGTAGTTACAATACCAACTGTTTACTGCAGCTGCCATTTGTCATGCCGCCAACGCAATAGAAGTCAAAATCGGTTGAACGGTCTGTAAAAAAGGTTTATTTAAATATCTAATCTTATTTCAAATGGAGTATAGATTGAGCGATATCTGACTAGTTGGTTAATAGAAGTAGATTAAGATTTTCTTCGCTTTGCCCCGTGTATCGTTTTATTCGCTAAAACATTTTATATAAAGTAGGTTGCCAAGACTTACAAACTTTCTCTTTAAAAAAATTATCAGATCTAATTTAGAGCCAAGCCCCTAACTCTAAAAGGCCTAACGCTTCAAACCTTACATCTTGGTTAAAATCCAGTCACCAGTCTTTAATGTTCCATCATGCAGTAGTTCAATGTTGTTAGTTCAATTGTTAGCTAGCGTCACGCCATTACACATAAAACCGGCCAAGTGCGTATCGAACCACGTAAAATGAAGGGTTCCGTAGTTGGTATGAATTTATCCCAAGAACAAACTTAACTTTGTAGTTGACAAAAAAAATCTTTCATACAGAATGTATGGGAGAACATGTTTTTACAACCGCAAATCTAAGTTGGTCGATTATTAGCTATTTGCAAGGCAGACAACAGTATGTTGACTGCAACGGCTGCGTATCCGAGCCGTATTACATCTGGTCCGGGGTGAGTCAAGGCAGCAACATCGGAACCCTACATTGTGCGTGGTCCGACATAATTATGTACTTGGCCGGTTTTTTTTTGCTTTTAATGCCATCCTTATGCCTACGGTATAGAAGTCATAATTGGTTGAACGGACGGTGAAAAGGTTTCTTTAAATATCTAATCTTATTTGAAATGGAGTATAGCTAGGAACTGCAATAGATGTGGTGTGGAACCGATTTCTGCTAACGAACGCTCTTTTGAAGTCAAAACAAGCAGCGTCAACCTGCACACCAGCATTCACGGCTGGCACCACCTGTGACATGAAGTTAAGGAGATTGGTGGCAGTGCTGCGCCCCGGCCGGAACCCATGCTGCGCCTCCGATAGTTGAGCGCGGACCTGCTCCTGCATGCTGCGCTGGATGGTGGACTCGAAAACCTTTGCCGGCGTTGACAACACGGTCACCGGTCTATATCCACTGATGTCCGATCCTGCTTTACCTTTGGGGTTGGTCGATTATTACTCGTTAACTTATAGAGCCACTTAGCTGTGATAGTTTTCCTTTTAACTTCGTTATATAAACTCGCGGACGGCTGTCAGCGAATATCATAGTTAAGGCGAAGTTAATACTCGCTTCTACAATGGGTTCGAAAAAGCCAACATTGAACACTATTAGCATAAACTTAAAAACAGAAACCGAACAACTGTTGTACAAGCACTTTTGTGAAGAACGAAAAGAGCGTGAAGAGCTGCAAAAACACCTAAATGACCTAAAAAGTCAAATAGAAAATCTCCAGCAACAGCTGAAGGTTCAAGCGGAAAACCCACCGAAATCAGCTACTAAAACTGCTACAACCGCCACTGAGACTTCTCCCGCGCGCGTTGAATATACCACGGACGAAGAAGAACTAGCTCGAGAAACAGGATGGATACGGCAAAAAAGCAGGAAGAAAAGAAAATTGAACACCTCTCCCGCCCAAACCCAACCCACTCTGCATGAACACGGAAGTGAAGAGAATAAAGGTAAGGAAAAAACAATTAAAACTCCCCTGCCACCACCGATTGTAGTCGATGGTATCAAGGACTACCAGAAATTCTTTGATTTTCTATCCAAGGACCAATCTGACGCGTTCAGCATCAAAATGATGAACGGTGATACAGTCAAAGTAAATACCAAAAACGAAGATTCGTACAGAGCAATTACAAAGGCTCTCTCACTAAACAATTGCCTTTGGCACTCCTATGAGAACAAGCAAGAGAGACCAATTAGAGTTATGGCCAAAAAATTGCATTTCACATGCATTCCGGAGAGAATTGTTGAAGAATTGCGTGGCAAAGGCTACAAAATTCTAGAAGCAGTTAACAAATTGAGTTGGAAAACCAAAGAGCCACTCAACATGTTCATGCTGACATTCTCAAATGAGGAAGAAACCAGCAAAATATTTAACATCAAAACTGTATTGGGATGTAATGTGGAAATACAACCGCTAAAATCCACAAAACTGGTACCTCAGTGCAAACGATGGCCACCCGGCTTATGGCCATACGCAAAAGTACTGCTCCAAAGAACCGAGGTGCGTAAAGTGCACAGGCAAACATCTGACGATGGATTGCAAAAAATCTAAAGAAGAGAAGCCAAAGTGCGTCCACTGTGGAGCTCCACATCCAGCTAACTACAGGGGATGTATCGTAGCCAAAGAAATCCAGCAGATTCGAAACAAATAAAAACTTTTTACAAAAAAAAAACAACCGACTTCCAAAAAAAACACTACAAAGTGAAAAATAACTTTAATTTCGGAAGTCGGTGTCTTAGGTTTTGTGTTTTCGTTTTTTGCCACCGACTTCCGAAATTAAAGTTATTTTTCACTTTGTAGTGTTTTTTTTGGAAGTCGGTTGTTTTTTTTTTGTAAAAAGTTTTTATTTTTCACTTTTTTGTTGTGGTACCTACCCCACGCACATTCGAATACCACTACCTGCTACCAGTGTCAAGAACTTATCATATCATCTACGTACTAACTGGGAAAAAAAACACGTATTTTGTAGCTAACTCAAAAACTACCCAAGCAAAGTTAATAAAATTTATATGGGACCAATTTGGGAGCCTACCCTTTCAAACAAAAAAAGAATTTTCAAAATCGGTCCACAAATGAGGGAGAAATCGGTGGACATACATAAAAAAAAAAAAAAACAAACATACGCGTCGAACATATAACCTCCTCCTTTTTGGAAGTCGGTTAAAAAATTGAAGGGCAATACTACTGCCCCTCAACAAAATACACCTACTGGAAGAGTCGAAAGCCAGAGCCAGTACAAACAAAGTCAAAGCACTTTTAAAACTACAACCAAAAATATGTCTTTTGCCCAAGTAGCTACAAGAGGCATTGCCAAGGCGCCTTTGGCTGATATGAACAGTGACAAAAAATTGGATGAAATCCTAAAGTTAATGTCATCATTTGACGAAAGATTGAAAAAAAATGAAAATAGCAACAAAGCTGCTACTTCTAAGCCAAAAAAATGAATACTACACTAAAACTTATGGCGTGGAACTCAAATGGGTTACAAAAACATCAGAACGAGTTACAAGTAGTATTAGACATAGAAAAAATTGATGTGTGCCTGATATCTGAGACTCACTTTACAAAGCAATCTCACATTAAGTTTAAAGGGTACAAAGTATACCATGCTATTCACCCAGACAATTCAGCAAGAGGAGGTAGTGCTATTATTGTAAAAGAAAACCTACAGCACTAAGAAGAGTTTAAATATGAAGAGAAAGACATTCAAGCAGTGGCAATTTGCCTACAAACAAAAAAATATCCTGTAACAGTATCTGCCATCTACTGTCCACCTCGGTTTATGATAAAAAAAGACCACTATATGAGCTTTCTAACTCGCCTTGGAAGTAGATTCATCTTAGGTGGTGACTTCAATGCTAAAAATACGTATTGGGGCTCCAGACTAACAACTACTAAAGGCAAAGAACTACTGAATGCCATAAAAGAGCTGAAATGTGATGTCATATCAACTGGAAAGCCCACCTATTGGCCAACAGATCCAAATAAAATTCCGGACTTAATAGATTTTTTTGTAACCAAGGATCTATCAACCAGTTATATAAAATCGGAACAAAGCTATGACATGAACTCAGATCACTCGGCAATCTATCTAGAAATTAGCGAGCACATTGTGTATAAAGAAACCAGTCCCACTCTTGTTAATAAGTGTACAGACTGGGAGAGTTTCAAGACCAGATTAAATGATAAAATAGACCTTAAAATACCACTAAAAACACCCGAACATCTAAACATCGAAGTAGAAAAGTTTATTATGCACATCCAGCAAACAGCGTGGGAAAATACACCTGACTCCAACAAGAGGACGAAGGGAAATACATACCCGCTCAAAATCAAGCAGCTCATTATGGAGAAAAGAAGGCAGAGAAAAACGTGGCATCAATCTAGGTGCCCTGATGACAAACGAAAACTAAATAATCTGACAAAAAAAGTAAAAAGACTAATCCAAGATTTTAAAGACGACTCAACCGAAACCTATCTTCAGAGTCTAAGTAACGACCAAAGGACAGATTACTCCCTTTGGAAGGCTACTAAGCACCTAAAAAGGCCGATTACCCAAATCCCACCTATCAAATGTGGAAATGGGCAATGGGCAGTTACAAACGAGCAAAAAGCAAAGAGGTTTGCAGAGTATCTAGAAAATATCTTTCAACCAAATGACGGAGAAATCATTGAAGATCACACTTTGGCCAATATGGTAACATCAGAAAATGAAGTTACCATAAAACTAGTAACACCGAAAGAAGTCGAACGAGAAATAAAACGTAACATAAGTACACGAAAATCACCAGGTTATGATTTAATAACAGGAGAAGTACTTCATAACCTCCCAAGAAAGGGTCTGGTTAAGTTAACGACCCTTATCAATGCTGCACTAAGGCTTAAATATGTACCAGACTTATGGAAGGTGGCCGAAGTAATAATGATAGCTAAGCCAGGGAAACCGGCTCACGAAACATCATCTTATAGGCCTATTTCCTTACTACCAATCATGTCAAAGCTATATGAAAAGCTGTTACTCAAACAGCTTAAACCAATAATAGATAGCAGAAACATAATACCAGAGCACCAGTTTGGTTTTCGAGAAAAACACTCTACCATCGATCAAGTGCATAGGATCACAAACGTAATAGAAAATGCCCTTGAAGACAAGAAAGTATGTTCTACTGTATTCCTAGACGTAGCGCAAGCATTTGACAAAGTATGGCATGAAGGCCTTATACATAAACTGAAGAGCCTCTTACCAAAGCAGTTTGCAGATATATTAGAATCCTACATTCTGAACAGAGTCTTTAGAATAAGACAAGAAGACGCCTACTCAGAACTGAAAGAAATCAAAGCTGGCGTACCGCAAGGAAGTGTGTTAGGTCCGGTCCTGTACCTACTATACACCTACGATATCCCTGAATTAGAACAAAACACAATTGGGACCTTTGCTGATGATACAGCCATAATGGCTGTAAGAAACAGCCACGAAGAAGCAGTTGAAAAGGTTCAAATGGCTGTAAATCAAGTTTATGACTGGACCAAAAAATGGAGGATTAAACTTAATGAATCCAAATCTGTTCACATAGATTTCACCAACAAAAAACAACAGTATTTCCCAGTTTACATAAATAATAAACAAGTCCCATACGAGAATACAGCCAAGTACCTCGGTATGACCCTTGACGCAAAGCTACGCTGGAAAGCCCACGTCAAGAAGAAAAAAGATGAACTCGACCTCCGATTCAAAAGAATGCATTGGCTGCTTGGAAGAAACTCTACGCTGTCCGTGCAAAACAAATTGTTGTTATACAAACAAGTCCTGATGCCAGTTTGGACTTATGGTATTCAGCTATGGGGCTGCACCAAACAGACCAATATATTAATAATACAAAGATTCCAGAACAAAGTGCTAAGGGTAATTGTAAATGCACCTTGGTACATACGAAATGATGACCTCCACCGGGACCTAACAGTTGAGTTCATCGAAAAAGTGATCCAGAAACTTGCAGAAGCTCACGAAAAGAGACTTCATCAGCATGTGAACGTCGAGGCAATCCAGCTTCTCGACCACACAAACCTAGTTAGAAGACTAAAAAGAACAAAACCGTTCGAGCTAATGTTTAGTGTTAGTGAATAGTGTAAAGTACAAAAGTGCCAAACAAACACAAGAACGAAGTGTATTCGCCTTAATAGAGACAATAAGAAAAGTGCTATTGGACACATTCTTAGTAAAGACAATTTAATAGTTTAGGTTTTAATTAAATTACTTAGTAGTCTATTTATAAGGCTAGATTGTAATAAAATTAGGTTTCATCTTATTGTTGAAACCTAGGACAAGGGAAAAAAAAAAAAAAAAAAAAAAAAAAAATATAAACTACCGTGAATTTTTTCACATAGGTATCCAAGAACAATATTTATTAATAAATAAACAATCATTTTGCTGGCAGGAGGGGGGGGGGGGAGGGAAACTTGACTCCAACAATGCATTTCAGATATAATTCTAATCCAGAGTTTTCACTTATACATTTAAATTATAAACTCTAATCTAAACAGACAAAAACCCAAAATTAAATTAAAAAAGAAAAAAGTTGACGAAAAAATTATAAAATTTCAGAACCGAAAAAATAAAATAAAATGTTAAAAATGAAATTGTCATAGTGTAAAATTTTATGAATATGTCTTTTAAATTTTGTTTTAATACTTGTTAAAAATAAAAATAAAACATAAAAAATATATAATTAAGCCGTGCACGAAATCGACTGATTTTGTTCAATTTTGTTCATTAGTTGTGAGAAAGGGAAACAGAATTTAAACAAAATAATTTGTGATCTGAGATGTCAAATTCTTTTTCTTGTAAAATAGCGGAATGGGATTTTTCAAATAAATTAAACATTCGTGGAAAATCACTAAAATTCGCAACAATTTTTCCAAAAATTTACGCGAGACACGTTTGATCGTTTATTTAGAAGAAACTAATTTTGATTTTGAAAATTAAAAAATGTCATCAACAACCTCCATACAACTTCCATACAAAATATAGCTGAAAAATAATGTTGAAAAACCACATTTTTTTAAACCTTGTCAGCAATGTATTTTTTTCCTATTATTTAGCAAACCATATCAAGAAATTTAAAAACCACCTATTAGTCTTCAGCTACCCTTGAAATAAAATCAAAATTTAATTTTATGATTGTACAATATCTTCATTGACGAAAAAGGGTTTTTTTACGTGCACGGAGCGTTAATATTGTAAAGGGCTAAGGGGCGTTTTTAACGCAGGGGCATTCAGAATCATGTACTGAATCCATGGTAACAGTTTTCGCGTCGATGTCCCTGCAACCCTGTATTTTGCAAACGGATCCCTGAATTCAAAAATGGTTTTTACATACCCACTATATTTTTGAACGACCTTTTATTGATAACCCACATCATGGAACAGACGAGAAAAAAAAGATTCCCCACTTTACGTGTGGGAGAACCCAATTTTTTTTAATACAGACCTATGATGATGACACTACATTGCCGATAAGTGCTAGTAGATTTTTGATTTGATTCATCCACAAGCAGGATTTTTTGTTGCATATAACTATTTATTTCTCATTCGTATTTATTTCTCATTTTTTCCAAACTCTTTTTTGCCAAGCTGTACCTTCGCAATAACTTATGCTGTCAACGTCTCCGCTGCTATGATATTGCGGGTTTTCCGCTCTGTGGCTGCTGGTGGACACCGGCTCTCATAAAACAATTTCTGTTGATGTTTACAGGTTGCACAGCGGTGATCAAAAGACGACAAGACTCTTTGGCCATCTTATAGATGCAGCTGAATTGGTCCAACACAATTATACGACAGCGGAGCTTTTTTGTATAGGGGGTTTTAACCTCGTGAGCCTTACAAAAAATACGCGCGAAAATACTACTCAAGTACCACGTCACGCAGTTTATCGCGATGTAATTTGACGCGGGTTAACCATCGGTCATAAAAACTGCTGTAGCTTCGTTTCTTTTGCGTCAATTCACATTCAGTAAACAGATTCGGGTGTTTGAATAATGAGGGCCACTTATAAACATCCTATTGAAAACAGAGAACTGGCCGTAAACTGACTTGTTAATGTATTATGTTTTTACTCAAAAATGCATGTAATGTGGTCATTATTTTGACAACCTTGTTTGAGCAAAGTCGACCTTGCCGTTCTGTTTCAAGGGGCGGCCGGCAAAGTTTTGCTGGTCGCTCTAACAGGCCGGCAAAACATTGCCGGCCGCTATTTTGACGTTTCAACGTTTTAAAAAATCAAATGCAAAAAGGTTTTATTTAAAACACAGCTGTTTGTATTTATAGATATAGGTACAAAAAGATTTTATTCCATATTTGGCTGTATAGTTCCAACTACCATTGTTAAAAAAAAAAAAACATAGAAGTAACAAAAGCGCGGTTCAGTGAAAATTTTATTTTTATTTAGTGACTTTTTTGCTAAAAATGAGCTCTCAAAGCAAAAATTCTTCCGATTCAATGTGTTTAACACCGCCAGACATTAAAGATGAAGCTAAATTAGTGGTTGAAAATTTAATACCGCGAAACTCAAAGGAAAAATATAAGCTTGCATATGAAAAATTTGTGCAGTGGAAAATCAGTAGGAAATCTAAATCTTTATCCGAAAATGTTTTTCTTGCGTATTTCAATGATCTTTCCAACAAAATGAAGGTACTTGCATTTTTGAGTAAAGCACTATACAAGCCTTGGCCCACTATGACTGCTTCGCTGGTCACGCTATGATTGCCTCGAGCTAGCCTAGCTACGCTCTAGGCCTTCCAGCTTGGCCATCATTGCAGCCCTTGCTGTCCTCGCTGTAAAGGCCTCGACCTACGGCCTCGGCCTTTATCTCAGCTCGTCCATCAAGTGCTGCACGCTGACCGCGCTGTATCGGCCTGGAGCTGCGCTACGCTGCGCTGTCGGCCATCATCAGCGCGACCAGCAAAGAAGTCATTATAGACCGCGGCAGTAATGTACTATTATTTTTTTTGTAAATGTGAGTACCATTTAGCCGTTTATTATGTTATTAAGATGTATGTTGACTTGAAAGAGCATGGCAGTTGAGAGAATGTCATGCTCTCTTAAATGTCTCGCTGGTGGTGGCGAGTGTGTTGGATCATTCGGTTCCCTACAAAATGGTTGAGCTGGATGGTGCTGATCCACGCGTCGTGTTCGTTAACGGGCACCGTCAGTTGAGACTGGTCATCTCTTATCTGCCAGGGCTTATTTTTAATCTTATATTTTCAATTGCTTTGATTATTTTTTGTACATTGTTCTCACATTTATAAAAGCAACAAGAATAACGTACCCAGGATTTTGTAATATCCATATTTAAAAGAGTGTCTTTGGAGTTTCTTGCCCGTTCTTCTCCATAGAGATCTACGTTTTGGAATGGGCAACTAGCTTCAACTTTCTGACTAACTGACCGATTCTTTGACAATTCAAAAGTGCCTGTAAATGATTTAATTGAAATAAATGCTTTCGTTATCCAACGTGGCAATGCTGCCAGCCTTTTGGGCACTTTTCCTGCTGACAGTGATGCGGACGAATTTTTTGACGCCCAATGACCTCTTGTCTTTATTTTTAACTTTTTCCTTTACATACTTGTACATAATATATATAGCAATTAGTTGTAAATATGTTTGTGTATATTATATGTTAACATAATGAACATTAATCATGTAAACAAAATAAATGCTTTGAGTTTCAGTTGATTTCTGGCAAAAGTAATAAATCAATCAACGCAAAATTTTGGTAATAATATCATGAATACATAAATAATCGAATTAGATTTTTCTTATTTGCCTTACTTACAATATTTTCATAATATTCCAACTCAAACTTCATAGTGCGCGGTGCTGTAATTTGGAATCACATAGTTCAATTTGTGATATTGGAAACGATCATACGAGTTATAATGGGCATAATTATCATATATTAAATCTTTCTAGGTTATTATCTATACCTTCTTTGACTGATTGCTATTCATGAATCGTAAAAATATGCTACGATAATTGGTAAAATACCAAATGACCTTGACGGGCCATTTTACTCGAAAATTTATATATTTTAGTTAGAATCGTATTAGAAAGTAAATAAGAATGAAGTGGTTTATCAATTTCTGTAAACATATTCCTTATTTATAACCCCTGTAATTAATTCACTTATGGTTACAAAAGAAATCTAATATTATTTCCGCGGCGGCATTATAATTTGACCCTTATTACCTGCACATCAAAATGCTTCGAAAAATATTTGAAAAATGGATAAAAATGAATGAATACGCTTCGAATGCATAAATAATTAATTAGAATTAGTTTTTGCATAGATAATTACCGTTTATAACACAAATTCATTGAAAAACAGTCAACAGTAATATATTATTGAGTTATTGCATTTTCATTCGTAATGAACAGACGTGCTCGTTTGCAATATTTAATAATTACCTTATTTAATAATAGTGACCTCCTTTAGTGCATTGCTAACATAATGCAACTGTAATTTTGCTTAGTGTGCAGTTTCAGTGAATCATGAACACGAAATAGAAAACTCGTATAAATACAAAATGGATAATAGCCCCTTCAATCCAAGGGGGCCAGTGCACCCCTCCGCCTCACCGTGGAAGACGACGACGCAAAACCCAGCCCTTGAGTCGGTCACGGCTGATGTTGTTTCAACGCCCGAGATCCAAAAATGGATGTCAGCCATCGAACAGCAATTAAATGAAGTTTGCTCTATTGCCGCAGATGGCAAACTCAACTCTGAGCAGAAAATGAAAATATCTACCCTATGCCCTAAAATAGGGTCTGGAACCTCACAAATGGCAGTCCTATATCAGTTGCTCAAGCAAAAAGCCATTCACGCATATAACGCGGTTGATGCCCTTCAAGAAAAGCGAGACCTGTCGGAACATATTTCGGAGCTCAAACAAACGATTAAGAACTCTAGTTCGGGAAATGTTTCATTTTCCGATATGGTGAAGAAGGGAGCAAATGATTTCATTCGACCGAACAGCTTAAGCTCTGTAGCTATTTATCCCAACGATAAATTAAAGTCTAGTGACGAAACAAAAGACCTCGTACAAAAAATCATTCGCCCTGATCAAATAAAGCTGCATGTGCGTGGTGTCCGCAAGCCCAAAAATGGAGGCGTTATTATTAGTACAGAGACGAAACACGACGCTGATAAACTGAAATATGCAGTCCAGCTCTCAACATCCGGACTTACCGCCGACGAACCCAACAAGTGCAAACCTCGGATCATGATTGTAGGTGTGCCGACTACTTTGGCTGAAACTGAAGTCTTCAGGTGCATTTACGAACAGAACATAGCCGACAAGTTTCCAGCAATGTCTATGGAGTCCTATTTGAGCATGGTTAAATTAAGCCACAAATCTGGGAAGAAAGATGCGTTGACCTGTAACTACGTCATTGAAGTTACAGCGAATATACGTAAAGTCCTATTATCCCAAACTAGGCTTTTTATAAATTGGACGTCCTGCCCTATCAGGTACTTCACCCTGGTTACCAGATGCTACAAATGCCAACAATATGGTCATGCAGCAAAAACATGCAGAGAGCTGAATTCTACGTGTGGTCACTGCGGAGAAGAAGGACACTCGTTGTCAGAGTGCACGAAGAAAGCTGACACACCGAAATGTGCAACTTGCTCACGCTTTAAAAAGCCCAATAACCACAAAACGGGAGAAGCTGATTGCCCTGCTAGAAAAATAGCAAAGTACAGGTACATCAACTCTATCGACTACGAGGGCGCCTAGAGCGTCATACTCAAGTCCAGACTACCGTGTTTAATGCCTATTGCTGACTTAACAAAACACTGCACTGGCCTACTAATCCTTGATTTTGTTGAAGTCTAAGCACATTTATCGCCCGCAGTAAAATCGAATATACACATAGCCTCGAACGTTATTTAATTTTGTGCAACTTTTTTTTAACCCACTTACAAATTCTGCTGACGCAAAATCATATCATGTGTTTTTAAGTGCAAGAAACTATTTTACGCAAACTAAATAAGATTTTTTTATTTTTATCTTTAAGGTAAATAGTATATAAGTAAACTAGGTTTAAAATAATGAATAAGGTTATTAAATTTTGTCATTAATTCAAGACTTCTAATGTTAAATATTGTTAAGAATTTTATTGTCCTACAATTATCATAAAATGTAAGCTCATGCCGTCTGTGATACAGGTTTATCCTAGTACAGGCATCTAATATTATAATACCTTTATAAATTATTTCTAATATTTTATGTTAATATTTTACCAATTTTGAATACTGAATAAATATTTATTATTATTTATTTATTTATTAAATGACAAATGTGTAAGGCGAAATAACCTAAACATTTATTAGCTCGAAAATCATTTTTACTAAATTTTTTTACGCAAACGATTAGCCACAAACTTGCACAATCTACTATTGTTTCATTATTCATGTACTTACTTAAGTTTTACTCAAAAAATCCATCACAATAAACTCTCAATAAATAAACACCGGCACTGAGTCACGACTATAAACCACAGAATATCATTGTAATAAAGGACGCGTTGATTTTATTTTTTACAGTGTTGGGCACGAAGTTTTTTAGTAACTTCTATTGTCTATGGCTTACAAATATTCTCACCAGTATAGGAAAAATATAAAGCATCGATTAAATTCCATAAATTACGCAAAAATAATATTTTAATGGTGGCACCTCTAGGCGTCGCGTACTGTCGCCCGGAGGCGTCACCAGTGTTTGATGAAATGGCGCGAAAACCGACCCCTCCGGGCGACGGCAGTCGAATTGTGAAAGTACACTCACCGCATGTGCTGTGTCTGGTCGCGTACTACAGGCCAAATAGTTTAAACACTCTATTAAGCTTTGATATGGGAGATTGCTATGGGTATCTTTCTAATTTCTTTCCGACTTCCATTGGGGTCAAAACTGACTTAGCGTCTGTCATTAACATGGCAGTCATTCAAAATTTCTGAAATTAACTGTTGCTGATCTAGACAAATATTATCTTTATTTCTCCTCAGCTTCATGCCTAAAACATGCCTAGCCGCGCCTAAATCTTTAATTTTAAATTTTAAAAATCAGTTTTAAAAGGGTTTGGGTATTTTGGTCCTTATGACCAATGGACTTGAATTGGACATTGATGAATAGGTTTTTTCAAGAGGAAAAAAAGTTATTTTTGAGTTACATTTGGACTTGTTGTCTGATTCGAGATATCGGCTTATAAAATATGTGTTTTCAGGATCTCGGATAGTATGCAAAAAATCAATAAATAAACCACGTATTGTGTATTACTAAGCTGGAATAAATATGTGAACTCATTCCACATCAGCGAAAATTGCATAAAACTATTTATATAGGTACGTACCTAGTTTTTCCACTGCCTCGTTGGTCTAGTGGTCGTAAGCGCTACTGCTGAGCATGAGGTCCTGGGTTAGATTCCCGGGTCGGGCAAAGTGTTATTGGGTTTTTCTATCTGGAATTTCTCAGTAGCAGCCCGGAGTCTGGATTTGTGCCCGGTTGATGGCAATAGGCTCGCCCCCTATTACATGGGACTTAAACATAACTGGCGAAATATGGGTGTACCTGCTACAGGTACACCTCTGCCCAACCCTTCGGGGAAACAAGGCTTGATGTTATGTATGTATGTATGTACCTAGTTTTTTGTTAATGAATTTTATATTTGTAATTTAAACTTAGGTAAAAAGGCATTCATATATATTTAGGCTTACAAGTTAAATTAAATGGTTTTGTTGACTAGCTTATCTATCCGACCATTGAATAAAATAGCCACAGAGGACATTAGACTTTATTTTATATTACAAATAGAGCTAAAAGCCGCGTGTGACCCGCGTGTGTCGGGTGATACACGAGGTGTGTCACCGTGGCTTGACGGCACTATCCAAGTGATACAACTCGTGTGTCACCGGGGCTTGCTTGGTAATATTATTACCAAGCAAGTATTAACTATAGCCTAATTTTGCGAATAGGTCGGTCAGGGGAGACGCAAAACATGGCTATCCCCCCTCCCTCCCTAACCCGCTACCTAGCAGCAGCCGGCGCACGTGCCGCCATTTTAGTCGTTTATGTGTGTGACAACGTAGTATTCGTCTCTCATTCCGTTTACAACGATTTTGACCCCTGCTTTTTTTAACTCTTTTTTCTGCATCTTACGTTGACCCTGACTTGAACTATCACTACCGAAGTGCTTTACGATTGGACTATATAACATAATGGACTCCTCCCGTTCTTGAGTGATGTGCCGATGTGTACTGTGGGCTCCTGTGCGCATATTATTTCAATAATATGGTACCTAGGATATAATAGACATCAAGGTTTCATGGAACCCGCAATTTTTTTGAACAATGTAATATTGACGATGTTTAGTTACCTACCACTCACCCCAAACCCACCTACGATGTGTGTACCTATTATTGTAAAGAAGTAGGTATGTGTTATGTAAAATAAAAATATACTAAAATGAAAGAGTTGTTTTATTTACCAAAATGTAATGAAAGTAGAATTTATGGTGAAAGGGGAAAACCAACACAGCACTACATACAAACCACCTGCTCAGGTGGTTTGTATGTAGTGCTGTGTTGGTTCCTACGTTGACTTATGGGAGTGAAAGTTGGGCATAGGATCCATAATCTCTGCCTACCCCTCTGAGAGACAGGCGTGATGTGTATGTATGTAAAGAAAGTAATAAAAATCATGTACTTATTTTACAATTTCGAGCAAAAAATAAATAAATCCTAACACATTACGGTAAATCCCAACATATACTTATAATTAAAGCTCATGGTCGCCATCTTGATTGTTTTCACATTTTATGTACCACATAACACTGGAGAGATTTATACCTTTCATTTAAGATCTAAATCATTATAATCGGTACAGCCGTTTGAAAAAAATATCAAAAATACTTAGAGACGCGAAGGTACGCGTACTCCGATCGGACAATATATCAGGACAAGCGCCATACCTATTCGTGCTCTATGAGATATACCTTTCTAACGATATACTATCTATTGTGCCCAGGACCAGAGCCCATACATTTGTGCCTGTTATGTTTGAACCCTGTCGATTGTTTATCTTTAGTTGTCAAGTTTGCTTTCTGATCTCGAATTGGTTGTATCTTTTATTGGCGACTGCGGAAATTAACTTGGATTTCGGTGAAAATGACGGCAAATGTAACGAATATAGTGTTTCCTGGACAATTTAACCCTAAGACTGATAAGTGGTGTGATTATAAAGAACAATTACTGTGCGCGCTCGATGCGGCGGGTTATGACAAACTTAACCTCGAGAAGGGACGATCGCTTTTTCTTTCTCAGTGCGGCAAAGACACTTTCGCGTTAATTGCATCACTTTTAGTTCCAAAACGTCCTACGGAAGTACCTTTAGTGGATATTTTCAGTGTTCTGGATAAGTTTTACGAACCTGAGGTTAACGAAATTCTGCAAGCGGGAAAATTTTACAAACGTCAACAACTGCAAGGTGAAAGCGTGCAAGACTTTGTAGCGGCTATAAGTCTGCTTGGTGCAAAAAGCAATTTCATGGACTTGAAACGCCAGTTGAGAGACCGACTAGTGCTGGGGGTGCGGGACGATCGCTTGCGACGCGATTTATTGAAAAAGAAAGACTTGACATACGAGGTCGCGTTACAGATGTGTCTGGACTATCAAGTGACGTTCCCTGATTTGTACCCTGCGTGTGTGGCTAGTGAGTCTAAGCAAACTCCGTCCAGTGTCAAGGAGACTGAACCTATGGACATTGGTAAAGTTAACTCGAACGAGTGTCGACGGTGTGCACGCGCACACAGGCCGGGCGAGCACTGCCCGTTTGTTAAGGCGAAGTGCTTCTACTGCAAAAAGTTTGGGCATATTGCGACGGCCTGCGCCAAGAAGCCAGGTCGTGTACACGAGGTCGAAGACAAGAGGGAAGCCAACACGAGTGTGGACACTTCAGCTGAGAAGATGATGGGCGTATACGTTTGCGTGGATAATTACTCACCACCTATTACCACAGATGTTATGATAGACGGCGTTCATTTATTTATGGAAGTGGACTCAGGTGCATCGCGTACCATTATGTCGGAAGAGACATACAAGATGCTGTGGTTGACGCCCCCACCCCTACGAGCTACCAATCTTAAGCTCGTGACATGGACTCAAGACCCTTTGAAAGTATTAGGACTAGCAGACGTGCGTGTTGTGCTGGGTAATAAGGAAGCGCAATGTGAACTAGTCGTGGTGAAGGGGAACGGACCAAATCTGCTGGGCAGGAATTGGTTCCATACACTGGGCCTTCAAGTATCAGGATTGTGTTGGGCTGAAGAGGAGATAGAACCATATAAAAAAGAATTTCCTGAACTATTTAAAGAAGGACTCGGCGAGTACAAAGGTCCTAAGGTGTCACTTCACGTGCGGCCGGAGGCTACGCCCCGCTTTTTAAAGGCGCGCGCGGTGCCCTACCCTCTTAAGGAAAAAGTAATTAGACAGTTGAACGAGATGGTGGAGGCGGGTGTACTGACACCTGTTCGTTATTCTGAGTGGGGGACACCGGTGACGCCGGTGATGAAAGAAGACGGAACAGTACGAATGTGTGGTGATTATCGTGTCACGGTGAACACCGCTATAGATACAGACATCTACCCGCTGCCGACATCTGTGGAAGCGTTTGTAAGACTTAGTGGCGGCAGAATATTTAGTAAGCTGGACTTGAAAAACGCGTACACACAACTGAAGGTCGACGAAGCGACAGCTATGCTGCTTACGCTGAACACTCCTATCGGTCTAATGAAAGTGAATCGCCTGCCATTCGGTGTCAGCGCGGCGCCAGCGATTTTTCAGCGTCTGATGTCGACGGCGTTAGCGGGTATGGACGGAGTGGCATGTTTATTAGATGATATCGCTGTCACTGGAGCCACGATTGAAGAACACAACCGGAGACTTAGAGAAGTACTGAGCAAACTGCAACAGATGGGTCTCCGCCTCAACGTAAAGAAATGCGTGTTCGCTGCGAACAGCATCACATTCCTAGGGCACATGATTAATGCAGAGGGACTTCACCCAGCACCTGCGAAAGTCAAAGAGATTCAAGAAAAGTTGGCCCCAACCAACAGAGAGACCTTGCGTGCTTTCCTGGGGTTATATAATTTTTATGAAAAATTCTTGCCTGACAAGAGCACTGTGTTGGAACCACTGTATCGACTTTTAGAATCAAAAAGACCTTGGAGCTGGGGTGAAAAAGAACAAGAAGCGTTCGTGGAGGCGAAGCGATTACTGTCATCAGATCGTACGTTGGTGGGCTATGACTTGCAGAAAGAACTACTTCTCATTTGTGATTCATCGGAATACGGTCTCGGAGCGATTATTGCACACGTCATGGAGGACGGGTCAGAGCGGCCGGTGATGATGGCTTCACGGACACTACAGGCGCACGAGAGACGATATGGGCAGATCGATAAGGAGGCTCTGGCTATTATATTTGGGTTGACAAAGTTTCACGAATTCTTGGCGGGTCGTAAATTTTGTATTGTGACAGATCATAAGCCGTTGGTCGGCTTATTCAATCCCGCAAAACCAATTCCAGACCAGATATCACCGAGGATGTTGCGCTGGTCATTGAAACTTTCCAGTTATAATTACAGTATACAGTACAGGCCTGGGAAATTAATCGGCAACGCGGACGCGTTGAGCAGATGGACCGCTCCGGACACGTCGAGTGTGCACGAGGATGTGCTGCGCGACGTGCTACTGCTGGAGGAGCAGCCGAGCGGCTGGGAGCTGGACGCTACTAAGATAGCCACTGAGACCAAGAAAGATGTGGTATTGCAAAAAGTAATGTTTCACGTTTTGCACGGATGGCCACGAAGGAACATAGACCCGAACCTACAAGCTTATTGGACGCGGAGAGAGGCTCTTTCCCATAATAAAGGTTGTTTATTGTGGAGCAACAGAGTCATAATACCTTCGTCCTTACAGGACAATGTGTTAAAGTTGTTACATGCCCCTCATGCGGGCATTGTCCAGACTAAAGCGTATGCAAGAGGCTACGTGTGGTGGGTCAACATGGATCGGCAGATTGAGAGTGTGGTGGCCGCGTGTCAGCAATGTCAACTAGTGAGAAATAACCCACCAAAGGACCCGCAGACTTGGATTGTTCCAGAGAAGCCGTGGAGCCGTGTGCATGTGGATTTTGCGGGGCCCTTTCAGGGAAAAACGTTTTTAGTCCTAGTAGACAGCTACAGCAAATGGTTTGAGGCTGAAATCATACCAGCGATGAACAGTGGTACGGTGATAGCTGTTATGAGGAAAATTTTCATTTCACAAGGGCTGCCCGACGTTTTGGTGTCCGATAATGGACGTGCGTTCACCTCGGATGAATTTAATAATTTTCTTAAAAAGAATGGAATTAAACATTTATATTCACCGCCCTACCACCCAGAGACAAACGGGCAGATTGAACGCACGATTCAAACATTTAAGAATAAAATAAACAAACTAGAGAACCTGGACATGCAATGGCAGGAGAAACTTTGCAAAGTTCTATACTATTTACGGACTGTGCCCAATAGCTCTACTAACAAGACACCTGCTGAGTTACTGAATGGGCGAAGATACAGGACTGCAGTGTCGAGCTTACACCCCGACTCGGCGCCGAGCCGTGCCGAGCAGCAGCTGGAGGCGGCGGCGCAGCGCCCGCCCGCGCGGACTTTTACGCTGTTGCAGCCCGTGCTCATGCGCATGTACGGGCCCGGGAACAGGTGGCGTCGGGCCACCGTGGAGACGGTGGAGGGGCCGGCCACTTATGTGGTGAGGACGGAAGATGGAGAGCTGCATCGGCGACACGCAGACCAAATACTGGCCAGGCCGCCGGACACATCTGCTAATGGGTCACCTGTAGTGGAAAGTCAGCCAGCCAATGAGACGGACTCTGAATTATCACAGGATCCGCCGATTGTGATTCCGCCACCTGAATTATGGCCAGATATTATAGGAATTCCTAATGAATGACTTAAGTGATTGCTATGTTAGAATTCGATTATTTTTTTGTTAAATTGATTTTGTTGTCTACAGTTTAATTTAATATTGTATTTACCAATCATTATGAGAGAAAGGTATGTTATGTTTGAACCCTGTCGATTGTTTATCTTTAGTTGTCAAGTTTGCTTTCTGATCTCGAATTGGTTGTATCTTTTAGTGCCCAAGGTCCTTTTTGCTTTTTTTGTTAAAATTTCCAAAAATAAAAGGTCGTCTACGTAAATAACAACAATTTACTTCTTATTGTTTATAAGCTGCTTTTGATTCAAACACGGATTTTTAATTGTACAAAGCCTGAGTTCAGAATCTCTTTTTCCAATTCCTTAACCAAGCATTCGAAGCTTGTTTCAATCCATACAAAGAACGGTGCAGGTTACATTAAATACCTACCTTGGTTTCTACCTTTGACTACTGCTCCTTTCAGTTGGAGCATGTAAATGTCCTCTTTAACATTGCAGTGGTCGCGCGGATTACATTATGTAATCCATGGTTGTTTATAATGAAATTCATCATAAACTGTTCAAGTGTGTTAGCCGGGACTCCATGTACTTTAAGTGTAGTAACGCTTGCCCCGCTCAGTTGCGCTCGCGCATTAGCGACGTAAGTTTGTGTCAGGAGAGGGTATTTTGAACTTGGCCATTGTCGGTTCGTCGGTCCATTTGGTCCAAGGAACCACTAAGTAATAGAGGACGTTTAGAGAATTAAGTTTTTTTATAACTGATTTGAACAAGACTGTTAACGATTTATGTTTGTTTTTAATTTTAGAAGAGATATTTTGTCATATTTTAATGAACAATTACGATTGAAATTCATTTAAATAGCGATAAAACAAAGTGGCCTACTTATGTAATCCGCGCGACCACTCGCTTGATTTCTTAGGGCGCGACCACTGCATGGATAATCTTGCCACATAAAAAGGCAGTCTTGACATCCCATTGGTCAATATACCAACCGTATTCAACAGCTACCGAGAACAGCATTCGCAGAGTAGAGCTTCTAACTACTGGATAATACGTCTCAAAATAGTCCACATACCTGTCTGAAATCTTTTGCCACTAGTCTAGCCTTGTACTTCGTTACCTTGTCGTCGCTATATCACTTGATTTTGAACACCCATTTGCACTGGATAGGCTTCTTATCAGCTGGACGATCCACCAACGTCCAAGTCTGGTTCTTGTTTAGTGACATACATAAGTTCATCATCTATTGCTTTTTTCCATAAGTCACCATCGGGGCTCACCAACGCTTCATTAACAGTCAATGGATCATCATCAATATTGCTCTCCTTGGCATACATAACATTGCATCCATACCGATCGACTTGTCTGCGTTCTCATAATAGGATACATAACATAACATCATGCCTTGTTTCCCCGAAGGGTTGAGCAGAGGTATTCCTGTAGCAGGTACACCCACATAGGATACTTTCTTTCTGATTCAGGTATAGTCACTTTCTCTTTAGTCAATACATCATCAGGTACTCGCTCTGGTACTACAGGTTCAGGCTCTATTTCCTCTACGTTCTCGTCTTCAGCATCACGGTACACATCATCGTGAGCTCCCAAGGGTTCAGATCTGCTTGTAAATTCGTTGAGTAAACTGGAAAAAACAGAATCTGTATTCAGGTTTATGATAACTTCCGACTTTTCCACGTTTTCTTTTTGCAGAAAGACGTTTTCCAAAAATTTAACATTTCTCGCAGTTGTCACTTCACCTGTCTTAGGATTCATCAGGCGATAACCCTTCTGATTATCTGGATATCAAAATAAAAAATCATCGGTTCCATCTTCATGTCTAGTTTCCGTCTCTTTTGTTTTAATATCAATCTATACGCCAAACAACAAAAGATTTTCAGATGACTGACATCCACATCTTTTCCAGTCCAAAGCTTCTCTGGTATCGCATTGTACAATGCTTTTCGGGGCTTCTGTTCTTTAGGTATACAACAGTAATTACAGCTTCGGCCCAATACTTCTTGCTCAGGTTCGATTCTAACAGTAATGTTCTAGCTTTTTCTGTTATAGTCCGATTCGCTCTCTTTGCGACAGAATTTTATTGCGGCGTGTACGGTACAGTCTGGTGTTTTATACCTGCAGACTTCAAAAATGATTAAAAATCGTTACAGTACTCTGCGTCATTGTCAGATCTCAGACATTTAATGGATTTACTTGTCTCATTCTCAATTTCCGCCTTGTATACACGGAACTTATCGAAAGTTTCACTTTTGTTCTTCATAAAAGAAACATGAGTCTTCTATTCAAAGCAATGGCACATACAATTTAATCAGAGGGGGCTTGAAGTGATATCGAACCCCTCCGTTTCGTCCAAGTGGACCCCAAATGGACGGGGACAAAACATGTTTTTTTTAGATGGCATTCAAAATTTAAGCTCTAATCATATTAAACCACATACCTAGTTCAATTAAAGAATTAAACAAAAACTTATTTAAGAAAAGGCTTAAATCTTTACTGTTGAATAAAGCATATTACAGCATTTCTGAATTTTTGACAGACAAAATGCAATGACTATTTTTTGACCTTAGTTGGTACTCATTGACCTGGTATGTTTCAAACTTTATTTGAATATTGACGTAGGTAGTAAACTTAGTTTTATTTTTCTTCTTTTTGACATCTACATTTTTCTAATTTTTTATTTTTGAAATAATCAATTAATGTGCTTTGATTTATGTAGGTAACTATGTTATCAATTTTTTTGTATTACTGACATCCATGAATGTTTGTACGCCTTCTGGTATAACATGGGGTGCTCGTAATTTTTTTAAAACAACTATTTAATTATACCTATGTTAACAAAAATGATTAAATGATTATGATTAGTAAGTGCAAAGAATTTGTGTGAATGTTCTGTTCCTTTCTTCTTGTCTGTTTACATAAACTGTTAAATATAGAGGGTGGCATCCGAGACATCGACGCGAAAACTTCGATTCCAATACTTCACTGGGCTGAATAGGGAACGAAAAATCTTGTAAATGATTATCATCCCGCTACACTTTTATGGAGCTAATCAGTCAATCATGAATTCATGATATATGTAAAAACGGGTATTATATGACACTTGATTCTAACAAACATTACCACTTTAAAGCTTCATTTTTCGCAAACGGATTCCTGAATCCAAAAATGGTTTTCACACACTCACAATATATTTAAACGACCTTTCCAACAACACTTTACAGGTTGGTGAGGTAGGTGACTTATGCCAAATTACAGCTTTATAGTACTAAGAGTCTCTGAGCTAAGCTGCAGACAGAGAAAAATACTTAAGATATACGTAGCTCGGTTCCTCCGGGATAAGTTTTGATGGTCTCATAATAAAAAGATTCAGTGTTATTTACTCTTTTAAGTAATTCACACTTAGTGGCTGGTGCAACTGGGACCACTATCGCCCACCATCCCTGTAAGGGATGGTGGGCGATAGTGGTTCATATAAAACTATAAATTACCAATTTTCGAATTTTCCTCTTTACTAGACCTTGCTTCTCGCCAAACTTCATGTTGCAGAGCCAACGGAAAGTACTAAATAGGCTTTGGTTTATTTGCGAATATCAAAATAAGTGGCATAAATGGCCGTATTTTTTATTGCGTTGACTTGGGAGTTTGATTTGCTGAGCGCGCACTACGAATTTTAATCGTTTATGATATCTATTTCAACTTGATGCCTCCACGCGTTCCTGAGAAAATGGGTCTTTTTTTTGTTTTGACAGACAGCGAAGTTATCATCACAAGTTAAGTGTTTCAATTTTTCATTTTAAGGTACGGAACCCTAAAATAGATTTATTATTTGCCTGTTACCTTTTCATGCCGTAACCACCATACCTTTTCATGCCATGGCCATGACCTGGGTTAGGACATATGATAAGTACTCTGAATTCCGGTTATTCCGGGTTTGTTCATAATATGCTTTGCATCATATTCATAACATTCATTACTTAATGCGCCATGTTATAATTATTACGTAACCAGTACATAAAATAATTAGCCAATACGTCAAAACGTCAAGCAAATATTTTATGACAGCTACACGCACAGATTGTAATAAGTCTGCGGCGCGTGAGTCGCCGACGGCACGGAATGTTGCCAGTTTAAATATTATATGTGTATAAACATTTAGGACTAGTATTGTATTTATTTTATTTTTTGTTTTGTTATTTCATTATATGCTGCACCGGTCGACGTCATCACGTCAGCGCCGGCTATCGCTGAAAACCAGCGCTGGGGCCCTGTCTCGCATGGGGTCGCAGCATTATGCTGAGCGATGGCCGTTTTGCGTGGATGTGACGCATATTTTCCCCTGATTTGTTAATAACGTGCTTTTTTTATCTTTCTTTGCGTCATGTTTACCGCAAATAAACGAATTTTCTTTCTTTTTCTTTCTTTAGTACGTTCCTGTGGGATATTTTCCGACCTTTATGCGTGCGAAGCCGCGGGCAAAAGCTAGTAATAATATAATTCCAATGCATTCAGAGCATTAACGTGATAAAATGCGATAATTTTCCACGTTCATTTGTGTAATAATTTTTCATAGCAGTTCTAAAGATTGCATTTAGGCAGTTGTACTTATGTGCGAAATTATAAATTCTTGGGGTTTTCTTTTTTAGATGAGTTACATCCAATTAACCACCACATCACACGTTGTAACCATTGTTAATAACGTCTACTAAACACAAATTTTCTCATAGAAACCTCAGTTTTTTTTAATAAGTGGTAATTATTTCGTTCACGACTAACGTAGGCCGATACAGGCCGATGGCGTGTTCGTGAATGGTCTCATCTATCTATCTCACTCTAACCTACGCTTAAACTTCACTCTTTCTCTTTAGTATTGCCAATTAATGCTAGTACTATATAATACATCTATGGTCACAATTGATGTGTGAATTGTGATGCCAAAAATAAATAAGTAGTGTGTGAAACGAATCCTGCTGAAGTTGTCGCGGACCTTGGGAAGGTACAGTCCGCGAATGTAGACGCAGCAATAATCAAACATAGCAACATTACAATGGTAACTTTATGCAATGGCAACATCGATGGTATGTCACGGAAAACGCGTGCAAACTTGTCAAACCAAACCGGCGCGGTAAGAACCAGTATTTTATCTTGTTTGTGTTTAGCTAAAGTTTAGTCAGAAACCGTGTTTACCAAAGTGAGTTTGTGTCAGTTTGTGTCGGGCTTGGAGCCGGCATCGCTGGATTGAAAGCTGAGTATCTAACCGGCATCGCTGGATTGAAAGCTGAGTATCTAATGTTTAAAGATCGATTGAGTTATTCACTGAAACCAGTGTTCTCGAGAGTGTTGAAACATTGATTAATGATTACTTAAAAACCAATGAAGTTAGCAAACTTTGCATGTTGTAGTTGTATAACTTAAGCTTCTTGAGATCTCAATTAGCACTAGTATGTTTGAGACAGTGAGTAGGACCCTGGCGGGGGCCGCCGTCGAGCGTCCCTGGAAGTGCGCTTCCAGGGACGAAAAGATTGGGACGGTGAGTATGGCCTAACCAGGGGCGAAAGACCCTGGCGGGGGCCGCCGTCGAGCGTCCCTGGAAGTGCGCTTCCAGGGACGAAAAGATTGGGACGGTGAGTATGGCCTAACCAGGGGCGAAAGACCCTGGCGGGGGCCGCCGTCGAGCGTCCCTGGAAGTGCGCTTCCAGGGACGAAAAGATTGGGACGGTGAGTATGGCCTAACCAGGGGCGAAAGGCCCTGGCGGGGGCCGCCGTCGAGCGTCCCTGGAAGTGCGCTTCCAGGGACGAAAGAATGAGGCGGTGAGTATGGCCTAACCAGGGGCGAAAGGCCCTGGCGGGGGCCGCCGTCGAGCGTCCCTGGAAGTGCGCTTCCAGGGACGAAAGAATGAGGCGGTGAGTATGGCCTAACCAGGGGCGAAAGGCCCTGGCGGGGGCCGCCGTCGAGCGTCCCTGGAGGTGCGCTTCCAGGGACGAAAGATTGAGGCGGTGAGTATGGCCTAACCAGGGGCCGCTCTTCAAAGGTATGCTTGACCTTAAAGCTTTTATGAGTGCCCCTTTGGAAGTGAGCTTCCAGGGGCGGAAACCATACCGGTTTCCAGCTATTGAGTAGTGTAATGACAAGATCTAATATTTGACATTTGGTTTCAGTAAATATCAATAATCTAAGATGCCCAAAATATCGAAGTCTCAGTGTCATCGATAATATCTATCTACAGATGGTGAAAGTGGTCTCCCTGTTCAAGTCTGATTACCCTGCGTTCCGTGCTCTGTCTCCATAAAGAATTAACAAGCGAAGCAGATAAAGTAAACCCAGGTACAAGTCACACCCAATATTTTTTTTCTCATTCGCTATGTCTGCCTAAGGTTACACCCTCAGAAGAGATCAACATAATACTCTAGTATCACATGATTCCTGTAAATAGTAGACTTTTAACATATAAAGGCAGACGTCGCGACATGGTGGAGATGCTGGGATCTGAATTGGCCGGAGAATATAATAAGTGCCAACAGAGCCTGATACAGGCATGGCAGCAGCACTATGAGCATGAGAAAAGTGAATTAACACAACTCTTATCACCAACAGTGGAGAAGAGCAATAATTGTTTAAATATTTGAAGCTATATAAACCACACCAGAAGTGGTGAATAAGATTTAGTTGCAAGATGCACCAATGTAAACAGGGTACACGGGATTGAACGGGAGCCACCGACACCACGACGAATAAATTATCCTTTCAACTGTCATTGGCGAGACACAACAGAATTTTGGTTGTTATCCATCTCAATGAGGCATCGTGACAGACAATGAGTTGTAGATCTATTTGTAAAGTTTCAAAGTAGCACTTGTTTGTAACGGAAGTTTTCCGAATGGATCGCTAGATGGCGCTAGTTGCCTCAACGTGTAAATGATTATTGTGAATTATTGTTCAATAGAAAATATTGTAATTACCTACGTAAGTTGCGTTATTAAAAATTATTTTATTCATTTATACTGCATCGTAATATGTCATTTAATCAATGCCTTCCTAGTATAAGAAGAAGGATTGGTTTGATCCGGTTGGAAGTTCGTCCATTTTGTAAGCGAAGCATTATTGTCAAATGACTGACGAGACCATTCTTGAATAGAATTTAATTTACCTGAATTAAATACCGCACTAAAGAATAATATAATTCTTATTTCATTTCTTTCTTATTGACAGCGGTTTTTGGACAAACGAATGGATAAACAAAGTTACCTTTCAGTTAAGGATATTAAGTTAAAATATTAAGAGTATATCAGCTGACTTATTAGTCCTTAGGGATGTACGACAGTGAATCGAGTTTTTTATTACCCATAATACACTCGCAGTACGTGAAGTCTAAACTAATTATGCAACAAGAGTAAATCTTTAGTAAATTTATTGATTACAATAAAGTTACGTTCGACATTCGTTTCTTTCTAGTCAATATATACTGATACAATAAACTGTAGAGGATAATACTGGAATTTTAATCTAATCGATAAACGAGAAATCGATTGCCGTTACGATTTATTAGGTATGGGCGTTATTTAACGTCACTAGTTACAATAACTGGCTACGGGGCATGTAACCGAATAACTAGTTTCGAGTCACACATAAACACGTGATTTTTGTAACTAGTTCCATCACAATGCAGTGATCGAATGAAGAGTGAAACGAAACAAAAGTACGTTGCGACGCATGTTGTTTCTTTCGCAAGTTATAACTTTAGTATTACGATAATAATGTAACCGCATACGTAGCTATTAAAACTTATTCGTTCCAAAAACTTAAAGCTTGTGATATGTAACGTATTACATAAGTACCTAACCATTTATATTTTCGTTTCGCAAATAACAGTAACACTTCTAGAATCACCGAATAGAATTTGAAAAATAACTAGTTACTAAAATCACTAGTTTTCAAAACCGGGGACGTCCTCGAAGTCACTAGTTACGTTGCGTTTCACAAAAATCACGTAACGACCCACCCCTACGATTTATACGGTTAACTACCACCGCACTGTTGTCACTGCAGTGTTGCCGTTTTAGCGACTTTTTCGCTGGATCTAGCGGAATTTAGATATGTCTAGGGACTTAAAAACTTGTAGGATGGCAACCCTAGTTGTCAGCAAAGTTTTACTTGTGAAGTTCTGACGTACGAACGAAACGAAGTAACGACGAGAGAATTTTGAATACCTTGTTTGCTGAAGTATTGTCATCTGCTGTAAAACACGAAAGTTAGAATCTATTGGTAAGTTAACAATATGGATATAATTTTTAACGACTGAACCTTCCGTTAACCCAGCTACGCGAATTGTGAATTTAATCCTAATGTGAAAAATTAATCACAATTAGAGCAATTTATTTCGTCATCTATGATCGTAATAAAATAAATACCGGAAGGCTCATGAGAATTACCATGCTGCCTTTGTGAAAACATTAAGGATTGATGCGATAATCGGGGATTTACAGAAAACACATCGACCAACTTGAGCTCATCTTGGGCTAGAATTTTGCGGTCTGATACCCATCGGTGAGGACAGCTCCGAGTACGATTAGCTTTGCAGACGAAATCGCGGATACCTACACAACTACGAGGTAAATAGACTTTTACTAAGATTGAAAGATGAGATCATAACGGGTTGGTATCTATGCCATGAGGGTGCATACAAATCACAAAGCTCCTTCAAATAAAGATTACCCACTTACTTCGCGCTTTTCGTATGTGGCTCACACTGGCACAATTCTGATGATTTACTTATTAGAAGGTTCAGTGGGCACCGAGTATCTAACTAAGATTGTTAAATAATATGACTAAGGGCCTATTTCACGATGTCTGAACAGCCACTACTTACCAAATAAATTCAAAAATGGAACAGAATTTGTAGGATATTATCTGCCAAGTAAGTTAATGAGAACCTAATCGGAGGTGGTGAAACAGGCCCTAACATGCATAAATAATAATACACCGCACGTAATATAAAGGGAGTATGATTAATACTAAAAGTGAAACTTGTCAGTTAAAATTTATAGTAACCATATCTTGTGAAAGTAAATGCGCTTACTTGGAAACAGAAGAGGTAACAAGTACTAGTGTTTATTGAGCACCGCACCTAAGAACTTAACTATTTTTTTTATTAATACTGTATTATAGGGACACATTTGATTATAGTTACTTACTAAAAAATAATTCACGGCATAGCAGTTAGAACGTCAAGTAAATTTGTCATAAAGATACATTGATTGATCAACTATAGTTGTTATTATGCACATTTAGTTTAGCATGGAGTAATCACATCTTCAAATATTAACTAAGTATATTTGTTAAAATTAAATATGTTACCCACTGTGGAAACGAACTTGTCTGTGTTCAATCTGTTACATTCGAACGGAACACAAACGAAATACATTCAATTAATTAAGACAAATTGAATACTAAAAGGTTGAACCTGATAAGTTCCTATTAAATTGCTTGCTTTAAAACCACATTCCAAAAATGTCAACTTTATTTCAGGATCCATATGAAATTGATCCAAACACTTAAATACATTAACTAACCTATAAACAAAGCGTACCCCTTACATTTACTAACACACCTCGGATAGTTAAATTTCTTGTAAACTTAAATAAAAATGATTACTTTTACACACCAATGTAATAATTATGATAAATTCACTATTTTGACAAGCTAAAATTAAAAGGGACATAACTCAAATCTATAAAGAGTACTACCATCATTCTTGTAGTATATTAAACAAAATTGAACATAATTCTATCAAATCAATTAACCCTTTGAGTACTGTAGAATGTTAACACTTGATCTACTAGGGTTAATTATAAACCCATGTTTCTGCTTACATTTCTGGAGAACGATGATCAAGTGATATTAAAGTACCCATTATAAATAACTGCTAAAGTCAGATTTGACGAGCTTTTAACAAACTAAATGGACAAGTAGGTACATACAGATACATAGAGTATCTGATAGAATTTCACAAACATCTGAATAGAGACTATTCCGAACAAGGTAATGACATCAGATCACAATGTCTGGATTAATTTATTTATTCCAGAGTAAGTCTATGAGAAAGGGAGAATTACCTTATTATTGTTTGTCGCAATAAAACAATAATTACTAATGCTATGAGTTTTAATAAACAGCACTGGTGTGATTCAATTTTCGTTTACAGGACCTGTGCAAAAATGGAAGAATTATTGTTGCACCGCTTGCAATTATTGGTAAATCAAATCGAACATCAGTCTAACTTATCCTCCCGCACCTCTGTACATACCGATGAGACAAGATATGACGCAGAAATTATAAAGGTTAAACTTGAATCGTCGTTAAAGAGATTTAACGAAGACCTCACAAACTACTTTCGTATGATTAATAACCCCTCCGCTGACGACATAGGAAAAATGAGTGAAGTCCAACTTGAAGCTGAACAGAACCTCGCCGAATTGAATGTGAAAATTAAAATGTTTTCTACGCGAAACAATACAGTCGGACAGGAGGCCACCCAAGCCAGCACCATTTCTAGCCGCCTTCCAAAGCTAAACTTACCTGAGTTCGACGGGGACGTATTGAATTGGCATCTATTTTGGGACCAGTTCAGTTCTAACATCGACGCAAGAAACATCACTGAGGTCGATAAGTTACTGTACCTCAAAGCATCTGTAAAAGGGGAAGCCAAGCAGGTCATTGACGGTTTCGACACTACTAACGCTAACTACCAGATTGCGTTGAGAACATTGAAAGAAAGATATGGGAAGACTTGCCATTTAGTCGATGCTCATTACTCTGCGTTGTCTAAAGTAAAAACTGCTGATAAAACAACAAATGAGTGCAGGAAAGTACTAAACAACGTAGAACGGAATTTAAGAGTCCTAGAGTCAATGGGTGAAGATATAAATCATAATCACTTGAGGCATTTAATTTTCGAGAAATTTCCTGAAGACCTAATTTATGAACTTAAGATAAAACCGACTGAGAATTCTATTCAAGAGTTGAGGAAACTTTTGGAAATCATCATTACTGCTCGTGTAGATGCGAGTCGAATAACACAAGAACGAAACCCCAAGGTAATTGATAATTACACTGTAGAAACGATGCATGTCACACAAGAGAACAGTAAACGTCCCATTAAAACAAAGGAAAATATTAGCAGTAATAAAGAAACGAGGTCGTCAAAGGTCAAGTCATCAGGAGAACCTCCAAGGAAGAGGACGAAGTTAAGTTGTATATTCTGCAATGGTAGCCACTTCAACGACCAATGCGACAAATATAAAACTTCTACAAATAGAAAGACTATGATCAAAAACCGTTGTTATCAATGCCTTCGTCCTGGTCATGGCATCCAGAGTTGCAGATTACAGACGCCATGTTTTCATTGTAAAGAACGTGGGAAACACAATAGAGCATTGTGTCCCAATCAATTTCCTTCTCAAGTAAAGTCATCTACGCTATCAGCGATAAACGACAAAAGAGACACAGTGCTGCAAACGGCAGTTGCTATAGCCTCAAAGGAAGGAGACACTATTCACCAGGTCGAATGTCGAATCTTGTTGGACTCTGGGTCACAAAGATCCTACGTCACTCAGAAAATCGCACGAAAATTAGATCTCCCAATTGAAGAAGAAGAAAACTTATCTGTTTTAACCTTTGGAGCAGAAGCTCCCCGAGAACTCAAAAGTACAGTAGTTAAACTCAATTTGGAAACCCGAGACATGTCTAAACGACCAATTTATGCAAATGTAATACCAATGATATGTAAAGGAATACCAGTTGCACCACGTGAGCTTAGTAACTGGAAACAGAAAGAATTGCTAGCTGACAACAGTTCATCTGACCAGATTGATATTCTCATAGGTAACGATTACTACTACAGTTTTATGAAAACTGAGAAGATTCAAATCAGAGAAAACCTGTATCTGGTTGATTCTAAGTTCGGCTGGATATTATCCGGAATAATGAACCAGGAAACTAATAAGGCTTTAACGGTAACTACATATTTCCAAACAGAGCTAGATGTAAAGTTAACTAAACCGGACCTGCCAATGGATCAAGTAATCATATCCTGCTTGTGGAATCTCGAGTCCATTGGGATAACCGATTCACCGAAGATAACGAAGGAAGAAGAAGCAATTCGAAGCTTTAACGAGACTACCGAACTCGTCAAAGGAAGATACTTTAAGACTACGTTCTAATAATAACAAACCTAATGCAAGTACTAAGAGAGACATTCTAAGAGTAATAGCTTCAGTCTATGATCCTTGTGGCTTCGCCACGCCTACATTATTACCAGGAAAGCTATTGTTACAAGAATTATGGAAAGAAAAGATAAAATGAGACACACCCATACCTGAAGGTTTCGCATCAAAATGGAAAGAAATCAACAATGACCTTAGCGAGATCTCTGAAATCGCATTACCAAGACGACATATCAGGAACACCTAAAGATACCTAGATTGGAATTACTGGGAGTACTAATTGGAAGCCGTTTAATGAGATATGTAATCGATTCTCTAAAAATAGAAGTAAGACGACAACTATTGTGGACTGACAGTCAAATAGTTATAGACTGGGTTAATTCAGACAAATTATTGCCACCGTTCGTTGCACGGAGAATTGAAGAGATCAAGAGAAACAAAGAAATGACTATCAGATATGTCCCATCCGATCTTAATCCTGCAGTTGTTGCCACAAGATCGGTGAGCACAAAGGAGAACAGAGACAAATGGCTAGAAGGACCCCAGTTTCTGACACAAGGATCCGAAACTTGGCACACAAGCGAGGTAAAGTCCATAATCCTGTTGTCCCGGGAGGGTCTCCCGAGGGAACCTCGAGTCGAAAGACATGTTAATAAAGAGTGTCAAGATACACCGGAAAAGAATATTGACAAGTCGAGAGAACGAGAAAGAAATTTGCAAGCCCAAACGAGTGGATCGTCAAGCAAGCTTGAAACGGTTAAAAGGTTACAAGCCGAATATTTCCCACAAGAATACAATGATAAGGAGACTAACCTAAGTCGCAATTTAAGACTATTTAAAGACGTAGATGGCATCTTCGCTGTAAAGGCCGCTTTATGAATGCAGATTGGACCTTTGAAAAACGCTATCCTATTCTCATACCAAAGGAGAGTGAATTTACCAATAACATTATAATGAAAACACACAATGAAAATTATCATGTGGGTGTAAATCACACCTTGAGCATCATACGTCAATCCTACTGGATACCTCAAGGAAAAGGTCAAGTTCAGAAACTTCTGAGACAATGTCCGAATTGTGTGAAACATGGCGGGGGATCTTTTAAGCTTCCACCCACACCAGCGCTACCGCCAGAAAGAGTGAACTATAGTGCACCGTTTACTTTCGTAGGAGTGGACTACATGGGACCACTTTTGGTGAAAGGAAAAACGGAGAAACGAAAAGATGGATTTGCCTTTACACCTGTCTAGCAGTAAGAGCTATACACCTAGAAGTCGTTCAAGATCTAACGGCAGAAGAAGGCACCGTAACCAAACCGATCTTATTAAAGGTTGGAAGAAAGGATTAGTCATTTTACAAGAATTCAAAGAAATGTTTCTAAACAAAAATTTACCAAGTCTTCGTGAGAGATATTGGCATTCACACAAAGAACCAAGAGTAACTGCAAAAGTTACACCAGCAGTAGGCCAGATCGTCCAGTTGCAAGGTGATTCTAAAAATAGAGAAACCTGGAAAGTAGAAACAATAGTCTCACTCCAAAGGGGAATGGATGGACTATGTAGAGTAGCTAAAGTAAAAATAGGTAACACAGAATTCACAAGATCTTTAGCACATCTATATCCTCTTGAAATGGAAGACTGTGAAAGTGAATCTATTCGAGTAAACAACGAATCTATAAGTGGAAGTGAAGGATTCGACACACAGGATATTCAATCTGTAGACGTAGCCATGGAACCTATTGACATAGGAAAACCCAGTAAAACTATAAATGATCAAAAGGACGAAACCAACTGCGTCAGAGATACAACAGTACATAGTGAAGAATCGCTAGAGGCTAACGGGAGGATAGATGATGATAAGATTGATAACGATAAAATTAATGAGTATAAGGAAAAAGACAAAGAAGTATCAAAAGAAAAAAGAGGTGCGGCCACGAGAGCTCTGCAGAAGATCAGAGAGTGGACGCAAAACCTAATGACATTACTTTGATTTCCCGGCCGGGAGTGTCGCGGACCTTGGGAAGGTACAGTCCGCGAATGTAGACGCAGCAATAATCAAACATAGCAACATTACAATGGTAACTTTATGCAATGGCAACATCGATGGTATGTCACGGAAAACGCGTGCAAACTTGTCAAACCAAACCGGCGCGGTAAGAACCAGTATTTTATCTTGTTTGTGTTTAGCTAAAGTTTAGTCAGAAACCGTGTTTACCAAAGTGAGTTTGTGTCAGTTTGTGTCGGGCTTGGAGCCGGCATCGCTGGATTGAAAGCTGAGTATCTAACCGGCATCGCTGGATTGAAAGCTGAGTATCTAATGTTTAAAGATCGATTGAGTTATTCACTGAAACCAGTGTTCTCGAGAGTGTTGAAACATTGATTAATGATTACTTAAAAACCAATGAAGTTAGCAAACTTTGCATGTTGTAGTTGTATAACTTAAGCTTCTTGAGATCTCAATTAGCACTAGTATGTTTGAGACAGTGAGTAGGACCCTGGCGGGGGCCGCCGTCGAGCGTCCCTGGAAGTGCGCTTCCAGGGACGAAAAGATTGGGACGGTGAGTATGGCCTAACCAGGGGCGAAAGACCCTGGCGGGGGCCGCCGTCGAGCGTCCCTGGAAGTGCGCTTCCAGGGACGAAAAGATTGGGACGGTGAGTATGGCCTAACCAGGGGCGAAAGACCCTGGCGGGGGCCGCCGTCGAGCGTCCCTGGAAGTGCGCTTCCAGGGACGAAAAGATTGGGACGGTGAGTATGGCCTAACCAGGGGCGAAAGGCCCTGGCGGGGGCCGCCGTCGAGCGTCCCTGGAAGTGCGCTTCCAGGGACGAAAGAATGAGGCGGTGAGTATGGCCTAACCAGGGGCGAAAGGCCCTGGCGGGGGCCGCCGTCGAGCGTCCCTGGAAGTGCGCTTCCAGGGACGAAAGAATGAGGCGGTGAGTATGGCCTAACCAGGGGCGAAAGGCCCTGGCGGGGGCCGCCGTCGAGCGTCCCTGGAGGTGCGCTTCCAGGGACGAAAGATTGAGGCGGTGAGTATGGCCTAACCAGGGGCCGCTCTTCAAAGGTATGCTTGACCTTAAAGCTTTTATGAGTGCCCCTTTGGAAGTGAGCTTCCAGGGGCGGAAACCATACCGGTTTCCAGCTATTGAGTAGTGTAATGACAAGATCTAATATTTGACATTTGGTTTCAGTAAATATCAATAATCTAAGATGCCCAAAATATCGAAGTCTCAGTGTCATCGATAATATCTATCTACAGATGGTGAAAGTGGTCTCCCTGTTCAAGTCTGATTACCCTGCGTTCCGTGCTCTGTCTCCATAAAGAATTAACAAGCGAAGCAGATAAAGTAAACCCAGGTACAAGTCACACCCAATATTTTTTTTCTCATTCGCTATGTCTGCCTAAGGTTACACCCTCAGAAGAGATCAACATAATACTCTAGTATCACATGATTCCTGTAAATAGTAGACTTTTAACATATAAAGGCAGACGTCGCGACAGAAGTGACGTTGTACCAGCAGGAAAATAACGAATGACAGGAGAGAGAAATAAAGTACGTGGGCGGATAGTTTATATTTGTGTGTAAATGTGTGCCAAAAATGAACTTGTGTTTTCATTTACTTCCATATTAAAAAGACATTACTTGATTTCATATGAACTTAAAAGGCAATTTAATAGGTAACTTCCGTAACCGTTTTGTATATTTAAGCAAAAAAAAACAAACCTATTTGTAAGCAAAGTTAAGATGATCATCAACAATTTACTAAGAATCCGTCGCTTTTTTGTGGTCTTGTGACCAGTATTCAGTAAACTGGGTGTTTTTTGGTTTTTGTTTATATTTACTTTATCAACTTGAGATTATGGTCGAAATCAAATTAGTTTATAAGCAGCTGACGTAGCTGAGGCATTTAATGAGTTTGCCAACATACCTATAACTGCGAGTCGCTCCGTAAGCTGACTTCCGACGGTGCGCGATATTGCACAAGCATGCACATCAGCCTGCACGACGCACCGTGTGGAGAGTAACGTCCGTGGTAGCGCAGACGCATGCATCGCGGTGCGTCCGAGATTGGATACATTCCGGGCGACGCCGGCTGATCTGCGGCGAATCGGTAACTTGAAAGGTGCACGAGGTATGTTCGGTTCTTATAAACTAAAACGAATGGTTTCGCTTACCAATGGTAACTTTTTTTATTGCCAAACTGGGCATATAAATAGTTTCAATTTCAATTTTTACGCAAACGGTTAAAATAACCGCCTCTTTGGTGTAATGGTAAGACCACCTGTCTCAGACCCAGAGGTCCTGGATTCGATTCCCAGCGAGGGCAACATTTTCTGCTCGATTTGATTCGTAGTAGGGCTTGTTCCAAGTCCGCCTGGCTACCTACTACCATCTTATCTAAGTCTGTCGCCATAACACTGTGGTAGAAAAAAAAATACGGGTTATGAAATCCTTTGTTTAATCCGTTTTAGAAATCGATTTCTGGAGTGGCTTCAGCACCTCCGCCTCACAGTTTTGATCGTCTCTAGTAATATTATTCGGTTGTAAGTGCATCGATCAACATTATTCAAACATAAAAAAATACTTAAGGAAATCTACTCAAAGTGAAAGTCAAAGTCAAATAATTTATTTCAATTAGGCACAAAAAGGCACTTTTGAACGTCAAAATTTACAAAAAATTTAATTGATTCTATTCTTGCCGTGGCTTTGTGAAATCGATTTGTCTAGTTCGAATTATCGATATGATACGACTTGTGGCTAAAATCTGATTTTAGATACGTTTCGATATATTTGACGTATATCTACTAATTTTACCTTTGATAGCTACTTACTCAAATCTACTATGCAAAGGTATGATGAGGTCTTTGCTTCATTACTATTACTGGTAAAGATACAAGAGTCTTAATTTAAATCAAATAACGGCCCGTAAGTTATAGGAATCGGCCATCAGTCGACAGTCGATCCGACGCCGACTGTGAGCTTATTTGACTTTTATTATAATTTTTATTTTTTTTGGGTGGGAAATTATTAAATAACTTCTCCCGCTCTGGGCGGAGCGGGAGGGCGTGTCAGACTCTTACTGACTAAAACCCACCCGTGTTCCTTCGGTTGCCCTGTTGCCGGGGGCCACGATTTCCCTAACGGTTTTCTTCGAACCCCCGGCAGGCATTGGCCCTAGCGGACCCCGTCAATTCTGCTGACATCTCTTTGAGGCGCGCGTGAAACACAACGCGCCGTCGACCCGGGCTTGGTCCTTATCGGACGGTGAGCTACCCATTGCTCACCGTCCGCAAGCCCGCGCCTACGGTGGCCCGAAATCGGCTCGCGATTCCCGCCCCGGGCGTCTCCTCCTGCGGTGGTTAGGGGCGTGAGGGCGCGAAATTTGCCTCTCCCTCACGCGTTCCGCCTCCTCCTTCGCAAGCATTACCGCTTCGCAGAAGGAGGTGACGGCCTGCCATTTCCTCTCGCTCCGTACCATGGCCTGAACCAGGGCCGGACGCGAGAGATCACCGCCGCCGATCGCCTCTACGAGGACACGGCGTTGCTCCGTCCAAGCCGGGCAGACCTCCACCGTATGCTCCACCGTGTCCTCAGGCCGATCTACACAATGGTGACACCCGGGTGTCGCCGCTCAAGCCACTCTTCAAAGAGGGGTCTTATCGCCGCAATTGTCGCGTGCCCAGCGCGGGGTTGCGACAATCGCACTCTCCATGACGCGCGGAGATCCCGCCGGAGCTCTGTCCGCTGTGCCGCGATTTCTTGCGGCATCGGAGTTAAGCCCCGGCGTTTCGCCTCCTCGCGCGCCAGATGTGCGCGAGTACCTTTGCCTCCAGATCCCATGGCGGTAATCCGGCAAGGAGGCTCGCCGCCTGGCAGGAGACCGTGCGGTATCCTCGGGCCAGCCGAATGGCCATGACCCTCTGGGACGCGTTAAACCGGCGGGCTGGCCGCAGCCTCAATGAACGCCACTACACCGGCGCCCCGTAGACTTTGACTTACGCTGCACGCGCGTCAAAGGAGACGGCTCGGCTCACTCAAGCTAGCTCTTTGGAAAATATAATAAATTCACTAAAGGTACCAGCGGCATGTCATTTCGTCAAATAAACCGAAAAAGTACCAAGTACTACTGTTTGTTTTTATTATAACTTTAGGTAAAAACAGGTAAAATTAAACAACTTAGTTTCTTTTGATAATGTGCCAAAGTATTTTCTTCTTTAACTCAATGATAATAAAGAAAGTTTACAATGACGTATTGTACCGGAGAGCAAACGATGCGATCCGAAGTATTCCGAAACGAGCCGAAAAAACCGTTCGGTCGGTGACTTCGGTGTCTCATTCGGTGAGGCGTCTACCGAAACCTGAGCGCGTCCGCAATATCGCGCACCATGGGAAGAGCCTTGGTGCACGTTGCGTAGCTATCCGTAGTCGTCGGCCGTGCGGGCTAGTGCGTATGCATCCGCAATATCGCGCACCGTGGGTAGCGTAACTTCGTCCCCGTCTAAAGCTGAAAACCTTTTGGTAGTAGTGTGCCTAAATGTTGATGTACATGTTAATGTTTTTATACACCCACGCTATAAAACCTGTTTAAAAATTCTGAAACAGTTAGCTTATTGCCAACATTATAACAGCCAGGGTCATAGTAACCATTACATCATCCAAACGAGTGTTACAATGATGTACTAAATTTAATTACGCAACTCGTTTCAACGTTCAAACGGAGGACAGCAGCACCCGCTGCACGCATGTGTGTGTGATGTGCTGCTGCAGGCGACATTCATACGTGCAGTTGTACTGAATTTCGTGGGAGTTTCTTTATTCTTGATCTTGAATTACAAACACCCAATGGTTTAAGAAACTTTTATAGAGGATTCATATCATGGGTGTAGATAAAGTCTTGTATGCAACTGTTATAATTAGATTTAATTAGTTGCATAAATAACTATTAACACACTTATGTCTAAAAACACTGGTGATTACTGGGGCGTGTTTATTAAACTTTTAAGTAATATAATAGACATCGTAATCAAATCAAATAAAATCAAATCAAATATTTTTATTGTGGGCACAGGTTATACAGATAGATGTTAGGTAAATTACAGTTCCATTATGTCCCGCCTAATAGGCATACAATAATTATATCAACATGCAGTATAAAAAAAATTCTTAGGCATCACTTATAAAGTAAATTTTACAAAATAACAATAAGGTGTATGGTGACAGATTGTAGTAGGCTCTAATTATTTAGAAAATCTTGAATCGTAGCCCGCTATCTAGCTGTTACTTTCAATAAATGTTTTGATTTCACATTCCATCATTTAACTCAGGTAATAAAAATGACGTTGGCAATTTCAGGCCTATTTCTATCTTAACTGCATTTAGCAAAATATTTTAAAAAGTTAGTAATCGAGCAGTTGCTAAGAAATTTTAATTCAAACTCAAACTCAAACTCAAAGCATTTATTTCAAATAAACCAATTACAGGTACTTTTGAATTGTCAAGGGGTCGGTCAGTCAGAAAGATGAAGCTAGTTGCCCATTCCAAAGCGTAGTAGGTACCTATGGAGAAGAACGGGCAAGAAACTCCACGGACACTCTTTTAAATAAAAAAATTGTTACAAAATATTGGTTACATTATTCATGTTGAAATTATACATGTGAGAACAATGTAGAAAGACGTGCACGTTAAAAGCGTCCGTAACTAAAAACAAAAATAAAAACAATTCAAAAATTAAAATAAACCGTGGCAGCTAAGAGATGACCAGTCCCTACTGACGGCGCCCGTTCACGAACATGACGCATGGATCAGCACCATTTAGCTCAACCATTTTGAAGGGAACTTAATGATCCAACACACACGCCACCATCAGCGAGACATTTGAGTGAGCATGACACTCTCAGCCGCCAGGGCACATTCAAGTCAATGAAAGACGTACCCAGGTAATGGTAGCTTTATGGAATGTACGTGGTCACAATGCCCACACATGTGATATGCAATTATACAATACAAAGAGATTGAATTTATACAAAGAAAGATAGTTTTTACAATCTTCATCAGCCGCAACAACACTTTCGAATGCTCATCAATTAATTTATGTGCCCTTGTGGAGCTGGACCAGCGCTAAGCCAAGCATTTTTGTCAGCGATGTAATCCCCCAACTTATAATATGCTTGGCAGCATAGTGTGCGTTTTATACAAGATTTAAATTTCGTTTCGTTCAGTTGGAGTATGTGGGGAGGTATTTTATTATAACATTTTAAACAGTACCCCATGAAGGATGAGTCTACTTTAGCCAGTCTGAAACCCGGTTGAACTAATTGGTCCCTATTTCTAGTCCTATAATTGTGTCTATCACCTCTTTTACTGAAAAGACTTAGATGTTTCCTTACATACATGATGTTTTCATAGATATATTGACAAGGTACCGTCATGATGTTAATATCTTTAAACAGTTCCCTTAGAGAATCGCGTCTGCGGAGGCCATATATTGCTCTGATGGCTCTCTTCTGCAGAATAAAAATAGACTCGATATCTGCCGCCCGTCCCCATAGTAAAATACCGTAAGACATAATACTATGGAAGTAACTGAAATAGACTAGTCTCGCGGTATCTACATCAGTAAATTGACGGATTTTTCTCACAGCATATGCTGCTGAACTTAGCCGTCCCGTAAGAGATGTTAAATGAGGACCCCATTGCAGCCTTGAATCGAGCGTGATCCCCAGGAAAACAGTTTTATCGACGAATTCTAGTTTCTCTTTATTCAATACTATGTCACAATCACTACTTTTAACATTTGGTAAAAAAATTAAATAGCCTCCATCATAATGAACAATATGGCTTTACAAAAGGTCGTTCGACTACAGATGCGGGTGTTGCTCTGCTGACACTTTAACGCATGGGAAAAGTCGCAAAATGCTATTGGAGTTTTCTGTGATCTCTCCAAAGCCTTTAATTGCGTGCACCATGACACACTTTTGCATAAACTACGTCATTTAGATATCCAAAAGTAAGCTCTCAAGGTAATAAATTGTAATTTACATAATAGGTTCCAAAATTAAACACAATCTTCGTTTTAAAACAAGTTTATTGATTATGGTATAAAAATACATCCGAACTTTGTAAAAAAAAAAAAATCACATCGTAAAGAAAAGCTTTAGAAGAAAAGGTGTGTTTAAAGGGTAGTCACTATTGTCCAGTTGTGCTATCAAGTATTATAAGAAATAAACGCTATTAACAATTCTAAAACAAGATCATCAACTTGCCGAACTTGAGGTAGAATTAGGTCGCATTTTACGTTGTTCGTTTCTTTTAAAATACTATGTTACTTAAGAAGAGTTATTAGTTTTCGGTCATTCTTTCGATTGGCATCATAAAAGAAGGGGTGTTTTTTTTTTACATTTAAGTCGGTTCGATTCCCAGACGAGGCAAGTAATTTTTAGAAAATCTTTGAATGCAGAATTAATAACTTTTAAAAATAACATAATGTCTTCTTTCAGCAAAATACCCTATCTACGATATTTAAGGTACTTTCCCTTCATGTCCCATAACTTTGGGACGCCCTGTATACTGGGGTTATGTGAAGTCCGAACACAGGGGAGGACACGATAACCTGGAGTCAGGCCACTATTTTTTTTATTCTGCGAAGGTGATCAGCTCTCCCAAGGCGGTGTCGACTTTCTGGTCAACAAGTAACTCACTAGCAGCGTTGGAAATCAGTAGTGTGTCGACACGGGTACCTTGTACTGAAACTCACAGAAAGTGATACAGGTATATGCGCCGATTTCGACATGCTCTAACTAGATAGCCGAGGAATTAAATAAAACAATATAAAATTGTTATAATATATTTAACAAAAAATATAAATACAATTATCTACAATAATATTATTACAAAAAATTTTGTGTAATTTTTTTTATTATTCGATTAATTGAAATTCATTGAGCAACTTTTCTTTAAGTTAAATAAATAAATACTAATGTCCTAGTGACTTGGTGGTACTACAGCTAAAGAGATAAATTAATTGATTTAAACCGACTGCCTTCGAGTGATTCATAGAGAGAAAGTTTAAATATTTTAGACCAAAACATTTTATTTTGTCCTTTAATTCGGCGGTAGAGAATTTCAAATTGTTTTCATTTTGCAAGCTCCCTACTTTTTTTTGCTATTGAATTAGGGTTTTGTTATATTTTTTTGTCGCATTTTTCTAGTTTATTGTTTTTGTGAGATAGACAACCGTCGAACTCAATGCACAAAAAAGTATCATAAGAAATTAGAAATAAAATCGAAATTCCCATATGAATCGAATCAAAGCCAGTCTTCAGTTAATAAATACTTAAAAATTAAGAATAAATAACGTCTTGCTACTAAAACTATGTTTTGGACTTAGCTGTCATAACTAAACCTCTTAGTAAATGCAAAATGTAGTATATTACTAACAATAAAAACTTCTGTAGTGACTTAACAGTAGGCATAGTTGATCTCGTAAATCCTTTACTACATTTGACAACAAACACTAAAGAACACCATGTTTCCACTTCGTCATAGTTGCATAGTTATTTTAAATTACATTATAATTGTATATATTTTAGTGATATTTATTTTAGAAGTATGTATGTAAGTATATTCTCTTATTGTGTGTTTAAATTAGTGAATTGTAATATTTTTTCTTCCTTGATTAATGTTTTTTGTTTTCTCTTCTACTGTTACACACGATGTCTACATCTCTTTTTGTATACTTTCCTATCGCAGGTATGCTGGAAGAGATTTCTTTAGAAATAAGCATCATCTTTGTACGTATTTTTCTGTTCCTTTCTTCTTGTCTGTTTATATGTGTGCGTAAATGGTTAAATAAATAAAATATATAAACAATCTCCTAAAAATTTAAACTTCTGAGTGAAGTTTAAAGGTTGGAACTATCGAACTGTCACATAGACAAGTACACTTTGTCGTTTTATGACGTGCAAATAACATTCTCCCTCTCGAACAGAAGAGGCCTATGTCCTAGCAGTGGGAAAAATATAAGCTAATTATGCTAAGTGACATTCAATCTTAGAAAGGTAAAGAAATTACGAGGTCAAAATAATTCAACCGATAGTCCCCAAATAGGCTTCGTCAAAGTTCGGTATTCGCTATCCTTTTCTAAATAGTATATTTATTATATAAAGTTTATATTTATAGTTCTTTGCTATACATATAGAATAGTAAGAGAAGGACAGCTAATACTTTCGTTGTCCTTCGTAGGCTCAATTTATTGACCATAAAAGTAAATATTATACAAATAGTATAACTAAGGTACAATAGAAAAACATGGCTCATTTACACATACTTAATTACAATAATTTAGATTTAATGCTTATGAATTAATTTCCAAATAGTTTGATCGATAACATTGTTCAGATTATGCCACTGCAGATCAAATATTGCAGGGCATTGTAGTCTGAAAAATACTATAAATTACTTACGTTTTGTAGATACATACATAAACACACGCCTTCTTCCCATGGGGGTAGGCTGAAACTACAGAACGCCACTAGCCACGATCTTTACATACACGTTTGTAGTATTTGTTTTTAAGTAAATATTCTTAATTTAATTTCAAGAATTAGTAACGTAATTTAGCCAAACAGTTTTTTCATTATTATAAAGGTTCCAAAATAAATAAAATATTACATAAATAAACTACCTTCGTAACAAATTAATAGTATCAATTGAAATGTTGACTATTTTAATTGTGATAACATTGTTAGAGATGAACAAACCTTCAAATTTCTGGAAATATTAGGCGTGCTAAAAATGTTAAATATACCACTTAGCTCAATATTTGCAAAAACTGAAATGCATTATAATTTGCAAAAATTGAAATGCATAATTTATTTTAAAAACTTGAAATGCATAATTTATTTGCAAAACTTGAAATGCATAAAGGTTTTGCAATAAATGAAATCAATGTAACGGGTTTCATTTTCTATTTCTATTGAAATCTATATTGCAGTTCGGGTATGCTGTTAGACAGTCTTTCTGCTCTTGACCTTCGCGAGCTGCTTGCACGTATCTATAGTAGTGTATAGCCATTGTGCTGTCTGCTGCTGGAACGAGTTCATTGGAATCTCTGAAAAAAGAAAATTCACAATATTATTTCATGAGTCGTTCACAATGATTATAATAATATTAAAATTATATTTCGTAATTTAATCCTGGTATTGGAAATGGTACTGTAACTGTAAATACTCGTATAAAAATAGCTGGTGTGCGGAACTTATAATTTAAGTATCAATAGGTCAGAGTTTTTTAAAAGAAATAAATAAATAATGCATCCAAAAGCAGCGAGACTATCGGCGGCCACATTGACAACGTGATATTTTACAGACAACCTTTGGATTGTCTAAATTAAATACCTAAAGTCCGTTTTTTAATCTCGGAGACTAAATTGATAACTGCAAATGTCAAACTTCTAAATAATGTGGCCAGCTTCTTATCGCAGTGTTGTTCCGATGGTTCCAGTTTTTTTATCTTAACGTTTTTTAAATTAGTCAAATATCTAACATTCGAATTTTCATTATTCTTGTTACTAATTCGCGACATAAAATCATATTTAGTCCTAAAAAAAACACGGGCGTCAGTACTGTAAATTATTTAATTAAAATTATTCATTGGCTCACTGGACCAAAAGCTACATAGCTATAAAAAAAAGATGAACCTCAATATAAAGCAATTTAAATATTAAAATTTGGCACATCAAACTGCCTATTTAAATAATGTCTATCGATGCCCTTGTTCTAAATATTTACATATGTTACAGTTCCGGAATCAAACTAGTTATGCAAGTTATATGCATAGAAAGCCCAAAGCATAAAGGCGATTGAAATGAGAGCATTCAAAAGGCAAATAAAATTCTTAAAAACTTATTTGTATAAAAATTGGGCAAATAGGCTAGTAAGATATATCTTACTAGCCTATTTGCCCAATTTTTCACTAGACGCCGCAAAGGTATACCTTTGCGGCGTCTAGTGAAGAAATACAATGTGAGTCTTTATGTGCACATATCAAAATGAGGGAATCTATGCTTAATTTTAGCGACGGAAATAAATATTAAAAAAATCTATACTTTTTTTTAAGGTAGACGTTTTATTGAGAAATTTTACGATTATTGTAAAAATGGATAAAAAATAACAGATTTTTAACAAAAAAAAACAAGTTTATTTTCAATTGAGGGTGGTTTTTTTTTCCTCAATTTTCATTTATGAAGACGTCTTCTTCATTACTTCCAATCATTATGGAGTTTGTTTCATCGCGATAGATCATTTAGTTTAAATGTTACACCGCTTTGTTTAAAAATTCCATAAAATATTTTTAAAAATTTAGATTTTTTCCGTCGATAAAATTAAGCATAGATACCCTCATTTCGATATGTGCACATTATAAAGACTCACATTGTATTCATAAAATTTTGATCATCATGATAGCAAAATGCAAGTGAAGTTGATCGATAGATAAAAAAACATATGAATAGAATAATATAACCATATGGAAACATTTTGACTTTGTAAATACTAAACAACATAAAAATAATCTTCTAGATATTCCAATAGAGTTTCGTGAACTTGACTCATGGAAGAATGCACATTGGGTACTTCACATCGATTTGTAGATCAGTTGGAATTTATGTCAAGGCAGATCATAAACATTAAAATAATGCTTTTGTAACTACACACGCTGATTAGGGTCAGGCTAATGACTTCATTCTTGTTTCTGAATCATTACTGGCAGAATATGTTTTGATGGATAGCTTTTGTTAAGGGAATATAAACATCGAGCCAGAAGAAAAGCTGAAAGGTCAATTTATCAATATAATTTTTTGTCCGTGTTTTATTGGATAGTAGAATTTCTTACATTGCTGTTAGTGTAATTTAGTTTGGTTGTGTTTTGTTTTTTTTGTTCTCTAGAGGGCGCCATATTTAATGTAACGTCACATCGCCTTTAACCAGCGGACGATCAATACGCTTTCAACGATACCTCATTTGTCAAATTATGATGAGTAGTTTAGAAGTTGTGAGGGAACAGAACAAAATCATAACCCTTCTTTTTGCTTCAGCGTAGTCGGGTAAAAATGTCGAGAGTTATCCAGTTAAACGAAGTCGTTTTACTGTCAAAGCGTTCATAACCATCAGTAAGTCACAAAACCTTGTAATGACTACAACCCGTGACGAATTACAGATGGTAATGACACGAGTCGCGTCGATTACTGTCATTTTGCACAAAAACCGTCATTCCACGCCACATGGAGCAGTCGTGAGCAAATAGGGAGGAACATTGCTGACTTGTGTCACTTAAATTAGTGGTGGCACGAATTATGTGAGTAATGTACCGCAATCATTCAAGTCAAATAACACCCTAGTCTTATTATTTGAATAATTCTGTACCTTCAGTGAAAAGTGATATATCTTGACTTATAGGTATCAGTTTTAATATTCTTACACTAAGTTTTTAAAAAAATGCAATTTTTTGGTCTAATCGGTACCCCTCTAAGATTAAAATTGAGCAAGCTTATTTTGGTGTAAAGTGCTCTAACTAAGCATTTTTTACAATTATTAATGTGTAAGAAAATACATTTGAAATAATATCAATGTGAACTGAACAAATATTTCAAGTACCTTAATGTATATTAATACAAATGTATGTGACTCTTGTTACGCGATCTATGTGAATTAGTACAAACTGATATATTTAGGTACACATAATCATCCAACACCAACCAATAAGTAATGTGTAAAAAGGTTCAAGTCATTTTAAATTAATTTACACATAAAAAGACTTTAATATATGTTGTGTTAAGTGATATAACTGGATTTCTTTATAAATTATAAAAAACTATACAAATTAATCTGTTTCTTCTTACACTCAATCGTGCTCTAAGATATTGTTTACCAATGTCAGTAATCAGTACTCATTTTAGTGAAGTAGACAAAGAGCCAGATTTTTTTTAAACTTTAACATTAATTTTCTCAAAATCATGATTTTCCAGTTACATCACTTTTCACTGAAGGTACAGAATAATTTCCTACGCCGCCGACGTCCTTCCTAGCGTACTAGGGTAGGTACGCTAGAAAGTTTTAAAGTGCGTGACTGGATTTGAAAGACAGTGGGATGCAAGTCAAAAGTTGGAAATGGAAGGGACAAAAATTTTTGCCTCGTTGGTCTTGTGGTCGCAAGCGCTACTGCTGAGCATGAGGTCCTGGGTTCGATTCCCGAGTCGGGCAAAGTGTTATTGGGTTTTTCTATCTGAAATTTCTCAGTAGCAGCTCGGAGTCTGGATTTGTGCCCGGTTGATGGCAATAGGCTCGCCCCCTATTACATGGGACTTAAACATAACTGGCGAAATGTGGGTGTACCTGCTACAGGGACACCTCTGCTCAACCCTTCGGGGAAACAAGGCGTGATGTTATGTTATGTTAAAAAATTTTGCGTCTGAAATGATTATGCAGAAAGGCGTGTTTTGCTTAGTCAATGGTAAAAAAAAATAAAAATTCTATCACTCTAAACCTGAACTTACAAGATAGTATGCATCGCTTCATATTATACACGAAGGAACATCGACCCGCAAATTAATACCAACTCAGTACATGATTCATACAAAAGTGTATTACCTACACCGGCAAAATGTATCGAACAGCCTTTATTTTTTAATAACCGACGAAAAATGTCAACCCTGATGGGTCTAGAATCATGTACTGAATTCATGGTAACATTTTGCGCGTGGATGTCCCGTACACCATATATAAGTTTTATAATAACATTCTTGAGATTATCTAAATATTCAGCATTCAGTGCTGTACTTACTTGCTTAGATGACCTGAGACTAAGTTGCTGTATGGCGTATGCTTGAAGGGGTCCCCGTACATTGCGCAGATGGCCCTCTCTCGACAACCGAGGTCGTTAGCTCCCATCTGACTCAGCAAACCATCCACTGTCTCAACCAGCGTTCCATAGAACTTCTCTGCTGCTATCGTTTCCTGTAAAGTAAATTTTTAAATTGACTACATGTATGCTTCAAGTACATCCTATACGATTAAATGGCTCTAACGATTTCGATGAAAGTTGCAATATAGGGGTTTACGGGGGGCGAAAAATCGATCTAACTAGGTCTCATATTTGAAAAAACTTGTTTTATCTATTTTCACACGAGCAAGGCTCGGTCGACCAGGTGCTAATTAATTATAATAAAGGCCTATATTGACCCACTACAGGACAAAAACCTCTTCTCATACCGAGATGTCATGAGCATTGATTATCACGCTTACTCAAGGCGGACGGGCAATTACAGACTTATATTAATTTTAAGTCCAGGTTTACTCACAATGTTTTCCTTCACTGCTCAGTGATGTCCAAGATAACATAAATAATATTTTTTTAGTCTCCTTTAAGCAGGTATTGTTTAAAGAAGTTTGAACAGCATTAAGAGCGTTCATCCAAAAAGTTAGCAACGTCCCAAATAGCTGTCAAATATTTACCTGTTTTCATTAATTTAGCAATATTACTGTATGGAAATAAGAAATATGGCTAACTAGTGAACTAGAAAATTAATAATGAATTGCAATTATAACACTGAATTTGATATTGTAACCGTTTTAGGTGTAAAAAGGCATTTGGAAAGTTTCCAAATTATTTTTTTTAATCTAAAATGAAATAATCGGTGTTACAATATTCATTATTGCATTTCATTATAAAAAAATTTAGTTCTTCCATACAGTGATATTGCCAAATTAATCAAAACAGCAAAATATTTGACAGATTTGCAATGTCGTCCACTTTCTGTATAAACGCTCATAGTACATAATATATTTATGAATAGGTATGTCGAGATTTTTTTCTTTTCAAACAATAAACTAAGAGAAAGAAAAAACTGGTTTAATGGAAAGTAGAATCACCAACCATGAAGATTTATAGAATTAAATATACCTTTATAAACTTGATACTTAAATAATTACAGCGCTTTAATTTCGTAAAACACTATTACGTGTAACTATAGATCAAACATACAACACTAATCTATTTGAATAATATCTCAAAAGAAAGTTTGATACTATGAATTTATTATCAACTTTCAATACCAGAAAAGCAGACACCAAAGAATTCGTCTATAAGTTAATAACTTACTGGATCCAATGCAGACAAAATCTGTTGCTGCTGTTTAACTAATTCCGTTTCTGCCTTAATCCGGTTTGTCTCCTTCAGCTTGACTGCAGATACCCTCAGTATCTCGTCCCTGACCGGAGAAGGTGGTGCCCGAGCAGCTATCGATGCTGCCCGAATCTGAAAATATTGAGATAGATGGGTGAAAGATAGTGAGAGATCTTTATTATTGAAAGGTAAAAATAAGGCCTTTATGAAGTACATTGCTTTTATGTGCATGTCTGGTTCATCAGAGGTAGCTAGCTCTTAAGCCAAAGTCAAATCATTTAATTTCAAGTAGGCTATTAAACGATACTTTTAAATGTCAAAATTTGCAATGATTCCAGTTGCCCCTTCCAAAAGCTTGAAAACAAATACTTCCACAAACAATCTTGTTGACTTTTCAACAAGGCTGTGTAAATAGTGACACGAATATTTAAATAACCGGCCAAGTGCGTGTCGGACTTGCACAAGAAGGTTTCTGTACCACCCTACAATATTTAACAAAAACGCCGAAAAAAACACGTTTCTTGTATGACCCCCTTGAATTTTTTACTTTATTTTATTTTTGTTATTTGTTTTTATAGCAATAGCATGGCAATAGAAATACACAATCTGCGAAAATTTCAACTGTCTACCTATTACGGTTCATGAGATACAGCCCGCTGACAGACCGACGGACAGCGGAGGATTAGTGATAGGGGCAACCTTCGGGTACGGAACCTTAAAAAAGGGAAAGTATGAGTTGATAAGGACTGTGGCGTTATGAAATGTCTGCTAGCGTTAAAGAGTATAATAATTACTCAATGGATAGGCTAAGTGAAGAAGGTGCTGCGAAATTCAGTAATAAAAATTCACCATGTGCTTCTATTGCCGCTTAAAGGAATTGAAAGCAAGCCTTTTTTCTATATAGCATTCACTGCATGTAGAAACATGAAACAGAAGTTACATAACTCTACCAGTAGTAAATGGAATTCAATCAATATATTCACCACAATGATCAAAACATCCACTTTCTTATGCAAAATCGTTTAAATTAAATAAAGCTCTGCTATAAATTGGTAATGAAACGTAACTGGTCACCCGATTTATTACTAATGAGTTTGAAGGTTTAGAGTTATCAGTGGTATACGTTGAAACTGGTGGTATGATCGAGGATGGCCTAGAATGTTGACTAAATAAACCTGTTGTATTGGTTACATAACATACATGACTGTGAGAAATATTTGAAGGGCTTGGAATTTTTGGATTTTCTCTTACGTCGTCTCGCTGAGCTCCGAATTTTTTGATATTTCGCTAAGTTAACTTACTAATGTGCAGTATAAAACTAAACATTATCAAAAATTTCGCTATCAAAATCTTCCTCTTAAATGCCTGGGAAATAAAATTGCCTATGCTTGAAAAGTTGAGAACTTAGTGATCGTAAATGTAATTTAGCAAATGCGTCTTGCATTTAAGTGTTATTAACTTACCAATGCTTCCTTTTCAGCTGACAGTGAATCTTTCGGTGTTGTCTTTTTGTTATTTCGATAGTACGGATTCGGAGGTCCTAGTGGTCTGAAAAATAAATATGAAATGATATAATCAGCTCATTCCATATATTCTTTTCCTGTATTAATATATTTAATTTCACGTAAATCTACATGGGCACTTATGAACACAGGAGATAAATGCATGGTTCCAATTGGTCGTTTCCTATGGAGGAGAGCCGGCAAGAAACTCCACGGTTATTTTTTTCAAATAATTGTCTTTTACAATGTATATGAAGACATGTTATCATTCACTGTTTACAAACAAATTAAATTCTATTTTTATGTCAAAGTTTCCACAAAGAACATAAGAACTATCATAACTTTCATCATTACCATATTCATCGTGCATCGTCAACCTAGATCAAAATTGACGTGGGAGGGTTTTGCCTTTAAAGCGTTTTATTGTTTTTCCCTTTGTGAGTTAAATAGGTCTCCAGACCATAAAGTTTATGAGTCATTGTTTTCTACAATCATTATAATTCACATCTACTAAAACGGTTTAACTGGACCTTATAATAATTCCATTCAAATATTTTTAACGACCTTGGTCATGTAGTAAAATGTGCTGTTCAGCTCTCCATAGGTCATAACGTCATTTCCTAATTAGTGCACTGACATTGACTGAAATGGGCCATATTAATGTCGCGGTGATAGATCAAACAAATGCTTACCTGCCAGCACTGTTGACCGCTACTCTCTGTGGTACATTCGATGATGCTGCCACACTTTGGGGTATGTTGTTACTTGCTGCGTATTCTCCTATGTTCATTGATGGTCCTGAAATATGAATTAGGTACTCTAAAAATCTTATTTCTACAGGTTATAAAGATTCGAAATTTGATAGCTAATATTATATTGTTGTATATTGTATTGTTTGTATTGCCTTTCAATTTAACTGCAACCCCAAGCCATTCATTCACAGTGACGTGAAGGAACGATCTCAAAAGTAGTATTCACATTACCAAATTCTTGTACCACCCTAGCACCCTAATTGTGTAATACACGATCAATCACAATCAGAATCATTTTGAAAATTGCTATGTAAGCCATTGCTTCATAAGTTCAAAAAAAAATCTGCTCAACAACGTAATGTTGAACTATCAAAATGAAACAGATTAGTTTTAATCGCTTACGAAAATGTGTTACGCAATTAGATAGCAGGACTAGTTTAGTAAGTAAAACTACATTTAAAGACTTTCTGACTTGAATAAGAATAAATACTATGGAGGCTGATAGTGAACAATCTATAGATCAAACTGCAGTTTCTTTACCTGGAGCCATGCCGAGTCCCCAAGCGTTAATATCGTTAGCGTCACCCACTGTCGGCTTGAAGTTTGATATCGCATTACGATGGATGTCTCCTATGATGTAGCTGTGGAAAACAATCAAATTATAATTTTTCTTAGGCCAGTTCATCATCATCGTCTTGCTCTGATATTGCCGCCTAGATTATTTATTTATTCGTTTAATACTTTAAGCATGCAAGTGTGCATAGGTGGACTTAATGCCATATGCATTTTCTACCAGTCAACCTTTGGATGATGCAGAGACAAACAGTGGTGCAATAACGAAAGTTGTGTTATCAGTCATACCATCATGTATTGTTGCTTCAATATTGTTTGTTTCATTTTGAATAATATGTTTACAGCTTGCAAGAAATAAGGCTAGGTTTTATTTACATTATTTATTTACAACAGCTGAGATATTAAATAACAGTTATTTCGTTCTCGGCCAAACCCATAAGCGTTTGGCCTGTTATAGACGATTACTCTTTCCCCCTAGTTCTCAGTGCCCTCACACCTTTAACTTTCACTCAATAATTATGATGTATTGATTGTGCGATGATGATCTAAATGCTATATTAATGACTATGCTATATAAATGGCACATGTATATTTTTTATGGCATTTCTACGATAGGTACTTTAATCGTTATGGGAGAAATGTTAATCAATTTCATTTAGTAGCAAAATATGAAAAACAACTTTCGAATTTGCAAAAAATTAAACATATTTTTTTTGGCACCGTTGCATTTTGATTGATCAAAAATTCAAATCTATAAAATCTGCATTCTAAAACTCTCTTGAATTAGTAGTTTTTAGTTGGAAGTCGGCAAACTTTTTAACATACTAAAAATAGCGTAGAAATAACCTCATAAGTACTTACTCAGTGCCAAGTGGAGCGCCAGAAAGAGGCCAGTTGTCATTGTCATAATTTTCCGAGGACGGTGGCGGACCCTGACTGTGAGGTCGTACCACCACTGATGATGGATGCGATGCATGGCCTGCGTATGCTGATTGGTGACCATGTGGACCCTTAATTACAAAGTAGTTTTATTTAATTATGAGCGAAAATTAGAAACAGTTCAATAAAAATAAAAAAAAATGGTGGATTCGGTTTTGGAGAGAAAGAAGTGAGAATTTCGTAGTTTATAGCTGAATAGGCCGCTTCTCCGCAAGTGATAACATGTTTTGTTAAGGATATTCAATCTCATTACCTTATTATTATGGGCTTCAACATAAATTGATAATCGTACCTATGTATCAATTCAAATTACATTATAAAAGAGAAACCTTTGAAGTAGACTATATCATATTATGTGCATATTTCAAAGGCAAATGCTTCGTTGCACAACTTGGGTTTTCTCATGACTTGAATGGTGAATATTTTAGGAAAAGAAAGAGCAAAATGTCTTTCTAAAAATATATGTTGCTTTAGTACAAATTCATTTCTAATCGCAGTGCTTTGACCGCTAAACTGTTGCGTGTCAACTGTCTAGTTTATATTTGAATTGGTAAGAATTACTTCGTAATTGTAAGTAGTAATTTAAAACAAGCTAGTAATGATGACTACATTTATTTTAATACTCATGATAACAAGACATTGTCTTCTAGTTATAAAACATTTAATTTAAAACAAAAAAGTGTTGATTTTGCATCAATCATCATCATCATCAGCTTATAAATGTTCCCACTGCTGGGACACAGGCCTCCTCTCTGTGAGAGGGAGTTGGCCGTAATCCACCACGCGGGCCCAGTGCGGGTTGGTAGATGTCACATGTCTTCGAATTTTCGGTTCTAGGACATGCCGGTTTCCTCACGATGTTTTCCTTCACCGTTTTGAGAGCAGTGGTGATGAAATAATTTACACAAAGTAAAGCGCCTGTCTGGGTTCGAACCTACGACCTACAACTCGTAAGTCGCGGCCGTTATCACTGGGCCACCACTGCTCTATTCACTGTGATATTGCATGAATTGAATGAATTGCACGTATAAAAGAATATGTAAACCGATAAATTATTGCTTAAAAATGTTTTGCTGATGATGATTGAAAACATGGTTTACGCGTCCATTGACTTTTTAGAGAATTTAAAGACACTAACGAATACGTTCAATCATATGAAGTGCAATACAGACATAATTGGCGTTTCGTGAAAACGAAAGACAATGTGCACGCACTTTATGATTGTCACGATAAAAAGTATGATGGTGCACGAATTTATGTAAAAAACGCGGTAGAAGCATTTGGTGTATATTAATTGATTTATGATTCAGTTTGTAAGCATTTTTGTCTTTTACTACAGTTAAAGAATATAATTAAGTTTATGAGACGGTAATAATTTATATTAGTGTTGGATATTATGCAGAAGTTGAAGTTAAAACCAAGTGTGTTTGGAGAAAAAGAAAACGTAAATACGAATGAACAAGGTACTTATATATACAATCGTATAAACTTAAGGAATAACCCAATACGGATTATAAAACCGTGAATATTAATACAGATAAGAAATTCATTCTTAATATTATAAATCTGAAAATAACTGTGTCTGTCTGTCAACTTTTCACGCCTAAACCACTGAACCGATTTCAACAATATTTGGCAAGGAGGATAGATGGCACCCTGGGAAAGGACTTATGCTACTTTTTCTCTCAAAATAATCCTATAGGAGGTGATATAGGTGATGAAAGTCGGCATGGGAAACCCAGCATTTATTAAGTTAAGCATAATTATGAAGAAAATAAAATTTTTGCTATTGGTAAGAAATAAGGAGTTACGTTTTACAACGTTTTTATAAATCGTCCCCAAGGAGGTAAGATAGGAGTGATTTTAAAATCAACATGTAACTTATAGAAATTTTTGAGTACCTCTTTTTAAGAGATTTAAGGGATTGAAAATATAGTCATAGTCCGTATCTTAAGATAAACATAATATAGTCTTTATTTCATTAAATCGTCAACTGGGTCAAAAGCAATAACAATTTAGTATCTGTCTATCTGTTACCTGTTCACTCCTTAACGGCTGAACGGATTTGGATGAAAGGCATACAGATAGGCCATAATTTGGGTTAGGACATAGGATACTTTTATCCCGGTAGCACTTTCCCGTGGAATAATATCCGACATCCACGCAGGTAAAGCCGCGAGAAAAAGCTAGTCACATAATAAAAACCAACCTTATGATGATGAGTGATCAAATGATGATGATGATGATACTTCGTCGTGTGATAGTTCTGGTGATACCACGAGCACAGCTTGAAGATATGGCTCAAGGCAGGGAACACAAACAACAGGAGTTTCAAGAACATCTTCTTTGCTGTCGTCACTCCCATGATTAGAGGTAGCACGAAGACTAATTTGAGGGCTATGAGTTTGATGACTAAGATAATTGCTATGGCCGCTGTTATTAGTTTCTTCTTAATATATTTTTCTGTAAAAAACGAAATCGTTTTAGTACAAAAGATACAAGACTGTCTTGTTTTCTAGTAAATGGGCTCATATGAAGCAGGGACTTTATATACCTAATACTCATAAATGGCATTCCTTGATCTAGAAGCTATAATGTAAATACGACACGATTTATTTTGTATAATTCGTGCTTTTTAAACTTCAACAATGGCTATATCATCATCTACATAAGAATTCCTTCTATAAGATCTCATTTTAAAGAATATGTATAGTTACAATAACTTACTTATCTTCTTAAAAAACAACCTCCCCACGCCATTATTCTCCTGTGGTTCCAGGTCTATGTGCACCAACGCGCCAGTCTTAGTCAGTGCCCTGGGAGACACCCTTAGCGTCGCTCCTTGGAAGAACATCTCTGGTAACGTCAGTTTCATGTCGTGGGTTACTAGGAATTTGACGCTCTTGTCGTAGAGACCATCTGTTATTTCTTCTAGTGGTGATTCTGGAACAAAATGATTGGTTTTATTACTGCTTGTGGCAAAATGGTTATAGATTAAAAACGATAAATCATGTAGGGTTTTAAAATAATTACTGTGAATTGTTACATAAGTAGGGATGACAAATTAAAGAAGCTTAAACGTAAGTAAATGAAAATAGTAACAATACAAATTATGGAATCCTCGTCAATTGTCAATCCTTAATAGTGATCCTAAGATACAAAACTATGTAGCCTTGAGTTCATAATTATGAAAATACAAAATGAAACCAGTCACTTAATAAAAAGAAATACCAGAAATATAACAATAAACACCAAATTCATGCGCTGAATGTACTCGATATAATCCAATTATCTCATAAATTCGCACCCAAAGTGAAGTTTATTGCCGTTAGAACAGTAACTTTAATATTTTTTTTTTACTATCTAAGCTGTTCATACATCACCAACGCTTATACAAAAAAGAAATTCAAATTGTAATATGTTACACGACACTAACAATGTATAGAAAACCAAGTTTCATAACATAATGTCTTCCCACTCATTTCTCATTTCTTGATCTAACTTTTTCTAGACTGCACAATAGTGTTTATATGTTTCTCAACATTATGATTCAATATCAATTTCCTCGAGAGTTTTAATTTCTCTTGTATTGTGATCTTCGATACTTTCTTCCGGTATGCCACACGGTCTAGTTTTACAGTCGATTAAGTACTAGATACATTAATGTGTGACTAACAAAGATTGCCTCAGACGGTCTTTGATCAGACATTTTCAGTTTTAGACTTGTTTATAGACTTTGATTGAAAATCAGAAGGCTAATTCTTGTACATAAAAATGTTCGGATCTAGTCTCAACTTAATCTCGGCGACAATCAATGTTAGAAACTTGTCGAAAATGTGGGTAACTAGAGTTATTTTTGTCTTATTAAAACTGAGATTAGAATGCGACAGTATCTATTCTGCTTTTAGTTACTCGGCTTATTAACCATAATCTTTGCTTAATCTTCTCTCTGCATAATCAAGTGGGTAGTAGAAAGCAAACCTTTATGCTTATTTTCTTCACGTTTCTTTTGTTATTTGAGTTTGTTTGCGTTAGTAACAGAAAATTATTACAACTGTAATAGTTTATGAGTCACGTCGTCCACCTAGGCTAGCCCTACTTTTTTCTTTTGTTGTTCAAACTCAAACTCAAACTCAAAGCATTTATTTCAATTAAACCATTTACAGGCACTTTTGAATTGTCAAGGAATCGGTCAGTCAGAAATAGGTATGAAGCTAGTTGCCCATTCCAAAGCGTAGTAGGTACCTATGGAGAAGAACGGGCAAGAAACTCCACGGACACTCTTTTAAATAAAAAATTGTTACAAAATATTGGTTACATCATTCATGTTGAAATTATACATGTGAGAACAATGTAGAAAGACGTGCACGTTAGAAGCGTCCGTAATAAAAAGATAAAACAAAGAACAATTCAAAAAATTAAAATAAAAATAAGCCCTGGCAGCTAAGAGATGACCAGTCCCAACTGACGGCGCCCGTTCACGAACATGACGCATGGATTAGCACCATTCAGCTCAACCATTTTGAAGGGAGCTAAATGATCCAACACACGCGCCACCATCAGCGAAACATTTGAGTGAGCATGACATACTCACAGCCGCCAGGGCAGATTCAAGTCAATGCAAGACATATTACCCGGTAAATGGTAACTCTTTAGTACATAGTACTCACACCTGTGCTATGCAATTATATAATACAATGGAGATTGAGTTTATACAATGCAAAGATAGTCTTACAATCTTCAGCAGCTCCAACAGTATTTGCAAATGTTAATCAATTAGTTGTGGAGCAGGACCAGCATTGAGCCAAGCATTTTTATCAGCGATGTAATCCCCCAACGTATAATATGCCTGCCTGCATAGTGTGCGTTTTATACAAGATTTGAATTTCGTCTCATTCAGTTGAAGTATGTGGGGAGGAATTTTATTGTAACATTTTAAACAGTATCCCATAAAAGATGAATCTACTTTAGCCAGTCTGAAACCTGGTTGAACTAATAGGTCCCTATTTCTTGTACTATAATTATGTCTATCACCTCTTTTGCTAAAAAGATGTAAATTCTTTCTTACGTACATGATGTTTTCATAGATATATTGACAAGGTACCGTCATGATGTTAATATCCTTAAACAGTTTCCTTAGAGAATCGCGCCTGCGGAGATAATATATGGCTCTGATCGCTCTTTTCTGCAGAATAAAAATAGACTCGATGTCTGCAGCCCGTCCTCACAGTAAAATACCGTAAGACATGATACTATGAAAGTAGCTAAAATAGACTAGCCTCGCGGTATCTACATCAGTAAATTGACGGATTTTTCTGACAGCATATGCTGCTGAACTTAGCCGTCCTGCAAGAGATGTTAAATGAGGACCCCATTGCAGCCTTGAGTCGAGCGTGATCCCTAGGAAAACAGTTTTGTCGACAAATTCTAGTTTCTCTTGATTCAATACTATCTCACAATCACTACTTTTGACATTTGGTAAAGAAAATTTTATGCACTTAGTTTTTTTTCCATTTAATACTAAATTATTAGCAGTGAACCAATTTTGGACCTGCAGTAGGGCGTTATTTACGTCGTTAAAATTTGTAGCACGTCTATCTACCTTAAAAATTAAAGAAGTATCGTCAGCAAATAACACCATTTGTGGTTGATTTTTTAATAAATGGAGTAGATCATTTATATACACTAAGAAGAGGAATGGACCCAATATCGAGCCTTGTGGCACACCTATTTTTACTTTTAAACCTAGTGAATTGATACCGTTTATTTGAACTTGCTGTTGTCTATCATTTAAATAAGATTTTACTAAATTGAGTGCAAGTTTTCCAAGTCCGTAATGCTCAAGTTTCAAGAGTAAGGTTTCGTGATCGACGCAATCAAATGCTTTGGAGAGGTCACAAAAGATCCCTATGGCGTCTTGAGCCTCTTCCCACGCGTTAAAAATGTGTCTTAATAGGGTTACACCGGCGTCAGTCGTACAACGTCCTTTGGTGAATCCATACTGTTGATCGTGAAGGATTTTATTTGTGTTAAAATGATTGAGCATTTGATTAAGCATTACCTTTTCAAACACCTTGCTGAATACCGGCAACACGGATACGGGTCTATAATTATTGGTGTCTTTACTGTCCCCGGATTTGAAAAGTGGTATTACCTTACTGTATTTCATTAAATCCGGGAAGACTCCTTGATCCACACACAAATTAAATATTAAAGCTAAGTAAGGCGCTATGGTCTCAATTATGGAGGTACAGACTTTAATGGACATCCCCCAAAGATCTTCGGTCAATTTGATCTTGATTTGTTTAAAAGCTTTTATTACTGTTATGGGGTTAATATGCTTAAAGTTAAATTCAATCGGGCATGCTGAAACGTTGGCCCTTACTAAATCAAAAGAGAGCGAGGGCGAGGAATTTAAGGTTTCAGTAGTTTTAAGTGGGATACTGGTAAAGAAATTTACAAATTCTTGAGCAACTTCTTTGCTATTGCAAATGAGACCACCACATGACTTCTTCAGTGTATAATCAGAATTATGCTTTTTGTTTCTGTTCGTTTCATTATTGATAATTTTCCAAACTGTCTGTATTTTATTGTCTGCTGATTTAACCTTGTTGCTAATGTGTAAGGCTTTAGCTGCCTTACAAGTGTTCTTAAAAGTTCTAGAGTGAGTAGCAACATACTTATTAAAAGTTTCCGTGTTAATATAAGGCTTAAGGCCATACAGCTCGAAAAGTCTATCCCTACTTTTCCTGAGTCCTGTAGTTGCCCAGTCACTAAATAAAAACTTAGGGCTGATAGTTTTAGTGTTCTTCTTAAAACAATTATTGAACTCGGATTGGACTAACGAAAAGAATTCTTTATACAAAATATTAACATTGTTCATTGTAAGGACCTGATTACTTAACTTACAAATTAAAGTGCTATTATATTTATTTAAATTAACAGCTGTTATTGGTCTGAATTGTATCTTCACTTTTTGTAATGGTATGTTAGACTCAAAAGTTACGGATTGACCACTGTGATCCGAAGGGAGATAATTAACTATGGCTTTATCTAAATAGTCACAGCAACAAAACACATTATCAATACATGTAGCAGTAGATGTAGTTATTCGGGTCGGTTCCACAAACACATGTGACAGATTGAATGATTTGAACAAATTTAAAAATCTACCGGTTATTGAATTATTTTCTAAAATATTAATGTTAAAGTCACCACAGATAATTACTGATTTACTACAAGTTGCAAGTTTTGCCAAAACATCTTCCATTACTGACTCAAATATAGAGTAGTTTTGATAATTTGGGGGTCTATAAACGCACACTATTACATGCTTATCTAGCTCAACACAAGACAGTTCAATGCTATGTTCAACCGATAGTTCAACTATGTCATTACGGGTTTTTGATTTAATACAACTTTTAATTAAGATTAATGAACCACCACGCAGCATTGATTTTCGGTTAAAACAACTAGCCACACTATAATTCTCATAGTTAATTAACATTTCATAATCTTTTAACCAATGCTCAGTTAAACATATAATGTCAAACATTGTTTTTTCTAAAAACAATTCAATTTCCAATTGTTTGGAAGAAAAACCTTGAATATTTTGATGTAATAATTTCAAGGATTTCTGCTTAGCCCCTTTTGTACAGTTAACTATGTTAGTGCTAGAAAATACCTTTTTGTTATCAAGTTTAATTATACTGTTATTGGTACCTTCTGTTGTCTTACAAACTAGTATAAACTATTTGTGCTAACCACCTTAACATTAGTACTATTACTAATTGTGGTACTAATTCTATATGACTTCGACATACTAATTATGTCTGGGTTAATATTAAAAGCTAATAGCCTAGCTATTTGACGTCTAAAACTAATGGGCAGATACACAGTATCCCTAGTCGACCTGAGCTTATCAACAAAAATGTTGGTGTCAAAAAATATAAACTTGTCACTATGGTGACTAACTAAAAAATGCATGTAATTATTTAACATGTGAATGTAGTTGTTTTGTCTGTTTGACAAGTGCTCAAAATATGGAAAAGCACACAAAATTATTTTCTTACAATTTAACTTCAATAGTTCGGTGATACTATCAGTAATATCATCTTTTTTAACATTACAAATATTACCTATTAATACAGTGATAATGGCATTAGGATCATATTCCTTCCTAGTTATTGAAGACATTATTTGTTTGTAGGAATTCTGAGGCCTACAATAGTTTTGAGAAGAATGACTCAGGTTGTCGCTAAGTAATTTTCCTAACCCTTTTCCAAAACTATCAGAAAACATAATGGAGCAGTAACAAACTTTACTATTACAAAGGGGAGAACTAGCTTCTGTCTGAACTACTTGCAATGGACCTTGTTCAATTTCTGGTAAATCTTTATTTGGAATAGTGATCTGAGCACTTCCTGACTGGTACGGGCCCTCCGTTGCCTCAGGTTGGAGAGTGCCAAGATTGGATATCCTATGCAATGAAGATTGAGGGCTGCTGGGAGTCAGCAGGTCCACTTTATCTACATTTTTCATATTTAAGCTTAGATAGTAATAATTGACAATCAGAATGAAATATTCCTCCTGCAGATGCAGTTGCCTAATCTACTGTTACATTGAGCTCCAATACTGTTTTAATTTTCTCAATAATTGTATGATCCTTATATAGGTAGTTTATTTCTTTCATTCCCATTTAGTCAAAGGTGAACGCGGTTTTAACAAGAACCGGAAAATGCATAGTCATTGATTTTTAACGGCAAGCATGAAAGTTAATGCAATTGACCTTTATTTATTAAATCTACGCATTTTTTATGCTTGCTTAGCTATTATGAGACAACCGTAAAGCTGCGCTTATTATTATGTTTCTTGATGGGTAAAATATAATACGTCTTTTTAGGATTCCGTAGTAAACAAGGAACCCTTATAGTTTCGTCATGTCCGTCTGTCTGTCCGCGGTTTAGCTCCGAGACTCTTAAGTACTAGAAAATTGTAATTTGGCATAGGTATAGATATTAATTACGCCAACAAAGTGGTAAAACAAAATTATAAAAAAAATGTTTTAGGGTACCTTCGCTACACGAAAAGTGGTGATTTTTTTTTTCTATCCTATGGTGTGGGATATCATTGGAAAGGTTCTTCAAAAACATTGCGAGTATGTAAAACCATTTTTGGATTCAGGGATCCGTTTGCGAAATATTAAACTTTAAAGTGCTAATTTGTTGTTTGAGTCAAGTGTCCCTGCCAGCTAAATGGTTGGTTTTGGATGTGTGAAAAAATCACAGCAGTAGTTATAGTTTTCCTTTTAAATTTCGTTTCAAGTTAACGAGTAATAATCGACCAACTTATATTTGCAGTTGCAAAAACATGTTTTCCCATACATTCCGTATGGGAGGATATGTTTTTCAACTACAAAGTTAAGTTTTCTTTTGCGATAAATTCATCCCAACTACGGAACCTTTCATTGTGCGTGGTCCGACACGCACTTGGCCGGTTTTTAGCATAAAATTGAGATTACGTGAGTGATGCAAATATAGTATTGTATAAAACGTTTATAAATCTATCAACATTGGATCAGTCTTGATTTATTGAGGCATTTAAAAGTACCATGAAAAAGTTTAGAAGTAGCTTGGAGAAATACTCGTACCAATTTTTTTTCATTAAACATATTCATTTGCCAGTTTCAAAAATCAGTAAACGATCAAATGTGAACAATACCTACCTAAGGTTCTCTCACGCCAGTTTTCCATTACAAAATACTATCGCTGGTAGTGTGTATGTAATTGTGTGGTAACGCATAGTAAATTAGACACGATAGAGTGTTATGCGACTTTAATAGCCTGTCATTTGTTTGTCGCGTGATTTTTGGCTTTTTATTAGTTTCGTTACAGTATGAGTTTAATGTATTTGTGTTCATGATGTGTGGTCTTTAGCAAGCCTTCCGCGTGGCAAAAACTAGTGTAGTGGGCGTTGACAAAAAATTGAGATGTAGAAAGATGCATAAATGTGAAGAAGCATGATGGAGCTTCTGTAGTTTCTGGTAACTATAAAAAGACGTGATGGAATTTAAACATCAGTCGTGGATAACAGTAGGTAAAATAAATATTCTTACATATTTTTTTTGCGACGATGATAGGAACCTTGATAACATGTAACGTTATATCTAACAAAAACATATCACTAAAGCCATTGCATGGAATCGTAAACCGACTCTTGAAAGTAATCAGAAAAGATGGATCAGCCATCTTGCACAACGACACTCGAATCACCGTATCACAACACAGCAACCTGTTCAGCTCAAATATATCATATTCTTGCAACAAACATGCAATTTCTTCTTTTCTCCTGTAGCCGCAACATCTATGTAGTTTACAGGTGTTTGACGTGTTTGTCAGTCACCATGACAAGTTGCGGACCCTTTGTGGTTGACCACAGAATAAATGCTGTGCTCCATGGGTTACTGACCTAGTGAGCAGTAGGCTTTTGTTAATATCTATGTACATTTATTTTATGATTTCTGATATCGTACAATGACATGTAAAAACAAGGTTTTAAATTAGAAAATGGTTTTTCATAAATTGCAAATGCTCGTTTTAGTATTTACAATTATTGAAAAAAGTGAGTTTAACTATTTTTTTTTAATAATGATAAGGTTAAATTGGAAAAGCTAGTTAATTAAAGCCAAAGTTATAAAAAACAGGAAAAATAACAGCACAATTTGAACGCATTAAGAAAAAAACGTTTTTCACCATCCGCTCAACACTATGACATGTGGTTATTTATTACGTCAAATATTGCGTTAATAAATAGAGAAAGTATTGGGAAGTTTCATGCAGAAAGTTACTAACAGGATTTTTTTTACATAATAGGTGCCTAATATAAAATTAAATCTACGTGGAGAAACAGTAAAGCATCTACTGCAATAAATGTTTCAATCCTTAATTTGTAAAGATTCTCAAAAAAAAATAAGCACCCTGACCTAGGATTTGGATTAATTGAAAGAAATAAGACTTTGAACTATGCGTGAATTCATGACATCCTCTAAGATAGTAATCATTCCACGAATCAGGTTTACCTTTTAATAACTTCAACCTATCATACTTGTTACTATCACTGCAACTGTTTTTGTTGCAAAAAATGCCCATTTCAAGATATTATCAACAAAATAATGGACACCGATTTTCCTCCATTCTTAGCTCATAGAAATTGTAGCACCTAAAAAGACCATTAGAACATAGCTAACTTTTTCTACAAACGCGACTCATGCCACCATCGTAACGATGTTATAACAACAGTTACGCAATCAAATGTAACCCTTATTTCACACGCAATAAGAATTACAACAACCGCAGATACTTTGCTGCCGGACACGAAGAAACGATTCGAGGAGACTCCATTCAATTTCGAACCATATCGTCTATGGAATAAGACTTATAGTGTTTATTGTATTTATTAGTCTATTTTGCTTTCACTAAGGAATGCAAAATGCTTTCGAAATCACGTTTGCGATGAATTAATTCGCGGACGGTCGATGGTAAAAAAATGAAAGTGGTCAAAAAGAAAATTGTTGTAATTTAATAAAAGGGTAGGTAATTGGGACGTTAATAATATATACAAAGTTAATATGATGTAATGCCACTGTGATGACACATCACATTTTACGGATATTGACAAAGATTCACCGTTGGGTGAAGAAGGCGAAACTACAAAGAAAATTCGTGTGATACAACTTAAATATTATTTAGAGATTCGTGGCTTACTGCATGATCACCCACTTATTAAGATAATCTGTTTTGTGAGTTGTGATGCACACAGACAATAAAAGAAGAATCAGATGAATGTGAAACAAATACTTACTAGACTATATACTAGACAAGTGACTTTAAAAACTATAATTATTATCAAATAACGACACTGTTGTGAATTTTACCTTCACCTCCATCAAAATCCTGATAATTTAAAGAGTTCCCGATGCTTCTGTATCATCTCCATTGTAACTTACTTTTTCTATACACGTCCAGTTCTAGCTTCCTCTATCTCCATTTATCTTCTAAATCAAGGATATGTAGATTGTAATTTTGATAATCTTCATCTATCTGATTGCCTTGTCCTTAAGGTAACTCAAGTGTCTACGTACCACCACTTTCGTTGGCATCCAGTTACATTGCCACGCTCGGTGGCACATGCATGGCACTTGTTTCTGAGTCGGTAGTATGGCACACATAACCACTCACATTGTTGTCAGATTTGCACCACAATGGGTAATTGCTTGTTTGAAATTGTTAGTGTTATCAAAGAAATGGTTTAAAGATCTTGGATGGCTATTATTATTCATAATAGTAGTGTTGGCTGTAATACTGCCTTTTAGTTCTAGATAATCTTACCGCAGAAAAGTAAATAATATTGCTATTAAAATGTTGGTCCAAGTTTTTAAATTACCTATGAAGTTTACTTCTTTCTTAGAGATTGATAAAACTGTCAATTTAGTAATTTTCAGTTTTATGAACATTTATGAAGAATTGAATAGAGTAGGTAACAGGTAATAACAGGTATTAAACTACAAATTTTTGTGGGCGACCTTATCGCTAACAACGATGTACCTATGTACCTAGGTATTTAAATTGATCATACCACCATCATACTGTGTTTTTATTGTTATTTCTTCTTTTGTTTTTATTTTATTAAGCATTATACTAATTGTTGGTTATTGTCAAATATACAGTGGGTATTTTTCTGGAAGATATTCAATACATACGGTAACTAGTTACGAAAATAGCTTTATTAGCCTGCAGATTTTATAATTTAAGAAGTAAGTGAATTATGATAATTTCAATGGCGTCTAAAATCTTTACACTCTAATATCTTCGACCATTATTAAAATACAAGAATTGAGTGTTATTAATTGCCATTTTTCTCTTCAAAAGCTATACTTTAGTCTGTCACTCTCACATTTAATAAAAATCTGCATAATAGATATCTCTACAGTGAATGGTCTGATCATTCTATTTCATGTCGTCAAGATCAAGGCTTTATGTAACGAAGTCATTGACACTATCGCAATGTTTGAGACTGAAACAGAAAGTTCATGGTTCTCAGGTGATCTTTAGTTTACTAAGAAAATATTCATGTTATATATAAATACATCAGCACACAGTCTACCAAGATGCGTTGGTATGTCTGTCCGTCATAATTATTCCTGTATTTATTTGTGGTTGGCGCAGCATATCGTTTTCTTCCATAGGTTCATGTCTGTTGTCATCTTTGCACCATCAATATCGTAAAACCATTTTTAACCTCGTTTATATCATCATCATCAATTTGATCTTGGCACTCTTAGGATGTACTGCACTATCAAGCATCATTTTCAACAAAATCTTCGTTCTACTCCAGGAATTTCTTTTGGGTCGTGAGTACTTTAACATATACTTAGTGTACACTCAGACAGGGAAATATCTGTAGCGCATACAAATATCTTGTTTTATGCGAAAATCAAACCCACGACACGTAGCAACAATGGTCCAAGCGAAACACAGATGACGTGCCACCACTACTGGTACAGTACGTGACAGTTTGCTACGTTTCGTATAAAATACTGAAGAAAAAGTGGGCAAAAGAAAGGTAAAGAACCTTACCACATACGTACATGGTAAATATCAAAGCTCTACTCTATTTTTTCGTACAGGATTTAGGCTTCAATGTTCTTTACACAATATTACACAGTACCCGATTTTCTCAAATCATAAGTTACTTCAAGATCAACAATGCACACTAAAATACAAAATCTAAACAACTTTTAACCAATCAAAACCGGAACGAAAGTATGACCAACCAGGTTACACTCTAGAATATTTTGTTCGTAACTAGAGTTCAAGATAAACTGGTCAACAATGACACTGACTACTAGAAGCGACATGAATTGCTCATTGTTTGCATAAACAAATGTGTTTTCACCGACAACGTGGATTTCCTCAAGTCTCAATGAGTCTGCAATATGTCTGTAGGTTACTCAGAGAAATCTTTATTTATGTTGGTACTGTGTTTCTGATGCGTTGTGTGTTGGGAGTGATTGTTGTGTTAAACCTTTCCTCGGTCTATTTGTTGGAAGACGCTCTGTGCAAACTCAGTGGGAGTTTATTAATCTGCTCTATGTATTTGACTCGTCAATCTATATGCTATACCTACCTATGTTTGATATTAAGGTTCATAATCTATACATAGTATAAAACAAACTGTCTCTATGACCGCTCGGATCTTTTAAACTACACAATAGATTTTAAAACGGTTTATAAAATCCTTTAGAAAATTTATTTCGGAAGGTTTATTTATATAATACATTATTACTTAGATTTAGCACAGACATCTCGATGTTTTGATATCGCACCCGTGCGATCGTGTTCTTTCACGTAAACGAACGGCAAATTCCTTCGTCTGTAATAACATTGCCTGTACTTAGATGTAAAATTACAAAATAGAGGTTACTACGGCTAAATCTTCTTGATACATTTAATTAGTTACTTCTCTAATAGTATTATTAAATAAGTGGCGTCATATCATAACTACCTGTGTAATGTAGCAACGAGGGCATTTTATTATTAGAAATGACTTGGTTAATGAACGATGTAATCAACTTTAAAACTAAAACATAAAAAAAACACTTTAAACAAAAATAGACATCAGAAAAAAGAACAACTATGAATAAAAAGTAAGTGGCGTGTTTGTCTAGACAATATTTACTTTTAAAGATACAAAATTATCATATTTATTCATTTCTTATGACTAATCGGAAATATTCAAATTAGTCACGCTTAAAAGTAACCTTGTTGTAGCCAATATTTGCTTACATTGAGAATTGTATCTACATCCCATTTTCTTCGTTACGATTAGATTATCTTTCAATGAACTTGTTTTGATAGGTAAGTAGCGAGTACTATCCAGTTTTGAGCTGTATCCAAGTAAATATTATTTGAATACTATTAATTCCAAAGAAGTTATTATAAAGTCAATGTTTCCGAATAAAGGCTACACTATATTTGCTGTCAGAATCGACGAGTCGTGATAAAGAATGAATCAAAATGAAATAGCTAAATGACCATTAAGATGGAAGTTACTAACATTAACAAGGAGGTCGAGGTCATACGACAGACTCTTAAAGTCGGTACATGCGGAGCAATTAACCAAACATGAAATGTTACTGCAGGAGAAGTTGCTAATCCACTTCCTAATTATAAATGCTGTCAAATAAAAACATGCGCATGAAGTTATCACTACAAAAACTCAAAACATTGAGCAGAGCTTATCTAACAAAAAATGTGCTTACCTGGTTCACTATCCTCAATTTCATTTTCTTCATCCATGTACCTGTCCTTCTCTTTATCATTCTCACTTCCAGTGAGGTAGATAGTATTGGCTTCCTTACTATACTTGTTGATATCCACACTATTCTTCGTGAAACACACACCACTAGAGACTTCCACATCACCATTCATCCCCAACCTATCATCTAGGTAAGAATAAACATTCTTTTGTAAACAACTCACTGACGGGGTCGCCGTACACTTATTCAATATATTGTCCCACAACACATTACCAGTCCTAAATGTACCATTTTGATAAACGTCACTAAAATATCTACCGGACACACTTTCAATAATCTTCATTCGTTTCGCTATATCGTCATTGTCACTGCACTGAATCTGTTTGGCACTAACTAATATTATAACTAGAAACTTGGCTATAGTGTCGATTCCCATTTTGTTTTTGTTTCTCTCTTCATAGCGTTCAGCCATTGTCAGATCATTACTGGTTTCTATCTATTTGTCACAAATAGTTTTATTTTGCACACACGTTTGGTCTCGTGGTATATTCGCATATATCTACGCGAAATGATTCCATTCTCTTGAAGTTTTGTATATTGTAATTTTGGAAAGTATGCTCATCAGTCTCTTGTTGACAGGTTAGAGTATTATCTGCTGTGTTGATCCGGATATATCTTAATGTTTCATCTGTAACAAGGAATTTATATCAGTTGACAGTGTGTGACTGACATGTTAACTTGCCGAAAAATAAAAACAGAGGTTATTATTTGTTTTTTTTTTTACTGTTCTTTGTTGGTTTAATGAGTGATTATTAGTAAGATTGATACGTACGAATTCAGCAATACTTAATTTAACATCTAACCCGAAATGAAAAAGGTCACGAGATTAAACAATTCAAAACCATTTCGGTAATTAAAGAAATGTATTTCAATCCGCCTGGCTTATAGAAACTCTCTTCCAAAACTGTGTTAAAAGAATATAGCTATACAATTATATCGACGTTTTAATATTTTTTTCTCAGCTTCCGTTTTCAATATGGCAGCTATGTAACTACATAGCAAAAAGCTAATAGGTGCATACAATGCAATAAAAAGTTCAAATTGATTGACCTACCTTCATTTTTAAAATTGAAAGCTAGTTCGATGTTTAGATTTTTGGCTATGTTTAAAATTCTACTAGTGTTGACCAAGATTCGAATTTGAGAACTCTTAAGTTAATCATAGATACTTTAAATTCACGCCACATTTTCGAAAGCAGTCGGTTTGTAGAAGTACTAAAGGTGAAAGTGGGAAGATGTCATCATCGGAAATATATAATATTATGATTTTTACATCTCCGTAAATTGGTCATGGCTTGTTAGTCAAAAGATGTATTGTTTATGACACTAACGATGTTCTGATGGCTTCATGGTTTCTATAAGATTATAGTTATAGATTCATTGGAGCAGCAAGTCATATGAAATTGGGTATGGATGATAATGGATCTGGTAATGGTGAAAAAAGTTGATATAAGAACGATTTTTATTAGTTATACAGTGAATTCTGAAATAACAACTAGAAGAGATTAATAGACGAAAAAGACGTGCTCTGCTGATCCTAAATAAATAGAGACGAGAGCAGTATGATAATAATGATTGATGATATGCGGACGACTAGTGGTGAAGTGGTGAAGGTCATTCTGTTTTGTAAGCATACTTAACTTTGGAGAGGCCTCAAAAACAGGTCTTAAATACAAGAGAGAGCTTAAAATTTAAACGTGATGTAAGCAAGCAAAGTATTCCGAAGGGTCACTGGAACATTGATAAAGTGAAGTCCGGGACATAATTTTATAACCCTTTTGCTTTAAACGAGAAATACTAGTTCTTACAAGGTATTGAAACAAGTCAGTATGAATGAGAATTCTGTCCATAAACGTAATGGACAGGAGCTATGATGTTTGGATGTGGTTTACTTCCTTTTTAATAGAATTTAATAAGAATGAATAAAATGACCAAATAAAAAACAAAATTATCTGGCCGACGAAGAAAAAGAATGAGATCTTTCGCGATGACAGATCTACATCAGAAATGAAAAGAAACTGTTTATTCTGTAAATAGGATATCGTAATCAATTTTAAACGAAATAATAAAAATAAAATAAGCTAGATTGAGTCGATATTTCCTATCTGACTACCCCTGAGAAGAAAAATACCGAAATAAATTCAGGGAACTCAACTCATAAACAGAAAAGGCACAGAAACCAGGGTCGATTTAAAATCATAATATTATTAACCGACTTCAAAAGAAGGAGGTTCTCAGTTCATCGGAATCTTTTTTTTTTTCCCCGATTACTCGGAGACGGCAAAACACTATAAGCTGTTGGTCCTGGTTGTCATTCGTGGGTAGACAGTCGTTACGGGTCGTCAGAAGCCCGAAAGTCTGACAACCAGTATAGCAGTGTAACCAGGGGTATCGTATTACCTAGTTACTGGGTTGTGGAGGTCAGATAGGCAGTCGCTCCATGTAAAATACTGGTATTCAGCTGTATCCGGATAGACTGGAAGCCGACCCTAACATAGTTGGGAAAAGGTTGATTTTGACTCGGAGACGGCTGGATCGATTTGAAAAATTCTTTTTTATTTGAAAGGGTATAACTTTCAAGTTCATCCCATTGTCATTTGGTCACGATCTGATGATGCGATGTTGGAGAAATCGAGGGAACTCTTCAAATATTATAGGCACACCTATAGCGATTTGAATATTTTTTATAGTAACTCGTGCCTTTGCTCTTGAAAATCACCATTTGGTAAAGTGGAACAGGACGACACAGGTGGCCACCGGAACTACTCAATAATATGTATTTCACGGGTTGCGATTCGATTACTTTAATATGGTTGGTAAGCAATTGATGCTCGTCACAATTTACATTAGGCTATTGTAACATGGATAAATTACAAACCAACCCACTAAAATGTGAAAAAAAAAATACAACCGTCTTCCAAACTACAAAGTGAAAAATAACTTTAATTTCGGAAGTTGGTGGCAAAAAACTAAAATACTGATCCAAAGACACCGATTTCCAAAATAAAAGTTATTTTTCACTTTGTAGTTTGGAAGGCGGGTGTATTTTTTGTAAAAAAAAAAAAAAAATTTAAAACAGCAGACTGCTAAGAAAAATAGACTTTGTTACAGCAAAATTGTGCTCTAGTAATTACAGACAAATTCAAGAAGCTTATCAAGTAATTTGCACGCATCCTTTTCTCACAATGCATAGCATTGTAACTGGGTCACCGCCACATACGAACTACGCATCATAGACATGACGTCACACAAATCCTGCATCGCGCAGTTAGAGTTTACCGAGCGATCGACATACATACAAGATTTCAACTTCAAACCGATGGGCAGTTGCCCGCCAGACACAACACCCGTCTGGTCGGAGGATCCTCCCTTTTCTATGGTGGATGAGTGAACTTTACACCCTGTTCCTCATGCCCCTAAATTGGTGACCCCGAGTATGAACATCAACGCAGCCTTCGTGCAATTACTTCGGCGTGACATCATCATCATCATCACTCCCGCAAGCTTTCGTGAGGCGAGTCACACAGTCAGCCAGTACACAAGTTAAAATTTATTTCAAATTCAGATTTTTGTCTCACGCAAGGGTATTAAAATTGGACAGAAATGGAGCTGGATATTGTGGTCAGTAACAGTTATTAAAACATACTTACTTTGGCTTATCCATACAAATGTTTTACTTGAAGATGCTACATACTTCAGCAATAGTAATTAATAGATCAGAACTGAGCAATCAAACTGCTATCAATTTTACCGTAAATTCTTCTTTAGTTATAAATCATGCAACGATAGGAAAAAGTATTGAATTTTCATTAATTGTGCCTTAGCTGTTGTTAATTACTGCCATGTTTATTTATGATCTAGAGTGGGCTAAACTGTTTGTTATATGTTACTCAGTAAGCCAGTTGAGGCGTGAAGAGGTTAATCAGTTACATTATCAGCTGCTATTGTTACTGATTTGTTAGATCTTTTGTGGTTGGGTCTCTATTCTGTAATTATAAATCATCTTATTATGAAACAAATTATTAAAATTGGTCGGCATTGTTTTTTATTAGTGAGTCTGTCAATGTATCCTTTTATACTATATTTTTAGGTTTGGAAGTGTACTGCTGTAACTACTCTGTTGTCGTAATTATGTCGTTTGATGTAGTAGGTACTGCATTTTTTTTAAAACGTTCATCCAAAGCCAAATCAACCGACTTCCAAAAAAAAGCAATTTTTCGCTTTGTAGTGTTTTTTTTTTGGAAGTCGGTAGATTTTTTTTGTAAAAAGTTTTTATTTTTTAGTTTTTATTTGTGGTAGCTACCCCACACAAATTCGAATACCACTACCGGCTATGTAAATAACAGTGACAGGAACTTAAGTTATCATCCATATACTAAGTGGGAAAAAATAAGTATTATTAACCCAACTCAAAAACCATCCAAGCAATATTAATAAAATGTATATGGGACCACACGGAAAGTACCAGCTTTCAAAAAAAAAAAGAATCGTCAAAATCGGTTCACCCAGTCGAAAGTTCTGAGGTAACAAACAAAAAAAATACAGTCGAATTGAGAACCTCCTCCTTTTTTTGAAGTCGGTTAAAAGTAAGTAACGTCGTAAATAGCTGTCAAATATTTCGCAGTTTTAATTAATTTGGCGACATTACTGTATGGAAATCAGAAATAGGGCTAACTAGGAGGTATTCCTCGAAGCGCCACCGTTTTGAGGCGCACCTAATGAAGCGCACCTTTATTATTCCTCAGAGCGCACCTTTTAGTAGCGCTCCCGATAACAATTAAAAATATTAACTTTTTTTTCCTCGAAGCGCTCCTATGATTAACTTTCGAATAGAGATAGGATACTAACTGAAACTATCGATAATAAGTAAAACACGTTATTTTATACAATTTGTAAAAACTCTATACTCTTTGACCATAGATCGGTTTAAAAAAAAAAAGTGATCCTGTGTGTGTAAAGTGGACAGGAGTATAGTTTTTGCAAGTTGTATAGAATAACGTGTTTTACTTATTATCGATAGTTTCAGTTAGTATCCTATCTCTATTCGAAAGTTAATCATAGGAGCGCTTCGAGGAAAAAAAAGTTAATATTTTTAATTGTTATCGGGAGCGCTACTAAAAGGTGCGCTCTGAGGAATAATAAAGGTGCGCCTCATTAGGTGCGCCTCAAAACGGTGGCGCTTCGAGGAATACCTCCTAACTAGAGGGTGAACTAAATATTGATTATGAAATGCAATAATTAATATTGTAACACCGAATATTTAGTTTTAGATGTAAAATTAAGTATTTGGAAAGTTTACAAATGCTTTTTTTACACCTAAAACGGTTACAACATCAAATTCAGTGTTATAGTTGTAATTCATTATTAATATTCTAGTTAGAAAAGAAAGAAAGAAAGAAAGAAAAATAGGTTTATTTGTCACAGAAACACGTGCATACATAAAAGACAAGAGTAATCAAAGAATAACACAAAGTACATAACAAATCACGAGCATAGAACATAATTTCATTAATTAGCCATATTTCTTATTACCATACAGTAATATTGACAAATTGTCAGACGTTGCCCACTTTTTGTATAAACGCTCTTAATGGTTTTCGATTTCCCCAGTCTATATCTCATCGAAAACGTATGGACATAAGACAAGGAAATAAAGAAGAAAATAAGAAATAAGACAGGTGTTATTTACACACAGAAAACCAAAATATACCAATACCTCGTTAACTTTCTCAAGTTAAATAAATCGATCTACATCATTTATAAGTACACCATAATTATTATTCTTGCCTAGCGACTCAGGTAAGTCCGGAACTTTACACCACTCCTTAAATCTCATCACGTGTGACCTCTTCGAGCCACTTGCATTCTAATTAAAATCAAAATGATGTCGAACCAATGGGGGTCTACACCAGTTTATGGTCGTTTGTAGGTGGTGAAAGTAAATACTGTTTATTTAAAGAGTTTGGAGGTAGAATATTGTCGTTTTCATGGGTTTGATTTTTGGTTGATAAGTTAGCTTTGGTAGGGAATGAAGGAATGTGTTTTGGCAGTTGGCGTTAAACGTGTTTGTAGAAATTGGTTACATTCGCCAGAAAGTAAAGTCAGGTAAATTAATAGTTAGGCAAGTTACCTAATAAAAAATTTACAAACATAATATTGACTGCGAGCAGTGGTGGCCCAGTAGTTATGGCCGTGACTTATGAGTTGTATGTCATAGGTTCGAATCCAGGCAGGCGCTTTACTTTGTGTACATTATTTCATCACCACTGCTCTCAAAACGGTGAAGGAAAACATCGTGAGGAAGCCGGCATTGCCTAGAACCAAAAATTCGAAGACATATGACATCTACCAAACCCGCACTGGGCCCGCGTGGTGGATTAGAGCCCACTCCCTCTCACCGACAGGAGGCCTGTGTCTCAGCAGTGGGAACTTATAAGCTGATTATGATATTGACTGCAAACTTAAATCATTGTCATAATATACAAATCACAATTACTGTCATTCCTTGACAGTTGTATGAAGTGGCAAATTGACGTTGGGTGTCAATTGGTTTATTAATAGTTTTTTCTGACTGGACTTACTACTGCGTATTAAAATTATTTTATAAAGCGTTGTGTGGGCCAGTAGTAACTGACCAGCGCAATGCTCTAGAAAACCATTTTATAATACATATTTAATTAGTGTACGTGCATGAAGATAATGATGTAAAATCACGAGTCAAAAGGCTTAATAATATGTTATTTTATAAAAGTAACATAAATAAGAAAAAAAATCGAGCATATTAATTTCTTGATTAATATCAGATCAGCCAACTATAAAATCAGGACTATCAAACTGAAATAATTAAGTAATTGTGTTTAATCTTTAAAGTACAGACATGGAAAAAAAAAGAAAAAAAATACCTACTTTGTGTTTTGAAAAAAGAACTTTTCAAAAAGTGAAACTTCATGAATACTGTACATTTTTCATCAGAATGTAGGTCAACATTTTGATGTTTAAATAAAATTACAATTTAAGAAGAAGTTGTGATAGTTCATAATTTTATAGTCTGGTGAGTTAGGACGTCATAATACGTTTATAAGTCGAGTAAAAAATTTACTAGTAGTAATGGCCTGTTGTAATTGGGTTAGTTTATGCAGTTAAAATGTTATGTTAGTTATTATAGTTAAATAATGTGGTTAAGAATGTAAGTTAAATTATGTAGTAATGCAATTTAAATAATGCAGTTAAAAATTTATTGTTTCATGGTAAACTTAAAAATAAGACCAACGATCTGTTTAATAGTGTCTGAAAAAGAGTTACTTATTAGATAAAATCGAAAATGGCACAGAATTTAGAATAAGGAAAATCTTTAACTGGAAAAAAAACGAATGAAAAGAAAAACATTTAAATAAAACTTATTTACTAATTACTAAATTTACTACTAATTTTTTTAGCTATCTGTGTATGTATGTTTTTCAAATAAATGAGCGTCTTTTTTATGTCTGTCCTTTTTTCACTGTTGTTCGCAGTAACTAAGCTAGGATACCCCGGCTAAACGGTTCAGGTTAGGTTAGAATTGTTACCAACCATACGTTAGCTGAATTGGTCGCAGTAGCTAAGCTAGGGCACCGAGGCTAAATAGGTTTGGGTACGTCAGAACTGTGACCAACAGCGCGCAAGCCAAGTGAGTGAAGCGAGCGGTGCCACGCCAGCAGCTGGCGAGCGCTACATCCAAGTTGGTTGCAGTTACTTGGTTATTTAGTATTTTTATTAAGATTCCAAAATAGGAATTAAAAGTTCACAAAAAAAGGGGCATTGAGGTTCGATTAAATAAAAGGTTCCATTATAATAGATGGACACAGCGTTCTGTACATCTAACCAAAGATATCCAAGCAAATAAAAACACTGATTAAAGTGATGATATTTTGACCTAAAATAATTAACTTAATGATTGTCTTAAAATAATGTGCCAAATAAATTAACACAGAGAAGACACAAGTGTTGGAACAGTCCATAAGAGTTATAAGATTGTTAAAATATACCTACTTAGCCACAATGAATAATAATCCAAGTCATAAATCAAACGTAACAACAATTTTCACCATGATTAACAATAGTAGATCCATAGCATGCGTCTTCATACATGCGAGTAAGAAAATTATCTACAAACTGGTTGCTTGTATGGCCAACAGACACACTTTTAAAAGAATTACACCGGTTCTCTCTGCCCATAAAAGTCTTCCTTTAAACGAAGGACAGGTATAATAGATATTAAAGATAAAGCTGTATTTACTATCTATTTGTTCTTTTTAGAGTTCCGTACGTCCGAATTAAAAAAACGGAACCCTTATAGGATCACTCGTCTGACTGTCTGTCTGTCACAGCCATTTTGCCCCGAATGTAATGGACTCATTTAGTTGAAATTTGGTACACATAATATGAATTTCTATGACACAAACGCGGAAGTGTAACGAAAATAAGTGAATTTTGATTATAGGGGTCACTATTTGCGAGGCAAATAAGAAAATTAAAGAAAGGGCATACTGTGATGGTCTCAATTTTCTTTTTAATCATTTTAGAATAAATAGTGTCAAAGCTATTTATTCTAAAATGATTAAAAAGAAAATTGTAATTAAGAAAATACCTAGAGAAAAATTTACAATTCCCGCCTTATCTCCGAAACTACTGAACTTAAAATTAAGAAAAAAATATAAATTAATATATTTTTCAAGTACAATGTTAAGTTTGTTATTGAAATAAATTCATCCCAACTACGGAACTCTTTATTGTGCGTGGTCTGACATGCACTTGGTCAGTTTTCGTTCTGCCGGGGCTGCGAATATGGGTCGAAAGGAAAATCGTGGCCCCCGGCAACAGGGCAACCGAAGGAACACGGGTAGGTTTTAGTCAGTAAGAGTCTGACACGCCCTCCCGCTCCACCCAGAGCAGGAGAAGGTAATTGACAATTTCCCAACCAAAAAAAAAAATGGTCAGTTTTCGTTAAAAAAGTTTAACACACTTGTACTTTAAACGCTTCAACAGGAACTCATAATAAAAAATCATTAGGGTTCGGTGCGAATTTACATAAATCGTATAACTAGGATTCACTTTTTCGCACGCAGTGATGTTGATGGTCGTCAGATGGCCGATGACCAAAAAAGGACGCGCGGTGTTTTTTTTTTGGAAGCTTCTAAAATGTTCTAGAAATTTCGACTCTCCTTATTAGCTGAGCGGGAACGAGAGGCGTTTGCGTCAGAAGCGCGCGGATTATGGCAAAGGCGGTTGAAAATAGATTCTCCTTATAAAAGTTATTATCATAGTCACAATTAATGGAGAGGAACAGAGTGGGGAGTGAGTGGATTAGTGGTATGAGGAACAGGGTGTAAAGTTCACTCATCCACCATAGAAAAGGGAGGATCCTCCGACCAGACGGTTGTTGTGTCTGGTGGGCAACTGCCCATCGGTTGGAAGTTGAAATCTTGTATGTATGTCGATCGCTCGGTAAACTCTAACTGCGCGATGCAGGATTTGTGTGACGTCATGTCTTTGATGCGTAGTTTGTATGTGGCGGTGTAACCGCTACAGTATCAATGTATTAAGTTGTACCCAATTATGTTTAAAAAAAATACAATTTCCATTTCATTTTGGCAGCGTATATGAGTATGTTTTTGATGATTTTCCTGTTTACTAGATTCATAAAATTCTCTACACACGACGCCTTAGGCAATCGTTTGGAGCTTAAGTTAGTAGAAATGTTTACCGGGTATTAAATAATTATAGGTACCTTTCTAGTGTGTTAATGCGTTGCGATTTCATATTAATTACATCAATTTTTTTTATAAAATTTATGTGGGAGATAGTGCTTATACAAACAATGTGAGAGGCCCTAAAAGTAATCTAGAAATTCAAATATTTGATATAGGTAAACCGTTTGCCATCACCGTTGATAGCAAAAATACTACAATAACAAAGCAAAATGCGATATGCATTACAGATCAATTCATTTTCAGACCAATGAAATGCTAGAACGGCCACAGAATCCAGCGCGATTCGCGTCTGTCATCCGTTACGCTTTCAACGCGTGCACAACTGCGAAGATTTACTTAATTCTAGCTGCTCAAGGTATAATATTGATATTGTTCTGCTCTGATTGCTGTTTAATTGTTATTATGAACATAACTGTGTACCTACGTGAGGGTGTTTTATTGTTTCTCGAGTTTCGTAGAAGATAGTTTATTATAATTTGGCTTCTTTCATAGAATTTTCTCTTTATGGATAAAGTCTATACACAAAATAATCTATCACCACTTTTATCGAAATAATGACCAAAGTATTATAATTATCTAGTCGCATCTTGTGAGTCGAGTTCATGGTCATCTAATTCACGATCATGATTTTGTTGATCAAATTCAGTACAATGACTGTGATACAAATCAATTGAATGATTGAATTGTTTTGATGATTGAAAGTGAATCTTACTTGAAATATATAAATTAGCTTCTTAAACAACTTTGGCAGAAATGAGTAAGAATGAAGATGATATTAAACACGATGTAGTAGTGTTGTAACTATGGAAATATTTTCTCACGACCTTGCATTGTCCTCGTCTTCGAAAAGGGTTAGATTAAAATAGTGATCGTTGGCTAGCTACTATACATATAAACAATCAAACAAGACATGTAAGAAATGTTATTGAATATCCTATGATTTTTGATAAAGCACAAAATGTATATCTTGAAGGATGAGATAAACTTAAAGGAGAATGAGCAACAGCCAAAAATAAAAGTAAATTCTAATGGTTGGTAACATAGGAACTGGATCTCACATTAAACTGCGATTTCAAAGGGGCGTACGCACGAACGAACAAGAACATGGTGAACACGAACATCAATCCCTGTGTTTGTCAACAATGTTCCTTACAATTTTGAATATATGGCTACTAAAGAGAGCAGGGCAGTTGTGCGTGAACTATGTTCGTATGATGTTCGTGTTTGCTTTGCAAATTTACGTCCACACGTACGAACCAAATGTTCTATGTTCGATTTTCGTGTTCACCATATTTTGTTCGTTCATACGTACACTTCTTTAACAAAAGGACGTTCGTTGTTCATGTACCTAAGACTGTCGAACCTAAAGTTATTTTAATTACCATCAACATTAAAATAAAGAGACTGTTTTGTTGCTCTAGTGGTCGGAAGCGCTAATGCTGATCATGAGATTCGAATCCAGGGTCGGCCAAAGTGTTATTGAGTTCTTCCATAAGGATTTTCTCAGTAGCAGCAGGTGGGGTCTGGATTTGTGCCAGGTTGATGGCAATAGGCTTGCCTCCTATTACATGGGACTTAAACATGACTGGCAAAATGTGGGTGTACTATTGGTCATCTCTGCCTAACCTTTCGGTGAAAACGGCGTGCTTATTCAAATAAAAACTGATTTTTTTTTCACATTGATGTTGAAAATTGTAAGCGATGAAAAGGTTAATGCCCATAACATTAGCATGGTACTACAACTAACTTATTTAGCACATTGTTCATACATGAAAAGACAATATCGTAAAGAGCAACCATTCACGAAACTCAGTCAGTAAGTTCCAAGCTTCGACATGTGCACTTTAACTTTCACTAGGAAAGTTAGTGGACAAATATTCATTAGAACTGTGTGTTTACTTTATTATCACTAGCCTCAACTGTTGAAGTTTTAGTATGTCAGATCCTGGTTTTGTGGTGAATTTCTAGTAGTAATAAGGATCAAATTCGCAAAACACATAGTCGTTAGAATAAAACTAGCATGTGTCAAGAACACATTCTCTCGACGGCTGGACTGTAATATGTTCTTTGTTAAAATATTTTTTTTATATAAATAAAGCATTGTTTTGAGTTTTTTAAACTGTTCATAATACTTTCCGAAAGTCTGTTTCATCAATATTTTTCCTTCAGCTGGGGAACTACTATTTTAACCTGCTACTTCTTGTGTTTGTAGACACGTTTTTACATAATTTAAAAATTACCAGACATGAAAAATCTTCCTGCCCTTGTCCCATGTTACTTGTGGTTGGCGCAACACGTTTTCTTCTTCCACTCTCCCCTGTCAACCGTCACGCTATCATTCACTCCCTTCTCTTTCATATCATTCCTCGCACAATTCTTCCATCTTTTCTTTGGCCTTCCTCTCTCGCTCCATCCATCAACATTTATGTTCATCACTCTTTTAGTCACAAGCATTTCTTCTCTCCTCATCGCATGCCCATACCAGGCCGAGCGATTTCCTTTCGACTTTTCTGTCACTGGTGCCACTTTTAAACTTCTCCTTATGTAATATATACAAGTAGGTATATCAAAAAGGGGGGTAAATAATCATGGGCATAAAAAAAATTCGTCCCCATCGCTATCAACAGAAAAAGTGCCCAAAAGGGTGGCAGCATTGCCACGTCCCATGGCAATACACTTCTTGTGTATTTATAACATTAGTTCTTTTTTCTATTTAGACTTCCCTTAAACACTTCAATCATTTCAATTCGAATGTCTTAATAAAAACTTGGTGAAATTATGCGTAAAACAATTTTATGCATAGTTTAATGCCATTCGTTTGGTCAATTTCGACAAAGCCAGATTGACCGTGACCACGAAAGTCAATGTTATTACAGAATAGATAAATTATCAGTTTCAGAAATTAAAATAAGCTTATTTTCTCAATCATATTGTAACTGTCTAACTTACGTGTGCTTAAGTAAGAAAAGTAAAAGTGATGAGCATTTTGACCCTGTTGCTAATGCGATTGTATTTGTTTACTTATTAGTTATTAGCATACTTTAAGACTTTTGTTGAAAGAAAAAATTACGGATTGAAACCTTTCTAATGCATGTTTTTTTGACAAACATAATCTTTTGAGAATTTCCAATTTAAAGATGTATGCTTGAGTCCCAAAAAAAACATGGTTTACAAATTTAAGTATGTCATGAAGTCAAAAGTAAAAGGTAATTGCTACAAATGTTCGTCTGTATAATACAAAAAGTAATCCAAAAAAATTTGGATTTGCTAATGAACAAAAAGTAGTGGTTACACTTTTTCAAAAACCTGCCAATCAAACAGTTGAGTCATCTTTTAAAACTCCTAGTCAAGGTGCACCAAATTAATCATTAAGATTAGATACTATCAATGACTATTCAAAAGTAAGTAAATGTGTTAGTAAGACACTTTTTTGAAGGATACATTTTTTTGGGAGTTGCAACCCAATTTTTTTTAAACAGTCTTGAATTTATGATCAATAATTTTCTTGAAAATATTGTGACCGACTAATCGGGTGAAGGTTTTGGGACTACACTGGATGCGGGGAGCAGAAAAGTTCTATTTTATTTGCCATCTACTGCGGAATACATTTTTAAGACACTTATACACGTCAATATTTTAGTAAATTTTTAACAAAGTCAGTTTTTATAAAACTAGACGGCACCGGCGGGCGTTTCCTGGTTGACTGATCCCTGACAAAAAATGCCGAAATAAACTTAGAGGACATGGTCGCTGTTAAAGTTTAAACATGCAGACAGTGTGTGAGACTAAAAATGCAGGGCAATGTACGCCCCCAGCACTACGTAGCAAATAAAACAAACTTTTAATGCTAGCAGTACATTAGGGTAGAGCGAGTTGGGAGGCCGTCACCTCCTTCTACAAAGCAGTAACGCTCGCGAAGGAGGAGGCGGAACGCGTGAGGAAGAGTCAAATTTCACGCCTTCACGCCCCTAACCGCCGCAGGAGGAGACTCTCTGGGCGTCGGGAATCGCAGGCCGATTTCCGGCCATCGTAAGCGCGGGCTTGCGGACGGTGAGCAATGGGTAGCTCGCCGAACCAGGCCCGGGTTGACGACGGCGCGTTGTGTTCAGAATTGAGATGTCAGCAGAATTAACGGGGCGCTTTGGAAATTTGGAAATTATTATTTATTTAACATGAAACCGAATTAGAATTTACGTGAAGTGAAAGCGTCGATCAAAGGGCGCCAAAAGACAATTTCGCTCTACCCAGATCAAGTGCTAGGGCCGGTGTTGCAATGCTTGGTATCTAAAAGTATATGTAATGTGTGAAAACCACTTTCTTGAGTAATGTGAAACAGAATCCTTATGCTGATGATAATAAAGAAATGTTGCAATTAGTCTTGACTTCACTTTTCTCCATTGATTTAATGTTGAAAGTAAAAGTTTGTGATTATTCAAAGCTAGCTTTCATGGGAATTAATGAAGGTTTTATGGGAATGATGAGATATTGATGGCGTATGTTATCATTAGATATTATAAAACAAAGGTGTACAAGTAGTAGGTATGTCATTTGTATAGATGAACAGTCTGTTTTACTTAACATATTTATGGAGTTCTAGATAATAGGAGTTGAATGAAATTAGTTTTGCAATTACAGAACTTGAATAAAATCATGCTATCCGAATTTTTTGCTCTAAATCAGATGTACATGACCAGCAAAAATTTACGATGTTTTTAACTTAGTAACAAGAAATTAGCTGTACAGCTTTTAGAGAAAAATAATTAAATAAGGAGTCTGTGTAGGGGAAAACAGAGATGTCAAAGTTATTACTGACCATATAATATTCAGTGTTATTATTTTTGTCTCTCACACACGTAATTAAATGAAGAATAAAACAAAAACCTATGGTCCCTGTGAAAGTCAAAAGAAAGCTGTACACTCAGTAAGTGCCATAAAGAGTATAAGAAATGGAAATAGCGGTCAAATTGTTTCGACCATCGGTAATAAATTGTACGTCACATCTTCGTTGACCATTACATTTTTACGAAAAGACCATTTTTAAGTGAAATGTAAATTCGTGATTTTCTTTGTTATCGGTATTTTTTAACCGACTTCAAAAAAAGGAGGTTACTCAATTCGACCGTATATATATATATTTTTATGTGTGTTCGCGTATAACTTCGTCGTTTATGAACCGATTTTGATGATTCTTTTTTTGTTGGAAAGGAGATATTCCAAGAGTAGTACCACGATAAGGAAACTAGGATCTGATGATGGCATCCTAGAGAAATCGAGGGAACTCTTCAAATATTACTGGCAAACCTATAGCGATTTGGGTATTTTTTATATTAACTCGTGCAGTTGCTCTTGGAAAGCACCATTTAGTTAAGTGAAACTGATGATGAAGACCACAAATAGCCACCGGAACTACTCAATAATAAGTATTTCAAGGGTTGCGATTCGATTACTTTAATATGGTTGCAATGCAATTTATGCTCGTCACAATGCATATGGAGCTGATGGTGAAGTACCAGGAGAACTCCTCAACGATGAACGTCCCTGAATCGGGAAAAGCAATATTTTGTAAAAGGTGATGAGCAGTTGGCATTAGGCTAATGTAACTTTAAATTACAAATTGACCCACTAAAAAGCGAGAAACAAAAACTTTTTTACAAAAGTTTCAACCGACTTCCAAACTACAAAGTGAAAAATAACTTTAATTTCAGAAGTCGGTGTCAAAAAACTAAAATACTGATCTAAAGACACCGACTTCTGAAATTAAAGTTATTTTTCACTTTGTAGTTTGGAAGTCGTTTGTATTTTTTGTGAAAAAGTTTTTTATATCATTGATTTATATGCTTTTCTTAAAATCTTGAGGTTTTATGTCGCAGTTTAACCATGATGATTCTAAAAATATCATAGAATTCTGCTTGTTCTGTACCTAGATTCTTAGGTGCAAGAAAATATAAAAAACTAGATAGCATGTTAAACCAACCTTAGCCCCAACAGGCTGGGTAACGCAATAGAACACTGACATATTTATTGTATTTGATTCAAGCTCTAAATTCTGTGAAGAGAATAAATAATGTTTGTTTAAGAAATGATTAAAAAAATAATGACAAAAATAAGGGGTTATTCAGATTAAACACACACACGAAAGTAATAAGAGATTGAAGATAAAAATTGTATCAGCAGCCAACAGTAATACAGTAATATTATATTAAATTATATTTCTTCGCTTCATTCTTCAGATATATTATAACCAGGTAGTCCTTTAATCTACAAGATAACATGCACACTTTTAGAGATTTATGAAAATCGATATAAGTATCGACTTTTACAATTAAATCGATTCTTTACCAACCATAACCACACCACTAGTCTAGCTGTCATTCTTTTTTCGTGCACGATAGCAAGCACACACGCGCTCACTAGATATTAAAAATGCCGAAGAAAAGGGAATATTCTCAAGAAATTGAAGACTATCGACGTAAAATCAAGAAGCTGGAAGATGAACGACGATGTAAACGTCGTAGAATCATAATTGAATCTTCATCTGATTCTGGTATGTATTGTATTTACAACTACCCTCAATTAAAAATTATTTTATGGTGCCACCTAATCCTGCTAGGATTACAGGCGCATTGTTATATTGTAATACCTATTATGTTTATGGTGCTTATGTGCTATTCATTTAGTACGGTTTTTTGCCTGGCGGTTAACCGTGAGTTAACACGAAGGCTATGAATTTTAAAACACATGTGAGATTATCTCGCCTGGCGGTTAACCGAGCGTTAACACGATGGTTGTACTATGATCGATTATGTACATAATTATTACAATCTACTCGTAAATGGTGACCCACAAGAATTAAACCTAGCCGTTTTATTCATAATTCTAGCGGTTAACCGTGAGTTAACACAAAGAACAAAAATGTGGAATTCAAAGTTACGTCTTGTACATTTCAGACGATAATGAATCCTTACGTTCCGCCCCTGGCGCCAACGTAGAAGATAATCTGACGGCGGCGGCGGCTGAAGTTGAACATAATTATATCCCTGACGACGCTCCCATGCCGATCGCGGAAGCATCAGCTCCTAGTCAGGAAGATAGTACCTGCCCAGAGCTCGATCCACAGCTATTGATAGCACTCGGAGAGGAAACAGATAATACTCCAAAGTTCGGTGATAAAATTTATCACAGCTTAGCTCAGCGATGGGAACCTATCCTCAAGAAGGGATTATCGAAGGAAGCAAAAGATAAGTTGTTCAAAGATTATCTTGTGCTTGAAAACTGCACTCTGCTTCAAGCACCCAAACTGAATAACGAAGTTTCGGCGGCTATTTCTGAAGCATCTCGTCATCGAGATAAGAGGAAGGAAGCTGAGCAGCAGCAATTGGGTGCTGGCGTCTCAGCCATAAACAAAGTTTTGACAATAATGCTTACGAGCGACAACAAAATTGAAGCAATAAGGATTATGAGCGATGGGTGTCGTATCCTGAGTGATCTTCATTATCAGGAAACACAATCGCGAATTAGTGTCATCAATTACGCATTAGCCAAACATTGCGAAAGGGACGAAACCTTATATGGCAATAAATTAAGCTTCCAAAACAATCGAAAAGCAAGGCATGTCGATTAAAAAAGGTCCATAAGGTCAGAAAAGTAACCTCACGATGGAACCAACGACATCTAATTCACGTCCCCAGTATCAATACCGACAACCAGGTGCCTACCAGGGAAACTGGAGAGGCCCCTCACGGTTCCTACAGAACAGGGGGGGCGGAGAGGTCCGAACAGGGCGAACAGCACCACGAGCCGTCGGCCTCTACCTCAGCAGACGTCGAGCTCGGCTGCTGCGAACAAGTCGAGGCCACCTGCGACGCACCAATAGCTCAGGTACAACACGCTGGTAGAATATCTCATTTTTATGATTGTTGGCTCAACATAACATCTAATTCTGTAATTTTAAATTGGATACGAAATGGTTTTCCTATACCGTTTGATTCTAATGTGACACAGACTCTTGTACCTTACGTTTCAATGTCAGCAACTGAAAAAGTCGACATGTTTTTAGCTATACAAAAATTGTTAACTTTAGGCGCGGTAAGCCCTTGCAAACCTACTAAGGACCAGTTTATTTCAAAAACATTTTTAGCCTTAAAGTCTAACGGTGATAAAAGATTTATCTTAAATTTAAAAAACTTAAATAGTTACGTTTCAAAATTACACTTCAAAATGGAAGACTACCGAACGGCATCTAAATTATTACCGATTCATGGCTTTATGACCACTATCGATTTAAAAAAAGCATATTTCCTTATACCAATTCGTAAATCTGATCGCAAATTTTTAAGATTCCAATTCGAAAATGAGAACTCGAACATCATTACCTACGAGTTCAATTGTATGCCATATGGCCTTTCGGTAGCTCCAAGAGCCTTTACTAAGATCATGAAGGAAGTGGTTTCGCATTCACGCTATCAAGGCTTCAAAAATGTAATTTTTCTCGACGATATGCTTTGTATCGGTGATGATTATCAAGAATGCCTAAAAAATGTTAAAGCTACTTTAAACCTTTTAGAATGTCTCGGGTTCGTAGTGAACTATAAAAAGAGTTCTCTTGTGCCTAAACAAACCTGTAAATTTCTGGGATTTATGTTCGATTCAGTAAATCAATCAATTTCTTTGCCATCCGACAAAAACCAAAAAATTGTGCACCTAGTTGACAAATTCTCAGAATTGTCTCAGTGCTCAGTTAGAGAATTTGCTCAATTAATAGGAGTTTTGATAGCCGCGTGCCTAGCGGTCAAATATGGTTGGGTATATACAAAAATTTTAGAAAGGCAAAAATTTTTAGCCTTACAAAATTGTCCTAGCTTTGATAGACATTTTAAACCTCACCCTGTAATTCTAGACGATTTAAACTGGTGGCAAATGAATGTGCTAAATTCTAAAACACTATGAAAACGCCTCACTTCGAACTAGAGGTTTATACGGACGCTTCACGTACCGGCTGGGGACAGTACACACAGCTGTGTGTAACAACGAACGAGCTCATGGAGCTTGGAAAAATTGTGAACTTGAACAACATATCAACTACTTAGAGTTGGTAGCCGTTTTCTTAGCCTTAAAGTTTTTCGCAAGCAAAAAATCTGATTGTTCTGTTCTACTGCGTGTTGATAACACAACAGCCATCAGCTACGTGAATCGGATAGGGGGGATCCAATTTCCCCATTTGAATGATCTTTCTAGACAAATTTGGCAATGGTCTGAAGAGAGAAACATCTGGTTATTTGCCTCGTACATTAATACCAAGGCTAATTACGAAGCGGACGAAGAATCTCGAAGGCTAAATCCCGACACGGAATGCGAACTTTCCTATTTAGCCTTCGAACGAATATCAAAAAGTCTCGGTAAACTCGAAATCGACCTATTTGCCTCTCGGGCCAATGCCAAATGTCAGGATTATATGTCATGGAGAAAGGATCCTGTCCTCCTGCTCTGTCCATAGATGCCTTTACAGCGAACTGGAACATGTTCTTTTATGCTTTTCCCCCTTTTCCACTTATTCTTAAGTGTCTTCACAAAATCATACAGGAAAGTGCCACTGGTATCCTAGACTTTCCTTTTCGGCCATCTCAAGCCTGGTATCCACAATTAATGAAAACAATAGTTTCCGATATAATATGGATATAGGTACCCTAACGAACATCATATCGTATCATGTTACAGAAATCCCCTTATCCTGGGTGCCGCAGTACTCTCAGGCAGGCGTTCTCACTGCGCGGCGTCCCCGAATCAGCCCTGGACCTGATGCTGGCGTCATTGTCAAAGAACACGATGCAGCAATATAACGTGTCGTTCAAATTGTGGTGGCAATATTGCGTAAATAATAATCATCACTTTTTTTTATTGCTCTGTTCCGATAGTATTATGCTTTTTAAGTGAACAGTTTGATAAGGGAAGTTCGTACGGAACTCTAAATAGTCACAGATCTGCGTTATCCCTTTTATTAGGCAGTAATATCGGATCTGATGACCGAATTAAACGGCTGCTCAAAGGAGCGTTTAAATTAAAACCTAGTTTCCCCAAGTACTGCACTACATGGAACCCACAGATTGTTCTAAATTATGTTTCTAATTTATACCCCAACAGAACCCTAAGTAGGGAAAAAATTACGAAAAAAGTGGTAATTTTATTAGCTTTAAGTAGGTACTGCCCAACGTGTTCAAACATTATCTTTGATAAAGCTGGAAAATATAACAGTAGGATCTAATGGTATAAACATAGCCATCAAGGATATTATAAAAACATCCGCGGCAGGTCGTGATCAACCGACCTTATTCCTGCCGTACTTTAGAGAAAACCTTCGCATCTGCCCCGCGACTGCTCTCGAAGATTAATTCCACTTCACAGACAAAAACCGACCTGCTAACGTATCCAATCTCTTAATCACTGTGAAGCGCCCCCACAAGGGCGCGACAGCACAGTCAATAAGCAGATGGATGAAGCAGATATTAGCCGAGAGCGGCGTGGACGTGGGGGCGTTCAGCGCGCACAGCACGCGGCACGCCGCCACGTCCGCGGCCGCCGCAGCCGGGGTCTCTGTCGACACTATAAGGAAAGCCGCGGGATGGACTAATGCGTCTAAGGTTTTTGCCCAATATTATCATCGTCCAATTATAAACGACGATAACTTTGCTCAAGCGATCTTACATGATCTAGTTAACGAGTAACTAATTTTAGTATAGATTTGAGACTAATATTAAAGATATTATGTTCCTACAAATTATTATTAAGTATTCGAAATAAATACATGTTCAGTTAGATACTTATTCTTAACTATTATGTATAAGTTGATTAAAACCATTGTATTCTTACAAAATATTTGTTTTTCATTATTAAACACAAAACTTTTCTCTGAACATCTACCTGGTTATAATATATCTGAAGAATGAAGCGAAGAAATATAATATATGATCAAACGAACTTCATAAGCGAAGTTCGATCAATATTATATGAGTCGCTTCATTCGAAGATATAGGTTCCCTCCCAACCCAATCCCGTTGATAAAGTTTTGCATTTGTCTTAATTATCTCTAAAAGAATGACAGCTAGACTAGTGGTGTGGTTATGGTTGGTAAAGAATCGATTTAATTGTAAAAGTCGATACTTATATCGATTTTCATAAATCTCTAAAAGTGTGCATGTTATCTTGTAGATTAAAGGACTACCTGGTTATAATATATCTTCGAATGAAGCGACTCATATAATATTGATCGAACTTCGCTTATGAAGTTCGTTTGATCATATATAATATAGTGTTATCTTGCTATATTATTGCACTCGAGAAAGTTAAAATGATTAAGTTTAGAATTAATAACATAATTATAATGTCTAATTTCCAAGTCAAAAAGAAATTATAATATTTTAAGGATACCTTGGAATAGAAAGTGATCTTCAAATACTTACCGAAAACGAATGTAAAATATCGATAAAATCAAATATTTTTATCATTTTAATAGTAAAGAAGATTGATGAAGGTAATTAATAAAATAAGACGTTTTCTAATAATTTACGATTAGTTTTTTTTTTTCTTTTTCTAGAATTGCAAAATAAATCAAGAACAGCAGATATTCAAAATTGACATCGCTCTGACCCTCCATAAAGAATACAAACAATAATGAATTGTATATTATTACAGCACTTACAGGATATAAAAGCGAAAAATACTTTTAAGTAAATAATAACCACTCTTCAGACCATTAATTTTACTATAATAAGATGAGCGTAGCCGTAGCGGTTACTAGCAAACCAGTTAACAATAAACTAATATCAGATAACGGTTACAGCATCAGTTAGTGAAAGTATCCAAATCGTAACGGACGAAAGAAAATAAGAGTTTTTAATCCGTGAGGTGGCGGTGACGAAAATACACGAATTGCAATGCAATACCTAACTGATGATAGATGACAATAATGAGCCTTGAAAGTGTCGTAAGGAGAGATTTTTGATTAATATAGATAGCTTTATAAGCAGGGCAAAACCAAAGAAACATTAAATGCAAGAGACAGACGTCGAAAAACTTCTAAGATGACTGAGGAAAAAGGTGTATGGAAGAAAAAATATGCTGTACAAACCTCAAATAAATTAGAATAAAGGCTGGATGATGATGTGAGCTTTTAATTACTAAAATTAATACACGAATAGCAAAGCTTGTAAGTCCAGATACAGTAACAGATGATTATTATTGATACAAACAATAATAGTCTTTGATTATACCTATGCATTCTAGCACTTTCTATGTGTATAAAGAAGAGCGATAGACAAATGGATGGAGAGGGAGAGGAAGATCAAAGAAAACATGGATAGATAAAGAAATAGGAAAGATATGAAAGAAAAAGGAGTGAATAATAGAGTGACGCCTGACAGGGGAGAATAGATGAAAAAAACGTATTGCACCAATTCCATGAAATATAGGTCAATGACAGGAATGATGAGTATTCAAAGAATCAGTTGGAACGAATCAAGAACTAAAAATTTTAAAAATACTCATCAAATGGACTATCGGTAAAAAAGTCGATACGAAGTTTAAATCTAAAGTATCAGCTGTTTTAGAAAGCTATAATGTTGTTATTGATTGGAGCTCCCAAATTGCAGGGGGAATGAACGTTAATCAAAGTGTTGGTATAGGAACATTTGTAGTAGATTGTGAAATAGCGTATTGAGGTGAAAGTGCCTTGACTTAGATCAGATACAATATAATCTAGAAGCGAAACTGACAAAAACTACTTTATTTTTATCTAGGTGTAAAAGAAAATTAGGTAGTTGGGTGACTTGCCGTTACGGGCTGTTCGATTAATATTAATAATATAGTCAAGAAAAATGGGGGGATTAGGGGAGGCCTATGTCCAGCAGTGGACGTGTTGTGTAAATGATGATGATGATGATTAGTTAAGGAAATTAATTGTCAAGCAAATTGACACTCTGTGTCAATTCATAACCATGATCATAGAACTGACAAAGAATAACACTTCTTTTTTTTTTTTTGGGTGGGAAATTATCAAATAATTTCTCCCGCTCTAGGCGGAGCGGGAAGGCGTGGCAGACTCTTACTGACTAAAACCCACCCGTGTTCCTTCAGTTGCCATGTTGCCGGGTGCCACGATTTCTCTTTCAGACTTCTTCGCAACACTGGCAGGCATCGGCCCTAGCGGACCCCGTCAATTCTGCTAACATCTCTTTGAGGCGCGCGTGGAACATAACGCGCCGTCGACCCGGGCCTGGCCCTTATCGGACGGCAAGCTACCCATTGCTCACCGTCCGCAAGCCCGCGCCTACATTGACCGGAAATTGGCCTGCGATTCCCAACGCCCAGGGCGTCTGCTCCTGCGGCGGTTAGGGGCGCGAGGGCGCGAAATTTGCCTCTCCCCCTAATGCGTTCCGCCTCCTCCTTCGCGAGCATTGCTGCTTTGCAAAAGGAGGTGATGGCCTCCCATTTCCTGTCGCTCCGTAGCATGGCCTGAACCAGGGCCGGACGCGAGAGATCACCGCCGCCGATCGCCTCCACGAGGACACGGCGATGCTCCGCCCAAGCTGGGCAGACCTCCACCGTATGCTCCACCGTGTCCTCCGGGCGATCCACACAATGGTGACACCCGGGCGTTTCCTTCCGCTTTATCCTGAACAGGAACCTCCCGAAACAGCCGTGTCCGGTGAGGACCTGCGTCAGGCGGAAGGTGAGGACGCCGTGGCGCCTCTATAGTCACTCCTCAAAGAGGGGACTTATCGCCGCAATTGTTACGTGCCCAAAGAATAACACTTGTGATTTGAATACAAGCAGAATTCAAGTTAGTTGTCAATTAGCTTAACGATTGATTTCCCTGATTTAACGTAATCAATAAGCTGAACAAATTATCCAAAATAATCAAGTCTTACTTTAACATTCCAAGAAACTTTCATGGAAATACTCTAAACATTATCCAAACCTGTTTTATTATAACGATCTTGTGATGATGCTTTTATAAGCTTGTTTAAATGGGTATAAGTTTCACAGTTTATGATTTTGTATGCCGAAGTATACTTACAAAGTATACTTTTACATAGTATACTTTTCAAAATAAGAAGCGATTTCCATAATATAAATACACGTAGTCGACATGAAATTGTGATACCCAAATTTAGATTAACTAAAACAAGCAAGTCATTTCTTATAAACAGAAGTTCAAAAAACACATCAAACGTGTCCTTATCAAGAAAGCATATTAGCATATTGTCGTTGAAGACAAGGAAGTTTGGCAATAATTCCTTCTGCACATGTGGCTTCCCTGGTACCTCATTAACGGCATAAATAAGTAAGAGTCTATTAACTGCTCCCAAATTACCATGTTTATTTTAATCTTTAATTTTTATTTTTTACATTCGGCCGTGACATATTTATTCTATTATTTGACATTATATACCTACGATTTAATTTCAACTCTTTGTGACTTATATGGACATGATAATTATTCAGATTGATTACAATTGTAATAGCAATCATATAATTGCGTTTTATTAAAATAGGTTTTTACTTTTATTAATTAATTTATCTTTTGTATAGATTCTTTTCTATTTTGTGAATGTGAGAAGGCTGTAGGTTTAGTGAATTGTAGATCTGTAGACCATTTTCTATTTTGTTAAGTACTTAGTACTTATTGAAAGACCTACACTGTCCTCCCATACCTAGTAACACTGTTATTTGAAAGTATTGTAAAAGCCAATTATTTTTAAAAGAGTAACCGTGGAGTTTCTTGCCGGTTCTTCTCCATAGGAAACGACCAGTTGGAACCGTGCACCTAGCTTCTGACGTTTCATAAGTGCCCATGTAGGTTTATGTGAAGTAAAATATTTTGAATTTGAATTTGAAAGATTATTATTAAAAAAATTAAGTTAGTTTAAGTACTATTTTTTGTTACTGCTTGTTAAACGTTTTAGGTATGCTTTTTCAACGAACCTAATTATCTTTGAACAGCCACTGCCCGCGGCTTCGCCCGCATGGACCATAATTCTTTTTCCTAAATAAAAGTAGCGTAAATTACTTCTTTTATCATCAGTTATATGCACGGAGCACAAAACCAGGTTATATGCCAGTAAAGATTGCTTTAAAATCGGTCCAGTCGTTTTGGAGATTAGCCGGAACAGACAATAATTTAAGAAATGGTTTTTTGTTATAAGTACCATAATATACATACTTTCATAATGTATTTAGTAAAAAGTTGTTATTTTGACATTACAAACAGATACTTCAATTTTATTTATTAGAGGGGCTTGTGGCTTGGCTTTTACCCATAGAGGGGTTCATGCATCTTAACTTAAGTGTTATTTATTTATTTGGAAATTTACAATTATTTACTTCAAGTTATTTATTTTTACGTATAATTTTTCTTGTGCAATTATTTTTATTTACTGAATAAATAATATGAATTTTAATAACTAAAATATAACGTTATCAATAATTTATTTATTTTTAAAAATTCAAGAATTTCAATCAATTGTTATTTTGTCACTATTTCAAATGAAGCGTTTAAAACTTATCTATTTTTTTAATAATAAACTATGTTCCATAATTAAAATGCATGAAATTTGCATTAAAAATCGTAATTTTAAATTATTTGCACTACATTCAAAGATTGCATGAAATAAAGAGGCTTTTTATTTTATTTTTATTTATTTATTATCAATAAACACATTCTCATTTGTCTCTAACACGCATACACATTCGCCCATAAAAGTTAAATTCTGAACACGGTTTTATCAATCAAGAACTTTTTGCAATATTTCTGTCTTTGAGAAGTAGACTAGAGCACACGGCCAGACCGAGATAAACTTTTGGTCCCAATAAATATTTTTTCTAATCTTTCTTTCATCAAACTGGAATTCAAAGCATTACAATAATTACAGGCACTTTTAAACTGTCAAGGAGTCCGTCAGTCAGAAAGATGAAGCTAGTTGCCCATTCTTATGCGTAGTAAGTTCCTATGGAGAAGAACGGGCAAGATACTCCATGGACACTATTATTATGTAGATAAATGCGGTCCTTTTAGTAGAACTACTTCAAAGGTGAGTCCAACTAGAGACTTTCATTTCATGTTTTTTTTATTTTCGTGTCATGCTAAAATAAAAGACGGTAGGCAGGTTGTCAAGAATATTATGATATTTTTTTTTTGTGGAATCATGATTCAGAGGAATCAATTTGGCATATTTTGTCATATTTATTCCAAAAAGCTTTAACTGTCAAACAGACACAAATTTTTGGTCGTCAGCATATTGATGTAGTACTAGGTTAGTCACTAACTACACAAAAAGGAGAAGACTTTTTTTTGGAAAAAGTGCTATTTAATTAATGGTTCAACGGCCTCCTACATATTGACTAGTTGAAATGCATTTGACACAATTAAAACTTGTTACACTTTCAAATACCTTAGTGAAAATAACATTTCACCAATTAAAGGTTGAGAGTGTTCTGACATATTCGTTTTGATGTTTATCTGCGTGCGCTTCTTAAATATCCAGTTCTGAAAGTTGTAAAGGGCTTGCAGTTGCGACCGAATTTTTCCATTACCAAATAGTGTAACACGACACTTTTAATTTTCCAATTCGTTAAAGCCTACAAATGTTTGTTAAAGAAACAGCTGTATTAAGATGTAAACAAGTTTTGGCATTGGATATTAATGTACCACTTTTTAATTTTGATTAATGATAAACATTTTTACTATCTACATGCGGTTGTTTGTACCAAAAACACAAGTTCTAATAAGTTAAATAGATTGAAAATAAGGTCTTCTTTTATTAATCACAGTAGAAGATATTATTTACACAATTATTTAAACTAAACGAGGGGAAATATTTGATAATTATTCTATGTCAAAAGTAAATAAATATTCGATAATTATTCGCAAAAACAGAAAAAGTTTTGAACACTTGTAAAAAACACACACAATGAAAACTTCGCCCGCGTTTGTAAATAACCTTTCTTTTACAATAACCTCGTCGAAAATAAAGAAAACAATTAGTAGTTTTAAGCTTTCTCTTTCAAATGATCTAGAGGACAATTGATTACTTCACCGTCCATTGATGGATTAGGTACTATTACGAAGAAAAGTCGTGGATTTCGAAATAAAAGAAACCATGGTTTTGACAAATTGCAACACTGTCTGACATGACTAAAGCCATGTCCATGACAGAATAATAGAGTTATAGAACGTAGTGAAGCACTGACTGGAGTGATCTGATACCTCACAAAGAAGACTATTCTCAGTATTTAACTCAAGAAGAAATTGAAGCTCTTGTATGAAATAAATGGTGAACAGAATCCTGAATTTAAAACATTGAAAGAAATTTATCTTAACGTTGAAGAAATTAGTGGTCATGCGTCTAATAAGAAATATAGAATTGATATTTGAAGTACAGAATCTATAGTTACAAATAAATATCACCGAAAAGAGATACGTGAATACGACGAACGAGACGGGTGAATATACAGAGCACGAAGACGCTTCAGCGACCGCTGCTAGAGAGGGTATTTTTATGACTTTCCATATAACCCAAGGGTGTCAGCAAGCGTCACCATTTACACATAGAAACTGATGGCCCGTGATAATTCTAACAATGCCTGTGACCGCCGACACTTGCGCACGAATATTATTAATACCTAGGCGTCTCTAGTCACTGCCAGCGCAGTTGTGTGTTCTGTGGGTGAATACATTATAAAATTCTTCTCATTAACCAACTGGACCTATTAACATAAGCATCCAAAACCAACCTTCACACACTAATTTTAGAAGAATTCTCCCATAAGCAAAAGTTTCACTTAATTTCCTGTGTAAGGGCGCGTTTCGAAGCACTTTCTCTAGAACCGGTAAATTATGACGCAAAACGTGTTTATGTCCAAATGGAACAAGGTCGAACTTTCGATTAAATTTTATTAGTGATGACCAGCTGGTTATGCTTACAAATTAATACCTGACTGGAATTTGATCATTACATAGGGCATGAAGCTTTAGACGTTTGAATGCCTCACAGATTTTTTCTGAGTTGTGTAATGAGTAAATACACGCGATGTTAGATCTTGTTTGAAAGTATGAATATTACGATGTTATTGAAGTATTCCGGATTTTTGTTCTAATTAATCGCTTTGTATAGCACGAATTCCCTAAAATCAAGTAAATAAGGTAAGTCTTGAGAGTCTCTGTAAGTAACTTCAGTGTTTTAATTACGAGCTGAGTGAAAACTGTTAATCTGTGGTCTATTGAACGATTTTTATCTTAATATCTTAGAGAACTTCCGTTTAACCTATCGACACGATTTTTTTTACAAACGAAAATTAGGTAGGTCTATCCATAGTGAACGAATATAATTAATATTCATAGGTTTCCAAAAAAACTTAGCGACTAGGTTAATTATATTCTGACTACAAAGTTTCCGTAGAGAAACACAGAGGTATGGCACGCACTTAATTTACATGCAAACATTTGAAGAATTGTTTCCACGTGGTTTAGGTGCTAAAAACTGTCACTTGAATGGGTGGAAATTTAGGTTTTTGGGATAAAATTTGGAAGGAAACCAATAAATCAATCTTGTTAATGGATTTCGCTTAGTTACTGCAGAAAAAAATAATTGTGGAAAGAAAGAGTAATGACTATATCATTTGCGCAAGTGCAAGTAATCAGTTGACAAAGATTTATTGCATTCGGATTAATGGTATGGCGGCGCTTAAAATACGAACAAACAAACATTAATTTAATGTACAAAAACTTTTTACAAAAAAAAAACAACCGACTTCCAAAAAAAAACACTACAAAGTGAAAAATAACTTTAATTTCGGAAGTCGGTGTCTTGGGTTTTGTGTTTTCGTTTTTTGCCACCGACTTCCGAAATTAAAGTTATTTTTCACTTTGTAGTGTTTTTTTTTGGAAGTCGGTTGTTTTTTTTTTGTAAAAAGTTTTTATTTTTCACTTTTTAGTTGTGGTACCTACCCCACACAGATTCGAATACCACTACCTGCTACCAGTGACAGGAACTTATCATATCATCTACATACTAAGTGGGAAAAAAATACGTATTTTGTTGCTAACTCAAAAAGTACCCAAGCAAAATTAATAAAATTTATATGGGACCAATTTGGGAGCATACCCTTTCAAACAAAAAAAGAATTTTCAAAATCGGTCCACAAATGACGGAGAAATCGGTGGACATACATAATTAAAAAAGAAAAAAAAAAAAAAAAAAAAAAAAAAAAAAACAAACATACGCGTCGAACTTATAACCTCCTCCTTTTTGGAAGTCGGTTAAAAAGAAGAAGAAGAAGATGATGATTATGATAGAAAAACGACTTATTTCGAGTACGTATAATGAAGAGCTTTTGTGGTTGCAATCAATGAAAAAAATGTAAGCGTACCTATTGGTATTTCTTTTGCTGATCTTTGGTGACAAAATCTTTTGGTTTTTAAGCTCGTTACCATCCAAGCAACTTATTTTGACACCATTCAAAAACTGTTTTAATTATACAGCGTGGCGCTTTAATGGTGACATAAATTTAACACACGTATACGGATTAGCGTTTTCTTTTATGAAGATATTTTAATTTCAATTATTTATTGATATTTTCTAAAATAGCATCTTGGTGCAACAGCGCAGAGGTCATTTACCGGGTCACGGATCATAACATCGCATCAATGAAAATAAAACGAATAACGTGCAAAGAGAAGACGAATTGAAGGAAAGGGAGAGCCCTATGTCGGCCAGCGTTTGTTTTTTTTTTTTTAATTAATGGATTATTTTTTTTATTATATTTTTATGATTACTGCCCACTAGCCCTACTCGTGTGTTAAATTAATGTCGCCATTGTAGTGGCACGTAGAAAGAAAGAAACTAAGCAGTTTTTTATTTGTCATAGTGGTAGCTCTAGATTAAATTATTCTCGCTTTTAACTACTAAATACAAAAATTCTAGCCTAGATTTTGATAGAATCTCTCTCGTAAAATAAACAGTCATCAACAAAATATGCCTATAAATATCAAAAGTTATTCCGGTATTGACCGGACGCTTGCTTGAACAATGTCACACGCATTAACACACTTTTACCAACTCGGTCGCTTCAACGTATGGTTCGGCTTGTCAGGTGTGACAGAGTGAAGAAAACGGTGCTTAGCTGTGATGTCATTGTGTTCATCTTTTAGTGGTTAACGATCTTGTTGGTCTAGTGGTCGCACGCACCACTGCTGAGCATGAGGTTGGGTTAGATTCCCAGGTTAGAAAAAGAGGTATTGTCATTTCCCATCAGGAATTTCTTAGTAGAAGCCCTGTGTCGGCTGTTGCCGCTGTGAAGGCTTCGATGAATAATGGACGATAGATATTAAATCTATTTTATTTTCTGAAAAGACGTTCGCCATGCGAATGTCTGAAGGAAGGAAGGAATTCTTCTTTTTTAGTTTTTAAATACTCGCGGCGCCCCTGACCGGCGCGAAGAGTACCGGCTGGCGCAACGGCATGGCTACAGTAAGTCCCGCCGTGCGCCACCTGGCGGCGCGGCAGCGGGCTGTAACAAGCCCGGAGTCTGGATTTGTGTCCAGTTGATCCACCCCTATTACATAAGACGGCGAAATGAGGGTGTACTACATAGGTACACCTCTACCTAACCACCTAAAGTCTGGTAACTGAACTCGTTGGAGATTACAGGCGAAACGATGTTATGGCTATTTATATCAGCTATGGCTTGTATGTCGTGGAAGGTAGGATACTCAGCTGGATCTGGTGGATAGTTGAGCCGATGACTGGTAGCTGCAAACGCCTTAATATAATTTAGCTTGCAATGCACAAAAGACCATACTGAAACACCGACCACACCCAAGGCTTACATTTGCGATCATGAGCAGATATCTGATAGGTGAGGTTATGGTAACCATCCGTCCGCATTTGTCCGAACATTTCCGGCTTTTGTGCCCCACGTCCGAACTTTGTCCGGCCTTGTCATATGTCCGGACGTTTTTTAGAAAATATAAATACCGTTGGTAAAATAGAGATTTAAAAAAAAAAGTCCGGACTGTTTTGTCCAACGCGCTGACTACTTTAATTACTAATGGCGACAGACACTTTATAAAATACTGATATCAGCCCCATTAGCAGAAGAATGAGGTTTACTCTGACATTTCGGGAAAAGCTAGTCTGATCATGAGTTATGTTAATACTAAAGATTGCAGAGATTTAGTAAGTAGTAACAACGACCTCTTAGAAACAGAGTAAGTAGGTTACTCATGTCAATATGATAAATAACATAGAAATGTGTTTGTACACTTTCCTCATTAAACAATGGGTGAAAATTAACACAATATTTAAATTGTAAGAAAATCAATAAATATTCATGTTCACAACCCTATCCTGTGATTGACCGACACATTGTTTTCTAATGTTATTAGAAAATTAATTTTAACACATACGAATAAGGTGTAAAGTGCGACAGATGAAAATTCTGTGTTGAAAAGTTTTCTGTGGGAAATAATTGAACTATGTATATAATTAGTAAGATTAAAATAACAATGTGATAATTACAGAAGATAATTGAACTTAAACAGCCAGTATACAAAGGAACAATAATATGGGTATATTATTGTTCCTTTGTATACTGGTTTTGTGCTCCGTGGTCCTAACACAGGTCATGGTCTACCCATGTGCCAAATTTGGTCCAAATCCGTTCAGCCGTTTTAGTGTGAAAGCGTAACAAACAAACTTACTTTCGCATTTATAATATTAAGTTAGGAAACATAGAAGTACTTACCTACTTCATTATTTTAGTACTTACGTAAGTAATGGAACTCTGACATTCTTTGTGGCGTAGCGATCTTAAGACCTAAGTTTATAGTGGATATGAGAGTGGACGTATACGGGTATTAATGATGATGATGGTGATGACAAAGGTGATGAGCGAATTGGTTTTGTTTTACTATCAACCGTACGTCGGTGATAACACTTTGACCTTAAATTGGCCTACCGTATGGAATTTCAAGAGAATAAGAGACCAACTTATACTGGTTTTCTAATCAATGGTTAACACGAGAGCAATGTTGGCCCAGTGGTAACAGCTGCGACTTATGATTTTGTAGATCGTAGGTTCGAACCCAGACAGGCGCTTTACTTTGTGTGAATTATTTTCATCACCACTGCTCTCAAAACATTAAGGAAAACATCGTCAGGAAACCAAAATTTGACCTAGAACCAAAAAATTCGAAGACATATGACATCTACCAACTTGCAATGGGCGTGGTGGATTAGAGTCTACTCCCTCCCACCGAGAAGAGTCCTGTGTACCAGCAGTGTGAACATAATGGGCTGATTGTGCATTATACTGATTTTGTCTACACGCAGGGGTTAGGCAAGTTATTTACTTGAGTGCATTTAGCACATCGAAAGGTGTGTATGTTCTTTGTTAAAACAGAACGTAAACAAATGACGTGAGACTTTCTATGACACAATGTTTAGGAGCTTGACTGTTTAAGCCAAAGAGATTCGGTGAAAACTAATAATCTTTTGTAGCAGTTTCTAAATTGCGTTTATTAGCATATTGACTCACGCTTTATTGTTATCACACATAATTATTATGATTCACTTCCTTGAAATTTTTTTTGTGGTGTTAAGGTTGCAATCAAGATCCTGATTTCTATTCCCAACCCATGCAGCGTTATTGGATTTGATATATCTAGTTACTATATATGTAAGGTCAATAGATTTTGATTCAGTATTCAAAGAAAACTGAAACCTAGAAACAAAGCTTAAGAATCTCATTCTCTTATATTATCTTCTTTTGAGACTCAGTGATCATTGATGAACTGAAGACATTATAGAGTGGGAGGAATCTTTAGTAACTGTATTCCAAAGGTTGACCGCAATTTAAATACTAGTGCTGTGACATTCTGGGTACTCATTAGTGATTTGTTTTTAACAGTTTTGAGTAGCATCGTGGACAATGAGCCTCACGCTTACTGAAGGGTTTCCTAGAGTCCTATGTTTTGTCAACTGCATCTAGAATCCCGATAGTTCCTCTTTCATCCATTTGAATACCTACTAATAGAAAGAGATGGAAACATGTCAACACTTCTGTGCTAAAAACTTCATCGTCTCTTTCACACCTGAATGACAAAATACTGAAAAATCTAACGTAAGATGACTGGAATGCAAGTGGACATGCGAAAGAAAGTTGCTTTGACAGAGAAACTAAATCATAATTGAATGTACCCAATGAGGTATGGCGTGACGTTATGCTGCATTTCCAGATGAACGAATCCTTGTTATTGTGTCCAGTTTTTGTTGAAACTGGAAGTGGCAGTCCGACAGAAATTATACCTACAGAAATTATAGATATAAGCTATTAATCATAATCTTATGATAAATGGCTTATTTATTATTTCTGTGATCTTCGCAGAGCTGTGGCTGTAAAATGCTGTAGTACTATCTCCTATTGTCAATTTCTGTAGTTCTTATAACGGTGCCCATCATTCAATAAATATTGAACTATCTGCTTGGACACAATGAACCTCAACCTCGGGAGACACAAATCTTAAGTCCTAAATTCATCTATAAACACAGAAGTCATTCCCATTAGCCAGTGTGGCCTTGGGGGAGCCTATATCAAGTAGTGGATGTCTGTCGGCTATAATGATGATAATGGTGTCCCTGCAGCTTTTCGTAGATAACAATCGTTGATCTTGATCATGCCCAAGGTCACACCTGTTCAACTTCTGGGTGTTAAACAAGTAGAAAGTGAAGATGAGTCTGCGCTTCAATATGATAATCATAGTGTTTGCTTAACAACTTGACACATGCTTGACGTCACGTAGCTATGAAACACGCGTTTGCAAATAAATCAATGTAACTATTGGTAACCGAAAACACTATGGTTCAAATTGAATATTAGATTAATGCTATGAATACAAGTTAAGGTATGTCAAAGAATTAATTCAAATCATATATCCATGTCAGACATTGATTTTAAATCACCAAATTTCACATACAACCACCAGAATCCGGTCTTAAATCAACAAAAACACCGTTTCACAAGCGTAACGTTTTATGAAACTTTCGATTAAAAACAAGCCGGAAAAACCAGTAGTTGTAGAAAAAACTAAAAATAGAAACTAAGAAAATTAAGTTAATTTACCTGAAGCCCATAATTATAAATCCGTAACACAAAACAATCACGTTTACGTTAATGTTTACGTTCGTAAACAGGTCATGGGTACTAGAAAAGCGCGCGAACCGACGGCTATCGCTTGGCTTACTAAATTCATCTCGGCTGAACGGCGAGTGGGAGAAATTGGTGAGTCTCTTTCGCACTGGTGTATAGTGGTGGGCGTTGTCGATGTGCGAATACTTTCGATAGTGCAAAGTGTCAAAAAGTTTAGCTGCGTTCTTTTTCTTCTTTCAAATTAATCCTTCAAGGTGGAAGATTGTGACCCAATTTGAAGCTGCTAGATTCATTAATTGTGAAATTTTATTCAAAGCAAAAGAAAATATTTAACGAAATCTCATGAAATATCCCACATCAGCACCATGTTAAGTTTATTAATTAAAAATAATGAGAACTTACAGTATCAGATACAGATGAAGGTTTTCATTTAGAGCCTATAACAGCAACATAGACAGACAACGCACAGCCTAAACTGCTAGGTCAAGAATTCCTTATAATAACGAAAATAAAAACTGAGATTTTTTTTTAGAAAATTCTTCCTCTAAAAGGTGATGAAAGTTTGTATGGAAGTTCGTAATTTTTGCCGATGGCAAATCCTATCGGGCACACGGCTTGTAACTAATAACGATTAAGGAGATAATTAAGTAACAGAGAAAGAGAAATTAAATTAAATGATTATGCAAAAAAAAAGACAAAAGACACAAAAAGGATTCACAAATTAGATACTTCATCATCTTTAAAAAATAACCCGAATGGTACTAATATCGACACGATTACAATATAATTAAGCGATCCGATATCCGCAATAGGCACATCACTACAAACGTCAAACCAAGTCCCAAGAGCAAGGTGAAGATCTGGGTCTTTGACCGTATGCAGTGGCCGATTGCAAACGGGCGACTCTACCAATTCTTAACTGACTGCTAACTGTTAGTTAAGATAACAAGGTAAAGTTGACATTTAACTTTCAAAACTAGAAATGTGAAAGTCAATCAGAAGTTACAAGAAGACTTTACTTTTGGATCAGAAAGTCACTAGTGTTCTGCATTTATTCAAGTTTCAGTTTTGTTTAGATTATTGGAGTATAAAGTTACCTAAAAGTTTATTTTTGTTGAATTAACTCAAACTCAATGGAATTATTTCAAATAAACCAGTTACAGGCACTTTTGAATTGTCAAGGGGTCGGTCAGTCAGATAGGTAAAGCTAGTTGCCCATTCCAAAGCGTAGTACATACTAAGGAGTGGAGAGAATCACTCTTTTAAATCAAAATATTGTCACAAAATATTGGTTATATCATTCATATTAAAATAAAAGCGTCCGAAAAAAAAAAAAAAAAACATAAAACAATTGAATAAAATAAATAAATTAAAATAAGCCGTGGCAGCTAAGAGATTACCAGTCCCTACTGATGGTGCCCGTTCACGAACATGACGTAAGGATCAGCACCATTCAGCTCAACCATTTTCAAGGAAACTTTAATGATCCAACATACACGCCACCATCAGCGAGACATTTGAGTGAGCGTGACATACTCTCAGCCGCCAGGGCACATTCAAGTCAATGAAAGACCTACCCAGTAAATGGTAGCTTTATAGTAGATACATAGTGCTCATACACACATATGCTATGCAATTATACAATACTAAGAGATTAATTTTTTTAAATTCAAAGATAGTTTGAATTTATACAATGCAAAGATAGTTTTTGTACAATCTTCAGCAACTCCAACAATACTGATAACCGACAAAACTTGCCTTTAATATTCAGACCCCGAAATCATTTACCAAGCTTTGTTTTGAAAAAAAAAAAAATGATATAGTCCTTTAAGCATTCCAGCTATAATTTTTGATTGATTAAATTAAAAACTAAAATTATTTTTATATCACCCATCCATGTTTCCAAGTTGTGTGAATTTTATGAATCTGCCTGATATTACAAAGTTAGTACTAACCATAGTTTTACATGGTATAACCTTCCCTTTTGCTTTCGAAAGCGTTGGGTGCCGCGCGTCTTCTTAATCACTCATTGAATACAAATGACTACTTACTTAAAATACAAATTGTAATTAGTTTACAATGTGCCTGTAAGTAATTAGAATGTTGAGCTATGGGTTCATAACGAAAGCATCGTCAGTCCTATCTTCACATGACTGTCAAGGAGAACACTTTTAGGCGACTTATGCCCGTATTCACCGACAACTAAGTGACACGTAAATTAATCCCTAAATAAAAGTGCACTGTTGGATTTTCAACGCTAGGCTTAGCGCCGAAAGTTGAAAGTGAGTTACAGTACCTCACTCAAGATTCAAGTATTACTATAAGCATAGCTGTAAGCTAGTATTAAGTAACGTGCCTTAGGTGTCATAGTGTTCTGTATTCTTGATTTTTCTTGTGGGACGGTAGAATAGACAAAATGACAGGTTGTGATTGTGAATCTGTCATTTTGTCTATTCTTCCGTCGTCGAAACTCATTTCTATTGTGGTCATGCTACTCGTGCTGGTTGTCAGAGTGTTTATGCTGCCCATGGGCCTCTGACTTAGCTTCACACGCCGTCGACAAATATCTCTCAGGCATGCCGGTTTCCTCATGATGGTTTCCTTCATCGTTTTTGAAGCAAGTGAAGTGTAAGTGGGATAACATACCTGGAAAAATGGAATGAAGTAGGTAAATAATTTTTGCTGATAATAGGAAAACTAATTAAATTAGCTGCCAGTCTTCTGGGCACGTTTCCGGATGACAGCGATGCGGACGAATACTTCGACGCCTAAGTGTCGTTTTGTTTTTATTATTTTTATTTATGCAGATAGTTAGTTAGTCTTTTAATTTAGTACCTAATGTAAATAGTTAGCTGTGTTAAAAACTGTAAAATTAAATAATTCAAGCGAATGTCAAAAAAAAAAACTTACTACTAGCAACGTGTCAGAAGATTCTATAGTAGAGCATGAGTTCCGTTTGTTTTGAGGAAAATTTGGTAATTGAAAAGGCGAGAACCTAAGAGTAATTGCGGTTGGTTTTAAAAAATTCACACTATTCATGTAGACGAATTTTGTGAATGAGATGTGTATACCTAGAGCTATTATTTTTTATGACTTTGGAGACAATTAAAGACAGAGAATGTAGGTTAGTGATTATCTTACTATGACATTTCTGATAAACTAAAAATGTACGTCTATGCCTGTTTAAATTACACATCAAACATAGTTGTGTTAGTCCTTTAAAAACCAAAGTTTCGGCAAATATCTCAAAAGAAACAAAACCACACACAAACGCAGTCCCGACTTATGGCGTAGTCAAAATAGGGCTTCATACAGCATCATAGCATGGATTGCTAACAATGGTACATGAAAAATAAATGCTTGAATAGGATACAATACATAAAATTTTACACATTCAGTTAAAAACAACCACAGCTTATACAATAATGCCAACATTAATCAAATAATTTAATATATTATTCAAAGCTAATTAGCTTTGATTAAAAATCTAAAAAATATATAAATAGCAAGGAATAATGAATCTACACCCTAGACCATAGAATATAAACAAATTCACACAGATCTAGAGCTAAAAACCAGAGCATGGCAACTGTTCATCACAGTATTAAACAAAGGTTGCAGTCAGTAGTTATGGTGGTCGTAATGGTATATCATTACACGTTTATGATGTGGTGACAGGTGAAGGTGTTATTCCTTGTTTGTTGAATTATATTATACTTGGAGTTGGATGAAGATATTTTCATTTAACTCCATACGCACGGTGACATAGCAAGCTACACATTTCCAGAATGAGCTGGCCTTTTTTGTTTTAGGTGGGAAATTATAAATAACTTCTTCCGCTCTGGGTGGAGCGGGAGGGCGTGTCAGACTCTTACTGACTAAAACCCATCTGTGTTCCTTCAGTTGCCTATATTGTCAGGGGCCACGTTAACCCTTTCGGGACATCCCCGCAACCCATCGGCCCTGTCGGACCCCGTCAGTTCAGCTGACATCTATGTGAGGCTCGCGTGGAACACAACGCGCCGTCGACCCGGGTCTGGTCCTTATCGGACGGCGAGCTACCCATTTCTCACCGTCCGCAAGCCCGCGCCTACGGTGGCCGGGAATCGGCCTGCGACTCCCGATGCCCAGGGCGTCTCCTGCGGCGGTTAGGGGCGTGAGGGCACGAAATTTGCCTCTCCCTCACGCGTTTCGCCTCCTCCTTCGCGAGCATTACTGCTTCGCAGAAGGAGGTGACGGCCTCCCAAGCTGTCTCGGTCCATACCATGGCCTGGACCAGGGCCGGTGAATGAGCTGGCCTGGCATTGTATGTATGGAATGCCAAATGTACCTTCAGCTAGATTCATTATGTCGCCGTGTGGGCGAGTTAATCTGCCTAGCCTTATCCCAACTATGTTGAAGTCGGCTTCCAGTCTAACCAGATACAGCTAAATACCAGTTTTTTAAATGGAGCGACTGCCTATCTGATCTCCACAACCCAGTAACCGGGTAATACGATACCCCTTGGTAAAACTGGTTGTCAGACTTTCGAGCTTCTCACGACCCGTAACGACTGTCAAAGATCCACGAATGACAGCCGGGACCAACGGCTCAACGTGCTTTCCGAGGCACGGATGTCTCGATATGTAAAGATGGTCACCCATACACGGACCAACTCCGACAAGCGTAGCTTAATCTGATGGATCAACCCGTGCGGCTGTTATTATTTAGCTACGAGCTGCTCCTGTGTGAGACTTAGGATATCGGTGCGTATAATAATCTATACAAATAAATAAAAGTGTCTGTTTCTAATGTTTGTAAACCCATACTAACTGTATATATACACGTCATCTTCTATACATCTATACATACCTACAAGTAAATGAAATGGAAGAGTATATTTGTAATGTCAAAATAACAGCTTTAAACTTAATGCAAATGAAAGTATATACGGTACACACACCAAAAAATACAAACGTTTAATTTTTTCCTGTCAGTCTGTTTTTTCCGGCTAATCTCCGACACGGCTGGACCAATTTTGATGACACCTTCACTGGCAGCTACAGAAATAAATAAAATTGATGTATAGAATTCCACGTGGACAAAATCGGTAACAACTAGTTGATAGATAAGATTTATTTTTAGTCTGAAATCGCCAACCCGTCTTGATCAAGCGTGGTCATCAGTGCTAATGCTCTCTATGTATATGAGAAGAAGACTTCGCCCTGCGGTGGTACTTTAATATTATTTTTTATTAATAGTGACTAGAATCTCAGAAACGAATGTTTAACTATTGTGCGAATTGTGGTTACAGTTTCATGTTTCAGAACGAAGAGTGTTAAAAATAACGAGTCGCAACTGACATGAAGAAAATATGACAAAAAGTGTGCACAAAAAGATTTTCCGATACCGGGAATCGAACCCGAGCCTCCTGGGTGAGAGCCAGGTATCCTAGCCACTAGACCATATCGGATATTGATAATAGCGTTGAAATATACGTTGATTTATCGGAAACCGATAGTAAATTCAAATTTTGATAATGTTTTCACATATAGATAAGGTTTTATCAGGAACTATGTACTGTTTACAAGAGTTTTTATTATACTATAAATTTATTGATGCACGCTACCTAGTGGGCACCAGTGACATTGGTTACGATGTTGCTACTAACACTTACTAGGAAATATCATCTGTTGACGCTCAACATTTATTTTGGTACTCCACTCAATTCACAGATGGCGCTGTTATACAAATTTTGTTGTTTGACTTACTTTTGTAAGGTTTTAATTCTTGATTGATTGATTGATTTGGTTGGCTTCGTTTAAGTTCTATAACTTCAAAATATTATAGATCAATAATATGCTTTAAGAACACAAGAAGTCTAATTAGGCATAATCATGTTTATATTTTTATAGACTGAATTTTTATATCGGGAGGGATTTTCAGTGAAGCCGTGTGTATAAAAATGTACTGAGATCTGTTTCATCACAATCCTCTTCTTCAAAGTATGTAATATTACAAGCCTTTTTTGCAGTCGGGTAAAATTAAATCTTCTAATGTTTGACTAAAAACGTTTATAATCATTTATCTCAGGCCAAATAAAAAACCAAGACAGAGCGCTGCGAACAAAAAAGTGAAGCATGCCAAAACTACACCTCCACTCTGTGCATACACGTTCACACGCACGCATTTACAACCATTTACAATAGAACGACAATCAAACTACACCTCACTAAGTGTACACATGTTTACGAAACCGGCTTCACGTCACTGTTGACAGCGATTTGGTTTGAGTATCAGGCACAATTAAATACTTATCTACTACATAACAAACCTTATTAAAATAACATTAAGCTAATACAAATTCATTGATACAATCAGACACTTGTCTACAAAAATATAAACGATTTAAACTCAGGTTCCACTAAGTTATCTAATACGTAGAACTTCATCAAATAATATAGTCATTCCCACGGATTTTCATCAATAGTATCATTCATTGTCTCTTTCATTTTGTTCATCTTTTTCCTGTTCATCCTACTTTCAACTGCACCTTCAACTATTTCCCCTTTGTTAAAATCTTCTGCAGTTATAATAGGCTTAAAACCTTCATCAACATTCTTGATTCTGCTACTTTGTATTTCTTTAGGCAACTTCACCTTTTGCTGTCGATATGGATAAAAAACATATTTCACTCCATTCACAATCTTGTATTTCGGATAGTTACTTGATGTTCTTCTGTTGTTATTGATTCCTAAAAGCTGGTTTATCCAGTATAGGTAAGAGTTTTGGAGTACATCGATAATGCTTCTTTTTCGTCGTGATTTGGCTGTAGTCCCATTTTTGTTTACCTTGGTAACGTCTTCATTCTCATACACTGCTTTCTTTTTATCGATGTTATTGTTGTTGTACCTTACAATAGGTGCTACATAGGAAATGATTGGTCTATTCTCTATAATTTCTTCCTTGTCTCCAAGATCTAGTATTGATCTGCTTTGCCATTGCCCGTTAGCGTCGTACCCCCCGCCTCCCCCGCCCCCGCCTCCGCCGCCACCGCCTCCTCCATAATCTGGTCCACCTGGATGTCAGAAGGTGAATTTTCATTTTATGTTGGGTTTGATGTAACAGTTTTGATTATACTGGGATAATACCTGCAGGCATCCAGGCGCCGCCTCCACCGCTGCCGGCTGCCCATCCCTGTGCAATTCACAATTCATTTTTTGAAACTAGTATTATGGTTAGGGGTTACCAATAGACTACCACGATCAAAGAATGGTGGTAGTCTATAGATAACCTTTAACGCATAACTTGGAATTACGAAATAATGTGATTCCGAGCTATGCGTTTCAGTGTAGCTTTCTTAGAGTCTATTGCTAACCGTTTTTTGAAAGGCGTTTTTGCAACTGAATTACCCATGATGACCCCAATGCTAATGTCAACCATTTTCAAGTAATTTGACATTTTTTGAGTTCCGTACCTCAAAAGGTAAAAAACGGAACCCTTATAAGATCACTCTCTTGTCCGTCTGTCACCACAAATTTTCTCAGGAACGGGTGGACCTAGCAAGTTGAAATTTATACCAGATACTGAAGTCTATAGTCCCTATTAGGTGTATAAAAATCAATGCCCTGAGTCAACACAATAAAAAGCTATTATTGATAGAATTTTCCCTTTACTTGTGCTGTAAGACTTTGCTTTAACCAAAATTGACAATTCTAGGTCAACCGGAAGTACCAAAAATCTAAATGGTAGTTCCCGTTGACCGAGAATCACGAAATTTGGCAAAAAGCAAGGTCTTACAGCACAAATAAAGGTAAAATTCCGAAAAATAAAAAAAGTTGAAAATTAAGGTAAATTTTGGTACTTACAAGTTTTCGCGAAAATCAAAATTTGCCCATATCTTTTTACCAATAAAAATTATACCAATTTTATTATGCCAGTATAATGGGTAGGTACGGAGCCCTCGGTGTGCGAGTCCGACTCGCTTTTGACCGGTTTTTTTTGTTGTTTTAAGTTAAAATATAAAATGTACCCAATAACCCTGATATACAGAGTTAATGGTTAGACGTAACCATTTTCAAGTAATTTAACATTTTGTATTTTAAAATGTATGAAATAAAAATGTGAGAATAAGAATGTCCCCAAATGACGCCTTTTGACTCCTCTGCAAATGTCAACAATTTTCGAGTCATTTGACATTTTATATTTTTTAACCGACTTCCAAAAAGGAGGAGGTTATATGTTCGACGCGTATGATTGTTTTTTTTTTTTTATGTATGTCCACCGATTTCTCCGTCATTTGTGGACCGATTTTGAATTTTTTTTTTGTTTGAAAGGGTATGCTCCCAAATTGGTCCCATATAAATTTTATTAACTTTGCTTTGGTAGTTTTTGAGTTGGCTACAAAATACGTATTTTTTTCCCACTTAGTATGTAGATGATATGATAAGTTCCTGACACTGGTAGTAGGTAGTGGTATTCGAATGTGTGTGGGGTAGGTACCACAACTAAAAGTGAAAAATAAAAACTTTTTACAAAAAAAAAAACTACCGACTTCCAAAAAAAACACTACAAAGTGAAAAATAACTTTAATTTCGGAAGTCGGTGGCAAAAAACGAAAACACAAAACCCAAGACACCGACTTCCGAAATTAAAGTTATTTTTCACTTTGTAGTGTTTTTTTTGGAAGTCGGTAGTTTTTTTTTGTAAAAAGTTTTTTATTTCATACATTTTAAAATATAAAATTACCCGAAAATGGTTGATATTGAATGGTTGATATTGGCATAGGAGTCAACGGGGTAATATGGTTGCAAATGACCTCTCCTATATGGGGATATAGGAGAGGTCATTTTCAACCAAATTACCCTGTATAAGTACTATAATAGTTATTTATTTACAGTACAGACTGTCACAAATAGATTTCTGACATTATAATCGGATAATTATTTTCTATGTACTTACTCCATCACCCCCACCTCCGCCACCACTGCCGCCGCCGCCCCCGCCTCCTCCTTTCTTCTCTAATATCTTCATTAGCAGCATCATCTGAATTTATCAATATCTATATAATGGTTATCTCATGAACATAATTATCATTAAATGACTGTCGCTGAAGGGCAATGGTCACGACCAAATTCATCCAGGCACATAATATGCTCATGAGAAAAAAAAAGTGATTTGTATTTTTACTAGGTGATATGAATCGCAATATTAGCCACTATAGACTCTTATTGAACTGAAACACTAATAATTATCTTAGAGTGCCTTGTCAAGATAACGAGCAAAGTTGCGTTCTCTTGGTTTCAAAACTGTATCTCACAGGCACAGATAATATAATACTACGTTACAGGCATTCATAAAAATATAAATCTTAGAGAAGAGATCTTGTTTATAAATATTACCTTAGCCAACATGAACGACATCATACTGAACATCATTCCTTTGAAAGACATCATTCCCATCATGCCCATCATTGCTGGAACCATCTGTAAGATAAACAGTAACAAGTCAGTATAATCACATATCCGACTACTTCTGAGAAGATACACTGTATTATCTATTATAAGGGAAACTTTTTCATATATTTTACCATCTAGTTTTTTTTTTTGCCTATTATTAGTTTACGTATCTACATAATATTGTTGTATTGTCTCTTTTATATGTTGTCTTCCCTAACGTCTTTGGCATGACTTACATCGTATCATGTAGACTTACCATCATAAGTTTCATCTTCATACACATCATAGCCATCATCATCATCTTCTTCTTCCCGAACCCGTCTCCTCCATCATGGCCACCACCGCCGCCGCCACCACCTCCCCCACCTCCTCCTTTACGCTTTTTTCTACCGACAAACTCTTCTACTGTAACATTGTAATGATAATTATGTGTAATGGTTAAGGTATTTATTAGTTTCAAGTAAATCTAATAACAAAAAAAATCAATAAACTGACTTTCAACATATTGCAGACCTTTGCTAGATGTAGGCCTCTCCTAATTTACAACGCAATATTATTTGTATATCTTCCACATCCAGTCTGCTCTCGTCACCTTCTTTAGTTAGACGAAACCTTTTTAAATCTACGTATAAGTACCTTTGCCAAATTTAAATTAGCAATGACACGTCGAATGACTACTGATTGCCTAGTTACTTTTCTTAGTTAGTCCATGTGGATGTAAAAAATATCACTTTTTAACACTGTTAGCTAAGTATTACTACAACAAATATATGAACTAACAATTTTATCCTTTAAAAACAAAATAAGGTATATCTTACCGTTATTTGGAATCGGTAACGATGTTTCTCTTCCTAAAGCACTGAATCTGATGATATGGTTGTCAAAAAAATGGTCAATAGCTCTGTCAATCATGTGTGTAAGCTCATCTGAGTTCTTTTCGGAAAAATGGTCTTCTGTATCCTTATTCTCTTCAACTTTACTGGTGTTTAATTTCACTGAAAACATAGGTAATTCAATTAGTTACTTATTTTGCAGCCTTACCACAGTTTTTACTTTGTTGCTAGTGAACATATTGCTGTCACAAAACATTCAGGCATAAATACGAGTATCTATGAAAGTATGTCAACACTGTATAATCAGAATGCGTCTAATGAATCATTAATTTACTTATATTAAAACAGCATTCTCCAACTTTATCCCTGTTTCCAATTTAACCGCTTTACTTTTCTAGTTTATCCTCTCAATATTTTTCTTTGATTCTAAGCAACACATTTCCATTAGGTACTAAAACTAAATAAATACTCACCAAACTTAACATAATCCCCGATCACGGATACTTCACTCAAATTATTCAACTGTTTCAAATACAACAAAGTTTTTCTTTGCACACATGGGAATGACAAGTGAAGGAAGCAATCAGCATATACACCATTGAAATTGTCATCTGGATCCTTTATTTCTTCATCTATAACATCTTTGACACCGTGTTCAACTTTGACAACTTTAGTATTAACTACTACAATACAAATAAGTTCTATGATGACTGTTCTAAGTTCCATTGTTGATTCACAAATGGAAAACGCGGTAACGGGCTCATATTATTTATTTTCTTTGTTTATAGGATATAGGGTCAAGTGCCATAGTGTTAGCGAGAAAACATGTAATTTTGTTGTTAACTTACTATTTATTTAAATAATGTTGTGGTTAAGGGATTAGAAAAGGCTGTGTAAATAATGGTTTGTGCTGTTGAGTTTGGTTCGTTGATATCTTATTTTGTAAGTGTTAAGGTTAATTATGGCTAAGATATGAGTTTTGCAATAGTATTTGTTGCGATTACTGTCACTTAAAATGAAACTACAGTACAAGAAGTGCCTAAAGGTTTCGATTATACAAATGATTTAAGTAATAAGAAATTAATAACATTATTATCAATTCCCAAATTACAAAAGTTGATTTTCTACTGTCGACGAATACTTATTTTGGATCAAGTCAGACATTGCATAATAGCATAATCAGCCCTTAATGACCCCACTGCTGGGACACAGGCCTCCTCTGTTCTAGCTGCTTTACGCTAGTACATGTTGATAGATGTCACATGTCTTTAAATTTTTCGTTCCAGGACGTGTCTTCACGAAGTCTGACATAATAATTGTAAAACAATACGGTAATTTAGTAAGAAAAAGCTACACTTGAAATACTGAAGCTCTTAATAAAAATGCTTTCTGTTAAAATACTTACTCACTGCGCAAAAGAAAACGAGCACAAAGATATATAGATAAACATCGTTTTCATAAATTCAAAAGTTTAAATTGTGCATGAAATAGATAAAAGAGCAGTTTTTCCAAGTGGAGTACATTAGAAAACTCTTGTATCACAATAATTATTATTACAATGTTGCTAGTAATAGTGAAACTTTGTAAACTACACACACGTTTCAATCATCAAGCCTGTGTATCTAGTGGTGTAAGCAAAGAAAAAAGTAGTAATACAAAAGTTTAGATAACACTTTTCATATTAAAAGGCTCTAGTTTATATTTGGCAAAGTAAGTATGCAGTCAATATGTATTCATGGAAATTATAATTGTCATGAATTTATTTTCGAAGACCACTTATGGCGCAAATTTTTCTTGATATAACGACTACAAAATCCAGATTTTTCTGAAATGAATGCGGTTATTTATAAGTATTTGTTTATTATAGCAGTATTAAGGTTACGTCATTAAAATTATTACTGAAAACAGAAGCAGATGACGACACTATTGTCACTGATAAATGCTAGAAGATGCCCAAAGAAGGTGAAATAAAATCATCGATTTAATAAAAAACTTTTATTTTGAGTAAATGCATCGTTTTGGTATATAATTTTAAATAATTACACATAAATAGAATAATTAATGAAATAATATGACAATATGATTAAAATAATAATTATAAAATATGAAGAAATAAAATAATTATTAATATAATATTTGGTATAATGAAAGCGTAGATTAGAAGAATAAATTAGAATAAATATCACAGTTAAATATACTGCGTAAATAAACCGTACATATACATTTAAATAAAATTAAGAATAATTATAAAAAATAAACAGTAAATAAATAAATGAACAATAAAGGATACATAAAATAATATACTTAAATAAATAGAAATGTTATTTTAAAACGGTGGGAGAAAATAACAAGAATTATGAAAATAGAAATACATAAATAAAAATAAAGAGGTAATGAGAATCTGTAACACGCCTAACTTGAAACTGCAATAAATAAACAATTAGAAAACAACGATGAATTTTAAACTAAACAAATAAATAAACTTACAGCTATTTCATTTTGAAATCTTTCGAATAAATTAACTATCAAATAAGTTATTGTTGTACAATAGTTTGTCAATAATATCTAGTATTTTCATTTAACAATTGTAATATCAATGTATGATGGTTGATCTATCATGATGAATAACAATAAAATAATCGCCACAGACAGTCCCCCACGATAACCTAAGTCCAGCTTGAAATCATTTTACACCTCAAACTTGATTATAAGTAAAGTGCAATCATCAGATCATAATTTATAAATATTGCACTGTATTTGCACGATTAATGTTATCTGGTGATTTACTTCTGCTTTTTTCATTTACCAACAAACAAAGAATCACTCCAAAATCAAACACCAAATACTAATCTACGAACAATTCTCAACTTAACTAGTAGTAGTATCGTAAGGCATATAGCTATTATAACTGTTCGGGTCATACGCCCTTCTGTATCCACCATGATGACCACCATGTTCATGCTCGTGGTGTTCTTCATGAGAATGGGAATGATGATGGGAAACCTCAGGCTTGGTGATGATTTCGTAGGTGGTCGACTTGTGTTCGCCATGACCTTTGAGTCCTACCAAGGCTGAGAGGAGAAGAGACATGAGTGCTGTCATCAATGCTTTACCAGCAAGGAGGGCTAAAGCTCCGAGGGCTGCTGCTGCTAGGGTTCCTGGAATGAGAGAAAGAGATGGTAAATGAGGAGAAGAAATTAATAAAGCAGGTGGTAGTAAACATACGGGAGTAATTGATGAACTTGTTGCGATATTACGAAAGGTCATATGGGTTGTGCAGATATTTGCTAAAGTAAAATTAAACAATAGCTTTAATTATCCCTGTGGCTAGGTGAGGTTGTATCACTATGCGACGATATCACTCTAAAGTCATGAAACTATGGCAACAAATCTAAAACTAATCAGTGTAGGTTATGGTAAAATTGTGCGTGGTTTTCAATATTTTGAGAATACTTACTAACACAAAAAATTGCATGCGACAATTGATTAGTCATTTCTTGACAATTATTACTAGCAAAAAATCATTATTACTACACAGACAATTTAAAATAAACTAAAACCATACAAAAGTTGAAAATCATTCATGGTCAACGTAATTATTAAATCCTCTATCTATATGCATTGAACTGGGCAACGAGCACAAAAACCATGAAATCAATTTACTGCATCCTAAGTAGATTACCTTTCATCATCAAAGCCGCGGCCAACAGAGCACCACCGCCACCTCCCTTGCCACCACCGAATCCTCCGCCACCGCCACCGCCAGACTTCCTCCCCACAGATTCCTTATCTCCCTTCGCCATATTCAATGCCTCCTTCGTAGTCTGAGGATCCAGCAGCCGGTACCTCAGCGAATGCCCATCTAAATAATCTTGAAGACGGTACAGAAGAAACCGGTTTAGCTTTTCCTCCGACTTCCCAGGAAACTGCCGAGATAACTCGGCAGCCATCTCCTCAGGACTTGGAGTATTCCCAGTCTGATTCTCCTTCACTATACTCAATCCCGGCAGAAGGTTTAGCTCATCGCGAGAGCCCAAGTCTTCCAAGAAGGACAGAGCATGGATCTTCAAACATTTTGAATTCAGCAAACTGTTGCACTCCTTGTGGAGAGTCCTTCCAACTCTCTCCGTATTATTTGGCACAGTTTTAACAGCATCGATGATGGCATTCGGTTCTGATCCATCGATCGCTCCTTGGGAACCAATCACTAAACTTAGAGTCACTATAACAGCAATGGATACACTTTTGAGATGCATTTTTATTCACGTTTTCACTGCACTGCGCCTGTCAATTACTGACACATTTCTGTGGGGGACCACTGTGGACTGATAGATTAAATCCGATTGCAATTTATTTTATACCGACCATGATAACAAAAAGTACAAGAAAAGCATTAAAAAGAGCAATGTCGTTGCTTTTTGAACGTTATTGTGAGCAGCACTTTCGTTCTGTAAATAAAAGGTTGTTATAATGGAAAAGTCGAAAGTGGTTCGCCGATTTTCGGTTTCCAATCGATAATCGGTTGCTGTTAACTAAATTGGATAATGGCTGAAATGTTATAATTGATTATGAAACTTATTTGAATAATGGCTATACTGATAACCAATATTATGCATCAACTGTTTACGATTCGATAATTTTGATTCCATTCGAGTAAATACGGTCTATGTATGGATCACAAGATGTTCTACATCACAAGTTTGGCATAGTCTACGTTATGCATTGAAATAAAAGATTTCAAACTTCAAACCCGTAAAATTCATTCGGTTAGGCATGACTTGACCATAGTATTGCACGTGAAATTGTTGTTAGCTAATGCGTCAAGTTTATCTAAACAAACAGCACGTGTTACAATGAATTTCGTTTAGGTATTTTAATATGGGACTAAAAACAGATATCTGAAGAAATCATTTGTTTTTCAAACAAATTAATTCTTCCGCAACGTACATAGGTACTGTGATTTTGATTTGAAAAGGTCTCCTAACGAGGTATCTCACTAACATTTGCATAATCTAGACGCTAATTAACTGATTCAAGCCACAAACATAAAATCAGCATTTTACCACTCTCAGATCAAAATCGATTAAAATTACGCAAAAGGAGTATGTAAAGATCGTAGCGGATGGCGTTTTGTAGTTTCTGCCTATCCCCACGGGAAAAAGTCGTGAGTTTATAAATATGTATATGTAAACTAAATTACATACACGTGAAGAAAAAATCTGAAACAAAACAGCTTTAAGATATTAAACTTTTAAATACAGATACTGTTCTTTCATCAACATCTCATCAACTACTAATACAGAAACATTTACAGACACAATAGATTTTTTATACTTATCGGTCTCCTAGTACAATAGATCTGTAATGAACTTTTTTCATCGATTCACAGAAGTATGATATTAAATATGAAAGTAGGCATGTACTAAGCTTATGAAAAAGTTGAAGTCTTTTGGACTTTGTCACATTAAACTTGTTAATAACCATTATTGATGTTATTATCTTTATCACATATACTTGAAATTAGAACTGCGGGGCAACGAATTTAAAATTTTAATTTTTTCGATTATTTGGAGCAATGGAATAGCAATGTCCTTCACAATCATTCAGATTGTGATTGATAGTGTGTTAAGGCTCCTGCAAACAGTGCAGGCACGAAATTAGGGTGCTATCCCGGGAACACCGATAACAACCGAGTTGCGGCAGGTTTTGCCAATGAAACATAGCCATTTTACAATTCCTTAATTTTCTGACATTAGGGGAATCGCGTTTATTTTGTATACAAATCAATATTATAATCTTCAGTGCTTTATCGCCTGTGTCGTCATTTGCATCGTGTAATTTGACCATATTCTTACTAGTGTTAATCAGTTCCGGTGTACACATAGCCGATGCTGGCCAAGTTTCCAAGTGTACAAATAAGTACACGGTTCAATTTGATGAACGTTCCGCTCCACAGTCTCGTTTACAACCGCAGACCTAATGAGGCAGGCCCTGATTTACGGTTATGGTTTCTTCAAACTCATTTACTTTATTTATTATTCCAATTCTTTAAGTTTGAAAAGAAGCAGGTGGTCCTCTAGATAGATGGAAAATGTGTACCTAGCGCTGCTTTTATATTTTTTACCAACACTTAGCTTACCTTTTTTTGTTCTTTTTGTCGTGTTTCTTCAGTTGCCATGTTACCGGGGGCCACGGTGTCCTTTTCGGACTTCCCCGAAACCCCAGCAGGTATCGGCCCTAGCGGACTCCATCAGTTCTGCTGACATCTCTTTGAGGCGCACGTGGAACATAACGCGCCGTCGATCGGACGGCGAGCTACCCATTTCTCACCGTCTGCAAGCCTGCGCCTACGGTGGCCGGGAATTGGCCTGCGATTCCCGACGCCACCGAGGGCGTCTTCTGCGGCTGTTAGGGGCGTGAGGGCGCGAAATTTGCCTCTAACGTATGTTTATCGATAAATGTACAATTTTAGCGGCAGTACTTTCTTGGATGGGTATTACTTATTGATGTGTCATAAGGTGTTTCTAAATTGTAATTGTAAGGGCCCGAAAGCTGACTCTCTTTCAGGGATTTCGAATTATCAATGACAATCTATTATCTTACCTTTTTGTTTACTTCTAAAACCATGAGGATGAATGAACTTTTTCTGTAAAAATGAAACAATGGGCATTCCAGTGTTCACCTAGTTGATCCATAATATTGAAAATAAAAGACCTCAGCTTTCTCTGCAGTAGTTTTGTTACAAAAAGACAAAATGCGGCGAAGTTCATCAGTGAATGAAAGTTGCAATTTGTTTTTTTTATTTCTTTCTTTTTGTTTCTTTTCCTATAATAAAGGGAATAATTGATGGTAAGTTTCTTTTTGTAGTTGGTGACAAAATATACGAACAATATTTAAGTTGTAGTCAATTTGCTCAATAATTGGTGGAGTGGTAATTGAATTTTAAATTCTATTTACGAAGTATGACTGCCTGTTCTTTAACTAGTTTTCGGTCTTCTTCCGTGACGTCTATCAAGCTTTCATTGGATAGCTCTTGTTTGGAAACCTTAGTCTAATGATTCAATTCTTTCGACTGTCGGGAAATTCAAGTCGCATTTCCCTAGAATTGGGAGAATTGAGCGCACTGGATTTAACTTTGTAAAGTTCGTTTTTTAATCCCAAAGACTAATTTGACATGTCAAGTGATTGTTGTTTGTTTTTTTTTCAATTTGGAATTTGATAGTTGCACCTGTCAAATTAGTCTCTGGTATTATAAGAGAACTGTATCATCTCTTAACTAGTCTATAGTAATCCATATCACAATTACCCTTTGGCATTAACACATGAAAGGGAGAGAGGTGACTTGGTTATGGTTTTATTTTTTCAAAGTAGATAGTAAAAACTACTAAGAATTGTTAGTAATGTATAAATGTGTAATGAAAAAATTAGTTAAAGTTAAATTGCATATTGTGTTCATGATGGCTTGTATCTTCAGAAGAAAAGGAATGATCTCATCATCTTCCTGCTTTTGTACCATATTACTTGGAGTTGGCGCAGCATGGTTTTCTTCAAATATTTTTTTTCATTACAACAGTGTGTGTGCATATACTATGTACACCTCTGCCTAATCCTTTGGGGAAAACAGGCATGTTATGTTAGTGTTTCCATCTTGTTTGAGTAATGTCATTAGGTAATTAATAAAACATAATATTTTATAACAAACATTTTTATTTTCTTTAGGTGCTGAAGAACACGCAGACGGTATAACAATAGATACATAAAAATAATGTATTATCATAGATATAAATGAATTTTAACACAGTACAATTAAATAATATTTACATACATATTTACATAATATCATAAAATAAATCATAATTTGCAGTACACATAAAATAGGAAAACATAAAAAGTAGATAATATTATTATGAAATAAATAATAAATATTATTACAATAACATTCTAATAACACAATATATTATGTTTAATACTATAAAATAGGCGGGTAGACGTACAAGAATGAATACCATAATTATCAAATATGAATATTACATTAATATGAAATAAAATAATAATATTATAAAATCAATATTACATAAACAGTATGACATAAAATATAAACTATGATTAATAATAAATAAAATAAAATGAATAATGATTATTGAGAACAAAATAAATAAACAAACGATAAATAATAAAAACAAATAAAATATCATAATGTTTCTATGACAGTAATACATATAATGAGAAATGAGTCAGCTAAAAAAATGGTGAACTTAACCTAACAATAAATAGTTTCAATAAATAGTGAGTATTTTCGATACATTCCAATAATTTACAGACTTTGTAAATGTAGGTAAATGATCCTAGTTTACAGTTTTCTGAATAAATAGTGTTGTTTCATTTTTCTTATTACAGTAATAAATACGAAGTGATGAATTGAAAAACAAAATAAAGTAAAGAAATAATAAATAAAATGCGAAAAATAAAAAACAATAAATAAAATACTCATAGTTGTTAGAACAATAGAATAAAAAACTTTCATAATGAACTACAGATAGCAAAAAATTTAAAAGTTAAAAGTAATAATAAAAACCGCCAAAAAAGAAACAATGACACAACAACACTATTCAATCAAACCATACTCAAAAAAAAAAAATTACGCCCTTTTAATTCCTAACGTCTCCTAACATTCAAGTTTCTCCCGTATCCCGAATGCCCATACCCTCCACCCACATCTTCATGAGCGGTAGAATGAGAGTGAGAGTGAGTATACACAGGTTTGGAAACGATCTCATATGTGGTAGACTTCTGGCCTCCGGAGAGAGATTTGATGCCGATGATGGCGGAGAGAAGAAGTGACATCATGGCAGTCATCAGGGCTTTGCCGGCGAGAAGGGCTAAGCCTCCTAATGCCATAGACATCATGGTTCCTGTGGAAGAATAAGAACGTTATTATTCTGATAAAGACATAGTCATAATAAAGGTTTATTTTGATGGAGATCTCCAAATACTGTAAATATTTTTTGCTTCTTAGATCGCGATGGTACGATGATGTTGTAGGAAATTATAGTAGTCTTGTGGCCATTGTGGATTTATTCTCATTGGAGTAAGTGGTGCTGTCTCAATATTATGTGAAGATAGAAAAAATAGTACCTAAAAATAAAACATCGAATGTTGCGAATAGTATGACTCAGAATCAGGCAATATGTACAAATTGTTGTTAATTTTTTAGCTTTGCAGACCATCAACTAAACTTGATCCAAAGAATCAAATCACTTCTTTTCAACGGTTTTGAACCAAACATATAAGCTCTTGAGGAAAAGACGTAAATTCCATTATTTCGCTTGCTCATTAAACAAATTACTCACAACTTTTTACTTAGATTTCAAGTAAAAAACAGTATATCTCAAATGACAACCAACAATTTTCTTAGTACGGCATGCTCTGATTGTCAACAGCAGAACAATTTTAAAATTGAAGAACTAAATTCTCGACGATGCTTTCAAGTAATTAGATGAATTGATTGTAGATAAAATTAAAAAGATTTAATTGTTTCACATAAAACATGGCTTTCCTTGTTGATGATGGCTTAGGCCCATATCACACTAATACTGAACCATGGTGTTGCAAATATGGTCGCATTGCCAAAAAAAATATGGTTATTTGCGCAACCGATTGGACGCCTGGTGAGATAACCCTAAAGCTTTGTATATTTTGCTGGCAGCGCGACCATGGTTGCACCACCATTGTGTCCTAGTGAGATATAAGCCTTAAGGTATGGTAAGGTGATTTGAAAGTCCTGGAACCCTTTCAAATCATCCTCGATGACCAAAACTGTAACCTTTTAAGTGTTCATGGCAGCCTAGTACGCAAGATCGGCTGCGACACTTCGTTGGTTAAACTGGTTGTCACGGTTGCATTCCCATAGTGTAAGGAACTTTTGGTCATTGTCTGCAGTGCATGACAATAGCCTGGGTAATCAAACTCAAAAATTAATGAGTTTTGGAAAATTATAGTTGTAGGACACAGACCTCATTTTATTCAATGTTGCGTCGTTTCAATCTGCGATCCGTATCCAAATCTTTCAGCAGATGAGTTGGAAAAATAAAATAAAACAGAAACAATATTTACTAGTCATCCAACCGTAACCGATACCAGTAATAATGGGGTAGCTTTTATAGCTGCAGCATCCGTCTGCACACAGATGACACACTATGATCAAGAACATCTTCAACAAAGTAGTGATTATGACTGCACTATCCTTCCAAGATCATACAGTAGCATTTTATGAGGAGATATCAAGTCTACGGGTGGTTATGTATGTATGCTATGTAAAATTGTTCAAGATTTTGATAGTGTAACAAAAAAGCTTGTATACAGTAAAACTAATTTAGTTGATCAATTGGATGCAATAAACTTGGAAGTTTTTGCGACAGTCGAAAGTAATTTTGGTAAATTATTTTGCCCAAAAAAGTTGTTAGTCTCATTTTTTGGTAGTGAGAAAGACGTTACGCAAATTTTATAATAGTCACGCTTAAATCGTATAGTACGGTTTATTGATACGTAAGATACAATTCGTAATGGACATCATGACGTCCCAAACTATCAATGGAATGGAATGTATTCATTTTCATGATACAACAGACACCACTTCAATCCAAATGAATTGACTTTTTATCACATACGCCTTTGGGATTTCATACACAGTTGCGTAAGTTGTATGTCCCCCCGTCAAAATAAATGAACGAAATTCTTGGATAAAGTTTAGAGTTATAGATAGTAGACTTAAAGATGGCGGAAAAACTAGGCAATCAAAAAGATCCTTTCAATCATTTGAAATTAATAAAACGCTGTTATAAATTGATTCCTATAATAAAGGAGAACCTAGTTAGCAGCATAAAATTACAACACAACTATCATAAGACTATAGTACCATAACATAAAATTATTTCACTTACTACAGTTGACCGTACGCTTTGTCGATCGTCGGTTTACTTTTTCTACAAACGTACTGAATTACACGACAAACTAAGACATCGATACGGTTGAAACAAAGACAATTATCATCAGATCTAGTTTCTATTTCCTTTTGGCTTTCACTTGAATGTATTAGATCGCATCTGGCTTCATCTAGATCGCAAAAAAAGTGGTTATGGATATTGATTTCCTACAATTGCTGTTCCAATCCAGCTTTTCTCTAAATGTACCGTAAGCCTAATTATGGGAAACATTGCTATTAATATCTACGATCAATAATGTTGACACCAAAAACTTATCTTCAAATATGATGTATTTATGTTCGACAATTACTACTGAATCTAGGCTCGTCCATCGCATTTATTGTCCTTGTTTTGAACTACTTAACACTTTAACGAAAAAGTTATTAAACCTTCCATAGAATACAATGTATAGTAAAATTGGTGAATTTTCATCCCTTGTTACTCAAAACTTAACACGTGTCTCCAACGTTAATCACTTCACTACAAACATACCTTTCATCAAAAGTCCAGCAGCTAGCAAACCTCCCATGCCTCCCTTCTTTCCACCCCCAAGTCCCCCTTTACCCCTCGCCTCCCCAACCAAAGCCCTGGCTTCTTCAGCAGCATTCTCGTCCAACAACTTGAGCTTTATAGTGTGGGTGTCCAAGTAGTTTCCAAGTCTATACAGGAGATATTTGTCTAGTCTCTCATCAGGTTTTGATGGGAATGACCTTGCCAGTTCAGCAGCAAATTCTTCAACCTTACTTCCATTTTCTTTAGTTGCTTCCTTGACTACACTCACTCCTGGCAGAAGTTGCAGTTCTTCTTTTGCACTAAGCTTTTCTAACATCGATATAGCTTCAATTTTCAGGCACGTTGGACTAAAAATCCCATTCGTACAATCCTTTTTCATCGCTCTGGCCGCACTTTCAACATTATTTTCCACTAAATTTTTAGGAGATCCTCCTATCTCGGGGCTTGGCAGTGCATACACTGCTGTTATAAAAAATAATATCGATATAAGATACATGTTGGACGTCTGTATCGAAACGAATGCTAGTACACTTTGATAAGCAATTGTTTCGTCCACCTTTTATATGTCTCACATAGATGTATGATTAGTACAGAGTACTCTTATATCCATTATATTTTCATAGAAGGCTGACTGCAAAAAGTTCTGTTTTGCCAACGTGAAATAAGCCTTAGAATCTTCAGCTAAGGTTGTTTCTGGTGCGCAGTTTTTGAAAGCGTAAGGTTTTCGTTTATTATCGCATGCAGTCATTGGAGTAGGCGACCGATGTAAATGTATAGTAATTTTATGGGTTTTTAATATACTAACCACTATATTACACCGTATATTTTCCTTTTATTTGGATTTTTTGGACGAAAAATGTGAAATTAATTTTAAAATCAAGTAGTTTTAGTTTAAGTCTCTAAAAATACAATGTATTTTGTTATTTTCATATTTTTATTGGGTATCAGATCCCACAGTACATCTGATATTTCTTAAAAAAAACGCATTTAAAGTACCGTAATACTATAAAGTTTTTTGATTACTACATATCATTTTGGATGACAACCTTGTTTGATTATTTATCAGAGACTTGTAGAAAAGTTGAAATTAAACACTAACAATAACCAAACAATGAAACATATCCTATAACAATTAATTTCACGAATGCATGTTAAAAGTATTTCAAACTGTACTGAAAGTTAGTCTAGACGTTTTTATTTTTAGACTACATAACCATTGCGTGAAAATTAGCAACGATTGTAATTTAGCCAACTAAACCAAATGCGCTTGTTCCATGAATGGATTCAGTATGAATATGCTTTGATTATCATCGTCATTCGCAGCTTTTTCAATCCATTGCATCACTCTTCTCCACCATGAAGCAGCAACAGTAGCAGTGATCACGTAGTTGTATGACCATCGGACTGCCAAGTCATAGGTCTTAAACCCAAGGCAAACGCTTCTGAGTTTTCAGATTCATGTGTGTATTGTATAACTTGCTTCTAAAACGGTGAAGGAAAACATCGTGGGGAAACCGGCATGCTCTGATATTTCTCGACGGCATGTGAAGCCAAGTCAGAGGCCCATGGGTGGCTTTAAAACTCTGACACCAGGTTAGTTACTAACCACACGGAAAGAAGACAACGAAGGTACTCTGTCTTCGTCCTTATCTTCAATTATTCGTTCAGTTATGGTCTGGTTCCTTTCTTATAATTTGATATAAGAAGTCTTAGAGTATCTACATAATATATAGTTTACAAAGTATCTCATGTCCTCTAGGTTATCTCATACATTCTTCGACAAAATTTAATCGTGTCAATAGTTAACTAAGAAATTCCATTTTAGAAACAACATCTTCATTTGTAAACGTAAAGTTTTCAATCTGCATTTTTGTATTGAAGATGGTCTGAAATCTTTTGGATTTAAACAACAAACAATATTTTGTATCTGATAAAGCATAGAAATTCTTTACTTTCTTTGTTCTTTCTAATGATGATTCACAATTTATTTTCGAACTAGAGACCTTAAGATTTAGGGCCAAACAAACAGACCGAATAAAGTGAATTGGCAAGATAACATCCAAAATTGAAATAGTTTCCTCACGGTCGTGTGCCTATTATTGGCTCATCTTTATAAAAAATCGCACCGTCTGCAATTCTGTATGTTTTTACAATTCTTTAGTTTCCAGAAAACTTTCTAGACTCAGTGTTAGCTTGATTTATTTAGTTTCAATTATATTGTAGGGTGCTGATAGCTTTTCCAAAAAAGCTAAACTTACTGAAGGATAATATTGTACATTTGCAGATTGAATTGCAGATTTGCTTTTCAGGTGCTGTGCTGTGCTGCTGGGGAGTTTGTTGCGCCACTTCTTCTTCCCAGCTAAAGGCACTAGGAAGTGGTGAAGGATGGGCGTTTTTGGGAGACTGTCTTATGTAATTTTGACGTTCGAAAAGTGCTGATTCTCAGCCTAGTTTGAATAAATGACTTTTTTTTTTGGTGATTGAATATTACTTGTGCCATCAATTTTAAAAAATAAACAGTTAAGAACCAATACCATTGTAACTGGACTGTCTGTTCAACATTACTCTCGTGAATAAAGAGTATGTATTCTATGAATCACCAAAAAATATATAGTAAAATCGCACTAGTTACAAACTTTTCATTCACAAGAGTTGGACTATTTCAATTAAATTTTGATTTACGAAGACGAAGATGATGAAGACAATGGAAAATTTTCAAGATTGTTTTTTAATAATATTTTGGTTAACAACGTCAATGATGATAGGACAAAATAGCAGGAAAAATATAATTATTTTCAATTTCATCGATTGTTGTCAAGCAGATAACCTTATGGATTATTAGATCTATACTATATTGTGCGTTACCTACTATTGTTACCTATCTCGTAAATCATGTGTATCTAAATGTGATCTTCCCTTTTCGTCCTTGAGGCAATATCAGAAGTCTCAGCTTATTATTTTTTTTAACTTTGTGGCATGACCAGAAATGAAACAACAAGTATTGAACTGTTAAGACAACTTCGTTGGTTTAGTGGTTGTAATGCAACGGCTGAACATTATTCTCGGTTCAATTCCGGGGTCAAGCAAAGTAAATACAAAGTATTTGGCAATTTTTCAGTGACAATATGGCTTTGCCTGGTTTATGGTACCAGGCTCACCCCCATTACATAGAACTTAATAACTGACTGTGGGTGTACTGTGCAACTATGTCTACCCCTACGGTCAATACAGGCGTTGTCGTTATGTTATTATGATCACTGATCCGGGTTACATCTGTCGATCATAAAACCATAAGCATAACAAGACCATTTTATAACCTTTAATAATTTGCAAAATAAATACAAATATCATACGGGGAAGTTTTATTAAGATTACCTTATGAAAACTTTCTTCAATAAAATGCAGAGATTATTAAAATTAACTTCTATAAATTATGTTAGAGTGGAAATGTTGCTCGTTATGCGAGATGATTTTCATAAAGATGGCAAATTATTTGTTGTAAAAACTTAAAGGAGTCTAAAATATTATTTCAGTGAATGGAATTATCTTGACGTCATCTCATAGTTTTGATTATCTAAGTACAGTTACTTATAGCAGACAACGATGTTCTTAATGTATTTGTGAATTGGATCATTTTGATCCAAATAAGATCAAAGTTTTATTCTCAGGGTCAATTTATAGACTTTGAATAGCTTATGGATCCTCTTGTCGGCTTGTAAAAATATATTATTATAAATAATGCGATCAATAATCAATTCTACTCAACAAAAAAATTGCAGTAATTGGTAGGCTTGTGTTTCCCAGTAGACCCAATTAGGCTGTAACAAGTACAGCAAAATTGAGAGCACCTAAGCCCATCTTGATTTTTAAACTTCAGATCTATCCTAAAGTTAGGGTCAATTCAAACCAGCTGAACTAAAATATAGCTGTACTGCAACAGCTTTTTAACAATATACTTCAAATTACATACCTTTCATCATCATCCCCATAGCGAGAAGACCGCCCATTCCACCTTTCTTGCCACCAAGACCCATTCCACTCTTTGCTCTGCCCTCTGCCATCGCAGTCTTCGCTTCTTCCACAGCATTGTCATCAAGAAGCCTTAGCTTCACTGAATGACTATCCAAGAAGCTCCCGACATGGTACAGGAGTGACTTGTCGAGTCTTTCATCGGATTCACTGGAGAATGACCTCGCTAGGTCAGCAGCAACTGCTTCATAGTTAGATTTACCAACATCCTTCACTAGACTAACACCAGGAATCAAAGACACTTCATCCTTGTTGTTCAGCTTCTCCAATAACGTGATCGCTCCCATTTTTAAACACCCTGGATTTAATAGTCCATTTGCACAGTCCTTTTTAATACCACGTAAACTATCCACTGATTTGACATCGTCGGGATTTGGTAGAGCCACTGCACTGGCGATGGTGATTAAAATGATGTATTTGAACATTTTTACTGGATAACACGTCCACTTTGGTCAGTCCACACGAAAACTGTGTTCATGTTGTATATTGTCACCCTTTTATATTTGATGTTTGTGGTCAGCCAGATGATTGCTCCCAGTTTGCGTGTGGTTCTGAGTCTGTATCTTGAAGTTTTTTATTGCATTTCAAAAATTGCCTTTGAGTTCTTTTTCAACCTTATTACTAAAGGCAGAAGCGCCATTTCCAATTGCACTGCTATCAATTTTGGCTTAACTCGTCGCAAAAGTAAGTTGGCTTTTGTCAGTTTTTGGTAGGGCAGTTAGCAAAAGTTTGCTCGTTAGCTAAATATCTTTGATGGGGATTAGTTCTTTATGCATTAGTACGATGGTCGGTTTTTGCTTAACGATTTTTTGCAGATGCATTGTTTTGTTTGAACTGACGTACGAGTGAATGCAAAAAAATACACTAGCGAGTAGCTCAGTGTGCGCAACGTTAATTTTGTTTTATTTTCATATGAATCAGTCTAGATTATAATTTGTAATTTCTAGCTATGCATAATGCTTTTTGAAGTCTGAAATTAAGAGTAATCACTGCATTTTGCTGTGTCAGAGTTTGATTTCACATGTGTCTGTGTAATGTGCATTTGAAGGAAAGTAGTTAGTAATAGATTAAATGATGTATGTGAAAGATAAGTTATGTTAGTTCACGTTTTGCTTTAATAATTTTCTTCTTTACAAGTCAATAGTAAACACATGGGTTTAATAATTATTTTGATAGCTATTCAACCTCTTCTAATGCCATGAACACGAAAGAAACTCCTCTAGTGCCTTGTTCTCTGTTGATTCCCGTAGGTCTTTTCCGTTGTAGTCTAGGATATGTACAGTAATGAGTCTAGTATCTCTTTACAATTACATAATTTAGTCTTTAGTGTGTCCATCTATATGTGGACAGCGCAAGACCGGGCGTTGGGGAGGCCTACGTCCAACATTGGAGTTTTTGTGGGAGAACTGATGATAAGAATGATAATTTTGTGTATTGTTCAGAATGTCAGTATGTGGCTACGGGTCCTGGAGTGAAGACCGCGTATCAGCAAGCGTAGTGTGGGACGCTCCCCAGCTAGATGGACCGAAGGCTTTAAAAAGATGGCTAGGACAGACTGGATGCGGAATGCGGAGGACGGGACGTTGTGGCGCAGTCTAGGAGAGTTCAGTTGATGTAATTTTTTTTCGTAACTAATTTTTTGGAAAACTTCCCTAAAAGAAGAAGTAAGATTTTTAGTAAGCAATCAATGGTGGGATGCAAAATCTTATTCAAAAATTAGCCCTTAAAGTCAATTTATCCATAGCCATTTAAAAAAACATATAAATAAAAATCTGTGTACTTTAGACCAATAACTAACTAAGTACACCCTATTTAACTCATCATAATGTTAACGGAGACTTTAAAGTAAGCAGTCAAAGTTTTTTATTATGCTCATAACACCTTTGTTTCATAGGAAAAAATACCTTATGTCGACGTTTCTAGAGTTCCAATTTGATGAGTGTACCTCAGTAATACTGAATTGCTTACTTGTTTTACATTTAGTTGATGGTGTGATAATGGGTTTTTCTGGAAAATGGATATATGTTGGCGAAATGTGGGGAAGTACGTACTAACTATATGTACACCTCTGCTGAAACCTTCATGGATTACACGCGTGATGTTATGTTATGTTATCTATCCCTATGTTCAACTGCCGAACACGAGTTTCTTTATAAATGAATACATAGTATAATGATATAACAGTAATCACATTTGGGAAAACCGTGTTCTGTTTTGTAAAGAAGTTTTTCATTTTGTTCAATTGGGCTCGTGAAGTAACAGGCATATGACACGTTTCCCCTTTATTTTCATCCGTTGGTATTCAAAATTCAAATTCAAAATATTTTATTTCACATAAACCTTCATATGCACTTATGAAACGTCAGAAGCCTAGAAAAAGTTACATTCTACCGATGACCAGATTGACATTAATTTGACCTAGTGATATGGAAATATCAATAATTTATGGGACTGACATAAGCTACCGAAAGCTTATGTCAATCCTGTTGAAAGTTATTGTAGAAATACGAAACTCTTTGACAGCGATTGTCACTTGTCTAGGCCCTTTGGTGTTGGACCTGTTTTTCCCGGCGGATTTTTTTTTATTAATGTCGTCCATGAGGTTGTCGGCAGCTTAACCGGACTTTCCTGTGGCTGCCTCAATGAATTAAGGCCCCCAGCCAGGGCATAAAACTTAGAAACTAAGCGACTACACGCTAAGGGACCCCTGTGGGTACGAACCTCGGCTTAAGGTGTCGCTGGGGGGACAGCAAGGGACTGGATCGGATTAATGCGCAGGCGATAAATGACAGCGAATCTCTTGCCGAACTATGGCACCTGTCCCCACCACCGCCATCGACGAGGAAGAAGCGACTAGCTATCAAAGATTTTCTAGCTCAAGATAGGTAGGTACAAAGACTGTAGGTCCCGTCCAATAAAAAGAGAGAATATTAATAGTAATTCATCGCTGACCAGCGACTACTTTTTTGTCACAGCGACAAGAGCTTTCGAAGAGAGTACTCGCTCAGCGACGCTCGCTTGGCGGGCAGAACACTCGCTGAAACTCACGCTTGGTACATACACGTACCAGCCAGTAAGCCGACATTCGCACGAACGTAATAAAATCGCGGCGAGATTTTATCACGCCCTGGATTTTCAACTCTCAGTGTTAAACCGAGCATTGAAAATCCAACGCGCTGGGACGCACTCTCGTCCCAGCACGGTGCACGAAAAAAAATCGCCGTGATTATATCACGTCCATGCGAACGTCGGCTGAAGCAAGTCCACTCTAAATTGACGCGCCCCACTACCGCATTACCCATAGAAATCCGCATTTTCGTGTGCGTAGATGCGGTAGTGGGTACTCGCTCGTTGCCGTCGCACACTCGCTGGTCGTTGCTCGCCAGCTTCTTTTTGAGTTGCTAGCTCTAATAGCTTCTCGTTAATCGCTGGCGATGGGACAGGTATACACGGCTACACATCAAGCTATAAATTCTAGTATAAGCTGACCTCGCATTGTACGTAAATCCTATGCAATGCGAGAGTAGCATAAACTGGAAATGTATAGCATGATGTGTAGCCGTGTGTACAATTACATAACGCTTTTTGTCGCGTCCACACGCAGCATGAAATTGGTCTGTGGTTTCATTTTAAATTTATTCAGTAAGTTTCAGTAAAAGTAAGAGTAGTGTGTATTGCTTTTTCATTACTTCCAACGATGAAAGATTCGATAACTCTGCCATAATTGCCTTTCACAGTTTTTGATGTTAGATAAAAACTAAAAGCCGCAGCTTTGGTTATGGTTACCTATTCTTTTTGTTGCCATAGACTAATGCCTGTGGTAGGTAGACGTTTTTTAGTTGCAAGTATTTTTAATAACCTTCCAGTCGATATAGACAGTTCTATCACAAAAACCTCTTTTAAAAAGAAAATACATAAGTATGTCTTAAACGAGTTTTGTCAAAGCCTAAATGTAGTGAATATTTGAAAAAACAACAATATGTGCTAAAAAGGAGCTACATCTGCCAAAAAACTGCTGTGCAGTTTGGCAGAGGTAATTTACTAGGTAAAAACAAGTATTGTTGTGAATAAATACTTTTTCATAAAAAAAAAAATGTTTTCACTAACACTAGGCAACACCTAACTAAATGAACACCTAAATAAAAGCACGGGCGACGACGCTTTTGTCTAGGCATTCGTTTAGGTGTCGCCTAGTGGTAGTGATAAGGGGTATAAATATTTCTTTGATAAATTACAAATACAAAATACAAAAAGTTTTATTGACAAAGGAAAAGTTGTGATACATATACATGTATAGTGATCTTACATGGACACAATTAAGTTTAAAAACATCACAATGTTTTGGTTAAACCGTTAACCCCCAAACTGAGCAAGGCTTGTATCTTGAGGGTCGGAGTGCGAATGAGCGGAAAGAAATATGTTAGTTCACAGGGCTAGTTTAGTAAAGCGTGTATTATATTGTGTGAGTTTATGAGTGTGTTTGTGTGAGTGAGGGTGAAAGTGTGAGAGGGATGTTATTTGCTGGCACTTTGGTTTGTCGATAAACGTTAGAGAAATGATTTTGTTTCGATGTATGCAAGTTCCAGAAGCCATTTCTTTAGTACAGTTTTAAGGCGAGTGGAAAGCAAGTTGCACATTTTGCACATGTTTGATAGAACATTACGACTTTCTTTGTTTGTGGTTTTCGAAGTAAAAATGCCAGTATAACTAAGTCTAGAAAGTTGTGTGGCGATTAGAGTTTTTTACTCAACTCTTTAAAAATGTTGTATTTAATTTATCAACAAGTCTACAGCAGTCCTCTGCTGCACAAATGTATCTCTCAAGTTTCATAACAACAACCATTTGTATGCTCCGTTTGCTTCCACTAAAAGGTGTAGTCTTTATTGAAGAAATAGGCTTAAATTCAATATGGACCCTGTCGGGTACAACACTGTTTCGTAGGCGATAAGAAAATGATCAAATAACAGACAGGGCCATATGACTGCCATGCCTTTAATTGCCTTTTAACAACAAATCCCCTCGGGGGACGAATACATAATATACTTTTTTTATGGGTGGGAAATTATCAAATACCTTCTTCCGCTCTGGGTGGAGCGGGAGGGCGTGTCAGACCCTTACTGACTAAAATCCACCCGTGTTCCTTCAGTTGCCGTGTTGCCGGGGGGCCACGATTTCCCTTTCGGCCCTTATTCGCAGCCCCGGCAGGCATCGGCCCATACATAATATACTTACTTGCTTTTATAAGTACCTAAAATTAACCAGTGGTCATACAGGAGTATAACCAAAAATCCAAACCACAGATAATTTTGTTTTAAGTTTTTTCAGTCCATCTAAAAATTGTCAGGTACAATTGATGTACACTGTACACATACAATAATGTACATATACTATGTAGATACATCTAAAAACAAAAGACAACTAAGTATAAACTCTCACTTTCAGACCATACAATTACCACAGTTTACATAAAAAGTGTCATGGTTTTGGCACCAGAAAGTGTGCGGCAGTGTGTGTCTAATCACCGCTTGTCAAGTGCCACCGGCATGGAGCAGGGACTTTTGATAAATGAAATAGTGGCAGCGGTACTTTGCGTATTGATGGCGAATTAGATGCTAGATGGAAATGCTTGTTTTTCATTCAAAAGCTAATATTAATCGAGCTGAAAACCCATCTAGAAAAAAAAAAATATATTCTGGATAAATAAGACGCACATTACAAAATAAACTTTAAATAATCTAAGTAGCCAAAAGCCTCGTATTCGAAAATAAGAGAATAATAAAAGCCCCAGATATATTATAAAAAATATCTGTGACAGTCGTAGTCATCAGATCAAAAGTCTAACAAATGGTCTAACTTTAGAATAAAGATGTAGTCCAATCAAAAGTCCTTTGATTGACTGTCCAAATCTGTTTCACCTAAATGATAATTTTACTTAAGGTTGCGGATATATATATTTGATGTTTTAAAAGCTAGGCAACTCATATAAACACTAAGATAACGGAGTGAATAGTGAATAAGTAGTTTTCTAGACATTTTATAAACTATTATATTTTTATTATATTTATTTTTTGGCCTGTTCGAACAGCGCCTCCTACTGGGTCCAATTGTATTTTCAAACCATTCAGAGACCCACTCAAATATACACACAAAATTTCATCCAAATCGGTCCAGCCGTTTAGGAGTTAGGTGACAAAGACATTTACAGAAGACTTATATAAATAAATATAAAATAAATATGAATCTAAAGCATTTTACTTTTGGAAATCATTATAAATTTTAATTAGAAAAACCTCGCAAGTTATGAATGGGTCAAATCTATCGTCAGTAACGCGAACAAACTCGTGCTCATGATCCATAATATGAAGGTAATGATCAGTTTACGACAAAATTCTTTTCCACTGTACCTTTCTTGGCAATTATTTGACGATACCCTTCAGTCAGAACTGTAGTGGAACTTCACAAATAAGGTAAAGTACTGAGCATTTTAAAAATAAATTGAAGATAATAACTTCTTTGAACTTGACATAGATTTCCCAAGTTGTTTGACTAATTGCCTCAGATAAGTATGTAGGAACTTACAATATTTCAGCTGAAACCTCTAGGGCTTTTGGCCTTTTTGTTTTTTTTTTGGGTGGGAAATTTTCAAATAACTTCTCCCGATCTGGGCGGAGCGGGAGGGCGTGTCAGACTCTTACTGACTAAAACCCACCCGTGTTCCTTCGGTAACCCTGTTGCCGGGGGCCACGATTTCCCTATCGGTTTTCTTCAGCAGGCATCGGCCCTAGCGGGCCCCGTCTATTCTGCTGACATCTTTTTGACGCGCGTGTGGAACACAACGCGCCGTCGATCCGGGCCTGGTCCTTATCGGACGGCGAGCTCCCCATTGCTCACCGTCCGCAACCTCGTGCCTACGGTCGCCGAAAATCGGGTCGCGATTTCCGACGCCCAGGGCGTCTCCTCCTGCGGCGGTTAGGGGCATGAGGGCGTGAAGTTTACCTCTCCCTCACGCGTTCCGCCTCCTCCTTTGCGAGCATTACCGCTTCGCAGAAGGAGGTGACGGCCTGCCTTTTCCTCTCGCTCCGTACCATGGCCTGAACCAAGACCGGAAACGAGAGATCACTGCCGCCGATCGCCTCCACGGGGACACGGCGATGCCCCGTCCAAGCCGGGCAGACCTCCACCGTATGCTCCAAAGTGTCCTCCGGGCGATCCACACAATGGTGACACAACGTTGACACAATGGTGATAAATGGTCCCGGGCGGATCCTCCCGCCTTATACTGAACAGGAACCTCCCGAAGCAGCCGTGTCCGGTGAGGACCTACGTCACACCTCTCAAGCCACTCCTCAAAGAGTGGTCTTATCATCGCAATTGTGGCGTGCCCAGCGCTGGGTTGCGACAATCGCACTCTCCATGACGCCATGAGATCCCGCCGAAGCTCTGTCCGCTGTGCCGCGATTTCTTGCGGCATCGGAGTTAAGCCCCGGCGTTTTGACTCCCCACGCTAGGGCTTGTGGCCTGCATCATTATTTTTGTAGTTGGAAAAAGATCAAGATAAAAAAAAAGTTGCAGAATTAGAAAATAACGATAGTTTTGAACTTCAACATAATTCGACTATAGAATAACATCACCAATATCCGAGATAAAAACTTCAACACAACGGATACTATACCTTAAAACAAAGCAAATAGAATCCAAGTTTCATGAACGTGTTAAGAGGATTGCCTGGCCGTACAATGGTTGCTGATTTGGTTTCAGCTGCATGTACACAACATTACGGTATAGTTTTGCTTGCAATATTCACTACGTGGTTTTAGTTACGGTTACTCATCGTCAAGTACTGGGTTTGATGTCTAGTTCACGGTTAGTGTTATTATGTCATCATACAAATCCACACTCTTAATCACCTCTTAAGTCTCTACTCTGAAAATTAAATACCCTCAAGATACAGACTGTCTAGCTTTGGGCTCACTGGCAACTAACACGAATGTAAAGCCTCCTACAAACAAGCGCGACGAGATTCTGGTAGAACAATTTCCATGAAGTTTTCACAGAAATTGTTCTACTAGAGGCGTGTCGTCGCGTTGTCGCATCACGCCTGTTTGCGGAGCCTTAACCTAGCTGTAGATAATATTTTAAGCCACTTATGACATTTCAATTTGTGTTTCTTATGTATTACCTGGATACTAAACTATTTTCTATTTCTATTAGACTGTTATACGACCACTGCAAAATATTGGGACCAGAAAGATATTTTCACTAATGTAGTTATGGTAGATCAATTGATGATCACCGGTTTTAGTGTATTTCAGTTTCAGAAAACTATTATAGTAACAATGTTTATAGTACAGTGCACTAGTCTCGCCTTTTCATTGTTGAATCTGTAAATAAAAAGAGTATTTATATCACACATTATTCCGTGCTACCGGAATTTACTCGGAAAACAATTTTAAATACTAATTAAGCCACTTAAATTTGCAATCAGTATACTACCATTTTTTTTGCAACCTACACGTAGTGTTCAAAATATTTTATAATTCAAGAAACAATTTCTATCGTCTCTCTAGTTTCTATGAAAACGCTTCGTAATACAAAAAGAATAAAACATTTAAAACAACTCTCTCTAGCGACGGACGATGATTGCTTCAAACTTTTTGTACTTTTTGTTCCGCAAAGCTACTCACCCGTCATTTTAGTTTACAAAAGTGCTTAAAAGATGGCGCTAGTAGCGTATTGTAGAGTTGCATCCACGTCGCCAATAGATGGCGATAGGTGTATGCGTATGCGTTTAAAAAGAACAATAAGGTTTTCTTAGTGTTATGTCTTTTTATGATATTGTTCGATATAACTCTGTATTGAGATAATAGTTGTTATGTTTTTACTTATTTGTAATCATACTGTTTTGTAAATATACTTTGTATGATATCCCAAGATTGGTGATATTGTCTTTGGAACTTAAACAGAGGTGGTCATCACTATGAACGAAATTAATTTAAGTATAGTTTTTAAACTTAGCGAGTCTTTTTCTTTTATAATAAGAGATAAACCAAGTTTGGCCCAAAATACGATTTAATCGCTGTGTATTTATAGGATTTACTTTGTAAGTAATGCAGCTGCATGATCTAACTTTCTCCAGAAGAATGCAGTTCTGTGTCAATTATTTCCGGAAACAGGGGTTTGTATTGGCTTTCTTTATGGCACTTATATGTGCTAGCCTACTTTCAGGAGGAGAATCATGACCAAGAGTAGAATACAAGACATTAATTGATTCCTATTAGGCACATCTAACTTTTGAGTAGAAGCAGAATTTGTTCCTACCACCAAATAAAATAATTACAATGTTGTTGTTCTATAGAGTATCATCATCATCGGCCTATAGTCGTCCACTGCTGGACATAGGCCTCTCCAATCGCATGCCATTCAACTCGATTTCCGGCAACTCTCATCCAGCTGCTACCAGCCACCCTGCGAAGATCGTCGATCCACCTGCCTGAGGGCGTCCTACTCAAACTCAAAGCATTTATTTCAATTAAACCATTTACAGGCACTTTTGAATTTTTAAGGAATCGGTCAGTCAGAAATATGAAGCTAGTTGCCCATTCCAAAGCGTAGTAGATATAAAAAATAGTTACAAAATATTGGTTACATAATTCATGTTGAAATTATACATGTGAAAACAATGTAGAAAGACGTGCACGTTAGAAGCGACCGTAATAAAAAGGTAAAACAATGAACAATTAAAATAAATTAAAAATAAGCCATGGCAGCTAAGAGATGACCAGTCCCAACTGACGGCGCCCGTTCATGAACATGACGCTACCTTACGTTTGCCGATTCGCGGTCTCCACTCAGGAACCTGTCTACCCCAACGGTCATCGGTTCTACGGCTAATGGGGCTAGGAGGGTAACACAAAACCAACTCCCAGAAGGTCTACTCTGGTAAGCTAGAACATCACAAGGCAAATGAATGGCATATAATGTTAACTTTTATCTAGATAACGAAAGTTATCATAATTATACACTCATGTTATTAGTGCTCATAATGTCATAACTGCTGTAGTTCTCAAGCTTAAAAAAGAATAAAATAGTTAGGTACAGACGCCAGCACTTCAAGCTACTACAATCTGTCAAATTTATTTAATAGATTTTCAACTTTTTCGCTGAAGTTTAAGGTTCAAAGTTGATTGCGAAAATTTGACAGTTTCGGGTAGCTTAATGTGTTGGCGTCTGTACCTCTCTTTTTGAATATCTTAAAACAGAAATAAACCTCGGAGGGCTATCAAAAAACTGCTAGCTTTGGCAGTTAGGAGGATGCTGTTGCCATATCTCTTAATAAATAATCTTAAAGTTAAAATAAATGACATAAACAAAAGAAAAACAGAAGGCGTCTTATTTATGTATGTATAAGTACAAACAGGAAGAAGACATAGCAAGTAAACATAAAACAAAGAAAAAAGAAAAACACAGACAGAAAGAAAAAAGTAGACATAAAAATACTAAATATAGCATATCTTTATGTCCACTTTTTCTTTACTTTAGCACGGGCTACTAACAATCCAGAAAAAATTTAAAATTCAAATAAATAACAAAAGTTTCAAGTTTGAATTCTAAAAATACATAATTCCGATTAAAATTATTCGCTTTCTTCAGTGTAAGGTCAATGTCCTTACACACAAAATCGTTATGCAACACTGAAAGGCTCATTCATCGTTCGTTGCCTGACTAATAAATATTAACACCAACCCAAAATGAACCTTACTACTGTTGAAATAGGTGAAAATTTTCCGTGATGGCACGTAAATGGAAATATGAAAGTTTGCAATTGGAAATTGGAGTGTATTGTCCGAGAAATAAGGTGGAATTTCATGTGTAAGTTGCAGGTGGAAAAATGAAAGTTCGTGAAAGTTAGCACCTGTGTCATGAGTTATATAACTGAGTATGTGTTTGTGAGTATGTATGTATGTGTGAATGTCATGGTTGTAAGGCGTCGGGTGCGCTAGAGTGGTATAATGCGTAGGATTGTAAGTTAAAACTTAGTTTTTAAACATTTGTCATGATTTTTTTCTTTGGTTGATTAATGTTCAGAATGATAACAAAACAAAGCATGAAATAAATAAATACAGCCCACATTATTACACCCAGACCAAAAGTTTCACATTAATTTTGAAGCAGCTATTATGTTTGTCATACAAAAGACATCAACGCGCTAAATACCTTTTTATGAGATTTCGATGCACAATCATAATGTTTTAATTTAATTCTGATCTTATAAAAATAAATATTTACGTTTGACCTAGACGTAAAACTCGAACATTTACTCATTCAAAACCTTTTATAAAACATTTCTTTGTTTTTTCTTGTGGTGTATTTATTTATTAATTACAGACAAAAATCTAATAATATAACTTTATGAAAACATTTTCTCATTGAAAATGCCACTATCACGTGCCAAACACCCATTAAAATCCCAACACATACAAAATCCCATACATTTTAACGTCACGTTTCACATAACACACAAACGTTGCATTCCTGTGTATACCCCAAATACATAATCTTACCCGACGTTACAAAAGGGGGTCAGGTACACGGATGTGTGAGAGTGTCTGTGTGAGTGAATGCCAATGGCACACACACATACACGGTGAGAAAGTGTGAGTAGATACCTACATAGCACCTACTTGAATGGGTGGAAATGGGTATTAATGATATATAGGGATATTGCTACAAGTAAAATTGTTGATTGTACAAGTAAATTATATGTATATAAGATATTGGAAGAGTAGAGTCTCCTAATACCTGCTTATTTGATTATAAAACTTTTGACAAAAAAAAACAACTGACTTCCAAAAAAACACTATAAAGTGAAAAATAACTTTAATTTGAGAAGTCGGTGTCTTTGGTTTTGAAATATTTTTTTTTGCCACCGACTTCTGAAATTAAAGTTATTTTTCACTTTGTAGTGTTTTTTTGGAAGTAAATTGTTTTTTTTTAAGTAAAAAGTTTTATTTTTCACTTTTTAGTTGTGGTACCAACCCCACACAAATTTGAATACCACTACCTGCTATGTAAATAACAGTGACAGGAACCTAACTTAACATATCATCAATCAAATCAAAATATTTTATTTCACATAAACCTACAAGGGCACTTATGAAACGTCAGAAGCTAGGTGCACGGTTCCAATTGGTCGCTTCCTATGGAGAAGAGCCGGCAAGAAACTCCACGGTTACTCTTTTCAAAATAAATTGTTTCTACAATGTTTTCAAATTACAGTATTAATAGGTATGGGAGGACAGTGTAAGCCTATCAACAAGTACTAGGTACTTAGTAAAATAAAAAATGGTACACAATTTTACAGCCTACAATGTTCTCACATTCACAAAATCTAAAAGAAAAGAAAAGAATCTATATAAAAGATAAACAAAATAATAAAATAAGAACCTATTTAAACCAAGTGACATGATTGCCACTACAGCTGTACCAAATCTAATTTGATTAAAAAAAAAAAATAGAAAATTGTAGGTATATAATGTCATCATCTACATACTAAGTGGGAAAAAATACGTATTATTGAAGCTAACTCAAAAACTGTTATAAAATTTATATGGGGCCACCTTGAAAACATTATTATCCTTTCAAACAAAAAAATATTTTTCAAAATCGGTTCACAATTGACGGAGAAATCGGCGGATAAACATTACAAAAAAAAAAAAACACGCTACGAACATTTAACCTTCTCCTTTTTGGAAGTCGGTTAAAAAGGAGGCTCCATCAAAGTTGTTAAGGTATTTACTTGTTAAAATAATAAACAAATTTTCATTTAATACAGTAAGTAAGGTGGTACATAAGCACAAGTTAAGTTGTGGTAAAGTAAGATGTTTTTGAAAACTAGAAATCCTAACTCATATTATATAAAATAATGCGAAAATGAGTTTGCTTGTTTACTTGTTTGTTTGTTTGTAACGCTTTCACGCTAAAACGGCTGAACGGATTTAGACGAAATTTGGCATATGGGTAAATCATGACCCGGAGAAAAACATGGAATACCTTTTATCCCGATATTTTCACGGGATCGAGACTTATGTGGGTGAAATCGAGGGGCGCAGCAATTTTAATAATATTACCTTTGCTTTTGCTTGATTGCTTAGTAATAAGGAGAAGATTTTAGAATACTATTTTATCTTCTTGAATAGGTTTTAGGTGTAAACATCGTAGTTTTTACGAATCCAAAAAATTATGGTACCCCGAACTCTTGTAATTAATTTTCTCTTAGTAAAACATCTTCAGGGAAAGTAGTGGTTAGTAGTATTTTCTTCTTGGGTAGTAACAATGTATTTGGGTACTCTTATCTCAGTTTCATAAATCTGCACTAATATTAAAAAGAAAAAATGAGAAAACAATGAACTTAGAACAAATTTAGCCGTTCGTTATAATTAAAACCAGGAACTGGCAAAAAAAGAAAATTGGTTGCAAAGTTACTGATGCGTAAGTGACTATTTCCTTTGAAAGAAATGCAGCTGTGGACAAGAAATGTACATTATTACTGTATCTACTAAAAAACCGAATCTACCAAGGAAATGTATTAAAATGTCATACCCAGGCAAAATTTTGATTAAGAAAAGCGCAATTGCTGTTGCAAATTAGATAAATCTGTGATGCAAATAAAGATTGACGACAAATTGAAAACCCCTTCCTTTTTCTGAAGTCAGTTAAAAATATAAATTCAACATTAATGCGCTAATAAATATTTTTGTAACAATATAATTTAATAGAGTGTCCATAGAGGAGTGTCTTACCCTTTCTTCTCTATAAGTACTTCAATTTGGAATGGGCAACTAGTTTCACATTTCTGACTAACCAACTCTTCGACAATTCACAAATGCCTGTAAATGGTTTAATTGAAATAAATGCTTTGAGTTTATCTAAGCAAACCTTGAAATACATTTTCCTAAAAAGTTTTCACAATATTTTTTCGTTCATCAAATCAAATCAAATCAAATCTTTTTATTGTGGGCATAGGTTATACATACAGATTTTAGGTAAATTACAGTTCCATTATGTCCTGCCTAATAGGCATACAATAATTATATCAACATGCAGTTAAAAATAAAAAATAAAATCTTAGGCATCACATAAAAAGTAAATCTTAGAAAATAACAATTATGGTGACAGATTGTACATCATACCAATATAATCCCATAAGATTGTCAAAAAAGACAAAACTAAACATAACGGATCAAAAAGTCATCACAAGCACGACCTTTCAAATTTCCAATATTACATAACCAGTCAATACTATAGCTAGTACTCAAATACTCTCCAATGCTCGCGAGTACGTTGGAAGTGTGTCGGGTTCAATGGCCGACTTTCTACGGCGGCCATCTTGGAAAGTGACGTAACAAGGATGCTGTAGTGATGTCAGCCGAAATGAAAGTTTGGGTTGAATAACTTTTTTTTTTGTTTTGAGTTTGAGTAATGTTAGGTAATGTTTTGTGTGGTGTGAGTAGGTAATATTACTAAGAGATGTTTTTCATTTTTATACTTTTGATTGAAAGGTATTTTAGGTAATTTTGGATTTTATGTGGATGCTTCTAGTTTCATCTATTTCGATTTTAGTGACCGTTCAAATTGGGACAGAGGGACCTAAAACAATTTTTAATTTTCTTAAAAATTGCGGTCGGAACTTTTGTTCCAATATCTCGTAAATTTTATTCCGATGTAACCATAAATATCTTTATACTAAATTAAATAATTATATTTTTAACAGCAGGCTAAAATAATACGTTCATTTAAATGAAGGCTTAATTTATAGAATCTTTTAAAAACACAGTATGAAAATAATTAATACACACTTGTGAATAATTCAAATCTGAGTAGATAATGTTAAGCACAATAAGGTGAATCTTGAAAACCTATTAATGAGATGAGATGTTACCATATATGGTAAAAAAATAGAACTCCTTTCATACACGTTTCTGATCTTTGATACGAAGATTTCTTATGTAGGTAAGTCATAGTCTCTACAATGTTGCCGAGTAGGTGTTTATGTTCAGTGGCAGCCGGATCTAGAATTTCCATCTCTCATCAAAGAAAAGTTTACCAAAACAGTATTTATAATATCCACCATAGGTAACTACTGTGACTGGTAAGAGTAGCAATTCGTAAAAGGAAGATTATTTTAAGGGTAACTCTTCATCAACGGTTCCTACCAAAAATTCGCCCACACCAGTCCATCCTTCCTCACGCTTTCATCTCTCGTAAATTACCAAAACATATCCGCGACTTTCCTTTCACGTCACTTTCGACTGTGTGTGCCACTTTGTACACTTTCACCTTCGAGAGAAAAATGCCACATCCGGCTCGCGAATGCTTGTTGCGAAATGTACCACCTGATGCAGAGGTGTGGTGGATATTTTGGTAGTAAGTGTACAGGTACACCTGTGGTATGTTGGGTTTGTTTGGAGCTGTGTAATAGGAAGTTTTAATGTTGGATCGTAGAACTGATTTTGATGCCATTCAATTTATGATTTCTTTTATTTTATTTTTCTCTGGATTGAAAAACTGTTTTTGTAAAGTACTGATATAAGTCAATTCTTTGAGTATTTATTTTTAAATTCGTTTCGAAAATGAATATCATAAAGAATAGTGTAATTTTGTTGATGGAATAAAATAGGATTCGAGCATTAAAAACTGTGTCCCCCCAACAGCAGACAACGGCTACTAACATAATTTTACTGATTTCAGATAATTTTTTCAGAGTTTTTCTTTGTGTCTTTAAATTCAGGGGTGAATTCTTTAATCCGTGTTTACACCATCAAGAAGACCTTTTAAATACATAGTACCTGGGCGACTGAGCTCTGCTCAGATGAAAATAGAGAATGCTCATTATTTGAATAGTATAGTATAGTTCTTACTAATTCCATGCTGCCATGATAGTAGGTACTTGCGCTAATTCCATACTGTCATAAATATCATTATTCTAAGGAAGCCATCTTGTTCTAAATTTTGGGCGACCAAGCTCTGCTCGGGTGAAAATACGGAGAAAACGAATTTTCCCAAAGTCAAATCATTTATTTCAAATAGGCCCATGTATGGCACTTTTGAACGTCAAAATTTACAAAATAATAAAATTGATTCTAGTCGCCCCTTCCAAAATGTAGGTTTCGTATGGAGAAGAATGGGCAAGAAACTCCACCGTTACTCTTTTAAAATGTTTTACAATTGTTTGTATATGCACGTACATTAGTAAAATAATTATTATATGTGAAGACGATGCACCTAGAATAAAATTACTATACCACAATAGGTAAAAAGAATTAAAAATGAAGCAACGAAAGATAATTTAATATGTGCTAGATACATGGTGCTCACATATTTACAAACATTGTAAAGTTATGAGACTTAGCTAGATTGATTTTTTGACCCCGTAAACCCTTTATTGTAACTTTCATCGAAATCGTTACAGCCGTTTTCGAGAACGTGATTACAAATAAATATAATAATATACGTATATACAAATATTGCTCATTTAATTGTAAAGGAAAGGATAATTAAAATATATGTTCCTATATCTGTAGTACCTAACCCTCCGGGAAATACAGACGTCATATTATGTTATAATTAAAAGAGGAAATTGTGTTTGACAGCAATTGCCGTATCTTCTGTTATTTTGAATACAGAAAAACAGTGGTTTTCCTCCTCACATTGTTTTAATTATTTTACTGACAAGAATCATTTAATGTTGTACAGCATTCACTTGAATACTACCAAATTGTTTTGGAATCGGATGGTTTTATAGTATTTAAGTTCTTAGGAATTTGTCATCGATATTATAGTTATAGACTCATCTTGAATGCTAAATCAATGAAATCATTTGCAGAATATAAATATCTACAACAAGTAAACATCTTTCTCTTTTGGTGGAATATAAAATATAATAAGAAAAAATAGTGCCGACAGATGTGAAAATTTAAAAAAATCGGCACCGCGGTAATCAACGCGTTGATGTCTATTACTCCACGGTATCGGTAAATTGCGTTTCAGAGTCGCGAAATAAATGGTTTAGTCCCATCTCAAAAATATCCAACGTGCCTAAAGAAGTTCTCACTTAAAAAGATAATCCTGCAAAGTTCTAGCTTGATTTCAGCTTATTTAGATACAAGATTTGACCACCAACATCCGAATATATTATTAATTTTTGAGATGTTGATGGTGAAGATGACAAGTTGACGACTGATAGAGAAGTATGGAAGAATAACAAATTTTGTGCCGATCCTAAATAAGTTGACGGGCAAGAAAATTATGATGATAATTGTAAAATCTTGCTTTTAATTCAAAATTCTACAGAATTGTCGTCACTTGCTCAGAAGTCAAGACGCCATTGCTCAACAAGCCATCGACGCACACAACCTCAATCCTATCAAACATAACCTTAATATAACTCATAGAAAACGCCATATAAATTATGGAGTTATCACACGGGTGGGCGCCTAATTTCACAATGAAATAAAAATAGTGGAAACGACATACCCACCTGTTTTTACTCCTGCCTCCACCACAATTTTCACCTAACTCTAAACCCACACCCAATGAATTTTGAATCTTATAGTTTGTTAACCAAGGTTGGTTTTCCAGTGGAGTTTTCAGGACTTATGGTGTTATTTCATGGCATAAATAAAACCATTGAGGGCACTGTGTTTACCCGATCTCACAGTGTGAAAGCGAGAGAAAGGTGTTGTAGCGGACGTCGCGAGGCCCCAAATTCCTTCGTCGGTGATAGAGATTTTTTTCTTTTAGTAATTTAGCCTTATTGACTATAAAATGGGCTGATTTTTGATTGGGTGATGCTGGTGATGATTTTTAGTTGAAGGATGGAAAAGAAGAGTTTTGCTGGACTAGAAATATGTAAATTCATCTGGACGCAATGGACGAGTCAAACAGTATGAACTTATCAAACCTCGAGAAGCAAAATGTAGGGAGTGGAATTATCGAAATGTTTTTAGGTACATAAATGTTAGAAAAAATATTAAGATCAATCGAAAAAGAATGATCATCGTCATCATCAGATGATTACTGATTGTTTTCATTAAGATTTTTCAAAAAGTAGACATTTTCCGAAATAATATTATGAATTCAGTCACACCTCGCTACTAAACTATTCCGAGATAATGATTGAATAATGAATGAGTACCTACAAAAAATTATTATAATTTCAAGGCAAATTTGAGTTTGAAAATGTTTTTGATCAACGAAAGAAAATAAACTTATTTATTCGACAAAATCCAAGGAAACAGTAGGTGAAATTCCATATTGGTGTTGAAAAATTCCAAAATACATAGGGTGATTTTCTATAGTGACTTATAGAGATCATAACAATGTTATTCACATTGTTATGATTTAGCATAAATAGTATAATACTGTAGATATGACTCGTCCTGGTAAAAATCGAATCGAAATACTTTTGATTTAAGAAACAAGATCTTAATAAATATAGAGAAATTTAACATCTCATTGTCAGCCTTTGAGACAAACGAAAAATCTTTATTTTTATACATATACCTAAATAATTTTAAGTGTTTTCTACATAACAGAAACTTTGTAATAAATCACACAACAAGTATATTCTTTGAAAAAGTTTTATACATTATATAGGGTGGTAAGTCATCGACGCACAACGTGTAACCACGGTTTCAGAATCTATGGTAACAGCTTGTGCGTCGATGTATAAAACTGAACACAAGTTTTTTAATCCTTTTGTCATAAGTGCGAATTACAAATCAGGTTTAATTTACACTACCTACTTAAAAAATGCAAAAGCACAGTTTTATAAAATATGAAAAATAAAAAAATCAACGTGTTTAATTTATTATACCTCAAAATAATAATTATTAATATAAGAAAACGGAATAAAATACAACAAAAATGTGTTCAAGTGAAAGTCACTCACACACAGACAGAATGTCTGTGTAGTAGTGGAGAAAGTTTGCCGTCTACATAATAGAGATTGCGAAGGGAATGGAGTCGAATAAAAGTGTTATTTTTTGGATGCAATACAAATTGTTCAGGTTTTCATAAGAAGTTGGTCTCTATTCTAAAATACGTTGTGAAAAACTTTTATTCCAGCTAAATGAGAAGTGGGAAAACAAAACTTCATTTTTGTTGAATGTCTTAAAACTACTAAGGAAATACCAACATGTTATACTACAACAGAATAATTTACAATTCTTTTGACTGCCTCGTTGGTCTACTGGTTGCAAACGCTACTGCTGACCATGAGGTTTAGGGTTCAATTCCCAGGTCGGGCAAAGTGTTATTGTGTTTTTCTATCTAGAATTTCCCAGTAGTAGCCTGGACTCTGGATTTGTGCCCGGTTGATGGCATTAGGCTCGCCCCCTATCATATGGGACTTAAATATAACTGGTGAAATGTGGGCGTACTATACGAGTAGGTGCACCTCTGACTAACCCTTCGCGGAAACAATGCGTGATGTTATGGGTATACTACAACAGGTATGGTCTATAGAACACAGAATATGCCTGGAAAACAGTAAGTTTGTTTTTTACCAGTAATTAATTAACATAATATTAGGCACCTTTACATGTGATTTTCAAATAATCTACAAATTTTAGTCTTTGTGCAATTAATAAGTTCTAGAATTGTTACTTTTTTCTTATTTAACTCAAGTCTCAAGCATTCTAAATTTCGGTCACTCTTATCATCAAGCTACATACTATGTAATTTAATTTCAGTCTATAACTCACTGCAAAGAGAGAAATAACTTGTCAGTATTTAAATAAAATAAAAGCTTCTAAAGTCTACTCCACTCATCTCTCTATCCAATTATTTTCCCAGCAATGTGTGTGAGTGAAAGGCATGTACGTACACGCTCGTACCCACATGCCGCTGTCTGTGTGTGCGTGAAGATGGCATGTTCTTTTTTCACATTCTATCTTTATTAAAAACTAGTATAAAAGTGGGTTCGTCCGTTTACACAGCTTAGTTTCTAAACGTGTTGAGATGGGAGAATGTCTTGTTTATGCTTTTCAGGAATTATTGAAGGAGATTAAAATTATTATTTGGAAACTGTCCAATAATATTTAGATTAACATGAGTCAAAATTTGGATTGAAAACTAATTATAGTACACTTATTGATATTTTATTTAACTCTATCAAAACTTCTTTATAATATGATAGAAAAACAAATAAATAATGAAAGTTTTCAACTCAATTTATTAAATTCACTATCTGGCTATGATCAACCTGTTCTTAATGATTAATTAAGAAAAGACTAGCGTATTGTCTCTCCTTTTCCATTTAAATCCATCCAAAAGTTATCTGTAAACGAGCGCTTTTAGCGATAAGACCGCCCATTGTGTCACCCAATGTAAAATTTCTAAATTAATGTCTGTAATTTTTATGGTGTATATAATAAATAATATTCATCTCTTCTACTCTACTAATACTGAATCTACCTATGAATCTTAAACCTTCTAATAATTAATACCATGAAGTTAATATTATAGATTATGAATATCGTGTAGAAAAAAAACTATATTTATTTTCAGATGTTTCATAAAATCTAAGAAAAGATTTTTGACATGTAGTCATATAAAAATTTGCCAGAGGGACAACAATTCAGGCTGGAAAAAACAATGAGTAAATGCAAATTAATAAAATAAGGATTTAATTATTATTTACTTGCTAGTTATTGTAAATTATTCATGGCAATGCATATATGTGCAAAAATCATAGAATTATGTAGACTGTATTGATGTAACATTGATTAGTATATTTAATGTGAATAATCACACTGAACTTTTCATAGCGTTTTAATTGAATCTTCGTTTTTCCAAAATGTTGTATAGTTACTTAAATTTGCCAAGAGATGGCGCTACCAGTTCTTTACGACCACTATATTAAAGTTTCACGCTCCGTCGACTTTCAACCGTTATGTTAGTTGTATAAACAAACCGTAAGACCGTATTACTACCCGTAGAGGATAAGTAGGTTTTCATATCGAAGTTTCTAGAACCGAAGAGTTGAGAGACTAAAATAACCATGTCACTATTTTAAAAGTCTGGAGTGACGACGTTTCCTACGTTGACCAATAAGGCTAAGCATATGCTGAGACGCCGGTGACGCAGCACAGCACAGTACAGATTTTGCAGGGTAGGGCAGGCGAGGCAGACATAGGCCGCGTCACATGCTGCGACGCAGCTACACAGACACATTTGCGTCTTAGCTTACTTACAAACAATCTACCACTGAAACAAAATTATGAATCAGTGGTAAAAAAACAATTGACGACCTGCACGCGTTGCGCAGAAATCTGTGTCGGCTCTACAACGAGACGCAGAGCAGGTCAGACACATTTCTACGTCGCACGCGCCTGCGCCGCAGCGTACGCAGCTGTCAGTACGTTCATGCATTACAAAATCTGCTCTGCCCTGCGCTGCGTGGACCTGCGTCACCTGCGTCTCAGCATAAGCTTAGCCTAAAAGTATTGTACAGTTTGCCGGATTTATTCTAACCACTGCAGTTGAGGAGATAAGCGTGTGGGTGAATTCAATACTGACAACCTAATGACTTTGACAGCTGCAAGCGCACAGTTAGAAAAATCGAGATAAATCATAGACCTAACGTACTATGACCAGGTCTCTTATGGACCTCTTATAACGCTGGTGAATACACTATAGCCTCTGTAATAAGAGCAGGTGCAGGGTTATTGGTTTAACCCTCATTAAATTAAGAAATAACTTGATATAGGTTTGCTGTGGGTCCCCCATAGCACAGCATCATGCTGAGTGGAAGCCTTCTTGTCACAGTCATGACGTGCAGCTGCCGACTATTTCTGTTTTATACTCATGTTTGCATATTATGTACTAAGTTATATCTATTTTGTTTTCTGCTTACCTACTCTTGTCTTTGTATGCACGTGTTTCTGTGACAAATAAATCTATTCTTCTTTCTTTCTTTCAAGTATGTTTGAAATAGTTAACATATACTTCTTGTATAGAATACTTTGATAAAGGACGACCGACGGCCGATGACGGCCGTTGACCCGGGCCTGGTCCTTATCGGACGGCGAGCTACCTGTTGCTCACCGTCCGCAAGCCCGCGCCTACTGTGGTCAGGAATTGGCCTGCGACTCCCGACGCCCAGGGCGTCTCCTGCGGCGGTTAGGGGCGTGAGGGCGCGAAATTTGCCTCTCCCTTACACGTTCCGCCTCTTCCTTCGCGGGCATTATTGCTTCGCATAAGGAGGTGACGACCTCCCATGCCCTCTCGATCCATACCATGGCCTGGACCAGGACCGGACACGAGAGGTCACCGCTGCCGACCGTCTCACGAGGACACGGCGATGCTCCACCCAAGCCAAGCAGATCTCCACCGTATGCTCCACCCAAGCCAAGCAGATCTCCACCGTATGCTCCACCGTGTCCTCCGGGCAATCCACACAATGGTGACACCCGGGCGTTTCCTCCCGCCTTATCCTGAACAGGAACCTCCCGAAAAAACCGTATCCGGTGAGGACCTGTGTCAGGCGGAAGGTGAGGACGCCGTGGCGCCTCTCAAACCAATCGCACTCTCCATGACGCCATGAGATCCCGCCGGAGCTCTGTCCGCTGTGCCGCGATTTCTTGCGGCATCGGAGTTAAGCCCCGGCGTTTCGCCTCCTCGCGCCACTCCCAGATGTGCGCGAGGACCTTTGCCTCCAGATCCTATGGCGGTAATCAGGCAAGGAGGTTCGCCGCCTCGCAGGAGACCGTGCGGTATCCTCGGGCCAGCCGAATGGCCATGACCCTCTGGGACGCGTTCAACCGGCGGGCTGGCCGCAGCCTCAATGAACGCGCCCACACCGGCGCCCCGTAGAGGGCCATGGACCGCACAATCCCCGCATAGCCTGATGGAGCCCTGAAGGCGTGCTAAAAACGTTTATATTCAAGTCGCAATCTGTCAAACTTGTTTTGTCAAAAATATTGATAAATTAATCGTATTTTTGACTGATTGCGAATGGATGCAAATGTGAACGTTTTTAAAACTATGGAAATTGACAGTAGATTATCCCATTGTTAAAATAAAACAGTACCGAAGTTGTCCGTTTTGTCTGGATGTGTGTTCCGGATTGGTGCAAAAACGGCTGAACGTTTCGCACATAGATAGTTTATAACCTGGATTAACACATAGGGCACTTTGTAGGTAGTGCGTAGGTATCTCCGTGCCTTGGAAAGCACATAAAGCCGTTGGTCTCAGCTGTCATTTGTAGATCTTTGACAGTTGTTACGGGTCGTCAGAAGCCCGAAAGTCTGACAACAAGTCTTACCAAATGGTATCGTGTTACTCAGTAACTGGGTTGTGGAGGTCAGATAGGCAGTCGCTCCATGTAAAATACTGGTAATCAGCTGCACCCGATTAGACTGGAAACCGACCTCAGCATAGTTTGGAAAAGACTTGGCAGACGATGATGCGGTAGGTACGGTGGCCTGCATCAATTACCCAATTAACTGGGATACCCAATTGATGCAGCCCACTGTACGTAGGTAGCTACGTTCCCCTGGGATATTTTCCGACATCCAAGCCAAGGCGCGTGCAATAACTAGTACTAAATATCCTTCCTGGTGTTGAGAAATGCCTTTGTTCAGCAATGAAAAGAAAACAATGACACGTCAATAAAAATTCAATTTATTTTATCTCTTAAAATTAATTGTACAGTCTTATTATTGAATAATAGTACCTATTCTTAAGTACGTTTGGTTATGACACATAAACCCGTAATAATTAATATTAAAACTAGTATTTTTTAAATAAATTCGGATCCAAAGACCGCCTTATACCATAACTCAGCATTGAAAATGAAATATTTTTATTATTAATAGTTTATTTTACCCTGTACCATCCAAACTTTTGTTTTAAATTTGTACAGATATTTCCCATATTTTTTTAAATAATAATAGTTAAAAATAATACAATAATATAAATACTTTAAAATTCATAACGAATCATGCACCATTTCATTCAGCTTTTTAAATAAATACTTTAAGATTTAAAGCTTACAAACGCACCATCGAAGTAGTTAAATATCTTAAAATTAATAGTTAATCAATTATTTTTGAACATTCACTTAAAAATAACAAGATCATTGGAAATCTGTACTTATTCTGAAATTTTACAAAATATTTAATTCTAAGATTATAATTTTATATCGGATAATACTACATAATTTAATTTTAAATAAAGGAAATCTGTTATTATAAAAAAAAATACCATGGGATTAAAATAAGAATAGGGCTGGTATAAATCAAATTCTTATTTAAGCACATAATCTTGACAATATGGCTTGATGTCAACCCTATTCAAATTTTCATCGCATAATCTTTAATACATTTTAGCACGAATAATTTTCTACTCTCTCCCAGGATAAATCTACACTTATGAGCTAATCTGAGCCTTGTAAGCTAGATCATTGGCGTCATTCGCGATGTTTGAAGACCTAGCGTAAGGGTAGGTTGCTGCTGATGCCGTGGGAGACGCCCACTGTTGAGATGACTGGAAGCCGGCGAGCTGAGGAAAATTGGTTATTTTATATTGATTTTACATTCCTTTAATTATCATAGAGTCAAAAACGTTCCCTGACAGAGTTAGGTCTCCTGATGACCGCCCCAGTATGGTTAAAGTGAAAACAGAGGCTATACGAGATCATACAGGCTAATATTACGTACTAATTGTAGTAGTATCTATTTGTATAGTAATAAAATTATACTGCAATTCAACGACCATAAGAGACGTTGGTATCGTGGTGAAATTCACAAAGCTCAGCGTGGTATAAATTTTTAAAGAAAGTAATAGTTAAAGGAATGGTACGTAAAATTTTGTGGCGAGTGGTAATCTGGGTATTGAAGTAATAGCGAATCCCCCCGTACTATCCAAATGAACCCCAAATGGACGGGGCGGAGATATGTGGTATGGGGGCCTAACATTTTTTTTTTTCATCTTGGCATTCAGTACTTAAGCTCTATTATATGCAAGGAATTTGTGTGTATCAATGCCATCTGGTTGCCACCCACCAACATCGTTATAATTGAAATAATGTATATAACTCTTGAAACTCCTTATCGATGATTTATCACCGAAAATGAGGGTTGTTAATTTTATCAAAACCAGAGGGCATTGAAACTCATAAATTCCTTGCACATAATAAAGCTTAATTTTGAATGTTTCGTCAAAAAAAAATGTTAGGCCCCCATACCCCATATCTCCGCTCCCGTCCATTTGGGGTCCATTCGGACGATACAGGGGGGTTCGCTATCACTTCAAGACCCAGATTACCACTCGCCATCCGGTTACCTCTCCGATAAAATTGTACGTGCCATTGCCTTGAATATAAATGATGGGGAGATGAAAACCGTCAAAAAAATATTCCAATCCCAATAATTCTAAAGCGATATTTGAAAGTACACAGTTAAGTTCAATAAATATCCACGTATTTGCAATCAAAATATATAAAATCAGACGGACATCTTAACCAAGAAGAAAGAAACTCAAAAATCCTTACATAATCGCTCACCTTGCCACTAATATTGTTGAGTCCTCCACCACTCAGCAGCTTCTGGATGCCCAAGGCTGCAGCCACCACGAAAGCCAACTTAGCCATCACCAGAGCCTTGGTAACCAGGAGAGTCAGAGCTCCGAACAGTAGACCAGCTACTGCAAGGACCTTGACTCCAATGCCTGCTAGGAGTGGTGAGTATTTCTTGATTTTACCTCGAGCTAAAACAAAATAAAATCTATTGAACTGGCCATCGGAATATGATGATAATTAATTTGAAAATAGAGATAAAACAGAGTGTAAGACGTCTTCAGCTTATCGTACTTAGGATATTTCGTGTAAACCAATACAAAAACCATTTATATGTATTGGGATCGGTGTGGGATTTTCATTCATGCTGGTGAAATCTATATAGTGACCAGTACCCTAATAGCGTAATTTATTTTCGTAAACCATTTTGCCTAAATATTTTCATTTTGACAGTTCAACAACATTTATTGCGTTATTTACGTTGTTGAGCAGATTTTTTTCCAACTTATGAAGCAATGGATTAGCAATCTGTTTCAAATCGAAACAGATTGTGATTGTGTTGTATTACGCAATTAGAGTACTGATGTCTTATAGTGTAAACTAAATCAAAAGTCAAAATAGTACAATAGGTAGTAAACGTTTTTATCACGCGCATTGGTATTCTCCAAACCCACCGGGCCCGCGAGGTGAATTACGACCCGTTCATCTCACAGAGTGGAGGCCTGTGTCCCAAGATTGGGAACATTATGCATTATGCTAACCGCAGGTTCAAGAACAGGCATAACACTCGTCGTAATGTTACCTAGTACTATATATACTAGTACGAATATACGTAATACTAGTTAGTACTACGTCACCGCAATCTCACATGATACAACTTTATCGCGTAATCTTGACCGCGAGTATTATTACATTCACACATGTAACAGTTCATTGACATACTTCGTATAGTTTTCAATGGTATAGCCTTTTACATACACATAGGTATATAAACTCACGCCTTTTTCTCATGAGGGTAGGCAGAAATTACAGAACGCTATCTGCTACGATCCTTAAGGGTCCCCGAAATGATTAATTGCAATTGTCAATTTTTACGTGATTGAAACACATTCATGCGTAAATTGATTGCTTACTAAATGTAATTGAAGCGATTGACAATATTACTACATGGAGCTTGGGTCAAAAAAAATCTATTTAGTCCGTCAGTGAGACAAAAAAAATAATAGACACGTATTTTTACTTCATCATATTAATGAAAACTTACTTGGATAAAACGCATTGAAGTTGGAGTGGGGGTCGCTACGTCACAAGTAAGTATAAAATCTACATACTCGTGACGTCGTGGCACATTTTAACTCAATGTATCGCCGTAATATTTTGATAACGTAAAAAGAAAAAATATGTGTCCAATATTTTTAATAATCTACAAGACGGAGAATATATATATTTTTTGGCATCATCCCTATTATTGCAATTGATCGTTTTGGGGACCTTTTATGAACCTTTGTCTTTTATATTTTTGGTTGTCTTTCAAATCCAGGTCAGTGCTACGAGTACTCTTAAATATGGGTTACCTACGTTACATTTGTTTAAAAATTGGTAGAATACATACGGAATATGAAACAATATCTAAACATATTAATAAAATAGTAACAAAGTCCAAACTGAACATTGAATATTTTTGAAAAAAAGTAATTGCTACGAGGTAACGAGTCTGATGCCGAAAATTTAGTTTTTATAATTTTTGTCTGTTTGTCTGGATGCACATGCATCCAGACAAACAGACAAACGGACAAAAATTCATTCAAACCCATTCAGCCGTTTTTGCGCCGGATTGGCGCAAAAACGGCTGAATACATTTGGATGCCTGCCTGCGTTACCTTTAATCCCGGTAGTACGTTCTTTTGGGATATTTTCCGACATCCATGCGGGTGAAGCCGCGGGCAAAAGCTAGTTACTTTCAAGGCTTGTCTCTTGAATTTTTTTTTGTATTTCTTTCTTTGGCAGATACAGATTTATGAACAAAATCATTATTTTCCATTCAATCAATATTTTCCATTATATTCCATTCTAAAAATTTCCTTACTGTTACTGCTAGCTTGCATCATCCCACTGCTGGCAAAGGCCTGTCCCTATGACTTCCACTTTCCAGCTCTTTCAACCCAGGGTTAATGTGAACCACACAGGTCATTTCCCACCTTTACCCCACTATATTATTATTTAGGTACCTAACTTAATTAATTCACCACCTGTCAGCCCTAATCCTAACGGTACCCGCACGACGTAACCTTGACCACGCGACCACTCTCTCACGTAACAGTTCATTCCATACTATACTTTCATTACGAAATATTTTTATTAATTATCATTAGCTTTACTCACGCTATCATTTATTGTTTCCGTAATAATAATCTTATAAATACGACTTTGCTATGGCTGGATTTTTTATTCACAAAAATTTTTTTACACATTGTAGCTGTCACTGACAATTCAGTTTTTTGTTATCGTTTAGTGGGTTTAATCAATTTATATTTAGTGTAAAATCCAAAGACTAAATGTTTGATAAGTCTAAGGTCTAAAATAACTTAAATATTACCATATCATTATTTCACAAAGTGACAGCTACATCCTATTCGATTTTGTCAGTGATTTAATAATCTAACCATAGAACTTGCCATTCTATCAAAGTCACTTTCAATTAGTATGATTTATTATCAATACCTACATGAAATTCGCTGACACATCAATGTGGAGCTTGTGGCTGTAGTCGGACCTATACAAGGATCTTTTGGCATGTGGCTAAAATCGGAACTAACGCCGCCATCTTATTCTTCAATACAACTTCGGAAACACAAAACATAAATTTTTACCAGCAACCTCTCTCAATGTCATTGAGGCGCCAAAATATCCTTGCAGCAGTGCCTATTCGTAGTTTTAATCGCGCAGTAGATTTTTAGTCTGTGGTAGCTAGAGGTATATCCTCGCTTATACTATAAACCCGGCTGACGTAACCTTGACCGCGCGGCCAATGTGCTCACGTAATAGTGCACTGACCCACTCCACAACTTTCATTTATCTGTATATCAAAAAGGTTTTCTTACGTGTGTAGTAAAGATCGATTTACGATGTAGTAACATAATTGTTAAAATAAAGATAGGTACGTTATTCGTCAATTTATTTTTTATTTTTTTGCAATTTTCGCATTTTGATAGCCATGAAAATCAGTAGTCGGAGAATCTAGTTCAAAGACGTGATTTTAGATAGGCTAACAAATAGCTAGCTATAGACTATAGAGACTGATTCTAGCGTAGGACTATGTATTATATAGACTGATGATGATGTCAACATTTTAACATCACTCCGCAAAAAAGTCAAATTTTCTTTGTAGACCGAACATCGGCTGTAATAATGATGAACTGGACCCGATCTGTTTCGAGCAAACGAGCAATATTTGGATATATATTTATGAGTTTATATATTTCTACTCTCGTTCTCGAAATCGGCTCTAACGATATCGATTAAAGTTGCAATATAGGGGTTTACGGGGCGAAAAATCGATCTAGCAAGGTCTCATATCTGGGAAAATTCGTTTTCTCCGTATTATCACCCGAATAGAGCTCCAGCCAAGATATTGAATAATGACATGAGAATAATGTCATTAGAATAATCACATGGCAGCATGGAATTAGTAAGTACCTACTATCATGGCAGCATGGAATAAGTAGGTACTATAAATGGATTAGTATGAACTTTCCTGTACTATTAAATGAACATTTTCCATTTTCACCAGAGCAGAGGTCGATCGCCCAAGTACTTAGGTACTAACATAGATTATTTTGTTACTAACACAATGGACCTCATTATTGTATTCTGATTAAAAAAATGTTTATCATTAAAATGTACCAAACCGAATGTACGAACCTTCTTCAAATGTTCTGGCAGCTTCCCTCAGTTCACCAGGTTCAAATTTAACGTTGAGCTTTTCTTCTCCAGTCGCATCCCTGCAAATAAGTTTATAGTTAAATGACTTTTTGGTCTAGGGGTTGCAAGTGTTACTGTTGAGCATGAGGTCCAGGGTTTGATTCCCGGATCGGGCAAAGTGGTATTGTGTTTTTCCATCTGGAATTTCTCAGTACCAGCCCAAAGTCTGAATTTGTGCCCGGTTGATAGCAATAGGCTCGCCCCCTATTGGGATTTAAACATAACTGGCTAAATGTGGGTGTACTACATATAGGTACACCTCTGCTTAACCCTTCGGGGAATACGGGGGTGATGGTGTGTTATGTAAACGTTTATTATGTGACATGAAAGTCTGCCCATCTCTTGGTACACTATCTAGTCTCTGTTTCGATCAAAACGAATTTGTTCCGAATTAGTTTCAATTTTACACTTATTTATAACGAAAATAGTTAATTTGATACTATTTTGAATCGGTTCTAAGCTCGCAAACCACTCTCCAGTTTTTGCGGCCAACAGCTTCACAAACTAAAGTAAATCTTGATATTTATCAACACAGAAGCTAACAATATTTTGAAACTCAAAGATGAAGAAAAATATTCTAAACATCCCACGGATGTAACAGCAGAACAGAATAAATATTACGTGAACAGAACAGTACATTAGAAAACATTTTCCTTTAAAGCATATTTAAGTTATTTCATAAGTGAACTGAAACAATACGATTTTACACGCAATTTCACTTAATTTACATTTCAATGAATACCGAAGTTTGTAAATGTTAGTGTACTGTTGTAAAGAATATACATGATGCATCTAATTATATTAATACGTGAAGCAAAAACTTTGTTCCCCTTTTTACGATATGAAATTTGGCAAAATTAAAGTTTATCTGGAGAAGGATTGCAGAAAGCTAATATTATTATATAATATGCATTAGAAATTGATTAAAGTAATAAAAAAACATTACACACACTACCATGCGTTTGATACATACACACTCTTTTGTTTACGGTTAAAGATGGATACCTTAGAATATTGACATGACAGCATGGAATTAGTATGATCTATCCTAAACTATCCTATCAAACTTAAAATTTTAATGAATTATGGTCGAATTTCGACCACTGGGCGGCCACTATTATACATAAATACATGTTAAGATTATCAATGAAAGTCATTTATCTGTCAAGTAATAATTCAATGTTTTTTAATTCCCTGCAAATTTTACACAAATCTACTTTTGAGTGTGTCAGAATTATTGGAACATCACAGATATAGTTTGCATTGTCTGAACCTATTACGTATGTAATTAGCCAATTTGAACACTGCATGATGTATGACTCCGATTTTAAATGATGGCGCAGTCGGAACTGAGGCTCTCTTGCTAATATCATCAACATCAGGCTGTAGCAGTCCAACCGCACGATATTCTTCAACTCTCATCCAGCTGCTACCAGCTACCTTGCGAAGATCGTCGCTCCACCTAGCCTGTGGGTTTCATTCTATCAATCCTTGTTGCAACTTTTGGAATACAGACTCCAGCAAGGAATTGAAATCCTTTTCATTTAGAACTAGCTACCGCCAGCAGATTCACCCTCGTGATATCTTTATAAATTATAGCCTGTTACTCAGTGATAGTATAGTATTCTACTGGTGAAAGAATTTTTTGAATCGGTCCAGTAGTTTTTGAGTTTATCCATTGCAAACAAGCATACAAAAAAATCAATCTTTTCTCTTTCTGATTATTAGTTTAGATATAATACAGGGTTATTGGTTATACGTCGGCAATCCGTTAAAGGGAAGGTAGCAGAGGTAACTTGCAACCAAATTACCTGTGATGACCCCTATGCCAATGTCAACCATTTTCGAGTAATTTGACATTTTATATTTTAAAAGTGTGAAATAAAATTATAAAATGTCAAATAACTCGAATATTGTTGACATTAGCATATGAGTTAAAAGGTGTCATTTGGTTGTAACCTCTCCTACATTCCCTTAATGAATTACCGACGTATAACCATCAACCCTGTATATCAGGGTTATTGGGTACATTTTTTATTTTTATTTCATACATTTTAAAATATCAAATATCAAATTACTTGAAAATGGTTGACATTGGCATAGGGGTCATCTGGAGTAATTTGGTTGCAAATGACCTCTCCTACATCCCCTTGACGGATTGCCGACGTATAACCGATAACCCTGTATATTAGTGTAGATAATCTTCCTTCCCGTACCCAATGTTAACAATGTGTTCAACTCAATGGGTAATACCTATATATTTTCTTACAGATATCTTTTTGCCTTTATCTCAGTTTTTTTTTTTTTTAGGTAGGGCATATCGTAGTTGACCTCTGAGATCATGATTACTTAACCGGGCTTTCCTGTGGCTGCCTTAAGCTACTACACTTAAAACCTCCAGTCAGGGTTTATTCAACTATGCTAATTAAATCTAGGTGAACGCTCGCTAAGGGCACCCCCTGTGGGGTACGAACCTCAGCTTAGGGCGTCAACCGGAGGGAGGACATCAAGGATGGGACGGGCTGAATCAAAGTTTTGATCATGATTATTAGTCGGGGAATTTAAACCTACGTGCTCAGCTGCAACAAATGCTGGCATCTCGTTATCGAGCAAGGGTCGGGGGGCTTTATCTCAGTATCTTCCTTCATTGCTTAATCATCTTCATGGAATTAATTCATCTCTTGTTTGACTGTCTCTAAACTTTTAACTATCTACTGACTACTGAGCATTCGTTCTAGACAAAATACTGTCGTCGTACTTGCAAGAACCAAGAGTAGTTGTGCAACATTTTTTAAATCTAGATGAATGTACGAACTTATAAGTTGAAACTTTTCATACGTATAAACAAAACAGTGAAAGTTTGTATGTAAATCTCAATCTCCATACAATCTGTATTGTATGGATTAAGGGGCGGAGTTTTCTCTGATTTGAATTAGTTGTCAAAAGATTATAATTTGTGATCCTATTGTTTTGAGTGTAGAAACTGAAGGTATTCAGAATCGGAAGTTGTAAACTGTATTGGGAAATAATCATGACGAATTTAGTCAGCGTTTAGGATGAATTTCTTCATTGGTTAGAGACTAGAGCAGCAGCTGAAGTCTAGATTCTAGATCAGTCAGATAAGTCAGTAGTTCTTTCTTTAAGTCTCGCTTTTCAATATACACATGAAAATCCTAGAGTTTAAGTACTTTGGAGGCTATTACTTTTTTCCAGTCTGAAAAACGTTAGAAATTCTTCTTTATTACAAAATGTATAAAGCTTCAAAAGTGTCAAACTTCCTCATACTTTCGACCACACATTTTTAAAGTAAACAAAGAAAAGTTGTTTTTAAAATCACTCAGTTACCTAACTACGCATGACAAAGTGTGGTGTATGTCACGTGTCTAAGGTGAATTAGCAGTAAACCATTGTTTTATTATTTTCACTTTAAAAACAGAGGTTGGAAAGTTGGTTGTTTTTTTTTTTAGGTACAGAGAAATGCCCTTAATGACCTTCACGCCTCAGCATACCTAACCGGGTGACCACTGTAAATCAGCGCTATGTCGTTGGTTCTCCATAGCACAGCATCATGCTGATTGGGAGCCTTCTTGTCAGTCATGACTCATGACGTACAGCTGCCAACTATTTCTGTTTATGCTCGTGATTTCATAATGTATTTAGATCTATTTTGTTGTCTGATTAATCTTGTCTTTTTGTATGCGAATGTTTTGTGACAAATAAACATTTTTTTTTCTTTGTATCTTAATGTAGGGCTTGATCCCTGATTCTGTATATCTTTTAAAAGTAGGTAACTCTTCAAATGTTGGAAGATAATATCTGGTGGCATAATCAGGGGATCTGGATTCTCATTTAGAAATACTGAAGCTCATTGAAGGTGTCTCTGTAATTCCACTGTAAGTATTCCTAAAAAAATATTTTTATTTAAACAAAAGCTGGATTAGATTTTCCAAATATTTAATAGTCATTTGTTCTTCGAGAGACAATTTATTGATAATCTTCGACTAGGTAGTCCATAATCCTTATTTAGGTTTGTCACCCAAACCACCAAAGAAAAATAATAATTTCCCCTCACCACCATTCTCACTTCATTTCGCCTCTTAAAAGCCAAGTAGGTACCACTTACTTCTCAATAGCCACTCCTGAAAACAGCTCAACTCTTCCATCTTCTTCATTGGAACTTCCTGGGGCGGCACTGCAGGCCACGACAGCTACCACAAAAAATAAACACAGCACTCGCATTTTGAAAAAAAAATACTTTATCTCTTTTGGACTTAGGCCAAAATGACCCTAAAAAAATTAGACTTAGGGTTAAATTGACCCAAAAAATGGAGTTAGGCTTTAAAGGCCTTGATCGTTAAGTCCTTAGTGGACGAAGGTTTAGGGTAAAGTGAGATGGGTCCGGGATGCCGCTCGCTTTTATATTCAACGTTATGTGTTCGGTAAGGATGGCTGTTACGGAATATTGTGGAGCGCGGCGAGCAGTTTTGATCGTAGCTTGGATTTTGTATGAGAAAAGTGTTGGGTTTCGAGACTTTGGTAACGTTTTAGGTTGAATAATGATAAATGTGCATAGCTTATCTGAAATCATTTTAAAATTATAAGAACTTGAAGGAAATCCCTATTGAATGAAAATCCCAATATTAACTTCATTAGGATAAAAACTAAGTTGATCCATGCAAATAAATAGTTTATAATATATATTGCAATAAAGTAGGTATAAAGTTCAGAAGGTTTTTCAAGCTTTAGTTTTAGGAAAAGATGGACATAAATAATTGTCAAATGAATTGAATGGGAAGTTGCATTTTTTTTTTATTGTATGGATTATTTTGTAAGAAACATGCTTACTCTATTAACAAATTCTAAGTTTTGAAGCGAACTGACGACTGGAACAGAAATAAATCCAACGTGCTTCAAGTGTCAAGACCTCTCATACGTGGGAGTTGACACTCATTCATATATTAACCAGCGCACACGCCGTGTTTTCAACAAGCGACAAACATAAGCAGGTATTACTACAGTAGTATTAAAATGAGACAAAAAAAAAATAGTAAAATTATACTACAAAATGAACGAATGACTTAACAGTGATCAACATACTTTTATCAATTCAATATTTTTTTTGTAATAGACCTTTTTTATGTGAATCGAGTTTTTTTTTTCTGTATGGCCTCTCATAGCTGGTTTCTGAAACCGTGGCTATTTAGCCGGTCAATCCTGTGGTTGCCTTAAGCTACTACACTCAAAGCCTCCAGCCAGGGCACATATAAACTAAGCTAAAAAGCTTGGGATAAACGCTCGCTAAGGGCACCCCCTGTGGGGTACGAGCCTCGGCTTAGGGCGTTATCCGGAGGGAGGATATCAAAAGATGGGACGGGCTGGATCAAAGGGTTTTGATCATTATTATTAATCGGGGAATTTAAAGCTACGTGCACAGCTGCAACAACTGCTGGCACCTCGTTTTCGAGAAATGGTCGGGGGGGGGGGGGGTGAATTGTGCGTCAATTTTTGAACCTTTCATCATAAACCATCACAGCCCTACTTTACACACTGCTGGACATAGCGTCTGTTTGTTTGTGCTAATCTCCATCCATACTTCTATGCCAGCCTCATCCAGGTTTGACCCGAGATGGCATCATACTATCTCTTTGTTGCTCCTCATCATGATAAGAAATAGGATTGCGTTCTAAAGCCAAGACTCCCTCAAAAACGTTCACAGAACTTGCTACCCAGTAGGTACCGTACTTCAAGAGAAATTATTTTATGTCCTGTATCAGTTGGCAGAGCGCATGTTATTGTTGCATTCTTTTGCCATTTACTGTCAAAATTGTACTTTCTAAAGGATGTTCTGTAGCCGGATCCTATGGTGTATGACGTTAAAGGTTTACGCAATTGAGGCATGATTTTCTTCTGTTGTTGGATGAATTTTAAGTAGAATACTAGATGAGTCAGTCTTCAATGTGAACGAGGTATCTACAAGGCATAAATTACATGCCTGTTGAATGGTTACTGCAAAAGGTGAGTGTCCTGAATGACAGCAATGCTGATAGTCTATCGGTGAAAATATTTTGTTGATTTTACAGTAAGTGAACATAAATGTTGATAGATGGGGATCCCTCTCCATCTATCAACATTTGGGAGAGAAAATCCAAAGAAAAGATGGATGGCTTGTGTGAGGAATGATATGAAAGCAAAGGGCGGGAATGTTAGCGTGACGGTTGACAGGGGAAAGAATGGACGTAGAACGTGTTACGCTGACGTCAAGTAACATGGCACAAGGGCAAGAACATGATGATTGCAGTAAAATGGAGCTGCCGAATTTCTCAATCTCCTGATTTAATCATCTTATGCCCAAATAGATGTTGATTAAGGATACTTGACTGTTCGGAAGAGATGGCTTATTCCTTGCCAGAAACCAGTTGGGAACCAAAGTTCCCAATAGGTTTCTGACCGTAATATCCATTTTATATGAAAAAGGAGTTACATTGAAGTGAAAAATATACTGTAGACTACACTATTGCCACGCTTATTCTAAAAAAGTAGATAAATCAGTATTCTCATTTCAGAATTCATAAAAATATGTCTGTGACTTCCAAATCTTCAAAATCATTTCAAATCTCTCCGAATTACAAATGCTATCTCCCAAACGTTCGTATCTTCTAAACAGGTCAAGGATGATACTGGAGACTTTCTCCAATAGCCCATAGGATAGTCCCCTAAGGTTGAGCGCACACCAAGACAACTACGCGTGTGACCGCGTGTCTAAATTGTTTATTTTTAGGAATAAAGAAAACATAGTCATTTAATTAAAAAAAATTAAGTTATCCGAGTCAGCTTCTTGGTTGTAAGGGAAATCATTATTTTTCAAGATATACATCTATGCATCGATTTACATCGCATCTATGTATATGGTGCAGTAAGATGGTTAATATCCGTGGTAATTTTACGGTTTATAGCTATATCCCTAGGGATATAACTATAAACCGTAATTTTTTATTACTGCGACTAATTTCGACGTAGCTCTCGCCGGCTGCTGCCGCGGCACCGTTCGCTTCGCTCGCTTGGCTCGCACGAAGTTGGTCACAGTTCTAACCTAATCTAACCTATCGCACCTTTAGAAATATAAGGGCACAACTCGAAATATTGAGGTTTTGAGTTTTTGTGTTAGATGGGGTCAATATCAACTGTTCTATCGTTCTTGGCTTTCACAGAAAGAGAAAAAAGACAATATTAAAGCGAATACTATAACTGTGTCTCTTTCACATCACCCTCTCCGTGGTAGAACAATTGATATTGAGCCCATCTAACACAAAAACTCAAACCCTTAATATTTCGAGTTGTGCCCTTATAATTCTAAAGGTGCGCTATTTAGTCGGAGTGCCCTAATAGTTATATATTTCTAGATAGTGCTCGTATTATGGTTATATTCCTAGTAAGAGAGTTATTACGGTATTATATCTTGGCTATAACCATCTGACTGCAACATAAGATATATCTATCTATATAGCTCATTACTTTTTAGTTCTTTTTTAGTTACTTTTTGGTTTATACTCACATCTATCTATCTATATAAATAAAACTGAGAATGTAGATTGCCGTGGGCATCCTAAGAAGAAAAATATAAATAAAATGCTGTTCGTTGGTAAGCGCATTGAATTTAGATTTTTATTGGAAATGTTTCCCGGAAAATGTTAAAATTCGGAAAAAACTGAACGTCTTTTTTCCTATGGGATTTTTGTATAAATTTATTGAAAGGACAGTAGTGCTATTCTGTAAAAATCTCACCGTGACAAGTTAGGTGAAGTGAGCTGCCAATAGTGTCAATCCTTGACAGCTCACTCCACGCTCACTTCACCTAAGATACATGGTGATATGGTTACAGAATAGCACTACAGGACAGCGACTACCGGTTAACTTACTACTGAACAAATAACAAAAATAAAAGAAAGATGACCACATGTGCGTTGAGCGTTAGATTGATGTCAGTTGCATCGCTCGCTCAAGGTCGCGACAATGAACTTGTATCGTCGCTTACTTTCTATTTGAACTGCCTCTAGTATATGCTTGGATGTGAGATAAAATAGCTTTGCTTTAAAAAGTTATGTGTAAGATACTTACAAAATGATTAACTTCAAGACCACTTACAGTTAAGGCAGATACTGGCCCTATATCACAATATATAAATAGGTACCACCTACCAGTACTATGAAATTATCTGCCAAATAAGTTATCTTGAACTTACCAGGTGATGTAACGGGTAATATCTACATATTATCAAGTGTAGGATTTGACCTTATCAGGAGTAGTGGTGGCCCAATAGTATCGGCCCCGACTTACGAGTAGGTCATGAGTTCAACCCAGACAGGCACTTCACTTTGTGTATTTAATTAACTTTATCGCTCTCCAAACGGTGAAGAAAAACATCGTGAGGAAACCGGCATGCGGCATTCGAATACATGTGACATCTGTCAACCCGCACTAGGCCCACGCGGTGGATTATGCGCACTACCTCTCTCAGAGCAGAGACCTGTGTCCCAGCAGTAGGAACGTTTATAGGCTGACTATGCATAATCAGCCTATAACGTTCTTCGAATTAAAAAAAACATATGATTGCAGTAATTATTTTTCAAATCAGCATCAGAGATAAATATTACCAAACTAAGTTTTGCAAGGACCCTATACTATAGCTTCCATTGCAAAATTGAGTCTGGATTGATCATACTTTATTTCAGTACCTACTAACTTTTATCTATGATTCTGACATATACTATCCCCCGTGAGAAGCAATGGGTGAGCGTTACGCAACAATCTGAGTGCGTTGGCACACTTCACGTTGTATAACAAGTATTAATACCGAGCCACGGTCAGTGTTATGAGCTGAACAAATTATTATTTATTACCAAGATATTTTTACAGTAGAAAGTGGGGATTTATTTAATTAGGGATAAGTATTATTTAGAAGTATCTAGAGAACGATTATTTAAAAAAACGTCTTTAACTAATGTACCTAATTGGCCATTGACTGTGTTATGTAAAAGTAAAATAATAAATAGATTCTAAGAGTGGTGCTTTGTCAGTATGAGAGAAAGCTTTGCATCATCCTGATAAGTTAAATTTTTATGTATGTCCGTTTCTGTGTGTGTTTTGGATTGTTGTGGCTATTAATATTCGCAAAACTAAAGTAACACTTCTACTTCTAACAATCTTCTGCTTTCAATACTACTTGCTTCTTTCTGGAAAACTATTGCTAAGAGGCTGGCAAATTAATAAATTCTGGCAATTGCTTGCTAATACTAACTCAAGATTCTGTAAAACTAATTGAAAGCAGAATTATTTATGATTGAATTTGAGGTCCTGAAAAGAAAACAATTAAAACTACATTAAAATTTGCCTGTAAAATATTTTATTATTGTTATCAATTAGCTTGAAACTGGTATTGACACTATGCAGCGAGGCAGAATTAAATTAACAGATGTGCAGTAGATTTCAGTTAGTCATCACACTACTTAGCAGTTTCCTTGTAGCAAGTAATCAACACTAGGTTTGTATAGGTACATAATAAATTCACTAAAATAACTTGTATCAATGCTAACACCAGTAAAACGGGCCAAAAACATCAAGTAAACAGTTAATTCCGATCCCAAATCATTTTGCGGCCACAGATTCTTTTCTACTGGATCGAACAACGGTCTTCGTAAAACTGCGCGCTGAAGGGGTTGTCCAAAGCCATAGTACTTTCAGCTATCTTATCCCTGACTTTATCTGACACAGTGTATATTCTTCCAACCACTTTCCTCATATTCTTTGAGATGAACATCCTTGGGTTGTGTTTGTGGAAAAACGCCTTCATTTTTCGGTGTCGCAACGCCATTTTTCGTCTGATCGGGTGTGGTCTGCTGAAAACAGATCGCTTCTTTCTTGGGAAAATACGTCTTCTCCTCTTTCCCATGATTTTGATATCTTACCAGTTTACCCACAGTTATCTGATGACATTATTTTCCATGTGTCTATTTGGTTTTTGTTACAATTATTTTTCTTTTTGTTTTCACATTGTGATATTTTTTTGGTTGTCAGATATGCTACTGTCATGTTTGAGATTTGTAACTGCTTTTGTTTTTTGTCAGCGTTTTTACTTTTTATAAAAACTCGTTCTTTAATAAAAACTCTTCAACATAGCGGAACAAAAAGTTTGGTCCCTTAAAGTAATTTATTGTTTAACACGGATGGACTGCAAATATTATTCTTCGTATAGAAATTAAATGAAACAAAACGTACACGAATTCACTAGGTACTTAAGTTTATTTTATCGTACAAATTATTCTTTGGTTAAATAATAACACACAAAACTTATAGCCGCTTATCTGAATAATCGTTCTTAATGAAGAAGGAAATTGGCGTCACTATTAGTCAAAGGATTGCATTTGTCTTTATCACTATCTAAGTAATCACCAACAAATAATAAGACCAAAATGTAGAACGACTTATGATTTAAATAAATACCTATTAAGCTACTTTTTTTGTCCAAAACCTTTGTCCCATCAGTGAACCATAACCGGTACAGGTATATAATCCCCTCTTTTATAATGCTCATCATAATACACATGATCTTCACTCTTCGAAGGCACCTGGATGATTTCCACCTGGGTTTTGGTATCATCCTTCCGGTTCTGGTAGCTGTGGTTATGGTCGAAGGACGCTTTGAGGCTAAGTACGGAAGACAAGATGGTCGAGAAGACTCCCATCATCAGTCCTGCAGAGAAACATTGGAAGTATTTAGCTGTTGCTAACGAGAATACTCAATTTCTCATTTTAAGCTATGTTATATGTTGGCAAAAGTTTTTAGGTTGGATGAATTTACAACCAGATTGAAGGCTTTTGGCATCGTCGAAATATTTTTTTAAGCCTACTGTAATCATAATGCTATTTACCATTAGAGTCAACTGCATTTCCATGGTAACAATTTTACAATGTAGGTAGTATATGTAGTGGCAGTAACGGTCATTTTTGTAGTTCCAGTATTACCACGGACGTGGTTGACTGCATTGTATAATATAAATTTTTCTGCCATTACGTATTTCATAGGTGGCAATTGGAAAACGACCCAAATTACGCTAAAACTATTGGTCCTTTCCCAAAGAACTCGTAGTGAAAATAGACTTACCTTTAGCAGCCAAGAACGCCAAAGCCTTCAAGGCTATAGGGATCAGCAGACTCTTAGCAGCTAGTAGACCAAGAATCAGTGGCATCATATACTTCTTATGCATCTTCGAATATTTGTTACCACCTCTGTTTTTCTTGTTCTTCTTAAAGAGCTTGAAGACGCACTTCTTGCCTTTACCTTTACGCTTCTTATCTTTATTGCTTAAATTAAAATGCTTCTTCTTATTCTTTTTAGAAGATTTTCTAGCTTCTGCTTTTAGTAAAGGTTTGAGGTCTCCGGAATCTCGGGATTCTATGTCTGAAACTTTCGGAAAAGGTGAAATTATTTTATTTTATTGAAGGAATGGCACCAGTCCTTGAATCTACTGTCTGGATCTTTAGAATGATTCGAAGTTAATTTCTCAGGGCTGATCTTTTTTAAGTCTGATAACTTTTATCTGAAGAATAAATGAAGCTGCTCGATATATTTTCTATACACATTGCCAAACAACAATACATAAAAAAAAAAAATTAATGAAAGGCAAAAAATTTACTTGTTATTACTATTAATTAATGCGAAACAGTGGTGAGCCGGCGAAAGCAGTCGTGGCCCAGGGGTAACGGCCCCAAATTAGTAGTAAAAAGAGTCGTGGGTTCAAACACAGGCAGGCACTTTGTGTAAATAATTTCATCACCACTGCTCTCAAAACGGTGAAGGAAAACATCGTAAGGAAACCGGCATGTTCTAGAACCAAACATCCACCAACCCGCACTGGGCCCGCGTGGTGGATTATGGCCCACTTCCTCTCACAAAGAGGAGGCCAGCAGTGTCAACGAGCCTGATTTTAAATGCGGAAAGTAAGTGGTAAAGTTTGCAGGTATGAATCTTTGAAGATTAGAAAACTCTCAATTTAACAAGAACAACAAATTATTACCTTGCAAAGACCGAGGTGCGAAATTGCTGCTAGCTATAATCCACTCCAGTGGTTCAGTTGAATTGAAGCCTCCATCCACATACTTATCATGACTGGTCGGTCCAAATCCAAACAACGTCTCAGTTTTCACTATACCATAGTTATTTGTATTATCCAGTATCAAACCACGGGAGTAGGGAAGCATTTTGATTACTGATCACAAATCTTTTGCCTACGTATTAAAGTTCAATTTTACTTAATTTTTGCATATTTTTTTTGGGATATTTGTTCTGTTCGACATGCACAAACGAAGTGGTGTTACCATCAACTGTCACTGAGTTTTATAGCGTCAAAATGGGAACATTATGGCCTATCATGCGGTACGTTTTAATGACTCCATGAGTTTTTCTTAGTAATTAGACGTTAATTTTAGTGTTAGGGAAAGCTTTGACATTGTGTCTAGTTTTCTTTTTGTAGTAGATACTATCGTCGAATCCGACTCCGCTGGGCAGCATTCGGGAAGCTACGCAATATCTTCTTGTCCCACATACCGCAGTGTCTCAAGGCGAAAGTCTTTGACCAGTGCGGGTTGCCAGTGATAACCTATGGCACTTAAACGTGGTCGTTCACAATGGGTCTTATTAGAAAGCTAAAAGTCATTCAAAGGGCAATGGAGAGGGCTATGCTTGGAGTTTCCCTACGTGATCGAACCGGAAATGAAGAGATCTGCAGGAGAACCAAGGTAACCGACATACGTCGAAGAATTGCCAAACTTAAGCGGCAGTGCGCAGGAAAAAGTGCTCGCAGAACAGATGGCCGAAGGGACCGAAAGGTTCTGGAGTGGCGGCCGCGTGCCTGAAGACGTAGCGTTGGAAGGCCTCCCACAAGGTGAACTGAAGGCCATAGGAATCCGCTGGAAGTGAAAAGCACAGAACAGGTCGAAATGGCGGTGCTTGGGGGAGGGCCTATGTCCAGCAGTGGACGTCTTTCTACTGAAATGATGAGTAGGTACTGATTTGGTTCCATGATCCTTATTCGTATAATATGAAAGAAACTTCAGTAGGTTACTAGTGTAGATTATAGTTTCAAATCAGAAAAAGACAAACTTAAAAATGAAAAACGTAAAAAAAGTCAGTTTTTTTATAGTAAATCCTAGTAAGAAAAAAAAAACCAAATAAGTTTATAGATAACAGACTTCTGAAGTAACACGATTTAAAAAAAAAAGTACTAGGTACCGAATTGAGAACCTGCTTCTCCTTTTTTTGAAGTTGGTTAATAAACGTGTGCCGTGTGCCGAGGTTAGTACCCCACAGGGGGTGCCCTTAGCGAGCACTCGCTTAATTTTAAGTTTAAAAGCTCCTGGCTGGAGGCTCTAAGTGTAGAAGCTTAAGGCCACCACAGGAAAAATCCGGTTAAGCAGCCAAGACCTTAGTGGTCACAACTGCGAAACGCCATAGTTAAAAACAAAAAAAAATACATGTGCACAACACCCAACAGTGCCTACATCTGTCCACCAAACAGCTGCAACAGTGCCCAGCAAGAGCAGCTCTTTCATTAGAAATTTATGTTCTATGTACTAAATAATGCACCTGAAAAAACAGAAGATTTGTGTTAGAAAATAAGCGTATTCATATAATTACAGTTCTCTTTGTTGTGTTGGAATCCACTGCACTGTATTCACAATCCCGAAGACAAACAGTTCCGTACATAAAACTGATTACTTGCGAGTGCGACCAAGCATACACATCAAATATCATTAGGAGGGTCGTGAATTCAAGATTTTCTTTCCTTAGATTTAGAAAATGTAACCATTTTTATAATTCTTCTTTTTCTTTTCTTGTGGTTAATTACTAACCTGGTGTCAGAGTTTTAAAGCCGCCCATGGGCCTCTAACTTGGCTTCACATGCCATCGAGAAATATCTCTGAGGCATGGCCGGTTTCCTCACGATATTTTCCTAAACCGTTTTTGAAGCAAGTGATAATTATACAATACGCTCATGAATCCGAAAATTGGAGGTGTACGAACTCGAGACTTATGACTTGGTAGTCTGACGGTCACACCACTAGGCTATCACTGCATTTATCAATACTTCCATGTCACATCAGACTGTTATTGTAATACAAAGCTATCGTTGATGGTTCCTTTGAAAGGCGGCTAGTTCATGCTGAATGTTACAGGTGGCGCTGATCGATGTTCAAGCAAGTTTGGTTAAAGCTGTGCCTGGCTATGAGAAAATCTACGTAAACTTTGATTTATAATTTGCTAGACTAAAATGACAGCTGCAATCGACCTTTTTAGGGTTCCGTAGTAAACAAGGAACCCTTATAGTTTCGTCATGTCCGTCTGTCTGTCTGTCTGTCTGTCCGCGGTCTAGCTCCGAGACCCTTGATACTAGAAAGCTGTAATTTGGCATAGGTATACATATTAAACAACAAAATGATAAAAAACTTTTTTTTTAGGGTACCTCTCATACACGTGAAGTGATGTTTTTTTATTTATTTTTTAACCCATGGTGTGGGTTATCATTGGAAAGGTCCTTTAAAACATTGGTAGTTTGTGAAAACCATTTTTGGATACAGGGATCCGTTTGCGAAATATTAAGCTTTAAAGTACTAATTTTTGTTAGAGTCAAGTGTCCCCCCCCTGCCAGCTAAATGGTTGGTTTTGCGTGTGTGAAAAAATCATAGCAGTAGTTTATATAACGACATTAAAAGAAAAACTATCACAGCTAAGTAGGCTTTACAAGTTAACGAGTAATAATCAACCAACTTAACTTTACAGTTGTAAAAACATGTTTTCCCATACATTCCGTATGGGAGAAAATGTGTTTTAACTACAAAGTTAAGTTTGTTTTTGGGATAAATTCATTCCAACTACGGAACCCTTCATTGTGCGTGGTCCGACACGCACTTGGCCGGTTTTTTTTAATAGCCCAGTCAATAACAACATCAAACATCGCAAATGCGCATGCAACTACGATTATTTTATATCGCACCCCTAGATGAAGACTCCAGTAACTCAAAAACCTCATTTTTCAGAAATGACGAAAAACTGTTTTTAGTATTTTTGATCTTTACTAAGAAAGATATCAAAAATCTATTGAGACATTCATGGAGGTAACGTTGAATTAGCTTGTTTGTATTTTGTCTGTTAAAACCCCGTAAAATATCGAGATTTTTTAGTTACTCTAGTTTTGCAGCTGTAATCAAATTAAGTAAAGCTGCGTTTTATTAATTAAGCAAAGCTATCTTTTAACAGCAGTTAAAGGTATTGTCACGCGAGTTATATCTTTGTGTAGGTATTCGAGTCAGGAATTCGAAACCGCCACTAACTTGAAATGCGTACTTTTTGAGTTACCGGAGTCTTCATCTAGGGGTGCGATATGTTGTTAGGTCCCCTGAGAGTAGTTTACATCCAAGTTTGCAACCCTGAAAATCTTGTGCTACTCCCATGGTGCTCGAAAAACCGAGATTCTGGAAAACTTGAAAAATATACCTTAACGACGTGGATTTATGTTCTATATTTTTGGGAAGCAAGCTAAAGCTACAATTTGAGCCCAACCCAAGCGCTCTAGATCTATTGGTTGCAAAAATACAGGTAGTCAAAAGTGAGCACTTTTTTCTAAAAAGTGCAAAATTATCTATTAAGGGTAATTTGCGCTTTTGAGACGTTTTATTTTTTGTGTCGATATTGACTGGGTTAGAAAGTCCTCCTGCAGAGAATGATTCAGGGTCCTTAGTGAGAGTCACTCGGTAACTAGGATATTTTTATGTCGACACCAAAAAAATTAATTTTAGTTTAGCAAATTAAAAATCAGAGTAGGTACTTTTTTTTTTTCTTGCTATTATTGTCCCACTGCTGGGCAAAGGCCTCCCTACTCTATTTCCACCTCTATCTATCCAGAGCTGCCAAGGACCAGTCTTTCTTAAAGAAGTCCAGCTCATCCCGCCATCTCCGTCTGGACCTGCCGCGATGACGTCTGCTATTAAGCGGTAAGTACCTAAGCTTTATTTATTTTACATGTTATTTACAAACTGAACTTGCTTACTTTTTAGTAAGAATGTCTATCTATTTAGGAATATACAAGGTTGTTGGTTATTCGTCAACAATCCGTTAAGGGGATGTAGGAGAGGTCATTTGCAACAAAATTACTCCTGATGACCCCTTATACCAATGTCAACCATTTTCGAGTAATTAGACATTTTATATTTTAAAATGTATGAAGTAAAAATATAAAATGTCAAATAACGCGAATATTGTTAACATTTGCATAATATATGAGTCAATCATCGATGTCATTTGGTTGTAAATGACGCCTCCTACATCCCCTTAATGTATTGCCGACATATAACCATTATCAGGGCTATTGGTTACATTTTTATTTCATACATTTTAAAATGAATGAATGAAATGGTTACTTATAACCATTGACCCTGTATACCAGGGTTATTGGGTATTTTTATATTATTTTTACTTCAAACATTTAAAAAAAGACAAAATTCTCGAAAATGGTTGACATTGGCATAGGGGTCATCGGGGTAATTTGGTTGCAAATAACCTCTCCTACATCCCCTTAACAGATTGACGACGAATAACCAATAACACTGTATAGGTAGGTAACTGATTGTAAAATATGTAGGAGCTACATACATACATAAACTCACGCCTTCTTCCCATGGGTGTAGGCAGAAACTACAGAACGCCACCTGCTACGATCCTTACACACTCCTTTTGCCTCGTTTACGTTCATACATCTGGTCATACACGCACGCCAGTTGCGAGTAGGTACTACGCACCTGGCCTTTCTGAAGAACATCACCAATAAGGTCAAAAAGGTGTAGGAGCTGTAGGAAAATTATTGTTGTACACACTATCATTGATAAACTCTACTGGTTCCGTTACAAAATCGTGTTGTCTTAGCAATTTACAATAACACAATGTAGCATTAAATATAAAAAGTACTTTTAATTTTAAGACAAACAGGATTTTCGAACTTGATTGTTATGAAGAAGAATACATTATTTTGAGAAAAATGAATTTAAAAACCTTTTATTGATTTGCTTCGATTTAAGCGACCACAAAAGATGCGTTTAGAAAATGATGGGTCGGTAAATGGAGCATAACGCCAAAGTTGTGGTTGTCTGTGGTCGTTTCTGCAGCCATTGATTCTTGTAGCAAGGGATTTTCCTTTAGAAACTTCAGCATTATTATCATCGGATTCTAATAATCTTAAATTCAGAAACTATGCTCAGATCAGAAACTATTTGCGTAACATACATAAAATGACAGTCGCATTTTGACAGTTCATCGACGTTCATTGCATTATTGACGTTGCTGAGCAGACGAATTTATCAAACCTATGATTTAATGAATTAGCAATATCCTTTAAAACTCTCGGATTGGAATTGAAAGTGTGTCGTGTGTCGTGCTGTAGTAAAATTATTATATAAAATCTGATTTCTTCATGGGTTTTAATTTTAAAAACATGGATGTAAGAACTTTTGTTAGTTACTAGGTCTGTACTTAATTCAGCAAAATTAAATCTAAGACCTTTTAGACGGATCATGATAAAGCAATCTAGATCCTCAATATTTGTATATATGTATATTTGTAATCACATTGTCGAAAACGTCTCTAACGATTTCGATTAAAGTTGCAAAAAATCGATCTAGCTAGGTCATGTTTCTGGAAAAATTCGTTTTCTCTATTTTCACAGCCTCGAGAATGTGATACAACGTTGGTATACCTGGACAGTATGTTTATCAATTTTCACCTGAGCCAGAGCTCGATCGACTAGATACTTACAGCTAATCTTCATTCTTATATTCTGATTTCGTTAATCGAAACGATCAAACTGCTATTCATAAAATTAACGTATTGAATAAAAATCATAAAAAATCAAAGCACTTGCGTATAATTATAATTATTATCATTGTTAGCGATACATTTGTCTACGTTATAATTGGTAACTACATTATCTATTCGAACTAACAATAAATAAATAAATAACTTATTACTAGCACTTAATTATATTTACATTTGCGCGAGCTTAAAAATAGCGTTGATTGTATTACAAAAATAAATACAGAAAAATATAGTCCAAGTTTTGTACGAAAAACAGAAAATAAAAACGGAACAGAAAAATCTGCCAATCAACTATCGGTGGATTTTCTTTGTTTTCGACTTCAGACTAGCAGGGTGGACTCCGGATGGACGCTTACTTAGACTGAATGGCAACTGCGAGTCGTCGACTTTATTTTAAACTTCATTTTTATTACCGACTTCAAAAACTGGTCCTTCTTCTTCAAACTTCTCACCAACTTCATTTCTCTAATCTAAAATATCGAGTTCGTCTAATTTGAGATTCCGTTCCAAAAAAAGTACAACCCTGTTAGTAGCATTTTGGTGCGGAACCTCATTCGAATTTAGTTCGTCTGTCTGCTTGATACAGTCGAGTTTCCTTCCAGAAATTTGAAGCCGGTGTCCTTGGTCCTTTTTTTAATATCCTCCTTTCTGTAATCCCATGACCGCTGCGAACAATGCAAAGAAGAATCCTGCTAGACCAGTGGCTCCGATCAGTAGGACCAACCCAGCAATCATGACCGGTACTAGAGCGAAGAATTTCATCTTGTAAGCAAGGAGTAGTGGCAACATGTATTTTTTGAGCTTCTTTGGCTTAATTTTCTTCTTCCTCTTGTTCTTGTGTCTTTCCTCTTCGTGCCCCTTGATGCTGCCGATGTCTTCCTCTTCATATTCTCCGTCATCATCTTCGAATTCGTCCTCATCATCGTCGTCTTCACCCATTATGTCTGGAATAAGAGAAAAGGGTTTGTTAATTATGATGATAATAAAATAAAATTAATTGTGTATGAATATTGGGTAAAATAAATAACTGTTTGGGTAAGAATGAATCACTGTATGTAACTTAGAAGAATGATTATTAAGAGTGATCCTAGACGGTATATAAAATAACTCCACTAAACATAAAAAAAAAATTCTAAAGTAGAACACTTTCGCCTTACTACCACATAGATATATTTATCTATTATTTAGGCTAAATATAAATATTATTTATGAAATTTGACGTTAGATTGACATTAGACACAGTTTGAACAAGACGTTCAAGTTTTTGTGGTCAAATCCTCGGTTTCCACTTTTCTACGAATGAAACTTGTGAAGGTGTTTCTGTCATTAGTCTAACTAGTTAGTCAATAATTATCACATTATGCCAACAACAACAGCCAGATAGCCTGATAGACTAACAACCTGTTACGATGGCGTTACCGTGAAATACCAGATGACATCCGATTGCGTGTAGCATGCGTGTCTTAATGATAAACAGCGTAATTGTTGGCATTTTAAACGTTGACGATTAATCTTTAATTATTATCGTTATCACACTAAATGGATACACATTCTTGTTAGGAAAGTTTTAGATTTGTTGACCGTGACTTTGTTATCCTTGAAAAGGAGTTCTCTGGGATATAAAGAAGGAACTTGGAGTTTATTTTTTTGACAAAATTAATTTAATATTAAATAAATTAGAAATATAAACATATCATTAAATATATAATAAATAATATAACTTTCTAGTTATGTTTGCGGGGCCAACATGGCCTGAAATCGCACAAAGCAGATAGATTTGGAAGGAAAAAGGGGAGGCCTTTGCCCAGCAGTGGGACACAATATAGACTAACAAAAACAAAAAAAAATATATATATATGAAAAGTGTATAGAAATTAAATTAGATTTTATTATTACATTATTTTTATCTTTTAAATTATCTTCAGGTAGGTACATCATTAAAAAAACTAAAAAAACCAACGTGTAACTAGTTATTGAATACGCCTCAAAGATGACAGAGCTGCTCTACTTAAACATGACTTCCAAAAATTGAGTTTGCTTGATATAAAAAGCTCAGATGATGCGGGCATAGTTGTTTTAATTATTAATAAAAATGTTTCGGATATAAATCATTGATTTATGTTTTTATTACTTGTACCTATAATACAGTCTTCAATTATTTAGCACTTTTTTGCAATTATATTTACCAACTATCAATCACTTTTTTGCGATTTTGACATTCAGTTTTTTTGTCAATTTTGACTTTCATTATTTTTTTGTTTTGAAATTGAAACTTTCTTCTTTTTTGTTAGTTATTACTTTCTATTTGTTTTTTATCTTCATTTTATTGGCTAATGTATGGCAAAGATTTGTCATTAATTTCTTCATATTATCCATTTAGCAAGATGCATTTTTTCTGGTTAATGTTTTGAAAGAAGAAATTTTTCTTTACGATAGTTGATCATTTCAGTCGGTTTCAATATCTATCCATCAAATACCTGATGAAGCGAAAATTAACAGTATAGAAGATGTATGGATGGATACATTCAGTACTCAATCAAAATTAAATAATGATATGGCTATTGTGTAATAATCCAATGAAGTTGAATTTGAAATTGATCAAGAAATGAAGCTTAAAATATTAGTGATCCAATCTATAAGGTAAATGTGTGTTCATGTGTAGTCATTTTGATAATTTAGAATGTCTGACACGATATTTATGAAACTTATTTTACGGAGTGATATATGGATAACTGGCTCGTTGGTCTAGTGGTCGCAAGCGCTACTGCTGAGCATGAGGTCCTGGGTTCGATTCCCAGGTCGGAAAAAATGTTATTAGGTTTTTTCATCAATAATTTCTTAGTAGCAGCTCGGAGTCTGGATTTGTACCCGGTTGATGGCAATAGGCTCTATTACATGGGACTTAAACATAAATGGTGAAATGTGGTTGTTCTATAGGTGCTCCTCTGCCTAATCCTTCTGAGAATACAGCCGTGATGTGTTGGGTTTTTGTGGTTGCTATAAAATTTAATTACCTAATTTAAGCGTACTATTTGTCACGAACCCACTCCTGAATACCCATTTCTAAATGAACGAATAAATCCATTATTTAAGAAATAAAATCTCTTATCATTCTAAATCAATAGAACTTAGACCCACCATCAAACACCCCGCAGAATTGATCCCTTTCTATCAGTCCACTGCATTTACCGCCCTGCTCACCCAATAATAGAGAAACGGTCGCAATCATACCACTATCATTACCAACCGTTACAAATTCACCGTCGACTGATTACAAACTCAAAACTTTAACAGAAAATCTACTTCATACAAACTTTTTGGGTAGTTACAAACTGGAATGATAGATTACATGTTCAGAGATAATACTGGCGGCTTGTTGAAATACACAACCATAGGCGATGCCAAAATGTAATCAAATACGTTGCAAGAGGTTAAAAATAATTCCGATGTTTCTTATCTCGTCCTGAAAAAAAGTCCACTGCGAGTGGAAATGGCTTAGGGGAGACGGCTTAATATAAAATCAGAGTCGACTAGGAGCCACCAGATAGCTTAGAACAATCAGAGGTAATAAAAACAAACGGAACTATTGCGAAAAGTGCACCAGCATCAGGGCTCCGTACGTTGAGAAACTAAAACATAATGTGGACATTAGGTTACTCTTTTAATTTAGTACTTAGTGTAAATAGTTAGTTATGTTAAAAACTGTAAAATTATGTTAAGAATTATTGAAAAGAAATAAATATCCATGTGGACATTACAATAAAATCAGATGTTGACGTTTGTTGAACCTGACTGCAAAAGCTTTTGAGCTTAAAAAGCTTTAAACTAACCACCCACATAATAAAAAAAAAAAATTAAATGAAACCCACATAATTAAATGGTCCTTCTGAATTAAACCACCACATGACACCACTAACTAGCAATAACTCTCGATGAACTGAATTTCATCAATATTGTAGTTCTGGCAATCATTTCCGCTTGTTGACTTCAACGTATATTATAACTGTATACTCCGATACGTTACGTTACGGCTATCGTTACAGGGTGTCAGTAGCATATCAAGAAAGAAAGAAAAGTACGAGTATTGACATAGTAATGATGGTCATCAGTTTTTTGTTAGAAATATAGAGCTTTCCCGAACTTTTCATCGAGTTCAACTTGTATGCATGAGCAAATAGAATGATTGTTACTTTAATGGTTTCAGTGAATGAATTTGTCATAGATTATATATACTTGACATAAACAACCCAATTAGGAAGGCTGTCTTGTAAGTTTATGATTCCAAATAAAAATTTACTGAAGAAGTTATGGACCCCTATTGGCTATAAATATTCGAAGGATTTTGAAGGGATTTCATAATCCATTGCTTCGTTTGCTTGAAAAAGTCGTCCCCTTGACAACGTAAATAAAGCGATGTATATTGTTGAATAGTACAATTGCAATGCACACTTACTTAGGCTGTTAGTTGATGGCATTAAGAAAATCTATAAAGCTCTAGGTGATGATAATTGCAACAAAAGGAAGAAAGCCAAAATTAATGTAAGCAAAAAATTCAAACAAAATGTGAATGATAATGATAACTAACAAGATGATTCTAGAAAATAAATAGAGCGTAAACAAGATAATAATTAGAAAAGTGTTGAGAAAATGACTGGTCTTTGGATACAAAACGGAAATCTTTTAGAAATTATGCTTATGAAAAGCCGGTACTAAAAGTTGGATGTGTTATGAGATGAATACATCAATAATAAGTGTAATTAAGTGGAATCTATAAAATGTTCATAGAAAACCAAGTCATGCTAAGAAAGCTCTTTTGTAGATATAAATAATTGGATTAGAAAAGTATTTTCATTTTCTATTCAAATCATGTAATTTTATAATCAAATGGCTTGCTTTGTTACAGTGGATGAAAATGTCAATAAAAAGGAATACATTAAAAAACGTTAATCGTTTCTTATTAGAGGATGATGTTAACAGACAAATAGATTTATGTGTAGACTTTCTAAGTTTGGGATGACATGTTATTTATCTTTAAGGTAGGTATTAAAGATCTTATAACAATGTTTGCAAATGATGATACAAGATAAGATTATGAAATAATGTAACTGTAACATTATCTAAAATGCTTTATGACTAAAACGCAAAATGGGCAAAAATCAGATTCTGTAATTAAAGGGCATGAGTTCAGTAAAGACATGAAACTAAAACCACTATTAGAAATGCATCCATTCACCATACACCTAGAATTACAAATGTCGATAAAAAGTCGCACCAGGAACTTCCTAATGGATGTAGGAACGAATTACCAATTTATACATTTCCTAATAAGCAATCAAGTTCCTCAATTTTAATTGTTTTGACTCTTCCTACAAAAACGTGCATATCGAGAAGTAGGTAACACGAGTAAACCGAATTCTGTACCAACTACTACTAAACGGTAATCCGTGACTTCAATTACTATAGCGTTCACTAAATCCATCTATCAATATTCAGTTGATTCATGTTACATGTCAACTAAATCATGAACAAGTCCATATTTCAATAATTTCTAGAACATTAAAGAAACATCTATTACTCCTTCGTCCATTTGTTTGTCAACATGCAACGCAAGTTCATTGATACTAAATACATAATTTATTTATGAAGGATTGCGTGATTCCATTGGCTAAACGTACACGATAACATTTGATAATTTCGTACATAAATCAATTGTTTCAAAATCATTCGATTTATCGTTTATTCGTGAGATGAATCAAAAGAAAAAATAATCGATGCAATTTACGTTGAATGTGTTGATTTGTAGCCTAATAATTAATATAGTGATGATGTGTACATCTGCATAATCACATGGATAGCAATTTAGTGACGAAATAAAATGGGTTACGGTGAAGAAAAAGATGTTGGGGTAAGCTGAAATATAGAGGCACAACGGGCTGTTAGTTCTCCTAATAGATTAGTGAGAAAGTGCAAGTTGTTTTGATTAGCTTTATCAAGTTAAACTGGAAGCTTTTTAGGATCAAAGAAATGTTAATGATTATCGATGATTAGAAAGACTCAACTTCCAGAATATTTCAACGAATAAGTTCCTTTAAGTTTGTAAGTTAATATCCTGTTGTTAATTAACTACTTTTCATAATAATTATATTAACTCCAAACGGTCAGTCTTGTATCCTGATGGTCCTCGATGACTTCTAAGTCAAAATAATAGTGTTATCATTAATCAAATACTTACATGATAATGATCTCCGTGAGACAGAAGGTTCCGAGAACCCCTCAGGCTTCTCAATGATTGGTTCCTCAACATCCAAAGATCGCTTCTCGTACTCTTCTCTCCTGATCAAGGGTATAGCTCTAACTTGGAAATGGCCATCATCTGTCAAATTACTTTTCTCTTTGGCAATTGGGATATAATTACCAGGGAAAAGAACATTGGAGTTATTCTTCACATCTGCATAATGCACGTTCCTTTCTACTTGGGGCTCTTCCGGTCTTAGCGGGATATAACGAGGCTTGAAGGCATACCGTTGGTAGGTATAAGGGAGCTTAGACTCCCTTGATTCAAATCTCGAAGGTTTGATAACTATTGAAGCACTGGTGACATCAATCACGGAATCACTGTCTTTGTTCCAAAGCTTCTTCAAAGCATCCTGGTACTCGTTGGCCGAAACCAAGGCCACACAACAGAACACTAAAGTCTGGTAGTACATATTGATAGTTAATTAATGTCACTTATTACACAACACAGAACACTTCACTTTCCTTAGACCATCACCCTGTGTACCACCATTTTGCATCAAGCGGTCGCGCAAAACTGAATTACTGTCGCTACAAGACGGTATATTTATACATGTGTAAGTATAAAGTTGCGTTTTTCCAGTCAGTTCACGGTCGGACGGGCCTTCGGGCTTCCTTTGGTTTCAATTCCGATATGAACGAAATGTGTTCGAAATGAAAAACTTGTCCGTTTTCGCGTGGCTTCTTCCGTTAATAGTTGGGGACAGTTTCTCCAATTGATTGTCGTGCAATTTGTACTTGTTATCGTATTATTAGATGGCACGAGATGCTCTGATATGTAGGGACGGTGAAAAGCTGTCATCTTGTCTGAGATTGAGATGTTGAGTGAACATCTGTATTAGTAATCATGGTTTGTGCTCATTCGCTTCTGAGTTAGTAGGCAAATAATAACTGTTATTATTCTTGGTTTTTATTAATTTCTTTATTCTATGTACCAAAATGATTTTTGTCAATGTTGTCCTTTTATGAAACTTACCGGTTATAGCATTTTTTCTGATTTAATGTACAAATACGAAAAGAAAACTATAACAAAATGAGTACCGTTTAGTGCCAAATCACTTCTGAAAACCAAGTACAGAACAAGTTTTGTAAAAGTTTAGATTAAAAATGCAATCACACAATTGTAGTACCTACTGGTCGATATCTTTCAAACAACTGACAGATGCTAGAGTAGAGGCTTTGTGGTCACCAGCCTACCAGACCATGTTAAAGAGTTGAAGAACAGCTGTTATTATTTTGAGTAAATATTTTTTCAATTAAACGCCTCATTGATTGTTTACAAACGCGACCACCAGGCTAAGTGAGATTTAGGAAGAAGAAAAAGTTTATGAAAGGGGTTTTCCATGAGAAAATTAAATAAAATCAGCTGAAGGTTTGCATCAAGTATGTCTAAATATGATAACAAGTGAACCTATTTGTCCGTAAAAAGTTTCCTTTTTTAGCTTTATTGGTATAACTGATATTCCTAAAGTTGTACTTCAGTTTTTCTCTGACCTGTATTTTATTTGAAGTATACCTACTTTATGTTTAATTACTTGAAAATAAACTGTGAATTACAGTAATAATATTTACATAATTTAAAAGCTAACAGTCTTAAAATAATAATATGTACAATAATATAAAAAAAGGGAGAGGAAAGAATCACAAGGCAAGGTATCTTTCCAACTCGTCATAGTTACATAGTTATTTTAAATCACATTGTAATTGTATATATTGTAGTGGTATTTATTTTAGAAGTATGTATGTAAGTAGGTATATTCTCTTATTGTATGTTGTTTAAATTGAAATCACTAAATTGTTTTTTTTCTTCTTTGTTTTATGTTTTTTTTTTTTCTTTTCTGCGGTTACACACGTTGTCTACATCTCTTTTTATATACTTTCCTGTCGCAGGTATGCTGGAAGAGATTTCTTTAGAAATAAGCATTGCCTTTGTACGTATTTTTCTGTTCCTTTCTTTTTGTCTGTTTATACGTGTGTGCATAAATGGTTAAATAAAAAATAGATAAATAAGGCATCAAAAAATTCGTCCGCATCGCTGTCAACGGGATATGCACCCAAAAGGCTGGCAGCATTGCCACGTTGTATGGCAATGCTGATTCTTTGGCCAAAAAATAGGCAAGCCCTCTGGTCACGTGAAGAGTCAACCAACCGCTTGGCGATGTCTCGAAAAACGAAGTGAACAGTCGAACCCCAAGGCCCTAGTATTACAACCCCAAAAGGCTCGAATATATAAGTTCCAATAAGATTGGAATATTTGGGCCGTTTCAAGTTTTCCGTACCTGCAGCAGCCAGCCTACTTCATGTGGAATCTAATGAATGATTTGTCAGTGCAAGATCAAAATCACTTGTATTATATATTCATTTGCTCCATAATTTCCATATAACACGGCCAGTACTCTTGACGATCAAGATCGACATCTGCCTAGATTCTAAGGTAAACAAAGGCGCAAGTGTCTATACTTGCGTTATTATGAGGTACTTTGCTGGTACTTTCAATATTATATGTGCCCTAGTACGGTTGGCAACGTTAACTCACTAAGCATGAACAGCCCGTACCCACTGCTGGGACACAGACATCCTTTTTGTGAAACAGAGTGGGCCATAATCCACCGCGTGGGTCCAGTGCGGGTTGGTAGATGATTAACAGAATTCATGGTTTTATATACCATAATTTTTCTGGTAAAAATAATCCACTGCTGTATTAACTCTTTCTTAAAATATCATCACAATGACCAATCCTGTGCTGCCAGCATACAGACCACAACTTCCACTTGGTCATGGAGCAGTGATAGCCTAGTGGTGTGACCGTGGACTGACATCTCGTGTTCGAATCCAAGGCTCGCAACTCTGACTTTTCAGATGCTTCGAATCGGTGAAGGAAAACATCGTGAGGAAACCCGCATGCCTGAGAGATATTTTCAAGTCAGAGGCCCTTGGGCGGCTTTAAATCTCTGACACCAGGTTAGGCATTAACCATACGAAAAGAAGAAGACTTTGTCATTGGTTCACCTGACAAGACTGTGGTCCTTTGGTACATGGTCAACTTGAGAACTTTTCGGACAATCGTTCTAGGCGCAAAGTGTACTTACAAAAGCAAGCAATCTTAGCTATTTAACACGAAAAGGGTTTACTATCAGTTGTTTGTAGACATGACTGTGCTCACCATTTTTATGCCAACCATACTGCACAGCAAGTATCTGAAAATCATTACCCTCCTTTTTCAAACAATCGAGTAAATCGAGTACATAATGACGCATGCACTCTATAATTATTTGAACAACCACTGTTACTGCTTATCTCATGGTATTATTAGCACTATGATAGTAATTAAAAACTATTACTATTTCTTGTGACTCACGAAGCCGATATAACTAGAGTTGAATGTCAGTAATGTAATGAAAGTGATGGGGTAATATCGAAAACTGTTGAATCGATTCCGATGGGATTTTCTAAATATGATTGATGGAAGCGTCTTCGATCATTATGGGGCGTTAGCACTTTATATAATTTATGGAAAACTTGTTGGATCATTGGCGTAGATATTGCAAGTTGTTTTAGTAAAGGAGAGCTTTTTGTGAGAGATTCTGTCAGGGAAAGTACTATCACTACTACACCTTTTGTGGTAGCTGCTATTCGTAGTAAGATTATAATATATTTGAAGAATAAATGCTGGTCGATGAGGCCTTTAGTTAGTGGGGCAATGTTGCAGTGCCGTAAGTTATGTACATTGGTCGACACTAAAATAGCATAAAATTTATAAGAACTACGAGAACAGCTGACTCCGAATGAAAGGAACAAAGAGACAATTTAGTATACCTAACTTCTTTATTACAAAATATGACCTATTACGGGTCAAGTTTTAGTCTTTTCCCTACTATGTTGGGGTCGGCTTGCAGCTTAGCCAGATGCAGCTGAATATCAGTATTTTACACGGAGCGACTGCCTATCTGACCTCCACAACCCATTTATTGGGTAACACGATACCCCTTGGTAATATTGATTGCCATATTTTTGGGCTTCTGACTACCCGGAACGACTGTCAAAGATCTACGAATGACAACCGGAGCCAATGACTTAACGTGCTTTCTGAGGCACGGGATGTCTCGATATGTAATGGAAGGTCGCCTATCTACAAACCGACTGCGGCAAGCGTAGCTTAACCTTTGACTGACCCGTGCAGCTGTTATCATTGAGCCACCGTTAATAATAATGTAGCAAATTATGGTTTTATATGGTTAATGTAGGTAGGTTTTTAACTTAATCTTTCCTTTTTAAGGAAATTTCTCGCCGACTGGCCGACGCTTCACGTGACAAGAGGGCTGGCTCGTTCTTTGACCAAAGAATTTGCATTTCCATTCAACACGGCAATGATGCCTGTCTTCTGGGCACGTTTCCGGATGACAGCGATGCGGAAGAATACTTCGACGCCTAAGTGTCTGTTTGTTTTTCTATTTATTTCTATAGTTACTCTTTTAATTTAGAATGTAGTGTAAATAGTTAGTTATGTTAAATATTGTAAAGTTTTATTACCAAAAAATATGTTTTCTAACACTTATACATCTTGTACTAAAAGAAAACCTAGAATGTTCGTGTCACACGTTTCTTACTACGGAACTGCGCAACAAAGAAAATATTCATGCAACTGCACTACATGATTATTGCATTGCTGGTATTTGAGTATAATGTACGTTTCCTTAAGTTCTCAAATACCACGTCCCCTGTGAACATGCTCGATCGTATATTAATTGTCTAATAGTCCAACAATAAAAATCTTTCTTTGAGTGCTAGTCACTTGCGCCGATAAACGCTCATGACAATTGTACACTGAGATGACGACCGATATAAATTTTTGAATTTAAATAAAAAATCGTTTATTTAAATAAGGCTGAGAATCAGCGCTGGGAACAAGAAGTCGAAATAATAGTAAAAAATAGGGCGTAAAGTTGATGGGATTTTGAAAGATTACCAGAAATAAGATGGCCACTTAGAAAGACATAAAACATGTAAAACATGACTCGATACGGTAAGACTATATGTGAAAAATAGAGACTCAAACAATATTTTTACAAAAAAAAAAAAAAAAAAAACAACCAACTTCCAAAAAACCACTACAAAATTTTTCGGAAGTCGGTGTCTTTGGTTTTGTATTTTCGTTATTTGCCACCGACTTCTGAAATTTAAGTTATTTTTCACTTTGTAGTGGTTTTTTGGAAGTCGGTTGTTTTTTTTGTAAAAAAGTTTTTATTTCTCACTTTTTAGTGGGTCAATTTTTAATTTATCTAAGTTACATTAGCCTAATGCAAACTGCTCATCACCTTTTACAAAATATTGCTTTTTCCGATGCAGGGACGTTCATCGTTGAGGAGTTCTCCTGGTACTCCACCATCAGCTCCACTTCTCCATATGCATTGTGACGAGCATAAATTACATTACAACCATATTAAAGTAATCGAATCGCAACCCGTGAAATACTTATTATTGAGTAGTTCCGGTGGCTATTTGTGGTCTTCATCATCAGTTCCACTTAACTAAATTAATGATGCTTTTCAAGAGCAACTGCACGAGTTACTATAAAAAATACCCAAATCGCTATAGGTTTGGCTATAATATTTGAAGATTTTCCTCGATTTATCTGGGATGCCATCATCAGATCCAGGTTTTCTTATCATGGTACCCTTGGGATATCTCCTTTCTAACAAAAAAAGAATCATTAAAATCGGTTCTTTGAAGTCGATTAAAAATGACGCTACCTGCTAATGACCAGCAATTGATTCCAATAGGTTGATGTGTCGAAATATGTACTTCTAGCTGTAGATAATAATGATTACATTTCACGACGCCTGTATTCCTCAAAGGGTAAGGCAGAGAAGGGGGAAGCAGAGTTACAGTGATTATTTCTAGAAAATGCTATTAGCTTTTTCTATTGACATGACGAGTGACGACACTAAACGTTCAATTAGTGCATTCTGGGCAGCCAGCCGTGCTCAGATTGTGTCAGATACACCACCATGTAAGTAGTTTGGATAAGTAGTATTATCAATTTTATTTTCTTTCTTTCTAAGTATATCACTTTATAGCACTTCATGAACAAACGAATTTATAAACCTATAAAAAATAATTACAGAGCTAAAAACATAACTCTTAGGGTTCCTTGTAAAAACGGCAGTAATTTAAAGACATTGATGTCAATTCAGAACACATTCATAATGTAATACCAAAAAAGTAGAATAAACGATCAATTGACACTATTTACTAAACTTTTGCTACAGAACCTTCAATGCATGTCTCATAAGCCATGCTGTTTAAAAGATTAACAGTAAAGAAATGTTTACCTATATTATTTAGTTAAAGATCAGTAACACTCGTAAATCTGTATAATTGCCACATTTGCCATTAAAACTGCAAGTCGTTACGGTATTTAATTATAAGAAATGTGCGTATATATTTTACTTTTAGCCCATAGGTTTTAGCATTGTGCATAAACGTTCGTTCTCATAAATCAAATGCTGGTAGGGCCAATTGTTGCTGCTTTGAAAGGCCAAGCTGAAGTAGCAACGAGCCAGCCATATTAGTCGTCAAACCGATAACCATTGAGGTAAACGTGTTCTTGAGTGGAGACCGCAAATCGGTGAACGTAAGGTAGGACGCCTTCAGGCCAGGTGGAGCAACTATCTTCGCGAGGTGGCTGGTAGCAGCTGGCCGGGAGTTGCCGAGATACGAGCTGAATGGCGTGCAATAGGCGAGGCTTATGTCCAGGAGTGGACTGCTGTAAGCTGATGATAATGCGCCTCATTGGGGAACAAAGCCCTGCAAGTTTGAATGCTACTACATACTTTGAACTTTTGTAATATTCATTTCAAAATGGACAAGTTCAATAGACTTGTTATACAGAAATATTCTCCTCCTTCCAAGCCCTGTTTAATATTTTGAGTATCGTTTTAGGGTTCCGTAGTAAACAAGGAACCCTTAGAGTTTCGTCATGTCCGTCTGTCTGTCTGTCTGTCCGCGGTCTAGCTCCGAGACCCTTAATACTAGAAAGCTGTAATTTGGCATAGGTATACATATTAATTACGCCGACAAAGTGGTAAAACAAAATTATGAAAAACATTTTTTTTTAGGGTACACGTAAAGTGGTGATGTTTTTTTTTTTATCCCTTGATGTGGGATATCATTGGAAAGGTCCTTCAAAAACATTGTGAGTTTGGGAAAACCATTTTTGGATTCAGGGATCCGTTTGCGAAATATTAAGCTTTAAATTGCTAATTTTTGTTAGAAGCACTTATAATTGCTCCAACTCCTGACTTGACTATAGCTTTGAGCAAAGTCCTCTGGATCTTATACCTTCACTGACTAATAATTATTCTTTTACATGTCCTAGGTTGGACGAAAAAACTCATTCTATATCCTATACAATTAAATGAGCAATATTTGAATATATATATATATTTGTAATCACGTTCTCAAAAACGGCTCAAACGATTTCGATGAAAGTTGCAATACAAAGGAGACCTAGCTAGATTGATTTTTCGCCTCCGTGAAGGGGTGAAAAATCAATCTAGCTAGGTCTCATATCTGTAAAAATTCGTTTTCTCTCTTTTCACAGCTTCGGGAATGTGATACAACGTTGGTACCTATACCTGGACGATATGTTGATCTATTTTCACCCGAGCAGAGCTCGGTTCAATGCGGAAACACCGACCCATTCCCCCAACGTTTTCCAACGCAAATATGCTCAAAACTGTTAGCATCGAACAATCGTGCGTAAAACATAGTTATTCGTGCAAAACGCACGGCGGGGACGGAAGCCGTTATACTTCCATAGTTATTTGCTAATTACTCGACGTGTTAGTATGGATTTAGGAAAGTGAGTGTGTATTTGATTAGGTAGATAAGGGTGGAAAATTGGAAAAGGCACGTGCGTGCTAAGTTGACTATTGTTATATATTATAAGTACCAACGTATAATATCAAGTACCGGGCAACAAGGCCTATCAGTATGTTTCGACATCTTACAACTACCGTCAATGAAAATGGCTTTTGCACCAGACAATGGAATGATGTTGTAAATCTCACCAAAGAAAGACGCTATGACTTTCCTTGAACAGTCTACCCAGCCACCAACCGTAATGACATGCTAATCTATAACAAAAATGACAAAACTGACAGTGGATAATACCTATCAATGATACCACCCATAATGTTTTTCTCAGGGGTTTTACACAATTCTATCTGGGAACCAGTCTTACTAAATTCACCGCAAAACAGTGTTTTTATTGATTTTTGGGATGCCTTCAGAAATATTACAAAGTATTAGTCAAGAGTACTTACAAGACAAATTGTAGTATCCTTATTTTTTCAGTGACGGTTCGTATGGACGTCAGCTCTAACATGAGACTGCTTTACGAATATCTTTACTACGAGAATGAACATTGTATGTATATGTTGTAAAGCCAAATTGTCGAGTCGGCACACAAAACCCTGCCGTATATTTCCAAAATATCGTGTATCATGAATTTGTACTATTAGTTATGTACTGTCATATTTTAGTCAAAAAGTAATGAACAATAAATCTATTTGATAGTCACATTGTCGTTGTAAATTATTTCTTGTTTCTTTGATTTTCATCGCAGTTATAACATTTTGTAAATTTTATTCCTTAGCGGCTCAATTACGAGTATTTTATTACAAGCAATATCTAACTACAGTATTTCGATTTTCTTAATGTCCCTCGGGTATCATCGGATTTCCAAATACAAACGAATGCTAATTTTCATGTCCATCAATTATTATATTTATCGTGTATAATAATTTGAATTCAGAACTAAGTACCTACTTTTTTGTTGTTTTGTTTTGATTTCCGTGTGAACTATATAGAGTTGTAAAACTATTTTCCTATCTGTCGTAAATTACATTAATTTAAAAGAGTATTAACTACTCTATATGCTTCCAAGTTGATTGAGAGCGTTCGGTCTGCACCAAGTGCAAAGGGCAACTGATCGAAATCCGACGACTGACGAAACACGAGGTTTGCTGAGGGACATTAAAAACATAGTTTGTCTGTACTCAACTTATAAAACCAGACGACTGTCTATCTGTGATCGATATTATGGAAAGGAAATCACCTCTTGATTATGAGAATAGATTACAAGGATCATTGGGCGCGTGGTGAAAATCGGAACTAACTCCGCCATCTTGTTTTTTCATTACCTTTCACAAAACAATATTGCAAGAAAGAAAGAAAGAAAAATAAATTTATTTATCACAGAAACACGTGAATAAAAGAAGAAAACAATAAAATACAACAATAGATAACACACAACACAATCAACAAACACAACAAAAACAACCAAATGAAAAACGAAAACAAAAATTAATGAATGAAATGAAATTTAGTGATTGGGCGATTCCAGGTATTCGTAAAAGCAGGGAAAAACTATTTGAACTTTATGGCTTAAAACAACATATGAATAATACAAGCTTTCATAAGTATGTTGCAAAATATTCAAAAACTTTTAAAAGTGTTTGCAAAATAGCTAAAGCTCTTTATATTAGCAATAAAATAAAATCAGCTGATGATAAAATAAAAACTACCTGGCAAGTAATAAATAATGAGACAGGTAGGAAAAAACAGCGAAATACTGAATTTAATTTAGAGACTGCACATGGCCCCATTAACTCAGATATAGAAGTAGCTCAAGAATTTGAAAACTTTTTTGCTAATATTCCCCTTAAAACTACTGAAGCTTTAAATTCCTCACCCGCGCTTTCTGCTGCTTTACTTAGACAAAATGTGAAGGCATGCCCTTTAGAGTTTAGGTTTCAGCATACAAACCCCCAGGCTGTTATAAAAGCTTTTAAAGATCTTAAAATTAAATCAACAGAAGATCTCTGGGGAATGTCTGTAAAAGTCTGTAGATCTATTATCGAAACCATTGCGCCCTATCTAACTTACATATTTAACACCAGTGTAGACCAAGGAGTCTTTCCGGATCTCATGAAACACAGTAAAGTAGTTCCATTGTTCAAATCCGGTGATAGTAAAGAACCCAACAATTATAGGCCTGTGTCAATTCTGCCAGTTCTCAGTAAGGTGTTTGAAAAGTTGATGCTCAATCAAATGTTACTTCACTTTAATAAAAATTCCATCTTTCATAAACAACAGTACGGTTTCACCAAAGGGCGTTGTACTACTGACGCCGGTGTCACCCTAATAAAGAACATTTTTAATGCCTGGGAAGAAGCACAAGATGCCATTGGAATCTTTTGCGACCTCTCGAAGGCGTTCGATTGTGTAGACCATGAGACACTTCTGCTGAAACTAGAGCACTATGGGATTAGGAATACAGCTCTTGATTTATTTAGATCATACCTGAAAGATAGAAATGTTAAAGTTCAGGTAAACGGCGTAAACTCATTAGGGTCTGAAATGGCAATGGGCGTTCCTCAAGGTTCGATATTGGGTCCATTCCTGTTTTTAGTTTACATTAATGATTTACCCCAATTACTTCAAAATCAACCGAAGATGGTGTTATTTGCAGATGACACATCATTAATCTTTAAAATAAACCGACGGTCACAAAATCTTGACGACGTGAATAGCTCTATTCTGCAAGTCCAAGATTGGTTTACGGTAAATAATCTGGTACTTAATAAAAAAAAAACCAAATGCATTAGATTTAAATTACCTAATGTTAAAAGTAGCGAATGTGACATCATATTGAATGGAGAAAAACTGGAATTTATTAATCAAACAGTTTTCCTAGGAATCACGCTAGACGAGAAATTACAATGGGGACCTCATATAACATCTCTTGCGGGGCGGTTAAGCTCGGCCGCTTATGCTGTTAGAAAGATAAGACAGTTAACAGATGTGGAAACCGCGCGTTTGGTCTATTTTAGCTACTTTCACAGCATTATGTCGTATGGCATTTTACTGTGGGGTCGGGCTGCTGACATTGAATCCATCTTTATTTTGCAAAAGAGAGCTGTCAGAGCCATTTATAATCTACGTCGCCGCGAATCTCTCAGGGAACTTTTTAAAAGGATTAATATTATGACGGTACCTTGCCAATTCATCTATGAAAATATTATGTTTGTAAGGAAAAATCCACATCTATTTAATAAAATAAGTGTTAGACATAATTTTAATACTAGAAATAAAAATAAACTAGATCAACCATTTTACAGATTATCTAAAGTACATACATCTTTTATGGGGTACTGTGTTAAATGTTACAACAAAATACCTTGTGACATATTGCAATTAAATGAAAGAAAATTTAAAACTCATATCAAAAGTGCACTTTGTAAACAAGCATATTACAAATTAGAGGATTATATCCAGGATAAGAGTGCTTGGAAACATGCTGGTCCTGCTCCATAGGACAATTTAGAATCAAGACAAAATCAAACTGGTTGCTAATTTAATTGTAAAATTGATTATTTTGTGTTTTATGACATTGATTTAACATTCTGTGATTACTTTCTCACACACTGACTTATTAATTACAAAATTTTAGGAAAATCGTCTACTTTTACAATGTTTGTAAATATGTGAGCACCATGTATCTATCACATATTAAATTATCTGTCGTTGCTTCATTTTTAATTCTTTTTACCTATTGTGGTATAGTAATTTTATTCTAGGTGCATCGTCTTCACATATAATTATTTAACTAATGTACGTACCTATACAAACTATTGTAAAACATTTTAAAAGAGTAACGGTGGAGTTTCTTGCTCATTCTTCTCCACACGAAAACTACCTTTTGGAAGGGGCGACTAGAATCATTTTTAATATTTTGTAAATTTCGACGTTCAAAAGTGCCATACATGGGCCTATTTGAAATAAATGATTTGACTTTGACTTTGACTTTGAAATGTTTACCAACAGTGCTCCCCTGTCAACGTTATTCAACGTATTGGAAGACCTTAGTAAAAAAGTGATTTCCAATCTATACGCGATTAGTTTCACACCCTTGCGTTCTGGCCTTGTATAGAATGGAAAGACGCTCAAGCGTCAAAAGAGCCTTGTAGTATATAGACAAAGTGACATTCTATCAGCAATAACGGTATGGTGATGGAAAAGTAAAAAGACCATGGTAACATGGATAACATGGTAGATCTTCCAATCTTGTGCGTACAAACTTACATTTGCAGTTGGAATGTATGGGAGAACATGTTTTTCAACTACTATGTTAAGTTTGATATTGGGATAAATTCATCCCAACTATGGAACCCTTCATTGTGCGTAGTCCGACAGGCACTTGGGCGGTTTTTTTTATTAGACACACAGGCAACATCTCGTAGCCGTTTCTGCTACAATATTCTATTCTATTTTTTTTAAACCAGCCAAGTGCATGTCGGACCACGCACAATGTAGAGCAGTCTAAGAGCAGTGGTGGCCCAGTGGTAACGGCTCCGACTTACGAGTTGTAGGTCGTTGGTTCGAACCCAGGCAGGCGCTTTACTTTGTGTATTTAATTTCATCACCACTGCTCTCAAAACGGTGAAGGAAAACATCGTGAGGAAACCGGCATGTCCTAGAACCAAAAAATTCGAAGACATGTGACATCTACCAACCCGCACTGGGCCCACGTGGTGGATTACATCCCACTCACTCTCACCGAGAGGAGGCATGTGTCCCAGCAGTGGAAACATTATAAGCTGATTATGATTATGAAATAAATATAACCTTAAAATATACGCATAACATTTATGTCAAAAAATTAAGCTGATTTGACATTGACAGACTGCATTCAAAGTTGCTGTCTTTGAAAAATAGGGTGTTGCTGCTTTTGCACTTAGATGACTCAAATACGAAATGCGTTGACCTGAGGGCAAGTGGCAATTGCTTTCAACTTGAAAGCAATTAACACTTGCCCTCAGGAGTATTTAATTTTATTCTTCCTAAAGTAACTAAATGTTTGTCCACGTTTTACATACAAATAACATCATGAATGTTGACAGGGGTAGTCAAGATTCCGCTAGTCAGACGATAATCTTAAAGGTTCATGATTTGCAGGAAGACAAAATAAACAGGTAATAAATCCTTTATTAAAATGGAATGCAAGTGTATCGGTTTTATTTACAATCAAAAAAGAAACTGTTAATTTCATGCAAAATTTCAAACACAAACATTGAAATAATCTTTTGAGGAATAAGTATTTTCGAATTGCTTCTATTTATTGTACAAATGGCTCTTTTCACGTACATTCCGAAGTTTGTTAGGTACTGAAACTTTCTGTTGAGTTCCTACCTATTTCGAAAGATGGCGCTGTTTAAAAGTAGAAACGCATTAGCGCAATATGAAAAGAATTAGAATTGTTTACTGAACGGATTTGAATGAAATTTGGCACACAGTTTATAACCTGGATTAACACATAATTATGATACTTTTTATCCCGATATTCTTACGGAATTGAGACTTATGTGGGTGAAACTGCGGGACGCTGCTAGTTTATATTATAAAGTAATGCGTGAGTAACTTTGTGAAGACAGTAAGGACAATTGTTCAAACCCAGTATATTGTGCTGCATAGACAGTGCTTTTGAAAGCATTGGTTCCTCACGAAAACATGCGTCAAGTTTGTTAAAATAAAATAAATATTGCTTAATACCTTTATTTGAATACGTTAACCCATTAGCATTACCATTGCTAACAATAATATTAAATAGATTGTTCATTATTGTTTTAGAAGCTTAATTAGTAAAACGGAAACTAGCAAAACCAGTAAAAACTTTATCTTTTTATCATCAAAATTGCTAACTAATACAATCATGTCATTCCCTACCACCCTTTTACTTGGGCATAAAGTCAATATCAATATCAAAATATTTTATTTCACATAAACCTACAAGGGCACTTATGAAACGTCAGAAGCTAGGTGCATGGTTCCAATTGGTCGCTTCCTATGGAGAAGAGCCGGCAAGAAACTCCACGGTTACTCTTTTCAAAATAAATGGTTTCTACAATGTTTTCAAATTACACTGTTAATAGGTATGGGAGGACAGTGTAGGCCTATCAACAAGTACCAGATACTTAGTAAAATAGAACGATAGAGCCTACAACGTTCTCACATTCACAAAATCTAAAAGAAAAGAATCTATATAAAAGATAAACAAAATAATAAAAATAAGGACCTATTTAAACCAAATGACATGATTACCACTACAGCTGCAACAAATCTAATTTGATAAAAAAAAAAAATATATAGAAAATTGTAGGTATATAATGTCAAATAATTAAAAGATTATGTCAAAGAAGTATGTAAAAAAAAGTTAAATAAAATAATCATTGTAATTTGGAAGCTGTTAATAGACATTTACATTGTTAAGCCGTTAATGAGGTACCAGGGAAGCCACATGTGCAGAAGTAGAAGGTTTTTTGCCAGGATGAACCTATGTTCATTCTTAGGCATATTATGTATTGTAATATTATGACCCACTGCAGGACAAATGCTTCTTCTCATACAGAGAAGGCACGAGCATTTATCACCACGCTTGCTCAAGACAGGTTGCCGATTTCAGACTTATATTAAGTATAAGTCCAGATTTCCTCACGATCTTTTTCCTAAACCGATGTCAGTAATGTCCAAAATGAACTCGGAAAGTACATATGAATTGAAAAAGTCTCATTGGTACTTGCCAGGATTTGAAACCACAACCTCTAGCATGACAGGCGAGGTTTACCACTGGGTCATCACTCCAGAAAGCCATAGCAGGCTGTTACAAAGGATTTTTTTTGCATAGGTACACACGGCTACACATCAAGCTATATATTTCCAGTATAAGCTGACCTCGCATTGTACGGAAATCTTATACAATACGAGATTAGCATAAACTGGAAATGTATAGCTCGATGTGTAGCCGTATGTACCTATGCAAAAAAACTCCTTGGACAGTTTCCTCTTCTCTTTTCTTCTCTTCTCGTCTTGGAACTTATAAGGAATTGTTATACCGATTTCTGCCAGAGGGAAATAAATAAATGTATTTCTGTAGTACATTATTGTTTATTTACCTGTTTATAAAGTTTACATCAACATTTACAAATCTATTGTCATGTTTCACATCACCATAAAATATTTATTTTTATTATGAAAATAGCCAATGTAAAATAAATTATTATTATTGAGTATTCAGGCACAAATAATTAGGAATAAATAAATAAACAGTCGTAACTTACAGACTAAAAATAAATAAATCTTTTAATAAAAAGTACCAAAACATCGTTTTTAAAACGATTATTATATAATACAAAAGCACCTCTTTAAAGTCTATTTAATAAATAAATAATAAATTATTAAAATAAATTACATTTAAAAACGAGACACATGTTCAAAAAAGGTGGGCATACAAAAAACATAAGCATTTTTGTAACTAGCACGAAATAAAATATTTAAAAACAGAACACGTGTCGCGTAAATAAATTCGATCGTTTTTTTTTCTTTAAGTACAAATAAACCTACAAAATTCTGCCTAAGTATTTGGACGTAGGGTTCAATAATAGCATTAATTAATGATGAGTAATAAGTATATGCAAAAATCATTGAAAAAAGTCGTAATCTGTTTGATAGCGAAGTGATTCCTCACCTTTAACATTGACCCAGCATTAACATTCCTATCGAGCCTGTTAATTTACGATCAAAATGCAGAATACCAATAAACCCAAATGATTGAAAGCTTTGTGGCACGATAACTTGTGTGACTCTTGGATATCAAGCTTCAATATTTTAGTGTCTTTCCTGCTTTCTGCGGATTCGAGCCAATGATATTTTGAACTCAAGGTTGTGAATACGAAATGAGTAGATCTTAAAGTAAGAATTGAATTGTTTATAAAATTATATGATCTGAATTCTTCTGGTGGATCGTAAATTAACTGAAAACAAAATAGATATATTTTACCCATTTTTTTAATTATCAGCGTTAAGCTCATCACACACATTGAAAATAATATATATGTATATTGTAGCGCTTAAAGACACTTTAAGGTAAGGTATATATATTGTCTTCACTGTGTGTACATTAAAATGTACGGTGAGCGATATGTCGAAGATAAAATTAAAATATATTTTATATTATCGTCTACGCAACGCAATAAACCAGTTCACAAATCAACCCTTATCTTTTTGACCCATCATCAACCACGCCATCCCACGTTCAATCCTCTATTCCCTTTTATACGCGGAGTAAGGCAGCTCATCATACGCGCGTCTGTCCCATCCCCCACTGCTACCACCAGATGACCAGCCATGGCTCTCGTGACCACCACCACCGCCGCCGCCGCCACCACTCTTCGCTGACATCAGCTTCTTTAGCACCATGATGCCGGAGAGCAGCAGTGCGATCTGAAATTAGAGAAAAGGTTTCTGTTAGAACAATAAAAGATAACTGCTTCGTTTGTCTGAAATTATAGATGACGCGAGCCCAACTGCTGAACGTACAGCCAGTCTATTATGTAAAAATTCCCAACTGCTGAGCGTACACCCAGTCTATGTATTAGGTAAAATCTCCAACTGCTGAGCGTACAGCCAGTCTATTATGTAGAAATATCCAACTGCTGAACGTACAGCCAGTCTATTATGTAAAAATCTCCAACTACTGAGCGTACAGCCAGTCTATTATGTAAAAATCTCCAACTGCTGAGCGTACAGCCAGTCTATTATGTAAAAATCTCCAACTGCTGAGCGTACAGCCAGTCTATTATGTAAAAATCTCCAACTGCTGAGCGTACAGCCAGTCTATTATGTAAAAATCTCCAACTGCTGAGCGTACAGCCAGTCTATTATGTAAAAAACTCCAACTGCTGAGCGTGCAGCCAGTCTATTCTGTAAAAATCTTCAATTGCTGAGCGTACAGCCAGTCTATTCTGTAAAAATCTCGCCGTGAAACTTGTCATTCCACATGATGCTAGGTAGTTTTCACACTGAAACCTTTCAGAAGAGATCAGCTGAACCGTATGTTTAGCAGCCGAGCTTGCTAGATCGAGTTCATAATTGCAAGATCAGTAGGTAAATAAGTGAAGGTAATATACGTTTTTCCAATAGGAATTTAGCAGTAGCAACGCGGATTCTGGATTTGTATCCGAACAATGGATATTATTTTATCCAGAATAGAATAACTCCGTTGTAGGTACATGAGATTTATAGTATTGTGAAATGCAGGTGTACTTTAGGTACAGTTCTGCATATCCCTTCGGGGAAAACAGGAGTGATGTTATGTTGTTAATCGTTTGCTATAGTTTGGCCGAGATCGCTGTTCCGTGCCTAAGGAATGCGTGGTAAGGCAGCGTGGACGAATGAGCGGCGGTACGCTATGAGCAGCCTGCAATGCCCCCACGTCTCGCTGCGCACATACCTAAAGCACAGTACAGCGGTATCGGTCAAACTATAGTACACAAGTGTGGCAATAAATGCTCTCTACTACAGTACGTAGTATTTTAAATTGTTATGTTTGACACAAATGCTCTCGTTGAATAATCTTTAGAAGAAGCCATAATTCTAAAAACAATGTAAATATTAGGACGCTATGAATAGCTACAATATACTTATCGTGTTAAAAGGGTATGCACCCCTCTCACAGTGCATACATAACTCAATAAGCGACGGCCGACTTACAGCGGCACTTGTATGGGTTAGTTCAACCATCATTTTGTATGCACAATGTTTTGTAGAAAATATTGTTGCCACCACGGATATAGTTGCCACCAAGAGGTTTGCATTCATACAGTTTTAATATGAAACTGTTGTGTAATGGTCTTTTGTATCATTTATTTCAAATAGATTCAAGGCACTTTTGAACGTCAAAATTGACATAAAAATTTATTTATACTAGTCGCCGCTTCCAAAAGGTAGTTTTCGTATGGAGAAAAATGGGAAAGAGTAAACTCTTTTAAATTTTTTTACAATATTTTGTATAGGTATCTAAAATAAAGTCACTTTTTGTGTGCCTGTGTGACCGCTTAGTGCTTCTAAACTTCACAATGGATTTTGATGCAATTTTCATCACAATTTAGGAAACATTACTATTTAAGATACATAATTATAAATAAATCAATTATAAATAAATCAGCAATATTTGTGTATAAGTACCTATATATATTTGTGTTCTCGAAATCGGCTCTAACGATTTCGATGAAAGTTGCAATATAGGGGGTTACGGGGGCGAAAAATCGATCTAGCTATGTCTCATTTCTGGGAAAATTCGTTTTCTCCGTATTTTCACCTGAGCTGAGCTAGGTCGCCCAAAGTTTAGAACAGTTTAGAACAAGATATTGAATAATGATATGAGAATAATGACATTAGAATAATGACATAAGAATAATGACATTAGAATAATGACATCAGAATAATGACATTAGAATAATGACATAAGAATAATGACATTAGAATAATGACATGACAGCATGGAATAAGTAAGTACTATACAAATGAGCATTCTCTATTTTCACCAGAGCAGAGCTCGGTCGCCCAAGTACTGTAAGTTTAAGTCCCATGTAATAGGAGGCGAGCCTATTGTCATCAACCGAACACACATCCAGACTTCGTGCTGCTACTGAGAAATTCCGTATAGAAAACCCCGATAACACTTTGCCCGACCCGAGAATCGAACCCAGGACCTCATGCTCAGCAGTAGCAATGCGGTTGCGACCATTGACCAACGAGGCAGTAATTAGTAGAAAAAAAATGCCTACAAATAGAAACCATTAACACATTGCATGCTCGTCTAAGCTATTTATTTAGTTCAAGCTATGATTAGAAATAGTCTGATAAATTTTTAGTACAGGAGTAATGTTTGAAATGAGTCATTTGAAGTAATATCTTATCTAAATGAAAATAAGAATTAAATTGTTCGTTTCACGACTATCACAAGTTTGCCGCTATTAAGATAGTGGTATATTTGAGTATCACAGTATTACTATTTTTGACACGGAATTAGGTTACTGTACTATACTAGGCAGGATTACGAACCCAAGTTACAATGACTCACTGTAGTACATTTGGTAAGATAACTGATACTCATCGTAATTTTATGAACGCGGAAGTGTACCGCTCTGTAACGTTTTCCCTGCTGAACTGATTTTGTTAGCGCACCTGAATGGTGCGTTTCGAAAAATACATTTGGTGCGTTTTAAAGTTGGTGTGCTTCGAGGAATTCCCCGAAATTTTTATGTATTTTAAGGTAGTAGGTATTAAAAAAGGTAAAATAGGGTGTTAAAGTCTGAGATCCAAGCTGACGATAACTTTCCTAACTAATATTATATATCCGAAAGTGAGTGTTTGTATGTTATGCTTTCACGCAAAAACAGCTAAACGAATGTGGATGTTTGGCACTCAGATAGACCATGGCCTGGGTAAGGACATAGGCTATTTTTCATCCTGGATCGCAGACGAAGTCGTAGGCAACAGCTAATTTTAAATAAATAACATTTTATGAATACATAGTTATGAATATTATGATGCTTATGATTATTTGGATTAAATGTTAAAACTTTGGAACCAAAAATATCTGTTGTCTCTTTCAAACAATGCGAGTGATTGTGATGCGCTCGTGGCTAAGTTATAACAGCAGCACGGGACGACTCATCCGGTTAAGCTACGCTTGCCGGGGTTGGTCTGTGGATGGGTGACCATCTTTACATACCGAGACTGCTCCGTGCCTCGGAAAGCATGTCAAGCCATTGGTCCCGGCTGCCATTCGTGGGTCTTTAACAGTCGTTACGGGTCGTTGGAAGCCCGAAAGTCTTGACAACCAGTCTTACCAAGGGGTATCGTATTACCCAGTTACTGGGTTGTGGAGGTCAGATAAGCAGTCGCTCCATGTAAAATACTGGTATTCAGCTGCATCCGGTTAGACTGGAAGCCGACCCTAATATAGTTAGGAAAAGGCTGGCAGATTGATTATTTCTTTCAAACAATGTCTGAAGATACGAATACAAACGTATTTTATTGTTTTGTCAACACGGATTAAATTAGAGTACTTAGGAATTATTTATAGACTTCTATCTAATCATGAGGAAAACCACATAATAATATTCTGTTGATTACAATTCAATGAATGAATTTCATGTGATATAAGATAATACTATTTCATTGATACCCGTCAGTTATATATCAAAGTATCTAATGCCTACTGATAATGTTTTATAAAAAAAAATAACATCTCGTGTGCCCAATGGGGATTTCCATCAGCAACTTTTCATCTTTAGGAGCCGTAGGGGATGAGTTATTAAGATGTAACTAACTTTTACTTAAAAAGAGAAGCAGAAAGGCCAATTTCCTCGTATCTAACTTGAAAATATTACGGACTTCTATTCAAAATTTCATCCCCTATTATAACCCCGTTAGGGGATGAGTTTCCAAAAAACGATAAAACAACCAAGTTCAATAACAACAACAGAAGTTTAATAATGCAGAAACATTTGTTAAAAAAACCACTCTGAGTTGATTCTGCCAACTTCTTGCGATTCCGTTTCTACCATAAACATGCATACTACATCTAATATAAAAAAAAACTTGAATCGCATACATTTCAAAAATGGCATAAATTAAAATATATTATATCTACAAAGAAATTCGAGGGAAGGGGATTTGGAGGAACCGAGGCAGACCCAAAACAAGGTGGAAAGCTGTAATGCACATGAACATGCATGCATGCATGCATGTAATGCATGTGGACATGACAGAGTGTCAGATAACCGAAGACGATGTCGAGGATAGACCGAAGTAAAAGAGAAAAACAAGGAAGGCTGACCACACCACCATGTGTGATACATACCCAGGAAGAGAGAGAGAGAGATCTACACGGAAATTAAACCGATATAATCTGTAGAGGAGCAATCATAATGGTGACCCAGTGGTATCGGCCACGACTTACAATTTGTAGGTCGAAAGTTCGAACCCAGCCAGACCCTTTACTTTATGAAATAATTTCATCACCACTGCTCTCAAAACGGTGAACGAAAACATCGTGATGAAATTAGCATGTCCTAGAACATTATAATGAGTCTGTAGAGTATTTATCAGTAATGAGTTAAGAATTTGCTGAAACTGGTATCAAGTTTAATTGATTATAACAACATATAGGTACTATTTCATTGACAGATATGTATCAAATTACTATAGAACCTGAAGAATATAACACAAATAGTGAAAAAAAATAAATGATAGACAGATTGTGACAATTATTAAATAGCTAGAAAACGGCAAATACTGAAATGGCGTCTAATAGAAATGTATGCATCAACTAAAAAGTAAATTGGGATGATAAATAGAAGGAAAAATTTGATTATTATTAACAAAATGATCTAATATTATATGTCTGTGTCATGAAAGAGACGGATGTTGAACAAAAAGCATCAAGGTTTTGCAACCGATTTTTTACAAGAACGCTGACGTGTAAGTACTACTAAGTTATAACTTCTAAGAATATTGTCTTCCTCACTACCATAAGAATTATTACGACGAGTATATTCGCAAGGAAAAAAACAGTCTTGCAGACCTTTAAAATATACACATAAACTCACAAAATGGGTTCAAGGAAAACAACCGAAATTAATTTAAAATAAAAACGCCTTTCGACGATGATTATAAAACTACGCCAAATAACAACAAATAGAAAATAAATACGACCAACAAATCTAACAAAAGACATAATAATACCGGTCTATTAGTGTCCCACTGCAGAGCAAAAGCCTCCTCATACAAAGAAGGCACGAGCATTGATCACCATGCCTGCTCAAGACGTGTTGGCGATTATTCAGACTAATATTAACTAAAAGTCCAGGTTTCCTCGCGATGTTTTCCCTCACCGGTAGCCTGATACCGACCGAACCGATAGTATCGTCCAAGATAAACTCAGAAAGTACAAAAGCAATAAAAAAGGCAATTAAAAACACGCAACGAAAAGAAAATAAATAGAAATACATTTACCACGTGGTCTGAACTTCTGAAGCCGAGGAAATAAACAGAGGTATATCTACTATCGATATAAGTAAATCTCGAACGGCTTGAATCAACACAAGCCGCACGAGATTTACTTGAAACGACAGTAGTAACATTATGTTGGCGACTTCGGGTTTTGAGTTTGCGACTTCGATTTTTGGCGGCGACTTCGATTTTGAAACGTAAGCGGGCGTTGTGCCCCGCTGCAGTGAGATGACTGCCAGTCGTTGGCTTGTGTTGCTAGGGTAGGGAATAGATTTTACTCAGAATGGGGTGTTTTTATTGTTTTCGTTGAAAGGGTGTTTTAGAATATTGTTTCTATTTATTAAAGCGGACATTGAAAGTATATCATTTGAACTGACCCTTTATGTTTGAATGTTTATTTTGACGGGTTAATCAGAATCTTATTGTATGTTACTTCTCGTTTAATATATTCATTTCACGAGGATGATAATTATTTCTATAAGAATGCCAAATTGTGTAAATTCAATTTAACTGTGAATAGGTATTACACAAACACAATATAGGCACGGAATACAAGCAAATCAAAACAAACAAGTAACTACAAAACACTAAATTATTTTTTTATTATAAAGATCACTCCGGATTCGTATTATTTTTTTCCCTATTACCTAGCAACTCTTCCGTACCCTAGCAACACTGGCTTATATTAAAATGCGCGCAACCGAAGCAAATGGAACTAGAATGGAACACCGAAGGTCGGTGACGTATGCCTTCAGAACTTATTAAATTCCTTCATGTATCACTACATAAGCCATTGTAGACCTTATTTAGACATTTATAAGATTCACAATGTCAATAGTGTGTATTTCCTTCACGTGGTAAATGAAACACGGGATTTTAAACTCAATAACCAAGTTATTAAAGTTGAAAATGTAATAAAGAGTGTTTTAGATAGGGTTGGCGATAAAACACTTGTGTCACTATTAAATATTTGGTATTTTAATTGGTTTGTAATTATTTTTATTATATTTTCAGTAATTGTTCAGAAATGTTACAATTAAAATAAATTGAGATCAGTAAACGATAAAGTTTATAAGGTACTTATTTATAAAATTTATAAAACTATACCTATGTAGAAATTGTATCGTTTTATATTGCAAAATTATTAATAGGTATGTAGGTACTGAAACTAAAAACAAATAAAAAACAATACAGTGAACAGACAAACGTTTTAAGGCTTGTGCAGACCAGCGCGACACGCGACGCGACACAAAGGCACCGCTCGTCGCGCGACGAGCGGTGCCTTTGTGTCGCGTCGCGTGTCGCGCTGGTCTGCACAAGCCTTTATTGGTTTATATACATTTCCTATTTTGAACATGCAAACCCTAGGGCAAACGGCCCTGCTACTATCTAACTGACTGACATTAATATTTTATATTCTTTAGCTCGTGCCGATATAAATAAAAAGAAACATTTTTTTTTTTTAAATCTTCTTTTATTTTATTAGATACCTTTACCAAAAATATCAATCGAACCGGGCGGCGGCGGCGACATCTCGCTCCGATACCGCACGACTGAATACTAAGTTACGATGTATGACGTAACCCCTCGTTAGTATATCCACGTGGTTACGTTAAACTGTGGGATAACGGGGTCAAACACCTTTACACTTCTCGATAGTAGGTTGTAGGTAGACTGAAAATACGATGGCTTGACAAAATTTTTGCTGAGCTTGGCGTTTAAAGAATGATGGCTCTTAATTTTTTTTTTCTTATCTAGTGAAGGGTATATGTATGACCCCTTTTCACTTATAAAAGGAAACAATACCTTACAGACATTGAAATGAAATGAAATGAAATTTTATTTGCAAGAATTGTAGTACATTACAGTTGGTCGGGTTTTTAACAAGTTCTAAAACAATTCGCTAAAACTAGCATTAATTATAACATAGATACAAGGTGTATTAGAAATATTTAACTGAAATCCTCTTAACTAATCATTGTACCAACTCATCGTTATGAACAACTGTGGGAATACCAAAAACAAAAATCCTTAATTTTGTCAAGTTATGTGAGCATAAAATAATAATGTGTGGAGTAGCATTTTTTTTTTGTTTACGGTTTGATCCCATCGTAAAAGTTGTTAATAATAATAAGTAGGTACCTACAATAACCCTTTAAAAGGTTTTCAGTTATTTCAAATACAACTTGTGTTAATAAATAACAGACTTAACATAACAACCTATTGCGTACCTAACACTCTTTCAATCTGAATAATTTTGAAGGATATTCTAATTCTTTGCTTCGTAAGTTTGAAAAATTTGTCTGTTTCACAAGGTAAATTTAAAAAAAAAATGCTGTTGAACTGTCAAAATGACAGTCATTGTGTGTTACACAAGTACCCCGCGGCTGGTTGTATGTATATCTTGGAGCTCTGACGGTGATGCAGTTTCCTAGTAAAATATATAAGTCAGTGTTTCTACCTGGTCTTGTCTGTGAGTAAACACTTAGAACGCAAAGTATAAAAAAAATCTTGAACAATTAATCATTGTATACAAAACACTGATTCCGAAACGTTTGTAAACAACTGATCGTACCAACTATCTGCAACACATTCATTATTCATGAGTTACAAAATATTCTAGCCTACATTACTTACCTACATGTTTATTTTTATTATTTTGTGAACATTATTGGACATCTGGCGAATTCTACGACCAAAAATTTAAGATTTGTTTTAAATTTTGTCATTCCTGGCAAGGTTCAAGAACAAACCTATCTAACTAAACTATCACGATTTTATTTAACCACTTTGTCGGTGTGAGTAGTATGTATACCCATGCCAAATTACAACTTTCTAGTACTAAGTGTTTCTGAGCTAAGCCACGGACAGACAGACAGACGGATATGGCGAAACTATAAAGGGTTCCTTGTTGACTATAGAACCCAAAAAGATTATGAAATACTTTAAGAGCGTTTATTCTGAAAGTGGGCAACGTTGCAAATAGATGTCAAATATTTCGCTGTTTTGATTAATTTGGCAATATTACTGTATGGAAATATGAAATGTGGCTAACTACCGAACTAGAATATTAATAATGAATTGCAATTATAACACTGAATTTGATGTTTTAACGGTTTATGGTGTATTCATATTCGGTGTTACGATATTAATGATTGCATTTCAAAATCAATATTTTAGTTCACTAGATAACTACATTTCATATTTCCATACAGTAATATTACCAAATTAATCATAACAGGTAAATATTTGACAGCTACTTGCGACGTTGCCAACTTTTAGAATAAGCGCAACTTAATAGCAAAGATGCGCAAGAGAATTTAAACAGCAATGGCAATTAATATAATTATGGGAATTGAATCTACAAGTGTTTTAATTTACGCTAATTCTATGTCTAAGATCAATGCACTGCTGTACCATAAACCTGTTTATTGCTGTTTCCAGTCTTTAAAATCTATAGATATTCTCTATCTATCGGAAAATATTATGATTAACATAATATTACGCCTATTTTCCTCAAAGGATTAGGCAGAGGTATACCATGGTACACCCACATTTCGCCAGTTATGTTTCAGTTCCATGTAATGGGGGGCGAGCTATTGCCATCAATCTGTCACAACTCCAAACTTCATGCTGCTACTGAGAATTTTTTGATGGAAAAACTGAATAACTCTTTGCTCGACCTAGGAATCGAAGTAATCGATCCCAGGACTTCCCCAGTAACAGCACTCGCGACCATTAGAAAAACAAGGCAGTATCAAGAGCAGTAAGCGGAGGACAGTATTAAAATGTCAAGAAAACACAGGCAATTGTTTTTAAATCGCGATTGAAGTTCCAGTCGTAAGACACAGATGGCGTTGTCAATATTTATTTACCTACCCTATTATCTATTTAAGAATTTTAGTTTTATTTTTGTATAATTTTCTTTAAATAATGTAATTGACGGAAAGCCGTTTCATGTTAAAAAATAAAATAAATAAATTTAAGTTTGATAAAATATTAGTTCGCTTTCTGGTTGTAAAAATACTTCATCTTCTTTTGAAGCCGGACTATTAATAAAACAACTAAAATATGAATTAACAAAAATTTCATATCTATTCTACAATAACTACACCTTACTTTTCTTAAATCAACTGTAGGTAAAACATTTACTACACACGCGAGTTAATTTAAAAATAGTTTGCCCCACTTCCTTATCGCTACTGATAACGACTAAGTTATTAATTATATTATGTGAACTGCTTTTGTTTTTAATAGAATTCCGTATTTGCAGTTTGAATGAGGTTCAAACCACGCTATACTGTGATTAAGTTGATGTTATCTTGACGAATAAAAGTGGCTGAATGGTGAGCATGAGAACATGGGTTTGATTCCTGGGTTAAGCGTTGTTTTAGTGAGATTTCTCAAACTCAAACCATTAATTTTAATCAAACCGATTACAGGCACTTCAGAATTGTCAAGGAGTCGGTCAGTCAGAAATGTGAAGGTATAGTTGCCCATTCCTAAGCGTAGTTGGTACCAATGGAGAAGAAAAGGACAGAAACTTCTGGATACTTTTGAGAAAAGAGGAAAATAAATATCTGTTCACAAAACACAACACCGTAAAACTATTCTAAGGTTGTTGTTTTGTCTCCTTCCTAACTATTATCAAATTATAGCCCTATCAGTATCAGCTGAAACCTAAATATGGTGTTTCTAATAACCAGCTCCTGAAATACACAATACCTAATATTCAGTAAGAACCAGGGCTCAAGCGGGGTTTGAACTTTGAAATATTCGTAAAAAATCCCCATGAATAGTCCTGTTGATTGTTTGGGGTACTTAATTAAAAACTTCAAATGTTCTAACATTATAGTGGGCTGCGAATATGGGCCGATATCGTGGCCCCCCGGCAACATGGCAACTGAAGGAACATGGGTGGGTTTTAGTCAGTAAGAGTCTGACACGCCCTCCCGCTCCACTCAGAGCGGGAGAAGTTATTTGATAATTTCCCACCCAAAAAAAATAAAATAAAAAAGATAACATTATAGTACACCCACATTTCGCCAGTTATGTTAAAGTCCCATGTAATAGTCTCGGCCCAATTTCCATCAACCGGGCACATATCCAGACACCGGACTGCTACTGAGCAATTCCAGAAATGAAATGAAATGAAATTGTTTATTCTGTAAATAGGATATCGAAATCACTTTTACACGTCATTTAAAAAAAATATTAAAAATAAGCTAGATAAGTTCGGCGTTTCCTATCTGACTACTCTGAGAAGAAAGGCCGAAACAAACTCAGAGGTCGCAGTCTCTTTTAAAGTCCAGACATAATCTTGGTCAGGCCATATGAGGACCATGTAGATAGAAAAGCCCAATAATACTTTGCCTGGCAATCGAACCCAGGACCTCATGCTCAGTAGTAGCGCTTGCGACCACTACATCAACGAGGCAGTCAACACAACTGAGGTCAATGAATAGGATGTTGGGAAATGGTAGTTAGACCATAGGTATATTTTATCCATGGTCGATGGTGGAAAGCAGTGTTGGCCCAGTGATAACGGCTGCGACTTACGAGTCGTACGTTCCAATCCTGACAGGCGCTTTACTTTGTGTAAATTATTTCATCACCACTGCTCTCAAAACGGTGAAGGAAAACATCGTGAGGAAACCGGCATGTCCTAGAACCGAAAATTCGAAGACATGTGACATTTACCAACCCGCACTGGGCCCGTGTGGTGGATTACGGCACACTACCTCTTACCGAGAGGAGGCCTGTGTCCCAGCAGTGGGAATATTATAGGCTGATTATGATCCATGGTTGACATATTTTACAAATACTTCTGGCTGGTTCCCTTAATCAATTTAAACGCGATTTCCCAAATGAAAGCTCTAGATTCTGAAAAAATTTCAATTTCGGAGTTCCACGGGCTATTCTTTGCGACATCGCTACCGATTTCGTAGTAACCGATTCTTAAACCTCAGATCGTTTCACATCGTCTCTCCAATGTATGAACCCTAACAATTTTCCAACATCCTAAATTCATTGATCTTCATGCAAGTAATCGTTCCACGGGATATCATGACATACATTCCTCGATCAATCAATTCCCCCATTCCCCCGTGGTTCCCACATAGGTACATCGACATACATAACAACGTAATGACTTATCATCATATATCTGCTTTCACTGACCCGACCTAAGGATCGTGACTTCAACTTGTAGCCTTTAAATAGACTTTCTACGCAAGTGATTTACGTGATCGTTTGAATTTCTTTGGTAATATTATGAATTTCATTGGTAATATTATTAATTTCATTGGAGTTATTAATTTCATGGTGTCTTACCATTTCTGAAGTTTCTTGGCTTAAAGTCTAGCGACATACGATAGGCTCTCATCATCATCATCATTTCAGCCGAAAGACGTCCACTGCTGGACATAGGCCAAGCACCTCCACTTCGACCAATTCCGTGCTTTCCGCATCCAGCGGATTCCTGCTAGGCTGCTAGGATTTGATAGGCTCTCAATTCGATTGAAATTGTAGAAAATATATTTGGATTTTTCATCCCAAAATAATGGATCATTTTTGTCTTAAGACATGATACAAAAATTTCTGTTTGAAAACGCAACTAGTGACAACAATGTTACAGTTACCTACAGGGACAGTTAATTTATACATACGTATTAGTTTTTATTGTAACTAATCCAATTGAATTTAAATCACCCTTCACACTTCTTACAATTAACATCTCAATGAGGCCAAAGTAATTACTAACATCATTAATAACTTTCAATGAGTATAACGACTAGAATCTAAGTTATTGCCCCTAGAATGCCCTAATCGTGTAGAAAGTTAACAGCTTGATTGCCTAGGTATTCCGGTATAAGAGTGTACAAGGATGCAGTAAGAAATGGAGTGCTAATGTGTTGGGAAAATGATGCGACCGACATTTACATGAGCAGTGTGTAATAATGTTGTCGCGAATGTCAGCTATCGACATGATCTTATTGGATGAGGTATCGAACTAAGTGATCGAAAGGTCATGGAATAATTTTATGACATGTCTAGTTGCACTGTAATTATAACACGTTTGGCTAATTAGGGTGCATATTTCAAATATACTAAATAAGGTTTGTTTTCACATCAAGTAAAATTAATGGATGACGACTTTTGACTTGCACGTTTTATACCTTTTGGGCTAAGGAGTTTTCAATTGACGCATTGACGGGTAACGAATCCTATGACAAGCTAAGTTAGGGTTCTGTACCACCTATGAATATTAGTAATTGGCCAGGCCCTCAAAGCCTACAAAAAATAATTCATAAAATAATCTGTATGATTCGACGAGGAAATAGGAAACGTATTCACATTCCATTCTTTACATACTCTGTGAATGTGACCTACACTGATTTTCTGGTTGCAGCTTGAGTTGGATTTTAAAGTTGATAACTTCTTGATATGTTAAAGATTGCATATATTAGACGAGTAGAAAAGGATAGCATTGATGGATGTGCAAATCATTGAAATAGATGTAGATGCCAAATCATTACAGTTACTGTGGCGTGACCGCTTAAAATCGATAGGTTTTAAAACTATCGCTAAAATAATTATAGTTTTTCAATCAACACATTACATACTACGCCTAAAAGAGTTGTTAAAATAAATTGATATATCTAACAAGTTACATAATGTGCAAAATTCGGTATTTAACACTTTTTTATAGTAATCAATTAGACATACGCATTTCAACGATAGTAAAATTTTACAACAATACTATGTGAAAGTGGCAATTATTATGATCGTAAAGTTTTCTAAACAAAAGTTTGTATCTATAGGAAAAATGTAATTTGAATTGCTCGTAATTACAATAGGACTACAAGCAAGCAAAAATCATATACATCTTAACAGCGAATCAGTTTCACGCCTCCCTCTTAAGACCTAAGCCAAATATATTTGATATTCGGATAGCTCATGACCTAAAGAGGTGCCGTACAGAATATGAATTAAAAATGTCGAATAATTAAAAAGTTATGAAACATCTTCGAAATTTCACGAATTTCGCGGGTATTCTGGTTTTTAAACGATGTATATTGACATACATATATACATAAAACTCACGCCTTCTTCCCATGGGGCAAAAACTACAGACCGCCACCTGGTACAGACATGTTAATAAATAAAGAAGAAGTATTGAGAACACAGTTTCTTCCTTGATTTTGTCACAAAAGATGATAAAATAATTATGTCAACGATGATTATAGAAAATAAACATGACATGACGAACTATAGATAGATACATGGTTTTACAACAGATGTTGCAAAAAAAAAAACAACGGACACAGTTATAAATTCAGAATTGCTAATAATGGACAAAACCAAGTACCAACCTTAAATAACAGAATATCAAAGAGAAAAATAACTCTTCAGGTAAAGCTATGACTTAGAAGTTAGTAGACAAATAAAGAAAGTTAATTTATTACTTTTCTTATGACCATTTTCTGAAGTGAAGGGAACTGAATACTATATTCGTTGCGATTTAAAGACTTAAATTGCTACTATTATGCGCAAAAACTTGCTATATCATACAGCGATCAGGCTAGTGAAATAGGCAATGAAATAACGAACAATATTAAATCTGAGAAAAAATTTAAAATAGAATGAAAAATAAGTTTTTCGAATTGGGTTCAAATAACACCAACATCGTTTGGAAAAGGCTACGCAGATGATAGTGATGATCTCTTTGGCAATCCTGATGATCAAAGTTTGTTAAATGTAGTCTCAAATCAATATTTGAGCCCTAAAGATTCCCTACCACAGATTTAGAATCTGTGTTCCCTGCACTAGTTTTTATCTTAAACAATGCATTCAGATCTAACACAAGTAGCATATGCAGTCTATAACGGTTCTAATTAACCTGTCTAAAGAATTAAGAGCATGAAATTATGCATCCATTACCATAAAATAAGGATTTTTACTTGAAAATAAAAACATTGCCAGTGGGTCACGCATTTAGTAACAGTAAGCATTGCTTCCAAATTAAAAGTTATGAACCGAGTGATTTAAAATTTTATATACATTCCACTAGCTAAATAATTATGACGATTGTTTTTAAGTATTTCATACATTTTTAACCATAGGCCTAAAGTCAGATTTATGCGAGCCCAGTACCTAGAGTAACAGTACAGTAACTCAGTCCAGCCTTGATTTGCAATCGGGCTCGTGTAGACACTAGTTTCAACCCAGTCCAGTGATGATTGCGCCCTCAAGTCAGTCCAGTTGACTAACCTATCCGTCTATTTTCAGGCCCAGTAGCTTCCCCCACCTGACTTACTGCCGATCTCGTCTACATGAACCCACTGACTGGGTCCGAAATTCCGAGTTACTGGATCCAGTCACTGCCATCGAATAAACCAGGCATTAACAGAGAAAGAAATGACTGAGTGTGAGTAGAAACAAAAGAAGTCTATTGATGAATCATTCAACGAACTTGATGTGATGATATAGCAGCAAAATAAGAACAAATATTTTTTGACTAAAATATGATATAGATAAAGATGAAGAAAGGTAAAGAGAAGAGACATAAAAATGCTGACTAGTGATTTGATAGATTCATAAAAAAAAATACATCCCATAGAGTGAAAGTGACATCAGTTAGAAAAAGTAAGCATAATTTTAGATAATCTTCCGTAGAATTATATCCAATAGTCTCCTTAAAACGTAAGATTTTATCTAAAATACTTGAAACAACGGCCAAAGATCAACAAAGCATGAAAGTGTCAACTGAGTGACTCTATGATGATGATGATGATAATGACACAGGATGGCATTAGACGTGACATTTGTACTGTTATTACTTTCTACGAATAGTGATCTTAAATGTGGCACGTTTTGGACGTTTTAGTAGGGAAATCTATAGCTGAAAATGGGTCATCAGTTTTAAGTTCTCTTGGGTAGACAGGAAGCAGTGTCTAGCTAGAGGTATTCACATAATATATGTATACCATGGGAAGCTATAAGAGTAGGGAAATACCAAAGAAACAATGGATGGACTGTGAGAAAAATGGCTAGAAAGGGACACTACCGGGATGACAACTAATAGAGAAGTATGAGAAAAAGACATTGCATCGACTCTAAGTAAATTGGGATAAAGGCAGGAGAATGATGGTGATGATAAATATAAACACCCCAATCATATTGGAACTCTTACTACTGGTTTCTACAGTTTGCAATTAAAATGAATGTGTATTACGGAATAATGGAAAAAAAAGAAACATCAAACCAAAACGCTACTAATATTCAATGCCACAGAAAATTCAGTACTAACGAAAACTTAATGACCACAACAAACTTGGGAAGATCCTACGTCCACTACATCTAAAGCTCAACTAGAATCAGAAATCCATGTCAAACAATACTTCCGCGTAATCATTGAGATCTTCACTACGATGATCACAGCGACATCGATCGTCCTCAATGACGCTGGCATTGATTCGCGATACAGTTTACATGATACAAGAAACTACAATAATGTGAACTTAATCGATATAATGCGTTCTCTTGGAGTAGATGGTCATGTTAGTAGTCTGTTTGATGGATTGGATTGGATTCCATTTGTATGACAGACTGATAAAGATAGTAAAGCTCAAAAACAAGGAAAGCATGTTAATGAATGATAAGTTAATGATGTTTGTAGATTCAATGACGATGGTGAGAAGTGGAATTGGAAGATAAGAAAATAATGTTATGTTTGAAAGAAAAAACACGTAATAATACAAACATTATTTTCTGCATCAATATTAAAACAGTTTAGTCAAATATTTTACCGGTCAATATGCACTCATGCAAAACATAGGAATAAGTAGTGTACATACCTAGTAATTTACCGAAAGTTATTGAAGTTTTGCTATCGATAAGCTACTTATAAACAGTTGATAGGACTATATCCTGTCTCTTAATTGCGTACAAAATATATGAAGAAAATAAACTCTAGATCGTGACTCCGATGTACCAGAAATATTTCAAAATGGAGTTCCTTTCTAACTATCGAGGAATTTTCTTAGTACCGATAGAAGCAAAGTTATAAATTCATGTATATGAAAGTAATTTATTTGAGCTGAAGGCAATGAAGTGTGTAAAGACTTGTTTACTAATGATTTACATGCTCGTTTTTTAGCTTGATAGATATATGAGCTGTATGTTGTAAGCTGTACAACAGCCTATAAATATCTGTTGAATAAATTTCCGTGTTGTAGCTACAAACAACATTTCGTCGGGACATAACAGAGAATTGGCATGTAAAGATCGATGACCTAACTTATATAGTTTTAGGTAAAATAGTCTTATGGGGTTGATGTTACAACTATACAGATTTAATAACACTATATAGATACTTTTTCTAAATATTTCATCTCTATCAGTTTGTTTATATGTATTTCAAAAATATACACACGTTTTTCTTGTCGTGGAAAACGACGGTTTATTCGCCGTGGGTAGACATGGTTATCAGTGTTGTATTGATCACTATGAAACCTTCAGATATGTTTTTTTCTACGGCGTACCGTAAAGAAACTGTGCCGTCTATAAAAGGCCTTATGCAGTTTATCTCTTGCTTGTTTATGGGGCATGCGGTGCTAACCTGTAATTAATTGTTACACTAACCTTAGATGTTATGTACTTACTATAAATGTTATGAGTGTAAACAATTGTCGGTTGGCCAATAAAGGAATTAATAAAAAATTACATCCAACACATATTTTTCTAAAATGGCATTTGTAAAAATATTCTTCCTAATCTTGCGGCAATGGGGCTACGTATTGCTGTTTTTATATTCATGACACAGAAATTCTTGGATTTATTGGTTTACGATAGTATTTTTGATATGCCCAAAATTCCATACCTTTTTTGCGAACTTTACGGGACCGCTAACTTGCCAACCACAAATGACTAGTAAGCTATAAGTGTAAGTAAGCGCCTGTGGCTACAATGAAGTATCATTCTCTATTCGTGTCACAAGGTCTCTGCCGCGGGATCTGACTTTAGTTTCGTATAATAAACTTAAATATTGTAACTTATAAATGTATCTAGAATATTCTATTAGATACATTTACTAGAAAATGGGTAAGTGAGCCATGGGAAATGAAGTCAGTTTCAAAATTTAGAACAAGTCTCATGGCAAAATATTTGTTAGAGGAACTCAAAAGAAAGAATCAGGACCGGATAGTAATAAAGACATAAAACAGTAGTACGTAATCCTAGATAGTAGTATTGAATATCATTTGAGAATTCATACTAAACCACAAACCGTAAGTTACATTGCATAGCAGCAAGGTGGCAACGTGGCGGCAACGTTTCAAACAATCTTGAAGATGTGTGAAATATGGAAGCACTTTCCCTAAATGATGAAGTAACCAGACTGAACCACAAACCACATTATTTTTAAATGATTCTGAAGTCTGAAGCCGCTAATAACCAAGAAAGTTTGTACAAGTTTCTTGATATTGAAAGTGCTTGGTTAATCTCTCAAAACACTAAAATAAACAACATTAAATAAATAGAAATTATAATTGGCTAAGATTTTCAAAGACAAGATAACGTTAATAACATACAAAGAAAATTAAAAGTAGAGCGAGGGAACATATTTTTCATTGAAGCGACTGTTTCACTCACTCAAAAGAATTTATCAATAGAAGCTTAAACATGGAATTAAAATACTTTCTTTTGAACTGATGTAATCTTTTCTCAGTGGAATGATTAGAACTCTGAACAGTTATATGAAGAGCTAAATACTCAAGATTTTGCATCTACTCGTCATTCTATGTGAACCTTTGTCAAGAGAGAAATAAAAATTATTTTTTATTATTATTATTCCAATATAGTTACAAATTAAGATACTAAGGTAACAAGCAAGTTTAATTCAAGAACTAAATTATCTGAAGACGTGATAAACCTTGAATGGCAATATGCTCGTCAAATCGTAAAATATACTGTTTTGGAGTTACATAGTTTTGACATTATTATAGTCTACTTACTACGTTTGGGTATTAGACGGTTTAGTCATCATATCATCAATAGCACATCGCAGCACTTTAATTAATGGAAATTTCAACGAGTGCAGGAATACGATTGCAATAAAAAATTACAAAAAACATAATTTATAATAATTCTTATTTGAATCTACAACTACAAATTTGACGTTCTAGAGCTGTCCAAGTTGCTAGTTATTAGTTAGAATATGAGCTATTGACATACGAAAACGAAGACGTTCCATTCACGACCCCCTTTTCAAGGGCCTAAACTAAATCCTCATACACCAAAGAATGTAGGCCACAGCACAATTACCGACTACTTATTCTCACATCACGATCATACGTCACTTCATTCCCACGACACTAAGTGACAATAGGGTGGGAAAAAGAAACGATTACTTATAATTATCCGTTTTCTCTACTTGTATTGATGCTACAAAAACAGATGGCGATACGCAAAATAGGAAGTGAAGTGAATAATGGATTGAGAGTTTGAGAGTATTGAAAGTTGAGATGCTTTGTCGTGTGGATTTATAGGTGAATGCATGGTGTATGGCAATAAGTTAACTCTTAAGCTTGTCACTTAAATGGGAGATAAGATTTATCACAGATGTGTGAAGTTTATAGACATGGGAAAATTAAAAAGTGAAACGAGCAATTTTCCATTTTCTTAACATTTCTAAGCATTCTGCTTAAAAGTTAGTATATTTGTTTGTTTGTTACGCTTTCACGCTAACACGGCTGAACGGATTTAGATGAAATTTAGCACATAAGTAGATCATGAACTGGGTAAAGACATCGAATACTTTTATCCTGATATCCCACGAGATCGAAACTTATGCGGGTAAAACCGCGGAGTGTAGGTAGTGGAAAATGAAAAATTAATGTTTAAGGAATGAATTGCTTATTTCTACTAAACCTATGGTTTGGTTATTGAAACCTTTTGCTAATGAATGATTGAAGGTAAGATTACAATGAAATTCTGCGTAAATGTAACTGACCACACAATCTATTCAGATTGTGGTTTGCATAAAGTGGCAATGTCATTAACACAATGGAACAGTTTCATTGACCGTCAAAACCGAGCTTTTTAATTTTTATTCATAAAACATTTATTTTAATACTGACCCTATATTCAGAGAAACAGAGCATAGCAATTAATGCCCTTCACGTATGGATAAGTTATTAATTTAAATTATTTTTAACATTTGCATAAACCATATATAGATTTGCTTTAATTCTTTTGATACAAGAAAGCGTAACGAATGTTAGAAAGAGTTTATTAAAAAAATCACTAACATTGAAGACATTCAGCCCATTTTTCATGTTATTAAAAGACATGAATATCATCAAAATACGTGCCTACCGCAAAATAATGGTCTATACTGATTTAATTGTCCATATACGCTTAATTATTAACAAACTTTCTCGTACATGTGATGCATACGTAATAGTTAATAATTACTTGTCATTAAGAGAAGACATTGTCTCTTTAAACAGTGCTTGCGTATCTTAGATCGACAATTATGCGATACATCTGTGAGTATATGGGCGTAATGAAATTAGCATTATCGCTAATTAGTAGGAGAGTTCAAGATCGATGTCCTAATAGAATAGTTAAGAACTTTATCGTTAATGCAGATCTATATGTGCAAGTTCAAACTCCTTTGGAATATATACCTACATTTCTTCATTAAACTCAATTATATAAGTATCAAATTAAACAAACTTTGAACGAAAGCAACACAATCAATCCTGAGGAATCAAGATTTATTGCGTCAACCAAAAACAATTAATAAAATTGTATATATATCAAAACAAACGTCTCGTCATTGGAATTTTAACTTGCAACTTGATAGTTCAAGACAAAATCATCTTATACAACCTTGCAAGATTTGTTAAAAACGAAGTTCTTAAAAATCTTGCAATATCAATCATATTTTTGGTACCTTTGCCACTATGAGCGCCTTCCCTGCCAACACAAACAGGCCTGCCATCGCCAGCGGGATCATGGCTGCCATCTTCATTGCTGCTCCCATCATCATCATGCCCATCATCTTCTTCATCTTCCCTCGTCCTGGAATCAGTTTGGTCGGCTATGAGTATTTTCTATTAAATGAATTTATAACATTTTACATTGACAGCCTTGTTTTTGGTCAAGGCAGTTGAAGCTTGAACTTGGACTCAGTGAGTTCATGTTTCGTAGTTCAACGTCCATAACGCAAATATCAAGGTCACCTGCACATGAAACCTACACTTTATGCTACTTCATAAATTTTTCACTGATGATTGTTAGTTGGAAGAATGACGATACAAGTTGACTATAATATCAATGTGTTGTACGAAAGATAGCTGATTGAGAATAATAGTATCTTTGGTCTATGACCTTTGCAATCAATGATTGAGATGCTTACGACAAAACCCCAATTTGAAAGAGGTCTAACCCTGAACTTAAATATGACTTAAATATTTAGTCACCTAAATTGAAATGGTAAGGAGATTTGACTAAATATAAAACAATTTAATTGATGCCCAAGTACCCAAACGCAGACACAATTCATAATTTTATTTCATAATCAAATCAATTGACGGTCCGTAAAACATGATTTGGACTTCGGAACAAACAGTTCCTAGTTTCAACCCTGAAAAAGATGGCATGAACATAACTATAGGTAATAATTTAAGTAAATCACGCAAACATAGCGACAAGGAAAGCACTGAATTTCTAACATTGCAATTACTAATTAGTGAAGTGGATTTCCTGATGATTATATTTGAGCTCGCACTTTCTTATTAAGTACTTTAAACTGTACTTCCTTCTTTTTTGATTGATTTATTATTGTATCAAAGGTAATGCAGTTTACCTTAGTAAAATGCAATATTGACATACATATTATGTATAAGACATCACGGTCCTATTCGACAAAACTATACAATTATAATCTACGAATTTGTAAATCTAACAAGTGTCTGTACCACAAAATCCTAAACCACCTAATTGTAACGGAAAAATCTTATAAATATACTAGCTGCCCGCCCCGGTTTCACACGGGTAGCACTTAGTACTTTTCTTAACTACCTACCCTACCTACCCTACCTATCCTATCTCTCAAGTTGGATCGAACTGCACATGGTGTGCAAATTTTATTATAATCGGTTAAGTGGTTTAGGAGTCCATTGAGGACAAACATTGTGACACGAGATTTATATATATTAAGATAAATAGTAGTGACTTCTAAATTGAAAATTATAACTATACATATTTTATCATTTCTGTGACTTGCATTTTTTTGCTACAATTTAACAATTTTGTAAAATTGACGACTTATCAAGTTTTGTGGTATACAGCCCAGGTGTTCCACAATAATCAGGTGCACTTAACAAAGACCATGCCATTCTGGGAAGCTTCTATATTACTGCACTCATCCATGCAAATAACTTTCAGTAAAATAATTGTACGATGCCGTGCCAAACGACACTGACAAAACATTATTATAGACAATCTAACAATTTTACATAAATCTCAAGCCCACAATGCAGATGAAAGAAGATGCTCTCATTTTCATTTCATTTACATGTAACAACAAAAGGTCAGCAATTGTACGATAAAGAAAAGTAAATGGACATCACGCGGAAAAAGAAAGTAAACGAGCAAATAAAGAAAATCGTGGTCATTATTGTAATTGTCTAGACTACAGAGGTTATTAAACAATTGCTAGACAGTTTATGTTCTCGGACGTGAGAGAGTGCAGTAAAATGAATCATAAATAGCTAATTAAATATTTAACTTCAACTCTTAGTGGCTTTGGTGGAAAAGTTATTACAATTTTTGCCAATGTATCACCATCAAATGAAGGGGTTTATTAAGATTAAACTATTATTACATTCATTTGAGTACTAATAGTATTTTAATAATTTTATCAGATGTTCATTAATAGAAAATGCTACCAATAATTTAAAATCATTCGTGCCATTCAACGTTTAACTTGGAGGTTAAAATGTTTTATGTTCAAAATCTTTCATCTCTAGATACACGCGTTCTTATTGCCATTACTGCACAGTTGACTGGAAATAATTTCCCAAATAATCGACATTTTCAGTGGTTTTTCAATTATTGACCATGCATATAATTATTAAAGCTTTAGAATAAGTATGTTCTTGCATGATCTACCATCCAACTGTAACACTGATAGGTGATGGATGGTTCTATATTCATAATTATTCATTGCTTAACTACCTACCTATCGAAGATCCATATAAAGCCATGCGTACAATATCAAAGCTCATAACTGTTATTAGAAATCAGTGCACACCGGTTGACATCTAACCATATACATATATATATAATAGCAACATGGCCATATATATTATAACAATCACCACACATTTGCCGTATGAGCCAATGTAATGGCCATCGTATACCAAATGATGGTGATTTAAAATAATGCGATGGCAACGTTTAATATTGGCGAGAGAGGTAATTTTTGTTTTAACAACTTATGAAAGTTCTTGCTTGTAAGATTTGAATTACTTTTCGTTTTGAAATGCAACTATAGTGCATCAAACAATATTACAACAATGAAAAGTAAGATCAGAACAAAATAAACTTTCATCATGAATGATCTAAAAGATTTTTTCATACAGTTTTAGATAGTTTCTTGGTTTAAGCCCACAGTGTATAATTTGAATAGGAAATCATCAATGAGAATGACTAGTGACTAGTAAATAATGAGATGATCCATCACAATATTGTCCAGCGTTGATCGGAGACACGGAATAATATCAAATCGTCATTTGTGTTCATCTGATCCTTTCTAATGTTGATAGGTACTAAAATACTTAATAATTTTGTGTAACACCTTTTTCATCTGTTACTTTTATATGAACAGCTTAAAAGGTTCCTCTTTCTGACTGTCATCATCATTCCGTTCAATTTAGTCAACTGCATTTACAAAACAACATCAACACTTACTTAAATTATTGGAAGTGCAATTGTTTCAAATACTTTAAACATATAAATTTTCTTTAATCGTTTTTTACATGAAGCAATCAAACGCATCTTTAGAAACTAATTTTTGAAAGCGAATAAGTTATAGGCTTACACATTTATTCTAGCATAAGCTTGAGAAAACAATAAATATTTCATATTCTTAACAGCATCACTAATAATGTTTTATCTTCCTTCAGATACTATTCTAAAGATAAGTATGGAGATTTTCTCAAGCTTGTTATGTTCAAGACACTCGTATAAGGGTCAAAGGAAAAGTTATAAAAGGCTAGATAGAAACGCTATTTATTATCTCTCGTTACGCCTTTATACAAATCTATATAACTAGTATGCATTTAAATGGTCGTTTTCTTGTATGACCCTTTATGATCTATTGTATGAATCTAACCTAGTAGTATTATTCTAACAGGACTGCTGATTGGCTGATCTTGAAGCCGTTGATTGCTTGATTAGATTAGTTGGATTAGTATCGACAATATGTGCCTCAAGCTTTCTGAGCCAGAACTTATCAAGATTAACTTCTTGAATTTAGTTTCTCATGTAAAACTAGACAAATTTATAGTGCTTCTAAGACTATTTGGTTTGATTGCGGAGTAAAGCCAGTTCATCTGGACTATGCATAGAATACTATATGGATTCCAGAAAGACTATACATATCTATACTAACATTATAAAGAGGAAAGATTTGTATTTTTGAATTTTTACATGTAACGAATAAACTTAAAAACCACTGGACAGATTAAAAAAAAATTCAGCAATGGATAGCTACATTAGCAACGAGTTATTTAGACTATATTTATCCCCGTACTCCCACGGGAATGGGAACTACGCGGGTGAAACCGCGTGACGTCCGCTAGTATGGTATATTTAGAATATTGAACAGGTCAATAGATCAAGATTAAAGGTCATTATTTAGCAGACTTATCGTTTTTGTCTAAGACGCCTTCAAGTTAATGTCTGTCTGGGCTAGCATTACTTACTTGATTCATATTTGATAGGTGCTCCAGTCTATATAATTTGATTTTCAGTGCTAGAAAGTGTTTTTAATCTCAAACACATTCGCCTTAGAAACTTTGCGTCAAGCTAAAGCTCTCCCAGTATCTAATCAGATCAAATCAAACGGCTAAGAAGTGAACATACGATGAAAGACGCGATCAACTTCTAGTGTAGATTAGAGTTGTCATATCAAACGTCATCAATAATGATGCGATAGAAATGTAAAGCATTTCACGGTCGTTTCTAATGCAAATGCAACTCGTAGATATCGAAGATGATGAATATCTACTAATGTAAATGAGACTGACTATCATTCACGCAATTACTTGTCACAAGTTCGCTATAAATTAGATTGAAGATATGTTATAGGATTCGAATGAAATAAAAAATACTCTTCAAGAGAAAAAGAACATTAAAGATTTCAAGTTTATACGATTACAGCAAAAGTTATAATTGCAATTACATTTAAAACCGATATTGTAGGTGAGTTCGTTATAATTGCAGTATCTTAGGAAGACATGCAGCTAGGTCATCAAGGTCACCGTAGATTATTACAAAAACTATCGTCTACTCGGTGTTTTAGAATTCATGCGGTCAATGGTCAATTTCCAAACATTAAAAAGCTATCATCAAGCTTTTGCAATTGTTAAGTTATTGTGAACTGAACTTGGGAAAAAAACAAAATGAAGATTTACATTTACAGTGTGCAAGTCTCATAGAAATTATAACTATGAAATGTAGTTTGAAGGGTACAATGTAAAGATGAATCAACAGGTTTTGGTTCTTGTTTCATGAATAGAGCGAGCTTTTGATATAATTTAGTAAAGCTGAATCATACTACAGTAGTGTGGTTTGAGAGCCCTGTTTATCCCCATGTACCTAAAAATTATTTAGAAATCTAGGTCACTGTGATATTTTAGGTCAAAAGTTGATGATCTGATTATATTGAAATAATATTATATATTAAGTTAAAATAAACTAAACATTATTGTGATTTGTACAGACTATAAATATTATATTATCAGCTTCACAATGAAATTATAGACCTGTGAACTTTGACCCTCAATTCGACATAAACCACAGAATATCCACACTCAAAACTAATAAACAAACAATATTTACCTTCTTCAACTCCTTTATTCAGATCTTCACCAGAAACTTTCGGCAGTGACAGCTGTACCGTCCTAGAATTCGCAAACGCCGCGATCCGATCCCACAGCATCTCTGTCAACGCCTCATCTTTGCCCAGATTCCTTGGCAACACTGCATCTATATCATTCTCATTGATAGCTGGTAAATTACTTCCTGGTGTCTTGACTACATCCACACCATCGACTAAAGGTATAACCTCCATCCTTGCTGCTCGGTCAAAGAATAGAATTGCTTTTTTCTTCAAACAGGGAACGAATCCATTTGAATTTTGACAGTCTTCATATACTCTGCTAAAGTATCGTAATCCAAGTTCATCTCTAGCTAAGCTTAGAGTAAGGAAAAGAGATAGTAATAACACTTTTTGGTACATTTTGTTTGATGTTGGTTGCACGGTAGAGGGAATATGACTGTGGTGCGATGGGCTTCGGCGCGCATTTTATATGCTATGTTACGGGGGCATTTGAGAGGCTAGATTGTGCGCCTTAGTTTTTAGTTAAATGGGGCAAAGTTGGGTGTAGGGATGATTTGTAAGGGTAGGATAAATTAAAGGGAATGTTTTGAAGTTTCTGTGCAGATTGTTGTTTAAAAATAATTGTTTCAGATGATAATTTGGATTGTATGAAAAAGATTTGGGTGTCCCAAAATTTGATGAGTGCTTTTATAAGTATTTTTGTAATTCATTTTATACCTTAGGTCCAAGTTAACTTAAAGGTTAAAAACACCTTTTATTTTCTTTTATATACATAGCAATTGTCACTTTAACACAATTTATTTGGCAAGAACCAAACCTTACACCTTGCGCAAAACTCAGGCTTTCCCATTGCAGTATAGAGTAGTTTTATTTGTTAAAGCTACACATAACCTTATATTGGTTACTAATGCTATTCGCTAATGGAATGCAAACTCATTTATGACTGAAAGCTTAGTATTTTGTCATTAAAAGTAGCAATATTTTAATGCTTGTAACAGCTAGCTTGATTCCGAACTTTGAGCGTCATGTAGCTTGAATTCACTTTACAAGTTTTTCCCGTAATTCTTGTCCATACAATTGCACGGGGTTGTATTTCATAAACTTCATTCATTTTAATTATCCATTTTGGTCATGTTCTTGTGGCTCTATTAGTTGCATTGTAACTTTAGTTTTATTCTAACTTAGAAATCTGCTAACCTCAAACATAAAATGCCCGTGAAGATATATTACATATGTTACAAGAATAAATCTAATTGTTACTCTTGCAAAAGAACACAACGATGAATTAGCATACAATCTTTTTTAAGCTTTAATTCATAATATACATTCATCTGTTATTATCATGTGGTAGATATAGTGAGCTTACGTTATGCTATGACGTAAAGTCCATCTAGAATGCAAATGGGAAGCATTTTACGGTATTTTATTTGAGTACATGTAGCAGTGATTTTTCTTCTTTTTAATACAAAAAATAGTCAATAATTTTTTGATGCTATAATTTGTTCCCCTCTTTTTTTAAATACATGTACATAATTGTTATTATTTGCTTAGCTTGTATAATTATGTAAATATGAACTTGTTTGAAAATGAATAAATCTGTGAATTAATTAACAGTCAGTAATTGATTTTTAATTTTATAAATAATATTTCACTCTAGTAAGAATTATGCATTGACGCTATTCAAAGTCATAGCAAAATTAATGCACATTTCCAAACAAGTATATTTTTTAACCTGAAAACAGGTACCCGATCAACAAAACAAGCACGTGAGCTAGTCAACATTATTTAGTACCAAGATGTTTTTTCATCAAAAATAAATTAACAATTTGCTAGTTCATGATTTGTCATGTTTATTGTAACGTAACTCATGGAGCCCGAGTGCGCGTCTCCTTTTTTAAAGAAATTTCTCGCCGACTAGTCGACACTTCACGTTGCACGTTGCGTTCAGGGCTGGCTCGTTTTTTGGCCAAAGAATTAGCATTGCCATTCAACGTGGCAATGCTGCCAGTCTTCTGTGCACGTTTCGAATACTTCGACGACTAAGTTTCCTTTGTTTTTGTCCTTTAATTTAGTAGGTACCTAGTGTAAATAGTTAGTTTTGTTAAAAACTCTAAAGTACGTGCAATAAATTGACTCTGACACGTAAGCTAGTTATAAACTAAATCTTTCAGTTATATTCAGTTTACAATCTAATGTGATGTTAGTAAAAGTTTGTGAAGAGTAGTCATTAGGTGAGCTATGGATACTTTCACCCGCGTTTTTTTTATTGAATTATACTTTTTGGGTTATGTCAGAAGGATATAAAGTATTAACAATTGTGCCTTATTATGAAGATAGATTTTAGAAATATATTTTGGCTCCTCCAACATGGACTGAATCGACTGGATGCGAGAAGCACAGGACAGGTTGTTGTGGTGACGCTTGGGGGTGGCCTATGCCCAGCAGTGAACTTCTTTTTGCTGAAATGAGGATTATGGAAGATATCCCATAGACAGAGACAGAGGCCGATGCTTTCTAGCAGTGTCCAGGTGTCCTCTGTCTCTGAGAGTAACAGTGAGTTTCTTGCCGGCTCTTCTCCATAGGAAACGACCAATTGGAACCGTGCACCTAGCTTCTGACGTTTCATAAGTGACCATGTAGCTTTATGTGAAATAACATATTTTGAATCCTGTCTAATCATAAAAACAATAAGACTGGGTCAAATCAAATTTATTTATTATCTCGACTCAGATTTACAACACCACCAGCGGTCGTTGACCCAAAAAAAAGACATTTTTATTTTGTCATGTTAAGATATTGATACCCTTGAAATCTGCGTAGTTTTGCTAGGTAATTTTATTTGACCCTGTATATTATGAGTTTGTTAGCTAGGCCTGGTGATTAAGACAACATTTTCCATTATTATGACCATAGTGATGGACATTTGAAAGCTATGGATAGCAGTGCACGTTTACGCCTGAGGCTGATCTGTCAAAGAGATTTTAATTAGTTCATCACTTTCATAATATGTATTTCGTTCACATGGAATTTAGGGAAAACGAGGTTTTCCCTAAATTATATGTGGGAAAATTGTGTAAAAGATCCCTTATCTTAGGAATCTTCCTTCAAATAATTTTTCATTATGAGTCAGAATATAAATCAACTATGCACCTTTGTGTGAATCACATGCTTACCATTTCCAAATTAAAAATAAGAGATAAATCTATCGATAGAGATATTCTAAATAGTAGCAATGGTCGCATCCTTGGTGGTATTACACGGAAGAACAGAATAATCGTTAGTAAGTTTTCTTATTTAGTAAATTTTTCGTGAATTTTACGTGAGGAAGTGAAATTAACATTCACCGATATCGCATGTCGGCTCTAGGAAATTGGTTACTATAATCTATGTTCACGATGAGCAACCTTTGCCGACGCGTGAGTTACGAGTACGAGTTGATAGCTTCACGACTATTAGCGAGGTGGGGTGTGCAGTGGTCAAGGGTGAAAGTGATGAGCTTGATTGTTTCGTGAGTTTGATGTCAGGAGATTTCGTAGAAAGCTATCTTACCTGAATAATTATTATCAATTAGAGTATTTTTTTTAAGGAAAATTATTAGGATACCCAGAAAAGTGTGTGTGTTTTTGTATTATTGAGTCTGTTTTTCTTCAATCAACAAACAAAACCAAGGATACCTTTAGTACTTTGAGGCTCTCTATATTGACCCATCTGATGAATTGTCTAAAGCCATATATATCAATGACCCTGAAAATCAGGTGGGTCATTCATCTTAACTATTAAACTAATATTATAAATACGAAAGTGAGTTTGTTTGTTACGCTTTCACGCTAAACGGCTAGACGGATTAGGATGAAATTTGACACATGGGTGGACCATTACCTGGGTTCCAACATAGGATAATTATTATTTCGGTAGTACGTTCCCGTGTTATAATTTCCGACCTCCACGCGGGTGAAGCCGCGAGCAAAAGCTAATTAAACTATACGCTAAAGTTGTTAACACTTTCCGGCCGCAGCAACAGCTGTCCACACTTGTTGTAGAAACTTAAAGTATTCTCCAACACTTGCCATAACAACACATCGACAGTTCTATCAATGCAAATAAAACACTAGCTGTAAAGTTCATACTATACACAACTATCTTTTCAAACAATTAAATAACAAAATATCGGTGGGTAACGACTTCTCCAATATGGAAACAAATAATAATACAAATATTATTACCAAAATAAACATAAAAGAGAGAGAGTAAACTGTTGAAATTCGTTGTGCAGTTATTTCTGGTAATGATAATGACAGTAATAGTCCAACGAGTAATGTGCTGACTGCCGAGTGACGTAAGGTTGTAAGTTCAAAGAGCAGCTATAGATATCTCGTGGTAAACATTTTCGCGGAATTCAATAAAGAAAATAAACTTTGAACTCTCATAGAATCCTACTGGTGACATACGGTCAACCGCACGTCCGTGGAACCCATTTGCCATTGACAGCGCCTTTATGCCAAGCAATAAGGGCAGTTTTGTAATGCAAGAAGTGTTATACAACTTTCATTCTAATGACTGTACGAATTTTCTTATTGCATGGTTTTTAGGGCATTTTGTTTGTGCCAGTATAATTTCAAGATTTTTCTGGTTTGTTTTTGAGATATTGACTATAATCATAAATTATCAACTTTATCATAATTAAAGTACATACTCACAAGTGGTAGCTACTTGCAAGTTTGAACTATTTTCAATGCTTTTGGCGTTGGTCTGTAGTGTATTATTTTGCTGTGCGTAAATAATTATAAACCACGTAGTCTAAAAAGTCCAAATTCCAAGCCAACTTCAAAGTCATAAAATTTGTCGTCATGCTAAATTCAGAAGTAAACTTTACAAAATAAATATTACAATAATGGAACCATTATCATATCACATCATCTTCAAATTAGTCACGCACGCCATGACAGTTTTTAAGTGTTTGTACTTTCACCTTTTTGTATGTTATTGTTTTGAGTGGAGGTGCATATTAGGTGCCTATAAGATGTAAGGTTATGATTATCATGTACATGCTGATCATAGTAACCTTCTACACAGAATACATGCAAGAATTTATAATCATGCATGGCTTGATGGAGGCTTGGGGTGACTATCAAGATGACTAATAGAGACTTACGGAACAGGATGATTTGTTCCGCCATGCTGCTGGAGAGTTTGTTGCGCCACTTCTTCTTCCCAGCTAAAGCACTAGGAAGTGGTGAAGGGCGGGCGTTGAAAAGTGACGTTCGAAAAGTGCTGATTCTCAGCCTAGTTTGAATTACTGACTTTTGATTTTGAATTTGACCCCAAATAAATTACGACGTGGACAGGAAAATCATGATGATGATAATGCCGTGATGGAGGCCTACCTACAGTTAAAAGTGTAAATCTTTCGGCTGACATGACAAGTTTCTTCTTCTTTTCGTGGTCCAAATAACCCTTTTCTGATGCACTGCTCCCGTAGACATAGCTGCGGGCCCGGTGCTGTGCTGAGGAAAGATATTTTAATTGATTTTGATGTAGAAGATAAGTTATGTTCATGTTTTTTTTTTTTTTTTCTTAGCCTCTATTGTCCCACTGCTGGGCAAAGGCCTCCCTACCCTCTTTCCACCTCTCTCTATCCAGAGCTTCCAAGGACCAATCTTTCTTAAAGGAGTCCAGCTCATCCCGCTATCTCCGTCTGGGCCTGCCGCGATGTCGTTTGCCATTAAGCGGGACCCACTGGGTGACCCAGATGTGTCCAGCCCAATTCCATTTAAGCGTGGCAGCTTTCCGAGTGACATCAGTTATTTTAGTGATGGAACGGATTGTTGTATTCTTAACCTTGTCCACAAGTTTAATACCAAGAATACTCCGTTCCATAGCTCTCTGGCAAACCCCGAGCGTGGACCTCTGCTGAATTGTCAAAGACCATGTTTGAGAACCATACGTGAGGATGGGAAGAATACACACGTCGATGAGTCTTCTCTTGAGGGATAGAGGAAGATTGCCCTTCATTAGATCTTTCATGGCCCAATAGCTCTTCCAGGCATTTTCGGTGCGTCTTGCAACTTCTTTGTTTTGTCTTGCCTGGAAAGAGACTATTTGACCAAGATAGAGATACTCATAGACATATTCAACCTCCCCACCCGCCACGGTGATCCTGCGATACGCGCTGTTCGTAATCAACTTGGTCTTTGACATTTTCATTTGTAGCCCGACCTCTAGGCTTGCCGTGCTAACTAAGATCTTCTAGCATCTGAGTCAGCTTGGAGGCTGAAGACGAAAAAAAGGACAATATCGTCGGCAAAACGGAGATTGGACATGTTTTAGTTTAATTTAATTTTGTCATAATTTTGATATATTTTTAATTTGTTTTCGATTTAATTTAAATTTAATATTATTTTAATTCTGATTTGATATTGTTTTAATTTTGTTTTGATTGTAATTTTGATTTTGATTTTAATTTTGATTGTAATTGAATTTTTTGGTTTTATTGTAATATTGTTTTCGATTTTAGTTTTACTTACTAACATATTTTTGTAAGTTTTTCTAATAACACAATATGGATATTTTTTCCGAAATGAGTTATTTGAATTTGAATAACCTGGTGTCAGAGTTTTAAAGCCGTCCATGGGCCTCTGACTTGGCTTCACATACCGTCGAGAAATATCTCTCAGGCATGCCAGTTTCCTCACGATGTTTTCCTTCATCGTTTTTGAAGCAAGTGATAATTATACAATACGCACATGAATCCGAAAAGTCAGAGGTGCGTGCCTTGGGTTCGAACTTGAGACCTATGACTTGGCAGTCCGACGGTCACACCATTAGGCTATCACTGCTAGTGAACACTACTAGACACGACACATCGACATCGATCATCAATTGTTGTGACATGATAATGATACACAACTAGACAGGGAACATAAGTGGGTCTTGCAAACTAAATAAAACATTTAATAAACGAGTTATATAACAGATTTGATTTTTGCACACACATCATGTGTTAAAAAAAGTTAGTAAAATGTTAATAATTTCAGTAAAAAAGGCAATAATGGTTAGCCACCTGCATATTTATCTATTCTGCTATCTTTACTGCTCATCATGACAAAAGGTTATTGATAAAAAAACTTTTTACAAAAAAAAAAAAACAACCGACTATAAAGTGAAAAATAACTTTAATTTTGGAAGTTGGTGTCTTTGGTTTTGAATTTTCGTTTTTTCCACCAAAACTTTTAATTTTCACTTTTTATGGTATGTTGTGGTACACACGGCTCCACATCAAGCTATACATTTCCAGTATAAACTGACCTCGTATTGTACGGAAATTCAGATCAGCATAAACTGGTAAAGTATTGCTTGATGTTTAGCCGTGTGTACAACCCCACACAAATGCAAATACCACTACCTGCTACGTAAATAACAGTGACAGAAACTTATTATATCATCCACATACTATGTTAGTAGAAAAAAATATGTATTATTGAAGCTGAATCAAAAACTATCAGAGCATAGTTATTCAAATTTAAACGGGACTTCCTCGAAAGCATACCCTTTCAAACAAAAAAGAATTTTCAAAATCGGTCCACAATTGTCGGAGAAATCAGTGGACATAAATTAAAAAAAGAGAACACATACTCTATGAATATAGAACCTCCTCCTTTTTGGAAGTCGGTTAAAAGGTCCTCAAACAACGACTTTTAAAGTCTTTATTTGTTGCTTAACCGTTTTTCTGGTCGTTTTGGTCAGAATGCAACAAAGCAAAGCTTTAACTCAAGATCATATGATTTATAGCAAGAAACTTATTAAAATCTTTGAAAATAACGATTTACAGTGGTAGTTTCTTAGCTTCAAGAAAGACCAGAGCTGACTCAATCACATCAGAACACAATTCTAGACCTTATCCATTATTTGTGGGATTAGGAAATTCTAAACCTTTTTTTTTTCAGATGTCCTGATTAGAGTGATCTCTAGTGATTACAGTCACTTAAAACAATATGCCGAGTGGACTCTCAAAGGAAAAACAGAATTAATAGATGGACTGTAAACTTCCCAAAAGCACAGGACAAGGAAAGTGAAGAAAATATTATGAAAAAAGGGCCTGCGACCATTTGAGTCTAACATAGTAAGGGAGACTATATGGAAGTTTTTTTAAAGTGAAAACTTCTTTAGGCGAATTGGGCATTTTTGAGATGGGAAAAAACAGTTGAACTCGCGACACTGTTACCGACACCAGCTTTTGACCATTAAAAAGACATCCACGCGCGATACATTTTCTTTGGGATTAATGACATTCCAAACATTGAGACATGACAACGACATGATTGACATTTCCCATTTAAAAACTAACAGACCTAAAATAATAATTATGTGGAAGTATATAAAAAAGGGTTGGGGGGAAATAGGACAATAAATATCATAATGGTTCATTGGTATGTGTCGTTTAATCAGTATTGTAATAAGTTTAGGATTAACTAATTTTCAGGCCCATCTTCCCTTGACTTAGCAGCAATCTTTTTCTACCACAATTCAATTCAATACTAAAACCATCAATCGATGGCCGCCTCGCGAAACGGTTTCTCCGACTAACGAAACAGCAGCTGCGTACAGTTACAGCAGCTGTAACTGGACATGGGTCATTTAATAAACACCTATTTGCCATAGGAGTCACAGACAGCCCGCTGTGCAGAGCCTGCATGGAGGACGACGAGACAGCAGCTCATGTACCACCTATTTATATTTGTACGCCGTTAAGGCAAAACATGACTGATATAATTTAATTGTAACATCTTGCATGCCATGTGTGTGTATACTCATGTTTTGGACAAATAAATGATCTTATCTTATCTTAAACTGCCCGGTGGTCGCCACATACAGGGCTAAGTACTTCGGTAACCCAGGTACCCTACGTGAGATTGTCAGTGACACCAAGACGTTGCTGGCCTTTTTTGAGGAGCTGGGGTGGATCGAATAACCGATTTTCCCACCCGTACGCAAAATACGCGCTTTGACGTGGAGTTGCGGATACCAGCCCGTATTACCTAAACCATCATTCTCCAGCCCTTATCGGTCGACACAACATTATTATTGTCCCTTTCTTCCACACTTTTCTACTAGTCACACACCATCTTTCACACAGTCTATCCATCGTTTCTTTGGTCCTCCCCTAGTCTTAAAGCAACCCAAAACTCTCATTTCATTTAATTCACTTTCGTTCCTCTACATAATTACACATTAAGCTTAAACACTACTCATACAAAGTGTAGCTTAATGAAGTTTCCACACAATAAACTTTGTGTATGACTGCCCTAAGTGCATGATAATAACAAGTACTTGTATCACCCACTTTCATGGGATTATGAGGTACAGGTAGAGGTGATTGTGGATTTAGTGTTATTATTACTTACTAGCTTCTGCCCGCGACTTCGTGTGCATGGAAGTCGTAAGACACCACAATATACCACATATTTTATAAAACTTCTCTGTACATTTGTAGTTTTGGTCGCAGCAGCCAAAATATAAAGAGAGTTAGGACGGGTGACGCAGGACAAGGGATGTACAGTCCGTGTAAGAAACAGCTCGTCCTTAGATTGACATCCGCAGCCTTCCGAAGCAATTTTGCATTGTTTGCGAAGTTTTTAGTAAATTGAACGCCTACGTTCCTGCATAATAAATACTATCGAATGCCACAACACTGATACACTGGCTGATAATTTTTTTATGATAGTTCGTAGAAAGTACACAGAAAAACGTGAAGTTTATGCCTATAAATATCTTTGGTGAGAATAATGTTATAGAGAAATCCCGTATGATCTACTGTTATATTATTTAAGTGATAGCCATTCGTGAGGAATAATCTATTAGAATGCATCAGTCCATAGACTACACAGAGATACTATGTATAATCAGTTTAATAGTAAACAAAACATTAAAAGAGAAGCATAATAAATGTCAATTGTTGCAAATCGAACATTTAGGTTTGCAAACAGTCGTCGAACTGCTAAGTTATTTGCTTTGTTGAAAGATAACTAAAATAGCCGTTAATCATGGTAGGTCATGATTAACTGCCTAGCTTCATAAAGGTGTAGATGATAATCATTTAAAAGATTAATTCTGTAACTATCTGCAAGATAAGAATACGCACTTAATATATTTCGCAACCCCATAGCAAATAGCTTGATAATTTATAGCCTACAGATTGACCAGACCTATATAGAATATCTATGCAGATTTGAACAAAATCTATGGGGTAGTATTTGTGTGACGCTGGACCATACATTCAGACAAACAGACAAAAATTCAAAAAAATATATTTTACGTTCCCAGACACCGTAAAAAAAATTATTCAGCTATGATTATACAGTTTTATTTATATTATTTATTATTTGTTTGAAAATAATTACAGACTCAAGCATTACTTAAAACTACTTTAGAGCTTGTTCAAATGCTAGTGTGCTGGGACAGCTGCTTTGGTGGTTGCTGTTTTTGATTATTGTGGCAGCCTTTGTCTTTGCGTTGGGTGGGAAAATATCAAATAACTTCTCCCGCTCTTAGCGAAGCGAGAGGGCGTGTCAGACTCTTACTGACTAAAACCCACTCTTGTTCCTTCAGTTGCTTGCATGTTGCCATGGGCCACGGTAACCCTTTTCGATAGACCCGCAACCCCGGCAGGCATCAGCCCTAACGGACCCCTTCAGTTGTGCTGACATCTCTTTGAGGCGCGCGTGGAATACAACGCGCCGTCGACCCGGGCCTGGTCCTTATCGGACGGACAGCTACCTATTGCTCACCGTCCACAAGCCTGCGCCTACGGTGGCCAGTATTTGGCCTGCGATTTCCGACGCCTACGGCGTCTCCTGCGGTGGTTAGGGGCGTTCCGCCTCTTCCTTTGCAAACATTACTGCTTCGCAGAAGAAGGTGACGGCCTCCCACGCCCTCTCGCTCCGTACCATGGTCTGGACAGGGCCGGCCGCGAAAGATCACTGCCACCGATCGCCTCCAAGAGGACAAGGTGATGCTCCGCCCAAACCGGGCAGACCTCCACCGTATGCTCTACCATGTCCTCCGGGCGATCCACACAATTGTGAAACCCAGACGTTTCCTCCCGCCTTATCTGGAACGGGAACCTCCCGAAACAACCATGTCCGGTGAGGACCTGCGTCAGGCGGAAGGTGAGGATGCCGTGGCGCCTCTCTAGCCATTCCTCAAAGAGGGGACTTACCGCCGCAATTGTGGCGTGCCCAGCACTGGCTTGTGACAGTCGCACTCTCCATGACGCTATGAGATTCCGCTGGAGTTCTGCCCGCTGTGCCGTGATTTCTCGCGACAGCGGAGTTACGCCCCGGCGTTTGGCCTCCTCGCGCCACTCCCAAATGTGCGCAAGGACTTTTATTGTGGCAGCCTCAGAAAACATTATTTGACTCCAATAAAGATAGTGTTAGCTTAAGCATATCAGTTACTTACTGTTCACTACGTGAGTTAATTACAAAACCCCTTCAGCAAAACTAGAACTCCAGATATACCTAATAGCTTAATTTAATACTCTGAAATAGAATCTTAATCTTACAAAAAATATATCCAAAAGTAGAATGATACTAACCTCGAGCCAATACCGCCAGTGCCTGTACACCGCTATTAACTGTGCGTATACAGCTATATAAGATCCGTCACGTATATCACACGGCAGTTTGAATAGCACTCGCAAATTACACGCACTTTATATATGTACTATAAGGCTTTAATGTAGGCATAGGATATTATGCTAGCACTTCACTTTGCGTGTTTGTCAGAATATTCGCTTCACTTATGTAATACGAAATCTATCATAACAATACTGATATAAAGTTCATTTTGTATTTACGATATAACGAGAATATTTTAACATTATGGTTGAGAACATGAATAGAGGGGCTCGTTGCTAATAATAATAACAGCCGCACTGGAAAATCGAAGGTTAAACTTAGCTTGCCGCGGTCGGTTCATGAATGGGTGACCATTGCATATTGACAGCCCTCCATGCCTCGGAAAGCACGTTAAGTTGTTAGTCCTGGCAGTCATTCGTAGATCTTTGACAGTTGTTACTATTAGTCTGAAGCCCGAAAATCTCCAGTCTTTCATCGAGTAAGACTGGAAGCCGACCCCAACATATTTGGAAAAAGGCTTGGTAGATCAATTTTGGTTGAGAACACGAATAACAGGAAAAAAAAGGAGTTTGAGACACTATATACATATAATATAGGAAGAAAGAAAGAAAAGGAAGAAAACTTGTTTATTATGCACAAACAAAACGCACATTTTAAAAAATTAGACATAAAATACCATAGTGTTATTTCTATTTCAATGTAAAATCATAGACATATCATTTCTATTTCAATGTAAAATACACACAATACAAAAGTAGCCAAAAGCCTCGTATTCAATCCAAAAAAGTTTGACATTGTTGACACTGGTTCATTGGTTGATGTCAAGGCCACAGACAAAAGACAATATTGCATAATTACTGTTGCAACCTTGGCAAATGACAACAAAACAAAAACAAGATGCCGATTGCAGAGTTAACTACTTTTGTAACAAATAACCAGAAAAATTTAGCTGTGCACCTGTGCAAGAACCTTGAAGGTCCTTGCTCAGCGAAAAGCTGTGAATTCGGACGAACCTAATGTCGACAGTGCTGGTTTTCAGCAATTACCTAAGGAATGACTTAATGTGACCTACATATTTTATGGGGTAAGTATTATATTGCACTGAAATATGTGTGATTGAGCTGAACATTGGATGTACTTAAAACTAATAAAAAATAAAAATCTGTATTAATAATTTATGGTTGCGAAAATGAATGAAAAGCGATCATTAGAAGGAATTTATAAGGTCCTTGGACAATGACTTTCTAGGTTTGGTCCCCAGGCTAAGCAAAGTTTGTTGGGTTTTTAATTGGTAAACTTACGTCATATGACTAAACTCACTGACACAATCAATTATATAATTTACCTTTAACAAAACCCATAGCTTTTTATTCAATAAAGACATACCTACTTTATTTTAATGTTCAGAAAAAGGGGGTACCCGTAAAAGTAAACTACGATATCATAGTGCGTACAGCACTGCAGGGTAAACATAAAATACTCGAACGGAGACGCAAAAATCGCATGGTAAAGAAACCTTCACGCTAGACGTAGTGGTTCAACGATTGAAAAATAGGTGGCGCAGTTTTAGCTTTACGTTAGCATGTTCATGAATAATTTTTTTTTTATGAAAGGAAGAAAATGTTAGAAGAAATTAATAGCCTAGTTTAAGTAGGGAAAACAATTTCATAACCAATATTTATGTAAATGCTGGTTATATTTATTACGCATACGGGGTGGCAGGAACATCGACGCAAAAACTGTTACCTACCATAGATTCAGTACCTAGGTACATGATTCTGAACGCCCCTGCGTTGAAATTTTTCATCGGTTAATTTAAAAAAAATCTGCTGTTCCATATATTTTGACCGCGTAGGTATTGCACTTTTCTATGGAACAGCTGATTTATTAAAAAAATATAACCGACGAAAAATTTCGACGCTACGGGTTTCTGAACCATGTACTGAATCCATGCTAACAGTTTTCGCGTCGATGTCCCTGCCACCCTGTATAGTTGAAACAATGTAACATCAAAGCCTAAATCTCCGGTTGGGCTGTTTTATAAATTAGGTTGTTCCATCCACGCTTCCCAGGAAATTTTCAGGAACATTCTAGATTTGTGCCTCGTTAATAAATATCTTATTTCCTATTACAGTATACTCATCCTATATTGTTCCCACTGCTGGGACACAGGCCTCCTCTCTATGAGAGAGAGTAGACCTTAGTCCACCACACGAGCCCAGTGCGAGTAGGACATGCCGGTTTCCTCACGATGTTATCCTTCAACTTTTTGAGAGCAGTGGTGATGAAATAATTCACACATAGTAAAGCGCCTGTTAGGTTTCGAACCTACGACCTACAACTCGTAAGTCGCAGCCGTTACCACTGGGCTACCATTGCTTACAGTAATCATCAAGGGTATGAACTCTTGCCTATCCTTTCCGGGTACCTACAGGTAATCAGCAATCAATGTTATGTCTGAGAGATAGGGTCACCCTCTAGTAGGTACCTACTTGAAACCCCACTAATCTGAGAACGTTAACATTACGTTTGAAATTATAGTACAGTTATAAAACTGAAAACCCTTTTTTGTAAACTGAAGCATAAATAAAAACATTTATTTTTATTTTATTTTTTATATTTGCATTTCTGCTTACCCCAAAAAGCGAATCTGTCATAAAAGACAGATAATGTCAAACATTCGTGTTTGCGTGCATACTATTATGTAATTTATTCGATAATTACTTCGATGGCGAGCGATCGGTTGTTGGCACCAATTAGGTACTAAAGATAAATCAATTGGAAACATGTTGGTTTTCTAATGATTTAGAGGATTAATATGGATGGTTTATTTATAAGTTTTCATAGTTGTGTGTTTATGAGTTTGTATTTTTAGATTACAATGTCTGGCAAACAAAGTATTGACAACAGTTTTATTGACTGTTTCGTCGATCTTTTGGTGGTAAGTGCTACTACTGAGCATGAGATCCTGGGTTCAATTCCCAGATCGGGCGAAGTGAGAGCAGCAGCCGAGCGTGGAGTCAGAATTTGTGCCCGGTTGATCACTGTCCTCTCATACCTATTAACACTGTAACTTGAAAACATTTTAAAAACCATTTATTTTTAAAAGATTAACCGTCGCGTTTCTTGTCGGCTCTTCTCCATAGGAAACAACCAATTAGAACCTAGCTTCTGACGTTTCATAAGTGCCCTTCTGGTGTTTTTTTTTCTTAATAGGCTCGCCCCCTATTACTTGGGGTGCAGCTATCTAAACCTTCGGAATAATAGATTTTACTACAACTAGTACAGTGACTATTCATAGCTGAAATCTCTAAAAAATAATCATTTGGATGTGGTGCATCCTAAATCTAGATATTTTCAACACACTGCTTGGGTATATCCAACTGTTGCTAAGTGGCTTCCTCCCACTACTTAGACTATTCAAGTCTACTGCAGCAACAAATCGCACTTAATGTGGGAATTATGATAAATGATGGAAGAAATTATGATATTTACTATTATTATGCCAACCCACTATGGCATAATTTTAGTAAATATTATAATTTCTACATTCGCTCTATCTTAACAAGACATAATCCTTTTAACTACCTTTCATCTAAGGAAACGGGTTTTACTTTGTTATCTAGATGGGTGATGCATTACTGACCAAGGGGCAAAGTTCAGAGCAATGCAGACAGCAGTAAGCGTTGTGGCAGTAATTATTCCTCGGACATTATTTTTTCATAAAGAGCGCTAAGATTGTTAAAATCTAACTAAAAATCAAAGGAAAAGTTTCCCTGTTGAGGACAGAGGACTAATTGGTGGTAAGGAAACACAATATGAACCTTACTACCAGATTTATTGTCGATATCTAACAGGTTTTAGTTTAAGACTAATTTTAGGCAAGCACATCCTCAGCAAAAGTTACCGTGCCCTATCACAATACGCGGATAGAACAATTACAAGATTGATGAACACTCCTACTTCTGGAAGCGATATAACTAACAAATTATAGTCCCTTAGCAATATGTCGAGAAAACGACAGGATATGGATGATTGTTCAAATTGTACACAGATGTAGGTTGTGCTTGAACTGAGTTGATTGTAACGTAATTGAGATCAAATAAAATTGCCTCCCGCTCATGTTGCAGATCTAGTAAGTTTATGGTAGATGTCATAAAATACTACGAATTGAACATTAACATGATATAACGTCTCTCTTGTTCTCCCCGAAGGGTAAGGCCTTCTGCTTTACCTACAGAAAAGGACGGAAAAATACCGAGAAGTGAAGTCTCTGGTAATAAATTACTGAGATCCTGCTAAAGTGGTTAACACCGAAGGGAGTTTAGACCTTACAGAAAAAGTTAAAAGTACTTACCTGTTTGGCTTTAATTCACCAACAGTAAAAATAAATAAAAATATTTTTTTAACAAACAATTCAGCTACCCAGTCCCAAACACACTGCTTGGTAAGACACTGTAGTAATTGATAGGGAGAACTCTTACAAAAACATATCTATAACAGTTACTACTAAGGTATAGAAGTCTAAATTGTTACACTGCCTCCTCCCTTTGCCATCCCTATCCAGAATTATCTGTACGAGTTTTATCTACTTACTCAAGTTAAACTTGCCATTATCGTTAAAAAGCATGCTATTTATAAACTAAACAAAAACTGACTCGTGATCCATATATGCTACAATGAGTTTGCCATCACTAGCCGGACTATTAGATCTGTTGGATCCAAAAATTTGATTGAATATACTGAAAAGTAGGGTTTTCCCATAAATCCTGAAGCTTGACAGTGACCTTGACTTTGACAATCCGCTTCGTCAGCATGAGAGCGATGACTGGTCACCCACACATGCAAGACGAGACCCATACAAGCGTGGTCTTGACGTGCACATGCACGCCTCAGTGCACGGCCATACGATGCAACGATTGCACGCTCTAAAAGATTTATAGATAAATGTAGTTCCCGGTGAAAATAGATAAATGCCAGTGCACATTTACACAGTGCACATTTCAATAGACGCAACCGCATCAGCCGGACATCGGTCCACATTAAGGGGACACCCGCGGTTTTCCAACAAGATGCAGTGCCGCGGTATTGTCCTTTTGTGTTTTTGTGTGCTCTCGGCTTCGGCTGACACCTTCGGAGCCAGCCTGAGGCTGTTGGGCAAGGTGTACGATAACTGTGAGAAGTCGCAGGAGATAGTTAAGTGTTTGAAAATCCAGGCGACGAAGTTGGCGGATAGGGCGGCGCGCATGGACACGCTGCCCATCCTCGATGGAATCGCGTTAGTGAAGCGAGCTGAGGCCGGAAGAGCGTCCCCAAATGCTCTCCCCGAAGATGAAGACCTCGAATCACTACCATCGGATAAAATCGACAAATACTTGCAGCTTGCAACTACAAAGTTGATGCAGACACATCGGGTCTTCATATCTCCTATGGATGTCGGCGAAGATGTTGGACGGTCGCTAAGCGAAGCTAGGAGTAAACTCAAGAAGATGATGGGTCCCATTCTTGCCGGTGTTGCAATCAAAGGCGGGTTTCTTATGATGGCATTCCACGCGATAGCACTGATTGCTGGTAAAGCTCTACTTATCGGTAAGATTGCTCTGCTGTTATCGGCGATTATCGGCTTGAAGAAGCTGGTTTCTGGTGGAGAGTCTCATGAGAAGACTACGTATGAAATCGTGAAGCATCCTCAGGTGTCCCAGAGTCATACGTACTCGTCTTCACACTACGGCAGCGACTTTGACACCACAGGACCTGGAGGTCACTACAGAAGGAGCGTGGAAGACGAAGCCGCTGCACAGGACAGGGCCTACAAAGCCTATGCCAAGAAGCAGTAGGTTTTAGAAAATACAACAGGCTTACGACTCCATATTTTACAAAATTCACAACGACACGGCATTTTTTATTTGCACTATATTAGCCCAAACATCGATTTGGACCTTATGCAAAGGAATAATGTTTAACCAAAAAATTATTATTATTATGCTTATTCAAACGACACTAGGTAGGTAGTTAATTTAAATAGTAATTTATTATTTATTCGTTAGTTTAGTCCCATGTTTATTATTATTTATTCAATGCATAATAATGATGATATAAAAGTTATAACTTATTATGTAAATAAGATTGCGTACGCGATTTTTGCAAGTGTGTAAGTATGTTCAGTACATTAGTTAGATAGGGTTGTTTAATCGGACGCACCAAATAATAATGCTAATAAGTATATAATTTTACAAATAATAAATGTTGTTATAATCATGAATTAATCATAATTACATTAAGACTTTAGGCTAGTCGACGGGTACTGTGCATTTCTGTTTTCTACGTTTGTCCAATTTTGTAAAAATAGCGGATAAGTTAAATTAATAAGTTATTTATATTATTTTATTTATACGGTGCTGTTTAGAATAAGTAGTTAATTTATTTATTTATTGGCTATTCTTTATATAATAACATCTTGATGTCGGTCATCGGCAAGGTGGTTACGCGAGTACCTTTTATTTATTTATTTATAAAACAGAAATAATAATTGCGTACTGTATTAACCCTGTTATTATTAGAATAATAATTTATTTAATTATAAGTTTGTAATGATGATGAAAAATATTCTTAAAAGAAACCAACGAATGACGACTTAAAGAAAATTATAGAAACTGAATGTTTGTTTTATTTTTAGATTGATTGGGGCCGACAGGTTAAATAAATTCATTTTGAAATTTGTTACGGCTGTTTGTTATTTCACCCTGAGCATGATGTAATAAATTATGATGAAATAGACAATATTATCTCATCTGGAATAATCCACATAAGTATATCTAATATATCACAGACATCTCAAGCTACACATAACCAAATAAAGAAATTATTTTAGCGTAGCAACAGGCACAAAAACGAATGACTACCAAGCTAATTATATGAATTTACCGAGGAAATTATTTCCAATAATCTTTATAACGGTATGCAGACAACTTTGCGTGACATGGAACTATCAAATGCTGAAGAAAACTCTCCGGGCGCTGGAAACGAAAAAAATATGTCTAGATGGGGACAACCACACTGTTTAATAAACTCAACAAATACTTAAGTAAGTATGATTAAATAAAATCAATGAAGTAATCGATCAAGGATTTGATGATTCAATTATTATATAACCGAGCGCTTCGCCCCTGTAATCTACTGATGTGACAAGTCAAAACTTCGAGATTACTGTGTTTTGTCCATGGAATTAGTAGTATTATACTGTATTTATAGATACAGAAGGCAGACAGTGAAAAGCATTAAAAAGTCAACGAACAAGTCTTTTATCCAAAATTACCCACAATTGTCGTGTCATGTAATTACAGGTGGAACGATCAATATAGCAATTTATTATTTTCTACTGTCGCGGTCGACTGGCCGCTGTCATTTGCATGAACATTGTCGCTAACTACAGATCGTTCGTTTTCATAAATACTGACCATGACTACGTTGTAATTGGTATTTCCATTTTCAACTGAATCGGATTTTCCTTGCATTTCATTAGTAGAATGAAGATAATTGATTTGCATAACATTTTGGTTGGACGTACTTATCATTTGAAGACTACAAAACTGAGGGAAGTACTCAAAAGGAAAAACCAAGAAAGAGACCAAAATCATAATTTTATTTATTTATTTATTACAACATGGAAGACTTACAGCTAAAAAAACAACAAAAAAAGGAAACAATAGCCAACAGCAAGCCAATTACAAGTCTTCGCGTTTAGACAGACGCATAAATTGGTTTTTTCTTTGAAGATGAAAAATTTAGTTACGCCGTTTGGTCATAAAAGTTGGCAACGTCGTAAATAGCTGTCAAATATTTACCTGTTTTGATTAATTTGGCAATATTACTGTATGGAAATATTGCTGACCAATAAACTAGAATATTAATAATGAATTGCAATTATAACACTGAATTTGCTGTTGTAACCGTTTTAGGTGTAAAAAGACATTTGGAAAGATTTAATAAACAATTTTTTCGGTGTTACGATACTAATTATTGCATTTCATAATCGATATAATTGCACTTCAGAATAAACGCTCTTAAAGGTGAATTACAATAAAATTACAATGCTTAATTCAATCCATCAGAATGAGATTTGGGAAACACACAATTATTTTGGTGTTAATTTTTGCATCATTTACGATGTGATTGAATTCATCATTCTGTTGTACTTAGTGTATTATTTTAGACCCACCTCGTAGAAAATAGAAGTATACAATATTACTTATTAGAATTACTATAAATTATTATTCAGGTATGCTTGAAAAAAAATACAGCAAATTTTATTGCAATTGTCTTCTACCATGCAATTACTATTACTTGGAATTCATAAAATATCATTAATAAAGGTAAATTATTTGTTGAATATTTGTTGCATTGGTATAAAGATATAGATATTTACAAAGTTTAGTTCACGACATACCATGTAAGATATAAAATCATCTAGATAAGCAAACATATTATTAAAATGATGATACTAGTGATTTAAATGATGAGCTGACAATTTGCTATCATCATAAATGAAGTAAAGAATTACTACTACGAGAGATAATGAATGGCATCAATTTGTAAAGCCTCACACTGGTTTAGTCAAATGTTCTAGATTTGCAATGTATAAAGTGCACCAAGACACAATTTCAATCACGAGTGTTTTAACAGTGTAAGTAAAATGTGTGATGAACATCTTTAATAGATACTACTTTGAGTTGCTAAACTGAATTTTATCTGAAAGTCATTGGAATTACTAAAAGTTTATACCTAAATCAACTATTTTGTGAGCACCTAAATACAAAGAAATTATCAAAACTCAAAGACAAATAGCAAGACTATTCGTCAAAACTCTGGCTACAGAAAAAGCTCAAAATCTGAATAAAAATCTAGTGCTTCTTGATATATAGAGCTAACTAGCTCATTAACAGCATCACAATTAAAGATGTCAGTAGTAAAAACTGTGTGTTGGTATAACGGAAGCAGCTGATAATCAATTATATTCAATCCTAGAGACAGTTGGAGCAAGACTGGACCGCTATATAACCGTCTGCTCAGATAAATGTGGATATAAAGTATGTTTGTGTGTTGCGGCATCGGAAAAAATATGGAAACAAATTTTTTACAGCTACAGTAAATCATGTACTTAGAACTGTACTGTGATGTGCTTTTTAAAGCATAAATAAGTCCATGACTTAGTAGACTAACAATGGACAACAAAGTAATAAAAATACTGTGACAATGTTTGTAATGCGTCAGTTTCTACGAAGAAACTAATCATAGATTCAACTGAAACTATGATTTGAACGATTTGGTTGATTGATTGATCAGATCAGAACCAACTGGTTCTGATCTGATCACTAAAATTGGAAAGCAATATTGCATTGGTTGTGGAAGAAGCATAAGATTATGAACTACAAAAAGAAATAACACTGAACTTCAAACTCAAACTCAAACTCAAAGCATTTATTTCAAATAAACCAATTACAGGTACTTTTGAATTGTCAAGGGGTCGGTCAGTCAGAAAGATGAAGCTAGTTGCCCATTCCAAAGCGTAGTAGGTACCTATGGAGAAGAACGGGCAAGAAACTCCACGGACACTCTTTTAAATAAAAAAATTGTTACAAAATATTGGTTACATTATTCATGTTGAAATTATACATGTGAGAACAATGTAGAAAGACGTGCACGTTAAAAGCGTCCGTAACAAAAAACAAAATAAAAACAATTCAAAAATTAAAATAAACCGTGGCAGTTAAGAGATGACCAGTCCCTACTGACGGCGCCCGTTCACGAACATGACGCATGGATCAGCACCATTTAGCTCAACCATTTTGAAGGGAACTTAATGATCCAACACACACGCCACCATCAGCGAGACATTTGAGTGAGCATGACACTCTCAGCCGCCAGGGCACATTCAAGTCAATGAAAGACGTACCCAGGTAATGGTAGCTTTATGGAATGTACGTGGTCACAATGCCCACACTTGTGATTCAAATTAAGTTCTAGCAAAAAAATGTATAGTATCTAATACTAATAGCAAAGAAAAATAAAATAGCAATATAACAGAAGACCAATCGACAGTTCACGAAGTTATAAAATACACAAGAAGCGAGGAATTTTTTTTTCAACCCTACAACCCAAGCAAATACAACAGCAAAACCTAGTCTAACGCCAGATATAACCCAAGAATTCTATCAAAGAAAACCGAGAAAGCTTTGAATGTACACGCAAAATGTATCACACGCGATTCGAACGCATGGCTCACCGGCATTCAGATAAAAAACTAAGAAAGCAGCACAAGTAGAGGTGGTTTATAAATTAGTGTGCTCATCAGAGTTATATTATTTCAGGCTTGATTGTTTGGCGGCAATGTATTGTATTGGTTAAGGCAGAAGACTTGATCCCGCATTTGAGGTTGGTTGGGCAAAATTTGTAATTGCGTGACCCTTGTCATGTTGTTCCAAGATACAAACATCCATACAGCATGACTGTATTCCATAAAGGGCCTTTGGGTAGGGGAGTACAGCACTACGCAGTGTTTAATAGATAATATACGATATACCCTCATTTTGCCAGTTATGATGTTTAAGTACCATCTAATGGGGGAGAGCCTTGGTAAATAAATGGGGCACAAATTCAAACTCTGGGCTGAATAATGCAAAACTTACATTGCCTTGCGTTAATAATGAAGTTAAGGCTTTTACGGATTACATAATTTTCTTTTCGATAAGCTCGTACGTTTATTTTTTTTCTGTAATGTCCTTTGTATCCAAATCAATTTGACGATCTATTTATCCATAAAAACATACTCAATACGGAAGATTCACATACGCATTAAATATATTATAAGTGAGGATGTATCATCAAGTAACGTGTTCCATTTAACACTCCACTACCATCCAATCGTACACAATTTTTAGAACACATCAATCACTATCATTATCACTAACCATTTGATCCACCGACTTCCTCACAAAATAACTACGTGCTACCTTCCCATTAATAGCTTTTAATACTCAAATAATTATAGTAATGGATACAGCTAGAACATTTCGTCCACATTTATTTTCATTTGGTTCTGAATCGGAAACTCTTCCTACTTGGCGGCCATTTTCTTCAGCATTTAGAGCGTGTAATCGTGTAGAGGATGTTTCTAAAGATAGGTGTGGACCGGAAACGGCGGAAAACTTATTTTCTTTAACCTAATTAGTTTTAACTGCTGTTAATGAGGCAGGTATTAATGTTCTTGTTAAATTCTATGAGTTTTGTGTTGTGTTGGCTACTGGCTATTGTAGTAACCAATAACTAACATAAATAATTAACTTTATGGATGTTAATTTTGTTAGGTATAAAAACACGGATTATACTATTAAAACACGGATTGAATTATTTTCAGTTGATGTACTTTTATTTCGGAGTTGCAAAGACTTATTAATAAAATATAACTACTTAAATAAATTAAGTGCCTTGAAAGATGATAAAATGTGCTGTGTTAATCTGTGCTCTAATCTAGTAAAACGATTGACTATTTCAATTAAGTATCTTTAATTGGAAAATCTTCTGATTTGAATGATAGAAATGTGACGTCAATAATACAGTTTTATAATAATGCTACAAGCACTGATGGAAAAAGTGATGACTAGAAGTAAATAAGTTAAGTGCTTTTTAAATGTAAATGCAAACTATCAAGCAACGAGAAAAACTGCGACTACTAACATTGTCAAAAAAATATACCATAGCGGGCTTAGAAAATTATAAATTTTTGTAATATTGAATCCTTTTTTGGGATCTTATTACAAGACATATATTACCTACAAATTAAATCAAATTTCGACAACCATCAAAATCTACCCAGTGTTAATCGGAGTCCAAGCAAAATTCCTATTTCTTGCGCTAACATCTTCTCTTTCATTGACAGGGTCATTCTTAGTAACAAATAGTCGTTCTAGTCTATTTCTAAGTTCGTCTGGAGTGATGGGTGATGCTGTTGATGGTTCAGCAGACTTCTCCCTGTAGTAGTAGTCTGGGTGGGGTTGACGGCGGTAATAGCCTGGAAGAAAATAGAGAAAGAACTGAATGGAGACTTTTGCGATTTTGTTTTTAGGAATTATTTTCATGATTATGATTCTTTGTCATATACATAGCAGATAAATGGGAAGTACGATGCTAGTCCCAAGGAAAAAGGTAGGAAGATGAAACTTGTAGAACGGGATGTACATAGATAATAATAATTAATCAGCCACTAGAGTAAAGACTATAACTAAATTGCATTACTGAAAACAACAGAATTTTAAAACTACCCACAACTTGAAGAACCTTTTACATAATAAAATTATTAAGCATATCAGTGCTACTTTCCTTATAATCTCAGAAGAATAAACAATAAATCTACTAAAGATATAATTTCAGTAGGTACATGAAACCAACAGGAACTGCTTTTAAATAATAAATCTAATAGAAATTTCTACATCAATAGAAAATAGGAAATCTACGGATAATATTCTCAGCGCCTTTACCAAGCACTAATAGAACTGCTCACCCTGCTGAAGCTACAACACAAAATACTTACGCAATCCAATCGTGGGTATTTTCAACTTTATTTCTAAAACACTACGGTCCAGAATAGTTAAATCCAAAGATATCATTGGAAGGCTTTTTGACTGTGCATCGGCAAGAGGTGAGCGTACCTATCGGAAACGGATACGTTGTAAATGTCTCCGAGAGTTTAAACTAGATGTCACTATCTCCACTATTCCAACTTTTATTAAATTATTATTTTATTTTTATTTCTGCCAGTGGTGGCTTAATTTCCACATCTTCATCCTCTAGAATTAATTACTGCTACTATGAAATATTTTAGTAATAGTTATTATTTAAACAGAAATTAAATCGACTGATTTGTGGGGTTGAAAAATATTATGAGTCAGTATGTAAGTAGTGCAAGATTAATATTCTCAATTAACCGCTGTTAAATTCTCATAAGCAGTGCTGATTATTATTTTGTTACAAATGCATGTTATATTCTTCTGATCTGGTACTGCTCCCATAGTGTTAAAAATTGAACAAAATGCTATTGTTTTTCAATCTCAGACTAATTTCAAAATAAATATTACCAACCTGAAGTAGTGTGATGATCATGTTCGTGGATGTGTCCTGGGTTCTCATAAGCATAGGACGAGAGAGAAGGACCTCCAAAACCTCCAAATGACCCTGATCCCTGACTTCCAAATCCACTACTAAATACTGTGACAGCTAGGAGTGCTAGCTTTGCAAGAAGGAACGCCTTTTTACTGGCAATCAATAGTAGACCTAGTAATATAGGCAGTAAAGTTGAGAGTTGGAATTTGAAGCCGAGAAGGAATGGGACAAGGAGATTTCTTGTTAGGAGGCGACCTGCAATAGAAGAAAAAGTTGAGATTGTTGTTTTATATGAAAAATATAGAACATTGATGTTATCATTTTTGCCAAACATCTATGTTACGACTGCTATACTCATACTATCGTATCGTAATAAATAATGGGAGCTAATCTTAGAAACGCCCAAATTCAACACTTAATTGTTTTAGGTGCGAACAGAACTTGTGTCCCAGACAAAAATACAATTCCATAGACAGAGGAAAAATGAAAATAATTTAAACGATCGATTGATTGACAGAAGTAAGTAGTTCTGCCGATAGACAGCGCTGTATCAAGTTCAGTGTCAAGTTAACCTTGATTGGCATTGAGTTTGCTCGTTTCAAGGTAAATGAATAGATGGCGCTGTAAACAAAGTTATCACACACAAATATTATAGTAGGTAATTGGATGATGATTTTGCTTAATATTTTTTTTTACCCGACTACGGCAAAACCAAAAGGAAGGGTTATGATTTTAGCAGTATATGTATGTATGTTTGTTTTTACGTGTGTTCCACCGTAGCGCCTAAACTACTGAACCATTTTTGATGAATGAGGTATCAATAGATTCGTAATAATGGCACCGGAACATAGGCTATATCGTCAAACTTTGACCTCGAAAAAAATTAAATTGAGATAATCATGACATGTTTGATATCACAAGGAAGGTCTTGACGAGCACATTGCAAAAACGTGTATATATCATATTGTCTAAGTAAATAAGTATGTTTAATTTGGTAAAAACGAGAACAAAAGCGAGACTGAATTACGTACGGCGCAGCTATAAAATTAACCTATTAACCTATTAAACAATAAAAAGCATGATAAAAATATCTACTTCTGACCTATTATATTACTATTATTTATCTTGTCGCAAATTTTATCACGTATTAAAACAGAAAAGTATAAAAAAAATTTTTTTTAAAACTGTAACCCGACTACGGAAAAATAAAAGTGATCTAAAATACGAAACAAGAAAATATTTCAGACAGAAACTAAGACATAGGTACAAAAATGGTCAAGGTATACCAGGAACACCCACTTACAAAATTATAGTGGCATGTGATGACGGCTTTACCTTGACCATTTTTGTACCTATGCCTTGATTTCTGTCTGAAATATTTTCTTTTTTCGTACTTTTTAGATCATGTTTATTTTTCCGTAGTCGGGTTACAGTTTTTTATTTAAACTTAATTTTTTATTTGCTTACAACTTATAAATAAAAGATAATGCAAAAGGTATTATTTTCTAAGTTTATTTGTAAATCAAACTGAAATAAATAGAAATGACACAACGAACCTGTGGATACCTCAGCAGGCTGTTGGTATGAAGATCTATCTTTAACTCTCGGATCCATAACAAACTCAAGTACTCCATTGGCCAAGGTTGGGCCAATCCTCATCACTAACCCAGGATAGAATGTGCTGAGGTCCCAATGAAGAGATCTCTTGGAAATCAAGTTACCCGCATCTTCGAGAATTGAACTGTAAATAAAAATAGGGTTGAGAAAGATTGACACCATTAATTTACGGCCGAACACAATAACCTATTTTCAGTAAAAGACAGATCGCTATTGATGGTAGATAGCATAATTCTATTTACCATTGAACGTCATCCCACAATTCTGTAAGGTCCTTATTCTCTGACAGATTATTGGGACGTTGAAATAATAGATTGATAGGTTTTTCTATCTCCAGTTTGTCAAAACTGGTGATTTATAGGTTAGTGGGTTAGTACACACAAAAAAAGACAGAACAACACACAACAGCTCAATTTAAATGATAATCAGTAGATGAATATACAAAAAATATATATAGGAAGAAATGGCATTGTGACTATCACCATTCTCTTGCCAAGATTTATTTGGAGTTGGCGCAGCATTTCTTCTATGAGTATGAAATAGTAAAATACAAAAATTAAAATAAAGAACAAACACGGTACCTAAATGTCTTGATAGAATTTGAATGAACTTTTTAAGTCTAGTGTGTAACTATTAGTGTAATATATACTGTATAAGGCATAGCAAATACTAATTAGTAAAATAACCGTAGGTACCGAATTATATAAAATGGGAATTAGCTTTGAAATGTTTAAAATTTTGTAAAAGTTTATTCCCATTTCATTCATTTTCACAAGTTAATATAATATTTTGCGTGAATTTCTACTATTGGATGAATAAACCCGGTTTTTTTTAGTGTATTCTAAGTTATATTATTGAATGTAACCAAGTAATTAAAAATAAGTATACCGGAAATCCATAGGATCTTTATCGAGAAAAGCGCCGATGTCCCTCGGAGTCTTTTCATCTCTGACGAAAGAAACACCAGTAGCCAGACTGAACGCATCAGCTTCATCATACTTATTTAGTTTATTCAACAGCTCTTTGCCAAAACACACTCCAACATCAGTACTTCGTCTCACACTAATACATTCATTCAACTGACTTTTATCAACATGATTGCCATTGATTTCTTCACCCTCTTGTAGATCAATCTCTATAGGTATCACTTCAACAACCAATATAAGTAATAGCACATATCTCAAATTTTTCATTGGACACATTTTGGATTTGGAACTTTGATTATCAGCACATGCTACAGTTTTCACTGGCACAACTATCCTTGTTGCTACAATTTTAACTTTAAAAACAATATCAAGTCCCAGTTGGTTATATAGACTTTCCATGTTCTGTTCCGGTGAACTTTGCCATTGTTTTGGTTGTTACGCCAACTTCTCACACAGACAATAGGTGAAAATTCGCCGAGGATAATTTGCGAACTATCTTTGTGAACAATCTCTAATTCTGTTACGGCAATTGCATAATATGCGTAATTTTTGGCGGTAGCTGGTTAAATTACGTATGTTCTGTATGGTGGGTTGGGTATATAGAGATCAATGGAAATACGACTTTGTTGTTTGTATTGGGTGTTACCATTGCATCATCTTACACAAATATGTCAATGAAATGGAAGTAGCAGTTATTTAACATTTTGTAAGATGTTTAAAATAATAGTCTACTAACCTAAACATTAGGCTCTAATTAACAGTTCAATTGGCTTGGTGGTTAGTGATTGGCTTTTGGACTATAGTTTGCTTTAATTTTCTTTAATAATTATTCCATATAAAATATATTCTTCAAATACGGTCAACACCTACTTATATTAGCATTCAGTTCCAAATTGTATGTCTCACTGCTCTAAATCTGCAAATTGATTGCTTGAAAGTGATATTAAAATTGGTGACTCATAGTCTATCAAAAAGACTTCTCCGTTATAATTATTGTACGTAATCTTACTTACCATTTGAACCCTACAAATGTCTTATTTTCTGCCTACTCTGCAATGCATACAATACAACAGTTTAGAATCCTGTCACATAAAACGTAAACACAAACTTTTACTTTTCAAATGACATCGCACATAAACTGCCAATACTTAGCGATACACATAAAGCCTTTGACCCCACATTGTCTCACATACTCCAACTCATATCATACATCTTAGACTTCATGCATATTTACAGAATTTACATTCTTGTCACTCCAATGATAAAGGCTACATTTCAGTGCAAAAACGAAGGTCGTTACGTCAGTTTAAAAATTAAAGTGGTCAAAGAGTGAAAGTATTATTTTTCTTGTATGTCCGTCTCTTAGAGTAAAAGTTTCTGATGTAATATTTTCGAGTTTTAAATGACAATACAGATAGATTTCACGTCTTTTCTTAATTTTATTAGCAATTATTATGACTTTGTTTACTATCTGTATGAATTTTCTTTGACGTTAATGACGTTTTAAAAATTTTGCTGTTGCGTTTTTCTTTTTGTTTTTTAAATAATATTTTGTTAGTTATTTTCTTATTTTACCCTCGGAGTTCAAAATTATTTAATGATTAAAGTACAATTATTAGTCCTTAGATTATCTGAATCAAGCTTTAAAAACAACAAATCGTTTAGTTTTTTTATGGATTTGTAGTTTTGACTTGTGTACCTCTTCTGGCATTACCTAATATTTCATCTCTTTACGTAGGTACTAGTCTTGCGTATATATATATTTTTAATATGTATTACTGGGGACTATTCTAAAATATCTAATATATACACAAGTTTTATCCTAGTCTGTTGTAGTTTTAAACAAATATTTAAAATAGGTGTCAAAAAAGCTCTTGGTTTAATTGGGGTTCTAAAGAATGACAAAAAATCAGTCAGGTGTTTTAGGGTTACGCATTTTTTGGTGTCTGCGACCTCATTCATGACCTATGAGAGTTCCGTACATTAGTCATCGACAAGTTGCTTTCGCTGCTGTCGCCCGAGGCCCATCGGCTTTCTGTATCTCATGTATTTTATGTAACCTCCCCCTCTTTATTCTCCCACATTTACTTACTTACATAGCCTTGCACTTGTTACTTACTTTTACATTCATTACTTACTTTATGTCCATCAAAATAAGAATCAAAGTCGCTTAGCGTTAGTCGTTCGATGTTCATATTAACTTTGTCAGAGTAAACCACGTCTAGAGTTCACACACCTTTATGAGTATGCTCGTTTCAAGTACAATCATACAGACTTATGCCAGTGCAGTAAAGTCCAAATTCGTATATCAAATAATACAGAAAACAGGTATTTGCCTTGTCCATCGAACAGATTTAAATTTACCGCTATCAAATTCGTAATTCGATTACAACCACCCGTAATGTCGTCAGCATAACGTTCAGAATTGCTCGATTGGAAGTTTTTGAGATGGAAAATTAGATTTGTAGTTTGCTTTAAAGGAAAAGCGTTGGATGTAAACCGGACACAGGAACGCGTGAGAAGTGAAATTTCTTTTTTTCTCTCTCTTTTCGAAAAAGGATATCGTAGGTGCGTCTGACACAAATATCTTTTGATGACGTACTTAAATATGCGTATAATTAAAGAATGCGGTTCTAATGTCATCCATGTGGGTTGTATTTGTCATAGACTCGCCTTTTTGTATTTGATAAAGGATTACGGGGTCAAGAATTTGGTTTTTTGGCGAAATTCTCGATTTTCTTTGTAAAATGATAGTTTATGGTTATCGCTGCTATATTTTGCAGTTAGATGTAGCTTTCTGTTTATGATTGTACGTATTGGGACTAATTGATAGTTCATTTTCTAGTTTTGCGTACTGATCAGCTTCATTAATTTTATACTTGACTATAATTTAGAAAGATATTGGTCGGTGATTGTCATGTGCATTAATATTATTATACAATTAGTATGAGTTTGCCACTTTGAGGTCAGGAGATTCACATTTTGAAGAAAATACATACGAATGTGTTAGAATCATAGTAAACGCAAACAATTACTTGCGCCAAAATTTAATAAAGAAATCATCTTTCAAGCTTCTAACTCATCAAATGCATCTTTTGGTTATTCCAAGAACAATAATAAAAAATACCAGCCTATTTAATTAGTGTCTAACTGCGGGGCAAAGGCCTCTTTTCATACAGAGAAGGCACGAGCATTGATCACCACGCTTGTTCAAGACGGGTGATTTCAGACTTATAGAACAATGTTCATTAAGAATTCCTTCGTACAGCTACAGGGGTTTCATTATCATCGTTTTCATCATTCAATTTAAAAACTTCCTTTTTTCCCCGCAACCAATGGATTCCGGCGATATTCACCAAGTTATCGATCCATCCATCCAACCATCTTACCAGGTGGTAAGATGATGGTGTGGTCTGATGATGACGATGATTTCTTCAGAGGGTTTAAGCCCCATTTCGAAGCAGTCCCTAACATGCGCATAAAGTCACACCTCAAACTTTCGCTATCCATTGCGTACACAAAGGTCTTACACAATATGTTCTAATTAAATACACAATGAGATCCGCATAGAAACTGGCAATGTACTGCGAATTGGCACTAACTTGCATTCATCATTCATTCATACTTGCTTTAATGTAGTATCTTGGTTGTTTTACGGTTGTAAGTCGACTTGTTAATTTGCAGCGCACGTGTTTGTTTCAACGTCTTATTTATCGCAGTAGTAGTAAGATCTGTTTCAAATCGGTTTAAGTACGAATGTTTTGAAATTAGTTTACAGATTTATAATCGGTTTTATTTATCATAACATCACGCTTGTAATACCCGACGGGTTAGACAAAGGTATAGTTACATTTTGTCACATATGTGTAAGTCCCATGTAATAGAGGGCGAGCCTATTGCCATCAACATACAATACATAGTAACAGTCATGTCATTAGCATAATCATGAAGTGTGAAGAATTAGCATAGTCACATATGAAGTTGTGTAGCTACACACCGTATGCAAAACGAGAAAGTGTCAAGTGTTCAGGATGTGGCATTACGTGAAGTACTTTGTCTGCTAATGTTATTGTCTCATCAGTGACGCTGGTTGATTCGGATGTTTTATTATACTTGTTTGTTTACCTAGTATTCAATCTTCAATCCCATGCTTTTGGAGTGATTCATTTACCTATATTGATTGTCGTCTGTAATGTTTCAGTTTCTCTATTTTTAAGCATTATAACGTTTAATTGGATGTGGCATTATGGAAAGTATTTTTGCTAAATCAAGTTTGATTATATTTCCATGGATGTTTTATTCTTCACCGTTATTATATTGAGTTACCAAGAAGAAAACGTCAACTATTTTTTCTTCTTCTTTAAGGTTTTTTCGTGTTCTATCTAATTACCGATATATGTTAATATTTTAGAAAATATATACCTAGGTGAAATTCTTGTATTGCTTAGATTTGTAATGACCTAGATAAAGTTAGGAATGTAAGTCTGACCTTCAAAGCTGACGGACATGAAATCGTATGCAAATTGGGAAAGTGTAATATTATATTCAGGATGTGACAATATTACGTGAATCACTTTGTTTGCTAATGTTATTGCTACATCAGTGACGCAGTTTTATTCGGAAGTGCGAGGTTCAGACGTGTTGTATAAGGTTTTTAGGAAGAGTGAAGATTTTGAGGAAATATTAATTATGCTTTTGTGGTCAATCAATATTCAGTAGTCTGTTGTTTAGAATAGTGATCTGTTCAAATGGGTTTTGGAAATTAATAATGAAATTTTGTTTAAAAACGAAAGTCGGGAGATGTCGTGGAACACACGGTTGGAACGAAGTTAATTTTTAACCGACTTCAAAAAAGGAGGAGGTTTTATGTAGTCTTCTGTACGTATTTTTTTTTTAAGTATTTTATTTTTTCATTTAGTAGAGAAAGCTTACACGGTGGTTCCATATAAATTAAAAATATTAGCTTCGGTAGTTTTTGAGTTAGCTTCACCAATACATATTTTTCGTACTTAGTCTATATGGATGATAATAACTTTCTTATAATAACTTTCTGTCACTGTTTTTTACATAGCGGGAAGTGATATTTAAATTTGTTTGTGGTAGGTATATTTCGAAAGTCGGTGACAAAATCTAAAAAAACAATACCAAACACACTGGCTTCCGAAATGGCATTTTTGAGATGGGACTAAACCATCGATTTCGCGACACTGTGATGGAATTTACCATCACCGTGGAGTAAAAGACATCAACGCGGTGCCGATTTTTTTTTCAAGTTTTCACTTCTGTCGGCACTCCCGGAGTGCCACTGTTTTTTTTTTAAGTCAGTTGTTTTAGTTCTTGGAAAAGGTTTTATTTTACTCTTTTTAGTTGTGGTACCAACCCCAAACAAATTCGAATATGACTTCCTGCTATGTAAATAACAGTGGAAGTTTGTTTATTTTTTTCTGTATCAATCAATCAGCCTAATCATTCAGCCTGTCGTATTCCACTGCTGGACATAGGCCTCTCCCAGGCTGCACCACAACACCTTCTTTCTGTGTATTATTTATTAATTAAAAAAGGCACAATGACATTAATTAACAACGATAGAGTGAACAAAAAAAAAGAAGTGAAAGCTTTAACATCTTACTTTTAATGCTGGTGTCGGTAACAGTGTCGCGAGTTCAATTGCTTTTTTCATCTCAAAAATGCCCAACGCGCCTAAATAAATTTTAATTTAAAAAAAAACACATCTATGCAAAAGTGTTGGTACGGGAAATGTTACACTTTTTATAGTCTAGCTCCCATGCGCCAACGAAGATAAGGAACTTCTTTCTAATTTTCAAATATCATATTTCCACGATGAATAAACGACCACAATTTTTTGATGCTCAATGGGCCTTTCCCTTCTGTTTCCTTTGCATACTTGTACATAATAATATATTTTAGTGTAAGAAGCAGTAAGTTGAATTCAATGTAACCACGAATTGAGTTATGGTGCACCTTATAAATCTACTTTTATCGTTGTCTTCTTATCTTTTCTTATTATTTCCACAGAAAAATTTATTTTCTGAGAGAATTTTTTTTGAAGCTGAAAATTCAGTATTGGCTTCGTCTGGTACGACACAACAGAAACCACATCTATAATTCATTAATCGTAACAACAATTTCAATTGGTTTCTTAAAAACATGAATCAGCATAATACACCACTAAATCATCTCACTACTGACCGTACGTACCTACCTCACAGTGTAACTATTACAGTGGTTCAACGGGAGCGGTTTCGAAGAGCAATTGTGCGGAAGCTTCGACTATTTAACTGTGCGGAGCGTCAGAAGAATAAGTGGCCGGAACTTATGCCATAAGACCTACGTCTTGTGGCATAAGTTAGTATACCTAGTGTAGAATGATAAAGAAATGCTTTTTTTTTGTCTGTTCTCAGGTCATGTCATATGTACCACCTGTACATCTTTTGCCGCGAAGCAAAAAGAAAAAATCGGAATTAACACCGCCATCTTGATTTTTAAAATATAATTTCAAAAATGACCTACTTCCAATGTCCCCTTGAAAATGTCATTCAAGTGTCAAAAGATCCTTCTATCACTCTAGGCACTAAGGTATTAAAAAATCACAACAAAAAAAAAAAATCTCAGGTCCTGTCAAATGTATGGGCGATGAACCACTGTAAGTAGTTATACTATGCCTTGTTATAATCAAGCAGATTGCGTGTTTCTTTCATCTCATATAACTTGTTAATACGATCGTGCCCCACTTCCGACGAACGGCGAAGATCGTGTTATTTTAAAGTAAATTGTGCGTTTAATTGAATTTACTCTGGATTTACTTCATTGAGATGTTCTATAACGGTGTTGTTATGCCTGCTGGATATGGGCGTTCCCATACCTTGAGGGCATTGGTTGTTTATTTTTATTTGCAAGCAATGCAACCGTATTTTGTTTGTTTCATGATGACGTGCGGGCTGGCACCTTGTTATACAGGAAGCACATCTCGCTCGGTGACTGTGTAGCTGTCGGTGACTAAAATACGACAGATCTTGTCAATTTTCAAAGTGATTTTGTTAGTTTCAATAAAAAAAGCCAACGTGCCTGATAAGCTTGCTGCACTGTTAGTACCTACACAAAATGAATGTCAAATTGGCTGCACATTTAGTTGCTATGCATTAGAAATTACTTGCACATTTCATCATCTACAGTGAGAACGAGAATAATCATCATCATTTTCACTTATTCAGCATAGAACCATCCTCTTCTAGGTATTATGCCTTTCCTTTCTACCAGTCTTTTGACTCCCATGCGTCCCTCATCCAGGTGTTTCCCCCGACTCTGGTGATATACAATAAAATGAGTATATTATATTAATACATTAATTATATCACTATTGGTGCCGATTCCCTTGTTTACAAACTAAACTAAATTTAAGTTCATTGCATCTTTTTCTTTCTATTTCATTAAGAAAAGGACAGAAGAAAAAATTTAGTTTAGTCCTGTGAAATTAATCAGCGCCTGTCACTACTCCATAGAAGTTTAGACGTGATTAAAAACTTGCCGACAAAAATTACGTCAATTTACGTCAAGCGCTGATTAATTTGACAGGACCAAACTAAAATCTATCTTCTGTCCTTTTCTTAATGAAATAGAAAGAAAGAGATGCACTGAACTTAAATTTAGTTTAGTTTGTGAACAAGGGAATCGGCACCACTAGCACACGACGTGGTAAATATCGATCATTAGCAGTATCGTTTTGTTTTATTTGATCGAAATAGTTTTAGACACATAAACTCACGGGTGGGTTTGAAGTTGAAATCGAAAGTACGTGACATTCTGGCAATTTGAGGACTAATACAATTGAATATGCATTGCTTACATTAGGTCATGAATGATGCTACTGGCTAAACAGCTCGCGTTCTAAAGGAAGCTGTAATCAAATATATCCTTAGGGTGCGTTCTCGCGTCCGGCCCTGGTTCAGGCCATGGTACGGAGCGAGAGGAAATGGCAGGCCATCACCTCCTTCTGCGAAGCGGTAATGCTTGCGAAGGAGGAGGCGGAATGCGTGAGGGAGAGGCAAATTTCGCGCCCTCACGCCCCTAACCGCCGCAGGAGGAGACGCCCGGGGCGGGAATCGCGAGCCGATTTCCGGCCACCGTAGGCGCGGGCTTGCGGACGGTGAGCAATGGGTAGCTCGCCGTTCGATAAGGACCAAGCCCGGGTCGACGGCGCGTTGTGTTCCACGCGCGCCTCAAAGAGATGTCAGCAGAATTGACGGGGTATTTTAAGTAATTGGATAATTGCCCACACAAAAAAAAAAAAAAAAAGGGCGCGTTCTCACTATGTCGTTACGACAGATTATCGTGTCGTTTAAAGCGTCGTGGCTTGTGTATTTAAATGGAGGTGCTCACATATAGGACGACACGATTAACTGTCCTCCACGACTTTTTTTTGCCGGTGACGACAGATTGTCAAGTTAAAGGGAACGGTTAGTACAACAGTCGTAAAAAGATAAAAAAAAACGTCACGACTTATTGTGCGTGTCACTACTAGTCGGACTCTTGTTACGAAATGTCGTCACGATCCAATGGGAATAGCTATATACGACAGTCATTCAACGATAAAATATTTCGACGACACAGTGACGATAAACAGTCGATATAATGAGAACAGCTAGAGACGACAGTCGTTCAGCGACAAATTAATCGCCACGATATAGTGGGAACGCGCCCTTAGGAACATTAAAATATCAAATAATTAGAATTTTTTATTTTGGATTTTGAACATTAATGGCTATAATCAAGATAATTTGTTGACCGAAAACTGTGTTCGATGGAAAAATCAGTGTACTAAACGACTTCTTAAATACATTGCAAACTATAGTTTTGTATAATTTAGAAGCATTTTTAGATTTTTTGTAAATGTGAGTACCATGGAGCCGTTTATTATGTTATTATGATGTATGTTGACTTGAAAGAGCATGGCAGTTGAGAGAATGTCAAGCTCACTTAAATGTCTCGCTGATGGTGGCGAGTGTGTTGGATCATTCGGTTCCCTACAAAATGGTTGAGCTGGATGGTGCTGATCCACGCGTCATGTTCGTGAACGGGCGCCGTCAGTTGAGACTGGTCATCTCTTATCTGCCAGGGCTTATTTTTAATCATATATTTTCAACTGCTTTAATTATTTTTTGTACATTGTTCTCACATATATAGAAGCAACAAGAATAATGTACCCAGAATTTTGTAATATCTATATTCAAAAGAGTGGCCTTGGAGAGTCTTGCCCGTTCTTCTCCATAGAGATCTACGTTTTGGAATGGGCAACTAGCTCGGGGGAGGCTGGATCGCTCCAACGCGAATGTATACGTACATCCGTGGTGGGGCGATCCAGACTGCCAGGCACTTCTTCTCTTGCAACCGAGCGGGTGGGCAGGTTGCGGATAGCCCAACTCTGGCTGCGGGACCGACCACCGATGGTTACATTGACTGTCGGTGGGCGATCCCGCACTCGGAGCATCTTCCTAAAGAGATCCCGGACAAGAGAAGTTCCCGAAAGCCAAATCCCAGGCTTAGGGTAACCCATTTACCTCTTCCTATGTTACCCATCACCAAATCAAGCCAACCCTCCCCATCCATACATTTTCCCGTCGATCCTAAATCCCTAGGCCAACTCCCAGGCCTAGGGTGGCCCCCAAGAAACCACACCCTCTATCCACCAAATACCTTCCCCCCTATCCCTTTATCCCGTCGGTCCCAGAGGAAGGGTAACCTCGATTCCAAAAAAGCCCACCCCCCACACCATGAACATGCAGAGTGAGAAAAAATCTACCCAGGTGGGTCCCGGCCAAGCCGGGGAATCCCACACCGCTCCGGCGGTTAGCCCCCAACGTATTATGGGGGGGGCATCAAACTGCAATATGGGAAACCTAATGCCGCGCTTTTCAGCGCGGCCGGCTGCTGACTTAGCGCCCACTACACAGGCTGCGATTACCGCGCCCACGAACACGACCTCAGCCGCGACTAACGCGCCTCCAAACACGACCCCGGCTGCGTCCAACGCGCCAGCACCCACGACACGGGTTATGCCTCCCACGAGTCTCTGGCAACAGAGTATCGTGCGGAACAGCAAGACTAACCCGGACAATGACCACGACCAGCACAAACAGACAGAGACGGGGAAAGATGACGGACCTGGCAACTCTGGCACTCTTCCGGTTACCTGTGATGAAGTACGCCCGCTGACAAAGCGCGAAAAAATCCAGGCCCGGAAGAATAGAATTGGCGAACGAAAGCGCAATATCCGCAAAGGCACTAGCCAGCGCGAAGCGCGATCGGACGCCGAAGGGAAGGTGCGCGACCAGCCCCAAGTCCGCGAAGGGGAAACCCAGCGCGAAAAGGGGCTGGACGCACGCGACCGACCGCAAGAGCGCGAAGGGGAAACTCAGCGCGCAAAGCGGCCGGACGTGGAACCGCGCGTGCGAGGGCAAGCTTGCGAAGGGGCAACCCAGCGCGAAAAGCCCCCGCACGTGACAGAGTCCGCCGGGACCGACAGCCGACCCCAAGACACAGACGGACCCCACGACCGACCTCGACCTAAGCACAGTAGGGGCAAGCGGGGTGGTACCTCACACCTGGCGGCACCGGCAAAAAGGAACCAGCCTGTCCCCTCCAAGCCGCAGCCTGGACCGAGCGGTACAGGGCCGGCGAAGAGGGGACGCCCTGATGACACGGCTTCGCCGAGCATGCTTCAGGGGGACGCCAAGCGGGTGAGGATCCACTCCGCTCAAGGGGAGCAGAGGACCTACGCGCGAGCCACGAAGGACATCCCTGCGCGGTTGGCCGTAGCAATCTGCCTTCCCCCCCCCTCCAGAGACCTGACAAAGGAAGAGGCCGAGCACATTAAGACGGACCTAGAGAACCTAGTTATGGACACTGACCCGACAGCGCCACTCCCTGCCTTCCGCGGATACCCAAGGGTAGCGGAAGGTACCGTGCAGATGTGGTGCGAGGACGACTATGCCCTGACCTGGTTGACCCAGAACGTGCCCAAAATCAGACTCCCAAATACTGACCAGACACTTACGGTACTGAGACAGACTGACGTGCCCACCCGTGTCCGAGTCTCGCTATTTGTCCCTCGTTACAGAGGTGACGTTGCCAGACTCCATGGTGTTCTGATCCGTCAGAATACCTGGTATGACATCGCTAGGTGGTCACTATATAGGGCGACTACCGTCGGTGGCGACAACTATGGGACGTATTTGACCCTGGGGTTGCCACCGGAGGAAGCCGTAAAGGTCCGGGCCCGGGAGCGACGTATATCATACCTACTTGGGTCGATATACGTACGCTTCTGGCCCACGACCGAACCCTCTGACGTCCAGACCGACAGCGACACAAAGACCGCACAACCGACGCTGACACAGACGGACGACCCAGACATCGACCGACTTGAGGAGGTCATGGCCCGAGCGGCAATGGCTGACGACGTTGACTCCATACCACCCGAGTCACCCGGCTGGAGCGAGCGTTTACTTGCCTCGTCACCGCCGCCGGGCGAACGACACGACGACAAATCAGAGTATAGAGAGGAGGTAGTGGAGAGGCTTTCCGATGGATCCATCTCCGACTAACCTCTCTCCACCGCCGTCATCGCCCCTCTACATCATCCAGACTAACCTCCAGCATAGCCAGACTGCCACGGCTAGCTTGCGCAGGGCGCTGGAGGTAAAACCACGAACTATCGCACTGATCCAAGAGCCGTGGATCAGGAACAACAGAATATGTGGCCTTGGTAACATCGGAGGTAAGATAATTGTCAACACTCACACGTCAGACAAACCAAGAACCTGTGTCTACATACCAAACGAAATTCCTATCACGCCACTCACCCAATTCTGTTCCAGAGACCTGACAGCTGTCAGGCTCCCGACCCAGGGTAGCGTTCCAGATGTTGTACTAGCCTCGGTATACATGCCAGGCGAGGGCGCAGACTGCCCGCCTAAAGAGATGGCCGATCTGGTGCAACACTGTGAGCGTGCCAGTCTGAACCTGATCATCTGCACCGACTCGAACGCCCACCACCCGCTCTGGGGCAGCGACGCACCGAACTCCAGAGGAGAGGTACTATCCACCTATTTATTCTCTACTAACCTCAATATTATTAACCGCGGCTCGGAACCCACTTGGGTCACAGTCCGAGGACAAACGATCATAGATTTAACACTTGCTACAGAAAACGCGACAAACCTAATCACAAACTGGCACGTATCGGATGAGCCTTCTTGCTCAGACCACAGAAGAATCCGTTTTACACTAACTACCAACACGAGGAAACCCGCACCGAGGCGAAACCCGCGGCGCACCGATGTCCCCGGGTACAAACGCCTGCTAGCCTCCCTTTTGGCGAGGCATCTATCACGGGTAACCATACGAGACAAGGCACAATTAGAATACACCGTAACAAAACTATCACAATACCTAACCGAGGCATACCATGCATGCTGCAAACTAAGAGCGCCACGAACCAAAAGTGAGAGAAACCCCTGGTGGAACGCTGAACTTAGTAAACTCAGAGACACACTACGTAAACAATTCAACAGAGCCAAAAACACCAGACTCCCAGAGGACTGGGAGGTATACAAAGAGACCCAATACACATACAAGAAGCAAATCAGAACTGCCAGGAGAAAAGCATGGCGGAAATTCTGTGAATCAATTGAAACTAACAACGAAGCGGCACGAGTACGTAAGATCCTATCAACTGATCAGGACCGAACTCTCGGCGCGCTGAAAAAACCTGATAACTCATACACACTAACTGACTATGAAACCAGCAAGGTCCTTCTTGAGACTCACTTCCCAGACTGTAAGGTCCTGGAGGACAGGTCGTGGGAGGCTGAACCAGAATGGACCCCAACGGATCAAGACTGGTCAAGAGCCCGCAATATAGTAACAGAAGACCGCATAAAGTGGGCTATCAACACCTTTCAGCCATACAAGTCGGCAGGGCTGGATGGCATCTTCCCAGCCCTGCTGCAATGGGGGGTAGATCATCTGACACCATGGCTGGTGAAGATCTATCGAGCCTGCATAGCACTTAGACACATACCTCTCGCATGGCGCGAGGTAAAAGTAATTTTCATACCCAAACCTGGCAAGACCGATTATACACAAGCCAAGGCATATAGGCCTATAAGCCTCACATCCTTCCTACTGAAAACCCTCGAGAGACTCTGTGACAGGCACATCCGAGACGGACCTCTCCGGGCTGAACCACTTCACAAACAACAGCATGCGTACTCCACAGGCAAATCAACAGAATCAGCGCTACACAGCGTTGTTTCTAAAATTGAATGCGCAGTGGACCACAAATGCTCAGCACTGGCTGCCTTCATTGACATTGAGGGCGCCTTTGACAAAACCATGTTTAACAGCATAAAAATGGCCCTCGACCGACACAGCATAGACTCGACCCTGAGTGGCTGGATCACCAACATGCTCAAATTGAGAGCTGTACAAGTCACAGTAAATGACACTACAAGGGCCATCGTTGCGAAGGGCTGCCCGCAGGGGGGCGTCCTCTCACCGCTTCTATGGAACCTGGTAGCAGACAGCCTCATCAAAACACTCAATGACAAAGGTTATTTCACCGTAGGCTACGCCGATGACATAACCATAATAATAAACGGGACCCACGAAAACACTCTATGCAATCTCATGCGTCAAGCCCTGAAAATAGTAGAGGAATGGTGCAACAAGCATCAACTCTCAGTGAACCCTGCAAAAACCGAACTGATCCTCTTTACAAAAAAGAGGAAATTGACCACACTACAACTACCACGATTCTTTGGAACAACCCTAAGCCTCTCAACTGAAACCAAATACCTGGGCATCTTTTTGGACAAGCAGCTGAACTGGGCAAAACACACGAACTACATCACCACGAAAGCCAGCATATCCCTGTGGCAGTGCAAGCGACTGCTTGGCAGGAATTGGGGCATTAGCCCCAAGGTCACCCACTGGCTATACACCACAGTCATCCGACCAATTATCACATACGGCTCACTAGTCTGGTGGCCCAGGACAGACCTGAGAACAGCCCAAAGAGATCTCGAAAAACTGCAGCGGCTTGCGTGTGTTGCAATCACTAGCAGTATGAGAACTACACCCACTGCCGCCCTACAGGCAATGCTTGGACTACCGCCCCTGCACCTCATCGTGCGGGAGGAGGCGGCCCTGGCCGCCTTTAGGCTCCATCTATCAGGAACCCTAAGCAAAGACTCCAGAGTTAAGCACATACGTATAAAGGAAGATGCGATCAAACGACGACCAATGATGGCATCACCCTGCGACAAAGCCCCGAAATCACACCACTTTCAACGGCACTACAACATAACACTTACAGAAGAACAGTGTGACTATTCAGGCCCGAAAGAGCTGAGAGTATACACAGACGGATCGAAGACCCACTCCGGTACCGGAGTTGGAGTCTTCTCATACGACCTCAACATAAATATATCCCGCCCGCTGGGAATGTTCAACACCGTCTATCAGGCGGAGTGTGTGGGCATCATACAAGCGGCCCATGCTATAGAAGCCAGGAGAGTTACGGACACCCACATTCGCATACTCTCCGATAGCGCCTCAGTTCTCCAATCCTTACGGAAAAAATATATTACTTCAAAGTTAACACTAGAATGTCACAATGCACTAGAACAAGTAACGGTATCTAGCCGCAACACGGTGACGCTGCAATGGATAAAAGGACACAGCGGATCGCTAGGTAACGACGCAGCTGACGAACTTGCTAGAAGAGGATCTAGCACGGCAGTCTATGGACCCGAGCCTATCGTTCCAATCCCCTTCAACCAAATACGCAGGTGGCTACAGGAATTCACCCACACACAAGCAGAAAACTGGTGGACCTCGACACCGGGATGCAGGCAGTCCAAGGAAGCTATGCCATCCTTGGATGGCAGGCTAACCAGGCGTTTATTACGCCTGGACAGGAGCGGCCTGCGCATGGTGACGGGGACCATCACGGGGCACTGCTCGCTAAACAAACACTTCCACACAATAGGCATAACGGACAGTCCTCTGTGCAGGGCGTGCATGGAGGCTGAGGAAACAGTAGCGCACGTGCTCTTTGAATGCACAGGTGTCACCCAGATTAGAACAGAAACCCTCGGGTCACCCAGATCCTACACAGATGTTCTGAACAGGCCAGGAGACTTAATTAACTTCTGGAGGGAGGTGGGCTGGTTGGAATAACCACCAAACGGCCGCCATGGCCCACGCACAATGGTCCACCTTACGGACTAAGTGCGGAAACCAAACCCTATAACATAGAACATAGAACATGGGCAACTAGCTTCAACTTTCTGACTAACTGACCGATTCTTTGACAATTCAAAAGTGCCTGTAAATGGTTTAATTGAAATAAATGCTTTGATTTTGAGTTTGAGTTTAACTGTAACAATATCATAGAATGTGAAGAAGACCATCTATTATATTTCACGTATGCAATTTGCGTGTCAATAATGATGATGTTATTTGTTCGACAGTCGATTTAAGAGTTACAAACGCAATGAAAATGAGAGTTTTTGTGTTCTATTGAAATTTTGCGTGATAGATGTGGACGTTACATGTCATCATATTCTTATATAATGGAGTTCTACAGCTGTTCTGTCTATTTGTATGTTGGAACTTTAATATTAATAATTGCATTTTCTTTTATATGAAGTAGTGACAAAAATTGAAAAGGGTATGCTGAGATGGTTTGGGCATGTTGAGAGGATTAATGAAATGCGACTAACAAAATGTTTTTACAAGGCTGATGTGAAGGGAAAGGCAAGGCGGGGACGCCCTAGGAGGACGTACTTACAACCGGCGTGCGTGTATGACCAGATGTATGAACGTAAAACAAAAGGAGTATGTAATGATCGTAGCAGGTGGCGTTCTGTAGTTTCTGCCTACCCCCATGGGGAGAAGGCGTGAGTTCATGTTATGTATGTATGTATTTTCTTTTATTTTTTTATATAACATCAACGGCAAGTGAAATGTCTATGAATCTACAAGCTATGATCGCATCATCATAATTATTATTTCAACCTTTATCATCTCACTATAGGATAGAGGCATCCTCATAAGTATAATTCAAGCACCCTTATAGTCAAACGGCTAGACGTCTAGGTGTGTTGTTTGTGGCTTGTATGTTATTCAATATATATATGTGTGTCTTGTGTTTATTTGAGATAGTTTATCAGTCGAAGTCTGACTAGTGAATCAGTCATATTTTTATTTCAGTTGGATTCTTAAATCAGAAATGTTATATTGCGACTGAAGTCGCGTTTAACAACAAGTATTTATACATTTCGTTTTGCATGTTCATTAATCATCAAATAGTATATTTTCGTGTTTGAATAAAATTCGAAGCATGTTCCCCAATTAACTTGTCGGAAAGTTCACTACGAAATAAAATATTGGAACTGTTATAACATTATTCAACTTAGATATTTTTTCATGTTAAATTGTCATAAATTTGGTACTCAATTAGTCAGTTCGAGTTGTCATAAAAGACACCTATGGATGTATGTCACATGAAACTCTAGGATATCGTTCTCAAAATTATGAATACTAGAGTGATGTGATGAAATCGAAAACCACATGGTCTGGGTAAAGTAAGACGAACTTTACCCAGACCATGTGGTTTCGCCTTTTTGCTGATAGTTTAAACCGTATACTTACTGGTCAGACAACGTTCATGGGCGTCATAATGCGATCGCTAATCTGTTTCATACAACATCGAGCATCCATGTTCAGTCAATTTGATAATGATGAAAGAGCAACGTCCTCTATCTGTGCGTGCGTGTAAAACGTTTCAGATCAAATCATTGATTGAGTAAGATGAAGTCATGAAGACGACTGTAGATTTGATGATGCTTAGTTGCTTATAAGATTTGAACGCGAGTTGGAGTTGATCAGGATTGACACGAGGAAGAAGTAAGTAACCAAGCATTTCATTGGTACGGTTAGATAATACGACGAACACGATAAACGTAAGTATGAAGAAATCCTTTGTCTATTCCTTAGTCTCTCAACCCAAAAGAAAGCTAAATTTAAAGTACTTAATCTTTCAATAATTGTCTTCTCAGTTGTGACGAGCAAGGAATATCCCATAGAAAGTGATCCCAAAGTTATAACCAGTGATTGGTTCAATAAATCGATACCAGATCGAAATAATCTCAGTAATTTCAATCCTCAGTGGGCGAAGATGCACCTCATAACAGTTAAGTCATGATATCAAACTGTTTTAAATTGAACTAGTCCGGTGAAGTACAGTTGGGGAGAAAATATTTAAGTATGATATTCGAATTATTTTCGGTATTAATAAGAGTACCTGGTCAACCGAGGTCTGCTCGGGTGAAAATAGAGAAATTGAATTTTCCCAGATATTATGAGACCTAGCTAGGTCTATATTTCGCCCCCGTAAACCTCTTTAATGTAACTTTTATCGAAATCGTTAGAGCCGTTTTCGAGAACGTGATTACAAATATACGACAATGACAATGACTCAATAGTTGTATTGAGTCTACAGTTATTTTAGCTATCAATTATTACTAAAAACTAATCTTGTGTTCGAAAACAAAACATTTTATGATCTTTTCAATCGGCTTAGTGCAAGACATACAAATTCATCATCATCATCATCAACTTAGAATGTTCCCACTGCTGGGACACAGGCCTCCTCTCTGTGGAGGGAGTGGGCCGTAATCCACCTCGCGGGCCCGGTGCGGGTTGGTAGACATACAAATTAATTGAAATCAATGTTTTATAATTTGTAGTCCGTAATAATTTATCAACAACTGCATTGCTGGCAAGTTTGGGGCAATCAAAATCATCCTGATGACGTTATAGCCAGTTACAAGAAGTCATGTGTGTCGTCAGGTCTTCGTTATTTCACGTCATTGTGCACTGATGCACGAAGTGCAGCATGACATTGACATACAGGAAGCTTACTAATGTGAACTTATCAGTATTTCTTTGGTGTTTAGATCAATCAAAACATTCTTGCCTCGTTCAATTCAATATCATTATCTTCTAACTGTAGATGACCATTGGATAATCTTAAAATGATCAAAAGGGGACAAAAAAGTAAACTATTATCAAGTTTATGAAAATTTATAATCAATTAATTATTTTATCAATACTACAACAACAAAATAAGTTCCCGACAGTACCCAACAATATAAATGCATCGCTGCATCCCTCTCAGCGATAGCCAGTGTACCGTGACACTAAGCGCATATAAACGCAACCATTGCTCTAGTTATACACAGTGCCCATATAGCCAACATAGTGCAAACAACAAACATGGTAAAGTACCTCCTGATATTGACCTTGGTCGCCGCAGCCACGGCCAGAACGGCGACCACGACACAGAATAAACTAGAAGCTAGAAGCTCAGACGATAATGTTCTAGGAGATCTAAAATTAGCGTATGAGACCTACAAAGATTGCAGCGGGTCCGACATTTCGCACTGCCTCAAAAGAAAATTGGCGAAGACTTTGAGCAGGCTGACGAAAACTGAGGAGTTGGACATCCTGAATGGGGTAACGATTACCAAGGATAAGGATGTGAATATTGTGGAGAAGGAGGAAGCGATCCCCAGGGGAATGGACGAGGGGTCGCTCAACAACCTCATTTTTGACAAAGTCGTTAACTTTATGAGGTCCCATACATTGCAGGTAAGGAGTTTTGATATTTAAGTTAAAATTAAATATAAAACTAATTACAGTTTGAAATAAAATCAAGTAATCAACTGATTTAGATAATGAAATTGATGAACATGACAATAATTAATTGCTTTAAATTGTGCTTATACTATTACAAAAGAGAAGGTGTCTTGTGATTTCTTTAGTTGAAATTGTAGTTCGTGAAATAAACTTTCTAATAAAATTTTATTAAAAAAACAACTCGAAGAAAATGAGGGTCTTTCGGGAACTTCTACAGTTAAAAAGTAATATACTATGTCATTGCTTATGATGACATAATATACATTTTGGTTTATAGAATAGAATAGAATACTTTATTTCAGACAGAGTTCAGTTAGTAACAATCTTACTTAACATCTAGTGTTAGTAGGTACAAACCTCCGCAACATCGGGGAATCCCACCGACCTGCGAACACACTGAGAATACTGTTGCTGTTGTTTTTAGATAGATTACAAAAAGTGCCACGTGGTCTCTCCAAGTCTGAGGCCGCAACATTATTATGGATTTTCACAGAAATTTTGTATTGTTTCTCAATTTTCTTTTTCTGCCCTTGCCAAATAAATTTCATCTCTATGATTGACCTATCTTTTATTTAAATAATAAGGTCATCGCTCCTTCTTTGCACATTAAAATGCCTTATCTTCACTTTCAGTGTTGTTGGGAGCAATGGTATTATAGTAAAGTAGTTTATTTGAATGGCTATAATAAATAAATACTGCTATGCTATGCTATCTGTAAATAATATTGCAAGTTAACACGGTTGTTATGAATTGAAAAGGTTCTTTGGTATTCGCATTCTCAAGCTCCACCACGTGTGTCAGTTTAAAAACTTCGACGTTCCTTATAGAACAATTTCATACAATATATATTCTGAAAATACGCGTATATCAAATGCAAATTATTAATTTTGACCTACGGCTTGGCTATTGTATAAGCCACACGTAATACCACTCCAATTTTCCTGTTTGATACACCTAACTTGTAATAATGAATTTGAATTACCATACAAATTCAATCAAACTTGACTCTGTATGAATGAGTTACTTCACATCCATTCATTGTTGGTATGACATAACACATAATGCGACTTCCATACAGAGGTATAATAGAGTAATTATTATTCAAACGACGTTCTTGATACACCGTAAGTAATCTAGGTATTATGAATGTATTTAGTCGCCTCTATGACTGTAGTAATAGTTTTTTTGCTTCCGGCCTTGGCTTTGTAGGCTTGTAGGTTTGATTTCAGGACATTAATTACTTGGGTTTCCTATCAACAATGGTGGTGAAGCTTTTATTGAAATTAGTAAAGGGTAAATAGTAGATGAACTTACATCCTTTGTCGGAATTGACAGTTGATGAGGGCAGCATTCTGACTCTTAGAAAAAATACCTACTGATACAGACTATGTACATCTTTAGTAAATACTGGGCTTGCTACACTTGCAATATGTTAACTAATATTAAATGACTTGACCTGGAATTGACGATGACTTTACAGATTAAATTCAATTATTCGTATGCTACAAAAAAAAACAGAACACTTATAATTGGCGCATTTGATGACGCATCACTTCTGTGCACAGCAGTATTAGATAAAGTTGTTACCGTATCTAAAATTGGATTACTTAAATCATCATCTGCCTAGCATTTTCCCAACTATGTTGAGGTCGGTTTGCAGTCTAACCGCATGCAGCTGAATACCAGTATTTTACATAGAGTGACTACCTATCTGACCTCCACAACCCAGTTTCTGAGTACTACGATACCCTTACCTAAATCGCGAGGGTAAAATCGAAACCCCAAAAGGTTCAGGTTCAGCGTACTACTGTTAGGAGTAGGATTAACATAAGTACAAGTAGTCTCTTCATGATCAAATACTAATTTGATGATCATAATGAAGAGAATCTCTTCCTGAACAAAATCATGTAATGTACAGTAATGTAGGTAGAACAAAATAGTCCATGTTCAACTGTTGGTAAGTTTGGTGAGAATGATTATATTCCCTTTGACCGTAACTGTGGCGATCATTAGGAGTTAATTCAAGAAATCCCTAAAATTGCGAGTGCGTGTGACATACTTTGCAATACAAAAGCACATTTGCAAAATTTTACAGTGGACACAATAAGCATAAACGATTGCACAATTCATCATCAGGTAGAGAAAAAGCATGAACATTTGAAAGGAATGCTTACTGGTATTTAGCTAATGCCCTATGTTCGCTTTTTGCTGTCAATGGCAAAGTTACTTGAGGGTAACGAATTAAACTATGCCTGTCATTAATAAGCCGACACTATTATTAACTTACTCCGCAAAGTAGAAAAGTAGTGGCTATCAACCCACCCACCATCTAGCACCACCCATTCATAACGCACCCACAATTAAAAAACTACTGCTTTAGTTTAACTTTGTAGTTCATTCACGTTACTTTGTAGCACTTAACGGGTTAAGTTTACTAACAATATTACTCTTTCCAATCAATTTTAAACCTTCGATATCAGTCGATTGATCCATCAGCTTTCGTAATCTAAATTTGAATTGGTTGAAACTATCGTATCAGCCATGAATGGTACTGCCTTATTGCATATGGCTCTTCCTTCTTATGTACCAATGAATTTTATATATTTTTTAACCGACTTCCAAAAAGGAGGAGGTTATATGTTCGTCGCGTATGTTTCTTTTTTTTTTATGTATGTCCACCGATTTCTCCGTCATTTGTGGACCGATTTTGAAAATTCTTTTTTTGTTTCAAAGGGTATACTCCCAAATTGGTCCCATATAAATTTTATTAACTTTGCTTGGGTAGTTTTTGAGTTAGCTACAAGATACGTATTTTTTTCCCACTTAGTATGTATATGATATGATAAGTTCCTGTCACTGGTGGCAGCTAGTGGTATTTGAATGTGTGTGGGGTAGGTACCACAACTAAAAAGTAAAAAATAAAAACTTTTTACAAAAAAAAAAAAAACAACCGACTTCCAAAAAAAAACACTACAAAGTGAAAAATAACTTTAATTTCGGAAGTCGGTGGCAAAAAACGACAACACAAAACCCAAGACACCGACTTCCGAAATTAAAGTTATTTTTCACTTTGTAGTGTTTTTTTTTGGAAGTCTGTTGTTTTTTTAGACTCTTTTAGGACGTACCGCCAAAAGTACATCATTGTCATTGCGCGCACACATGTTCTTTCTACCATGCTCTAAGCTTCCTTTTAACACTAATGCATTTTATATATGCCACCTTACCCTCATCGTTAATTGAAATACTTCCCAGGTCAAACCATATCAAATTTTACCTGAAATGTCACCACCTCAGTCAATATATCTATTAATCGTTTTAAAGTCAAAAATTTATTGGTACTAACCTTTTCTTAGACCAACGTCAACGTCTTCTAGATTTTTGCAATCAAAACAAAACAATCTGCCATCCTGAAGATGCTCTAATATAAAGCAAAATGTACTGGAGTCTGTTCCGGCTGCAGCTAGATCCGGCTACCCCCGTAAAAGCGTGACGGCTCAATCTTACAGTTAATGCGTAAAAACAGCATACCACCCACCAACGCAGCGTGACTACTTTCCCGATGCATCTCATAATTACATTTAATTAGTCCATCTTCACTTTTTGCTGGTCACACTCTATTAAACTCTGCAGTTTCTTCTAATTGGTCCGTGCGTGATAATTGATATGCGTAGAGAAAATCTAATATGTGCTAAATGGGGAGTTTGCACGGCAATGCGTGTCGTTTCTAGTAATGTCATTAGGGATAGGTGCGTGATTGGTTCTTGGTTGACTAGGTTCGGTCTGTCAAGTTACTGACCGTTTGCTGCTAGCTGTAGTGTATTCTGCTAAACATAAATATACGATAGGTTTATATGAGTCTGATGAATTGGTACACTCAACTTTAGTTATGATGAAAAAAGTGTCTTTGGAGTTGGAGTTAAAAATTATAAAAAGTTTGATGATTGTGACACTGAGGTTAAGTTCGCACAGATCGAAAGTCAGGCAGCAGGAGCATTTGCACTTGAGTGATGTACAGACGTCAATGCCACAACTAATTACACTGGCAAAAATTTTGGTATGGGAAATTCAAAGACTGTTTTTAGACTTTATTCAGTTAAGGGTCAAAGTTCACCAACGCTTCATCCAGTCGCAGTCTTCGGGTATTATCCTCTCCCAAAAAGGTTTTTTCTTAGTAATCTTAAATATGTTTTGGTTAGCTTTCTTCGTAATCTTTCACTGGTCGGTCATTAGTCTTGATTATGTTTCAGGAAATTAGATTTAATTTAAGATTTGTGTTGACCTGACTCAAGGTTAGGGTCCTCGTCTTAAAAAATGAGCACGTTTGCATCTGGTAACTGAACTACTGCAGCAACGATTATGCGTTCGTCAACCTGCTGAGTCGTGTCGTTAAAAATAACTTTCTTCTTGAAAGAGATAAATTGTGCAGATAAATTTTAACTTAGAATGAAGTTTATTTTAAAGAATTCTTGTATCATAATAATATTACGGTCATAAAATTTTCACTGCTGAACACGAGTCTTCCTTTTTTCTAAAGACTGATTCTGGGTTGATTTCAAAATTTCATTTAGTGAAAGGTTATCCGTTATTTCACTTTTAAGTTTTTGATCGCCCATCCTTTAGAACTTTTCTATCCAAACTTACGTCTATAACTGCTCTTTCAGTTTGCAACTTATCAAGTTACCTACCAATTAGATAGGCTTATGCATGCTACGCATATTGGCCCGAACATTTCTCTAATTAATATTTTACAATTCTTTCATGTTCCATAATTTTTAAATCTTCCGCACTTTCTTATCGCGTGTTCTATTGTAGGAAGTTATTGAATATTTTCTTCAATTATACGTTTGAACTGAGTAAAAAAAATTTACTACATGCGTTCGTTCGGTTCGAGGAATCAATACACTTTTTTGTTGTAATTAGTATCTTTAAAAATGTATCGGTGGTAACTTGAAGGTAGTAAGCATTACATGCAAACACGGAATAAATATTGGCATGAATTAATTTAGAAGTAATCGCTTCTGAAAAACTACTTCTCTTACAATAAATGTAATTGTTCATGCTGTTTGTACTTTAAAATCACACAAATTATTTTAAGTGAAAGGATTGTAGGCTAAAGCAGCTTCATTTTGCTAAATAAACTTAAGATCTAAAAAGAAAATGGTCCTCCGAGTCAGAAATATCTTTTTTTTAGGGTGCAAGGTGCCTTATGATTATTACAACAACACTAATTCACGTGCTCAGTCACGTGATTCATAATATTCCTCATCATAATTAATATCTAGTTTCCCGTTGTATACCATCTTCTATACCTGAACCAGTAACTTACAGAACCTCTTCTCTAAATTCCAGGTCAAATTCCCCACCGAAGATGACTCAGAATTAGCAGAGGACCAGGGACGCAGCAAAAGAAAGAAGTTGGCGCCTCTTCTCGCAATCCCCCTGCTTATCGGAGGCATGATGGTACCACTGGCCTTTGGAGCGTTGGCACTATTGGCTGGAAAGGCACTCATCGTGTCCAAGTTGGCACTGGTACTGGCTGGTATCATTGGGTTGAAGAAACTCTTATCTCCAAGCGGGGGTGGACATGAAGCTCATGAAGTGGTGGTCTCGGCCGGACATGGTGGCTCTGGGTGGAGCAGGTAAGGTTTTTGCTGAAAAATATTGTGGTAGATAAATATTCTTAGAACGTAATATCCCATGTGGGCATAATCTTATTCAACATTTTGAAATGCGTCATCTCACTCAGGATTATGTTTGCACTGATGTGTCATCTTAAGTTACCAATGTTTTATTATTCTGGAGTGAAGTGTAGGTTTCCGTAAAATTAAGGCCTATGGTCACTCTAAGTGAACAATGGGTTTTTTCATAGATGGCTTAATAGTTTCTTGTGGAAAACGCACTAAGATTAAACAAATTGTTTTTTGTAGTTGGCTTTACCAGTTCATTAGGAAATTAAGACATTAACTTGCTCATTGACGGGGAAACCAATGTAACGGGTAGCACAAACGTATAGAGATGCACCAATTTTACCAGTCACGAATTAGATCTTTTTTTAGTCTTTAATTCGACTATCGAAATATCGTAAATCGCCACTTATGTACTTATATTTTTTTTAAAGACCCGGCTCGGTTTTTTTTGTTGCATGCATTTCAAACAGATTTTTATTTTGAACTTAAAAATGTTTTTTCATGAAATAGTGTATTGTTGCAGAAAGTTTGACATTTCTTTTTTCTAATTTGCCAGCGTTGCGCAAAGTGACCACCTCGAGAGAAATGCCGGGGGCAACCCAGGGTTAGGATTTTTTTATTATTTTGGATATTTTTTAAATGTAAATTACGTTAAATGATATTTTTTTTTCTGGGCAGTAGGTTAGCACATGGGCAGAATATTATAAACAATATTGTATATTTGCAAATTAAATTGCATGCAATTTTTGTAGAATAATAAATAATTCGCGCATAACTCAATCCTGAAATTTTTCATTTAAAATTCAGGGAATTTCTTGGTAAACGCTTACTGTCGATAGGAACATTTTTTATTTTTTGCATGTCCTATAGTGTTTCGGTAAATTTTTATTTTCATGATTCCTTTGTCTTGTTTCCAGGTCGCTCGAGAAATCTCAAGACTTAGCGTACAACGCCTATGCCCAATAGCCAGCGAACCCACCGTTAATTAATATTTATTAATACGCGAATCTAAGGACCAATCGGTTTCACATAAATAATAAATAGACAACATATTATAATTAAATTATTTACAATTATAGAGTACATATTAATGCAAAATTTGAAAGAGAATGCCTGTCGCATGTTTTAATTTAAAATCTAAATATATAATAATATTTTTTTGTTATTTATTCGCTCTAAATAATCATTACAAAATAAAAATATTTATTGAATTCCGTAAATAAAGTCAGAAAAACACTACTGTTGGATGAACGTTCGAATTGAATCCTATAAATAGGCGTGTGTCATATTTTTTATCTATTTTTTGTTTTTATTTATTTATTGTGTTTGGTAAAACATTATTGCTCCAAGAATAAATATCAGGTTGAAAATGAATATTTTAGAGTGTAATATAATTTATTTTACTTCAAGGGTCAGTAAACTGTTGTAGCTATTTTAGTATGGGATATCATAGAAGGTCTTGGTTATAATAATTATAGAAAAACGGAAAAATGAGTGCGAGAAAATTATTTTCTCTTAGCATTAAACGTTTTATTAAAGTACCTCGAATACTCTATCAACACTAAATAAAAAACACGTAACATATATTGTATAGTCCTATTTACATTTTTTTTAGTTAGTACCAAAAATATTTTAAATTATTTATATATTTTTAACTTATATATTACAAGACTTTGGAGTGTGCTTTAATTAATTTATGTATCAGCAGAATAGTAATGTTAATATTTTTACTTCTCTTTTATATATTTTTGAGCGTATATAAGTATTATGTGTATTGAATGAGCATATTTTTGTACGAATATATTTTTATTTATTTATTTATATGCTGTGAAACATTTTAAATACAAAGACTGAAAATATATATTTATAATAATTATAAAAAAAATATAGTATCCACATGTACATATGTAAATAAATTATTGCATTTATTTAATATTTTTTCTGCATAACATTTATAAATTGAAAGTATTATCGATTGCCAAATATTATAATTTTATTTACAAATATATTTATTAATCCACTTAGGTTACAGATCTCATATTTATTTTGATGTTTTCCTATTAAAAGGTGCTCATTTTTATTTAAATGCAATGTAAATATTAAAAGGCGTTATTTATGTATTTTCATTTATTTAATATTACGTTCCAGTCAGTTCATTAATTTATTAAATTAACTTAATAATTTATTGTCAAATGTTATTAATTAAACTGTTGGTACTCAATATTATTAGTTTTATTCATGTAATTTGATTAGTATGTTTAAATGTTTATACAGTCGAACCTGGATAAGCGAGAGCACAAGGGACCGCGGTCTCTTTTTCGCTTATGGAGGTTTCTCAGTAACTCGAGTTTCTAGCTTATAGATATACAGGAATGCCTTTTCTCACTTATAGAGGTTGAGGCTGGTCGGGAAAGGTAGAGCAGAAAATAAACAATATTATTTCCACGAAATTTAAGAATGAGTCATAAATTGCAGATGTTAAATTATACTTGACTGTCGCTTATAGAGATACAGGCAAGTAGCAGTCTCAATTATAGAGGTCAACGAGAGAAAAACGACTTTATCTTATAGTGGTTTCTGTTTCTCACTTATAGAGGTTTTAGACGGTTAAAATGACGGGACCTGGCAATTACTCTCATTTATAGAGTTTTCTCGCTTACCCAGTTCTCACTTACCACCGAGGTTTGCCTGTATTTGTTTATTTTACATTCATTATTCCTGCGTATAGACAGAAATTCGTTGCCATCCCAGAAACAAAGCTGAGATATCTCATCTGTTTGTAATTAAACAGCGGTAATTATGGGTTTTTGTGTAAAAGTATGATATTTTTCAATGAAACACAGAAAATGAAAACGTAGCAGTGAAAATATGACAGGTGTAGTAAAGCAGGTAAGTAAATAAGTTCCAAGACCTAATCTTTCATAAAAAGCTGTACTAAGATCCCATCTGATCCAGTTTACCTTCTGTCCGTACATCTGCGCCATAGAGGAATACAACTATACTACTGATAACAAAATTAGAAACCTACTGAACTAAAACTTTTTACAAAAAAAAAAACACTACAAAGTGAAAAATAACTTTAATTTCGGAAGTCAGTGTCTTTGATTTTGAATTTTCGTTCTTTGTCACCGACTTCCGAAATTAAAGTAATTTTTCACTTTGCAGTGTTTTTTTTTTAAGTCGGTTGTTTTTTTTTTGTAAAAAGTTTTTTTTTCACTTTTTAGTTGTGGTACCTACCCCACACAAATTCGAATACCACTACCTGCTATGTAAATAACAGTGACAAGAAGTTATCATATCATCTACATACTAAGTGGGAAAAAATACGTTTAATTGAAGCTAACTCAAAAACTACCCAAGCAAAGTTAATAAAATTTATATGGGACTACCTCTAAAGTATGATCTACCAAACAAAAAAAGAATCATCAAAATCTATTCATAATTGGCGGACTAATCGCGTAACAAACAATAAAAAAAAAAAAACATACAGACGAATTGAGAACCTCCTCCTTTTGGAAGTCGGTTAAAAATAAATCAAGTCAAGGAAGACTAAATATATTATATCAAGGAAGTCAGCAGTCGCTTCATGTTTAATATTGGTATTCAGCTGCATCCGGTTAAACTGGAAGCCGATCCCAACATATTAAAAAAAAAACCGGCCAAGTGCATGTCGGACCACGCACAATGTAGGGTTCCGTAGTTGGGATGAATTTATCCCAAGAACAAACTTAACTTTGCAGTTGAAAAAAAAATCTTTCATATAGAATGTATGGGAGAACATGTTTTACAACCGCAAATTTAAGTTGGTCGATTATTACTCGTTAACTTGTAAAGCCTACTCAGCTGTGATAGTATTCCTTTTAAATTCATTATATAAGCTACTGTCGTGAATTTTTTCACATATCTAAAACCAACCATTTAGCTGGCAGGGGGGGACACTTGACTCTAACAAAAATTTGCACTTTAAAGCTTAATATTTCGCAAACGGATCTCTGAATTCAAAAATGGTTTTAACACAATCACAATGTTTTTGAAAGACCTTTCCAACGATACTCCACAAAAAGGGACAGAAAAAAAAAAACATTCCCACTTTACGTGTAGGGGAGGTACCCTAAAAAAAAATATTTTTCATAATTTTATCTTACCACTTTGTTGGCATGATTAGTATGTATACCCATGCCAAATTACAACTTTCTAGTACTAACAGTCTTGGAACTAGACTGCGGACAGACAGACAGACGGACATGACGAAACTATAAGGGTTCCTTGTTTACTACGGAACCCTAAAAAGGCTAGGCAGACGATGATAACTAAATAAATCAAATACTATACCATCAATCGATACAATAAGAAGAAGAAGTAGTACAAATAAATACTAACCTACTAAACAATGAACTCTGAACCTGCCAAAACGGTATTCACTTTCGCCGCATGTAAAATATGTAAATATCGCACAGTTACTCAATGCGAGCTATTCGATGTGACACAAAGAACACAATGGCATATCATGCATTATGCAGACAGGAGCGGCTGCCAAACTTTATATGACCTATAGTAAAGGAAATTGTGTCAAATACGTGTTGGTTTTTGTGAAATAAAAGCGAAACATTTTAGGAAAGTGGGAGGTCCTTAAAGCTTCCGGGTCTCTGATGCATCAGATGAACAAAAGTCAGCTAACCATCGTTATATCTTCTAACAAGGTTATTAATTAATATCACTATTAGACTTAGATTATTTATTGATAGAAACACAACGTGCGTACGGAATTACAGTATTTCTATTTTCTTAATGTCCCTCGGGTATCATTGTATTTCCGAATACAAAACGAATGCTAATTTCTATGTCCATCAATTTTATTAGATTTATCGTGTATAATTAATTTGAATTCAGAACTAAGTACTTTATTGTTGTTTTGTTTTGATTTCCGTGTGAACTATATAGAGCTGTAAAACTATTTTCCTATCTGCCGTGCCTGCGAATAAATTCCACTAAGTTATAAGAGTATTAACGACTCTATATACTTCCAAGTCGATTGAGAGCGTCCGGTTTGCACCGAGTGCAAAGGGTAACTGATAGAAATCCTATAACTGACGAAACACGAGGTTTGCCGAGGGACATTAAGAAGAAAATAGAAATACAGTACTTTATAAGGATACCATTTCTCAATCTACGTGGTGGCGTTAGTGCTACTCTATGGTATACTAGTGCTGGGCACATATCCAGTACTATGACAACCTTTTTTTTTTTTAGGTAGGGCATCTAGTAGTTGACCTCTGAGATCATGACTACTTAACCGGGCTTTCCTGTGGGTGCCTTAAGCTACTACACTTAAAACCTCCAGCCAGTGGTTATTCAACTATGCTAATTAAAATTAGGTGAACGCTCGATAAGGGCACCCCCTGTGGAATACAAACCTCGGCTTGGGAAGACATCAAGGATGGGACGGGCTGGGCTATGACAACCATTTACTGATATAGTGTGCTAACTAAGTAGGTCTAATCCTGGCATGGATTACCATACACGGTCAAATATTTTACACCTCTGCTATCCTTGGTGTTCAAGGTTCGATCTTTAGGTCCGGCAAAGTCTGATTGGAACCATTAAATAGAGCATAGAACCAAAGTGACAAATCAAATACACCGTGAAATTTGAATCACAGTTTTGCTAGAACAAACGTTGTTCAGACCATGGTCTACTACCATGCTGTGTCCCGTGCGTGGTGTCTGTGTTGAAGGGAGTAACGATAATCTTGACATTTTAAACTTTGTCTTTTTTGTGTTTTTTCAAAAACAAATTATGTTTTATTTTTTATTGGATGCTGTAGAATGGTAGTAGACCATGGTATGAACAACGTATGTTCTAGCAAAACTGTGATTCAAATTTCACGGTGTATAGCTTCAGTACCTCCTATTAATATTTCGGCAATGTGACACTTCAGAGCATCATATCCCTGGACATTTTTTATTTGTGTTTATAGATGGTATTTGAAATTTATGTTTATGGGTAAGTATAGGACACCTTACCCACTTTCCATCGTGTACCGCAACTTTGCAGTAAAATCAAAATGGCGATGAGGTGACTAAGCCAGCTCCCATTAAAAAGAGTCTGTTCAAACCCCTTTCTAAATAGCAGCTCGATGTATGGATTTGAGCCCAGTTGATAAAATAGCCTCGCTTCCTATGACACGGGACAACATACCTGCTTTCGGAATGCAAGTTATGAAGGCGTGATGATATTAATATTCTACACAGGTCCATGATTCAAACAATTTCACAGAATAGACACGGTTATTCAGTGATAACCATGGACAAAGAGGCTGTATTATAAACAGGAAGTGGTGCGGATGTAGTGAAATTGATACAATATTTCCGCTCGCAATAAAGTTTCACTTTCGTTACAATATTATCGAACTTCGTATCGACATTGCAGTCTATAACTAATGTATTGTTTAGTTAACTGGCTGGAATTTTCCAGACCTTTCTTGGCGACGAAGATCATTTGTAAGTTCATAACATTACCTCATCAGTCGTCAGGTTTACGTTACAATGGCTTGAGGAAACGACTATTTCCCAAAATTATACCAAGATACTAGGGTACGACTCCCTCTCGCAAAGAGACGGCTTGTGTCCCAGCAGTGGGATCGCTATATACCGATTATGCTAGGATGCGATGAGGAACCGGTGCATAGCAACTCAAATATTTTTTAAATAGGCATGGCGCAGATTTACTCTGCAGGACATGACGACTTTTGTTTCAAACTCCGTAGGAGTCTGACATCCTTCCTACCTACTCCTGGCAGCGGCCCTCTTGTGGAGGGCATCAATAAGAACGTCCCTCAAAAACAAAACAAGGTAAATTGATATGGCAAATGCTGTCTTAAAATCCGATAATCATTGTATGATAAACAAGAAATCAAGTAGGTACAAAACAATAGTCCAAATCATTGCAATTTATACCCAAATTACAAGTTCAAACAACATTGTCTGATACCCACCAAACAATAAACCTAGTTAGAACAAACACATCATCACGTGGAATAATACGTACCTGTACAATCTTAAGTCATCTCCGAGCCCTCAGGGTAATGACCCTTAAGTTAGAGAAAGTCAACGGACATAGATTATTCGAAGTAATTATGTCCATTCTTCTCTATGGGATGGGATGCCACTAGATGGAATTCCTATTAAAGGAAATTCTCGATCAATGATTGAGCGTTTTTATTTTAAAGATGGCGATGTCGGAAGTAGGGGAGAGCACGGGTTTCTTTCATTAGATGCCAGTGGAATAGTTATCATAATTTATATTTTTAATAATAATAAACCCTGTTCCGACCCTGTTCCTGTTCCTGATACCGGTAGGATACAATTATTTATATTCTAATATTTAAAAATATAATTTATATGTATTTAAATAAATAAAGGAAGTCACAATGATTCATAATCATATAAATTAATACTAGAGTCCAAGATAGAAATAATTTGATTGTCATTTTCAGGTTCGATAGATATTTTTTTTTTAATACACTGACATCAGACTGGATTGATTCTGAATAGAATAGATTCTTTGCCTACTCATAAACATAAAAAGTGTGGATTTATCCAAAATAGGTAATACAGCATATAAATGAATTGGCAGACAACACTTTTTCATGGAAAATCGTAATTCGTCTTTAATTTCACCCAACTACATAGGTATTTCACCCAACATGGCATAAATAAAATAGATGTGTACTGCAATGTCTCCGTCGGCTGAAAATAGCAATCGGCAATTACCAATCCCACTGCTAAGCTTTTTGGTTCTAGCGATTTCCCATTTGACCGTCCATTATCAGCCATTTCAGGGTCCATATTCAGCAAGGCGATGATGCATGACAACTCAGTCCATTTTCCTTTCATCCTAAACAAATAAAATTACACTGTCAAAGCAAAAACAAGTAAAACTAATTTTCCAATGTAGTTGCAACTTATAAGTGAAGATTTGCCAGCGAAAGCATATTATGGCCGTTGACAGTAGTGTTAAATAAATTAGTTGAAATAACGCCTCTTGGACACTTTCTTATCTTATGTTTCATTGTCGGCTTGACAGTGCCATAATCATTATGACATGCTCTTGTAAGACGGCTAAGAAAGCTGTCGATGTGTGGTCATCGACCCGCAGTTGTGGTAATAGACCAGGAGTGCTATGCTGTAAAAATCTTAACATGAAAACTATGGTGAAGTGAGCTGTCAGTAGTGTACCTCCCTAGCATCAGGTGAAATGACAGTTCACTTCAAGCTCACTGCAACGGGTGAGATCCCCAAAATCATCTGTATTTAGACGTAATAAAGAATTATTCTTTAGTATTGCTCTGTTTTTTTTTTAAATTGTCTGCAAGGGTGCTGATGAAAAATTTCATTTGCCTGTAGTTTCTACAGGCAAATGAGATTTTTTGATTTGGAGTGGCTTGAGAGGCGCCACGGCGCCCTCACCTTCCGCCTGACGCAGGTGCTTACCGGACACAGCTGCTTCGGGAGGTTCCTGTTCAGGATAAGGCGGGAGGAAACGCCCTGGTGTCACCATTGTGTCGATCGCCCGGAGGACACGGTGGAGCATACGGTGGAGGTCTGCCTGGCTTGGGCGGAGCATCGCCGTGTCCTCGTGGAGGCGATCGGCGGCGGTGATCTCTCGCGACCGGCTCTGGTCCAGGCCATTGTGCGGAGCGAGAGGGCATGGGAGACCGTCATCTTCTTCTGCGAAGCAGTAATTCTCGCGAAGGAGGAAGCAGAACGTGTGAGGGAGAGGCAAATTTCGCGCCCTCACGCCCCTAACCGCCGCAGGAGACCCCCTGGGCGTCAGGAATCTCAGGCCGATTTCCGGCCACCGTAGGCGCCGGCTTGCCTTCAGATAAGGACCAGGCCCGGGTTGACAGCGCGTTATGTTTCACGCGCACCTCAAAGAGATATCAGCACAATTGAAGGGGCCCGCTAGGGCCGATGCCTGCCGGGGTTGCGAGTTTGTCCGAAAGGGTTACCGTGGCCCCTGGCAACTTACAGGCAACTGAAACAACACGGGTGGGTTTTAGTCAGTAGGAGTCTGACACGCTCTCCCGCTCCGCCCAGAGCGGGAGAAGTTATTTGAAATATTAGAAAAAAGATTTCCTGATAATTTGTGGGTTATTTGTCACCAAAAACACCCAAAGGTTTTCTCTAACCGATTGTTAATTTACGCCGTGTTCAGACCGTAAAATCATGATATTACGCCACTGACCGCGAAAATTACAGTCAATTTTATTCGTCTGGTTACTGTTTTGTTCTTTTACGACGATTTTGTTTTATTTATGCTTGTCGGAAGGTGACAGTTTAAGTTCAAAGTTAAACGATGTTGACTGCTGTCAATGTCATAATGTGTTGAAGTTCTCGGCTACGTTAAGGTCATTTAGCTGTCGTTGTCATGAAGCTGGCAGAATAATCGAAATCGGCTCAGTTGCTAAAAAAAAAATTATCTCGAAGACATCTATCAATCTCTTTCGTGCAGAGGATTCCGTAAGCAACTTCTAGCTTCTTCAACTGAGTTCATCCAGTTTTTCAAATAACATTGTCTATTGATGTACAAAAGTGGTGCAGAAATAAAATTATCATCAAATTAATCAACAATTAATCATCATCATAATTAATTAACATTATAATAGTGGGTGAAAAAAAAAAGAAACAGTTTTAATCGTGGTTGTAGAAACAGTATTAATTATGGCCAGCAGCAATGTTCAAAACCAAACCCAGACTAGACTAAAAAAAAAAGAATATAGATTAAAAAAATCAACCAGTGTGTTTCCATTGCCGTGTCCTCGTGGAGGCGATCGGTGACGATGATCTCTCGCGTCCGGCCCTGGTTCAGGCCATGGTACGAAGCGAGAGGAAATGGGACGCCATCACTTCCTTCTGCTAAGCAGTAATGCTCGCGAAGGAGGAGGCGGAACGCGTGAGGGAGAGGCACAATTCACGCCACTAACCGCCGGAGGAGGAGACGCCCTGGGCGTCGGGAATCGCAGGCCAATTTCCGGCCACCGCAGGCGCGGGCTTGCGGACGGTGAGCAATGAGTAGCTCGCCGCCCGATAAGGACCATGCCCGGGTCGACGACGGTGCGTTGTGTTCCACGCGCGCCTCAAAGAGATGTCAGCAGAATTGACGGAGTCCGCTAGGGCCGATGCCTGCCGGGGTTGCGAAGAAAACCGAAAGGGAGATCGTGGCCCCCGAAGGAACACGGGTGGGTTTTAGTCAGTCTGACACGCCCTCCCACTCCGCTCAGAGCGGGAGAAGCTATTTGATAATTTCCCACCCAAAAAAAAAGGCTGACTGTTAACCTCTTGTTGAAACTTGATCGTAACATCATTCTGAAGAGAATACAAAAAAACCCGATCCTTATGCATACTATACAGGAACAATGAAAGAATCAACTCTAAACATACATGTAAGTGGTTACATAATATTATTATTCCAAAATCAAAAACGATAACTCAGCTGAATACCGCTCCGTCATAGCGTTAACAACTTACATAACAAAAAAAAAAGTGACTGAGTTCTTCAAATATCTAACATTGCTATTGACCTACAAAACGTATTACTCAACAGACAAAAAAGTAAATAGTGAGCAATTTCAAAAGAAATAAACCACAATGGAGATTTGAGAAAATAAAAAACTTCGGTAAAAAATGTTGCATCATAAAATGTAATTCGGGTTCGCTTTTTTTTTTGGAAAAGAAAGCGATGGTTGACCGGTTGCACCAGATGTAGTGTCTGTCATAGAATAAATAAGTACAGAAGGAAAACTGTACTTACCTACTGATTTTAATAAGCTCTGTAGTTATAAAGTGACGCTTTTTTTCTGTAGGGATATACGATGGATGGATCCTCTGTCTGGAGATAACGGAAGGTTATATCAGATTCCTATCAACTAAATGCCACTGTTCCTTCTACTACTGAGTCGGGGGCCCGGGAGATACTTGTACATTAGCCGCACTCCCAACTGATATCAACCCGCCATGCCTCATGAGGCGGCATGAGGCTTGGCGGGCTCCATGGTAGGTCCCATCACCAAGTACTGCCACTTCCCTATAAGTACAAGATCAATCTTGTCATCCAATGCTAGAATTGCTGCACAAAACCCGTTGGGAAAAGATATTGATTTCAGAGCGCTTGCAAAGTTGTACTCTTCAAGGTTGTAGGGTTAGCAGGCTAGATAACATAACATCACGCCTGTATTCCCCGTAGGGTTAAGCAGAGGTGTACCTATAGTACATCCACATTTCGCCAGTTATGTTAAATGCCAACGAGGTAGGCTAGTTAATTACCATATAAGCCCAGAGGGCAGGCTAACACAAAAGATTTTGAAGGTAAACTGATGTCGCCATACCTACTTGTTTTTAGTTCCAAACAACATTGCGGTATTTTGGATTGAGGGATCACGAGAACTCGTAAAATTATAGGCAACATGAAATATTTAAACTGGGTGTTATAGTTGCCAACGCATCAGAAAACTTTTTGCTGTTGCGTCCGTACGTAGTCATAATTTTTTATAAGCATTTCCAAGCCACGTAGAGTTGAACTTCTGCATCTCTTTTTATGTGAATGTGTTTGTTAGTTCACACGACGTATTTCTCGGGAACTGCTGGGCTGATTTGGGAAATCCTTTCACTTTTGGAAAACTTGTCCTCTAATTAGCTGTTAATTGATCTGTTTGCGTTTTGGTTGAAGTATTTTGTTTTAATTTCATGGCAATTAGAGATAATTGGCTATGTTCCCTTTTCTTCGTTAAAGTTGGCGACCTAACAGTCACCTCTTTGGTTGTAGTTGCTTAGTGCCTCATAACAGGTTAGAAATATGCTAAGTAATAAGTCATCCCGTCATCTGGTGGATGTCTTTGCCTTATTGATGGTTAGCATGGCGTTCAAATGATGCGTACACACTAAATATTGCATCAGATTGCCGGAACCGCTTTTCAAGTATAGTCTTTTGTAAGTGGTGAAATGTGGGTGTAGGTGCTATAAATTTCTGCGAACGTCTTCAAGGACTACAGGCCCGACATTATAATTATCATTGTCATATTATTCAAACATATTATTAACAGACTTTGTAGAAACACAAAAAAGAAACCGAATTTAATTAGTCCAAAATCGCCAATTATTAGCATGGGTCTTTCCTTAGCAGAAGGCTAAAGACACCAGCACCACCATATTGCATTCAACAAAAACTATGTTTACTTTGTAGAAAATGTATCAACCAATAAATATACTGGCCCATGACTGCTGAACAGACGCCTGTTCCAACTAACACCACAATCCACCTTAAATCAATCACAGCGACACAGTATTGTTTGTCTTGTTCATATTCGACGCCACTCGTAAAAACACTGCGACAAGTCACGCGTAACAGACGCACGATTATGCTGTTTGACATCACAATCGTGTGGTGATGGGTTCATGCCTATTGTCTATCTACTTCTTTGATTTTCAATTTGTACTGGGGCGTAAACTCAATATTATTAGTCTAGAGCTTTTGCTAGAAGCAGCTTTGGAGCATTTTCATTTGTACGGATCATCATTCACACTGATTGTGCACTGAAGAATTGTATGCCCTATGTTCCTACTTTCACATAATATGTTGGGATTATGAAGTATACGCAAGTAGGCATTATTATTGTGTAATGTAGGTACACAGATGACGAATGGTCGATGGGGTCGAAAGGTTTTGGAGTGGCGACCACGTACCGGAAGACGTAACGTTGGAAGACCTCCCACAAGATGGACCGATGGCCTTGTGAAAGCCGCAGGAATCCGCTGGATGCGGAAAGCACAGACTCGGACGAAGTGGCGGAGCTTGGGGTAGGTCTGTGTCCAGCAGTCGACGTCTTTCTGCTGAAATGATGATGATGATGAATGTAGGTACTGTTTACAATAATTTTGTGAGAAGCAAATTTTGTTTTAAATATTTTTGTAGGCGCGTTGAGTGATTTCTGGTAATCTTATGGATTCTCATCACCAACATGCTGACAACGTAGTGCTGTAGTAGAATATAGATGCTCTAATACCAGATTTAAGTTTTCACTCCTGTTGGCCGTCCCCACGACTGACATTTTTTTTTTCTAATTTCCTTCCAAATACGTATACCCACACGTATACGTAGGGTAGATTCATTTGTCAGAAACTATAATATTTTAACTTCATTGCAGTAGTATTCATGCAAGGTAACTACGCGTGATTTGGACGCACATGATAACAAAACCCAATTTTAATAAGGAAAGCGCTTGGAAAAGCCTGCCTTTCAATAGTTAAGATTTCATCCTATATTGTTTGTTTTCTGTGAGGGTTTAGTTAGTGGACACTGGAGAAATCCTAGCACAAGGCAACACCCACACACCACCACTAATAATCCTAACTGTCCTAACAAACCTTTAACGAACTTCACTAATACATACACTAAGCTTTTGCAAATTCCTCGCAAAACAACAAACTTTCTTCAGTACAAGTAATGTATGAATATAAAGTTTTCTTAAGACCAGCTTTCGTTCACTTACTGTCTGTAATGAATTTTCTTTAGCCAGTTCAAGCTTTTTAATTATTATATACGGAGTTGTTTTACGTGGTATACGGGGAGGCAGTAATTTTGATACTTTGTTTTTTTTTTACCGATAATATTATTGTTATTGAAATATTTAAAGGTGCCAATATCTAATATTTTCTTAACTGTCTTTTTAAGTAATATTTCAAATGTTTTCTTAGTTTGGAAATAAATCGTTTATTTTGATTATCATCGCCAAAATCTGAGTAACTCTTTTTTGCTGTCACTAACCATTTAAAAATGCAAACGTTTTTTTAGACACTTTTTCCTTACTTCACCATAGTTGTTTTCATCAAGTGAAGCCAAAGATCGTATCATACTCTTTCAGGCGATGTAATTAAGTTTCCTACTGATCCAAGATCATCAGGATTGCATTAATTGTCAAACTATTTCATCAAATATTGAAAAACCTTTCGGCTGAAATTTTACAGGATCTAACTTATAGCTACAATAGTCAATGGTTTAGTATTCTATCGGATAGTAGATAATCCGTCTATTAAAATTCAATTACCATTCCTAAGCACATTATTATGTCCTATTTGTATTCAGGTTAAACTTAGATCGACTTACTTTCTTTCGATTTACCTTTCGTTGATCTATTACAAGTGACATGCTTAAGGAAATCTAAATATTTATATTCAAGAAAAGGAAAACAAAGGATAAACTAGCCATAACTGTTTTTTTTTTTTTGTAGGTACTAAGTTTTTTGTTATGCAAATCAATATTCTATGAGACATTAAACTAGCCCAAATTAAAGTAATTAATGAAATCCTTTGTAGCACCTTGTCCAGAGGTTCTAGACAACGTGACATTCTATGAGCGTTTACGATGACAGAAAAGTCAAGGACTGATAAACTACAGAAAAACTTATGTCACTCCTGTTGAAATTCGTTTAAGAAATACAAAACGCTTTGAACGTGATTGTCACTTGTCTAGGTCCGGTCCTGAAAAACTTCAAATTATTATCATATGTCTACCTGACTACAGACACGCGGTCTAAACTCCTCAATTTGCATACACAATCACAATCCATTGAAACTCCAGTCACATCTTTAAAGTATTTGTATCAGGGTCATTCCCAAACTGTCCACGTATAGTATAGTGACTACTGCTCGGCACATACCAGTGGCAAAATACCTGTTCTTCTAGTAGGGTCAGGTATATTTTTAGGGTCGATTTCACTTTAGGCAATATCAGGATTTCTACTGGAGAGCTAAAAGTAACATGAAACTATTTAGAGAGCATCCCCCTACACCTAGTTACTTTTTATTGGTTGCAGATTTGTTGCCTGTAATTTTGAATGTAAATTACTCATTTAGCCAAATTGTTGACATTCCTAACAATACCTACCAGTTTTGAGCCAAAGCCAAGAACCTTGTGACTAAGGAATAACAGCCAAACGGGTCGATCGATCATCTACGCTTGCCACGGCTGGTCCGTGGATGGGTGACCATCTTGTCATACTTGGTCCCAGCTATCATTATTGGATCTTTGACAGTCGATACAGATTGTCAGAAGCCTAAAAGTCTTACCAAAGGAGTATCGTATTACTGTGAAGTTCAGATAGGCAGTCGCTCCATGTAAAATATTAGTATTCAGCTGCAGCCGGTTAGACTGGAAGCCGACCCCAACAGAGTTGGGAAAGGCTAGGCTATGACTAGTTTTGAGTCAAATATTTGAATGTAAAGTATTCAAATATTTGACTCAAAACTAGCCATCATCTGCCACTAGCCACATAATGAAGGTAAGGATAGGCATAGAAAAGGTTACCTACAGAATTTTTATGCAATAGCAGTCAGGCTCATATCCAAACCTGAAACGCTCCTGTAAGTAGTAATATTTTTTCTTTTCACTTTTTGTCAATAAATAGGCGTTACCATTTCGAAGCCTTAAGCTAACAATTAAGCTCAATATCAGAACAATACTAAACAAAACCTTCAAATGAAATGTAAACGCAAACTTTTAAGAACAAGAAAATAATATAGTTTCGATGTAATCTAAAGACGAGAAAACCATGGTATAAGATATTCATCTTATACCATCTTCGAGCAAAGGTTGCAAGTGTGAATTGAGAGAAATGGGTTACAACATATATATCTTGTTAGGTGAACATTACGTCTATATTTTATGACCTTACAGATGGCTATGGCTGATATTGTTACAGATTCTACAAGGATGATTTAATATCCAATGGAAATATGCGTGACTCTCAAACTATATTCCTACAATTTTCACTATTGTACTTAAACCTTGGGCTTTTCAACTTCCTTTTTCTTACTCTTGCAGTTTTCAGGCAGCGCAGCGACAGCAAAAAACTGATGTAAGCACAGTTGGACGAAAAATCAAAATAAACATAAAATAAAATATTCTTTACCTTTTATACCAAAACATTCACAGACAGTTTCACTCATTCACTGTCACATAATATTTTCGATAATTGAAATAATTTATCAAAATAATGAGCTCTTTGAAACTCAAGAGATTGTGAAAAAGGAAAGTAAGTAATAATTTATAGTTATCGCCGTCTGTTCATTGTTCCAACATTTTGTGTGAAGAAAAAGTTTATAGGTTACCACCATTCTTTAGTTTTAATAACAACTAATTTTGTTGTAGATATGACGATAAACGAAGCTGAGAAAGAAAATGTGGAGTACGATTATGGGAAACGTGAGAAAAGCGTAGTAATATTTGCAGTGGTGATAAAAATGGTAAGTTATTTGTGTCTTTGTCATGGTATGAAGATATAAACTATGCTTCCACAATGAGCTGGGAGTAACAGAAAAACATAGAGCATAAACCTGGTTTATCAGTGTGGAGGTCGTCAAAATACATAATTGGTAGGGCAAAGGAAACAGTACAAAATAATAATGAGTGCTTGGTTTTAATACATTTAATGATACAATGCAGATAATTTTGATAAAATGAGTTGGAGAAACAATTTAAAAAAATTTGGTATAAACAAATTTTATGGTTGTGTTTTATAAAAGGTATTTTAATGAAAGTGGTCCATACAACCTACCTGTTGACCAAAAACAACAAGCTAATTAAAGGCTACACGAAAGTGAAAGAATGATCGATAAGATAGGAATGCAAAAAAAAATATTATGATCAAATATTTGCCCTAGTCATTCAAACATATAATTTCTAATATAATTCAAGATTCTGGTTGACAAATAATCTTCGGTTTTTCATAGAACACAAAAATATATGCTTGACATTTTTACTACGAGTGAAATTCAACAAAATTCTGCGTTTTTGGCAAACCTGACACATTTCCGTACCACAAAAGTATCAAGACCACAAACTCCTCATAACAAGCACCACACTTATCAACTGTCACCAAGATCCACAACCACACCCACACAACCACAAAAAACCACGTGCGTTCCCCGAAAACTGTCCGTAGGTACAACAAAATAATTTCGTAGGTACCAGTTTAATCGACCGACATCGAGTTCACTTTTCTTGACCGCCGCGAGGTAGTGGGGTAAGATGCTTAAAACAGGCCGTCATATACAACGTCGCTACACTTTGTGCCAAGCTTTCTGTAGGGGTAGTTTGATTCGCCGCCATGATACGATACATCGCAGTCCTAGTTCTTTTCGCCGCGGCGCATTCGATGCCGGCGCTCGACAAAGAGCCAAACGAAAATGGAGTTTACGGGTCCATATTAGGAGTTGTTAAAGAGTGCGTTGATGGAGACACGTCCTTGTGCATAAAGGTGGGATCAGTGAAGTGATAACCGTGAAGTGCTCTAAGTGATGTGTTACTAAGTTCTTATCTTTTGGTTGCAGGAGAAGACGTTGAAATATGTGGAGGCTGTGAATACTGCGCGGGAGTTGGACCTCGCTGATGGTGTGGCGATACTTAGCAATGGTTCCCCAAGGTCTGCTAGGGCTTTGGAGCCATTGTCTGAAGAACCTAAGGCCAGGGAAGCTCAGATCGAGTCCAGGCTAGTTGATTCAGCAGCTGATTTCTTGGAGAACCATGTGATCCAGTTCAAAATGCCTTCTTCAGCTATTGAAGGCATGAAGAGGTCCCTTGAGGAAGGTAAGCATCCGAAAATCATCTCCACAAAATTAAACTTTATTCTGAATCATATAAGTAATAAAATTAAGTGAGCGTATATAATAGCGAGTTAAAAGCTTAATTATACGTTTGATGCTAGATAAACGCGATTTTAATTAAAGTAACAATTATTTAGATACATTCAAACAAACATAGTTAGCATAATAAACTGCTTTCAACAAACAAAACGTAAACAATAAAAATAAATATAACGTATAAACGTAAATCAAATGCAAATCGATTGCCAATTAAATGATATAAACTTATGCAAATGATGACGTAAATCGAACGAGTTACGAATTAGCTCTCGTTTTCAAAGTCTTTGAACTTGCAAAGTTCAAACAAACTAAAATAAAAAGAATATTATGAAACAGGAAAATGTAATAAATAAAAGAGATTTGAATGAAGAATCATCGGTCCGTGACTAAAACACTAGAAGATTGCGGTTTTTAAGATGATGATTAAATAGAGCAAAACAATTGTTTTCTGAACTAAACTTTTAGTCACGTTTTGTCTCTAAATTTCTCCGCCATATAATAGGTACTAATTAATTTTGATCATACTTGTTCTACAATATTTCAACAATTGCTTCTATTTATTACAAAGAATATTGAATATCTTGGAATGTACATATATATAAAACAGGCTGTTTATATATATGTATATGAATAATCAGCATTCTTCTAAAGAAAATATTTGGCATAATCATAGTGTTGATGACATTAATGTAGGTCATTCAAATATACATGATTTTATTAATACTTATCTACTTACCTTATTTCATGCAAGAGATAAAAACCAGCCAAGTGCGTGTGGGACTACGCACAATGAAGGGTTCCGTAGTTGGGATGAACTTATCCCAAATACAAACTTAACATTGTAGTTGAAACACATGTTCTCCCATACATTCCAACAGCAAAATAATGTAAGTTTGTACGCACAATTTTGAAAGATTTACCATGTTATTTTAAGACCATAGACTTCTTATAGGTTTTTCTGTAATTTATGAGTAAAGAGCCATACTATGTAGTTTTTCAAAATTTTAGGTCCAGTAGTTTCGGAGATAAGGGGGGAATGATCAATTTTCATCGAATTTCTTAAATATCTTTAAAAGTGTTTATTTTAAAATTATATAAAAAATATTTTTAAGATCCTCACAACAAGCCCTTTCATTCGATATGTCACACGGTACTGTTAGCAAAACTTTTATTTTTATTTTTTTGTTTGCCCCCCAAAAGTACTATATTCAAAATTAATTTATTTACGTTACACGTTCGTATTTGGGTCACAAATATACTTATGTGTACCAAATTTTAACTTAGTCGGTTCATTAGATTCGGAGAAAATTGGCTGTGACAGACGGACAGACAGACATACACACGAGTGATCCTATAAGGATCCCGTTTTTTCTTTTTGAGATACGGATCCCTAAAATTATGTCACATTCGTAAATTTATATCTAAATAGCTAAGAATCGATAACAGAGGCAAATAGCAGTATCGATTTGTGCGAAGTGGTATGCATTGTTTGCTTATGACAATTTAAACATAGTTAAACTTACGCAGTGAGCGGGGGGGGTATTATGGATTTGTTGTTATGATACAGATCTTTAATAGTGGTATTGTTCTTCACCATGGGTTAAAATTGCTAAAAAGTAGATAATGGAGTGTCATTTGCAAATGTGGGTAATAGAACTTGTGCATTACCCAAATTGATTTGAAAAATCGCGAACTATGAAGAAGCTTCGGTAGATCTTATAAGATCAACTAGAATATAAAATCAGTTAGAATATAAAATCAGTTCAAGATTATGTTTGTTATGCAAAACCACATAATAGAATAATCAACTAAAGAGCAAACAACAGCGGACGTTAACGAGCGCAAACATCACACCACGTTACCAGAAAATAAAAATTAACACATTCTCAAAATAAACAAAAACCAAAGCAAATAATGCAAGTTTGAAGACGTTGGTAAATAAGTCACCAACATTTATAGCCTAGTGAAAACACAACATCATATTGGAAAGTTTGAAGTAATGCTTAAATTTCCATGAATATAAAGTATCCGTACACATAATGACGGTGACTGTACTTAATACTTGTCCAAGTTATAGCTTGACTGTACCGTTACATATTACAAATGCAAGGTGGCGGTACTAACAAGAAGCAGGGTTGTCACGGAATATATTACCAGTAATATTTTTTCAGTAAAGTCTTCAATGAGGTTAAAATAAAAATAAATTGTTCATCTGATGACGGGATATTTTGCAAATATATGGGTTATAAAAGGATACATTACATTCTGTTACGGCTATTACTATAGCCGTGATAAGCTTATTAGATTTATCTAGCAATAGTTTCATTCAAATACTTTCATTCTGTTTTGTTTGGTAGATAGTGCTGATCTAGGTTGTCAAGCAGACCCTAAGTTTTTCATTTATGAAATGCAAATAAGTAACTTTGTAAAAAATCACGTAAGTGTTATTAAATGTTAAAACAGATTTTAATTAGCCCTTGTAGGTAATCCATGTTAACTAGATGCTAATGTAATCTATGCTAATCATATTATATGTTATGTCTTTTAACGTTACTTAATGTTTACTTACTCAATATCAAAGTGGCATCCAGTGGCATCAAAAATCAAAGATCGCCAGCCCTAACCATATGCACGTAACAGTTAAAATTTGTAGACCACTGTTAATCTAAGTTATTGATATAAATAGAAAGGCTAACTGCCCCATTAGTTAGCGATGTACAATTTTCATGCTTTGAATTCTACGCATGAATAAATCTATTTAATTATAAACATGCAATATTGCGATTTCCTGATATACATACCAACTGTATGGAAAGATGCTCTACTTACTTTAGTTCCGATTGTGATTGTTATTCCTGATTAGGTAAGTAGAGTAACATTCGTACCTGAAGCCATTTGAGTGAATTCATGATGTTTTCTTCAAGCACGTTAGAATTATTTATCAAGATAATGTGTTTGATAATATGTTTAAAACTGTTAAACCACTTGCTCAGAGATTTTATCTACTTCAACTGACCTTGTTTATAGCAGTGTGTTAGATGCATTTACGGTAACTGTTATTTTACTTCATGCAATAAAAGATTTTAATTATACTTTCAGTCATTTCAAACCGTAAACTCTCTTCTTCTAAAATGCTGTCATCATCAAGGCTTCCTTTGGTTTCTGCAATAATTTAAAAGTAATACTAATTCACTCCACCACCGTTTTTATCCAGAATTTCAATTTATTTACGAGGATTTTATCACTGGCATCAAAACAGATCATTTGAATTTTCACAAAGTAGTCCACCTAAACCTGAAGAAATATTGAAGACCCTTGATATCTGACTACTCTCGAACGTATAAAAGCCGCGAAGATAGGAAAGTCTTACAAGTGGCCTTCACGGATGTTACATGAATGCTAGCTTGCTACTTATTCTCGTGAATGCAACTTGAAGCGGACGTGCACGTTAAGTTCCCTACACATCTTCTTTCGAAATATCACGATTTTATTCCGGTTTTGGGCAAAAGATTTTATATAATCTTTACGAGTTATATAATCTCTTATAGTTGTTTTATGGAAATCGATGGTTCCATTGCCCTATGTTTATTTAAATCCATTCGCGGACGTCCAATTAGTCATCTAATTTCTTCACATTTTATAATTTCCTATTTTATTAACATTATTAGTCTGTTCTGTGGTTCCAAATTGTGTAACAATATCGTTTTATAGAGATAACGACGTGTCTTTTCTTCCTGATTTAACTTTTCGATAGGGATGTTTCCCGTTTTTCACTATTGCTTTGATCAGTAAATAGTTTGTGTCACCTCTCGTTGCCATAGAAAACATATCCATGTCTTTATAGAAACTCAAAGCAAGAAGAATTTGCGAAGACTCATTGCGAAATTAGGACATCTCTATCTACCACTTCCGTATTGCGAAAATGTCGCTCGACAAAAAAGACCTTCTCATTGAGATTGTCAACAACATGTAGAAACTTGAAAGCGGCACATTCCCTCTACGGCATTAGTTCAGAGTCCTGCCTCTAAACCAGTTTAACAAGTCATCGAGAAATCGTGTAAACGGCACTCCTCGACTCTTCTCCGAAGAAAGTTGCCTTTCCAATATTATGATATGTGTTCGTGTTACAACTTCGATTGATACCAATTATGGTTATGAGTCAGACTATTATTTTTAATTATTCTCTGGAAATGTAGTGTCTGTTTTCCGTTTAACCGTGAATATGTTTTGCATAACCAACATAACTAACAAACTGTACCGAAATAATTCAGTACAGTATGTTCATAAACATGACCATTTCACAGATATCTTAGCTTCTTCATCAGCTTAGCTCTTATACAAGATGCTGATGAAAATCATCAAGCGTTACGGTGGAAGCTATATTCAGAAGTTTAAGCCAGCTGTCAGAACTTTGATGTCTCAGCCTCCTTTAACTGTTATAGGTTTTACACTATTGTCATTCCTACACGTATATCAGTAAGAATATCATTATTGTAGCTATTCTTACCTTTCAGCATGAAAATATCGTAGTGAGCAAATATCACGCATTCTTAATATTTGGTCTAGTAATTTTACCACTTTCGCTTTCTTTCTGGGTTACGCAGAATTTTAAACATAATATTCAAACGTTGCTCAAGGTCACTTTAAACACTTACGCCGTAGTAAACACTGATCATCTGCCTAGCCTTTTCCCAACTATGTTGGGGTCGGCTTCAAGTCTAAACGGATGCAGCTGAATACCAGTATTTTACATGGAGCGACTGCCTATCTGACCCCCACAACTCAGTTACTGGGTAATACGATACCCATTGTTGTCACACTGGTTGTCACACTTTCGGGCTTCTGACGACCCGTAATGACTGTCAAAGATCCACGAATGACAGCCAGGACCAACGGCTTAACAAGCTTTCCGAGATACGGAGGAGTCTCGGTGTGTAAAGATGGTCACCCATCTACGGACCAACCACGGCAAGCGTAGTTTAACCTGATCGATCGACCCGTGCAATTGTTATTACTCAGCTACAAGCCCCGATAGTGTTAACCCGTAGTTAACACTATCTATGTCAATACAAAGAAAATCCATCCCACGAATTGGACCATAAAAATATCCATCAAACTAGAACTTATCAACAATATTCCTATCATTTGTATTGGCACCGTCCAAAACAATAAAACAATCATAACCAATCTCATACCTTAAAACACTGCATATTATCCCAACACTCGAGAACAATTCGAAAGACAAAGTTAGCAATTTCACTGCCAATACCATTTTAGTAAGAATTTCTTCGATAGTTCTGTAACATGGGAAACGCATTTAGGTTCTCACACCTTTTCACTATGTTTAATGGTTTGTATTTAAATTGGTCAACAGGATATAGAAGTAATGGGATCTTTTATAATAGCTATAAGTTTGTTACTCTCACTTACTCACAGTGTAAGAATAATATATTATGCAGTGCTGGACTTTGATAGATATTTGTTTGTATGTCCAAGTGCATATTTATGTGCCATCTTACTGACAGCCCAACAACCTATTTACCTACTTAAATGTTTGATTAAAGTATTGTCTCATATGTTTGTAGTAGTTTCTCTTTCATTTAAATTGATAGGCAGATTAGCTACATTCGTTAAAATTTTAACCATGATATCAAATAGGTGATTAAAATAAATTGCTTTGGGTCCAGGTCAATGAATGTACTTGGAGTATTTTTGAGTTTAACAAGTTTGGAGGTCAATATAACAATGAACTTGAAGTCGTAATAAAAAGAATGAATAAGATAAATTATAATCAAGAACGTTTTGTCATTCAAAAATTTTCCTGTGATCAAAGTTTTGATGCAGGCACTTGAGTAGTCAAAGATTTGAGGGAAAACAATACATTAGTCGACGATTCAGATGCTGAAATCAATCATATTTAACTGGATGCAGTTTTACTTTTGGTCAAACTCGTCCTATCATGATGTTTCTTAGCCCTAAATAATAATTGAGAGAAGTAAGTCATATAGGTGCTTGTAAACGATGGGTCAGCAATGTCACTATGTCAGTCATCAACCAGTTTTTAAACGGTGTCCATTTGTACTTGTCTGTCTGCCATCTGTTATATATTTTTGTTCCACTCGATCATCATTGGCTATTTAGGGCCTGTTTTACTGTAAATGGAAACTACACTTATTATGAAAAAGTTCTAAAATTGACTTAAAAACTTCTATGATGTTAAACTATCCCCACGATGAGTTAATCGTAACTAAATAGGCCAAAATGTACATAGTTATTGGTATCATTATCATCCATATCAAACGTAAAGACTGCAAGACAAAATAATTACCTAAAATAATCGCAACCTCTGCGCAATCTTTAATTTCAGGGAATATAAACATGCTGAAACTAATATTATCACCTACATGATAATCTAAGTTCAAATTCATCATACAATTACCTTACTTCATTTCATAAACCTACCGTAAGCAATATTACAAGCTACCCAGACGATCTAAAACTGAAAACACAAGATTCAAGCAAAACTTTTTCGAACGGTGAAGTTCAAGGAAAGCATGAGACTTGGTAGTTCACAGTCAATGACATAGATGGCGACACTGGGTTCAAGGCAGTGGTTGCACTGGCAGCGAGTGCAATGTAACGTTAACGACACAAGTTCACAAGCTCCTTGAACTTTCGGGGTGGCTAAAGTTCACGTTATTAAATTGGCTATGGTGGTATAATTAGCCACAATTTTAATTACATTAATTTATTTGCCAGTTTAATAAAAAAAAACACACTGTTCAAATCGTTAACCACGTCTGAATCAATAACAAATGTAAAACACAACGTACAAGATAGTAATAAATTAAAAACACTGAAATAAAATTCATAAAAAGAGCTAACATTACAATTTTCAAAACAAATAAATCATAACCTACCCTCGATTAATAAATAGCAAACTTAATTAACTCAATCACGCAAAGAATAAAGCAGTACGTTTGAAATATGTACATACTTGTAGATTAAGATAACTATGTTGTTAACGTAATGTATTCCATCCATTAAAATGTAGGCATGTAGACATGTACGCATTCTCAGCCAATGTTTACAAACCTTGTAGCCATAGTTTGAAGGTAATGGACCTTGAAAACGATGTCAACAATTATGTACAGTATTCTCTTAAAACAAATGTGAAAGCTGTTGGCAGATTGTTTATTTAATAGTTTGGTATACGATTATAATATAATGATGTTTGGTTTGAAGTATTTAGCTTTACGTGAAGATTTCACTAGTTATGATTAGATTTAAAATCGTGTAATTGAGGAAAACATTTGAAATATACTCTCACTTTATTTTATCATACTTGTAAACAATTGAATGAAATGGTAATTTTTTTATTGTTTTATTTTAAATAGACATCAGATAGTGATAGATTATGAATAATCTTTTCATTTTACTCACAATTTTTTCACCTTTACTAATTGTCTCTCTAATGATTCCAGCTCGTGGCAAAAAGAAGAAGATCAAGCAGCTCCTGCCCCTCCTTGCCCTGGCTAAGCTGAAAATCACCGCCCTCATCCCTCTGTTCCTCGGAATCATCGCGTTTGCCGCCGCCAAGGCCGTGCTCCTCGCCAAGATCGCGCTCCTCGTCGCAGGTATCATTGCTCTCAAGAAGCTTTTGGCAAGCAAGCACCATGAGACCAGCTATGAAGTAGTCGCACACCCTCATCATGAGGAACACTATGCCAGCAGCGGTCACGGATGGGGACGTTCCATCGATGATGGACAGGATTTAGCCTACTCCGGCCACGTCAAAACCGATTAAAGCCATCGATAGGATCTATTCTAAGTCCTCTAATTATTGTAACATAGTATGAAACGGAATGTACTGAGTTTATTTATTGTAGTTTTTAAGGCGTATTTATTTAATATTCTACAAAGAATTTTCCTTTGTAAGGGATTTTTACCGAAGACGCGATTTGTTACTGTTTTCCCATAAAATGTTGTTCTAAGTTTGTATGGTCTTTACTACTATACTATATTAGTATTTTCAAACCCTATACGGTATCCGTATTTGTGTATTTTGTACTTCAAAATGTTATATTTTTGATTTTACTGTTAACTTTCATAGATGTATTATCTAGTCCTTTCTTACTAAGCCTTTTTATTAACTGTTTAGTTTTATTTGTATAATATTATTATTATATGTATACTTTTATGCATATTAAGTATGTATACGTTTATTTGTGATATAATTAACTATATATTTATACCCTATTATTACTTATCTATGAATCTTTATTTATGTATTTATATATCTATCTGACATTCATATATATTTCATCTACATTTTCATAATAATATGTACATAACTCATTATCGAATATACCACCATATTAGTATATTATTGTATACACTATAATTTACTATATTATTATCTTCTACTATAATATAAGTGTAATAATCACATTTATCTATGTGCCGCTTTGGGAGTACAAATATATTTTATATTTCAATACTTTATTTTATATATATTAACTATTTCTTACAATGATTCGTACAAATAAAGAACATAAAATATTATTGTTTTTGTTTATTTAACCTCGAACTTTGTACGTGAATGCTTCCCTATAGGTTTTGTATAAGATGAACTATGATTGCCGGCAAGATCAATCGAATTGGCTAAAGATTAATTTGACTGGTGAATAAATAATAATGAAAATATGCAAAATTTTATTATGACTAAGAGGTTAACAGCTTCTACAAATGAGGGAGCAATGCTCTGAAAATAAAAGAACAAACATGTAAATAGCGCAATATATTTCATAAATACAAACCTAAAGAAAATGAGAGGAATAATTAATTGAACAATTGGCAAGTGAAACTAATCCTCGTGAAGCAATCGATCCACCTTCGACCTATCCCACTATTATTTATCATCATGAGAGTATATCATAATAACTTACACTATCTAAAAATAAAAGAGAAATTACCAATAACCAGCCAATAACCTCACACAAACTCACTATCAGAAAGCACATTAATTTCAATTTCATTAAACACAATATCAATTTCCCTATTATCATTAACATTATCGTTAACTTGTTCAATAACGAAACGTTTTCTAAACTCATCATCGTGAAGATTGATATCACCATCACTTATAACAGTGGATATTTTGAAACAATAGAAAATTATGGTCAACACCACCATATCATGTCGCTGGTAACGAATTACTTAATATATAAACTTTCTCTAATAGTTGCGTAAGTGTTGTAAGATGCTGAAGAGGAAAGTTTGGTTGATGAACCGTGTTTTAATATTTCTTGAAGGATATTTTTATTCTTGATTATTGACTCAGTTTAGGCGATCCTGTTTCTTATGTCACGGTTGAGTTTTAATTCGATGAAATACCGCAGAACAATATTATGTTTTCATTTTAATACAATTAACTGTGTTATTGATATTAGTAACAAAATCATCGGGTTATTATTATTCTGAGCTTAGGATGGTTTTCTGCTATTACATCATTTGAGTTAAACTCCGAATTTTGGCATGCACTGTATTCGAGGAATGGAGTAAAACTTTCGATGAGTACCTTCAGTTATCCAAAGCTGATGGAACAAATCAAATAGTGCAGTCACTACTTACTAGTAGTCAATGTTATTTAGATAAATTATTACACACATAAAATAAAACATAACTAATTTTGTGATTGTGACCGGCATATTTTAAAGGATTTTTTTATAATTTCTTGAATTTATCAAACTTGCCTATGAATGCAAAATATATTACGACGTCCAAATAATACCGTTCCCGTTTACTAATCCTAGATTAAGACAATTATGTATAGGTGTCTATTACTTATCTTCAATAGAAATTCAAAAAGCGGGCTTGCAGATCATGATTTTTTTAAAGTATTCTGACTTACAAAATTAAATGACGATACTGTATGTAACGATGACAATTTGCTAGAAGATAAATCTCATCATTTCGAATAAAAATCACGCTGATTTGTAGAACAATAATAGCTTTTTAACAAAAACCTATTATTATTCTGTCTACCTTACCAGGTTTGCTTTAAATGCTCAAGTGAAAAGAAAGTATGTGGGTATGATCAATGATATGGTATGATTACTTAAATTACATTTATTTAAGCTAGCAGATATTATTTTGTTTGGTTATGATGGACATTGCCAAACAAAACATACCTGTTTAAGAGGTATTAAAAATCAATTCAGATATTGAGTTTATTACTATAACAAGAAAATATAAGACCAGCTATAAGGAATAGGTAATCTTATAGACGATAGAATAAGAAAATACAAAATCCCTACAAATTTTAAAAGTAACGAAAATAATTAATTAAGAACACATTAAGAGAAAGAGAAACTAAAGCTAAAAAAAACACAAGAAGAAACACAAAACAAAAAAAACGAAGAAACGCAACACACTCATTACCAAACTGACACTATCGATTAACTAAACACAGTGAACACGCAAAATCGATGAAATCAAACAATGCACAGTAATTCGCGTGAGAAAATTAACATCTTACATAAACAATTTTAACGATTATAGTAGAAATTTCTAAAGTAGATATTAATACAACATATTATATACTTTTACTTGGCTATCATAATAATGTAAATTTTGTTGCGTAACAGTATGGTTTTAATTAAATTTATGCGTGTGGGGAATGAAAGCGGAGGTGGACATAAAGTAGATGTGACTTGGTTATGTGAAGTCGATTTTGAGTTACATGACAGTAATGACGTCAATGGAATAATTAAAGCATTTGTAGAATCGTGTCACTGTCTAATTTATCACATAGTAGATGCGATAAATTACATTTATTTCTGTAAATTGGTTCAAAATCAGATTAATATCTGAGATGTAATTTTGAGGAAAAATGAAAATCTATTTAGTACCCCCTGTGCTTCGGGACTTCCTGTTGTGGTAGTATCAGATGGAAAATAAACTTCAATGATTGATTACAAGACTACTGAATGAGTAATGACGAAGAATTCAGACCTCGTGCTGTTACATCAATTAAGAGTAAGTCTACCTATGATGAATGTGCATTCTTGCAACATCATCAAAAGCTTTATGTAACAGTATACGACCAGACATTCAGGCGTCAAATGCAACCTCTACCTCGCGACGACCACTCACCAAAACAGGTTCTATCAAGTTTAATTATCAAATATTTGGCATAACCGTTAGATTATGACTAGAAACGCCCGCGGCGTCGCTCGGTTTACGCACTACAATTATTTATTGCGAATACAAGTAATGATTAGAAAGAAAGTTTGAGAAAAACTTGATTCGAAACACGTGGGCTTAAGTCGTTGGTGAACTAATTTTTTTATGAATGAATGATGAAGTTTTTTAACGTAGTACAAGTAGTGGGTTATTTAACTGTCACGTGGATGGAGCCGCCAATAACTTTTGCGTAATTTATGTTTCGATTTAGTTAAATGTATGAGCGTCTAAAGTTAACATAAAATCTGTTAGGTAATATATTATTGTATCTCTTTCTTCTTTTATATTTTCTATAAAATTAATATTAAGTGACTTTCATTGCTCTCAGTTCGTTACACGGAACTTCAATACCTGCTTATCACCACAAACAATGGTTGCAGCAATAAAAAGTTTGAGAGAAAATGTTTTTATAACGTGTGAAACTAAACACTAGTCTAGCAGATACATGATTTTCACACAAACTCCGTTTTTAGAATCCCGCAAGTGAAATGAATGTGGGTTTTATTGTGTGTCTGTAGTTACATAAAAAATAATGGAATAGTTATGTATTGTAAATAATATGTAAATAATAAGCCACGTGCTTAACGTTTCGCCTTCTCTAAGAAGTTCATCCAAAGGTTGTCTCATAACACCGTCCGTCGTGTGATACCCTAAATGTAATTTTCAATATTTTTTTCCACTTTTGTGATGTTGTATTAAAAGTAATTTTTCTAACTGTCTATTGGAAATTTGAAGATTTGTAAAGATCGCTTTCCAAGGATTATAATAGGTTGGAAAAAATACAGTAAATACATAATAATAAGTTTAACTAAGCCAGACGTTTAATAAACAAACAAATTAATATGTTTCAGAAGATGTTAATAATTTAGATTCATCTTATTTCTATGACAATCTTCAAGATAAGTCAAAATCTGGTGTATGCTAAAAAAAATTCTACCTCAGGATATCCATACTGATCACTATCATTCATAGGTTGAGAAGGTCAGACGGTGAAGGCTTCGTATATCCAGTAATATTGATATTCACCAGCATGTAAGATGTTGGTATTACTAAGTAGCCTCTGGAAGCCAACCGTGACATGGAAACAGCGTGGCAAATTATTTTAAGATGACAAATGATACAAAATTTTGAGAAAATGTGCACATCTAAAGATAAATTATAAGATCTAAGGATTCATTATTATTACTCGTATATTACTACGTGCTGCAAGATGCTAATAAATCACTTTTACTTCCAAAGGTAATTAAAACTCAATGGAGTATCTTTGCTAGGCGCATCATAAATACTGAATGTACATAGCCATGTGTATGTAAAGCTAGAAATGTGACAGTTTTAACAATACGTCGCTGGCAAAACGCCAGGTAGGAAGGAAATGCAGCAAGTGCATCTTTTGACTCAATGATGTGATTTAATTTCTCTTTGCCTATTGTACTTTTATATATGGAACGGTACGCACCATAGTACTATATGACGCGTACCATTCAGCATTATTTGGAGGTTCATAAAAATGTTCTTATAATAATGTGTGGAGTAATGTTTTCCCCTCAGTTCTCCTTCTTCTCCTCTTCCTCTCCTCTTTTTTCCTCTTCTTCTTCTTGTAATGTTTTCCCCTCATTTACTCCTTCTTCCTAGTGGTCACATTTTATTAGTACATAAAAACATAATTATTTGTACGATATTATAAAATATAACAGGTCAGTGAAAGAGATTATTTAATTTTATATTCAATGAAATTTAAGTATCGGAGATTAAACAATTCAAAAACTCCAAGAATAAAAAGAAAAGAAAAAGTTTTGTAATTATAATTTTGTATTATAATATCCATAATGTTAAAGCAATGCCACGTAAAACACTAGCTACGGAACCAGACAACTTTGAGTACTAAAATGCTCTTCAAACTCTTTTTGCTCAATTCTAGCTCAGTTCCCACAAGATACAGTAAAGTAAGTTCATAGCATTGAAGTTATATTTAATACCACCTCTAAACAAACGGTATATTTTGAGTGGAAAGAAAACAATGATGATGTTATAAAAAGTGATGATGATGATGACCCGTGGTATTTTAAAAGAACAGACAAATAACGGTTTTGGTTTTACGCCAAACAATACGCCCTTAAATAAAGTTTTGATGACGTGAACATAGTCTAGCTAGAAGAGCTTTACAAAAATCTCTGAAGGAATTATAAAGTCATTACAGAAAATATTTGCTATATACTTATAATGAGATAACTAAAAAGAAAACGAATGACCTGCATATTATTATTATACCGTAGAAACCACTATGATACTATAAGATAAACAATTGAAAGGTCACAATATGAAATGAGTGTAACAATGAGAAATATAATAATTATACACTGGATGCCCTATCTGATAGAAAGAATACTCGTTCTTAAATTCTGTTAAGTCATCTTTCTGTACCCAAAAACATTTCTCTTAGTAACTCTAATAACTCTTGTACACAATGGCCCACTTCACTCACACTTCATGCACCATTGCTTCATTTGTATTATTAAGGTCTATCAATGTTTTCAGTAATGTGTCAATGGATGACAAAGTAGGTTCAACAACGAATATTACAACAGGCGTAGGATGACAAGCGTTTGATACACTTTCGTTTTTTGTAGACATTAGCTACAAGTTAACATGACTTTGAGATTCAAGTCACTGTTGAAAATGCAGGTTGAAATGAACTTCAACTGTACTTGAATTAACAGATTCAACCGCCTCTGCGGTTTAGTGGTTATACCATCTGTCTCAAACTGGGTCTCTCCGGGTTTGACTGCCAGTGAGGGCAACATTTTCTGCTCGGTTTAGTTGGTGGTAGGGCTAGTTCTAAGTTCCCCTGGCTAGCTACCACCATCTTATCTAAGTCTGTCGCTTTAACAACAATGTAAACAGCATTATTGTGTTTCGGCAGTTAGAGGTAAGATAGCCAGTTCCTCAGTAGTTTGAGACTTTGAAGATTCCGGGTGAAGCTCGCTTCAGCCTGATCATCGCTTACCATCAGATGAGATGCAAGCCAAGAGCTTCCTCATTGCGGTAAAAAAAAGATGTTTCCGTGATCAGCTCTAAAAAGTTAGAGAAACAACAAAAATCAAGAGGGTGTAAACTAGTCAAAATGACGATGACATTGAAGATTTAAATGTTTACATTGATTTTAAAGAAATATATAGTGGTATATTCAATTAAAACAAATGATCAAAAACCCTCTTTTCTATGAAAGCTTCTCTCGTGATGCTCCATAACACCCAACGAATAATATTTATTTCCATCAATATTTTCAGTGATCGAGGTGGTTAAGTTTATCTATTTAGTAGCCATGACCGGACCACAAGGTAGCAAAGGCATTGATTGACGTACAGACTACAAAGTACTTGAACAGGACCCACCGTTCGACAAAAGCTCATACATCATTAACGTCACCTACAGCGCCGGAGAAATTTCCCTTTACACATTCAGTATACGACCAGAAGCGATTAACTCATTCATTGTCCTAGCCAAGATTGTACCTAGATAACAGTGAACCTTTAAGAAATAGGCAGATCAATTTGAAATTTAATCTTCTCAGAATAAGATTCAATTTTGATTGGAATTTGAAAAATGTCTCAACTGTTCGGGACAAAAGACTCTCTCCGATTTGAATGTGATTGAATAGTTTGTCAATAGTTCCTTTTGAGGCGGTAATGAGCGAATAATTATGCGACATTGTATTGTAGCAGATACAATATCCTGACAAATTTAGAATGAAGATACAATATATTAGACTAGCTGGAATTTTTGGTCGTGATTATTTTGATTGAGATCGTAATAAGTAACCATAACATTGCTTGAACAACATTTTACTTTACTAACTTAAATAATAAACTCACTCACTCAAGTAATACGTGAATATAATTGTACAAACAAATATAACTGTTGAAACTAAAAACGTTGGCTCTTAATTTGTTTTATAAATAAACCACGATTGAAATGATTATTACGATGAATTAGGTGATCACTAAATAAATAAAATCAATCTAAATATTATTTCCAAAAATAAAACTAAAGTAGTTGTCGTCAACGCGTCTCAACATCATATGGGCCAAAATGAAAGGAAGATCGAATTTGTAATGAATTTTAAAAATTTCAATGACGTAATTATTCATGAATCAAAGAAAGTCTGCGCATTACGCAATGGACGCGAAGTTCAACCTAAATGAAATTAAAAGTGTTTTGAACAAAAGGCAGGTTGGCAACGACTATGAATATAACAACATAATTCTGCACTTTATATTCCAAATAGACATATCACCTTTGTCTTTAAGTACCTCAGAAACTTTCGCTGTAAACAGACAACTATGCCTATAAATGGACTATTAAACAATTTACTTTAGAATACAAATGGTCAAAAAATATAGAAATTCAGCCGATGATATAAGTATATTGATGGGTTTTAGAAAGCGATTTTGCGAAACCCTCCTACCGTAGAACCGGAAATAAGCGCGGTATTCCAAATATTTCGAACGAAGTAATTATTTCAAAAGGATTTCCGAATTATTCGCAAGTTGCGAAATTACTGACTCAGCTTACGCCACGTTAGCGTTTTCTTATTATAAAAACTAAATAAATGTGATTAAATTAAAATATAATCGTATTTGCAAATTAAAAAATCTTCACTGTTTTCGAAATAAATAAATAATCACCCCAAAGAAATAGAAACCCATAATATGTAAAACACAATGATCATAAAACATTAAAAACAACTGCAAAATATTATAAGCACAGTTTGTAAGTTCATTGGCAGCAACTTCAATTTAATTCTTTTCCCGCGCCAAATTAACAACTTCCATTTCTAAAGCCAACCCATAAAAAATATCAAATATCCAAAAAGATGAATGCCCAAATCTCTGACCGTATTATCATGCCACCATAACACACATTCCCATTCAACCTGACAAATACCTGCTAAAATGCTTACCCCGTAGTAGGCATGTTTGTATTTCGTCATAGGCCTCACACTCGCTACGAAGAGGCCGTGACATATGGAAATACAGGGAGGGGGAACACAAAATAAAACTGACGCTCATACACTGATCTTTAGCAATTTGTGTTTAGCCATCGAGTAAGATGAAGGTTGTAGTGCTTTTGTGTGCTGTGGCAGTCGCTGGGGCATTGCCCATGGCAAAGGAAGATGGAGCAGCCGAGAGATTCATCTCGGCTCTAAAGGATTGTCTGGACACAGATACTTCTTTGTGTCTCAAGGTGTGTTGAAGTGCAGTGAAGTGAAATGTGACAGTGTTTTGTGATCCCTGGGGTTCTCCAGGCTTTAAGTCTGGCAGTGTTTAATTTTGATGTTAAAACTCAAGGACTTTGAAAAATAATTGTGGTTTTATTTGTGTTGGAGCTTGCAAAAATTGCTGCAGTTTTTAAAATAGATATTTAGTGACTTGATAATTCAATTAACGGATTAATTCGCAAAATTTCTGGATTAAAACAGTTACTTAAAGGCGTTTAAACTTAAACAAGTTCACTAGTATAAAATAAGACACATTTATTTTTCAAATAAACCTAAGTGATTTATCATCAAAAATTACAGTTCAAGTTTTACCAATTAAACTCAGTCTCAGTCAATCACCCTTTAACATACTAGAATTAGGCCAATGACAAAAAAACTAATAGTGATCCTTCTATTTCACAGGAAAAGGCGATGAGATTCACAGACAAACTAGCAGCTTCTTCAAGCCTGGAAGTACTCGATGGCGTTAGCTTCAAGAACAATGGTGGAAGCAGATCAGCTCGCAGCTACGAACCTCTACCTGATGAGCCTAAAGCCAGGGAGATGAAGGTCGAAGAGAGGATTATGGAGAACGTCCTGGACTTCCTTGATAGCCATGTCCTGCAGCTGAGAATGCCTAAAGCTTTAGAAGATGATAACACCCTCGATGAGGAAGGTATGCAGAAGTCATTTGTTTTAACTTTACTCAATACTCAATTTATTTATTGCAATCCACAATGAACTTAGGCGGTAGTTATCTTTGTTGGGCACAGTTAAGTAGGAAACAGGGAGAGGGCTTTTTTTGAGCCTACAATTTGGAATTAATTCAGTTCATGATAATATTTACGGAAATTATTTTGAAAGCAAAGTTCACAATAGACGCATTCAAAGATGTACAGTTAACAATCCCATTCAAAAAGTGTTTTTTTGACACAAAGTAAGAAATTAACAATTAAAAATCTCTTAAAGTAACACGTAGGTACGTGAAAACTGCTTTAAACTTGTAATAAAAGTTACTCATGCGCATAAATAATGAGTCATTAATGAACTATTGTAGGCTTTTAACCCAGAACATTATAGCCATGTAGTATTCGTAAGAAAAGTGCTTAAGCTTTTAAATAGAAATAAGTATTAATTATTATTACAGCTTATTTTAATTACTTGCATGGAAGATGAAGTAGCCAAAATCAGTCAAGACATTGATAATAAAAATATTCAGAATCATGTTAAGGATTATTCACAATAAACTGTAAAGAAAAACTTGAACTCAGAAATATTAAATCGTACAGAAAATTCTCAAGATACAGTGCATGCCAACAATAAAAATATTAGTTACGGTTTAAGCATACAAAATCCCACATGAAGCACAATGTATGAAAATTTTCCCACGCACCGAGATAAAATCACCAAGTAATGTGTTAATTTGATACAGTAATTTATGCACTTTCTTGAGATCATATTAGATTTCTTCGATTGTGGGATCATATGAGTTGTAAGCGACTTTAATTTCAAAGGTAATGACCGGAATGAGCTTTATGACTCTAATAGGATTAACGCTGTTACTGATTCCCAATATGTTGATCATTGCGAAAAAAAAATCTAGTAAACTTAGAAACTCCCAGGGAGAAATCGGAAAAGGACAAAAATTAAATGCCATCTGGAACTACACACAGACAACAATAAAGTTACTCTTTCATTCTTTTCTGGGATAACCAAAGCTGCAAACATAAACAAAGAACAATGAACACTTACAGTATTGACGCACGAGTTTACAGTCACACCTGAATGAGCATTGACTTAAATTAATAGCCAGCTTCTATATTTGGTTAAGCTTTAAATATGTTTCAGACTGGTCTATCTAGTGCATTGTCAATATTCATTGCTTTTCATTCGCACTTAGACGCGAGTGAATGTTTTAGCAATATTGTGTTTGCACTTTCTTTAAAATGTCAGTTGAATGGTGCTTAACATTAACCGGAACTAGAATGAAATCCAAAATCAACATTTTAAACATTTTTTTCAAGACCAAAAAGTGCATTCACCGGTCAGAAATAAAATATAAAAAAAGATTGGTACCTATCTACGAAAGTTCAAAAGTCGTCTTCCCAAAAATAATTTCTAATTTTTATTTCTAATCTCATAATCGTTAAACTTTTGACGTCGGAAATCAGCCTCGACTTTTAAAACTTTCACTTAAGATTTCAAGTTTACGTTAAGTATTAAATCTCCTTTGGCGATGCGGTTTACATAAGCTCAAAAATTGCGGACACTCCCTGACCTGGCTTGCTCACAAGTGCTTACTTTGAAAACGTTTATGTGCGGTTGCCATTTAACAGACTCATCACTCATCCTTTCCATTTAGAGTCTTTACTTTATTGTTTGCATTGTGTTTGTATTGTATTATGATTTCAATTTTGTTCCAAGAGCACTAAACTTTGCGACATATTTTGTCTTCTACAGAAATATTCATATCATCTACATAATCAATTTAAGTCACATCAAAATTATAAAGATCATTTTTAATATTGCTACAACTTTATTACTAGTGTTGCATATGCTCTAAAAGAATTGACATAACACAATGATCACTCAGATTTCGTTTTCACTCCGACCCGTTTATTTATGTAAGAGCCTGCCAGACCAGTTTCTAGGTACTTTATAAGTTCAGTGTCTTTAGATTTCTATCTGTAAATCGGCGTGTAACTTAAGACCATTGATCTGTGTAAGCCTGTCACTAATTATGTAATGATGCTGTCGATAAACTTTAGCGTTGAAATAACATGCGTTAAACTCGTTTTATAGCATCATTGGTTTAACTTTATTGAATGTCGCTTCCACTATATTTTCATCGACATGAAGATTATTTTAGCATGATATTTTAATGCCAACTTAAAAATAATTTAATTAGTATCTGTTAAACTGCCCACCAAAATTACAACTTGTGCGAATCATCGAAAATATGGAAACAATTCTCACTTTTGACCTTTAGTTCGTGACATGTAAGCAGTGACTTTCTCAAAATTATAATTTTATTCAACTATGAATGCCAAAAGTTGAAGCAGCTTTCTTTTAATTGTCGTATCTACGTTTACAAAGGTACGGCTCTTATGTTGTGGGAAAAGTTTTTTGTCAACAAGCTTCTAGTCAGATACCTATGTGAAATTAAACGGCTTGTAATTCCTTTGTTAGGTAGATTTGTTTTTGATGTAATTAGTGGCATATGTGTGACTTTAACGGGATTAGAGAATCATCATTGATTGTTTACTTCTTAGCACATGAGCACTAAGCTTACTGACCTTATGGTTTTCTTTATATAATTTACATCTATTTTCGTTCTAACGATTAAGGACCATGAATCAGGTTTCATGTTTATAAACTCGGGGATAATATTTTTAAAATGTATGGATGTTTTTACAACATTTTGTTCACATACTATTTTAGTTATTTGCCTTGATTCAACATTAGTCTCCAATACAGATTTTACTATATCTTTTGTTACTACTTAGAACCTTTTACTTAAAGTTCTATATCTCAATTCCAGGTCGTGGCAAGAAGAAGAAGAAGCTGAAGAAACTCCTCCCCATCCTGGCCCTCATCAAGCTGAAGCTCGCTGCCCTCATTCCCTTGTTCCTCGGTATCATCGCTTTCGCCGTCTTCAAGGCCTACCTGCTAGGTAAAATCGCTTTCATCGCCGCTGCCTTGGGAGCCCTCAAGAAACTCCTTGAATCCAAGAAGAGCAGTGGTTGGTCAGAACCCGCTCACGAAGAGAGCCATGGTGGTGGCTGGGAAAGCAGCGGTGGCTGGGGAAGGTCTCAAGACGCCCAAAACCTGGCGTATGGCGCCCACGTCAAACAGGCGTGAGATTAAATTATTAATTTATTTATTCTAGGTAAAGTTAACTTATTAATCTCTACGTAAATCTTCTTCTTCCTTGTATATATTTTGACCACCGTTCGTACACATGCTAAGTATTTTTCTGTATATATCTATTTTGATTTTAAGTTTCATCATGACTGATATTATTAGTCTTTTCTCTTATTGTATATAAGTATTTTTATTTATTATGTTTAAGTATACTTAACTTTCTTCTTAAGTGAGGGATGATAGTACATTTTATTATTTTAAGTTTTCAGTTCCAAAGATATTTTATATATTTACTATAATATTTTCAATTTTGTTTTTTGTTGAGTCATTTTTTGTTCTATGTGTATGGGTATGTTTCGAGTCATATTTATTACAAACCAATGTGTATTTAATGCGAAGAATGTTAACAGTTTGTTTGTTGCGATGTTTTAATTTATTATTTTACGATGGATCCTCGTAAAAATTAAATAAAGACGACTTTTAAAATATATTTCTCAACATTTTATTGATTTGTGTACCTGAATATGCAAAATATTACCAAATCTGGCATAACCTGTCATATACTAACCACTATAACATGATTGTACGCATATAAGCTATTCTGTATTCATAGAGATATTCTTTTAAGGGGTTCACATAAAATAATGAAATTAATGATGATAAAATGCAATTTCCTTAGACTGTGTTGTTGTGCTGAATTAATTTAAAAAAAACCACCCAAAGGCATATCAGACCACGCAAAATGAAGGGTTCCGTAGTTGGGATTAATTTATCCCAAAAACAAACTTGACATTGTAGTTGAAAAACATGTTCTCCCATACATTCCAACTGCAAATGTAAGTTTGTACGCACAATATTGAGAGAGTTTTTCTGTAATCTATGAGTAAAGAACCAGTGTCTGTATTTATTTTTCAATATTTTAGGCTCAGTAGTTTCGAGATCCTGTCTGTACCTACTGACTAAAAGAACGTCCTAGATTAGTCATCTTCTTCTTCTTTTCGTGTAGTTAGTGACTAACCTGGAGTCAGAGTTTTAAAGCCGCCCATAGGCTTTCGACTTGGCTTCACATGCCGTCGAGAAAAATCTCTCAGTTTCATGTTTTCCTTCACCGTTTTTGAAGCAAGTGATAATAATTATACAATACGCACAAGAATCCGAAAAGTCGGGTTTGAACTCGAGACCTATGACTTGGCAGTGCGACGGTCACACTACTAGGCTATTACTGCACACTGGATTGGTCATTAACGTATACATTCGTAAAGGGGTTTTGACGGGACTATCTCGCAAAGACTATTGAAGGATATAATATCGTCGCTGCGCTTTCCATAATCGCTATGTGTTTTTTACACACTTTACAGGAGACGCAAAAAACTGATTTTCTCAAGAAATACCCAGAGTATTTAAATAATTTACTTTTACTTTAATACATAGAACAAATTGACGTAGTTTTAGATTACTTTTGAATAGATAACATTATTAACATAACATCACGCCTTGTTTCCCCGAAGGGTTGGGCAGAGGTGTCCCTGTAGCATTAACATTATTAATAATGCCAAAATTAAACATGATAGGCCAATTTGAATTTTTAGCTGTTTTTACAGTATGTGTGCATTGAAATAACGATTCAAACTGCATAAAAAACCGAAAATCAAGAAATAACACATAGCGAATTTTACACGCGCAACGATGATATGTCTATCCTCTTCTATTATTATTGTGACTTCTATCTATAACGACGGAACGCATTAATAGAACTGCCTCTACTCATGTTTCAGTCTCCCTTCTCGAGTATATAACTTCAGCCAGAGTTACCTACACGAATTATGTTTATAGTTCATGCCACGGTGAAACTATAGGTTTATCAGTAAAGTTAGTAGCGAGGCTGACCACATAATCATATCGCTTACAATGTACAACGCACGGCAACAATATTTCCATAGTAATAATTTTTCCTTGAAGCTTTCTAACGTAGCAGTAAAAGGTTCCTGAAACGATGAATTGCAACTGTCTATTTTTACGCGATTGATACATACACATTGATGCACAAATTGTTCGTCTACTAAATGCAATTGAAGCGACTGACAATATTATTACAATTACAATCGATAAATTGCAATTGATCGTTTCGGGGACTCTTTAGGGCAGTTTTGGTAGTTCATGTGTAACCATTGAGTTACGGTTGACTGTACCTTGAGGTATATTGCACGTGAGCATAGTAATAGTTGGTTTTAATGTATATCTTATAGCTCATTAAACTCTTAGAAAGTGTAAAATTAATTTGATAAATAATTAATACAGGAACTTTCACACAGTGTGATAATTAAGTGAGAATGCATCGAAGCTATGAGAATTTGAACAATAATGGTGAGAATCTCTTGCTATTGAACTCAATTCAAGTTACCCTTCAATTATGATTGACCTGTTCAAATAGTTTATTGTTTCAAGATCACTTAGGAGTATGATAAATAAATCTCTCACGATAACAATATAATTACTTTTATGAATTACCGCATAAGTAGATCTATTAAAGTATAAGTAAGTAGCTACGAGTGCGTGGACATTACGAGAATTGGAAAAGAAAAAAGTAGATGCTCTAGAAATGTGGTGCTGGAGAAGAATGCTTGGGGTATCATGGACGGAATTCCGCACAAACGTCTCCATACTCCAAGAACTCTGCATCAAACAGCGTTTATCAGCACTAGTACAGTCTCGAATACTAAAGTTTTTTGGTCATATCTCTAGGCGGAATAATGAAATGAAATGAAATTAAATTAAATGAATGAAATGAAATTGTTTATTCTGTAAATAGGATATCAAAATCACTTTTACACGTCATATAATTAAAAAAAAAATAAGCTAGATGAGTTCGGCGTTTCCTGTCTGACTACTCTGAGAAGAAAGGCCGAAACAAACTCAGAGGTCGCAGTCTCTTTTAATGTCCAGACATAATCTTGGTCAGGCCATATGAGGACCATGTAGATAAGTGTCTGAAAAGGTCTTTTGAGAAGAACCACACTGATTTGAGTGGACCCGTCCAGTCAGTGCAAGCATTTGTCAGTAATCGTGGAGCTCAACTCGACGAACAATACCAAAGAAAGGACATTTGGGTAGGCCGCATAAACTACTCAAACTGCCAGACCATCACTAAAACTAGCAGAGAAATAAAAACAATATCCACATAGTCTAATGACTCCATAGAGCGTCTAGTGGTGCAGGGCAGAGTGGAAGGTAATAGGCCACGCGGGAGGTCGCCGATGAGGTGGACCGATCGAATAAAATTCGCGGTTGGAGGCCCTGTTAATGAATGCGCCAGACTGTCATGTAACAGAATCAGATGGAGGGAGATCGTGACGCGGGCAACGACTACACCTGTGATTGGACACAGTTCATTGTGACCACGACTGCTCTGTCAAGAGCGAAACGAAGAAGAAGAAGCTGCTGACTGCGGTTTCACCCGCATAAGTTTCGATTCCGTGGGAATATCGAGATAAAAAGTACTCTTTGTCCTAATCCAGGTCATGGCCTACCCATGTGCCAAATTTTATACAAATCCGTTCAGCCGTTTTAGCGTGAAAGCGTAACAAACAAACATACAAAAAATCAAATCTTTTCTCTTTTTGTTATTATTAGTTTAGATTAGTTCACTTTGAACTCAGCTAAAGATCTTACTTATGGTAGGTATAGATAACGTTCATAAACTTGAAAAATCTTCTTTTTTTATAAACTGATCATTCGACCTTTCAAAGTTCCAAATAATTGGTACCGCTATGTGGATCTGCTAGATTATGTCCAAATTACATTTGGACGATTCTTTAAACACTAGGACCGGCTTCTAGTTTAAATTGGTGAGTTTAAATTAATATTTTAGTAAAGATTTTAGCCAACATGACATTCAAATTTAATTAAATAATGGAGTACCTATGTTTTGCTCTCGTACAGGCTCTGGCAAACAGGCGCGATGCGACACCGGTGGAACAATATCTATGAAAAGTTCACGAAAATTATTCTACCGGTATCACGTCGCGCCTGTCTGCGGTGGCCTTAACATGTATTGTTGTAGCCGATTCAATGTCGTAAAGGTCCACTAAAAGATGATTATATCCAGAGATTATTGAAAACTATCAAGGAAATTTAAATAGTGTTGCTTCATGCATTTTTTGACCTATGAATAATTTCTGCCAGCCACAAGAATTTTCTGACCATTCCGGCAACGTATAAATCTTCTACTCAATACTCAACATCATTACTACATCATCTGGTGTGTATTTAGCAGCGTTTATCTCGTCTGTCACTACACGTTATGGGGGCAGTATGCCGATGTGCCGTTCAAATCTAATAACAAGGTAAGTATACAGACGGGTAAGAATTAAGAAGTAGTTTGATGGTAGATATATTATGATGATTAGCAGATGAACGAGGGACTCGCATTAGAATACAATGTCGCCCATCGTCATGTGCCCGCCCGCATTTTTCTGAATGTTCATGAAAAATTATAGAAAAATAACTTTAAAAGGGGTCTATCTACCTTGACTTTTTTTTATTTTTACAAATACTTTTTTTTTTTTCAAAGTAAATATACTTACACTTACTTACTAACTTTCATGAGGGCGACATTGTATAATTATTGCTATTGTTTTGGCATCAGTGAAGCCATTTTATTCAACATTCATGACACATACAAAACATAATTAATTAAAAAAATAAATTAATAACATCACCTGTATTCCTCAAAGGTTTAGACAGAGGTGTACCAAAACTACTAGAAATTTTAAAATAAAATTTATATCTACGTACTCTATATTAAGTCTCTTCCTTTACCAAATTAATAATACTTTGTCTACTTTAATATTATTCGTTAATTTATTTAAACATAATATATCTTACATAATCTAGTTTTAAAATAATATACCCAAATAGTTGCTGTTTAAGTAATTGAAAATATTATGTCTTCTTTTTAATTTAGCTTCTAATATAATTTAAATGTATTGTCGTTTTCTTTTTAAATGTTTGATGTAAATTGATGGCCTGAAACACAGGTTTTCATACACCTAGATCAGGCTAGTCTACATTACAGTTAGAATAAAATTTTCCTCGATTGTAAATTAATGTAAATCATAATTTTACTTTATACTTCAATAAATTTTACTTTAATTTTTAATAAGTACACCCACATTTCGCCAGTTACGTTTAAGTCCCATGTAACAGGGGGCGAGCTTATTGCCATCAACCTGGCAGAAATCCAGGCTCCGGGCTACTACTGAGAAATTCTTAATGGAAAACTCCAATAACACTTTGCCTGACCTGGGAATCGACCTCATGCTCAGCAGTAGCGCTTGCGACCACTAGACCAAAGAGGCAAATAAATCAATGTTGAGAAAAAAAAAACTGTTTGTGATCACTAAAATTTAATCATTAAAAATCACCTTTTCTTATTTCAATCGAATTTTAGCACCAGCAGTGATATGGGCTATTAACTTATTATTATTTATTTATTCAAAATTTGTATTAACAATAAAGTGCCTACACGGCTGCCAACCACGTCCCCAGCAGAGGTGACCTTGGTTGGCGACAGGAAGAGCTGTTTGAAATTTGATAGTAAACCACCATCTACACGGTTGTAAACCACCAAAGTCACCTGTGTCGGGACCCAGTTAGCGACCGTGTAGCAGGCACTTGACATACATAAAATCTGCTAAACTGCATAACAGTTTGTTGGCAGTGGTTCTCGTCTAGTAATGGATTACAAATTTAGAATTTTTGAAATGAACGTGCTAAAACTTGTCATGCTAAATATACCCACAGTCGAGATAAACAATCTCACATTTTTCAAAAAGAGTACCTATAGCAAACGTGAGGTTTGTTACAGACATAGCTATGGACACAATGTAGATAATGTTTTTGTAAAACTCTTGGTTGATCCTTAAACTTGACATGCGATGACATTTAATGTAGTCAAAAGCTCGTCTTGCATTGGCATATTTGGATACAATATTATGAAATGTAACAAAATAAGCAAAGCGTGCTGTTTTCTATGAAAGATGACAACTGTTTCACTTATTGCCTGGATGAGACAACAATATAATTCCTCTCAAATAAAACGAACCCCAAATCTTAGTAACTTTTAACCTTTGCAACATTGTTAGCTCTGAATACCGCATCTAGCAAATCAAAGTCTTTGGTTAAGTATTATTGAGTGCGTAAACTACTACATTCTGTTCAGTCTGTCTGCGCACACAGCCGGATGTCAAGAGCGCACAGTGCACTTTGCAACTTATTTACATTCTTAACTAACGGTCAATTCTGGAGAACGAAGCGATGTGACTATGAGAAGTCATATTATTCTAATTATTGATATCAGTAAGTTATTGTCTATTGTACACATAACACACCATCATGACTGTAATCCCCAAAGAGTTAGCCTGTGCACACGATATGTTGCGACGCCGCACCGTTGTCACGCCGCAGCGGCGCGACGTCGCAAAGCACGTAAATTGTCATCTGTCAAACATCTGTGTTTTTAACAACGCACAAACGGCTGAGCAGAACTGCTCCGGAATCACAACGCGTACACCCCTCCCCGCCTGGTCTCGCGGGCTGCCGCCGTGTGGCATCCCTTGAATATTTGTATGTAGGACGTCGCAACGACACCGCTCCGGTGCCGCGCCGCTGCCGCAACGCATCGTGTGTACAGGCTCTTAGGCAGAGATGTACTTATAGTACCCGCATCCACAGTTCGCCAGATTATGAAACCCATGTAGTAGGGGGTGAGTGTACTGCCAGTAACCGGGCACAAATCCAGACTTCGGTCAGACTGAGAAACTCTTGATGGAAAAACACAATAATATTTATTTTGGGAATCGAAACCAGGAGCATGAGGTTCAGCAGTAGAGCTTGCGACCACTCACCAACGAGGCAATCTATTTTAGTGCTCTTTCAGTGTACTGCATTAATTAAGAACGATTACTCTAGATCCAAGCCTTGCGGCGGACTTCTTCTTCTTTTCGTGTGGTTAGTGACTAACCTGTACCCTGATTGCGTAAGACAACACAATCCCAATCTGTTTCGATTTGAAATAGGTTGCTAATCCATTGCTTCATAAGTTGGAAAAAAACATCTGCTCAACAACGTAAATAACGCAATGAACGTTGTTGAACTGTCAAAAAAAACGTTTTTTTGTAAAAAGTTTTTATTTTTCACTTTTTAGTTGTGGTACCTACCCCACACACATTCGAATACCACTACCTACTACCAGTGACAGGAACTTATTATATCATCTACATACTAAGTGGGAAAAAAATCGTATTTTGTAGCAAACTCAAAAACTACCCAAGAAAAGTTAATAAAATGTATATGAGACCAATTTGGGAGCATACCCTTTCAAACAAAAAAAGAATTTTCAAAATCGGTCCACAAACGACGGAGAAATCGGTGGAAATAAATAAAAAAAAAAAAAAAAAAAACATACGCGTCGAACATATAACCTTCTCCTTTTTGGGAAGTCGGTTAACAATTAGGGTACTGGTGTCAGAGTTTTAAAGACTTGGATTTACATGCCGTCGAGAAATATCTCTCAGGCATGCTGGTTTCCTCACGATGTTTTCCTTCACCGTTTTTAATTAATCCGAAAAGTCAGAGGGCGTGCCTTGGGTTCAAATTCGAGACCTATGACTCGGCAGTCCAACGCTCACATCACTAGGCTATCTATGCAGCGGACTTAAAATGGATGACTTGCCTAAAACATTCGTAAATTGACTCATTCATGCCTGAGTTGCGGTCTAATATCCCTGCTGATAATAATGAATAAATTCCTTGTTTTTCTTTCGTATCAGCAAAAATGTATCTGAATAATTGTGCTACCAGATGGCATAGTGGGTCTAACTGTCCAAGAGTCCAATGTAAACAGCATAAACCCATAACAGAATCGCCACTCATGAAGGTTATATATGAATTCATCTCAGATAGATAAATCAATAAACTTCATCAGAATAACACCGCGACACACGCATACGACATGGGTTTAGTATGTTTGAATGGAAAGTCATACGGATGTGTCTCGCTTGTGAGAAATCCTTAGCTTTTCACACGTATCTAGAATAAATTTCTTGTCCATTTGTGGTCTAATAAATTCTTTAGTTTTACATTTTCCCTTAGCAACTGTAGCTTTTAGTTTTCCAATTTCAATAAACAATGATTTTGTTGTTTACGGTTTGGTTTTGTTACAACCAAATTGTAATTTCATCTTAATACTTACAAATCACGTGTCACTCACTATGTTCGTATACGCTAATCTCCGAAACCATCCAAACGATTTCAATTTGGTTCTAGCTTAAAAGATAGGATAGTTTTGAATCTGATAGGTGGCGCTCCGTACGAAGCAGGGCCGGATAACACCAGTCAGTTATAGTAGTTTTAAAAATTATTAAATTTCTAGAAACTGACGGCTTATTGGTGGTGATTCTCCCGAATTTACCCACCCAATACGGGCGAATCGGAACTATTATTTTTTTTTTTTTTTTGAGGCGATTCGCACGAAGTTAATTTATTAAATTCAGTCAAATCACCAATAAGCCAACTGATCATACTAAACTTTTTATATTCTAATGTGGTATTTAGATAAACGTAGGAACCCAAAATTTGTTTATTTCATTCTTTACGGAAATCTATGACGTACATTTTAATTCGATTATAATTATACAGAATGTATGTTGTTATTAAAGCTTTAAAAAAGGAAAAATTACAAAAGGTAATTTTGTATTTAAATTGTATACGGCTGGATCGAGGTAGTGCTAGTTGCCAAACTATCCAAAAAGGAGACCGTTGTCAGTCTATCGATTACATAAAACAATGTTAATTAATACGCATGTTATTATGTGACTATTACGTTCGTACATCCTGCAGACCACTCGGTCATAGACCGTCATAATATATTCAGATATACATCAGTGACCATGGGAATCTAATTTCATAACCAACTAGTTCAAAAGTGGATTCTTAACCGAGAATCACACATGAGAAACATGTATACAGGATGGTGATTTACTCACCTTTTCCCAACAAAGGTGTGTATTTGATTTGAAAGACCCTACCGTGCTTCGGAAATCACGTTTTGCCATTGATCCCAGCTGTCAGTCGTAGATCTTTCACAGACGAACGGGTAGCCAGAAGCCCAAAAGTCTGACAACCAGTCTTACCAAGAGGTATCGTGTATACAGTAACTGGGTTGTGGAGGTCAGATAGGCAGTCGCTCCATGTAAAATACTGGTATTCAGCTGCATCCGGTAAGACTGGAAGCCGACCCGATCCATCAAGGGGGTGATTCTACCCGTCATACTAAATAATTTCACAAGAAAACTCATATCCGATACCTAAGAAATAAAAACTTTTCACAAATGCATCAAAATAATCCGTCTACTGTTGTACTCGTATAAGTTCTTTTTTTTTTAAATATCGAGAAAAACACCCCCTTGACGGATGCATGACTAAATCGCCACCCCCTATGTATATTATGTTTAACCAACATTATGTATATATACATATTTATTTTTATAAACTCACGTATCTCGCTTTCACTCAAAAATATAATTTATTACTTTAATAATGCGATGTAATTATACGATCCGAATATATACCTATACATATTAATATATTTAGCTTTAATTAAGATTGTAAAAATATTAGAAACTCTATAGGAAATTCAGAAAGCGGCTGGATATCCAGTTTCTGTGGATCATTCCATTTTGTTGCTTACAGAGTGAACAACTTTCTGGTAGGGTAAAGATATTAGGGTGTTAAATCGTTTGCCAGAAACTATTATCTCGTTCTTTGGCTAAAGGATTAGCATTGCCATTCAACGTGGCAATGCTGCTAGTCTGCTGGGCACGTTTGCGGATGACAGCAATTCGAACGAGTACTTCTACACCTGAAGTACTTGTCCACATCGCTGTCATCCGGAAACGTGCAAGAAGAAGTGTCCATTTGTATTAATCGACCAACTTAGATTTGCGGTTGCAAAAATATGTTTTCTCATACATTCCGTAGGGGAGAACATGTTTTTAACTACAAAGTTAAGTTTGTTCTTGGGATAAATTCATCCCAACTATGGAACCCTACATTCTGCGTGGTGCAACACGCACTAGGCCGGTTTTTATTTATTTGTACAGCTAGCTAGTTAGTTAGTCGTTTATAAATAGTTAGTTTTGTAAAAATTGTGTATAGGTAAGCAATTTAATGTTTTATCAACGTTTTCAGTATCCTCACATCCTTATATCTTATCTTAATATATATATAAATTACGTGTCACGTTGTTTGTCCGCGATGGACTCCTAAACTACTTAACCGATTTTAATCAAATTTGCACACCGTGTGCAGTTTGATCCAACTTGAAAGATAGGATAGCTTACATCTTAAGTAGGTAGGGTAGGTAGGGTAGGTAGGGTAGGTAGGGTAGGTAGGGTAGGTAGGGTAGGTAGGGTAGGTAGGGTAGGTAGGGTAGGTAGGGTAGGTAGGGTAGGTAGGGTAGGTAGGGTAGGTAGGGTAGGTAGGGTAGGTAGGGTAGGTAGGGTAGGTAGGGTAGGTAGGGTAGGTAGGGTAGGTAGGGTAGGTAGGGTAGGTAGGGTAGGTAGGGTAGGTAGGGTAGGTAGGGTAGGTAGGGTAGGTAGGGTAGGTAGGGTAGGTAGGGTAGGTAGGGTAGGTAGGGTAGGTAGGGTAGGTAGGGTAGGTAGGGTAGGTAGGGTAGGTAGGGTAGGTAGGGTAGGTAGGGTAGGTAGGGTAGGTAGGGTAGGTAGGGTAGGTAGGGTAGGTAGGGTAGGTAGGGTAGGTAGGGTAGGTAGGGTAGGTAGGGTAGGTAGGGTAGGTAGGGTAGGTAGGGTAGGTAGGGTAGGTAGGGTAGGTAGGGTAGGTAGGGTAGGTAGGGTAGGTAGGGTAGGTAGGGTAGGTAGGGTAGGTAGGGTAGGTAGGGTAGGTAGGGTAGGTAGGGTAGGTAAGGTAGGTAGGGTAGGTAGGGTAGGTAGGGTAGGTAGGGTAGGTAGGGTAGGTAGGGTAGGTAGGGTAGGTAGGGTAGGTAGGGCAGGTAGGGCAGGTAGGGCAGGTAGGGCAGGTAGGGTAGGTAGGGTAGGTAGGGTAGGTAGGGTAGGTAGGGTAGGTAGGGTAGGTAGGGTAGGTAGGGTAGGTAGGGTAGGTAGGGTAGCTAGGGTAGCTAGGGTAGCTAGGGTAGGTAGGGTAGGTAGGGTAGGTAGGGTAGGTAGGGTAGCTAGGGTAGCTAGGGTAGCTAGGGTAGGTAGGGTAGGTAGGGTAGGTAGGGTAGGTAGGGTAGGTAGGGTAGGTAGGGTAGGTAGGGTAGGTAGGGTAGGTAGGGTAGGTAGGGTAGGTAGGGTAGGTAGGGTAGGTAGGGTAGGTAGGGTAGGTAGGGTAGGTAGGGTAGGTAGGGTAGGTAGGGTAGGGTAGGTAGGGTAAAGTCAAATCATTTATTTCAAATAGGCCCATGTATGGCACTTTTAAATTTTAAAATCCTAAACATGCACATTCATTGACTGTTAGGCGGAACGAAGTTTGCTGGGTCAGCTAGTATATTATAAAACAAAGTCCCCCGCCACGTCTGTCTGTCTGTCTGAACGCGATAAACTCAAAAACTACTGAACGGATTTTCAAACGGTTTTCACAAATAGACGAAGTGATTTATGCGAAAAGTTTTAGTGTATAATTCATTAAAGTGTTGTGTAAATTGGCTGAAATTTGACGATTATTGTTGAAGAAGTCGGAAAAAATCATGCCAATTGGGAGCTTTACTGGCGTGCGCTGCCTAAACCGAAAAAGATACATAAAATTTATGTTCTACGGTATTTTTTATCTTAAAAAGTTCAACAAATAAAACCTCAATGGCATGTCTATCTTCTAAGGATGACCCACAATAACCATTTTTATCTTTCAGAATTTGATAAAAATTTAATTGTTATTTCCGAAGCTTTTTTGACCGGTATAGTATTAATCCTTATCCAAAAAAATATGTTATTTAAATTGGGCATTTAATTTAAATTAAAATTTGCCTGTTAATTTTGCAATTTAAATGAATAGTTTAAAAGATATTACAGTTTCAAAATTACGCGGAGCAACGCGGGCGCAGCGGTAGGAGTCAATGACGTTTTCCTCTGTTATTAGGTATGAAATCTCGGTAGTACGTTCCCGTGGGATGTTTTCCGACATCCACGCGGGCGAAGCCGTGGGCAAAAGCTAGTAACATTATAAAGAAAAATAAACTAATTTTTTCAAGATAGATAGATAAAATATTATACTTTAATGTACACCAAAATTAAACAAACCTCATTTACAAAACTATTAATATTCATAGTACAACAAGATTCAAAATTAGCTTCTTGCTTGACACGTAGAAGCTTCAATATTGACTTAAAATCACGAATTAAAAAATAATCGTAATTAATATCCATCAATATTTGTCGGTCTAACAACTAATAATAGTCGGTAATGAAAATAAATGTTGCTGTTATTACCTCATTTATATTCACTATTTGCTCATGAAAAAATACTCGTTAAATATTAATTTTTTGCCAAAGCATACATAAAATAAAAAATGCTACAGAAATAATGTCTGCTTAAGTAATTAATACCTCAGAAAGAAAATCGTGTTACAAAGTAAAAACGTAACAAGCATGACTAACATCAGGAATTCTACTTCCTCACACCAAAATTCCTGATGCTCATCACGTGTACCTAGTATGTCATCATTACAAAACTTCGGTATACAAGTTCATTTCCGGAGGCCGCCCAAGTCAGGTGGTACTTAAGGTGCGGCCCGCGAAAGTGCCTGCCGCGCCTCAATTTTGACGTCGACACTCACTGGTTGAAAGTTTTTATTCGAAAAACTTTTGACATCGTAATATTCTCTTTTTTAAATTCACTTGCATAATATTATTTGCAGGAGTTAGTTGGAAAGTTTCCAAAATCTTTTGGCATAATATTTTTTTTGGAATTGGCAAACACTCGAAATTCACTCGCATAAAATTAGCATTGAATTGACGTCTCTGATGTGTTATGCATGCAGTTAATGAGGTGCTGTATTTAATCTAAATCTATTAAATTAGTTTGTTCATTCATTTATTCCGCATTTTAAACATTATTAAATCTATTATCATTTGGTTAATTTGAATTATTACATATTATAACTACGCCGGAAAAAGCAAAATTTTAAGTATATTGCGATAGGTAAGGATTAAAGCTATAACTTTAGTGTGGCATAAACCAATGAAATTTATAGAGAAAGTAAGTTTTTTAGTAATTTACTTTTAATTAATATAATTTATTCAAACCATGTTCCGCTGATATATAAAACTCATACACATGTAATCTAATCGTATATTCGTACGCAAATATTTTGTATAACGTCCAGTTTCCAGTTATTTACATTCATTGGCACTCAAAGCACCGTTATGCTCAAGGTTAAACTTTCCACAACTAGTAGTTAATTAGCAGAATACTTTTGTCCGTTGCTAAAACAGTAAGCCTAGCACAAACGTGCGTAAACCTAACGTTAATTCAAACGACTTTTTAATTGAAAACAGAAGTACCGTTTTTGTTGAACTTTATGCAACAAGCACAATTAGGATCGCCCACAGTAATTGAAAGTCTTCAAACTAAATCAACAATTATTTGCGAAATGGGTAATTCCAATTCAAGAATCTTTTTAATTCACGCAAGACCTTTAGATAATCTTATACTTTAGACCACAGATAAAACTAGTTAGTCCGAAAACAGTAAATGTAATTTAAACAGATTAGTCAGTTGTAAGACCAAATCTTTTTTCTGACCAAACTTCCTAAATCTTGAAAATAATTCAGACCTTATATCGGACTTCCATTTACTAGGTAGATATTATGAAATCGACCACACCTTGTTCAAGATACTATAAATTCAGTTCAGGCTTTGCAATCAACTATACAAAACTATTTAATGACCTTCTCATCTCTTCTGCATAACTCAAAATAATAAAAAGTGCTTTTCGAATAATTCGCATAAAAAATCCAATAAAAGTATCCCGTTATTCGAAAAGCTTCATCAAGTATTCGCGCCGTGTGGTCCACCGGACACTCAAAGTACCGTTGCTCTCAAGGTCAGCTCCGCACGGGTCGCAAGTGCCTCTGACTCACAGCACTTTCATCTTGGTAGTCGGTTAGGTAAGGATTAACAGGAGTTTTATGTTACGTGAGTTTATTGATAGGATTCCTTGGCTAGTGGGTCAATTACTTATTGATGGGTGCGTTTACGTATAGCATCGTAATGTTTTTATTAGAAATTGAGTCTGTTTTTTTCTTTTAGGTTTATGATTTGGCAGAACTATCTACCTAGCTACTTTTGATAAGGAGTAGAACCCGAGAAAAGATATAGATAAAGGACTTTTCATAACATAACATTAATTACACCTGTAATGTTATGTTATTTATTACCTGTGACCACATTTCGCCAGTTATGTTAAATCCCATGTAATAAGGGGGCAAACCTGTACCAATCAACTGGGTACAAAAAATACTGTGGGAAAAATACTTTTGAAATTTTAGGTTGCAGCTAAAGAAGATTTTGAAACTTTTTACGCAATCATAGTTCATGTCTCACCAACTGTGTTCCTTCTAGTTTATACCTTCTCATTTATCATTTCATCAATCATCTTACACCTTGTTAGAGCATTATTATAATACTTACACACACATACATGTCCTACATGCAATATATACATGTGTACATATAAATCCTATAATATTATATCAGTGAAATCTCAATAAGTTTATTACTTCCTGTAAATGCTGTAAGAGATGACGGCGAGATTACTTTAGGAATGTAAACACAAACTGTACTTCAATATAATATACTTAGTGATAGCATCATAATGTGATTTACAACATGCTTACAACCTCCGTGCTTACAACAACTGACATTTAGTAATACTCAAATTTATCATCCTGTACTGTGTATTTACGTCATAGGTACCAAATCTTATACGGTGATTATTTTATTTAACTTTTTTTACATACTTCCTTGACATAATCTTTCCATTCATACAATGATAATCAGATTGTCTAGTCGTTTTATTTGAAGGGCAATTCCGTCCAAAATCGACATCGTAATCTCATCTCAGTGACAATAATCAAAAATTTTGATAAATTAGAGGTATTTTTGACAAATTGAGACAGATTTGAATACGGGAATTACAATTCTGATGATTAAATGCCCACTGTTAAAAACAAAATACAATCGACCTAATGGAAGTCATAGGAGAGACTTGTCCAGGAATGGGATGATGCAAACTAATAGTAACAGTATAACAAAACAATATTAAATACACAAGAAAGCCTACAGTCATACATTCCATTATTTTCTTTGACAATTCAAAAGCATTGTCACCCATCGACCACGAGCTTACGCATAAGCTTCGTCACACACATCAAATTATGTAGAAAGTGAGCCTATTCGAAGTATTGGAACTAAAGGGCGTTGGCACACATTCATACTGACCTCTTTAGTAGTTCGGTGCTGACATCTTTATGGGCTTTATAGGTATTTCGAAATACTGAGAAATTAAGAAGAAAGAAAATACAAAGCAATGTTAGAAGGAGCTAGAGGGCTCTAACTGAGTAATCGTTGGCCAAGCTCGTCCCATCCTTAATGTCCTCCCTCCGGTTGACGCCCTAAGCCGAGGTTCGTACCCCACAGGGGGTGCCCTTAGCGAGCGTTCACCTAGTTTTAATTAGCATTGTTGAATAACCCCTGCTACCGGCTGGAGGTTTTAAGTATAGTAGCTTAAGGCTTCCACAGGAAAGCCCGGTTAAGTAGTCATGATCTCAGAGGTCAACTACGAGATGCCCTACCTAAAAATAAATAACATAAGATCCATTCCCATTGATTCCTTCTTTAAGATTAAAAGTCGAAGAGTTGGTAATAGGTAATTTTGTATGAGAAGGTAAAGATTTTTTACAATTTTTGTTGGAGTCCTGTAAAAAATATGAAACGTTTCAATGATGTAATGGAAGATAGATATCCTTGTTTCTTTGATATAACATTTTCATCCTTTTTTATAAATCTAAAGCCATTACACGATGCAAGTTTCTTGCCTGTGGGATACAATACAATTGAGGCAACAAATGACTTGCATCCTCTTTACGTGATGGTTTAGAAGGTGCCACTTTTAAAGTTGCTTCAACTTAATACGCAATGAAATCGCACCGTATATAATATTAGGATTTAGTTTAAAGCCATGGAATACCTAATGGTTACATGGTATTCATTTATAAAAACACAAAGCCTTTATTCCACTACTTTAAAAAAAATCTGTGATTATTTATATATGTGTGGCTCGCGCCTCTAAACATTAGTCACCTCTTTGGCGTAGGCCTCCCCCATTTCCTTCCACTGATTCCTGTCTCTAACTTTAGGCATCCATCCTGGCATCCTCCCTTCTCCTAAAATAATTCTTCCTAAGAAGGCATATTTTTGGTACCTATACATTTACCTACAGACAATTCAACTAAAGTTACTCTTGCTTCAACACATTCCTAATTTAAAGACTTCATTGTACAACTTTTATTTGCTCTAGCATTTTTATGGGCTACGTTTCTCGTTAAAATTGTTCTTAGAAAATAAAACAAACATTCTTTGAGAAGTATATAGGAATGTGTGGGTACATAGCAGTTTATGACATGGATGATACTAGAAAGTGTCCTAAATTCTTCCTCGATTCGTAACTTGGGAGCGTCTCCTCACGCAGCACTCCTAACTTTATGGTTTTGTATAACACGGAAAAAGCAAACAGATCCTATTTCTTCTTGTCCCATTTGAGTTATTTTATGTTGAAAGTCTCCGTTTTTTGCAAGCCGTTATAGATAACATTACGAAACACTGTTTTATTTTTGTCCTCTTCGCCAAAGCTACGCTAGACCTGCATCTCAAATGTTATTGTGTAGATATTTTGTACCACCTTACCTTTTACTCAAGTGCATCTTTACAAGCTGCTGCTGCAGCCATTAGTAATGGAGCTCCATAAAATCATTAATCACTTTGAATCTATAAAAATTGAAAAAAAAAAAAACAAGGCATGAAGATGATTGCAATTATTATTCAATTGCTGAAGACCTTATGGTGTGTGGCTTTTAGGAAATTTAATGCTATAGATGTCAATGAAGAAGATACTACCAAGTACTTGTTGTACTATGCGCTAGTACAACAATCAGTATGCATTCACAGCGGTTAAGGCCAGAACTAACATGTTTAACTGGTTTTTATTCCGAAACTGGCCTCAATATCACCAACGGAACTCCGTGATAGTTCTCGAGATATTCTGTTTACCCCCTTAAATTATATAGGTACATAGAGAGGCTTAGTAGTTTTATTCTACTTTAGTACTAATGAAGTACAAATATTATCTTTGAGTATAAACTCTTTGCCAAAAGAATTACTTAAAGTGATGTTGATTAGGGTTTTTGCAAGCATATTATAATTCTGTTATAATCATGCTATTTTTCATAAATAGATTCGTTGACAAAATCGATTTCGGAAACGGTATTTACGGGAAAACAACTAACGTCATAGTTGTATGGAACTGACATAAGCTTTCGATACGCTTAGTTGAATCTTTGGATGTAAATACAGAGGTGGATACTACATTTCTGTTTTCAACATTATTGTTGAAGCTATAAGAGGAATAAATAAAGATTCTAGGACGTGACTAGAATGACCAGCTCTGGAGATTAACTAAAATAAAAGTTGCGTAATATACTTATCCTTATGGAGTTCCCCAAGGCACTCCTTTTATACCATTCATAAAATGTCGTAGAAACCGAAGTATTTTTTTTTAAATAATTGTGTAAGTGGTTTGTGATAAAAAAGATGAAGTAGAAATCACAAGATTTTTTAATTAAAAAGGAAATTCAGAACTAGAAAGGCTTACACTTGAAAATGATGAACATACTGAAACCAAAACACCAAACAATCAATCGAAAATATTCCCTCAAGCGTCAGCCGCAGCATCACCGTAAATTTTACTACACAATTCATTCAACGCACATATCATACATACATCCATATATACATACATACATATTAGCAACTCGTAACACGACTTTTTCCCTGCAAGTCTTGCAGGCGTCTCGGTAAGTCGTGAATTTAAGAAGTCTGCGAGGTAGGTATTCACATATACTTTCACTTGTGCAAAGCGAGGTGGTTACATCACTGGCACATTTTGTACACTTGAGCTCAATTATTTAATCGTTTTATAATAATTGTGACCTAGACATTTTGTTGCTATGCGTAGCTTCATTTTTTAATTGTTTTGTTTTGTGATTTGTTTGTTTTACGAAAAAAAATATAGGTAACGATATTTTTATTTTGAATTTGTAATTACCACATCTTCGGCACAGATTTTATAACTGTCATTTGTTTTTATTTATGGTACAAATTGTAAAATGCAGAAATAGGTGCAGTCAAATCAATATCTTATTTGTTATTCTAATTTGTACATTAAATTTTAAAATAAAATAAATAGTGCTTGTTACCTATACAAAATTGCTGTCAAAGTATTATCACATCACACACCTAATATTATTGAAATATATTCGCAGTCTTAACGTGAATTAACTTAATAGTTAATAAATTCTACCACCTCAATCTAATGCATAAAACCAATTAAAATTGATTTAAAAATTGCAAAAGAAAGTAAGTGTTTTATAATCCTTTTTCAAATTAAAAAAACACAATTTTCACAGTATTCTTGGTTTCAGTATGATCAACACTCCGAGTGGTCAGCACGACTCCGATGCACGCATGAAAATATTAAAAAAATAGCTGTACATATCAAAAAGAAATTAGAATACGAAAAAAGTAGAAAATTCGTTAAACTAAGGCCGGTAACCTCTACGACAGAAAGTTTCGGAGCCGAGTCTCTAAGCTTTCCGGTTTCCGATACGACCTCGAAATCTAAAGTATTAAAATATAGCTACACATCAAATTAGACAGAGTTCATGAGAGAGCGAACAATGAATTTCACTTAAAACAATATTTTATTACAACATTATAAAATTTAACGTTACAACGTGTTTTTAGAAATTACGACATTCATTTTCACCTCCGCATATGGACTTACGAAAAATCAAACAATCACACTTTTTCTTTCGTTTTAATTTACACTGCTCATAACGTATGAATGCCTATTTTAGATGTCGTAAACGCAAACTTCGCTTTCTAACATCCAATATTTATTTTTCTACTTATCCTGACGTCTGAGCTTAAACGATCTACGGTCGATCAGTTAGCACACGCCTTCAAACAGCGCGCACACACTTTACGTCACATTGTCAAAAAATTGTAGTGGGGAGACGAAGGATAAAATCCATCAGTTTTTTGGGAAATCATCATAAGTTTGCCAACGTTGGCACTTGGAGTACAAGCATCCAGTGAAGTAGAAGTTTAATAAATTAAAAATGTGGAAGAAAATAGCTTTGTTAGCCATTCTGGCTTCAGTGAAGTGTAACCCAGTGCAAGAAAATGGTGTTGCGGAAAACTTAGTGGGTGCAGTTAAAGAGTGCATAGAAACGGATACCTCGTTATGTCTGAAGGTGAATATCGTGGATACCAAGTGTTGTGGAGTGCAGTGAACAGCATACCAATTGAGTGTAGTCGTAACAATGACGAAGTTCATTGAATTTTCAGTAAAAAGCATTAACATAACGAGTGGCTACTTACTGAGGATTTGTAGTAAAATCATTTCTATGCCATTCACGAGTTTCTGGAGACAGTGTTTCATACATACGGATTTAATTTTGAATAGTTTTGATGTCAAGTGGTTTAATTATTGAAGTGGCAAAAAAATCACTTATTATTTTTACATTTTAAATTGCATACTCCAGTGCATCAATCAGTTACCAGAAAAAAAAACAAAAAAACAAAATGAAAATTAAAAATAAACTTAAAGCAAAATCATTTAACCAAACTCTTTTTCCACAGGAAAAAGCCCTGAAGTTCACCGAAAGGCTCTCCATCTTGAAAGACCTGGACATCTTCGAGGGTATGAGCCTGGTGAACACCGGATCAGCTAGATCAGCTCGCAGCTACGAGCCATTGGCTGAAGAACCCAAAGCTAGGGAACTCCAGATTGACGAGAGAATCGCTGACAACGTTGGAGACTTCTTGGAGAACCACGTACTGCAGATGCGTCTGTCTTCTCCTGATGATGGAGAATCTAGGGGACTTGATGAGGAAGGTGAGAAGAAATACTATACATATTTCAATGTTAGGTTTAAAACAAAAAATACATAAATTAATATATTCCCCAAACAAAAAATTAAAAAAAAATTGAGGAAATTTTTAACTAAAAAATTATATTAAAAAATTACTAGTTCTGAAATTAAAACAAACAAAATTCCTCTTTCCCACGATAGTAGTAAGGGTTCAAGAGCTTACATAAACCCAAAACTGCCATTAGCAAGGCAATAAACAAATCCATTGTCAGAACTAGAAACTTTGCCACTAAAGTGCCAAACGAGTTTCAAACAATGCATTGAAACCTAGGTACCTCACAGCTTTCTCTTCAACACATATTTACATACACAGTTGACAGACAAAGCCCTTTATGACTACAAGAAGGTGCTAAAAGAAATGTTTTGTATTGACAATTTCATGGTTGTTTTTGACACTGTTTCTACCGCATTATTTATTAATTGTGTATCAGTGTTGTGCTGTAACACTCTTTTATCTACAACTTTGAAAAGATTTGAAAATTCATCGAAAAATAATTAATATTTTCATGTATTAATTCCGCTAAACATTTTTATTCTTCTCAAAAATACTTGAACATCTTTTTCATAAACAACTCCTTAATTTGAATAAAACAAAAAATTCCAAGGCAAAAAATAACGGACTAGGACATTAGAGTAATAAGCACCTATTAAAGAGACTCAACATACAATTTTGGGACACTTAGCGGCTTAGCATTTATTATGTGTAATATTACTGATTATTATTGCATCCAACTCCTTTCAATCATGACGCCCTGGTACTTTCGATCCCAAATCAATGACGTTACAACTCTCAAATTCTAATATTTTCTCTTTATTTCCAGCCCGTGGCAAGAAGAAGAAGAAGATCAAGAAGCTGTTGCCCCTTCTCCTCCTCTTGAAACTTAAGCTGGCCGCCCTCATCCCTCTCTTCCTCGGAATCATCGCATTCGTCGCTGTCAAGGCCGTCTTCTTAGGAAAGATCGCTTTCGCCATGAGCGCCTTCAGTCTCATCAGGAAACTCTTAGCCAAGAAGGGCGGTTCTTCTTCTTCTAGCGTCTCGTATGCAGCTCCCGCTCATCATGAGGAACACCCAGGATATTCCTACGAGCCAGCTAGCCAAGGCTGGAGTCGGTCAGCCAAAGATGGAGCATCAATGGCTTACGCTGGGCAAATCAGCAATTGAACTGACCTAGAATGATTGTTAATTTATTTGTGTGAATGCGTGCTATTTATTCATGTTTGTTGAAGCCATGTACAAGTACCTCAGTCTTAATTTATTTATTTAAATAAATATTTATGTTCAATTTTATTTGATTTGTTTTGTTTGAACTTCGCCTTATGAAACATTTCAACAAAATTACCGATAGAGATATCACAAGTCACATGAAAAACTATACACTATACACTGGTGAAAAACCATATATTTCATATTTTCATGATTACTCTTCTTAAAAAAAAAACTACTTCATCAGTTAGACAACCAAATTCCATCAATCCTTTCGTTCTCTTAGGCATATAAACCAAATGAAGTATAAGACCAACAATCACACATACAGTAGAAACAGTAACCTTTTCGTGTAAATTTACATATTATATTTTACAATTACATAACCGTCTATAATAGTAATGGTTTATAGCTACTAAAACATAGAAAAACACAAATCAGAAAAACATAATGAATTTAGAGGATACACTGAAAAATGACATAACAAATAGAAATGCTACATCTCAAACATCTGAATATCATCGATTGGTTATCCCTTACACGAAAATTATGTAGGTAGAAAGAAAGAAAAAATATGTTATTTGGGAAACGCACAACAATGAAAAGGAACATTTGGAAATTAACAAATGGAAAAGCTCCTTGCGAGGCCAACAAAGCTAATAATGCTCCATTAAAAAATATTAAGTACAAGTTGACTGATAAGACTGTTAAGTATAAATGAGTATATTCCGTAGTTATAGATTAAAATCTGTCAGTAAATAGATTTAGATCAAACAAGAAAGACACAGTGTTGTGGATGCCTTGCAAACATACGGACAAACAAACGAACAAAAAGGAAAAAAACAAGTTTTTACGTCACGACGCAGCAGAGAGAGAAGTATCTCGAGATTTACGCACTCAGATGGACGCAGTGTAGTAATATGAATATCTATACAAATACAAAATAAATACACACACAAATAAATAAACTTGAAGTGTCTGTTTGTAATATCGAAATAACAGCTTTTCACTAAAAGCATATGAAAGTCTATACTTACAGTAATTGTAAAAAAAAAAATTTTTTTTTAACTTTTTGTTTGTCTGTCTGTTTGTTCCAGATAATCACCGAAACGGCCGAACTGATTTTGATGGGACTTTCACTGGCAGATAACTAATATTACAAGGACTAACTTAGGCTACTTTTATTTTAGAAAATAAAAAGAATTAGAGTCGACGCAGGCAAAGCCGTGGGCAGTAGCTAGTGATAAATATAAGTACTATATCTGTTATAACCAATAACAACAATATCGGTTAAATCAATTACTAGAAGTTGCAGATGTGACGAGTGTAGAGAGAGAGAGAGAGAGAGAGAGACAGAGAGAGAGCAGCAGCTAGTGATAAATATAAGTATTATATCTGTAATAACCAATAACAACAATATCGGTTAAATCAATTACTAGAACTTGCAGATGTGACGAGTGTAGAGAGAGAGAGAGAGAGAGAGACAGAGAGTGAGAAAGAGAGAGAGATAGAGGCAGAGATAGAAAGAATACTCTTTATTGTACCTGCATCTTATCGAACAAAAAATGCATAGCAAACTATAGACCTACTGCATTGACAGTAAAACTTAATCTCTGCTACATTACTGCTGAAAACGCAGATACTGCATTATAAATATTAAAAGCTCAAATAAAAATTAATGCTTTTTTTGGTCATACTGAAATTCAGTTATAGTCTCACAGACTATTATTTATATTTATGTAGTAGACGCTGGAGCTAGTCGAACAGAGAGGCAATTCCTGTATTTTTTAAGAATATTTGCATTATCTTTCAAAAATACCTCTAATTTTCATACATTTTTACCCGACTGCCCCAGAAGGAGGTTAATGTTTTTCGAGAATATGTGTGTATGTATGTTTATTTCTTTGGCACGCTCTGTAGCCTAAACGGCTTGATGGATTTTAAAATGTGAGGTGTGGTTAGATTTGTCTTAATTGTGGGAGTGTCATAGGCTATATAATATTTATATATTGCATCTGAAAATACAAAAAAAGGGAGGGTTAGGTTTAAAAAAAACTACATTATTGGTATCAAATAAAAGCTAGTAATGAGTCAATATATATTATTTTAATAAAACTAAAAAGCTGGAAATAAAAAAAAGTATTTAAAAAACAAAAACCCGACTGCAAAAAAACATAACTGAAAAGAGAAAAACAAGCATTATAATCTATAAAATTGGTATTGCAGGCGGGACAAACAAAATTTACACCATCATTTCAGGTTATTGGTTTGTCCCGCCTCACAGTGTTTTATGAAGCCCGATTTTCGGACATCCCATTTTTATTGCAAAACCTGACAGAAATGATCATTTAAATGCGAGATTTCGTATCCCCATTTAGCTACCAAATCTAGTTTCCGAGTGATAATTTTTTGAAAATCGTAATTTTTCCATCCGGATATTAAGAAAAAAATTAATTACGCTTAAACTAAGCGTGATACGAAATAATAATGTTAGGTACATGATGGCGCATCTTATGTAGAGTATTTTAGTCCATAAATGAACCTCGCACCATTATTAGATCGAGATTTATACGGGTTTTTCGGTTTTTAGTTTTTCTTAATTTTCTCGAAAATTCCGCCGTTTCGGGAAAAGTTATCGATACAGAAATAATTCTATTTACTTCCCCAATACACCACATAATTATGACATCCCAAATCCATGGAACTCAGAAGTTATTCCAATTTAACTATTTTTGTTAGGGTTGTCAATTTTTTTAATCCTAATTTTGTGGATCAAATTTTTCGTAAAAGTAAAAGTTCCTTAGACAGAATGACAAACAGAACGTGAATCAGTTTACTGGCAGCCTACTGAGACCTTTCAAAATAATATTTTATTTATTATTATACCAAGCACATTGTACAAAGGCGGACTTAATGCCTTACGCATTTTCTACCAGTTGTCCTTATGGTAGTTCAGAAACAACATGGCGGAAAAGAGAAACAAAGAGGAATATAATATAATTGATAAATACATACATATAAACAATTTTGTTAAGAAAAAAAGAGTCCGACGAATTACCACTGTGACGATTCTACCAACTTCTTGCGAGAAATATCAAGTTAAAAGTTTAGGTTTACTTCATTTGTTTTTTTAAGTAGTATTCGAAATAAATTGCAAATCAAGTGCATATAAAGTTTGGATTTAATGCTTTTTAAAATTTTGCAGTCGATTTTGATGTGTCCGATTATTTAAATCAAACCTCACTCTCTATATCTTCTTCGTTGCAAAGCACCACACATTCTTCTGCATCGTAACTTTCAGTTTCGTCAGCACTGGTAAGCTCGTCCATCATGTTCGGGTCTGGTAGAGGTTTTAGCAATGTAATTGCGATTGCAGACAAAGGAATTTTACATTTCTTTTTTTGTCTTTGCCGCAGGTGAGCATGGGATATTACAGGATCGGATGACTCCAAGGCCCTATGAAATAAATCAGTCATCGTTTTAACCCTGTCCATTTTTCGGCAGTGGTGCTCACGGTCGCTTCTCCAAAACTTGTTTCTTGATTCCGATGCCTGCTCTGAGAGCATTCCAATGGGAAGCGATGTTGAATTAATGATTGCAGCCCCATGCACCAATATTTTATGTATAGTCACTGTCATCGGATGCCATTCATAATTTTCAACATATTTAAAGGCGATTTGTTTACAAAAATCGCCGAATTTATTACCATCGATTGGTAGACCACTAGACATAACAGTTAAAATAACGTGTAAGTCATCTAGTAGCCACTGGTCGAGGACAAGAATTTCTGAAAAAATTTGACGATTCTTGTCGGACAAAGCGATTCGCGCAGTATTGCCGTCATTAGTGGTGCCAGAATTTGGCCGAACAACGTCTACTAGTAAGCCTAACTTTTCTCTAATTTGTTGCTGAACAGCTTTTTTTCGAGCATCTACAAGGCCTTTTTCTTCTGATTTTTTAGGTATCCTCCATTTCTTTACCACTTTTTTATAAGACAAATGCAAGAGGAACTCGAGCACTCGGATCCACGCATGAAGTGGACTCACACCATGCTTAAGGGCATCAATATTTATAGGTTGCTCTAAAGCTAGGTCAATATTGTTGAACTGTGTCGCCGTTAAACCACAATATGGGCAACGCATTTGGGAGGAAGTATGTAAAATGGTATTTAAGACTTTGCCATCAATGGCAGCTAAATTCAATAAGCAGGAAGTTTTTATTTTGTGTCCCTTTGTGGTTTCGCCTAATAAAGGTGAAAGATTATTTAGTGCGTCTTCCCCTTTTGATTTTTCCGACATTATTAATGCTGCCGTTTCTTTCCTGTACTGCACACATACTGGTCTACAGTACCTGTAGGATTGTGGGGCTGGATTCTTCCAGAGTATAACATTATTCGTTCTTACTACTAACGGAATAAATGTAGTTGCAATGAGACTATTCTCTTCACCGCCTTCAGCATCCGAAAAGGCTTGTTTGTACAGTGACTGTCCAGTACTCCCATCAAAGCCCCAGTTTCCTTCCAACACACATTCCAACTCTTTCACAGATTTTTTTTCGCAAAATTTTGTTACAACTTCATCGCTGACTCTCAATAATCTGTCAAATGTGTGTTGTAAAAGATCTTGGAAAGGAACTGAGGCTTCTCGCTCTGAAATTGTAATATTGGATGGATAGCAATCCTTTTTTGCTGCTAAAACTTTATAGTATGGAGGAAATGCAGGGAATCCGCGATCTTGAAGATCCATATGAAGAAAATTGTAGGTCTCGACTGTTAAATTTCTATCTATTACCACTGATAGCGCTTCTTCCGGGGTATACGGCCGAGAACAATTAGTTATTTTTTGTAAAATATTTGTTGGTGCTTCAGGTGCTTCTAAACATGTATATATAATCTTTTCTAAATCTTTCGCTGGCTTCGATTGTAAAGAAACGCCTTCAATTGACAGTGATGCAGTAAAAGATTTCACTTTTTTTTTTAAAGGCTCATCCTGCAATTGCGTTTGGAGCCTTCGACGACTTCTTAATTGCTGCCGCATACTTAAATTCGCGAATGTTCTACTTTTAGGTGACAATGTTGAATCTTCAGCCATCAGCTGCCCGGTAATCATTATTTGGCTTAACCAGTCTTGATGTTTTTTCTCGAAATGTTTCATTGTATAGTTACATTTTTTATACATGCTTTTACTTTTGCTTAAAAATGTACCAAGAACAGGGGCAAATTCTTCCTTAGTATGAGAGATATGGTAGCTCTCCCCAAAATATTCTAAAATTTTATTTACTAGTTCAGATATTGACAGGTCTTTGAATTTATTCGTAAACAAATTAAAAACGTCTGATCTTGTCAACACTTTTTGTGAAGGCTGATTTTCCACGGCCTGTGCGTTTGCTGCTACTTCTAGGGACTGAAAAGTACCGACTTCGGTGCTATCCATAGCTTCGTTTGACATAGAGGCCACTTGCTGACCATCATGTGCATTGGGATTGTCATGCCCCCCTGGCATTAAAAAGTCATCTGGTCGGGGCCCAGAAAGACCATCTCCAGCAGAGCGGGTCAGGTTCTGCTGAGGTAGAGTAGTCCCATGGGTCGTGACCGGCTCCATGATTACTAACGAATTCTGCTTACTATTGAGTAAAATATTTGGTGGCTGCTCCCCTGCGTTACCGGGTAGGCTACCGTGCCACTAAACAGATGTACGCAATAGACAAACGAAAACAACATAAGCCCGAAGGCATAGGTGGTCAAGTTAAAAATATTTGTGGGAGTTTTAGCCAGTAGAAACTGTTACCGCCTTCACCGCGTGGAGGTACTCCCAGCTTATGTTATTGCTATTGCATTATGTGGATATTGCTTGTCATTTAGCAGTATTTAGTACGTACTACAAAAAAACTTAAATAACACAAAATGCCTGAATATGCCTCTTAACGTACATCGATGAATAATATTTTATTTAGATACCAAGCTGGTATCCTGGCTTGTTCACGTCAGATAATCCAAACCACCGATTTTACTACAAGGTAGATATATTTTTTGGCAAAGTTATATAAAATCCGGATATAAATAAAAATCTGAGATTTTGACAGCCCTAACGACGTAAAATCCGGATAAAACTTAAAATCGTTGTGGTTTCCAAGTTCCATGGAATTGGGATGTGAAATTTATGTGGTGTGTTGGAGAAGTTATCGAAATAATGTCAGTATAAACAACTTTTCCCGAAATTACGGAATTTTCGAGAAAATTAAGAAAAACTAAAAACCGAAAAACACGTATATATCTGGATCAAGCAAAGTTACGAGGTTCATTTATGCACTAAAATACTCGGCATAAGATGTGCCATCAATGTACCTAACATCGTTATTTCTATGACGCTTAGTTTAAATGTATTTTTTTTTTTTCTGAAAGTCGAAATAAAATTTGGTCGATTTTCAAAAAATTATCACGCAGAAACTAGACTTAGTAGCTAAATGGGGATACGAAATCTTGCATTTAAATGATCATTTCTGTCTGGTTTTTCAATAAAAATGGGATGTCCGAAAATCGGGCTTCATAAAACACAGGCGCGCCTGCAATACCAAAATTCTATAGATTTTTCAGTTGCCTATGTGTTTTTGCAGTCGGGTTTTTTGTTTTTTAAATACATTTTTGTCAATTGTCTCTGAGATAAGATTGCGGCCGGATTCTTAGGCCCACTTGCACGTTTAGTCAGGTACATAATTATATAAATGTAGAATTTCTACACTCGAAGTTAAATAAGTAATTAACATTTTAACGCTTATTACGTGTTGCGGCACTAAAAAGTAACACCGGGTTAGTTAACCTGACACTTGAGAGTGTGTTTTGTTTTTTGAGTTGGGAACATCGCAGTTCATTCCACGAAACACAAAATAGAATTGCAATCTCTGTGCAATGTTAAGTAATCCGACCAAAAATTAACGGGTATGTTTATCTACTTCTTTTACACTACATTACGATAAATAATACTATCTTGTCTTTGAATTTTATAAATGACATTTCATTTTTTTGTGGTTTCCATGGAGATTTAGTTTATTGACTAACGAAAACGTCAGATAAGGAAAAATAAGTTCTATGTTTTTTATAATTTGTTTTTTTTTTTAATATATTGCCTGCTGATACAGTACTGAATTTTCACTTCACGTCAAATAATATAAAATACAAAATGAGTTACCAGCGGTACCTCATAACCTCAATTTATTTTGACATTACTAACACTAACCCAGAGTTATAGATATTTAACCCACCGATGTGGGTGGGTTAAATAAGTGGGTAAGTTTAACCCTAGGTTTACTTCTAACTATTGGTGGGGCAAGATGAAATTTTGATTAACCCTGAATTAGCTGTTAACACCGAGTTACTTAGGATAATCCATAAACATGCAAATGAGCCTTAACGTTTTTAAACACGGGAATTGGCTGCCTGTATTCTATATCTATACTAACATTGTAAAGTGGTAAAGTTGTTTGTTTGTATGACTGCCCAAGGTAATTTCTGGAAATTCTGATCTGATTATAGAAATTCTTTTACTGATAGATAACTACACTATTCCTAAGTCACCTAGAATACTTTTATGCCAGAAACTATTTGTATAGTATGTCACAGTACGATGTTTAAAGCCATCATATAATTATTTCCCTAGGGATATAGCTATATACCGTTATATAGTTGTATGAAAGCAGTTCATAACTGTCTTCTGATCTAGTAATATAACTATTAGGTCACTCCAACCTAATAGGTTAGGTAAGGTTAGAACTGTGAACATCTACGAGCGAGCCAAGCGAGCGTAGCGAGCGGTGGCGCGGCAGCAGCTGGCGAGTGCTACATTAAAATTGGTCGTAGTAACAAAATTAGGACACTCCGACAGTTATGAACTGCTTTCATAAAACTATAATACGATATATGGCTATATCTCTAGGGATATAACTATATCACGGCTTAAACATCTTACTGCGTCATTTACATAGATTCCGTGAGAATCTCCAGGTGGGTGTAACAGCGGGGCACAGCTAGTAAAACATCAAAACTGTTAACATTACTCTAGGATACTATTGATTAGAGATTACCCTCCTTCGGGGCAGTCGGGTAAAAACAATTACGAAGATGGCTAAAATTAAACTGTACCAAATTATCAATCCAACTTAATTCATGGTAAATTAATGTTTAAAATCCGTGGAATTAAATCTTGTAGGCCCACACAGTGATTTTCTAATCCAATATAATTAAAACAATCAAATGTCAACAATGTCCAGCGATTGTAATTTGCTGGATATTGTTGACATTATCTAGACTCTAGATTTATGTGCAGGATAAAAACTATCAGAGGGGTTAAGAATCAAAATACTTTATAATAAACGCTCGGATAACTCTGACCTACGAACTTGCAGGGTGACTGATAAAAGAAGCATGAGATGGAACGAGGGTAGAGCTCAGTGAAGTGTACTAAAATTATTGAAAACTAATGGTGAATTGCTATAATGATCCACTTTATCCACAAAACTAAAAAGATCTACAGACAAAACGGAATGTCACTAAACGTAGAGGTGCGTGCAACGCGGACCCTGCCTAGTCATTTCAAACTCTAACGGTTACATACATTTCACGTTCCTTTGTAGAATTTAAAATAGTAATGAACTGGTACCCTTTAATTTATCCAGAAAAGTAAGTGATATAAAAATGCTGGTGAACAATATATCAAAGGAAACATCTCACGACGGATCACAAACACGACTGCTTAGCGAAATTTCTCATAAAACCGTCCATTCCAACGAGAACATACGGGAATCCGGAGAAAGTGCCCAGACACATAATATTTCACTAAAGCAACCTTCAAAATAAAAATAAGAGAGTAAAATCGAACGTGAATTCCAAATATATATAAATATTAATGAAAATAAAGTATACCACGCACTTTTGCATAGCATCGTCTGATTTCCATATGGGAGAGATGACATTAAAATGCAAATTCTTTAAACATCTAAGTGGGGGGACTTTGGATAAAAAATACTGATCCAATCGAATTATCATCACAGTTCGAACGATCTTGGATTAGTAAAGTCCAGAGCAGAAGCAAAAATGAAGACCTTCGTTGTGTTCTTAAGTGTTGTGGCGTATGTGTCCTGTGGACCAGTTAGTTCAGACGATTCAGTGCTAAAATCAGCCCTTGGAAATTTAGTCAACTGTAATAGTGATTTGGGTCTGTGCATGAAGGTGAGGAGTGACAGTGAAGTGATTTTTGTTTTGACACATGGACTTGATCAAAACGTAAAAGATTTGAAAAAGCTAAAGTGTATTATGCGGTCTTTGGGACGTTAAAGTGCATTTAACAATCTACACGTTATTAGTCAATGTGTCAGTAAACTTTAGACCAGTTTTTCATTTAAATAAGTGTTAATAATTTAAACGGCTATGATGTTTTCAAGTCCAAGTGTCAAGTGCAAGTTTAAAATAAGTTATTTTCGGGATTTGTCTTTTACAAAGATGGACGTCAAGTAAAAGTTGGAAATACAAAAGGAAATAATATCCTTATTTGAACCGACCTCAAAGTTGAGAGAAAGGGAAAAGTGACAAATCCTGCCAAATGAGTTCTTATGGTGAAAGTGATTTTTAATTTGTGGGACGCATTATATACGTGAATATAGAATTAGCGATAGGCACTATAGCCTGCAGATAATTGATCACTATCATTAAAATAAATAGTGTTTGTTACTTAATTGTCAACGTAAAGGTCATGGATGATCAAGTGCTTGGATTTGCACGCAAAGACAATTTTGAGAACAATTACAGATAATTGTAAACTCATACTCTCAGCTGGATTGGACTTGTCTCTTTTTCCACCATTGCTGTGTAGTAGCTACACAAAATCTCGACGATTTTTGCAATTTGAAAACTTAAATAACCAACATTCATTCTATAGTCCCAATCTAGAATCTTAACTCCTCATTAGGTACTATTCTATGTAACAAAGTCTAACAAACCTATCTTTCTACAGGAGCATGCTCTAAAAGCAAGTGAAAGACTCGGCACAGCTCGCAAGCTCAAGATCATAGAAGGAATCACCCTTCTGAACAACAACCCCAAGGAAGGCAGGAGCTTGGAGACTCTTTCCACTGACCCTGCTTTGAGGAACAAACAGGTCACTGAGAGGCTTTGGGAGAGTGCTTCGGACCTCATCCAGTCTACTGAATTGGAGCTCAGCTACGGTGGAACTGATGATGAGGCTGAATCCAGGGCTATTGGTGATGAAGGTATGTTTAGAACATCAGTTCATTAAATCAGAAGGTGAAATTGATTTGGAGGTGGTTCACTTAATGAAAGTGATGGAAAGTTTTGGTCATTAATAGAAGTATTTTGTGGAGATACAGGTTTTGAAAATTGTTAAATTAAGAACTAGTTTCGAAGTGCAGACAATTTTTATGTTTGGACTTGTTTAATTACCAACTTGTTTATTAGTAAGTAGTTACTATAAAAATAATCAACAGTGGTCTGAAATTAAAACGGACAGATAATATCAAAACAAACTATAGTCTAATAAATTTCTACCCAATTAAGAGCAATTTATAAAACTGACCATCTTCCATAAAATATATTTGATTGGATTATAGTCTAAGATGCAAGAACATAGTATTTGTAAATTAATAGAAATCATTTATTTCTGTCCTGTCAACAATGATAATTTATAAGTCTAATAAAATCTTTCATCAATCTAACTTTGATAGTAAGCTTTTATAGTTTGTTTCCACAAAGTTTTAAGACATTAAGTTAAATTTGGTTTTTTATTTCAGTTGAGGAAAGCCGTGGCAAGAAGAAGAAGGCAATCAAGAAGAAACTGAAGATCCTGATCCCTCTCCTCCTCATCGCCAAAGCCAAAGCCGTTGCCATCGTAGTCCTCGCCCTGGTCGTCATCGCCGCTTCTCTCTTCAAACTGGCTCTCCTCGCCAAGATCGCGTTCATCATCAAGATTATCGCCATCATCAAGGCTCTGCTTGCCAAGAAGCATTCCCACGAAGAGGTGTCCTGGGAAGAACCTCATGGCTGGGAACCCCATGTGGAACATCACCCAGTCGCTGTCGAGCATGGCCATGGCCACGGCTGGGAAGGTGGTTGGTCTCGCTCAGCAGCAGCCAACAACCTGGCCTACTCCGCATACAATAACTAAACTTGTTACCAAATATTATGTATAATCTGACCCCTAAACGATTTAAGAGTGAATGTATTTAAGTATGTTTGTCGCTTTTTCTTTCTTTTTTAGTTCGTGTTTTGTTTTTGCTTTTTATCTACAGTTTTTCTTTTCAGTCATTTTATATTATTTGCTTCTATTTGTGATTTTGTTAATCTGACTGAAAAGGATTCTTGCTATTCTAATTTATGTGATAGTATCTTTAGTTATTTTTTAATATTTAAGTATACGGGTATTTTTTATACGTATTTATTTTGATCTTGTAAGTATTTCTTATAATTTATATTTATGACTTTCTACCAAGAAGAGGCTAAAACGTCTATCTATTTGTGTATTTATTTATTTATTATTATTACTTGAATTGTATAATATTTGTATATTTATAAAGTACCTGTATGATTCTCATTATATAATTGATGTATATATTTAAAGTACGATCTCTTATATAATTATTTATTTTAATATTGATATGATGTTTATTGTATCGTGTATCACGAGTTGAGGAGTTATTTATTTCGTTTTTATGGATGAGTGTGAATTGTTAATTTATTTTTATGTTTATGGCAACAATAAACCAAACAGCAGTTATTTACTTATTCGTTTTAATGACCAACTTACCCTAAACTGATTATAATTGTTATTATAAAACTTTAACATGGTTACATAAAAATGCTACCAATTTATATAATTATTTGCTTGACTAGTAAGGTGATTATCATAAACAATGAAACGCTTTGTCACTAAAACTAAAATCTGTTGCCACCCAATAACTAAACACCAAGACATAAAACTACTATTACCTACCTAAATAGTTCTTCAGCAGCATTTTTAAGAAATTTATATCAGACATACAGGTTAAAAATAACCGACTTCCAAAAAAAAAACACTACAAAGTGAAGTAGGTGTCTTTGGATCTGTATTTTAGTTTTTTTCCACCTACCTCCGAAGTTATTTTTTTGGAAGACTGTTGTTTTTTTTTTCTAGTTATGGTACCTACCCCACACTAATTCATATACCACTTCTTGGTATGTAAACACCAGTAACAGGTAGTATAATTATAACATTATCAAGATACACAAAATGGATTAAATATGTACTATCGAAGCTAACTCAAAAACTATCCTAGCAGTCAGTAAAAAAATATTGGATCACTGCGCAAGCTTCCTCTAAATTTCTTACCTTACTTTCCTCTAACAAACATTAAAAAAAACATACATACTGACGAACACGTAACCTCCTCATTTTTTAAAGTCGGTTAAAAATGCGTTCAAGCTTTTTTTAATCATCATGACTCAGCTTGCAAAGGCCTCTACCTACAAGAGAAAACTCTGGGTTTTGTGACGATTTTAGTAGAATCATTCACTTAAAACTAATACTGTTTTTCATTAAAATTAATTAATTTAAATTACACATATCATAGTACTTAAACATACAAGTAACATGCATGAAATTCTAACTGACAGAAAACTTAGACTCAAACTAGGCAAGTCTATATCTTGGTGACCCAAACACCCAATCATAATTTAATGTGTTCTGTAATGTAAGACTGTAATTCATAAGTTCATAACATAGCATAACCATCCGTTAATATTCCCACTGCTGGGACACAGGCCTCCTCTCTTCAAGAGAGAGTTGGCTGTAATCCACCATACTTGAGCCCAGTGCGTGTTCTCCCTCACGCGTTCCGCCTCCTCCTTCGCGAGCATTACCGCTTCGCAGAAGGAGGTGACGGCCTGCCATTTCCTCTCGCTCCGTACCATGGCCTGAACCAGGGCCGGACGCGAGAGATCACCGCCGCCGATCGCCTCTACGAGGACACGGCGTTGCTCCGCCCAAGCCGGGCAGACCTCCACCGTATGCTCCACCGTGTCCTCAGGCCGATCCACACAATGGTGACACTCGGGTGTTTCCTCCCGCCTTATCCTGAACAGGAACCTCCCTAAGCAGCCGTGTCCAGTGAGGACCTGTGTCAGGCGGAAGGTGTCCCAGAGCGGGAGAAGTTATTTGATAATTTCCCAACCAAAAAAAAAAAAAAAAGCCCAGTGCGTGTTGGTAGATGAGTCTTTGAATTTTTCATCCTAGGATATGTCTGTGTCCTCAAGATGTTTTCCTTCACCGTTTTGAGAGCAGTGTTGATGAAATTATTTACACAAATTAAACCGCCTGATTGTGTTCAAACCCACAACTCACAACTCGTAAGTCCGATGCCACTGGGCCACCACTGCTCAGTTCATAACACAACAAAATTTCCAAAAAAGTTAGTTAAAAGAAGCTAATTGAACACACACTACACTTACAAACAGCACTAGTACTTTTCGTGAGCGTGATACATCCAAATCGAACGTTTATTTCGTTTATACTTACAATCAAAATTAATAATATTGTTATTCAGTCATAATTTGCCTAGCCTTTTCCCAATTATATTGGGGTCGGCTTCCAGTCTAACTGGATGCAGCTGAATACCAGTATTTTACATGGAGCGACTGCCTATCTGAACTCCACAATAAGTCTCCTTTGGTAAAATTTTCAGGCTTCTGACGATCTGTAACGAATGTCAAAAATCCACTAAGACCAGCCGCGGCAAGCGTAGCTTAACCTGATCGATCGACCCGTGCGGCTGTTATTACTTAGCCCCTATATCGAATAATATATCAAACATTGATAATCAACCTTCAATGTTGTGTGATAAAGCTCAAATTTAATTGTGCCCAATTTATTTGTGGTCAGCGCAACATGTTTTTTTCTTCCATACTTCTCTTTTAGTCATCATCTCGGTAGTCACCCCCTTTCTAGCCATATCATCTTTCACAGAGTCCATCCATCTTTTCTTCGGTCCCCATCAGTATGCGGAAAGAAATGAGTGTGTTTCTAAGTAAGGACAACAGTTTACAGTCGGCATATCAATATTTGTTTTATTAATTAGCAATGCCACCACGTACTCACATTTAAAATTATAACAGCGTATTATGATAATGTATTACGTTACTTTGAATATTTATAAATACTATAAATAAATTATAATACTGCAAATTTGTAAAAGCGTACTGTATAATTTGAAGTGACATGATGTAGGTAATCAAACATTTCACATTTTCAACAGCTGTGACCACCTTTATAACCGACTTCAAAAAAAAGGAGGAGGTTCTCAATTCGTCGGGATATTTTATTTTTTATTTTTTATGTATGTTCCCCGATTACTCGAAGACGGCTGGATCGATTTGAAAAATTCTTTTTTTGTTTGAATGGGTATACTTTCAAGTTGGTCCCATTGTCATTTGGTCACGATCTGATGATGGAATCTTGGAGAAATCGAGAGAACTCTTCAAATATTATAGCGATTTGGGTATTTTTGATGAGCAGTTGACATAAGGCTATTGTAACTTAGATAAATTACAAATCAACCCACTAAAAATGAAAAAAAAAATTTTTACAAAAAATACAACCGACTTCCGAACTACAAAGTGAAAAATAACTTTAATTTCGGAAGTCGGTGTCTGTGACTTCCGAAATTAAAGTTATTTTTCACCTTGTAGTTTGGAAGTCGGTTGTATTTTTTGTAAAAAAGTTTTTTTTTACTTATATCATTGGTTGTGACAATTAAAATACATCCTATCCTATGCTATTAAACGAGCAATATTTTTATGTTTCTAGATTGTTTTGTTTGAAATAGATTTCTACTCACGTTCTCGAAATCGGCTCTGACGATGAAAGTTGCAATACAGGGGTTGACGGGGGCGAAAAATCGATCTAGCTAGGTCTCATATCTGGGAAAATTAGTTTTCTCCGTATTTTCACCCGAGCAGAGCTCGGTCGCCCAAAGTTTAGAACAAGATAATTAATAATGACATGACATTATTGACAGTAGAATAATGATCATCGCAGCATCTGATTAGTAGGTACTATCTTATACTTCAGGGTTCTCTATTTTCACCAGAGCAGAGCTCGGTCGCCCAGGTACTAGGTAATTATAATTATTTAGAGATAGTAATGATTTTGTGATTATTATATCTACATCGTCATATTTGTTACTTATCCCGTTTACCGAATGTAATCAAACAAAGGCACAATATTCAGGAAAGTGTCAACGTAATTTTGGTTTCAGTAACAACACTCCACAACAAATTTCTATGACAGCTATCCCAGGACCCAATTCTAAAGTTGAGGATCACAAACCAAAGACGCCTACAGATATCATAAAAGCAAAGCCTCTAATACGCGCGGTGGAGAAAGCTTTCACCACTTTCTTGCCAGAGCATTCGTGTGTTTTGCAACATTGCTATCGAGCTATCCACAGGATTACTAAACTACTCACTAACTCAACCATATTATTTAATAATCTACAAATGACTACATAAACTTCTATATCTAAAAATATCTATTATATTTATAGTTAAATATTCCAGTTTTCTTCGCAGGAAAGAAGTTAAGCATTGTTCTACTAGTTGACAGCAGTATAATTTTTTTTTTCATTTCTCCATGTGCAATCAGTCCTCTAGCTATAATCAGATTGTGTGTCTTTACTGGCAGTTTGAGATTGTTCACATCCTGCGATGCGTCATTTCGTTATTAGATATTTGTTAATGTTGATTAGATTGACGCTATTCGCTCTCTTAAGGAGGGAGAGTCTGAGGAACTTGAGAAGTGTCACAGCGAGTTCATTTTTGTGTCGTTGGAGTCTTTCCTTATAATTATTGTATGATCTTTCTATAACTTCCTTGATAGTTGGGATTTGTAGGTACTCATGAACTTCAATGTTTTTTTGTGAACCAAGGTGCACCACATAATGTTTTTAATGCTTTATTTTGGAAGCGCTGTATTATCGCAGCATAATATTGACCAAGAATATTATGTAAAACTCTTAGCGAAATAGCACTGGCAATAAACTTGTAGCCGACTATTTTATGAATGAGTGAAGGTCCAGCAAGCCTTGTACTTGATAATGTAAGCTCGGCCGGTTGTTGCATTACGTGCGGAGTAAACCTTGACAGTGTACGAATGGCTTGGAAACATTAGGTCGCAGTGAGAGTAGCAAAATACAAAACTGAATTAGATTTTTGTTTACGCAGCATGTTGATGTTTTTTTGTTTTTTATAATGTTTTTTTTTTCATATTTTTGTGCTGCCATGTGCAATTTCGAAAAGCAGTCTTTCCGTGAAATAAAAATGGTGTCAACATAAAAATAACCAAGTAAATAATTTTGCTAACGAGTAAATCTCACCAAGGAAAGAGGACCTTCACTGTTGTCGAGTTTTCTCTGTAATATTAATAATTTAATAATTAATAATAATTTAATAATTAATAATAATAAATAATATTAATAATTTATCGTGTTATTTATAGAAAAAATCGAATTAAGCTGTCATTTTGACAAGCTAAAAATTCAGAGTTTAGGAAGAATAAGGCTGAGAAGTATAGTTGACCTCGAAATTGCTTTTCAGCCTAGGGCTGAATGTCACTTGCAAGTTGCACGTCATAACGTTAAGGTCTATTTGTCTATGTGACAGTTAGTGTCAACCTTAGTGAAGTTTTAATGAAGCAGATATCTTCAACTACACAAAAGTTGAAAGATTTGACCTTCAAGACACCGCCATCTATCTACCACTATGTGAACTTGAAGAAAGATGAGTTGCATCTTTCACATCTTAGTTTCATATACTTTCACCTCAGCTCTGGCGTTAGTGTTGCAATTATAGAAAGTATACCCGGTACCTCCGGTACCGTCGAAGGTAAGCAGAGTTCTTGAAGTTACTTACATTGGCTCAGGTGGATTAGACATTGATCAATTCTGATTTCTCTAAGATAAAGATATAGGTCAATGCGATTTAAACACGCTTTAAATAGGTATAGAAAATAGCATTATATTTAAAGTCATCAGGAGATTTTGAGTAGTGTTCAATGTGCTGGATTCTTGGGTCATGCGCTAAATCAAGGGGTCTTTATAGGAGGCATTGTTTGCAAGTGCACGTGAATAAGTCTCATGGCAGTGCCAGATAAGAACTCTGCAAATCTACCTATGGCAAGCAGGTTTTTTTGTGGGTTCAAATCCAGGCAAGTACCAATGGTGAGTGAAGGCAGGCCAAGGAGGCACTCCCTACAATCGATGGCCGCCTCAAAAAACAGGTTCTCCGACTAACGAAACAACAGCTGCGTACAGTTACAGCAGCTGTAACTGGCCATGCGTCATTTAATAAACACCTCTAAGTCATGGGAGTCACAGAACCGCTGTGCAGAGCCTGCATGGAGGACGACGAGACAGCGGCTCATGTGCTGTTAAACCCAGTGGTCGCCACATACAGGGTAAAGTACTTCGGTAACCCATTTACCCTACGTGAGATTATCAGTGACAACAAGGCATTGCTGGCCTTCTTTGAGGAGCAGGGTCGGATTGAATAATCGATTTTCCCACCCATACGCCAAATACGCGGTTTGACGTGGAGTTGCGGATACCAGCCTGTATTACCTAGTACCTAAGTACCAAAGTGGCTTTTTTAATTCATATGTACTTTTTAAGGGGCTCGTGTCTAAATGATAACAGCCATACGATTCGATCGAAGGTTAAGCTAGGCTTGCCATGGTCGGTTCATGGATGAGTGACCATAAACTACATATCGAGACCGCTCCGCGCCTTGGAAAGCACGTTAAGCCGTTGGTCCCGGCTGTCATTCATAGATCTTTGACAGTCGTTACGGGTAGTCAGAAGCCCAAAAGTCTGACAACCTGTCTTACCAAACGGGTATCGTGTTACCCAGTAACTGGGTTGTGGAGGTCAAATAGGCAGTCGCTCCATGTAAAATACTAGTATTCAGCTGCATCCGGTTAGACTGGAAGTCAACCCCAAACGTAGTTGAGAAAAGTCTAGGCAGATTTAGGTGTCCTTTCTAAGTTTATCTTGAACATTACTGACATCAATTAAGGAAAACATCGTGAGGAAACTAGGACTTATAGTTAATATAAGTCTGAAATCGCGTCTTGAGCAAGCGTGGTGATCAATGCTCGTGCCTTCTCTGTATGAGAAGAGGCATTTGACCAGCAGAGGGACAATAATAGGCTGGTATTATTAAACAAGTTTTATACCTACTTAAACTTCTGTTTATCAAAAAAGTAAAAAGCGCAGACATAAGTACAATCACAAGTAATAATAACACACTAAGATATTAAACATTTTAACTATTTAAGACGCTGGTTGCTTTTTTTAACTTCACGGTAGTTAACTATGTGGGTTGATGTGTCTCGTTACATTTTTGGAAAATAACTATGATGATCAAAATATAATAATTGTTGTTATGAAGTTTCCTGTTTTCTGTGATCAAGAAAAATATATACAGGTAGAGAAATCAACGCACAACTTGTTACCATGGATTCAGTTTATGATTCTGGACCCCGCTGTGCTGATCTTGTTCTTTCCTATCTATCAAACAGGCAGCAAAAAGTAAATGTTAATTGGGCGACGTCTTCGGGGTCTCTAGTTAAAATGGGCGTGCCTCAAGGTTCAATTCTCGGCCATTTCTTATTTCTAATTTATATAAATGATCTTCCTTACATGATGGCTAACTTTTCGGATATAATTCTATTTGCCGACGACACTTCTCTTATTTTTAAAATAGACAGGAAAGTTACAGATGTCTTACATATCCACGATAGTCTGGCTGTACTTTCAAAATGGTTCGCAGCCAATAATCTTTTTCATCGTTGGTTATTTAAAAAAATAATCTCCTATTTTTAACCGACTTCCAAAAAGGAGGAGGTTATATGTTCGACGCGTATGTTTGTTTTTTTTTTTTATGTATGTCCACCGATTTCTCCGTCATTTGTGGACCGATTTTGAAAATTCTTTTTTGTTTGAAAGGGTATGCTCACATATAAATTTTATTAACTTTGCTGGGGTAGTTTTTGAGTTAGCTACAAAATACGTATTTTTTTCCCACTTAGTATGTAGATGATATGATAAGTTCCTGTCACTGGTAGCAGGTAGTGGTATTTGAATGTGGGGTAGGTACCACAACTAAAAAAGTGAAAAATAAAAACTTTTTACAAAAAAAAACAACCGACTTCCAAAAAAAAACACTACAAAGTGAAAAATTACTTTAATTTCGGAAGTCGGTGGCAAAAAACGAAAACACAAAACCCAAGACACCGACTTCCGAAATTAAAGTTATTTTTCACTTTGTAGTGTTTTTTTTTGGAAGTCGGTTGTTTTTTTTTGTAAAAAGTTTTTTTACAAAAGTGCAATATCTACTACTTATGAACGCCACAGGAATCCGCTGGATGCGAGAAGCACAGCACCGGTCGATGTGGTGATGCTTGGGGAAAGCCTATATTCAGCATTAGACGTCTTTCTGATGATGTCAGCACGGTGTTAATTTTATTTGTTCCCGAACGAACTCTTCACCAGGAGCTTTACCTCATATACTTTCTTTCTAGTAACTACATCAGTTCTGAAAAATATCAGATACATGAAATTACAATAAAAATATTCACCAAAACAATAATTAAAGCTATGACCTATCTACTGCCTATAACAACTGTAAGAGATGTTATAACAGCTATAAAAACATCAAAATATACTATTAAATAGATACTATCTATTGTGATGAGTATTGTAGTATTATTATTTTAATAATACATCCATTATTTTAGTATTATCGTTATGGATATTACCGTGCGATTCTCTTACATTGCTTTTATTACCGTGTAATGTTACTAATTACATTACATCTTTACGCTCTTTACATTACATAACATAACGGATAATTTAATAGCCGTTTGGTATAGTTTCCGGTTAACAATGAGTCCCAATTGTATATCATGTCCTGGGTTACGGTCCGCAATAAAAGTCAATTAAGACTGAAGGTGTTTCAAATCGTAATTATTGAGCAAAATATTCATAAAAACATCTATACTAATATAAAATTTAAAGATTGTTTGATAACTCTTAGCTATTACATGAGGAGCTCATGACTAAGTAATAACAGCCGCACGGGTCGATCCATTAGGTTAAGCTACGCTTGCCGGGATTGGTCCATGGACCATGTTTATTTATCAAGACTCCTCCGTGCCTCGAAAAGCACCTTAAACCGGTGGTCCCGGCTGTCACTCGTGGACCTTTGACAGTTGTTACGGGTCGTCAGAAACCCGAAAGTCTGACAACCCGTCTTACCAAGGGGTATCGTATTACCCAGTTACTGGGTTGTGGAGGTCAGATAGGCAGTCGCTCCATGTAAAATACTGGTTTTCAGCCTGATCTGGTGAGACTTGAAGCCGATACCAACATATTTGGGAAAAGGCTAGGCAGATTGATTGAGCTATTACATTAAATACTTACTGAAAAGCAATGTAGGTATCCAATCATTTTCTAAAACTGTTAACAGAACGTTTGTTGCTCACTATATCTATAGGATCGTGGTGAAAAGATCAGCCAGAGGTAGCTTTAAGCAAGGTATAGTACTGTTTCCATGATATTAAATAACTTTAATTGTATCTGTCACGGTTCACTGTTACTTTAAATTAGTGATGTTGTTGTTGTGATAATAGTTGATTTTGCCAATAGGACGAATTTTCATTTTTTCCATCAAGTGTATTTATAATTCTCTTCTAGACTTGCATAGTTCATGTAGTGACCATCTACCATCACGTGACCTGCCTTAATTTTTTTTTTTGCATGTGAATTTATCAAATAACTTCGTGTTAGACTCTTACTGACTAAAACCCACCCGTGTTCCTTCGGGTGCCCTGTTGCCGGGGACCACGATGTCCCTTTCGGCCTTATTGGCAGCCCCGGCAGGTATTGGCTCTAGCGGACCCCGTCAATTCTGCTGACATCTCTTTGAGGCGCGCGTGGAACACAACGCGCCGTCGACCCGGGCCTGGTCCATATCAGACGGCGAGCTACCCATTGCTCACCGTCTCCAAGCCCGCGCTTACGGTGGCCGGAAATTGGCTCGCGATTCCCTCCCAGGGCGTCTCCTCCTTGGGCACGCCACAATTGCGGCTATAAGAGCCTTCTTTGAGGAGTGGCTTGAGAGGCACCACGGCGTCCTCATCTTCCGCCTGGCGCAAATCCTCACCGGACACGGCTGCTTCGGGAGGTTCCTGTTCAGGATAAGGCGGGAGGGAACGCCCGGATGTCACCATTGTGTGGATCGCCCGGAGGACACGGTGGAGGTCTACCCGGCTTAGGTGGAGCATCGCCGTGTCCTCGTGGAGGTGATCGGCGGCGGTGATCTCTCGCGTCCGGCCCTGGTTTAGGCCCATGGTACGGAGCGAGAAGAAATGACAGCCGCCACCTCCTTCTGCGAAGCGGTAATGCTCGTGAAGGAGGAGGTGGAACGCGTGAGGGAGAGGCAAATTTCGCGCCCATAACGCCCCTAACCGCCGCAGGAGGAGACGCCGATTTCCGGCCACCGTAGGCGTGGGCTTGCGGACGGTGAGCAATGGGTAGCTCGCCGTCCGATAAGGACCAGGCCCAGGTCGACGGCACGTTGTGTTCCACGTGCGCCTCAAAGAGATGTCAGCAGAATTGACGGGGTCCGCTAGGGCCAATGCCTGCCGGGGCTGCGAATAAGGCCGAAAGGGAAATCGTGGCCTCCGGCAACAGGGCAACCAAAGGAACACGGGTGGGTTTTAGTCAGCAAGAGTCTGACATGGAGTTATTTGATAATTTCACACGCAAAAAAAATTAAGGCAAGTCACGTGATGGTAGATGGTCACTACATGAACTATGCAAGTCTAGAAGAAAATTATAAATACACTTGATGGAAAACATGAAAATTCGTCCTATTGACAAAATCAACTATTGTCACAACACGGGAGAAGTTATTTGATAATTTACCAACCAAAAAAAAAAAAAAAATGGCGTCTCCTCTTGCGACGGTTAAGGGCGTGAGGGCACGAAATTTACCTTTCCCTCACGCGTTCCGCCTCCTCCTTCGCGAGCATTATCGCTTCGCAGAAGGAGGTGACGGCCTGCCATTTCCTCTCGCTCCGTACCATGGCCTGTGACCTGCCTGATACGTGCAAGTTTCAACTCGCAGAAAATCCAAAATGCTAAAGAGAATGTAGCCAAACTCAGAATTATCTTATTCGTTGTAGCCAATAATAATATTGTTGATGGTGCTGCCAACGCACTGCACTACAAGTATCTTTTGGCGCGTGGCCAAAATTGGCACTAACGCCGCCATTTTGTTTTTCAATACATTTCTCAAAAATATCGCACAAAATGTTTACTAACATCGCCCCCATCAGCGTCATTTGAGCGCCAAAAGATCCTTGTAGCAGACTAGGTACAAAATCTTTTCAAAACAGTATCAGTATCAAGTGATCTTATAAATAATTCAACCGTAGATAGATAGTGTTGATAACAGACTCCTACCTACTTCGTACACTGATTGTTATCGCTAGGTGTAAGCCACGAGCATCGTGAAGTTAAAAAGCGGAACAAAACACGTCTTAGTAGATCTACCTATGTTTATTAATTAGGTTACATAATTTAATTCAGTAGGTCATCAAAAATTCTAAGCGAATTAATTTTTTCCATCTATTTTGGGGTTTTCGTGCAACTCACCTCAAGAAAAAAAAAGAAGAGAAAGAAAGAAAGAAAGAAAAAAATATATTCATTGACATAAAAATTCTGGATTGGCTCGTTTTAGGCGAGTAAATTAAGGCGAATCACCAATAAGCCAGCCAGCCTCATCAGAAATTAATAATGTACAAATCGATTGTCATTTATCGACAAATCAGGAATTACTATTAATTTACCAAGTCAATTACTTCTAATTTGAATTTGAAGTAATTTTTTTTTTGTTAACCTATTTTGTCCCACTGCTGGGCAAAGGTCTCCCCCATACTTTTCCAGTCTTTCTTATGTTGTACCTTCTCCGGCCAGTCGGTCAGGAACGAGTCCAAATCGTCACGCCAGCGCTTTTTAGGTCTGCCCCGGTGGCGGCGCCCGTCATCAGGCACCCACTGTGTGGCGATCCTGGCCCATCTGTTTTCATGCATCCTATAAGTGTGACCCGCCCAGTCCCATTTCAGCCTCATAGACTTATCGCCAACATCGGCGACACCTGTCTTTGGCAAACCTTGAGTTTGGAATTTTATTTAATATCTATAAAATTAAACGCTATTTAAAGCTAAGTAGTTTGTTGCACCATTTTTTCCAACTAAAACATTAAGAAGGTGCATTAAAAAAGTCGTCAACGTCGCAAATAGCTGCCATAATTATATTTTGTTATCTTGCAATTCATAATCAGTATTTTAAATAGTAATATTGAGAAAATTATCAAAACATCGAAATATTTGACAGCAACGTCGCCTGTTGAATGGCGAGCATTTTTGGGGTTATTTTTAGCGACTTTTCACCTTCAAAAACAGCTGATTCTCAGCCTTTTACGGACGAACTCTTTTTAACAGAATAAAGATACTGCATTTTTACCGTCTTCGAAAGTCAAGAGAGCGTTAAAACACATAATAATATATGTAAAACACTAACACAAAATACGTTTTTTAAAGTTTTCGCTTTCTGCGTGGGTGGGTAAGCAAGGAAAGTGTCGGTATTACAGTCCGGCCAAGAGAATGCATTGCTTAAAGTTAAGTAATGATTAACGACTGTTTAACCATACATTTTTGACGATTGAACATCACGTATAATCTTTAAGCAATGTTTACAAATACATAAATTATTTTCGCATGTTTTTTTTTCGTAATATACTTTGGCATAACTATTTTGGTATATTTTTTTGGCATAATAATACTTTGCCATAATTGTTTCTGGCATATTGTTTATGATGACATAATTATCTTGTCAGCTAAATTGTTTTGGTATAATTTTAATTCGCATAATGTTACTAGGCGTAACAACTATTAGCATAACAGTGTTATCTAAGGCATAAACATTTATAGGAATAATGGAAATATTTAAGTTATTTAATATTTTAAATTTTTAATTCTATTGACGGTTATTTGTATCGGAAAATAAAAAGAAGTAACTATAACCAATATTATTTGTGTAATGTAGTGTATCAATAGGTTAAGGTGTGGCGGGGGTGGCCCTTTGGTCACCCCTAAGCCGCCAATATGTTTTACATACATATTTCATTACAGCAATTTTGTATAAAATGTGTATTGGTGTGTACATTGTGGGAGTTAATTATGATGCATATTTTTATGCCTATTAAAATTATGTTTAAAAATCATTATGCGTAGATAAATTTAAGCTTTAGAATGTTACGCTTGAACATTATTATGATTAGTGAAATTATGCTTAAAAAATATGCGTAAGCTTTTGTGCGTTAATAATGTTATGCGTAAATATAATTAGGATGCTATGTTATATTATGTCATAATTTTATGCAAATGGATAGAGAACCATAAATACCTCTATGTGTTTTGTGAATTTGATCCTTATTACTACTAGAAGTTGTCCAACTGACAGGTGTCAAGAACGCATTCTCTTGACGGCTGAACTGTAGTGGCTTTGTAATCGTACTCTTATGTAAAGAGAAAAGCTTTTGTTTACGTTGTACGGCTGTAGTTTTAACGAGTAGGTACACAAGTACACAAGTTTTCTTTCTTTTTCTTTACCTTTTAAACCATTTATCGTCGTGATATAATTGGTGTAACCCATTCAGTAACATTTGATTTGGATTGATCGAAAGCCTTGATCGCACTGGATTGTCATTTTGATGACACCAAAATTACCTTTGTTGGCACCAAATTGACACATGTTGTCACTAAAAATTGATACTTTGGTACACAAGTTGACACCACTGAGACACATGGTGACCCTAGAGTGACATGTCCTTACATGAATGACGCTAGTGACATTTTTGTTAAAATAGGAGAGACACTTGGTGAAACCAGACAGTCTCAAAAGTGAAATGAGCCCAAAGTAACACAACATTATCACACTAGAGGGACTCAAGGTGACATTAGAGTGTCCGTGATTAACGGTTCTTGGGGAAAAGAATAAAACGGTGCCCCCGTCTGGCAACCAGCTGACAAATGTACAATTTATAAAGGTGGTATCTTGATTGCAAGTTAAAGGTAACCTCAAACCTTGTTGGTCCAGTGTGATTATCCTATACTTTTAAACGAGCAATATTTGTATATATGTATTTGTAATTACGTTCTCGAAAACGGCTCTAACGATTTCGATAAAAGTTGCAATATAGAGATTTACGGGGGTGAAAAATCGATCTAACTAGGTCTCATATCTGGGAAAATTCGTTTTCTCCGTATTTTCACCCGAGCAGAGCTCGGTCACCCAAAGTTTAGAACAAAATCTTCTTTTCATGTGGTTAGTGACTAACCTGGTGTCAGAGTTTTAAAGCCGCTCATGGGTTTCTGACTTGGCTTTAAATACAGTTGAGAAATATTTCTCGGTTTCCTCACGATGTTTTCCTTCACCGTTTAGAACTAGATAATGAATAATGACATGAGAATGATGTCATGGCAGCATGGAATTAGTTTGTACTACACATGGGATTAGTATGAACTATCCTATACTATTAAATAAGCATTCACTATTTTCACCAGAGCAGAGCTCGATCGCTCAGGTACTACCACATTATACACAGAATTTCTATTTTATACCACTTTCTCGATACCCGCTATAGACATAATTATTGATACTTATGTATAATTAAGTGGGGCTGGCCGGCTCGAGATGGTGTGGCAGAACCATTATGTTTTAGACTGGTATTTAACAAAACGCTTTCATGGAGATCGATTTTACTTAATAATACAAGCTCCTGTTTGGAAATGCAAGTCTATTTTTTTTTAACCACAACGAGAAGCTCTTGCCTGCATTGCACCTGATGATAAGTTATGATCAGGCCGAAGATGGAAGCGAGCTTCACTCAGAATCCTCAACTACAGAGGAACTGGCTATCTTATCTCTAACTGCCGAAACACAACAGTGCTGTTAACATTGATGACAGACTTAGAAAAGATGGCGGTGGCTAGCCAGGCGGACTTAGAACAAGCCTTACCACCATCCAAACCGAGCAGAAAATGTTGCCACCGGTGGGAATTTGAAAAACAAAATTAAAAAGTGTTTATTCACAACAATACTTGTTTTTACCAAGTAAATTACCTCTGCCAAACTGCACAGCAGTTTGTTGGCAGATGTAGCTCCTTTTTAGCACATATTTTTGTTTTTCAAATATTCACTACGTTTAGGCTTTGACAAAACTTATTTAAGAGATACTTATGTATTTTCTTTTTAAAAGAGAGAGTGAGGTGGGAGAGAGGTGAGGGTTTTGGTTTTTAAACCAGGACCGTCAGGTCTGAGACATGTGTTCTTACCACTAGACCACAGAAGCGGTGGTTGACTTCCTAGTCTTTCTTTTTCATCAACGTCATCATTAGCTAATTTCAGTTCAATACTGGTTCTCTCCAATCGTACGCTACTAAACTCGATTGCCAGTGAATTGCAATTATTCATATATTCTTTTTTCTGTGGAACTCCACATAGATACCCTTCGTCTGCCCTCGGAAACCACACAGTCATCGTCTTTAGTACTTACTTTTGAAGAGTGTTTTGGGATCTCAGGTGGAATATAAATCTATTGTACTACACTGTTAAAACATTCCGTGGGAAACAAAGTAGTTTTCGCCAACACTTGTTTGTGTCCAATGAGAGATGATACACGTCCATTCTGTCATACTTTGGCTACCTTTAGGTTCCATCCGTCAACGACACTTCAGCTGTTCCTTATTTTAGTAATGTACGTTTATGGGGTAATATTATTATGTTCATGATCACATCTTACAATAAAACATACCTGTATTCATAAATCTTCATTAATGATTAAAAATGACGTCACTAGTAAAAGTGTTAGCTATTTATTATAATTCATGTTATGTTAATTTTATGCGCCTGCTTCGAGTTTATGGAGATGTAGATATGCGTGTGTGTCAGTTTGTGTTACTTAAAGACTGTTGGACGATTTCTGATGCTGTTTGAGATATTTTTGTTAATTGACTTTTACACCAGATGCTTGGTTTTTTTTTCTTGTTTTTGTAGTCGTGATGAACCATACCAAACCATCATCTCATCTGCCTAGCCTTTTCTTTACTGTGTTGGGGTCGGCTTCCAGTCTCACCGGAAGCAGCTGAATACCAGTATTTTACATAGAGCGACTGCCTATCTAACTTCCACAACCCAGTTACTGGTTAATATGGTATCCCTTGGTAAGACTGGTTGTCAAACTTTCAGACCTCTGACGACCAGTAAAAACTGCCAAAGATCCACGAATGACAGCCGGGATCAACGGCTTAACGTAATTTCCGAGGCACGGACGAGTCTCGGTATGTAAAGATGCTCAACCATCCACGGACCGACCTCGTCAAACGTAACTTAACCTGATTGATCGACCCGTGATAAGCGTCAGAACCCCTGGACCAACAGAGATATTTGATGTTTAGAAAATGCCAAAATGCACCTTTTTGCTACTATTTGATAGTGGTCAAGTGGTCAGACATTCTGACATCAGGATGTCTGGACCACTTATTTTTTCTTAGTTCGAGTCAACACAGCTAATTTATCTCTTTGTAAATATTTACTACCTTTTTAGTACCTCAACATACCAAAAAAATGTTACGCAAGAAAGAAACTTTGCTAGTTATGTATAATCTCCCTTTTAAATTACAAAATAAGCAATAAAGTTATTAATGTGGGATGGGCTCAATATAACACAAATCAAAAGGCTGATTGCTTCTTAAATATTGTATTTTATTTTACTTCTTCAACTCTAACGTCTTACACCTTTTGCTTCCTAGTCCATACCCCCGTACATTATTCTATTTATTCCATTTCTTAATCATCCATTCACTATCTCTTTCACTCCTTGACTATCTCGTACATTCATCTCTGTCACTCGTTTATGCTTCACATCGGTCATACATCTTCACGTCTCGTTTCACCATCCTGTCATAACGTTCCGTTCCTACATTAATTAATAAAAAAAATATTTTAAAATAATTTAAAATCCTACACCTGTCCTGTAAACCTTCACTGTGAAGTAAGAACCCTTAGGGGGCGAGCACAGCCTACTGTAATATGGCTTGAGTCACACATTTTATCACAGTTTGGGCGATAAAACCGCGTCGTATGTGCTAGCACAGGTCAACCATGTGACATAATCTAGAGGCACGACATTTCTTTCTTTTTGCGACTTCATAGTGTGTCATATTAAACGTATTTTGGAACGAAGTTCTTTAACGCGGCTTCATACTTGCGTTTGTCTTTTTCTAATTCGATAGAGAAAGAGAGAGAGAGAAAGTGTGAATTTGGTCAAAACAAAAATCCGAGATGGCGGCTGCGAAAATTTTCACACTTTTCATCATGAGTGTCGTTTTCATGGTTTTCGAGGGTGCTTAAGCCGATAGTGAGGTCAAAATATAAATCCAAGATGGCAACTGCGAATATTTTCCAAACGTCAAATATCTCTATTGGTCCAGGGGTTCAGACGGTCAGGACCCGTGCGGCTGTTATCACTAAGCCACGAATCCCCATTAACCAAACCGATTTCTGAAATGACAGTTTTACTGGTTGGCAATCAGTCGTAATCTGACTGCACTCTAGACAGAAAATTATGGTTACCTATGTACGCCTATACTTGCAAGTCTTATGAGATGTATATTGTAGACAAAGTTGACAAGTCGTATAATCCCTTTAATTTAAACAGCATCCATTATTTTTTAAAGTGCGGGGTAATTGCGTAATATAAACTAACATTTGAACGCATTTTATTTAATTTTGACACTCATTCTGCGCCAACAACGTAAATAACGAAATAAACGTGGCTGAGTTCATTATTTACGTTGTTGACGCAGACGCATTCATTAAACCTATCAAGCAATGGATTAGAAATATCCATCAATACTCTCTGATTGTAATTGAAACTGTGTTACGCAATTAAGGTGCTGGACACATAATATTGGTTGACAGCGGATATAAGTTAAGCAGTAGGTCATTTTCTAATTAGCAATAGAGTTACTGTCATAGCTTAATCTTTTTATAGGCAGAGTATATTGTTTACCTAGTATATTGACAATGAAATTAGTATAGGACATTGTATTGAGAAATAAATCAACTAAGATTTCTCCTTGAATGATTTAGCACGCCTTTTGTTTTAATATGTTTTATACTCAAATGTTTCGCTGATGGTGGCGCGTGTGTTGGATCATTTAGCTCCCTTCAAAATGGTTGAGCTGAATGGTGCTAATCCATGCGTCATGTTCGTGAACGGGCGCCGTCTGTTGGGACTGGTCATCTCTTAGCTGCCAGGGCTTATTTTTAAATTATTTTTTTTTAAATTGTTCTTTGTTTTATCTTTTTATTACGGACGCTTCTAACGTGCACGTCTTTCTACATTGTTCTCACATGTTTAATTGCAACATGAATGATGTAACCAATATTTTGTAACAATTTTTATTTAAAAGAGTGTCCGTGGAGTTTCTTGCCCGTTCTTCTCCATAGGTACCTACTACGCTTTGGAATGGGCAACTAACTTCATACCTATTTCTGACTGACCGATTCCTTGACAATTTAAAAGTGCCTGTAAATGGTTTAATTGAAATAAATGCTTTGAGTTTGAGATTGAATGGTTTTAAGAAAAAAAAAATGTATTTTTGACAACTAGTCATGATTAGTATGATAATATTAACATAAAACGAATGAGATCAACTAAATTCAGTTATGTTTTATTTCCCTTTGTTACAGCCAATATCACTTTATTCGGAACAATAAACCCATAGAGAATATTCAGTAGTGCAATCGTCCTAATACCTAAACTAACGTGGGGTCAGTTGCCTATTATCAAATTAGAAAAGGTGGAATAGCCAGTCCCAGTTTCGAACTGGGACGAATTGCCCCCTAACCCGAGGTACCTTTGCCCTGCAGTAACACAATCATCACCGTCTATGTAATTAACAACTACCTACCTCAAAAGAAAAAGCGAGAAGCTTCAATACTAATATTAAAAGTGAAATCCATTGACAAACAGGTCACCTGGCTTCGCTTACAACCGGATATAATGTTTGAGTTTCCTCTCTTAAGTAAATATGAATTATTTATGGCATTTTATGTTAATGTGAATCAACAAGATAAAAACTTTTTGCGTCCGCTTTGAGACCTTACTCAATAATCTACTATTTATTTATAAAATTTATAAAACTGGTTTGTGAGTTTTTGACAAAGATAAAAAAGAATATCCTAAATACTGTATGTCTTATTTTCTAGGTGCATGTCGTTTTGTAAAATTGCAACGAAATCGGTTTGGTTCGTCTGGAATAATGTACCAAAATAACGAGACTGACTTTTCCTTTGGTAATTTATATTGTGGACTGGGTAAAATTGTAACAATATCAGTTAAAAAACCTTATGAGAAATAAGATATCACCGGTGCACCCTTGGCTGTATGCAATAGTACTAACCTTACTGACTAGATTTTATCAATTCCCTTGTTAATTAGGTCATGAAAAAACTAACTCTCGTATCATACCCTAAGCCTAGGCGCGCACTAGCGGCCAGGTTGCAGCGGCCATGCAGCGAGATACATACATTAATGTGAAATCGCCATGGAGCACGCGCACCTGGCCGCACGCGGCAGGCGGACTCACCGACTATCTCGCTGGCTGCTGCGACCTGGCCGCTGCGAGCTTACCATGGTTTGGTGGCATCAATTCTACGATTTGGAATTGTATTCTGGGGTAATTGTAGTATGAGAGAACAAGTGTTTAAGGCCCAAAAACGATGTATAAGGGCAATGTGTGGCCTGAAAATGACAGACAGTTGTGTACCTATGTTTAAGTCCCTAAAAGTGTTAACATTTCCGGCATTATATATTTTAGAAATGGCAATTTTTGTGAAAAAGCATAAGAATTACTTTCTAACAGTGTCAGAAACTAGAAAAGGGCCTGTTAGAAGTCAATATAAGAACCTATTACAAAATGGCAGTTACAATACAGCTTTACTAACGAAAAGTGTTTTCGGCATGGGTCCCACCATTTACAATAAAATACCAAATATTTTAAAAAAATACCCAATCCAAATGTTTAAAAAGAAACTGACAGCCCTATTGCTTGATAAGTGTTACTATTCAATTAATGATTTTTTAAATGACCCTAATCTTTAGATTTAATTATTGACATTGTATATTTCTTTATAATTATTATTATGCTAGTTTTAAATTATATAATTTTTTGATTAATTTATTTTTTTGCTAATTTTAATTTGACTCTGATTTTCATTTGTTTTTTTATTGTAATAAAATTTCCTTTTAATGTTTGCATGCCTTATTGGTAGATTGTACAGGGATCTCAACATTTTGTGAACACCTTCATTTATGTACCTACTCTCAAAGCGAATAAATGATTATGATTATGATTATTATTATGATAAAAAATCATTTATTCAAAACTTTTTGAACATCAAAGTTACCCCAAACATCCGTCTTTTAACAGAATTTTGACTTGAAACATGGAAGAAGCTTCTACTCAGCTGAGGATTGTGATAGGCTGAATTATTACTTATAGCTTAATCACAAGAGAGATTTGTGGTAATTGAATCAAGGCAATGTTGGCACGCGTCAAATGTAGTTCGCTTCGCACGTGAGAGGTCGCACTGCAATAGATCAAATACAATTACAAGTACTAGAATTTTATTAGATACTTCAGTAGTTATTAGTGGATGTTTTATCGCAACATAAAGCAAAATAAAATCAATTGATCGCAAAATGTTTGAATATAAAGAAGTCTTTTTGATAAAGAAGTCTTCCCCCTTTTTACTGACATTTATTTCCATTTGCTTTGATCTAAGTAAAGTTGTAAGACAAAGGAAACTAGTCTCCACGACACAGGGAATTCTAGTGTGGAGGCTTGTGCTATTTGAATTTTTACTGCACAATTCTCTGTGTTCCTTAACTATTTATGTTTCGCTTCCATAACTTGTAAACGGTAGAGATACAGGCCTAGACAAAGATACATGCTATCAGCGATAACGATGTTGGAACAGTTAAAAATGTATTGGATTGACATAAGCTACCTAAGCTAAACTTGTAAGTTTTGTTCCTGTAAATAAAAGTCGCTTAGGACAATTTAAAAATAATTTAATCGAAAAACTACCGGGTTTGCCTTATCATAACGACCCGGATCAAGCTTACACTTTACTATTTAACCTCATCAATTGTGAGTTTAGTAAGATTTTCACCTCAAAAACATTGTCTGTTTGTGACCGCGTTCTATTTAGTGATTGGGCAACTCCAGGTATTTACAAAAGTAGGCAGAGGTTATTTGAATTGTATCATGAAAAAACATGTAACCATGATGAAACTTTTAAAGAATTTGTTAGGAAATATTCAAAAACTTTTAAAAGAGCCTGTTCCTCAGCAAAAGCCATAAACATTAAAAATAAAATAAAATGTTCTGGAAATAAAATTAAAACCACTTGGAATATAATTAATTCAGAAACGGGAAGAACGACAGTACGGAATCGTGACTTCCATCTAAAAATCAATGATGTAGATATTAAGGCAGACGTGGAGGTGGCAGCTGAGTTTGAAAATTTCTTCACTAATATTCCCATTTTAACAACCAAAACTCTGTCATCGTCGTCCTCCACTTCTGCTTACTCAATACTTAAAGAATGTGTACCAGAATGTGACAAACTTTTTGAATTCACAATTATTACTGCTAAAGACATTATAGAATCTTTTAAAAATCTTGATGTAAAAAAAACTGCTGACCTTTGGGGATTATCAGTACATACCGTGTCCTCAATAATTGATGTTATTTCACCCTTTTTAGCAATCGTTTTTAACTCTTGTATTGCATCTGGTGTATTTCCTGATCTGATGAAACTTAGCAAAGTGATTCCACTGTTCAAATCTGGCAGCACAACTGATCCCACAAATTTTCGGCCTATTTCGATATTACCTACATTGAGCAAAATCTTTGAAAAATTAATTTTAAAACAAATGTTAGGACATTTCAATGCACATAATTTATTTCATCTGAAACAGTTTGGTTTTACTAAGGGTCGTTCAACTACAGATGCGGGCGTGGAATTACTGAAGAACATATTCGAGGCCTGGGAGGAGTCGCAAGATGCTCTTGGCATTTTCTGCGACTTGTCCAAGGCATTCGATTGCGTACATCATGAAACACTCATCAGGAAACTGTACCATTATGGTATGAGGGACAAGGCTCTTGACCTTCTGACTTCTTATCTGAACAACAGAATTCAGAGGGTCGATGTTAATGGCAAAAGATCTGCAGGATCTGCGGTCACCATGGGCGTTCCGCAGGGTTCAATTCTTGGTCCTTTCTTGTTTTTAATTTATATAAACGACTTACCTTATCACATAAGGGATAATCACAAGATCGTTTTATTCGCAGATGATACTTCCCTCATTTTTAAAATCAAACGTCAGTTAGTCAACTTTGAACAAGTTAATGATGCACTCTCTAAAGTTGTGCATTGGTTTAATGTAAATAATCTTCTCCTGAACGAAAAAAAGACTAAACTCATAAAATTTTCAATGCCAAATGTCAGGCAGCTATCTACCAATGTTCAGGTTAATGGAACAGAGTTGGACCCTGTTGAGTCGACAGTTTTTCTTGGAATCACTATTGACGGTAAATTACAATGGGGCCCACACATAGAAAAATTGTCAGGAAGGCTAAGTTCGGCCGCCTATGCTGTTAAAAAAATTAGACAGATAACTGACGTAGATACAGCCAGAATTGTTTATTTTAGTTATTTTCATAGCCTTATGTCATATGGGATTCTTCTCTGGGGAACCTGTGCGGACATTAATACTATCTTTGTTCTACAGAAAAGGGCTGTCCGAGCCATTTACAATCTAGGTCCAAGAGATTCCCTTAGAGAAAAATTCAAAGAAATAAATATTCTGACTGTAGCCTCACAATATATTTTTGAAAACCTATTGTATGTGCACAAAAATATATCAAATTTTAAGAAAATGTCCGATATTCATAGTTTAAATACCAGGAATAAACACAACCTTGCTGTACATCGCACACGTCTCCACAAAGTAGGCAACTCATTCATGGGTCAATGTATACGTTTTTACAACAAACTCCCCATTGACATTCGAAACTTACCCATTAAACGATTTAAAATCTGTATTAAAACCAAACTTTGTAAAAAAGGGTACTATACAATTTCAGATTATTTAGAAGATAAAAAAGCTTGGGATTGAACTGCTCGCTCTGCTAAGCCTTGTGAAAAAATCATAAAACTAGACATTTTAATTATGTAAAATCAACATATACCAGTTTTATAAACACATTGACATTGTTGAAAATTATATTCAAAATGACATGATTACTTTGTAAAGTATTATATTATTTTAACTATTGTGAATGTGAGGACTATGTGGATATTGTTTTTATTTCTCTGCTAGTTTTAGTGATGGTCTGGCAGTTTGAGTAGTTTATGCGGCCTACCCAAATGTCCTTTCTTTGGTATTGTTCGTCGAGTTGAGCTCCTTAAGTTCTGAGTTGAGCTCCACGATTACTGACAAATGCTTGCACTGACTGGACAGGTCCACTCAAATCTGTGTGGTTCTTTCCTCAAAAGACCTTTTCAGACACTTATCTACATGGTCCTCATATGGCCTGACCAAGATTATGTCTGGACTTTAAAAGAGACTGCGACCTCTGAGTTTGTTTCGGCCTTTCTTCTCAGAGCAGTCAGATAGGAAACGCCGAACTCATCTAGCTTATTTTTAATATTTTTTTATATGACGTGTAAAAGTGATTTCGCTATCCTATTTACAGATTAAACAATTTCATTTCATTTCATTTCATTTCATTTTACCGAAAAACTTAAATACACTCCTTTGCAAAAAAAAATGGGCGGTTTTGATTTTTCTACATTATTGGTAATCATTTAGTTCTAAAGAGGTTTTAATAGCCAAACTATGTTACTGGCACTTAATAAAGAGTCTGGGTATGAAAAAAAGTAAATTCCAAATTCGAAACATTTGTTTTTAAAATAATAATCCCTTTTTAGTTTGTGACTTTTTACTTACTTTTCGCGACTTTGCGGTTAAAAGGTTATCAGGCAACTAATACTAACTTCTCCTTATTTTAGTAGAATAATTTTATTTATGTTTGCCGCATAATCCTAAGGTATTAAGTCCGCCTTTGTACCTTTTTGTGTGTGAAAAGTGTAAATAAATAAATCTTGCCTTATTGTGATTAAAACAGATAACTTTGTGTCGATTTAATGGCAAAAAAGCAATGCGAGCTAGTAAAATTATATCGCTGCTGAAAGAGGGGTGTAGCCAATGTTACGTCTCACAGCAGATAATAAGAAACTTCTAGTCATTTATGCTAATAACTAATGACATACTAAACATATTAATATTATACATAGAAAAGCCAATGACTGCAAGGTGGCCGATTTTTTTGCAAAGGAGTTTATAACAATCCTTTTGAAAGAAACGATTTTTATTGTAACACTAGCTGTTGCCCGTGACGTCGTCTACGATCCAGGATGAAAAGTAACCTATGTCCTTTTCCAGGTCATGGTCTACCCATGTGCCAAATTTCATTCTAATCCGTGCAGCCATTTAAGCGTGAAAGCATAATAAACAAATAAACTCACTTCTATATTTATAAACCCTTCAACTGTCATTAACGAGACACAATAGAATTTTAATTGTTATCCGCCTTAATAAGGCATCGTAACAGATGATGAGATATGTTATTATATAAAATATATTTTATTATATATATAAGCCGACCGATAAGCCATCAGCACCCATAGAACCACACCTTCAACATCACAACTCATTTCCCTAAATGCATAGATTTAGGGAAAACGAACACTTTCCAATGAAGATTTTTATGCAAATAATTGTTAATGTATAAACCGTCGAGCCGGTCCGGCTCGACCCGCAGTGGGGCACACGGGCGATTAATTGTTGCTGCCGATAAAGATGATTAGTGGCAATAAAGTTGTTATTTATTAGACAGGCCTAGGAATGCTGATGATTAATAAAATATTGCGAATATTATGAGCAATTTGGTTTTATACGTTGAATTTGATTTGTCAGTTTTGTTACAATCGAGGGCACAAAACTTGTAGGAAAGGTCAATTATTTTTCAGTTAGGTATATGTAGGTGACTAAAAATTAACAATAAATAGAAAAGAAACGAAAGCATGGAAAATTTATCTTAACTAAGTACTCTGTCTTAGCTAATCTAAACTTAACAAATTGCTAAGCTTTGTTTCAATGATTAAACATTTTTCATTATTGCGGTCATCTAATATTTTCTTTAGTCACTCTTGATAAATTAAAAAAAATTCAAACTCGAAAAAAGAAGCAATTTTATTTAGTCACTCTTAATAAATTTTTAGTTTTTTAAACTGTCGTAAAGTACTTTACAAGTCACAAGTTGACAGCTGAATATGAAACTTGTGGTAAACAGACACAAACTTGTGGAAAAATAAGGGGGGGCGTTTTGGGGGACTGTCTTATGTAATTTTGACGTTCGAAAAGTGCTGATTTTCAGCCTAGTTTGAATAAATGACTTTTGATTTTTTTTTTACAACAATAGGCACCAATTGCTACGCTATTACTATCTCCAAAGTATCCGGCCACAAGTGACTAAGTAACTTTTTACCTCGTCTATAATTATAACTAAATAAACAACCATTTCTCTCACATATCATTAAAATCTATTTAAATAAAAAGTAGAATGTCTCCGTCGTAATGTTTGAAAGAAGCACTTATCTCATTGAGACACAAAGGTTCAGATAAATGAATGTTTATAATAGCAGTTATACGGTACCAGACACACGCAAAAAATAAGCTTACTCACACTTGACGCAATGCAAGTCATAATTCATAAGCCATTATATAGCAACTTTCGAATCTACACTAGTAAATCCTTCTTAGTAAAAGTTGCCTAGATCTTGCAGGTTAATTGCAACGTCATAAGAATTATAAGAACAATTATCTAGACAAAAAATCACAACATCACAGAAGTCGTGATCAAAAGACAGTAACAGTTACAAAATCGTGATTGGCGGTGACAAAAAAGTTGCACTGTCATACAGATATTGATTCTATATGCGGCAAAAAGTTGCTGGGTCTGGACAGTGAGTCTCGCCAACCGGCTATACTCTCGATGAAGATGAAATTGGACTAAAACACGTGAAACCTCATCTATAGAAAGTCAAGCCTTCAATGTATTACATGTATTATATTTTTAACCTGTTTTATCGTTTACCAGTTTCGAGAATCAACTTCAGCTACGTTTATTCGCTTATAAATAATATGTGGAACATATTAAATAAAATAGGCATATTATTATTCGAGAGAGTTGGAACTCTTCTTTTTATGTTGAATTAGAGATATTAACAAATACTTCCGTACCGATGGGAAATCATGACCTTGTCTTGTAATTTATGCATGACTATTTAAATAATCATGATTGTATGTCGAAATTTAGAAATTGGCCAAGCGTTTCGAGTATTCCGGAACTACCATAGCAACGGATGTGATAAAATATTGCTCAAACTCAAAGCATTAATTTCAAATAAACCAATTACAGGCACTTTTGAATTGTCAAGGGGTCGGTCAGTCAGAAAAATGAAGCTGACGCATCTGAATGCAAAGGAATTATTGAAATTCCAACCAAAACGGACATTAGGTAGTTTTTACGGTTCAAGCCTGAGGCCAGCTGTCTGCTATAAATAATATCAATCATCAAATGAAAGTAAGACGTAATAAACTCGCTCGGCATGTTCGTGAACTCATGTCGAATAATTTCGATTTCCGTTTCGAATCAATTGAAAATCACATCTCTAACGACACCTTCGGTACAAATAAAACGAACGAAATAATTGGTAATATTAAATAGTTTTTATTTTTATTCAACAATAAATTAATGGCAATAAATTAAGATAATAAATAAATTCTTTGTACAACAGAGGTTACTACGACGACCATTGATTTATGCTAAAAAGTCTTTTGATTATGCTGAGTGTGAGTACGCGCTGTATGCTAGGTTCTGGGCTTCATCGAGGTTCTTGTTCCAGTCTTGGCCATAGCTGGAGTATCCTCCATGACCGCCGCCGTGTCCAGAGTCGTGAGACACATGCTCAATGACAGGGTGATGAGATTCGTGGTGATGAGCGTGAGGAACGACTTCATACGTCGTTTTCGTCTTTTCACCCTTCAAGCAGTGAGCGACAAAGAGGATGACTGCGAGGATAAGGGCGATCTTGGCGGTGGCGAGGGCCTTGATAGCGATGAGCTTCACGATGAAGAGTTTTCCGAGCAGCATTTTGGCACCAAGGAGACCGATGATACCCATGCCCATACCTCCCTTTTTTGATTTTTTGCGTCCTGGGAACAAGAAATTATATTGATTAGCTTCATGTCATTAAGATTATTTACTATTTAATATAGGCTACGATGATATCAATGGATTTATCTACGTTAATTTATTTAGTTTTATTACAACTTTATTTCTTTTCTAAACGCTAATGTTCGTCAGAAATTATCTATCAATCAATTATTAGATGCTCAGTAGTCTCAATTTAAATAATCTACGCTAATTTAAGACTCCAATAAAGCGTTGCAAATTCTATACAAATTAACCTTTTTCTCGATTCTATAATTACTGCATTAATTTAAAGTCACTGACTTAACAGATTCACTTTTCTATTTATATTCTATTACAAAATCTATTTTTAGATCTTCACTGATTATAATTTTGAGACTAACCTTCTTCGAGAGACCTCTGGATGGTGTCTTTGTCAGCGTGGTTCATTTTGACCTCGAGGGCGTGAGTTTCGAACAGGTTCACGACGCCATCCATCAGTCTGTAGTTGACCTCAGCGTCCCTAGCCGTAGGGTCAACGGGCAGAGCATCCATTTTCTTGGCTGACCTGGGTTCAGGTTCACCTTTGAAGACCAGTCCATCTACAATTGTTATGCTTTTCGATGCTCTTAAGTTGTCGACAACTCTGAGCATTTTTTCCTGTGAAAGAAAAGTTGAATTAGACTTTTGTTTTAGAATTTTGGAATTAATTGGTTATTTTGAATTGACAGTTTTCGAGATCAAGTATTGGATTTTAAAACTTGAATTTTGGAAAAAGAATTACAGTATTGAAGACAAAACAGCTGCGAATTCTTTTTTGGAAGAAATTTCCGGTCAAGTTTCGAAACTTTTGAGGCAAAAAAGGAAACGTTAATTGTTTTAGCTGGCCGTTATAATTTAGTTCATATGCACACTTGTTACAAGTGAAATGCGAAATCCTCAACATCAACCACTGCGAAACCTGATTCCACAACACACACTTCACTTTCACTTTTATTAATAAAATTATTATTAACCTTCACACATAAAATGTAGTCTCCTTTGCAGTCCTTAATGAGGTTTATCGCCGATTCTAATGTGTTATCACTGTCCTCAGCTGACACAAAGGCCGTAGCCGCCAAAAATACTAACAAAAGCTTCATTTTGTTTTGTTTTTTATTATTAAATTTTTTTTTAGATATATATTTCCGACATCTAGGGATGTCAAGTAATGTTTGGCGTGGCTATTGGGCTGCTATACAGTTTTATCATATTCCCCCCCACCTGATTTCTGTATGAAGCACGTTGGACCATCTAGGTTAAGATGAGGATTTTATGATTATGGACTCTAATGTGATCAGTGCTAAGACTGGTTTTTGGGTGAAAGTTTCTTACTAGGGTTTGTTGTGCATTCTTAAGGTCAGGTTTTTGAATGGCCGGTTGTAAAATATTTGTATATTTTGATAGTCATTTACGTGAAATGAATAATAATATCTGTGGGTTATTGGCAGCATTGTGTGCATACCATTAAGGAATAATAATTTTTGGTTAGGTATGAGTTTTCGAAAGTAATATTGATTTTTCGTTAATGTATGGATCTTTATGGTGTTGGAGTTATGCGATTTTATGAATGAAATGAGAGGAAAGTTATTTTGGTCAGACCCAAAGATTTTAAAATACTTAAAGTCTTTTCTTTTTAATTACATAATTAATTATTATTTAAGTGGATATTTTCTTAATACCTGTATGTACAAATTACCACAGATATAAATCTTAAATTATGCGTTTTGCTTTTACCGCAATAGTAACTCTGCGGCTATAAAAGTTGCTTTTAAGCCAAAAGCAACAAAGGCTTATAATAAGGGTTTTATGTTATTACAATTATTATGTGATACTGGTAATTTTCCCTTATCTATAGGAGATTATATATTGACTTATGCATTTTTAGTCAGATTGCTAATTAATAACTGCTAATAACAGCTCTAGTTCTCAAAACGTTTAAATAAACAGATTGATGATCAAATTGCCTCTTTGACTCGAAGTTACTTTTTAGGACACCCTTTTTTTTTTGGTTGGAAATTATCAAATAACTTCTCCAGCTCTGGGCGGAGCGGGAGGACGTATCAGACTCTTACTCACTAAAACCCACCCGTGTTCCTTTAGTTGCCTGTATGTGGCCTGGGGCCACGGTAACCCCGTTTGGACAAACCCGCAACACTGGCAGGCATCGGCCCTAGCAGACCCCTTTATTCTAGGACACCCTGAGTTCCTGAGAAAATAGTGGCCTACATATAAAGCACACAGGGTAATTATTTTATTACCAAATAACACTTATGTAAAAAATTCAAAATAATATAAACGCCAAAATAGAAATCAGGCCGCACACAAAATTCAAAACAGACATTTTGCAGTTCTATTTTACATTTTTAAATAATAATACTTGGTTAATTTTCTATTTCAATAATTCAACATTCTCTATTACACAACTAACAAACAGATCTTACAGATTTATTTATTCGGACTGACTAAAGTGTTGATAATTTCTTGCCTAGCGGTATATCGCGGTTGCGCTCGGCTAGTCTTATTCAATCTATCGTATCTTCACTTACCGTGATAAGACATATCCTATATGTTTATTGGGGTATTAAGGATTACCGTGAAGATTCCGTTAAAATACGTCTTCTTGGATTTATGTTAGAAACTTCGAAGTTAATATCAAATTGCTTCGTTCTCAATGGTCGTGATTTATCGGTGAAAATCGGTGGGCTTAAGATTTCCGGTTGAGTGGTCGGTTTTGGTTCAGAATTGGCTATTTTTAGTTGTTGTTATAACTTATAACAAGAGGAGTTCGTGGCTAAGTGAGGAGCTCGTGGCTTAGTAATAACAACCGCATGGGTCGATCCATGAGTTGACTAGACTCCTCCGTGCCTCAGAAAGTACATTAAGCTGTTGATCCCGGCTGTGATTAGTGGACATTTGACAATCGTTACGGGTCGTCAAAAACCCGAAAATCTGACAACCAGTCTCACCAAGGGGTATGAATTCCTCAGTTACTGGGTTGTTGAGGTCAGACAGGCAATCGCTCCATGTAAAATACTGGTATTCAGCTGCGTTCAGTTAAATTGAAAGCCGATCTCAACATAGTTGGGAAAAGGCTAGGCAGATTTTTCGGAGATTCTTTTCCTCTTCATCCAATTTATTTGGGGTCGCCATAACATATCTTCTTTTTCCGTACTTTTTATTAGTCGTCAGCTCAGTAGTCACCCCCTCTTTAGCCATAATTATCATCTTTTGCATAGTCCATCCATAGTTTCTTTGGTCTTCACCTACTCTTGAATGCCAAGTGTAATTCTGTTTCAATTTTGTCACAACTTGTTTATCAGAAACTTTGGAAGAACTAGTCATATTCAATGAATCAACTTAACCTATCGCAGTCATCCGAACATATGCCTCTTCCGAGCAACAACATCCTGTCTCCCGTCTTCCATCTCCAGTCTTTCCCAGTCACCTTCTACCTTCTTATGGTCGTCTTTCCATCTAGATGGAGGGCACTTCGCTTGCCAATACGCGGTCTCCTCTCCAGGACTCGTCTGCTCCACTAGCCATCGGTCCTTCAATAAACATGGCCAGGCCACTGCCACATCAGCTTGCTTACTAGGTAACTCCGGTTCTTTTCCGGATGATTTGATTTCTGATTTCAATATTTTTAACTAGTCATATAACATGATTAATTTAGCGAAACCCTAAATGTAATATAGGCAGACGATGCTTCTAATACTGTAGGGCCAAGAACTTGTTATGAGCTCAACTGTCATTAATGAGACATAATAGAATTTTAATTGTTATCGATCTCCAGGAAAGCTCGTGACAGTCAAGGGGAAATTCTCTACAGAACTGATCATAAACTGACAAGATTGTTAAGTGTTAATAGTAGTTTAATTATATATTATGTAAATGAGAACCAGACAGAAATAAATCCTAGACTGTTTTTCATCTAACTTCTAAATCAAAACTGTCTGCGTCATAAGTCATAACACTATAGGTAACAACTTATAAACGAGTCTTATTAATTTATTATCATTAATAATGTTACATCCAATATGCACTTTACATAATACTTATCTGTTTTATTTTATTTACATTTGTTGGTTGTGTGTAGTCATTTTGTTTTATTACATAGTCGTTTATTTTATTATTGCAATAACTCTTGTTACCATCATTATCATCATCACTTCAGCCGAAAGACGTCCACTGCTGGACATAGGCCTACCCTAAACACCGCCACTTTGACCGGTTATGCTTCCCGCATCCAACAGATTCCTGCGGCCTTCACAAGGTCAACAGTCCATCATGTGGGAGGCCTTCCAACGCTACGTCTTCCGGTACGCGGTCACCACTCCAGAACCTTTCGGCCCCATCGGCCATCTGTTCTGCGAGCAATGTGCCCTGTTAAGTTTGGCAATTCTTAGGGATATGTAGGTTGCTTTGGTTCTCCTGCGGATCTCTTCATTTCTGATCCAACCATCATTCTTTTGCCCTTAACCTAACTTATTTGGGATTAACGCAGCATAATGTACCACCCACACCACCACCAATAATGACCACCAGTAATGTACTACCATTTATCTAGCTCTCCGCCTTCTCAATTAAGGCAAGGTTTTTTTCACGAGCAGGAGCAGAAGGAGTAAATAAGGATCGTCATGGGTCACGCGTTCTGTAGTTTCTACCCTATGGGAAGAAGGCGTGAGTTTATGTATGTATCTTTCACCCTTAATCTCAAAGATGGCCCACATTTTCGATAAATACGACTTCCATCTGAAATTCAAATTCTTAAAAAAAATACATTATCCATCCGACTTCGTATAAAATTAGAAAATGGCCCCCAAACACCTTCTTTTCCAGTCAATACAACATTAAGACAATAATAAGTATATAGACGTAGAATTAGAAACTGCACAAAACCAGTTTTCAGTCTGTTATGGGGGATATAATTCTAAAATGCCTACTTTGAAACGTGCTTGCTTTAAGGCTGTGCCACACGGATGCGATTTATCGAACGATATTTTGATATTCGCAGTTATGCTTACTAGATTAATAATGTATAAGATTTTGATGACCTGGTGCAGGACAAGGTAGTCCACTGGATACGCGAAGCATAGGACTGATCGATGTGACAACGCTTGGGGAGGTCCAGCAGTGGACGGCAGTCGGCTGAAATGATCATGATGAATGATAAGATTTTGCTATAGAGCACTGATGCTCCCAATCCTTAGCTTGTCATTATCTTTTTAAAACCGTAGAGAAATACAATGTTGACGACTACCCCCTGTCTGCTACTATTGAGAAATAAAATCACCAAACCGTCTATTTTACGACATCTAATTATTCTTCTCTAGATTTGCCTTGAGGTAAGGAAAAACCGCTCTTGTTGTCACTTGCAAAAACCGAAATTGACTATTTACATTTTTGTAACGCGGTTTACCGAATTGATTTTGAAATGCTCTTCTTTGACTATTCATAGTTACAGAATGAAATGACAGTGAAAAGAACATAAGAGAGAAAAAAGAGATTGTAAATAACTTTTTCTTTAATGGTTCAAAAAGATAAGTTGCGAGTTTGCGACTCTGTTGGTCGGTAGGTATAAGATAATATCCACACCGTGTCTCATAATCAGGAAATATTCTCGCGTAATCGCATCAGACTCGTGTAGGGAGGCCTTTACCTTTAACCTACTGCAACCAGGTACTAGTACTATTATCGACTACAAACATCGAAGGAATAGACTGCGATCAGTATTGATGCTAAAAATAGAAAACATTTTTAAATTTTAATAAATTTTGTCGTCATTATCTCAGAGAACCTGGGGGACCAAGCTCTGCTCTGGTGAAAATAGAGAATGCTCATTTAATAGTACAGGAAAGTTCATACTAATTCGATGCTACCATTATAGTAGGCACTTACTAATTCATGGCTGCCATGTCATTATTTTAAGGTAGCCATCGTGTTCTATCTAAAACGTTGGGCGACCGAGCTCAGCTCGGGTAAAAATATGGAGAAAATGAATTTTCCCACATATGAGATCTAGCTAGATCGATTTTACCCTATATTGCATGCAACTTTCATCGAAATCGTTAGAGACGTGATTACAAATATATATACAAATATTGCTCGTTTAATAGTATATACAGGGTGTCCAGTAAATAGCACGACATACTGCAGGGAGTGATAGCTTGGGTCAATACCTACCAAAACAACACAATATATTATTATGTTCAGCAAAATCTTACGGATGTATCTGAGTTTAATTTTTGTTCCGAAATATCGAAATATCTCTCTCTACCTTGAAACAGATTTTTAAGCATCTAGTAATGAAAAATTCCTTTTCTAGTTTTTTTTTACATCAAATTATTCGTGAATAGTTACTTTACTCATTGATAAGTCTTTTTTCTATCAAAAACAAGAATGTTTCCAAGAAATTGTATTTTTTGTTTAAATTTTCACAGAACTATTTTCTTTTCGCATAATTTTGTAAAACTGTAAATCCGTAGGATTTTACTGAACATATATTGTGCTGTTTTGGTAGGTATTGACCCAAGCTATCACCCCCTGCAGTATGTCGTGCTATTTACTGGACAGCCTGTATAGGATATCATTCTGCCCGGCTGCTACTTAATCACTACTTAAATATTTACGTATGTTGGGTTTAACAGCATAAGATAGAAATAGACGAAAATCATCATTAGCATCATCGTTGACCATGTTTCTTCAATACTCTTGGTCCTTACAATGGAACACACAAGTCTTTAAGTTGAGACTGTGAGTTGACCCAAAGAATTCAGCCTATTGTAGACCACTGCTGCACATAGACCTATCTCAGGCTGCGCCATAACACCATGTTCCCCGCCTTCTACATCCAGTCTGTCCCAACCATCTTTTTAAGGTCGTCGGACCATCTACCTAGGCGGCATTCCACACTACGCTTGTCGATACGCGTTCTCCACTCCAGGACTTGTCTGCTCCACCGGCCATCGGTTCTTCGATCAGCCAGCCCACTGCCACTTCAGCTTGCTTACTCTGCAAGCTATGTCTCCAGTTCTTTTCCGGATAACTTCATTTCTGATTTTATCCAAAAAACTTGCAAACTTAATGTAGAAAGTGAAGAACTAGGTATTCTACTCAATTTTGAACACGCATATATCAGAAAGTTTACATCTCCTCATTTTTAATTCGTACCTACCCAATCAATCTACCTAACCTTTACCAATTATGTTGGGGTCGGTTTCCAGTCTAACCGGATTCAACTGGATACCAGTATTTTACATGGAACGACTAACTCACTTCCACAACCCAGTTACTGGGTAATACTAAACCCCTTGGTAAGACTGGTTGTCAGACTTCGGGCTTCTTACGACCCGTAACCACTGTCAAAGATCTACGAATGACAGCCGTGACCAATGGCTTAACGTTCTTTTCAACACACGGAGGGGTCTTGGTATGTAAAGATGGTCATCCATCCACGGACCAACCGTGGCAAGCGTAGCTTAACCTGATCGATTGACCCGTGTGCCACAAGCCCTTAACCACCTAATTCTGAATATAAATAATCTCCTCCATTGCACTCCATTCATCTCGATCTTGGTCTTCCCGCATCTAACCCTTACATTTTATCTTGACCAGGTTATCGGTCAACGTCGTTTTTCTTCAGCCGATCTATTCCATAAAATCCTACAGTTCACATCAAACTCGCCTCACATAAGTTTTCACGGTACCTTTTTTACATAACAGACTGGCTGATATCTGAAAAATTGTCAGGCTTACTAGATTGTGATAACGCTGATCTCATGAAACTAATTACTGTGATAATTTCGAAACTGTGCTATAAATTACTATTAATATGCACATAAATCGTACGCGCATCGCTAAACACAAATATTTTTTCGGACTATACTTATTATGTAGTTTGATCGATATGTTTTTTCTAGTTCATCTCATGAATGCATAATAACTGCTGTTCATTGATTTTTTCGATGTTGTGCATTGTGCATATGAGCTTTGTTTGACAAACTGATTTAGTGAAACAGTAACTGTTTATGCTTATAATTTCAGTTCCTTGCTGTCTTGATACTACTAGGTGTTGCTCCATGTGAAATACTGGTATTCAGCTGCATCTGGTAAGACTGGATGCCGATCCCGACATAGTTAGGAAAAGGGTAGATAAAGGTGTTTTATACTATAACAGGCTTATTCTGCGAGTATTATGTAAGTCGGTGACTCCTGCAGGTCTTTTCTGTGAAAACTTAGGCAAAGTGACCTTGAAGTGAGCTGTTACACCTGATGCCAGTTATTGACACTATTAACAGCTCACTTCACCTGAGTTTCAGTTTAATTTTTAATAGATCGGCTGTTATTCTGATGAAAAAGAAAATCTTTCAATTTCTAGTATGTTATATTATATGACGCACGTACGGTAAGTTTTCTAATAGTTACTATTCGATTGAATCAGTAACGCTTTTATTTTCCCATTGATGGTAAAATTATTATTTACCATGAGTCTGCATCTCGAAGTTAATTCACGTGTGGATTGAATTTATCACTTACAGGCCATGTTTATTCAAAATCAAAATATTTTATTTCACATAAACCTACACGAGGTCCAAGCTCGAGATTTGCCAGCGAGCCATGGAAAGTAGTATACTGGGGGTTCAAATTTCGAACCATATAAGGAAAACAACACTGCGTGCCAAAACCAAAGTCACGGACGTTACCCAGAAAGCCGCTAAGCTTAAGTGGGACTAGGCCGGAGAGGTCTGTCGCATGTCAGATGACAAATGGGCTAAAAGAACTACTGATTGGGTCCCACTAAACGCACGATGACATCGCGGCAGGCCGAGACGAAGATGGCGGGACGAGCTTGACTCCTACCGAAAGGCCTGTTCGATACTAGCAATGGACAGAGTTGTGTGGAAAAGGGAGAGCGAGGCCTTTGCCCTGCAGTGGGACAATACAGGCTAGTTAGATTAGATTAGATTATATAAACCTACACATATGAAACAACAGAAGCTAGGTGCGGTCGTTTCCTATGGAGAAGATCTGGCAAAAAACTTCAAGGTAACTCTTTAAAAAATAATTGGCGATTACTATGGGTAACTGATACTACCGCCTAAGGATCTAATAAATACCTTCCATTTCTTTTGCAGCACCCGTACTGTTTAAAGTGGGAAACGTCACAGCATTGGCTTCAGAAATAGGTTGAGTTGGCCGTTCCTTGCAAGAATTACTACCAAGGGAGCTTTTGTGGATGCCATAAAGGCCAATGCCTGAAATTGGTGTCTTTTTGTTTACTCGCGTCCATCAACCAAATCTTGTTTTTCTAGTACAGAATAGTGTGACAAACGAAACTTATTTGAAATGTATGTCTCTGACCGAAATGAGATATAGGAGTTAGAAGTTTGTATGTATTTATTACCTTTGTAGGCAATTTTTGACTTCTAGGTGCTAAAATATTATAATACAAAATTGTTCGTGCTCGGGGGTCGCGTCATGTACGGGAGGGGTGTACCGACTATTCAATGTCCAAAAGCATTTAGCGGCTATCTATTTTGTGGTAACTTAACAATAACCTTGCACCTAGGAGTCAAAAATTGGACTACAAAGCTAATAAATACATACAAACTTCCAACTCTTCAATCTCATTTCGGACTGAGTTGAGAGATATGCACGTCAAATAAGTTTCATTTACACTATTTTTTAATAGAAAACAAGATTTAGATGATGGCCGCGAGAAAAAAAAAAGACGCCACGATTCGATGGCGAATTGGAGAGTTTAGTCAGCTTCTAAAGATTAAACCACGCTATGGCTGTCCTTACCACAATGATGTGGAGGGGCTTCAGGATCTATAAAAATAAGAGGTCTATTACTTATTTTTTTATCCATGACGGGGAGGCTCTTGGCCTTCATCTCACCTGAGGGTAAGTGATGATCAGGCCGAAGGTGGAAGCGAGCTTCACTCGGAATACCTTAACCTGCGGAAACACAACAATGCTGTTAACATTGTTGTTATGTTATAAGATGGTGGTAGCTAGCTAGACGGACTTAGAACAAGCCCTACCACCAAACAAACCGATCAGAAAATTTGGATCTGGGAATCGAACCCGGGACCTCTGTATTTGAGACAGTTGCGGGTCTTACCATTAGCTATATAGACCACAAAGGTGGTTAAAAAATCGGCGGTTCTACAAATTAAAATCCTGCAAACCTAAACATAAAGGAGGGGCTTGTGGCTAAGTAACAACAGCTGCACAGTTCGATCGATCAGGTTAAGCTACGCTTGCCTCGGTTGATCTGTGGATGGGTGACCATCTTTACATACCAAGACCCCTCCGTGCCTCGGAAAGCACGTTAAGCCGTTGGTCCCGGCTGGCATTTGTAAATCTTTGACAGTCGTTACGGGTAGTTAGAAGCCCAAAAAGTCTGACAACCAGTCTTACCAAGGGGTATTGTGTTACCTAGTTACTAGGTTGTGTAGGTCAGATAGGCAGTCGCTCCATGTAAAATACTGGTATTCAGCTGCATCCGGTTAAACTGGAAGCCGACCAGGCTAGGCAGATGATGATGAAACCTAAACATAAAGGTTAACGTTTTGCAGGATTTTATGTAGAAATTGGCACCACCGTGAAGTATGCAGCTACTGCTTAAAAGTATCGAGTTATACATTTATTTATAAGCATAAAACGAGTTACCTAATCAATAATGTGACGGGCTAATCGATTTTACGCTTATTCCGTCTGACCTCTGTAAGACGCGGAACTAAATGCGCAGACTAGTCTTTAGACGCGTGTTTATTTTAACTTCAGCTATAAGTAAATTATATTTGTTTAAGCCAAAAATCTTGTCGTTTTAAAGAAAGTGATTTCCTTTGGGCTACATTATTTTTTTTATTTTTTTTTCAGGCTGGCATTTGACGGGTGTACTTTACTAAGCTTTTTCCAAAACAGAACATGTGTTTATTATTTTGTTGTCTTAAAGGTTCATCTTGGCTACATTTGATTAAACTTTAAGCCGACCCCAACATAGTTGGGAAAGGCTATGCAGACGATAATGACAACGGGCCACAAATACGGTAATATTTTTCTGTCTATTTTAATGTAGCGGTAGAGAAGTCATTAAGGTATAAAATTAATCTTCCAGTTTTGACTTGTGAGTACAAGATGAGATTGAATGGCCTAGTGAATATCATACTGCATAAGTCACTAGGTCGTAAAGCTAGGATTCAACTTGAATCGTAAACATGCTGCCATAAAAAATAGCCTATGTTGTCTACAATTCATTGTGAGAATTATGTCAGTAAGATGCTCGCAGGCAATGATCGACTTGACTACAATGCGTGATTATGCAAATTATAGTACTTACTGGTTTACTTACTGATATAGTAACCGAGAACATGATTGCCTATGTCTAGGTTAACAAAATGAGCCCTCAGTTTGTTTTGCCATTTTTCTCAGATAGGAAATTTCGACTCTGTCTAGCTTATTACGAGTATTTATACATATTTTTTAATATGACGTGTAAAAGTGGTTCCGATATCCTATTAACAGAATAAACAATTTCATTTCATTGGCGTTTCTGTCACAAATAAACCTATTTTTCTTTCTTTTTCTTTCGATAGTCAATGTCAAAAGTTTAGGAAATTTAGAGGCATTTTAACACATTGAGACTGATATTAATTAGAATGCGAACGTTCTTAAAAATACGTGAATTACCCGTTAGATATTTTATTTGGTATCAAATCTTCGACTGTATAAAAGTTATTTTCTTATGTTTTAGATGATAAACAGTTAGGATAACAGATGCAAATAAGGTAACTACAGTTCAGTCGTCGAGAGTATGAGTCTTGATACCTGTCAGTTGAACAATTTCTAGTAATAATAACGATACTTAACTGATTCAGGCGTGACCTTGCAGAAATCCATTATAAAATACAATAGACGTGGATATATTTAGTAACCTGTTCCGCTTAGCTATTTCTAAAGAGCCATAAAAAACCCTGAAATAAATCGACGTGTTTCACCTCTCAACGAGGCATCCTCAGGATGACGATTGACTTGTCGCGAACCCGAACACGGCATATTGACACACCGAGCGCTCTCTGCGTTCAGCGATCGGTGTAGCAACACGCCAACAAGTCGGCACAGGTTACTAATTGTATCCACGTCTATTGTATTTTTTAGTAATAATGATCGTAAAACACATATTCGTTTATATGAAACTGACTGGTGTTAAGAACGCATTCTCTCGACTACGGCCGGATTGTAAGTATGCCAATTATGCATCACCACTTTAAGGGGCCCATATTTAGCAGTGCATATCTTTCTTTACCAGTTACCCAATCCATCTCCTTCCAATCTGCCAAACACACTACCGGAACTCAACTTTAAATATAGCGCCGCGCAATTACCCAATCAGCTGCCACTTTCCATATTGACTGTCAAATATTGCGTGGGGTATAATAGCCCTGCCATCGATATATTTCTAACAACCTCTACACATGTTAGAAAGCTATTAAGAGAACAATTAGATGATCAGTGAAATACAGAATATGTGAGAAAGGGATGGAGGATAGTCGTTTTGTGTTGGAAAGGGACGGGAGATATTAATCGATAGATATCGAAAGTTAAGATGTAGATGACAGGGGACCGTTAGAAGCTCTTTATTATATGGTACGATTTGTCGTGTCGCGTGTCGGGTGTCGGATTGCGGTCGTCATGTGTTGATAAATTTTTAGTACGTAGTTATTTGTAGAAAAATATTGATTTTTTATGCTATGCGTTTTTGATATAAATGTTGACCCATTTACTGTGAGCAATGTCGTTTTAATTTTCTAAACTTACATAACATCACGCCTTGTTTCCCCGAAGGGTTGGGCAGAGGTGTCCCTGTAGCAGGTACACCCACATTTCGCCTGTTATGTTTAAGTCCCATGTAATAGGGGGCGAGCCTATTGCCATCAACCGGGCACAAATCCAGACTCCGAGCTGCTACTGAGAAATTTCAGATAGAAAAACCCAATAACACTTTGCCCGACCCGGGAATCGAACCCAGGACCTCATGCTCAGCAGTAGCGCTTGCGACCACTAGACCAACGAGGCAGTCTAAACTTGTTGTAAGTTCTAAACTTGTTGGTCTTTATTTTGGTTTTAACGATAAAAAAAAAGGCTGGACAAAACATGTATTGTTTATTTAGAACAACTATTTTGATTCAATCAGATTGAATGTTGCTTTATTGTTCAAACAAACACAGCTTAAATCACTCATTCATAATTATTACCATAATGGTTCTATGAACCAGTGTAGCCATTCCTAGACAAGCGCAAGATAAACTTTTTTACAAATCGAACAACAAGATATCATTATGCTCTCACGCGATCATAACACGCATACACTTTATTTAAATAGTTTTAGTTATCTTAACTGGTATTAAATTATGTAGTTTAAAACGTTGGAAATTAGTTTTTCGTAATACGCTGTAAATATTTGGAAATAGGCTGCCAGAAATAGTAATTACGTAATTTAATTTTAGGGATCGTGACTTAATGATAACAGCCACACGGGTCGATCGAAGTAGATAAGTAACCATCCATTAAATATCTAGACCACTCTCTGCCTCGGAAAGCACGTAAAGCCTCGTACAAACTGGCGCGACGCGACGGCACGACGAGACTCTAATAAAACAATTTCTAAGAAAACTTCACGGTAGATTACCGATGTCACGTCGCGCGACAAGTCACGCTAGTCTGCATGAGCCTTTAAGCCGTTGAGCCTGGCTGTCATTCGTAGATCTTTGACAGCCGTTACAGGTAGTCAGAAACCTAAAAGTCTGACAGCCACCTCACAGTCTTACCAAGGGGTATCATGACACCCAGTAACTGGGTTGTGGAGGTCAGATAGGCAGTCGCTCCATGTAAAATAATGGTATTTAGCTGCATCCGATTAGACTGGAAGCCGACCCCAACATCTGTCTGGAGTCTGAACGCAGTTCGCATACCTACTCGTTATTAGTTGAGATACGCACCTTTAGCAATAACATGGCACCTAAGTAAGGTATATAATACGTCTTAACATACTTGTAACTTTGATAAAGATCGATGTGTTTGTTGGTAAAGGGCAGGGCCGTGCCGCCCGTATATGTGAAGTGTGCGGCGCACACAGGCGCCCCTAGTGACCATGCCCTTAATTAAATATCTGCGTTAATTATTGTTTATTTTACACTAGCTCCTCCGAGAAAAAAAAAGACAGTCATCTTGTAAATATCTTGAATATAGAATCCTTTTCTCAGTAATTGCCAAGCGGTAGCTAACCGTTTTTTTTAATTTATTTACGAAAATAATATAAAACCAGAGAACTCATTTACGTAAAAATTTGAAACAAAAAAAAAAGTTACGCGGCGAAACAGGACGACAAAAAAGAGGCGCTTTATAGGTTTCACATACAGGCGCTGCCGAGGGTCGGCGTGGCCCTGGTAAAGGGGTGATGTTCCTTACAAGACTTGCCTCAATTTGATAATCGTAAAAAGAAAAGAAAAAAACAGAAGTGAAAACTTGAACAAGATCGCCTTATTGGAAGAAAAATATTTGTGTAGAACATTGGTCCGTAACCTTATCTAAATAAAGAGCACAATCTCTTTTACCAAAAAAAACTTCCAAAACCTTTAAAGTAAAAATACTTGCATAGAAAATTGATCCGTAACTTAATATAAATAAAGAGCACAATCGCGTTTACAAAACTATTAAAGTAAAAATACTTGCATAGAACATTGATCCGTAACGTAATATAAATAAAGAGTACATGCGCGTTTACAAAAATGAGGTGTCGTTACAGTGTCGCGAAATCAGTGGTTTAGTCCCATCAAGAATTTTTCACTTCAAAAACTAAATACATAGTTATAATGGTTTTTAAAAACAGTAACGACAAAACAGTACGACATCTCAAAGACCTAAGATCGTACACTATAAACGTCTCGTGATCAATATGGTTAATTTTTGAAACTCATCGCCGACGACAGTGGAGCATTGTAACTTTCGATTTCTTCCACACCTCACTTTCATAGTTTGAATGAATTCTTTGCATAGTTCACTTTCTATACGAGGTTAAAGGTAGGGCTTCGTAGGGTGAGAGAAGTGATTCTTTTCGATCGTTTTTATACTTTTAGTTAACCGCTATACAGGGTGTCAAGGACATCGACGCGAAAACTGAAACCATGGATTCGGTACATAATCCTGAACCCCCCTGCGTTTAAATTTTTCGTCGGTTATTTAAAAAAAAAATCTTCTGTTTCATAGAAAAGTGAAATACCTACGCGGTCAAAATGTATGGAACCCTGATTTTTTTTTAAATAACTTACGAAAAATTTCAACGCAAGGGGTACTGATTCCATGGTTTCAGTTTTCGCGTCGATGTCCCTGCCACCCCGTATATATTTATAGATTACATAAACTCACACTGTCTTCCCATCGAGGTAGGCAGAAACTACAGAACGCCACCTGCTACGATCCTTACATTATCCTTTTGCCTCGTTTACGATTTTAAATCCTACTTGTATATATATATGGATGGATGTTTGTTACTCTTTCATGCAAAAACCACTGAACGGATTTGGATGAAATTTCGCACACAGATAGTTTATAACCTGGATTAACACATAGAATACTTTTTATCCCGATATTCTTACGAGATTGAGACTTACGTGGGTGAAAACATGAGGCGCCGCTAGTCAAACGCACGCTTAAAGAACTTCACCAATAAGGTCACTAATTACGTAATTTTAGGACGTCTCCCCGCCATCACGATATTAAGAAGGCGTTAGTTTATATATGTGTATGTAAGTATTATATATTGTAGAAAAGGGATGGTCACTAATCGCGAAAAACCTGGACAGGAACCTCCTCACGCTAAATAGCAGTAAAACAATATATTATATTGTTTTCTCCAAGACTGCCGCTTCAAATCTCCGTAATAACTAAAATTCAAACTGAGTAACTGCTTTTCTAGATAATAATAAGGACTGGTGGTCAGAGCAAGTTCAATCAACAAATATTCCGTTACCAGGTGCGTCTTTACGGTGTATTTTAAAATTCCTTTAGTAATTTATGCAGATCTAACGCTAAATATTTATGAAGTAACTTGCTGCGTAAGGCGCCACTGACAAGCGCGCTCCGCACTCTCAAACTCATTGCTGATGACGTTGACATATTCTGTTGCGCTTTGGGTGAATTTGAAAGAATAGCGACCTATAGAATTTGTTATGGTACCAGCAGTGGAACTATTTAATTTTTAAGTGTGCTACAATTTTGCATTGGGTCTAGCCTGTAAGAAAGAAAGAAAAAGTATTTATTGAGACTCGCACAGGAAATCACAAATTAAACTAAATACACTCATTAAAACATTAATAAAAATAAAAAACATTAAAAAATACAAACAATTAAATAAAAGCAGAAAGTCCTGTACGAGGCCAAAAGGCTCCTATCTCAGCATATGCTGCGACATTTAAGAAAAAATAAATAAATACGCAGCGCTGGTATTCTGATAGGGCCCGCAGTGATGTCACGGATAGATAAAATACAGGAAGGATATTTGTATGTTTGGAGTGAATAAATAAATAAATGTGTATCTGTTAGGTGGGTTTGTAGTTCACAAGAGAGTGACAACCAGTGTACTTAAGCAATTCAATTCAAATTTAATTTAAAATATTTTATTTCACATAAACCTACAAGGGCACTTATGAAACGTCAGGAGCTAGGTGCACGGTTCCAATTGATCGCTTCTTATAGAGAAAAACCGGCAAGAAACTCCACGGTTACTCTTTTCAAAATAAATGTTTTCTACAATGTTTTCAAATTAATAAATAATAATGAAAACAAACAAATAATTAATAGGTATGAGAGGACAGTGTAGGCCTATCAACAAGTACCAGGTAATTAGCAAAATAGAAAATGGTTCACAAGTCTACATCTTACAATGTTCTCAGATTCACAAAATCTAAAAGAAAATAATCTATATAAAAGATAAACAAAATAATAAAATCCGTTTTTAAAGCACCAGGTTGAGCGTTCAAAACCTAAAATACCCATTTGATTGCAAGGTTTTTAATCCCTTATTTACGCTCCACACATAATAAAAAAGAGTGATTAGAGTCAATAAACCTAACCTAAAAATGATTTCTAAAAATAGATGCTTACACAATCATTTGACCGGTTTGACACTGACTAATCATTATCTCATAAGACATCTTCAATCAAATGTTTTCACCTATTACAACGAAAGTCAATCTCGAAGACAATGGGGTGGTATGGGAATAAAACATAATTGTTTGTTGGCAACATTATTTTAATAGTGTTCTTTCAAGATGTTATTGTACTTGCACGGCCAATCGCACGTCATGCATCAAAAGTAAAATTTAATGTACGAAAACTGACTTTAATGTTACGTGAAAAGGGCTCGTCAAAGTTAAATTGTTATCTTGGACGTGCCGTCGACTGTACAGTCTATATTGTGATTACGATTTATTTTTGTATCAGCTCGATGTCTGGATTTGTGAAACACACGTGTGTTTTTTTTTCCACGAAATTGTACTTCCAACATTACGCCAAAATTTGGGTGTAATGGAAACACCTCAGCTCATCGAGCCATCGGAAAAAGGTATTATGTTAAGTTGTTATATTGTCAAAAAATGCTCATGTATGCTTTAACTGTTTAAAGGTACAAAATTTTACTATTTCTAAAAATGATAATAAAATGTTTTCACTTTTTATTTATTTTCAGCTTAGCTTCAATACTTCGTTGACTGAACGTAATAAAACAACAGATGTAGTAAAGAACATCGTACGTTGTGTTTTTGTTTCAATTACGTCACACTGAGAGAATGAGTTGTGCGTAAGTTGTGAGTAAAAACGGAGCGATGATCTTCGCAAGGTGGCTAGAAGCAATGGCCATCCGGCTGGCCCGAGGATACCGCACGGTCTCCTGTGAGGTGGCGAGCCTCCTTGCCGGATTACCGCGATGGGATCTGGAGGCAAAAGGCAAAACACCGGGGCTTAACTCCGCTGCCACGAGAAATCACGGCACAGCGGACAGAGCTCCAGCGGAATCTCATGGCACCATGGAGAGTGCGATTGTCGCAACCCAGCGCTGGGCATGCCATAATTGCGGCAATAAATCCCCTCTTTGAGGAGTGGCTAGAGAGGCGCCACGGCGTCCTCACCTTCCACCTGACGCAGTTCCTCACCGCACACGGCTGTTTTGGGAGGTTATTTTTCACGATAAGGCGGGAGGAAACGCCCGGGTGTCACCATTGTGTGGATCGCCCGGAGGACACGGTAGAGCATACGGTGGAGGTCTGCCCGGCTTGGGCGGAGCACCGCCGTGTCCTCGTGGAGGCGATCAGCGGCGGTGATCTCTCGCGTCTGGCCCTGGTTCAGGCCATGTTATGGAGCGAGAGGAAATGGGAGGCCCTTACCTCAATCAAAATCAAAATCAAAATATTTTATTTCACATAAACCTACATGGATACTTATGAAACGTCAGAAGCTAGGTGCACGGTTCCAATTGGTCGTTTCCTATGGAGAAGAGCCGGCAAGAAACTCCACGGTTACTCTTTTAAAAATAATTGGCTTTTACAATACTTTCAACTAACAGTGTTTCTATGTATGGGAGGACAGTGTAGGTCTTTCAATAAGTACCAAGTACTTAACAAAATAGAAAATGGTCAACAGGTCTACAATCCACTAAGCCTACAGCGTTCTCACATTCACAAAATATGTAGAAAAGAATCTATACAAAAAATTAATTAATTAAAAAAAGTAAAAAAACCTATTTTAAATAAAACGCAATTATATGATTGCTATTACAACTGTAATAAATCTGAATAATTATCATGTCCACAAAAGCCACAAAAAAAAAAGTATATAATGTCAAATAATAGAATAGTAAATATGTCATGGGCAAATGTAAAAATAAATAAAAATAAAGATTTAAATAAACATGGTAATTTGGGAGCAGTTAATAGACTCTTACTTATTTATGCCGTTAATGAGGTACCAGGGAAGCCACATGTGCAGAAGGAATTATTGGCAAATTTCCTTGTCTTCAACGTAGTCTTTAATTCTTGATAAGGACACGTTTGATGTGGGTTTTGAACTTCCCATCGCTAAGTTCTGTCACAGACTTTGGCAACTTGTTATAAAAGCGGATACTGTTTATAAGAAATGACTTGCTTGTTTTAGTTAATCTAAATTTGGGTATCACAATTTCATGTCGACTACGTGTATTTATTTTATGGAAATCGCATCTTATTTTGAAAAGTTCTAAGTTTTTGCGAACATACATAATACTTTCTAAGATATAAAGTGAAGGCAAAGTCAGTATATCAATTTCTTTAAATTTGTCTCTAAGGGACTCGCGAGGGCCCATTTTATAGATCGCGCGGATTGCCCTCTTTTGTAAAATGAAAATTGAATCTACGTCAGCTGCCGATCCCCACAGCAGGACGCCATAAGACATAATACTGTGGAAATAAGCAAAGTATACTAACCTAGCTGTGGCTATATCAGTCAACTGCCTTATTTTTCTTACTGCATATGCAGCTGAACTTAATCTACCTGAAAGAGTTCTAATATGGGCGCCCCATTGTAATTTTGAATCTAAAGTAATTCCTAAGAATATAGTTTCCGTTATTGCGTCTAGTTTTTTGCCATCAAGTTTTAGATTTAGACCTACTTGAGGTACATTTGGTAATGAGAACCTAATACATTTCGTTTTGTTCGCATTAAGTAAAAGATTATTAGCTGCGAACCATTTTGAAAGTACAGCCAGACTATCGTTGACATGTAATACATCTGTATCTTTCCTGTCTATTTAAAAAATAAGAGAAGTGTCGTCAGCAAATAGAATTATATCTGATAAGTTAGTCATCATGTAAGGAAGATCATTTATATAAACTAGAAATAAGAAAGGGCCGAGAATTGAACCTTGAGGCACGCCCATTTTCACTAGAGACCCCGAAGACATCGCCTCATTAACATTTACTTTTTGCTGCCTGTTTGATAGATAGGAAAGAACAAGATCAGCAGCTTGTCCACGAATTCCGTAGTGGTGTAATTTACAGATCAGTGTATTGTGGTCAACGCAGTCAAACGCTTTTGAGAGGTCACAGAAAATGCCAATTGCATCCTGGGACTTCTCCCAGGATTCCAAAATGTGACTGATGAGTTTAACTCCTGCGTCAGTCGTCGACCTACCTTTCGTGAAACCAAACTGATGACTATGTAAAATCCCATTAGAATTAAAATGTGCCAACATCTGGTCTAGCATGATTTTTTCATATATTTTACTCAATGCTGGTAGCACAGACATTGGTCTATAATTAGAGGGATCACTCTTACTACCCGATTTGAAAATTGGTACTACTTTACTATGTTTCATTAAATCAGGAAACGTACCGCTATCTAAACATTGATTAAATATGCTTGTTAGGACTGGGGCAATTGTGTCAATGATATCTTGAAGAACCTTAACGGAAATCCCCCATAAGTCTTCAGTGTTTTTTATGTTAAGACTTTTAAATGCTTTTTTAATTGTGACAATTGAAATGGGCTTAAATTCAAAATTTGGAATGTCTCTACTGAAGTGTTCTTTTAAAAGAGATTCAGCTAGTATAGATGATGAGGGGAGAGATTTCGTAACCTCTTTTGGGATGTTGGTAAAGAAGTTTTCTAGTGTCTCAGCAACTTTTAACTTATCTGAAATGGTTACATTATCAATTTTTAATGACAATTCATTCTGATCTCGCTGTTTTGTGTTTCCAGTTTCTTTGTTAATTACCTGCCACACAGCTTTTATTTTATTGTTAGAATTATTAATTTTGTTACTTATTAATTTAGATTTAGCTTGGGCGCAGACTCTTTTAAATATCTTTGAATAGTTTCTTACATAATTATGAATTACTTGATCAGAAGTCAATGATTTTTCGTTATATAAATTATATAAAATATCTCTGCTTTTTCTAATGCCAGGTACCAAACCAAAATTTAATGAATGGGCCACCCATTCATTAAATTTTGGTTTGGTATTGATTGTTACTGTTTTTACAGGACATGCTTTATGGAATTCTTGGCACACTGTAGAAAGTAGTGTACCATAGTTCATGTTGGGGTCTTGTGAATCAAAACTAGCTGATGAAAGATTGCTAAGAACATTATTATTAAACATTTTCAATTTATTTTTAGTAAGAGGTCTTAACTGAATAGTTTTATCTAAGCGTAACTTTTTATCTGATTCAAATGATACAAGTTGACCAGTATGGTCAGACCTAACGCCACTAATTAAGGATGAGTCTTGTATTTTACAATTAGTAAATATATTGTCAATGCATGAAGCTGTGGTTGCTGTTATTCTAGTTGCTTCATTAAATATACATTTTAAATTGAATGATTTAAACAATGATATAAGCTTATATTTATCAGGTGAGTTAACTAATCGATCAATATTTAGGTCACCACAAACAAAAACTAATTTATTATCTTTAAAAAGTTTACTTAGTATTTCTTCCATAATGATTAAAAATGATGACAAGTTTGAAGCTGGTGGTCTATAAACACATAAGAAAGTATGGCCTTCAACCTCTGCACATGCTACCTCACATAAGCGATCAACAGAGCAAGCAGTGATATCCTTCCTTTCCTTATGTCTGAAACAACTATTACATAATATCAAGGTACCACCCCCTATTGAGGACCTGTTGTACGCACTGGCAACTGAAAAATTATTTACATTAAACAGCATCCTATCTGGTCTTAACCTGGTTTCACAAAAGCATAAGATATCCATATGATATTTATCTATTAACAATTCCACGTCTAGGATTTTGCCAGAGAAGCGATTAATATTTTGATGATACAATAAAATATTCTTATCATGCTTCTCTTTTGTCGAGTCTAAAAGTTTAAAGAGCCTATCACAGTATTATTAGAAATACTAGATATTACTATTTCGTCACTTAGCCTAGTCTCAGTTAAATTATCAATAACTGCGTGTATATTGTAAGCTAACAAAGTAGCCAATACATGTTGACTTTTCTTGGGAAGAAACACATGTTCCCGAATTAAAACAAAATCTCTAACAAAATTGTTAGTATCAAAATACAATAAACGGTCAGTATGACGACATGTCAAAATATGCATTAAGTTATTTAAACTACAAATGTAATCATTTTCTTCAGCATACAAATAATCTGAATATGGCAATGCACATAATATTAATTTACCTAATTTTAATTTAAGTAGGGTGTCGACACCATTAACTATGTCCCTTTTAGTGATGCTCAGACTGTTTCCAATTAAAAGAACTACAGTAGTCTGCTCATTCATTTGTGTGTTTTTTTATTTTATGAACAAGCTCATTAAAATGCAGGTTATGGTAACAACGGTTATGTTTAGATCGGTTATTTAATAAGGATCCAAAACCTGCTCCTAATCTATCAGAATATACTAAAACATTACTTTGAGTGGGATTGATAGTTTCTATAGTATGAGTTAGAATGGGTGAAGTGACAGGAACAACATGCTGTGACATGAGAGGTGGCGGAGTGGAAGCACAACTACAGGTGAGATTGTTTGTCAGCGACTCGTACCTCTCTGCATTGTACTTCACCAAATCCACCAACTCACAGGCCTCCTGCAGGCGCTCGCTTAACATTTGTTGACAAGACTCATACTTACAAGATATTTCCTTAAGTGTATTTTCCCTGCTCAGTAATTCCTTTTGAAGGTTTTGTATTTCGACATCATACATTTGTCTGCTAGTTTCCATCTTAATATTACATACATTTAGTTGGCTTTTTAAATGAATACGTTCTTTCCTAAGATTAATATTAAACTTATAAATTCTTTGTGACTTCAAGAGTTTCTTGTACTTTTTTATATTTTTACTAATTTTAATATACTTCTTAATTTTATTATGACTAGTTAGAATTGGACATCTAGTTAAACGGTAATGCTCGCGAAGGAGGAGGCGGAACGAGTAATGGAGGCAAATTTCGCGTCCTCACGCCCCTAACTACCGCAGGAGGAGACGCCCTGGGCGTCGAGAATCGCAGGCCGATTCCGGCCACCGTAGGCGTGGGCTTACGGACGGTGAGCAATGGGTAGCTCGCCATCCGATAAAGATCAGGCCCGGGTCGATGGCACATTGTGTTCCACGCGCGCCTCAAAAAGATGTCAATAGAATTGACGCGGTCCACTAGGGCTAATGCCTGCCGAGGTTGCGAAGAAGTCCGAAAGGGAGATCGTGGCTCCCGAAAACGTGGCAACCGAAGGAACACGGGTGGGTTTTAGTCAGTAAGAGTCTGACACGCCCTCCCGATCCACCCAGAGCGGGAGAAGTTATTTGATAATTTCCCACCCAAAAAAAAAAGGTTGGCTTGTAGCAACTGGATAAGAGTTGCCGGGAATCGAGCTGAATGGCGTGCAATTGGAGAAACCTATGTTCAGCAGTGGACTGCTATAGGCTGCTGATGATAATTATTGTGGCTTACCAATGAAATTCAATTTTATGAGTCAATTTAATTTCACCTGGTATGTGTTGTCATTTAATTTTATTGGTTGCTTGATTTGCGTCAATACCTAGATATTTCACAGCTGTTTTACTAATCAAATACTTGAACAGCATTTCTGTGACTATTTCAAAAGAAAGCGGCCAAGTGCGAGTCGGACTCGCCCATGAAGGGTTCCGTAGCAGCAAATAACATTGAATGAAAGATAAATTGCGGTTTACGATTTATGACGTATTAAAAAAAAACTACTTGCTAGATCTCGTTCAAACCAATTTTCGGTGAAAGTTTACATGGTAATGTACATCATATATTTTTTTTAGTTTTATCATTCTCTTATTTTAGAAGTTACAGGGGGTTACAGTTTAGTTTTATCATTCTTTTATTTTAGAAGTTACACTCATTTTACCACTTTGGAAGTGTCTCTCGCGCAAACTATTCAGTTTAGAAAAAAATTATATTAGGAACCTCAATATCATTTTTAAAGACCTATCCATAAATACCCCACACGTATGGGTTTGATGAAATATTTTTTTTTGAGTTTCACTTCTATGTATGGGGAACCCCAAAATTATTTGTTTTTTTTTCTATTTTTATGAGATAATCTTAATGCGGTTCACAGAATACATCTACTTACCAAGTTTCAACAGCATAGCTCTTATAGTTTCGGAAAAAAGTGGCTGTGACATACGGACGGACAGACAGACAGACGGACAGACATGACGAATCTATAAGGGTTCCGTTTTTTGCCATTTGGCAACGGAACCCTAAAAATGACGGCGACGAAGGGCGGCGAAATAGGCTAGGAAATTATTATTCCACATATTGTTTTGCCCATCCACAAAAATAAACATGTATACACAATTTACTACCATAACTGTGTTACCACAAGAAACTCGACTCACGTACCGACATACAAAATTATAACATTACACTATGATACAACAATACTAATATAAATATTCATAACTTATAATATTGCAAATTAGTAAGAGTTGTACTTTCGGTAGTAGATCGGTACGGTCAGCAGTAGGTAAAGTCTATTAAATTATACATTTTTTTTAATGCAATATTTCAAATTTATGATGACTCCTCATACGTGTATGGAAGAAGCAATGCTGTGCAGACCCCAAATAAATTGGGATAAGGACAAAAGTAATCATTATAATGATGCCATGTTGAATGTTGTTGTTTTGTTTTTATTGTTGTTTACTTTTTATTTATGTTTATGGGTGTTTTTTATTTTTATTTGTGATTTCCTGTGTGAGTCACCATTTTTTTTTTCTTTCTTTCAAAATTTAAATTACTCTAGAAAATACTGAACAGCGGCGGTGAACATTTTTTTTTGTGTCAATTTAGGTGTTACCGTTAATTAGTTTCGTTGCTGACCATAGCTACTTAAATAGTGTATTTATTACATTCATATCATATGCATGTGTTGTGTAAACGGATGCGATTGACTAATTAATATGTAGTGTGACACTTAAGTCCTTTTGTGGTCGAGTTGATGCCATCATTGTGTATGTGAAAAGTGAAATTGTTTTGGTTTCGTTTTCAATATTCATATTATTCTATTTTGCTTCGTATTCCATGGACCAGCATGAAAACAAATGAATCCGTACTGAAGGAGGAGGAGAATAATTCTTTGTAATTTTACTTACAGGTTATTAATTTTTTTTGTTTTGTTTAGACTTTGTGACTTGTAACATCGCCTTGGATGAGTCTGTAAAGGCGTTATAATTGTGATTTAAATAAATAAAGAAACTCAACATCACCAAGCGGCTATCTACAATATGCCAGCAGCGTGCCCTCAACTTTTTCGGAAATATTATGCGTTCTCCTAAGCTTGGTCTGGAAAGGCTTGTGCTAGGCCAGGTGGAAGGAAAACGCGCTCAAGGCAGAGCATTGGCAATATGGTCAGACACGATTAAGAACGCTGTTGGAGGCAGCATTTACCAAACAGTCTACACTGCAGAAGTCCGCATAGCTTGGAGTCGCGTCGTATGTGGTTGCGATCCTCAGCATTGAGGGAACGACCAAGAAGAATTATATTTTATTGAAAGTCTACTTTGGCTCAACCTGCGCGCAAAAATATGAACATACTGTCTAGAATATTCAATAATAAGGGTAATCAAGCTGAAAATACTACCACTTTTGTGTCTCAATTTTATTTTAATTCCTGTCGGTTTTGTGCAGGTTTCTTTATTGTAATTTGAAGAAAAAACAGAAAAAAAAAATGTATTTTGTTTTGCAGTGCCCTTACAGGGTGCATGTTTGAAACTAATAATCATATTCCAACCTCTGTACAACATGTTTGCAATAAACTAATTTGATTTAATTTTGATATTTAGGTACTGTGGCCCATCCTTTTTACCCAATCTCGAAGTTCACACTAACGATATTATCTTCGTTAAAAGAAATGAGTAGGTAATTGAAGCCGTGCACCTAGCTTCTGACCATTTAGAAGGTAGGTTTTGGCTGATAGGTTTATGTGAAATGTAATATTTATAAGAAAAGCAGTGGTAGACTAGTGGTAACTGCTGGTCGTGAGTTCGAATTTCAAACCCAAGCAGGCGCTTTACTTCGTGTTAATTATTTCATCACCACTGCTCTCAAAATGGTGAAGGAAATAGATAGATAGAAGATGGAATATTCTTTACTATGTACACCATAAAAATTACAAACAAATATAGAAATTTTACATTGGGTGACACAATGGGCGGTCTTATCACTAAAAGCGATCTTTTACAGACACCCTTCGTGAGGAAACCGGCATGTCCTAGAACAAAAAAATCGAAGGCATGTGATATCCACTAACTGGGCCCGTGATTTTGGCCCACTACCTCTCACAGAAAGCGCAGGCCTATGTCCCAAGTAGAGATGGCATTGACTTTGCGAAGCAGCGCCATCTCTTAGAAAGACAAGATGACATTTTGACAACTGATATCGTCTAAAAAGATGTTTGGAAAACCTTTCTTTTTGTCGTCTTTCCAAAGTTGTTTTCGTGCTTACCATAAAAGTAAAATACCAGTTTTGATAATATCAAGTTTGTCAAGTTCAAGTTTTGGTGTGATGTTCACGGTGTTAGTTCCGGTACATTCCGTAAGAGAGCACTCTACGCAGTTGTATGGAAGAAAACAAGGAGTCATGTTACAGTTTAGTCATTTAATTTAGTGTTAGATTGTATATAAAAAAATAAAAGAGTGATAGTAATAGGTACACAAAATGTAGGTAGGTAAACATAATATCACGCCTGTATTCCCCGAAGGGTTAGGCAGAGGTGTTCCAATCCCACTGTCACCCACATTTTGCCAGTTATGTTTAAGTCCCATCTTCTTATTTTCGTGTGGTTAGTGACTAACCTGGTGTCGGAGTTTTAAAGCCGCCCATGGGCCTCTGACTTGACTTCACATGGCATCGAGAAATATCTCTCAGGCATGCTGGTTTCCTCACGATGTTTTCCTTCACCGTTTTTGAAGCAAGTGATAATTATACAATACGCACATAAATCCAAAAAGTCAGAGGTGCGTGCCTTGGGTTCGAACTTGAGACCTACGACTTGGCAGTCACTGCTCTTTAAGTCTCATGTTACAAAAAGTACATAGGGGACATAGATAACACACAGTATGCTTTAGTAGCTTAATTAACACAAAAAAAAACAAAAAGTTAATTATTTATTTATAAAAATAAAATAAAAATCAGTGGCACTGCGGGAGTGCCGATAGAAATGAAAACTTAAACAAGATCACCTTGGTGGAAGAAAAATACTTGTATAGAACATTGATCCATAACCTTATCTAAATAAAGAGCATAATCGCGTTTACAAAAGAAAAATAGTTTCAAAACCTTTAAAATAAAAATACATGCATAGAACATTGATCCGTAACGAAATATAAATAAGGACCACAATCGCGTTTACAAAAATAAGTGGTAGGTGTCGCGAGTTCAATTGTTTTTTGACTTCTACTTCTTCTATACAAAAGACATCAACGCACCCACTGATTTAACGCATATTTATTAAGTAGTAGTGTTCCCCGAAGATTTGGCACACCCATATCTCGTCAGTTATATTTATGTCCAATTAATGAAATGAAATGAAATTGTTTATTCTGTAAATAGGATATCGAAATCACTTTTACACGTCATATAAAAAATATTAAAAATAAGCTAGATGAGTTCGGCGTTTCCTATCTGACTACTCTGAGAAGAAAGGCCGAAACAAACTCAGAGGTCGCAGTCTCTTTTAAAGTCCAGACATAATCTTGGTCAGGCCATATGAGGACCATGTAGATAAGTGTCTGAAAAGGTCTTTTGAGGAAAGAACCACACAGATTTGAGTGGACCTGTCCAGTCAGTGCAAGCATTTGTCAGTAAACGTGGAGCTCAACTCAGAACTTAAGGAGCTCAACTCGACGAACAATACCAAAGAAAGGACATTTGGGTAGGCCGCATAAACTACTCAAACTGCCAGACCATCACTAAAACTAGCAGAGAAATAAAAACAATATCCACATAGTCCTCACATTCACAATAGTTAAAATAATATAATACTTTACAAAGTAATCATGTCATTTTGAATATAATTTTCAACAATGTCAATGTGTTTATAAAACTGGTATATGTTGATTTTTTATTAGGTCGAGCCTATTGCCATCCAGACATCAAGCTGCCACTGGGAAAATTCCTAATAGAAAAACCCAATAACACTTAGCTCGATCTGGGAATCGAAACCAGGATCTCACGCTCAGCAGTCGCACTTGCTATATCTAGACTAATAAAGCAGTAATGATTCTTTCTATATTTAAATCAGTTCAAAATATTAGGAAGTCCGCCGCCACTGACAGTCGGAAGTAAATCTTACTTACAATGGCTAAAAACGTTCAATCATAGTATTATAAGTTATGTAAAAACGACATGCTAAGTCAGGTGTAGTGTGACCGACAAGTCGAGGGAGTAGGTGTGCAATCTACGGGTGAAATTTTGGGTAAGCATACTCTGTAGTATTGTTAGTCGAGCATGTTCGGAGACATTGTTGGTCGAGCTTGTTGGGAAGGCTCAATGTTTGTAACTCCAGGATATAGATCGTTGATAATATTTGATGATTAGTCTTCTTATGCTAAATTTCATCCACTTCTCGGTAAAGGTTATTTTGAAAAGGCACAAATGGATAAGTTTCTAAGCCAGTTGGCTTGATTGATCTTAAAAATTTTGGCATACTTATAAACATATTAATCAAATTTCGATCGATCGAAAATGCGCCAATCCAACAGGGGCGCCAAAACTGTGGTAAAAATTAAAGGGAATCGTGTTGCGTTTGCACATACAGGTATCAACAAGTGCGGGATGCACGGCACCCCCATTACGCAAAGTAAAACAAAAAAAAATTGACCACAGAGGCGCTCATCGAGTTCCTGGTAGAATTCAACTGCACCCGCTCACAACCCGCTCACACCGTTTGACGACCTGTACCTAATCAGTGATTTCCTCAGTGCACCACCTGCAGAGAAAAATTATAAGTGCTGCGCGTCTTATTTATTTAATCATTTATTTATTTATTTAACCATTTATGCACACACGTATAAACAGACAAGGAGAAAGGAACAGAAAAATACGTACAAAGGCAATGTTTATTTCTAAAGAAATCTCTTCCAGCATACCTGCAACAAGAAAGTTAGAGAAAGAGATAAAAAGACAGAGATTTATTGCAAAGTTGCGCTGTGTTGGGTAGTGCACTTGTCTGCCACGCTTGAATTTGTCGTCCCCTGACGTTGACGCCCGGGGCATGTGCCTCGGTTTGCCCCCCCCTAGATCCGGGGCATTTATAACAACTTTTCATTTTTCATTAAGTAAATCATGCTGAACCGTCCTCAGATAAAAATAGAGATATCTGCTCTATTTTTATCTGAGGACGGTTCAGCATGAGATGCTGAAAAAGACAACAAAAACTTTAGCACGTAAAAATATAATTTTAGTCAAGATGAGATGATCTTTTCCTCAATCAATTCAGTCACAATTTCAATTTTAAAGTAATATCAAGCAATATATTTTTATGTACCCAACAATATCCGCCAACAAGCTGGTCTTACAGCGTACGACACGACAAAATCCCGTATGTCTCCACCAAAGCTTCTCGCACGCGCCGAATAACGATCACTTTCACAAGACAAACGCATAACTTACATTTATTATGAACATGTATTAACATAGAAGATAAGTGGCAGAAGATTAAATCAGTAGAATGCGTCAAAAGTAACTTATACAATGCTGTTAACTCAAACAGTTAAATACAAATATCACCAAAATCACCGTCTGTAAAATTTCTACATTAAAACCGAATTTATCAGACTAAGTTTTCGTAACTAGTTTCGAAATGTAAATCTGGCTTTTTATTTGTAATTTTGATGGTGTACAAAATAAAGAGCATTTTATCCATCTAACTAGATAGATATTCAGAGAATACTCTAAAATAATGACAAAAAATATAAAAGATGTTAAAAAAAAAAAAAAAATTTTTACAGATCTTTTACATTTTTTTATCTTTTTTAAAATCATAATTTACCATGGTATCAAATTCCATTTGCTACCTACCCTCAATTATGCCTAACCCCGAAATAAATAAAATAAAAAATCAAATTATGAACTAAAATCTTTCTAGGTGGCGATTTTGTCGTAATTGGGTTTTAGTTTTTAACTAAATTTTTTTAGAGGCTAGAATATAATCTTAATAAAACTAAATAATGATTAAATAAAATATATATTCTCAGCGGCTGAAGAGGAAAAAGAAGACTTTTGTGAATCTAACAGATAAACAAATATTTTAAAAAGTTAGCCTTCTGATTTACCTATTCCGTGGCAGCAACAATGCACATAGAGGTCGGTGAAGATGGAAACAAGATAACATCGTTACCATTTACATTTAGTTAATTAGAAGTTACAATTTAAAAGGGTTTTAACCAACCGGGTAGAAATGGAAACTATTTTTTATTACAAAGTGGAAAGTATTGTTTTAATGATATTATCTGTGGTACAATGCTGATCTTTATCTTATTATTGTAGGCCCTTAGTTTAGATGATTCTTATAAGAGCGAGTAACAAGCCATGACTGGTATTCAAAGTGGATTATACATTGAATGTTCCGTCACTGACACATTTTTTTTTCTGTGTTATTATTAATAATTATTATTTATTTATTTTTCACCACAATATCCTTATGAAATAGTAACAAAGAATCTTATGTGGTAGACTGGTGCCTAAGCTAAGCTAAAGCTTGTATTTCAGATCACCTGGGGGCCTACCACCAGCTCATAAAGCAGTATTATTTTAATATTACTTCAGTGTGGGAAAGAGATGAAGCTCTACAGGACGTATAGCTCCATCTCTTTCTCCCACTGAAGTAATATTAAAATAATACTGCTTTATGAGCTGGTGGTAGACCCTCAGGTCTCCGCCCTAAGTACAGTAAGCGCTCAAAAGTGCATGAGCACGCTAAGAGTCGTATTGCTGTGAACACGCGGTATAGCTCGTACATTTGTATGTGTAAGCAACACGATACACACACCACAGATAACGCAGTTACACGAAACAACAATATATTTCCGTCGCTTTAAACATGCTAGCACACACGCACTATGCGCGTGAACTTGACCAGTTAATGGCATTGCTAAAATTCGATAGTAACTTAACAAGCGCAGATAGCAGAAAGCGTTAAGCGTTGGTATGGAATTCAATCTGCCTCAGGTTCTAATCTCGTGAAACACAGTGCGGTTTTTTGCAAATATTATTATTTTTGTTTTCGATAATAATATTTTTTAAATATTGCTGCTTTTTTATGTTGTTATTGCAATAAAGGTTTTAGAATAAAAAATGCGTGATATATGATAACAAAATTAAAAAATATATGTTTATTCGTTATATTTATTTTACATAAGTTAATAAACTGCTACAATTATTTATCATTACTTCAGCTGAATAAGATGTGAAATAGATGTCAAGAAACTTAGAAGCAGTTTGTATTATTTAGACATATTTAAATTATGAAATATTTTAAATTTTTAATGGATTTTTTCACCATAAATATTAAGCTTTGATCATGGTCGAAGTAATTAAGTAATAAATAAGAATATTAGACTACTTAAAATGTAAAAAACTACTTACAGAATAGGTAATTTTAAGGTTAAATATGGGCAGTTTGTTTATATTTTATTTGTATTAATTATTTTACATTTTATTTGACTTTAGTAAATATTGGTTGTTATTGAGGTTAAAGCTTAAGTATTCATTTTCTTTACGAAAAGAAGATTGAAACTAAACCTCAAATTTTTATCCTAAAATAATACTATTACTAAAATAATATTAAACAATTTCGGTATATCTGCAAGAAATACGACAAACACCCTATTGAAACGTGCTTAAAAAATTCGTTACCATAAATTCATGCAATAACGAATCTGTTGTTTATTAAGTTGGTACGGTCAATATTTTAAGGTCAAAAACGGTTTTCTAGCTGGTCTTCAGTGATGCAAGCCTTCAGAGTGCACGGCGAACGGTTCATAATGACGTGTTTTTAATAATTCAGCAAAATGTCTCGTTGGTATGAAACCATTTGTTTCATTCACCATTTGACGTCGCTGCTACTCGATAATAAGCCCCTTCCTCATATCTCTTAACCCTCACAGTATTTCTCTAGAACAAAGAAAAACATTGTTTTTATTACACATAATACCTTATTATTTATTATTCACTAATCGAATTAAACCTCACAATGAATTTAAAACTTTAAAGGCATCTTCTGTCTCAACAATACCTCTGTTCTATCAACAATACCCTTGATTAAGATTTATGTTTAGTAAAATATGAAATATATTAATGATAACACTCACACTTAGTCCGGTTTCATTAGATATTCACTTCACTTTTACGCAGCGCAATAATATTCTCTGATCTGATCTGATCTCTTCAATATATTTTATGCCTGCTTTTTGATAATAATAACCACAACACTGCGCTAAATACTCGTCACCAATATTATCCACGAACCAAAAAAGTTCTATTAATTGAATACTCGTAACAAACTGCATCTACCCCACAGAAATCGAAATAATTTACTTAGTTTTTTGTGGTCTACCTGCTAAACTTTAATATTTATGTGAACAAGACGAATGAAACTAAAAACGAATGATGATTATTGAACTAGTCATTGGTTGCAGACAAAGTGAGTGTGTGTGTGTAATGTGCGTGTCTACAGTATTGTAACAACTTATAGAAGAAGGTCGTAAGTCAAACCGAAGCGTCAGTCTATTGCTTTGTGAGATTGCTCATGGACTTTTGGTCGGCACTGTACATAAATATGATTTCCTATAAACTAAAAGTAGACAATAATTTATGTTTCACTTAAAGGAAGGATTATATTGGCCAGCTCTTGACTTCGATGTCACCTGATCCAAAGCGATGAATAAGGTCTATGATGGAACAGCAAGCTCAGAAGATGCCTGTTCATTGTTGATTTGAAGGCTGAAGCATTTCTAAAATGTCCAGGGATACTTATTTATTTTAGGGTAAAACCTGTCCAATGTCATCCTCTTCCATACTGAAGTTCTTAATGTATTTTCCACCAAATCGTTCTCAAGCTTACCGTTGACCTCTGCTGGATACAGGTCTTTCCCAATTTGCGTCACTTCACGCGATTCCCACTTCAATACAATCTACTCTAGTATCGCCAATTTTTCGGGTCGTTGCTTCATCTTCTTCTTCTTCGTTTCGCTCGTAACAGAGCGGTCGTGGTCACAATGAACTGTGTCAAATTACAGGTGTAGTCGTTACCCGCCTTACGATCTCCCTCTATCTGGTTCTGTTACATGACAGTCTGGCGTATTCATTAACAGGGCCTCCAACCGCGGATTTTATTTGATCGGTCCACCTCATCGGCGACCTCCCGCGTGACCTATTATTACCTTAGACTCTGCCCTGCACCACTAGACGCTCTATGGAGTCATTATTCCGCCTGGAGACATGACCAAAAAACTTTAGTATTCGAGACTGTACTAGTGCTGATAGACGCTGTTTGATGCCGAGTTCTTGGAGTATGGAGACGTTTGTGTGGAATTCTGTCCATGATACCCCCAGCATTTTTCTCCAGCACCACGTTGCTACATCACCTGGAGGATATTCAACGCTACTTTTTTAATAGACTACGGCGAAGCAATAAGGAGGGTAAAAGGTATATAAAAATAATCTAAAATATTTAAGTACTTTTTACAGATAAAACATAAATAGTAATAGTTAAGCGAAATGTTAGAAGGTATCTTATTCGCGATTTCCTGACTTTGATTATATGTCAGTTAAAACTTGTTCCCACAAAAACAATGATCTCCTAAAACAGGCCTTCTCCTCTCCTACCCTTTTTACTGTGCCCTACAGGGTCCATAATGATCGAAATAATATAATTACCACCTAAGTACACATAATGGTAAAGCAATAAAGATATTGACTATTGGGTTATTATTTTGACAAGTATGTGTGATGTATGTTCATCTGTTCCCCTATAACTTTTAAAATACGTATCATAATTGACAAATGAGTATATCGTTGGGAGCGTCTCGATTGTTCGCTGGTTATAGGCTATTTGACGTCACATTATATTGAATATGGCGCCCTCTAGAGTATATAAAAAGTCAAGAACTAAAATTTTTTTTATTCATGCCATGTTCTATCCATTTGCATGAAATTATAAGACAAAATATAACATGGCATACAATTGTTTATCTTAGTTATATTTACGCATAAAATTATTAACGCATAGAAGCTTGCGCATTTTAGCTTGCGCATAATTTTTAAGCATAATTTCACTAATTATAATAATGATGGCATAACATTCTAAAACATCACTTTATTTACGCATAATGATTTACCAAAATAGTTATGCCAAAGTATATTAGGAAAAAAAAACATGATGCGAAAAGAAGGGATCCCGGCTCAATTAGAATTATATAATATAATAAATTTAAAATAAAATAAAAGTATTTTTTTCCGATTTGCGGTATCCAATCAAAGGCTGACTTGCTCTACCGGTCATCAGAGTATGTTTACGCAAATTTTATGCGAGCCCGATGTCCAACCTACATGATAGATAGAATAGAAGATGCTTTAATTATAGCCTCGCCAACTTTAATTAATTGATATAGTTAGTTTAACGACGATGTTAAATTGACTTGAATACATAACAACTCAGTAATTTATATGTTAATTTGAGAATTAAGGTAAATGTTTAGTTTATCAGCTGTTTTATGTTTCAAGATTTATTCATTCAGTCCAAGCGTCGCTCGACTCGAAGTGGACTCGTCTCAACACGAGTTGGTCTCACTCGTAGAAGGCTAAAAGAAATAGCGTGACTTCAGTGATTTTGAAAAATTTGGAATTATGGTGTTTTCATTATTTTGTTTGTAACACATTGAGATTAGATTCCTGATAGTTGGAAAAAGATGAATTTGTAAAAAAAAAATCCTATATGCTATATGCTACTTTTGAAACACACTTATTTTTTTTTTTTTGATAAAATTATGTGATGCTATGTAGGTTTGTACAAACACATTTACATGTCAAAAAAATATTTTTTAACTAGAAGAGGTCGGTGTTTCCAGAAACACCGAAACAAACTAAGATGTTCCCAATACTGGGACACAGGCCTCCTCTCTGTGTGAGGGAGTGGGCCGTAATCCACCACGCGGGCCCAGGTGGGTTGATTGATGTCACATATCTTCGAAATTTTTGGTTCTAGGACATGCCGGTTTCCTCACGATGTTTGCCTTCACCGTTTTGAGAGCAGTGGTGATAAAATAATTTACACAAAGAAAAGCGTCTTTTACTCGTAGGTTCGAACCTGACTACCTACAACACGTAAGCCGCGGCCGTTACCACCGGGCCGCCACTATTTCCTAAGTATTGGCGTCTCCCTAATTGCGCCAATAGGTAAATTTCTCAAGTCAATACCTATTTTAAAAACAAAAAAAATAAATAAAACGGTACCAACGTCTAGCCAGTTTTATTCGATTGCAATTCAAATCGATTCATTATAGGCTATATCGATGTCGTCCGTCGAAAGTCGATTATGCGAATAATCGCATGATATGTATTCGAGTTACGGCTTTTAAGACGTGAGAGAAAATTTGTTACAATGATGTAATTATAGGCTGACTGCTTCACTGAGTCCGTGCGCGGTGCAGGAGGGGTGACAGTTGTCACAAGTAGACGAATCACTGAACTCTCGCATCACGAGTAGTACTACCCCTCCCGTATCGCGCAGCTAACTCAGGAACGGACTCAGTTAAGCGGTTGGCCTATAAACTTTGGAGTACTTCTGGTATTGCAGAAATTGAATTGATTTTTTCGATACTGGTGCCGATTTCCTTGTTCACAAACTAAACTAAATTTAAGTTCAGTGCATCTTTTTCTTTCTATTTCATTAAGAAAAGGACAGAAGATACATTTTAGTTTAGTCCTGTCAAATTAATCAGCGCTTGACGTAAATTGACGTAATTTTAGTGGGCAAGTTTTTAATCACGTCTAAACTTGTATGGAGTAGTGACAGGCGAAATAAAATATTTTGAATTTTGACAATTCTGAGGTCGATAATAAAATCAAGTCTGAAAATAATTTTTCATTGTTGGCTAATTGAGCAATAAGTTCATGAGAAGTAAAATATTTTTAGGCCGGGTTTGAAGTCCTGAAATCTGTTCACGAAATACTATCGCCAGCTGATAGCTTTTGACTGGCCAACTCAAATGCGTTGAAGGTCCACTTGGTAGCCCGTGGATCTGCGTTTGAGCAGCCTTATACTAGCAGAAGTAGCCCATCCTCTTTGCCAAAATCACTTTATACAAACGACATCAATAGCAGTTAGCAACAAAAATATTAACAAACTTCCATCAACACTCATTTCTATGCCAAACACACTTTCCTACTTCAAAATTATAGACATTACATCACTATCGACGATCGATGTCGATGAAAGTTTTATTATAGTGGATCGAATCTCCGATGTATCGATATTTTGCGTGACGACGCCTATTTGTAACACGTGCGCGTGCGAGTGCGAAGTGAAGAGCTTTTTTGGATGCGGCTGTTTTTAAGTAATAAATATTGCATGGTCAGATCATATACAGTGTGAGTCTTTATAATGTGCAGATATCGAAATGTCTCTTATTTTTTTAATGTCTTTTTAGCAAAAATCTTCTTTTTTTTTTCATCAATTTTTACAAAATCGTAATATTTCTCAATAAGATGGCAAAAAGGACAAAAAATAAAAATAAATGTATTTATTCCGTTGATAAAATTAAGCACAGCTTGTCATTTCAATATGTGCTCACATTGAAATGACAAGCTGTGCTTACTTAATAACGGATGCTGCTAATATGTATTACGGTGCTCTTCCAGATTCAATCATCTTTTTCATTTCGTCGGTCCATTTAACGGCATCCTCTAACAATAAGATATGAAAAGTTAAAAATTAATGTCAGCCTGAAGAAATTCAACTGCTAAATTATAGGTATGCTACTAAATTGGCTTTTGTCTGTCACGTTAAAGTAAAACAAATAAATTAATTACACCAACCTGCCAAAACTTCTCATATAGCTTGTCTACTCTGAGATGACGCGCCCAACTACGCACCTGGTAATGCGGTAATCCGGTAGTGGGGCGTCATTTCAGATTTTACAAGCTGATATCCACAATATGCCATATCCATTTATCTAAACTGTGCTCATCATACATTTCAACATCTCAAGCGATGTGAATGGAGTAATAAGTAATAACATTGTGATTTTCTTCGCGAATGTTAAGCTTCACTCCATATTAAATGTCATTCACTCTTCGATTTCATTCACTCTCTTTTTCCTTTGAGCAAGTTGCAGTTTGCAGGGTACTTGAGTGTAGAAAATCTTAAGGATTTTTCTTCTTGAGGAAGTCTTAAAATACCCAATATCTAATTACAGAAATAAAAATTAATTAATATTAATTTCCTCCCTCACTCTCATATTCCAATGGAACGGCCACTTGACACAACCCAGGACTGATCAGGCGCAAGAAAAACGGCTTTACTTGCTGCCTTGGCTCAGGGGTGTCAAACCACCAACTTACAAACTCCGAGTTGAGATATTACTAAGAAATTCCTTCTGGAAAAACTTAATAACTCTGCCCGAACTTGGAATCGAGCCGAGGGCCCACATTCTTCACGGTCATCACTTTTTATACAGAAACCTAGATGGTAAAAGGATGACCCTGTGTTGTAAAATTAACTACCTAAACTTTTATGTACACCAAAGAATCTATTGAATAGACTAACTGACACACTGAACTTGAACTTTGTGATGCAACCAGAATACTAACGCTAACTCTGATCTTTATTCAATAATCTATATCTTACTTGCTAATCCTAACAGCATAGTTTCCTGCACATGCCAACCTACCTTTTCCTTATTTATTTATCTTTAATTCAGGTTACATTTCCCACAATTTTTTAGTATTACTTACAACTATGTTAGTATAATTCATAATCATCAACATCATTTCAGCCGAAAGACGTCCACTGCTGAACATAGGCCTCCCCCAAGCACCTCCACTTCGACTGATTCTGTGCTTTCCGCATCCAGCGGATTCCTGCGGCCTTCACAAGGTCATCGGTCCATCTTGTGGGACGCCTTCCAACGCTACGTCTTCCGGTACGTGGTCGCCACTCCAGAACCTTTCGGCCCCATCGGCCATCCGTTCTGCGAGCAATGTGCCCAGCCCATTGCCACTTAAGTTTGGCAATTCTTCGGGCTATGTCAGTTACCTTGGTTCTCCTGCGGATCTCCTCATTTCTGATTCGATCACGTAGGGAAACTCCAAGCATAGCCCTCTCCATTACCCTTAGTATAATTAATTCAGACAAACATACAACTAGAAACAATAACAATAATACAACACAACTTACAGAACACTACATCTATTAAGCCATCTTCTGGAGACACCTGGCAACAATACATGCACTGCGCACAGGTGGCCTTCAGTCTGACTTCCGACGCAGTAGTGACGCGGATCTTTTACGCAGGATCGCAAAGAAGTCATCTATACACGCTTATGAATGTTCTCAAATAATTACCATAGCATAAGCACAATCAGCCTATTATGTTCCCACTGCTGGGACACAGGCCTCCTCACTTCGAGAAGGAGTGGGCTGTACTCTACCACGCGGGCCCTGTGCGAGTTGGTAGATGTCAACATTTTTCTTGGACATGCTGGATTCCTCACGATGTTTTCCTTCACCGTTTTGAAAGCTGTGCTGTTGAAATTATTTACACAAAGTAAAGCGCCTGTCTGGATTTGAACCCACAGCCTACAACCTGTAAGTCGGGGCCGTTACCATTGAGTCCAAGTATTTATATAATTATTATAATTATATATTCTAACAGCTTCACTGTCCCATAAGCAAACACAATAGTAATAAAAATATTTCACAAAAAAAAAACAACCGACTTCCAAAAAAAAACACTACAAAGTGAAAAATAACTTTAATTTCGGAAGTCAGTGTCTTTAGTTTAAATTTTCGTTTTTTGCAACCGACTTCCGAAATTAAAGTTTTTAGTTTTCACTTTTTAGTTGTAGTACCTACCCCACATAAATTCAAATACCGTTAAACAGTGACAGGAATTTATCATATCATGCACATACTAAGTGGGAAAAATATATATTATTGAAGCTTACTCAAAAACTATCCAAGCAAAGTTAATATTTATATGGGATCTCCTCGAGCGCGAGCGCATACCCTTTCAAACAAAAAATAATTTCAAAATTGGTCCACAGTTGACGGAGAAATCGGCGCATATACATAAAAAAATCAAAAAACATTCGCTATGAACATATAATCTCCTCCTTTTTGGAAGTCGGTTAAAACAATGGAACAAACCACATATTATGGTTCATTGAACTGTGAACCGGTTAAATAACCATTAGTCAAATAGAAATAAAATGAAATATATTTTGAACAAAGAATAATCAAGAGTATGGGGTCCCATCACAATTTAGAAAAGCCTCATTTGGTGATAATTTCACCAATTACTTGGGAACCGGAAGATAATAATAGGTACTTCTTGACGCAGAATTAGGTATAGAGGTAGGTACTTTGGTAGTTCCATTGAAAAAAAAAACTTTTACAAAACGAGTTCTCACATTCTGATAGTTACCTGCTGTCAACAATTGCATTGAACCACTTAAAAATAATATACATTCAATTAAATTCATCAAGTAGTATGGAGAGGCTTGTGGCTAATAATACCTGCCGCATGGGTCAATCAATCGGGTTAAGCTATACTTGCCGCGGTTGGTCTGTGGTTGTTTGACCATCATTTCTACATACCAAGACCCTCCGCTCCGTGCCTCGGAAAGCACGTTAAGCCGTTGGTCCCGGCTGTCATTCATGAATTTTTGACAGTCGTTACGGGTCATTAGAAGCCCGAAAGCAACCAGTCTTACCAAAGGGGTATTGTATTACCCAGTAACTGGGTCGTGGAGGTCAAATAGGCAGTCGCTCCATGTAAAATACTGGTATTCAGCTACGTCCAGTTAGACTGGAAGCCGACCCCAACACAGTTGGGAAAAGGAAGGCCGAATTATAGAGTTAAACTCATCAAGAAATCACTGCATGTTTCTGAAGGCATATTTTTTTTTTTAAATATAGAAATTATAGGTACGTGGATAAACAAGTTCGAGGTGCTGTTACGTTATTAAAAATATGCAATATTTCATTTCTAAATTATTAGAGCGGTGGTGGCCCAGCTGCAATAGCCCCGACTTACTTGTCGTAGGTCATGGGTTCGAACCCAGGCAAGCACATTACTTTGTGTAATTTATTTTTCACTCCTCTTGCTCAAAAATTTCCTCATTGTAGCGTACCAGAGTGGGGAAAAAATAGCATATCTTGCTCTAGGGAAAAAAGTAATTTTTGTCTGTAACCAACGAACCTACAAAAACGAAAAAGTCTTTATTCTTAAATAAAACTAGCTTTTTACTACCGCATACCGGGATAAAAAGTTTCCTTAAAAATTCAGATTGAACAAATTGTATATTTTTGTATATGTTTGTTGTATATAAAATAAACTATTTAATATTGTATTGGATTATTTTATTTTCTCGTAATCGTAGTGAAAAGTAGAGTGTAATACACGGCGTTAAAACCCATTCTAACTCGATTTCTATTCGCTAAAACTCGGGAGTAAAACTACCTCGATAGAATAGGTTATTTTAGCCCCTCGTATAACAATCTACTATTATCACCACTGCTCTCATAACGGTAAGTACATCGTAAGGAAACCGGCATGTCCTGGAACCAAAAATTCGAAGACATATACGTGTGTAACATCCACCAGCCCGTACTGAGCCCACTTGGTGCATTACGGTTCATTCCTCTCATAGAGAGGTCTGTGTCAGTAGAAATTTTATAGGCTGATTATGATAATTATTATCGAATATCTTATTATATCATAGTCTGGTATATGTTATTATGTACATACTTTTAAACCACAGCTGGCAAGGTCAATGAACTCATTCCATAATATAAAATATAGCGCTTTAAAACCACTTTTACTTTTTAGTTTTTGCTTTATAATTTGCACAACTAGTTTATAATGCACATAATATAAGAAAGTTGAATAATTCCATGATAAGTCGGAGTATGGTGAAAAAATATTCTAGTTTTTGTAACGAAAACAAAAAAAAATTTAAATTCATTTTCACTTTGCAGGTTTTGGTATATTTTTTTACAGTAGATGTCCTTGAGGAAGCAGGTTTAGTTTTCAAGCGGACACAAAACTGTTGTGATAGAAATTGTTTAAGATTATTGCGTACAGTTGGTTTATTCTGTGAAAATCTTACCCTGAAAACTTAGGTGAATTGAGCTATTGCTCCATCTGATTCTAGGGATCGACATTATTGACAGCTCATTTCACCAAGTTTTCACGGTGTGATATGACGGGCAGGTAAAGTTATATAATGTTTAAAAAAAAATCCTGCTATAGCAACTGCTTGTTTGAAGATAAAATCACAACCATTAGCTAATCAACTCTTAAATAAATATGTCACAAATAATGTAAAGATATCATCGTCAATCTTGAAGACAATAGCCCATAGGATCTCATTCCCGCTTTGGAGGTCACTTGTTAGGTCAGTCGTCTGACTTACTTTGACTGATTCTGACTTTTATTTTTAATATTTATGATTATGTATTTCTGGATTTTAATTGACATTAATTTTAATGAATTTAAAGAATCTAAATTATCTTAAATGTTTTTATTTATTTAAAGATGCAATTAACTTATTAATTTATTACAGAATTTGATTTTATGTGCCTATTTCCATTTCTATGTAGTTTTTTTTTTCTTAGCCATTATAGTCCCACTGCTGGGCAAAGGCCTCCCTACCCTCTTTCCACCTCTCTCTGTCTAGAGCTTCCAAGGACCAATCTTTCTTAAAGGAGTCCAGCTCATCCCGTCATCTCCGTCTGAGCCTGCCGCGATGTCGTTTGCCATTAAGCGGGACCCACTGGGTCGTAAGTTTGGCCCATTGATCGTTTGACATGCGACAGATGTGTCCAGCCCAATTCCATTTAAGTTTGGCAGCTTTCCGAGTGACATCAGTTATTTTAGTGATGGAACGGATTGTTGTATTCTTAACCCGGTCCACAAGTTTAATACCAAGAATACTCCGTTCCATAGCTCTCTGGCAAACCCCGATAGTGGACCTCTGCTGAATTGTCAAAGACCATGTTTGTGAACCTTACGTGAGGATGGGAAGAATACACACGTCGATGAGTCTTCTCTTGAGGGATAGAGGAAGATCGCCCTTCATTAGATCTTTCATGGCCCAATAGCTCTTCCAGGAATTTTCTGTGCGTCTTGCAACTTCTTTATTTTGTCTTGCCTGGAAAGAGACTATTTGAGCATGATAGAGATACTCATCGACATATTCAACCTCCCCACCCGCCACGGTGATCCTGCGATACGCGCTGTTCGTCATCAACTTGGTCTTTGACATATTCATTTGTAGCCCGACCTCTAGGCTTGCCGTGCTAAGATCTTCTAGCATCTAAGTCAGCTCGGAGGCTTATTTATTTTAGTAATTTATTTTAGTTATAATAATTATTATTGTGGCATGTATTTTAATCTTTGTTTACTAACGTAATTTTTAAGTGGGTGTACTAACATAAATATGGATTACTGTATGTGAGACAAATATATAAATAAAATTAAATAAAATTGTGTTGACAATTCCCAATTAGCGGCATTAGTTTTGCCTATTGTACTTGAAGCAAGAGGTAGCTATGGACGGAATGTTAAGAAGGTACATTCATAAAGTTGGCAAAGTCGCAAATAGCTGTCAAATATTTACTTTATTAATTTGTCAATGTTACTAAATGAAAATACGAAATATCGCTCTTTAGCTAGTGTAATAAAATATTGATTACGAATTGCAATAATAACACAGTTTTTTTTTGCTTTTCAATCAATCTGCCTAGCCTTTTCCCAACTATGTTAGGGTCAGCTTCCAGTCTAACGGATGCAGCTGAATACCAGTATTTTAAATGGAGCGACTGCCTATTTGACCTCTACAACCCACTTACTTCGGAACGCGATACCCCTTGGTAAGACAAGTTGTCAGACTTTTGGGTTTCTAATTATGCGTATCAAGTTCAAAAAAACTATGAATGACCACTGGGACCAACGGCTTAACGTGCTTTCCGAGGTTTGAAGGGGTCTCGGTATGTTAAGATGGTCACCCATCCACGGACTGACCGCAGAAAGCGTAGCTTAACCTGACCGATCGACCCATGTGGCTGTTATTACTTAGCCATGAGCTCCTCTTTTGCCGTCCTTGAGAATGCACACTCCTAAGTTTTAAGCGAATCGCCTACCGCCAGTTAAATTAAGTTAGCTCGCAGAGTTGAGCTAGTTTTTTATACATGTTAGCTTAGCTGGCATAGTTTGCGGAGTAAAAAGAATTGCAATTAATAACCAATATTTTATTGCACTACAGACCGATACTGCATATTTCCTTCAGTAATACTGACAAATTAATCAAATCATCGAAATATTTGACAACTATTTGTCCGTCTTTGAGAATACACACCCCTAAACCGCCACCTAAACCAAGTTAGCTCCCATAGTTGAGCCAGTTATTCATACATTTTAGCTTAGCTGGCATAGTTTGCTGTAGACGCACATGCATAAAAAACTGGCTCAACTACGCGAGCTAACTTAGTTTAGCTGGCGGTGGACGATTCGCTTTAACCTGGGTGGGCTCCAGTACTCATCTATCGGCTTGTTTTTGTAATTAATAGTTTGTACGATTAATGTGCGCCGAACAATTCAAGCTTTACTGTCAGCACGACAAGAAGATAACCGGTGAACTAATTTCTGGATAGTATAGTGCCCATGGGGAAAATGCCGTCGCTTGTTTCGCGGATACTACAGTGTCCATGTTGAATATTATGTCTATTCCATTCTAATCTTTACATTTACTTGCTTCAACACATTTAGGATATTTTTTATTACTTATTTCACTACTCTATGATAATGCAAAAAGATATGAAAACTAACGTCTTGTGTAACTTTTATTTTTCCTAAGCAACATTCATGCGATAATTTTTTTATCGTCCTATTCATCTATCTAATCTTCTCTCTTAACACTAATTAAATATTTAATACACACATTGTATCTACTCTGAAAGAGAAGTAATTTTTTATTGTTTAAATACGTTATTCACTCATTCTATTGTGAGTGAATGAATTAAAAACGTAGTAGTTTGTTAGACAATTACATCGCACGAGCCAATAGTAAGAGTAAAGTGGAGCAAAAAAGTCTTGATAATGTGCACAATTCTGTTGAAGTAGTCCACTTAGAGCACCCGTCCGAATAGCACCAGCGCGAATAGCACCTAGCCTAGTCCACGAAGAGCACCCGGGTGCTCTTCGTGGACTAAAATTTGTTTTTAAATTTTTGTCCATGAAGAACATCAACGACTCAGCAACCTAGTTTTTTTTATTTGTTGCTAACTGAAATAGACATGCTCGTGCCAAATGTTCATTTGTTTTTTTGGGTAAAAATCATGAGACCCTTCGTATGGAATTGGTGGTACCTTCCTAATACAGAGTGACTTGTAATTCGACGTATTCCTTCTAGGACGTGATAGTGTCAATAAGGTCTTTGCAATAAAAAATATCTGGATGACCGTTTTTTTTTAGGAACGACGTTTTCTAAAAATGAAACCTAGCTAGATCAATTTATCGCCTCCAAAACCCCCTGCATACTAAATTTCATGAAAATCGTTGGAGCCGTTTCCAAGATTCAGATTATAATATACAAGAATTGCTCGTTTAAAGGTATTAGATTAAGCAACTCATTTAGCTAAGGCGAAAATCCATGGGATTCGAGAAAATCGTAGTTTTTATTTACCACTTTTTTCTAAAATACCAATTGGAATTTTATTTGGTAGATACTAATCAAAGCTTTCTGCGTAACCAAATTCTGAGAAATATTCAAAACACATAAAATTTGGATTTTCTCGAATCCCATGGATTTTTGCCTAGCCTCTATGAGGTGCTTGATTATTGCTAAGGGGTCACGCTGTCCTGGAAGGAACACGTCAAATTACAGGTCAACCTGTATATGGCGGGGAAATGTCAGACTTTCCAGAATCCTGATGACTGCTCTAAATAAGTGCATGAGATCTCAAAGACTTTGGGTCTCTGGAATGCACAGGTGCCTTCTTCTGTAGCTCGCCTTGGACACATCGCGGAAGAAATATATTAGGGGAATTATTTAATCGATCCTCTAAAAGCTTATTGACTTTCTAATGAGACGTGGTCCGAGTTGGTTGAAGTGAAGTAACTAAGTTAGGGCACTCCAACTAAATAGATTAGGTTAGAACTGTGACCAACCGCTACATCTAAGCTGGTCACAATTACTGGGCTATTCAAAAAAATTAGGACGAAAATGGGAATTACTTGAGGCTCACAAAAAGAAGCAGAACATTGGCACGTTTATTATATTGGAGTGTCCTTTGATATCTTAAGGAAATCAAAATGGAAATTATTTAGGGTTCGATTTGATACATATCCCTTAATTTTAGTCTTTGATTCATATTGACTTTTGTAAAAACTAACTATGAATTTTCCCAGGTCATAGAACCTCAGCGTTAAAAAAAAATGCTATTGTCATTTATTCAGACTAGGCTGAGAATCAACACTTTTCGAATGTAAAGAATTACGTAAGACAGTCCCCTAAAAACGCCCACCCTTCACCACTTCCTTGTGCTTTAGCTGGGAAGAAGAAGTGGCGCAATAAACTCTCCAGCCGCACAGCTATCTGTTTCGTTGGAAAAACTTGATTCTATATAGTAATGGTATGCAAAATAGTTTACATTAGAAGATTATCAACATGACATAACATAAAACACCATAAATTTTATTTATATTCGGTTCTCGAAGTAGAATGTTCTTGAAAGCTGTTTCATAAACCGGTTTTCTAGATATTATGACGCAACATTCAAACTTGTGTCAATCATTATCATTATATCATAAAATAGTTTTGTTATATCTGTAATTTTTACCGAGGTCCTTCCGGAATTTAGGGGTTAAACCAGAAAAATACCCTATAATATCTAACAATCTTTATAAAACTAGTTATTATTTAAAGTGCTTTGTTGGTCTAGCAATGCAAGGGCAAGCGCTACTACTGACCATGACGTCCTGGGTTCTATTCTCGGGTCAGGCAAAGTGTTATTGGGTTTTTCTATATGGAATTTCTCAGCAGCAGCCCGGAGTCTGGATTTGTGCCCGGATGATGGCCATAGGCTCGTCTCCTATTACATGGGACTCAAACATAACTGGTGAAATGTGGGTCTACTATATAGGTACAGCTCTGCCCAACCCTTTGGGGAATACAGGTGTGATGTCATCTTATCTAAACTTTTAAACTAAAAAAAAAATATCAGGGTTTGATTTTTTATGTTTGTTTGTTACGCTTTCACGGCTAAACGGCTAAACCGATTTTGATAAAATTTGGTATGGGAATACTTTGAACCCTGGGGAAGAACATAGACTTTTTATTGACATAACATGCGGGGGAAGCCGCAGACGAAAGCTAGTGTTATTCAAAGGTACAACAGAAACAACATCCTCTCACCCAAATCTTCAATCAACGACAATTAACAAATTATGAAACAAATGACCTACATTAAACCAATTTTCCTCCTCACCTCTGAAATATTTAACATTCAACAACAAAGCTACATTGCGATCTTTAATTTAAAATTGGCACGTAATTGCTATGTGTGCGGTTGTATACCTACCTCGTTATTATCAATGGAGCTCGCGTTTTCGATCGGAATTTTATTCGCCTACTTATTTGTAATGGTCTCCGGATGTTTATATTCTACCTCTTCCCTTTCAGTTCAATCAACAGCCTTAGCATATCGCACTGCTGGACATAGGCCTCTCCCAGGCTGAGCCACAACACACTGTCCTCTGCCTTCTTCATCCAGTCTTTACCAGCCACATTTTTAAGGCCGTCGGTCCATCTAGCCCTTTCATTGCCCTTTCAGATAGCATCCCAAAAAGAAAATGAAGTGAGGTGGATGGGAGTCAGAGTTTTCGTTAACATCGTTATCATCATCCTACTGACCTTTCTTTAGTTTAAGACTATGATTTCATGCTGCGTCGTCATATATCATCGGTTTTCCTTTCTGTGAATGTGGAAACTACGATCGACAAACTTACTGCCAAACTTGACTGGAGCTGTAATTGGAGTGACGTTTTATAACCTGATATTATTATTATTATGTGGGATCCTTTTCTTCCTGTAGTTATATCAGATTTAAGGATTAAAGAACCTGTAGAAGATTCTGGACTGCATGATGAGAATAAGACGGAGATTGTGAATTCATGACCATGAGCAATATCTTGGTACGCCTCATTATAACCGTTTAAGTTTCATAAAAGAAGCTGAAATAGATAAAACCAAACGATCCAAATAATATAATTAAACCAAAATAGCTTATAAACAAGCTTACTAAAACTATCTTAGACAATAACTAAAAATAGGAAATCATATTCATAACTATACCGCACCGGACATTACATAAAAAGTGTTCACGTGCGAACATTGTACGAATTAAAATATACGCTCGAAACACCTGCACGATTATGCAATTTTAGAAATCATAAAAAGTACGTATTTCTATAACTTCATGGTTGTATAGCCTCAGGGGGTAATCAGAGTAATTTGAGTATTAAGTAGGCATCCGCTTTCTGCGCTTAGGGTCGCTTTTTTAGTGAGTCAGATAGGCTTTCATTTGACCATGGCCTCTAAGAGGAAGGAAGAAAGTTAATAGGACTGCTTCTTGACCAGCATGATAAACAGATATTATTCTTTATAGTACATAAAAGAAATTACACTGGTATCAAGTAACAAAGTTGCGGGTCCAAAGTCTGACATTAACTTTTTAATGTGTAGGTAACCACTTAACATCTTCTGATTCATCTCATCGTATACTGTTACAAACCAGAATGAATCTAGTAATGTATTCATTCAAACAAAACTCATTGAAAAGACTCAAGTCTGAAAAACTGCAGTCTAATTTTCATTTTGCATAAATAGGTCTACTGGTATTAATTTATGTTCTCCTGAGTTACTTAGACGAAAATAACGTTGATGAAAATACTCTTTAGGAATAGTAAACTTGCGACTTTACTACTAACACATTAAGAAGAAATATGAAAGAAAAATTTAAACAATGTTTCGACAAAAAGTAAATGGAAGTAGAGGAATGAGAGGGATGCAAGGGATGATGAGGAAGGGAATGAGAATAATGACCTAATAAATATAATGAAAATTAAAACAGAGTCCTCTTCAAAAAGGGTCACCTAAGGTCCCCCGGGTATTGAAGATAGTCCAAAAGCGGTGACCACCTACCATCTAGTAGACCGCCATGCCAGCTTTTTTGCCTCTACATAACATAAAAAAATTCAAACCAATAAAGCGTACTAAGCCCTCAAGAGTTCATTGCACTTGGAAAGAAAAGCAGCTGTTATTTAACAAGTCATTAATTATAACCAAATTGTATTGCATGACGCAACACATCAGTAACTTCAATCATCATTTACACTGTAATATCCAAGCCTACTGCTATTACCAAAACCACTCATAATTCGACGAGAAACATCACCATCACTCTTTTTAGAAATTATCTCATATACACGATTTTGAAGAAAAGTTCATTCAGAAAAATAGACCAATTTATTTTTACAGACGGCTAAAGAGGGAACTAACGTTGAATTCGTATGGAATCTGACAGATCTTTGACAGATAGGCGTAGAAAGTGGCGCCCTCGTGAAATATCAATATATAATGGACAATAATTTAAAGTATCAATGAGAGAAATGACAAATCAAGTAGCATCAAGAGCACTCAATGCAAGTTGTACACACATTACAAACGTTTAGACACGACGATTCGCCCTACATACAGAAACGGAAGTTTCTAACTAGACAATTTACTTATGATAATCATCATCCATTTTGGTTAAATGAGAATGGATGTAGGATTTTATTAATATGGATGTTGATTTGTTAATTGGGATGTTGTAATTTGATTCCGAATTTGTAATTTTTAATATACGGTTCAATAGGTTTCCGTTATCACTAACTGTTTATGAGCATTATTATCTTATATTCTTAACTAAACCTCTGAAAATAAAAGTTAATTTGTTATTAATTGTATTTATATGACAAATTTTTAAGATATTTTATTTTAAAGTTTCAAAAAGTAATGCAGTAAAATTAAAATATATTGCAAGTATATACCAGATACTTAAAATCATGACAAAACAATGGTGGGAAATAAGAACGTCCATAGCATATTGATGACAATATAATATGCAAAGCTTCTATGATGTAAGTAGTAATTCAAATAATTCATCACTGTTACTAGGTACAATGGTGAATCTCTACTTGACCCTTTGAAAATTACCGGCGTGATGAATGCGTGTAATAATACACATACCAGAAGAGATATAATAATATTAAATTATACATATTTTAGTTTCGCATTCGAGCCAAAAGAAAGTATATATAAATAATTACGTGTGTGTTAAATTCACGCCTCTATTATTTTAAGATATGAGCAGTATAATATTTTAAAAAGTTTAAGTTATTTAGGCTTTTTGTTTTCTCTACCTAGCTCCATCCTAGGTAGAAGTTTCCTGACCTAGTGTGGACCCGCTTTGCTTAAAGGAACTGGCTGTGCCCTCGATACATCGAACACTACTTGTGGCTTCATTGATTAAGTTAGAGAATCAACCGAAACTTTTAAAATCGAATGATAGTATGATAATGATAATAACGAAGAATAATAAAATAAACCTTGTGTCTAATTTCAAATTAAATTTCCTGACCTGGGTTAATACAGCGATCGGTTTTGAAAATGATATAATTGAGATATGAAACAAATGATAGACAACCAATCACTTAAAAAAAAATGCCCATATTAAATAGAAATTGATTCCGATTTAAAATTCTAATCAGTCCATATTAAAGCTTTATTATTTAACCGTCAGTAATTATGCATGATATTACATCACAGTTAACGAATATAATAACTTCCTGTATCACACCAAAATACTAAAATTTCTATTTCCTACATTACACTCAGTAAGTGTAGCATTTATCGTCACGAAAATTTCACCTACAATTTTAACAAATTTTGTTATAATTCTAGACTTGGCTCAAAAACCCCTTTTATTTTTCTGCAGTCAGTGGTCTCATGAATAAAGTCACTAATAAAAAGTAAACCTTTAATTTTTTCCTCATCATAGAACAAGAATCCATAAAAAATCAATCCACCCTACAGTATAATCATCACCATCATAAAAAAAGTATTCCACCTGTAGTCACTTCTATATCATTCGTAACACGCATCGAGTTACGCATTTCGGCTTAAACCCCGCAGTGGGGGAACGGAGAATAAAACCGCTTTCTGACAGTCCCCTCACCACATTTCACTAACCACCGTGAAGGAGTGTAGGACCAAAAAAATGAAGATCTTCCTTGTTTTCTTAGTGTGTGTGGCAGCAGTAACCTGCAAGCCAGCCAGTTCTGATGATGATGTCATCAGTTCCGTCGTCGGGGTGGTCAAGAGTTGTGCCGAGGAAGATACTTGGATGTGCCTTAAGGTGTGTTGTGATCGTGTTTAAGTGGTGTCCCTTGGACTTGAGCTTTTTCGTCTTCAGCTTCCCTCAAATCTTCAAAAATCTTGTTCAACTTCTTTGGTTGTTCAATTCTTTCGATAGTAGACTTGCCACTAAGTTTTATATTCTGCCAAGCTTCTTTAATTTTGTTCATCGTTATGGGGTCAAATTACAATATTACATTTGTTGATATCCTTCCGTTTTAATTGTGTTATGACCATAATAATTACTAACTAAATCTTTTCATTACAATTTTATTAGCGTCTTCTCAACTAAAATGCCTCCAATCAATTAAAGTTTTTTAGTGGTCCCTAATTGCAATTAAACTAACAAGCTTTTTGGCCTTAATCACAAGTTCAAGTCAAACTAATTCAACCATTTTTAGACTAATTCAATTAACACTCTGTTTTACACTTCATCAAAGATTGCACACGTACAAATATAATACAATATAATTAGTAACTAATTTTTAATAATCAACTTAATTCAAATAAACTTTGCTTTATCACAAAGTAAACTTATATTTAATATTGACCTGCAAATCATTTTACATAATGCTCTAACTGCATAACAATTTAATGATTTGGCAGTTTGTGTTGGTGACTAGACTAAACAGCAAATGTTTGTAAAGCTATTTGCCGTCAACTTACTGTTTGAATCAGCACAAATACTTGCTTACTTGTCTAACCAGCTTTCAAGTTCATTGCAATTAAAATATTTGCTTTGAAAACTTGAAACCTTGAAGCATGAAATTGTAGATATTTTCAGCTCAATATTTTATCAATGAAACCGTATGATTGAATGTTTGTTTGCAAAAACTTAATTTGAAAAGCCTTTTTTAAGGCCCCAATGGTTTCTTATAGATATAATTTCTCCAACAACCGACAAAGATTCTAACCCACTATTTCTCTTCCCACAGGAAAAATCGATGAGATTTCTAGAGAACGCGGCATCAGCGCGGGAATTGAAACTCGCTGATGGCCTCGCGATCTACAACCTCGGCACCTCTCGCTCCGCCCGGTCCTACGAACCCCTTCCTGAAGAACCTCAAGCTAGGGAGAACACGGTGGAAGCCAGGCTAGTGGATGCTGCTGCTGACTTCATGGAGAACCATGTCGTCCAGCTGCGCATGCCTAAGAGCACTGTTGAGGATATGAAGAGGTCTCTTGAAGAAGGTCAGTATCCTACAATAATACAGTAAAATGCGAAATTCACTCATGTTAGTCTCATAGTCAAAAAAGTTATAGTCACTAAATCGATGAAGAGTTTCTATAGAGACCCTAAAAATGATCAACTCAAATATAGACTTGCTTATTTCTGTGATGCAAAGCTTAGATAACAACTCCTACCAATCAATAGAGATTTATTTAAAAATAAGAATCACCTCTATATGTATTTTTCTGTTCCTTTCTTCTTGTCTGTTTAGATTTGTGTATAAAAACTGTTAAATAAAATAAATAAAAATTATACACATCAAATTCTTGCTAAAAGTAGCAACATGAAACCAACAGAAAAGCTGTTGTAAGCTTCTTAACACACTTTTCATAAAAATAACTCATGCGTCATTTTTCCCACATAACACAAATAATTACACGTGTCACGTCCAATGACGATGCTCACACAAAAAAAGCACAGAATTATCACCACGGAACCTGTATTTAACATCTACTATATCATTAAGGTGCAATTCTCGTAAGCGATCAAATTATTTCAACGAAACAAGTGAAAGTATTATGAAAAACATAATCATGAAGAGTTCCCAAAAAGATGGACTACATACAATGCTACCTTGTTATAAGGGCAAGGTTTTTTCTCAAGAAATCAATCAAAATCTCATCATGATCGTAAAACAAAAGTTCCTTTATTAGCTTATTAACAAAACTATGACCAAACAATTTCACAGCTCATTGTCGGTTGTTCTGCCAATTCGTTACAAATCATTATGAAACTGAATATTGTGTAACACTCATTCTCGTGCTCGCAAAAGTGGTCTTCCGTAAATTTTGATGATATCGATAAAAAGTGATGGACTCTCGAAATGCAAGTCACTGTCGTAGAGAAAACCATCCACGGAGCTCTCAATTATATTTCGTATTAAACAAGTCACGACATAGACTCGCGAGGTAACATCATAAAAGTAAAAAGTAGTTATATAAAACCTTGCAGTCATGTTCATATATAATTCCCTGCATAACTCTCGCCAAATAAATTAAAACACGCCAAAACCTGTTTGGCGCGCATGAGAATTTTAAAATAGAAAGTACGATCAAAAATTAATCTGATGTTACACATGAAGAGACCATTAATACCGAAACTAAAACAGGTACATTACGAAATATAGAAAATTTGAAACGGACATCCGGAACACACCATGAGAAGCTAGAAAACGTCCGAACAAGTCTCAAGAGGATTTCTCTAACCTATTAACAAGGTTGATTATCGTGGAAAGCGGACTGATTCTGGTTTTTGCTAGATGTCCATAGTACACGTTGACTATGTAGGCTCGACTTGTTCTTAAGTTCCGCTAAGACGGTCCCCGATCGAAATCTCTATCAAGAAACGAGTAAAAGCAACGCTCCAGGCAAAATCTTGCTAACGAAATATGGATGTAGGCTTGAAGCTTTCGAATTGGTACCAGCAAAACACTTTCTAGGTGAATGGGGTTATGCAAACTTGATGTTACATGGTGAATTTCAATTTCAGTTGGTAAGGACATTGAATCTCAATGAAGTTTCCATACCCGATTAACATTTGAACCTAAATAGTAAATTATCTAAACTGAGCACGAGGCTATTTTAAATTCAAATAACGACTTTGCCTACAAACACCTTTTCTTATTTGACCGAGTGCAAGTACATATAGTTTACAGTAACTTTAACTAGAAAGTGTATTACGTTAATTAAAATTTAAAAGCTTCTGCTAGCGATGTTAACTGGACGTTTAATGCTTTTCAGATAATTTTATCTCATTACTTACCATTAAGTAGGCATTGAGTTGTGCTTATTTATTAATCATTTATATACAGTTTACCTATTTAGATGTAAAAGTTTTTATTTGCTGTATTATAATTTTAATTATCTTAGAAACATTACTTGCAATATTTCGATACAATGAAACTTTTTCTATGAGAATCATTTCTAACCGCGTATAGCAGCCAAAATTCAAAAATTGTATCCTTAGAATGTTTTCATACCAATGCTCAATCGTCAGCAAACCTCTATAAAACATGTTCATCCTTACAGGCCGTGGAAAGAAGAAGAAGCTGAAGCAGCTCCTCCCCATCCTCGCCCTCCTCCAGTTGAAGATCCAGTCCCTCATCCCTCTGTTCCTCGGAATCATCGCTTTCGCTGCTATCAAGGGTCTGATGCTCGCCAAGGCTGCTCTCCTCGCCTCCGCTCTGGTCCTCCTCAAGAAACTCCTCTCCAAGGGCGAACACCATGAAAGCTACGAGGTTGTAGCTCACCCACACCATGAAGAACACGGCGGTCACGGCGGTTGGGGCAGGTCCTCGGACGCCCAAAATCTGGCCTACAGCGCTTACTCCAACTAATACCTAAGATAAAATCTAAGTCCCAAGGGCCATGGTTAATCTTCTGTTAATCAACTTAGTTTGGACCTCAAAGTAACGATTTTAATTTATTATTTAATAATTTATTTAAATTATTTTATTGTTAATTGTTGAACGAGTGAATCTTGTCTCGAATTTTTATCAGCATCGCCGATTTCTTTTTAAATCTTGATCGTCTTTCTTTACTTTATTATTACTACTACAATGTACCTGTTTTTTATTAGTATAATTTTCTTAAAGTACAAATGTATTTACGATATCAATAGCTTTAATTATTATTTTTTGTTCACCTCTAACCGACTGGCAAAGCCAAGGAGGGTATTATTTTTATTTTAGTATACATTTTTATGTGTTCATTTCTTACTAGTTGATCTATTTTTCCCTTTCCGTCATAATATTTTTCTTTTATATGCCTTTTGTAAATATTTTTCGTATCGAATTATATAAGTAAAATATTATTGTTTGCATCTTCGTTTGTCGTTATATCTTATATATTTTATTGTAGCGTATATATTTTCTTAGGTGATGTTTTCGTGTGTACAAATCTTTACTCTTTCTTTTAGCTGTTATAAGTTATTATGAACCACCCAAATAAACTAAATATAACAGTTGTTTTTATATTTTTTGTATTATTTGTTTCCCAACATCACAACACTTATTACAAAATGTCTTAAAATTATCAAATTCAGAAAAATATTAACCAGGACTATTTAAAAAAATATCAAACTTTCTCATTTATTTATATTCCTAAATTTAAAAAATCATCCTACTCAATCATTTGTCTCAATACATTAAATACTTTCTGTTGCGTAAGAAATAAATGATCAAGTCCTTCTTGACTCATCGATAAAAATTAAGAAACCAAAAACTACTTATTACATGATATGAATAGAATATCATCTTGTTTACTTACATCCATTTATGCGGTTTGTAGAGTGTACTAATGTTGTTCATTCAACTAGTTTTCTAATATAATTAGATTTTCTTCCGATGTGTAACCATAAACGTTAAACATTATGTAAATTGATCTTACTGAACCACATCTTAAAGAATTACTCATTTTAAATTTAATTTTTTTATTGTTATCATTTATTACATTGAGCTTACAAGACTTTACGAGTAACTCTAAGAAAAAGCTACTTACAACTTTTCCAACTGATTATAATTCCAATCAGGACTCTCAGTATATCAAAACAATATGCTTAACAAGTCTACTCCTCAATGGGTCACAGACATTCTTTAGCAATGACCCAGCAGTCTTGCGACCAGTCGTTGCTACTGCAGCTAGAGACACTACTATACGTGGTAGCATTCTTGATGACCTAAATCGTGGTTAAACGTCCGTGTGAGAGAATCGTGAGTTTGATGCCAAAAAGATAGTTTGTTGCTAGTTATTGTTTTAGATTAGATGGTTATGTATGTTGAATGCTTGGCTTTTCCAGCAAAAGATTTAAAAGTTTATAGTTGAATTTTACGACTGATTTTTTATTAGGTCATTCTACAGGGGAATGCATAGTAAAGTCTTTTGCTTCCCTAAAGTTTTCTTGGCTCTGTTAGAAGTTGCTGTTATAATTGTTTCTTTAACTTCAACATTAGTAAGAACTAATACTAAAAGAGTCTTGAGAACTTCATTTTTCATAATATTTCTGTTTTTTAGTAGCACAGAAAATAATTTTTCATCTTACCCTAAAATATAAAACTACAGTTCCAAAGTATGTATTTATTTTTAATTTATGAGAGAAAGCCTAATTATATGACTTAATTAATTAGAAGGAAAGAGTTTACAATCCAATTTGGAGTTTAACATAGCCTAAAATTATAAAGCGAAACGACGAGTGTGATTTTGCTACAAACAAGAACAGCGTGATTATATTTTTTTAGGTGAGGAAATGGAGATTGTTTTAGTGCTGAGCTTTGAAAAATAGAACTTGTTTGAAAAGAAGCTTTTAAGGACTACCAATTTCTGTAAGTGGGCGATGAAGAAACGATAATTAGAAGATTCTATCCTTACGTATGTGTTAATCCTTTTGTACTAAACGCCTCAGCATTAACACTGTTAATGCTGAGGCGTTTAGTATACTAGTTTTCAGTTGCATCTGGTTAAACTGAAAGCCGACCCCAACGTTCGTAGTTGAGAAAAGGCTTAGCAGACGATGATGTTGTGTTGTCCTAACTTCCTAACTAATATTATAAATGAGAAAGTGAGTTTGTTTGTTAAGCTTTCACGCTAAAACAGCTGAAAGAATTTGTATGAAATTTGCCATAAAAGGTTAGGGCATAGGATACTTTTTATCCCGATATTCCCACGGGATCGATACTTACGTGGGTGAAACGATGAGGTGCAGCTGGTATTAAATATACTCGCATCCCTGTAGCGATCATTATATACAGGTTTATGTTAAGCAACACCAATTCACCAACGCAAACTACACTCACGATGGTTACAATTTTAGATCAGTTCTTCAATTGTCAAGTTGTACTTATGCTTTAAACACCGCATGGGCGTTTTCATCAAGTGTTATTTTGGTACCACTTAGCAAGCACTAGTAACGCAACTCATAATACAAACGTACTGAAACTTTCTATGAGAAGGCAGAAAGTCCATGTCCAATAAAAAATAATCACATGGATCAACATGACCCATCACAACCAATCTTGATCGTTTCAGAATTCAATATACTCGAAGCAACATACTTACTGCATATCAGTTGACTTCACATTGCCAATTACCTATAAAATTCCCACACTATACGCCATAGCAACCACATAATTTAATAGTATTTACTACAGAAGCTAAACAGAAAGTGTACAAGCCAAACAATGGTTCGTAAAACAATATAGCTTTCAATTTCTAAAAGCGTGCGCCTTTGACAAGACAAGACACAAATACTTAATGCAGTCACGCCTGTGATAGTATACAGGTATTCCAATTTACACATATCGTGTCACGGTGGTCTAGATTTCGGAGTTGTATAGGACATAAACGGAAAAGGTGAAATTACTTTTATTCTTTCCGGAGATTGTGGCAAAAACGAAAATTTCTTGGCAAGTTTGTAGATGACGTGACGATGTAAAGACGTTCAAAAGTGCTTTTATGTGCCTAATTGAAGTAAATTATTTGACTTTGATGATAAAGAAGATTTTGAAGATGATAATAACTAGATTAGGAAGTTACGGACGATATTTAGAAACAATACATAAAGCTAATAGACGGCATCCAAAAGGACAAGATAAAAATAATTAATGCAGTCACGCCTCTGATACTACACAGGTACTCCAATTTACACATACCGTATCACAGAGGTCCAGATTTTAGAGTTGTAAAGGAAACAAACGCTAATAAAATTACTTTTTCTACTTCCAGGGATTTTGGCGAAGAGGTTTTCGTTAAATGATGAAATGCTTGACTGATCAAGGAAATAGAAAATTAATCAGATCTTGAGGATAATAAGGAACATGATGCGGATGCTCTGAAAGAAGACAATTCACACCTGTGATACTTCGCAGGTCTTCAAATTTACATATAACGTATCTCGGCGGTCTAGATTTTGGAGTTTTTGAAGAAATAATTAAAAATGTGAGAGATTTTGGTGGAGAATTTATCGCAGAAGAAACTAATACTGGCTACTAAGACTGGTTGAGAGAGTGGATGATTTGTCAGATCCTGAGGATGAAAATAAACTACTTTTGGAAATTGCAGACGCTGGTAAGGAAGAATAGAAGCTATAAGGTGGTATTCCAATTTACACATACTATGGTCTAGTTTTTGAAATTGTAGAGGAAGTCGAACGAAAAATGAAAAATCAGTTTTACTTTTACCGGAGATTTTGCTAACGGTATTTTAGCAAAAGTATTAAATTGTTGATTGATTAAAGAAATAGGTGATTAATTAGATCTTGAAGATGATAAAAAACTTGGTGTGGATGCAGGAAACGTCGAAAAGGAAATCGTAATTTAAACAGATGGCCATATTTAAGAAAAGATGCAAATACAGAATGCAGTTATGTTTTTGATCCAACACAGATATTTGAATTTTGTAATTGTGGAGGAATGGACAAAATAAACGAATTCCCTTTTACTCTTGTAAACTTTTAAAATATTGAAGTCAATTCTATATTCCTTGTTACATTGTAAAATAATAACATCCGCTCATTTACTTAATTGACTCATTACAAACTGACAGTTCCATTATACTTCATGCATTAAACTGCACTCATGGAAGTTATCAATTACCAACAAAATTAACGATACCTACTAATCCGTGACTCAATAATAGTTCTGAGCACTACCACCAGCTATTCCTGACCTCCATCCACAACTTCCTGATGATGCACAGAATCGCGTGCATAAATTGTATGTAAGTCATCACTCGTTTTCGTTACCATTTCATTCGCGTTTCCTCTACTGTAACGAAAAGGAAATCACGCACGTTTTAAGTTTTTATGTTTATTAGTACATATTAAATACAACAACACAGTACATAGCATATGGAAACAGAAGGTTGTACTACCAAGTTTAAAATTATAGTCAGCTTTCCGGGCTCCTAAACTAGATACGCAGACCTGTATCTTAGGAGTTGGAGATTTTGTGGCTTCAATTTATGAAATACAACCGTGACTTTTCTGTTTGTTTACAGTGATTTTTAACACAGCAGATGGAGTGAATGATTGTGGTTGTGTATCTAGGGGTGTGTATATGAGTGTAGTGTGTGTAGGGAGGTGTGTATGTGAAGTGTGAGCGTTTGATAAGCTTTATTAGAAGGTAGGTTTGATAAAGTTATGATTGTATAGCCAATATATTTTCTGTTTCATCATATCATAAGTTAAGGATAATAGCCATTTTTTTAAATTTAATTTATGTGTATCTGTACAATGGAATAATTTTATTTATTTTAATATACATGCTAGCTGAGTCACGTTGTTTACATAGTAACATGCTAGCTGGGTCACGGCTAGGGCTTTTCCCATTGACATTACCACAAATTATTGACTGCCTCATTAGTCTAGTGTTCGCAAGCGCGAATGCTGAGCGCGAGGTCCTGTGTTCAAATCCCAAGTCGGGCAATGTGTTATTGGGTTTTATCGTCAGGAATTTTTCAGTAGCAGCCCGTAGTCTGGATTTTTACCGGGTTGATGGCAATAGGCTCACCCCTTATTAGGTACAGTAAGCGCTCAAAAGTGCATGAGCACGCTAAGAGTCGTATTGCTGTGAACACGCGGTATAGTCCGTACATTTGTATGTGTAAACAGTCAGACGTCTGTGGTGTGAGTGCCGTACACACACCACAGAGAACGCAGTTTTGAACTACACACTATCGTATCGTCACGGTTCGCGGGCGCCGCACTTTTATTTCCATAACTTTTGTTAGCACGCATCATACTCGTACGCGTGACCTTGGCCAGTGTATCGCATTGCTAAAATTCGAAAGTAAATTATATGTGCAGATAGCAGAAGGCGTTAAGCGTTGGTCTTAGATTCAAGATGGCTAAGGTTCTAATCTCGTAAATCACAGCGCTGTTTTTGCAAATATTATTATTTTTGTTTGCAATAATAACATTTTTAAATATCCTGCCTATTTATTAATGTTGTTATTGCAATAAAGGGTTTAGAATAAAAAATGCGTGATATGTTATAATAAAAAATAAATAATATTTATTCGTTATGTTTATTTTACTTAAGTATAGTTATCAAATTGCTACAATTATTTATCATTACTTCACCTGAATAATATGTGAAATAGATGTCTAGAAACTTAGAAGCAATTTGTATTATTTTGACATATTTAAATTTTGAAATGTTTTAAATTTTAAATGGATTTTTTTGCACCATAAATATAAAGCTTTGATCATGGTCTAAGTAATTAAGCAATAAATAAGAATATTAGACTACTTAAAATGTAAAAAAATCTACTGACAAAATTGTTGATTTTAAGGTTAAAGGCAGTTGTTCATATTAATTATTTTAAACTTTATTTGGCTTTAGTAAATATTGGTTGGTATTGAGGTTATAGCTTAAGTATTCATTTTCTTTACGAAAAGAAGATTGAAACTAAACCTCAAATTTTAATCCTAAAATAATACTATTACTAAAATAATATTAAACAATTTCGGTATATCTGCAAGAAATACGACAAACACCCTATTGAAACGTGCTTAAAAAATTCGTTACCATAAATTCATGCAATAACGAATCTGTTGTTTATTAAGTTGGTACGGTCAATATTTTAAGGTCAAAAACGGTTTTCTAGCTGGTCTTCAGTGATGCAAGCCTTCAGAGTGCACGGCGAACGGTTCATAATGACGTGTTTTTAATAATTCAGCAAAATATCTCGTTGGTATGAAACCATTTGTTTCATTCACCATTTGACGTCGCTGCTACTCGATAATAAGCCCCTTCCTCATATCTCTTAACCGTCACAGTATTTCTCTAGAACAAAGAAAAACATTGTTTTTATTACACATAATACCTAATTATTTATTATTCACTAATCGAATTAAACCTCACAATGAATTTAAAACTTTAAAGGCATCTTCTGTCTCAACAATACCTCTGTTCTATCAACAATACCCTTGATTAGGATTTATGTTTAGTAAAATATGAAATATATAAATGATAACACTCACACTTAGTCCGGTTTTATTAGATATTCACTTCACTTTTACGCAGCGCAATAATATTCTCTGATCTGATCTGATCTCTTCAATATATTTTATGCCTGCTTTTTGATAATAATAACCACAACACTGCGCTAAATGCTCGTCACCAATATTATCACGGCACGAACCAACAAAGTTCTGAATACTTGTAACAAACTGCATCTACCCCACAGAAATCGAAATAATTTACTTAGTTTTTTGTGGTCTACCTGCTAAACTTTAATATTTATGTGAACAAGACGAATGAAACTAAAAACGAATGATGATTATCGAACTAGTCATTGGTTGCAGACAAAGTGAGTGTGTGTGTGTAATGTGCGTGTCTACAGTATTGTAACAACTTATAGAAGAAGGTCGTAAGTCAAACCGAAGCGTCAGCCTATTGCTTTGTGAGATTGCTTATGGACTTTTGGTCGGTACTGTACATGAGACTTAAACATAACTGGCAAAATGTGGGTGTACTACAGATACACCTCTGCCTAACCTTTTGGGGTAACAAGGCGTGATGTTATAATATTATGTTAAATTATTACCACAATTACACAAGCAATGTTTGCTCCACTTTACTACTATACCCTTGAATTGGCTTCACGTAAATATTAAAGTGAAGCTTCGGACCACAAAGTGTATAGTGGCTTATAGCCTAGTTTGAATTATTGTTATTTGATCTTAAATAGGGTTTAAAATCACACGTTCTCGCTCACCAGTCGGATGTCATTGCATCTTTTTGATCATGCAATTTTCAACAACGAAATTCTTACTTCTTATTTTAGTTTCAAGAGACTCAGGTGGATCACTATAGACATGCCATAGACAGTAGTTACATCTAATTGTCTACGTATCCATGGCTCGGTAAGTTTCTAGTTCGTAGCAAAGAGCTAGCGTCTGACCTCTACAACCCTTTGGGAAATCGTGGTTTCTCAATGTGATGTCATTGTTTTAGAGATGCTACATCCATTCATTTTATGGCTATATCCAACGAGCCATAGACGGTATTATTATAACTTTTTAACAAACGATTTGAAACCTATCACCATGGAGTTTTAGCTCAGAAATCATCATTAATTAATCCTCCAGAAAGCTTAGACAAAATGACGTTCTATTAGCAATAACGATGAGAGAAACAGAAAACAAAAGGATTGACATAAGTTACCGAAAAATTTATGTCAATCCTGTTGTAAGTTATTGTAGAAATACGTATCGGCTTGAAAGCGATTGTCACTTGTTTGTCTAGGCCCTTTGGCTTTTACCTTTATTTGGTGTCATCGCAGTATGACTATAGAAACCAATAATTGCAAGCAGACTTGAGAGATAAACACGTCATGTTGCCTGGCTGTTGAATATGCCATTTTTTTTTTGGAATGTTAGGGTCCCGATAGGCGTAAATTTTTGTATTCTGTCTTTCATTCATTTGACATGCAAAAAGTAGATAATATTTGGCGATAATCGACATTATGTACATCAATTTATTAAACTAACTAAAAATTAACTGTTAAAAATTAGAAGACTTGTTTTCTCACTAAACTTCACCACGAATGTGGAACCATTAATTTTCGAATCATCGAACACGATTTATGAGCATCAAAGTTAACGGTTCTTACGTTCAATTAAAAATGATTCTTGTTTGTAATATCAAATTTCTTAAGGCCTGTCAAACGACAGTTTAAGGCACAGTGACCTACTAGATTCAGAAGTTTTCGGGTCACATACACATACTTTTTGATTTAAGTCCAAAATAAATGACTGGTACTTAAGGGCCTTGGGCAAAAGGTGTTGAACTTTGTTTCGTAAATTTTACATGTCGTCACCCTTTTCTTTAAAGAAAAGCTAGAAAAACATTATTATTATCATTGACAGACTTATTCAACCCACTGCTGTGGGCCTAATCCCCAGGCCTACTCCCCATCGTGTCATGGTTCTCTGATCGGTTTTTTTTTTTTCAACTATGACATCTCGCAGTTGACCTATGAGGTCATGGCTACTTAACCAGGCTTTCCTGTGGCTGCCTTAAGCTTCTGCACTCAAAGCCTCCAGCCAGAGGCAAAAACTATTCTAAATTAAAACTAGGCAAACGCTCGCTAAGGGAACCCCCTGTGGGGTACGAACCTCGGCTTAGGGCGTCGCTGGGGGGAGGACAGCAAGAAGGGACAGGCTGGATCAAACTTAGATTTTCATCTTGATTATTATACGGGGTATTTAAAGCTACGTGCTCAGCTGCAACAACTGCTGGCACCTCGTTTTCGAGCAAGGGTCGGGGGGTTCTCCGATCTGTGCTTATATCATCTTATTTATGTGTGCGTGCCTGGACCATTTAGAAACGAATCTCTAGCGTTTATTTTGCAGCACTGGAGAACACACATTAATTTATAAAATAATGCCATCTAGCAAAAACAGCTGATATTTAAATGAAAGTCTTTCTTAGTGAAGGCCTAGTAGTTTCGCAACTTCAACCGTACTGCTGGTAATCAAACCTAAAGGTTTTAATTTATGAACCATAGTTTACTATTAAATCTGTAACACAATATTATTTATGGTGAATACTTATTACAACAAAAATATGATTAAAAATAAATGTTACTCTACAAACATAGCACCTACTTTTGTTATTTCTATTGCAAATTATATTTAAAACAGCGCCATCTCTTATCACCATACAGAAGTGTTTTCACGGCCACATTTGTTTACATCGGCAAGCTTGCAAAGAGAACAGAAGTTCAAGGTTCTACCGCAGCGCGGGCGCAATCATGAGTCGACGAACTCAACGCGAATTAAATTGTTTTATTTGTTTGTTTTTAAATAGATTACTGCACTTTTGTATATTTTTTGCCAGTAGTGTAGTGAATGAATTTCGTGTAATGTTTGGACTTTTATTACCTAGTTTCGTTTTTTAATACATATCTTGTTTTATGAATGAATATTTAGCTAGATCAGTTGATTACATTCATAGTTTTCAGTGTCCACATAATAATTAGGTACGGTTATATGTGATACCTATCAAGGTCTGCAGTTATCCATGGTAGCCGAGCAAAAAGGTCAATAATGACCATCTTGAACCCCTATGACCTATGTGGTACCAGCTTTGTTACCTTGTCAATCAAATCCTATTCAAATAATAGGTATGCCCCCGTATGACGAAATAATATAAAACTACAGAAAAATCTTGTTTTACTTTTTGCAAAAAATCTGTATCTGGTTTTATCAATAAACTACGTTTTCATTCATAAAACCGTCATAACCAAGGTTACGCGCACGCGCAACAATGAATGAAATAGTCGGCCATGATTGCCATCGTCTTTTTGTTGTAACCGTCGTCGACTAGATGGCGTTGTTTTTTCTTTTTTTCTTTGTAAAACTCGGATAACTACGCTACGGTAGCAGTGCATTTACAGTGTTTGTCGTTTTATTTTTGTGTTGTGAGGTAAGCAGTTATTTAATAGGTAGTGTTTCTTGTCTTGTTTTGTTTGCTGCAACATCTTCGTTTGTTTTTAGTATTTTAGGTTATTTTATTTTATGTTTGTTTCGTTTGAAGGATGTTTAGAAAACTTTAGGTATGTAATTCTGATTACTACTTTAATGAGTAAGCATGCTCATAATATTAGAGTGATCTACTCAAATAATAATTTATTTTAAGAATATACATATAGTGGCTGTACCTATTATTGTAATGATGTAAATAAACGACAAAATAGAGCTTTGAAGTGTTATGCACCAAGGGATAAAAAGGCTGCATTATATTTCAGAATGGCCGTTCGTGTGGAATAATCAACTTGACATCCGAGACCAGAGATGCCATTTCTTGCAGGGTGCCATAATCAAAACGCTGTGTTCTGGGTTTTCTGTGACAAGATAGGTACCTCAATACTTTTGACATTACCATTCTGGTCGAAGAAAATAAGGCAAGTCACGACACAAGCCATAAGAAATAATACTAGCTCAAAAGCCTGCCCACCCCAATAAACGCAGCATGAATATAATTTCTCTGTATGTGTCGTCCGTTTTTCTTACACGCACAGAACTTGTTTACAACCGGCTAGTTCCTGCTTTTCCAACCTAGTTTACAAATATCAGGTATTTTCTCTCTATAATAGTCTTGTCCTAAAGATTGGAAAGACTGTGTCTTGGTTATAAATATCACTATTTATATTGGGGATTGACCAATGACCATTGAAGTACGCTCGTTTGATTGGTCTTTGAATTGGCCTTAAAAATAATTAATCTTAGGATATTTTTAAGGCAGTAAAAACAGCATAGTCCTTCTAAGCGGAGTTAAAAATATATAGAACACATAATAGGTACTAGGAGCACCAATTCTTTTGAGTGATACTGATGATAATTGTCTAGGAAATCGTTGTCGGGTTGCATACACTCATATATTTTAATGTTGAAAGACCCTGATTTGGAACAATTAAGCTTCATGAGTAATCACAACTTTGTTCGACATGCAATATTATTTTGTTCTATTATATATATACCCGTGACGCATGGAGCTAAGTGCCAAAAACTGCGCTAGTTCTGCTCTTGGACTAAACCAAACCGTAGTTTCTCTAAACTTTACAAACGTTTGGTGGATTGAATCCGGCGATCTTAAGTGCAGCAAGCCAAATGCACTAATCAAGCCATCATCGTAATTTTTTACATCTTAAAAGTTAAGTGCTTTGTTTTTCCTCTTAATCATAAATTAGCATTGAATTAATTACGGTAATGTACAGCACAATATAATTGCTAAGAGAAAGTTTTTAAACGTGATCATAAAGGTACTCAAACTTACGTTTTTTTTTAGATTAATCACAATTAAATTAAGAGAGTTATGTTTACGGGTTTCTCTTTGAGGTGCGGACTATGCGTGTGTAAAAGTAAGTAGCGTTAGAAGACTAACAGCTCCATGAGTGGACTACCTACAAAATATTGTTGGTTAGAGCTGGATGAGACTCACACAAACCAGGGAAGCATGGCACAAAAGGAAAAGAGACGAGGCCTGTATACTCAGCAGTGGGTAGAACAAAGATTCCAATGATGATGATAAGTGATCTTAGTACATTTTATTACTTGGCTACGGCAAAACAAGGTCTAAAATGGAGGATCAGAATCAGCTTACTCAGGTTTAGAATAGATATCCTTACTAAGAGCAGGAGAATAAACTTAGCAGTGGGTGGAACAAGTCTATCAATGAACTTGAGATGACAGTAAAACCAAACAGTTAAATAATATGTTATGGATTTTACAACCTATTGGTAAAACACCTCGTTACCGCGTACTAAAACTAGAACCAATTTCAAACCAACAAAAGTGTTGTAAAATGAATCTCCAAACGTTACAGGACATTTAGTAATAGCGGTCATAATGATGGCAGTTCATAGTTTTGAGAAATAATTTCAGCCAGTATCTGGTGTTTCATATGAAAATCCACAGACAAATTATTATCAGTCCTGGGAAAATGGAGGATGAAAATTATCTCCCACCGACTAAACCCAGGTCCTGTTTTAGAAGCTGGTAGACTACAATTTTGTTTAAATAGTTGTTTTTTTATGCGTAGAAAAGTAAATAATTAATGTTAATAACCGGAAGACCGAGCTTTGCCCGGTTTTTTTTTAACGACGTTTTTTTAAAAATGAAACCTAGCTAGGTCGATTTATCGCCCCCGAAATCCCCTGCGTACTAAATTTCATGAAAATCGTTGGAGCCGTTTCCGAGATTCAGATTATATACTCGTATATACAAGACTTAGATAACAGCAGTCATGAACTGCAATTCATTGTAAACGCTCAAGTTTTAGTGTATCCTGTACGATTATTTGTCCTATTGCAATTATTAGCATTACAACCATGACCTTCATAAGCATACTATAAACAAGATGATACAAGGAAATTTTACTTTTATCGCAATACGAACGTGCGCGATGAGTGATTTCACCTTACTCAGCACACCTTTCTCTGTCAGGGGCAAATGTCCGACCTGGATATAAGGAAAGCTGTGCGGTGCGTGTCATAAGCGTTAGCAGGGAAGGTATAAGATGTAGCGAGCATATTTAAACTTACCTCCCACCAAACGACTATACATCTTCTTTATTTTTATTGGCACTCATTATTTACGTTCATTAGGACTGTTAATAATTTTGACTTGATTTCTTGGCTGCGATTTTTAACACTGTTAAAAAAATCTTTAGAAAAAAATAAAAAGCCATAGACATTGTAGTTTCTTTTCTAGTAAAGTGATGTACGGTTTTTTCTCGTTTATCAATTTAAATAGCACGTTCAAAATGTGATTTAGATATTTTATTCATCTTTTATTTTTTACAGTTTCTTATTATTTTGCTCATGTTAATATTGCAACGAGCGGGATTTTAACATAAAACCTTAAGTTTCTCAGTAATGTTTGATACATAAATAAAATCTTCTATTTTTTAAGTCCACTCCATAGTACCTATAATTATTATATCTTTACCTACAATAAAGAGGTTTAAAGTACTGACCACAAAGACCACAGAAGTGTTATAAATTCATTCGCTCACCGCGACCATTAGTTTAAATCGCCTCGTTCACAAGTGGCTAGTTATATTTATAAAGCGTGCCTGCGGGTGAGACATTAAATTTCTAGGATCATTAATTTGTCAAGTGTAATTGGCTTTCTTATTTGAAGGAAAAGACATACGTACTACAGTCTTGGCTACTGCGAAATTATTTCAGTCAACTGTTTTAAAATAATAAAAAAAGAGTATCGAATCTCGTTGGCAAACATATTTTTAAGTTGAGTTGAAAATCTTGTCTCATTTAATTACAGTCCATTGCAATTAGTAATCATACAATGGACGATAAAATTGATAATAGGATGGAAGATAAAATTGATAATAAGCCCACGTCTAATCTCAGCCAGCAGACTGTAAAACCCATCTGTTGAAGCGTATGGACATGACCAAGTAAGATTTGTCAGGAATACTAGATATTCACAATTCACAAAACAAGAAATCTAGAAAAGCAAAGAAAGCTAGAAAGAGTTGAATGGATCAAAATAGTCGTAGAAAACGTTTTGTATTGATAACACAAATATCTATGTAGGTTAGCACTATAAAAAGTTAGTAATACAAAAGTTATCGCTGAAGTCGTATCGCATGGACCAGGTCAATTAAAGTTAACAAATAATAATATTTGTACAAGGAGATTACAATAGCGCACTATCTCCGTACGTGGGAACATAATACAAATGCTTATCTGTAAGTATACTTCAATTTAGACACTTTTGGCCAGTTAGTTCTAGAGTATGGTAAATAACGCATTGCAACTTGAATCCTGGCGTAGACTTTAACTTAATGTATTTTTGAAAAACATGGTAGAAAACAATGATAGTTGCACTAAAATGTACCTTGTTTCGCATAACCCTAAGGTCGAATGTCGAAAGGCTTCATTAACTTAACATTTAAGTTCACTTCTGAATTTATTTTGTATTAAGTAAATACATAATATTATTTATAATCGTTCGACTGCAACTTGCGTTGTGGATGTAATCGAAGTAAGTTTGTATTGTTGCCATTCAAATAAGCCATGGTAATTATTACGTATTCATTTAAACTATTTTGGTTGTAAAAATCCCTTTCGCTGATCAAAAGTTTGAGTTAAATTTCAAAATAATTGTGGGAAAGTAAGAAGAAAGAAATTATGGAAGAAATAACAAAATTGTGTAGTGAAATTCTAACAAAGATGGAGACTTGATAAAATTAATTACTTTGTAATGAGAATAAAATCTCAGAATTCACATGGATTTGGTGAGAATAGTCGAAGTCTGAATGAAATTAAAGTTTTCGTAATTTACGAGTACTTTGCGAGCTTCCTCTCGGAGAAGATATTGCTCTGTGACTATCGAGAATCACGTCGATCTTAAACTCAACCAGATCTAGAATCCAGGTTCAATATTAACCCTGAACATTGCGCTATTATGTCGTTATAATGTACAATATAATTTTCGTTTAGGGCCCCCTTAGTATAGTTTACTGAGAATCGTTGTCAAAAGTGGTATAGTTATGAAGTCTACCATACTACGCAAGCTATCGTTTTTAGATCCACGGATTACATTTTCTGAAAACTTGCTATTGTTCTCTCACAATACGATTATTTGAAGTAGGTACCTACTGAAGTCGCCGACAAAGCTTGCAGTCAACAAGCTGAATCATGCAGCCGTCTTGTCTGGTAATAGATTGTAGTCGGTTTATTACCTTTGAATAAAGACTGCAAATCGGCAATAGTAAGTGTTATTGAGTTTTTCATCCCCTTAGGGGTAGAATTTCGGAAAATCCTTTCTTATCGGATGCCTACGTCATACAAAGAACACACCCACCAAGTTTCAGGTCTCTACAATCAGCGGTTTAGGCTGTGCGTTGATCCGTCAGTCAGTCATTCAGGACGAAGCATTTTATATGTATAGATATGCATACATAAACTAACGCCTTCTTGCCATGGGGGTAGGCAGAAACAACAGAACTTTTACTGTAATCTACATAATTATAATTATTGTCAATATATTTCTTAAGACGCAGATATATGACAGTGACCTTGAATGGTTAGCTTGCGTGTTCTGTACTGAGCTCACGCAACGCGTCGTACGTCCAACCAGTAAATAGGACTCGCCCATCAAGGAGCGTTGTCCCAAATTAGACGCATTATTCATTTATTATACATAAAACAAAAGGTATTTTAGTAAAAACGTATACTAAAATATCCATATTTAAATTACCTTTAAAATGGTGAAGGTTTCAGAAAAAAACACTTTATAGATTTTCTTGATTCTCAGTTTTTTATCCGCGTTAGACATAATTTTACAAATTAATTTAACTACGAGTATGTAATATAAACATGTTCTATAATATTTCTATATATTAAGTTATTAAGAAAATGCTCTAAACTAATATATATATTTTTTCCAAATCATTAACTCAACTCGTTTAAACGTGATCTTCAGTATAAAATCATTCAAAGTCGATAATCGTCGCCTTAAGCTTATTATAAATCTAAACGCAGCCATATTTTTAATATAGGACTTTACATACTATCACAGTCAACATTTGAGATTATAATTCAGGTTTTTTATTTGATTTGATTATGATTTCTGTCTCGATTACTGCAGTTTTTTTTTAACTATAACTACTTAATACCAGTTCCTTAAAAGAGGTGCAATATTTTTTATATCCGTGGACATTAGTTTCAGCTTGTACTGTAATTATATATTTTTTGTGCATTCACGTTACTATCATTGAGCCCAATTTGAATTCTCTTTTTGCATACCTGTAAAAGTAAGACATAGTTTTTATACCAACTTAATAACATACATACAAAATCTAGATTTGTCTAGATCTCTCTAACGAGAAATAGATGAACAGTCATACATTTGACTTTTATGTGCACATTATATATAAGTATCATTTCTATTTCCTTTATGAGCACATTATATTTAAGTAGAACTACCATTACGGGTAAAGCACCATTTGAAAAGATGAAGAAAAGATGAATGAACGTAAAGGACGTAAGAGGAGTAGGTATGTAAGGATCGTCAAGGGGAGAAAGCATGAGTTTATGTTTATGTATAGAAAAGTTATGGCGTCAACTTTGTAAGTGGAATGCAATGACATGTAGGTAAATTTTCTAGGGTGTACAAGACTTCTCTTTTATCACAGCTTTTAATGAGAACAACTGATGAGAAATGAGGTTGCCTGTGTCCTAGGTTTTGTCGTATTAGCAAGGCTAATATCATAGAAATAGTTAGATAGATAGATAGAATAGATAAAATACTCTTTATTATCTACACCATAAAAGTTACAGACATATTTACAGGGTGGCAGGGAACATCGACGCGAAAACTGTTACCATGGATTCAGTAAATGATTCTGATTCATGATTCAATGTAGGGGGTTCAAAATCACGTATTAAGCCCATGGTAACAGTTTTTACGTCAATGTCTCTGCTACTCTATATATAAATTTTACATAGGGTGCCACATTGGACAGTCTCGATGTTTTTCAGAGAACCTTTGCATGGATTAAAGGGAGTCTATAATAAACATGAAACGAAAGCAAGGAACTATTTTATGTACCTAATCAAGATTTTTATAGAGAGAGAAAATGTTTTTCACCAGAATTAGCTGATACCTTGAAAAACACTTTACCCAGTCAGAAAGGCTCAAGGCTAAATGCATGAAAAAAGATGTGCGGGACAGGTATTTAACCATTGGCGTTCGTGAACGGTAACGTAATGCCAGAAGCTATAGATAAAGGTTACCGATGAAAGATTACATCTGACAGTTACATCACTGGACCTCAGTTTCTGAAATTCTGAACAATACTTTGGCCGTGCATCTGCTGCAAATATTATGTAATCTGTTGTGATTGTAGGACGAAAGTTACATTGACATTGTATGATCTTATCAATTGACAACAGATAAAATTGATAACCCTTTCAGGTATCTATAGAAGCACTTTTAGTTACAAGTGTCAGTTTTTATAGGTTTTGGTTTTTCCTAGAAGAACTGGTGGAGTATTCCTAGAACTCCTCTTTTAAGCGAAAAAGCTCGACTATACATAAGATGAAAATAAATATAGCATAATACAGTTTGAAATTGATATGAATGCAGTTGTAATTGTAGCTTTAGATACGTTATTAAAAGGTAAATGGAGTTAAATAATACTGGTAAAGTAGAGCAACTTTCAAAGCTTTACTGGCAGGATTAAAAAGTGATTATAGACCGTACATGATTAAGGAAAATAGAGCTCAATGATAGTAAATATTTCAAGGAAAAACAAATTGGGAATTTCTTATTAATGTACATTTTACAAATATGGCAAAATCTAGCTAATCCAGAGAGATAATACCTCATTGGGTATTATGATTTTGCTCTCTCACGATAATAACATTTAAATAATTGGGACAGCCGGCAAGAATTTATGAAGGCTTATAAAATATCAAGTAAATAGGATCCCTAGTTAGAATGTTCTTTTATCATAAGCAGTGCTCTTTTAATTCATTACTTTATTTAATGTACAAAATCGTATTAAATTAATAAAACACAGAACAAAATTGCATATTTTATTTGTAATAATTATAACAAATAAACATCTTTGTATCGTTAATTACATTATTACAACGATAATTATTTAAATTATGAGTATTTAGGAAGAATTAGCTACATAAAAATACATAAAAATAAATAAAACCTTTGATACCTAACATATTCGTGGGGCAATATACATAAAATAATTAAATACATACACAGTCTTACATAGTTAATACTTAAAAATATTAAAGCCAGGTACTGAGTTTTAAATAAAAATATAGTACATTACCAACTAAAATACTAACATAAACGAAGTATATACAAATAAATAAATAGAGAAACATTTGGAAAAAAATTAAATAACAATATGACTTGAAGTGACTAAGAAATAAAACGGCAAAAAATGTCATCAAATAACAATTCACGAGTCATGACATGACGTTGATGAATTAAAAATAAATCACTCAATAAATAGCAGGCACACACACATCCATACAAGATAAATAATACTTAAATACATTGAAGATCGGAGAAATCAGTGGAAAACGTGCCACGGAACCGGGTCGCTAAGGCTTCTGCGCAGAATACGCTAAGTTTTGAGCTTCAAGCGAGCGACCCCATCCGCCTCCGCCGCCGTGGCCACCACCGCCTCCACTCCCGCTGCTACTATATGAAGAGCCTCCAGAATCACCACCGTACCCACTCGTCCCTCCACTGCTGCTACTGTAATCATGGCTTGATGAATGATGGGGGTGAGCTATCACTTCATACGTCACATGCTTTTGCTGAGACAGTAACTTCTTCAACCCTATTATCGCCGACAAAACTAGGGCAAGCTTTCCGATAAGCAACGCCTTTCCTGCAATCAATGCTATCGCTCCAATAGCCAGCGGCATCAACGCCATCATCTTCAAAGCCACTGCTGCTATCAAAGGTCCCAGGATTTTAGCAGCCTTCTTCTTTTTCCCACGTCCTTCACTAATTTCATTATCTTCGGTAAACGATGACACTGTATCTTCAAACGCGCGCCCTGCACTCGACACCGCGTCAATCACATCGGAACCTTTCACTTCTACTCTCAAGGAATGCGTTTCGAAGTAGTTCTTCAATCGCGAAACAGGATCTAAGGCCCTCGGTGCTCCGGTGTCGGTCGGTACGTCACCGGATTTGACGACGGTCACTCCATCGGTGAGGGAGAACGATTCCTTTTGTCCGATCATCTTGTCGACGAACGAGAAGAATTTGTATTTGAGGCATGTTGTTGATTCTTTTTTGAGGCAGTCTGTTAGGCCGTCTATTTCGTTGTCTGTGTGGCCGGAGTCTTGGGCGGGAAGAGCGTGTGCGACCGCGAATAAGAGCAATACTGTCGACCGCCTCATTGTGAGAGTTAGCTACGTCTGCGCGCCGGCAGTCGCGCCGCTCCTATATAGCCTCCCTCAAGTGTGGCAACCACCGAATTGGACTTTCTCAGTCTGGAAGTAAAAGTAACGTCCAGGTTTCATAACGAAAGGTTTGTGCGGTCATTGTGGGGGTCATGAACTTGGGTTGGGTTGTGCGAATGTTTTGGGCTTCTAAGTAGGTGAGATTTTAGTTTGGACTAGTTTTCAGTATGTTGGTGTAGTGCGAAAGTTCATTGCGTTTTTAAATTGTTATTGTTTTGATGGGAATTGGTTTATGGATAACTGTTCATATTTATGCTTTGGCTGGTGGCTGTGTGATGTGAATATCGTGCTTGCTTGCATTGCGAAGCTTTTTACTTTAAAAAAAAGTGTTTTTGTTGTACAGTTTAACAAGAACGCACATATTTTGATTTACTCTTTTTACAGTTAATTTTAATACAATTTACACTTTTAAAATCTTTTTTGATCAAAATTAATGTTGTAGTGTGCTATAAAGTCAAAGTCAAAGTCAAAGTCAAATAATTTATTTCAATTAGGCACAAAAAGGCACTTTTGAACGTCAAAAACAAAAAATAGAATTGATTCTAGTCGCCCCTTCCAAAGGGTAGTTTTCGTATGGAGAAGAATGGGCAAGAAACTCCACCGTTACTCTTTTAAAATGTTTTACAATATTTTGTATACATTAATTATATAATTATATGTGAAAATGATGCACCTGGAATAAAATTACTATACCACAATAAGTAAAAATAAAAATGAAGCAATGATAGAAAAAATAATTATGTAATGGATACCAACACTTGAACAGCGTCTTATTTCAAGTTTGATCCACAAATAAGCCTTATGTCTTGAATTAATAAAACTTCGAAAACTAAGTGACTATTTAGCTGTCATCTTAAATGAAAACTTCTATTGTGTTTCATTGTGTGTTTGATAAAATATTCATCTATACCATCTTCCCGTTTTTTGTTTGTTTGAACGCGCAAATCTAAGAAATTACTAGTCTAAAAATGTTTTTTGCATTTGGTAGCCCAATTCTTGAGGAAGGCTTATAGGCTTTTTAACATCATGCTATGACCCTTGGGAGCTGAGCAAAAATTAATAAAAGTCAGGGAAAACGCTAAGCGAGAACGAAGTAATAGCGTGGGCAGGGATGCGACTGGGTTAACAAGAAATTATGCGCTGACAAAGTCGCTGGCAGAAGCTAGTTAAAAGAATATAATACCAGCCTTTTATTGTCCCACTGCAGGGCAAAGTCTTCTTCTTATACACAGAAGGCACGAGCATTGATCACCATGCTTGCTCAAAACCGGTTGGTGATTTCAGACATAATAAAGTAAAAGTCCAGGAGGAGCTCGTGGCTAAGTAATAACAGCCGCACGGGTCGATCCCTACGCTTGCCGGGATTGGTCCGTCGATGTGTGACCATCTTTACACACCAAGACTCCTCTGTGCCTCGGAATGCACGTTAAGCCGTTGGTGCCGGCTGTCATTCGTGGATCTTTGACAGTCCTTATGAGTCGTCAGAAGCCCGAAAGTCTGACACTAAGGGGTATCGTATTATCCAGTTACTGGGTTGTGGAGGTCAGATAGGCAGTCGCTCTATGTAAAATATTGGTATTCAGCTGCATTCGGTTAGACTGGAAGCCGACCACAACATAGTTGGGAAAAGGCTAGGCAGATTGATTAAATTAAAAAACTTGGTTTCCCGACGATGGTTTTTCCTTCACCGACGCGACGTCAGTAATGACAAAAAAATAGAATACAAATTATTATCAAAGTTAATGTTGACTAACGACTTTTCAAAATTATGTAATAGCCTTTTTGAATATTAAGTACTTTTGCTACTTATTACATAAATGGCTTAACGATCTTTCAGTCAATGCTAGACATAAACTTTCTGTCTGAATATGATTGGTATGTCAATAAATTATAATATTTCATCTTTATAGATATTGTTGATCATGATTGCATTCACTTAATTTGATACTCGTTCTTAATTTGTGATAATTGAAAAGTAATATCCTGTCAAGAATAATTACGAAAACTGCTGGTCTTACCATCAGCCAGAACCAACTTGCTGACCAAAACCCCTCTGACTCGAGCAATTCGCACCATCAAATATATTCAGGTCGAAATTGATATATTTAAATGTCACTGGGATGAATTCGCAAAAGTACTATTATTTACTCTATGTTATAAACAATGATCTTTATGATCTTAAGATGTATGTGGTGCTTCAATTTTAATTTTGTGTGTTACTTGGCTAAGACCTGTTGTGGTAGTTTTAAGGCATTTAAATAAATCCATACAATTGACGAAGATATCAATGAACATACATAAAAAATGTATAGAGACAGACGAACATAGAACCTACTTCTTTTTTGAAGGCGGTTAAAAACAGTCAAACACTCAGCATTTGATAAAATTTTGTGAAAAGTATGCACTTCATCCCCCATTTTAAGAATCCTGTAACTTCATCTCAAATTCAAATTGATTTGTTGACCAAAGAGAATCATAACGTAATCCTTAGGTACTATAAATTTTGCCGTAATCAGGCAAAAATGTGTCCTAAGTGGTACCTATAATATAATATAAGCCTTTATTCAGACAGGTATAAAAAATTGTAGTACATTAGTTGGTTATATTTATTTGCCTAGTTAAATACAATATCAGAGTTTTGACAAATATCACTTCGGATTAATTAACTGCCCCAAAATCCTCGTCTGTATGTCCCCCGTAGACAAAAGCCTCCTCCAAATGCCTCCACTTCTCCCTATCCCTAGCGACTCTCGTCCATGCAGTGCCTGCTATGGCCCTAATATTATCTGCCCATCTTCTGAATGGCCCGTGTCGGCTTTTTAGTCTTTTGTAAACCAGTACATTATTGTTTTTGACCATTTTTCCTTTCCCCTGATTGTATGTCCTGTCCATTTCCATTTGAGCTTTCTTATAGTTAAAGTCACGTTCTTCTTGAGTGTGTCTTTATATCTGCAGTTCTTATTCTATCAAATAGCCTCTTCCCCAACATACTCCTTTCCATAGCGTTTTGGCATGTTTCTAATTTCCTGTTATGGACAAACTTGTGACACCTAATGTAGTTCAAATTGTAATATTTGTAAACTAATTGATAAAACCCTCTGCCTAATCTTTCGGGGATTATAGACGTTATGTTAGTTACCAATAAAACTTTTAGAGTAAAATTAGCAAGCAACATAAAACTGGTTACCATATATTATCATAATGTTTATTCTGAAACTCGATTTTCCGGTTTCAAGGTCGAATGGTAGTCGGTCATTGTATTATCCAGAAACTAAACAACAGAGATTCTATGGGACACGTGCACTAACGGGAAACTGGTTTGACCATGATAATTATTTGGATCACTGAGGAATGATGGTAGTACTCCGTATATCTAGGGTACTGATAAAAATCGCACAGAAAAACTTACTCAGAAATCAGACTTTAATAACGAAATAAATCTGAGTTTGTGAATTCAACTGAATTTTGCGAAAAAACCCTCTTTAATTTTTAACTTTATTATATTTTGTAATAGCGGCAATTGAAATACACAATCTGTAAAAATTTCAACTGTCGACCTATTACGGTTCATGAGATACAGCCCGCTGACAAACAGACGGACAGCGGAGGCTTAGTAATAGGGTTCCGTTTGGCAGCCTTCGGGTACGGAACCTTAAATAACTCAGGGGTCAATCCCTTATGAAGCACAGACATTTATCCTGCATTTTCATAATGTAAATACCTCTTAGAATATTACAGTCAAGCAGATTTATGACTCCGTTGGAGGGTCATTACATAGGAAAGTGACTAATATTCGCAAGTACTTATTCAAACTGCAAAAAAAGATTTTCCCATAGATACGCCAGGAATCTCATAAAACGTGTTTCTTAAGCTATTGGCCCGTCTTGAAAGTTAGAAAGCTTTGATTTAGACAATATAGTTAAATAACTTAACTGCAGTAAGTAATTCCGATAACACTTACAGTATTCAGTGATTTATAAATGTGATAAAAGTCATAGCAAGCGCTGTTGCTGAGCATAAGATCCTGGGTTCAATTCTCAGGTCGGGCAAAATGTTATTGGGTTTTTCCATCAGGAATTTCTCAATAGCAGATCGGAGTCTGGATTTGTGCTTGGTTGATGGCAAAAGGCTCGCCCCCTATTACATGAGACTTAAACATAACTGGCGAAATTAAGGAGATATACCTGCTGCCTTCAGGGAAATACATCATCGTTCATCATTTCAGACAAAGGACTTCCACTGCTGGTCATAGGCCTCTCCCAAGCATCGCCACTTCGACCGGTTCTGTGCTTCTCGCATCCAGCGGATTCCTGCGACCTTCATCTGGGTCGTCATCCGGTATGCAGTTGCCAATCCAGAACCTTTCGGCCCTTTCTGCCATCTGTTCTGCGAGCAATGTGTCCACTGCATACCAACATAGCCCTGTGGTGGCATCTACATCGCCACTTGATAACAACGCATCAAAGACCTGACGTCAAAATCCTGCATCGCGCAATTAGAGTTGCCCGTTGGAAGTTGCCCGCCAGACACAATACCCGTCTGGTCGGAGTATCCTCCCTTTTCAATAGAGGATGAGTGAACTTTACACCCTGTTCCTGATAACTCTAAAGCCCGAAGAATTGCCAATCTTAAGTAGTTAGGCAATTCTTGGTTCTTCTACGGATCTCTTCATTCATTTTTGATAAAGGAAAAATGGGCGTGATTATGTTTTGTTAAAAATTAAATTATCATTTTCTAAACATCAATCTGTCAGTGTCAAAAATATCATGCGCAACCTTCACTGACCTTCAAAGGTCAGGAAAGTATCAAAATCTAGCTATACACAAAGCTCACGAACTCTTTGCCTGAGTCACACAATTATTCTACTTTCATGATTAAGTAATGTTGGACATCAGGATATAACTTTCTTCAAGCTTAGTCATAAAAATATCTGCACGAACCAAAACGGATGAAAATTCCGATTTCCAAGAGCGCGAAAGATAAACTACTTATCCGTGTCTAAGCTGATGATCAACATCGGTAGATAATACTGAGAATATCAATTTTTCTACCAACAATGGTAATAACGAATCCATAATTGGAGAGTTTCATGGTTCAAAGGTTCAGTCATTAAAATTTAAAACTTCTCAGTATTTTTTCAACGTTTTGCCGTCTAGTAATGCTTAAAATCTAATAAAATCTGGCGATAAGCTTAATTCCATAGACTATTCATTCATTTTATTATTAATAAAAAACGATTAATTGTTTTAAAACAACTACCTACTTTTGTGTTGTTGGTTGTTATTGTTGTGTTGTTTGTCCAACATCATCATGTCCTGATAATCGTTGACGAGGTCCACCTTCTCCACAGTGAACTTGTCCTGGAAGCCACTCTATTTTCCGAAAATCTTTTGTGTTATTTTGATCATTCTTTAGTTCTAGATTCACAAAAAACAGGCCGAAGGACACGAAGGGTTCCATACCGTATTTAGATCGAGCAAAAAAGGCCGAAAATATACGTTTTTTGTATGGGACCCCCTTTAATTGTTAAATTTATTTAATTTTTATCTCTTTTTATTTTATCTATTATGATTTATGAGATACAGCCCGCTGACAGACAGACGGAAAAACGGACAGCGGAGTTAGTAACAGGATTCCGTTTGGCACCTTTCGGGTATAGAACAACAAGAAGCGTTGTCTGAAATTAAAATGACATTCACGTTTTGACTGTATTTTTAAATGACCCCAAAAAACAAGTTGATTCTGAGATTCACATTACAACTTTTTTCCCCAAGTTCATATTGCACGTATCATAACAAGTCATTCGTCTTTCACCCACATTACATAATCGCGAACCTCCAATTAAGTTTTTTTTTTAATATCCGCAACCCGAATAGTGCATCTCGAATACACGAGAACCCTTTCACTTTTTTTAAAAGAAGTTCGTCGACTTCGCAATGTGAGTAGGTATGTATATTTTTACTTTTGTAGTGTGTAAAGTAAGAGTACTTTTGAAATGAATGAATATGATGATGATTATACTTTGCGTATGCGATTGTGTGGTTATGGTTTGTGCGTTTAGATACAGGCTGTGTAAAATTTGACAAACTGTTTTTTATAATTTATTTTGCTCTGTGATATTAAGTTGGAGCATCTTCTGCGGTCAGTTGTGAGTAGACAGATGGTGGACTGTATTCCACACATCCAAAAGTTGAAACCGACCTTAGTGCGAGTTTTTGTACTTTGTGTGTTAGAGTCGAGGAAGCAGTTAGACCCCTTTTTTTTGTGGGAAATTATCAAATAACTTCTCCCGTTCTGGGCGGAGTGGGAGGGCGTGTCAGACTCTTACTAACTAAAACCCACCCGTGTTCCTTCGGTTGCCCTGTTGCCGGGGGCCACGCTCTCCCTTTCGGTTTTATTCGCAACCCCGGTAGGCATCGGCCCTAGCGGACCCGGACAATTCCGCTGATATCTCTTTGAGGCGTGCGTGGAACACAACGCGTCGTCGACCCGGGCCTGGTCCTTATCGGACGGCGAGCTACCCATTGCTCACCGTCCGCAAGCCCGCGCCGACGGTGGCCGGAAATCGGCCTGCGATTCCCGACGCCCAGGGCATCTCCTCCTACGGTGGTTAGGGGCATCAAAGGATTCACCGGTGAAGCTGGACCTGTCAAGTCAAGTCAAGTCAAACCAACCTGGCGGGAACGTCGTTAAAAGATGCCCGCCCACCCATACATAAAATATCACTGTCTCTCCATCATTCCATTGCCTACTCTAGGATGCTTGTCCAGTACGGCTCGCAAATCCTTTCATATCCTAAGGGTACGTCTTCCCTACCATTACCGCGCCACCCGGTCTACTCCTTGATATGCAATGACCTCTGTAGTCTCATGAAACATGAGGCTTCAGGGGCTAGTGTAAATCTTCGGGTTCATTCGGTTTATCGAGTCTGGTTAAACCACGCTGAGATCGGTGCATTTAATTCATTCATTAATTACTCGACGTTAACGTTGACTTACGACAATTTGTATGAAATAATTGTGTTTCCCACTATAGTCACCGGACAGCGCTTATTCAATTTCACTACAAATTGAAGCTTACGATGGTGCCGATTCCCTTGTTCACAAACTAAATTAAATTTAAGTTCAGTGCATCTTTTTCTTTCTGTTTCATTAAGAAAAGGACAGAAGATAAATTTTAGTTTAGTCCTGTCAAATTAATCAGCGCTTGACGTAAATTGACGTAATTTTAGTAGGCAAGTTTTTAATCTCGTCTAAACTTGTATGGAGTAGTGACAGGCGCTGATTGATTTGACAGGACTAAACTAAAATGTATCTGCTGTCCTTTTCTTAATGAAATAGAAAGAAAAGGATGCACTGAACTTAAATTTAGTTTAGTTTGTGAAAAAGGGAATCGGCACCATTGTCGAGTAATTAAAAAAACTCGCGCTAGACCCTCAGAGAACCTGAAAGTTTGCGAACGATAGTAAAGTCAAGTTGGTTAGGTTGAGGAAGAGAAGAGTTAGCTGTAATAATGAACACAAAAATTTCCGATTACGAAGTCAAGTTTGGAAACCACTGTTCCAGAACAAAAAAATAAAAAACACCAAACCGGTCCAGCTGTTCTCAAGTGACGCACTTATGATCGGAGGAGGTTCTTTTCAAAACTTGACTATTTCACTTTTTATTTTTTTTCAGAATTTGAGAAACAAGTTTTTTAGGAATGCAGCTATGTATTTAATCGTAAATTTTGTTGAATTATTTTATACTACCAGAATAGCCATTGTTTTGACTGGGTTTCAAAAATCTAGTAATAATCTATTTTGAATAAATAAAAAATTTGAAAAGGAATAATCTAGTTTTGACTCGGCTTTAGTGGATTAATCATGTTTTGTTAAGGGTCCAGAGGAATAATTTCAAGCCACGCCATTTTCTTTCAAGCCACGCTGTTCCAAGTCATTTCAAACACAATTTCAAGCCAAGTCATAAAAATAAAAACTGCGGCGTACCGCAGAAATGTATCTAACTTTGAAACTAAACTAACTGAAAAATATAGGGAAAAAGTGGATTAAAATACTTTTGATGAAATCTTGCATTTTATTAAAAAAAATCTGATGGATCAATCACGTTTTGGCAAACTTTTGTTTTCGCTGTATATAAATTTCAATTAAAAACAAACAAAAAAAAAAAATGTGTTCTGTCGAAAGTGAAATAGTCAATTTTTGAAAAGAACCTCCTCGATCGGCATTTCATTTTTATTTATATAAATTGAACGACCTGTATACTGTATGTTATTCTAATATGTACGAGCTTGTATGTGATGTACGAATTGCTTGTCATAGTGATGTGAAGGGTCATACAAGAGAAATGCAATAATAATGTGCTTGACATCTTGCTGCTTTAGTTTTTTTATTTGTTTTGATAGTTCTGATTTGAGAGATTAGTGCATGTGGTTGGCAAGCATTTTTAAGGGTCTAATTATTTTATAGGGTCAAGTGCTTACGGGCTTATTGTCCATCAGGGACCACTAATAGTCCTCCAGACCAAATTTTGGCCATGGTGTCCAATCTCAGCGGAGACAAGCCTTTGGCGCGGCAGATATTATAATGCACAAGTGTGTGCGCAGACACAGGTGCACTCTCTCTTCCCTCACTCTCATAGTCCGATGGGACGGCAATCCGACACGACGATAAGAACCTACTATTCTTTGGAATGTACAACTAACTTCATCCTTTTAACTGAACGACTCCTTGACAATTCAAAAGTGCCTGTAAATGGTATAATTAAAATAAATGCTTACAGTTTGAATTTATTGAGAACTACATCTAACGAGAGCTTTATTATTTCGTTGATAATATATATTTTTGTGTAACACTATAAGTACCGAATTTAAATCTTCTGTCACAGAAGCTAAACTAATCGATCAAGCAACAACATTTAACCGCCTCTGTGGTTTAGTGCAGGGGTTCCCAAACTTGTTCTGTTTGCTGCCCACTTTGAGAATAAAGTTATTATTTAGCGCCCCCATTTTTTCACCTACTTAAAAACTACTATACTAGATGAAATTACAAATCGCCCCCCAAGCCTCTACACAACGCCCCCATTTTTTTCTGGGTCTCTTACCTAGGTCTACAGCGCCCACAAGGGGGCGTTATCGCTCACTTTGGGAAAGGCTGGTGTAGTGGTTAGACCACCTGTCTTAGACCCAGAGGTCCCGGGTTCGATTCCCAGTGGGGGCAAAATTTTATGCTCGGTTTGGTTGGTGATAAGGCTTGTTCTAAGTCCGCCTAGCTAGCTACCACCATCTTAATTAAATCTGTTGCCTTAACAACGATGTTAACAGCTTTAGGTAAGATAGCCAGTTCTTCTGTGGTTGAGGATTCCGGGTGAAGCTCGCTTCCACCTTCGGCTTGATCATCAGTTACCATCAGGTGAGACGCAAGCCAAGTGCTTCTCCGCCGTAATTAAAAAAAATAAAAATGTGAAAGAAAAGAAGCAACTTTTAATTGAAGAAAATTATTGACAGTGGCAAATATTACTTTTCTTAACTACGCAATAAAATGAAACAGTGCATTACTTCACCATAAAGCCCATATGAATGCTTTCCTAATTAAATTGTATGGGAGAAAGTGTAATGTTTTGTATCATAAACAACTATAGTCGAAATATTATTCTGAAGAGCGAAATGTGGTCATACTTATAGCGGTTCTGGTGAAACATGCAAAATTCACATAATTTGAATTAATTCCTTCCCGAAAAATTGATTTCTCGTGTTCTAAAAACCGGCCAAGTGCGTGTCGGAACACGCACAATGAAGGGTTCCGTAGTTGGGATGAATTTATCCCAAGAACAAACTTACGCAACTAACTGCAAATGTATGTTGGTCGATTATTACTCGTTAACTTGTAGAGCTTAGATGTGATAGTTTTCCTTTTAATGTCGTTATAATTATATACTACTGCTGTGAATAATTACTACTTCTTAATACGATTGTCTTTGAATATCCAATAGGCAAAGAATCGACGTGTGAAGGAAAAGAATTATCCGTGTTATTTACGAATAAAACGGAATGTACTTGTATTATAAATTTCACTCCTCATAAAATTTCCATACCGGGGGCCATAAAGGAAAATCGATTCATAAGCAGGAATAAAACCTAAAAACAAAAGGGCCAAAACGCTGTGAACCACAGATATTTACTATGCCGATGCAGTATTATTTCAAGTAAGCCCATTTGAATTGAAATGAGTGCCTATCTGACCTCCACAACCCTGATAATGGGTAACACCACCATTCACCATCATCTAGTCACGTTAAATAACACATACCTACCTACAATAAGATGATTACAAGCTTGAAGCTACCTTCAAATCGCTAATCGTTGGCACTGACGCCTGACGTTCAAAACCATAGATATTTATTACGGTCATCTACTCGTAAGAATTGCGTCAATAACAATTAAATCTGACTGCCATCATTATAGCGCTTTACATTTTTAACAATTATACTAAATTTTATTGATATTTCGTGTCGGAAGTACTTTACTTTCTTTTTTTTGTTCAGTATTTTTCAAAATCAGCTTTCATAGAAGCATTATTGAGAAAATCACGATTTACAAGATTTCTTTATTAATAAATGTTATTGAGTTCTGAGTGCTGACTCAGATACAGGATTGATATAAATAAATAGTATTTATTTCATCATCAGCCTGTTTCCACTGCTGGGTCACAGGCCTCCTCTCTTTGAGAGAGGCCGTAATCCACCACGCGGGCCCAGTGCGAGTTGGTAGATGTCACATGTCTTCGAATTTTCGGTTCTAGTACATGCCGGTTTCCTCACGATGTTTTTCTTTACCGTTTTGAGAGCAGTGGTGATGAAATAATTTACACAAAGTAAAGCGCCTGTCTGGGTTCGAACCTACGACCTACAACTCGTAAGTCGCGGCCGTTACCACTGGGCCACCACTGCTCTTTGTATTTATTTATGAGAGCTATTTTATAGATCTGGTAACCTCGTTGTTCCACTGACCGTAAGTATGACTGCTGCCGGTTGCAGGTTCGATTAACAGGTTGGGCAAAGTTTTAATTATTCAGTTTTTAGGGTTTCGTAGTCAACAAGGAACCCTTGGAGTTTCGCCATGTCCATCGTCGGTCTGTCTGTCTGTCTGTCCGCGACTTCAGAGACTGTTAGTACTAGAAAGCTGTAATTTGGCATGAGTATACATATTAATCACGTCGACAAAGTGGTAACATAAGATCACGACAAATATTTTTTTTTAGGGTATCTCCCTACACGTAAAGTGGGGATGTTTTTTTGTCTGGTCTATCCCATGGTATGAGATATCGAAGGTCGTTCAAATATATTGTGAATTTGTGAAAATCATTTTTGGATTCAGGGATTCGTTTGCGAAATATTAAGCTTTAAAGGGCTAATATTTGTTAGAGTAAAGTGTGTTCCGTTTTTTTTTTTTTTCTCGTTGGGAATTTATTAAATAACTTCTCCGAGGAGGACGTGTCAGACTCTTACTGACTAAAACCCACCCGTGTTCCTTCGGTTGCCCTGTTGCCGGGGGCCACGATTTCCCTTTCGGCCCATATTCGCAGGCCAGCTAAGTAGTTGGTTCTTGATATGTGGAAAATTTCACAGCAATAGTAATATATAACGAAATTAAAAGAAAACTATCACAGCTAAGTAGGCTCTACAAGTTAACAAGTAATAATTGACCAACTTATATTTGCAGTTGAAAATCATGTTCCCCCATACGGAATGTATGGGTGAACATGTTTTTTTTTTAATTCATCGAATCTACAGAACCCTTCATTGTGCATGGTCCTATGTGGACTTGGCCGGTTTTTCAATAAGAAAATTAGGTATTCGTCTCGATTTGTACCCGGTTACTGGCAATGGTAAATTACTAGTCATATTATATAATGGTAAAATGTGGGTTTTCTTCGCCCTTTAAGAAATACAGGTTTATTTAATAAAATATTTCACAATTGAAATTGAATCAGCTTGTCCTTAAACATGAACTTTATTCTGGCTGGAGGCTCTAAGTCTCCTGGCTGGAGGCTCTAAGTGTAGAAGCTTAAGACCACCACAGGAAAAACCCGGCTAATCAGCCAAGACCTCAGTGGTCACAACAGCGAAAGGACAGTTAAAAAAAAAAAAACATTTGTTCATATTTTAAGACTTACGCGGTCAAATAAAATTAGCACCTCTTCCTAAAAAAATTAACACCTCCATGCTAACGGTTCAAGAATCTCCCAAACTGATTATCATACGTTGACCTTCACAATTACGCATTATTACGTAATATTTAACGGTTGTTTTGACAAGTTATACTGCTTTGACGAGTGTCTACGTAATATTGGTGATGACGACACCGGTTGTGTTTTGTTTATTTTATTCGATCGGTTCGTTGGAGTTAAGTGATGGTGCGTGGGTAAGTTATGGAACAGTGGATTGTTAGGTCTGTGAGGTTAAGCTGAGGCTACTGGGGTAAGAATGTTGATGGGTGACTATTTTACAATTAGTCTTTGGGGATCCGTACCCGAAGGTTGCAAACGGAAACCTATTAATAAGCTTTTGCTGTGCGTCTGTCTGTAAGCGGGCTGTATCTCATGAACCGTAAGAAGTAGACAGTTGAAATTTTTACAGATAGTGTATTTGTATTTCTATTACCACTATAGCAAAAAAATAACGTTGAAAACTAAAGGAGGTTCCCACACATGAAACATGTTTTTTATCACCGTTTTTTGCTAAATATTGTACTGTGATACGGAACCCTTCGTGTGCGAGTCCGACTCGCACTTGACCGGTTTTTCCTTTTTCATATATTTATGAACTTACCGTTGCTGTCAGCTATATAAATACTTAGTACTTAAAATTATAGATAATACACCAAACAGGGACACCTCTGCCCAACCCTTCGGGGAAACAAGGCGTGATGTTATGTTATGTTACACCAAACACTCCTGTATAAGATAGAAACTATGTATTTGATTGTTTATCAAGTAAATACCTACAGAATTAGAACAGATTTTTTTTATTGTTTAAAGCTACCTACTTCTTGTACAGAACACGCACAAGTATTGCTTATCACATCACGCTTGCTCAATTCGAGGTGCCGATATTAGATGAAGTTACCCCATGAAGTTTTCCTTCACCATAATATGTAACGCTACGAAAAATTTCTACATTTATAATATCTGTAATTTTTTGTGAGCTTTGATGGCCCAGTGGTTACGGCCCCGACTTAAGAGTTGTTGGTCGTGCGTTTGAACCCAGGCAGGCGCTTTACTTTGTGTAAATAATTTCACCATCGGGTAAATAATTTCATCACCACTGCTCTCAAAACGGTGAAGGAAAACATGGTTAAGAACCCGGTAAGTATATCCCAGAAACAGAAAAATCGAAGACATGTGACATCAACCAACCCGCACTGGGCTCGCGTGGTAGATTACAGCCCACTCCCTCTCGAAGAGAGGAGGCATGTGTCCCAGTAGTGGGAACATTATAGGCTGGTTATGGTTATGCTATATCTGTAGCCTACCTTTCTTCCTATTTATCTTCTACCTAAGTCAAGGTTTCCAAGGTACAGACGCCAGCACATCAAGCTACTACAATCTGTCAAATTTATTTAATAGATTTTCAACTTTATCACTGAAACTTGAGGTTCAAAGTTGATTGGGAAAATTTGACAGTTTCGGGTAGCTTGATGTGCTGGCGTCTGTACTTTTCAGATTTTAAACTTGATTAAGCGCCATTTCTTTAACCTCGGGGCCAGTTAAGCCTATTTTTTTTATATATTAGCCTACACTGTCCTACTGCTGAGCAAAGGCCTCCCTCAAATCCTTCCAAGCATCCTTTTCCAGGGCCACCTCCATCCAACCCTTGCAGTACGCGTCTAGGTCGTCTCGCCACCTCCTGGGCCGGCCTCGGCACCACCGTCCATCCTCAGGCACCCATCGTGTGGAGACTGTTGCGCAACGGTCACGATGCATGCGGCTAACATGACCCGCCCAATCCCATTTTAGCTTGACAGCCTATTTGCTTACGTCTTAGATCCCCGTTTTGGAGCGTAGCGTGGTGTTTCGTATTCTGTCCGTTCATTTTACACCCAGAATGCTGCGCTCCATTGCTCTTTGGCAAACCCTAAGGCGGAACTTTTGCGAGTCGGTGAGCGACCAGGTCTGAGCACCGTAGGTAACATACACATATCGATGAGTTTTCGCTTCAGGGAGATCGGTAGATCGCCCTTCATTAGCGTCTTCATAAACCAGTAGCTAATAACTTCCATAAAAATACCCTACTTCACCCATCGTCTGCTCTATTGTAGAGTTCTCACGACAACAATATAGCGCCATCATAATTACGTGCTCTATGTCAGTAGAGCGCCTACGGTAGAGTATATGCTTGCTGCTTACCTACTTCTGTGTAATGAGGTATGTGATACAGCTGCAAGTAGTTTTATGTTAAGTTGATGATACTAGCTTTGAACGTGGAGCCGCTCGTGGGTGAAACTTTTAGTATCACAGGCTGAAAAGTAATTTAAGTCTCAAATTACTTCTCAGATATTATAATTAGCAGTGACGTGTTGTCTGACCCGCGCCGTCGTCCTTTTTGTTTTTTTTTTTTTGTTGTTATTATTTACAAACTAGGTACCTCACAATTTTTTAACCATATATAACGATATTTCGTTAGTAATAAGATTGCTTTAAAGTGTTTCAACATCCGGACAAACCTATTAAGGTTTTTGTGATGTTTTTGTTTAAAAGAAAATTATAAAAAAAGCAAAATTTTATCCTGGTCCGTTAAAATATTTAGCAGTAACAATGCAAAGAGAAATTGATACACCAAAGCATTTACATTTTTATTTGTAATTTCAAAAAATTTAAAAAACTTTTGTCAACGATTTACTTCATTTAAACCCTGCAGGATTTGATCTAAAATGTTAAAAAAAACATTTGATCATTTTGTGCCGTAACAAATTAGTAGCAGTATTTTTTAAGAGTTTGATTAAGTTTAATTATTGTTTTTGCATGAATAAATAAAAAATAAATAAATAAAATTCATTTATTTCAGGTCCTAGACCCATATTAAAAACAAAAACAATACACAAATTTGTCAATTTTATAAGTGTCACAGAAAAATGTCAGATCAAATCAATTAATGTCAAAAGCACACGACAAAATAAAAATTAAATTAAATAGAACAATGAAAATTATGTCAGAAATTTTGTAAGTGAAATTATGTCAGAAGTAAAAAATTTAAACGACGATTTGAATGGAACCCACGAATTGTTTAACTGCATTTCATTATTTTGGGTACGGACCAACTACCTCTGGTGCTTTTTCAAGAATCCATTGCATTTCGTGTTTCTCAATAAACTTTCAGTATCAATGACAACAAACTGAATTTACCTTTTCCTATCAATTACATCTTCTGTGCTTATCTAAACTTTTAAACTAGTATTAGAGAAAAGATTTGATTTTTGTTTGTTGTATGTTTGTTTTTTACGCTTTCACGCTAAAACGGCTGAACGAATTTGGGTGAAATTTGGCACATGGATAAACCATGAGCTAGATTAGGACATTGTATACTTTTTATCGTGATATTCCCACGGAATCGAGACTTAGGTGGGTAAAACCGCGAGGTGCAGCTAGTATATAAATAAATCTAAACGTTTGAAATTAGTTTTGTAATTTTTTGAAGCAAAAACTTATTTAGGCACGTTGGGCATTTTTGAGATGGGAATAAATCATCGATTTCGCGACCTGTTACCGACACCGCGGAGTAAAAGACATCAACGCGTTGATTACCGCGGTGCGTGGAGTAAAAGACATCAATGCGTTGTTTACCGCGGTGCCCATTTTTTTTCAAGTTTTCGTCGGCACTCTCGGAGTACTAGTTTTACTTTTAATGTATATTTGTCTTTATTTACATTCCTGGTTTTAAACATTTAGACAAATGAAAAAGACTGTCAATAGTAACGACAGTGCAGAACCCATTTCCCACAAGTTGTCCTATCAATTACTTCTCTACAAGCTCACCGACAGATATCTAACCCTCGCCTCATTTCCACACATTATAACAAGTGGCGGTCAGCCGAGCAAAGAAGCGAGAGTGGGTGAAAGCACGCACGGGTTAAATAATACACAAGTAGCGACCGGATTGTGTTAATGTGTCAGTTCTGTGTATTGTTTGAATAACATTGAAGCAAAATAGTTGATACGGTACCTTGGTAGCATACCTACCGAGAGACTTCTTTCTATCTTTAAAAATATAATATAATTCTTCTGTACATATGTATGTCACCACGGTGATCCACGAATGAAAGCCGGGATCAACGGCCTAATGTGCTTTCCGAGGCACGGAGGAGTCTCGGTATGTAAAAAAAAAAAACAACCGACTTCCAAAAAACACTACAAAGTGAAAAATAACTTTAATTTCGGAAGTCGGTGTCTTTCTTTGGTTTTGAATTTTCGTTTTTTGTCACCGACTTCCGAAATTAAAGTTATTTTTCACTTTGTAGTGTTTTTTGGAAGTAGGTTGTTTTTTTTTTGTTTTTCAAAGTTTTTATTTTTTACTTTTTAGTTGTGGATCTACTCCACTCAAATTCGAAAACCACTACCTGCTATGTAAATAACAGTGACAGGAACTTATCATTATCATCCACATGCTAAGTGGGAAAAAGTACGTATTATTGAAGCTAACTCAAAAACTATCAAAGCAAAGTTAATAAAATTTATATGGGACCATTTCTAGAGCAGACTCTTCCAAACAAAAAAAAAAAAAAACAACAAACTTACGCGACGAACATATAACCTCCTCCTTTTTGGAAGTCGGTTAATAATGGTCATGCATCCGCGGACCAACCCTTACTAAAACATATTTCATCTTTTTCTTCTGATGCTTTCCACTCAATCAACTTTTCTTTTTTGTTATCTTGTGCTAAAGAGCATCACTATCAGCATCATAGCCCTAGCTTTATTAGTTTATCGTGGACGAAACCTTTTACCTCGGTTGAACTTCGCTCTCCGCTCTAACTGACACATGCCCCATCGATCAAGCAGATTATGTGACAGCGGATGATATCAGCGGGCTGTATCTCATGAAGCGTAATAGGTAAACAGTTGAAATTTACACAGATTGTGTATTTCTATTTCCGCTATAACAACAAAAAATAAAATAAAATACCTACATCATACAAAAAAATAAAATAAAAATAAATGAAGTGTTAAATAATTTGTACGGTGGTACGGAACCCTCCGTGTCCGACTCGCACTTTGTCTGTTTTTTTTTTGTCATCGCATGAGCATTCTGCATCCTTCATTACACCCAAGAAATGTTATGCCGACCTCAAATAAATTACAATAATCCTAGCCTCAGCTTTATGCCCCTGTAATTGTGGACGAGCTCAGTACCTCGGTTGAACTTCGCTCCCCGCTCTCACTGCCTCACGCCCCATCGATCAAGCAGATTACGTGACATTACGAACTAGAAAGTTATATTTTTACAAACAAATTCACACGCAACAAGTTGAAACTCATCTCTCATTGTAACGCAGAGATGAAATTTCATGATATTGTAGTAATTTGTCGTGGAAGCGAAGTTTTTGGTGTGTTTACAAGTCATTGTACTGTTTTGTTTTTGAGAAGCAAATGATGTATGGAAGTTATTTTTTTTCAATATGAGATTTTCGCAGTTTGCTGACACTCAATTTTCATTCTTTAGGAGGTTCTCTGAAAATTGATTTAGGTACATAAATGTCGGATCCGGACACGAAACGAATCGCAAACGTGCCACTGGCGACATCAAGAGTGATCTACCTACACCAAAAAAGGCGCGCTTCTACAGAGTCATGATGTTTTAAGGCCACGGCGAGGAGGGCATTCAGCCTCTGGTCGCATTGGAGTCAAGACGTCGTGGAACTGTTCTCGATTCGTGAAGCTCAGTTATGGTGTTAATTGTAATTTGTGATCATTTTGTTAATTGGTGATTTTAATAAACGCGGTCGCAGCCAGTGTGTGTATTATTTAGCTAGTGTGATTTAATTTGATAGTAAATTATAATGTGATCTGAACTGCAAACTGTTTTTCTATTGCGCATTAACCAACACTACACACACTATGCCCACAGTAGTTAAAATATCGCTGATAATAAAGAAAGTCACATACCCGTCTCCGACATATAGAAGAAGACTGTGTTAATATTAATAAGTAAGACAATTTATTAATATCTCACACATCTTAATAATCTCTACTTATCTAAGAACACTTTCCATGCCTCGGGCACTGAACCGTGAACTTTAAACTTGACATGCGCTTGAGCACACTAGAGCAATGACGAAGCATGCATTGCAAAATAGAACCAACCTGTTATCTAAGCTATCCTATTCGTACCTAGAAGAAACGAGTAATAATTATAACAGGCATCACTGCAAAGAGAACATGTTTTTTTTTGAGAATTTTTTTACCCTGTCGACCCAGAAGGAGGGTAATGTTTTTCGAGAGTATGCATGTATGTATGTGTGTCTATTTCTTTGGCACGCTCTATAGCCTAAACGGCTTGATGGATTTTAACTTATGAGGAGCCATTAGATTCGTTTTAATTGTGGGAGTGACATAGACTATATTACAAAAGGGAGGGGAAGGTTTTTGTTAAATAAATTACAATAATATTGGTATCAAATAAAAGCTAGTACCTAATGAGTCAATTCCAAATATATATATATATAATATATACATATTAATAAAACAGAAAGCTTGAAATAAAACCAATGATTAAAAACCCCACTGTAAAAATACATAACTGTAAAGAGAAAAACAAGCATTTAAAATTTTCTGTTTTCAGTTATTTGTTTTTTTTCTGTACAACCGAGTGCCTCATGAAATTTCCTATTGTCAAAAATGACAAACTTCCATAAAAACTTTTACATCGTCTTTGGTTAAACGATGGTGAATTTTTAAAATTCCATCCTGTTTCTTTAAAGAACAAACTTTAAAAAATCTTGCTTGAGTACTCACGTTATTTAAACAACATAATAACGTATACAATATAATAACGCTTTTAGGATGTTATTGGGGCTGCCGAGATGCTGTAGTGCGTCCGGCATGTTTATGGAAGCTCAGATTGATGGCTTTCATGCCATCATGAGAAAGAGAGTGGCCTCCATATTGCACCGTATCCGAGCAAGCTCCAACAGCATTCTGAAAGTAATAGCGGACCGGTTAGATGGTTCTTTTCTTAGACACTGGATCGCACTCCATGAGTAAATTTATATATATAAGGAACTCTTGTGCAAAATCTCATCCTTGTAGCTAGACCCAGTAGGCTGTACGTTGTCTGTCAGTTAATATTTTTGAAGTGTATTGACTAGTAGGTAAATACGGTATGATAGTTATGTTTAAGTCCCATCTAATAGGGAGCGTGCCTATTGCCATCAACCAGGCACTTATCCAGACCCCGGGATGTGGGTGTGTAGCGGTTATACCGCCACATACGAACTACGCATCATAGACATGACGTCACACAAATCCTGCATCGCGCAGTTAGAGTTTACCGAGCGATCGACATACATACAAGATATCAACTTCAAACCGATGGGCAGTTGCCCGCCAGACACAACACCCGTCTGGTCGGAGGATCCTCCCTTTTCTATGGTGGATGAGTGAACTTTACACCCTGTTCCTCATACACCTAAAGGTGTACTGTAGATGAACCTCTACCTAACTCTTCGGGGAATGCAAGTGCGATGTTATGTTAAGTTAATGATTACAATTTACAGTCTGTATTCCAAGTTTATAATAAAAACAGGTGCTTATGAAGCTGCATAAACCATACCACCATAACTACATAATAAACCGAGAAAACTACATGACAAATAGCAAACAAATTACTCTAAACTTTTCATCTATACATCATCCGAACAGTATCAACAAATGAAAGTGTTGCCTATTGTAATGTCATCTTCTTGCTCATTACATACAAAGTATTTCACTTCTTAATTAACTACTTTTGTTTGAAAGTGATCGCTAGAAATGGAACCCGTAAAAGTATGAACGAAAGTAGGTATTGAATTATATCGATGCAGCAGCGAAAAACTAGGAATTTATAGTAAAACTAGCTGCGCTCGTGTTTCAACCGCATAACTTTGGATTCCCTGGGAATATAAGGATAAAAAGTATTCTATGTGTTAATTCAGGTTATAAACTATCTGTGTGCCAAATTTCATCCAAATTGGTTCAGCCGTTTGAGCGTGAAGAAGAGACAAACATACACACACACACTCACAAACTTTCGCCTTTATAATATTAGTGTGAAAGTGATAATTAAGTCATGACATTAAGGAATCAATAGCAGAAGTAGATATTAATAATAAGCATGCTTAATGCATAATCAGACTATAATGTTCCCACTGCTGGGACACAGGCCTCCTCTCTGTGAGAGGGAGTGGGCCGTAAGCAGCCACGTGAACCGTAAGCCGTGCGGGTTAGATATCACATGTCTTCGAAGTTTTTAGTTCTTGGACATGCCGGTTTCCTCACGATGTTTTCCTTCACCGTTTTGAGACCAGTTGCAGTGGTGATGAAATAATTTATACAAAGTAAAACGCCTGTCAGGGTTTGAACCTACGACCTACAACTTGTTATGCGCGGTCGTTGCCACTGGGCCACCACTGCTCTAATAGTAAAATTGACTGCTTTTAAAAAGCCTATTATTAGTTTTGCTATCAAATGTTGATTGTAACAATACTTAATTGTTTGATCAAAATTACAATGCACAATCATAAACGAAAATAATTATGAGATATTACAATAGACCCATATCTTTTCGGAAACCGTAATTTCAAATTCAAAACATTTTATTTCACATAATCCTACAAAGGCACTTATGAAACGTCAGAAGCTAGGTGCACGGTTCCAATTGGTCGCTTCCTATGGAGAAGAGCTGGCAAGAAACTACACGGTTACTCCCTTAAAATAAATGGTTTTTACAATGTTTTCAAATTACAGTGTTATAGGCATGAGAGGACAGTGTAGGAGAATTTATCTGTGAATATATGATCTCAAAAGAAATAAAACAAGAAAAGAGAGTAAACAATAAATAAAATAAAAATAGCAAAAAAGAAAGTTAACAAAAACTTATGCGCTGGTATTGACACCGATAGCAGATAAGAAGAAGCAGCAGCATCCAGCAAGATAGGAGTTATCAATAGATAAAATAAATAAAAAAGCCTTTTATTCCTTACATTTTACAGGATTTTCTTATTTCTAGTGAGTAAATTGTTTGGTTAGTTAACTTGGATTAATTGTTAGTTTTATTAATTTCTATATAATATCTACATTTCTAATTTATGCAAGAACCCCTGGTAGGGTGAAGGCCTCCTCCAAAGATGCCCATTTGTGTCTATCCTGTGCGTCTCCAGTTTGGGCCAGCTGTTCTTTTGATCTCATCCTCCCATCGTGTCAGCGGTCTCCCTCTGCCTCTTTTGTCTTGTGAAGCTCTCCATTGGGTTACTTTTACGGTCCATCTGTGGTCTGCAAGCCTGGCTACGTGACCCACCCATTTCCATTTGAGATACCTACCTATAGTTTTATACTGTTACAACACTAATTGGTACATTGGACACCTTTTTTGACACGACTGCCCAAAAAGCAGTGTAATGTTTTCATGTATGTATGTGAATTTCTTTGTTCCACCGTAACTTGTAAATGCCTGAACAGATTTGGACGTATGGGGTATCATTAGAATCCTTACATAAAAAGGGGGCCTCTCAGATTCAAAAGTGTTCCACACAACGACACAGCGGTCCCCGACAGCAATGACAATTTAATTTATAATGAGTGAGCTTACGCTTTGTACATACAGATTAACTAATACAACTTGTTTTTTACATTTTAGTTCGTTTTTTGGGCAGAGCCATTGTGTTTAAAAAAAATTAATTTGAAAACTTTTTTAGGCGCGTTGGGAAATTTTGAGATGGGAAAAACAATTGAACTCGCGACACCGTTACCGATACCTCATTTTTGTTAACGCGACTGTGCTCTTTCTTTATATTACGTTACGGATCAATGTTCTCTGGAAGTATTTTCACTTTAAAGGTTTTCGAAGTATTTATTTTTGTAAACGCGATTGTGCTCTTTATTAAGATAAAGTTACGGACCAATGTTCTGTACAAGTATTTTTCTTCCACCAAGGCAGATCGCCATTCAAGTTCTCACTTCTGTCAGCACTCCTGGAGTGCCACTGTTTTTTTTTTTTCATCAATAGCAAAGTTTACGTGAAGCTTAAGGAAAAGCTTAAGAAAACAAGATAAAATGCTGGCTTTGTAACGGATGCCAAAGCCAAGATACAATCTCTAACCACAGACAAGCTAACGGTAACTTATTGCATAACCTTAGCTTTATTTAGTAAACTGTTTTTTTTCTTTGCGTACTTAGTTTTTTTTTTTTGTCTTTTACTTCGATCCTCTTCAAAAATGCTTACCTACTTAAAATTATGACTTAGCGATCGAAAACTAAGGTTGGTTTCACAGCTGTCCGGCAGACCCGTGCGGGCCGACCATACGGGCTCCCGGAACAGAGACATACGTGAGGCGCTAGAACATTGTTTCACAGCGACGCGGATTGATCCGTACGCGACCAGCTCCGGGTAGAGCCCGTACAATGCTAGCAACCGTATCGTACTAACTCCCTCGTTTCAGAGCACTGCGAGCGCTACCCGTACGGGTCTCCCATGTGCGGGTGACCCGTGCGCCTCTCCCGGACAGCTGTGAAATCAGCCTAAACAATAGCAGGATAACGATCGTGTTGAGTTCTACTGAAATAAATAAATAGGTATACTTTTGAAACAAAAAGAAAGTAAAACTGACACTTTAATTTTCAAAGGTTTTATCCAGGTTTTTGCCATAGAATTTTTGTATAATACAAAATATTATGAATCATCAGAATCTACAACAAGAAATCCCCCCCCTACCTCGAGTGCATAATAAATTTCTCACATTCAATTAAACCCAGACCGTGTCACGGGAACCGGACTGTCAATAATTAGGACAGATAAAAAGTAAAACAATAGACGCTATGTCATAGTTCATTTGAATGAGAACGATGGCATCGGGTTCTCTTGAACTTGTGTCGTGTCATCTGTCAATGAAGGTTAGCATGCAGTAGCTAGACATAAGTGTTGCAGGGTTTTGTCGAATTTTGTATGAAAAAATTCGTAATAAGATAAGATCACGCCTGCAATCCCCGAAGGGTTAGGCAGAGGTAGTTCCCTAGTAAACCCACATTTCGCCAGTTACGTTTAAGTCCCATGTAATAGGAGTGAGCCAGGCACAAGGCACAAATCCAAACTCCGGGCTGCTACTTAGAATACTTGCATACAATTACGTGATCTTTCAGAACTTTACAATAAAATTCTGTGTTTTATAATCTGTTATAATAATTTCATTCATATACCTAGGATTTAATTTCAACTCTTTATTAGTGACTTTTGTGGACATGATAATTATTCAGACTTATTACAGTTGTAATAGCAATCATGTAATTGCATTTCATTAAAATAGGTTTTTATTTTTATTAATTTATTTATCTTTTCTATTTTGTGAATGTGAGAACGCTGTAGGCTTAGTGGACTGTAGATCTGTTGATCATTTTCTATTTTGTTAAGTACCTGGTACTTATTGAAAGACCTACACTGTCCTCTCTATATTTGAAAGTATTGTAAAAGCCAATTATTTTTCAAAGAGTAACCGTTGAGTTTTTTGCCGGCTCTTCTCCATAGGAAACGACCAATTGGAACCGTGGACCTAGCTTATGACGTTAAATAAGTGCCCATGTAGGTTTATGTGAAATAAAATAATTTGAATTTGAATATCTATATTATTTTCCCACCATGGGGCAAAAGCCTGCTTTTTCCTTGTCCACAAAATCATTATACAGTTCTCTGCTAACATGGGCCAGTCATTTTGGTAGGTGGCGTACCGTCATCTCCGCCTTGGTCTGCCACGGTGTCACCTAGCGTTCAATGGGATCCACTCTGTGTACACATGTCGGATGTGCTGTGGACTTATATTCCAACATGCGTCACACATTAGATAGTTTATTTTTCCTTTGTTTCTTTATAACTTTCCTGATGCCGTTCTGAGAATTGCTTTTTTGAGAATCTATAAATGTTGTTTCTTCAAAATACGCTATACCATGCAGTTTTTCGTTTTTTCCAATGATGAATTATTAGTAAGTAAGGTGACAGTAGAGCTGACTGCCCGAGGTGCACCGTATATTTAAGTATCACTTCTCGTAAAGGCTATTTTAATGTATGCAATTGCATGCAGTGAAAGCGAACTTACAAACTAAACAAAATAAGGCAGTTAACTTCAACCTGCAGCACATTGCTTCGAACTTGACCTGCATTCTTTCACACGTTGTCAATGTTACAATGTAAGAATAAAATCTATGTCAAATTACCGACATCTGCTTGATATGGTCGTCACGATTGTCTCCGAACACAATGTGTTTACGCTCTATTCACTTGTTTTTGAAAGTATTTGTTTTTTGCACTTTCGTTGTTCGTTTGTTTTTTAAAGGTTGTCCGTTATTAAGGGATGGATGCACCTGCACATCCATCCAGCTCTGGGATTTGCGGTTGTGATTCCGATTCTCGTGAAAAAGTGATTGACTAGCAGCATATCATTAGAATGTAGGTATCATCTTTTAAACCATTTAGCGTTATATTACCAAACAATATATTTTAGAAGATTTTCCGCAAGTTCGAGAAAAGAGAAATAATTTATATTGAAGCGATGTGCAGATTGATTGATAGACATTATGAAAACACAATATCAAACCTTATTTATTCAAAACGACATTTAAAATCGGCCCCCAATAACCCTTTATCATACGTTTGCGTGCATGGAACCCAAAATAAATATAGTTCAAACTTTGATTCACCATGTTCCATTCACAATTCAAAAGTTTAATACTACAAATGCTTGCGTACATAAACTCGTATAAATATCCGCGAGCGCGCTCAGTGTCCGGTTTGTATGTTTCGAGGTAAATCGCTCTGCGACGCACTTTCCAAGTAAATTGCCTACACATTTATATCGTGTATGTGATGGTGCATCAAATGGAGTGCCATGATGAGTGTTAGATGTCGGTTTGATTTCATTTCTTTTTGAGGTAATTGAAAAATTTGGGACTGTGTAAAATAAATGTAAAAGTTTAGCCACATTATGGTAACGAATTTATGTTACGCATGGTTGTAACGCTTTTAATTTTATAAGTCAATAAATTGAATGGTTTGAGCATGGTTTAATGTTCAAAAACGTTAATGTTTGTAAACAGATGAGTGAAACTGTGCTGTGAAGGTTGAAAAGGCTTTAGCTTTTAGTATTTTCGAAGAGGCGATCTTGTATCGAAATTGGAAATTTTTGAAAAAAGTGAAAAAACCTTTTTTGAAAATTAAAAACTTTGGATTAAAGTGAATGTTAACATGAAAATGAGAGAGAAGGGATTAGATGAGTTTTGAAATTGTTCAAATGTGTTTCTTGTCTACGGTACTGTGCCAAATAAACTTTTTCTTTCTAAAATTAAATAGGTAGTACCTAGATGTTTTTCACTCAGCAGATTTAATAAAAATAACGATATGATAACATAGGTTTCCTAGACACTTTGTAGATAAACCTGAATTTTACAGTGTGTCTTACACTGTAAAAGCACTTTTATTCGGTCAACTCAAATCTCTATTTTCAGATGTGATGGTATGCCGCCCTAGGACAAGCCAATTTACATTCAATAGATTGAACTAAACGGCACCTATTTTAGTTAGAAAACGATTGTAGAATAATGATTTAAATACAATCATGTCTTTCGGTTTTCGGATTTTTGGAAAGTGTTATTCGAATTTATACGCGATTATTACGCGTGTGCTGTGCAGTGAAAGGGTCACAATACGGATTACGTTCATACGTAGTTTTCTATTTTGTTTACTTACTTGAGAAAAATAATACTACAGTTTTTGTTAAAGTATTTATATTTACCTGAAATAAGCCCTGCTTAATTTAGGGGTCAACGGTCAAACATTGTGATGTATCTATAATCTTAAAAATGTAAGCTTACTGTCTGATTATCACCTTTTTTTGCCAATAAATCATAATAAATCATTTTGTATTGTACCTCTGACCAGCCAAAATATTGTTATGTTTGTGATTAAAATAACCCAATGACCTATGGTACTGAAACGTGGTCGCTCACAATGGGCCTTATCAGGAAGCTAAAAGTCACCCAAAGATCAATGGAGAGGGCTTGGAGTTTCCCTACGTGATCGAATCAGAAATGAAGAGATCTGCAGGAGAACCAAGGTAACCGACATAGCCTGAAAAATTGCCAAACTTAAGTGACAATGGCCGAAAGGTTCTAGAGTGGTGACCGCGTACCGGAAGACGTTGGAAGGCCTCCCACAAAGTGGACCGATGACCTTGTGAAGGCCGCAGGAAACTGCTGGATACGGGAAGAACAGAATCGATCGAAGTGACGGTGCTTGGGGGAGGCCTGTGTCCAGCAGTGGACGTCTTTCGGCTGAAATGATGATGATGATGATTAAAATAAGTTCACGATAATATAATAGTGCATTGACTCGAGTGAGGTTCAACTCAAGACGTCTTTGCACTAGTTGGGTAATTCTCACTCCAGAGAATCAATTATAATAGACCTTTTAACCTTTCATTAAAATCACGTACTTGATTCACGGAGGCTTACCTTGTAATAAAGTTACAAAGCCTACAGTCTAGGAAATCGGCATTCCAGCAAAATTTAATTACTATGTAGTAGTTATAGCCACAACTAGTACCTAGTAGTATCTCAGACTAAGTTTATAGAGCTGGGTTTCTAACATAACAAGGCCAGTGATTATACTAGCTTGGTACAGTCATAATGAGTGCAAAATATAGAAAACTAGATTCAAGAAAATATTTTTCTCATGGTACTTATGAAGCTCCATTTTTCAAAAAATCCACCAGGCGTTAACTGAAAAGTGGCAACTAAAAAATGTGCTCTACGTCTCATAGAGATAAAGTTGGATATCACATCTAGAACAAAGCAAATCTTGTGCTGTTATAGTGCTGTTATCCTTGGCAAACACTTTCCCTGGTTCTATATCTTCACTTCTAGTTTAGTCTTTTATAATCAACCTCATGTTATCTTAAAGGCAAGAAGTTCTCGTGCATCGATTTCTAAAATAATATTCTCATTAAATATAGCCTTATTTTATCATCATCGCTCTGCCTCCTTGATGAATAGATAATATACCTGTAGCGGATACACCGCTACATACGAACTACGCATCATAGACATGATGTCACACAAGTCCTACATCGCGAACTTCAAACCGATGGGCAGTTGCCCGCCAGACACAACACCCGTCTGGTCGGAGGATCCTCCCTTTTCTATGGTGGATGAGTGAACTTTACACCCTGTTCCTCATACCACTAAATACCTAATAATAATATATGCTTTATTTCGTACTACACATACAAGTACAATACATACAATACAATCCATATAGTGTTAGTAACGATGACTTAAAAACTATGTTAGTAAACTTTTACAAACTAAAACAACTAAAACTGACATGGCCCAACACACGTTGGCACGTGCCTATTCTGTACCCAGTGCCTTATAAAGGAACTGTCCATTTTGTTTAATAAAGTTTTTAGGATGCTGTTGGAGCTTCTGCGCAACCTACCCATTATTGACGCTGTTCTCTTTCTCGAACATTTGCGAAGCGCTGCAAAAGCGCGGAAGTCCCATCAACATCCTAAATCCATTATTATACTGTACGCGCAGGACGTTATAGGCTCTCTGAGTATATCTCACCCATAAGCTACACGTGTAGAAGGTTTGGAAATATGCCGTGAAAAGCGACAATAAGCGAAATATAAACGATCCTGCGCTATTTACATTTTCCTTACAATTTGAGTATATTTTCTCGCCGCCAGTACCCACCAGTCCCGATCGCCCGCAGCCGCGTGCGCCGCTTCTCTCATAATGGCCGCTTCCTCTGCCCGCCTCAGGATGTCCGGTCGTCGGGAAATCTTAGTTCACCTTCTATGGGTAATATCTAGACCTACTTTATTGAGAAAAAGAGAGATTTAATTCGGAAAAAGTTTGTAATAAGAGAAGAAAATTGGTCAATTGTTGGATTAAGAGGGTGCAACCCAATCGTTGGCAACATTGCAAATAGCTGTCAAATATTTCGCTGTTTTCATTAATTTGTCAATATTACTAAATTATTTTATGATATATCACTCTGTTGTATGCTAAAATATTGATAATGAATTGCAATAATTAAGAAAAACCCAATTGAAGTGAAGATACCCAGGATACTGTCATGATAATTTCATATTTTTTCATTTATTGAAGTGAAAACTTCTTTAGACATTTTTGAGATGGGAAAAAGCCTCCACCAAGGCGATCTTGTTCAAGTTTTCACTTCTGTCGGCACTCCCGGAGTGCCACAATTTTTTATATTTTTAGACGATTATGTAGCATCCTTTAAAAAGCTAAACTCATCTTTGGTGAGCTTATATTGAACTATCTGCATTTGCTAAGTAGAATGAGACCATTTTGTTGTTGGAATCAAATCAATAAAGAACAACAAAATACATTAACAAGTGAAATTCATATCGGTATGCACATCCATAATTATATGTAGATGATGTACATTTTTTTGTTGACAATGCCTTCGGATCTCATCTGTCACCTTGTGACATAGTTTTATATATTGTAGCTATGCCTACTTCCTGTATTGTCTAGTGATGTGCTGCGAGAAACTCTTGGAATATCGAAACAAGACTTTTATTCATAGTAACTTCCGTATCTTTCTGCTGACAGGTAAATTACTTCATGAACCATTCGGTCTAAGTTGTTTCAGACACATTTTGGAAATTCTAAAATTTGTTTTAAATTTTTTTATTACAGAATGGGCCTACGCTTGACCCCGATCTCGCTTGATGGAAAGCGATGTGTGAGGTCTATGATGGAATGAGCTTGCCCAGAAGATGGCTGTTCGCTCTTGCTAAATAAGAATCTTTGTACAACAACACGTAGCTTGTGTTTATTATATCAGTCATGTTAGTTAGATCACAATAGTAGCACATTGTAAATATAAAGCTATATTATAAACAAGCAGTGCGCCTGATGGGATTTTCCATCAGCTCAAATGCAATATTTCCATACAAACTTTTATCCACTATTTGACCCCTTACTGGTTTTATTTTTAAATCCTACTGAAGTGCTTGTATAAAATTTCATGCTCCTAAGAGTATGTCAAATTAATGAATCTAAGATTTTTATTAAATAGTTGTTTATAATGATACCGTTCTCAGCTAATTAGTTATTATTAAACATTAGCTTCCACCAGAGGCTTCGCCCGAGTGATATCTTTATAAATTAAATATAGGTAGCCTAGATCACTCAGTGTTTGGAGGCGATCGGCAGCGGTGATCTCTAGCGTCCGGCCCTGGTTCAGACCATGGTACGGAGCGAGAGAAAATGGGAGGCCGTCACCTCCTTCTGCGAAGTGGTAATGCTCGCAAAGGAGGAGGCGGAACGCGTGAGGGAGAGGCAAACTTCACGCCCTCACGCCCTTAACCGCCGCAGGAGGAGACACCCTGGGCGTCGGGAATCGCAGGTCGATTTTCGGCCACCGTAGGCGCGGGCTTGCGGACGGTGAGCAATGGGTAGCTCGTCGTCCGATAAGGACCAGGCCCGGGTAGATGGCGCGTTGCGTTCCACGCCTCGCCTCAAAGAGATGTCAGCAGAATTGACGGGGTCTGCTAGGGCCGATGCCTGCCGGGGTTGCGAAGAAAACCGAAAGGGAGATCGTAGCCCCCGGCAACAGAGCAACCGAAGGAACACGGGTGGGTTTTAGTCAGTAAGAGTCTGACACGCCCTCAGAGCGTGCAAAGTTATTTGATAATTTCCAAACCAAAAAAAAAAAATGTCACTCTGTGTTATTATAGGAATAACACAGAGTGTCATTTTTTACTGGTGGTTTATACTGGTGAAAGATTTTTTTAAATCGGTCCAGTAGTATTTAAGTTTATTCGTTACAAACAAAAATACAAATAATTTATATTAGTGTAGATTTGTAGGTATAACAAGTTAAATCCCCAGGTCTATCGATAAATCGAGTAAAACGCGTCACTACACATCAGTAACCTGCTTTACGCCATACACAGTATGTGGGATGAATGTAAACTACACTTTTGATATCAAGCAGGGCGACGCGTGCGGTACGTGTACGAATTCTTTAGACGAGTTTTTTTTTTTTGAATACCACATAAGTTCCTACTAAAGTTGTTGGGTCAAAACGCCCTTACCAGTCGAGAGGATATACATAAGAAGCATAATTTGTGATAAATTCTTTAAATCATTAAGCAGTTGTTCCTGCGATGAAAAACTAATAGTTTTATGTTTTATTAAAGTCAAATCACGGGTTAAATTATAAGAGCAAAACGCAGTTTAGTATAATTAAAAAATGCAGGCTTTCGCAGTTCGGGAAACTGTTAGCGCTGATGGACTACAATCTTCCAGATAATATTAAAGAACTATCAATGCTATCATGACCTTAAAAAACGGCAGGTGCGCCTTTAACTCAACAGTCCATCATGACGCTAGTCTTCAATGCCCGATTTTAGTCAAAAACCTCAAACAGGTCAGATTTCATCAGTGCATCGCCTTCATCTCTTTTTAATTGCCTCGTGAGTTATAGGTACTTCGCACCAATAGGCGATCGGTCGCGTGCATATTTTTCACTTTTTGTTCAGAAAACCGGAAAGCGCCCTCTAGCGGCGCCACCATGAGTTCTAGTTCACCGAACAAAACGTTCGAACGATCATGTATTCGCGCGACAATCGTTTTTAAATAGGACGAGGGGTTAGACGAGAAGGTACTAAAAATATCGCTGCCACCTATCAGATGATTTAGAATGTATGTGAAGAGAAAGGTACTGTGACAGAGTTGATAGTTTCCTCGACCATGTCTAGATGGCAGCATATAAAATAAAGATTGTAGTGAAAGTTTGTAGGAAGACGGTAACAGCGCTATCTGTGAAATGTAAACTGCAACTGAATACGAGAATAGTGAGGGAAAGTACACTTCCCGTAAATGTACAGTTCAGTTGTTTTAGTAGGTTTATTCAACGCTACTAGATGGCGTTTAACTTTTTTGTGCCCGGTTTTTGAGGTAGTTTTGAACTTTATTTATCTATAAGGATTTGTGCTTAATACTGCTATAAAACTAGATCATTCCACTTGTAACCTTTCTGAGTGGCTAACTCTTCCACAAAAATAATAATTAAAAGCTATCCTCTCTAACTCTAGCGATTTATGTGACATACGTAAACCTAAACCTAAAGAATTTGAAAGACCTGTCATTATCAAATTTGTCGACTGCAGCAAGGCATTTGACTGCATCAACCATAACTCCATCTGGGTAGCTCTAGAAGCTTGTGGTGTCAATCAAAAGTAAATCAATATCATTGAAAACATCTACCAGAAGAGCACAAGTAAATTAATACTGGAAAAAAGGGGAGAGAAAACTGAGAGATAGTGAGTGAGACAAGAAGATCCACTAATAGTAGATTGTTTACCAAGGGAGCAAAGAACTATTTTTAAGGCGAGAGTGTTTCTTTGAATCCAGAGCGGAGCGAAGGATTCTAGAGTAGAATCCCGAGCGTAGCGAGGGATTCTAAAGTAGAATCCTGAGCGCAGCGAGGGATTCAAAGTATGCCACTCGAGCTTAAAATAGTGTTGCTCCCGAGGTGAACACTCTACTTTTTATCACCCTCTATGAGAAAAAAAAACGTGTATGATCCGACCCCCGTCAGGAAAAAAGTTCCTTCGCAAGTAAAATTTAAAAAAAATCACTGCCACCATCGTGGATTTACATTGTGACCTCACTATAGACTTCACCTTCGAAAACTATGAAAACGATACCCATGATGAAATTTTTTAAATTATTCGCAGCTGCCATCTTGGATTTACATTTCGACCTCACTATCGGTTTTAGCACCCTCGAAAACTATGAAAACGACACCCATGACGAAAAACTTGAAAATGTTCTTAGCTGCCATCTTGGATTTTCATTTTGACCTCAGCATCGGCTTTAGCACCCTTAAAAACCATGAAAACGATACCCATGACGAAAAATTTTAAATTTTTCGCCGCCACCATCTTGGATTTTCATTTTGACCTCACTATCGGCTTTAACACCCTTAAAAACCATGAAAACGATACCCATGACGAAAAATTTGTTTTTTTTTGCATCCGCCATCTTGGATTTTTATTTTGACCTCACCATCGGCTTTAGCACCCCTAAAAACCATGAAAGCGATACCCATGACGAAAAATTTGAATTTTTTTGCCGCCGCCATCTTGGATTTTCATTTTGACCTCACCATCGGATTTAGCACCCTTAAAAACCATGAAAACGATACCCATGACGAAAAATTTTTAAATTTTTGCATCCGCCATCTTGGATTTTCATTTTGACCTCACCATCGGCTTTAGCACCCTTAAAAACCGTGAAAACGATACCCATGATGATAAATTTGAAAATCTTCAGAGCCGCCATCTTGGATTTACATTTTGACCTCACTATCGGCTTTAGCACCCTCGAAAACTATGAAAACGACACCAAGACAAAAAAAATTAAAATTTTCTAAGCCGCCATCTTGGATTTTCATTTTGACCAAATTCACACTTTCTCTTGCCAGCCTGTTACTTGTTCATACAATATTCGTGTTTGATCTCTTTGGTAATTGGAACTTTTACTAACAATATCCACATTCCAAATTCAAATCACTTTTAATCCCTAGGGATTAAAAAGCTATTTTAGTCCCTGTTTACGAAGAAAGAATTAGCTCTTTTTGAATAGATGTGATAAAAAATTATTTATCTACTCTCATAGCGTAATATTCGAATTATAAAATTCAAACCGAGTTTATATTGACATACTTTATGAACACAATACCGAAATTTAAAAATAGAATCATATTATAAAAAAAAATCTCAAACAAAATAACGCTATAAAACAATTTTTTTTCTATTACGATACAGGGCTATTCCAAGAAGTTAATATCACCAAGGAGTTTCCATCAACTTTTGCATTGGAACGTTTAAACGGGGGACAGCAGCACCCGCTGTAGCGCATTTGTGCGGTGATGTGCTGGTGCAGACGACGTTCATTTGTTTTGTTGTACTGAATTTCGTGGGATTTTTTAAATTTATTCTTGATCTTTAACTTTGATCTTTTATTTAGTATTAGGTTCAATCCCAATGTATGAGAGTAGATAAAGTAGTGTATGAAACTGCACATAACTAGGTATTAAAACAATCGTGTGATACTATTAAAAACCTTGATAGGAAAGGAAAATACATTAGAATAGGCAACAGTCATTTGCTGATGATGTCGTATTTTTTTCTGAAAACGCCATAGATTTCGACTACCAAACTTATTAGACACACTCGCTCAAAAAGGTTTTAAAGTAGGATTAGACTCAGCGCTTGGTGTGGCAACACGCCGTGTTCGATTTCGCAACAAGTCCATCGTCATCCTGAGGATGCCTCGTTGAGAGGTGAAACACGTATCGATTTCTTTCAGGAGTTTTTTATGGCTCTTTAGAAATAGCTAAGCGGAACAAGTTACTAAACATATCCACGTCTATTGTACTTTTTAGGATTAAAATTAAATGCTGATAAAACCAAAATAATAACAAACAGTTACAATAGGACGATCAAAGCAAGTGATCAAGAGTGTATCAAGACAGTGAGAGGGATGTAGATTATTACATCTATCTAGGGCAACAATTGTCATTCACCGAAATATCCAATGATGAAGAAATAAAAAGACGTATATATATTACTTGGACAAAAAATGGTCACACAAAGAAATTATTAAAGGAGACTGCAACCTCAATATGAAGCAAATAGTAATGGACACTTGTCTTCTACCTTGTCTCAAACATGGGTGCCAAACGTGGGTCTACACTAACAAAAGTTTTATGTTGAGAACCTGTCGAAGGGGAATGGAAAGAAATATTTCAAAAGTAAGAAAAGTCTATAAAACTAGAAGCGAAATTATTAGAAACAAGACTAAGGTAACTGATGCGTTAAAACATGCACTAAAAATGAAGTGGATATAGTCTGGTCATGTTGCCCGTCTAACAGACAGTAAATAGATGGACCATAAAAGCCACAACATGGAATGGACCAGAAGGAGAGATAAAATTTGGTAAACCTAACAAACCATGGATCGATAATATTACCCAAATAGCAGGCAGAGAATGGATGGAAATAGGAAAAGACCGAACTAAATGGAAAATCCTAGAGGAGGCCTTCACCCACTTCATGATGGGGTCCATATCTCAAACCCAAATCTTTAAACTGTTAATACTAACATTTATATTAATTAAAGTGTCATCTAATAGTTAAGATATGAAAGAAATAATGGCTTGTTTATTTATTACTAGCTTTTACTCGCGGCTTTGCCTGCACGGAGGTTGGAACTTAACCCACGGAAACGTACCGGGATAAAAAGTATCCTATGTTAGGTTAGTCCTATGTTAGGTTAGGCCCGTTCACGAACATGATGCATGGATCAGCACCATTTAGCTCAACCATTTTGAACGGAACTAAATGATCCAACCACTGATGATTCAGCAGAATTGACGGGGTCCGCTAGGGCCAATGCCTGCCGGGGGTGCGAAGAAAACCGACAGGGAGATCGTGGCCCCCGGCAACAGGGCAACCGAAGGAACACGGGTGGGTTTTAGTCAGTAAGAGTCTGACACGCACTCCCGCTCCACCCAGAGCGGGAGAAGTTATTTGAAAATTGCCAAAACAAAAAAAAAAAGGTCATGGTCTACCCATGTGCCAAATTTCATCCAAATCCGTTCAGCCGTTTCAGCGTGAAAGCGTAACAAACAAACCTTAGTATTTATTTAAGACGACAGGACAAAATCTTAATGCGAGGAACCGTTATAAATTGGCGAGAAATCACGACATTCTTAATCATCACAAAAGCATTACATCAAATATTATGTTCCCAAATGTCACAACTGTATTGACATAACTTAGTCTTGTTCATTTTGCACCAATTTTCTGGTGAAAGGCGTTTTAAAATAAAATAAAAATCGTTCAAAGCAGGTGAAAGTGTAGGTAACTATCGGCCGTTCAAGAGAAAAGTAGATTTCAGCCTTTTTTTATTTACTTTACTTTACGTTTTTTGTGGCTTATTATAAAATTCTTTAGAGAGAAACGAGATAGTCATTAATTCTTTGTTTTCTGTTTCATATAGCCTCGTGCAGACTTGCGCGACGCGACTAACAAAACTTCACAGTAGAACAATTACCGGCGTCACGTGCGTCGAGCCAGTCTATACGTGGCTTAATTCGGTTTCTGACTCAGTTGATTCTAGATATTTTTTATTATGATAGTAAAACACTAATAGTAAAAACCAGTAGGTATGCTTTTGACAAACGATTCTAACGTCGACTTAAGTCTACAGCTCGCAAAGGTTTGGAGTCTAGTTTCACTTTTAAGTTTCCTAATTACCTACTACAGTATTTAATTTTCTGTTTTCTAACCGCACTTATTACACAACCTTGTCTAATATTTATAAAAGGTGGCAAAATAAATATAATCTCGATAATTATGAGAGAATTTTCCTTCATCAGCCAAATCCACTCCTGAAGGTGCGTCTACGCTAGACGAGCCAAGCACGAGCAGAGCCGTTCTGGGCGTCGCCGTTCGCAGCGTCAAGCGTGGACTTACAACGAATCTACAACGATCACTGTCCTCGAACGTAGTTTGACGATGCAAATCCCTTTGTCTTCGTCAAAAAATCGACAATTGGCGCAGCACAGTCGAGCACGAACCAAATGCTCAAAGCGCGCTCGTTCGTGGCTTATAAGTCGGTCCACACTACACGAATTTGTGCTCGGCTCGTGTTCCGCTCGTGCTCGGCTCGTCTAGCGTAGACGCACCTTTAGGTCCGTTCACACGGCGATGATCATTACGATATATTTACAGTAAAATTTTGGAATTGCATGGCAGTTTCATACTGCATTTGTTTTTCAATACGAACAACGAGATGTAGATGTGTGTGGTCCTAACTTTTTACTGTAAAATATCGCACTGATCATTGTGTACGGGGTCTAACAAATCAAAACATTACTCCACTTGTGAACCCCAGCACATCCATCGCATTGTGCCAATTTATCCACAATGGATGTTAGCAATCGTGACTACATTCCATGGTAAAGGTAAGTTCGTGACTTGAATAAAAGGTGTCTTATGATGTGAGATGCGGTGGAAATGAAGGCAATCCTTCAGTTTAGTAAAACTGAATTTTTTGTTTGTTTACATAAATAGTGAAGAAAATTCACCACTGTGTTGTTTTATTTATCCTAAAACTGTTTTTTTGCTGGAACTATCAGTCAGATTTCATATTTTGGTTCTGCAGCCGGTCTATTATGTAAAAATCTCGCTTGAAGTGAAATGTCAATAGTGTAAAATCCCTAGCATTAGGTTGAAGGACAGCTCAAAGGACAAACTCCCTTCACCTAAGTTTACACGGTGAGATACAGAATAGGCCAGCGGGGTGTTGAACTCATTATTTGTATCTGCAAGACTTACATGAGTAATTTTATCCACACCGAAAATGAAACACCAACAAATAAAAAACAATAATTTAATAAATAATTTCAATAAATTATACACCCACAAATAAACAACTTATCTACCCTACGAACTACCCTCATACTGCCTCCACCCCCTATAAGGGAGGGGTGTGACGTCATTGACATCCCTCCTTCGTCTATGATGGCCGTGATGACCTGCGTAGATGACCTGATGGTCTTCACCTCCTTCGTGAGAGGTCAGCTTCTTGACTCCGACGATGGCTGCCAGCATGAGGGCGAGGGCTGATGCGGCTAGAGCCTGGGGAAAAAAAAAACGTGTTTACAACTGCTAGAGGTTCATTCTATTTTTGTGTGTGATAGTAAAAGGTTTCAGGATAATGCCTGAAATGGTTAGAAGTGTCACTGTAGTGTGCTGTGATTAGCAATCAGAGCAGGCAGAGCTAGGTTTGACCTATGAATTTCTAAATAGCAATGATGACGTTGCTGGTAATCCGAGTGGGTAGCCTGGCTATTTAAGGTATATGTTTCAACCCCTATTTATACAGGGTGACGATTTAGTCACCTACGTTCGTCAAGGGAGTGATTCTTCCCGCCATACTAAAACAACTTTCGCTGACACTCATAACCGAATAGAGAAAAAAAAAAACAATTTCTGTTCAAATGTAGACAGACTATGTGAAAACTTCTTTAGGCGCGTTGGGCCTTTTTGAGATGGGAAAAACAATTGAACTCGCGTTACTGACACCTTAATTTTGCAAACGCGATTGTGCTCTTTATTTATATTAAGTTACGGATCAATGTTCTATGCAAGTATTTTTACTTTTAAGGTTTTGGAAGTATTTTTTTGAAGTTAAAACTTCTTTATGCGCGTTGGGCATTTTTGAGACGGGGAAAACAATTGAACTCGCGACACCGTCACCGACACCTCATTTTTGTAAACGCGATTATGCTCTTTATTCATATTACGTTACGGATTAATGTTCTATGCAAGTATTTTTACTTTAAAGGTTTTGGTTTTTTTTTTTGAACACGTTTGTGGTCTTTATTTAGAGAAGGTTACGGACCAATGTTCTATACAAGTATTTTTCTTCCACCAAGACGACCTTGTTTTCACTTCTTTTGGTACTCCCGGAGTGCCACTGTTTTTTTTTACGTCTCGTAAGTTTCATAGCGAAAGTTGTTTAGTTTATCGGGGAAAATCACCCCTTGACGGATGTATGCCACTAAATCGCCACCATGTCGACAACTATTGTCTAATATTGTTTAATATTCCAAAAACAAACAAAAACTCTTGTATAATATCTGTGCGAGGCAGAATAATGGCCATTATACACCTTCTTGTTCCGTATAACTAACAACCAAAATTGCATACACTGAATTTCCAAGCTAACTTAATTAAATCGTAAAGAAACTCATATTATTATAATGATAGTTACTATATTATTCTCCCTTTTATAGAACACTTATAAAGTTGTTACAGGCCGGTGCCATAATTAAGTTGCATAGTAACAGCTTGCTGACTTTTTAAATTAAGTATGTAATAAATAAAGATGAGAATTCCGGAGGTTATTTTGTTTCAGAAAAACAGCAATGCGAATTATCTTCAACGATTCAGAGGTTACGTCAAATGTTTTTCATGAAGTTGAAAGGTGAAGGCAGATACTGAAAGTATAAACAAGACTATAATTACTTTACTAGATACGTTATCTGATTGTTATTTCACAGAAATTAATTGTAAAGTTCAATTTAAGTTAAAGTGCAATTTAAGTTGGCAGTCAATTTGTGACTACCAACTTAAATTGTCCGTATATTCCACAGAGACATATAAAGAACAGCAGACCAAAAATTAATCCATAGTTATATTTATATAGCTGGACATGATTCTCTATCCTTTTTTTGCTAAGCGACAAGTCGTAAATTGTATCTCGTTCTGTCACCTGTTGTCACACTGACTCACACATAGATAAAATTTGACGCGTAGCTTGTCTAGGCCGCGCCGCCATATTGATAAGCAACATCATCTACATCGCGTTCTATGTTTCAACCGCGTTATTTGGTCAGGGACAGATTTGGCAACAAAGATGAAAAATTTTTGTAAAACATTTACCATTGAATTATCAAACAGAGCCTCAGTTTACTCTACGATTTTTTTTTTTTTTTGTGGCATTGTTCCAGAATACTGCAGAGTGCAGATTGTTAGTGTAAACACACTTGCTATTGTAATAAATTATAAAATTAATTATGTTACCCTGTATCAGAATGATGGATAACAAAAACATAGGCATAAGTGTACATAAACAGGGATAGGCTACTCACATAACTTTGAAATTTCGATCAGCAGGTAATAATTGATCTACACTTCTTATACCCAGAGAATATCGATTTTCGCGGATTTTCAGTAAGTATATTGGTTGTTTCAATATCGTAAGATAATACCGGCAACCGGCCTTAGTCTGGCCCTGTATTGACAACACTCCCTGTGTGTGCGTAATGGCTACGCAATTTTTTGCAAATGTTTGGTCTGCTATTCTTTATACGTCTGTGGTATATTCATATCACAACTGTTATTCTTGATAGTTGTATGAAATGGCTTTAACACGACAGATTGACGTAAAGTTGACACCCTTTGCTTAACAATAAATATAATAAATATAGTTTTTTTTTTTATAATTTTATAAGAATATTTAAAAATGTAAATTATATGTTTGTAAATGAAATAAAGGAAATATAATAATCATCTATTGATGATTCTAAATATACCTACAACTCTCTGAATTAGAATTGACCACAAATGTCATGATTGCATGTCCTCAAATGTCATTCAATAGGGATATACAATACAACGTGTCACGTCAAATGCGTAAAACCTCAGACACCCCAACTGATTTTTAATTCAATTGACCTATTTCAGAGAGAAAAAAAAACATTTAAAAAATTTAAAGGTTTCATGTGCTGTTTAGTTCGTAAGATTCGTATTTGCATTGATATAAAAAAATAGCTATTATCCCGCCTATGACAAAATTTAAATTGGTCGACAACAATTTGTGTTTGTTTACCTATTTTGGTGGGTTTGCGCATATGATGGCTTGACCTATTAATAAAAAGACACGGCAACATTTATAATGAAGATATTTTTTGAAAAATGTGACCTATATATTGAAATGTGGTTCAATTGATTCTGCTCGTTGTTCTGATTAAACTATTTTCAGGTTTTGCGCATTTACCGTTACACGTTGTATATTCAATTTGAATTTAGAGAGTTGTATTGATGATTGTAATGATTATAATACGGTAAACACATACTTGTTACGACAGCAAATCATATTTTGATGAACATACAACCTAATACTGACCCACAAATTGCAAAAAAACGTAAGAAAAATTAAATTTTGCAGGACCCTGCCGCTTTCGCGTTAATTTTTAATTTATCTGACTGCACGAAAAAGCAATCTTCAGAAAGTTGATGGAACGACGGATAGGGACGAGGTAATTATGACGTCAAGAATCAGCCATATTGAATTTTCTGAAACGTGTTCTGGCTTAAGTCAAATTCAATGGCATATTGTTCTGCTTAAAATCGGTTTAATTAAATCAAACGGTCACTTATTCTAAACATAGTATTTTCTCCTTGAATGGCATCTTTAATTTATTTGTGTGTTCATTGGCAGTATGCCTTCCTTAAATACTATTGTAAGCTAATGTTAGATGTATTGGTGTTCTATATTAAAATAAAATCATCAGGATTGTACCTATATGAAATACAATTTCACTGAGAAACTATAACTTGACTTGTGCAAACCGAAAACATAATATGAACTAGCGTCCCTAATTCGCACGGTTTCTACGACTACTCAAAACATCGGGAATTTTTTACCATAATTAATTCAATCTGCCTAGCGTTTTCCCAACTATGTTGGGGTAAGCTCTAACCGGATGCAGCTAAATACCAGTATTTCACATGGAGTGACTGCCTATCTGACCTCCACAACCCACTAACTGAGTAACACGATAACCCTTGGTAAGACTGGTTGTCAGACTTTCGGCTTTCTCACGAGCCGTAACGGCTGTCAAAGATCCACGAATGACAGTTGGGACCAACGGCTTACATGCTTTCCGAGGTACGAAGGAGTCTCGATAAGCGTAACTTAACCTGAGGGATCGACTCGTGCGGCTGTTATTACTTAGCCACGAGCTCCTTATTTCGTTACCATAATTGTGTTAGTGACAAATGAGTCATCATCTGTCAAATAGGGCCTGAGAGGTTAATATTAATGAACTATAAACGGATGGAAGGTTTATGTTCCGGAATAAATTCTCTAAATGATTTGTGAAAACTGCACCAAAATCCATTGCGTAGTTTAAAAGAAAAACGTGGTCACACAAACAGACACAAAACGCGACTTTAATTTAGATTATGTGTAGATAAAGAATCAAGAAAAGATATAGAATACCTACATTCTAACAGTTATTTTGCAATCATGTTTTTAGTCTCTTCAACACCACACTTCCACTCAAAGATATTCATGGAAATGTCGTGTGTTTATAAGTGTAACAAAATACAATGATTGCACAGTGATTTTAATTGGGAAAAGTGTGTAATTACTACGGACAAGCGGGCCAGTCCGCGCAGCGTGACGAAGAAAACCGACGCTCTGTGTGCTAGATACTATACGTGCTTGGTGGTCTAGGAGGAGGTAGGCGACAGAGACTAAGCTTCGTACTGTGTGTAGAATGTTACACTTCTACAAGATGTGGCTATGTGTGCGTCAGTCTCACAGATGTGTTCAAGTCAGTTCACGCCCGACACACCAGAAGACCAATATTCTCGTACCTACCTGTAAAACGGTCGAATTCAAATCGCAATCTCACTCTCTCGTTTTGACGAGATAATTATATAATATGCAAGATAATTATATAATATTTTGTATTTTTTAAGGATTGAGACCAACATTAGATTGTGAACGTTCTTTCAAATACGGGAATTTCCCCTCAGCTTTCTTATTGTGTCATACCTCATGATCACTACAGTTTTTGGGATGCAGTTCAGCAAGTGGGCAGTATTATCAACATCATCGTCATGACAAAAGACTGTGCCTATTATGGCATGTATCCGTGCCTTACTTTTAGTTAAACGGCCTCATCAGAATATCTAGTAAACCAACATTGTCTCCCCCCGTCGCATCGCATCGCCCGCCAGAGCGCCATTACTTCGATTTCATTTAGCGTTCTTTCGGACTTTTTTTTCTTTTTGCAGCAAATAATTTACAGCCATTCTCATAAATCAGGATATTGAATCCAAAAATATTTTTTTCAAATCCGACTCTCTGGAACTACTCCAGAGATTAGCGCGCTTAAACAAACAAACTCTTCGGCTAAATAGTATAAATGTGCGAGTTAATCATTGCAGGGCCCGTCTGGATTGCTGGAATGACCTTTTGTTACACCACCACCATATTTATTGCCGTATAGAAATCAATTTAATGATTTCTTTATTTCCTGGTATAAGTGTCTGTGTACCTTGCAGAGTAAGTGTATGAAGCTTGATCTCTGTTGCATTATCTACTCTTGTACTTGTATCTATTTATCAATCTGTAATCTATTAGTAGTGTGAGCTCATTAGCAAGTAGGAACTGTACGTATGAAAATAATATTTCTGATTTTAGATACGAGGACAAAATTTTCTGTCCTGTTATTATTGGTACTAATTTGCGTGTTTACAATTTCAGATTATCACGATGAAAAAAAAAAAAACAACTTGCAAGCCTGTAACGTCTTTTTTTTTTTTTTTTTTGGGTGGGAAATTATCAAATAACTTCTCCCGCTCTGGGTGGAGCGGGAGGGCGTGTCAGACTCTTACTGACTAAAACCCACCCGTGTTCCTTCGGTTGCCCTGTTGCCGGGGGCCACGATGTCCCCATCGGTTTTCTTCGAACCCCCGGCAGGCATTGGTCCTAACGGACCCCGTCAATTCTGCTGACATCTCTTTGAGGCGCGCGTGGAACACAACGCGCCGTCGACCCGGGCTTGGTCCTTATCGGACGGCGAGCTACCCATTGCTCACCGTCCGCAAGCCCGCGCCTACGGTGGCCGGAAATCGGCTCGCGATTCCCGCCCCGGGCGTCTCCTCCTGCGGCGGTTAGGGGCGTGAGGGCGCGAAATTTGCCTCTCCCTCACGCGTTCCGCCTCCTCCTTCGCGAGCATTACCGCTTCGCAGAAGGAGGTGACGGCCTGCCATTTCCTCTCGCTCCGTACCATGGCCTGAACCAGGGCCGGACGCGAGAGATCACCGCCGCCGATCGCCTCCACGAGGACACGGCGTTGCTCCGCCCAAGCCGGGCAGACCTCCACTGTATGCTCCACCGTGTCCTCAGGCCGATCCACACAATGGTGACACCCGGGTGTTTCCTCCCGCCTTATCCTGAACAGGTACCTCCCGAAGCACCCGTGTCCGGTGAGGACCTGCGTCAGGCGGAAGGTGAGGACGCCGTGACGCCTCTCAAGCCACTCCTCAAAGAGGGGTCTTATCGCCGCAATTGTGGCGTGCCCAGCGCGGGGTTGCGACAATCGCACTCTCCATGACGCCATGAGATCCCGCCGGAGCTCTGTCCGCTGTGCCGCGATTTCTTGCGGCATCGGAGTTAAGCCCCGGCGTTTCGCCTCCTCGCGCCACTCCCAGATGTGCGCGAGGACCTTTGCCTCCAGATCCCATGGCGGTAATCCGGCAAGGAGGCTCGCCGCCTCGCAGGAGACCGTGCGGTATCCTCGGGCCAGCCGGATGGCCATGACCCTCTGGGACGCGTTCAACCGGCGGGCTGGCCGCAGCCTCAATGAACGCGCCCACACCGGTGCCCCGTAAAGGGCCATGGACCGCACGATCCCCGCGTAGAGCCTCCGGCAGGAGGCGTTTGGACCTCCCAGATTGGGCAGGAGCCGCTTCAAGGCAGCCCCGGCCCGGTCCAGTCTGGGAGCCAAACGTCGGAAATGCTCCACGAAGTTCCACCGGCTGTCGAGGACGAGTCCCAGATACTTCATCGTCGACTCGACGCCGATGTGAACCCCTCCCGCCAATACCTGGGAACCCGACGGATCTCATCTTGGTAATAAGCAACATGGGGCAGGGCCTCATCAAGGTCGTTTCTGACGGCCAACTGCGAGCTCATTGATCAAATCTAATAGCTCGCGCTTTCCTGGCTTCCTGTGATACACTTCTGTCCCTTTTCACGAAATCATTCCCACAGATTTGATTTGTTTTTTTTAGATTTCGATTTTGATTGCAGGAAAGCGGCGAGAGGAAAGATGACATCAAAAAGCTATTTCTGTCTAAAATTAAAATAATCACAACTCCATTGGTATTTCCAATGCTCTGTTAATGTGACGCGAAAGCTACCGCGCCGTCGTGCGAAAGTTTTCGCATCGTTTAACTCCAGTTTAATTTCGTAACACACTCGTGTAAGCAAACGCTTTCATTTAACAATACAAAAAAATTCACTATTTGTAAAATTGGTCTGTTTACCAACTAGACTAGCTGCAACGCAATGAATCTCGATGATTTTTTGTAGTGAAAACTTCTTTAGGCGCATTGGGTATTTTTGAGATGGGACTAAACCATTGATTTCGCGACCTGCTACCGACACCGTGAAGTAAAAGACATTGACGATCGATACCTATTCTGGTATACTAATCTTATTCCAGGTGCATCGTCTTCACTTCTATAATTAATGTATACAAAATATTGTAAAACATTTTAAAAGAGTAACGGTGGAGTTTCTTGCCCATTCTTCTGCATACGAAAACTACCTTTTAGAAGGGGCGACTAGAATCAATTCTATTTTATGTAAATGTTGACGTTCAAAAGTGCCTTTTTGTGCCTAATTGAAATAAATTATTTGACTTTGACGCGTTGATTACCGCGGTGCGTGGAGTAAAAGACATCAACACGTCGACCGCAGTGCCGATTTTTTTTCTAGTTTTCATTTCTGTCGGCGCTCCCGGAGTGCGACTGTTTTTTCTCTAATAATACTTTTCCCTAATTATTAATTGACCTGTGTCCTACACAACACATCCTAACTAATATTATAAATGCAAAAATGAATTTTTTTGTTACGCTCTCACGCTAAAACAGCTGAACGGATTTGAATAAAATTTGGCACATGGGTAGAACATGACCTGGAAAAGAACATAGGATACCTGTTATCCCGATATTCCCACGGGATCGAGACTTATGCGGGTGAAACCACGGGGTGCTGCTAGTAATAAATCTTCTTCTTCTTTCAGTGTGGTTAGTGATTAACCAGGTGTCAGAGTTTTAGAATAGAATAGAATAGAATTATCTTTATTCAAGTATCATATGACTCAAAAATGACGTAAACAAATCACACAAAACAACAACACTTACAACTATATTACAAAAACAAGTAGTAGTGTATCACCGCCGGCTGTGACAACCCATGCGAGATGGCACAAGAGCGACCCACGAAAACACAGTCTAGGCGACTTGAAATCATGCTTAGGATACTGTTGGAGCTGCTCCACACCCTGCGCTCCATGGAACCGCACTTTTTGCGCATGGTTGTGTAGAAACAATCTACATGCGCATCCGCGAACATCCCCGACGCACTACAGAAGCGGGGCAGCATCCTAAACGCGTTATTGTACTGAACGCGGAGAGCGTTGTACGATCTTTGCGTATATCTAGCCCACAGGTTGCTCGTGTAAAAAGAAGTTTTAAAGCCGCCCATAGGCCTCTGACTTGGCTTCACATACCGTCGAGAAATATCTCTCAGGCATATTCACGATTTTTTCACGATGTTTTCCTTCACCGTTTTTGAAGCAAGTGATAATTATACAATACGCACATGAATCCAAAAAGTCAGAGGTACGTGCCTTGGGTTCGAAGTCGAGACCTTTGACTTGGCAGTCCGACGGTTACACCACTAGGCTATAAAAAAATATACAACTACTGGTGCTGATAAATAATTATCACAAAGACAACAGACAGACTAGAAAGTTAGTAATAGGGTTCCGTTTGGCGCCCTTCGGGTACGGAACCCCAAAAACTATCTGTAGGACATACAAATATAATGCTCCGTGATGGAATTGAACCCACGACATGCAACGTAAATCCAATCGCGGAGCTACTGCGTCTAGTTTTGTCTGTGTTGGAAGCCGTATAAGCAAAATTTCCAGGTTATCACGACAACCTCTCACAAGGAGTTAAATACCTACAAGAAGATAGTAAATTGATTCAGGCGTGACCTTGCGGAAATCCATTATTATTATCTCTGCGTCCAGCGCTCGGTGTGGCAACACGCCGTGTTCGGGTTCACGACAAGTCAATCATCATCTTGAGGATGCCTCGTTGAGATGTCAAACACGTGTCGAATTCTTACAGGGTTTTTTATGGCTCTTTAAGAATAATTATGCGGAACAGGTTACTAAATATATCAACGTCCATTTTATTACCTACTAGAACCTTACCTTCATAGTCAGAAGACCCAGACCACCGATACCAATGGCTCCAAGTGCCTTGGCAAACATGAGTCCAATCAGGGCCACGCCTCCGCCACCGCCGCCGCCCTTGCCTCTTCCTGTCACTGCGGGAAAGAAAAACTACATTTTACATCATTGGTTTCAGATATTCTGTAACAAATGTCATGACATTTCATCACTAATGCTGGTTATAACTTTACACTACGCGGAACCTAAATGTGTAACGCACTGTTAGATTTTCACTTCATGGCCCTTCTATCCATACTATTTATTGAGCAATATCTGTATCCTATACTATTTAACGAGCAATATTTGTACCTCAATCAACCTGCCTAGCCTTTTCCTAACTATGTTGGGGTCGGTTTCCAGTCTAACCAGATGCAGCTGAATACTGTATTTTACATGGAGCGACTGCCTGTCTGACCTCCACGACTCAGTAACTGGGTAATACGATAACCCTTGGTAAGACTGGTTGTCAGACTTTCGGGCTTCTGACGACCTGTAACGACTGTAAAAGATCTATGAATGACAGCTGGGACCAACGGCTGCTTTCCGAGGCACGGAGGAGTCTCGCTATGTTAAGATGATCACACATCCACAGACCAATCCCAGCAAGCGTAGCTTAACCTGATGGATCGAATCGTGTGGCTGTTATTACTTAGCCACGAGCTCCTCCAATATTTGTACATATATATATATATTCGTAATCACGTTCTCGAAAAACAATTTCGATGAAAGTTGAAATATAAGGGTTTATGGGGGCGAAATCGATCTAGCTAGGTCTCATATCTGGAAAAATTAGTTTTCTCTATTTTCACCCGAGCAGAGCTCGGTCGCTCAGGTACTATTATATACAATGTCGCCCATCGGCATATGTGTCCGCCCGCATTTTTCTGAATGTTCATAAAAAAATATTAAAAAAAAATCTGAATGTTCATAAACAATATCAAAAAATAACTTTAAAACATGACCATGACATGACATGGTCTATCGTGACTTTTTTATTTTCTTTAATTTTAAAATATATTTTTTTCAAATGATTTGGAAAATGTTTCTTTTTTAGATTTTTTTTCACCTCCGTTTTTTTGCACAGTTGACAAATTTTTATAAAAATGTTAGTTAAGCCGATAAAATAACTTGTAAGCTTTTAGAAATAATTAACAGAATCCAAATCGAGCCAATAATATTGGAGAAATGGCAAACGCTACTCAAAACATGCAAAAAATGAATTAACATTAAAGATAGACCCTCCCTTTTAAAGTTATGTATCGAGCATTTTTCATGAATATTCAGAAAAATACGGGCGGGCACATGCCGGTGGGCGTCATTGTATATTAATAAACACAAACTGACACATGCATAGACGAGGCCAATCTAGATGGTTCACTTTATTTATTAACATACTAACTGCTCTACTTAGCATAATATTTTGAAAAACTAATAATCCTACTACGGAAAAACAGATCTAAAAAGTACGAAACAAGAAAATATTACAAAATGTTATTCATACATTTGTTCGTCTTAGTTCGTATGTGTTCGTAATATTCTCATCAAGACCTTTCTTTTGATACTAAACATGTCGTGATTATCTTAATTTAGTTTTCTTCGACGTTAGAAATTTACGTGTACACCATAAATTTAGGGACAATTTATATAGCATAATGTCACCCGAACTATTATAGCAAATCTATTGATACCTCAATGGGTTCAGTAGTTTAGGCGCTACGGTGGAACAGACGTAATATAAATTCTATTATTTTGTAAATGTTGACGTTCAAAAGTGCTTATTTGAAATAAATGATTTGACTTTGACATATATAAATATATGTACAAAGTCGAAATTTATTATAATCATATTTTTTTTATAATGGTATTTATTTTTAATCACCATAATTGTCTAATGGATTGGTGTGGTGATAATATTTTATCGTTTTCTATAAATCAGTGCATTCAGCTGCCCACTAGCTGAACTTTATTGGAAAATTTTCGATTTTAATTCGACAACACTTGCTTAGTCATCACTTATTATCTTTCAGCACCACTAACATGCACCCAATTATAACTTTTTTAAAAGTTGACTGAATTTCAGTTCCTAAATATGGCAGATTTTGCATTTATAAGTTTACATAATATTATCTATACTGTATCTTATTTATATCAACCTTGTAACTTAAAAAAGCAGCTTTTTACATAATGAATATACAGTTTTTATAATTTTACTTTTGTCTGTCTGCTTGTTCCGGCTAATCTCCGAAACAGCTGAACCGATCTTGACGGGACTTTCACTGGATTTTCACTTTCATTTAATGTGGTGGTCGTTGAGACTCTGTGTTTGTATGTGTGATGTGCAAATGAAGTGAGGAATGAGAGTTTGTCATATTTAGAAGTATATGTCGAGGGCAACCTGGGAAGCCAGACTCATCAGTCGATGACACGACAATATAGAAAGAAAATAAAGAAAGCAAAAATAGGTTTATCTGTCACAGAAACACGTGCATACATAAAAGACAAGAGTAATCAGAAAACAACAAAATAAATCACAAGCATAAAACAGAAATTATTCGGCAGCTCGTCATTTCTAGTTGCTCCCGACATCTCTGCCTAGCCTTTTCCCAACTATGTTGGGGTTGGCTTCCAGTCTAATTGGATGCAGCCAAACACCAGTATTTTACATGGAGCGACTGCCTATCTGACCTCTACAACCCAATTACTAGGTTATACGATACCCCTTGGTAATACTGGTTGTCAGACTTTCGGGCTTCTGACGACCCGTAACGACTGTCAAAGATCCATAAATGACAGCCGGAACCAACAGCTTAACGTGTTTTCTCGATATGTAAAGATGGTCACCCATCCACGGACCAACCCCGGCAAGCGTAGCTTAACCTGATGGATCGACCCGTGCGACTATTTATTATTTAGCCACGAGTACTTACGAGTTGCTCCTGACATCAATGGCAAAATATATTTATCTAATCCCAAAAAATCAATCTCTAAGTACAACGCACGTAAAACATGTCCATTCACAATATGGTCCACTTTCTTTAGCAGGCAGAGAATGCCACGTGCCCGCTGCCTCGTGCCCCATCAACCGGCCAGTTTTAGTCATCCCTCATAAAGAAAAAACAATATTTCCCTACCGCAATCTATCCATTATAAAAGTACAATCACTTTAGTGTCAGCTCGCCTGAGTGAACGTTGATGGAAAGCGGAAATTGCGTTCCACCGGAAATTAGATCAGCTAATACTTTGCTGGCATTTTAAGTGACAGGTTGTTGTTTGAAGTTTTATGTTTAGGGAAGATAAATAATTATAATGAAGAAAAATGGACGCTGGTTTTATTTTGGTCCCAAAAAACCGAAAATAAAGTGCTGCTTCAGCAGGTATGGTAGTGAATTACTTTAAAATAAATCTTATATTGGATCGTTTTTATTGCCAGTAGGTAATCTACTTCAATCTCTTTAAACTTTAATCCTTTCTTCGTAATTTTATTTCGGTATGTTCTTAAACCGGCAGCGCTATGTATCGTTTACTTATTTAAATTAAATATATTACAGTTTTATATTATATTATAAACTTCTTACAAGTTCTTATCTCAATCCGTGTTAATCTAATGTGTCATGTCAAAGACACACAGAAATTGATGTTAACTGGTAAATGACTAATGAAAACTAATAAGATCTCATCTTTTTATTAAGATCTACTCAAGACCCCTTCAAACTTATGTCACTTCAAACTTTTGTTTGAAAACGCGGGTAGCAAAACCATATAAATACTTAATATCACAAAAAAAGTTTGTTACGTTATCTCGGTGACAGTTTTCAATTGGATTAGTCACTTTATTTCTAATGCAGTCTAATCAAATGATCGCACGACAATTTCCAAATGATTGCTATTTTCACCACAAAAATTCACTTTCAACAAAACACAGAACTTACCAGAATTCTCCTTGTAGCTATCATCGACGACCTTCAGCGAGTCAGCCAGAAACTGCGTCACACGATCCTTCTCGATCAAATTCGGTAACTTCACATGCAGTTCATGTCCTTGCAGGAACTTCGCCATCCGAAATAAAGGAGAATTCTCTCCAAAGGATCTCCCTTCATCTTCCAAAGAATTAGTCACTGGTATTCTTGCTAACCGCACTCCATCTAACAAGTCGATATCACCGTCTAGTAATGAAGCGATGGTAACGCCAAATAGGGTTACTAAAACCGACACTTCTCGATACATTTTCGCTGATGGTGATTCGCGCAATAAGCAAGAAAGGGAGACTGAGAGGCTTATATAGCTGGTTAAAAAAATAAGAAATAAGACCAAACGATTTCTTTGGAGCTATCTCTGTGAGTGGTAAAAAACTGTGGCGATTCTGCAATTTGTTCTAAGAAAGTTTTGGTTTTGTTTGTCTGTTTGTTTTGTGTGGTGAGGAAGGTATGTGTTGGTAATTGTACGAGTAGTTATGTGTGGTAGCTTTTTTTTCTATTGTATTTGCAAAGTGTATGTCATATTTATTCTTTTTCGATTTAACTGACCCATAAGTTGCACCGGCCATGTTTTATCTCGGCATCACCCTAAGGTTGACTGGTAGAAAATACCTCAAGTATTAAGTCTGCCTTTGTATTTTTTTAATTACCTATGCATACATTTTTAATAAATTAAAAATAAAAATTACTCGGTAACTTTGAAAGATAGGAAGTTTTCTTTAACTTTTCTTTTTCTTTTGTAATTATACGGCTATCATGATTATTTAGGTCCCGTCAGTCATCTTATGATAGCTGACATGTTCTATTTTTGTGCGTATATTTACTTGAAAAAAAAAACACAAGTAATGTCAGTATATTTTACTAGTTCACATAAAGTTACACACTCTAATTGTTTATAAAATTATAGTTATTTTAATGGCTCCCGTAGTGTTAAATTGCTTGGCACTTGACACTTTTCAAGTGACAACTTGATTTTATGTCAGATTAAACTTGGAACTTTTGTATTGTTATTGTTATTATAGTGGTATTATGTAGAAGGTAGATAATACATATCACAGTGTTGTTTAAAACGGTTTAGTATTTAGTGTGTAACTTTTTGTTAAAACAAGTTTTGTTGAGAATTAGCAGACTATGACTTACGAGTTTAAGTTATTAGAATGATTTAGGTAGTAAAATTTTTGTTTTTAATTTTAGTTTTTTTTAAAACTTGTAATACATTAATGCTGCTTTCTTTATTAATATTATCGGGCATAATTCAAAATTGTACAACTTAAAACTAAAATTTCATTTTATTTCAGAATAACTCTGTTATAAAGAGCGAGACATTGAATGTTGTCGAATAAAAATAAAACAATAGTTTACACTTGATGAAAAAGCTGTAGAGATGCTAGGTGTGGCAGTCGAATTGAGCACAGAGCGTACCCATAATGATAAATTGAAACAATAATGTCGATAGACCAGTTTTTATGTTATAATCCGATTCTAGAGTCACAAGCTCACAGAGTCACAGCACAATACGTAGATAATGAAATCATAGATATCAGATGAGAGAGAAATTAAAAAGTTATAAGTTCAATATTTTAAACTAAAAAGTTTGAAATAATGCGCTTATAAAATGAAGTTTTTAGAGCGTTTTACATAGTTTCAACCATGTTACTTATAAAAAGAAATAGAAAATGGCTAGGCACACCAAATAATAAAACAAGAAAATACTACGTATCAACTTTATGATTGTTTTTATATAAAACTAGCTGATACGACAGACGTTGTCCTGTCCAAACAGCAGTTCAAACAAAAATCCCATAGAAAAAGGACGTTCAGTTTTTCCTATAGCGTAATTAGCCTATAATGTTCCCACTGCTGGGACACGACATCCCCTCTGTCAGAGGGAGTGGTAATCTACCACTTGGGGTCAGTGCGAGCAGTCAGTGGTAGATGTCACAATGTCTTTTAAAATTTTTGGCTCTATGACATTCCGGTTTCCTCAAGATGTTGTCCTTCACCGTTTCGTTGTGCAGTTGCAGTTGTGTTGAAATTATGAACACAAAGTAAAGCGCCTGTCTGGGTTCAAACCTACGACCTACAACTCGTCCCAACCTACAAGTCACGGCCGTTACCACTGGGCCACCACTGCTCACAATTTTTCCCATTTTTCTAATTTTCCGGGAATCTTTTCCAATTTTTATTTGATTTCTACGAAAATTTTAAAACAAACAATAGTAATAATCGGTCCAACCGTTCTCAAATGATGCGCTTACCAATGAACAGCATTTCATTTTCATTTATATAAATTAACTTATAAAGCGTAGTCACTGGCTAATTTATTCTAGAACCATACCATTTTCCCATGCGTCATCTAGGCTCTATACATCTTTGTTATGGTTAGTGAAATAACATTACATTTTCTTTGGCGACTTCCATTTTCTTCTATTTTTAGATGCGGTGAGAGTGTCGGTCATTAAAAAAGGAATACGGAGAAATGTTATCGATCAAGGGCCATGATCTAAACAATCATAGGGCAAAAAAATATTAAGATAGTAATAGTAATTTTTATTTCTCTCAAAAAGGTACAAATTTAGTATATGGTATATAGGTTACAGGCAGATTCAAACCTTTGTGAGAGCTGGAGTCTATACTGGGTTCGGGACCTGTATCACAGATCTCCAGGCTCACACTCTTAAAATTATAGCATTAAATTGCACTTACGTACTACATGCAACATTGTAAAGCCGGGTAGCACTAAGTACCTACTTACCTACCTACCTACCTATCTACCTACCTACTACCTACCTAAAACCTTGTCCTGAGAATAACGAACACAACAAAAAAAGAATTAGCGAAATCGGTCCTGCCGTTCACGCGTGATGCTGTGACCAAGGGAAATAGGGAATCATTTTATATATAGATTTAACTACCTGGTCCACAGAGATAGGTACTATCTACTACTAAATGTACACTGTAAGGACTATTTTTGCTTGCATCGCTCGGCCGCTATAGTAACGCTTACCAACGAAAAAAAAGGGTCGTGTGCACGGGATTTTGTTTTCAAATTGGTTAGATATGCGTTACCCCGATGGTACATACATATTATATTAATAGTTGATTGCTGACTGTTCACATTTCACACCGCCCGGAGAGTAATCGTTTTTCGCACCTATAAGAGCTATCAAAGAGAGAACTCGCTCAGCGACGCTCGCTTAGCGGGCAGAACACTCGCTGATGAGAGACTCACGCTTGGTACATACGCATACCAACGAGTAATCGCTCGTCCCCGTCGCACACTCGCTGCACGCCACTCGCTAACTCGTTTTTATTTGCTATCTCTACTCGCTTCTCGTGGCTGTAAATTTTACATCGTGAGGAAACCGGCATGACCCAGAACAAAAAAAAACAGTGGCACTCCGGGAGTGTCGACAAAGTGAAAACTTTAAAAAAAAATCGGCACCACGGTAATCAACGCGTTGATGTATTTTACTCCACAGTGTCGGAAACAGGTCGCAAAATCAATGGTTTAGTCCCATCTCAAAAATGCCCGACGCACCTAAAGAAGTTTTCACTTCAAAATCCGAAGACATGTGACATCCACTAACCCGCACTGGGCCCGCGTGGTGGATTATGGCCCACTGAGGGAGTAGGCTATCACAGAGAGGATGCCTGTGTTCCAGCAGTGGGGAAATTATAGGCTTATTATGTATGAATAAGTATTCGCACTGGATTGCGGAAGTCAGATAGGCATCAGGCCTCCATAACCCAGTGACTGGGTAACACGAAACTACCTGACTCTGTCCCTCGAACTACATGAATACCTCTGAAATTCCAATACGACTTTAATGGTTTTAGAAGGAAAAATTGGTGATAAGAGCAATGTGAGGCAATGTTGACCGATAACCTTGTGAAGGCCGCAGGAATCAGCTAGATACGAGAGGCACTGAACAGGTGGAAGTGGCGGTGGTTGGGAGAGGCCTATGTTCAGCTGTGGACGTCTTTCAGTTGAAATGATGACGAATGATGAGGTAATGTTTGGGAGAAATAGTCAAGTCAAAGTCTTATCTTACTCTTCTCTAATTTTAACAAGTAATAGTCAAGCAGTTTTTTTCCTGTCCCTTCAGTAGGTAAGCAGTATTTTTGCAGGATATTTATTCAGGTAAATTCTATACTTATATATTTATATTTGCACACCATGACAATATGGTAAACATGTTAGCACAACTCCATGTACTTATAACACCTTGCATACATTGTATCATATGTACACACATGTTTGAACAAATAAAGTTATCTGAATATACAAAACAATAAAATATTATTCGTCACCTCTCCTAAAATTTCCGTAGAGATAACTCGTTGTTTATTATCAAACAAGAACCTTTGTTTATACTGGTGTATCGTGTTTGCCTAAGCTTTCAGTCGGTGTAAACCTGTAATATTTTTTTACCTATTTTATTTTCTGTCTCAAGAGATGGTTACTTTGAGGGTTGGAGTAGAATCGTCCTCTTTACCTAACCTAAAAATAAATAGTTTATTTTTGGAGCATCACCTGTAGATAAATACATATCATCACGCCTATGTTCCTTGAAAGGATAGGTAGAGGTGAGCTATAGTACACCCAAAGGACAATGTCGATTTTGGTTGTTATGGAAGGTGGCGTCTTTTGTTTTTCTCGCGGCCATCAACCAAATCTTGCCTTTCTACTATAAAATAGCGTAACAAACTAAACTTATTTAACACGCATATCTCTAAACTCAGTCCGAAATGAGATTTAAGAGTTAGAAGTTTGTTTGTATTTATTAGCTTTGTAGGCAATTTTTACTCCAAGTTGCTTGCAACTAGTAGTAAAAATTAGTGTTAAGTTACCACAAAATAGATAGCCTCTAAATGCTTTAGGACATTGAATAGTCGGTACTCCCCCTCTCGTGCATTTTCACGCTCTCGAGCACGAAAAGGTTTGGATTATAATCTTTTCGCGTTAATTCAATTTTTGCTACGGATGACGAGCTTCAACTAGGCGCTAGGCTGGCAATGTGAACGAGCACTTAGAGTTTAATATGTTTAAAAAAAATGCTTCTGACCGCTCATAAATGTTTGAATTTAGAATGTTATAACATTCCAAATTCAAACATTTATGAGCGGTCAGAAGCGCAGAACTTCAAGAATGTGATTTGTTGTATTTTAATAAATATAATATTCATATTATTTTGCAGTTTGATTGTTTTTTTTACGACTTAACGAAAATCAAAAGTAAAGAAAATGGCATCATGCTCCCTCCGACCTGAAAATGTGTAATTGGTGATAAGTGCGTAACGTACGGGAGGGGGTGTGCCGAATATTCAAATGTCCAAAAGCATTTAACGGCTATCTATTTAGTGGTAAATTAACACTAACCCTGCACCTAGGAGTAAAAAATTGCCTACAAAGCTAATAAATACATACAAACTTCTAACTCTTAGGTATATCTCATTTCGGACTGAATTTAGAGATATGCAAGTTAAATAAGTTTCGTTTGTTCCGCTATTCTGTAGTAGGAAAACAAGATTTGGTTGATGGCCGCGAGAAAAACAACAGACGCCAATTTCAGGCATTGGTTTTTGTATACACCCAGTTATGTTCAAGTCCCATGTAATAGGGGACGAGCCTATTGCCATCAACCGGGCACGAATCCAGACTCCAGGCTGTTACTGAGAAATATTAATGATAAAACCCAATAACACTTTGCCCGATCTGGGAATCGAACCCAGGACCTCAGGCGCAGCAGTAGGGCTCGCGAACACTAGACCAATGAAGCAGTCATAATAATTATTACATGGCATGTACTGGTCACGTCACGTAAAAAGAACGCTGGCTGTTTACTGCGCACTGAGCGATTTATAGATTCCAGCCTATTCTGAAGTAGCAAGTAGCTAATAAAGTACCTGTTATGATTCTAAAATAAAACAATTACTCTTATATTATAAAACAATAGCTTTGTACTTTAGAACACGACTGTACCCATGCGCAGACACATTTGCTCTGCCGGGGTTGCGGTTTTGTCCGAAAGGGTTACCGTGGCCCCTGGCAATATAGGCAACTGAAGGAACACGGGTGGGTTTTAGTCAGTAAGAGTCTGACACGCCCTCCCGCTCCACCTAGAGCGGGAGAAGTTAGAAGTTAGTTGATAATTTACTACCCAAAAAAAAAAAGACACGTCTGCTGCACTGTCGCTCAGCGTTATTTTTACGTGACGACATGTATAACAGATATAAGAATATTCGCGGCCATCGCCTGAATAGGTTCGTGTTACACTTTGGGTGAAGGACTAAATAAATTCTTATCCAAAAGGTTTCCATGCAGGCAAAAAGTCGTTTGTGTACAAGACAGGTACTTTTGGGAGGTTTCTCTCTCTATATCCTGACCACTGGCTGCTTGAACCTTTATTCCCGTTAATTAACTTATCCTATCGAGTCCACTGATGGACATAGGCCTTTCACAGGCCACAACACCCTGTTCTCCGCCTTCCACATCCAGTCCGCCCCAGCCATTTTTTTATGGTCGTCGGTCCATTATTTTAGCGGGGACGTCCCACACTTTTGTCGATACGCGGTCTCCACTCCAGAACTCGTCTCCTCCCCTGGCCATGGGTCCCTTGATAAACAAATTTATTTCCCGTACTGGCTAATTATTACTTTTTGAGTATGAATAAGTACTAGATTTTGTTAGCTATTGTGTAGTGGATAGGTCGTGTTCTTCAGTCAGTGTTCCTTAGAAAAGTCTACTAAGAAGAAGTGGCGCATGAAATATCAAAGTAATACGCCCTGTATTTCTAGAAGTCTAATAACTCAGTCCAAAATTTACATTAAGTAAATAAATAATAAACTCATCAATTTGTTGTATAGTTTAATTACAAACTAGCCTCCTGGCGATGGTTTAGGCTCAACCCTTTAATTATTACTTTGGCTAAAACAACAACATTATTTATGTAAACGGCTTTTCATTTAGACCGTTGTTCAGGCTTTAATTGTCGGGCATTTTGCTTAATAAGCTTATTTCACCTGTTGCGAAAATAAGGGTTAGTAACTTGATTCAGGCGTGACCTTGCGGAAAGCCATTATAAAATACAATAGACGTGGATATATTTAGTAACCTGTTCCGCTTAGCTATTAATAAAGAGCCATTAAAAACTCTTAAAAGAAATCGACACGTGTTTCAACTCTCAACGAGGCATCCTCAGGATGACAATTGACTTATTGCGAACCCAAACACGGCGTGTTGCTACACCGAGCGCTGAACGCAGTCTGCATCAGCTACGTTGTAGTCAGTCTGCGTTCAGCGCGGAACAGGTTACTAAATATATCCACGTTAATTGTATTTTTTAAATAAGGGTTTATTATATTGCTATTTATTTATTTATTTATTTAATACTTCAAGCACACAAATGTACAGAGGCGGACTTAATGCCAAAGGCATTTTCTACCAGTCAACCTTTGGGTGATGCAGAGACAAACAGTGGTAGGTGCAATAGCGAGAATTGAGGAATAGATATTTATTTAAATATAAAGATATACATAAATATATATTTCCAATTATATATAATATAAACAAAAATAAATACATATAAAATACTATTAAAGCAAATAAGACAAACAATGGGAAATCATTACCGCTGTGATGATACTGCCAGCTTCTTGCGAATGTGCTATATGGGCTGTGAATATATGGGAGATATGAAATCAACTTAATAAAAATCTTAAATTGACAAATTCAATAACAGAAAACGCACAAACTAAACCGCTGGGTTTAGACGCATGAAACGTTGTCAAAGAGTTCCATAAATATCGAAGGTAAGCACAAAAAAAGGATTTAAAAAATTCATACCCTAAAAGGATTTAAAAAAAACCGGCCTAGTGCATGTCGGACCATGCACAATGTAGGGTTCCGTAGTTGGGATGCATTTATCCCAAGAACTTTGTAGTTGAAAAAAAAAATCTTTCTTACAGAATGTATGGGAGAACATGTTTTTACAACCGCAAATCTAAGTTGGTCGCTTATTACTCGTTAACTTGTAAAGCCTACTCAGCTGTGATAGTTTTCCTTTTAAATTTGTTATATAAGCTACTGCCGTGAATTTTTTCACATATCTAAAATCAACCATTTAGCTGGCAGGGGTACACATGAGTCTAACAAAAATTTGCACTTTAAAGCTTAATATTTCGCAAACGGATCGCTGAATTCAAAAATAGTTGTAACACACTCACAATGTTTTTAAAAGACCTTTCCAACGATACCCCACACCAAGGGATAAAAAAAAACATCCCCACTTTACGTGTAGGGGAGGTACCCTAAAAAAAATATTTTTCAAAATTTTATTTTACCACTTTGTCGGCATAATTAATATTTATACCCATACCAAATTACAACTTTCTAGTACGAACAGTCTTGGAGCTAGACCGCGGACAGACAGACAGACATACAGACAGACGGACATGACGAAACTATAAGGGTTCCTTGTTTACTACGGAACCCTAATTAAAAGTTGTATGGAAGTTCGTTATTTTTGTCGATGTGAAATCGCATCGGGCACACGGCTTGTAAGAAAGAAAATAAACAGATTTTTTTTTATTCGCCACAAAAATACGGCGAGTAGGAATAATAAGGTTAAGAAGTCCTTCTAACTCATCATACTTCTCATAAATGACAGGAAGTTGGGCGTTTGCAAACATACTCAAACTGTCGCAAATACCTACAATATTTGTCAAAGGAATTTTAATCGTAAAGGTAGTCAAGAAGATCGTCACACACTTCAAAGATAATTTTAAAATATATATTGTCTTCGACATGTCGCTCACCGTACAATTTAATGTACCACCACACACAATGAAGACAATATAATTATATTTTACTTTAAAGGATTTTTAAGCGCCTTAATAAATATTATCTTCAATGTATGTGATGAGCTTAACGCAGAAAAAGCAGTAAAATAATGGAACCTGGAGCCTGGATTTGTGCCCGGCAATAGGCTCGCCCCCTAGGCTATTACTTGGGACCTAAGCATTACTAGTGAAATGGGGGTGTTCTATAAGTATACCTTTGCCTAACCCATCGGTGAATACAGGGTTGATGTTATGATGTTACATTCTATTTTGTAACTTCTTCTGCTGGACAAAAGATCAAATCTTAGTAACTGCACGTCCGTCACAATAACCGTCAAATTGTTTTTAAATAACCTGTGACTCACGCCATAATATTATTCAAAACTGTCTCAGTCGACGTAACCGATCAATAATAACTTTCGTTTTCGATAAATAAACTAAAAAATACAATCATTGTTACCATTGTGCTGCCAAAAAAGGAAAAAAGAAGAAAATTAAACTATTTTAGGCTTTCTACATGCGCTTGAGTTGATTGCACTTTCACTGTTAAGCGCAACACTGACAAAATGTATCTATCTCAGTCTAACGCATGCGTTTTGTGCTGCTGTCTCTGTCTTGCTTGATAGGTTTTCTATTGTAGTTCGGGCGACGTTTTTCTTTTGTTGTATTGTTGTAATATTATTGTTAATTACATTCCTACATTTTAATATCACTAGGTTATAGATATTATTGTGTTTTTTGTTTGTTTTTTCATTGTGCTAGATGTGTTGATATGGAGATGGAAAGGAATCGTTAGATTTAGTTATTTAAGTGTTTTATTTAACCGAGAAATCATAATTTAACCAAAAAAAAAGAAATAAAGAAACAGTATTTATAAAGGTGATTTATTTATTTACATTGCTTAAGGTTTAAACGTCAAAAAATAAACAAGTAATTTAATTTAAGCAACTTTTATAAACGTATTGTCCGCCGCTGACTGTGAGCACGCGTTACGCAGTTTATCGCTTTTCAATATATATTTAACTTCTTGTTCACACCGAACCGACTATACGCTATTACGTAGTGCGTTGTCGCTGACTCTCGGTGTCGGCTACCGAGAGTCAGCGTTATTGTACTACGCGTCTATGCACGGCGGACGCGGATTGGCTACGTTGCCGAACGTAACAGCGTATTAGATTGAAGCGCCTGTAGCGTATTGTCAGCTTGGTGAGAACGCGTTCTGCAGACTGAGTCCACGTTCACACTGGGGCAGACAGTGGTGCCGATTCCCTTGTTCACAAACTAAACTAAATTTAAGTTCAGTGCATCTTTTTCTTTCTATTTCATTAAGAAAAGGACAGAAGATTAATTTTAGTTTAGTCCTGTCAAATTAATCAGCGCTTCACGTAAATTGAGGCAATTTTAGTAGGCAAGTTTTTCATCACGTCTAAACTTGTATGGAGTAGTGAAAGGCGCTGATTAATTAAATTTAGTTTTGTTTGTGAACAAGGGAATCGGCACCAGTGAGCATACTCACAGTCGGCGGCGGACAACACGTTTGGCGTGAAATATGCCTAAAACTAGTTTATTATCAGCCAGATACTTTCAGACTACAAAGCCAGCCGCTATAAAATACACTAAGAGCTCCCGCACACAATAGTTATAAGTTGGTCAACTATATTTTAGTAACTTAATAAGATACAGATTTAGTTGGACAAGATGTGCGGGCTAGCATATTTCGTCACTATACCATTGGTATACTATGCGATTTAGTCAGCCAACTTAACGTAAATCTGCGGTCGTAATAAGAGCTCCTGCAGAAATACAATAATTGTAAATTGGACAACTTACTAACAGTAACTTACTAAGATACAGAAAGAGATTTAGTCTGAGAGATGTCTGCAGGAGCTCTTATGGCGTCCGCAGATATCTTGTCCAACTAAATCTATACAGTAATTGTAAATTAGTCAATTATAGTATGCTAAGATACAGATTTAGCTGGACAAGATGTGTGGGCTAGCATAAATGGCACTGTACCTATTGGTATACTCTACGATTTAGTATGATTTAAAAGAGTGTCCGTGGAGATTCTTGCTCGTTCTTCTCCATAGGAACCTACCTAAAACGCTTTGGAATGGGCAACTAGCTTCATCTTTCTGACTGACAGACCCCTTGTAAAATCAAAAGTGCCTGTAAATGGTTTAATTGAAATAAATGCTATCAGTTTGAGTTTGAGCTTGAGTCGGCCAACTTATAATTATAAATCTGCGGTTTCTCTTAGTAAGTTGGCTAACTTACAATTGTATGTCTACTGGAGCTCTAAGTGAAAGCCTTCTTTTTGTTCGTTCGTCCGTCTTTTATTGCTAATATTAGGTAACTGACAAAAAACTCGAATTATATTAATAGAATTTACTTTGAATAACGTTTTAATTTATTTTTGTGGATTTTTATTACATAAATGTACTACGCTCGTGGCTAAAATAATGATAACGGCCGCACGGGTCGATTAATGGCTAAGTTAATGGCTAAGCTGGCATGCCGCGGTTATATTGTGGATGGATGACCATACATTCCATATCGAGACCCCTCCGTGCCACGGAAAGCCCGCTAAGCCGTTGATCCCGGCTGTCATTCATAGATCTTTGACAGTCGTTACGGGTAGTCAGAAGGCCAAGCCTTACAACCGGTCTTACCAAGGAGAATCATGTAACCCGGTAACTGGGTTGTGCAGGTCAGATAGGCAGTCGCTCCATGTAAAAGCCGACCCCAACATAGTTGAGAAAAGGCTACGCAGATTGATTGAAATGTATTACGACACTACGCAAAAAATGTGCCAATTTTGATACAGTTACGTTTTGTGTCACTAAGTTGACGCATTGAAAGTCGATGTTATAATATGGTGTATTCACGGCGCTATGACACCAATAATAAAATTATTTGATTACTGGCTGACCCAGCAAACTTCGTTCCGCCTAACAGTCAATGAATGTGCATGTTTAGGATTTTAAAATTTCTACCCTACCTACCCAACCTACCCTACCTACCTACCGAGATATCAAAAAAGCCGATCCTCACAAAATGTATAAGAACGTGAATAGTTTTTCCATATTTTCTCACCGTTTAAACCTTTCCTGGACTACGACAAACATTTCAAAACCAAAATCAGCTAAATCAGCCCAGCCGTTCTCGAGTTTTAGTGAGACTAACGAACAGCAATTGATTTTCATATTATAGATTGTAATGTTGTTGTCCGAATGTAATTATATGTGAGAGATAGTGAGTTGAGTTTTTGAGTTCAAACTCTAACCATCAACCTTCCAACAAAAGTAGGCAAGTAAATTCAGGAAAATGAATTCCTAATTTTTAACCAACTTAAATAGTACCTACCTACGTGTATTACTTGTAAAATAACAACTGTCATTTTTCAAAAGTTGTTCGAAATGGTTATAACACGGCAAATTGACAAACCAAAGAAGTAAATTTATTTAAAATTAACCCTGTCCTGTGTATTTTATTTTATTTATTTGGGACAAAAAACAGTTATACATTACAGCATTTACAAAAACTAGTTATATTAAAGTCGAAAAAATGTATAACCCACGCTATTGTCCACGAAGTGACACCGGAGTATGAAAACGAATGCAAGTTAAATGAAGAAAAAAGAAAAAGTACATAATTAGAAGAAAAAACACTAAATACCGACGAATCGAAGGAAGCGGATGACAAGAGCATGTATTAAGTTCAAGTTACATAAATAAGTAAGATCAGGAAAACAAGTAATTTGCAACCAGCTTTTATAGTTTTATTTTAAGGATTGCCGCTATGTCCGCGGGTTAGAGGATCTGTTCCTTCTGTCTGTTCCAAAATAATCTAGTGAAAGTGTAAACAAACTCTGTTCAGGTTTCATTCTTACGCAATCAGGTTAAGCTACGCTTGCCGGGATTGGTCCGTGGATGGGTGACCATTTTTACATAGCGAGACTCCCCCGTGCCTCGGAAAGCACGTTAAGCCGTTGGTCCCGGCTATCATTCGTGGATCTTTGACAGTCGTTACGGGTCGACAGAAGCCCGAAAGTCTGACAACCAGTCTTAGCAAGGGGTATCGTGTTACCCAGTAACTGGGTTGTGGAGGTCAGATAGGCAGTCGCTCCATGTAAAATACTGGTATTCAGTTGCATTTGGTTAGACTGGAAGCCAACCCTAACATAGTTGGGAAAAGGCTAGGCAGATTGATTGATTCACTCACTAAAAGGAATTAATCAGCTTTATTTATATGAGCTTTCAACTTTATGTCTCACTAATTTTTCTAAAAATTTTTGTTTGAATAACATTATTAAATCATAATCGAAAAATCATCGACGACACTTGAAATTATAAAGTTAACCTTAAATTGTCAAATGAAAAATATATTTTAGGTGATTTAATATTAGAATTTTGGATTTATGTATTCAAATAATCAAATCAAAAGTGGCACTATAAATTGGCATCCACAGGTACGATATTTCTAATCCATTCGTTTACATTTTTATCAGATACTTTTCTAACAGACCATATTTCCCTCCTAATAGTTCAGACATTGTTAAAACAATCAAAAACTCTTCTGACTGTTACGTAGCTTATTTTAAAAGTAACTTTTACCTTTCTTACCACAGTTCATAGTACAGACGCCAGCACATCAAGCTACCCGAAACTGTCAAATTTTTCCAATCAACTTTGAACCTTAACTTTCAGCGATAAAGTTGAAAATCTATTAAATAAATTTGACAGATTGTAGTAACCTGATGTGCTGGCGTCTGTACCTACATATATAACGATGCAGTGACATTACCTGTCAAGTATTTCAATAATTTATTGCCTGTCAACATGACAACTATACCTTCAAATTTTAGAAGGTATATTGTAGTAAGTAGGTACAAAGATAAATGCAGTAATAAATTATGTAGATAGTTTAGAAACACAATGTAAAGCAGGAAGGAAGGAGGTTCAACACGACATCGCGTTTCGGAACGATTCGATACACCTTATTGTTTCACGCTAGGTAGCTAGCTAGAAGTTTAATCTATGCGATGTTTCGATGTGATTTTCTTTATGAAGTATGTGAGATTGTAGGTAGATTAATTAAAGACGTAGAAAATTAGCGGTTAGTATAGTAACTGAAGACTCCCAAGGGGTTAAAGAATAAGTGGCTAGGTTTGACAAAACTTGAGATTTAAAACTGGAGTTATTTTGAGCGTAGGTACCTCAGCTTTTTTTTGCGTTTTAAGGTTTTATTTTCTCTCACAGTTCATGTAAGTACTTACTTATTATTTTTAGAGTTAACGATTAGATGCACAGACCTAACTCTGGCATTTATTTTTAACCTATTCTGTCCCACTGCTGGGCAAAGGTCAAACTCTGCCATTAAGTAGGTAGTCAAAATAAAAGATGACATCATTATAAATTTAAAATTACGGTTCAATGAAGTGCATGACATGGCGGGAATTTATAATCAATTTATTCTGAAACTTAAAAAAAATTATTAAAGGATTGTAAAATTACGATCTTAATATAACTTAAGATCGTAATTTTACAATCCTTTAATATATATTTTTTTTCATTTAATCCTTTATTTCATCAACAAAAATTCAAGCACCGATAAAACTTAGAATGTAAATTGTTGATAGTTTCCTGATGATAACGGAAACGTTCGGTCAGGTGGCGCAATTACAAGCGTGAGGCCCGTGCCACATGTCGACCGTTACCAACACAGAGTAGTGTGAATATAGAGGCGACACAATATTAGTATGTAGCATAGCAGAATAAGAAGAGAATCAAAAAGCCAAAGTAAAAGTCAGATTGGTGGTTTAAAACGATTTCAATATGGAATTACTTGGCAGGACTTTAAATCACGGATAATTTCCTCGTGATAACGACCATTACCACGTATCAGTCCACAAGAAAACAAACCCTATAATAACGTTACAAATGAACAAAATCACAAAAATTAAGGAAACTTGATAAAGTGGGTAATGTAAACTTCAGTAAAATTTATATTTGCAACAGAGTCGTAGTGAAAGGATTTCTCAGCGAGCAAAGACTGAGGCTGAATGTCCGAACTAATACAGGTGATAGTGAGTCACACCAAATTAAAAAAAATAAAGTGCTTTTTTTTCTATTACGATTTGAAACGTGCACATAGGTATTAAAAATATAAAAATAAAAAATATAAATATTACAAAATTAAAAATATAAATATTACAAAAAAGTAATAAAATCTTATTATTTTAGAAAATAGAAAAGTTATTGCTATTTAAAATTCTCATTTTTTGTACCAAAATTACCCCAAATCCATTAAAAAATTTAAAATTTTCAACAGCGGAATAAAAAAATTCAATTTTCAACATAACCATAAGTTATGATAACTTGTAGACACCCGCTAAACGACGGCGCCGGCTGCCCGCGCCCCATGTAATAATAACCCGGTAAAATTCCCCATTGAAAAAAAATACTGTGATGAATTTTGTTTTTTTCTTTTCCTGTATATTACAACATAAATAGACTTTCAGTACAATACTTAACAACACCCTCACGGATTGGACAGGCTTTTTTTTACATGTTGTGTACATAGAATCTTATTGCACGTTAAAAGTAAGTTGTCTGTGTACGCACAATACTTTAACTAGAACTTTACCACTCTACATTAAATACTCTTAGTGAATAGGAAATGAATCATTATGCGCCGACTCTGTCCATGCGTGCCTTGATGTTATTCCTATTCTTTATACAATACCACTTCCTAATTACCAGTGAATTCACACCTTAAATTATATTAGGCCAATAATACTATACGAAAAATGCAGAACGAAATAATGTCTATTATTTTTTTCACATTTATTCAATAATTAAGTGTCATCATAGTATTAATGATTTCGTGTTTCCTTCCAGCAAAAATGTGGTGGCACAAATCTGTGTCTTTCCAAAAGTGTTTTTACTTTTTAGTTCCTGATATTTTAGAAAACGAGAATCTAAAAAATTTGTAAAAGTCTTGTATTTGTGAATGTATTTAAATCAACTTAATAGTATCTTAGCTGCTCCCTTGTCCAGGATAGCCAACAAATTATACAAAATTGTAAATTTAGGTAGACATAGAATACTCTCTATAAACTAATAAAGAAAAAAAAACTCAATTGTTAATTTGCTTACGTTATGCGCTAAGGTAGCCTGTCAGATTCAAATCTTACGTTTTTACAATTTGCAGATCAGTGTCAGGTATCTTGATCAAAATATGATTCGCGCCGAAATAATTATGGTTTTACAGAATTATAATCATTACAATCAGCAATACAAGTCCTTAAGTTAGAGTTGGCCTCAAATTTCATTATTTCATGAAATGTAATACTATGATCTTATAGAGTTGTATTGATGATTTTTGTGATTATAATTCTATATTTTAACTAGCTGACCTGACAAACGTTGTTTTGTTATATAAATTATTTATATTTGAGGTGGACCACTCTTATCACTGGGGGTATGAAAAATAGATTACGACCGGTTCTCAGACCTACAAAATATACACATAAAAGGAGATGGAAAATGTTGGGCCCAAATGTAATAGGTTGAGATATGATCTAAAAATTAGTCATATTTTTTTATCCTTGAATATAAAAAATCAGCTCAATTCTTTGCCTGGAAGCGGAGAAATATGATAAAGATAGTTTTCGTGAGATTATCGATTACACAACTACAAAAAACTTTTTGCAAAAAAAAACAACCGACCTCCAAAAAAAAAAAACTACAAAGTGAAAAATAACTTTAACTTCGGAAGTCGGTGTCTTGGGTTTTGTGTTTTCGTTTTTTGCCACCGACTTCCGAAGTTAAAGTTATTTTTCACTTTGTAGTTTTTTTTTTTTGGAGGTCGGTTGTTTTTTTTTGCAAAAAGTTTTTATTTTTCACTTTTTAGTTGTGATACTTACCCCACACACATTCAAATACCACTACCTGCTACCAGTGACAGGAACTTATCATATCATCTACATACTAAGTGCGAAAAAACTAAGTATTTTGTAGCTAACTCAAAAACTACCCAAGCAAAGTTAATAAAATTTATATGGGACCAATTTGGGAGCATACCCTTTCAAACAAAAAAAGAATTTTCAAAATCGGTCCACAAATGACGGAGAAATCGGTGGACATACATAAAAAAAAAAAAAAAAAAAAAAAAAAAAAAAAAAAAAACAAACATACGCGTCGAACATATAACCTCCTCCTTTTTGGAAGTCGGTTAAAAAAGAAGCCACCCACTAGGTAGGTAAACTTATCCAACATGGAATAGAATTGCCTTTTCGCCGAGCGCAGTTTCTTAAAACTATCAACGATTCGAAATGTATGAAATGGTTTTTTCGCATCACGAACGACAACATTGACAACTGGTAATACATTACTGACTGTATTTCATTTCAAAGAGTTCACTTTTTAGGAGTTCACTTTTTAAGAGTTCACTTTTTATTGGAAGGACTGTTTTACGAGTGTGATAGATAGTTGAATCATTGTACCCGACTGTATTTTCTTAGATGTAAAAATTGCACAAAGTAATTCGAAGACTGGTTTGTGCAATGAAGACTGTTTGAAGTTGAACTCAGGACGTAAAACGGTTTCATCATCACAAAACGGTCTTTGTAAACGGTTCGTTGTCGCAACGCCCGTCACTACTAGAACTAGACAGCTGTCACTTATTTCGTGTTTTCGGATGTGTTTTGGGTGCTTTCTTAATTATTTTTCATTTTCAACGATCACTGCTATGATTTTTACGGATTCTGACCCTGCCTACCTTGTACGACCCTTGCTTTCAACCAAAGATCGCTCACACGAATGACTTGGAATTGTTATAGTGGATTTTTGTGGATTGGATATTGTTGAAACTATGGATCGCTATGTGAATTGTGGGATAGCAACTAGTCACTGCAATACACTAATGTATGTATGAATCTATAAATTCACACCATTTACATCTCGTTACTATTTAGGCCCAAGAGTGCATGTAATCGTTTCAGTCTCCTTTCATAAAAATCGATCAAGCCGTTTCGGAGGAGTATGGCAACTAACATTGGGACACGAGAATTTAATATATATAGAAGAAGAAGATATTTGATACGACCGTGAATCATATTTAGCTAAACACACAATTGATACTGACCTGCATGTTGCAAAAAACGTAAGAAAATTTAAATTTCGCGGGGTACCTTGACTTTTTCGCCTTAAACTGCAATTCTAGTGAGTGTTGTCAGATAATTAAATAAGCTTTTTACGTAGATTCGGTTGGGTGCTAAATTGGGGGTATCCCTCGAAGCGCACCAACTTTGAAACGCACCAAATGAAGGCGCCTATTTTCTGTTCATTTCTGTCACCCTGGTACTTTTCAAAACAACATAATATGATTCAATTTCAAAACCTCTATTTTTACCATTATTGAGCTAAGTAGTAAGTCGCACCTAGTTCCAGTTAATTTCTGCTTTCCTGGTAGTTTGAATAAATAATCAATTAGGACAGTTGAATTTTAAAACATTTATTTACGAATGCTCTTCTCTATGTTTCATGGTTGGTGCGTTTTGAGTAATACTTTTGATGCGCTTCATTTGGTGCCTTTCAAAGTCGGTGCGCTTCGAGGAATACCCCATAAATTGATATAACCACATCGAAATAGTCTTAGGATCCATTGCTGTATTCTACTTATTAGGTTAATAAATTGTTGACTGCCTCGTTAGTCTAGAGGTGGCAAGTGCTACTGCTGAGCAGGTTGTCCTGGGTTCGATTCCCAGGTCGGGCGGTTTCCGTATGGAATTTCTCAGTAGCAGCTCGGTGTCTATATTTGTGCTCGGTTGATGGCATTAGGTTCGCCCCCTATTCTTCATCTTCTTCGTTTCGCTCGCGGTCGTGGTCACAATGAACTGTATCCAATCACAGGTGTAGTCGTTGCCCGCCTCACGATCTCCCTCCATCTGGTTCTGTAACATGACAGACCTATTTATTACATGGGACTTAAACATAACTGGCGAAATGTGGGTGCACTGTAAGGTTTTATGCGATAAGCAATCTTATGTTGTGCAGGCTGGTGAGAAAGCAGCATTACATTCGAACACTGACAGATTAAAATAGGATTTTAATGTGACTTTGTTTGTGAAAAAAAGTCAGAGTCCCCCCTCCCAGGCTGTCAAGCCGGCGATTATAAAAGATATTAATGTAAAACATAGCTCGGTTTTCTAGGAATAATTATCATAACATGCTTGAATCTATAAAGTGCTTTATTCGTCGCGGTACTCGAAGACAAACAAAGTGTCTACAGTACTATAAGGTACACCTGTGCCTAACCCTTCGGGGATAACAGGCACATGAATATAAAACTGAGAGGCGTGATGTTATGTTCTGTTATGTAAATTGTTAGTACGGAACATTTCAAGCTGATCAATAATAAGCCAAAAGTATCAACGCATAAGCCAGCCTCTAAATGCCCGCACGTAAACACAGTAACCACTTTCCATTCTTTAAACTGTTCAACGACTTGTTTTTTACTTTTATTTACTTCAGTCAAATTGTATTTTAATTTTACATTTCAATAAACATATATTATTATTACGGTTGATTGATGATAATGTGTTGATAGCGTGGTAAGTGATTGACAACGGATATCTTAGACGTAGGTAGTATTATTTTTCATAACATAACATCACGTTTGTATTCCTCAAAGGGTTGGGCAGAGGTATACCTTGTGAATTCACAACCATTCCGTACGCTTCCGGGCCGAATCTAACGTCAACCAATTTTATCAAAGAGTTCTTTACAAGCTGTTCAGAAATCCAATACCCGATAATTTTGTCAGTTTAATCAATCAATCAAAAAAATAATTTCATATCATACAATCCAATTTGTTAGTAATTACATACACGTTTTAAACACTAGTACATAATAATATTTGGCAAACTTTGGTCATCATTACTAGTAATGTCAAAACAATCAATAATAATGTCAAAATCATAACCATAATGTCAAAATCATAACCATAATGTCAAAATCATTATTATAATGTCAAAATCATAACTATAATGTCAAAATCACCATTAAAAATGTCAACATCACTAATAAGACAACCGAATATGTAAAAACGTTTAAATCAAATAGACGATCACCATTCTTTCGTCAGGTATTTGGTGTCGGGGGCAAGGCAAATTAGTACGTGATTGAAAATTTGTCATTTTAGATTCGAAATCCTGTCGAATGGTCCTTCCTTCCTCGGTAGAACCTTCAATCGACCCGGGCGGCTGTTATGACATAGCCACGAGCCCCTTTTTATTCTATTCATTTCCCAGTGGTGTATTATTGTTAAGTATGACAGATAGGATGCTTCCACACCATCGACAGTTTTTAATAGGTACACTAAAAAATCATTTTGTACAACAATTTCCGGCAATTTAACATAATGTATATATGCGACCTACATTATTACTATTATCAGATTATAAATTTAATACTAGTTGAACAATAATAAATTTGAACCACACTAGCATTATTATTTATTATGTTCATATATTTTGTGTAGTAAAGCAAAACTAATTAACCATATTTTTGTTTACATAAATATAAACTGGATTTTGTTGTTAATTTTCGAAATTAATTTAGGAAATAATAGCAATGATGTTGTTATGTTATTAATTAGCATAAGCATATAGCATAATCGGCCATATTCCCACTGCTTTAACACAAGCCGTGGTCACATGTCTTCGAATTTTTAGTTCTGGGACATGTTGGTTTCTTCACGATGTTTTCCTTCACCGTTTTGAGAGCAGTGGTGATGAAATAATTTATAAAAAGTAAAGTGCCTGCGTGGGTTCAAACTCATGAGTTACCGCTGGGCTCACTGCCCCACTATTATGAATTCAGCTTTGTTTGTTGTGCATAATTAGAGCTAACTGGTCACCAAACCACGGGAACAGCACGGTTGCCTATAGCTACGTTTTCGTAGAAGAGCAGTAACCGCTACATAGCGTCTGCAATTTACGAATGACGTCACTAGACGTTATTTATGAAAATAAATGGGAGTGTTTTTCTAGGGGGCGTTTTTGACATCGTAATGCCAAACCCTTTTTTTTTTGGTTGGGAAATTATCAAATAACTTCTCCCGCTCTGGCCGGAGCGGAAAGGCGTGTCAGACTCTTACTGACTAAAACCCACCCGTGTTCCTTCAGTTGCCATGTTGTCAGGGGCCACGGTAACCCTTCGGACAAACCCGCAGCACTGGTAGGCCAAACCCTGTTATCATAATTTTTAAGACAGCCGTCATTGCGGCCATTTTGTAGCGGCCACCGCTTTTCTAGGACACCGTAGCTTTATTTACTTTTTAAATTATCTTTTTTTCTGTTCCTGTATTTGCCTATAACAGCTGTTGTCGGCCTTTTTTTTTTTTGTTTGGGTAATTATCAAATAAATTCTCCCGCTCTGGGTGGAGCGGGAGGGCGTGTCAGACACTTACTGACTAAAACCCACCCGTGTTCCTTCCATTGCCTATGTTGCCAGAGGCCACAGTAACCCTTTCGGATCCTGCAGCCCTTATCTCAATTTGCTGGAGGTCGACGTAGAATGTATTTTTCTTCCACACATCTCCATCAGCGGTCACCTCACTCTTCATCTCTTTTCTGACAATACCATCGCTCTCACAATACGGTAGTTGCCTAGGAAAAAAAAAACTATTCAGTCAGCCATTCAGATTATAAAAAAATATTAGACGTATTTTTTGCTTCATCATATTAATCAAAAATAACTTAGAAAACACGCATTAAAGTTGGGGAGCGGGGGCTCGCTACGTCACAACGCAGTATTAAATCTTGCAAGGCGTGTGACATCATGCCACATTTTAACTCAATGTTTCGCCATAATTTTTTGATTACGTCAAAAAAGAAAAAATATGTGTTCAATATTTTTTATTAATCTACAAAACGGGCAAAGTAACATTTTTGGTCACAGGCCTGTTCATACATCGTTTGTTTGGTCTTCCTCTTTTCTTCAGTTTAAAGATTCTTATAGATAGCGAATCGGTCAATTATATCATGACTCATAAAGACATAAATGTATCATTAGTTATTTATAACTCAAAAGATACTGCCAATAGATTGATAAGTCTGATACTTTCATGATATTGTTTATAATATTTCAAGATGTCAACTAGTAATTTACTACCACAAAATCATCATTCATTATTGAACATTAATAGCGGTTATCAACAATGAGCATTGAAGATGAAACATGAAGTATAATAAAAACTTGACGTTCTTAAACGTTCGATATATCTTGCTGTCATTTTATTATTATGAAAAGGAGACAGCGATAAATTAGTAGCTACTGACATACATATAAAAGATGGTGTAACATAGCAACTTGAAAGAATTTCCGTTGTTGACGAGGAAAATCCTGATTTGATGGATTGAAGGGATAACTAAATTGGTGAACACAAGATTGATAACATTAAAGGTGTTTTAGGACGTGTAGATTTTGTGTTGGACAACAACCACTCACTGCCAGTCGGTGAAACATGACTACCATAGAAACTGAATAATCGGAAGACTAAATTACAGATTTTAGAACGATTTTTACGGAGCGAAGTCAAAAATTATGAAAACAAAATCACTTTTTATGGAAGGAGATATTTTGTCTGTTTTCTTAGACATAGAATTAGTCATACATATGATGAAAAGAGCAAACGTGGGTTCAAAAGAAGTGGAGGAAATCGAGGGTCGTTTTATTCCAAGAGTGGGGCAACATAGGTTTTGTCTGTATAGTCCCATTGCTGGGCAAAGTTCTTCCCCACGGCATTCTATTCTTCCCTGTGTGTTGTCTTAGAGGCGTTTATGGAAGATTCGCCGGAAAAGGAAACATAGGAAATGGTAATTTTAAATTGTCAATAATGTTTTTTTTTGTGACAAAAATAATGAATTTACGATTACAACTAACAGAGAACTGACTAGGACTGCCAAAAAAAGACAGCAGTGCGTGGTTCCGGACACAAAATGTGATATATTGTTTTTTGTTACTAGAGCAGTGATCGCGTGCAATACGCAGGCGATTAAACAAAACAAGTTTCATTTGAAAGTACCAATAGCAAATCAAGTGTGTACTGTCTCCTACTTAATGTGTTTGGTATAAGAGTTGATAGAAGGGAGCTAGAAAACTTTGGGGAAGTGCAAATTGATTAGAAAAACGAAAGACGAATGAAAAACTCGAATGTGCTGCCAGATGTTAGAATGAACCTATAGATGAAAGGGTTCCTTCGAGAGGGGCTCATGACTAAATAATAACAGCTGCACGGGTCGATCGATGGTTAACCTACGCTTGCCGCAGTCGGTTCGTGGATGGGTGACCATCCATTCCATATCAGGACCCTCCCGTCCCTGGAAAAGCACATTAAGCCGTAGGTCTTGGCTGTCATTCGTAGATCTTTGACAGAGTCAAAAGTCTTACCAAGGGGTATCATGTTACCCAGTAACTGGCTTGTGGTGGTCAGATAGGCAGTCGTTCCACGTAAAATACTGGTATTCAGCTGCATCCGGTTGGACTAAAATCCGACCCCAACATAGTTGAGATAGGCTAGGCAGATTGATTAAAAGTGTTCCTCCGGGCATCTAAACTACCTCCAAACTATTATGGCGCCCTACAGTCTGGCTAAAATATGGTTTGAAGACTTATGACATCGATAAAATTAAAGCCAAATCATCGGAAATCTCTTTGCTTTCATATGGCGACGAAAACCTCTTTCCATGAGCTTTTTACTCAATGGACGGTTAAAAGTATTCAATCTTTCCAAATTCTATGTCTGATATCTTTGTTCCCATGAAATGCTTTGCATTCAAACGTTCTGGCTGCTAAACCTCCTGCCATTTCTTGAAATGAAGTAAAACCCCTTTTTTGGAATATTCTTCTATAATATAATTTCTTCGGCTGCTTTACATTTTAAATTGTTCGTCGCCAGTTCAAGAAGTTGACTTCGTTCGTGGTCAGAAAACTCATTTTCATTTGCGAGGATATATATTTTTATTCCGGTCACGCTTGCAAGCTCTGGAGAGCTATATTTTTTGTTGATGACTGACTTTATTCCCACGTGTTCAAGTCTTTAATTGCCTTAATCCTTTTATTACTTAGACCGTTCTTTTGGTTTTATATTTAATTCGTCTTTGAAATCATTTTGATTACCATCATTTCTGAATGATAGATTAATCTAATTCTTATAATTGTGTATTTCTAATTACTTTTACATTAAATCGACTATTTTTCTTATAGGAGTATGTTATGAGTTGTTGACAGTATTCTGTAGGTAGCATATTTTAATTTTTAAATTGGACTGTTAATTATTTAATTTTGAATAATGGATAAATTTATAATTATTTGATTAAATGTAATAACCTACCTACTTACATTGTACGCTGTTAAGGCAAAACATGACTGAAATATAATTTAATTGTAACATCTTGTATGCTATGTGTGTGTATACTCATGTTTTGAACAAATAAATGATATTTATCTTTTATCATCGTAGCTTGATGATTGATTAATTGTAGAAGCTATGGAAAGGAAGAAAGAAAAACATTTACACCAGAAAAATAAAAACTTAAAGTAAGCAATAAAGTAAATGAAGCCAAAGCCCTGTCCTAACGTTAGTCGGCAACGTTAGCAACCACAAAATTGACTGCTGACAACAGACGACGTTCAAGAAGAAACGCACCTAGAGATTCGAAGTTCCACTTTCAAACTCATAGAGCTAAACATTTCAAACTTCAGTTAGTCTATTATTCAGCCATCGCAGAATCAATTTAAAACAGAACTTTAACTGGTAACACTTAACCAACTAACGTCACGCCTTGGTAATGATATGCGTAATTACTAAAACTTTAGAGTTTCAAACTGGCGCCAGATGTCGGTACACTCGTCGTGTTGGAATTACGATTTTGAAGTGAATTTTGTGTCATGAGGGTTTTTTGAATTTGGAGTGAAAGAATGTGAAAATACTTAATAACATCATGCCTGTTTTCCTTTAACGGATAGGCACAGGTGTACTTATAGTAAACAGTACCTACACTCACTTAAAAAAAATTGTGAATATAATCCTAAGTTATATTTTGACGTTGGTTTGAGAGGTGGTCAAAAATATTTTTAGTATTTATTTATTAAAAAAATAATTAGCCTATTTTACAATTTAGTTTTAGCCACCTTGAGTGGGTACCTCTGAGGGTTTAAATATAATAATATTTTTTTTATTTACATGTAGATTTATATTCGGATAATGTAGTGTGCTAACTTTTTACTATAAAAGTAATTGTCCTTAAATAAATTAAATAAAATGAAACAAGAAAGATACGAAATCACCCATTGGTGGTTGGTAGTCTAAAAACAAGGTATCTGTTCTTTTTAAGACACTGACTGCCGACAGCCGGCGTTCGTAAATCGCGGCGGGATTTTATCGCGCACTGGATTTTCAACTCTCGGTGTTTAACCAAGCATTGAGAATTCCACAGAGTACATCCCAGCGCGTAGAAAAGACACACTGTTGGATTTTCAACTCTCGGCGCTGAGCAGAGCGTAGAAAATCCAGTACACGAAAAAAAATTGCCGCGATTTTATTAGGTACATCCGTGCGAACGTCGGCTAAGGATAGTTCTTCATTGAATTTGTTATTTTCTATAAGCCGTTATGTGTACGGACACACGGACGTAATAAAATCGTGGCAGGATTTTATGCGCACTGGATTTTTCTGTTGAAAATCCAACAGTGTGTTTTTTTAACGCGCTGGGACGAGAGTGCTTCCCAGCGCGTTGGATTGTTGAGAGTTGAAAATCCAGTGTGCGATAAAATCCCGCCGCAATTTTATTACGTCCGTACGAATGTCGGCTTAAGATACTCTTAAATATTTAATTATAAATAATCTAAGTATCCGAAATATAATCAAAACTTAAATATTTTTTATTGAGTATGCCTAAATAAGCTCGTAAAATTAGTAAGTTTTTCCAATAAAGTCCCAAAGGCAAACAAATATAATGGATATTTTGCTTTGAAAAGGCTCTCAAATAAAAAGCTCTAATTTAACTTTTACGTACCTACTCATCGCATTTTGAGTGAATAAAAACATTCCATTAACGTTTTGTTACAGAGAACCTTTTAAAGCTTTCAATCAAACCCTATTAACTCCCGTCCATATTGATATTTTTTTAATCAACCCAAAAAATCGGAAAGGCTTTTTTATTACCTTTCTTGGAAGGTAACAGCCAAATATATTAATTTTATTTTTATTTCAGGACTAATTTAGGTTCTTCGAAATTAAACAAGTGCGAGTCGGACTCGCCCATGAAGGGTTCATTCTCTTATTTTAGAAGTTACAGTGGGGGGGACACACATTTTACCACTTTGGAAGTGTCTCTCGCGCAAACTATTCAGTTTAGAGAAAAAAATTATATTAGAAACCTCAAAATCATTTTTAAAGAACTATCCATAGATCCCCACACGTATGGGTTTGATGAAAAAAAAAAATTTTGAGTTTCAGTTCAAAGTATGGGGAACCCCAAAATTATTTGTTTTTTTTTTATTTTTTGTGTGAAAATCTTAATACGGTTCACAGAATACATCTACTTACCAAGTTTCAACAACATAACTCTTATAGTTTCGGAAAAAAGTAGCTGTGACATACGGACGGACAGACAGACAGACAGACAGACATGACGAATCTATAAGGGTTCCGTTTTTTGCCATTTGGCAACGGAACCCTAAAAAGGTGCAATCACATTACTCAGAACCTACTCTTTGTTTATAGGTGCTGATAAACTTGAGCATTCACGTGTAATGAGCATTCTAGCGAATATTAAAAAAAATAAACGGGAGCTTTTTAGCGAGCATTCTAGCGAGCATTCTAGCGAGCGTTCTAGCGAGCATTCTAGCGAAAGGATAGTAAATTTGCTTCGAGCTTTTTGCCGAGCCGGTCCTAGTCTGACATCTTCGTGAAGAATATTTTTTGATGAGTATTGACTCTAACATTTGCTAGAATGATCGTGAAAATGTTCGTAGCGATGTTTGGCTCTATGCTTGGCTCTGTCCGTTGTTCAGTTTCGACAAATTTAAAAACAGCGAATGCTTGATGTTTTGTAATAAGAAAAAAACACCCTTAAAATTAATACCCTGTCAAAGCTCATGTCAATCTAAGTTGAGTTACATTGTATAAAAAATCAAATCCAAATAAATTTGCTGACCGTACTTATGAAAGTAAAATATTGATTCACTATAGCTATTAGCGACGTATACCAAAGCGAAACGAAAACATTTTTTATATCACACATCAATAATTCGCGATAAAGCACCTTAAATGTGCGGATCACGGAAAATTCTTGAATAAAAACGTGTACGGTGGAAAGAAAAGTGGTGTAGCTTATACATGCAAGTGAAGAACTCAATGAAAAAAATATTGCACACGCCGTCCGCGGTGGTCAGTGCAGCGTGACGCCAGATAAAAATGATCAGGCAGGCATAGAGGGACTCATTAACCAAGTAGCCATCGATGTAGATGGTTCGGGAAGGCGTGACCCACAAATGGATTGGTGAAGACCTGTGATACAGTGTTTGTGAAAAAGACATAGGTGAAAATGAATCCCCTTGCCCTTTTGGTCGCTTTTATGCTGATGGGGGATGTTAGGGCGATTATTGAACTGAACTGTAGTGATAATGCTACGTGTATCGATCATATGGCGAAAGAGATTCTGAGGAGTTTGAAGCAGCAGAAATCTGTGAAGGTGTTCAATGTGCTTACGATAGAACCGTTGAAGACGAGGCAGGCGAGGTCGAAAGACTGGTGGCTGACAAACTTCCTGGACAGTAACGCGTTTAGCTTCGATTGGCGTGACTACACCTTCAGAATCTCGCAGGCGGACGGAAACGACGCCTTGGATTTGGAGATATATGACGGAAGAACTGCTAAAGGTAGGTGTTAGATCCTATCACTGTTATTAAATATTAAAATTGTATAAAGCTATAATAAAAAGAAAAATAAAGAGCTAGTTTAAAATATGTTAAAAAGTTTCGCGTAGATTTATACACTAAAACGATACAGATTTTGTATTTTAATCTCGACGAAATAAAAAAGCTTCTAATTTAATGTTATTACGTGAAGCAAAGTACTTTTAAAAACTTAATTAACCTCAGCCTTATAATTACCATTTTTATTATAAACATGATTAAAAAAGCAACATTGGCAGAATTCTTTATTAAAAATATTTATTCAGTTCTTTCGTTTCTTTAAATTCTTTTCTGTAAAAACCTTTTTCTTTTTGCGTAGTCTAATTTTTATAGTTCATAGCAAAATACCAAAACCCTTACTAACGTTACAATCCATTCAGTTTCTATTCTATGTTAACCATATCAAATTCCTCATCTTTATCTATAACATCTTCAATAACGTCCCATCCCTTAATTAATTCAGTAGCAACATAATAATCGTATTTAATATGAAAAAGAAAGTTTGAAACAGCCAATGAATTATCAAGAGCAATCAGATTAACGTATATAGTGTGCTAATTCACATCTGTAAGCACGCTTTGATGCATCAGACCGTTACCATTTAAGGCAATGTGTACAAGACGCGGTTCTGTTAGAATTGTTTTTGCTACTGTTAGTTTAAGTTTTAATTTATGATTAGGATTTGTGATTCATACGTCAAGTGCTGTTGTTTCTATAATTACTGTATCGAGAGAAAGTTATAGTAATGAGGTTACAGTAGTATTGCTAACGTTTTCCGCATCATTTTTTTTCTAGTTTTTCTTGTATGCCTTTAGTTTTGACAGTTATGTTAGCCTTATCATTATTGTCTTCAGGACGTACTAGTATTCTGTTTAATCCTCATAATGTAGTATATTTTAATTACTTGTTACAACGAAACGATTTTTTTTATTGTTTTGTTTCTACTGTTTTTGTATCGTCATTTGAATGACTATAATAGCTCCTTATCAACTTTTTTCATTGCATTGGTCTGCACTGTTAATGTGAAATTATCAGTGCTGACAATAAATACTATCAGCAGACAATTATTTTACGAGTTAAATAAAATCTGTTTATCATATCCATAAAAGAGCATGTGAATAAAGCCTAAGTCTCCTTGTCATGATGCACGGTAATTATTTCGTTAGTACAGAATCGTGTTCCGGCTTTTCTTAACAAGAATTCAGCTTGAAAATTTTCTTTCACGGTACTCGTTAGATGTTCAATGAATAATTCATAACATTCACTAATCTGTGTATTTTTTTGTTTAATTTTTTGACCTGCTTCAGCGTTTGCTGAATACTTAGAGGTTGTTTTTCTTTCGCTTTTATAATTAATTTAAATAATGTAGAAATATTATTTTGGGTGTCTAGAATTTTACTGAAAATAACTTGTAGTAAGTAAATCCAACAATAGGCAGACAGAAAAGGTGAAGTGGTAATGTGCTGCTCAAATTAAACGTAAAACCGATAACAGTTGGAGCAGACGTATAATTTGATTATAGGTAACTAACTTTTGCTTGTGGTTTCACCCGCGTGGCGATCGAAAATTATCCCACGGGAACGCAATACTGAGATCAAAAGTATTTTTTGTCCTAAAAGTATCTTATGCCCAAAACATATCTAATACCTTTAAACGAGCAATTCTTGTATATAGGGTGACTGGTAATTTGACGTATTCCTTCCAGGACGTGATAGTGTGACCCATTTGCAACAATTAAGCACCCCATAAAGCCTAGGCGAAAATTCATGGGAATCGAGAAAACCCAATTTTTTTATTATTTTGAAAATTTTCCAGAATTCGTCACTAAATACCACTTTTCTCTAAATTCTCAAATTGAATGGCCTTCTTTACGTTTTCATGGGATACCTAATACTTGATACAATGAAGGCCATTCAATTTAAGAGTTTAGAGCTGACCCTAACATAGTTGGGAAAAGGCTAGGCAGATGATGTTAGGGTTGGCTTCCAGTCTAACCGGATGTAGCTGAATACCAGTATTTTACATGAACCGACTGCTTATCTGACCTTCACAACCTAGTTACTAGGTAACACGATACTCCTTGGTAAGACTGGATGTCAGACTTTTGGGCTTCTGACTACCCGTGATTACTGTCAAAGATCTACAAATGACAGCCGGGACCAGCGGCTTAACGTGCTTTCCGTGGCACGGAGGAGTCTCGGTATGTAAAGATGGCAACCCATCCACGGACCAACCCTAGTTAGCGTAGCTTAACCTGATGGATTGATCCGTGTGGCTGTTGTTACTTAGCTACAAGCTCGTCCATTGTCCATGCACATGACCGAAATAATTCAAAAACAAATATCACGAAAACTAACCCTCGAAAATTTAAGATTTAGTATTATTTTTGTGTTGTGATTTGCTTTACATGTGATGCCTACGAAAACTTTTATACTGCATATTGACTTAATTATTGTTAACGTATTAGACAGGACATATTGGAACTGAAGTTTACCTAACATCTGTCTGTATAACCTATGCCCAAAAAAAATTAGATTTGATTGATTGAGTCTCACCTCGCTTCTGCTGAGTGCTGAGCATAAAGTCCTGACTTTTGAGTCGGCAAAAGTCTTATCTATTGGGTTTTTCCATCTGGAATTTCTCAGTAGCAGCCCGGTGTTTGGATATGTGCCCGGTGACTTAAACATAACTGGCAAAGTGTGGGTGTACTATTGGTACAACTCTGCCCAACCCTACAGAGAATGCATTCGTAATGTTATGTTTCTAACATGAAGGTCCACTCGGTCAGCCTCAAGGGCAAGTCCTCAACCAATAAACCCATTCCTTCAGTTTCAAAATCATATAATCTCAAATAAGACAGCTCCTCATAATCCGTACTGTTTATGCAGAAACCATTTAATCTTGAGTATTGCGTCAATCTCACGCTTATGAATTTATAATAATGTTTTGGGACTGTTGTTGCTACACTAGCTACCTAATATAAAGTTCAATTAATAAGATCTTCAACAGAGGGTACACAATTACATGCAATTGTGGCGTCATCTACATCGACACATGCGAACTACACATTAAAGACCTGACGTCACACAAAAATCCTGACGTCACATAAATCCTGCATCGCGCAATAAGAGTTTACCGCGCAAACAACATGCAATATGTAAAAAAAACCTGTCCGATCTGAAAACCAGCGCATACCAGCGTTGTATCATATTCGCGAGGCTGTAAAAATAGAGAAAATATTTTTTTCCAGATATAAGACCTAGCTAGATCTGTTTTTCGCCCCCGTAAACCTATATTTTGCAACTTTCATCGAAATCGTTAGAGCCGATTTCGAGAACGTAAGTACAACAAAAAATATATATACAAATATTGTTCGTTTAATATTATATGGTAAAGAAATCTTGCAGACAGCAGCTTCAGGCAACGTGTCGTCGCGACACTACTGGTTTCTATGAAACCGACCTGTCGCTAGCTACGGAAAGTATTTCATAGAAATACATACATGTCGTGGCGACATGTCACCTGCTGCTGCTGCCTGCAGTCGGCTACGGACTTTCAACTTTAAGTAATTGATAGCCAGAAAAGAAGGCACTGCTTTTTTAACCGACATCCAAAAAGGAGGAGGTTATTTGTTCGTCGCGTATCTTTGTTTTTTTTTAATGTATGTCCATCGATTTCTCAGTCAATTGTGGACCGTGATTGAAAATTATTTTTTTATTTGAAAGGGTATGCTCTCGAGATGGTACCATATAAATTTTATTAACTTTGTTTGGAAAGTTTTTGAGTTAGCTCCAATAATACGTACTTTATCCCACTTAGTATGTGGATGATATGATAAGTTCCTGTCACTGTTATTTACATAGCAGGTAGTGGTTTTCGAATTTGTGTGAGTTAGGTACCATAACTAAAAAGTGAAAAATAAAAACTTTTTACAAACAAAAAAAAAAAAATAAACAATCGACTTCCAAAAAAAACAATACAAAGTCAAAAATTACTTTAATTTCGGAAGTCGGTGGCAAAAAACGAAAATTCAAAACCAAAGACACCGATTTCCGAAACTTATTTTTGTAAAAAGAGTTTTTAAATTCCCGATATGATTCCTTGTTCTAATACACACAGTTTGGATTTAGCACCTTAGCAAACTTAGGTACTGGATGCCAAGCTGTGACGATAAACGTACCTACCAACATAGTCGCCTATTATACAGTGGTAATTAGAACAAGATTGTGCCTGACGAGGAAAGACGTATAAAACCGTAACTAAACAATTAGGCTTGCCAGGAAATTGTTCGGTTAAAATTTTCAATTTACAAGGTTTTCCCTTTGTCTCCCTAATTATTACAAGGTACACTAAAATATCAATCAAGTAAGTATGTACAAAGGAACACTAAAGCCTTCTGAAATTCCTGAAACCTTTTCAACCACTAGCTTGAAAGGAACAAATCAACAATTCATTATTATCACAATATTCGTAGTACCTTTGATGTTAAAATTAATTGTTTAGACAACTAACTAGACTTTCGTGGTTAAAATTCATTAAAGGAAAATGGCGTCTTGTACAGAGAAGGCACGAGCATTGATCACCACGCTTGCTCAAGACGGGGTTGGCGATTTCAGACTTATATTCAAGGCAATGGCACGTAAAATTTCATCGGAGAGGCAACCGGATGGCTAGTGGTAATCTGGGTCTTGAAGTGATACCGAACCCCTCGTACTGTTCGAATGGACCCCAAATGGACGGGGGCGGAGATATGGGGGATGAGGGCCTAAAATTTTTTTTTTGACGTCGCATTCAAAATTTAAGCTCTAGTATATGCAAGAAATTTGTATGTTACAATGCCCTCTGGTTTTGATAAAATTAACCCTCATTTTCGGTGATAAATCATCGATAAGGAGTTTCAAGAATTATACACATTATTTCTATTATAACGATGTTGGAGGGTGGCAACTGGATGGCATTGATACAAAAAAAAAACAAATTGGCAAATTGATACATACAATTCCTTGTACATAATAGAGCTTAAATTTTGAATGTAATGTCAAAAAAAAAATTGGCCCCCGTCCCCCATATCTCCGCCCCCGTCCATTTGGGGTCTATTCGGACGGTACGGGGGGGTTCGGTATTAATTCAATACCCAGATTACCACTCGCCATCCGGTTGCCTCTCCGATTTAATTTTACGTGGCATTGCTTTAACTATCCTATTGCCCGCGACTTTACCCGCATGGATGTCGGAAAATATCCAACGGGAACGTACTACCGGAATTAAAAGTACCCTTAATGTTAATTCAGGTTGTAAACTATATGTCTGTATGTGTGTATCTGTGCGCCATCTAAATCCGGTCAGCCGTTTTTATGTCAATCCGGAACATACACCCGACGAACAGACAAACTGAAAAAAAAAATCGTTACTGGTTTATTATTATAAATGTATAGATAATGTCCAGGTTTCTCGCGATGTTTTTCCTTCACCGATGTCTGTCATGTCCAAGTTATACTCAGAAAGTACATTATATGAATTGAAAAAGTCACATTGTTACTTGCCTGGATTTGAACCCACAACCTCATGAGATGCGAGGCCTTAACCACTGAGCTATCACGACATTTTTAAGGATTATCTGCGTTAAATTTCACAATTTGAATTCGCTGCCCAAAAATTTAAACCGCTAGATTTGCCCTTACTGTACTTAGTCACGCGAAAAATTTCTATATTGAGAAGAGTAAGCTCACACATTATTAATTAGCGTTTCTATGACAATCATGTCAAGTCACTGCGTCATTGTGTGTCAGAGGTGTCAAAATGAAACAGAAACGCAACTATCTTTTGACGCGGTAAGGCGAATCTAACGATTTAAATCTTTGCAGCTGCCAGCATTTTCATGACAGCAGTCACTGCGGCCGTTACGTGTGGCCACCGGTCTTCTAGGAAACCGTAACTTTACAATGGAAAGCGTAAAAGGTACCCTCATAACATAAACAGTGTATACAAATGAGGGTTTTTATAAAAATTCACGCCACCAGTTGGCGCCACTTTGACAAGAAGAAATCGCCAATCTTCCATTTCGACAATGAACGTAAAATAAGATGATATTCAAAATTATTTTCATTCATTCGTTCATCATTCGTTCACCACTAAAGAAAATGTAGGCGCTTTGACACTTTTGACAGGTGCCCAGAACTGACGTCTCAGTGCTGCCACCTAGTCAACGTCATTTCAGAAAACCTCATTGTTTGCTACCCCCGGCCTAGACTGCACTATATCAACCCTAACTACTCCATAGATTTGTTCAAATGGCACCTCGTTAGTTTCACATTATTCCGAAGAGCATCGTAAAGCACTTAGCAACTGGTGCTACATTAAATATAATCCAATATGGCTGACACTCCCTTGTGTAATTTGAAATGTCATTAGCTGAACTGGTGTTCAGAAACTTACCTTAGTAAACAATTTGTAAGTGAAAGTTAGTAAAGTAATTTAGGATATTTTAGTGTTTATCTAGTGTAGGCGTTGACGCAGCTAATGACCGAGCAGAGACCTCGTAGACACGATGTTGACGCCACATAAATTGTGTAGTAACGTGAACGCTTATATTATTCGCAAGTTCTGTGTGGATGCCTTGTAGATGCCACAACAAATACAAACAAACTGAAAACCAACAAAATATACAACAAATGGACATTACTTATTTGATTCTGACCAGGGAACACCAATTCTGGATTTGTTAGTACAAACATAATTATTACGAGTACGTTTTTTTTTAAATGTGTTTTTAGTATGTGTAGAATAAATATTTTTTCTTTCTTTCTTTTCTTTTTCTTTCCTTTCTTTTTTTTTCTTTTCTTTTTCTTTCTTTTCTTTATTTTCTTTCTGTAATCAAGCTTTGATTTGTTCGCAAAATTATTGAACTATTTGGTACCTAAATAGAAGAAGAAGTAACTTAGTATGTGATTAAGTGAGTTATGATTGTTGACTGGTATGTAAATGTTTGTGGTTAATGGGGGATAAGGAAATCTTAAGCCTGCCTAGCTTTTTTGCAACTGTGTTGGGGTCGGCTTCCAGTCTTACCGGATGCAGCTGAATACCAGTATTTTACATGGAGCGACTGCCTATCAAATCAAATCAATACAAATTAAATTAAATTAACAGTCGAATCTACAGAGACGTGCTGAGTACCTGTACCTGCTGTTTGCGTGGATGAGACGCATGCTTCCTCAAACCTTTTCTCATTTATGCATTCTAGACTATATTTTTTTTGCGTCATGTTTACCGCAAGTAGACGTTTTCTTCTTTCTTTTCTTTTTTCTTTTCTTTCTTTCTTTCTAAAAACGATAAATCAAAAATTAAATAATATGTATTTCTCTGTGGTTACTTGAAGTATGGGTATAGAAATTCACATTTATTTTTTGTTTTATCCATTAATATAGTTTTAATTATAACATCTATGGTTTTATCATGTTTAGATATCGATGATATAGATGAGATGATATAATTATATAGTCATCACGTCAGTGAAATTTCGCCAGCAAATTTTATTTGACCCTGTACATTACGATAACCTACTTAATCATTTATTTATTCCAACTTATAAATACTTTTCATTAAAATACATCATCATCAGCATATAAAGCTATCCACTAGTAGAAATATGCCTCTCCAATTCCAAGCAATTGTCCTAGATATTTGGCCAGCATCATCCCGCTGTTACCAGCAACCCTTGGAAAATCTTTGCTCCGTGTAGTTTGAGAGCGTCCACCCTTCATTTGCTCATCCACAGTCTTCCCTCAAGAACGCATCTACCTCGTCGGTTATCCAGAAAAAAACAGTGGCACTCCGGGTGCCGAAAGAAGTGAAAACTTGAAAAAAAATCGGCACTGCGGTAATCAACGCGTTGATGTCTTTTACTCCACGGTGTCGCGAAATCAATGGTTTAATCTAGTCTCAAAAATGCCCAACACGCCTAAAGAAGTTTTCACTTTAACATGTCACATCAAAAAGTACTACTTATTGCCTCCACTAATAGATTCTAATTTTATTTTTCTTGTCAAAAATAAAAGCAAATTACCTACATAGGCCATCCCACATGGGATTCCCGTCTACCGCACATTTTCTGAATATTTAAACATCGGTTGCCTACAGACTTGAATTTAGTGCTATTCCAGGCTAATAGATGGCTGACATCTTTTAAGACATCCTCAGGGAACATTGTGGATGTATCTTAAGTGGAGCGTGGGGCTGTTAATCCAGATTCTTGTACATTGTGTATAACTTTGCCCTCGTGCCAAGTCGTGTTATGTAATATTTGCACAAGCCGATTTGAGAGGGATGTTGAGAGCTCGATTTAAACGTGTTTAAAAATTAGTGTACCTACTTTTGCTTAGAAGATTTTGCCCTACCGCTGGTTAATAGAGGTTACAAAATGGTGGAATTATTAAGTCTGGTGCTATACGTTCCGATCGTTGATTTCTTACTGTCGTATATTATTGTGCATTCTAAAAACGGCTGTCACAAAGTAAGCCCTGCAATAAAAGATCCAGAAAATCTTTACAAATTTACTGCTGAACAACTGTAGTTTCGTAAATGTAGATAAATAATGGTTAGAAAACTAATTTGAGGATATTTTTACTGGTATACGTATTGTGTGAACAGTGTCATAAAATTTTCTCCCAAAAATAATAAAAGAAAAAAGAAAAATTGTAAATTATGAGAGTCAACAAAGAAACGGAATTATGACTGAGTGCGAAAGTGCGACATTTTACGACAGAGTTACTGAATTACGTGAGTTACATAGCAATTTTGTTCATTAAAGCCAGAATTTCTGTATTTCGACCTTGACCTTGACATAATTTTTTCAAGGTCAAAAATTATTTGACCTTTAGTGTTATATCATGCTGCATCCGGTTAGACTGAAAACCCACCCTAATATAGTTGGGAAAAGGCTGAGCAGATTGATTGAGTGTTATATCATGACTACCATTATAGCAATTGAAATGAGCAGAAAAGAATACTTATTTTGAATGCAGAAAAAAATTTAATATGAGTAATCAAAGCTGGTAATCTGAAAAAGTAAAAACTGAAAATGAAAACTATTGCTAACGTTGTAAAACACAATAAACTGAAAACTAAAGTTCAGGAAGAGGCCAATACTTAAATTTTAGACTCAGAAAATACTTAAATAAATAATACCACCATTCTACTTACCACAAAATATTTAAATATTCAGAAATAAAAGTGTCTCAAGAACCAATTTATAACAGAGGCTGTATCGCAGCGTAAGAAACTAAAAGGGCGGACTAAAGAAGCTATTTTATCAGTTATTATTTGATTCGTGTTGATTTTAATATACTATGTTGATTGTAAGTTGTATTTTTGAAAAGTTAATATTTATTTATATAATATTTTCTTTTTCGTGTTGCTAGTGAATAACCTGGTGTCAGAGTTCTAATTTTTAAGCTACCTTTAGGCCTCCGACTTTTGAACGAAAATATTATTTCTTTAATTACTTATATAAAGAAAGAAAAATATTTATTTGGACAGAGTTCGTGAACCACAAAACACAAATAACACAGTGAAAATTATGTTTTAACAACAATAGTGTGTGCCTCACGGCTGCGCCAAAAAGGTTCATTTCAGCATTAATTCAGTCAGTTATCTGAATTTTATTTTATTATTGCCAGACAGATACTGTCTGACGCTGGTTTTCTAATGAACCCGACGGGGAGTACAAACAGTTTCAACATACCTAATACATAATTTGTATACTTAAAAACTAAATAAATAAATAAGCACGTAATCAAATATAATACAAAAACAAAAAACAAGAAAACAACAAAAACTGTCCCAGTAAAAATCTGTTCTTAGCGAGCTATGTAGAATCCGTGCACCGGTGCACTCACAAAGAGCTACAGGCCGCCGACCGCAGCGGACAGATACACCGACGGTATATGTATATACATACATACTATGTATTTAATAAATGTAAATGGTATACCATAGACTACCTGCGGTATTGTCTCTCCTTCTCCCTTTTTTATTCATCCAAAGGTTGTCTTTAAAAAATCGGTCTTAGCTATAAGGTTGCTTATTATGTCACCCTATGCAAAATTTCTACATTTTTTTTAAATTTTTTTTTGTGATTTGGGACAGCTCTTGACGTCGATCTCACCTAATGGAAAGCGATGAATGAGGTCTATGATGAATTGAGAAAGCTCAGAAGATGCCTGTTTACTCTTGCTTTAAAACTGACGAATTATACGTGAGAGGGAACACAGACGCTGGCAGAGAGTTCCACACTTTGGCTGTGCGCATAATAAATGTGGTTCCACAAGATGAACATAATAAAGAGTATTCTAATCTATTCTTATTTCTTTTACTATAGTACAGTAAAAGCCACGTTTTCAATCAAACTACGACAACCGCCCTTACTACTATGAAATCGCTGTCCATGTCAAATTATTATCACTGAACTTGAGATTGACTTTACAATATCAAATCTTTTAAGACTATCGATTTTAAGCTCCGTCAAAACTGAAGCAAATCCCAAGTGGAATGTGGGACGAAATTCACTCGCGTCGATTGTGTCAAAAAATCTTGAATGGAGGTGTTCAAACTTACGCCGATAGTCGCGCGACTGCCTAATTAGGTCTGTTCTCGGCTATGCGACTTGCGTCAAGCGACACGCCCGCGTGTCACCTATTTCCGTCCGTCACTCCGCAAGTAACATTGCGGTGACTCGTGGCATGTTCTTTCTTCATGTATTTGTTTTTTTCACAGTCGCAAGACGCGTGTTGCTTGAACGTTCTGAACATAGGCACTACGAACTTTCGCGCATGTTCTCTCACTCACTCTCGCCTCATGTCATAATTTGGTTCCAAAAAAATGTTATTGTGCGAAGTTTGGAACTGCCAAGTTATATCGGCGGTATTTATAACTCGTGACCACGGGTTCAAACAATTGACGCGCGTAGTCATGCAATCGAAAATGTGTCAATTTCATAATTTTTATGGTTCCGTACCTCAAAAGGAAAAAATGGAACCCTTATAGGATAGTGTGTCTATCCGTCTGTCACAGCCAATTTGCTCCGAATCTAATGGACCGATTAAGTTGAAATTTGGTACACATAATAATGTATTTTTGTGACCCAAACATGGACGTGCAACGTAAATAAATACATTTTGAATATTGGGGTCACTGTTGGAGGCAAAAAAAAAAAGTTTTGCAAACTGTATCGTGTGATATATCAAACGGAAGGGTTTGTTGCGAGGATAATTTTAAAATAAACAAATTTTAAGATATTTAAGAAAATAGATGAAAAACCATTCCCTTAACTCCGAAACTACTGAGCATATACATTTTTTTAAATTCAGATACTTTTATTCTTTAATCATAGATCATCATCATCATCATCATCATCTCAGCCGAAAGACGTCCACTGCTGAACATAGGCCTCCCCCAAGCACCTCCACTTCGACCGATTCTGTGCTTTCCGCATCCAGCGGATCCAATCAATCATAGATTACATATACTTATTATACTATTATACTTATTATACTTATTTAATCATAGATTACAGGAAAATGGACACATGGCCGGTTTTTTGACAAACAATGTCGCATTGTCAGATATATTAGGTAAATAGGCCCCAGAGCTAGAATTGGGTTATCCGTAAAGTAATCTAACAATGGACCACCTTCTTTACAACACTGAAATAGTTCCAGGTATCCGTGGTCCAACACAGTCCATTTATATCTACAATTCCCTTTTGTATTGTCAATTGTAATTCCACTTCATTCATTGAGAACCCTCCTTTTCCTATTGTTGGGAAATTGGTCCCAGAGGACGGTTATTTTTCTGTATTTGCTCTTTTCTCCAGTGGCTTATGTATGAGTAAGCTATTGGATGTTTTGTTATGATAACCAGTAAGATCTTCTTCTTTTTCGTGTGGTTAGTGACTAATATGGTGTCAGCGTTTTAAAGCCGCCCATGGGCCTCTGACTTGACTTCACATGCCGTCGAGAAATATCTCTCAGGTGTGCCGGTTTCCTCACGATGTTTTCCTTCACCGTTTTTGAAGCAAGTGATAATTATCAGAATAATATTAATGAGTTACATTTTTGTAGGGAGTTAATGTAATATCTATGGTTTGATTGACCGTTTTAATCTATGCATGATATCACTGTGGGTTAGTGGGTTAGCATGGGAAATTCCTTCCATCGTTTGGAAACATATACATACAAATGATAAATAAAAGATTTTTGTTGACATCACAAACGAACTGATTTTAGACAAATGGGTTTTTGTTATAATAGACTAGCTTATGTCCACGGCTTCGTCCACGTGGATGTCGGAAAATATTCCGGGATTAAAAGTACTCTATGTGTAAGTGCTATTGGGTTATTCCATCTGGAATTTCTCAGTAGCAGCCCGGAGTCTGGATTTGTGCCCGGTTGATGGCAATAGGCTCGTCCCCTATTACATGAGACTTAAACATAACTGGCAAAATGTGGGTGTACTATAGGTACACCTCTGCCGCACCCTTCGGGAATTACAGGTGTGATGTTATGTTATGTTTTTTGAAGTAAGGCAACATTCAATCAAAAATACAATTTCAATGAAAACATCTAAACATAAAATGATTTCTTGTATTTTAATTAATTCCAGTTCGAGTATCAAATTATAAATAATTAAACTCGTTATGAATTTGAAACAAATATTAATTATTGCCTACCGAAGGGTCAAAGGTTGTATCGTATTGTTCTCTATTAATATTCCTAAACATTGTTTCCAAGTTCCGAGATAATTTTGCTTTGTTTACGTGTGTACACACGGCTACACATCAAGCTATACATTTCCAATATGAGCTAACCTCGCATTGTACGGAAATCCTATACAATGCGAGGTCAGCTCATACTGGAAATGTATAGCTTGATGTGTTGCCGTGTATACTTATTATGCTGAAACAGACAACTAGTCTCTTGTACGAGTCGAAATAATATATTTAATTCAACATTTTCTATTGTAAAACTTCAAATGGCTTTTGTATCAATATCATTATTTTCCTATCATCATCCCAATAAATTTTGTGGTCGGTGCAACATGTTTTATTTTTCCATATCTAATAGTCATCAAGAAAAAAAAAGATAAATAAGTACTCAAAAAAATTATTTTATTTATTTATTTTTGTATGGGTACTCCAACGACTTATTCACTAATAACATTTTACTTAAAATAACTTATACATCTATTAGTATGGTGAATTTGTTACTTAAAGAAGTACACAGCTTAGACTTAGATAAAAAATACATACCGATTAGGAGAATAAATTTAAAGTGATTTAAAATGAACTAACTTATTTTTTGTTACAACAAATAAGAGCTACTTTACCATAGGAAGATAATTTAAAAGAAAATACAACATCAGATTTACTTAATTAATTGATAAATAATAGATAGGTACTCAGTTTTTAGGGTTCCGTTGTAAACAAGGAACCCTTATAGTTTCGTCATGTCCGTCTGTCTGTCTGTTTGTCCGTCCGCGGTCTAGCTCTGAGATTTAGTACTAGAAAGTTGTAATTTGGCATCGGTATACCTATTAATTACGCTGCCAAAGTGGTAAAATAAAATTAAGAAAACTATTTTTTTAAGGGTCCCCCCTACACGTAAAGTGAGGAGTTGTTTTTTCTATCCCATGGTTGGAATGGTCCTTCAGAATCATTGTGAGTGTTTGGAAACCATTTTTGGATTCAGTAATCCGTTTCCGAAATATTAAGCTTTAAAGTGCTAGTTTTTGTTAAAGTCAAGTGTGTGCCCCTGCCAGCTAAATGGTTGGTTTCAGATATGTAAAAGAAATCACGACAGTAGTTTATATCATCATCAGCCTATAATTTTCCCACTGTTGGGACACAGGCCTCCTCTCGGTGAGAGGGAGTGGGCCGTAATCCACCACGCGGGCCCAGTGCGGGTTGGTAGATGTCACATGTCTTCGAATTTTTGGTTCTAGGATATGCCGGTTTCCTCACGATGTTTTCCTTCACCGTTTTGAGAGCAATGGTGATGAAATAATTTACACAAAGTAAATCTCCTGTCTGGGTTCGAACCTCCAACCTACACGTAAGTCGCGGCCGTTACCACTGGGCCACCACTGCTATCAAAAATCAAAATCAAAATATTTTATTTCACATAAACCTACAAGGGCACTTATGAAACGTCAGAAGCTAGGTGCACGGTTCCAATTGGTCGCTTCCTATGGAGAAGAGCCGGCAAGAAACTCCACGGTTACTCTTTTCAAAATAAATTGTTTCTACAATGTTTTCAAATTGCAGTGTTAATAGGTATGGGAGGACAGTGTAAGCCTATCAACAAGTACCAGGTACTTAGTAAAATATAAAATGGTACACAAGTTTACAGCCTACAACGTTCTCACATTCACAAAAAGAAAAATAATCCTCTCCTCCTATCCTAGTTTATATAATGAAATTAAAACTATCACAGCTAAGTAGGCTCTGCAAGTTAACGAGTAACAATCAACCAACTTATATTGGCAGTTGCAAAAACATGTTTTCCCATACATTCCGTATGGGAGAACATGTTTTTCAACTACAAAGTTAAGTTTGTTTTTGGGATAAATTCATCCCAAAGTCGGAACCCTTCATTGTGCGTGGTTTGACACGCACTTGGACGGTTTTTTCTAAGTCAAAGTAAAATAATTTATTTCAATTAGGCACAAAAAGGCACTTTTGAATGACAAAAACAAAAAATAGAATTGATTCTAGTCGCCCCTTCCAAAAGGTAGTTTTCGTATCGAGAAGAATGGGCAAGAAACTCCACCGTTACTCTTTTAAAATGTTTTACAATATTTTGTATATGTTACGGCTAAAACCCGAAGTGCGGCTACACCTAGTTTTAGCCGGCTAGAACTAGGTGCTAGCCGGCTAGAACTAGGTGCGGCCGGTAGCAGTTGGTTAAACTTGCCTAAATGGATCCTGGCACTCGCCGGCCGCTGCCGCGGCACCGCTCGCTTCGCTCGCTCGGCTCGTGCGGTGTGTTATGTGGTCACAGTTCTAACCTAACCTAACCTACCTTTCATTCAGCCATTTTCATTTGCTACAACTAACTTTAACCAACTGCTAACCGCACCAAGTTCTAGCCGGCTAAAACTAGGTGTAGCCGCACTTCGGGTTTTAGCCGTAACATATACATTAATTATATAATTATATGTGAAAACGATGCACCTGGAATAAGCTTACTACACCACAATAGGTAAAAATAATTAAAAATGAAGCTTTGACAGAAAAAATAATTATGTAATGGATACATGGTGTTCACATATTTACAAGCATTGTAAAAGTAGGTACCTATACGATATTCCTAAAAAAATTACAAGTGATACTAATTTGACTAATATTAGTATCACTTGTAATTTTTTTGTGTGTGTGAGTTGTAAAAAAATATTATAAAATTTAATTACACAATTATGTAAATTAGCAACTAGTTTGATTTTGTCTAGGCTCTTGGCTCATAGCATCTTCCACACAGCCCATCCATCGTTTCTTTGGTTTTCCTCTCTACTCGTATAGCCATCCACATTCATACTGGAAACTTTCATTACGACATTTTCTTCATTCCTCCGCGTCACATGCCCTTAATATGATAACCAATTTCCGTTAGAATAAAAAAATAATGCAACAGAACCCATCATTTTGTTTCAACAATAACAGTTTTGTTTCAACACAACATAATTATAACACAAGTTAAAAAATAAAAAGGAAACAAAAAACAAAGTGTAAAATAAAAATTTAACAGGAAAGTGTGCCTCGCGGCTGCGCCAAATAGGCCCAGTTCAGCAAAAAATGCCAGACTAGTGCCCAGCGCTGGTTTTCAACCGGACCTAAAGTGTGAGGTGACGGATGTAAATCAGTTTTATGAAACTGACGTTTAACTGACTTTGCTGTAGTCTATTCTTAACTGAAATATCAGTGATAGTTTTTCACTGGGGCAGTATTAAGAAATCCAATCCATTTTTTTTTCTAAAACTGACTCAGTCATCATACATTTTTTTTTGTCAATTTTCCTTAGTTTTTTTGGACAGCTGGCTCTTGACTGAAATATTAAATAGTTATGTAAAAATTGTTTATATGAAAAAAAAACCTAATGGTCCCTAATACATTTTTCCCATTAGGACTCGGATTTCCGTAAACAGTCCCAGTAAAAAAAAACTCTGCCAACTATTATTATAACAGTACGTATCTATAACTATATTATTTAATAATTAATAATAACTAGCTGCTGTCCGTGGCTTCACCCGGGTGGGCCCTAGTTCTTTTTATAAAATAAAAGCCTATATCCTCAGTTACTCCTTACATCACCTATCTGCCAGTGAAAGTCCCGTCAAAATCGGTGCAACCATTTCGGAGATTGGCCGGAAACAAAAATGATAAAAAATAGTTTTTTGTTATAAGTACTGTAAATACTTTCATAATGCATTTAGTAAAAATCTGTTATTTTAACATTATACACTGACACTTCAATTTTATTTGTATCGATTTTATTTATTCTTATCTCATTTCCCTATTAAGCAAAGATAGCAACATATCGGGTAGTCAAGATCGCATTTTATGTAAATTCAGACATGTGGCACATCTTCGATCTTTTATTCTATGTGTTATATCGTAAAAGAGGTTAAAATATGAAAATGTTACTTTCAAAGTTGCGGTTCAAACGTTGTTTCGTACGCAATTTCCTTTTAAGAAATTAATGACTAGGTATTTGCACATAATTTATTCATTTTCAAATTTTGTTTTTGACATGATTTATTTTATGCTTTGTGGCTTCAAATATTAAAATATGTGCTGGCTGAAATTCTCTCGAGGATAAGCAGAAAATTGTACATTTGTATAGACGGGGAAAAAGTTGCTGAACATAATAAAAAACATGTCATATTAGTATTACTACAATGTAAAATGTAAAAAACCTTATTTATTTTAGTCACATGTAAAATTTACTGATTTATATTAACGTTGCATGTACAGACGCCATCAAGCTACCCGAAACTGTCAAATTTTCCCAATCAACTTTGAACCTTAACCATCAGCGATAAAGTTGAAAATCTATTAAATAAATTTGACAGATTGTAGTAGCTTGATGTGCTGGTGTCTGTACCAATTATTATTTGTCCTTTCAGAAGGTCACATTTATCATTATGACAGTTCACTAAACAAGCATTCTTTGTAAACAATGTGATTTTTGTAGGTAGAACAATTTGTCATTGTCCTGTGACATTCCTTGGAGAGATAAAAAGAATTGCTTTGTGATTAAAATCTATATCTATCTTTTTCTTCCTCGTAGCCGTCATGGTCTTCATGTAATTTCTTGTATAGGGGCTGATGTGATGACCCTCACGATTTCTCGCCATCTATTCCGATGATTGTAAAGCTGTTGCATAGCTTTTATCGTGGGCTTTGAGCGCGGCGACTGAATCAAGAAATTTCGTAACGTAACGAAAATAAAACCTAACACCCCCCACTCCGCCTACCATGTAATGACGGTTCCCATGACAACGTGATGTTAACGTGATGTTGTCATGGGAACGTAATTTTTGTTTTATGTCATCCACGTCATCATCCCAAGTGTAGCGTTAACAAATAGGAAGTATGGAGGTTACAAATGCTATGCAATAGCTTTATCATAGCAGTCCCCGAGTGTTTTTTTTTTTTTGCGCTCATACAAGGGATCGCCCGTGCCTCGGAAAGTTGTAAATCTTTGACAGTTGTTACGGGTCATTAGAATCCCGAAAGTGTGACAACCATTCTTAACAAGGGATATCATGTTACCCAGTGACTGGGTTGTGGAGGTCAGATAGGTAGTCGCTCCATGTATAATACTGGACGTGACCGAAGTATTTTTAACCGACTTCCAAAAGGAGGAGGTTCTCACGCGATTACTCCGCCAATTATGAATAGATGATTTTGATGATTCTTTTTGTTTGGTAGATCATACTTCAGAGGTGGTCCCATATAAATTTTATTAACTTTGCTTGGGTAGTTTTGGAGTTAGCTTCAATTATACGTATTTTTTCCCACTTAGTATGTAGATGATATGATAACTTCTTGTCACTGTTATTTACATAGCAGGTAGTGGTATACGAATTTGTGTGGGGTAGGTACCACAACTAAAAAGTGAAAAATAAAAACTTTTTACAAAGACACCGACTTCCGAAATTAAAGTTATTTTTCACTTTGTAGTGTTTTTTTTTGAAGTCGGTTGTTTTTTTATAATGCGCGTTTGGACTAGAACAGATAGATGCTTTTTGATGCCAAGTTCTTGGTGTATACAGGAGTTGGTGCGAAACTATATCCACGATACCCCAAGCATTCTTCTCCAGCACCACATTTCGAAAACGTCTATCTTCTTCTTCTCGATGACACGCAGCGTCCACGTCTCAGCAGAAGTTCCTAGCATATGGAAGACTAGTGTTGGAACAAACCGTATTTTGGTGGCTTTTGTAAGATCGCTATACGTATATCACAGTCTTGACGTGCCAGCTGCTACCGACTATTTCAGTGCTCGTGATTATTTAGACCTATTTATTGTATTTTATTGTTCTGTTACTCGAGTTAATTATCGTTTTGTATGCTCGTATTTCTGTGACAAAAAAAAAACAGTGTCTCTCCGGGAGTGCCGACAGAAGTGAAAATTTGAACAAGATCGCTTTGGTGGAAGAAAAATACTTGTATAGAACATTGGTCCGTGACCTTATCTAAATAAAGAGCACAACCGCATTTATAAAAAAAAATACTTTCAAAACCTTTAAAGTAAAAGTATTTGCATGGAACATTGATCCGTAATTTAATATAAATAAAGAGCAGAATCGCGTTTATAAAAATGAGGTGTCAACGGTGTCGCGAGTTCAATTATTTTTTCCAATCTCAAAAATGCTCAACGCGCCTAAAGAAGTTAGCACTTCCAAATCTTAATCTTTCTCAATTTCTTTATGTTATAAATTAAAGTCGCTTCGTCGACGTCTTTCGTGTCTATTCGTGTGACCACGTTGATCTGCCAAACTACGCAACGGTTATTTATGCGGTTTTAATACCGAGAGAATTTATACCGAAAGGTTTATGTGTATCATACATTGATATTAAACTTACATTTATCAAACAATTCTTGATGTTTTGTTAAATCATAAAAACCGTAGGAAGCAGGGGTGGGTCACTAATAAATAACATTTTGCACTTACGTATTTAAACAGGGGTATTGGTAAAATGTCTGCAACATATTACCAATACCTCATTCATTAAGGGGATGTAGGAGAGGTCATTTGCAATCAAATGACCCCATAAGAAAAATTACTAGTGATAAATATAAATGTTGATGGATGGAGAGGGAGAGGAAGGCCATAGAAAAGATGGATGGATTCTGTGAGAAATGATATAAAAGAGTAGGGAGTGAATGATAGCGTGATAGTTGACAGGGGTTAATGGAAGTAGAAAACGTTTTGCACCGACCCAAAGTAAGATTGAACAAGAGTAGGAAGATGATGATGATGAGAATAATAATTAGTACCACATTAATTATAATTATTTAGGCCGTGACTGACAAATTGTAGATCGTTTTCACCCATCGGTTAGAACCCAGACAGGCGCTTCGCTTTGTGTAAATTATTTCATCACCGTTGCTCTCAAAACGTTGTTGGAAAACATCGTGAGGAAACCGGCATGTTATAGAACCATAAATTCGAAGACGTGACATCTACCAACACGTACTGGGCCCGCGTTGATTACGGCCCACTCTTTCTGACTGAGGCCTGTGTTCTAGCAGCGGGAACATTATAGGCTGATTATGATGAATTAAGTTACTGACTTTTTGATTCAAAAGACAGTTTTTATTTTTGTGTCATTGGTAGCTAAACCAAATGAATCCCTTCAAATCTCTGACGGTTAAGATTTATGTTAAACCATATCGTTCATGGTGGAAAATAAAAGGAAAATTTCTTCACATTATTATTATTATAAATCATTTTATTTCAGATAAAAATTAATCCTTAAAATTACAAAATGATAAAAATACAGTGAAAAAATACAGAGAAATTAATATTTAAAAAAAATTAAATTATATATTATTACAATTATAGGTACCTACTGTGTTAGTAAAATCTTATACACTATGTTAGTCAAAACCCATCACAATTATTACACTCCATTACACTTACATGAAACAGAATAGTTCTAAATATAGGGAAAAACTATAAAAATAAAAATAAACTGATATGTTATTTGAATTTAAATATCAACTGTTAAGGCGCAACTAGCCGATACTTTTTCCGTACAAATTACGGGGGGGTTTTACTCTACTGTTACACATTGTACATCCAAAGTAAAACATGAAATTGGTTTGTCTTATTATTAATTTTGTCTGTACAGAAGCAGAATAGTAAAAAAAAGCAATTAAAAAGTTATGAGCCAACAAAGATTCGTTTTTCCTGCTAATTTTAATGCAACTTTGGGATTAAATTAGTTATAAAAGAATTATAAAATCTCCAAAACAAAGCTCGTTCCGACAAAGCTCAATTGTCGAAAATTATAATAAACTTTATTCGTAATTGATTTATTTATATTTTTATATTTTTTATATTGATTATTATATAATTGATTTATATTTTTTCATAAAACTCCACCTTCCAAAGGACTTTTCGTAATTTTTTACGCGCTCGTTTTACTAAAATCGTTCTGAACGGTGTTTGTGTGCGTGCGAACTAAAGTTTGTGCATGTAGACCAGCGTCTAACTACTCATCACTGATACTATCTCTGTCGGATCGTGTCCGACAGAGATAGTATCAGTGTCCAGGTGAGATAGCGTGCTTTTTGACCAAGCCCACCAATGAGTTCGAGCCCGCGACTAGTTCAACCTTAAAGATAGTATTTACTCAATCTTTTCTTTTTTTATCTCTATGGCATGTGAAGTCAAGTCAGAGGCATGAGCGGCTTTAAAACTCTGACGCCAGTTTAGTCACTAACTACACGAAAAGAAAAAGAAGATTTACTCTATTTTTTTTCATTATCAAAACATGAAGAAAAACCTAAATAGTCATACAAAAAAAAAACTAACTCACAGTAATGTTTTTTCCAGATGTTTCGGACCCAAATGCGAAAAAATCAAGCAGCAAAAACGAGGAGGAGAAGGAAGATGACAAAAAAGCCAACAAGTTGGGTATACGTAAGTGTTTTTTTTTTTTGCTGTGCTTAAATTTTTTTGAAGTGAAAACTTCTTTAGGCGCGTTGGGCATTTATGAGATGGGAATGAACTCGTGATACCGTTACCGACACCTAATTTTTGTAAATGCAATTGTGCTCTTTATTTATATTAAGTTACGGATCAATGTTCTATGCAAGTATTTTTACTTTAAAGGTTTCGGAAGTATTTTTTTTAATTGTTCAAGTTTTCACTTCTGTCGGCACTCCCGGAGTGCCGTTGTTTTTTTTAATGATAGTGATTTTTCCATATCAGGTTCCCATTTGACTACTATGTCACCTGAAGGCCAATTCTCATGCTTAAAAACGTTCAAATTCAAGTTGTTGTAATAGCAACAGTGAAAATAAATGTCAAAAACTTGTCAATAATGATTATTTGGCACGTGGTCAAAATTGGAACTAACGCTGCCATTTAATACCAATACTTCCAAAACCTATAAAGTAAAAATACTTGCGTACAACATTGATCCGTAACGTAATTTAAATAAAGAGCACAATGGCGTTTACAAAAATGAGGTGTCGGTAACGGTGTCGCGGTTCAATTAGTTTTTACCCATCTCAAATATGCCCAACGCGCCTAAAGAAGCTTTCACTTCAAAAAAAAAAAATGTCCATTGATATTTTTCAATACAATTTCACAAAACTTTTTCACAAAAATGTTAACCAACAACGCCTCCATGAAAATGTCATTTAAGTGCCAAAAGATCCATTAGATTTTTTTTGAGGTTTTGTTGTCAGATTGAGACTGAAGAATTAGAATACCTACGATCGTTCTTAAAAAATACGGGAATTGGCTCTCTGCTGCTATATGATATGTAAAGCTAGAACATCGATAAAATGCAGGTGTGAAGCTTGTTCTTACCGTATCAATGTCGAATAAGAAAGTTGAGAAAATTCAAATATTATGTTTGGCCCAAAATTCAGCCAAGCGAACTCCGTTTGCTGACGCAATCATATAATCCGCAAATAATTAAAGTGTGAAATACTACTTTATTTCTGGGAAAGGTGTATTTTGAAATGTTTTCTTTTTTTGCGGAATTATTTGAAAATGTAATGGGAAATATTCGGGTTCTATCATAGTCAACCTGCTTTAAAAGTCAGGCATCAGCCTTTTTTCCTTCAAACCCCACCTTACCCTTTACAAAAGAAGTCGAAGAACATTTTTCTTTTGAAAAATGAACAGCAATAAAAGATATGAATTGGAAAATTCATAAAAGCTTGTCAAAAGCAGAAACCCTGCCAAATTCAAACTAGATAAAAAACATAGTCATCTTAACACAAGAAATAAAATAAAAAACAAATCAAGGTAGTTTGTGCGGTAAAAGAAAAATATAAAGACATCTTTTATACACTTCTCACGTTTCGCGAAAATCTTTGCGAAAATTTTATTTCGCAATTGTAGCTATAAATATAGTTTTATGCATCATGCTCCATTGGCTATTTTATATGAGAACGATCAATGTTTTAGGACTATTTCATGATATAAGGTAAAAATCCTACGGCAATATGTTAACTGAAAGTTAAAATTGTTCTAGTTTACGGATGCAACGGACTCGGTCTGTGGAAAAATTTCAAGGAACTCAACTTGTTGTATTTGTATCTTTCTGAAGCTAAACATACATTACAGCCGCGTCAAGCTGCAGCGAATCGCATTTCAATACAAAAAGTGCGGTGCACCCCGCCTGTAGTGTTTGATCCGATCCAGCCTGTCCCTTGCTTCCCCTAGTGGGTCTGTACTCCACAGGTACAGACCCGCTAGGGGAAGCTCACTTAAAAATTAAGCGGAGGGGCTCACTTAAAAACTAAGCGACTACACGCTAAGGGCACCCCCCTTAGCGTGTAGTCGCAAAGTTTTTAAGTTTTATGCCCTGGCTGGAGGCTTTAATTTATTAAGGCATCCATAGGCTGGCCCAGTTAAGCAGCCGACCACCTCCTAGGTCGACCAGCAAGAAGTCGTTTAAAAAAAACCGACTGTAGCACTGTTTATGGTTTAAATCTATGTAACAAAATTGAAATGATTTTCGTTGGAAAGAGCATAACTTGAGAATGACGGGACCGATTTGGCTTTTTATTATTTTAAAATGTCAGAAAGAAAGAAAAGAAACAATTAAACAACCTGCTTTAAAAGTCAGGCATCAGCCTTTTTTCCTTCAAACCCCGCCTTACACTTTACAAAAGAAGTCGAATTGAAAATTGATGCATTTTCTATGGGAACTTTGTATGAATTGTTGAAATTTAGACAGCACGTCTGTCAGGTCAGCTAGTGTTAAATGTAAGCAAACAAGTATTGTATGAAGATTTTTGACATGCGGTGCGCCTCGCTCAAATCTGCGTCGGCCTTCAAACTGTCAAAAACGCAACTTGTGCCTTAAAACTTGCAGATGAACGTCGCCGTTGCACAAAATGTAATGTACAATTTAATTTACATAACAGATAGGACGTAGCATAGCTGAAAGAGTAATTAGATTTTCAGCAGACACGTCTCTTCCATAATTTACAATTAATTTTATACCGACGGTGCTAGTTTTTGAAGTATTATGAAAAAGACGAACATTTGAGACGTTAGGGTTTCTTTCCGAGCTTGTATTTAGATTTCATCCTGTCTGTTACCGTCGCAGTTTTATTTTAACGTAAGTATTATAGAAATCATAATTAAGCTAGAATCGACCACAAATAAATAGTAAAAAAGCAGAGAATGATGATAAATTTAGAAATAATTAATGTCATAAAAGGACAGGTTTGTATTTCTTCTGCTTACCCTGTCTTAACCTCTATATGCAAAATTGTGCCAAAGTTGCTGGTTCAATCATTTTCAAAATACAATTTAAGCAACTCCAATTACTTCCACCTTTAAAGAAAGAAAGAAAAAGTATTTATTGACACTCGCACAGGAAATCACAAATTAAAATAAAACACACTCATAATAACATAAATAAAAGAAATAAAAAAAACAATAAAAAACAAAGTAACATTGAAATAAAAGCAGAAAGTCCTATACGAGGTCAAAATCTAAAAGGCTCCTATCTCAGCATGATGCTTTTCAATTTTATATGTAATGTATCTGTCACCGTATAATTATGAACTTCGTTAGTTTATAATCTATCGGTATTATTTCCGTTAAATTATAAACTGCCGAAAAATTGTGAACTGCAACGAACCATTTACAATTTAACGCATTATTTTTCGCTAGTTTATAATCTTTCCATGGGAAACCGATAAATTGTGAACTGGTATCAAACTTGCTTGCGACGTAACGCACCTTGCGCTAATATTAAATAGCCTGCCTGGCTGCGAGCAACTTGGAAGTAGCGCTCGCCGGCCGCTACCGCTGCACCGCTCGCTTCGCTCGCTCGGCTCGCGCGCGGTTGGTCACAGTTTTAACCTAACCTAACCCATTTCACCCAGTTCACAATTTTTCGACAGTTTATAATCTGTCGGAAATAATTCCGACAGATTATAAACTAACGGTTCTCACAATCTTACGGTGACATATCTAAGCAACGAAAAGTCTTTGTAAACTTTATGAACTATTTCCTTACAATGAAAGTCATCCATTAGCATCAATAAAATGGAGTCTCTCAGCCAATTAAATCATCGACTAAATTACAATAATTGTCCAATCAAAGTGTAGTAATAGCACTTTTATCAATTCAATTTATAAGCAACGCCACTTACAACACATCAACTTAAAAATAATGGCCATTTTATAAAAGGAATGACACACAGCTGTCATTAATCGACCAATCAGCGAGCAGAAATGTAAAAAAAAAATCTAGCAAAGGAATCTTCATATATGGTCTTTCATTGAATAAGTTTCTAATGTAGCGTGTGAAGAAGAGGCGTGCAGTTATTTTAATTAGAGCATTTTACTTTTCTCTCAAACGATTTGACGTACTTTTATTGTATGTCACACGATATTTCAATATTTATCTTCGACGGTCCGTTTCGGATGACTAGGACAGACTTTCCTCCGCTTTTTTCTGATTTCCATTCAGTATTAACAAATTCAACTGTTCCATATTCAAATGTCCGTTTGCCGTTCATTCGAGCAAGAAGGTTGCATGTGCACGTACGCTGATTTTGTTGTAAATTTACATAAAATTTATTGGTGATTGGCGAAAGAAAGTCGGATGTTTAATTATTCCATTTTTCTAAACACGCAAGGAAATAGTTACAGGAACTTTGTTTGGTTATATGATCGATTATCAAGCTGTCAGATTAGGCAATAAATAATTGTAACGTTTACTTTTCAATGAGTTTGTCGGTCTTTTATGTCGCATTGTTGTCGGACTGAATATTATGTCAACACCGTTAAATATCAGGAAACGTAAACTGAATTATGATTGGAAATTAATTTTATCTCGCTATTTGCTGTTGCACGTATAAATATGTTTAAAGTTTAAAAATATAGTTTAAAAATTAGTACCTGGGCGACCGAGCTCTGCTAGATAGTTCATACTAATCTCATGTAAAGTACATACGAATTCCATTCTGCCATGTCATTATTCTAATGTCATTATTCTAATGTCATTATTCTAATGTCATTATTCTAATGTCATTATTCTTATGTCATTATTCTAATGTCATTATTCTCTTGTGATTATACTAATGTCATTATTCATTATCCTGTTCTAAACTTTGGGCGATCAAGCTCTGCTCGGGTAAAGATACGGAGAAAATGAATTTTCCCAGATATGAGACCTAGCTAGATACATTTTTGCCCCCTAAACCACTACATTACAACTTTCGCCGAAATCGTTACAGCCGTTTTTGAGAACGAGATTATAAATATATATATTATATATATATATATATATATACAAATAGTGCTCGTTTAATAGTACAGGATTTAAAGCTGTTTGGAAATTATGACATTAATTTTTAACACAAATAAAACAGACGGTATTCGTCATACGTACCACACATACAAAACCTCACGCCTTCTTCTCATGGGTTTAGGCAGTAACTACAGAACGCCACACCAACCAATAACACTTTGTTCGACTCGTGTTCAGCGGTAGCCCTTGCGACCACCAGACTAACGAGGCAGTACTTCACAAAACAGCCTTGGATAAAAGTAAAACCAGGAAAAAAAGAGTCAAAAATTAAAGAAAGTTTTCAACGTTGTACAGCGAAACGTATAAATAACTCAGGAACAGTCTGTAGTGTCGTGTAAGGCTCATATTTTCACTCGAGAATTTTCAAATTAAACAAAACTTGATCTTGATTTATGACTCGACTGTTAATTTATTTCTTTTCGAGTTCCTTTTTACGGTAAAGTTTTTTTTCTCAGTGTAAGTTTTTTGTGACTTTTTGATTTACTCGTTTATAAGAAAAACAAAAATAAATTCATTTATTTGCACCAAAACGTGACGTATACAAAAAAAATTATCTAACTTAGCACACATAATATCAAGTCGTAAAGGGATCGTCACCGTATCAACTCCAGCCATCCCTATTGCAACGCACACTTAACGGAATCGTGACGTAATCGCCTCGCCTCGGGACAAGCTCATGAACCGCGGATATGGGTGCTATGACCTATTTCAACAGATGGTCTACGATCATTGACATAAACCATTTTACGTCCTTAAAATGACATTGCGATTCCAGCCGATTTTTGAAGTAAAAACTTCTTTAGGTGTGTTGAGCATTTTTGAGATGGGACGAAATCATTGATTTCGCGACACTGTGACGACACCAGCTTTTGACCATAAAAAGACATCAACGCGTTGATTACCGCGGTGCGTGGAGTAAAAGACATCAACACGTTGAATACCGCGGTGCCGATATTTTTTCAAGTTTTTACTTCTGTCGGCACTCTCGGAGTGCCACTGTTTTTTTTTGTCTGCTTATCTTCCAGCCGATAGGCCGGCTGCTCGCTAACTTTGCCAGTAGATAAATGAAATATTGCCGACTTTAGAGAAGATATGATCTGGACGACCAGTTGACTTGGTACCATCCTATTATTTCCGACTTTACCGAAAAACGTCAACGTCAAAGATTGGTAGGTAGTTGTAAAAATGGAACAAACGTAATAAATTATACGGACAGACTCGCTATCGCCGAAAATAATTCTGTGTAGATTTTTCTTCTAAAACATTCAATTCTTACAAGACTTATAAAAACGAAATCTTAAATAAAGTCGTCACATAATAAAACAAAGAACTTTCTCATGCCTTTTCATTTAATTCCTCATATCGAATCCAGTATGAAAATCAAACTTGTTTTTCGGGATGAAAATATATAATTTACAACATCATAAATAACATGTTAAATGATACAACGATTCCTTTATTTTCTTTGATTGTTAAACGATAAATCTTACATACCCCAGAATTTATATATTCCTTTGCGTGACAGAAAATTTACAACTACTATTCGTGTAGGTATATAGCTGTCAAATTCAGGATGCCTGAAAACTTGATCAGAGAGCAAAAGGCATAACATTTTTCGCCTTTCGTATTTTGCTGTCGAATACTCGAATATTTTAAAACATCGTAAATAATATTGCAAGGTAAAATGTATTTTGTTACATTTCTATTTGTGTTCAATCTGATTGGGGTCGGTCATAAATTTTCATACTGTGTACCTACCTGAATAACGTCGAGATAGAGCTGTTTGATTTGTGTGCTAGATTTCATTTATGATTCTGACGATGGAAGTGTTACTTATACCAATTTGTACCAAACCTAAATAAATTCCCCGATTAATAATCATGATCAAAAATTTGATCCAGCCCGTTCCATCTTTGATGTCCTCTCCGGTAAACGTCCTAAGCCGAGGCTCGTACCCCACAGGGGGTGCCCTTAGTGAGCGTTCACCTAGTTTATAAGTTTAGTTAGAAGTCCCTGGCTGGAGGCTTTGAGTGTAGCAGCTTAAGGCACCCACAGGTTTGCTCGGTTAAATAGTCATGGTCTCAGAGGCCAGCTATCAGATGCACTGCAGAAAAAAAAAAAAAAAAACAAAACCTAAATAGGTAATGTCTCAATTTATACTTAAGACGCTGATATTTGCTAGCAACCTTGAGTAGTTAGCATGCCTGTTCTGTGCTGAGCTCACGCAACGCATAGTACGTCCATCCAGTAATAGGACTCGCCCATTAAGGGGCGCCGTCCCAAATTAGACGCATTTTAATTTTTTATACGTAAAACAAAAGGTATTATAATAAAGCACGTATACTAAAAGATATATAATTAAATTATCTTTAAAATGGTGAAGGTTTTAGAAAAATATGCTAGATAATTTTTGCGTGATTCTCAGTTTTTTATCCGCGTTAGACACAACTTTACAAATTAATTACAGAATGTAATTTAAACATAATCTAAAATATTCACAGATTAAGTTATTAAGATTTTTTCCCAAATCATTAATACTACTCATTTAGACGTGATCTTTAGTATAAAATCATTAAAAGTCGCTTAGTGTTGCCTTAAAACTAGCTTAATCTAATCCAGCTTGTCCTTTGCTGTCCTCCCCCAGCGACGCCCTAAGCCAAGATCCGTACCCCACAGGGGGTGCCCTGGCTGGGGGCCTTCTGTCGGCACTCCCGGAGTGCCACAATTTTTTTTATTTTCTTCTTGCTTCAACTGGCAAAAGCTTCGCCCAAAGCCTGAAAAAAAACCCACATAATTTTGCACCCACTCATCACTACAAAAAGTAGTGATAAGCAGTCACCGCTTATAAAATAAAAACCATTAAATATGATGAAGTGAAAACACTTTTATAACTTCAAATAATTTATTTAGTTATACAGGCTGTACCAATAAAATCGACAGCTAATAAATATTTAGTTTTGAGTAAACAAATGTCGATATTTCATTGTTTTACGATTTGATAGCTGATCGTAAACGTATAAATATTTGTTGCTGTCATAAATATCAAATGGTGTTTCATTGCTGAGTGCCTATTTGTCTTTATGATAAGTTTGAAGTAGGTAGCGACCGTAAATTTTGTAAATCTCGATGGAAAAATTAAGATGTTATTTCATATTAGTTCATGTGGGTTCAAAATTTAAAAATTAGATCTAGTGATTCAGAGACTTCTCATAATCAAAGCATTTATTACAATTAAACCTTTTAAATATTACGATTAATAATAATTTATAGACATTTTCGAATTGTTAAGGAGCCGATCAGTTAAAAAGTTGAAGCTAGTTTTCCGTTCTAAAACGTTGATTTCTATAGAGAAAAACGAGCAAGAAACTCTAAAGAAACTCTCTTAAAACAATAAAAAATATAACAATAAAATATGAAGATAAAAGATAAATAAACAAATTCCTAAATATATCATAACAGTAATGATTATTGAAAGAAAATAAATTTGAATGAGCAGGGAGTGAATATAAATCTTTAGATAAATCGAAACTTAAACAGAGAATAAAAATATAAAAAAATCTACTTCACGGTGCGCAAAGCTAAACACTACGCTGTAATAAGAAGTAATCTTTTAATATTAAAACTAATACTTTCTGACTGCGTCTGTAATTATCATAATCCGTGTTAAATATCATCTTCTTAACACGCGTTTACTTCTCACATCAGTTATTACTCGAGATATTAGAAAATTGCTCGATTGTTCTCCGAATCGATACGGATTCAACTTTCTTTATAACCGGACGTGAATCGATTTGACACTGATCGCAATCCGAGCAGCACTAACGACATTATAAATCAACGTTGGAAGAATTACGTGGTTTGATTTTCAACTTTAAAAGTAGGAACATAAAATGTAATTTTGTTCAATGGATTTATGTATTGTGTTTTTTTGCGAAATTGATTCGAATTGAAGTTTTTGAAGGCAGAGGAATGTGTGTTGGGTGAAAATGTTTGAAAAACTTTTGTAATGGGAATGATGTTTGTGAAAAAAAACCACATCATATACCTTAAGAGCTCAGTAAAAGTGTAATTTTTAGGGCTAGGAAACCAAATTCAAATTCAAAAGTCATTTATTCAAACTAGGCTGAGAATCAGCATTTTTCGAACGTCAAAATTACATAAGACAGTCCCCCAAAACGCACCCTTCACCACTTCCTAGTGCCTTTCGCTGGGAAGAAGAAAACCCGGAGACGAATCCATACTTATATTATAAATGCGCCTGAATCACTGAATCAGTCGTTATGAAATTAGCTGGAGAGGTAGCCTGGGACCGGGGACATAGGCAATTTTTCATCCAGGAAAATTGTATAAAAAATTGGCCAAGTGCGAGTTGAACTCGCACACGAAGGGTTTCGTACAACCGTACATTATTTAACAATAGGTATTTTACTTACGGCGCGTTGTGTTCTACGTGCGTCTCAAAGAGATGTCAGCAGAACTGACGGAGTCCGGTAGGCTGCCTGCCGGGGTTGCGGTTTTTGTAGGAAAGGGTTACCGTGGCTCCTGGCAATATAGGCAACTGAAGGAACACGGGTGGGTTTTAGTCAGTAAGAGTATGACACGCCCTCCCGCTCCACCCAGAGCGAGAGAAATTATTTGTTAAATTCCCAATAAAAAAAAAAAGTTAGTTTAGTAAAAAAAACACGTTTTTTTATGGGACCCCTTTATTTTATTTGAATTAATTGTAAGTATTATTTATATAGCAGCAATAAAAAATCAACCTCTGCCCAACCCTTCGGGGAAACAAGGCGTGATGTTATGTTATGTTATGTAAAAATTCAACTATTTATCTATTACGGTTGGGGTACAGTCCGCTGACAGACAGACGGACGGACGGACGAACAGCGGAGGCTTAGTAATAGCGTTACGTTAGGCAAACTTCACGCAAACGAAGTTTCAGGCATCAGCTAGTCCATCATAAACTACAAATGAGATACCCTAGCAAGAGCGATTACCTTAGCTTTATTCAAGAGGCAAACTGCTCTGTAAGAGCCACTTACTGGAAAATTAATATCTCTGAGCGTCACCACACTACTCTCTTGAAATGCTCTTATTAATTACATTAGTGAAATAATTATTATACGCTAGAGTTACACGAGATAAAACATTATTATTAATGTCGTAGAAACTTGAGTCAATTCCACCTGTGGTGTAACAAACCACTTCAGTAATAATAGAAAGACGGTTGAGCATGGTCTTAAAGTAGACAACACATCAGCAAGGGTACCCTTTGATTTGAAAGAGTAACCATGGAGTTTCTTGCCGGCTCTTCTCCATAGAAAGCGACCACTTGGAACCGTGCACCTAGCTTCCGACGTTTCATAAGTTCCCTTATAGGTTTATGTGAAACTAGCTTTTGCCCGCGTCTTCGCCCGCGTGGATATCGGAAAATATCCCAGGGGAACGTACTGCCGAGATTTTGTACCTAATAACGTTGGTATTGTTGATCGAAGCTAATAACAGAGGAAAACGCCATTGACTCCTACCGCTGCGCCCGCGTTGCTCCGCGTAATTTTGAAACTGTGCGCCCGCGTTGCTCCGCGTAATTTTGAAACTATTCATTTAAATGATATGATTAAAAGGCATATTTTAATCTAAATTAAATACCCAATTTAAATAACGTATTTTTTTGGATAAGGATTAATACTATACCGGTCAAAAAAGATTCGGAAATAACAATAATTTTTTTATCAAATTCTGAAAGATAAAATGGTTATTGTGGGTCATCCTTAGAAGATAGACATATGCCATTGCGGATTTTTTTGTTGAAATTTTTAAGATGAACAATACCGTAGAACATAAATTTGACGTATCTTTTCCGGTTAACGCAGCGCACGCCAGTAAAGCTCTCCCTATCGGCATGTTTTTTTCCGACTTCTTCAACAATAATCGTTATATTTCAGCTAATTTACACAAAACTATAATGAATTATACATTAAAACCTTTCGCATGAATTATTCCGTCCATTGTTGAAAACCGTTTGAAAATCCGTTTGGTATTTTTTGAGTTTATAGCGTTCAGACAGACAGCCAGACAGACGCGGCTGGGGACTTTGTTTTATAATATTATAAGGATAAAATATTTTGAATTTGAATTTGGAAGATGTCTATTGTTTATATGTGGGAATCACTTTCTATGAGAATTTTTGCAATGCCAGTTCTTCTTAGTGAGTAGGAATCTCAATTGTGTTAGGCCTTAACTTAGTTCGAAATAAAGTAATATCCTTTAACAAGCCGGTAATAACACACGCAGGTTAATCTCCTCGTAACCCAAAAAGCGGTAACTCAGATATAGTGTGTTTCGAGAAAAAAAGGATATTGTAAAAAAAAACATTCGTCACCTTAAAGGCATATATTTTAAATTATTTTTAGCCAAATAAATAATATTGAGAGTCATATTTACCAACATATAGAATTTATATGTAAATGATATAGGCAGGAAATCCCTTAAGAGCTTGAACAGATTCTGTGATTTTTAACGTTCAACGGGCAGTGCCCTACACTACCTGATCCTTCTTATAACGAAGAAAAGGGGAAGAGGGGTCAGTTAAAGCAAGTCACTGATGTAATGTACGAGATTTAAAATTAAATACAAAAAAGCAGTGGCACTCCGGGAGTGCCGACAGAAGTGAAAACTTGAAAAGAAATCGGCAATGCGGTAATCAACGCGTTGATGTCTTTTACTCCACGGTGTCGGTAAACTCGGTAACAATGTCGCGAAATCAATGGTTTAGTCCCGTCTCAAAAATGACCAACGCGCTTAAAGAAGTTTTCGCTTCAAAAACTAGTACGACTAGCGACTATACTAATAATATCACTTAAACATATTATCATAACTAAAGAACTTTCTGAGAAGAATATTCAAGTTTCATACAGCGTTATCTCATACTACCCACAGTGTTACAACGTGAGATAACTCACTTGGTACAGAAATTATGTAAAACAATTTGCCAAAGTTTTTATCAAAAGTATCCTCTTGATGTTCAAGAGAAGCTTTGCCTCTGTGTTTATATTTGCATTTTTAAAAGTATGAAATAATAATTATCCTTTTTAACCGACTTCCAAAAAGGAGGAGGTTATAATATGTTCGTAGCGTACGTTTTTTTTTTTTTTAATGTATTTCCGCCGATTTCTCCGTCAATTATGGACCGATTTTGAAAATTCTTTTCTGTTTGAAAGGATATGCTCTCGAGGTGATCCCATATTATACATTTTATTAACTTAGCTTGGTAAATTTTTAGAGTTAGCTTCAATAATACGCATTTTTTCCTACTTAGTATGTGGATGATATGATAAGTTCCTGTCACTGTTATTTACATAGCAGGTAATGGTATTCGAATTTGTGTGGGGTAGGTACCACAATTAAAAAGTGAAAAATATTTTTTGTACAAAAAAAAAACAATTGATTTCCTAAAAAAACACTACAAGAAAATAACTATAATTTCGGAGTTCGGTGGCTAAAAACGAAAATTCTAAACTAAAGACACCGACTTTCGAAATTAAAGTTATTTTTCACTTTGTAGTGTTTTTTAGAAAGAAAGAAAGAAAAGAAAGAAAAATCGTTTATTTCAGAAATTGTTAGCTAACCAACATGTATCAGAAAAGTGAGGTTAAATTTAAGGGCTTGTGAACAACTTTCTCAATGAGACCAACATTGTATTCGTGAAAAAATACACAGCCGTACTATACATTCAGGTCGAGTAGGTATTTTTCGCGATTACGATGATAGTCCCACGTTGAAAGTTGTTACTTTTAAATATTACACTACACCTTTCTGATACATGCTGTATATCATAGATTTTCATATAAATTTATTCTGTGCATTATAATTTTTCTGCCTTTATCCCAATAACGTATTTTGGGTTCGTGTATATTATTGATACAGTTCCATGGAATATTCAACTATTTTGTGTCCCCTCATTACAGAAAACAAAGATACGGGGTTAGTGTTAAATGGACCCATTTGGTACCCTTTCTATGGTGCGTAGAATGGGGTTTAGAGGCACAATTGCCCTTTTAAAATTAAATGAAACAGACCCAGACCCTCTGTTCACTAGGGCATCTTAAGTCTAGTTACCCTAATAATCCAAATGATTGTTTACTAGCTTCCGCCGGCGGTTTCGCCCGCGTGATATCTAAATTATAGCCTATGTTACTCAGTGATAATATAGCATTCTACAGGTGAAAGATTTTTTTTAAATGGGTCCAGTCACTTTTGAGTTTATTCATTACAAACAAACTTACAAAAAATCAAATCTTTTCTATTAATAATATTAGTTCAGATTATTATAAAACACAGTCTTTGTGTCCGTTTGTAAGAGGAGGAGCTCGTGGCTAAGTAATAACAGCCCCATGGGTCGATTTATCAGGTTAAGCTACACTTGCTCACAGCTTAAGCTTAAGCTATGTAGACTCCTCCGTGCCTCGAAAAGCACGTTAAGCCGTTGGTCCCGGCTGTCATTCGTGAATCTTTGACAGTCGTTACGGGTCGTCGGAAGCCTGAAAGTCTGACAACCAGTCTTACCAATATGGGTTGTGGAGGTCAGATAGGCAGTCACTCCGTGTAAAATACTAGTATTCAGCTGCACCCAGTTAGACTGGAACCCGACCCCAACATAGTTGGGAAAAGGCTAGGTAGATTGAGTCTCTCTGTCCGTTTGTGAGCTTATAATTGGAAAATCGGAAAATCACTTGTCCGAGTTACGTTATTGTTTTATTTTATTTATAGGTATTTTCCCGGCTTAAAATTTAAATACAGCTAGTTTTATTCGGCAATTATATCAAATAATCAAGTTCCTTGAATTTTTACATTAACATATTTGGATCGAGAATCGAATCAAATCAAATCATTTATTTGCATAATACAGGTAGATATAAAAAGATGTTACAAATATATATAAAGTACTCTGTATCATTACCTATTATGGTGTGCAAATTTTTACATTATTAATAATCTAATTAAATAATTATTAAAATAACATTACAAAATTATTATACTCAAAAAAAATAAAAATATAATTTAAAAAAAAACAGAATATTACACACGTCAAAGGTTTAAAAATAAAAATGTCAGATGAATTAAAATACATGTCATAGACTTAACAATCAGATAAATTAAATAAAAATATAGATCCAAATTAAAATAAAATAAAATTATACAGATGTCAAATTAAATTATTATAGCATGTCACACTATTTGTATTGTCATATTATTATTAAATGTCAATAAATTACTCTTAATTTATGTAACTATCTAGAATAGTATGCCTATTTGTAATTACCCTCTATGAATATGAAATTAAATTATTTATTCTGTAAATAGAATATCGGAATCTAATTTTAAATAAATTTCATGTAAAAAAAAAACAATGTCACTCCAGGAGTGCCGGAAAGTGAAGTGAAAACTTAAAAAAATCGGCACCGCGGTAATCAACATGTCTTTTTAATGGTTCTTTTGACCATTAAAAAGACATCAACGCTGGTGACGTCACAGTGTCGCGAAATCAATGGTTTAGTCCCATCTCAAAAATACCGAACGCGCCTAAAGAAGTCTTCACTTAAAAAATTGGCTATATTAGTCGAAATTTTCTATCTGACTCTCCATGAGAAGAAATAGCGAAACAAACTAAACGGTCAAAATGTCTTATAGCAATCAACTTTACTCAATATCTCCTTTCTCAAATTCCAGGCAGAAGACAGAAGAAGAAGGTGATGCAGGTGATAATCCCTCTGCTGTTCGGCATGAAGTCAGCAGGATTGGCAATGTTTGCCATGGCAATAGTAACTACGCTTACACTGAAAGCATTCTTTGCGAGCAAAGTGGCACTTTTAGTGACAGTTGGCATGGCTGTCAAGAAACTGTATGAGACTTATGGAAGTGGGTGAGTAAAGGGATTTTAGGTACTTTTTGTGACTTTGTGTTTTTTTTATGAAGATTTTTTATGCCAAGTAAATTTGGATGGTAATTTCAAATTATATGGACTCAAAGTTTGAAATGAAAATATTAGAAAGATAAATCTTTTATACTAGGTACCGCACTACATTCTTGCAATTTTTTTATTCAACTGGTTCGTAAAAAAAAAACCTATTCTTATACTTCTTAAATTTTTACCAATTAATCTCTTATGATTGAAATTGGTAAAAGTTTTAGTACTCAAAAGTGGAATTAATACTTTCTAGTTTAAAACTTATGGTTAAGGCAAAAGTGGTTAGCATGTGGATGTTTCGAGTTTCTGCGGTTAGTTTTATAATTATTTAAGTACCGAGAATAAATGGGAAAGAAATTCAAATAATATCATTAGTTATCTGAGAAATTGCTTGGCATATAAAATCTTGACCTATTTTGAAATCAATTCTTATTTTTATAACTTTCTTTGTCTGTTTTCTCATTCTTATAATCTTTTAAGGATTTAGTATTGTCTCTCCTTCTCCTTTTAATCCATCCAAAGGTTGTCTAAAAAGATCGCTTTTAGTGATAAAACTGACCATTGTGTCACCCTAAGTACATTTTTTACATTTAAAACTGTAATTTAAATATATTCTATCGGTCTGTCAATATGAATTATTTTGTCTTTCAGTAGGTAAATTTTTGAACCGCGTACAAACAGCTAGGTATGAGTTATCATTTCTAAGGTACTTATAATTTTGCTACTAGAAACTAATTTGATAATTCAACTGATAGTTGATTGTTTTTTTTTTTCAATTTAGAGTTTGACATTTGCACATGAACTGGAACTACTACACTTAGAGACGTCTAATGGTTACACAGAGTGCTCCTTAGTAAAAATTTAAAATGTTCACCCTCAGAGTCAGTTAATGGTTCAAAATTAAGTACAGCAAAACCTTTACTTAACTTTTTAACGATTGATTTTGACATTTACGTTTGGGTTATTTTTTTTTATTTGTCCCATTGAATTCAATTTTGCATTAAGCGTTTATTAATAAGTAATACTTTTTGGTTTGATAGAGTTTATTGAGTTTGTGAACTTTTCCAGAAGATATAAATAAGTGGACCGAGGCGGTATAAATTTACGAGATTATTCTGATCCTTTAACAAAATACTCAATTCAAGAATTCCACGCACACTATACATGAAGATGTAGACAAAGTAGGTAAATAAAACAACTAATTATAAAAAAATAAAAATTTGGGCCAGTTCACATTGCGTTTGAATATTATCCATAATGAAACAAAGTATTAGATGTACAAATATTATTATCAGAATACATGCAAATCAATTTAAACATTACAGCTTTAAAAAAAAATTGCAATCCTAAAATTATACAAAATAAATTCCCTGATTTGACATTGACAGTTACTGTTAGCAGTGATGCCATATAAAAAAGGTCGCAATCGCTTTATTTTAGCAAAAACAGTAAAAGAACTGAGTGTCAAATATTTTTTATTAATATCAACTCTTTTTAAATGTGGCAACACAGGCTTTATCATTATGCAATCGATAAGATGATTTGATGATGCTTCGCCCTACAGATACCCAAATCTGTCATTAGCTAATGAACCCTTAAATTATGTCTGTGGGATGTACCTTTGATTAACGGATTTAATGCTAATTAGTTAAGTACCAATTAAGACAAATTTAATGAAACTTTCTGAGTGAGGTTGTAAAAGTTATCCAAGTTCAGGGCTGCATTAAATAATTTATTGTTTCTTGTTTTTGTTACAGAATCTGCCTTCTTTAAGATACTACTTCTTTAAGTTGTAAATGTAATGTTTGTGACAATCTTGTAGCTGTTTAAAAAAAAAATATTAAAGAGAAACCTCTGTTACATATCAACTCAAATAGACTTACAAAGAATACATAACTTTGACAAGATATTTTTAGAAAATGACGCAATTTCCAATTTCCTCCTCCATCCCAATTTAGGAAATTTGATTGGAATTACTCCACACACCCATGGATTTAATGGAAACTGTCACTGGACACCTTTTTCATGGTCCGTCAAGTTATCCCCAATAAGGATATATAAAGGGACAAACAATTAAATAAAGGTTTCTAGTTTCAAATTGATTGTTTCCATTACGATTTATGACCCGACTACGGCAAAATCATAGGAGGGTTTTGATTTTGTTTGAAGTAGATGACGATGACGTCAGTGGACGTAATCGAATAAAATACTCTTTCTTGATAAAAGTTTTATTGTGGTTAATATTATTATAGAAAAAATAAGTGACGCCTCTATAAAATACAACTTGCTTCCTCTTCCGACTTCGTCCACATATAAGTCAAGTATTGACATTCAGCAATAGTGTAGCTTTCTATCAGTGAAAGAATTTTAGTAATCGCTGCGATACTTCCAGAGATTATCTCTTACAAACAAACAGACAATTTTACCTCTTTAATAGCTTAGAAATTAATATAATTGTGGTCATTAGCAGTTTTTGTTCATATCATGAAAATATCTTCTTTACATTCGTTTAATTTAATCGAGACCCAAGTATATTTACTTTACCTATAATAACCCACAGCTGAACATCATCAACATGTCTTCTACCTTCATTTTCCAACAATCTTTTTATTTTTCTGTTTTATCTTCTCAATTTTCCATATTGTTTGCCAGGCTTTTAATCCCTTTTATAATACTGGCTTCCCAGTATTTAAACTTTAACTTAATTGCCAAACGTAACAAGAATTGATTTCAATGGCTCTCCTACATTTTTATTGAAATGAAAATATTTTTCTTGAAATATTTTACTTGTGGATTCTATTCTATCTGAAAAATCTTGAAAAATATTTTCATTCCAATGTATGATATTTATTAGTGTTAAATGTTGTTAATACGATCTGCTAAGCATGACTGGAATGACTATTGACTGACGTGCACAATGAAATATTACTTGAAGAAAGTTCCGTTGTAGCAAGAAACGTTGTTTGTGATGGATGAGATGAAATAGTTGCTCTTGCAGTATATGATGTTATCTCTACCGTGACGGCTGAAATGTAGGTGGTTGTAGAATATTTGTTAAGACAAGAATCTATTATTTATGTACGTATGTTAGTTATATTTCAGGAACATAATTGTTTATCATGACAAAGTTGTCAATTTTAATTTCTGAGAGAAAACATATTTATTATTATTTTTATACAAATGAAATAATCTATCTGATCGAGATTCCTGATCCAAATGGCTGAATGTCTTAAAATAAATGCGCCAAAAAAGTTCTTGCTTTGAGGACAAACACATCGACTAATGTGTAAAGACTAATAATATCCATTACTTATTTGGCATTGCTTACAAAATTGACACCATCAATAACATCAGCTATAATTAATATGTGTTAAAGTATCAGCTCTTTTCCATTAAATACACATACATAACATCACGATAGATTTATTACTATTACGTATAGAACATTGTTTTTTATTAAATTAGTCATACTAACAATCGTGGGAGAAAATTGTGGTCACATATCAAATCTATGCACGCACACAATCGCACACGTTTATGAGTCTAGCTTACTATAGTCCATTTGAAATAAGATTAGACATTAAAATAAACCTTTTTTACTGTCCGTTCAACCGATTTTGACTTCTATTGTGTTGGTGGCATGACAAATGGCAGCTGCAGTAAAGAGTTGGTATTGTAACCACTTTTTGCTTTTAATGCCATCCTTATGCTTACGGTATAGAAGTCAAAATCGGTTGCACGGACTGTAAAAAAGGTTGGTTTAAATATCTAATCTTATTTCAAATGGAGTATATAGATACTTCGTTCATTTTGGTTTTTTTTTACTGAACATCGGCATTGTGACTGTAATTTACGTAGTTGAAATTATTTTTGGGGTAAAATTACCTATAATAAAAATTACAAAAATCTATTCAATAAACGATTCTAAACAAACTAATTTCAAAATGTGCATTAATTAAGTTATACGTTGTAATTAGCCAATGAATATTCTTCCCCCTACGGCCCTCACATTTTCCCTATTAATACTAATAAGTATACATACAAAATGTTGTATTAATTTTAATTTTTAATTAAGTGGAAAGCAATAATTCGTAATATCTTACAAGACATCAACAAGCCTTTTATAACATTTCAAGAATCGAATATTGTATACAGTATTGTATTGTTGAGTAAAAATAGAAGTTATACGAGGGCGATATATTCAAGTTTCGATTCAGTGCTTGGTCTTAGATATTAACAGACGAGCGAGTAATAGTTGCCCACTGTGATCGTAATCATAATCTTTTACGTCTTTTTCGGAATATGGTATATTATAATATTATGGCCTTTGGCCAAAGAATTAGCATTGCCATTCAACGTGGCAATGCTACCAGTCTGCTGGGCACGTTTCTGGATGACAGCGATGCGGACGAATACTTTGACGCCTAAGTGTTGTTTTGTTTTTATTTTTATTTATACAGATAGTTAGTTAGTCTTTTAATTTAGTACCTAGTGTAAATAGTTAGCTATGTTAAAAACTGTAAAGTTATGTAAATCAAATATTATAAATTAAGTCAAAATCGAATAATATTATGGTCTTAAGTTAAGTACAATGGTTTCATCACATTCTGTCACGTGTGGTGCGCAAATATTAGGTATATACATTTATCACAGAGCAGAGACTGATTGATAGCAATGATAAGTTTATGTAAACATATTAAAAATGATCAAAAACAGGATCAAATGGATGTAAACCCAGTTGTGTAATCTGATGTTTCCAAAATAAGTGTATTAAATTATTCATGTCTCACAATTCAAGACTACAAGAAAGTTTTACTTATATCGATGCAGCTTTTATCTATTGAGCACACACAAAAGATGATTGCTCTGGTTATGGTACTGTAGAGCTCGTATAAACCCTGGTACCGGAATAGATACGGCGTTGCCACTAAATAAGAAGTAATACTGAGTTTTAGCTATTTATTTCAAGAAGTTGTGAGCTTTTACGTGCCTACGATATTTTTTATTTTATTAAAAAAAGAAGCGATTTTTTTACAATCTTGAAACTGCTTCTAAATTTGCTTCAAATTCAAAGTAGGCTGAGTAACAGTACTTTTATAACGTCAAAATCACATAAAAGAGTCCCTCAAAATGCCCACCCTTCGCCAATTGGTAGTTCTTTAGCTGGGAAGAAGAAGTGATGCAACAGACACCCCAGCAGAGTGCGAGCTTCAGTGATACAATCAGAATAGTTTTCCTGCCATCCTACATAATGTAAGGTTCCCTTTTGTAGACAACCTTTACAGAACTGAATTCCTGCCTCATCAAACATTTAGTTTAGTTGTCAGCTCAAGCAACAAAAGTGGCTCGTCTGTTGATTGATCTTATAAAACGACTCCGACTGAATTGCTTTCATGTCTTGTCAGTTTCTTTGCAAAATCGAGGGTCCATGAAATATGTAACATTTGTTATACGTTTGTATAGACTGAATTGTGGCGGAACTTACTTCAAGGAAATTATATTTTGTATCAATGGTTTACTTATATTTCTCAAAAGACATTTTTCTGAAATAAGCTCTTCATACATTTCTTCATACATTAGAAAATTTAGCTTAAAAAAAAGTGAATATGAAATGCAATGTTTTCCACAAACATGATTTCCTTCCGAGTGCAGTTTCTGCAGTATAAAAGTAATATAATATAAATGAACCATTTCTATGCAAATTGAGCACTGTAGTGAAAAATGCACAGACTTGACGAAATCACACTGAATATCGTAAAAATTTTAAAGGTCGGAGAAATACTTGAGATAGAGATAGTTATGACATTTACTCACTAATAAATACAGACACTAGTAGAACCTCTACAGTAAATAGATTTAATGACAGATCTGTATTTTTTTGTTACTGAATTTTTAAGATTTAAAAGACTTTTATGACGTTTTTATAAGTATGGTACAAAACCGTAGCTGGAATATGAATGACTATTTTTTACTGATATTAACGAATCGAGTTGCAATAACTGACATACGTTTTAATATTTCGATTTGATTGACTAGAAACATAAATTATTATTACAATAAAAATAAAATAAAAATGATTAACCTACGGAATTTTGTACATATGTTTGTTTTGGTATGTAAATATGAAAACAAGGGTAATCGCTAAGTAAAATTAAATAACATAAACCTTAAAGGGAGTTTAATACCTAAATATAAAATGTTAATAAATTACGGAGAAAATGTTGGATCACTCTTTAGCAATTCAAATGAGAAATCAGTCTTATCTTGCCTTTTTACATTGTACTACAAGAACACTAGGGTAGGTAATTTTATGTCAGAAAACTTCAATCTCAAGCTCTTATTACTAAGTCCATAATTTATTTTGTTGAAGACTTTTAAATTGTTGACAGCCCAGGCCCTAATATAAACTTACATTTTGATGTAGTAAGGAATATAAAATTAGATAATATAAGACTAAAAGCAAGCAATTTACTTAAGTATGATGCGTACGTAGATCTAAACGGGTGTCAGTCAATGTAACTTAAAATACCTGACGTTTAAATAGTCCTTTTTAACTCCACAAAATAATAAGAAGACAGACTTGAGTGAGAAAAGACTAAATGACTTAGACAATACATCTGAAGATCATAAAATGAAAATCGAATAAGGTGAGTCAACCATCCATAACAATATAAAATTGTTTATTCCAGCGTCGGTTTACAAAACCACCCGTATCTTTACTCGCAATATCCGATCGATTTTCCGAGCGCCTCCTCGCACGCATACTCCGTTAGCGGAGTGAGCCCACAATTCGCGTCCCCGGAGATGTATAGCCCCACCGCGATGGGTGCCCAGGGGCAGACCAATGAAATCATACACCAAAGCGACGCGACAGCTCAGCAGTCGCAACAGGCGCCCACATTACTCGTAAACTCAACGAGAGCGGCTGAAAGATGGGATGGTAAGTCGAAATTGCTCAAATTTCTCGAACCAATCGTCGACGGCGTCAAATCTATTATAGACCCGATAGCGAACGTTTTCTATGGAGCCATGCCCGCTACCTTCCGAGGTCTCAATTCCGATGTTCCCAAAGCGAACAGCGTTAAAACTGTCGATGATGATCTGGATGAGTTGGAGATTGTAAAAAAACCTAGACAGATACTAATCCCGCAACCTAGGAACATTGCTCAGAGGAAAATGACTCTTAAAAAGAATAGGAATAAGCCCAAGAAATACGCGGATTTAAAAGTTAGTTTAGATAGGCTGAAACAAAATAAAGATTTGTACGAATATGTCAGAACTAAAAAGTATAAATATAACTATCCAAACACTTATTTTTATCCTAGGGTCAAATATTTTGTTAATCCTAATACTTTTTATAAACCCAACAACAGTAGACTTATGCCGTACAGGAAAGAAGCATCAGAAGTAATTAGTACCACAGTTCTAAGTGAATCTGACTGGAAACCCATAGTCGTTTTAAATAATACTAACACCTTCTCAGAAAATGTTACTAAAAGTCCACGCAGGAGAAGATTTCGTAAAAAACATACAAAGAAACGTCGCGTTAGGTCAAAAAGGAGTTTAAATTTCAGTCCAGACTATCCTAATGCCAGTGCAAAAGACATTGAAAGCAAATCACACAGTGTAGGTAGAGGATTTTTTGATTTCCTTCAATTATTTTTCGCAACAGATCCATTAGGACATTTAATTCAAAAATCTAATGAGTATGCTAAATCAGTTCTAAAACAAACATTGAAGTCGCAAGAACCAGGTTATTATACAGCAGCGTATAATATGGTTATGATGACCCTAGATATCTTTGATGGTCTCCTTAATGTTAACGAAGCTTTGGAAAATCATTTTTTTAAAGACGATGTTAAAATGAGACGACGAAAGAGGAGAAAGTATAAAAAGCAAATGGATAAAGCCAATGTTGTACATAACTGTACACGTACTGTTGGAAATACAACAGAAAATATAATAGAAAAAAATACAGCTAAAGATACAACTCAATTAACTTAAATAAAACCTGTAATTTGAAATTATATAGAATTTTGAATAGTAATGTTATTTGCATTTGTAGAAGCATTTATTGTAATTACAATAATATTTTTGTTGGTGAAGGTATTTATTACAGGATATGTACTATAGTAATGTCCCACTGATATTTAGATTCTAAGATGGTTTTTTTGTAAATATCAATGAAAATCGTACATTTAACAAAAATGGAATTTAACTCGATGAGTTTCCTAACATATTTCCTTATTTTTGCATGCCTTACGAAGTCAATCTTATAAATTATAGAAATATTGATCTGTGAAAGATTGAAATATCGAGTTAATTTCTTAGTTATGCTCAGTTACTGAAACTTTTAGGAAATTATTAAAACTGTTTTATTTATGTTTGACTTTACACTGTATTCTGCCTTCTACCATAATTTCAGAAACTGAGTACCCAAATTCAACAATAACACCAGAATTTTAATTGATATTTGCACTGTATTGTTATATATAATCATGATCATTATGTTATAGGCTACCGGAGACGTCCAATGTTTTATGGACAGTCGCGCGCTACTTCAGAATCCTATTCGGCATTCCGACACCGCCATTGAATCCAGCCCAGACCATGACTATGCCCATGTACGTAATGCCACAGATGTATGGTCCCCCCATGACTATGCCGCCGTCCCCGTAAACAAAATTGGACACCCATGGATCAAGTTTAGTGGCGATAATTTAATGCCTAGCATAACGCCAGCTAAATGCCAGCCTGTCACGTGGCTTGATCCGATTATTGTGATAAACGTGGCAGTCTGGCATTTAGCTTAAAAATAACAGCAGTGTCTTAATACCGTGGACCTTGAAATTCCTTTTTTGCTTCTATTTGGTCATTATTCTGTCCAGATCTTAAGACATTGCAACTCCCCCACCCTTAAGACTGAATACTTATTTTTTGAAATGCGCGAGCCCGTCGACTTTATTTTAAATATTTGTATTGTAATTTATTTTAGTTTAAGTTGTTAAGACTTATTTATTCAGCACTTAGTTAAATAAAATAATGTTAACGAAGTCATTGATTGTTTGATTTGGTTTTGTCCTTTAGATTTATAGAAAATTAAAGGTAACCCTTTAACTCAAATAACGTATAAAAAGATAACGAATTTTGAGTAAATCCAGCAGATTTATTTATATGAATTGAATCAAATGAAAAGCACTCACGCAAAGAACTAATTACAACAGCAACAAAAAATTGAAGTAATCTAGATTTTATTCTTTCTTAAGTCACATTATTAGCAAAACTATTAAAGAAACCTTCAAAGTTAGTTTACCCACAGCAGCTGCTAGAAACGACGGAAAAGACAATAAAAAAAAAATCACACATAAGTTACGTGAAAAGTTTCCTTTGAAGGAAGCGGAGTTTCATCTCCAGGGAGTGACAAGTTTTCGAAACCTATTATTATCAACCGCCTTTGAGTGTGAAAGTACTCAAAGAATACTTAGTTGGAACTGATGTTGGGATAAACGGAAGGCCGTTCGTCAGTTCTTAGCCAATCAAGATTAGATTGGAAGTTTTTGAAGAACTTCCAACTAATGTTCAATTGTTCATAAGCTTTTAACTTGTAGTAAGTGTAGCGCTTGCTGAAATTACAGAGAAAGGTCATTTTCTCGTATCATATAAGAGAACAAAGGATTTATTCGAAGGCAAACTGGCTCTGTGGGGTGAAGATCTTTCCCCTTATAGAAAAGATTCTATAATGATTACCACGCTTCTGCTTACGGTATGATGGCGATCTTAGACTTCAGACTCACAGACGAATTTTTTAACACGATAAATCAGTGGTGGTAAATATAGTGTTTAGTAAAATTATGACTTAAAAGATCAAATTAGTATATGGTTAAATCAGCCCAGAACCTCGTTCAAAAGAAGTTCTATTAACCTAAGACCTATTAGGACTCCAAAAGAGTCATTATTTATTGAAAGCTCATATGGAGAGGAATATATTTAACTGTAATTCTAGCTGACCTGCATTTTTTGTGAACATAATATTGAGATGATTAAACATTCAGTGTTTCTCCGAGTATTAATTGCTTTAGTCTAATTACGTTCTGTGGCTTTGATCTCTATTTATTTAAATTATACTAGCCAGTTGCTAAGTTAGGTAATTAAAATGTTCAGCTTCCTTTACTCGATCGCAGGTAATTATTTTAAAATATCTGGGTTATGTATCATATTTCATCAGTTCCCATGTAGTAGGGGGATATCAAAGGTTCTGGAGTGGCGACCGCGTACCGGAAGACGTAGCGTTGGAAGGCCTTCAACAAGATGGACTGATGACCTTATGAAGGCCGCAGGAATCCGTTGTATGCGGGAAGTACAGAATTGGTCGAAGTGGCGGTGCTTGAGAGAGGCCTATGTCCAGCAGTGGACGTCTTTCAGCTGAAATGATGATGATGATGATGAATAGGGGAATATTGCCATCAACCGGGCACAAATCTGACTCCGGGCTACTACTGAGCAATTCCAGATAGAAAAACCGGCCAAGTGCGTGTCGGACCACGCAAAATTAATGGTTCAGTAGTTGAGATGAATTTATCCCAAGAAAAAACTTAATCTGGTAGTTGAAAAACATTTCTTTATTATCCCACACATTTCAACTACAAATGTAAGTTGGTCTATTAGTACTTGTTAACTTGCCTACTTGGCTGTGATAGTTTTCCTTTTAACTTCGTTATACATATATACTACTGCCGTGAATTTTTACACATATATCCGAAGACAACCATTTAAACAAAAACTTCACTGTAAGAAAAATTAGCACTTAAAAGCTTAATATTTCGCAAATGGATAACTGAATCCAAAAATTTTTTCACAGACTAAAAATATTTTTGAACGACTTTTCCAACGACACCCCTCACCATGGCATAGACGAGAAAATAACCTCCCCACTTTACGTGTAGGGAAGGAAACCTAAAAAAAAACTTGATTTTATTGTACCACTTTGTCGGCGTGATTATTATTGTATACCTATGCCAAATAACATCTTTCTAGTAATAAGATTCTCTGAGTTAAGCCACGGACAAACAGACAGACAGACGGACATGGCGAAACTATAAGGGGTCCTTGTTAATTACGGAACTCTAAAAACACAATAACACTTGGCCCGACCCGGGAATCGAACCCAAGACCTCATGCTCAGCCGTAGCACTTGCAATCACTAGACCAACGACGCAATATTATAGCTGTGTACAGTACTTGTTTCTAATGGACTTAGGTTTATAATTCGGATATGATTACAGATAGAAACTCTGTTGATTAGTCTAAGTAAATGTTTGCATCTTCCCACTTGGATTCGGAGGCGATTCAGAGACTTCCAAGTAGGCCACGGAAGGTTGGACCCTGCGGGAAGATGCTCGCTTGTTGGTAGGTATTGAGAAGGTGGAGGGAGAGAATCCTGCCGGATTTTGCAACAGGCGTCAGCCGGATCTTCAGCAGCCATAGTGACCTCTGCGCTGCCATCGACGATGCTGTAGAAATTGCAAACTTTTGGGCTAACAAAAATAAACTATAGCCACTATATTATTGTAGCCTAAACAGCTGTATTTATTGAACATTTTGTAAATTTATCAGGTCAACCCAAGGCGTCTACAAACAAGTTACATTTTCGTAATATACGCGTACAGTTACAATTTGTGCTTAACATATTATTATTCAAAATCAAAATCAATATCAAAATCAAAATATTTTATTTCACATAAACCTACACGGGCACTTATGAAACGTCAGAAGCTAGGTGCACGGTTCCAATTGGTCGCTTCCTATGGAAAAGAGCTGGCAAGAAACACCACGGTTACTCTTTTCAAAATATATTTTTCTGCAATGTTTTCAAACTACAGTGTTAATAGGTATGGGAGGACAGTGTAGGCTTCATTAGATATTAGATACTAATGCTTAACTACTAACTTATAATGAATACAGCTTCGATAAGTTGGCCTGTATGACATTGTGTAAGGTAGACATTTCTCGCTGATATAATTTTGCACAGTTTGTCAGTGAATAGATCCACATCTTGAGCAAGTATGATCGAATTGAGGAGCTTAAGAGTACGTCGCGTAGTTGCATTTCTTGTGGCACGAGTGCGGGAGCCAGCCACAGCTAGCAGGGGCCGCTGCCGACGCAAACCGCACTCCTCCGCACCCCGCATGGCTCCCATTGGGACGTTTAGGCTTATATCTCTCAGTGCTGAGGAATTGTCGATTTTGTTGGTAAGTAAATGGTAAAAGTGTATAATTGCTTGCAAGCTCCTTCTCACCTCTAGAGTGTCGAGTCCGAGCATACCCGTTACAAAAAGCGAGGGATAGAGAAATGTGTAGTACCCGTACTTCTTCTTGTATATGTAGCGGCAGAACTTTTTGTGTATTTTTTCTATCATTTATTTTTGTACTTGGTCTCGTACGGGTCCCAAATGGGAGTATTATACTCTAACCGGCTGCGAACGTAGGCCTGTATTGTAATAGCATGATTGCCGGTCTACAATCCTGAAACTTGTAAGTTTGACGCATGATAAAACCGAGTGTTCTGTTAGCAGCTTTTGTCATGGACACGATATTTATGTTCCCTAAAATTAAGGTGAGGGTCAAAAGTCACGCCGAGATCACGCATCTGATAGACTCTTGTCAGCGTTGTGTCTAGTATTCGAAAACTGTGTTGAATGAGGGTCCTAATATTCCCACTCCTGGGACACTGGCCTCCTCTCTGTGAGAGGGAGTGGGCCGTAATCACCAACCAAACCAACCCATCTAACAACTCACACGGGCACTGGGCCGTGCTGGTAGATGTCAAATGTCATGTCTTCGAATTTTTGGTTCTAGGACATGCCGATTTCCTAACGATGTTTTCCGTCAACGTTTTGAGAGAATTGACGATGAAATAATTTACACAAAGTATAACGCTTCCTGGGTTAAATCGTTATTGATTAACTAGCTATTATGGTTTTAATTAAAGAAAACAACATCTGAAATTCATGGCGATTATTTTATTGTCGTGAAAATGGATTTCTTTTTCACTATTAGCAAGGAAACTTAAATATATTTTGTGAACTAGTCTTTCAAAGAAAGTAAGAAAACTGATGGCTGATTTTGTACTCTTTGTTTATGCATTACTATCAATAAATATCCTTACTTTGGCTTACTATCAGCAAAAAAGGGGAGGACGACAAAAAAGAAAATTGTCTGTCAGGTAAATTATTTATTATTTTTTTTTATTTTTTACGTGATCATTAGATTACGGTGATACATTGAGTTAAAATGTGCCATGACGTCACGAGTATGTAGATTTTAGACTTACTTGTGACGTACGAGTAGCAACCGCCACTCCCCAACTTTAATGCGTTAATTAACTAAGTATTTTTTCATTAATATTATGATAAAGCAAAAAATACGTGTCTAATATTGTTTTATTATCTGACTGTCGGAATAAATAGTTTTTTTTTTTGACCCAGTCTTCAACCCTATTCATACAACCATGTCAAAAATCAGGAAATCGAAATAAAAGAAAAGAAAAAAGAAAAGAGAAAGAAAAGTTTAAAAATATAATTATAATTTGTTTTTTAAGCTCCAAGTAGACTATCTGGCAGTCTCAAGTTTTTAACGATATTTCTTTTCCAATTGCTCCAGTCGTAGTATAGACTCGGATCCGTGAATACTTCGTAAGTCACGTTGTTCTTCTGTAAAAAGTAGCAAATTATAGAAAAAGGTCCCCAAATACAGGCGCCACGGCTCCTAGTTTAGGGAGCACCACATAGAGTAAAATGAAGATCACCAACAGTTACGCAGATATTAAGGCGTGTATGCACGAACGAACAAGAATATGGTGAACATGAACATCGAACACTTTGTTTGCATGTGCGTACTATTAAAGAACATCAAACGTGTGTTCGTCAAAAATGTTTGTAGCGATCCAATTTCGAATCCATGGCTACTAAAGAGAGTGGGGTGGTTAAGCGCGTGAACTATGTTCGTATGGGGTTCGTGTTCGCTTTGCTAATTTAAGTCCACACGTACGAACCAAATGTTCCGTGTTCGATGTTCGTGTTCACCATGTTTTGTTCGTTCGTGCATACATACATAAGTGAAACTAATTATAAGATAATAATTGTAACAATATGAATGATAGCGTGACGGTAGACAGAGGAGAATGGAAGAAAAAAAAGGGGTGCGCCAACCCCACGTAACATGGGACAAGGACAGGAAGATGGTTAATAAATTGTAACATGTTTAAATATGATAATTTATTATTAAAATCATTTTTCAATCCTGATTCCCAATAAGGAGCATTTTGAGAACTGCAAAAGATTTAGGTAAGATTAAGTAAAAACTTACAGAGAAGACCATACCTGATCAGTATTATGGTGTAATTTTCATCAAAAGCACCCATAGCCAAGTTAAGATTCTGTAAATATCCTAATTATTACCTACTACTTATGCGACTAGGGTTGCCAGGTGTCCAGTTTTTGACTATCATGCCCAGCCAAATGTATACAAGTCCGGCCTGTCCAGCTTTTGTTAGGCTTTTGGTCAACCTCGCCCCGCAAAAGATGCCGAACGAAAGCGCGCGAGCGACTCACGTGGACACACATGACCCGCGATATTAAGAAAAAAGTGTGATTCATATAATTAAGAGTAGAGTACTAGTAAATCTCAAATGAATAACAGTAATAAACACATAAATGAAAGTATAATTTTATTTTTTCTTTTAGAAACCAGTGTGACAGGTTTTCAGGGCAAAATGTCCGGCTAAATATGAATCTGTGTCCGGCTTTTCTATTTTTGAGCCTGGCAACCCTATATGCGACTAACAAGGCAGGAGGCCTACCCTCTTAGTCCGTCAACGAAGATACTGGCCCGTTCGAAAGTAGTTCAATACTTCGGAGTGAACCCTACTCACGATTAATTAACTTTTTCGAAAGGGGAAAAACACATCGGAAGTAAGGATAAAACTCCAGTGTCATTCATGTTTAGTTCGGGCCCCAAACTAATCTTATGTCCGTAGGTGATACGGCGTAGGGAACACCCGTAACTTCAGTCGATATTATGGATTTCGGGCTTAGGAAGTAGACTTCCTAAGCCCGAAATCAATAATCCTAGGACATAAATAAAGTGATCTTGATGTTCTTCAGAAAGGTCGGGTGCATAGCACTCGCAACCGGCGGCGTGCGTGTATGACCAGATGTATGAACGTAAACGAAGCAAAAGGAGTATGTAAGGATCGTAGCAGGTGGCGTTCTGTTGTTTCTGCCAACTACTATGAGAAGAAAGCGTGAGTTTATGTACGTTTAGATGAGTACACGACACCGTTCTGAAGATTTTTAACAACAAAGTTTTTCGTCAGCTTCAACAGTTGCGGAGGTACAGTCCGGCTCCCTCAAGGGCCGTTCTTGATACCTGTCAACTTCATACTAATGAATATCTGTTTAGCGAATTTGTTGCTTATTACTACAACAGTACAGTCAATTGTCAGGAACGCATTCTCTCGACAAAATGGCAGGCGCTGAACGTAAAACTATCTTTGCAACACGTGTTCACATTGAGTCTCTTGCACACAGGGTGAACAGCGTTTCAGATCATCTCATTTCTTTAAAGTGAAAACTTTTTTAGACGCGTTGGGCATTTTTAAGATGGGAAAAAACAATTTAACTCGCGACACTGTTACCGACACCAGCTTTTGACCATTAAAAAGACATCAACGCACAATACATTTTCTGCACAGTAAAATTGTTCAAGTTTTCACTTCTGTCGGCACTCCCGGAGTGCCACTGTTTTTTTTTTTTTGGTCGTCCTTATCTGTATTTACTAGCTATAAAGTACCAAACCTACAAATTAAGTATGTGTAAAGTTTTAAGAGTAGGCCGTAGGTACTGGTCTGACGATACCATAAGATAAGTTGAAATTGTAAGGCGTTTGGAATTTGAGTACCGGGAGGTTTATAAACGGATGTTATTGAGCAGTCAGGTTATAATTTCTATGTCATTTTCATTGGAGCATTTTGCGGAGATTATTGTTACGCCGGGAGCAGCAAACACCTGCATACGTGAAGACCTAATCGCTGCGTCAGCAAACGTTATTAGTGTTGCTAAATTTTGGGGAAAGCTAAATATATACAATGTCGCCCATGGGTATGTGACCGCCCGTATTTTTTTGAATATTCATGAAAAATTATCGAAATATATCTTTAAAAGGGGGTCTATCTTTAATACTTTTCATGTTGTTCATTTTTTTCCGATGTCATTAGCTCGATTTGGATTCTGTTTATTATTTCTAAAAGATTATGAGTTATTTTATAGGAATAACTAACATTTTTTACTAAAATTTGTCGACTATCAAATAAAAACGGAGGTGAAGACATATTTTTCAAAAAAAAACCATTATTTATTTAAAAAACACAGGTGTAAGTAAGTCCATAAAATGATAAAAAAAAAAACAAAAAAAAAGATAGACCCCCTTTTAAAGTCATATTTCAATAATTTTTCATGAATATTCAGAAAAATACGAGCGGTCAGATGCTAATGGGTCGCATTGTATATTTTCTGAGTGTTATTTTGTCATCGACACGCTTAAAAGAAGAAAATAAGTCATATTAAATTTAACAAATAATGGAAAATCCCACAAGTCAGAACAATCCATGAATCCTATTTTCCGCCTGACAATCAAACAGGCCTCACGTAACATCAGACGAGTATGTTCCATCCATATCAAAGTCGCCGTCAAACTGAGCCTTTTCTCACTCACTGCTCCCACATTTCATCAAGAATCCAATAAATCGTTTTGACACATTGAACCGTTGTGGAACGAAATTGAATTTATTTTCAATCAAACCTCGTCGTTCTATATTGTCTTTGTTATCATGAATTGAAAGAAATATACAGTGTCAATGTTATTCGAAACTACACTGTTTTGCACGTAGTAATATATGCTCTTTTTCAACAAAAATCAATAAGTTAAGAAACTATTTGATGACACTTAAGGTAAGGTTGCTTTGATGTTAAGCACTTAAATCGTACAACATCTGCTTCTCATGTTTATAAAAACCGGCCAAGAGCGTGTCAGGCTACGCACTGACGGACACGAAAGGGTTCTGTATTTGGGACGAATTTATCCCAAGGACAAACTTTACATTGTAGTTAAAAAACATGTTCTCCCACACATTCCAACTGCAAATGTAAGTTTGTACGCACTATATTGAGTGATTTACCATGTTATTTTAAGACCATAAAATTATTATAGGTTTACAGGAAACCTATATGTATAAAACTATTTTCTGTATTTTTTTCAAAATTTTAGACTCAGTTGTTTCGGAAATAAGAAATAATTCAATTTTCATTTATTTTCTATATATCTTTAAAAGTTTTTTTTTTTTAATATCCTCACAACAAGGATATGTCATACAGTAAGTACAGTTTGCAAAACTTACTTTTTCTATTCACCCCCGAATAGTGACCCCATATTCAAAATTCGTTTATTTTCGTTACACGTCCGTGTTTGGGTCACAGAAATTGATATGTCTTCCAAATTTCAACTTAATCGGTCCATAAGATTCGGAGCAAATTGGCTGTGACAGACGGACAGACACACGAGTGGTCCCATATGGGTTCTATTTTTTCCTTTTGAGGAACCCTAAAAACTGACATAAAATTATTAAAAGAATGTGCTATTTAAAATCAAAAATCAAAATCAAAATATTTTATTTAACATAAACCTACATGGGCACTTATGAAACGTCAGAAGCTAGGTGCACGGTTCCAATTGGTCGTTTTCTATGGAGAAGAGCCGGCAAGAAACTCCACGGTTACTCTTTTAAAAATAATTGGCTTTTACAATACTTTAAAATAACAGTGTTTCTAGGTATGGGAGGACAGTGTAGGTCTTTCAATAAGTACCAAGTACTTAACAAAATAGAAAATGGTCAACAAGTCTACAATCCACTACGCCTACAGCGTTCTCACATTCACAAAATATGTAGAAAAGAATCTATACAAAAAATAGATTAAATAATAAAAGTAAAAAACCTATTCTTAATAAAACGCAATTATATGATTATTGATAATTAATCGTGTGAGTTAGCTAAAATAAGTAGGAAACCCGCTAGACTTCGAAGATGAGAAATAATCTAAACGGAATTTGTTAATTGTTTGTAGTTTTTAATTTGATTAATGATGTCGTGTTTTAATATTCTTTTGACGTATGTGTTGTCTTTGACACAATATTCTGAGTACGAGTTATGTACCCTTAATCGTAGGGAGGGAACTTTTATGTAAAACGCTAACCATGATGTGTTTTATGAATGCTTGTGTATAGCGTTATAAATAAAGAAGCAGTGGGCGATTTTAATTTTTTTATTCATTTAAATTACCCTAAAAAATACTGCAGTTTTCCCTTAGAGGTTACGATTTACGCAACCGTACCCTACATAAACTCACACTGCTTTCCAATGGGGGTAAGCTGCAGATAGAAACTACAAAGCGCCACATGCTACATAAAACCTTGTAGATTATTAATATGGTCAAAGGTTATTTTAATTTGGCGCTACGTGTGGGCGATTTTACAAAAATTACTATGATAAAGTTTTGACAAAAATTCTCACGCGCCTGTTGATTGCTACATAGCAATGCTGCTTGGCAGTACCTCACCTAGATACAGATAAGTAATACGAAGTACTCTACCGAATGCTTTCACAAGCATATCTTCAGCTTAGTTAAAAATAGTTAGGTGTGAAGTTAATACAATTCATTTGTTTGAAACAACATTGTGATAAATTTAAACAAAGGAAGATCTGCCTGTTTTGTCCCATTAAAGGCCACGCAAACGTCGACGCCAAGTGTGCAGAATAAAATGTATGAAAGTTGTCGGCCGACGTCTTTTTTGTTTTGGGTGGGAAATTATGAAATAACTTCTCCCGCTTTGGGTGGAGCGGGATGGCGTGTCAGACTCTTACTGACTAAAACCCACCCGTGTTCCTTGAGTTGCCTGTATGTTGTCAGGGGCTACGGTAACCCTTTCGGATGAACCCGCAAACCCGACAGGCATCAGCCCTAGCGGACCCCTTCAGTTGTGCTGACATCTCTTTGAGGCGCGCGTGGAACACAACGACCCGAGCCTGGTCCTTATCGGACGGCAAGCTACGTCGTTGCCTCTAGTTGTCGGGCTGTCGCAGTCGCATATAAGCATCATATAGGGCTAAAGCCTTTCAAACAACTTCTTCCGCTCTGGGTGGAGCAGGACTGCGTGTCAGACTCTTACTGACTAGAACCCACCCGTGTTCCTTCAGATGCCATGTTGCCGGGGGCCACGATTTCCCTTTCGGTATTCTTCGCAACCCCGGCAAGCATCGGCCCTAGCGGACCCCGTCAATTCTGCTGACATCTCTTTGTGGCGCGCGTGGAACACAACGCGCCGTCGACTTGGGCCTGGTCCTTATCGGGCGGCGAGCTACCCATTGCTCACCGTTCGCAAGCCCGCATAGGGCTAAGGTCTGATACACAAAAGAGAGAAAGAACAATAATACCTACATCATTATCATGTTGGCTCACTGGGTGTAAGTAAACTCAGACCTAATGAAAAGTGTTGCGAAATCAGTGCCTCGAAAATTTTCATCCTCGCTTTCAGAATGGCACCAGATTTTTGTCATTTTTTTTGTCAGACCAACAAAGGAATTGAATCGGTGATGTCGAAATATTGTAATATCTTCGAAGGTACAGACGCCAGCACATCAAGCTACCCGAAAATGTCCAATTTTCCCAATCAACTTTGAACCTTACACTTCAGCGATAAAGTTGAAAATCTATTAAATAAATTTGACAGATTGTAGTACCCTGATGTGCTGGCGTCTGTACAACAAAATTATGCAAAATATGATGCAGGAAATCTGGACGGAAATTATGGAGATTTTATTCTAAGGGATCTGAAGAAAATTTGGTCAAGTCCGTGTCACCAGATGTATATTGCTGTTTTATTCTTTACCAAGATATTACCATTTATTTATCTGTGCTTACAAAAGTTGCAGCCTTCGAAATTATCATAGGGCAAAAACAGTTAAGGCAAACGTATACTAAGCATGAGTTCATTCGAGCTACTTTCAAAATATGGAAAAATCTAAAACATTTATCGACTTTTGCAATAGACTTTAAGGGTCTATACTACCTCAAATTGCTTAGCATGATCCTCCGTTATATCTAAAATACTGCAGCATTAATTTTTAAATAAATATATATGTTAAAGTTGATGATTAATATGTTTGACGAAAATACGATTCCATAAAATTTTCTCGATAGATTTTTTTTCCGAAGTTACCTCCAAACCGAATAATAAACCGTTGGTATTCAAAACATACTTCAAATAAGAACATGCAACTTTGCCATAATAACTGAACTAAGTATAAGGCAGCGACTATGTTTCTTATTTTTTTTTAATTACCAGTATTTTCGAGCCGCCAGCACCCCCACTCGGTCTCGTTCTCAATCAGTCCGCGAAGAGTATGGTGCGAGCGAGATAAAAAGTGTATTTGAACTGAGGTAGTAGCTCTTAATATCTTTTTTTCCAATAACCTTCACAAACTATTCCCTCAATTTAGACACCCTAGCTCAAACAATCATAAATCAATCTATCTAGCCTTTTCCCAACTATATTGGAGTCGGCTTCCAGTCTAAGGCTGGACTCACACATTCTGAATTCCTTTCTGAATTCAAAGTTGGAATTCATATTTTGAAATCCGACAACCTGCCTCACACATATCTTAAAATTCAGATCAATCAGTAGTCTTGTGTTTCTCGGCTCAGGCAAACGTCTTGGATATGGAAGAGGAATTAGGTAATTCTCGTCGCACTACTCTTAAAAAAATGCAAACGAAAACACTGGATTCATCCTCTTAATCTGAACAGAGTAAGGGAAAGTCAGTTCTACACTACGGCGAAAAAATTACGACAGTATCCTGACAGATTTTTTGATTACTACAGAATGTCATGGAAGTGTCCCATATATGTACAAGGGCGGGTTAGGACGCACAATATAAAATTTTCCGTGTCAGACATCACACCAGATCACAACTTCACAAGTCGCAACACGTATAACCGTTATCGCTTGTAGTGTCAACTAAAACTATTCATAATCTGATTCCGGTGTGTGTGTGTTCGCGTGTTCAAATGTATAGAAAAACGCGCGTTATGAAATCATAATCTTAAATTTTCCAATACGGAATTCAGAACGCTCGTCAATGTCATTCTTACAGATCGATCTGAGCAAATCATAATCTGGAAAAATCAGAATGTGTGTGGAGAATAATTAAATTGTATGTAATTCTGGGCTTTCTTAATTAATAATATGAATTCCGACTCTGAATTCAGAAAATAATTCAGAATGTGTGGGTCCAGCCTAACTGGGTGCGGTTGAATACCAGTATTTTACAAGGAGCGACTACCTATCTGAACTCCACAACTCAGTTATTAGGTAACACTATACCCCTTGGTAAGACTGGTTATCAGACTTTTGACCTTCTGACTATCTGCAACGAATGTCAAAGATCTATGAATAACAGCCGGGACCAAGAGGCACGGAGCTCAAACAATCTCTGCTAAATATACATACATTTTGTTTTAATTGAGTGTTCCCGTGATCCCCTATCGTAGATATAAATGACCTGACACAGGACAATGGGCGACCCTTATTCTAAAACAATAGAATTCGAACCTAAAGGATTCCTGCTAAGTATGTTTGACATCAATGTTGTCAACATTTGATATAGGTTATAGGTACTTGGGTTGGCTTGTTTTTTGAGATCACTAGGTTCTACTGCTTTAAAATAGACGACTGTTGTATTTGATACAATACATTGGAACTGTAGCGAAATACCCTCTTTTCTTGTGTGGAAATCAATGAAGATTTCAGCGAAAATGACATTAAATCGATTGCGTTTCCAAGTAGCCGTTGCTATATGTATCTGGCGAAATGGTGTATTATCAATTTCTGCAATACCCAGTGTGGTACTCCTGTTCAGATTATGTCCAATTTGCTGGATAGCCCCAAATCTCTGCTCACCTACACCCTTAATCATCTGGATAACGGAATCCGCCATTGACGCCGCAATAAACGTGGACCGTGGTGCAAACAGCATAATATCGATGTACCGTCGGTCGGTTTGATTTACCGACCGGATACGGAAAATGATACTGCGCTCTAAGACACAAATCGCGGCTGATACCCAAAAAGAAGCCAAGCTCAACTGGGACTGGGCCGGACACGATTGCTGCATGTCGGATGCATTATGGGCTAAGACCACCACAATAAAGGTTCCCGAAAACGTCCAATGTTTTTGCGGAAGATCCAGGCGTAGATGGCTAGACGAACTTGACGCTTATAGGAAAGACTGGTCCATATTGACTCAGGATCGAGTTGAGAGTAAAAAGGAAAAGGAGAACTTTGCCCTGCAGTGGGACAATTCCAGCTGATTGTTATAATAATTATTGAAGTGAAAACTTCTTTAGGCACTTTGGGCATTTTTGAGATGGGACTAAACCATAGATTTCGCGATCTGTTACCGACACCGTGGAGTAAAAGACATCAACGTGTTGATTACCGCCCTGCCGATTGCTTTTCAAGTTTTCACTTGTGTCGGCACTCCCGGAGTGCGACTGTTTTTTTTTTTTTACCCTCTGTACTAAAAATCGAAAAAGAATCTAGATGGCCATTATTTTACTGATTTAGGATTGTATGGTCTAAATTCAATACCTACTGCTCTAACATTTGTACTTGAAGATTGTACGTGGTCCAACATACAAACTGATAGTCCGTGCTCTAAGTTAGAATTGTTTTCTCGTTGCTATTTTCTTAGTTCTAACCAGAAACTAGCTGGTTATTTATGAAGCGTGAAGGACACAATGAGGACATTATACAGTTTTGTCCTTACACAATACACAAGCTGAAGTGTCCTACAGTTTGCTAATCATATCAGTTGGCATTGAGGATAGCCTGTTGGAAGGGTTACGCGTGTTGCCTGTAAAATCGCAAGATGTTTATAAAATAAAATTAAAACTATACTGGTGTCTGTTGTTTGCTTATTATTATCAAATTTGTCGTAGTTGGGTAATCAGCAGTTATTCGGAAATTTCAGCCTTTCCTGACTCTGGATTATACATACTTAGATACATTTTAGTGCTTCATTTTCAACTAGCTTTTGGCCACGGCTTCGCCCGTGTGGATGTCAGACTTCCACGCGGGCCACGAGAACGTACTACCGGGATAAAAAGTACCCCATGTGTAAATACTGGTAAACAATGTATTAATTCCGTAAAACATTGTTTTCATAGAACTCTATTGGTTTACGCGGCGTCCGCTAGTGAAGCTTCCAGTCGGCGTAATTTTTTTCGACATCTTCAATAATAATCGTCGTCAATTTCAGCCAATTTATACAAAACCTTAAGGCAATTGTTACAAAGGTTTTTTTTATAAATTACATTTATGATAACATAATTTCGTGGTTTTTTAAACCGCTAGGTGGCGGATGAATTTTACGCCTAATATGAATCACTCCGTAACCGTTCATTTGGTGAAAACAGTATGAAAATCCGTTCAGTAATTTTTGAGTTTGTCGTATTCAGACAGACAGACGCGCCGGGGAGTCTTTGCTTTTACTGGACTACAGCGAAGCAAAACGGAGGGTTATGATTTTGACCGGTATGTATATTTGATCGTATGAACGTGGGTATTTAAGTTCATCTGTTCCCTCATAACTTTTAAACTACTCATCATAATTTGACAAATGAGTTATAGTTGGAAATGTCTTAATCGTCCGCTGGTTATATGTAATATGACGTCATATTTAATTTAATATGGCGCCCTCTAGAGGACGAAAAGACGAACCAATTTTTTTTTTAATTCCTTCATTTTGGATATCAAATGAAAGGGCTTAATTAGATACAGGCACATTTCAAACTTATTTTATATATCATAACCCCAAAATAATTTAAATAAAAGTTATGAAAACTAAACTCCAAATACGAGATTTTTAAATAATATGTAGTGATAAGTGATATTCGTACTTTATTTTCAATTTATTACAGTTTAAAGTTGAATAAAATATTGTATTCCAGTCTTACATAAATTATGTACTCCATTGAATATTCTACAATATATCTATGCAATAGATAGGTACAATTTTCTTGTAAACGAATTCTGCAAAAAGATTAATTTCATGTAATTCCATTAAATTCAAATTGTTCTAAAAGTTTTATTTTTAAATCTGGGAGTAATTGAACCGTAGAAGTCATAGGAATTTCGTCTAGACATTCTTAAGTTCATTGTTTACCTTTTATCTTCTCTAAAAATACCTTTTAACATTGAACCTAAAACATTGAAGGCACATAGATGTTTAAATGGGTATTTCTAAAAATAGTTCCATTATAGGAATTGTTTTGATACTGTTATATCTTTCTTTTTCGTGTGCTTAAAGTGGCTAACTTGGTGTCAGAGTATTTATGCCACCCATGGGCCTTTGACTTAGCTTCACAAACCGTCGAGAAATATCTCTCCGGCATGCCGGTTTCCTCACAATGCTTTCCTTCACCGTTTTTGAAGCAAGTGATAACAATACAATACGCACATGAATCCGAAAAGTCAGACTGCGTGCTTTGAATTCGAACTCAAGACCTATGACTTGGCAGTTCGAAGGTCACACCACTTGCCTATCACATCACTGCTGTAAATAGTTCTATGAGAAAACTTTGAAGACAACGTCAGGGAGATTAATTGTTAAGAGAATTGACAACCAACTTAAATTGTCCGTTACCGGCCATGTCCAGTATATAGTTACGGGTAATGTTCAGGATTGCGGGTTTACCTTAATAGTTTCAACCTTAGTGAAATTTCAATTAACTGGGATTTGTTATCAAAATTGGCAAAGCAAATTATGTAGACTGCACATTTCAGTGCTTACCGCCATAATTATTTTGTGGAGGTAATGCAGCTCAAGAATAAGATTAGTCTTAAAATTTCTGAGGACTCATAGCAAAGGACATCGTTAATAACAGCACTGCTCCAACACGGCAAATGACTTGTCATTCAAGTTAGGATTTTAAATCAAATGCATTAAAGTTTAAATAACAGCCGGGACCAAGAGGCACGGAGCTCAAACAATCTCTGCTACATATACATACATTTTGTTTTAATTGAGTGTTCCCCTATCGTCGATATAAATGACCTGACACAGGACAATGGGCGACCCTTATTCTAAAACAATAGAATTCAAACCTAAAGGATTCCTGCTAAGTATGTTTGACATCAATGTTGTCAACATTTGATATAGGTTATAGGTACTTGGGTTGGCTTGTTTAATGAGATCACTAGGTTCTACTGCTTTAAAATAGACGACTGTTGTATTTGATACAATACATTGGAACTGTAGCGAAATACCCTCTTTTTGTGTGGAAATCAATGAAGATTTCAGCGAAAATGACATTAAATCGATTGCGTTTCCAAGTAGCCGTTGCTATATGTATCTGGCGAAATGGTGTATTATCAATTTCTGCAATACCCAGTGTGGTACTCCTGTTCAGATTATGTCCAATTTGCTGGATAGCCCCAAATCTCTGCTCACCTACACCCTTAATCATCTGGATAACGGAATCCGCCATTGACGCCGCAATAAACGTGGACCGTGGTGCAAACAGCATAATATCGATGTACCGTCGGTCGGTTTGATTTACCGACCGGATACGGAAAATGATACTGCGCTCTAAGACACAAATCGCGGCTGATACCCAAAAAGAAGCCAAGCTCAACTGGGACTGGGCCGGACACGATTGCTGCATGTCGGATGCATTATGGGCTAAGACCACCACAATAAAGGTTCCCGAAAACGTCCAATGTTTTTGCGGAAGATCCAGGCGTAGATGGCTAGACGAACTTGACGCTTATAGGAAAGACTGGTCCATATTGACTCAGGATCGAGTTGAGAGTAAAAAGGAAAAGGAGAACTTTGCCCTGCAGTGGGACAATTCCAGCTGATTGGTATAATAATTATTGAAGTGAAAACTTCTTTAGGCACTTTGGGCATTTTTGAGATGGGACTAAACCATAGATTTCGCGATCTGTTACCGACACCGTGGAGTAAAAGACATCAACGTGTTGATTACCGCCCTGCCGATTGCTTTTCAAGTTTTCACTTGTGTCGGCACTCCCGGAGTGCGACTGTTTTTTTTTTTTTACCCTCTGTACTAAAAATCGAAAAAGAATCTAGATGGCCATTATTTTACTGATTTAGGATTGTATGGTCTAAATTCAATACCTACTGCTCTAACATTTGTACTTGAAGATTGTACGTGGTCCAACATACAAACTGATAGTCCGTGCTCTAAGTTAGAATTGTTTTCTCGTTGCTATTTTCTTAGTTCTAACAAGAAACTAGCTGGTTATTTATGAAGCGTGAAGGACACAATGAGGACATTATACAGTTTTGTCCTTACACAATACACAAGCTGAAGTGTCCTACAGTTTGCTAATCATATCAGTTGGCATTGAGGATAGCCTGTTGGAAGGGTTACGCGTGTTGCCTGTAAAATCGCAAGATGTTTATAAAATAAAATTAAAACTATACTGGTGTCTGTTGTTTGCTTATTATTATCAAATTTGTCGTAGTTGGGTAATCAGCAGTTATTCGGAAATTTCAGCCTTTCCTGGCTCTGGATTATACATACTTAGATACATTTTAGTATTTTATTTTCAACTAGCTTTTGGCCACGGCTTCGCCCGTGTGGATGTCAGACATCCACGCGGGCCACGAGAACGTACTACCGGGATAAAAAGTACCCCATGTGTAAATACTGGTAAACAATGTATTAATTCCGTAAAACATTGTTTTCATAGAACTCTATTGGTTTACGCGGAGTCCGCTAGTGAAACTCCCAGTCAGTGTGATTTTTTTCGACATCTTAAATATAATCATCGTCAATTTCAGCCAATTTATACAAAACCTTAAGCCAATTGTTACAAAGGTTTTTTTTATAAATTACATTTAAGATAACATAATTTCGTGGTTTTTTAAACCGCTAGGTGGTGGATGAATTTTACGCCTTATATGAATCACTCCATAACCGTTCATTTGGTGAAAACAGTATGAAAATCCGTTCAGTAATTTTTGAGTTTGTCGTATTCAGACAGACAGACGCGCCGGGGAGTCTTTGCTTTTACTGGACTACAGCGAAGCAAAACGGAGGGTTATAATTTTGACCGGTACCTATGTATATTTGATTGTATGAACGTGGGTATTTAAGTTCATCTGTTCCCTCATAACTTTTAAACTACTCATCATAATTTGACAAATGAGTTATAGTTGGAAATGTCTTAATCGTTCGCTGGTTATATGTAATATGGCGTCATATTTAATTAAATATGGCGCCCTCTAGAGGACGAAGTCATGACCAATTTTTTTTTTAAATTCCTTCGTTTTAGATATCAAATGAAAGGGCTTAATTAGCACATTTCAAACATTATATACGTAACCCCAAAATAATTTTAATGAAAGTTATAAAACTAAAACCCAAGTACGAGATTTTTTTAAAATAATATGTAGTGATAAGTGATATTCGTACTTTATTTTCAATTTATTACAGTTTAAAGTTGAATAAAATATGGTATTCCAGTCTTACATAAATTATGTACTCCATTGAATATTCTACAATATAGCTATGCAATAGATAGGTACAATTTTCTTGTAAACGAATTCTGCGAAAAGATTAATTTCATGTAATTCCATTAAATTCAAATTGTTCTAAAAGTTTTATTTTTAAATCTGGGAGTAATTGAACCGTAGAAGTCATAGGAATTTCGTCTAGACATTCTTAAGTTCATTGTTTACTTTTTACCTTCTCTAAAAATACCTTTTTACATTGAACCTAAAACATTGAAGGCACATAGATGTTTAAATGGGTATTTCTAAAAATAGTTCCATAATAGGAATTGTTTTGATACTGTTATATCTTTCTTTTTCGTGTGCTTAAAATGGCTACCTAACCTATCTATCTATTCTGTAAAAATCTCACCGTGATTACTTAGGTGAAGTGAGCTGTCATTCCACTTGATGCTAGGGATTGGCACTATTGTCACCTCACTTCGAGCTAACTTCACCTAAGTTTTCACGGTGAGATTTTTACAGAATAGATAGACTGGTGTCAGAGTTTTTATGCCACTCATGGGCCTCTATCCTGGCTTCACATGCTGTTGAGAAATATCTCTCAGGCATTACGGTTTCCTCATAATGTTTTTTCGTTCACCGTTTTTGAAGCAAGTAATAATTGTACAATACGCACACGAATCCGAAAAGTCAGAGGTGCGTGTCTTGAGTTCGAACTCAAGACCATATGACTTGGCAGTCCGACGGTCACACCACTTGCCTATCACATCACTGCTGTAAACAGTTCTATGAGAAAACTTTTAAGACAACGTCAGGGATATTAATTGTTACCTATGAGAATTGACAACCAACTTAAATTGTCCGTTACCGGCCATGTCCAGATCCTGCTCTATAGTTACGGGTAATGTTCAGGATTGCGGGTTTACCTTAATAGTTTCAACCTTAGTGAAATTTCAATTAACTGGGAATTGTTATCAAAATTGGCAAAGCAAATTATGTAGACTACACATTTCAGTGCTTATCGCCATAATTATTTTGTGGAGGTAATGCAGCTCAAGAATAAGATAAGTCTTAAAATTGCTGAGGACTCATAGCAAAGGACATCGTTAATAACAGCACTGCTCCAACACGGCAAATGACTTGTCATTCAAGTTAGGATTTTAAATCAAATGCATTAAAGTTTATTTTACGAAGGCTATACAGAATAGTGGCCGGCTCGCGGGCCGCTTACTGTCCGCGAGTCGTCACACGTCGCGCCGTCAGTACGCTTGAAGCGAGGAGCCCGCTCCCCGGCGAAGAAACTCCTGTAAGCGGTGACGCCTCGCCGGTCTGCTGACAACTAGCCGTTGGTGCATGGACGGTGAGCTACCAATTAGTAAGCATCACATGAACAACAAGCTGTCATCTTATCGATGGCGTGCCGGCAACGAGCGGTCGCCTTGCTTACGGCGCATTGGCGACTAATTTTTCTAGGCGGTGCTGGGGCGTTACAGCGCTGGAACGGTGCTGTTATAAAGGGCGATGTCTTTTAAGAGTTCTCATAAATGACAAATCTATTTCTGCTGCTAAGCTGAATTGCTGTCTACATCATCATTTCAGCCGAAAGACGTCCACTGCTGAACATATATCCTCAAAGCACCGCCACTTCGACCGATTCTGTGCTTCCCGCACCCAGCAGATTTCTGCGGCCTTCACAAGGTCATTGGTGTGTACATATTATTTATCATAGACACATGAGACTTTTCAACTGTGTCTCTGGTCATCTGCCTTAAAAACTGCAAAACTTTTAAATCACGTTCACGTGCCTTTTGCTACGACTTTTTGTATTTATAAGAGAATAACTTGATACTTATCGTGAAGTTTGAATTCGACGAGTTTCTGGGTAGATATTATAAGCAAGAGTTAATAGTAGGTAATCATTATAATGTAAGTTATAAGGGAGTTAGTCATTCATTTTATGGCACGTATCACACCGCCGCGCCGGCGATCAGCGAGCATCGAGCAACATTGAACGGAGAGCAAAGCCACGAGCAATTACTCGTTGGTATGCAAATGTACCAAGCGAGAGTATCTGAGCAAGTGTTCTGCCCGCCAAGCGAGCGTCGCTGAGCGAGTACAGCGTCGCTGCGACAAATAAGAACTCGTTGGTGGTGTGAACAGTCAGCGATCAACTACTAATTTAATGTATCTCTTTTACCTACACGTACCTACAATCTTTTGTACGTTTCTTGAAAATCATTGATAGCTAGTCGCTTGTTAGTTTTTTTTTTTTTAAATCTTACCCCACACTAGGTATTTCTCCTGTATTGTTTGTGGGTGCATTTGCAAACATTTAAACTCACATACTCAAACAGCCACACCCGGAAAAACAACTTGTAGGTCATAAAAATATTTGTTCCGTGCGGCACAGATTACATATACTACGTGCGGGAATCGAACCCGCGACACGCAACGCAGCAGTCAATCGCTTAACAACTGCGCCAACCGTGCCGTCAGTTGGCGGTGGGATAGGTGCCTTAGATGCCTTTATGATTGCCCCGTGTTAATTTCAAGAGCACCAATATATCACCAGGCCCTTTGTACACACAGGTTTTTTTTGCCGTGACAAACTACGGTTTATTCGTGTTGTATGCACAGATATACGAGTAGATAGACCTAGATAACGCAAGTATCACGATCTGTATGAAAACGAAGCGTGCCATATTTTGACTACCTACTATGACGTCACAAGCACTAGGAAACGTTTCTTTTATTTTTTCTCCTCGCATTTGCACAGTTTTTACAATTTATAACAGCGTAATTTAATTAACCATTTTCAATTTTTTTACTGACTTCCGACAGCGACAGCGGCGAAAGTGGCAGCTTACGATTATTGTCCGTAAGCTGGGCACGAAAATGGCACGCGAAGTAGTTGCTCTTGCGTTATCTAGGTATATCTATATCTGTGGTTGTATGGATCACTATGGAAACTTGTTGACGGACACGATATTTTTACGGCGCGCTTTATACGCCGTACCGTAAAAAAACCGTGCCTTGTACAAAGGGCCGTAGGGTTAGGTACACATAAAAACAAGTGTTAGTATTCATTACGTTTATTCCACAATAAATAATTAGTACAATTAATGCAATTTTAATAAATTAATATTTAAATTAAGGCAAATGCTTAGTTATTTAAATGCGAAATTAGCATCATTGTACAAGTTAGTAAGTACATCTAAAGTTAACATGTTATAAATAAATAAATAGTTTTATTTACATTATTAATACGTGTACACTTAATTAATTGAAAAATTAAATAATAAAAGTTGACAAAAAAACGAGCTGTATTTTATTTGTTAAAAATAAGCAGATGGAAATATTTAACCCATTGTGTACGGCTTGTTTTGCGCTTAATTTTTTTTTTACTTTTTTAACAAGTCATGATTATTTGTTTTGATTTTCTTTGGTAATTTTTGTCAACTTTTACATAAACAAAACCTATTACACTTTTCCTATGCTTATCTTTGCTTTTTGGTGTAATTAGTATCCTTCCCATAGTTTTGGTCACAATTTGGTACCTTTTATTCTGTCTCGCGTACCAAAACCTTAATAATTACAACAACAACTAAAAACATTGCCGTTTGCTAAAGATGTTACAAAAGACTTCATAAAAGGACGTTTTTTTGTATCTCTGGTGTATTTACCCGACTACTGCGGAACCAAAGTGAGTCATATTTTTAATGCACATTTTATACTGTACAGTCACACACACAAGTCTTTAGATGATTTTTTGTTGTACTCTCCATTTTTTGTCCCGTATTTTTGAAGTCATCTTTTTCAATCTTTTATCTTTCCTAGCAATTAGATCGTGTAATAAGCCTCATTTCATGGTTATTTGTTGAGGTAAGTATCGCCGTTAACTCCATTCAGTGTCATTGATCCAATTGATTTAATCCTTTTTGCCAATAGCCTGAAAATTATTCGTACTTTAATTTCTTTTAATTTAAGTATATTACGTACTTTTATTAAAAGATTGGTTTACTCAGTTCCAAACGATTGTCTTGAATCGATTGACTGAAAAGAAAGGGTATATTGATATTATTAGTTATGAATATATTTACAAAAGCATTTATTTTGGGACTTGTTAGAAAACGTTTGTCAATAATATTAGAAAGTAATTAATTTAAAAAGGCTGTTACAAAATTTGAAATCAATTTTTTTTTTGTATGAACTTTAATTTTATAATTAAAATTATCATTGGAACACAAAATGCCATACAACTTGTTTCTATTACACAAAACACGAATTCAGAAACAGCCAAACAATAAAACAAAAATAATAAAGAAAAATAAATTACAAATAATAATAAAAATAAGTTCCAGTTATAACAAAGTGATTACACAAGAGATAAATAAAATAAATGTAAAAGAAAGTAGTATTTTCTTTACTAATAAGTGAATAAACTTAACGACATGCATACTAAAATATGAGTTACTACCAAAACTCCAATAAATATAATAAACGAATAGTCTAGACTACTAAAGAAAAGCAAATAAATTTATATTTAATTTAAAAGTGCCAGGTGTTTTTAACATACAAATAATTGTGCCTTAAATAAAGTGAAACCATTTATTAAAATTACACAAATTTTAATGTACAGCTATTTACAAAAAGGTTGTGTTATCCTATGTTTGGATGTTTGTTACTCAATCACGCAAAAACGGCTAAATAAATGGATTTGGATAAAATTTAGAACACAGATTATAACCTGGATTAATGCATAGCATACTTGTTATTCCGGTAGAACGTTCCTGTGGGATATATTCTGACACACACGCGGGAGAAGCCGCAGGCAAAAGCTAATTTAAAATAAGTGGAGGGTAAAATTCGTCCTTTTAGTAACACAAAAACGTATCTCGATTTTGATCAATCTTGAATTAAGTATACCATCTATCTCAAAATAACAGGTTCTATTTTGGAAGTAGTCCACTTAGAGCACCCGTACGAATAGCACCTGCGACTCAGCAGCCTACTGCTGGGATGTATTTGTTTTACAGGACGTTATTAAATGAAAGATATAGATAAAAATAACTAGAATGTTTATTAATTACACATACTTACGTACATACGAAATTTGTTTTATCGATATCTTTCATTTAATAACGTCCTGTAAAACAAATAGGTACATCCCAGCAGTAGGCTGCTGAGTCGCAGGTGCTATTCGGACGGGTGCTCTAAGTGGACTACTTCCTATTTTGTTACAAAGACACGTATTTCACTGACACTTTGTTTCTAGAATGGTGGTTGACGTATCTTTACTATGCGTAAAACAGAAACACACACAGAACTTATCTGAAGATATGTTTGTGTATTACTAACAATATGCATAAAACATAAACTTATTTAAAGATACGTCTGTGTGTTAGTGTTAAACGATGAATGCACACATAAACAAAACGTATACATGTGTACGTGTTTTTTAAATGGCATCTTGCAGGTCAACATAGGAGGTTATCGGCTGCTTAACCGGACTTTCCTGTGGCTGCCTCAATAAATTAGGCCTCCAGCCAGGGCATAAAACTTAGAATCTAAGCGACTACACGCTAAGGGCACCTTCTGTGCCTTGTGTGGGGTTGGCTTAGGGCGTCGCTGGGGGAGGACAGCAAGGGACAAGCTGGATTGGATTAATGGCGCGTCAGTAGCACGCTGCCATTTTTATAATATTACGTATTTACGTTATTTATGTGTGGGTTAGTGCGCCGTTTTTGATTATCGAATGTTGTTTAGGTAACTTATTTCTTATTTACACCTTTTTACTTATAATATCATTGGGTAAAAGAATACCGTACCTAAATTATCTTCAAAATTATTTAATGTAACAAAAATGTATCTCAAAATGGTTTACCCAAAGTCATTGTAGGTTTGAACTTACATACATGATACGGATAGAAACCATATAAACTGAGGTAAAAACTAAAGTACTTAATAACAACAATACATGCTATTTTAGTTTTTGTAATTTTAAAAAGAAGAACGAACGTGATATATAGTCCGTGCAATCCACGACGACGCGCCCCACTCCGCGATTACTGTACTGTAAGCTGAACTCTAGTACGGCGCGGAGCGGAGTGGGGCGCGTCTTCGTGGATTGCGCGGACTGTAAGTAGGAAAAGAGTAGTTAAGTGTAGTGTAGTAGTATTTTATATAGTCTATGTACACTTGTGTTTTGTTATATTGTATCCTCTCAATTACCATAATAAATATCTTTGGACAATAAAACCTAACGAATCTAATTTTAAAATAATTTAATATTTTACAAAAAAGTTTGCAACACTAAAACTAATCTAGAACCTTATTCCAAACAATTGAATTTTAAACCTAATAATACAACTTTTAAAAATAATAAGTTATTTGCTTTGCGGCCCTAAATAAGGCTAAACAAAAAAAAATATTAAATGTTTTAAACATAATAGCTTTCTAGGGTAGTAATTATATTCTCATTAATGTATCGCGCCACGTGATTTTAATTTTTTATCCGTTTTCTCAAATTGGACAGAATCGAGATACATTTTTGTAAGGGGACGAATTAATTTAAATAAAAACTGCGAATCTATAAAAAAAAGTTTTATGAGTATTTCAGTATCGTTTGATAAAAGCTAATTTAATAAGAAAAATGTTAACTTATGACTTCGTAATACTCTCCATATTAAAATAAAAAAGACAATCTGTGACGAAATAAAATTAATATAAAAAGCTAAATATAACTAAATTAATTCGAATATGTCAGTAAAACATAACGTATGATATTTAATAACACATTTCAAACAGGATTTTGATTAAAAACCCCTGAAAATGATCCATTATATTTCACAATCACGTGCAACAAGACGAATGGCTTCGTTGAACGATCATAATGAAACGCCAAGAAAATTGCAAATGAGTATGTGTTGTTATGAAAATGCTTGAGCAAAAGGGCCTTACAAAGTTATTTTTGTTGGTTTTCGTGAAAATTTTTATGGGTCGGTAAAAACTGATTTAAAAAGCAGTGGATACAGGTCAGTAGATATCTAGTTTGTTCTAAATGATATTTATTTTCAATTATTTCATTTAATTTCAATTTATTTTAAATAATTTATTTTCTTTCAGTCATTACTAACATATTTTTAAGAGAATGTAAAAGGTGCTAACAAAATATGGACAAAAATTGTCTGAATTAAATGTTTTATTTTATTTTTTTATTAAAAATCACAAAGCACAACATTCAAAGCAAGGCAAGGCGGTTTTTTTCAACTCACTTATGTAATTAGGTATCATGTTATTTTCTTTTGTGTCTTAACAAAGTTACCATAATTTTAAAAGATTCTTCCATTTCTTACATTTGCTAGTACGAAAACCAAGCTGTATTGTAAAAAGACTTAAATAAAGCCCTAATTAGCAGTTAAGTCAAGAAAAATAATTAAAACGGGTTACCGTCATTTCAAAATAAAATATTTTGACAGAACAAACAAACTCTTAATTTAGGTACCTACTAATGTGGGGAATTACTCCCCGGGACTCCTAACAAAGTATTTAATTACTTATTACTTGTAAATAACCCTACTCATAAAATGTAGGCAAAATGTTTGCCCGAGGGAAGATTTTTTTTTTCAATTCATCCCAGAAATTGACTTCGCAAACAAAACGAAGTTCAAATAAATTAATAATACTTGGAAAAAGGTTTTCATCCCAGAAAATACTCATTAAAAAGCTTTAATCCGGGTTTTGAATAAATTTTTATTCTATTTGTTATTTTGGTCTATTGGGAGACCCTTACATATTTAAGAATTCGGAAGTCGTAAGATACTCAATATACTAAAATAACAGCCATATTATTATAAAGGTCCCTTGACCCACTACCCACTGCGTCGCATGGCCCACCTGCGCTTTTACCTCGTAATCGCTTAGAAAGCGATTTTTCTGACTTTTTAGGGTTCCGTACCGAAATGGTAAAAAGGAACCCATATGGTGCGCCTCAGTCTGTCTGTCCGTCTGTCTGTCACAGCTGGATATCTCAAGAACTACTAATGCTATCAACTTGAAATTTGGAATAGTTGGAATAGTTTTAGATGACATTTGCCCAACTATTTTGCAAATAAGGAAGAAATAAAAATGCATTTTTTTTTAACAACAAAGACTGAACGAGGTTCTTAAAAATTGAAGTGGGATTTTTTTTCAGGCCGCATAGTGTTCGAGTTGTGACAAAAAAAAATAAATAATACCCTTATCTCCGAAGTTAGCATAGAGAAAAATCTGAAATTATTCTATGTAATAGAAGTTTATGTGAAGATTACAGGAAAAGTAAAATGATGTCTCTAAATAGCACTTTTTCAGAAATCATCAACAAAAAGTACATTAGTTCCACTATCGGTCAAGAGATGGCGCTAACCTAAAACACCAATATTCTACACCGTAGTGTGCAGTGTTAAAATTCTCTGATGAATATGTAAAATGGTACGGAACCCTCGGTGCGCGAGTCCGACTCGCTCTTGACCGGTTTATTTTTATTTTTGTTCGGCTCCTAAGTATTGTAGCATGATGTTAAATAGTCTACCTTACCATCCTCAAGAAATGGCTTAACAGATACAAAAAGATTTTTTCAAATCCGACTGATTATTCCAGAGATTAGCGCGTTCAAACAAACTCTTCTACTTTATTATTAGTATACATAGATTAAATTGTTAAACGATTACAAAACATTCGATATATAATACAATAAATAAAGGAAAAAATAATTTATTGTTATTGACAAAATATTAAAACTTTTATAATACATAATTCTTTATTATGGTCTAACGTTTTAGATCGAAAAAGTAGTCGGCCAACCCCAATCTCAAAACGCAAGTTAAACTTTGTGGATTTATTATTTTACTAAGAGGAGGCTCCCTAAATTGTACATTAATTTGCATTAATATTCTGAAACAGTCACGCATACAATCAAAATGGAACTTTAGGATATGATTTATTGGATCTTTTTATTTCCATGTACAAGACAGTTACGTAATTGTAACATTTTTGCTCGATTCATTTTTTATTCAATAAATCATGTCGTTTTTTAAAGATTATTTAAATAAAATGAAAATTAATCAACTTTTATGTCTTAAATAAGTATTCACTGTAAAATGTATAGTTTATTATCCAGCCACAAGATATTTTTTCTCCATATCAATTATTACTTTAGTTTTAAACGAAATAAAAATTGAGACTTACGCCATTTAGTTCCGTGCTCGGAAACGATCAAAAAGCGCACACGATATGCAACTTTATTACTGATGTGTTAGCGTTTAGCACATAGTGAAGTCATGGTGTGTATGGGGGCGGAGCATGCGTGAAAATTGTGTTTATAGTGCCTGGTCTTAATACTTTGACCGAAACTGCTGTACCATGCACGACTTAATAATTATGTGCGCGTAGAGGCGGGGGGCAGTGCAGGGCGCTCATTCGTTAACGTTGCTCCCCGCCTCATCGCACATTCTTAAGGCACGGTACAGCGGTTCCGGTCAAACTATAGTATTGATATTTCGTTGTTTCTTTTTTCTATGAAAAAAAAAAGTAAGAAATTTGGAAATGGCGCCAGTGATAGAAAAGTTGAAAGGAAATCGTTTGGTTTGGTATGGGCATGTGATGAGCAGGCATGAAACACATATATAACTAAAAGAGTGGTATTAATGTTGATGGATGGAGAGGGAACGCCAAAAAAAGATGGATGGATTGTGTGAGGAATGATATAAAAGAAAAGGGAGTAGGTAAATGATAGCGTGACGGTTGACAGGGGAGAATGGAAGAAGAAAACGTGGTGCGCCAACCCCACGTACCATGGGACAAGGGCAGGAAGATGATTAAATGTTATTTATGTACCTAATGCATAAATAGTCAAATACCTACTATTGGAACGAAGTTCTTTAACGTGGCTTGCGGTAGGAGTTAACAGGCAGAAATCGTCACGTAACAAAAAGTCAGTTTCAAGTAAGACCATACCAAATAGCTCTGTATTAATACATATAGATTGAAAGGAACTTCATTCCAACCAGGTGGTCTCACGACACCACTTGACTTTTTTATCACTGTTTTAAATGAAAACTACAAAAAAATCACGTGGAAAATTTTAAAATCTCAAATGAAAAGTAGGCAGATTCGCCGACCAATTTAATTTATCAAAAGGCCGGCTGGCCGTGAAACCTCCATCTTGTCCTACCCTTCAGATTTATGCCTTCCCTTATAACTTGTATGCTCAAGCTAAAATATTACTGAAATGAATAGGGCTTTTAGGCTTTACTTATGCTAATAAAACTTCAAAAAGGTCTACCGTTACGTGATAAGTATTCCGTACCTTTTTCTAAAGTATTTAGTTTCTTTTTGCTAGAAAGAGTTTTGTTCATGGATTGTTTAGCTATTTACATAACATTGTGGAGTCTAATAAAACTTCTGCTTCTGTGTAAAAAAGGTAAATTTACTTAAACGATAGTCCCTTTTTGTTTGGAAGTAAAGTTGGAAAAAGTAGGTATTTTTTGTTGTAAACATATGAATGGATTAAACCTGCAAATTTAAATTATAATAGAAGGAAAATGATGGTATAAGTTGAGTATTTTTAATGGATAACGTTTTCTCATTTTAGTAATTATAAAAATTGCTATTTTATTTTCCGAACTAACTTTATGATTGTTGCAGGAGATTGAACAGACACTTTTCTTCGCAAGTGTACTTAATAAAATCGATAAAGAGATATTTTGTAGCTTCTTTTATTCTTTGACGTATGTCTGGCAGAATAATTATCCAATCTTTCTGACTTGTAGCTGAAAATCACATTACCCACCTATGTAAACAGAAAACTAAAGAAAATGTAAAAAAAAAACCTGAATTTCCAAAAATGGATCGTTTGGCGCTTGAATGACATTCATAGGATGGCGCTATTGGTAAACATTTGTTCAATTACTTTGTGAAATTGTATTGAAAAATCAAGATGGTGGCGTTAGTTCCCATTTTGGCCACGCGCCAAAATACTATTGTGAAGCTAGGTATATACAGTATTTCTATTTTCTTACTATCCCTCGGGAATCATCGCATTTCCGAATACAAACGAATACTAATTTCCATGTCCATCAATTATTAGATTTATCGTGTACAAAAATTTTAATTCAGAACTAAGTACTTTATTATTGTTTTCTTTTGATTTCCGTATGAACTATATAGAGCTGTAAAACTATTTTCTTACCTGTCGTGCCTGCGACTTAAGCAGCTTTCCTCCCAATTCTTAAGTAAATTACATTAAGTTAAAAGAGTATTTACCACTCTATATACTTTCAAGTCGATTGAGAGCGTCCGGTCTGCACCAAGTGCAAAGAGCAACTGATAGAAATCCGACGACTGACGAAACACATTTTGCCGAGAGACATTAAGAATATAGAAATACTGTAAATTGATTTAACTATCTATTCCATCCTGTGAAAATATTTTATAATCTGTATCGGATACTGCAGCCCTACTAAAGTTAGAAACTGCTAAATGCTCAGTCACGTCTACGTTTAAAAAATGACGTTCAACGCCATTTTAATAACGTGAAGTCTCGATTTTCTTAGAATTCAATTTAAATTCCTATTTTATTGTCACGAGCAATTTCTCAGGCGGGGAATGCAGACTTTTTGCCATATCGAAAAAATAATGGCGGGGCGATATTTCCAGAAAAAACCAAATATACAATAAAAAAACTAATAAAATTAAGTTTCACTGTCGAAAGTTACAGTGTTGACGTGAAACTACTTTTAATGTTCAAGAGAAGCTATTTATCCGAATTGCCGAATTTTATTATTTTAGTTATCTTTTAGGGGCATGAGGAACAGGGTGTAAAGTTCACTCATCCACCATAGAAAAGGGAGGATCCTCCGACCAGACGGGTGTTGTGTCTGGCGGGCAACTGCCCATCGGTTGGAAGTTGAAATCTTGTATGTATGTCGATCGCTCGGCAAACTCTAACTGCGCGATGCAGGATTTGTGTGACGTCATGTCTTTGATGCGTAGTTTGTATGTGGCGGTGTAACCGCTACATCACTCCCCTCCGGAGACCGGAGGTCGATAGTGGGCTGAATCTTGCGATGCTTCACACAGTGCCAGCTGTGGTTCCAGTGAGTCGGAACCGGGTGCCGCATAGTTCGCGGTGAGTCGGAACTTTCTGTGGTGATTGCGGCGATTGTGGTGATTGCTGTGATTCCCCAGTGAGTCGGGGTGATTGAGGTGATTGCGTTGATTGCGTTGATTCCCCAGTGAGTCGGGGTGATGAGGCTGCTTGCGTTGATTCCCCAGTGAGTCGGGGTGATGAGGCTGAGGGTGATGACCAGGAATGCGCGTTCGCTGCATGCTGGTGGTCAGGATACCCGTTAAAGCCGTGGGTGCTGGCTGTGTGACTCGCCTCACGAAAGCTTGCGGGAGTGATGATGATGATGACGTCACGCCGAAGTAATTGCACGAAGGCTGCGTTGACGTTCATACTCGGGGTCACCAATTTAGGAGTATGAGCAACGGGGTGTAAAGTTCACTCATCCACCATAGAAAAGGGAGGATCCTCCGACCAGACGGGTGTTGTGTCTGGCGGGCAACTGCCCATCGGTTGGAAGTTGAAATCTTGTATGTATGTCGATCGCTCGGCAAACTCTAACTGCGCGATGCAGGATTTGTGTGACGTCATGTCTTTGATGCGTAGTTTGTATGTGGCGGTGTAACCGCTACAATCTTTTATATAGATTCTTTTCTTTTAGATTTTGTGGATGTGAGAACGTTGTAAGCTGTAGACTTGTGGACCATTTTCTATTTTGCTAAGTACCTGGTACTTATTGATAGGCCTACACTGTCCTCTCATACCTATTAACACTGTGATTTGAAAACATTCTAAAAAACATTTATTTTTAAAAGAGTAACCATGGAGTTTCTTCTCTATAGAAAACAACCAATTGGAACCGTGCACCTAGCTTCTGACGTTTCATAAGTACTTAAAAATATTTAAATTAATAATATTTACATTTTATTTCACATAATCCGACAAGGGTACCCTAAAGGTTTTGTTAAAACTATGATCAGATTCCAAAGGCCATTTTGATGATTGGACCCTTTTTAATGGCACTATTTTGTAACTATCTGATACACAAACAGTCTATGGCAAATACAAAAATAAGCGGACAGATTTACAGAATTAACAATTCATCTAGTTGAATAATTTGAATTTATTCCCGATTTTTTTAAGATTTTTAGCATTTTAATCTCAGTCTCAATATGTCAAAAACAAACCAAACCAAAGTTTATAACAATTTATGGTCGCAAATTGGGACTAGATTATTAATGTTTTTAAACACACTCTTCATATTCGTAAGCTAAACTCAGCAAATCCATGTTCTGCCTAGCCTTTTCCCAACCATATTGGGGTCAGCTTCCAGTCTAACCGGATGCAGCTGAATACCAGTATTTTATATGGAGCGACTGCCTATCTGACCTCCACAACCCAGTAACTGGGTAATACGATACCCCTTGGTAAGACTGGTTGTCAGACTTTCGGGCTTCTGACGACCCGTAACGACTGTCAAAGATCCACGAATGACAGCCGGGACCAACGTCTTAACGTGCTTTCCGAGGCACGGAGGAGTCTCGGTATGTAGAAATGGTCACCCATCCACGGACCAACCCCGGCAAGCGTAGCTTAACCTGACAGATTGACCCGAGCGGCTGTTAGTACTTAGCCACGAGCTCCTCAATCTCAACAAATCCAAAATACTGATAATTATGTTGAGCTGTTGTTGTTTCCACCTACAATTCTGCATATCCCTTTCAACAGTCACGCTCCCTCATTTTAAGAAAAAATTAAAAGCAGTTTTAATTTCTAAATTAAATTTTCCTGACTGCTGCTAAATTACATTTACGCAGTTTAGTATAATCTGTCTAATATTTAATACATCAAGCTACCCTTTTTTACGAGAAATTAAAAATGGCAACGTTTTTTTTAACGTGCGGTCACGTAATTTCCGTAACATATGGCAAATTACTTCGTTTTATACTATGAAGTCCCATTTACACGATGCAAGGTTCTTGCCTGTGGCATACAATAATATTGAAGCAACAAATGACTTGTTTCACAATTATTAATTTTATTGTCTCTTCAACTTAATTATGGTTTGCCACCGGTCCTATAGTGGCGACCGCGTACCGGAAAACGTAGCGTTGGAATGCCTCCCAGAAGGTGGACTCATGACCTGGTGAAGGCCGTAGAAATCTGCTAGGTGCGGGAAACATAGATCTAGGAAGTGGTGCTGCTTGGGGGAAGCCTATGTAGACATCTTTCGACATCAAATGATGATGATGGTACGCCACAGGCATTTAAACCGCATTAAGATTTAAGCCGCTAACTAAGAGCTGCCTAACACAAACTCTCTGACATGAGGATTATTTCGTGTTTAAAAAAATTCTTGTGTTCATTTGGTACATTTGCATCTATAACCAATGAGCTCACTTGGTAAATCAGCTGCTCCTACTTTCTTGTAACCATTGCATTGGTAAAAACTACAGAGCACGGAATCACCGCACCCGACAGCATCTAGAGATGGCAGTACTAACACAAATGAACACAGATGGTTCACTCATTTGAGGTATGAAGCTATAAGTACGCGGCGGGCTCAACTTGTTAGGCTAATTAAGTGAGTTTAACGTAGTCAGAAGATCTAAGAGTTACGCGATAGAAAGAGAGGCAGCTTCTAGGTGAATATAACTGTAGGTAATTAGCGCTATGCGACCTGAATTTTACTTTTTTATGTCGCAGCAAGAGTCGCTTTTTATTTAAATGGTTTTGAGGAATGAACCATCTATATTAATCTGTGGTACTAATCAAAGGGTAGTAATAAACGCCCCGATTTTTTTTTTAATATGTGCTTACTCAATTACTGCTATAAATACTAATTTTCCGACAGTTTATATGCGAATACAAATAAAGAAACGACCGAATAAAATACTGAAAATTCCGAAAAATCAATACAGAATTTGCTGACGTAACATTTTTCAAACATGCAAACAAGCATACACCATGCATGCAGCATGCAAACGAGCATGCAATATGCAGCAGGCATCACTGCAGCTTCGGCTTGCTGCAGCCTCAGCCGCGGGCGGCGAGCGTTATAAAACCACCTGCTCCTCAGCTCGCGGGTCGCCTTGCCCCTCCGCGCCTACGCGGGCTTAAATTACATTCTAGAGGGCAGACAAGACTACGTGGGGTCAGTTTTGCAGCGATTCGTTTCTATCACTAAACTTTTGTAGTACAACAGATTGACTTTTCGGAAATTTAGTATTTCTTTTCGGAAGTAAAGTTTTTTTTTTTTTGGAAATTTATTATTATAGTCTACCACAGGCTTTCGGAGGTTAATTTTGTTTTTCAGAAGCTTTATTATTATCCCTAATAAAATTCGTGGTGCAGAAATTGCGTTGAACGCTTAACATTGTCACGGACCCCCCTCAAAGCCGTCAGTTTTATACGTCATGTGTATCGTAGTGCTAGTAAACGGTGACTTGCTTGGTTCGTATGAAAAATGTTGGTCAATGCCGTCTCTTGTAGCATCTCCGTGTTCTGTGGTAAAAACAGTACCTAACTCAAAACAAATTACTGGCAAAGTCTATTTGAAATTCTCTTGTCAGTTTCCCAACGTTATTTTGCTAAGGATTCTTCCGAGAATATGGAAATAAATCGACCGGGAGCAGCAGACAATTTCTGTAGAAATATTCTGTACGGTGAAAACAATGCATGCAATATGATTGTATTTCCTACAGAGGTACTGTTTTTCTAGTAAATGACGATGGAATAAAATAGGAAATCCACTGGAATTGCCCGAGAATTCCATTCCTAGCTTTTCAATAACTTTTGTAAAGAGCAACATTGCTTTCTTTTAAACTATGAAGAAAACTTTGGGCCAGACTTGAATAAATCTGTGCTGTTTCTCATTGTAAAAAAAAATGTTGGTTATTTAAATTAACAATAATAAAGAAACAGATTTTCCTAACCTCGTTGTGATTCATAGAAATTCATGCAATGTCAATATTACCAATACATGCAAAAATGCACATGCAGTGAACATATAGTGAAATTCTCACTAAAAGGGTGCACTAAGGTAGCCCGCTAAATTCAAATTATCTTACTTGATCGAAGATTTGATAAATCTTTATTCTGTATTTGTTACGGTCGCAAATTACATTTGATCAACATACTACCGAATACTGACCGGCAAATTGCAAAAAAATAAACTAATTTGAACTTCGCGCGCTACACTAGCGCTTTCACCTTAGAGAACCTATCAAAATCTCAGTGAAAAAATGTCCCCAGTCAAAGAAGTCGAAAAAGTCAAGACAGTCAATGAAGTCAAGAGAAACAAAACAGACACATTCGAAAAATTTAATCATGCAACATGCTATATGATCAGTCGTTCACCTGAGAAGAGAACAGCTTCTTCAGTCCAATGATCGTTGACAATAACAAGGCTATCTTGGAGATCAGGAGGGCCTTCCCGACCATAAGGGCCAGGACTTTGAAGGTCAGGGCCCCGAAAAGGCCGAACTTCAACGCAGCTAGGGCCAGAACGGGCCCAAATGGCTTCTGACGGCCTCTGCCGCTCTCATATACTTTTGGTGGCTTCATTGATACACCTGGAATTTAGAAGAAAAAACAGTTGAATAACGTTCTAAAAATTGAAAGTATGACGTGCTGAAAATGAGTAGCCAGAATGACACTGCACTAGCAACAAGCTGCGAACTGCTGCTGCAATGGTGGTCTGCATACGAAGCGACATATGCGTTATTAACTAGTTGGAGTTCTTCACTGATCATACTCTAAGTAAAAAAACCGGCCAAGTGCGTGTCGGACCACGCAAAATGAAGGGCTCCGTAGTTGGGATGAATTTATCCCAAAAACAAACTTAACTTTGTAGTTGATAAACAAATTTTCCCATACGAAATTTATGGGAAAACATGTTTTTGCAACTACAAAGTTAAGTTGGTCGATTATTACTCGTTAACTTGTAAAGCCTACTTAGCTGTGATAGTTTTCCTTTTAATTTCGTTATATAAAGTACTGCTGTGATTTTTTTCACACATCCAAAACCAACCATTTAGCTGTCGGGGGGGGGAGGACACTTGACTCTAACAAAAATTAGCATTTTAAAGCTTAATATTTCGTAAACGGATCCCTAAATCCAAAAATGGTTTTCCCAAACTCACAATGTTTTTGAAGGACCTTTTCAATGATACCCCACATCATGGGATAAAAAAAAAATAACATCGCCACTTTACGTGTATGGGAGGTAACCTAAAAAAAAATGTTTTTCATAATTTTGTTTTACCACTTTGTCGGCATAATTAATATGTATACCTATGCCAAATTACAGTTTTCTAGTACTAGGGGTCTCGGAGCTAGACCACGGATAGACAGACAGACAGACAGACGGACATGACGAAACTATAAGGGTTCCTTGTTTACTACGGAACCCTAAAAAGACCTTTGCCCAGCAATTAAATGCTGCAACCTAAGTAAATAGTAAAATTCCATGCTGTGTACTGTGGTTTCCAAAAGCTACGCCTACGGAGTCACTTTTTCGAATTTATAAGTATTCACGTCAGTCCAGAAAATACTCTAAAATGACATAAGATACCTTTAACTGCTATGTCATCCTCAAAATTATCATGGCAATATAAACCTGAGTTGCTTAGTACATAGGAAAATATAAAGTCTCTTTGTTATGCCTAAGTTAAAAGAATAATGCTGATCCAATTATGTTCACAGATTCTTTTCTCTAATTAATCCTTAGGGATGTGCTCCAGTAATCGACTTAGATCGAATCGATTATTACACCTGACTAAGCTTGAAAGGTATAGTTTATCGAACTATCATTTCGGAGGACAAAACGACTGATAGCATCACGACAGTTTTCCCCAGAGGGTCAGGCAAAGACGTACCTACTTATAGGACACTCGCATTTTGCCAGTTCAAGTAGGTTATAGATAAATCAACTGGGCACAAATTCAAGATCCGGGCTGCTACTGAGAAGGTTTTTCCATCTGGAATTTCTCAGTAAGAGACAGAGAGAGTGTGTGAGTGTACTATAAGTACTCTCTGCCTTGGCGAAAACATTCGTGATTTTTTTGTTAATTTTAGGGTTCTATACAAATCCGTTCGTACGTCCGTAAAACAGTGGCACTCCGGGAGTGCTGACAGAACTAAAAACTTGAAAAGAAATCGGAATCAATGCGTTGATGTCTTTTACTCGACGGTCAACGCGTTGATGTCTTTTACTCCACGGTGTCGGTAAATTGCGTTACGTTACAGTGTCGCGAAGTCAATGGTTTAGTCCCATCTCAAAAATGCCTAAAGACGCGCCTAAAAGAAGTTTTCACTTCAATCAGTCGTGTCTCTGTCTGTCCGTCTGTCACAATTAGCTTCGAATCTAATGGACTCATAAAGTTGAAAGGTACACATGAATTTCTGTGACCACACGGACGTGTAACGTAAATAAATGCATTTTGAAAATGGGGGTCACTTTTGGGAGGCAAATAAGAACATTTAAAATAAAAAGTTTGCGACAAAAAAAGAAAAAAGGTTTCCTTGTGACATAATCAAATGAAAGGGGCTTACTGTGAGGGTCACATTATTATGAAAAAAAATATACTTTAATAGATTTAAAGTTAAGAAAATAGATTAAAATTGACCATCATCATTGTTTCCCTTTTGTCCGAAATTACTGAGCAAAATTTTTGCAAAAATGTCATTGGTAGTAAAATAACATGGTAAATCTCTCAATATTGTGCGTAAAAACTTTTTAATTTGCAATTGGAATGTATCGGAAAACATGTTTTTCAACTACAATGTTAAGTTTGTTCTTGGATAAATTAATCCGTACTACGGAACCCTTCATTGTGCGTGGTCTGACACGCACTTGGCCAGTTTTTTAAATTTTCAACCACAGTACTTACCAACACCAAGGGTTCCATCCTTCTCCTGTTTGCCAGAGATGACCAGGTCTGCATCATTGAGCAGCCTGTACCTCAAGGATCTGGAGCTGACGAAGTGCCACAGCTTGTCCATGATTAACTGCTGAGCCTGGTCTTCGAGTGCTGTACCGGCTCTCGCTAAGGTTTCTGATTTGACTGGGATTTCTGCTGCGGCGCCATGGCTGGAAAATATAGTGTGAAATGTTAGAATAAGCTGATGAGGCATTATGACGACCTCGTACAGATTACTAGAATTTTATGCGTCCACTAATGAAATTGAATTATCTCTTAAGTCTGATGTAATACAAAAGGTATTACATCAGATAGTCAACTTTTTCTTAGAACACAAGAACCCATGTGAAATCGTTGGTACGCGGAGAGTTCCACTACCACTTAACCTTTTAATACCTAGTAGGATAGCAACTGTAGCGTTGTGTGAGATCTCAACCGTAATTAGTCGAGTGATACTAAAATATCACAATTAATAAGTAACTAACCACATCACTAAAAACGTGACACAACACTAATTTAGGACGCTATGCGATATCAATTTTCGATTGCTTACATAAAGGAAGGTATTCCTTGACCATCAGGATAACTTGTGCCCCGACCTAGGGGCTCTCTGTACGGGCTCAATGCTGCACGCTACCTACACGCTGACGATGGCCCGCCTACCTGCGGCCTACCGCCACGAGCTTGTGCTGACAGGCTGCCTACACGTGCTGCCGACGTTGACTACCAGTGGCTTACGAGGGCCGTCCGGCCTACTAAGGAGCCTGTGCTAAGCAGGCTCCCACGTCTACCACGTGCTACCAAGGACGGTACCCTTCCTTCCTAAGTGTGCGAGTGCTCAGATCTAAGTGGCAGTGACCTTACCCACGACCTAGCCGTGTACTTTCGACCTATCTATAATATATGTATTAACCTAACAAGCTGTTTTAATATCTTCTACCTACCTATCAGTTAACAGGCTGCGCAGCCTACCCTGTGCAGCCCAAGCAATTACACAACGCCTCTGCTTCCTAGTATGAAAATTGGTAAAAAGACAGGCATACGATGCATTACTTTGGCACCCTAATACTCGTATAACAATGCTTTGTTGAAGCTTTGAGTGTGTCAATACAGCGGTAGGAAACCACTTTCCATCACTTATCAGGGAGAAATACTCTATCAGCCTAGTACTAGAAATAGTAACAATATAAACGAACCTTTACAGTAAAAAAAAACTTGTTTTTTTTCACTTTTTAGTGGGTTGGTTTGTAATTTATCTAAGTTACAATAGCCTAATGTCAACTGCTCATGACCTTTTACAAAATATTGCTTTTCCCGATGCGGGGACTTTAATTGTTGAGAAGTTCTCCAGGTACTTCACAATCAGCTCCACTGCCATATGAATTGTGACGATCATCAAATTGCTTACCAACCATATTAAAGCAATCGAATCGCAACCCGTGAAATACATAGTATTGAGTAGTTCCGGTGGCCACCTGTGTCCTTCATTATTAGTTTCACTTTACCAAATGGTGCTTTCCGTAAGCAAATGCACGAGTAACTATAAAAAATACACAAATCCTTAAATGTGTACCTATAATATTTGAAGAGTTCCCTCGATTTCTCCAAGATCCCATTGTCAGATCGTGACCAAATAACAATGGGATAATTTTCCAAATCTGTCTTCGAGTAATCGGGGAAAATACATTTTTTTTTTAAGATTCCGGCGAACTGAGAACCTCCTCCTTTTTTGAAGTCGGCTAACAATATGAAAGATTAAAGTCCAGTAAGTAACAAATCTTGTACACCAAGAAACTTTAGATCCAAACAAATCTTTCTTGATAAAATGTTTGAAAAGAATTCCGTGAATCCCGGAACAATTTGACGGAGTTTGAGTTAAAAAAGTTTTTCATTAATGACGATATAATTTAGGGTTGTGTACTTTTGAAACCTTTCGGGAAGTACCCCAAGTTTTGGGATTGTAGACGTTTCTCGCTAATTCTTTATTTAAGTTTAACTACCCTTTTAATTTATGAGATTTGGAACTTCATTCCTTATTTATTCATAGAGTTTCCTGGTTGATTGATTAAAAAAAACAGTCATCTCGTATGGACGGTTGTATTTTTTTTTTTGGGTATGGCATCTCGCTTGTAAACCTACGAGGTTGTCGGGTGCTTAACTGGACTATCCTTTGGATGCCTTAATAAATTAAAATCTCCGGCCAGGGCGTAAAACTTATAAAATAAACGACTACACGCTAAGGGCACCCGCTGTACAGACCTCGGCTTAGGGTGTCGCTGGGAGAGTAAGGGACAAGCTCGACATGGCCGGATGATATCGGGACGTTGTATATATGCTAGTCACGCGTCAAAGTTTGCTAGCGCGATGCAGAATTTTAGTGACATCAGTGTGATGTGTAGTAAGCATGTGGTGTTGTAGATGCTGCCACAGTAATCATATTGGGATTGATCGACAAAACCCTAAAGAAGTGGTAGGAACAGACAAAGTGCGGAGATAGAGAACCAGGTGATTTGGTAACTTGAAAGAGGCAATGTCTAGGTTGGAACTTATTATATTTATTTATGGCAAAGAAAACGAAATACTTATGATCAGTATCGTCGTAATTTTCTCGACTGGTGATAAGAAACTATCAAAGAGGAAACCGTAAAAATATGGTCGAGACATCATCAAACTGTTTTAATGTCTTTGTAAGATGTTTTAGGTTAGTTGGAGTATTGGCATGTATTTATTGCCTTGGTATGTATTGCCATTGTTGCTGTATGTTTGAGACTTAATAAATCCGTTGTTTAGTAATTAACAGCCTTAGCTGGTGATTTTTCTGGTGATTGCTTACCTCTCATCAACAATCATGACATCTTCGCCGAGCTGGAACGATGCTGTCCTGAGCATCCTGTCAACATAGCCCACCAACTCAATGGCTATGCATGAGGACGTCTCCCGCTGCACACATTTGTTGGTCAGCCCTCGCTTCAGAGTTTCTTCTGGGGATTTTGTCTGGAAAGAGGAGAGATTAAAAAATAAGACGAAGCATTAATTTTCAAAATTATTGAGGATCTACCTCCCTTCGCTAACCAGAGATTCTAGTTTCTAGAGCAATACTGTTGAAATGAGCCAAATCTTGAAAGTCAGGGAGTTCAAAGCGTTGCTTTGACAAGTTATCATAATACCTATAACATAAAAATACGTTTAGAATCTCCCAAGGGGTTGAAAGAAGAACAGTACAGTACTGCTACATTTACACAGTTTTACGAGGGTTGATCTCGTAGTCGCAAGCACGACTGCTGAGTCCCCGCTCCACGTCCTGGGTTCGATTCCCGGGTCGGGCAAAGTATTAATGGGTTTTCCCATTAGGAATTTCTCGGTAGCAGCCTGGAGTTTAAAGGTTGGTGGTGTGAGGCCTCCGTATCTCGGATAGCCGTTGGTCCTATGCCTTTTTTTCTTCTCCCGCTCTGGGTGGAGCGGGAGGTCGTGTCAGACTCTTAGTGACTAAAACCCACCCGTGTTCCTTCAGTTGCCTGTATTGCCAGGGGCCACGGTAACCCTTTCGGACAAAACCGCAACCCCGGCAGGCATCGGCCCTATCGGACCCCGTCAGTTCTGCTGACATGTTGGTCCTACACCTGGTTTCTCCCCGGTCGTGTCGGATTGCTGTTACATCGTACTAAGTCGAAAGTAAGGGAATAGAGAGTGCATCTGTGTTTGCGCACAGACTTTTGCACTATAATAATATCCTGTGTACTTGACATTAGTTAAGTAATTCGGAAACGGTGGCCGATCTCAATGGAGTAATCTCCATTGAGATTTGGTCGGGAGAATATTTATTTACACAGTTTTACAACTCCTTTGATATAGGGGGCAAGCCTTTTTCTTTTGACGAGTTAACCGGCCACAAATTCAAACTCCGGGGTGTTAGCCGAATGTACGCACGGACGTAGTAAAATCGCGGCAGGATTTTATCGCGCACTGGATTTTTTACTCTCGGCACTAAGCAGAGCGTTGAGAATCCAACGTGCTGGAACGCACTCTCGTCCCAGCGCGTTGAAAAAACACACTGTTGGATTTTCAACTCTCAGCGCTAAGCTGAGCGTTGAAAATCCAGTGCACGAAAAACTATCTTTCTACCTGCCATAGTAACCAATAGTGTACGATAAAGTAGCCCATCATTCCAATGATCATTTATTTCTGTTTGTTGGATTCGGATTTATCATTCCATTTTCTCATTTTCGGACAGCTTGGTTTTTCACGATATTTTCCTTCACAGCTTTGGTTCACAATGTGTAAAGCGAATTCAGAAGGATCACAAGGGTGAGTGGTAGAAAAACTTTTGTGACTTGGTTACGACTTTGAAAAAATCTGGTAGATAATATTATTATTATGAGGGGAATTGGCAGTAAAAAAACCAGTGCCACAAAACGCTGTTTATAATTAACATACGAAATAGGTAGGTAATACCTAACAATGATCACAATACTTGACAAAATATGTTGCTTAACGCTGTTAGTTGTCACTCGAAAACGATTCTTCACATTGTAAGTCCTTGACACTATTACATTTATAAGCGAATCCATTGTACTTTCTTGTGTTGTGGTGATCTACGGTGATAAATCGTGTGGATTTGGAACCTACATAAGGGTCTTTGACAAACACATTAATCTATCGGTTCTCTCTATCAATAATATATTTTTCTCCTTCTATCCTTATTTTGATTTCAAAAGGAAAACAGAGTAAAATAAATGAATGTTAATATTTCGACTATTTTCGTTGTAAGTAATCCTAACTTTAATACAAATGCGAAAGTGAATTCATTTGTTTGTATGTTTGTTATGCTTTACACTAATACGGCTGAACGAATTTAGATGAAATTTGGTACATGGGTAAACCATGACTTGGGTTAGGACATAGGATACTTTTTATCCCGATATTCTCACGGGATCGAGATTTATGTGGGTAAAACCGTGGGACGCACCTACTAGAAAAATAAAAGAGATTTTTTATTTCTCTCAAATTCAACGTTGGTCGGCTAAGCCCTACAAGATGAGATTTAAATACTGAGATACTGTGTAGGTGATCATGCTTTCAAGATTCAGAATAATGTAAATATAATTTCTTTTTTGTGTTGGTACAGTCACGAGCATTAATATATTACTATGAACAGCTCGGCAATAATATCTGATTTCATGATTCATCCATTATTATTTTTCGTCAAGATGACGGCAAATTACATGGAACTTAAACATAACTGGCGAAATGTGGGTGTACCTGCTACAAGGACCCTTCGGGGAAGCAAGGCGTGATGTTATGTAATGTTATGACGGCAAATAAATATGATCATTTGTGGAAGGTATAGTGGCAGCACAAATATGTGACATCGCAAGAACATCAAAACTATCTTTCCAGCCAAAATATAGGATGCTGCATTGGCTTTAAAATGATGGTTAACCTCTTAGAATGCAATAATATCGGACATGATTGTCTTGCGTGATGTGTAGTTATGAGTGTGTGTAATATATTTATGCTCGTGACTGTACGCTAGCGATTTGGATTATCTATTAAACTACATAGGACACAATATAATATTATGTATATTAATATATTTGTGTAGCTACAGACAGGGTCGTGACCTATAACATCTCCTTGGATGTGTCTGTAAAGGAGTAATAACTGTGAGTTAAATAAATAAATAATAATGTGGGCACATTTTTATTGGAACGTGTAAAGTTAAACTAACTGCTAGTCAAATTGTTGCCTATTGAGTTTTGGATTTATACGATAACATTTTCACCACTAAAGTAAATTACAAAGGTCAAAGTACTCACAACGGAGACAACTAACAGGTAATCCAGAGTTAACCATTGAAGGCTTTAAACAGGAGGTAATCTGTTTAAATAGTTAGACCGTAACTTCGAAGTTAGTGGGTGCGATTGGAAACAAAACCTTTAAGCCATAGTTTATTAAAGGTCAATAAAGTTATATTAGTTTACAAAATTAATTATCAACTTTAAGTTCCCCTTTATTTGGTCTACTTTCCACTAAACACTGTTAAATTCGAGTAGCCACACTGTAAATCAAAATAAAAGTAACATGATTGTCTATGAAACATAATTATACTCGTAATCTTTGAACTAGAGCCAGCGCTGTTTTAGTAGGTTATGGGCCTGCAGTGTTAATTTTCCAAAATTTATAAAAAAAATGTCGCTGAAGTTAAAATAGTAATTATCAAAGAATCGAAGCAATCGAGTTACTATTTCCTACATTCTTAGCCATTTCAATATTCTGAAATAATGGTGATAGTCAAATTTGACACAGTGCCTGTCTAAATTGATAAGACATAGTATTCAATCATAATCATAATTTTATTTGTAAAACAAAGGTGTAAAAACTATTCTACGTAAAATAGTTAGAGAGATCACTATTACGAGACAAAACAATAACTAATTACACTTTCAAATTCCATTTCCCCATACACAAGATAACTTTTCCTTCTTTAGAAATGTATTACAATGTTCTAACAAAAAGTTACTACAATAAGTACGTAGTGAGATGATTAATGTAACGTTTTTATCGAAATACAATAAAACTGAATGGTATCGGTGGAATAACAAAGAAGCAAATTGCTGCGTATTATTTATCGTTGCGCAAACTTAGTTATCATACTAATATTATAAACACGACAGTTTGTGAGGATGGATGGACGGATATTTGTTACTCTTTCACGCAAAAACACAAACACCAGACCATAGTACGGAGCAAGAGGAAATGGGAGGCCATCACCTCCTTCTGCGAAGCAGTAATGCTCGCGAAGGAGGAGGCGGAACGCGTGAGGGAGAGGCAAATTTCACGCCCTCACGCCCCTAACCGGCGGTGCAGGAGGAGACGCCCTGGGCGTCGGGAATCATAGGCCGATTTCCGGCCACCGTAGGCGCGGGCTTTTGGACGGTTAGCAATGGGTAGCTCGCCGTCCGATAAGGACTAGGCCTGGGTCGACGGCGCGTTATGTTCCACGCGCGCCTCAAAGAGATGTCAGCAGAACTGACGGGGTCCGCTAGGGCTGATGTCTGCCGGGGTTGCGAAGAAATCCGAAAGGGAGATCGTAGCCCCAGTAACATGGCAACTGAAGGAACACGGGTGGGTTTTATTCAGTAAAAGTCTGACACGCCCTCCTGCTCCGCCCAGAGCGGGAGAAGGTATTTGATAATGTCACACCAAAAAAAAAGACGCAAATAGTTTAACAAACACAGCTAGATTACAACCTGGATTAACACAAGGATACTTTTTATCCCGATATTCGCACGGGATTGAGACTTATGCGGATGAAACCGCGAAGCGCTGCTAGTTCATTGATAGTTTCATGTGTAAAGATACATAATTTACAGTTCAAATTATCAATGAATAACTAAGTTTTCGCTACTAGTTCCGTAATGTAAATTCGGCTTGTTTAAAACAGATATAGCTTTTTTATTGGTGAACCCCAATTCACAAAAAGAAACAAGCGTTTGGGTCACCATTACCGTCATCCTGCCATAATCTCTGTTTATTTGTACTTCTATTTTTCTCTCTCAGCTGTCACCTCATTATGATTGACAGCCGATTGATTTCTATAGCGGTATATCTTGCATACTTCTATCGTTTCTTTGGTAATAATAACTATAACCATACAATAATAAAATCATTATACCAACAGAGCGTCTTTTGTTTTTTTTTCATTTAATTTTGTCTTGATCTAATTCGCTTCCATAATAATCCATTCCGATCTCATTCTGATCGTAGGTGTTATTATAAACAATTAATAGGGCCGAAACTATGTACTATCGCTTTACAAACATGACGTACGCGCAATCACGCAGCTGTCATGGTCGCCATGATAAAACGGGATCTATAGGAACTAAACGTTCGAAAATGTGTCAATAGATGTCGCCACTGATGTCAAGTCATAGTAGATATAATATAGGTCAATTCAAAATCTTTCCAGGGCCATTTAGTGTTATTCATTGTTGATTTCAATTGATTGTTTATCAATATTAATAAAATTCTTATCATTAGTATGACTGTACTATGTTGTTTGAAATTCAGATAAAAAAAAAGAATTACTTAACTGTATATTTTATAATGAAGCCGACGCTATTCAACGATTTTTATAAAGTATTACGCCCAGACTCATCTTCAATAGATATTCGGCTGTTTCATTTTACCATTTTACCCATAACAATATTTTAATCAATGATCAATACCATAATAATTTTAGTCAGAAAAAAAATCACTAGATGTCGCTGTGCTGATGACGCGTTTTTCTGAATCACGGTGTTAAGATTCTCCAAGAATGAATGACCTGAATCGGTTTTTGCACTTCGAATCAAGACCTTACTTCATAGGATCATTTCTATAGTAAGCTCTTCTCGAGACTTTCACACTATGTGAGTCCTCACAAGTCACGTTGATGAGACGTGGCGCGGTTCCCTGAGCGTGAGGCGGGCGGTGGTAGATCTACCACCAGCCCTCGATGATCGTTCACTCCCTTCGCAAGACGGGAGCGTGGGGTACTGTCGCTATCTGAGTGGCTTTTTAAACATTATAATTCCCAATAATATAGTAATTAGAGATGGGTTGTATCTGTTATAACTGATACTGTTACACAAAAATAACAGATCCAAATATCTGTTATTAAATAACAGCCTGTTATTTTTGTACAGACGATAAATACGTATTTAAATATCAATTGAATATCTTCTTTATTTCCATTCGTTTTAAGTTTTTTTTTTCTTGTATGACCACCAACTGTATTTTTAGGGAAAATAAATACTAAGTGCTTTTCTTTTTAGCGTAGTTTAACCGCTTTAGTAAGAGTGAGAAGTAAACATATTTCGTAATAAATAATAGGTGTTTCTCTATTTAGCAAGGGTCATTCCTTAATGAGGAAGAGAGAGAAATTGATAACAGTAAGCAATATTTCTTCTTTTGTGTGAGTGTGTATGTAAGTAACAGCCGTAGTAACAGTCTGAGTGGGATTGTTATAATGAATTAACAGTAACAGCCGCGGTAACAGTCTTTGAGGGTCTGTTATTTAGGTAACAGATATGTTATATTGTTAGGAACAATTGTTATTGTTATTTTTAAATATTTGTTATTTCTACCTGTTACGATAATTACGCCTCACTCCTAATAGTAATCATACTCTGCTCCTATCAGGTACTCGTATCATCGTTTGAGATGATATTTACATTTTACAATGGTTAATTTGTTAATACAATCAACGCTTGTGTGATTAGTTTGATTTATTGAAAAGAAATGTGTTGTTAAAGTAAAATTGCAGGAAAAAATCAATTTTCAAGACGAAATCAACCTTTTAACCTTTATAATACACAGACAAGACAAAAGGAACAGCAAAAATACGTACAAAGGTGATGCTTATTTCTAATGAAATCTCTTCCAGCATACCTGCGATAGGACAGAGGATAAAAAGAGATGTAGACACCATGTGCAAGAGTAAAGAGAAAGTAAAATACATAAAATCAAAACAATTCACGTAATAAAATAAAACTAATAATATGAAAATATACTTGCTTACATACATACATACTTCTAAAATAAATAACACTTAGGTATTATTAATAAAAAATAAATAAAAAAAAGAGTTTTAAACAGTATTTCCATAACATATTACCTTCACAATTAATACATTTTACATCTGACAGCAACCTTATAGCCACGAATATAAAGATCACTGTAATGCAAAATTAGATGTAAAATAACTGATAGGACTGAAATCGCTGAGTACCTACAATTTAAACTTTATTAGTTCCTAATCGTGTTCACCCTACTTGTGAAGGACAAGACCCACCAAGAGTTTATAAATAACATAACATAACATCACGCCTTATTTCCCCGAATGGTTAAGCAGAGGTGTACAGTAAGCGCTCAAAAGTGCATGAGCACGCTAAGAGTCGTATTGCTGTGAACACGCGGTATAGCTCGTACATTTGTATGTGTAAGCAACACGATACACACACCACAGCACGAAACAACAATATATTTCCGTCGCTTTAAACATGCTAGCACACACGCACTATGCGCGTGAACTTGACCAGTTAATGGCATTGCTAAAATTCGATAGTAACTTAACAAGTGCAGATAGCAGAAAGCGTTAAGCGTTGGTATGGAATTCAAACTGCCTCAGGTTCTAATCTCGTGAAACACAGTGTGGTTTTTTGCAAATATTATTATTTTTGTTTTCGATAATAATATTTTTTAAATATTGCTGCTTTTTTATGTTGTTATTGCAATAAAGGTTTTAGAATAAAAAATGCGTGATATATGATAACAAAATTAAAAAAATATGTTTATTCGTTATATTTATTTTACATAAGTTAATAAAGTGCTACAATTATTTATCATTACTTCAGCTGAATAAGATGTGAAATAGATGTCAAGAAACTTAGAAGCAGTTTGTATTATTTTGACATATTTAAATGATGAAATATGATTTTTTCACCATATATATTAAGCTTTGATCATGGTCGAAGTAATTAAGTAATAAATAAGAATATTAGACTACTTAAAATGTAAAAAACTACTTACAGAATAGGTAATTTTAAGGTTAAATATGGGCAGTTTGTTTATATTTTATTTGTATTAATTATTTTACATTTTATTTGACTTTAGTAAATATTGGTTGTTATTGAGGTTAAAGCTTAAGTATTCATTTTCTTTACGAAAAGAAGATTGAAACTAAACCTCAAATTTTAATCCTAAAATAATACTACCTATTACTAAAATAATATTAAACAATTTCGGTATATCTGCAAGAAATACGACAAACACCCTATTGAAACGTGCTTAAAAAATTCGTTACCATAAATTCATGCAATAACGAATCTGTTGTTTATTAAGTTGGTACGGTCAATATTTTAAGGTCAAAAACGGTTTTCTAGCTGGTCTTCAGTGATGCAAGCCTTCAGAGTGCACGGCGAACGGTTCATAATGACGTGTTTTTAATAATTCAGCAAAATATCTCGTTGGTATGAAACCATTTGTTTCATTCACCATTTGACGTCGCTGCTACTCGATAATAAGTCCCTTCCTCATATCTCTTAACCCTCACAGTATTTCTCTAGAACAAAGAAAAACATTGTTTTTATTACACATAATACCTTATTATTTATTATTCACTAATCGAATTAAACCTCACAATGAATTTAAAATTTTAAAGGCATCTTCTGTCTCAACAATACCTCTGTTCTATCAACAATACCCTTGATTAAGATTTATGTTTAGTAAAATATGAAATATATAAATGATAACACTCACACTTAGTCCGGTTTCATTAGATATTCACTTCACTTTTACGCAGCGCAATAATATTCTCTGATCTGATCTGATCTCTTCAATATATTTTATGCCTGCTTTTTGATAATAATAACCACAACACTGCGCTAAATACTCGTCACCAATATAATCCACGAACCAACAAAGTTCTATTAATTAAATACTCGTAACAAACTGCATCTACCCCACAGAAATCGAAATAATTTACTTAGTTTTTTGTGGTCTACCTGCTAAACTTTAATATTTATGTGAACAAGACGAATGAAACTAAAAACGAATGATGATTATTGAACTAGTCATTGGTTGCAGACAAAGTGAGTGTGTGTGTGTAATGTGCGTGTCTACAGTATTGTAACAACTTATAGAAGAAGGTCGTAAGTCAAACCGAAGCGTCAGTCTATTGCTTTGTGAGATTGCTCATGGACTTTTGGTCGGCACTGTACCTATAGGTACCTAAAGAAAGAAAGCAAGAAAAATATTTTATTTGGGACACGCACAGGAAATACAAACAGTAATAAAAAATAAAATAAAAATAAGAAAGGAGCATTTTAAACTAACAAACTAACAAAAAAATAGTAACGACCTGTGCGAGGCCAAAAAGGCCCATATCTCAGCATAATGCTGTGATATTATAATAAATACCGCGGCGCTGGTATTCTGATAGGGCCCGCTGTGATGCCACGGACACACCTACGGACATATATAAATCCCTCTAAGGGATTACAAAATAAATAATTATAAAAAATTATAACCTAATAACCTAACAGTACCTACACCTCATCGGCTACCCACCCACACCCACATTTCGCCAGTTATGTTTAAATCCCTTATAATAGGGAGCGAGCCTATTGCCATCAACCGGGCACAAATCCAGACTCCGGGCGGGTACTCAGAAATTCTAGATGGAAAAACCCAATAACACTTTGCCAGACCCGGGAATCAAACCCAGAACTTCATGCTCAGCAGTAGCGTTAACGTAACGAAGCAGTTTAAAAATAAATTAACATAAAATAGGTACCTCTCAATTGTCAGTTTGATAATATAATTTTAAGACAGACTTTTTATTTAAAATGTTTTCAAACTTAGGCTTAAATTGCTACTATCCAATCCTAAAACTCTACAGTAACGTGAAACAGGCGTGTCCTTAGCACAATGCTACATTATACCAAGAAAATTACGGTCGGGGGTCCAAAATTATATCCCTCGCCTGTTTTTTATGGACCCTTGTAATTCAACTTGTACAAGTTAAATGGTAGGAGTGCAATGCTTTGCATAATTTCTCTTTTCATAATTTCAGAGAATTCAGGTTGTAATTAAATAAATTACTTTGTATAGTCGTTTTACACTATCCAAAATGTCAGAGCTGATTAAAGGATGAAAACTTGTTAATTATTTACTCTCTGATACAATACAAAAATATGATATTATGATTAAATAATCAACGAAAATCAAATTTCTAAATAATCAAATTCAAATTTTCATTGCATAAATCACATGTGTTTACAAGGTCTTAATAATAATGATAAAGTTCACATGGACCTTGTCGGGCACAACAATAACATAAAATATTATAAGTAGTATGATTCAAAATAAATGAAGTAAATAGAAATTAAAAACAGTTATCATAAAAAAATCGAATAAAATTATAATATTACATTTAAATCAATCAACAATTTTTAAACCGAATACTTTGTCATCGTGTGCGTCAAGGTGAGTGGACCAAGAGAGATTTTGGAAGATTGAGCAATACCAAATTGTTGCACCTACTTGGTACTATTTGGTACCAGACATTAAATAATTGGTACTTCTCTATAACGAAGAAAATGGCCAGCCATTCTGACTTCAGAATGGCTGGACCAAGTCAGATTTCATCTTGTTGTAATTTTAACGAAAATTAACATCAACGTGTTATAACTAGTTCATCATTTCAGTACATTATCGGTACCTCAACACAGAATATTTTCTTTTTAAATTTTTTCGATAAACCAAAAAAAAAAGTTAGACCTAAAATAAATTTTGCACGTAATCTGGGCCTCGTCGGTTTAACCCAGTTGTAGGCGTTATAATTAGTTCATCTTTTCGTTAAAATTTAGTACCTCATTGGAACCAACCTGACTGTTAAAATGATATGTTGAATATCATTTTAACAGTCATGATTGTATTAACGAACCAAAAACCAACTCAACGTGATTTTACCTTAATAAATGATTACATACAAAAACATTTAAATAAATGTATCGATTATCTAAATCTCTAATAAATAAATCCACGCATACACATGCCTTAACACTGACGATATAATTCACACGCCTCACGTACCACTGACCTACTTTCCAGACAATTGATATCTCATATTAAGTGACAACACTCAAGTCATAGGAGAAAGCGGACACTTTCATGAAGAGAGTGATTTTGTACTAATTACAGGAGATACTGATTAATAGAGCTTGTGCATGCAAAACATGCTGTGTTTTTGCGAAGTTATTGTGTTTATAATGTGATGATTTGTGAGAATAATTGATTAATGATACACAGGATAAGTTTTTATCCAGTGCGCAAACTTTAACACGTGACTTTACTCATCATTATGAACAACTTTTACTATGGGACCAAACCTGAAATCGTGAACATACATTTTGATGAGTTATGCGAACATAAAATGTATGGAACAGCTGTTTTTTTTGGCTATTTCAGGTTTGATCCCATAATAAAAGTTGTTCATAATGATGAGTAAAGTCACGTGTTAAAGTTTGCGCATTGGATAAAAACTTATCCTGTATCTATAGGTAGGTAAATCCATGAATTAATCATGTCATAGTTATTGGCTAATAAGATTTGGCTGCATAAATAAATCAATCTAGCCATCAGTTATTAGGATACCATGTTTATTAATTACACACACGTATTTACATTATTTAAAAACGATCAGACTTAAAATAATAATATGTAAAAAAAAAAAAAAAATATAGCCATTCATAGTCCAATATTGAATGCAAACCTTTACCAAAATACACGATGTAGGAACAAATTAATTGTAGTAGTATCATAGTGGCTGGTCTTGTAAATTGTACATGAAGGAGGTATGAACTACAATGTATGCCACTTTAATCTTTAGTAATAGCTTCTGAATTGGTTTTGCTTTTTAACGCTGACCTCATCCAGTTTTTATTAAAAATATGATTGACATATTAAAGTGTTTGTACAAACCTACTTACAGAAATAAAATCATTTCACCCCCAATTTTTTAGGCAATTTAAGTTTCTTGGAAGTAAACGCCGTGTCAAATGACGTTACTATTGTTTTGGTCAAAACCAACAGCTTAATTGTCATTTGACGTTCTGAGCATGATGAAATTAGCACGTTTTTAACAAACATCTGGCATGTTTTGAAACTTATCTCATACTAGCGGACGTCACGCGGTTTCACCCACGTAGTTCCTGTTGCCGTGGGAGTACAGAGATAAAATATAGTTTATGTTACTCGTTGATAATGTAGCTATCCATTGCTGAAAGAATTTTTCAAATCGGTCCAGTAGTTTTTAAGTTTATTCGTTACATACAAAAATACAAATCTTTTATCTTTATAATATTAGTATAGATATAGATTATAGTAACTATAAGTAATTTTTTTTTATTTATACTTCAATTTGGAATTTAAAAAAATCTTAACATCTTTTTAGGAATCGCTCGTCGCTTCTAATTTATATCCCACTCAACAATGTTAATGAAACTTAAGTATCGACTGGAGTCGTTAATTATTATAGCGACAAGTGAAAACGTAATTATAACGTTCCGATGTTTAGCCACGACAGTTTGCCGTGAACAGTTATCGAGGGGTGAGCAGTGTGGATGAAATTGTACACTTTTGTTTTAATTTTAACTGGCTTTAGTTTAAACAGAATATTGAGTACTATTAAAACTCTTACACCGTATTGACCAGTTTATATTTTCTAAACTGCTTATCATAAATTTGGCAAATAAGATATCATTGGAAGCTTCTTGATTGTCCGCTGGTTATAAGCTATGTGACGTCACATTTAAATATGACGCCTTTTAGAGGACATAGTCATGAAATAAAATAAAAAAATTTAATGACGCCGTGTTGGGTATTAAATGAAAGGGCTTAATTAACACTGTATTTCAAAAATTAATTATAACCTCAAAATAATTTGTTGTCTTGTTTAAACCCTTTCAGTTGGCGTTTTTGTCGTAGTTGGGTTTTAGTTTTTGTCAATTTGATAAACAATTTATGTTCTTTACGTCACACTGACTGAACTAATTATACTTATTGCTTTAGTCACATACAAAATAAGTGAGAAGTAAGATGCAGTGGTATTTAACAGTCGTAAAACTAGGCTCTACTGAAACTTTCATACAAGTTTAGACGAGGCTTCAGCTGCACGCTAAAGTTTCAAAGTGAAAACTTCTTTAGACGCGTTGGGAGGACTTTTGAGACGGGAAAAAACAATTGAACTCGCGACACCATTACCGACACCTAATTTTTGTAAACGCAATTGTGCTCTTTATTCTTATTACGTTACGGATCAATGTTCTATGCAAGTATTTTTACTTTAAAGGTTTTGGAAGTATTTTTTTTTGTAACCGCGGTTTTGCTCTTTATTTAGATAGGGTTACGGACCAATGTTCTACATAAGTATTTTTCTTCCACCAAGGCAATTATGTTCAAGTTTTCACTTCTGTTGGCACTCCCAGAGTGCCACTGTTTTTTTTTTGTTGGTTTATAGGAACAGGACATAACAATTTTGATTTAAAAAATATCCTGACTTTATATTCCAAATTACCTACATAAGTCCTCTTCTCTCTTAAAGACTCGTGCAGATTAGCGTGACACCGGTAATTGTAGTATCAAAAATTTGGTCGCGTCGCGCCTGTTTGTACGAAGCTTAATGTGATCCTATTTTTAACTGACTTAAAAAAAAAAAGAGGAGGTTCTCAGTTGGTCAAAATTTATTTTTATATCTGTTCCTCGGTTACTCGAAGACAGCTGAACTGATAAGAAAATGTTTTTTTTTCAGCGTTGACGAATGAGCGGCAGGAAGACACTTTTAGCGTTGACAAATGAGCGACCTGCATTGCACCCCGTCTCGCCGTGCACATTTCTAAAGCGCGGTATAGCAGTATCGGTCAAACTATAGGTGATAACCACTGCCACTGGACATCTGCAAAACCAGAGGTCTGCATCGCAGGTGCGCTGCCACCTCAGAGACAAAGCTGAAAGGCCTCAGCTGGCAAAAATTTGTTGCCAGTGTGTAGCCCCTGGTCCCTGGCAACACGGGTGGGTTTTAGTCAGTAAGAGTCTGACACGCTCTCCCGCTCTGCCCAGAGCGGGAGAAGTTATTTGAAAACTTAACAGCCAAAAAAATACCCTACCCTTTTAAACTAAAACACAGTAACGCTGCTTAATGGCAAAAATAGGAGAGAGTAAACTCATTTGAAATACCACAACCAGGCAGTGAATGCGGACTATCAAGAACTTACAGCAGGTAACCTAACTAAACCAAGTTAGGAAGTTTAACTTTGTCTAAACTTAGAGACTAGTTATAAACTTCAGGCAAACCAAGGCATGCTTAAGGTGTTAGATTTCAGACGTTCCCTGATTAAATTAACATACCTTAGTGTTTTAGTTTTACTATGACCGCAGTTGGTAGACTTTAGAAAGTTTTATATTTGCATAATCGGTTATGAAAGCTGACCACAGACAATTTGCATTCATCTTCCTATAATTGACAGATTAGTTGCTATGTCTATGAATCTACACCCTTTTATTTATTTTTTTTTGTGTGGGAAATTATCAAATAACGATAACGAACGACAAAAATCAGGGCGTGTCAGACTCTTACTGACTAAAACCCACCCGTGTTCCTTCAGTTGCCACGTTGCCGGGGACCACGATTTCCCTTTCGGCCTTATTCGCAAACCCGGCAGGCATCGGCCCTAGCGGACCCCGTCAATTCCGCTGACACCTCTTTGAGGCGCGCGTGGAACACAACGCGCCGTCGACCCGGGCTTGGTCCTTATCGGGTGGCGAGTTACCCATTGCTCACCGTCCGCAAGCCCGCTCCTACAGTCGCCGGAAATCAGCTCGCGATTCCCGACGCCCAGGGCGTCTCCTCCTGCGGCGGTTAGGGGCGTGAAGGCGCGAAGTTTGCCTCTCCCTCACGCATTCTGCCTCCTCCTTCGCGAGCATTACCACTTCGCAGAAGGAGGTGACGGCCTGCCATTTTCGCTCGCTCCGTACCATGGCCTGAAACAGGGCCGGACGCGAGAGATCACCGCCACCGATCGCTTCCACGAGAACACGGCGATGATCCGCCCAACCCGGGCAGACCTCCACCGTATGCTCCACCGTGTCCTCCGGGCGATCCACACAATGGTGACACCCGGGTGTTTCCTCCCGCCATATCCTGAACAGGAACCTCCCAAAGCAACCGTGTCCGGTGAGAACCTGCGTCAGGTGGAAGGTGAGGACGCCATGGCGCCTCTTAAGCCACTCCTCAAAGAGGGGTCTTATCGCCGCAATTGCGGCGTGCCCAATGAATCTACTACCTAAGAGCGGTTTTGCACTACGTCTGATCCGAATTCGAATTCAAGATCCGAATTCAATCCGAATTGGTAATGTTCTAAATTCGGACGGACAAAGATCGGATCTAGTGCGAAATAGTACTTACCTACTATGGCTACGTCGGACCGACATTTCTCAGATTCGGATTGGACGTAGTGCAATGTCATCACAATGCGAAGTATTTTGAAATAAATTCTTAATCCATAGCTTCATATGTTTGAAATATTCGTCTGTTCAACAACGTAAATAACGCAATGAATGTTGTTGATCTGTCAAAAAAGGGGCATTACCAGTAAAAGTGTATTACAAAATTACCTGGCTGACTATTGGAATATTGTCAGTCTATTCAAACTTGTTTCTGACATTTTTGTAAATTCAAAGTCAATGTCAAAGATTTATTTGTCAGAAACAGTTGATGATACAAAAAAAAAACTGTTTGTTTGTATCTTGTGATGGCAAAAGTACCTAATTCAAATCAAAAGTACCTCTCTACCTCAGTTACTTAGTTGACATAACGACATCGACCGCCACCTACAAAGTCGGCTTCTCGATTATGACCATTATGACCCTATTTAAAATACTTCTAACGATAAAATGGGGACTGATACCGACAGAAGTGAAAACTTAAAACTGGTATTAGCGCCATCTATATTCTATAGTACAGCACTACGGCGCGAGTATGTCAGTGACGTGAATCCATTAGTTTATCCCTTACCAAAAATCGCTCAATGCGCCTAAAGAAGTATTCATTTAAAAAATTACAGACTTCCAAAAAAAACACAATTTTTACTACTGTCTTTGATTTTGTATTTAATTTTTTTACCACTTACTTCCGAAATTAAAGTTATGTTTCATTTTATAGTGCTTTTTTTCAGTTTTTTAGTTGTAATACACACGGCTACATAATTATCGAACTATACATTTCCAATATAAGCTGACCTCTCATTTTACGGAAATCCCATACAATGCGAGATCAGCTTTCCTGGAAATGTAAAGCTTGTTTGAGCCGTGTGTACTGTAGGGTACAAATTCGTATACAGTGTATATTATAATTGCTGTGTAAATGCGATTTGAGAAACCAGCAACCCAACTGTGTACCACACTTTCAATCAAAATCCGAAAGATTATAAAATTCCTAATCTAAACATTCATCTGCTCAACAACGCGAACATCACAATACATTATCCCACAGGTCAAAAGCGGATTTATTCGGTGAGTGTAAATATTGTATTATTAGTACTGTGGTCAGTGATAAATTACCAGTTATTGCCCATGGTAGGAACCGAGCCTTATTAAAACAGTAACGTTTAACTCAGGGGATTTATTTTAAAGAGTATTTTCTCTTTCGATAAACATTTTGATCTTATCTACTAACAGTATACCGCACGTAAGTGGTAACAAAATAAGTCAGCAGCACACTTATGGCATAACACATATTGCTAATCTATTGCTTCTTAAGGGGACAATAACCGACTTTTAATGATTTTATACTGAAGATGACGTCTAAACGAGTAGTGTTAGTGATTTTGAAAAGCATTTTTTAAATATTTTAATATAGACATATTTTTGATTATGTTTATATTACATAGTGAAATTAATTTGTAAAGTTATGTCTAACGCGGATAAAAAACTGAGAATGACGCAAAATCTATCAAGCGTATTTTTTTAAAAACTTCACCATTTTAAAGATAATTAAATTATTGATTTTTTAGTATACGTGTTTCATTAAAATACCTTTTGTCTTACGTGTAATAAATTAATAATGCGTCTAATTTGGGACAGCGCTCCTTGATGGGCGACTCCTATTACTGGCTGGACGTACGACGCGTTGCGTGAGCTCAGTACAGAACACGCAAGCTAACCATTCAAGGTCACTGTCATATATCTGCGTCTTAAGTTCGAAAAATTTGTCAGCTCAACAACAATTGAAAATATAACAAACAACAAACAATACAGACAATTGCTCATTTCAATTGAAATTAGTGAATTGTTTTTCTTCTTCTTTGATTAATGTTTTTTATTTTCTCTTATACGGTTACACACGTTGTCTACATCTCTTTTTGTATACTTTCCTGTCGCAGGTATGCTGGAAGAGATTTCTTTAGAAATAAGCATTGCCTTTGTAGGTACGTATTTTTCTGTTCCTTTCTTCTTGTCTGTTTATATGTGTGTGCATAAATGTTTAAATAAATAAACACACACACATACACACATAACATCACGCCTTGTTTCCCTGACGGGTTGGGCAGAGGTGTACCTGTAGTAGATACACCCACATTTCGCCAGTTATGTTTAAGTCCCATGTAATAGGGGGCGAGCCTATTGCCATCAACCGGGCACAAATCCAGACTCCGGGCTGCTACTGAGAAATTCCAGATAGAAAAAGCCAATAACACTTTGCCCGACCCGAGAATCGAACCCAGGACCTCATGCTCAGCAGTAGCGCTTGCGACCACTAGACCACTAGACCTGCAGTTGCCGCCTGCGGTCGGCTACGGAATGGTACCTTTAGCCGACGTAACCCTTATGAATTTGAATTGAATATACAACCTACTCTCTTGCCGACAATATGAAAAGAAAAACCCCCGACACAAACAAAATCCTTTAAAAATTAATAAGCGTCGTCGCATCGGGGGACGGCATGCTATGGTAGAAAATATATTTTTATTCGCCGTCCCCCGACGTAAAGACGCTTGTTTCTATATATTACCTAAAACTTATTTAAACTTACAGGGCCAATACATTTTATTTTATTACTTTTTAAAAGATTTTTTTTTGTGTCGGGGTTTTTTTAAATTTTAAATTTAACTTATATTTCCTGCTTTTTTAACTTTATATACTTATTACTAGTAGACACGCTATGACCGACACGTGACACGCTTAAATCTGCGCAGCTGTACGTATTTTTCCCACAGTAAAGTTAATTACTAATTTACCCTCATTTCTTTTGGCTACTCCATCATTAGACCATGATTGCCATCTATCTATAAGCTATTCATTGAGACCACTCTGATGAGCCCAAACACAAAACCTCTGCTGTTAGATGGTGAAGGATTTGGGTATCCTGCAAATTTCAGGGAATCCTGTAGCATCAGTTCAAGGGTACTATGTTATTCTAATATCATTGAAGTAACAGAATACCAAATTTCGACTCGATCAGACCTGTGGAAGATGCTCACATTCATTCATCAACTAGAAAAGAGCTGATAATCTTCAAACGGCTGAATAGATTTTCTTGAATCATGTAAAGAACACTCTCGATCAAGTCACCTTTCAAACGAAACAAAAAAAAAACGAAATCGGTCCATCCGTTTGGGAGCTACGATACCACAGATATATACACAGATACACACGTAAAACTTATGACACCTGCACGCGTAGCATGACCACCGTAGAAACGGGTTTTGTCGACGGAAGAATAGACAAAATGACAGATTGTGATTGTTTATCTGTCATTTTGTCTATTCTTCCGTTGTCAAAACCCGTTTCTACGGTGGTCATGCTGTTTCCGTCAGGGGTTAAAAAAAAACATTTTAACGGATTGAAAATTAAATGTAACAAGAATGTTTTTTTTCGTTTATCTGCAAATATCAATAGCTTGCACAGCACACAAGCTTCTGCTTCTCTTTGTTTAATTATTTAAGAAATCCCAATAATCAGAAACAATTTTTAATTCATATAATTAGGCGCTATTTCAAGTGTAAACAGATTATTGAACCATAATTCCAAAACCTTTAATAACAAACTAAATTGAATACCAACATAATCTATAATTAACTAGTTAATTATAACATTAATAATTAATATCTACCAAAGCTTCTTGTTACTTGTTTCGCCCCCACAAAGGAGGCTCATTAATACTACGAGTAATAATAATATAATATTATTAATAATCCATCAGCCTCAAACTTCGTTAAGAACGAATTAATATTTCCATATTTTTTTTTGGTTTTTAGGGTTGCGTACCCAAAACGTGTCATCGGGACCATTTTATTAAGACTAAGCCTCCGCTGTCCGTCTGTCTGTCAGCGAGTTGTACCTCATTAACCGTAATTGGTAGACAGTTGCAATTCATTGAGTGCGTATTTCTATAGCCGCTATGTAAAAAAAAAAATTATAGGGGCTCCCATATAAGAAACAGGATTTTTCCGGTGTTTTGCTCGACCTTAACAATAGCTGTATCTCTTGAACCGTATTATGTATTTTTTTTTTTTTTTTTTTTATTCAAAAGGAACAACAAACAGCTACAATATACAGTATAGAAAAAGAAATACACAAAACATTTGAACAATATTGTAGCCCACAACGCTGTTCACAGATTAACTGTGGAATATAATATACAATAAAATTAAACGCTAGGGTAATAAATACATATAATATTAATAAAAACTAAACTTACCTACTTAACTATCATTTTTATCTTTATCTTGAACTATATATTTACACCTAAATTAAGAGAGCTCTTTAAGTAGAAGACCTTTGAACTTACTGGGAGGACATGCAAAAATGTCAATATGCTCAAAAGTCCCATTGTAGGCATCTGTCATTCTGTGAACAGGTGAGCGCAAACCGGTGTTAGAACGGCAAGTACGCACGGAAAACAGTCTGCCAGCGCGCACCTTTCGCTTGTATACTGTTCTAGGAACAACATAGCATAACATGTTGGTTAACTCAATACAGTCATGTAGACATATGAAACCATGGTACGAAACCCTTTGTGTGCGAGTCCAACTCACACTTGGCTGGTTTTTATATTTTATAGACAAGGAACAGTTTAATATTAATGTAATGTACTAATTATTATGTAGTAGTGATGTATACTCATCACAATAATTAGTTTTCGGAAAATCTCACATTTGTTCTTAGGAAAATATTGTGATAAGTTATTAAGCTATTGCACAGCTTTTATCGCGGGCTAGAAATTCAGTAACGTAACGAAAATAAAACCTAACACTCCCCACTCCGCCTACCATGTAATGACGGTACCCATGACAACATCACGTTGTAACGTAATTTTTGTTTTATGTCGTCATCACGTCATCATCCCAAGTGTAGCATTGACAAATAGGAAGTATGGAGGTTACAAATGCTATGCAATAGCTTTACCGCGGCAGTCCCCTAGTGCCACAGGTTTTTTTTAAATTTATAATTTTAAATAGAAGGCAAGCTTATTTTGTTATTGATTGTGGTCCATAAAACTCACAATCTTACATAGTCTTAGCTTGCTCTTAAGACAATAACATGATAGAGTATAATAATAGGTACTCAGACACGGTCGGACTTCGTCAAGTCCTAATGGCACCTGCGACAAATATCGGTAGGTGCTGTGTGTGGAATATCTCAGGTGCCGTGTAAGCGGGTGCCCAATGTAGAATACGTATTCTCGTCGCCTATCCCACAATGTTTGAAGACTAAGGTCTTCAACAAGTGCGTCCTACCCGTTATGACAGGTGCCAAAACATGGATACTGACAGTCGAGCTAGTGCACAAATTCAAGGTCACTCTTTCTTTGAAGGATAAATTTAAAAATGGAATTATCCGGAAAAGTACCAGAGTTACCGACATAGCTTGCAGAGTAAGTAAACTGAAGTGGCAGTGGGCTGGTCATGTTTGTCGAAGGAGCGATGGCCGGTGGAGTAGACGAGTCCTGGAGGGGAGACCCCGTTTCGGCAAGCGTAGCGTGAGACGCCTCCCAGCTAGCGGTTTAGGCGATTATCACACTGCACCGCATCACGCTGCATGTTGCGTGTCAACGAACTAAAATGAACGCGCGTGGATGCATTTTCTGTGTGTTGGACTGTGCGTGTTTTCTATACAAATGGAGATACTTACAAGCAACGTTAAAACACGCATTCACGCGCTACGCTGCGTGATGCGGTGCAGTGTGCCAATCGCCTTAGTTTAAGGGTTTTTATACTTAGGATTTGTAATTTTATGATTCCGTATCTCAAAAGAAAAAATCCCCTTAAAATCCTGGATGGACCTAGAGTCATGAAATTTGATAGGAAACAAGGTATCTACAACACATATAAAGGAAAATATCCGAAAATCGTTAATTTGTAGTGTTGTCACACAAAATTATAATTTTTTGCGATTACAAACTTACATTTTGCAGTTGGAGATTCGATCGTGACGTGTAACGATGTATGGGAGAACATTATTTTCAACTACAATGTTAAGTTTGTTTTTGGGATAAATTCATCCCAACTACGAAACCCTTCATGGTGCGTCGTCTGACACGAACTTGGCTGGTTTTATTCTAACCATCACTGTGACTACTCTACCATAGCTAACCAACCGAAACAAGATACAGTCTGACTATTTTCTTAATGTCCCTCGGGAATCATCGCATTTCCGAATACAAACGAATGCTTATTTCCGTGTCCATCAATTATTAGATTTATCGTGTGTAATAATTTGAATTCAGAACTAAGTTTATTGTTGTTTTGATTTCCGTGTGAATTATATAGAGCTGTAAAACTATTTTTGTGCTTACGACTTTAGCAGCTTTCCTTCCATTTTTAAAATAAATTACATTACTTAAAAGAGTATTAACAACTCTATATACTTCCAAGTCTATTGAGAGCGTCCGGTCTGCACCAAGTTCAAAGGGCAACTGATAGAAATCCGACAACTGACGAAACGCGAAGTTTGTCGAGGGACATTAAGAAAATAGATGTATGTACACCATTACAAAAACAAAATACTCTAGACAGACAAACATTATTCATGCTACTATTACCACAAACGGCAAGGTCTACACATTCACTTAAGAGCGGCCAACCCGTCATACTTTTCATACAAACGCTCTCGTACGTGATTATGGCGTTGTAACACATCTTTCTTTAAACTAATGGGTATCTTGTGCACTATATCTAGGTTTCTATGAAATCAAAAAATAAAAATTTGGCGAAACAAATTCAATATAAGCCTCCAAAAATTTGCTTTTTTGCACAAATTTTACCTCAACTTTGCCCGTTCATAATGTACTTATAAATTGTAAAAGTAAAGAAAACATCTTTATAGAAACCTCGCCCATGTAATGGAGATTCTAAATTACATAGAAATATTTTACAAACTTGTAAGGCGTATTTAAAAACACGTATTTCCTGAAACCAGTTATTTTTCGTACAATGTTATCGCGTTCTCACTTGCTTGTTAGCGGTTCTCACTTGCGCTGGATGAAACAACAAGCTTTTCGACCATGCTCGCGTTGACGATAGACGGATCGGGAAGGGCCCCCTTAAGGCATTCATCTACAAAATCAACGGGTATTAGGGGAGGACGGAGGTCTCTTATCCTCCCTATTTCCTTTGTACTTAATGAGGTAGCGTAGAGATGTAATTACTATGGTACTTTGGGAGTCAGCAGGTTATTATAATGTTACGATTCAGAGAGTTTGTTGACGGTTTGATTATGAATGGAAGCTGAATTTGATAAGATAATACAACCCCCCCTACACAACCTTCTACACATGGGACCCCTATTACATGGGACTTAAACATAACTGGCGAAATGTGGGTGTACCTGCTACAGGTACACCTCTGCCCAACCCTTCGGGGAAACAAGGCGTGATGTTATGTTATGTAATACAAAGAATGTGACAAAAAAGCAATAGAAACATTTATTTATTTATTTCCTACTTACATCTATGATTACAGGGTAACCTATTGCGATAGCGTTCTTATCTTAATCTTATTCTAACTTATTATTTACTTACAATTATATAAAATTTTGTAACTTATTACAAATAATGCAATCTTTGTGAACTCACTCAGAGAACAACAGAATAGGTCCGTGTCATTTAGCTATGAGGTTGAGAATGTGGAGTGCACGCGTCAGTGGCGCCTCACTTAAAAGATTGGTCCGAGCGCGCGGCTCCGCCAGCAGTTGGGGTTGACGTCGTCACCACAAGTACCGGTCCAGAACAAACCTATGTGCTTTAAAATATCCGCATTATGTACCTTTTCTCTAAGTACTTTGAATATGTACGAGATGAGTGCGAGACCCCTCCTGACCCTCAGTTCGTAACATCCAACCATACCCAAATAAATAAAGTTGGGTATATAAGCAGATAAAATGGGTATACACCATAGAAGCGCAAGTACAACTACCTCACATATTTCTGATAAGTCGTGAAAGTTGTCGAGAAAATATAATGGAACACACAAACTTGATTTTTAGGCTTGGTGTGATTTTATCTTAGAATTATTTTTTATACTTGCACTGTTTGATCACTTTTGATAAATATTCTCCTACAGACAATAAAAGTTAAGTGGCTCTTGATTCCTGTCCATGCCATTTAGTTACGCATATACTTTCAGGTTTTATTTATTTAGAAAAAAAAACAACTTATATTTACATAAACACATATAATAATAAAATTTGATTTACATAAAACTAGAAAAAAATGATGAAATAAAATGAAATTCAACAAAATTAGGTACTTAAAATTAAATTTAATTAGACAAAATAAGATAAAATTTAATAAAATTTGATATGATTGGATACAATTTGATAGAATTTGGGATATTTTTTTTAATAAAATTATTTACAACAAGATACAATTGCCAAATAAACTTGCCAATTATTATTACTTAATGAATAAAACATTATTTTACGGTATGTTTTGAAGAGTTTTTGAATAGTAGGTAATTCATTAATGCAGTTTACAGCAATACCAACACTCCTTACTCATAAATTAGCTACAAAAACGGTATAAACAAATTCTCTAAGTAATTACAATAATTGCTAGTGCCAATAATAACACTAAGTACTTTTAGTGACCATAAAGTGTCGCTAAGTACCTAACAAGTCATTACATTAAGAGCAATGTGTAATCAACATTAATTTGTATTACAGACTGAAATTGACGTGTAATACAATTTATATCCTGTAATTCTGTAGTTACGGCTGAAATATGGAATGTAATAATTATCTCTTTTACGTACATATTTTTTAGGGTTCAATAATCAAGTTCAAATTCATTTATTGGTGTGATTTCGAGCGTCTGTTTTAGCGATGCGCGGTCGTGAGTGCGTCACCATGACCGCGCACCGCGCACTGCTACCTACGTCGTGTCAGCGTTAATCATTTGTTTGATACAAAATGTCTACAACTAAGCGAAAGGCATTGACACTTCAAGAAAAAAATAACATATCGAAAGTTTTTGATGAAAAATCACAAACCAAAAATCAAGCTGCTTATCTTCAGTTGCCAGTTTCTACGTTGCGTACCATTTTACCCCTATATTTTACGTCCTCTCACCCCCTATCCCGTATAAGATGCTTTCTCGCTTAAGACGCGTTTTTAGTTGGGTCCCTGTAAAATCGTCTTAAACGGGTTCTACTAAAATTAGTTATTTGTATTAAAAAGAATAATCAACATATTAAAATAAAATCAACGAAACACAACATAAATTAAGACAGAAAAAACAAGCAAAATATAAAAAATTGACTACACATAGGTATAAATAGTGAATGGAAATAAAGATGTCAAAATTAAATAAATATCAATGTCAAATAACTTACAATTTATCATGAATTTATGGAATTCGTCAACAGTAAAATATATTTTTTCCAATAATAGATGTCAAGGATCATTCGGGACAATACTACCTACAAAGCCTGATTTCAGTCGATTTGTTTCTCTAGCAAAACGCCGTCCCCGGAGAATAAAATGATAACCACAGTAACGCAACTTTTCAGGAAAAATAAAAAACATGTTTTCGTCGATGGCTCTATAAATGGGGCACTGGGTCACCGAGGACCTCTCAGATGATTTGGATACTGAGCGGGAACGTAGGGCATAGGCAGTGAGATGTATTATGCTTGCTCGCAGGATTGCACGGTGCATAAAAGAGGTCAAAATTGCTCTTTTTAAGGCATACTGCCAGATATTTTATACTTGCAGACTGTGGGTCCGTTATACGCGTAGATCTTTCAATGCCCTATGGGTCCTGTACAATAATGGTTTTAGGATGCTGTTGGGCAGCACGGACTGCTTTAGGACAATAGTAAGAAAAAGAGTGGTCTCCCTAATGCGCCGCGTGCGGGGCAGCACCAACAGCCTTCTGAATATTATTTTGGGAAGGGTGGATTGTCCGGTTGTGAGGCACTGGAACACCGTTCACAGATCTGGAGGTGCCTTATATAATATTAAATAGCGGAATAGTAAATAATAATAATATTTAATAATTTACTAACATAGTTATAAGTACTATTTACTAACAATGTATTGAATGTTTTATTCTGAAATAAATTATTAATAATAAATAATGGACGTAGAGAGATGATTGTCAGCTTTGAAAAAGTTATTTTTTGTCACGAGAACATAATGCTATGACTTTTTGTCTTACTAACAAGTGGAAATACATTTTGCTAATATTATGTTAACACTTTATTCTCATAATTTGAGGCCTGTTAAATCTTTGAATACTATTGTAATATTTTGTAACTTTTTAATTAACTGTAGCTATAAAAATTACGGAAAAAATTGAGCAGATGTTAAATAGCTCAAGGACAACCAGATGGTCAGGAATGTTGTGTAGTTATTTAGTTAAACAGGGTGAAATAGGTTAGGTTAGGTTAGAACTGTGACCAAATCGCGCGCGAACCGAGCGAGCGCTATTTCCAAGTTGTTCGCAGATTTTTTTTCATCATTTGAATCACTTGACTGAGTCTTGGTCAGTCATTTTTAAAGGTCTGACTTTCAATACGCCAAGTTGTTAAACGTTGAATGATTCTAGCTCAATTAATTATCGGTCTAGGCATCCAATTAGCTGGCTAATTTAACCAGATGGCTGCGACATATATATACAACGTCTCGACATCAATCGTCGGGACGTTGCCCACCAGACACAACACCCGTCTGGTCGGAGTATCCTCCCTTTTCTATAGAGGATGAGTGAACTTTAACTCTGCACAGTTAGCATGACCACAATAGAAACGGGTCTTGTCGACGGAAGAATAGACAAAATGACAGAAAAACAATCACAATCTGTAATTTTGTCTATTCTTCCGTCGACAAAACCCGTAGAAAACCCATTTCTATGGTTGTCTACGTGGCTACGCGTGCTGATCCTCGTACCTCCAGAGAGGTATTTAATTTCACGGTTCTTGAAAAAAAAAACTTTTCATAAACAACATGATTGCTCTGTCTACTTTTGTGAAGATGCTTTTTTTTCACAAACCGAATATTATTTTCATATAAAATGTTGTTCAGTATGACGAGGAAAATCATCCCTTTAAAGCTGCAGATGAGCAAGAGCCTTTATGATATAATTTTATTATAATATCAAGAGGTGAAGTGCCTTCTTAGAACGATGGCGTCTCGTAATAATTTTCAGAGCGAAACAGATCCACTTCCTATTTCCAGAAAACAGTCGTTTAGGATATTTTTAAGTCTTGTTTCGAATTATAACTTCTCTCGTTGGTCTAGTGGTCGCAAGCGCTACTGCTGAGGAAGTGTTATTGGGTATTTTTATTTGGAATTTTTCAGTAGCAGCCCTGAGTCTGGAGTTGTGCCCGGTTGGTGGCAATAGGCTCGCCGCCTGTTACATGGGACTTAAACGCAACTGGCGAAATGTGGGTGTACTTATAGGTACACCTCTGCCTATCCCTTCGGGAAAACAAGGTGTGATGTTATTTTATGTTTAAATTATTTTCTATCATCCCAACCACAAACAAGCAAAAAAACAGTGGCACTCCGGGAGTGCCGACAGAAGTGAAAACTTGAACAAGATCGCCTTGGTGAACATTGGTCCGTAACCTTATCTAAATAAAGAACACAATCGAGTTTACAAAAAAAAAACTTCTAAAGTAAAAATACTTGCATAGAACATTGATCCGTAACGTAATTTAAATAAAGAGCACAATCGCGTTCACAAAAATGAGGTATCGGTAACGGTGTTGTGAGTTCAATTGTGTTTTTCCATCTCAAAAATGCCCAAGGCGCCTAAAGAAGTTTTCACATCAAAAATACATGTTGTGCCGACCACAAATAAATTGTTCTATGGACAGGAGAATTATAATGACTCAAGTTGTAATTAACATATAAATGTAAATTACATTATTATATAAACTTGTGAGCAACTCTTACGTTACCGTAACAGGTATTTGGTCAGTCATTACTCACACGATACCTCACATCGGCACTCGAAGAAAATACCCATAGATATTTGTCAAAGTCAAATCATTTATTTCAAATAGGCCCATGTATGGCACTTTTGAACGTCAAAATTTACAAAATATTAAAATTGATTCTAGTCGCCCCTTCCAAAAGGTAGTTTTCGTATGGAGAAGAATGGGCAAGAAACTCCACCGTTACTCTTTTAAAATGTTTTACAAATGTTTTAAAATATTACCTATATGTGAAGACGATGCACCTAGAATAAAATTACTATACCACAATAGGTAAAAAGAATTAAAAATGAAGCAACGACAGATAATTTAATATGTGATAGATACATGGTGCTCACATATTTACAAACATTGTAAAAATAGACGATTTTCCAAAAAATTTGTAATTAATAAGTGTGTGAGAAAGTAATCACAGAATGTAAAATCTATGTCATAAAACACAAAATCGTCAAAGTCGTCACATACTACCTTGTAATTAGAATATTATAGTTAAATACTCTACTCTAAAGGTATCAGGAAATTGGACAGTCATTCCTCACATAATGCCTCTCATCGGGACTCGAAGTGTAAACCCACGGATATTTGTCGTCACATACTACTTAGTAATTAGAATATTATAGTTACATACTCTACTCTAAAAGTATCAGGTATTTGGTCAGTCATTCCTCACACAATGCCTCTCATCGGCACTCGAAGTATATACCCACAGATATTTGTCGTCACATACTACTGATAGAATACTATGGTTACATACTCTACTCTAAAGCTTGTTTTTATTTATCGTTGTCATTTAGAAGCTTCTTTATAAAATACTAGATTTAAAATACTAAATACCTATTTAGATATACTATGTAACAATCTAACAAAGATTTTTGTACCAAATAACTTAAATGGATTGTCAGTTGCGATGGCAAGAGGTTATCATCTGCCTATACTTTTCCCTTCTATGTTGGAGTCAGTTTCCAGTCTAACCGGATGCAGCTGAATACCAGTATTGTAAGATACTACTCTGCTTTCACTCCATGTAAATGGAGCGAATGCTATCTGACCTCCACAACCCAGTTACACGATACCCCTTGGTAAGACTGGTTGTCAGATTTTCGGGCTTCAAACTACCCGCAACGACTGTCAAGGATCACGAATAGATATTCGAATTTTATAGTCATTCAATTCGAATAATGTATCGTATCTCTAGCCATTGCTGTTGCAATGGCTAGAGATGTGATACATTATTAATTTATTCATTGGAGTTAACTGTGATATTTAATTAAGATTCGCATTGCTAGCTTGCGTTCGCTTGGATGTGTCCGTTATGATACACACGGCTGTTACAATTGGCTGATGTTATTTTAATAAAAAAATAAAAATAAACTTAGGAATGAAAACCGGCCAAGTGCGAGTCGGACTCGCGCACGAAGGGTTCCGTACCATTATCAAAAAAATTCGGTTTACGATTTATGAAGTATTAAAAAAACTACTTACTAAATCTCGTTCAAACCAATTTCCGGTGGAAGTTTATATGGTAATGTACATCATATATTTTTTTTTGTTTTATCATTCTCTTATTTTAGAAGTTACAGGGAGGGGACACACACATTTTACCACTTTGGAAGTCTCTCGCGCAAACTATTCAGTTTAGAAAAAAATTATATTAGAAACCTCAATATCATTTTTGAAGACCTATCCATAAATACCCCACACATATGGGTTTGATGAAAAAAAAATGTTGAGTTTCAGTTCTAAGTATGGGGAACCTCCAAAATTTATTGTTTTTTTTCTATTTTTGTGTGAAAATCTTAATGCGGTTCACAGAATACATCTACTTACCAAGTTTCAACAGCATAGTTCGTATAGTTTCGGAAAAAAGTGGCTGTGACATACGGACGGACAGACAGACAGACATGACGAATCGATAAGGGTTCCGTTTTTTGCCATTTGGCTACGGAACCCTAAAAATCAGCCAAGGGTGCGTCGGACTTGCTCGTATTAGGTTTATGGCTGTAACATCACGCTACGACAATAATCATGATGAAAATCTAAGTTTGATCCAGCCTGTCCCTTCTTGCTGTCCTCCCCCCAGCGACGCCCTAAGCCGAGGTTCGTACTCCACAGGGAGTGCCCTTAGCGAGCGCTCGCCTAACTTTAATTTAGAATACTTTTTGCCCCTGGCTGGAGGCTTTAAGTGTAGAAGCTTAAGGCAAACACAGGAAAGTCCGGTTAAGCAGCCAAGATCTTAGTGGTCAAAACTGCGAGATGCCCTAGTTAAAAAAAAAACCTAGGAATCGAGCAAAAAGAAAAAAAAGTCAAAGCTTAGCGTAAGCGAAAACGAAGTAATAGTGCGAGGGGGATGGGTACCGAAGGCGGCCACCCGACGGAAACCGAGCATTACCGAGAAGAGCCGAAGTATGCAAGTGTGTGCTCTGCATAACCCGACCCAGCTTCCCCTCTTCTTCTTTATAAGAGGGGTTATACCTAACCGAATGAACGGAATGGTCAGTGCTCCACATTACCATGCGGAGCTCTGACCATTCCGTCATGCGTGGTTCAGACGCTTTATTAATTATTAATAATAGAACTGATGGCGATTAGGGCCGAAAGGTTCTGGAGTGGCGACCGCGTACTGGAAGACGTAACGTTACAAGGTCTCCCACAAGATGGACCGATGAACTTGTGAAGACCACAGGAATCCACAGGAAGCATAGAACAGGTCGAAATGGCGTTGCTTGGGGGAGGCCTATGTCCAGCTGTGGACGTCTTTGTGGATATTATGGTGTGTTACGATTCCCACGCAAACAAAGTCGCGGGCAGAAGCTAATGAGAAAATAAGTACCATTTAATATGGCTCCTCATTACAAAGCCATACTTCATCCACAAATATTTGCACAATGTTTTCACCTTCATTAGTTAAAGCAATATATTTTTCGCGATAAATTGTACGCTTTGTTATAACGATCGTATTTTTGTAATACCTATTTCAAGTTGAAAGCTTTACAAAGTCTATGATACTGTGTTTTCCGTTTCATCACGACATTTTGTTGACATTTGTCGACGTTTGTTGAAGTTGCGATGGCTGAGATCTAAATAATGGTTAAAGGCCACACCAGTATTTCCCGAAGGGTTTGGCAGAGTTGCACCTATGGTACACCCAGATTTCACCAGTTTTTTAAGTCCCAAGCCAAGCCTATTGCTATCACCCGAGCACAAATCCAGACTCCAGTCTGCTAATGAGAGATGGAAATCCCAATAACACTTTTCCCGACCCGAGAATCGAACCCAGGACCTCATGCTCAGCAGTAGTACTTGCGACCACTAGACCAACGAGGTACTCATTCTTAAAGGTATTATAACAGAATCTCGGTCTATGTAAGATCTATTTATAACCTTGTTTCTAATTGATGTTATTTCCACTTAAAATAACATCAACCTTATGCACGTTTAAATAAAGTTGATTTTAAACTGACTTGTACGTACTGTTGAAAAAGTTATAAAAATATGAAATTGTAGCGCAAACTGAACCTTATGTGTAGGTATTACATTTGTTTTTCCTATAACTCGTGTTTGTTTACGTGTTTGGAAAATAAATTGCGAACGCAGATTAGGTACGTGTTAAAAAATAAAAATAATTGAATGAGTAAAAGTTGTTTATGGAAGGGAATTTTCCCAACCTTAAGAGTGACCCCAGAATAACGCTCACATGATCTGCTTAGCATTTTCCCACTTTATTTTTTTTTGTTTTCTTAAAATGTTGTTCAACCTAACCACCCGTACGTCTGAACACAATACACCATAACAATTCAAAGAAAATTCATTAGCTGTCGTGATGCGTGCACGCACTCAAGTGTAGCAGAGAACCGCTTTCAGTCAAATACCGATAATCATGATTTGTGGGCATTCGTTGTAATGTGATAATTAGTTCACTATTAGCTTTCCACGCTTTGTCTTAATGAGATCGTCTTTTAATGATGGTCCATCATATATTGGTTTAGTTTGGATTCTATAAAGATTTTTATCTACTCTCATAGCGTAACATTCGAATTATAAAATTCAAAACGAGTTTAAATTGACATATTTTATGAACACAATACCGAAATTTAAAAATATAATCATTTTATAAAAAAAATAAGCTTATTATTTTCCGAGTGACTAATAACTTAAAAGTCGACTAAATGTTTGCAACAAATAAAATAACTTGCCAGCGATTAAATATTTTCGCGACTATTATATTATGTAAGGTTCAAAATTAAAGGTGTTATAAAAACTAAAAACTAGCAGCTGCGTTTAGGTAGCAAATAAACTATACCAGTCAAATAAAATATTAGGCGAGGAGCTATAAATAATGACTTGGCGACTAATAATGTTAGTAGGGTGGCAAAGATAATATATTACCAACTATTTCGTGCCGTCTATGTCACGGCTAAAACCCGAAGTGCGGCTATACCTAGTTTTAGCCGGCTACAATTAGGTGCGACCGGTAGCAGTTGGTTAAATTTAGTTGTGGCAAATGAAAATGGCTGAAAGGTAGGTTAGGTTAGGTTAGAACTGTGACCACATAACCAAGGCAAGTTTAACCAACTGCTACCGGCCGCACCTAGTTGTAACCGGCTAAAACTAGGTGTAACCGCAATTCGGGTTTTAGAATCTGATTTATATTATTTATGAATGCCCATTTTCTATTTTATTTTCGCCATTAAGTTTCCGCTTAGATATTAATTCTGTTCCCAAAAGAAAAACTTGATGCTAGTTTAAATTAAAACGGAGCTTATTACTGATATATTAATATGCTACCTATTACTTATTACGATACTCCTTATTAGCTGCCAACCCATTATATATGGTACCCACTCTATTTTTTTTTAAAACCTATATTCATTTTACTTAGTTGCCGCATTAAATACATGCCAAAAAAATATCTACTCTCATAGCGTAATATTCGAATTATAAAATTCAAAACGAGTTTAAATTGACATACTTTATGAACACAATACCGAAATTTAAAAATAGAATCATATGATAACATTTTTTCTCTAACAAAATAATGCTATAAAACAATTTTTTTTCTATTACGATACAGGGCTATTCCTAGAAGTTAATATCACCAAGGAGTTTCCATCAACTTTTGCATTGGAACGTTTAAATGGGGGACAGCAGCACCCGCTGTAGCGCATGTGCGGTGATGTGCTGGTGCAGACGACATTCATTTGTTTTGTTGTACTGAATTTCGTGGGATTTTAAAAATTTATTCTTGATCTTTAACTTTGATCTTTTATTTAGTATTAGGTTCAATCCCAATGTATGAGAGTAGATAAAGTAGTGTATGAAACTGCACATAACTAGGTATTAAAACAATCGTGTGATACTCATGTACACTCATGTTTTAATACCCCTCATTATGCAACAGTTTCATAAACTACTATTATATGTGTTCGTAACTTTTAGAGAAATTCTTTTCAGTTATTAATCTGTATTAGTTTGACGAAGGTAAACCATACCAAACTGTGGAGCCTAACAGACCGGTAGCTAACTCTGGAGCTACTATTACTTCTGTATTGATAGCTGTGTAGCGGTTACACCGCCACATACGAACTACGCATCAAAGATATATGACGTCACACAAATCCTGCATCGCGCTATTAAAGTTTACCGTGCGATCGACATAGATACAAGATTCCGACTTCAACCGTTGGGCAGTTGCCCGCCGCAACACCCGTCTGGTCGGAGGATCCTCCCTTTTCTATGGTGAGCCACCCAAAAACAATAAAAAAAAAAAACGAAATGCGAGTAAGACTCGCACGAAGGCAGCGTACAATATAAAACACCAAGTTTTTACTTTTAAGTAAAAAAAAAACAACATTTTTCTTGTACCCCATTTTTTACATTTTTTTTTATAGCGGCAATAGAAATACACAATCTGTGAAAATTTCAACTTTCTAACTATTACGGTTCATGAGATACAGCCCGCTGACAGATAGACAGACGAATGAACGGATGGACAGCAGAGACTTAGTAATAGGGTTCCGGTTGACACCCTTTGGGTACGGAACCCTAAAAAGTACAAACAATTGTGTTTGTATTGTTATAAATTATCACCCAATCAATCTGTCTAGCCTTTTCCCAAGTATGTTGGGGTCGGCTTCCAGTCTAACCGGATGCAGCTGAATACCACTATTTTACATGGAGCGACTGCCTATCTGAATTCCACAACCCAGTGACTGGGTAATACGACACCGGTTTTTTTTTTTTGGGTGGGAAATTACCAAATAACTTCTCCCGCTCTGGGCGGAGCGGGAGGGCGTAACCCACCCATGTTCCTTCAGTTGCCTATATGTTGCCAGGGGCCACGGTAACCCTTTCGGATTTTCCCGCGACCCTGGTAGGCATTTGCCCAAGCCGACCCCGTCAGAATACGATACCCCTTGGTTAGACTAGTTGGCAAACTTTCGGGCTTCTGCCGACCCGTAACGACTATCAAAAATTCATGGGGGGACCAACGGCTTAACGTACTTTCAGAGACATGGAGGAGTCTCGGTATGTAAAGATAGTCACCCATCCACGGACCAACCCCGGAAAGGGTAGCTTAACCTGATGTATTGATCCGTGTGGCTGTTATTACTTAGTAACAAGCTTCTCTCTGTTATAGATTATCACCCATAAATGAAAAAAGTTAAAGCGATTTTTTCAAGGGTCAAAAAGACATTGAACATGAATCATTCCTAGCACGTTTTTAATATCAAACAGACATACTGTACATAAAATTCACTGATGTTCACGGATGAAAAACTCTTCAATAAGAACCGACTTTACATAAAGAGGTGATTATACCATCCTAAACTCGAACAAAAGCACATATTTTCCAATAATCTTCCAATAATTGAATATTATCCCCGCTTAAGTTATGAAAAACCTTTTTTCCGTTACCAGCGAAGGGATTACGTGTGTGAATGAAGAAAAAAAAGGATGTAGGTACTTATTAGATATAATACGGTATCTATAAACAGGTTTTAGGAGATTCGAGTCTTCGATGATAATCTGACGGTTGATAGCAGTTTAGCATCAAATCGAAACTATTTGTGACATCCATAATAAAATGATAATAGGGATGAAAATTGAAAATAATTTTTTTTCCGTCTTGTAGATTATTAGAAAATATTGGACACGTGTTTTTTTTCTTTTTGACCCGACTGCCCCTGAAGAAGGGTAAGGTTTTTCGAGACTATGTATGTATGTATGTCTATTTCTTTGGCACGCTCTGTAGCTTAAACGGCTTGATGGATTTTAACATATAAGGTGTCGTTAGATTCGTCTTAATTATGGGAGTGATATAGGCTATATAATATTTATATATATTCTATCTGCAAATACAAAAAACTGAGGGGAAGGCGTTTTTTTATTTTAAATAAATTACTACAATATTGGTATCAAATAAAAGCTAGTTATGAGTCAATTCCAAATATATATTAATAAAACTAAAAAGCTTAAAAAAACAAATCATTTAAAAAAACAAGAAACCCGCCTGCAAAAATAAATAACTGAAAAGAGAAGATTAAGCACTGAACTTAGTTTTTTGTAAGGTATTGCAGGCGGTATTAATATGAAGCAAAAAATACGTGTCTTATGTTTTTTTTATTAATTGACTGACGGACTAAATAGAACTTCTTTTTTTTGACATTCCTGCTATTATAATTTAACTAGTTTACAATAGTTCCTGAAGGTTCATTAAAAAACTAGCGTCAAAAAGCATCTGGCGTTACCTCTGAAATGAATCTTATGGCGCAGCCGTCAACCATACACTATTTAAACATTCCATTTTTAAACTTCCTAGATGACCCAGTGAACTTCGTAGTTCCACGTGAACAAAATGTCGAAATTTTCCATTTTCCTTTGGGTTTTTCCTAATTTTCTTTTATCCTAAACCGCTCCGTTTGAGGCCAACAAAACAAAAAAAAAGTTTATTCAAATCGGTCGAGCTATTTTCGAGTATTAGCGAGACTAACGCACGGCAATGGATTTTTATTAAAGATATAGTGGGATGTACACGGCGCATGTTTCAAGAACTGTACCCAAATAAATGTTTTCTTTTTATTATTTCAATTGCTACGATTCGACAAAGTTGTATACTTAGATAGGCATTTAATGGAAGCTCTTTTCCAAGGGTCTTAGCAGACATTTCTCAAATCATTAGACATTTATAAATGTCTATTAAAAAGGCTGAAAACATTTGAAGAAATTGCGATGTTGATTAATTAGTACAATTTTAATTAGTTTAATTTTCTTTGTAACAATGGGAATCAGTTTTAATTGTCTTTTTAATTAGTTGGTTTATTTAGTTAAATACGACTTCTTATAATTTGGAAAATCTGATCAAAGAAAAACGTAGACAGTGATTACTTCCAGTCGAGTCGTAATTAATTTAGACATGAATTGATTTCAGAAAAGTCAACTCACAATTTTGTTCAATGAACGTTGAATACTATATTTATTTGATTCGTTATTGTTTTAATTCTAATTAAAGTTAATTAAACATTATATTTATTATTATTGGAGTTGATTAAAAATTATATTTAATTTGATCTAAAAATAAACATCCTACGATAAAAATAATGGTGTTAGTATTAATCGTAACATTTTTTTTCCTCACTAAACAAACACAAAATTATCGATAACAACGATACATCACACACACTATTACAACTAAAAAAAACAAAATTTTCTCACCTCCTTATCGATTTCACTCGCTCTCACGATACCGAAAATCAGGACCGCTAATAGAAACGCGCTCTTCATTTTTATCGATATAATTGTCTTTTCACTTCACTAACACAAATTCAGTCGATAATTCAATTGGCTCACGCGTGTATACCAAATGCTTGAAAGTGCGATAGTATAGTTTTATATACGAAGACGCTTCACTGATTCGCTGCAGTGGGGCTTGGCTGTACTAGGAAGAAATTGTGCACTTGTGTTTGTGTGTTTGTCAATGGGTTTTGAATTAATAAAACGTAGTTACTTCAGTGAAACACAAGTTTTATACCACTAATACTAATTTAATTAACACATATTGGGAACATAAGTCTCAATAAATAATAAAATTAATAAATGGAAAATTTCTATACACATCTTAAAGAGTCAGTCACTTACAAAGACTTCAAATTTTAAATTTTCCTTAATATTTAAAGAAAGTTATCATTTATCAAAGTGCCTGATAGTCCTCTATTGCCATTTTTAGGGTTCCGTACCCGAACGGTGCCAAAGGGAACCCTATTACTAAGCCTCCGCTGTCCGTCCGTCTGTCTGTCAGCGGGCTGTATCTCATGAACCTTAATAGGTAGACAGTTTAATTTTTACAAATTGTGTATTTCTATTGCCGCTATATTAACAAATACTAAAAAACAGAATAAAATAAATATTTAAGGCTCCCATACAACAAACATAATTTTTTTGCCGTTTTTATAGATAATGGTATGGAACCTTTCGTGCGCGAGCCCGACTTGCACTTGTTTTATTTTTAGTTATGTGATATTGCAGATGGCTTTTTGTTTTTTTTTAATACTTTGCTTTATTTCAAGCTTTTAGTTCATTTGTGTATTTGGAATTGACTCATTGACCTTTTATTTGATACCAAAATTATTTAAAAAACAAAAATATCCGACGGCAATAACACTTGTTATAACTGAAATGAGAAAAAACAAGTATTATATAATCTATTGAACTTTGTTTTTTGTGTTTGCAGTCAGGTTTCTTGTTTTTTTAATAAGTGGAGCGTTATCAATCACATCATTACATAACATGGAATAAACATGAGACACAAACCCAACTCAGTCTAACAAAAAAAAAACTTTTTCAGTGTATAACCTATTTACCTACCAGTAATGAACCGCTTCCATTACCCAATTTGACAAGTAATCTAGAAGACTGATCTATTAGAATCCCTTCAAATGGAGAAGGCCGTCGGTAATTGGTTTTCTGTCATAGGACGTCGTCGGGAGCTGAATGTAGTCAAACTAATCATACATTGAATGTAGGACATTTTGGTGATAATTTATGCTAAACTAGGTTATCGATGGGAAACTAAGTGTTGGATTTATACACAATATCTGGTTGACCGAGCCTTGCTCGATTTTTTTAACGACGTTTTCTAAAAATGAAACCTAGCTAGATCGATTTATCGCCCCCAAAACCCCCTGCATACTACATTTCATGAAAATCATTGGAACCGTTTCTGAGATTCAGATTATATATAGGTACAGTACCGACCAAAAGTCCATGAGCAATCTCACAAAGCAATAGACTGACGCTTCGGTTTGACTTACGACCTTCTTCTATAAGTTGTAACAATACTGTAGACACGCACATTACACACACACACTCACTTTCTCTGCAACCAATGACTAGTTCAATAATCATCATTCGTTTTTAGTTTCATTCGTCTTGTTCACATAAATATTAAAGTTTAGCAGGTAGACCACAAAAAACTAAGTAAATTATTTCGATTTCTGTGGGGTAGATGCAGTTTGTTATGAGTATTTAATTAATAGAACTTTTTTGGTTCGTGGATAATATTGGTGACGAGTATTTAGCGCAGTGTTGTGGTTATTATTATCAAAAAGCAGGCATAAAATATATTGAAGAGATCGGATCAGATCAGAGAATATTATTGCGCTGCGTAAAAGTGAAGTGAATATCTAATGAAACCGGACTAAGTGTGAGTGTTATCATTTATATATTTCATATTTTACTAAACATAAATCTTAATCAAGGGTATTGTTGATAGAACAGAGGTATTGTTGAGACAGAAGATGCCTTTAAAGTTTTAAATTCATTGTGAGGTTTAATTCGATTAGTGAATAATAAATAATAAGGTATTATGTGTAATAAAAACAATGTTTTTCTTTGTTCTAGAGAAATACTGTGACGGTTAAGAGATATGAGGAAGGGGCTTATTATCGAGTAGCAGCGACGTCAAATGGTGAATGAAACAAATGGTTTCATACCAACGAGATATTTTGCTGAATTATTAAAAACACGTCATTATGAACCGTTCGCCGTGCACTCTGAAGGCTTGCATCACTGAAGACCAGCTAGAAAACCGTTTTTGACCTTAAAATATTGACCGTACCAACTTAATAAACAACAGATTCGTTATTGCATGAATTTATGGTAACGAATTTTTTAAGCACGTTTCAATAGGGTGTTTGTCGTATTTCTTGCAGATATACCGTAATTGTTTAATATTATTTTAGTAATAGTATTATTTTAGGATTAAAGAGGTTTAGTTTCAATCTTCTTTTCGTAAAGAAAATGAATACTTAAGCTTTAACCTCAATAACAACCAATATTTACTAAAGTCAAATAAAATGTAAAATAATTAATACAAATAAAATATAAACAAACTGCCCATATTTAACCTTAAAATTACCTATTCTGTAAGTAGTTTTTTACATTTTAAGTAGTCTAATATTCTTATTTATTACTTAATTACTTCGACCATGATCAAAGCTTAATGTTTATGGTGAAAAAATCCATTAAAAATTTAAAATATTTCATAATTTAAATATGTCAAAATAATACAAACTGCTTCTAGTTTCTTGACATCTATTTCACATCTTATTCAGCTGAAGTAATGATAAATAATTGTAGCAGTGTGTTAACTTATGTAAAATAAATATAACGAATAAACATATTTTTTTAATTTTGTTATCATATATCACGCATTTTTTATTCTAAAACCTTTATTGGAATAACAACATAAAAAAGCAGCAATATTTAAAAAATATTATTATCGAAAACAAAAATAATAATATTTGCAAAAAACCGCACTGTGTTTTACGAGATTAGAACCTGAGGCAGTTTGAATTCCATACCAACGCTTAACGCTTCCTGCTATCTGCACTTGTTAAGTTACTATCGAATTTTAGCAATGCCATTAACTGGTCAAGTTCACGCGCATAGTGCGTGTGTGCTAGCATGTTTAAAGCGACGGAAATATATTGTTGTTTCGTGTAGAACAAAACTGCGTTATCTGTGGTGTGTGTATCGTGTTGCTTACACATACAAATGTACGAGCTATACCGCGTGTTCACAGCAATATGACTCTTAGCGTGCTCATGCACTTTTGAGCGCTTACTGTACATATATTATACAATAATTGCTCGTTTAAAGGTATTAGATAAACTCACGCCTTCTTCCCATGGGGGTAGGCAGAAACTACAGAACGCCACCTGCTACGATCCTTACATACTCCTTTTGCCTCGTTGACCTATCAGAAAAAAAAAAAAAAAAAATATGTATTTTATAAACATATATTATTTTTATTTTTTATATTATTTGCCACAGAATCATGTGCATAAAAAAAGATAATTACTCGAGTAGAATAATAAAATTAAACACAATAGATTTAAATTTAAACACGAGCACAAAACAGAAATAGTCGGCAGCTGCTGGCACGTCATGACTGTGACAAGAAGGCTTCCACTCAGCATGATGCTGTGCTAAGGGGGACCACAGCACAGCGCTGATTTTCAGTGGTCACCCGGACTATAATATTATTGTGTTGAATCTATGTGCCTATCTATACTATTACTAAAATACTATAATATAATATATTTAATATAATAATAATAAACAGAGGTAAAATTTGTTTGTTTTTAAGTTTGTATGTCCCTGGGTAATCTCCGGAACTACCAGTAAGATTTAAAAAAATATTTTTGCATTAGATAGCCCAATTTTTGAGGAAGGTTATAGGCTTACGGACGAAGTCCTGAGCGGAAGCTAGTAAATAATATTAGTATTTAAGCACGCGATAGTGCGATCGCAAAAAAATGTTTTTTACAAAATGTAGGTATTGTGTATTTTTTTTTTGTAAATTGAAAATCAAAATATTGAGAATCGACACTTTTCGAACGATAAACATTTTGGTAATAAAGCACTTTGGTTAATTTATTTTTGATATTTTTTAACGAATTTTCGAAAGTGTTTTAAGAAGGTGCTTTCTGTTCCTTGTCGATCTTTTGTAATACTAGTGAGTATACTGTTCAGTTTACGCGAATAAAATAAAGGTTTCCCAAACTTAATTAAAAGTAAATAAGAAAAAGAACCCTTCTTTAATATTTTCCGAAGAACAAATAGAGCAAGATGTAAAAAGTATCTGTATCGAGGCAAAACCGCAGGACAGACTTAACGCATGCGTAGCCAAAGGTATGTAATTATGTATTCCACGTATTGGCGTAACAGAATGCATCAGCTGTTTCTTATCCGGCGCCATTTTGTAAAAGTCAGCTGAGTAGTGGGATAAGATTCATCTAGTTATATTGTCTTTAAAATAATTCGTAAGGAAAGAATGGTTGATTAAATTAAACGTAAAAATTCGGTGATTGATTTTTTATCGAACGTCCCTTAGAAATCATTACATTGTTTTTTTAGTTGACAGACGTTAAATGTAGAACTAATGTCGACATTTTATTACGAAGACTGACTTGACATGCGTATTCCAACCCGAAGCTACCAGTAAAAAAGACATGCAATCAAGTACACGAATAATGTAAGCTGTTTGTAAATAATTGTAAATAAATAAATAATAGTAATATTATTTCCCGTTTTCCAAATTCTTGCAATCAATTTCACATTAAACTTCATGTTATATTTTCTACCGAACACTTAAAGACAAGAAGCTACAAGTGTATACTTAACTGCACAGTTAATATTTTTGTATCATTTACTCAGAAATGACGGATAAAATTTTGTGTTACCAGAAAAATCTGATTTGAATTAATTCAGACGTTTTCCCGTCATTTCTGAATAATGGGTTTATTAGGAACACACTTGGGCGATAACACACTTGGGCGATGACGTCTTTCTTCGTAGAAAACAATACAATAGGTGCTTTTACTTCCCAAAATGATTTAAAAGTAAAATATCAGGAACTTATGTAGCAAATGGCGTTTTGTAGTTTCTGCCAACCCCCATGGAAGGAAGGCGTGATTTTATGTATGTATGTATATTATTTTGCATATGAAAAACTTACATAAATGAATGGATAAAAGCAAAAGTTTTACTCTCATGTCTGTGATTTGAGTGAATCGGGGCAGCAATAGTCAACATTTGCATAATGTTATAAGTTTTTTTACCATTTTCAAAAATGAGACACTAAAATGTTACGGGATTATTAATAATTTATAACATAACATAAAATCACGCCTTGTTTCCCCGGAGGGTTGGGCAGAGGTGTCCCTGTAGCAGGTACACCCACAATTCGCCAGTTATGTTTAAGTCCCATGTAATAGGGCGCGAGCCTATTGCCATCAACCGGGTACAAATCCAGACTCCGAGCTGCTACTGAGAAATTTCAGATAGAAAAACCCAATAACACTTTGCCCGACCCGGGAATGTTAGCAATAATTTATATTTGGAAGTAAATGTAATAAGGTATGCCCCACTTACAGGGAGAAGGCATGAGTCTCAGCAGTGGGAACATTATAGGCTGATTGTGCATGTGGAAGTAGCTAATTTACCAAACACATTCCTTCGCCTTCTATGTCTTTCATAGCGCTGTAAAAGATCAACATCATAATATTAAGGATTCAGGTCGCTAGGTTTGCACGAACACCGATACTTTCAAAACTAGTGTCTGAATGAAAACCAACGCTGAATTTTCAAATAACTCGAGAAATGCCACGAAGAACACTTACATACTAATAAAAACTATTATCTCTAACTTATACTTTTCTCTGTGCAATATATTGCTAGTATTGGAAAATGAGTTTGGCAAAGTTTTGTCTGGGCACAACTTTTAGTATAACATGGTATAACATTTTATTGGCTCTCCCACATACCAAGTTACCAAAAACTTCGTAGTTTTCTGGAATTCCGCCAACAATTGTCGTGATGGACGACATTTTGAGAAATTCTAAGCTGGATTGGTAATATTTTGACTTCAAGTATGAAAGAGGATTTTATATAAAAGCTGATATCACAAGGCTTTTAAGTAATGTCAAAACTAAGCGAAAAACGTTTATTTCAAAATTGTACAAGATAATTTTTCCTTAGCAAACGAGCGTTTTATAAAATTTTGCTTGATTCGATTAATCTCAAAAATGTGTAAAAAATATCACTTCTTAACCATTTTCTAATTAATTGCCACCACTGCACGTCAAAGCAATCAATCAAGCATTTTTTTGTCAACAAACGCTCAAAATGAAATATTACTTAACCACTTAGCAATATAGTGAATATCATTTAAAGCGTGACAATTCACAGTAAATTGCTGTTTAGCTGCAAAAGTCATAAGACGTCGCTTTTTTTGTATGCATTGATGTTGCGTGACAAAGATATTAATGATTAAAATCATTTGTTTTTGTTGCCGAAGGTTGGTACCCTCTGGCGTGTAGACTGCTGGCAGACATCAATGTTGTCAACTTTTTTAGCGAAAATATTTAGTCAGTCGGTGGAATGCCAATGTGTCGTGTGTATATATTTTTGTAAGTTTTTTTATTCAATAATCCTAATCCTAACTATGTCTTTACTGATACTATAAAGAGGAACAATTTATTTGTTTGTTTGTTTGTATGTAGGGGGTCATCTTCTTTTTGCATTGGATAGCCCAATTCTTGAGGAAGGTTATAGGCTCGCGGACAAAAAGTGAGTTAATAAAGTGTGTTTGTTTGTTACACTTTCACGCTAAAATGGCTTAACCAATTTGGATAAAATTTGGCACATGGGTAGACCATGATATCGGTTAGGACATAGGGTTCTTTTCATCCTGGATAGCAGACGAAGTCACGGGCAAAAGCTAGTATTCTAATAAAAACAGACAGAGAATTTTGTTGCTTGTCAACTCAATTTATTATTTTATCTGTTGGTACAAATATTAGCCAGTCAGCAAAGTTAATAGCATCAATGTCACCAGCAACCTTTAAATATTTCTATAGTGGTTCTCAATAGGAAAATGAAAAAAGAAAGCAATCAATTTCAAGAGGATGAAAGCTTTGCTACCTTCAATAATCATTTATTCCAAGATGCTAAAATCCCTGACCTATTTAATAAAATGCCTATCTTATTCGGAATTAATTTAAAATGTTCATTATCGATAATGGAGGACCAAATAATGTGCTACTCTTCCTGCCTCAATTATTGTAGCATTAGTCGCTCATTTTCAGTTCATCAGTCATCCCTTTGTGAATTTTGTAACGAAGACTTAATTTAATATCTTTACTTAATAATCAATTTACGTGATGGTACATTAAGTCTCTAATTTAATGGATGAGAAAATTATTTTAAAAAATTGCCACCTTTGAGTTGATTAGACTAACACGTAGAGGAAATTCTGACTATCATATATAAGAAGCGATTTCTGAAAAACTTATCAGCACAAATGTATTTGCAAAAGACTGTCAAACTTGTGTTATTTCTTTAGAAAATTACAAATTGAAGGGAATTATTCTTCGAATAATTAATTAGTGTTAATATGTCGTACAAAGCGAGGATGAAGGAGGGCCAATGCCTGCCGGGGGTGCGAAGAAAACCGATAGGGAAATCTTGGCCCCCGGCAACAGGGCAACCGAAGGAACACGGGTGGGTTTTAGTCAGCAAGAGTCTGACACGCCCTCCCGCTCCGCTCAGAGCGGGAGAAGTTATTTGATAATTTACAACCAAAAAAAAAAAAGTGAAGGACGCAGTTAGTTTTATTTTCATTTTTTACCTAACTGCGTCTGCTGGTAATGATGAAGTTTGACAATCAGTTATTTTGTATTGCTTACTTACCCTTCAAAAAACCGGGTATCAGCATGATCTACAAATTGTCAGATTTATTTAAATAGCTATTCTATGCATGTTACCAGTTAAGAAAGTTAATCACACAAAACTGCAATATGATGACTTAATGGTTTCATTTTCTTTTATGACACATAAAGTACATTAACCGTAAAGATCGAAGATTATTTGTTTATGATTTTATACAAAGAACAATATTAGTTTATGATAAATGAAAAAGATATACGAAAAGCCAATAAATTGTCACTTTCTTGAAGGATTGAATTTATTTAATGCATGCCATACAAAAAATACTTTTGAATCATAATAATTACGAATGAATGCATGCTATACAAAAAAAACTTTTCATAGTAATTACGAATCTAACTTACGTATTAAAAATCAATTCACACCTATTTCTTCTCATTAAAAAAACTGTTTTAAGCCACAATAAATCACAAAAAGCAATTGTCACGAACTATTTTATTTAAATTAATAATAAAAAGCGATTTAAAACAATGCAAATAAATGTATGCAAAACAAACGGTTGTTTCTTTCAGTGTTTGCTGAATTTCGTTCATTAATTAAAATTAATCGTTCTCCATGTTTGCTTAATTGATGATCTTGTTAAATCTCTGATAACAATATTTTTAAACTCAAATTATATTCATAATCTGCTTTACATTTTGTTTACGGAACAAGTAATTATTAATTGGATAAATTAAAACTTCGACGTGCAATAACTGCAAATAGTTCTTCCCTACGAAAATAGTTGCGCTATTGCATATAACAGCCTCTTAACAGTTATTTTGGCTGTATTTTGTATCAGAACACAATAGGGAAGATGCCTGGGTAAAAAAAAGAAATTCTGTTTAGTCCGTCAGTCAGATAATAAAAAAATATTAGACACTATGTATTTTTTACTTTATCATTTGATTAAAAAAATACTTAGATAAAACGCATTAAAGTTGGGGAGTGTGGGTAGCTACGTCACAAGTAAGTATAAAATCTTACTTGTGACGTAGCGACCCACACTCTCCATACTCATGACGTCATGGCATATTTTAACTCCATGTATCGCTGTAATTTTTTAATTACCTACGTAAAAAAATAAAAAATACGCTTCCGATATTTTGTAATAATCAATCTGACGGATATACAAAACTATTACTATTAGGGCTATTATCACTTGTATGATTTTGTATATGATGATGATTTTGCAATAAACAGTGAACTTTATTCCGGTTGTCTTTTGGTTGCTGTCAGAGGTAAGCTGTAGTGCATACCTACGTCCATCAAACAGAGATCAAGTTTAAGTCTCAATGTCATCTGCATTTTACAAGTATTAGCAATTCTGCTAGGCTGCATAACGTCGCTGCGCTTTCCATAATCGCTATGTGTTTTTACACACTTTACAGGAGACGCAAAAAACTGATTTTCTCCAAAAATACCCAGAGTATTTAAATAATTAACTTTTACTTTTTAAAACAAATTGACGTAGTTTTAGATTACTTTGGAATAAATATCATCAGTAACATAACATCACGCCTTGTTTCCCCGAAGGGTTGGGCAGAGGTGTCCCTGTAGCATTAACATTATTAATAATGCCAAAATTAAACATGATTGGCCAATTTGAATTTTTTGCTGTTTTACAGTATGTGTGTATTTAAATAACTATTCAAACTGCATAAAAAACCGAAAATCACGAAATAACACATAGCGACTTTTGCACGCGCAATGACGATAAACTCTTTCACCAGAAAGCGACTAGACTAGGTTAAAAAAATGTTGACCTATTCAGATCATCTTGTTTTACAGTATTTTGGATTATATGTTGTCGGTATGATATCTCAATTAAAATTGTTGCCCTGTTATATTTTAATCATTCAATTTCTATCCATGAGCTAACATGAACGTCGCCAAAACCAAACCCACAATAGACTTCCAAATTGGAAACCTGCAAACTCAACTAAAAATGGCATCTCCCAACAATTTTCCATCGCTCATGTATATTCCGTATACATAATAGATGGATAATCAAGATACTGGTATTCGGTCGCGTGTCCGACTGTCGTGACGTACTTTCCACGCGAGACATTTACAAGATTATTGTAGCTCGAAAGTATTTTTTTTAGAGTTCCTTATTAGTTTTGATTGAGCTTGTTTACTGGTTCACGATTAGTCGCAATCGAGAAGAGATGTTATGTAGTTTCAGTGGAGTTCCTTATGGCAGACTTCGCGTGGAGAAGTATCAATACCTTTTTGTCGGAATCAAGCGGCATTGGTGTTTTTTTCTTTTGAAGCAGAATGGTGCCAGTCTGAAAATAATTATGAAAGACTATTAACTAAGATGCCCTGCCTATTTGAGGCCCTGAAATGAAAGTAGGTGCACAAGTTGTAGTTGCAGCGGGCAGAGAGAACCCTTGATAGCAGTATACGGAAGGTGAATGGTCTAACAATCGAATGAATGAGACTAGGACAAACTGTTACTGGGGAAGCATGGCAAAAAGGGATGAGGCCTGATTCCTAACAGTTTGTAAAAATAGGTTGTCAATGCTAGTGCTATCTCAAGGTACTCTTTTGAACAAAGGATGTTTTTCTCTAAAATTATAACAGTTTTTTAAAGTAAAAACTTCTTTAGGTGTGTTGGGCATTTTTGAGATGGGACTAAATCATTGATTTCGCGACACCATGACGGAATTTACCAACACCGTGGAGTAAAAGACATCAACACGTTAATAACCGCGGTGTGTGGAGTAAAAGACATCAACGTATTGATTACCGCGGTACCGATTTTTTTTCAAGTTTTCACTTATGTCGGCACTCCCGGAGTTCCACTGTTTTTTAAAGCACTTCAACATTTAAGCGCATAAAGAAAACAATTCCAAAATACTGTTTCTCTTCCACCTGATAATCTCAAAAAGATTCAATTAGAAGTCTAGGTCAGATTACCCATAAAAATAAAGGTACTGATCATTTTCGGTTGAAGATTACACTGAAACTTGAGTACTACAATACAATATCTTTTGAGGGCTTGTGAAAGTTTACTCCGTGTCGACGACCTTTCGAATTTCAGTTTAATAACTTTTTATGAAAGAAATCTCCAGCTGTTACCTTAAGTACTTTCTTTTTAATATTCTGTCCTGTCTTTGGAGTGACCTTTCGACCTGAATATTGATCTTTATTTAAGTAGTCTACTTGTTTCTACTAGGTGTAAAGACTTCTCAATATCAGGAGATACTAAAAAGATTTATACATGTTGAGGACGAGAAGTTATATTTATAGTATCGATTACTTACTTTACATGACTTTTCGGTGTTTTTAATCGTAGATTCATGGATTTACTACGTTGGATCAACAAAATGTGATTTTTGTCTTCAAAATCATTAAATAATACCAGCCTATTACTGTCTAAAGGCCTCTTCTCATACAGAGAAGGCAAACCATTATTTTTCTTTTTTTTAACCTCGACGGGGAACCTCTTGGCCTGAATCTCACCTGATGATAAGTGATGCTCAAGCCGAAGGTGGATAAATGATAAATGATTTTATTTCTGTAAGTAGGTTTGTACAAACACTTTTACACGTCAATCATATTTTAAAACTAGATGAGGTCGGCGTTTCCTATCTGACTACTCTGAGAAAAAAGGCCGAAACAAACTCAGAGGTCTCAGTCTCTTTTAAAGTCCAGACATAATCTTGGTCAGATCATGTGAAGGCCATGTGGATTGGTGTCTGAAGTGGTCTTTTGAGGAAAGCACTACACAGATTGAGAGGGCCTGTCCAGTCAGTGCACGCATTTGTCAGTTATCGTGCAGCTCAACTCAGAATTTAAGGAGCTCAACGATTCGACGAACAATACCAAAAACAGGACATTTGGGTAGGCCACTTAAATTACTCAAACTGTCAGACCATGATTAGAAGTAACTGAGAAAATATTAAAAACAAAACAAAAAGGAATGACCCACAGAGTCTTCACATTCACAATAATTAAAATAATAAAATACTTTAAAAGTAAATATTCATGTCACACTTCTGAGCCATGTCTACAAGCTGTTTTCAAGAGTTATCACGAACCGTCTCGCGCGCAGGTTTGACGACTTCCAGCCTCCCGAACAAGCCGGATTCCGTAAAGGCTTTAGCACCGTAGACCACATACATACGCTGCGGCAGGTTATACAGAAGACCGAAGAGTATAACCTGCCTCTCTGCTTAGCGTTTGTGGACTACGAGAAAGCCTTCGATTCGATCGAGACATGGGCCGTGCTGCAGTCTCTTCAACGGTGCCAGATCGACTATCGGTACATCGAGGTGCTAAAGTGTCTGTACGAAAACGCCACTATGTCAGTCCGACTCCAGGACCAGACCTCGAAACCTATCCTTCTGCAGAGAGGTGTGAGACAGGGAGACGTTATCTCTCCGAAACTGTTCACCGCTGCACTGGAGGATGTTTTCAAGGTTCTGGATTGGAAAGGGCTAGGCATCAACATCAATGGCGAGTATATCACTAACCTTCGGTTTGCCGATGACATAGTTATCATGGCTGAGACCATGGAGGACCTCAGTACAATGCTCGATGACCTCAGTAGAGCCTCCGAAAGAGTGGGTCTTAAAATGAATATGGACAAGACAAAGGTCATGTCAAATGCCCATGTTACACCCACTCTCATGAAGATCGGAGTCACTACGCTCGAAGTTGTGGATGAGTATGTTTACCTAGGACAAACTGTCCAGCTAGGTAGGTCCAACTTCGAGAAAGAGGTCAATCGTCGAATCCGACTCGGCTGGGCAGCGTTCGGGAAGCTACGCAATATCTTTTCGTCCCACATACCACAGTGTCTCAAGACGAAAGTCTTTGACCAGTGCGTGTTGCCAGTGATGACCTATGGTACTGAAACGTGGTCGCTCACAATGGGCCTTATCAGAAGGCTAAAAGTCACCCAGAGGGCAATGGAGAGGGCTATGCTTGGAGTTTCCCTACGTGATCGAATCAGAAATGAGGAGATCCGCAGGAGAACCAAGGTAACCGACATAGCCCGAAGAATTGCGAAACTTAAGTGGCAATGGGCAGGGCACATTGCTCGTAGAACGGATGGCCGATGGGGCCGAAAGGTTCTGGAGTGGCGACCGCGTACCGGAAGACGTAGCGTTGGAAGGCCTCCCACAAGATGGACCGATGACCTTGTGAAGGCCGCAGGAATCCGCTGGATGCGGAAAGCACAGAATCGGTCGAAGTGGAGGTGCTTGGGGGAGGCCTATGTTCAGCAGTGGACGTCTTTCGGCTGAAATGATGATGATGATGAAATATTCATGTCATTGTTTATATAAAATTCATTAATGTCAATGTGTATATAAAAACCCAGAAATAATCTTGGTCAGAGCATTTCATTTGAGGACCATGTAGATTTGTGTCTGAAATGGTCTTCTGAGGAAAGAACCATACAGATTTGAGTGGACCTGTCCAGTCAGTGCACGCATTTGTCAGTAATAGTGTAGCTCAACTCAGAACTTAAAAGGAGCTCAACGATTCGACGAACAATACCAAAGAAGGGACATTTGGGTAGGCCGCATAAAGTACTCAAAACTGCCAGATTATCATTAGAAGTAACTGAGAAAAAAATAAATAAATATATAAATGACCCACATAGTCCTCACATTCACAATAATTAAAATAATAATAATATTATACTTCACAAGTAAATATTCATGTCATTGTGTATATAATTTTAAAGTTTGCAAAATAAACAAAGTTCCGAAAGTAAAAAATAAAAAATTATAATTGGAGCAGCTCAATCCCAAGCCTTTTTGTCCTCAACGTAATCTTTAACGGTATAAAAAGCTTTCTGGCACAACTTACGTTTAATGAATGATTTAAATTTATTAAGGCTTAGATCTTGTACGTGGCTTGGAAGTTTATTATAAAAGCGTATACATTGACATCTGAACGAGCCACCTATTTTCTTGAGCCTTGTTGTAGGTACAACAAATTTGTGTTTGTTTCTAGTATTTATGTTATGGATATCACTGTATTTTTAAACAATTTTAAGCGAGCTTCACCCGAAATCCTCAACCACAGTGGAACTGGCTATCTTAAATCATTACTGCCGAAACTACTTCGGGTGCCAGAGATCATCTAAACACTCTTTCCTTTAGTTTTAACGCTGCATAGTTTTTAGTTTGTGTTTTTGTACAACTGAATGGTAATATTTTTTTTTTTTTTTTAAACAACCATTCTGTTAAAATTGTTGTTATGGCGACAGACTTAGATACGATGGTGGTAGCTGGCCAGGTGGACTTAGAACAAGCCCTACCACAAACCAAACGGAGCAGAAAATTTTGCCCTCACTGGGAATCGAGCCCGGGACCTCTGGGTCTGAGAGACAGGTGGTCTAACCACTAGACCACAGGGGCGATTCTGACAGTTTTAATTGAATCTGAGTCGCCTCTGACTTAAAGAGTTGGAAACCATTGTTAAGAGAGCTTAAATGAGCTAATTAAACCGCTAACATGCATGGAGTAAATGTTGTAATAAATGCTCGATCTAACCAAAGAACAAAGTACTTACATCTAACTTACCCGGAAATAGTCATAAAATCTTTTATGGGTAAATATTAATATCTTAGCCAAACAGGATAATATTTTACCTCTATATATACAGGTACTGTATTTCTATTTTCTTAATGTTCCTTTGGAAAACTTCGTGTTTCGTCAATCGTCAGATTTCTATCAGTTGCAATTTGCACTTGGTGCAGACCGGACACTCTCAATCGACTTCAAAGTATGTAGAGTTGTTAATACTCTTTTAACTTAATGTAACTTATTTAAAAATGGGAGGACAGCTGCTAAAGTTGCAGGCACGACAGATAGGAAAATAGTTTTACACCTCTAGTTCTGAATTCAAATTATTATACACGATAAATCTAATAATTGATGGATGTGGAAATTAGCATTCGTTTGTATTCGGAAATGCGATAATTTCCGACGCACACTAAGAAAATAGAAATACTGTACAGCTCTAGAGTAGAATAAATAAATGCTCCTGGTAACTCCAAAGGAAAGTCCCTAGATTTTTAAGCAAAAATAACTAAGGAGAAAAGCGACGGAACCCGTCCACCATCAAGTCGTTCTTGGTCAGTTTTTCACACGATTTTCCCCGATGTAATGTTGCGTTAATTATTCATACCGTCGGTAGAGGACTCTCATTCTTTTTCAACAATCCTATGTTTATTTATGGATATCATAATTAGATTCCAATGGATTTTACGAAGATCTTGAAAAAAAGGGGTGTAATGGGAATTTTTATGTATAGATGATATTTCAAAAGTCTACGCTAAGCTACTGCTGAGCTCAGGTTCTGAGATTCCCAGGTCGGGCATAGTGTTATTGCATTTTTCCATTAGAAATTTCCGTAGCAGCCCTGAGTTTGAATTTTGTGCCCAGTTGATGTCAATAAGAGCAGTGATAGCCTAGTGATGTGACCATCGGACTGCCAAGTCATAGGTCTCGAGTTCGAACCCAAAGCACACACCTTTGACTTTTCAGATTCATGTGCGTATTGTTTAATTATCACTGACTTCAAAAACGCTGAAGGAAAACATCGTGAGGTGCCTTAGAGATATTTCTAGACGACATGTGAAGCCAAGTAAGAAGCCCATGGGCCGGTTTATAACTCTGACACCAGGTTGACCACACGAAAAAAAGAAGAAAATGGCAATAAGCTCGCCCCATATTACACGGGACTTAAACATAACTGGCGTAATGTGAATGTACTTCGGTCAAGCTCTGACTAGCCCTTCGGGGATTACAAGCATGATGTTATTTTATTATGTTATGATAATATATTTATAAAAAATTATATTTATTTTACTGCTTTATTTATTTGAATGCCCAAATAAACACAGATTATAATAGCTTAATTTAAGTGAATAGCTCAGACATATCATTTTGATTGCCGCTGCGTAAAAGGATTGGATCTTGGCCAAAACATTAATGAAATTGAGAAATAAAAACAACTTTGACAAGGTTCAATGGCTTTGAACTGTAGTGACCCGTCGAAAGTGACGATGGTTTACGACGTCCAACGCTCCCTGGATAGTTAGTGGGTAGCATAATATATGTAACCTACATAGGTCACTCATACAAGAGAAGAAGATCCTAGAAAATAAAAAAGAAATAAAATTAAATTGTTTATTCTGTAAATAGGATATCGGAATCACTTTTACACGTCATATAAAAAAAAAATTTAAAATAAGCTAGATGAGTTCGGCGTTTCCTATCTGACTACTCTGAGAAGAAAGGCCGAAACAAACTCAGAGGTCGCAGCCTCTTTTAAAGTCCAGGCATAATCTTGGTCAGGCCATATGAGGACCATGTAGATTAGTGTCTGAAAAGGTATTTTGAGGAAAGAAACACACAGATTTGAGTGGACCTGTCCAGTCAGTGAATCCTACAATGTCGTGGATCCTACAATGTCGTCGATCACCCTAGATTTATGTATGGTAAAAGAAAGTTTGAGTTCATATTGCGTCAGTGACAGCTCGGCCCAAGTCAACTGGGCCCGAATAATAATACTAGATACAACGTTGTCAAAACGCCTAAAAAGTGGTGTGTACCGTCGACATGAAAATGAAAATGAAAAAAAATGAAAAAGTGTTTATTCACAACAATACATACTTTTTTTTACCTAGTAAATTACCTCTGCCAAACTGCACAGCAGTTTGTTGGTTTGCGTAAAAGTATCGAGCTCTTAAAATATTAAAGATTTTTTAAAATTATTATTGATAGAATTTATTTATTATTTATTTATTTTTATGGATAAATGTAATAAATGTTATTACTTAAATGAAATCGAATGCTTTGAACTTGTTTTGTAAGAAATACTGTTTTTTATTTATGTAAATACTTATTATTCATATAAGCAGAAATTGAAATCGCAGAAATCACGTTCTTGTTTTTTATGTTCTAGATAGACTTTTGTCAATTTTATGTGCAAGAGTGATATAGAAAACTTTTCTATTGTCATCAGATAACCAATTTTTTTAATTTTCTTAGCAAAGGAACGCTTGACTTTTTAGTCCAGACACTTAAAAAAAAAAACGAATGTACTTTGGACGATTATATGTATAGGTATCATAATTGAAATAGGCGTTGTAGATAATTATGTTTTCCTGCTTTGTAAGTAAATAAAAAACAATATTTTCGGGAAAAAAAAAATACGTGCGTAATGATTTTAAAAAATAAAATTTTTTTGCCTGACCGCATAAATTACCGTAATCGGGAGTGAAATATCTGTTATTATTATTCGGGTCCAGTTGTCTCGGGCCGAGCTTTCACTGACCTTTCATATTACCTAGGCATTTGAAAAATGCATTCTTTTTTATTTCGCCAGTTATGTTTAATTCTTATGTAATAGGGACAAATCAAGACCCCGGGCTGATTAAAAAAAAATCCCGATGAAAAACCCAATGTTACTTATAAAAATAACCCTTTGTGACAACTACCCCAACGAGACAGTCCATTTATTTTCATTTTAAGAGTTCCTATCTATAATCGACAACTCCAGAAATCGATTCGCCTACAAATCAATTAACTTCGTGCGAATTGTCTCAAGAAAAAATATCATTATTCAAAAGCGTCGATTCGCCTGTTTCGGGCGAATCACCAATAAGCCGTGAGATTGAATGCAGTCGGTCGGTATTAGAGTTTCTTTGATAATTGACTTGGAACGTCTTGTTATTTTAATTGAGTGTTAGCCGTTCAATATAATAATGTAATTGATCAAAAACGATAAAATTAATTGCTCACAAATCTGGTTTTTATTCAAGAATCAATTCGTGTAAATAAAAACTAATCTACATTTCAGTCATTACGAGTTTAGGCTCTGTTACAAAAAGTCATGAAACATTTTCAGTAGCCAATTTTAAATTGTTTATGTCATGTATCAGAAAGCTGTGGTCAAATTTAACTGTGTGGTACAAAACATCAAACTGAACAACGTTTTCCTTGACGCGAAAAAATTGTCAACAGAACTGTCCTATACAAAACTTCAAAACCGACTCGACCCAAATATATGGGACAGCTAATTATTATCTCGCGATTACGCTAATTGTTTCCATGGCGAATCATAACATGACGATAGCATATTTTTTTTTATAATCTACGAAAAATTTCAACCCAGGCTGGTTCAAAATCATATACTGAATTCATGGTAACAGGTTGTGCGTCGATGTCCCTGTCAATCTGTAGAGAGTCAGCTCATTTCAGCACGAGTTTGGCACTTTTAGTAGCGTTCATCAGCTCCTGCATCATGCAGGCAATAGGATACTCTGGACACGATATTAAGTGCCCAATTGTGGTGGAATAGCACTGAAATCTGGCACTCGAAGCACGGTAACGCAGTGTTTGCTGCTTTCGGCGTAAGCATACTATCCGCCAAGTGCTCCTATTAATATACAGTGTGAATTGTAATTTGACGTATTACTTTCAGGACGTGGTAGTATCATTAGCCAAAATTAAGCATCCCATAAAGCCTAGGTTTAAATTCATGGGATTCAAGAAAACCTTATTTTAATGTATTTTTTAATTAAATGTATGTTTCAAAACACGCAGATTAAGCGACAAGTGAACACTGACTAGGGAGTGGACCGTGAGTCATGTTAAAAACTCAAAAGCTGCTCTCCGACTTGTGACCTAGTCATGACAACCTGGATGCCTATCGTGTGATGCATTGTTAGGAGTTTGAAAAGTAGTAGGCTGGCATAAACCAGTTAATTAATTCGATTATCACACATTTTTTTAAATATGTCAACTATTTGCAAATTCGACCTTTGCCAGCATTATCGACTATTTCATTGGCACCTCTTAATATTTTTTAATTTTTGTTCATCGTAAGACAGCTGATTAATGAAAATACCTTCTCCGTAATTTGTACGCTTCAAGCCATACCAGTAAAGTTTTGAGATAATAACTGGTGTCAAATTTCATGTACGTAGATGATTTTCGAAAATGAATAACAAACTTTTTCTTGTTACTGTTTGATATTTTAGAAAATTTGGTAACATCGAAAGGTTTATTAAAGTATTAGGTGTCCAATGGAATAGCATTGAAGGCCATTCAATTTAAGAGTTTTGAGAAAAGTGATATTTAGCGACGAATACTGGGAAATTTTCAAAAGTCCATAACAATTGGGTTTTCTCGAATCCCATGAATTTTCGCCTAGACTTTATGGGGTGCTTAATTGTTGCAAATGGGTCACACTACCACGACCTGGAAGGAATACGTCGAATTACATGTCAACTTGTATAGTGATCACTATTCCACCTAATAAAGACTGGTAACTGATAGCTCAGAATTTCGTATCAGCGTGGAATTTTTTCTGCAGTTAGAGGTAGGTAGGATTTGGGATTGCCACACATTGCCGGAATTGCTCAACATTTACGTCCTACGATGAAAATACGTAGCCTCATCAGAAATCTGTGTGTACGTGTAATGGCCGCTGAAACAAGGGAACACGCAACAGTAGGCTATTACTTTTGTGAGCTCAGTGACAATAGAAGCTGAACAATGTACGCATTGAAAGCTTTTACCTGGTAGCAATGGTAGCTGACATACGGGTGCACTTGTTGGGAAACTTTTTTCATTAAAAGGAGAGTTTGGATTTTTGTAGTATGTTCATGTTCATTTATTTTAATTCAAACAGGCAACCCGCCCTTGCTTCACATGGTTTTGATTGGTCAAAACATCGAGACTTCTTTAATTATATAAATTGAATAAAAACAAAGGCCAGCTCCATCGTGTACATCGGTACACGGATAGTACACGCGGCTTAAATCACTATTTTTACTGCTAAATAAAGTCTAATATCGTCTGTGGGCTGCTAAAACTAAAATAATCAAAAAATTACAGGAAACACCGAAAAAATATGAAAAATTTTGAAAGCACACGTCAATGTCAAACCGCTATACACTTTCCGGAATAAATTCTCAAAATTATGTTGAAAACCACATCACAACGTCGCAGTCGCACAGACAGACACGAAAAGCGACTTTAATTTAAGTGTACAGAATACATTTAGATTATTCCGAAAAGCATGAAAATAGCCTCTATGGAAGCAGTAGATACATAAATAAATGTCTCGTACACCCTGAGGCAGAGAGCCACGCTGTCATCTTGATGATTGTCAATTTATTTAACCACGTCGTACGCTTTTTTCATACTTCTCTGGTTTGAGAAAAAGATGAATTTTTGGAGTGAAGAAAGGGTAAATTAAAAATGTTTTCGTTAGATGTGTAATTTTTTCAAGAACCTCTTGGACCTCTTTTTTTATTCACACTAGCCCATTGGACAACGGATGCTTAAAATAAATGGTTACGAATTATGATTCCATATTGGAGTGGATACTACAATCTACATACAATGGGTTACCCAAAGAAGTGTTCACCATGCTAAAACCCTGTATGTAACGAACTGTTCCCCATTCAAACAAGAAACAAAATTTTAAGGAATTTGCAATCACAGTCTCAAAGTCATATCTTTTATGTCCTTAGAATCTAGACATAAAGGATTCCATCTAGACTCTAGGTGGAACTCGGGCGCATTGTGATTTTGTAAAATGTACGAACGATGTTGAAGCGAAACTAACTTCCCGGGATATGTCCCGTGAAGTTAGTTTCGCTTCAACGTAGTAGATTGTATGTAGGACTTTATGAACAGGACAAAGAATAGAATAATTTCTATGCCGAGAAATATGAATTGAAACTAGAGATGACAATCTCTGCTCAACATACTTATGATGTTGAGAGCATATAAATAATTATTTGATTTTATTATGTTATAGTAGTATAGACTACTGCAATAAACTATTAAAACAGAATTTAATATAGGCAAGTACAAAGGCCGACATAGCCCGAAGAATTGCCAAACTTAAGTGGTAGTGGGCAGGGCACATTGTGGCGCAGAACAGATGGCCGTCGGGCCGAAAGGTTTTGTAGTGGCGACCGCACACCCGAAGACGTAGCATTGGAAGGCATTTCACAAGGTGGACCGATGACCTGGTGAAGACCGCAGGAATCCGCTGGATGCGAGAAGCACAGAACCGGTTGAAGTGGCGGTGCTTGGGGGAGGTCTATATCTAGCAGTGGACGTCTTTCGGCTGAAATGATGAAGATAAAGTACAAAGGAAAACGCTGAACGGAGAAGTATAAAGTGATATAAACGCCTGATAAAATGAAGACTGCAAAATGTTGAATGAATTACTATTTTAAAGCTACAGGCGTTTTACTAAGGTCTCTCTTAAAGTTCATAACCATATTTTTTTATGTATCTCAGACCATTAAGCCATTTCTTTTAATATTTTATTACAACCGTAGTATGAAAGGCTCCGAAATATAAAATTTCAGTTTCCTTAAAGCACAATCACGTTGTAGATCGTATAAAACTTATAAAAGTCACGGGTCGCTTGAGTAAAGTCGTAAAGTAACAGAAGTACTGAAATAGTGTTGTGCTGTTTATCTTTTATCCCGGTTTTTGTGACTAATACGGACTGGAATTTTTAAACTTTAAAAATGGTTTTAGTTCACTAGTTCTGTTCTTATTATGGTTGACAACGATTTTAATATTTTTGATACATGAAACAAGCTGCTAAGTAGTTTCTGAAAGTGCTGTATAATGTTGTTATGCTTATGGAACAAATATGTAATTTTTGGCAGCCTTAGTAACAAAAACGTCAGAACCACACGTGCTATGATTTTTGCATAACAGATTATGCTTGAAAATTTTACATGAAACAAAATACTCAGAATGTTATGAAATTAATGAGTGTATCCCATCTGGCCCGGTGACTTGGCCCGGCACCGGGCCACATGGGACAAAAAAGTTTTAACTGGCCCGGTGATATGTTTACCGGGCCAGATGACACAAATCAAGTGCCATCGTCCCCGGAAAGGGGAGAAAAGAGGATACGCCTCGTAATTTGTGAAATACTAACTATATGCATCTATGAAAGGGATTGAACTTATAAATCAAACTGCTTAGTATAAAATAATCAGTTTTTATTGTGAATAACGCGATATATCTCTACTATACGTATACTTGTGTCATAAATCTCAACCTGAAATAGACTTCCTGTAAGCAGATTTTTTGAATTTGAAGATAACAACAATATTTTTATAATAATCCTAATCAACGAAGCCAAAATCAAACAAAATTGTAGACTGTTTGTATATTATAATAAGTACTAATTAATAGGTAATTTTGACCATTTTATGCGTATATTGTTGTAGTTGATTGTTATAGTAAGTAATAATTAATAATTTTGTTTGATTTTGGCTTCGTTGATTAGGATTATTATAAAAATATTGTTGTTATCTTCAAATTCAAAAAATCTGCTTACAGGAAGTCTATTTCAGGTTGAGATTTATGACACAAGTATACGTATAGTAGAGATATATCGCGTTATTCACAATAAAAACTGATTATTTTATACTAAGCAGTTTGATTTATAAGTTCAATCCCTTTCATAGATGCATATAGTTAGTATTTCACAAATTACGAGGCGTATCCTCTTTTCTCCCCTTTCCGGGGACGATGGCACTTGATTTGTGTCATCTGGCCCGGTAAACATATCACCGGGCCAGTTAAAACTTTTTTGTCCCATGTGGCCCGGTGCCGGGCCAAGTCACCGGGCCAGATGGGATACACTCAAATTAATGTGGGTGTATCTACTATAGGTGCATCTCAGCCTAACCCTTTGGGGAATGTAATGTTATGTTATGTAATCAAACAAAATTTAAATATAATGATACTTACTTAACCTATTAGTGACATAATTTAATCATAATTTATAATTATGCATACACATATCATTACCAACTGATCTACACAACGTACTACATTATCACGGTCGGTTAGTTCTCAAAGTAATTAGCGCGAGCTGTCAATTTTGTATCGTTTTATTTTATGCACAAATCGTTTAATTTTGCTAGTTGGCAACTTGTAATTAAGTTTAGCTGTAGGACAAGCGGTCGTGAAATTGAATTACCCAATTTGCTATCTAAATAAAATAGGGACAGGTATAAAAATCATTGTCATTATCAAAGTGCTTTGGTTACCAAAAATAACTTTTACACTAGCGAGATTACCGCCCTTTTGTACTAGAATAATTTCGACAACCCGAACACAGAATTCCTCTTCAGTGGTTGTCATCTTCGTGAACAACCATTTATCTTTTCTTCAAGAATTCACTACATGATATCCTCTACATTCAGTGGTTGTCATCTTCGTGAACAACCATTTATCTTTTCTTCAAGAATTCACTACATGATATCCTCTACATTCATGCAAGCGTTACTGTGTTACATTGACAAATGAATTCTCGCATACCCAGAAATCCCGCATCCCGGGAATTTGGGCGACATCACTAAACTCCCGAGTGGTCACTCGAGACACATTTTGATGTTCTTATGGGGTGATAAACAACACTATATTTTTATTTCCACAAACTTTATTTTCTTTAGCACTTCGGGAGTAAAATTCTAAGTTTCGTTTCAGGATTTAAAGTCTGTCGCAGCTGTGATGTGAAAATAAGTTTTCACGGAAATAAATTTAAAGAAGCTTTCTGAAGAATCTTATTGTTTGGTTCTACGTTCCCACGTAAGTCGTTCAAAGGTTTTCTTTTCTTGGTATTTTTAATTTAAGTATTTCTGAACTAAGTACCTAGGTACTAGTAGACAAAAGGCGACACCATCTTGATTCCTGCCAAGTCATGAACATTGTTTTAGAGTTTTATCTAGACCGCCCCGTAAGTCTAGTATTTTGGGACTGTAGAGCTCGAACCCACAACAAAGTGTATTATTTTTTCCAATATGAAATTCTCAATAACAGCCCAGAATTTGTAGTTTGGCCTGGTGGATAGCAATAGACTCATCCCCTATTACATAGGACATTTTCCGTTCACCTGCACCCTTGACGATCTGAATTGCCATTTTAAATATAATATTTGTATAAACATTTAGGACTAGTATTGTATTTATTTTAATTTTTTGTTTTGTTATTTGAATATAGTCAGTATAGGCTGCACCGGTTGACGTCATCACGTCAGCGCCGGCTATCGCTGGGGCTCTGTCTCGCATGGGATCGCAGCTTTATGCTGAGCGATGGCCGTTTTGCGTGGATGTGACGCATATTTTCCCCCAATTTGTTATTTACTTGTTTTTTTATCTTTCTTTGCGTCATGTTTACCGCAAATAAACGAATTTTCTTTCTTTTCTTTCTTTTTGAACAACGCCTCTTTTTTTTTTTTCGGTGGGAAATTATCAAATAACTTCTCCTGCTCTGGGCGGAGCGGGAGGACGTGTCAGACTCTTACTGACTAAAACCCACCCGTGTTTCTTCGGTTGCCCTGTTGCCGGGGGCCACGATTTCCCTATCGGTTTTCTTCGAACCCCCGGCAGGCATTGGCCCTAGCGGACCCCGTCAATTCTGCTGACATCTCTTTGAGGCGCGCGGACGCCCCAATAAGCGTGGCCTACGGGGCCCAAACAATGTAAGCAACATAGATGTATCGTCGAAACGAAAAGAAGAAGATGGGACGAGAGATAAGTGGCATAATGGAAAGTAGCTAACGCCCATACATAAGTCACTGCAACACTTAGCGGTTTTTCAACGCGTTGAAGAGGCAATAACGTGAATTTTTAGGATTCCGTACCTCAAAAGGAAAAAACGGAACCCTTATAGGATCACTCGTGTGTCTGTCTGTCCATCTGTCACAGCCAATTTGCTCCAAATCTAATGGACCGATTAAGTTGAAATTTGGTACACATATGTATTTCTGTGACTCAAATACGGACGCGTAACGAAAATAAATAAGTTTTGAATATGGGGGTCACTTTTCGAGGGCAAATTGAAAAATAAAAAATAAAAGTTTTGTAAACTATTCTGGGCTTGTGAGAATCTCATTTCTTTTTTAATCATTTTAAAATAAATAAGATACGTAACAAGATTTCTTTAGAAGGGGGGGCTTATCTCCGAAACTAGTAAGGCTAACATTTTGAAAAATGTATAGAAAATAGTTCTACATATATTTACAGACAGGAAAACCTAAAATAAGTCTATGGTCTCAAAATAACATGGTAAATCTCTCAAAATTGTGCGTACAAACTTACATTTGCAGTTGGAATGTAAGAGAGAACATGTTTTTCAACTACAATGTTAAGTTTACACCCTTGGTATAAATTCATCCCAAATATGGGTCCCTTCATTGTGCGTGCTCCGAAACGCTCTTTGCCGGTTTTTTTGTATTACTTAACTGGTACTAAGCAAAAGTATTTCTGTGACAAACCTTCTACTACGGGGAATTACTTTCGTAAATTAACTTTTACGGCCTGCATTCTGTTTTTCTTCAATACCAACAAAAGTAAAGTCGCGGGCCAAAGGGGCTGAAAAAGGTCGAGGAAATGAATTATTGTACTTTTACTGCCTCAAATTGAAACGGAAGTAGCTGCTGAAATAAAGCCTTCAGTATTTTATGTCGAGTCTTTAATTATAGAAGTAAAGAGTTTGAATTAATTTTACAGTTTGACATTTCTCAGGAAGATAATTAATATTTTATCGCCTTTCTATTGCAGTCACGATAAAGGAATTTAAAAATAAATACAGCACGTTTTTAGGGTTACGTAGTAAACAAGGAACCCTTATAGTTTCGTAATGTCCGTCTGTCTGTCTGTCCGTCTGTCTGTCTGTCTGTCTGTCCGCGGTCTAGCTTCAAGACCCTTAGTACTAGAAAGCTGTAATTTGGCATAGGTATACATTTAATTACGCCAACAAAGTGGTAAAACAAAATTATGACCCAATTTGTGGGGTATAATTAGAAAGGTCCTTTAAAAACATTGTGAGTTTGTCGATACCATTTTTGGATTCAAGGATCCGTTTGCGAAATATTAAGCTATAAAGTGCTAATTTTTGTTAGAGTCAAGTGTCCCCCCCCTGCCAGCTAAATGGTTGGTTTTGGATGTGTGAAAAAAATCACAGCAGTAGTTCATATAACGAAATTAAAAGGAAAACTATCACAGCTAAGTAGGCTCTACAAGTTAACGAGTAATAATCGACCAACTTAACTTTGCAGTTGTGTAAACATGTTTTCACATACATTCCGTATGGGAGAACATATTTTTCAACTACAAAGTTAAGTTTGTTTTTGGGATAAATTCATCCCAACTACGGAACCCTTCATTGTGCGTGATGCGACACGCACTTGGCTGGTTTTTAATTTTTAACGTGACGATATTATTGTGAACGTTCACGTCACGGCATCACGATAACTCAAGGAAGTAAAAAGAATGGAAAAATATATTATATTAAGACGCTTTTAAACGTTATAACGTGCACGTATTTCCATACATTATAACAAGAATCTCTTGCGACTCTATGAAGATAAATAGGTTATTCATCTCACAATAATATGATAGTATCTCGGCGACCGAACTCTGCTCCGATGAAAATAGAGAATGCTCATTAATAGCTTCTTCTTCCCAGCTAAAGCACTAGGAAGTGGTGAAGGGTTGGCGTTTTGGGGGACCGTCTTATGTAATTTTAACGTTCGAAAAGTGCTGATTCTCAGCCTAGTTTGAATAAATGACTTGAATTTTGTTTTTTTTTTTAGTATAGGATAGTACCTACAAATTCAAAACCGCCATCATAGTAGGTACTTACTAATTCCATGCTGCCATAATCATTATTCTAATGTCAATAATGTCATGTCATTATTCATTATCTTGTTCTTAACTTTGGGCGACCGAGCTCTGCTCGGGTGAAAATACGGAGAACGATTTTTAGCCGATTTCGAGAACGTGAGTAGAAATCTATATACAAACAAATAGATATATATATAAATATTGTTAGTTTAATAGTATAGGATAGGATAGCTCAATGTTGTGACCAATATAGTCTAACAAAGTAAGCCACGCTCCAACATACATTACCAAATTGGTATTCTAACGTGTCCGCACTGTGCACCTTTACACCCAAGATAGACCACATCACGGTAGCCGAAATCGGCATGAGAATAAAATAGTGCATTCCTCTCAGAGTACTTGGATAAGAAACTCAAAGCTCATCTAGTTTTAAAATATTATTGACTTGTAAAGGTACACATATCAACTCGGAAAGGCATTGTCACCGTCCCGCCTTTCGCCTCGCCGTCAAACAGGCGTCAACCTAACGTAAGCACGTAACCAAAGCGGATCAGCAGCTCCGAGACGTCGACTTGCGATGCCACGCTTACGGCTTGCCATAAACGTGCGCGGCAGTAGTTTGCTGCAGGCAGGCCGCGGTAGGTGAGAGGGTGGACGAAGAGACGTAAGCTCGGGTAGGGAGAGACGTAAGCGCGGGGACGACTAGCCGTAAGCGCGGAAACTGCAAGTTGACCAGCACCGCACCGCGGTTCGTGAGCTTGTCCCGACACGAGGCGATTACGTTACGATCCCAAAAAGTGTGTGTTGTAATAGGGAGTTTCATACAAAGAATACTGAATGGCTCGAGTTGATACGGTGACGATACCTTTCCGAGTTGATTTATGTGCTATTTCCTTAAAAGTGTTTGTATTTCTAACAGAACTAATTATTTATAATTTACTAGCAGCGCGCCGCGGTTTCACCTGCATAAGTATCGATCCCGTGAGAATATTGAGATACAAAGTATCTTACATGATTACAGGTTATAAACTATTTATGTGCCAAATTTCATCCAAATCCGTTCAGTAATTTTGCGTGAAAGGGTAACAAACATCCATCCATCCATCCTCACAAACTTTCGCGTTTATAATATTAGTAGAAATTAGTAGGACTCATGAACATTTGTAATTTATTTTTTTTATTTTTTTTGGCAATCAGCTCTGCCAAAGTTTCCATTCAGCTCAGATTCCTACTGGGCACTTTTTCCTAGGATCCCGTGTCTGTATCCGGACAAAGATACAATTTGTTTGTTCCGTTCCTCCGAGCGCGAGGCTTGTCAAATGTTTACTGGGTACCTTCCTGACAGGTTATAAGTAGCAGCTACGACAGTCGTGTAAAATGTTTATTTATTTACTTTTTAGTAACGAGCAAAGATTCTTTATTGACTATCTTTTAGCGTCCTCATTTGGTGTACTAACTCGTAACCCGGGAGGCTAAATGATATAAGGTAAGCTACACATGCTGCGATCGGGTCGTGGACGGGTGACCATCCATTACATGTCGGGACTCGGGGTCCTTTCTTCGGAAATGTCATTAAGCTGTTGGTCCCAGCTATCATTCGTAGATTTTTGACAATCGTTACGGGCAGTCGGAAGCTCAAAAGTCTGACAACCAGGCTTACCAAGGGGTATTATGTTCATGTTAGTAACAGGATTGTGGAGGTCAGATAGGCAGTTGCTCTACTCAAAACACTGACATTCACCTGTATCCGGTTAGATTGGAAGGCGACCCCAACGCAGTTGCAAAAAGGCTAGGCAGAAATTTATCAGAAGTATCTTAGAGTCAAATAATTCAGAACTTAGAGTAGTAATTCCTATAAAATACTGAGTAGTACGTGTTAACGCTTTCAACAATACTTAGATGAATATATCCCGAAGCTACCAGGTATTCATAAAATAGAGCAAGTGGTGCTAAACTTGAGGACACTTCATTTTATTTATTGGTTGTCAATAAAAAGGTTGAGAATGTGCAGTAAATGTTTATGACTGTGAACTGGAGTTGTGATGCATACAGTGCGTTTATGTGCTCCTGGTACTGATGTCTTAAGTTATTGGGTAAATAAAAGTGTAAACTCTTCTTATTCTTGGTAGAATCACAAGATTTGGGCATAACATGGAAGTCAGAAATATTTCGTTTATTCATTAATGAACTAATTGCTAGGAAATAAATTATTTAGACGCTAGTTTTTATCCAGGATCCATAACGAGTAGAAATACCTATTACATACAGTTGATTTTTATTATAACTGTAGATGACAAATTTGCAGTTCCTATGCGAGCAAAATGAGATCAATAGGTAATTATTTTCTTATTATGACGGCGCAGGAAGTGGCGCCGTCTAGGTTCAGTGAACCACCGAAGAGGTCAGCTATAAGTGACACTAGCTGAATACTGTCACTCTAGCAGAGCGTCGCATCCATAGATGTATTAATTAAAATAATACATCTATGGTCGCCAATGATATTATAAACTATAGATACGTTACCCGCGCTCTATAGTGGCAAGATGAATGCAAGGTAATTACCGGACTTCGATTTAATCGCGTACCAACCAGTGCCGCGGCTGTACGTGATATTAAAATAACTTGTGTGGATAACTTCCTAAAAATAACAAAAAAAAAATGCCGTCCTGTGTTTATAGGAAATGTAAAAATTATACTGCAACTGTGAAAGATAAAAAAGTATCATTTCATGCGTAAGTATCAAGAAAAATGTATTTTATTTTATGTTTTTCGATGCCTTCTAATGGCGGCTGGCGCTTGAGGTAAGTCACGTGCCGTTAGGGGAAGATGGGGTACTTTGCATCAGTGTGTGTAAAACCTAATATTGCGTTCCAGGTATTTTGAAATTAAATGGTTTTGTTGACTAGATTATCTATCCGACCATAGAATAAAAAATCCACAGAGGACATTAGACTTTATTTGAGCGTACTAAAAGAGATGTAATGCTAAATGGCAACAACTGTCCTTTACGGTATTGGAACATTTTGTTGCGTATTGGCAACAACGGTGCCTGAACGTCTCAAATGTCTCAAAATGTCCAAAACGGTGTGTAAAATGTCCAAATAAATGAGAGGAAATTTAATTGTAATTTAATTTAACCGATTGTTGTACTTTTTATTTTAAATTTTTAATTATTCACATTTTTTTAATAAAGACTTTTATGTTTATAATATTGTATTTTGTTTTATTTTAAGTGACAGTAATTACCTACTCTTGCGAAATACTGCATTCATATTTAGATCGAAAATATTATTATTTTACCAGATCAACACGAGAAAATCGAGTGTCCATTTATTCCCCATATGCCTCCTTTTGTACACGTTTGGCCAATGAGCATGCACCACAGAATGACAACGTAATTAAAGAAATATATTTATCTCTCTCTAACAACAGGAATTCCGTAGATGACATTTCATTTTCTTTCCCTTTCTTCGTGCGTCTAAGTAGCTATCTAGCTACCGATAGTATTTACGCTGTTTTCGAGTGCCGTGATGTTCATGCATAACGCGTCTATTTATATTACGTCATTGATGGTCGCATCGATGGTTGCGTAGCGCTCAGAAAAATAAATAAAGCAGTTATTATTCTGTGGCATGGCAGCTGTTTTCTGATAATGTATGATATTAGGGGAGCCCTTAAATTCAAGGCAATGGCACGTAAAATTTAATCGGCGAGGCAATCGGATGGCAAATGGTAATCTGGGTCTTGAAGTAATACCGTAATAAGTAGTACCGTCCGAATGGACCCCAAATGGACGGGGGCGGAGATGTGGGGGATGGGGGCAAACTTTTATTTTTTTGACTTTGCATTCAAAATTTCAGCTCTAATATGTGCAAGGAATTTATGTGTATAAAATTCACCCTCATTTTCGGTGATAAAACATCGGTAAGGAGTTTCAAGAATTATGTACAGCGTAAGACATTATTTCAATTATAACGATGCTGGGTGTGGCAAACGTATGATACACACAAATTCCATGCACTTATTAGAGCTTAAATTTTGAATGCCATGTCAAAAAACAAAAATGTTTTGCCCTCATCCCCCAAACCTCCGCCCCCATCCATTTGGGGTCCATTCGGACGGTAAGGGGGGAGGCGGTACCACTTCAAGACCCAGATTACCATTCGCCATCCGGTTGCCTCTCTGATCCAATTTTACGTGCCATTGCTTTAACTTATAGAAGAAAGTAATAAAAGGAGCATGAGAGGAGAATGAGGGAGCCGTTCTCGTACCACGTCGACGACGAACTGCTAAATTCCGGCACAATCCTGATTATTCAAGCAGCTGAACCACTTATACCAAGACCAATTCTGGCAAAGGCTACTTACATAACACTTTCCATAACCACTCAGAACTTCTTGGTTTTGATCAAACTATTGGATACAATATTTCCACCAACTTCACTTTAATCAAACAATAAAACAGATAGGAAACGTATCAAATTAGTTTGAAAGATCAAAGGGTTCGACAAGTAATAAAACTTTTTACTGCTCGGTAAACGCTTTGGGCCAAACCCTCAAGGCTTCCTGTACAGCTGGATAACAGGAAAAGTTTTCGTATTATTAGTTTGTTTTCTGAACTACGATTATCAAGCTGTTTATTTATCTTCGGTACCCTCCCAGCGCCGACGAGGAAGAAACTAGTTATCAACGTCGTCCTGTGTAAGTAAACGAGATACATGATATATTAATAGTTGATCGCTAACTGTTCAAACAACCGGTGAGTACTCATTTGTCGCAGCGACAAGAGTTACCAAAGAGAGTACCTACTCGCTCACGTCGCTCGCTTGGCGGGCAAAACACTCGCAGAGAGACTCATGTATTCTAAGAAACAGCATTTAATTTTTTTATATAGATAAATCTTAAGTACCTGGGCGACCGGGCTCTGTTCTGGTGAAAATAGAGAATGCTCATTTAATGGTATAGGAAAGTTCATACTAATCCATGTTTAGTACCTACTTATTCCATGCTGCCATATCATTATTCTAATGTCATTATTCTAATGTCATTATTCTCATGTCATTATTCTCATGTCATTATTCTCATGTCATTATTCTCATGTCATTATTCATTATCTTGTTCTAAACTTTGGACGACCGGGCTCTGCTCGGGTGAAAATACGAAGAAAACGAATTTTCCCAGGTATGAGATCTAGCTAGATCGATTTTACCTCAAATATGTATACAAATATTGCTCGTTTAATAGTATAGGATTATATTATACAAGCTAACACTAAAATATATATTATGTATAAGTAACGTAACCGTTTGGCGATGTCCCGAAATTGCATACCCGATGAGCACTCGGACCCCAAGGCCGTAGTGTTTCAACCCCAAATAAGAAATATTAAGTTCAGTTTGAGAACTTGATTTAATGAAATCTGGCACATTTTAATCGATTATCATAGTAGGAAATTAAATAGATACATATTTCATGTTTTATTATTATTTATTGTGAAAAACATTTGTACACTTTTTGTAATAAATTATTATTCTAACTTAAATTATTAACAGTCATTATGATCTGAAATAAATAAATGCAATAATAGACAGTGCTAAAATATTAAAATAACTTAACTTTAAAATAATATGTTCTGAATTCAGTCAGGGGAATTAATTTCTAAGCAAATTGACGCCCCATGTCGCGTAGCTGCGATCGACTGTTTTTTTTTTAAATAGTTCGATAGATAATTAATATTAGAGAGACAAAACGCCAACAGTGAAGGTCCTCCTGCAGAGAATCCTGGTCCTTGGTGGGAGTCACTCGGTAACTAGATTATTTACTAGGTTATTTTTATGTTGACACCAAAAAAAAACATTTTAGTCTAGCAAATAAAATCTGACAATTTGCTTAAAAAATAATTTCCCTGACCTTACGACAATACCATGAATTCGTATGTAATTTCTATTTTCAAATTTTTTACTATACTGCTATAGTTATTTTTATTTTAGATGTCGATGCTTGTCATTATAAACGTCCGAAAGAACAATTTTATTGATAAACAAAAATACATTTTCGAAATAAAAAGAGACTTATTACGTGACTGGACCGCATGCTGGGTTAACGCGCACGTGTGAACGTGGTAGATAATCATGTAATCACAATATTATACAAAATAAATATACATTACGGAGCAGTGTTGTGGCAGCCAGCTGTCACCAATTATTGATAGATGACCGGGTTTTTCCTATGCCGTGTAGATCTTATATAGTGCCACGTTTGATTATTATTATTAAACTAACTGTGCAGTTGCTCGGCGTCGCCCGGGTGTATTGCCGACTATTCCGATGGATTTTACAAAATTTTCTTTCAAGCAAACCTTTTTTTTTAAAACTGCCAAATCGGTCGAGCTATTCTCTAGTGATGATCTTTCATACTAGAGAAAAAAAATCAATAGATTTTTATTTGTAGAAAGAAGAATAGCATTATTTTTATGTACTCAAAATAAACTAAGCGTGAACTCGTGCAAGCCTAGTACTTTTTATTGGTTACTCTCAGAAGTTATGCACAACGTTTCGTGAACAGAATACCGTTTTGTATGACGATAACTTTTTTGCATCATCCGATTTTAATTAAATAAAACCTATATTTTATTCCAAATTAATCTCTGTCTACCTGTGAAAACTACATGAAAATTTGTTCAGTATTTCCGCAGATACGCGCGAACAAACAAGCAGACAGACAGACACCGGATTCTACTGTTTTATTATTATGTATTATTATAATAAGTATTTTTTTTTCTAACTTGAACAGACTGCTGTGCTGCTGGGGAGTTTGTTGCGCCACTTCTTCTTCCCAGCGAAAGGCACTAGGAAGTGGTGAAGGGTGGGCATTTTGGGGGACTGTCTTATGTAATTTTGACGTTCGAAAAGTGCTGATTCTCAGCCTAGTTTGAATAAATGACTTTTGAAATTTTGAATTTTGTATAGATTTCTGATTCGTTTAAAAACTAACTTTGTAGGTACTGGGAGTTTATGTTAGAAACCAGACATTAGGGATACAAATGAAATGGATTATAATCATCAACAGCCGATTTATTCTGCTCCCCGTGACAAGTGAAGTGAAGTGAGCGGTCTTTCCACCTAATGCTTGGGATTGACACTCTCTACTCACTTCAAGCTCACTTCACCCAAGTTCACACGGTGAGATTTTTTACAGAATATACCATAATTTAATACCTACTTGAATACTGTCGTGTTACATTGTGAATTTATTTATTGCACATGGATTAATAATGTTGGCACGTATACTCCTTGGTGGATAATGATATTCATTGAACCGAATTTAAATATAAAGTTTGTGGATTGTAAGTGGAAAATAGACATGAGAATTGCAGTGACCACATAGCGGGTGACCACTGAAAATCAGCACTGTACTGTGGGTCCCCCATAGCATACAGCATCATCCTGAGTGGAAGCTTTCTTATCACAGCCACGGCGTGCAGCTGGCGACTATTTCGGTTTTGTGCTCGTGAAGATCTGTTTTTGTTTTAATTTTCTTTATTATTCGAGTTAGTTATTTTTTCTATGCACGTGTTTCTGAGACAAATAAACCATTTTTTTTTTCAGTCAGGCTCATTGTTACAGTGGATGAGCGATTCCGTATTATAAGTAATATTGTAGTTTGATAATAGGTATTAGGTTACTTACTGACTTTTAATGTGTATACTTTTAAAAGACAAAATAAAGGATTGAGTCGATGCTCCGATGTATGTAACTATATAATGATTCTTGACGATAATTTAGATCAGACATTAATCAAATTGGGACAACTTGACAATTAAAAATAATAATATTAAAACGCATGATTTTGGTTAGGCTTTGCAAAGAGGGCTGCCGAAAATCAAAGCATGAAAAATATTATAATATTAATACCAGCTTATTACTGTTCCACTCCGGGCCAAAAGACTTCTCATACAGAGAAGGCACGAGCATTAATCACCACGCTTGCTGAAGAGGACTTGTCGAAAATGTCAAGCGATAAACGGTTATAACAGTACACAGTAATATAGGTAAAGTATATAAATTAAAAGTCTCATACAAAAATATTAACCTAAAATAAATTAAAACAAAATGGCCGCTACGCCCTATACCACAGCACCTGGTGCGGTAATATAACTCGGTGACGGAGTAGGCCTGTGCTTCATCAGGTTATAAGCTCTGTTAGAAGCCCAGTCCTTGCCGTAACCCCCACTGGCTGAGTAGGCATAGTTGTTGTTGTAGTCGGCTGCTGAGTAGTCGCTGCTGTCACTGGCGCCGAAGTACGAGTGAGATATCGGGTGATGGTGCTGCTGGAAAGATAGAAAAAAAGATTAATGATTGTCAAAGTCAAAGTCAAATAATTTATTTCAATTAGGCACAAAAAGGCACTTTTGAACGTCAAAAACAAAAAATAGAATTGATTCTAGTCGCCCCTTCCAAAGGGTAGTTTTCGTATGGAGAAGAATGGGCAAGAAACTCCACCGTTACTCTTTTAAAATGTTTTACAATATTTTGTATACATTAATTATACAATTATATGTGAAAACGATGCACCTGGAATAAGATTTATATACCACAATAGGTAAAAATAAAAATGAAGCAATGATAGAAAAAATAATTATGTAATGGATACATGGTGTTCACATATTTACAAGCATTGTAAAACCTATACGATATTCCTAAAAAAAATACAAGTGATACTAATTCGTCAGTGTGTGAGTTCAAGTAATCACAGAATGTAAAAAAAAAATGTTGTAATATTTAATTACACAATTAAATTAGCAACCAGTTTGATTTTGTCTAGACTCAAAATTGTCCTATGGAGCTAGACCAGCATGTTTCCAAGCATTCTTATCTAGGATATAATCCTCTAATTTGTAATATGCTTGTTTACAAAGAGTACTTTTAATATGCGTTTTAAATTTTCTTTCAGTTAATTGTAATATATCACAAGGTATTTTGTTATAACATTTAACACAGTACCCCATAAAAGATGTTTGTACTTTGGATAATCTGAAAAATGGTTGATCTATTTTATCTTTATTTCTAGTATAATTATGTCTATCACTTATTTTCTTAAAAAGATGCAGATTTTTCCTTACATACATAATATTTTCATAGATGAATTGGCAAGGTACCGTCATAATATTAATCTTTTTAAATAGTTCCCTGAGAGATTCGCGACGACATAGATTATAAATGGCTCTGACAGCCCTCTTTTGTAAAATAAAGATGGATTCAATGTCAGCAGCCCGACCCCACAGTAAAATGCCATATGACATAATACTGTGAAAGTAGCTAAAATAGACCAATCGCGCGGTTTCTACATCTGTTAACTGTCTTATCTTTCTAACAGCATAAGCGGCCGAGCTTAGCCGCCCCGCAAGAGATGTTATATGAGATCCCCATTGTAATTTCTCGTCTAGCGTGATTCCCAAGATTGTCCAGCTTTATCAGATGAGCTTGGTTGGATGCTAGAAGAGAAAAAAAAAACGTGTGGCACTCGGGGACTGCCGCGGTAAAGCTATTGCATAGCATTTGTAACCTCCATACTTTCTATTTGTCAACGCTATACTTGGGATGATGACGGATGGTGACATAAAACAAAAATTACGTGGTAGGCGGAGTGGGGGTGTTAACGGAATTTCTTGATTCGGTCGCCGCGCTCAAAGCCCGCGATAAAAGCTATGCAATAGCTTAAAAACCGGCTTAGTGCGTGTCGGACTACGCTTAATGAAGGGTTCCGTAGTTGGGATAAAATCCCAAATACAAACTTAACATTGTAGTTGAAATACTTGTTATCCGATACATTCCAACTGCAAATGTAAGTTTGTACGCACAATATTGAGAGATTTACCATGTTATTTTAAGACCATAGACTTCTTATAGGTTTTCCTGTGATCTGTGAGTGAAAATTATGATTTTTTTTTAAATACAGAGTATGCTCTGTATTTAAAAAATTTTAGGCTCAGTAGTTTCGGAGATAAGGGGGGTCAATTTTCATCAATTTTCTTAAATATCTTTTAATGTATTTATTTTAAAATTATAAAAATATGTATTTGAGATCCTCCAAGCCCTTTCATTTGATATGTCACACGATACAGTTTGAATTTTTTGATTTTCTTGTTTGCCCCCCAAAAGTGAGGGGATATTCAAAATTCATTTATTTACGTTACACGTCCATGTTTGGTTCACAGAAATCGGTCCATTAGTTTCTGAGCAAATTGGCTGTGACAGACGGATAGACAGACAGAGACACGAGTGATCCTATAAGGGTTCCGTTTTTTTCTTTTGAGGTACGGAACCCTAAAACATCTTTTAACGATTAATTAGTTTTAGTTACAAATGTTTAACTTAAACAGCACTATCCATTGATATATTATCACTTATGGCTATTGGGCGCCAAGAACATTCCTGAACTTAGGTGGCCAAGTAGTCACTTATTTAGGTCATTAACTCTGAATTGACTGACAAATGCCAAAAGTCGAGTTATTAGCAAAGGTTGAAAAGATCTTTCAATGGTTGGCTCTTTCAATCTTGCAATGTTTAAAAAATGTAATTTTTGATTTTTTTTTTCATCACACTCTAGCCAGGATTTTTTTTGCCAACCCACTCGCGTGGAAGACCCAGGCGTAGATGGCGGGACGAACTTGACGCTTTTAGGAGGGATTGGTCTATGTTGGCTCAGGATCGGGTTGGGTGAAAAAAGGAAAGGGAGGCCTTTGCCCTGCAGTGGGACAATACGGGCTAATTATTATTATATTATTACTCGCGATATATTTTCTAACATACTAAATTTTATTTATAATACTTTTCGTTCATTAAAACAGATGGGTGAAGGTCGTTCCTCTGTGGATCCTATGCTATTAAAAAGGACTCACAGAACGCCATCCTAACAAATTAGTACACAGGTACATAATTTTTTGTCCTTTAGCTGACCAGCTAAATGCCAGAGGCTTTGTATCTATGTATGATAATCATTTCCACACAGCTGGCAGTCGTTACAAGTAGTCAGAAGCTTAAAGTCTGACAACCAGTCTTAACCAAGGGGTATCGTGTTTTCTAGTAACTAGGTTGTGGAGGTCAGATAAGCAGTCGCTCCATGTAAAATACTGGTATTCAGCTGCATCCGGTTAGACTAGAAGCCAGACTTAACATAGTTAAGAAAAGGCTAGGTAGATGATGATGGTCTGGCAAGACTAAAATCTGACTAAACGCCGGAATATAATCTGACTGATGAAGATTTTTCAAACTTTGAAAGAAAACAAGAAAACAAGCGTATCGAGCTCGTGGCTAAATAATAACAACCGCACGGGTCGATCCACCAGGTTAAGCTACGCATGCCGGGGTTGGTACATGGATGGGTGACCATCTTTACATACCGAGACTCCTCTGTGCCTCGGAAAGCATGTTAAACCGTTGGTCCCGGCTGCCATTCGTGGATCTATGACAGTCGATACGAGTAGTCAGAAGCTTAAAGTCTGACAACCAGTCTTAACCAAGGGGTATTGTGTTACACAGTAACTGGGTTGTGGAGGTCAGATAGGCAGTCGCTCCATATAAAATACTGGTATTCAGCTGCATCCGGTTAGACTGGAAGCCGACCCTAACATAGTTGGGAAAAGGCTAAGTAGATTGATAACCGTATCAAGTGTATCGAATGCTATGATGAGTCATAATAATGACAAATCAAAGTTGCACAATGCATACAAACTACTTGGAAATATGTAAAACATTGAATAAGTTGCTTATCATTGAATTGACAAGTGCTGAGCTCAATAAATAAAGTTTTATGGGAAACTAGTATTGTTATGCGGCTCTGCTGTGTGTAGAATGCATTTGATTTTGTTACACTAATAAAACTATCGGGACTGAATCAGATTTCACCGATAACTCTCTCACTCCGAGTTTATACCAATATATAAAACGTATTCTACATGATATGTTGTATTTTCATGTTTGACCATAATATAGTTTTACACAAAACTTGTAATAAACTTGTAAAAAAGGTCAAATACGTGAACAAAATATTAGAAAACTTTTTACAAAAAAAAAAACAACCGACTTCCAAAAAAAAACACTACAAAGTGAAAAATAACTTTAATTTCGGAAGTCGGTGTCTTGGGTTTTGTGTTTTCGTTTTTTGCCACCGACTTCCGAAATTAAAGTTATTTTTCACTTTGTAGTGTTTTTTTTTGGAAGTCGGTTGTTTTTTTTTTTGTAAAAAGTTTTTATTTTTCACTTTTTAGTTGTGGTACCTACCTCACACATATTCGAATACCACTACCTGCTACCAGTGACACGAACTTATCATATCATCTACATACTAAGAGGGAAAAAAATACGCATTTTGTAGCTAACTCAAAAACTACCCAAGCAAAGTTAATAAAATTTATATGGGACCAATTTGGGAGCATACCCTTTCAAAGAATTTTCAAAATCTGTCCACAAATGACGTAGAAATCGGTGGACATACATAAAAAAAAAACAAAAAAAAAAAACAAACATACGCGACGAACATATAACCTCCTCCTTTTTGGAAGTCGGTTAAAAATCACACCAGTTTGAAAGAAGTGCATATTAAGGAGTAACTACATCAAAATAAATGATAAGCTATCTAATAGATCTATGAAAAAGATTTCATTACTTCTAATAATCCTACCTAATATTATTTTTTAGACCGATATTTCCAAGATATCGAGCTTTATGCAGGTGAAACCGCGGGGCGCAGCTAGAACAATCATAATGCAAGCAGCAATCCATCTACAAGAATATCCTAATCATAAATACATAATCCTTCCTGTCTATTTGTTGCAGCACATTAGAAGGCCATTGTTAAACGAGATGTGATTTATGACCCTCCAGATCATCACCTACCAATTCAAATCGAACAAACAAACAAACTCCTCGACATTTGCGGTACTTCATGAACATTTCGTACCAAGGACATTGGTATCTGTAAAAGCTCGTATCAAGTGGATACAGATAAATTTATTTATTTTGATGCGTTTGTGCGGCGAGTGGCTGATAAAGAGCTGGGATTGCGTTTAGATCCTCGATGAGTAACGGCAGATACATGGAAAATAATAAGGCTGTAGGAGATGGAAACTTTACACAGGTAGACAATATGAAGACTTGAAGAAAAATATAAAAGTAGGAAGAGCATGATTGGGCAGAATGTAATTAGGCAATTATTGGATGTGAGTGACCATCTTTACATGCCAAAGACTCTTCCGTGCCCCGAAAAGCACGTTAAGCCATTGGTCGCGGTTGTTATTTGTTGTCGTTACGGGTAGATAGAAGCCCAAAAGTCTGACAACCAGTCTTATCAAGGGGTATCGTGTTTTCTAGTAACTAGGTTGTGGAGGTCAGATAAGCAGTCGCTCCATGTAAAATACTGGTATTCAGCTGCATCCGGTTAGACTGGAAGCCAACCCCAACATAGTTGGGAAAAGGCTAGCCAGACAATATTAAATTATTCATAATGGCATTACAAAATTGCTTTCGATAAAGATTGATTAAAACTGCAATACACGTTCATAACGGGTTCCATTGCTAATTGCGGGACCGACGAACCTCAATAAATGAATCAGCGTTGTTAAAACTAAACACATTTCGGTTTAATTGATTTCTGATTAAACCAATTTTGGTTGGTGCTTTATCGCTGAATACAACGTATGATAAATGTTAGTTTTACAGTCCAAGCTATGAAAATCACGCGATTCAAATACATGCGTTTTTAGATCTATTACCTTTCCAGTTGTACTGAATCTTCTCAATGCCCACGGCAACACTATTGGCAAAAAACGTGCACCATACAATAACGTTGTTTTTCCTTCAGTATTCTTCATTTCGTCCGTTAAAAAACCCATATTTTTTAAGTGACCCAAAGATAATTGCGTACAATCTCGCCTAAAATGACCACAATTGCCTACGCACGTGATGTCGCCCGCCATTTTGCGGTCGCAGACCATTTTGTGGTCACGGTATGTCATAAAATGTCGCGATAAGGCCCAATTTTAGTGAAAAACTGCTTCAATATGCAATAACTTTTTGTGACACTGTTTTTTGGCACCCAGTTCCTAATAAGGCTTTAGGTATTCTGTTTTGGTACAGTCTAAAAAAACGTGATAAAAATGTTTGTCATCTTTTTGTTGTTGTATAATTGTATATGATTACAATTTTAATTTAATAAGTAGGTTATTGCTTTTTTAGTTCGGTTGCTCGTGTCAAAAATGTGAGTAAATAAACAAAGGCTTATTCAATTTTGCCTGTTTCATAAAATGCCAGAGAGACATATGTAATATTTATAAGTTTGAAAATAAAATGTTTCATACTAATGATGTATATCACAATGGATTTCCGAAGGAAAAACAAATGAAAAACTCCTAATTATTAATGCAAGACCCACGTGTGCATAAAAAAAAAACTGCAATTTCAGTCATATCCTGTATTAAATCAAAATAAATTATAACGAACAAAATCAATCTAATTTTCTTTAATTCTGATGAAATTAGAAAATTTTGGCATATGAACACGGTTTAATTAATTGATATTTTTCCCGGAACACTGCAAATGAATCGTAAACCTCTGTCAGGAGGATTTTGAAATGGGTGCCTTTCAAAATGTCCGACGGAGGATTTACTTTTACTTCAATTAGTAAATCCTACAGGAAAAAATAAACTCCTCCATTATTTGAAGTGAGCCATAAATCAATCGGCAAACTGGGCAGTCGTTAGAAGATAAATTATAATAGATCAAAGTCTTTCAAGATAAAACGGGTTTTATTTTACTGACAGGTCACGTCCTTATCAAATGACAAAATCATACTGTACAATATACCCAGTAACAGGAGATAAACGGAACTCAGTCCAATTGTACTTCTGACGTTTACAAAAGATATAAAAATCCCTGTTATTTTTATCTGAGATGTAATATTTCCTACAATTGTATTCAAACTATCCTACGAATCCAAATTGTTCATACAACACTCAGCCTATTTTTTCCTTAATACTCATACTAATATTAAAAAATGTGAACCTAATAAATAAAAAATTAAAATAAATTGCCTTTTCATGCCTTAACGGCTAAACGGAATTCGATGTTTGGCACACAAATACACCTTAACCTGGGCTAGGACATGGGATACTTTTTATCCTTGTAGTACGTTTCCATTGGATAGTGCGAAAAAAACCGCGAGCAAAAGCCAGTTTAAAACTTTGAACTATCCCAAAATTATTCAAAAAGAATTACCTTCTCATATCAATAGAACAACTTATATTCATACCTTGCAAGCCTTCAAAGTGCTCAGCACACTTGGCAGCAGCAAGGCAGCGATTAATAGCACCTTCTTGATCAGCAGCACTGACAGCAGGATGGGAATTAGCAGCAGCTTCAACTTGAGTACCGCAAACAGCGTCAGAAGTGGCACTATCACTGCCAACTTCTTTTTCTTGCCTCGGGCTGGAAATTAGGAAAATAATAGTGTGTTCATTTTGGTAAGTGGAATATTTAGTCAGCGAGCAGTTGTCGATGAATATTATTATTATAAAAACATTTGACACGATTGGTGATATCAGTAAGTAACATTCATACTGACTTTATGTATTTTGTCCATTATAAAATACAATAGACGTGGATATATTTAGTAACTTGTTCCGTTTAGCTATTTCTAAAGAGCCATTAAAAACTCCTGAAAGAAATCGACACGTGTTTCACCTCTCAACGAGGCATTCTCAGGATGACGATGGACTTGTTGCGAACTCGAACACGGCGTGTGAGTCTGCACTCAGCGCTTGGTGTGGCAACACGCCATGTTCGAGTTCGCAACAAGTCCATCGTCATCCTGAGGATACCTCGTTGAGAGGTGAAACACGTGTCGATTTCTTTCAGGAGTTTTTTATGGCTCTTTAGAAATAGCTAAGCAGAACAAGTTACTAAATATATCCACGTCTATTGTATTTTATAATGGATTTTCGCAAGGTCACGCCTGAATCAATTAATTATTTTGTCCATTTTTAGATACAGTAGATCTGGAAGGCTTGTCAATCGGTTGATGATATTGATGATGACGATAATGCGTTCTAGCCGATTTTAGCTACAGTAACTGCATGCGATGACTTTTCAGGCTTAGATATGTGGGAAATGGGAGGCCATCTGACAGAACACGGGTGGGTTTTAGTCAATAAGAGTCTGACACGCTCTCCCGCTCCGCCCAGAGCGGGAGAAGTTATATGATAATTTCCCACCCAAAAAAAAATGGCTCAGATATATGAGGTAGAGGTAGAGCTGATTAAGAGCATGATGTAGCAATTAATCAGCTCGTAAATAATATTGAATTTGTCAGATCCGTTACTGAGGGTTTTGACAAATGAAACTACAATAATAACATCATTGACAACTATAGAGCCCAGGTGTGAGGCTAGCCTGATGAATTAGTCATATTAAAGGTGCTGCCTGTACAGATAGTTGCAGTTCTTGATTGGCTTGATTTAGCATACCTAGTAGAAAATATTCTCTACGAAGAGACAATTTCTAACACTTTCATTATCTTTTACGTTCTCACCAGTGCATATTCAACATTGATCCATAAAGATACCCAATTCATTATGGTCACAGTCACAATCATGCGACACAAATCAAATAATTATAAAAATCAAACATTTTACTACTAATCGCTTAGCATTTAGGTACGTCTTAAGCTTCACGCCCCAAATCCAACTAAATCGTAGAAATCATTCAATTACACATTAATTTAGTTCAGACCAAAACATCTGTTAGAACGGGTCAAATCCCACGTTTTGACCCCAATACTTATGACCCCGACGGTCTATGGTAATTACGATGATATGGTCATTATTTACGACTGTTAATTGCTCTTCTTTATGGTCTACTTTCATTGATAGGTAAATTTGTGTTTGTGGAAATGGGTTATTGGTTATGGGAGTGATAACTATGTATTAGTTTTATGGGTTGATAAGATGATTCATATAATGGAGAAAACCAACTTTTTTATTGTTATTATTGATGTTTGATTTGACAACTATCTCACCTTTGTGGTCTTACTAACTTAACTCGTTTTACAAACATAATATGTGTATTTTTGTGTATAAGGTGTAATTTAAATAACTGTACTCATCATTGTAAACAAATTTTACTATGGGACCAACCGAGACTGCGGAAAAAATCTGCCGTTCAGTACATTTTGTCGAGCTACCTATGCGAACATAAATATGTGCGCATAACCATGTGTGTGTTCGCAGTTGCCGTTGTAAGCCGTTGGTCCCGGCTGTCATTTGTAGATCTTTGACAGTCGTTACGGGTAGTTAGAAGCCCAAAAGTCTGACAACCAGTCTTACCAAGAGGTATCGTGTTTTCTAGTAACTAGGTTGTGGAGGTCAGACAGGCAGTCGCTCCATGTAAAGTACTGGTATTCAGCTGCATCTAGTTAGACTGGAAGCCGACCCCAACATAGTTGGGGGCAGATAATATAAGCATGTGTGTGTATATGTACATGTGTGTGCTTATGTATGGAGCAGCATAATTATTTTGCGTTTTCCGGCTTTGTTCCATAGCATAGCAAAAGTGGTTATTTTCAGTTTTTCAATTACACTTTTTATTTGATAGGTTCATATTTGACCACTGATGAATGCGGTGATAGTCGATAATGGTACACGCTTGCCTACAAGGAACCTTATATATAACTCGAAAATCAAGTGCACGAAAAACATCGCCGTTTATTACCCGTGCGAACGTGGGATTACTCTGTAACAGTTCGATTTATCAACTCTTATAAGGCCAAAATTTTACATTCTACAGTAATAGTTTACTTAAAGCAATATTCCTTGCCAAAAGTCTTGCAGTACAAACATGAACATCTTTGTATTCCCCGCAGAGATAAAGTTAAGAAATAGCTCACACCAACTTGGCTAAGATACAAAAGAATGATGTGCCAAATGGTAAAAAACTTCGTTTTGATGTATGATTGCTGTGTTACAAAAACGCTATAAAAGCAAGCGCTTTATACAAGATAAAACTTATTAAAATAACATCATATCACACCTGTAATTTTCGAAGGGATAACCAGAGGTGTACCTACATATAGTACACCCACATTTTGCCAGTTATAAAACCAACAGTTGTAGAAACTTATTACTTTTTGTTTAAAATTTAGTTTCAATTTAGAAGAGACTAAACAAACATTAAGTACTAAAAGAACTTTGCAACCGATAGATATTATGGAAAAAAAAACAGTGGCACTCCGGGAGTGCTGAAAGAAGTGAAAATTTGAAAAAAATCGGCACCGCGGTAATCAACGCGTTGATGTCTTTTTAATGTTCAAAAGCTGGTGGCGTCACAGTGTCGCGAAATCAATGGTTTAGTCCCATCTCAAAAATGCCCGACGTGCCCAAAGAAGTTTCCACTTCAAAACTGATTTTTTTTAAGTAAAGAAGAGAAGTCAAGTCAATTCTGAGTTCGTAAAAGTTTTCAATTTTTCATAAAAGTTCGTTCCAGTAAAAGATTGGAAAAGTGTAGACATTGTAGCCATTTAAGTTTCATATTAGTTACTTCATTTACATTAAAGGTTCATGGTAACTTTTATTTTACTTTAGCTTTTAACGAATGGTTAGTACACACCTGATTTAGAACTGATTTCACGTTTCTGGATACTTTTAATCTTAGTTTTGTCACCGTCATTGTTTTCAACATCTGGGAATCAAAGAAAAACATCGATTTTACTAGTTGCTCATATTTTTGGAACGAATTTCTTTACGCGGCTTGCGGTAGGAGTAAACTGTAATACATCTATGAATGGTTTCAAGTGTCAAAAGTTTTTTTGAAGTGAAACTTCTTTAGGCGCGTTGGGCATTTTTAAGATGGGAAAAAACAATTGAGTTCGCGACACTGTGACTGACACCTCATTAAAAGTATTTCCTGCACAGTAAGATTGTTCAAGTTTTCACTTCTGTCAGCACTCCTGGTAGTGCCACTGTTTTATTTTTTTGTTTTTTAATACAGAGCCATCTATCGCTCTCTCTCTAAAACTTGAGACCATACTAGATGGCTCTGTATTAAAACATAATATTATACAGCGAAAGGAACTTCTTTTTTGTTTTTCGTTCATTTAATTTTACTACTAATGAATTGGTTTTCGGTGGTTGTTTCTAAAAATCTACAAGAAATAGTACTTTTATTTATTTGGCATCATTTCAAAATTTGGAGAAAACAAACTGCATAAACGAAGCAATCTAGACTACAAGTCACTGAGAAAAAAGTTCCACCATTATTTTGATTCTTCTTAGGTACATAGGAAGCGTTTATTTCCTACGAATATCTTAGGTACTAATAGGAGTTTTGTCTGGTTGCCTTTGATAACCGACCTTCACGAATATTTTATAATTCGATGTCATTTATAATAAGATAAACACTATTTCATATTTAGAAGATTAGAAAAAGAATAGAGACTGCTTTGAGAGCTGACAGAATGCGTCATGATGTAAAATAAAATGAGCACTCCTTCCAACCTTCCCATGGTCCTTCCAACGCACGTTATACGGGCCGAATTGTGGGGCGGCTTCAAACATAGCACCCTAGGCAATCTTATTAGTCCGCAGGCGCTTCTTGATCCCTTACAAGTTGTAGCCATGTGTGTCCCTAATGGCAACTCTCCCACATGGGCATACAACGACGCACGACGAGTAGATCTACTCAGATGTAAAATGAGCAGTATGAATTCTACAAATACATACATAAACTCACGCTTTCTGCCCACGGGAAAAAAAAACAATGAATAATTACGCAAATTATAATATAAATAGGTAAATACGCCTTTCATTTGATAATCCCGGTAGGTAAAATAAGAGCAAAATATATACCACATAATTATAAAACTTTCATAATATCTTCGAAGATAAGGTGTATGCAATTTACATAGTTTTGCCTGTGTGACGAAAGTAAAACACATTGACTCCAAAGCAATAGATCAAGTATTGACTTGATCTATTGCTTTGATTTAGATTTTGTCTTTTAGCTTTTGGCTCTAAAGCTAAAAGACAAAATCTAACATTCCTAAATCGTCTACAAACCACAGATAAACAAAATAAACAAACTAATTAAGTACACAACCCCTTATGTAAACAACATTACCCTCCTTAACAGCCGCAATCGGCTAAACACAAACAATGTACCAACGCCAAATCTAAACACTGTCAAGAAGGGTGAATGACATCATTATCGGTGTGGTTGCTGTGCTCTGTTTGTCTTTGTGGGCGACCACAAATTGTGCTTTCACCCTATATCGTTCGAAGTGAGAAATTCTTGACCGTTTTAAATAAAAATTGTTTCTAATTTTTATTATGCTAGCTTTTGCCCGCGGCTTCGCCCGCGTGGATGTCGAGAAATATCCCACGGGAACGTACTACCAATACCGGAATTACATACCTAATAGCCGAAGAAAAGGTCATTGACTCCTACCGCTGCGCCCGCGTTGCCGTCAACCAAAATTATTATGTTATTCGTAATTTTGAATCTGTGATATCTTTTAAGCCATTCATTTAAATGAAATGACGTCAGGGCATAGTTGAATCTAAATTAAATGCTTAATTTAAGTAAGATAGTTTATTGGACAAGAATTAATATAATACCGGTCAAAATAGCTTCCGAAATAACAATATTTTTTTTAAATCAAATTCTGAAAGATAAAACGGTTTTGTGGGTCATCCTTACAAGATAGAGATATGCTATTACAATTTTTTTTGTTGAACTTTTTAAGATAAACAACACTGTAGAACATACATTTTATGTAACGTTAACGATTTCCGCAGCGCACGCCAATAAAGTTCCCAGTCGGCTTGATTTTTTCCGACATCTTCATCAATAATCGTCAATTTCAGCCAATTTACACAAAACCTTAATGAATTATACACTAAAACCTTTCGCATGAATCACTACGTCCATTGGTGCAAACCGTTTGAAAATCCGTTCAGCAGTTTTTGAGTTTATCGCGTTCAGACAGACAGACGCGGCGGGAGACTTTGTTTTATAATATGTAAGGATTTATGTTTAACATTTTTACCATGGCTTAACCACGGTGCTGTTCAGTGATAGCCTAGTGGTGTGACCGTCAGACTGCCAAGTCATACGTCTCGAGTTCGAACCCAAGGCATGCACCTCTAAATTTTCAGAGTCATGGGCGTATTGTATAATTATCAATTGCTTCAAAAACGGTGAAGGGAAACATCGTGAAAATATCGTAAAGAAATATCTCTCAGGCATGCCGGTTTCCTACCGGCATGCCTGAGAGATATTTCTCGACGGCAATGTGAAGCCAAGTCAGAGGCCCATGGGTGGCTTCAAAACTCTGACACCAGGTTAGACACCAACCACACGAAAAGAAAAAGAAGACCACGGTATAATGTGTGTTTTTAACCGACTTCAAAAAAAGGAGCAGGTTCTCAATTCGTCAGGATTTTTTTTTTTTGTATTTTCTCCCATTACTCGAAGACCGCTGGACCGATTTGAAAAATTCTTTTTTTGTTTGAAAGGGTATACTTTCAAGTTGGTTCCATTGTCATTTGGTCACGATCTGATGATGGGATCTTGGAGAAATCGAGGGAACTCTTCAAATATTATAGGCACATCCTTAGCGATTATATTTTTGATGAGCAGTTGACATAAGTCTATTGTAACTTAGATAAATTACAAACCAAATCACTAAAAAGGGAAAAAAAAACTTTTTTACAAAAAATACAACCGACTTCCAAACTACAAAGTGAAAAATAACTAATTTCGGAAGTCGGTGTCAAAAAACTAAAATACTAATCCAAAGACACCAACTTCCGAAATTAAAGTTATTTTTCACTTTGTAGTTTGGAAGTCGGTTGTATTTTTTGTAAAAAAGTTTTTTTTGTTATTACTGTTTCTTTAAAAAGCGCCGGACACACTGGAAACGAAGCAAAACAAGTAAAGTTCGCTTAGCTTTCTTTCACATCTTTTCATACTTTGGTTCACACCGCGTATTAAGCGAAACGAAAAAGGATGTTTGCAAAATCCCGAAGGAAAGCTAACTGAACATTGCTTCGTTTCGCTCCGTTCCCAGTGTGGCCTGCGCTATAGAATAGAATAGAATTATCTTTATTCAAGTATCGTTTGGCTCACAAATGATTAATAACATTTACAACTAAAATACAAAAAACTGACACAAATAGTAGTGGATCACCGCTGTGACAACCCATGTGAGATGTCACAACAGCTACCCACGAAAACACAGTCTAGGCGACTTGAAATCATGCTTAGGATACTGTTGGAGCTGTTCCACAGCCTGCATATCATGGAACCGCACCTTTTGCGCATGGTTGTGTAGAAAATTATACATGCACTACAGAATCGGGGCATCCCCACCAGCATCCTAAACGCGTTATTTATTATGCTGAACGCGGAGAGCGTTGAGCGTTGAGCATTGCGCTATACTGGCTACTAAAGCGTTTTAAATCGCAACAAAAGAGTTTCATAGTCAAATATACAAGATACTTATTATAATAAAAACTAACTAACTATCGTGTAATTGTCGTGTCGTGTCGTGTCGTGTGTAGTTATTACTTAATTTTATTGTGTGCTTTTTAGTTTCTGCCAAATAAATATATTTTCATTATTTTCTTTCTTTCTGTATAATACCAGCCCTTTGTTGTCTTACTGCAGGGCAAAAGCCTCTTCTGATGCAGAGAAGGCACGAGCATTGTACCACGCTTGCTTAAGACGGGTTGGCGATTTCAGACTTATATAAACTATAAGTCCAGATTTCCTCACAATGAAAAAAAAAAATTGTTTATTCTGTAAAAAGGATATCAAAATCACTTTTACACGTCATATAAAAAAAATTATTAAAAATAAGCTAGATGAGTTCGGCGTTTCCTATCTGACTACTCTGAGAAGAAAGGCCGAAACAAACTCAGAGGTCGCAGTCTCTTTTAAAGTCCAGACATAATCTTGGTCAGGCCATATGAGGACCATGTAGATAAGTGTCTGAAAAGGTCTTTTGAGGAAAGAACCAAACAGATTTGAGTGGATCTGTCCAGTCAGTGCAAGCAAGCATTGATGTTTTCCTTCATCGATGTCAGCGATGCTCGAGATAAACTTTAGAAAGTAGCTGCATATTTTTTTAAATTGAAAAAATTCCGTTAACCACCGAATCATCAGGAAATTAATTATGACAGTTAGTTTTTAGCGTTCCGTATCCGAAGGAACGACACCTTATCACTAAGCCTGCGCTCTCTATCCGTTCGTCCATCTGTCTGTCAGAAAGAAAGAAAGAAAGAAACAAAAAGTATTTATTGAGACTCGCACAAGGAATTAAAAAAAAAAAAACTAAACACCTTCACCTTAAAACATTAATAAAAAATAAAAGAAAAAATAAAAAACAAGGTAAAAAAACCAAAAACAGAAAGTCCTGCAGCAAGGTAATTCAGCAAGGTATTTCAATTTCATTAAATAACTTTTGTAAGTATGATCAAGTCAGAGTTATTGAAAAATACAATATTAAACAAAAAAAAAAAAAAACCCAGTTTAAAGAATACACTAACGTTATTTTTAAAACGGGAATATTATGTAAGACACTCGCTATCGCAAATGAGTAAAAAAGCATAAAATAAAACCCGTAAACCCTTTAAAAGTCTTCGTATGACAGCCGAGACCGACGCTTAACGTGCTCTTCGAGGCACGAAGGGTTTTTGTGTGCAAATTATCACCTCAATCTATTTATACCTTCATTATTTAGCCACAAAATATTTTTTATAAGATTACGAGTACTATTATTATCTTTTTTTGGTAACTCGTCTTGATAAAAACAATATTGTCACTCAAGCGATGCTAATTGCAAAGTCATCATCATCATAATCATCTGCCTAGCCTTTTTACAACTATTTTTACTTTTTTCAAACGTGTCCTTATCAAGAAAGCATAATTATTATAAAATTAAAGACTACGTTGAAGACAAGTAAGTTTGGCAATAATTCCTTCTACACATTTGGCTTCCCTGGTACTGTGAGCACCGCGCTTGGCTGCGGTGCTTTAGGGATCGTTTAGTGTATATAATTAAAACTCTTATACGGAGCAGAGACTATATTTTAAATCAATGTTACATGGACACACCCAGTTCTTTATACCACATTGCGACAAAAACGTGCTAAGAAGGTATCAAGAAGAGCACCAAATACAAGTAAGCGGTCATATGTGAGAATAATCAAAAACTTCGCACCGAAAAACAATAAATTTAAAAGAAGGTCGAAAGTTTATAAAATTAAAGCCTCTACAATACCTCATTAACAGCATAAATAAGTAAGAGTCTATTAACTGCTCCCAAATTACCATGTTTATTTTAATCTTTTTTTTTTTTTTTTACATTCGTCCTTGACATATTTATTATATAATTTGACATTATATTTTTTTTTTTTTTTTTTTTTTTTTTATTATTTATTTCTTTTTTTTACACTTTACATTTTACACATACCACACAAACCATCGCGGGTTTAACAGCGGTATGGCCAGACTCGGCAACTCGGTGCCACTACATATTAATTTAGCAATTTGGTACATATTAATTTAACAATTTGGTATAATCTTTACTTTTTTTTTTTTTTTTTTTAGGTCTCACTTCTATCTAGAAAGTATCTTTTTAATACCTTTGAGCAGTTCTTCGCATTTAAGACATCACAGATTTTTATTGGTAGATCATTCATATACAACGGTAGCATGCATTCCCACGTCCGCGCTCCATAAGCATTATTAGATTTAGGTTCAATAAAAGAGGGTAAGTAGGTCAAGCAACGCAACGACTTTAGTCTTACGTATTTACGAATATTACTTATGTTATGGTAATTCTCACATATAACGCGTAAACGTACCTTGTCAAAGACATTTACAATTTGGCAGTGCTTAAATAAACCCGTGTCATTATCGTGAAATTCATGTTTTATTCTTGTGGGTACTATCGTTTTCAAGATGCGTAACTGTAACTTGTAAATGTCCTCGACGTAAGTTTTGTATGTACGCCCGTAGCTACTTAGGCCGTAATCAATTACGGAGTCGGCCAGTGCCAAATACAATGTCCTAAGTGTTCTATATGGTAGTTTATACTTAAGTATCGATAGTTTTGCTAATATTGACCTAAGTTTATTACATACATGATCAATGTGCGGCCGCCAGTGGAAATTACTATCTATTATCACCCCAAGATACATATGTTGAGTCACCAACTCTAATTTCTGGCAACTGCACACTGTGATCGGTCGGTGAAAACACAGATGCTCGTGGGCAACTACAAAAGGCACACAAGATGTCCTCAGATAAGGCGAGTGTATATGTAGTAGTTTGGTTTTTTTTGCATTAATTACAAGACCAACGTCGTGAGCCCACTTACATAAGAGGTCGAAGTTACTCTGCAATACTCTCTGTGCCTCCCGTATATCCCTGTGTGCAGCAACCAAACATGTGTCGTCAGCAAATTGGTACACGGAGCCTTCCGTGAAAATGTTACACATGTCGTTCACGTACAGTAAGTATTCTGTCGGCCCAATAATCGAACCTTGTGCTGTGCCTTTATCGGTTGGAATCATGCTACTTAATGAACCTGAGACACTCACCGACGTGAAGCGGTTTCTGTGGTAGTTTTTAAACCATTCCAAGAATGGACCCCGTATACCATTTTGCTGTAATTTATTAAACAGTGTCTTATAATCTAAACAATCAAAAGCCTTGCTGAAGTCAATGAGGACAACAAGCACGTGCTCACGATTGTTCAGGTACCCGTTGACCTCATTACTAAACTTTGATAATAGTTGAGTGGTATTTTTATTTTTTTGAAAGCCGTACTGTTTCTCATTAATAACATCATTTGATTTCAAAAACTTGTTAATTTCAAGTCCGAGGTATCTCTCAATTATCTTATCAATGCATGATAAAATAGTTATAGGCCTGTAATTGTTAACATCTGTGTACGAGCCATTCTTATGGATAGGTCTTACTATTCCAATCTTGAGTTGATCAGGGTACGAGGACGTGGCAATGCATGTGTTAATTAGATGCGTTATAACGGGGGTAATTTCCTTATATATGTATTTTAAGTCTTTGACTCAGATACCGTCGAAACCTGGGCATTTCCTGTCATTATATGTCATATACCTATGATTTAATTTCAACTCTTTATTTGTGACTTTTTTAGACATGATAATTATTCAGATTGATTACAGTTGTAATAGCAATCATATAATTGCGTTTTATTAAAATAGGTTTCTACTTTGATTAATTTATTTATATTTGGTATAGATTATTTTCTATTTTGTGAATGTGAGAACGCTGTAGGCTTAGTGGATTGTAGACCTGTTGACCATTTTCTATTTTGTTAAGTACTTGTTACTTATTGAAAGATCTAAGTAACACTGTTATTTGAAAGTATTGTAAAAGCCAATTATTTTTTAAAGAGTAACCGTGGAGTTTCTTGCCGGCTCTTCTCCATAGGAAACGACCAATTGGAACCGTGCACCTAGCTTCTGACGTTTCATAAGTGGCCATGTAGGTTTATGTGAAACAAAATATTTTGAATTTGAATTGTGTTCGGGCTGACTTCCAGTCTAACCGGATGCAGCTGAAACCAGTGTTTTACATGGAGTGACTGATGATCTGACCTCCACAACCCAGTTACTTGGTCACATGATAACCACTGGTTGTCAGACTTTCGGGAAAATGCAAAGTATGTTAGGTACAGAATAGGGATGCTTATGTACCTTTTATCAGGCAACGCTATACCCAAAGCGTGGGTTTGAGACTTCAAAGAGTCTTTGTGAAGTAAGTTCGCAGAAGAACTGACAAAGTAAAATGATAAATGATTTTATTTCTGTAAATAGCTTTTTAAAAAGATGTCAATATTTTTTTAAAGATGTTGTCGGCGATTCTAATCTGACTACTCTGAGAAGAAAGGTCGAAACAATTAACTCAGAGGTCACAGTCTTTTTTAAAGTCCAGACATAATTTTGGTCAGATCATGTAAATTGGTGTTTGAAATGGTATTTTGAGGAAAGAACCAAACAGATTGAGTAGACCTGTCCAGTCAGTGCACGTATTTGCCAGTAAATCATGTAGCTCAACTTAGAACTAAAAACTTTCGACTCCACCCATTTTTTTACCGACTTCCAAAAGGAGGAGGTTCTCAATTCGACTAAATGTTTTTTTTTTTTGTATATTTGTTACGCGATTGCTCCGCCAATTATGAATTGATTTTGATGATTCTTTTTTGTTTGGTAGATCATACTTCAGATGTGGTCCCATATAAATTTTATTAACTTAGCTTGGGTAGTTTTTGAGTTAGCTTCAATAATACGTATTTTTTCCCACTTAGTATGTGGATGATATGATAAGTTCCTGTCACTGTTATTTACATAGCAGGTAGTGGTATTAAAATTTGTGTGGGGTAGGTACTTTAGGAGTATGAGGAACAGGGTGTAGAGTTCACTCATCCACCATAGAAAAGGGAGGATCCTCCGACCAGACGGGTGTTGTGTCTGGCGGGCAACTGCCCATCGGTTGGAAGTTGAAATCTTGTATGTATGTCGATCGCTTGGTAAACTCTAACTGCGCGATGCAGGATTTGTGTGACGTCATGTCTTTGATGCGTAGTTTGTATGTGGCGGTGTAGGTAACCGCAACAGTAACACAGCTAAAAAGTGAAAAATAAAAACTTTTTACAAAAAAAAAAAAACAAGCGACTTAAAAAAAAACTACAAAGTAAAAAATAACTTTAATTTCGGAAGTCGGTGTCTTTGGTTTTGAATTTTCGGTCTTTGTCACCGACTTCCGAAATTAAAGTTTTCATAGAGCTCATACGCCATGCTGCCATGCATGTTGACTCCAGGAGGATAACCGGCATTACGTTTGCGCTAAAGTTAACCCTCGAGGAGTGTCACCGGCATTAGGTTTGAAAACTTGTTAAAATATACAACTGATATTATTTTCACAGTTTAAAATGGCGAATTCCTATATTTAAAATGAGCCCTCCGCGAGGGCTCCCGGCATCCCGTATGCGACTTGAGTGAACCCTCCATGAGGGCTTCCGGCACTGAAAGTGTTAAGGTGGTAACGCACGTATTTCTGACGCCAAACTACTGTTTCACTTTCAAGTTTCAGTGACATTAAAATCGAACGTCCCTAAATCGTCTACAAACCACAGATAAACAAAATTAACAAACTAATTACGTACCAAACCCTTATGTAAACAACATTACCCTCCTTAACAGCCGCAATCGGCTAAACATAAACAATGTACCTACGCCAAATCTAAACACTGCCAAGAAGGGTGAATGACATCATTATCGGCGTGGTTGCTGTGCTCTGTTTGTCTTTGTGGGCGACCACAAATTGTGCTTTCACCCTATATCGTTCGAAGTGAGAAATTGTTTGACCTTTATAAATAAAAATTGTTTCGAATTTAATATTTATGTTTGGCATTTTACCGTGGCTTAACAACGATGGTGTTTCTGTCGCAACACAATTGTTTTACTTTTAAGTTTCAGTGCTATTAGAAATAGTCTGCCTCGTGGGTCTAATGGTCGCAAGTGCTTTTGTTGAGCATGAGGTTCGATGTCTGGATCGGGAAAAGTTTTATTAAGTTTTTCCATGTATCAGGTAATTACCTAGTGCGAAGGTTTTTTTTTTTTTTTGTAGTTGTGTAATCGATTACTGAATTAATCGATAATCTCACGAAAACTATCTTTATCATATTTCTCCGCTTCCAAATTGAGAATTGAGCAGATTTTTGATATTCAAGGATAAAAAAATATATAAATTTTTTTAGATCATATGTCAACGTATTACTTTTTTGCCCACCGTTTCCCATCTCCTTTCTCAGTAGCAGCTCGGAGTCTGGATTTGAGTTCGATGATTGCAATAGGCTCGCCTTCTATAGGGGCTTGAAAATAACTGGTGAAATGTGGGAAAATACACCTCTGCCTGACCATAACAGCCATTTAACAGATATTTTCCCTCTGACAGCAACCCAAGAGCAACCTTATTGCAACTCCAGTAAAGATCACTGTAATTTTGACAGAAATGCAAAATCAGAGGTAAAATAACTGTGAACAGACTATAAACACGCGAATCAGGTTTGTAAATCTCAACCACAAAGTCACACATCATCAGTCGCTCATTCTGAAAAATTTTTTTCTTACCAAACTTTTAAAGTGACAAAAGGAAAATAAACCTTCATGTCTAAACAAAACAGAAAATAACCATTTTCTGCTTAAAACTTTCTAAAGCCACTTAAATCAGAAATCAATCTAAGTTTTTTTTTCTTTTTGTGTTCTTATCTTTGGTCATCTTAAGAGGTTGTCGGCAGCTTAACTGGGCTGTGGATGCTTTAATAAATTAAAGCCTCCAGGCGGGGGAGAAAACTTATAAACTAGGCGACTTCACGCTAAGGGCACCCCCTGTGGGGTACGGACCTCGGCTTAGGGCGTCGCTGGGTGAGTTGAGAAAGCAAGCGACAGCGGCTGGATCGGATCAGGATTAATTAAAGACGAATTTAAAGCTACAGGCTCAGCGGCGCGGCCTGCCTCGAGCAAGGGTCTCGGCGGTCAATTTCTGAGTCGCTACTTAGAACTTTATTGTTTATCTAGCTTTTATCCAAGCCCGCGTGGAAGTCGAAAATTGTCCCACGGGAACGTACTATAGGATACAAAGTAACCTCTATCCTAACTCAGGTCATGGTCTATCCTTGTGCAAATTCGTTCAGGGTGTGTAAAGGTCACAGACAGGCTGAGATAGTTACTTTCCCAGTTATAATATTCTATTTACACTTATGTAAAATTCAGTTATGTTACAAAAATCTCATATCCTATACTATTAAATAACCAATATAATTTGTATTATAAACAGGATGACATTTGTCGTCGGTTATTAAAAAAGAAAAAGCTGTTCCATACATTTTGGCCGCGTAGTTATTGCACTTTTATATGAAATAGCTGTTTTTTTTTTTAAATAACCGTCGAAAAATTTCAACGCAGGGAGGTTCAGAATTATGTACTGAATCCATGGTAACAGTTTTCGCGTCGATGTCCCTGCCACCCTGTACACGTTCTCAAAAACTGCTCTAACGATTTCGATAAAAAAATGCAATATTGGGGTTTACGGGGGCGAAAATCGATCTAGCTAGGTCTCATATCTGGGAAAATTCGTTTTCTCTATTTTCACACCCTCGGGAATGTGATACAAATGGTGGAATGTGATGCCTGAACGATATGTTTATCGATTTTCACCCAAACAGAGCTCGGTCGGCCAGGTACTATTTTTAATTACAGAATATAAAATTGTACACAAAATATTGTAAAACATTTTAAAAGAGTAACGGTGGAGTTTCTTGCCCATTCTTCTCCATACGAAAACTACCTTTAGGAAGGACTGAATAAAATCAATTCCATTTTTCGTAAATTTTGACATTCAAAAGTGCCTTTTATATGTCTAATTTAAATAAATTATTTGACTATGACAGAAAAAAAAGTAAAAAACTGCTGAACTTTCAGTCACATCATTAACTACAAATAAATTAATCAAGTCATGAGAAATGCCAGTCATATTAAAAAAAAATCGTTAAACACACAACCTCGCTCTGTATTATCGGTAAAGGCCTTTCAAGCGACGACTTATTAACTAGAAATCTCTGAGAAGGGATTACTTGATGTAACTCAGTTTAAAAGGAATTTAATTTCCAATATCTTATAACTCAGGCTGTCCTTGTTGCAGAATTGATAGGAGTATTATATTGTAAGCGTTTATAAAATTCTAGTTTTTTCTCGCGACTTCCTCGACTTACGTTTGTATTTATTCACAAATATTAACGATGAGAAGTAGCCTATGTCCGTCTACAAATATGTTTTTGTCTAATTAATATTATTGAAATATAATATAATTATTTTATCAACCATTTTATTACTACTATTTAATATTATTTTTAGACTGAAAGTTAGGCAACAAAATGTATTTTTTTTTTTTACCAACAGCAATATTTTAATATCAACTATCAGATTGGAATTATGGACCTTATGCTTATTGTCTTTATTATAAGTCATTATTGCATTAGAAGTAAAAAAACTGATTGAGTCTAAGTACGTAACCAACTAGGTAGGTAGCCATAAAAGCTTATCAATTTTCATTCATTTTAGGACCAGCCAACGATCATAACCTCAATTTATGAGCTGCTTTTTAAAAGAGTATCCGTGGAGTTTCTTGCCGACTCTTCTCCATAGGAAACGACCAATTGGAACCGTGCACCTAGCTTCTGACATTTCATAAGTGCCCATGTAGGTTTACGTAAAATAAAATATTTTAATTTTGATTGTTTTTATTTTATTTTGCTTCTCATACGGTCAACTATAGGTACACACGGCTACACATTACGCTATACATTTTCAGTATAAGCTGACCTCGCATTGTACGGAAATCCTATACAATGCGAGATCAGCATAAACTGAAAATGTATAGCTTGATGTGTAGCCGTGTGTACATCGATTGCTCCCGCGTCACCAAACTTGACTCTTTTTATTATTTTGGCTGCTGAGACGGAAACTACAAATCAGTAGTATACAGGGAAGTTTATAAAAAATGTGGTTGTTATTGTAGTATATTGTGGTGTCTTACGACTTTCACAAGAACGAAGTCGCGGACAGAAGCTAGTATTCAATATACTTCGGTTTTCAATTTTGGGGTTGTCCCACAACGAATGCGAAGAGTTCAAATGCATAGAAAAGTCTCAGAAGGTAAAGTAAATCCAGTCTCTGATTTGAAGGTATGAGCCAATCCAAGCAAATAACATGTGTCAAGTACAAGTTCCTATAAATTGTTTAATTGAAATACCTGCATTTTTAATTAGAATTGAGTTTGAATTTGAGCTTTTTTTTTGAAGTAAAAACTTCTTTAGGCGCGTTGGGTATTTTTCAGATGGGAAAAACAATTGAACTCGCGACACCGTTAGTGACACCAAATTTTTGTAAACGCGATTGTGCTCTTTATTATATTGCGTTACGAATCAATGTTCTATGCAAGTATTTTTACTTTAAAGATTTTGGAAGTATTTTTTTAAATTGTTCAATTTTTCACTTCTGTCGGCACTCCGGAGTGCCACTGTTTTTTTTTTTCGTAAACGCGATTGTGATCTTTATTTAATAAGGTTACGGACCAATGTTCTATACAAGTATTTTTCTTCCACCAAGGCGATCTTGTTTAAGTTTTCACTTCTGTCGTCATTCCCGGAGATTCCTGTTTTTTTTTTTTTTGTTAAACTTGTTTCTGTGCAAAAGTCTCTCCCAAAATTTTCCAGTATTCTTTATGTTCTGACTTCTCCGGGTTTTTTCAACTGGAATCTTTCAGAAGCAGCCCGGAGTCTAGATTTATGTCCGGTTAATGGATGGCAATCGACTCGGCCCCTTTTACATGGGACTTAAACATAAAGTGCGAAATGTGGATGTACTATTTAGGTACACCTCCACTTAAGGCCCTTTCCTCACTGGTCGGTAGGTTCGTCAGTGGTGCGGGATCAGCATGCTCGGTATACATGGGTACCGAAAGCTTACCGAACGCCTATATTTCAATTAACGTTTCCTGATTGGCTCGGTATACGCGGGAGCGGGGCGGGATCGCTTCGGTTTACCGCGTCTCGATAGAAACATCAAGTGCGGTACCCGTCACGTCACGCGTTTTACAGCATCCTGGGTTTACTCGGTACCGAAAGCTTACCGAGCGCCTATATTTCAATGAATTAAGCAGTACTGCACAAATTACACTGAAAACATAACGTCAGTATCGTTTCGATATACAGAGTGTATATACAGCACTGCTGCTTACCGACCAATCAATGTGCCTTGCCTTTTGCCAACTATATTGGCGTCGGCTTCCAGTCTAACCGAATGCAGCTGAATACCCGTATCTGGCATCCACATCACAGTATTCTGGTAATAGGATACCCCTTGGTAAAACTGGTTGTTAGACTTTCGGGCTTCTGACGACCCGTAACGACTGTCAAAGATCCACGAATGACAGCCGGGACCAACGGCTTAACGTGCTTTCCTAGGCACAGAGGAGTCTTGGTATGTGAAGATCCATCTACGGGCCAACCCCGGCAAGCGTAGCTTAACCTGATGGATCGACCCGTGCGGCTGTTATTACTTAGCCACGAGATCCTCCTGCTCTCCTACTGCTGCTTACCGACTAATGAGGAAAAATTAAAGCAGTGCGGTATCGTTTCGGTATACCGAGCAAACTATACCGAAACTATACTACACCGACCAATGAGAAAACAGCCTAACCCTTCGGAAATATAAGTGTGATGTGACCATTCATCGAAGTTCTTAAGAGGCCTGCGAACACGGATCGCAACTACAAATCGAGATGTTTGCAAAATTCAATTCCAAGCACGTTGCGCTAGTGTGAGTGCCTGTCGGAGCGAAATACACCTACAGTGAGCAATACTACCACGCATACATTGACATTATTGCTTAACGCGATAGCACTACTAGCTTTCGAAAATTTATGATTAATTTGGATGTGTTTGTGTTTTACAGATAATACAAAAAAATATGAATGAAATAAGCTATGCTTCTGCAGAAACAATATTGTAAATATTGTTGTTTATAATACAGAAAAAACAATCTGAAGACATGTTATTTACGCTGTAAAAATGTGCGAAATTCAATTCGTTTAAACTTCATTTTAGAAAAGTGTTTTGGAAAAAAAAAATGTAAAAGCCTAGATAAACACTGTCTAAATCCGAATAACAACATAATATGGTGGAAATATGCCCAAATTGCAAATGATTTAGCTATTACATTTGTATGGACAATTCATGCGTCACCGCGTTCTTAAGCCTTTAGATTAAAATGTTCAGTGAATTTTCTGTACTTATCCTACCATCGTGTGGTTCAAGCATCAAACCGCAAGCCATCAGATCACGTAAACTAACTTTTTATTAGGGTTCCGTTGGTAAATAGCCGAGAACCCTTATAAATTGTTTCACTCCATTAGTTTGTGCATCAGTCTGTAACACCCTTAATTTTGTTCCCCAAAATGTTCTCTTTGCTAAACATTTGATGGATAACGTTAAAGTAGTTTTATTATTGGTTGTAGATAGGATATTTTGATCACTTTATGAGGCTTAGGCCAGCCGTACATTCGATACGAATTTATATCGTACCCGTATAGAAGTATGAGGAACAGGATGTATATAAAGTTCACTCATCCCCTATAGAAAAGGGAGAATCCTCGGAACAAATGGGTATTGTATCTGGTGGGCAACTGCCCGACGATTTGAAAGAAAATAAGTTTATATGTCACAGAAACGCATGCTTAAAAGAAGAGAACAATAAAATAAAACAATAGATTTAAATATAATCACGTGCACAAAACAGAAATATTCGTCAGCTGCTGGCACGTCATGACTGTGACAAGAAGGCTTCCACTCAGCATGATGCTGTGCTATGGGGACCCACGCAAAGCACCGATTTTCATTGGTCACCCGATTGATGTCGGGACGTTGTATATTGTACTCGTCGCGCGGTAAACACTACTTACGCGATGCAGGATTTTGCGTGACGTCAGTGAGATGCGTAGTTTGTATGTGGTGATGTAGATGCCGCCACAAACCACAAGCATACATTTTTGGACGTACGAACTAAGCGAACACACTGGTTGCGTTTTTCTCCGTTGAAATACCATTAGTGACTGTAACCCGTGACCGGTGATGACATTGTATGACGACGGCGTCACAATAGAAGTCGTAGAACTGAACTGGTGCGTGAAGTATATATAATTAAAAAGAGTTGATTTTGGGTGAATTCCATGATATGGCGGATCTACACACGAATAAAGAAACCTTTGAATATATTCTTTACAATATTTTCTATATTTCCATATTGTATTTTAATGTTAGAACGCATAGAAAATCCGAACAAGTTGGGATTTATTTCGGACGTTGGAACTATACGCGCGTACACGCATGACTAGCTCGCAACTAGTGTGTGAGGTACCATCGAAGAAACCCATACCTATACACCGTAAGGACTATTTCTGCTTACAGCGCTCGGCCACTAATAGTAACGGTTACCTACGAAAAAAAAGGGTCGTGTGCACGGGATTTTGTTTTCAAATTGCTTAGTTATAGGTTTCTTCAATGGTACCACATTACTTGGAGGGTCGGGATGAATCGTGCGTTTTCGTACGTGTTAGTACGTCTGAAACCACATCCAAAGTGCGGCCGGCCTCCCTCAAGTTTATAAAATCTTTTATCTACTCTCATAGCGTAATATTCGAATTATGAACTTCAAAACGAGTTTATATTGACATACTTTTTAAACAGAATACCGAAATTTAAAAATAGAATTTTATAACACTTTTTCTCTAACAAAATAATACTGTAAAACATTTTTTTTTCTATTACGATACAGCGCTAATCCAAGAAGTTAATATCACACCAAAGAGTTTCCATCAACTTTTGGCGGGGGACAGCAGCACCCACTGTAGCGCATGTGCGGTGATGTGCTGGTGCAGGCGACATTCATTTGTTTTGTAGTACTTACTGAATTTCGTGGGATTTTTTAATTTATTCTTTGTTAGCTGTGGTGATAGGCTCGCCAAAATTCGAAGTAGGTACAGTACCGACCAAAAGTCCATGAGCAATCTCACAAAGCAATAGACTGACGCTTCGGTTTGACTTACGACCTTCTTCTATAAGTTGTTACAATACTGTAGACACGCACATTACACACACACACTCACTTTGTCTGCAACCAATGACTAGTTCAATAATCATCATTCGTTGTTAGTTTCATTCGTCTTGTTCACATAAATATTAAAGTTTAGCAGGTAGACCACAAAAAACTAAGTAAATTATTTCGATTTCTGTGGGGTAGATGCAGTTTGTTACGAGTATTTAATTAATAGAACTTTTTTGGTTCGTGGATAATATTGGTGACGAGTATTTAGCGCAGTGTTGTGGTTATTATTATCAAAAAGCAGGCATAAAATATATTGAAGAGATCAGATCAGATCAGAGAATATTATTGCGCTGCGTAAAAGTGAAGTGAATATCTAATGAAACCGGACTAAGTGTGAGTGTTATCATTTATATATTTCATATTTTACTAAACATAAATCTTAATCAAGGGTATTGTTGATAGAACAGAGGTATTGTTGAGACAGAAGATGCCTTTAAAGTTTTAAATTCATTGTGAGGTTTAATTCGATTAGTGAATAATAAGGTATTATGTGTAATAAAAACAATGTTTTTCTTTGTTCTAGAGAAATACTGTGAGGGTTAAGAGATATGAGGAAGGGGCTTATTATCGAGTAGCAGCGACGTCAAATGGTGAATGAAACAAATGGTTTCATACCAATGAGATATTTTGCTGAATTATTAAAAACACGTCATTATGAACCGTTCGCCGTGCACTCTGAAGGCTTGCATCACTGAAGACCAGCTAGAAAACCGTTTTTGACCTTAAAATATTGACCGTACCAACTTAATAAACAACAGATTCGTTATTGCATGAATTTATGGTAACGAATTTTTTAAGCACGTTTCAATAGGGTGTTTGTCGTATTTCTTGCAGATATACCGAAATTGTTTAATATTATTTTAGTAATAGTATTATTTTAGGATTAAAATTTGAGGTTTAGTTTCAATCTTCTTTTCGTAAAGAAAATGAATACTTAAGCTTTAACCTCAATAACAACCAATATTTACTAAAGTCAAATAAAATGTAAAATAATTAATACAAATAAAATATAAACAAACTGCCCATATTTAACCTTAAAATTACCTATTCTGTAAGTAGTTTTTTACATTTTAAGTAGTCTAATATTCTTATTTATTACTTAATTACTTCGACCATGATCAAAGCTTAATGTTTATGGTGAAAAAATCCATTAAAAATTTAAAATATTTCATAATTTAAATATGTCAAAATAATACAAACTGCTTCTAGTTTCTTGACATCTATTTCACATCTTATTCAGCTGAAGTAATGATAAATAATTGTAGCAGTGTGTTAACTTATGTAAAATAAATATAACGAATAAACATATTTTTTTAATTTTGTTATCATATATCACGCATTTTTTATTCTAAAACCTTTATTGCAATAACAACATAAAAAAGCAGCAATATTTAAAAAATATTATTATCGAAAACAAAAATAATATTATTTGCAAAAAACCGCACTGTGTTTTACGAGATTAGAACCTGAGGCAGTTTGAATTCCATACCAACGCTTAACGCTTTCTGCTATCTGCACTTGTTAAGTTACTATCGAATTTTAGCAATGCCATTAACTGGTCAAGTTCACGCGCATAGTGCGTGTGTGCTAGCATGTTTAAAGCGACGGAAATATATTGTTGTTTCGTGTAACTGCGTTATCTGTGGTGTGTGTATCGTGTTGCTTACACATGCAAATGTACGAGCTATACCGCGTGTTCACAGCAATACGACTCTTAGCGTGATCATGCACTTTTGAGCGCTTACTGTACATTGACAGAACTCTTCCATCAATTTATCCAATATGCCAACATCGAAAAATCTAACTCAAAACATTTTAGTCAATTAAACTATTTACAGGCACTTTTGAATTATCAGAGGAGTCGGTCATTCGGAAAGATGATGCCCAATTGCCCATTCCAAAGCGTAGCAGGCTAGGAGAAGAACGGGCAAGAAACTCCATGGACACTTTTGATCGACACTTTAAATTATCTATATACATTAAATTTTCACGCCTCCCCCTTAAGACCTAGGCCAAATATTTTTTTTATATTCGGATAGCCCATGACCTAAAGAGGTGCCATAAAGAAGATTTAATAAAAATATTTTTAAAAAGCCGCGTATTATTACAAAATATTAGTTATCATTAATTTTTCATTTACTTAGAAGCATTATTAGATTTTTTGTAAATGTGAATACCATGGAGCCGTTTATTATGTTATTAAGATGTATGTTGACTTGAAAGAGCATGGCAGTTGAGAGTATGTCATGCTCACTTAAATGTCTCGCTGATGGTGGCGAGTGTGTTGGATCATTCGGTTCCCTACAAAATGGTTGAGCTGGATGGTGCTGATCCATGCGTCATGTTCGTGAACGGGCGCCGTCAGTTGATACTGGTCATCTCTTGTCTGCCAGGGCTTATTTTTAATCTTATATTTTCAATTGCTTTGATTATTTTTTGTACATTGTTCTCACATATAGAAACAACAAGAATAATGTACCCAGGATTTTGTAATATCTACATTTAAAAGAGTGTCCTTGGAATTCTTGCCCGTTCTTCTCCATATAGATCTACGTTTTGGAATGGGCAACTAACTTCAACTTTCTGACTAACTGACCGATTCTTTGACAATTCAAAAGTGCCTGTAAATGGTTTAATTGAAATAAATGCTTTGAGTTTGAGTTTTATGAGTTTGAGTTTGAGTTCCAAGGTCAACACTTACTGCTTACCAACACTTATCGTGAAATCTACAGAACCATAATTCAAAGAAAAGTACCAAATATAATATTCCACAATGTAACAACGAATTATAACGACAAATTACCTACCCATTCAAAAAAAATAATGAGGTATAATTTTCGTCGTAGTCAGCCATTTTGTTAAGGTCATTGGGCATGACTAGGACAGGACAAAGAAGGTTACTGTTAGCTTGTCTATCAAATCTTTTGTGACAGTTATAAAAAATGTTTTGATGTGTAAAATGGATGGACTCATTTCGTTGCTAAAGGTACAATTCCGTAGCCAACTGCAGGCGATGTGGCGCCGCTATACGACTGGTTTCTACGAGTATGTATTTCTATGAAATACCTTCCGAAGCTAGCAACACGTCGGTTCCATAGAAATACATAGAAACCAGTCGTGTCGCGACGACATATCGCCTGCGGTGGTCGGTTACGGAATTGTACATTTATCATCAAAGTCATAAACGTGTTTTTTTTTTACTTTAGTTTTTAGTTTGGTTAAAGATTATGAATAGTTATTATGTGCATCTATTACAAAATATAAATTAAAGTCGCTTTTTGTGTCTGTCTTTGTGATCGCGTTGTGCTTCTAAACTACGCAATGGCTTTTGATTCGGTCTTCACCATCAATTGGAGAATTTATTCCGGAAGGTTTAATAGTACATTCATATTAAAACATACATACATAACATAACGCCTTGTTTCCCCGAAGGGTTGGGCGGAGGTGTCTCTGTAGCAGGTACACCCACAGGCAGGTTCACTGCCTCGTTGGTCTAGTGGTCGCAAGCGCTACTGCTGAGTATGAGGTCCTGGGTTCGATTCCCGGGTCGAGTAAAGTGTTATTGGGTTTTTCTATCAGAAATTTCTCAGTAACAGCCCGGAGTCTGGATTTGTGCCCGGTTGATGGTAATAGGCTCGCCCTCTATTACATGGGACTTAAACATAACTGGCAAAATGTGGGTGGGTTCATATTAAAACTTACATAAAGTAAAGAAATCTGAATGTTTTGTCTTGTCATAAAACCGTGCGAAGCAGAGGTCAGTCGCTAGTTAAGAATTAATAAAGACTATGCTATTATCATTCACAACAAAGCTAGTTATTAAAGCTTTACAAGAAACAGCAACTTTTCTGAGAAAATGGAACGCATTCTTTTATTGTAACTTTAATTTGCGATTTAAACTCAACAAGCATTTCCAATTAACACGAACAAAGCAAAAAGTTGTTTGTTTCTAATTTATCAAGAGAAGATTAAAATGTTTCTACAACTTCTAAAATTACCAATGATGAAACTGTTTTCATGAGTTCATGACTTCTTAAATTAACATAAAGTTAATAAACTCGGATAACGAACCAAGCTTTGTAGAAATCAGAGCCATTATTTACGTGTAAAAACAAAACTCCCAACTCACCGTTAACATCGTCTTCTTCAACAGTCCTTGCGCCTTCAGGTAAATTCACTTTCAGTCCTTTCACTTTGAAGAACTCTTGTACCAACTTCATAAAATACTTCGCTAGTTCTGCCCATTCTGATAAGAAACTCCGTGCTTCATTTGTTTGTAAAACATTAGCTTCTTTAGTCTCCTTGATTCCTAATCTTTCTATAGTTTCATCATCTAGAGGTACTAAACTGACAATGTTATTAGCTTTGATGGTCTCGTTTTTGTTTAGACTGTCTCCAAAAATAGCTTTTTTGGCAATTTTTACTGCTTTATATTTGACACAGGATAGTGCTTCTCCTCTGAGAAAGCAGCCATCTTTGACGTAGCGGAGGTACCCGTCTTCTATTGTGTTGATGTTTTTTAGTGTGGCTAGTAGAAGGAAGGTTTGAAGAAGAAGTGCTGGCTTGAGTGAGGTCATCGTGGTATCTGTGAAAAGAAACAGAAAAAGCATTAAAAATAAATACATTATTTTTTTTTTGGAGATGTAGATTAAAGAAAAAAAGAGAGAGTATATAGTAATAACAACGTTCGCCAGTATGACAAACAAATTCAATACAATGGTTTTCTTATAGATTCTACAGAATAAAAATAAAATAATCAGCCTGTAACGTTCCCACTGCTGGGCTACCGGCCTCCTCTCTGTAAGACGGAATGGGCCATAATCCACCACCCGGGCCCAGTGCGAGTTGGTGCATGTCACATGTCTTCGATATTTTGGTTCTAGCACATGCCAGTTTCCTCAAGATGTTTTTCTTCACCGTTTAGAGAGCAGTGGCTATGAAATAAATTACACGAAGTATGGTGCCCTGCCTGACCCAAAACCTAAGTGAGGCCATTTCCACTGGGCCACCACACCTACTAGTCCAATTTCTAAAGAAAATGGATAACTATTTTAATAGGAGAGAAAAATTACAACACAACAATGTGTACAACAAAAAATGTATTTTTTGTTACGACATGTAAACACTGTAAAATTTGGTGACTTACTTCTTGTGAAAAATCAAAATATTATAGTTTACATAAACCTACATGGGCACTTATGAAACCTCAGAAGCTGGGTGCACGGTTCCAATTGGTCGTTTCCTATGGATAAGAGCCAGCAAGAAACTCCACGGTTACTCTTTTAAAAATAATTTGGCTTTTACAAAACAGTAACTTTTATAATGGGATTTATCGATTTATCGATTACCAGCTATTAACGGCATATTTTTTCCGTCAATTTGGCATGAAACAAGACTTCCTATAAGTCGAAAAAGGCAGCTTCTGTTTCTCTTTATTTATAGACCATTAAACAGGCTGAAAGTTTTGGACACTGTAAAGTTTAACGATAAGCGGAATTTAATGTCTATTCACTGTTCTTTCAAACAAAGTTTACTTTGTGTTTTCATTTGGAATATCAGCAAGGAAGCACACAGTACCTGATCGACCGAGCTCTGCTCGGGTAAAATAGATAAACATATCGTCCAGGTATACCAACGTTGTATCACATACCCGAGGCTGTGAAAATAGAGAAAACGATTTTTTCCAGATATGAGACCTAGCTTGATAAATTTTTCACCCTTGTAAACTCTCTGCAATTTTCATCGAAATCGTTAGAGCCGTTTTCGAGAACGTGATAACAAATATTAATATTTATTCACATAAACTGCCTCATTGACTGCCTCGTTGGTCTAGTGATCGCAAGCGATACTGCTAAGTACGAGGTCCTGGGTTCGATTCCCGGGTCGGGCAAAGTGTTATTGGGTTTTTCCATCTGGAATTTCTCAGTAGCAGCCCGGAGTCTGGATTTGTGCCCGGTTGAAGGCAATAGGCTCGCCCCCTATTACATGGGACTTAAACATAACTGCCGAAATGAGGGTATACTATAGGTACCCCTCTGCCTAACACTTCGGGGAATACAGGCGTGATGTTATGTGTAAAATATTTAAATAAAAATAAACATAAATAATGTAAACTTTATTGTTCAAGAAAGCAATACAAATTCAAATAGCACTAGCCTCCTCCACACCGGGATTCTTTACTTTTACCTACACTTAGAACCTCGCTAAAAGAAAAATAGTCTAGGTACTAATTAATGTCTGTTGAATGTCTTCAAATTAATTAACGATTTTCAAGGCAGCTTTGTGTTCCCTTAAGCCCTGAAAGAAACCTGAAGAGTAGATTTCACGCCTTGAGTAAAGTCTAGATTTACCTACAAGGTAAAATAAATAGTTAATGAATATTTAACGGTACCGTAATTAAAATTTAATGTTAATGTTTTTATATTGGATCTTGCAAGCACTGAAAGTTTTTAATCAATCGTAATAGGTGAAGTTCCGTAATTTTTGAAGTGAAAACTTCTTTAGGCGCGTTGGGCATTTTTGAGATGGGAAAAAATAATTGAACTCGCGACACCGTTACCGACACCTCATTTTTGTAAACGCGATTGTGCTCTTTATTTATATTAGGTACTTTACGGATTAATGTTCTATGCAAGTATTTTTACTTTAAAGGTTTTGGAAGTATTTTTTTTTTTGTAAACCCGATTATGCTCTTTATTTTGATAAGGTTACGGACCAATGTTCTACACAAGTATTTTTCTTCCACCAAGGCGATCTTGTTCATATTTTCACTTCTGTCGGCACTCCCGGAGTGCCACTGTTTTTTTTTTTATATTAAATTAGCTTTTTCTAGTGGTTTCATTCGCGTGATTGCTTTATAAATTATAGCCTATGTTATTCAGTGATAACATGGCATTATATTGGTGAAAGAATTAAAAAAATCGGTTCAGTAGTTTTTGAGTTTATTCATTACAAAAAAAAATACAAATCTTTTATTAGTGGTAGTGAAGATAAACTGCTATTACAGACCGCCTTATTTACATAATATCTACTGATATAAAGAAACTCATCAATTACTCACAAATGATTTACAAAATCTTCTTTCGATTAAACTATCATCAGGTAGGTGCCTATTTTATCTACTAGTGAACATTCGAGTTTACAGAAAGAAATAGTTTTGTAAAAGAAAATCTATACTCCATTTAAAATAAGATTAGACATTTAACTAAACCTTTTTTACAGTCCGTTCAACCGATTTTGACTTCTATTGCGATGACAGTATGATAAATGGCAGCTGTAGTAAACAGTTGGTATTGTAACCACTTCTTTGCTTTTAATGCCATCCTTATACCTACGATATAGAAGTCAAAATCGGTTGAACGGACTGTAAAAAAGGTTTGTTTAAATGTCTAATCTTATTTCAAATGGAGTATAGTCTCCGACAAACCTTAATAATATTGAATTGACTTGACTTCTTTTTTAACTTTTTTTAATTGTATAAGAGGCTTTTGGCTACTTTTGTTTTGTGTGTATTTTGCCTAGTTTTTTAAAATGTGTGTTTTTCTTTCTTTTTATTTTTTTTTTATTGAAAACAACATTATTTCACCAAAAAAAATCAATTGAGGGTTTTCGTGAAAATTCACGCCACAAGATGGCGCCACTTTGACAAGAGGTCTTCCATTTTTCCATTTTGACGACTAACGAAAATATAGGCGCTTTGACACTTTTGACAGGTGTCCGGACCTGCCGTCTCAGTGCTGCCACCTATTGAACGTCATTTCACAAAACCTTCATTGATAATAAATAATAACTTTTGACTTCAGACTTCAGTAATGAATTCCGAAGTTTAAAACAACTGAAATTGACTTGTCTTTTGAAAGTTTCGTTGTTTTGCTATAATTTGATGAGCTATTAAGATGGTTTCAACAAAATGTTTTCAACAGAATAGTAACAGAATAATAAATAATTTGGTCTTGAATTTAAACTTCGATTTAATTAGTTAATTATGGTAACTTTAAATACTATCAAAATTTATAGCACATAACATCACGCCTTATTTCCCCGAAGGGTTGGGCAGAGGTGTCCCTGTAGCAGGTACACCCACATTTCGCCAGTTATGTGTAAGTCCCATGTAATAGGGGGCGAGCCTATTGCCATCAACCGGGCACAAATCTAGACTCCGAGCTGGAGAAATTTCTGATAGAAAAACCCAATAACACTTTGCCCGATCCGGGAATCGAACCCAGGACCTCATGCTCAGCAGTAGCGCTTGTGACCACTAGACCAATGAGGCAGTACAAAATGTATATACAAAAGTATTTCTTTGTAATAAGTTTCAGTTGATTTACCTATGGTTACGAAAGGCATGAAACCGAAATTATAAAAATTAACCTCATAAAAAACAGGACGGTTAAAATCCTATGTTTAAGTTCACCAAAAAACTTTGAGGTGACTGCCTTTTACATAAAAGTTCAACAAAATCACCTCTTTCAATTTTATTGCCATTTACCCTAATTCCACTCTTCAAAATTTTCAAATCATAAACTTATTAAAACTAGCTCCACATTTCGACTGGCTACTAATTTAGCAAACTCTCGTTATGTGGGGTCAACCGGCTGCGATCAATTATGAACTTTCAGCTGAAACATATGTTTTATAATGACAAAGATTAATCTAATATAAAATGCCTTTGCTGTAAAGTTTAGGGAACATTACTCATTTTAAACAAAATTAAATGAATGTGTAATTAAACAAAACTTATATCTCTAACTACTGCATACTATAATAATATAATAAAGCTGAATTTATTTGTTTTTGAAGTGAAAACTTCTTTAGGCGCGTTGGGCATTTTTGAGATGGGAAAAAACAATTAAACTCGCGACACCGTTACCGACACCTCATTTTTGTAAACGCGATTGTGCTCTTTATTTAGATAAGGTTACGGACCAATGTTCTATAAAAGTATTTTTCTTGTTCAAGTTTTCACTTCTGTCGGCACTCCCGGAGTGCCACTGCTTTTTTGTTTGATCGCCCTAATCTGTGGAACGACCAGTCGGATTGGAAATTGTTTTTTTCTTTGATAGCCCAATTCTTGAGGAACGTTATAGGTTATTTAATATCACGCTACAACCTTTAGGAGCCTAGCAAAAAGAACGCTGAGCGTCGGGTCACGGCCGAGGGAGTTTTATATTGAAGCTTCGGCCAAATCTGAGCGACTACAACGCAGGACGAGGGAGCGTTAACAACGCGAAACTAACGCGGGAATATTATCGTGCACACCTGCGCGACTACAGCGCGAACAGCAAACTTCATTTTGTTTAGTGAATAGTCACAGTCGCACGTCTTTAGCTTAGTGTAGCACCTAAATTGTTATGTTATGTCAGTCTCATATTTAACATCAGTCTGACTCTGGCCGACTCATCAGAGTCTGGCCGATGAAGTCCCATATTTTATCCGTTTTACGTATATTTTATATCCAGGATTTTTTAGATCGTATAGAAAAGTATGCTCTCTTACGTTTTCGATAAACATCTCTATATTATTATCGTCTGTCATCGTGGAGTTTAAATAATGAGACGTCCGTATTAATGTAACGATCTGAACCGCAAATATTCAATTTATCATTATCAGGCTCGCGAAATCCCAACAATCCGCATAGAGGAATGAATAATTCATTAATACGAAAAATATTTAATTTGAAATGTTTTTAAACTTTGGAATCCACACTTCAAGATTTCAATGCTTTTAAAACCATAAATAATAACTTTTTTTTAAGCGATACTAAATATTCTTTCCACGGTATAATAATAAATAGTTTTCAAATTGACACAACAACGCCAATTTTTCATGTTACAGCCTTTTCATAAAACTGTCAAAAAATCACAGTTGTGATCTGAATATAGGTACGGGCAATTTAAGTTGGTTTCTTGTTCTTTTCGTGTGGTTAGTGACTAAACTGGTGTCAGAGTTTATAAAACCGCCCATGGGCCTCTGAGTTGGTTTCACACACCGTCGAGAAATATCTCTCAGGCATGCCGGTTTCCTCACGATGATTTCCTTCACCGTTTTTGAAGCAAGTGATAATTATACAATACGCACATGAATCCGAAAAGTCAGAGGTACGTGCTTTGGGTTCGACTTCTATGACTAGGTTATTACTGCAGTTTCAGTCATAGTCAGATTTATACTGTTAACGCGATGTTATCGGTAACGCGAACCCTTAGGATTTTTCGCTACCAAAAATCGATCAACGCGCCGAAAGAAGTTTTTACTTCAAAAATTACTTAATTACTGAGCTGTAATAATACTAAATAATAGCTGGTCATAATATTATATATTTATCAATCCAACCTTACTAATGGCACTTCTATAACAAATCATATTTAGATTGCAAATCCCACAATGCATTAATCAACTACTTATCGTACTAGTGCAGAGAAAACGAGAATTGATTGCCACACTCGCTCATTATTATGTGATCTGGATTACAGTGCAGCTTTTACCTCTACATAATTATGTAATGGAGTTTATAAATAAGTCTTAAAAAAGTACTAGAGATATTATTGTATTTTTACAACAAGTCCGTGTTATTATTTATTTATGTAAATCACAAATAAAACACCTTTACAAACTTATCCAAGGCGATGTTATAAATCACAATGTCTACACAAATTTATAAAAAATAGAATGACCTGTAAGCAAAATTGCAAAGAAATACATTAATACAATAATTATTATAAACATGACAAAATTTATAATATCTGTCCACTTTCAATTATTATTTGTGACATTTGAATGAATTTCGGCAGTTTTTGCCCAAATATATCCTCCGACACCGTAGTAAGTGTTGTCTACGACTAATTTATAAATTCCATTATTAAGAAAGTCCACGGGTATTTATCTATCTAATACCTTTAAACGAGTAATTCTTGTATACATGTATATATGTATAAATATATAATTTGAATCTCGGAAATGACTCCAATGATTTTCTTGAAATTTAAATATGAATTTCAGGGGGTTTCGGGGGCGATAAATCGATCTAGCTAGGTTTCATTTTTAGAAAACTACCAAAAAAACAGAGCAGAGCTCCAGATATTAAGCTTTAAAATTCACAACACGATCAATCCATTAATCAACTCAGTTTATCCCAGTCCACTGCTGAAAAAATTCTAATACACTCTGTTTTCCACCTCCCATATCTAGTCTGCCCGACTTTTCTAAGGTCATCGATCCATCTAGAGCCGGTACACAATCATAATAAAAACTAATACGATTTGGACCCGTAACAAATATTGGCTACCAAGTAAATAAGCACTTAGTATAAATACACCACAATTTTCTTGAAAGTACTTAAAATGCTCCCATACTTTCAACCGCAGTGCAAATTATAGAAATTATTTTTTACAAACACGCAGACTTCGCCATGCAATTTAAAAGAAAATGTTGTTTTGAAAGAGGTGAAATTATAATTACATACGTTTTGCTAGTGGTCTAGAAATAGAATTATCTGGGATGACAAGAACTAAATACAAATTATACTAATTTTGTCACATAAATCTCATGTCCTGAATGAGTGTACCTTGTGATTGCCATGTTGGTCAGGTTTGGGCAAAATGTTATCAAGGATTTCTCAGTAGCAGCCTGGATTCTGGATTTTTGCCCGGTTGATGGCAATAGGGTCATCCCCTAAATACATGAGTCTTAAACTTATCTGGAGAAAGGTGGGTGTACTAATAGGTACACCTCTGTCTTATCCTTTGAGAATTACAGGCACGATGTTTAGAGACTGGCCACGCTAAGTCTGCTTAAGTATAAAAACAGTGGTATTTGAAAATCAATAGACGGCAACACCACCGTCCTACGAAAAAATGATTTGATACTTTGTTTATCTTTTTGTTTTTGATACGTTATTTTGTTTATATTCCAATTTATTCCTGGTAAAGAATAGTTACTTTAGCACGATGCAGTATGGATTTGATACAGTTTTGTCATTGTATGGAGTTAGAGCATAGTTACGACATAGTCTAATAGACAAAAATCAAAAGGCAAAATATCAAAATCATTAGATCTACTTACACGTCAACTTTTCAATATCTTATAAACATTGTCGTTTTTTGTTAAGGACGACATCGTGCTGTTCCTTCATATCTTGGAATTTACATAATTATCATAAATTGTATACTCCCGCACTCTACTTTTAAGAGGCCTGCGAACACGGCTCGCAACTACAAATCGAGATGTTTGCAAAATTCAATTCCAAGCACGTTGCGCTAGTGTGAGTGCTTGTCGGAGCGATATACACCTACAGTGAGCAATACTACCATAGCACTACTAGCTTTCGAAAATTTATGATAAATTTGGATGTGTTCCGTAATACTAAAAATGATGAATGAAAACCAAATATTTTTCCTTTTGTTTTCGATAATTTGTAACTTGATTATAATTATAAGCTATGCTTCTGCAGAAACAATTTTGTAAATATTTTTGTTTATAATACAGAAAAAATCATAAGAAGACATGTCATTTACGCCGTAAAAATGTGCGAAATTAAATTCATTTACGAGTATAGTACTTTATTTTACAAAAGTTTTTTGTAAAAAAAAAGATGTAGGAGCCTAGAGAAATCCGAATAACAACATAATATGGTGGAAATATGCCCAAATTGCAAATGATTTAGGTATTACGTTTGTATGGACAATTCATGCGTCGCCGCGTTCTTAATAGGTTTAACCATTTTTCTACTTTATTTTGTGAAAACAACTTATCGTAAACAATCTGACATTTCAAGTAACTGACTGATATAAAATTTTACCATACGTAAAACTTTTTCGTCAACCTATGTTGTCCCACTGCTGGACAAAGCTATCTCTGATATTTTTCCAGTTCTCTCTATGTTTTGCCTTCTCAGGTTAATCTAGCAAAAACGATCGTCACGATGTCGTTTCCTAGGCCTGCCTAAGCGACAATGCCCGTCTTAAAGCCCCACCGTTTATATCGGTTCACGGTCGGTACACGCGGCTTAAATCACAATTTTTACTGCCAAATAAGGTATTAGACCTTAATTATACCTTAATAATTCGTCAATTAGAACAAAATTATTAAAAAAATTACAGATAAGTAACACAAAAATTAAAAAAAAAAAATCCAAACTGACATGGAGCGCGCGTCAATGTCAAACCGCGAGGCTTGACAGTTACAACGTTAGAGGTTTTATCACCTTACATAAAATATGATTATTTATTATTTGCATTTCCTTTAAAAAATATAATAACTGTACTCGACAGATTATCTCCATCTAGTTTCTCCATTAGACTAATATGCTAGTTTTCATAATTACAAAGAGATTGCGAATTGGCCGCAGCAAGCGTGAAACTGAGCCGAGTTTAACTTGTCATCTGGCGAAACGAGGCATTTAGCAATTATATGCTGGGTGATGGTAATCAGGGTTTTACACTATGGTGATGCGTCTTTACACGGTGATCCATGTTAGGCAGAGTTATCTTGTGGATCTGTTCATTTTTGGAATTTTACCGTTTAAATTAAGTTTTGTGTTTTTTTTTTTTCATCGCCCTTGTTGTCCCACTCCTGGGCAAAGGCCTCCCTACTCTCTTTCCACCTTTCTCTGTACAGAGAAAAAAAAAACGTTTGGCACCCGGGGACTGCCGTGGTAAAGCTATTGCATAGCATTTGTAACCTCCATACTTCCTATTTGTCAACGCTACACTTGGGATGATGACGGATGATGACATAAAACAAAAATTATGTTCCCATGACAACCGTCCGTCATTACATGGTAGGCGGAGTGGGGGTTGTTAGGTTTTATTTTCGTTACGGAATTTCTTGATTCGGTCGCCACGCTCAAAGCCCGCAATATAAGCTATGCAATAGCAAAAAAAAAAGATAGAATATTTTTTTTCTAACTTGAACAGACAGCTGTGCTGCTGGGGGGTTTGTTGCGCCACTTCTTCTTCCCAGCTAAAAGCACTAGGAAGTGGTGAAGGGTGGGCGTTTTTGGGGAACTGTCTTATGTAATTTTGACGTTCGAAAGGTGCTGCTCTCTCAGCCAATTATAGCTATTCTCAGCCTAGTTTGAATAAATGACTTTTGAATTTTGAAGAAAGTCAAAGCATAAAATGATACTACTAGTCGCTATTCATTAAGCTTCGTTTTTAACTGACTTCAAATTAAAGTTCATTTGGTTGAGGAATCTTGCGCGGTGGTCCCATATTTTATTAAATTTGCATGGGTAGTTTTTAAGTTAGCTTCAATAATACGTATTTTTCCCACTTTTTCTAGGTGGATAATGTTATAGTAATTTCCTTTCACAGTTTTTTACATAGCAGGTAGTGATATTCAAATTTGTGTTGGTTTGTTAGGTACCACAACTAAAAAGTGAAAAATAAAATCTTTTTTACAAAAAAATCAATCGCCTTCTTTTTCTACTCAACGTTTTTTTACCTATTTTATTGAATCTAGCATCTAGTCGAACCAAATAAGATAGATTATAAGTTTTCTACTCGGAGTGACTGCGATCTGACTACTAGGCAGTGTTATTTATTTATTTAATCATTTATGTACACACAAATAATACACAGACAAGACAAAAGGAACAGAAAAATACGTACAAAGGTGATGCTTATTTCTAATAAAATCTCTTCCAGCATACCTGTAGTGTATGTGTGTGTGTGTAATTTTAAGGATGGACTGTCTGTCAAACTTGCAGGCTTTTATCTAATTGTAACGAAAGCCAAAGATGATTTAATGGCATCCGAATATTAGCTTTCCAGGCTCTCCAAGGCAAGAAGGTGTCTTGATCTGTAAAGATTTTTACACTTCTAAGCGATCAAACAAATTGTTATTTATACCTTCAAAAAGCTAATTACTTAAGGCTGAGTATCTAAAAAGATTGCCTCTTTGAATAACCTTTCTTGTAAGACAAAATTCCGCATATTTTTTAATCAGATGTATCATTCTTACACCCCCCGTGCACCGATCTATCAAACAAAAAAAATAAGAACTATGTTGCCATGTCAACAAGCCATCGGTCATGCTCCAGCACCTACTTGTTATCAGAACCAATGGTGTGTGCAGATGTCTGTCTGTCATCAATCTAACTGTAGCTTGATTGAAATTCGACTGTCATTTGCCTAGAGTGGTTCTATGAAAAATGTTTAGTTACAGCAAATTCACACCATCCGTCAATTTTCCGCATTGTATCCATTTCATACAACTGTAAAAGAATTTCGATTTAAATATATACGGACAGTTTCTTTGTATCGACATCTGGGAAGCTCTTAGCCTTCATCTCGCCTGATGGTAAGGGATGATCAGGCCATAGGTGGAAGCGAGCTTCACCCAGAATCCTTAACCACAGAGGAACTGGCTATCTTACTTCTAACTGCCAAAACACAACAATGCTGTTAACATTGTTGTTATGGCGACAGATTTAGTTAAGATGGTGGTAGCTAGCCAGGTGGACTTAGAACAAGCCCTACCACCAATCAAACTGAGCAGAAAATTTTGCCCCCAAAGGGAATCGAGCCTAGGACCTGTGGGTCTGAAACAGGTGGTCTTACCACTAGATCACAGAGGGGGCTGTTTAAGTTGTCAATTTGAAAAACAATTTGGATAAGAATACAATTTTTTTCCATAATCTAAACATGTTGTGAATCCCTTAACACAAAAGTGCTTTTTGTTCTTTCGAAGCGTTTACATAAAAAATTACTACTGAGTAAGCATAGTGCCTAATTACTAATCGGGTTCTGTCAAAACATTCGTTTCGAAGGACCAAAATATTATCTTAACTAGAATTATATTGGGGTAAAATGGTTTGTTTGTAAGTGGTAATCTCTGTTAATACTGAACCGATTACAAAAATTGTTTCACTGATTGAAAATTACTTTATTGCCGAGTGCCTTTTTCGCGGTATTGGATACCGAGCGACGTTATGCATTTTATGGTAGGTATGGTTGACTTCCACGAAAATGGAAGTCGCGGGCAGAAGCTAGTTTTTAATTTGCTTTCAAAAGTTGTTATGTTGCTGTTATGTTGAAACAAACCGTATATTATGAAAACAACATTATTTCAGAATGAATCTTTGTCTATATTTTTGGTGAATATTGCTTTTTAAAATCTAAACCATACAAATCACAGATGTTGTTCTGTTATAAGCCGGATCTGCTTAAGTTTGAATGTAATGTATTTCGGAACGGGACGCATATAAATTGCGTGATCATATTCGTATGCAGCGTATTTAGGGCTGTGTACAACGTAAGGTAGGACGCCCTCAGGCTAGGCGGGGTGATGATCTTCGCGAGGCTAGTAGCAGCTGGATGAGAGTTGCCAAGAATCGAGCTGAATGGCGTGCAATTGGAAAGGCCTATGTCCAGCAGTGGACTTCTGTAGGCTGATGATGTACTTAGATCTGGCGGTCAGTGGAAATCTTTAATTTTCTATGGTTTTGGCAAGAATCATTAAGTACTTTAACTATGGAATGGCCGTGGAGTTAAAAACAACTTTTTAGTAATGTATTGCCACTTGCAAAATACTTTCGTGGAGTTTCTTGCCGGTTGTGGAGTTTCTTGCCGGCTCTTCTCCATAGGAAGCGACCAATTGGAACCGTGCACCTAGCTTCTGACGTTTCATAAGTGCCCTTGTAGGTTTATGTGAAATAAAATATTTTTAATTTGAATTTTGAATTCGGCATTTTCAGTGTTTAATATTTGTTTAAATCTTTTCTGATTTTCTTTATGAATAAAATTAAAATGTAATGTTATAAACGAACAGAATGGGTAACTGTAATTACTCTACTAAATAAATAAGTCTCTCTGAAACGTAGGTTGAACAAGACCCTTGGTACCAACGTTTTTTTTAAACATTTTTGCATCATTATACCACTTTTTATAGCAAAACAACACAAAAAATATCGTGAGGAAACCGGTAAGATATTTCTCGACGGCATGTGAAGCCAAGTATGCAATAGGCATAAAAACTGTGACACCAGGTAAGTCACTAAAAATACGAATAAGAAAGAAGAGATAGCAAAACGGATTAGAAAAATCCGTTGCAACTCTAACAAAATGTCAAAAACAAAATATGACAACATCAAAATATTCCATCAAAATTGTTCCAAATCTATCGTGCCAGCCCTTTTTTTTATTGGCTGGGAAATTATCAAATAACTTCTCCCGCTCTGGGTGAAGCGGGAGGGCGTGTCAGACTCTTACTGACTAAAACCCACCCGTGTTCCTTCAGTTGCCATGTTGCCGGGGGCCACGATTTCCTTTTCGGTTTTATTCGCAACCCCAGCATCGTGCCAGCCCTGACACAATAACAAAACGGAACGTCTCAAGTCATACTCAGATTGAAATTCAATTTGTGCTTATACCGCAATACCGCGAATATATTAAGATGAAACACACTGTTTGAAATGCGAAGGCTTTAATGATTCCACTGTATGTAATACCCTTAGATTCCAGATATTCAATGGATGTTTAAAAAGGGATTATTTTCCAAATCTTCTTTTAAGAGATTACTGATTACGAAAGGGGTTTAATAGCATGATTTTCTTTTTTAACATGTTTGGTGAAAAGCTGTTAAACTAAGGTTTTTTATTCAATGTTGAAAAGAAGATTTGCAATTGTATTATCAAAGGGGTTTAGAAAATACATTATTTCAAAGGTTTATTATAACCCTGTAAACAGCCTTATTTTTTTATTTATTACGTAAAAACACGAAAAAGTCTTTAAAAAAATATAACTACTTACTTTTAATTTAAAAATCACGTTAACACCACAAAAAACACAACACTTCACTTTGACAACAAGAAAAAAAAAATGAAATAAATAAATAAATATTGATGTCAGTTTGCGTTGCGCGTGCGACGGAAGCCACAAGATCAATGTCAACCGAACGCTCCTGATTCGCTATTTAAATGATCTAGAATCGAAGGTATAATACGATCTGCGCAAATTGAAACCGAATAGCAGGGATTGTAAACCTTTGACCTGTCAATCTATTCCGTAAAAATCTCACCGTGAAAACTTAGGTGAAGTGACTTGATCTTGAACTGAACTGTCAATTAAATAGTATCAATCCCTAGCATCAGATGGAATGTCAGCCCACTTCTTTGCCGTTACTTTAATTACTTTTTTCCGTAAGTTTAACATAAAATAAAATAAACTATAAATGAAAATAAGAGAACCGGGATTCTCGCTACAATAGCTTATAAATTTTCTCTCAATAGACGCATGGTGTTTCCTAAGCTTGAAATTCTATGGAATTCTACACCCTGTTTTGTGTTGAGAATATAATAGAACATTTCATATTTCGCTTAACTTTTCTTTGTAATTGAAAAACTTCTCAGACAGTTTACGCTCTCTATGGTTTTAATACATGTCACAAACAGGGCTGTAAGTTTTTAATTGTAACAGGTAGTAATTGAAAACGTGTTGCACCGACCTCAAGTAACATGAAAAGGGCAGGAAGATGATAATGACGATGATGAAGGAACCAGTTGAAATTATCACAGATAAAGTTAACTACGTATGGTAATTATTTGGTGGAACAGAGCCCTCAGTGCGCGAGTTCGGCTCGCACATGGCCGGTTTGTCTTTTTATTTTAACTCGTATTAATATTTGTGAAAAGGTTCACCGCCCCTGCCATATAACTTACAGATCTACGGCCCGTGGTTTCACTCACTTTTTCTTTTGATTTTATTAATATTGTGTAATGTTTGAAATTGATGGTTTCCCTTCGGGTTGATAGTAAAAGTGAGGTTATGGGGTGTGAAATGGAGCATTTCAAGCCTAGTGAATGAAGATTGTGGTTTACCATAATATTGATGAGTTTCTTTATACTAGGTTTATCGAAAAGAAAAAATGTATCTCTAATTATTGGAAAAAAAAAGTGGTGGCACTCCGGGAGTGCTGACAGAAGTAAAAACTTGAATAAAATCGCCTTGGTTGAATAAAAATACTCTTATAAAACATTGGTCCGTAACCTTATCTAAATAAAGAGCACAATCGCGTTCACAAAAAACAATACTTTCGAAACCTTTAAAGTAAAATACTTGCATAGAACATTGATCCGTAACGTAATATAAATAAAGAGCATAATCGCGTTTACAAAACTCTTAAAGTAAAAATACTTGCTTAAAACATTGATCCGTAATGAACATTGATGCGTTTACAAAAATGAGGTGTCCTCATGGTGTCGCGAAATCAATGGCTTAATCCCATGTCAAAAAAAAAAAATGCCCAACGCGCCTACAGAAGTTTTTACATCAAAAATATTTAGACGCTGTCAGAACACAGTCTAAACCGCTGGGTCTAGTAGCATGAAATTTTGTACAAGAGTTTCTAATGTAACAAAAGTGAGCATTAAGGAAGAGTTTTAGAAAATTCGTCTCCTATAGGGGATGAAAGTGTGTAAATAGCATCGGGCACACGGCATGGAGTAAACATTAATCATATTAATGTCAACATAGAGATTTGCTATAAAATTTGATTTGGCAAATCCCTGATGTTTTTAAGTTCACTTATTTACTTGCTTATTTATATTTATTGAAAACTTGTTTAGGCGCGTTGGGCATTTTTAAGATGGGAAAAAACAATTGAACTCGCGACACCGTTACCGACACCTCATGTTTGTAAACGCGATTGTGCTCTTTATTTATATTATGTAACGGATCAATGTTCTATGCAAGTATTTTTACTTCAAAGGTTTTGGAAGTTTTTTTTTTTTGTAAACGCGATTTTGCTCTTTATTTAGATAAGGTTACCGTCCAATGTTCTATGCAAGTATTTTTCTTCCACCAAGGCGATCTTGTTCAAGTTTTCACTTCTGTCGGCACTCCCGAAGTGTTTTTATAGGCTGGAATCTCCGCCACCTTAAAGCTGCGACTTAAGAATTGTAGGTCGTTGGTTCGAACCCAGACAGGCGCTTTACTTTATGTGATTTATTTCATCACTACTGCTCTCAAAACGGTGAAGGAAAACATAGTCAACAAAAAATTCGAAGACATTTGACATTTACCAACCCAGACTGGGCCCGCGTGGATCTACCACGCGGGCTCACATCCTCTCAGTGAGAGGAGGCCTGTGTCCCAGCAGTGGGAACATTATAGGCTGAATATGCTTCAACAGATATGCAAGCGTGGTGATAAATAATGCTAGTTTCCATCTCTGAATAAGAAAAGTACCTACAAGCACGTGAGACACAACTTTGTAAGTTTTAAAATGTATAGTATTTCCGCTATGTTGCAAGTTTTTAAAAGCTTTTGAGATTTTTTGGCCTGACAATATTGAATTGGAATAAAACACACGATAAGCAACAATGTATATATCGCTTTTACCAATTAAAATAATGTTTTGTTAGATTAGTATGAAAAAGGTCAAATCTATGAACATGTTTTTTCATTTTGCTCTTTAAAGATAGAAAACTAAATTAGGTTGACGACCTAACGGAAGGTGTGACGACTGATTCGGTTTGACTAATGGGCCAATTTTGTACGAACAAAGGGATCAATTTCTGGAATGTGGGACAAATTCTGTCAGTCAGAGATTATTTTTGCTTAGTTCTTGAGTGTGGATCACCTAGTTATATATATGTTCTTCAAGATGTTGGATAAATTGGTAGAACAAAGGATTGACTTACTGGGACTCTCGTCTCAAACTCGAAGGATTTAGGCCCTGCTAAAAATAAACAACAAGCAATAGACAAAATTGACAGACTTCTACTGCTTGGTTACGAGGCTTTTGGCTACTCTCTATGCTAGCAAAATTGTCTTTAGTTTTTGGCCTTGACATAAGCAATAGACAAAATTTGTCACTTTTATTGGTTTTAGAATAGTGAATACGCAGCTTTTGGCTAATTTGTGAATGTGCATTTTATGTAATATTTTGTAATGGTTGTTTAGTTTGTGCAGAATAATATTTTTTTCTTTTTTTTCTTTGTCACAATCGCGAAATTTTCTCAAAAGTTACTTTATGCGAAGATGAGACATTTTATCGTTACTAATAATATTACTTAAGACTAAATCCCTATGTACTTCTAACATCAAGCTGATTTCTTAGTTTAAACTAAAATATTCAGTTCAAGCTCAACCACGGATATTCGAAAATCCGAATTAAACTGGAAACTACTTTTACTTACTCACAGCAACCTAATCCCTAGATTTTCCCCGTATTACGTTACACTTGCATTTTCTACGTTACACGCACTGAGAGGTCAATGTACGGAGGTCGTTGCCAGGACACAGGGTCAGAGAGTATGAATGAAGGTATAAATAGCTAGCATTTTAGAAGTGGCTTCTCTTCTAGGATGTTTTCCATGAATCTAATCATGTTTACCTAAAGTAAAATGGTTCTGCCATCAGAACCGGTAGTCCCTTTTTTTTTTGGGTGGGAAATTATCAAATAACTTCTCCCGCTCTGGGTGGAGCGGGAGGGCGTGTCAGACTCTTACTGACTAAAACCCACCCGTGTTCCTTCGGTTGCCCTGTTGCCGGGAGCCACGATTTCCCTATCGGTTTTCTTCGAACCCCCGGCAGGCATTGGCCCTAACGGACCCCGTCAATTCTGCTGACATCTCTTTGAGGCGCGCGTGGAACACAACGCGCCGTCGACCCGGCCTTGGTCCTTATCGGACGGCGAGCTACCCATTGCTCACCGTCCGCAAGCCCGCGCCTACGGTGGCCGGAAATCGGCTCACGATTCCCGCCCCGGGCGTCTCCTCCTGCGGCGGCGGTAGTACCTGAGTCAATGTTAGTATTTGAGGCTTAAAGTATTCATTGAGAGTGGTAAAAGAAAATATGTTTATTTGCGGTAAACATGACGCAAAGAAAGAACACATAGATGAAAGGAACAAGTTGGGGGAAAATATGCGTCACATCCACTCAAAACGGGCATCGCTCAGCATAATAATAATAATGGTAGGCTTGGCTGCCAATGTACATAATACAAGAAATCTAAATTATTATGTGGTACGTAAACTACCAATAACTTAACATCAAAAACAATAGACGTGGATATATTTAGTAACCTGTTCCACTTAGCTATTTCTAAAGAGCCATAAAGAACCCTGAAAGAAATCGACACGTGTTTCACCTCTCAACGAGGCATCTTCAGGATGACGATTGACTTGTCGCGAACCCGAACACGGCGTGTTGCCACACCGAGCGCTGAACGCAGACAACACTGACTACACCTTTCTGATACATGCTGTATATCATACATTTTCATATACCCAAACACAGCGTGTTGCCTCGTTGAGAAGTGAAACACGTGTCGATTTTTTTCAGGGTTTTATGGACCTTTAGAAATATCTAAGCGGAACTGGTTACTAAAATATCCACGTCTATTTTATAATGGATTTCCGCAAGGTCACGCCTGAAACAATTAACTAACTCAATGTCTATGAAAGAATCAGACGGTCAGTTCTCTGCTTCGATACACATTGTGTTTTAAGACTTATTTATACTCTCAGATCATCATTATTATTCTCCTCCTCTTATTCCAATTTATTTGTGGTCGACGCAACAATTGTATTTTTCTTCCACACTTCTCTATCAGTCGTCATCTCGGTAGTCACTCCCTTTCTATCCATATCATCTATCACACAGTCCATCCATCGTTTCTTTTTAACTGACTTCCACAAGGACGAGGTTCTCAATTCGAGAGTATGTTTTTTTTTTAAGTGAAAACTTCTTTAGGCGCGTTGGGCATTTTTAAGATGGGAAAAAACAATTGAACTCTCGACACCGTTACCGACACTTCATTTTTGTAAACGCAATTGTGCTCTTTATTTATATTGCATTACAGATCAATGTTATATGCAAGTATTTTTATTACTTTAAAGGTTTTGGTTTTTTTGTTTTTTGTAAACGCGTTTGTGCTCTTTATTTAGATAAATTTTCGGACTAATCTTCATAAAAGTATTTTTCTTCCACCAAGGCGATCTTGTTCAAGTTTTCACTTCTGTCGACACTCCCGGAGTGCCACTGTTTTTTTTGTATGTTACGCGATTACTCCTACAATTATGAATTGATTTTGATGATTCTTGTTTTTTTTGGTAGGTCATACTTCAGAGGTGATCCCATATTATTATATTAACATGGAATTACCATATATTAAATTATATTAACTTTGCTTGGGTAGTTTTTGAGTTAGCTTCAATAATACGTCTTTTTTCCCACTTAGTATGTGGATGATATGGTAAGATCCTGTCACTGTTATTAACTTAGCATGTAGTGGTATTCGAATTTGTGTAGGGTAGGTACCATATCTAAAAAAAAACGACCAATTAGAACCGTGCACCTAGCTTCTGACGTTTCATAAGTGGCCATGTAGGTTCATATAAAATAAAATATTTTGAACTTTTTTAATGTTAAAAAGTGAAAAATAAAAAACGTTTTATAAAAATAAAAAACGGCTTCCAAAAAAATTACAATCAGTCTTACCAAGGGGTATCGTATTACTCAGTTACTGGGTTGTAGAAGTCAAAAAGGCCGTTGCTCCATGTAAAATACGGTATTCAGCTGTATCCGGTTAAACTGGAAGCCGACCCCAAAATAGTTGGGAAAAGGCTAGGTAGATTGATATGTCTTAGACGACGTAGGTTTTTTACAAAATGGTCAATATTCTCTAAATGGAATCAACTATCACCCCTTAAGGCTTTGCACCCAGCTTCCAAACACCCTGTATAGTTGTTTTACTAATACCTAATTGATATACGAAGGGCACAATAAAGTAGATTGGATAGAATTTGTAGTCGCAAAAATTTTACATAGGTATTGGTTTGGACTGGAATGGAGTTGGGTCTAGATGGAAATGGTAAATAGTATGTATGAGTTTGTTATGGTCCCAAGATGTCGTAAAAGTTGGGTTAGGGTAGTTGGGCTATGGAGAGACGAGATGAAAATATAATATTTAAGCAATATAATAATAAACTTAGGAAAACAAATCATGAATATGAATCGTTGAATTTAGCTCAACAAAATAGGACAATAATAACGTTAAGTTTGCTTTGAATGTAGGAGATCAGACTCCAAATATGACTAAAGATTAGAAGATTTTTTATTTTTATATTGGCAACATAACATAACATCACGCCTGTAATCCCCGATGGCTTAGGCAGAGTTGTACATAAAGTACACCCACATTTCGTCAGTTATGTTTAAGTCCCATGTAATAGGGGGCGTGCCTATTGCCATCAACCGGGCACAAATTCAAACTCCGAGCTGCTACCGAGAAATTGAAAAACAGATGGAAAAACCCAATAACACTTGACCTGACCCGGGAATCTAAATATTTGCCTAATTGGTCTCGGGGTTGCAAGCGCGACTGCTGAACGTGGGGTCCGGTTCAATTCCCAGGTCAGGATAAGTGTTATTGGGTCTTTCCATTAGGAATTTCTTAGTAACAGTTCATAGTTTGGAAGTTGGCGGTGTGACACCCTCGTGCTTCGGAAAGCACGTTAAGCCGTTGCCGTTGGTCCTGCGCCTCATCTCTCTCCGGTCGTGTTGAATTGCCAATCTATCGGACTATGAGAGTGAGGGAAGAGAGAGTGCACCTGGTTTGTGCACATACTTGTGTACTATAATAATCTTCTGCGCCGAAGGCTAGTCTCCGCTGAGATTATTCGCTTTAGCCTAAATTCGGTCGGGAGGACTATTCATCCAGTAGTTTCTATCATTTTCATTTTAGTAGTTTAGTAGTTAAAATTCATTTTTCTCAAACATGCATGGAAATATTGTCATTATTTTCGAACAAAGAACACGCGAAGTATCGAATTTATGGTCAAAGAAAATCAAATCCATTGCAGGCACGTTTTTTGAATTTGGAACATTACTACGCTCCTACAATGTTGTATGAAATGGCGTGCTGGGGTTATTAAAATACTCTTTGATTGGATCTCTTTTATCATTCTTGGTATACCAAAGTTCTCTTTGCTTAGTACAAATTGCGTTCACGTGGCTGTATAGCCTTAGATGCGTTTGCCTTTCGGCACAGATGATAAATAGAAAATTGGTGGCAAAGCTGAAAATTCGTCTTGATTTATTATTTACTTATATAATAGATAATTAAAATGAGTTCCAACGGTTCAGAGAGTGAAAAGGAGATTGATTGTACTCTACCAGATTTAAGATCAGAAGCCAAATTAGCAATGGAAAACCTGCTTCCAGCGAAGTCAAAAGAAAAATACATGAAAGTATATGAAAATTTTATGATTTAGAATAAAGTGAACATTTTCTACAAACTGTGTATTTTTGGTGTATTTTAATGAGATTACTAAAACTAAAAAGCCATCTACATTATGGGCAATTTATTTCATGCTGAAATGTACAGTTCATATTAAAAACGGCATTAACTTGAAAAATTATGGAAATTTAACTACTTTTATTTCCCTGTATTCTTTTGAGAAAAGCACTATATATGCCTCGGCGGAAATGGCGATTGCCTGTCTCGTATTAGTCATACTCGACCTGCAATTGCCTATTTCCCGGCCTTTGCAATAATGTACTATTAAAACATTGGTTACACTTTTAAATTGGAACTTATTGTAGTTCTTTCTATTTTCTTAATGTCCCTCGGCAAACTTCGTGTTTCGTCAGTTGTCGGATTTCTATCAGTTGCCCTTTGCACTTGGTGCAGACCGGACGCTCTCAATCGACTTGAAAGTATAGAGAGTATTTAATACTCTTTTAACTTAATGTAATTTATTTCAAAAATGGGAGGAAAGCTGCTAACGCTACTAAACTATAATATTATATAATTAAATTAGCTACTAAACTTACAGCTCTATATAGTTCACACCGAAATCAAAACAAAACAACAATAAAGTACTTAGTTCTGAATTCAAATTATTATACACGATAAATATAATAATTGATGTACATGGAAATTAGTATTCGTTTTTATTCGGAAATGCGATGATACCCGAGGGACATTAAGAAAATGGAAATATTGTACATGTTTGGTACTATGACGATCTGACATAATTACTTAAGTAATTACAAAGTATTACAATATTATATTTCTTTCATCAGAAACATGAAAACAAACCAACCTTACATAAGACGAGGAAAATATTGCAATAGGTAAAAGTAAAAATAATATTATGTTACCTTTATTACAAACATAACTTCGATAGGTATAATTGCACATTTTTCCTTATGACGTAAGCAATTTTACCGAAAATCAAATTACCAGGAACCATATTGCCAGCCAATAAATTCCTCGGTGTTTGCTTTGGTGACCATATAAAAATACTAAGGAATTTCATAACAAATTAGTCTATAATGTTCTCACTGGTGGAACTCGGACCTTCTCTCTGTAAGAGGAAATAGTAGTTTTTTTTTTTAATCTAGATGATTCTATGATGCTTTTCTTCATCAATTTTCAATTTTGATAAAACAATCTTGTTCGGTCGGGGGACCCCATCAGGAACGAAGTTCCTTCTCACGTGTTTTATAACTTTTCGCAGCCGCCATCTTGGATAAACTTTTTACCTCACTATCGACTTTAGCATCCTCGAAAACTATGAAAACGAATTTTAAAATTGTCAAAGCCGCCATCTTGGATTTTCGTTTTGACTTCACTATCGGTTTTAAGCCCTTGAAAACCATGAAAACGACACCCATGATAATAAATTTGAAAATCTTGGGTTTTAATTTTGACCTCACTATCGACTTTAGCATCCTCGAAAACTATGAAAACGAATTTTAAAATTGTCGAAGCCGCCATCTTGGATTTTCATTTTGACTTCACTATCGGTTTTAAGCCCTTGAAAATAATGAAAACCCATGAAAAAAAAATCTTGGGTTTTTATTTTGACCAAATTCACACTTTCTCTCGAGAGAGGACTCGCATGGAAGGGAAGGGAGGAACTTGGAACGCTTTTTTGTTAAGTGACGATTTCTACCAGTTTACTCCTATCACGAGCCGCGTTAAAGAACTTCGTTCCAAAAAAACAAAGTCATTTGAACGCCGACCTGTTATTTTTTCTCACGACATTTCAACCTTAGTTCTTGGAAATCAACTGGAAACTAACAACATCCAAAATTCACTATTCCAATAGCTTCTGTGTACCGTCAAAATCAAATAAATCTATTGAATCTTTGATTCACACTTTACTAAGAAATGATTATTTTGTAAAATAACACTGAATAAATCTTTTAACATACCATCACTATTTAATTCTGCCCTCATTTATCTCGCTTCTTCGCAAATCAGTTTCAACACTAACCTTGAATTTAGAGGTAAACCCAACGCGGTAAACGGTAAACAAAATCTAAATATAATTCACATTTCAGATAGTACAACTCTAAATTATACATTCGGTAATTTAAGTAAGTGAAAAAAGCTCAGGTAAGAACGGGCGCTTTTTTAACGCGACGATTTACTATGACACACTGGATTTTTAACTCTCGGTGTTGAGCCGAGGATTGAAAATCCTATAGATTCTGTGCATCTCAGGACGTCAAAAACACACTGTTTGATTTTCAATTCTCGGCGCTAAGCAGTGCGTTGGAAATCAAGTGCGTGAAAAAAAAAACAGCGCGTTAAGAAATCGCCCGTGGGTACGAGGGCTTACTGAAATGGTAAGAGATTTTTAGAGTACATGTAAACAGAAGAAGGTTGTCGGTTTAGTGATGGGCTGTGATTGATGTGCGGATATTTTCGGATATTTTCAAATAGAAACACAGCTCAAAACTGCAAAAAAATATTACGATAGCTTTCCTAATCTTGTATAGTAATCCTAACATTAAGTATGACATACACTTATCAATCTAATTAAACATTTCAAACATTTACTTACGAAAGTAGTAAGTATTCTGAAAGTGAAACTAGAGCATAAAATACATATTATTTCCAACTCGTTGTAAAAGTCAACTAGGAAATGGGAACGGAAATAATTACAAAGACATGCTGAGTCGTCGCAGGCGATTTTCCACTAGAAATAAGAGTAAAAGTAATATTTAACATTGCTGAAGTCCTGACTCATTATATAGCTCTGCTCTTATAAAAGTACTTGTTCTTGAATATAAAGGAAAATTTCCGTGTCTACTTTGTGGATTTTATGAAAGGTTTTCAATGTTTAATGTTACATGGTTTAGTAGATCAATCTTGAGAAACTAAACTTTTATATAAAACTAGCTTCCGCCAGCGGCTTTGCCCGCGTGATATCTTTATAATTATAGCCTATGTTACTCAGTAATAATATAGCATTCTACGGGTGAAAGAATTGTTTAAATCTGTCCAGCAGTTTTTGAGTTTATTCATTCCAAACAAAGAAACATAAAAATCAAATATTTTTTCTTTATAATATTAGTTTAATTTCTGATTTTAAGATTAATTCGATACCAATATGTGCTAACCTACATAATAATGTTTACATATAAAAGCAAAACATTCAATATTTCAATATTTATTTGAATTGAATTTTCAGATACCTACCTACCTCCGCAAAATTTACGAGCTTCGGATATTAAACAACTTTCTATGCACCGTTTTCGGATATTTTATTGTATTGATTTCGGATATTAAACTGAACACATCACTAGCAATTGCATTATCGTGTCAACACGTCATGATACGGGTTTCACGAGTATTTTGTTATTTTTTATTATTGGACTTTTCCATGTGAGAAAACTAGGTAATGTTTTACAGGATATCATAACAATAAATTGTATAGAAACGTCGTGCTGAAATGATTTATATTTACCTCGTTCTTGCCGTGTCGCTAGATTTTGAAATCAGTAAACATTAGGTAGCTGGATTATAAGCTAGTTCGAGTCTTATGAACCCAGGCAGGTAATTTATTTGTATAAATATTTTCATCACCACTGCTCTCAAAACGGTGAAGGAAAACTTCGTGAGGAAACCGGCATCTCCTAGAACCAAAAAAATTAAAGACATGTGACATCTCCCAACCCGCACTGGGCCTGCGTGGTGGATTACGGCCCACTCCCTCTCACTGAGAGGAGGCCTGTGTCCCAGCAGTGGGGACATTTTAAGCTGATTATGCTACGCTCGCGAGTCTTATGTCGATACTTGAAAAAGCCTTATACAGGACGATATTAATAAGTACCTCCACGTTCTTATATGTATGTATGGCATAAGTGCACGTTATAACACTATCGAAGACGAAAATTTAAAAGCGTCTTCATATTAAGTTTCAAGGAACTCGTGGCTAAATAATAACAGCCGCAGGGGTTGATCCATCAGGTTAAGCTACGCTTGCCGCGGTTGGTCCGTAGATGGGTGACCATCTTTACATACCGAGACTCCTACGTGCCTCGGAAAGAACGTTAAGCCGTTGGTCCTGGCTGTCATTCGTGGATCTTTGACAGTCGTTACGGGTCGTCAGAAGCCTGAAAGTCTGACAACCAGTCTTACCAAGGGGTATCGTATTATTCAGTTACTGGGTCAGATAGGCAGTCGCTCCATGTAAAATACTGGTATTCACCTGTATCCGGTTAGACTGGAAGCCGACCCTAACATAGTTGGGAAAAGGCTTGGCAGATTAATATTAAGTTTCCACACATTTTACTTCCCTGTGTTATCGTGATGCTGTGGCGTGGACGTCCATAATAATATCGTCACGTTAAAAATTATAAAAGTCCACAATGTCTATTAGAGGTTTTCAATTCTTAGGACCGAATGAATCTGCCGGGGTCGCTGGAAATTCCGAAAAGGATACCGTGGCCCCCGGCAACATGGCAATTGAAGGAACACCGGTGGGTTTTAGTCCTAGAGCGGGAGAAGTTATTTGATCATTTCCCAATCAAAAATGAATGACATTAATATTATAAAACGTCAAAACAAGTTCATAATGCTTGATTTCCATACACAGTTATTATCCCCGGGTAGAATCCTGTGAATCAAAAGTTCGTCTGAGCATGAAAACTGTGCATTTTCGAGATTTTCATAATAAATATTCTTCTTCTTTTTGTGTGGTTAGTGAATAACCTGATGTCAGAGTTTTATAGCCGCCTCTGACTTGGCTTTACATACCATCGAGAAATATCTCTCAGGCATGCCGGTTTCTTCACGATGTTTTCCTTCACCGTTTTTGAAGCAAGTGTTAATACAATACGCACATGAATCCGAAAAGACAGAGGTGCGTGCCATGGGTCCGCCCTCGAGACCTATGACTTGGCAGACTGACGGTCACACCACTAGGCTATCACTGATACAATACTACTGCAATATACAAAAAAAAATATGATTAACTTTCATATTAGGTATTTCCAACATTATGATAATAACATGGCTTTCTCTTCTAACAAAACGTAAATAAAGAGATTTGAGTACTTGATGTAAATCTCATAATACTTAGCTTCGTCAAACTGTTATAAAGATGAAACTTCTTATAAATAAAGATACTTATCGAGTCTTCGCATTGTACCTTAATTGTTGTATTGTCTTTCTCATAAATACTATACAGTGTGTCTAAATAATGTGCACTTTTTGAATTGAGGGAATCTATGCTTCATTTTATCGACGGAAAAAAAAAAATTAAAAAACTAAAAAAATATTTAAAATTTTTGGAAAATTTAAAAAAAAAAATACAAAACGGTGTAACTTTAAAAAAAAATGATCTATCGCGATGAAACAAACTCCATAATGATTGGAAGTAATTAGGCGTCCTCATAAAATGAAATACGTGTAAAAAAAAAACTACCGTCAATTGAAAATAAACATGTTCTTTGAGCATACATTTGTTTTTTTTTCATCAACTATTACAACAAATTTCTCAATAAGACGCGAAACAGAACAAAAAAAAAACTTTTATATTTTTTTTTTTTTTGTATTTTTTCCGTCGATAAAATTGAGCATAGATTCCCTCATTTCGATACGTGCACATTATAAAGACTCACACTGTATATTAAAGCATTTATCTTTTAATGATAATTACGCACGAGAAATCTGCGTCGTTGGTCTAGTAGCCGCAAGCGCTAATGCTGAGAATAGGGTCTTAGATTCGATTCCCAGATCGGGCAGTGTTATAGGGTGTTTTCAATGCGGAATTTCTCAGTAGCAGCCCGGAGTCTGGATTTGTACCCGGTTGATGGCAATAGGCTCGCACCCTATTACATGGGACTTAAACATAACTGGCGAAATGTGCCTACCAATAATTGGTAGGTACACCTCTGCCTAACATTTTGAGAAAATCAGGCGTGATGTAATTTATATGTTATTATGTACTTACTTAGCCAGGGTGTCACTGGAAGTGTAAATCAAATCGAATAGGGGCGTGGGCAAGATCATTTCCAAACTTTTTAACCCTGAGAATATGTGTAAGTACTATTTTTTTTTGTCAATTAATTCGCATAGTGTTCAAAGAAAAAAACAATAAAAAAAAATCAGGACGTTGTATGTATGAAATTTGGAACCTTAGAAAATATTGAACACATGTTTTCTAGCTACCACAACCACAGGAAAGGCTTACCCCCATAGAAAATCCCAAAAAAAAAAAAAAACGATAGCCCTGATAGTTTTTTTTCATGATTTTTTTCTTTGAGCACTCTCCAAAATGACTGAAAAAAACGAAAGTGGACTTAACTTTTGAAGTTTAAAAATTTTCACCGACATTCTCGGGTTAAAAAGTTTGGAAATGACCTTGCCCATGCCCCTATTTGATTTGATCCATACTTTCACAAACACCATAATATAATCGTACTATTTTAATTGTGATTATGAAAAATGAACATTTTCCAACATCTGCACATACAAACATTCATCAACGTTGATGCCATTAATTAAAATTTTGATTACTTAAAGCTGAGCAATGTTTTCAAACCTGACAGCGCTGTTTACAAATATTGCATCTTTCACGTCAACTTTAGCAGTAGCTATGTGGGAATAATTTCATACCTTGGTTTATAATGGACAGGCAGCTGGATTGTGAGTGATGCTGACTTTCTAGGACATTCTGGGGCTTTATGAAATATAACATCACGACTGTATACCTTCGAAAGTGTAGACAGAGTGTTTACTACATCCTCATTTTATAAGTCTTTTAGTCGTAAAAAACCGGCCAAGTGCATGTCGGACCACGCACAATGTAGGGTTCCGTAGTTGGGATGAATTTATCCCAAGAACAAACTTAACTTTGTAGTTGAAAAACATTTTCTTTCATACGGAATATATGGGAGAACATGTTTTTACAACCGCAAATCTAAGTTGGTCGATTATCACTCGTTAACTTGTAAAGCCTACTCAGCTGTGGTAGTTTTCTCTTTAAATTCGTTATAAGCTAATGCCGTGAATTTTTTCACATATCTAAAACTAACCATTTAGCTGGCAAGACACTTGACTCTAACAAAAAATTGCACTTTAAAGCTTAATATTTCGCAAACCGATCTTTGAATTCAAAAATGGTTTTAACGCACTCACAATGTTTTTGAAAGACCTTTCCAACGATACCCCACCCACACCAAGGGATAGAAAGAAAAAAAAAACATAATTTTATTTTACCACTTTGTAGGCATGATTTAATATGTCCATGACAAATTACAACTGTCTAGTACTAACAGTCTGGGAGCTAGACCGCAGACAGACAGACAGACGGACATGGCGAAACTATAAGGGTTCCTTGTTGACTACGGAACCCTAAAAAGGATAGGCTTTTTTCCTTTAACAGGGCATAAATCCAGACCAGATACCTATACAAAAATACATAAATATGGGAGAAAAATATAACCCTCACTTTGTTATCGCGCAGTCTTGTAAAAAGGGGTTGGTAATGGGGATACGCTAAGGCAGCCCGCGAATTCAAATTTTCTTTCATTTTTTGTAATTTGCAAGTCAGTGTCAGGTTGTATGTTGATTAAAATATGATTCGCGACTTTAACAAATAAGGCTTTACAGAATTATAATCCTGAGAATCAGTAATACAACTCCATAAATATTAGCATAATCCTCAAATGTCGTGATTTCATGAAATAGTCATTCAATAGGATTACATGAACTTGGAGAGCTGTATTGCTCATTTTTATAATTATCTCACAAATTCAAAAGTCATTTATTCAAACTAGGCTGAGAATCAGCACTTTTCAAACGTCAAAATAACATAAGACAGTCCCCCAAAAACGCCCACCCTTTCACCCTTATCTTTATCCTTATCCTTACATATTATAAAACAAAGTCCCCCGCCGCGTCTGTCTGTCTGTCTGTCTGAGCGCGATAAACTCAAAAACTACCGAACGGATTTTCAAACAGTTTTCACCAATGGACGGAGTAATTCATGCGAAAGGTTTTGTGTAAATTATCTGAAATATGACGATTATTGTTGAAGAAGTCGAAAAAAATCATGCCGACTGGGAGCTTTACTGGCGTGCGCTGTGTTAACCGGAAAAGATACATCAAATTTATGTTCTACGCTATTGTTTATCTTAAAAAAGTTCAACGAAAAAGTCGCCAATGGCATATGTCTATCTTCTAAGGATGACCCACAATAACCATTTTTATCTTTCAGAATTTGATAAAAATTTAATTGTTGTTTCCGAAACTTTTTTGACCGGTATAGTATTAATCCTTATCCAAAAAAATATGTTATTTAAATTGGGCATTTAATTTAGATTAAAATATGCCTGTAAATCATATAATTTAAATGAATAGTTTAAAAGATATCACAGTTTCAAAAATACGCGGAGCAACGCGGGCGCAGCGGTAGGCGTCAATGACGTTTTCCTCTGTTATTAGGTATGAAATCTCGGCAGTACGTTCCCGTGGGATATTTTCCGACATCCACGTGGGCGAAGCTGCGGGAAAAAGCTAGTAATTCTATAAATAAACATTTGTTACGGTCGCGAATCATATTAAGATCAACATACAACCAGGGGGCCTACCACCAGCTCAAAAGCAGTATTATTGTAATATTACTTCAGTGGGGGAAAGAGATGGAGCTATACGTCCTGTAGAGCTTCATCTCTTTCCCACACTGAAGTAAATGAATGCGAATTGCAATAAACGTAAGAAAATTTTAATTTCGCGGGCTACTTTGACGCTTTCGCCTTAACTAACATACTCGTAATTTTCGTAACTCATAGATGAACACTGAAAATAATTATCAATCAATCAATCTGCCTAGTCTTTTGGCTTCCAGTCTAACTGGATGTAGCTGAATACCAATATATTACACGGAGCGATTGCCTATCTGACCTCCACAACCCAGTTAAGAGGTAACACGATACCCCTTGTATGACTGGTTGTCAGACATTTTGAGCTTGTGACTACCCGTAACGACTTTCCAAGATCTACGAATGTCAGTTTGAACCAACGGCTTAGCGTGCTTTTCGAGGAACAGAGGGGTCTCGATATGTAATAGATGGTCACCCGTCCACGAACCGTCCGAGGCAAGCGTAGCTTGACCTTCAATCGACTCGTGCGGTTATTATTATTTTTTGCCCAGGAACCCCTCTGACACTGAAAATAATTATGTCATACGCAAATTACGTAGTGTATAATTTACCCAAATTAAAGATCTACTTCCTAAGTGCAAAAGGGCATGATAGCAGTCATGGCATGGCATGCAAAACGCGATTAGAACATTAACCGTTTAACCATTTATAACCGACAGTTAAATGTACAGCTGTGCGTGAAAAATGACTGACATTGTCGCGTGACCTTGCCATAGAAACAGCTGGTTTATACCATGATGACCTAATTTTGATAGGATGAATTTTCACCCAAACGGTGCGAATACTAGGGCTGCGCTGTCTGTCCATCCGTCTATCACAAGGTCGTCTTGTGAAACCGTCTTGTCAAGGGCGTCTTGTGCACCATAATAGCTAGACACTTGAAATTTTCACAGAGTTTGTACTATTATAACTTATAACCGATATAACAACAAATAATAAAAATAAAATAATGTAAAAAATTAAAGGAGGTCAGGGCAAGATTTTTTTTTTTTGCTTTTTTTATATTTTTTACTAGTGTTAAAAAAGAAATGTATTATAAATATTGCACATAACCTTTTATGTGCGTGTTGTTAACATGTTAATGTGTTTTTAATTTCTTTTTATCAAATCAAAGTATTGGCAAGATTGTCTTTTTGCCTACATTTTCTTGGACCTAGTAATTTATGAAAATGCGGGTAAATATAAAAATTGTTGTCACGTCATTATCGTTTAATTGCCTGCGGCGAATAAAGGCTCCGTCTCATTACAAATTTGGCATTTATTTCATCAAAATTATATCTCGAGGATTTTTCTACGATCATGTTTTCTGTAAAAACAAATATTTTCATCTTCAAATTCATATTCAAATTCAAATTCTTTATTGCGAACTAAGTGAACAACATTTTGAAGATGTTATCAATAGGTAGGTTCTTAGAACTTAGTTGCCTGTTAAGGCATTGCAATTAAATGGTTTTGCAATTAAATGGTTTGGTTTATAGACTCAATAAAAAAATAAAATAAAACATAAACATACTCAATTAAATATTCCAGTTATACCTACATTTTACATTATATTATATTAATTGTCACTTTTATATTTACTTTTTCTTTTTTTCCCGTGGGAATAAGGTGTGACTTTATGTACGTGTGTGTTCCACATTTATGTATGAAGGGTTTCTTTACGCACAAACGCTGAGAAATGAAAATTACCTATTATACCTACCTGTACTTTACAATAAATGGAACCCCCAGCTCCAAGCAAAGAAGCCAATCCCTCAAATTTACGCTAACATAGTGTCTTTCCTTTGGTTACTAATTTGGTTGCCAAACCTCCTTACCCTATAAAACAGATAAACAACATAAATCTCACATATTTATAACCCGTTTACACTGATTTAGTACTCGTATGTTATTCCGGAAACAGTACGCACATTTATTTGAAAAATATTCTATTTGCATGATAAGTTGATAACTGAAATAAAGCATATTTTTGTGAAGAATGGTAAGGATTTGCATTTTATTGTGACGAATGAGATAGCTTTGATTTGTTTGGAGAAGGAAAATGATAACAGCTGGTTTATTTTCCAAAAATATTACCGTGAAAACTCAGGTGAAGGGAGCATATCATGCCACCTGATGCTAAAGATTAAGGCCCGGACTCCACCAAAACGGAGACGAGAGGAGAGGAGATATGTTTTAAACAACCAATAGAATTTCATTATTCACACATCTCATCTCCACTCAGCTTCAATGGATACCACTGAGTGGAGATATAATCATATTTGTATGGCGCGATCGAAGCGGAGATGTGAGCTGTGTCTTGCAAGGTGGCGACGGCGCGCAGCTGAGACAAGAAGAGATGTGCATTCGTCTCAACATCCAACTCAGTTCTACTCTAGCCAATACACATCTCCGCTCCAGTCTAGGCAGTACGTCTCCGCACAGCTTCGGTGAATACATCCTACCTGAAAGACATCTCTTCTTGTCTCCGCTTCGGACATCTCCGCATATCTCCGCTTTGGTGGAGTCCGGGCCTGACACATGTACTAGCTCACTTCACCTGATTTTTTACGGTGAGATTTACAGAATAAATCGTTAAATGTTTTTGAAAATTAGTAAAGGAAATAATCGGAGGAAAAATAATATTAGATGAGCATGCAGTTGTGGAATCGTTACTTTTTAGGGTTCCGTACCTCAAAAGGAAAAAAACGGAACCCTCAATACTCAATATATTTATTATTGCTTCCACATGTGAACTTAGGTGGTAGGTTTAACAAAATAATATGATCATTGTGGACCCTGTCGGGCACAGCAAAAGTAGGAGAGAGGAAGAGGGCTTTTAATTTTGTTACTTATTTAGTACCTATTTATTATAATTATTTTATAAAACTTGTAAATTAAAATTTGTCATTTAAATAATCATTGATATCATAATAGCATTTAGATAATAGGAATAAATGTATTCAATTTTTGTTAATTTTTTATTAATTCTGGTAATTTATTATATATTTTAATTGACATGACTAGTGTACTTGTTGAGTGCATTTTTAACTTAGAACCTGGTAAGTTTAACCTATTTTTATGGCGTAATGTATATTTAGACTGTATGTTTTCTCTTGTCGTGTAGAAGTGCTGGTAATTTCGAAAGAATTTGCATATTTCTAAAATGTATAGGCAAGGGAGGGTAAGTATTTAATTTTCTTGGAAATGAGGTTTGCAATTGTCGGTATCTTCTATATTTACAAGGATTCTTATAGCCTTTACCCTAACCCTTATAGGATCACTCGTGTGTCTGTCTGTCTGTCCGTCTGTCACAGCCAATTTACTCCGAATCTAATGGACCGATTAAGTTAAAATTTGGTACATATATATGTATTTCTGTGACCCAAACACGAACGTGTCACTTTTGGGGGGTAAACAAGAAAATTTAAAAAAAAGTTTTGCTAACAGTACCGTGTGACATATCAAATGAAAGGGCTTGTTGCGAGGATCTTAACCATATTTTATATAATTTTAAAATAAATACTTTTAAAGGTATGAAAATTGACCAACCCCCCCCCTTATCTACGAAACTACTTAGTATGACCCAAAATTTTGAAAAAACTACATAGATTGGCTCGTTACACATAGATTACAGGAAAACCTATAAGAAGTCTATGGTCTTAAAATAACATGGTAAATCTCTCAAAATTATGCATACAAACTTACATTTGCAGTTGGAATGTATGAGAGAACTTGTATTTCAACTACAATGTTAAGTTTGTATTTGGGATAAATTCATCCCAACTTTTTATGTGATTACTAAAGTATACGTTGGTTGCTGTAGTCTAAGGTACAAAAATATAGGCTAAGAATTAACGCCCGGCTAAAGATATTCAGAAACTGGGAAACTTTAGGTTATTTAGAATAGAATCGATGTTTACCATAGCAATGGAAGGGAATTATTAGAAGGCTAAAAGTCACCCAAAGGGTAATGGAGAGGGCTGGATTGGAATGGCAGATTGGAGTTTCCTTACGTGATCGAATCAGAAATAAAGAGATCCGCAGGACAACCAAGGTAACCGACATATACCGCAGTGGACAGGGGCATATTGCTCGCAACAGATAGCTGATGGGGCCAAACGGTTCTGGAGTGGTGACCGCGTACCGGAAGGCCTTCCATAAGGTGAACCGATCGAAGTAGCGGTGCTTGAGGGAGGCTTATGTCCAGCAGCGGACGTCTTTCGGCTGAAATGATGATGATAGCAGTGAGTCATTTGAGCATTAATTTTATTGTGATAGCCAATATTATAGCATCAATACTACTACAGAAGATTCAAAATCCGATGATTCAACACAGTAGATTTCTCCACTGCAACCAAATCCGGAATGAAGTTTGAATCTAAAAACCGCAGGGCACTTAAAAAGACAACATCGCCCCAGTTTAGGTACCAACCGAATATCAATATAGAAAACCAATTCATCATTATCTTTAACTTAAAAATTTCTCCTACTTTTCTCATTTCTTTCTACTGTCTCCAGCCAAGACTTGGATTTCATCAAATGGTTGTAGATCACGTATCGCCTGAGATCCGTAAATACAGCAATTTCGTTGATAACGGCTTATTTACGTGAGTAATGGACGAGTTTAGAAAACCATGGGTTTCGATTTCTATGTACGCAGTTGACATTTTGGTTTATTATCTTATTATTATGGTGGATTTGAAAAACTACAGTGTGTTTTTGGGTATTGTAAATTCAAAAAGTAACTCGACTTTGTAAGGCTTTTAGTTAGGCAAAAAATTATCAACCGTCCCATACTCAAACTCGAAGCATTTATTTCAATTAAACCATTTACAGGTACTTTTGAATTGTCAAAGAGTCGGTCAGTCAAAGAGTCGGCCGACCAAATTCTAATATACGGCCTTCGTATATTAGAATTTGGTCGGAGATAATCACAGATTAGTAATTGACTACTGACAGTAAAATATGAGTACGTAAGTTTTTATAATAACAGAACCGTCATGAGCTAAATTGAGGGTTGCACTAAAAAAATATTAATGTGTGTGTGCGTGTTTTGTATTATGTGTTTTGTACGTATTGTCCTGTGTGTGTCCAGGTCATGGTCAACCCATGTGCCAAATTTTATCCAAATCCGTTCAGCTATTTTAGCGTGAAAGACGAACAAACATACAACCTCACTTTCCCGTTTATAATTTTTATAAGTATATAATGCGCTCGGTAAGCTTTCGGTACCGATGCAGTAAAACGCGTGACGTCACGCGGTACAGAAACGATGTCGCACCGCAGACGTACCGACCAGTGAGGAAAGGGCCAAGACGTAGCTGTCACGCACACCAGCAAAAAAGTTGAGCTGTTTGTTTTAGTTATTTTGCAGCGCGACACTATCTAGACATGTAAATAATCAAAGTAATAATACAAAAAATATACGTAGTTATTTTAAGTCTGAAATCGCCAACCCGTCTTGAGGAAGCGAGGTGATCAATACTCGTGCCTTCTCTGTATGAGAAATGGCCTTTGCCTACAGCGGAATAATAATAGGCATAAGCATAATGTTCCCACTGCTGGGACACAGGCCTCCTCTCTGTGAGAGGGAGTGGGCAGTAATCCACCACGCGGACCCAGTGCGGGTTGGTAGATGTCACATGTCTTCGAATGTTTGGTTCTAGGACATGCCGGTTTCCTCACGACGTTTTCCTTCACCGTTTTGAGAGCAATGATGATGAAATAATTTACTCAAAGTAAAGCGTCTGTCTGGGTTCGAAACTATGACCTCGTAAGTCGCAGCCGTTACCACTGGGCCACCACTGCTCATAACAATAAAAGGCTGGTATTATTATCATGCAAAGTTTGTAGACAGTTTTCTCATACGTAGTTCGAAACATTTTATATTTTCAGATTTTATTTGTGATAAACGTGGGGTATTAAGTGAAATATTTTCTTAAAACGAGAATATGCATTGCTTATAACAGATTTTTACGTACCTAAAGTATATTCTGATTTGTTATTTTTTGTTAGATTATGAAATATTGTTTCGACAAACTGGTGAATTTGATTTAGAACCAGGTTTATTTTATTAAAATAGTAAAATTTATAGCTTGGAGCTTAGGTGGGTGGCACACTGTTAAGCGTAGCGACAGTTAAATATAAAAAAAATATTTATATATTCTTTTCACTTTCTACTACCGTCAGAAGCCCGAAACTCTGACAACCAGCCTTGCCTGGTACCTACGCACTATGCGGGTTAGCCGGAACGCAGTCAGCCGTCCGGTTGACCACAATCAAAAATATGTACGAGAAAATAGTTTTTACCCGCACTGCGATGCGACTGCTGGCCAACCAACTGCGATGCGTCCGGTTGATTGCGTTCCGGCTAACCGCAGTAACTGGGTTGTGGAGGTCAGATAGGCATTCATTCGCTCCATATAAAACTTTTTACAAAAAAAAACAACCGACTTCCAAAAAAAAAAACACTACAAAGTGAAAAATAACTTTAATTTCGGAAGTCGGTGTCTTGGGTTTTGTGTTTTCGTTTTTTGCCACCGACTTCCGAAATTAAAGTTATTTTTCACTTTGTAGTGTTTTTTTTTGGAAGTCGGTTGTTTTTTTTTTGTAAAAAGTTTTTATTTTTCACTTTTTAGTTGTGGTACCTACCCCACACACATTCAAATACCACTACCTGCTACCAGGAACTTATCATATCATCTAAATGTTTTGTTGTTTTGTTGTTTTGTAATTTTATCTGATTTCACACAATGCATTCGTTATTATTATTACACAAATTTATTTTAATTACTTAAGTATAGATAAATACACACATTGCAGTATAAAACGAATTATTTGTTATTATTATTATTATCTTACACGAATTTATTTTATTTAAGTATACACACACACATATTGCAGTAGGTTTGAAGCTGATTTACATCCGTCACCTCACACTTCAGGTTCAGTTGAAAACCAGCGTCAGGCACTAGCTGTCTGGCATTTTTGCTGAACTGGGCCTATTTGGCGCAGCCGCGAGGCACTCTTTCCTGTTAAATGATTATTTTACACTTTGTTTTTATTTCCTTTTTTATTTTTTACTTGTGTTATAATTGTTGTGTTGTGTGCCTTTTTGTCTGTGCTTAATAAATGTATTTTCTTTCTTTCTTCTTTCTAAATACTAAGTGGGAAAAAAATACGTATTTTGTAGCTAACTCAAAAACTACCCAAGCAAAGTTAATAAAATTTATATGGGACCAATTTGGGAGCATACCCTTTCAAACAAAAAAAAAATTTTCAAAATCGGTCCACAAATGACGGAGAAATCGGTGGACATACATAAAAAAAAAAAACAAACATACGCGTCGAACATAATAACCTCCACCTTTTTGGAATTCGGTTACAAATACTAGTATTCAACTGCATTCGGTTAGACTGAAAGCCGATCCCAACATAGTTGGGGAGGCTAGACAGATGATGATATTCTTTAGTAATGCTTCAGTGTCGAAACCGAATATAACATTATATCATCCGCCGATCTATTTCTGTAAAGATCTCATCAAGAATTGAGCTGTCAATAATATGAATCCCTAGCATCAAGTCGGATGACAGTTCGCATAACGCCTTGATCACACGTATCGAGTAGACTCAGCCGAGTGCTCGGTACGTGTAAACACATCACCAAGTGCTCGGCCGACTGTTCTATTAAAGGACCGTGTGCCCAACCCCGCGCTTCCCCGCACTGGCTCGCTTGCCCAAGTATAAACATGTACTCGGTGCGTACTCATCACGGCACACTCACGTGGGTCTCAGCACGCCACCACGATTTTTGTGATTGTATAAGCAGACGTACGCACGGACGTAATAAAATCGCGGCGGGATTTTATAGCGCACTGGATTTTCAACTCTCGGTGTTAAGCCGAGCGTTGTTGAGAATCCAACGCGCTGGGACGAACTCTCATCCCGGTGCGTTGAAAAAACACACTGTTGGATTTTCAACTCTCGGCGCTAAGCAGAGCGTTGAAAAAATCGCCGCGATTTTATTACTTCCGTGCGTGGCTGACTGACTCGCTGCCAAGTTATATAATACGTATAAACACCTACTCGTCTACCCAACTCTCTCGGCCTAGTATCATTTTGCTGTCTAGCCCATCTACTCGGTACGTTTGATCAAGACATAAGTTTTCACGATGAGATTTATTACAGAATACTCGAATATCGGCTTAAGCAATCACATAGGTCATCCTAAGAGGATTAAGAGTAGATATTATGCTAAACGTCACAAGAACTAAGATGATGTTACAAAAGTCAAAAATCTGCTGTAATGCTTCACAAATCTATCGCTCATCTAATCATTACACCACAATCCTAAAATTACCACATCGATTTAAAACAAGCACAGTGAAATTTATGTTTCCCTTCTTATTTTAAAACTACAGTGCTAATAAGACCATAATAATGTTTGGCTGGGTGGTGGGTAATGTATTAACATAATACTTTTGAAAATTAACTCATTATTAACTTTTGCTCGCGGCTTTGACCTCGTGGACGTCTGAAATGATCCCACGGGAACGTACTACCGAGATAACATGAATCCTGTGTCCTAACCTAGATCATCTTGGTGTGCCAGATCTTATCGAAATCCATTCAGCTGTAAAAAGGAAACAGACAGACAGAAAGAGTCACGTTTGCATTTATAATAATGTTAGCTCGAACTTTTTAAGATGGTTTATCCTAAAAGTTGGCAACGTTGTAAATAGCTGTCAAATATTTACCTGTTTTGATTTTTTTGTGTATGGAATTAAGAAATGTAGCTAACTACCGAACTAAAATATTGAATATGAAATGCAATAATTAATATCATAACACCAAATATTTAGTTTTAGATGTAAAAAAAGTATTTGGAAACTTTGCAAATGCCTTTTTTACACTTAAAACAGTTACAACATCAAATTCAGTGTTATAATTGCAACTCATTATCAATATTGAGTAATATTGCCAAATAAATCAAAACGGCGAAATATTTGACATCTATTTGCGACGTAGCCCACTTTCAGAATAAACGCTCTTAAGTGAGGGTAATTTTTTGAGTTTCGTTCCAAACGAGTGCGAACAGAACCTAATGGGCTTCTCAAAGCGTACGCCATCCATATATTTTGCCAGTTTCGCTATAGTCCTATGTAAAAGGGGTCGAGCCTTTTGTCCTACTGGACATAATCTAAACTCCGGGCTGCTATTGAGAAATTCCTGATGGAAAAACCCAATAACACTTTGCTCGACTTGAGAATCGAACCCAGGATCAATCATCCATCAGGCAGCCAACCAGCCAGCCACCCATCATTCTATTTTGAAAGAAAAACAGTGATAAAAATTCATCCTTGTACACGAATATCGTTCTGTCTACTTTCGATAATATTATAAGAAAACAATTTCGTTTTCGCGGCTCAGTATAAAACTATCAAGTTTTCGTGCCAATACCGTTATTTTTTATAGTTACTAATAAAAATATGTAGGTAAGTGAAAATGTATTGTAAGCAAGTTTAACGTATTCTGCGTAAGAGCATTTTTTTCGGCGACCATTACCGAACTTTGTAAATCGAAACCAATCAATCTGTCCAGCCTTTTTCCCTATTTTGTTGGGCTCATCTTCCAGTCTAACCGAATGCAGCTGAATACCAGTATTTCATATGGAGCGACTGCCTATCTGACCTTCACAACCCAGTTACTGAGTAACACGATACTCCTTGATAAGACTGGTAGTCTGACTTTTTTAAGCTTCTGACTACCCGTAACGACTGTCGAAGATCTACGAACGACAGCCGGGACCAATGGCTTAACGTGCTTTCCGAGGCACGAAGGGGTCTCAATATGTAATGGGTGGTCACCTATACACGAACTGACCGTGGCACGTGTAGCTTAAACTTTGGTCGACCAGAGTGGCTGTTGTTATTTAGTCATGAACCCCTCTCAAAGGAACCCTTTTATCTACAGGTTCATTCTAACAGCTGGCAGCTCATTCATTTTTTTTCATTCGTCTTTCTAATCAATTTGCACTTCCCCAAAGTTTTCTTGATCCCTTCTATCACTGCACGTGCTAGACCACCTACACTTGATTTGCTATTGGTTACAACCGACGTGCATGTGTTTCTATCTGTGTGTGGCTCAGAGCCCCCCGGAGCCGCAGCAACGAAACCGATGTAGATTTTTAGCTTATTGAACGTACTTGTCTAATCGAACGACAGTTTTCAATGTACCTCTGCCACTAAGACAGAAATGGCATTTAATATCGGTTTCTATCCAGCGGGACCCTTCGCTATTCTATTGCTTAGAGACTTGAAAATTTTATTGGAGATACTCCTTCCAATGTACTTTTCAAATTATTCATGTATTTTCAAAAACATTGGATAATACAGTCGATTTATTTGAGGGTTTTTTATGGCTCTTTAGAAATAGCTAAGCGGAACAGGTTACTAAATATATCTACGTCTATTGTATTTTATAATGGATTTCCGCAAGGTCGCGCCTGAATCAATTAACTACCTTTTAGTAACTCTAAAAAATATGTTTTTTTTTGCATTTTTGATGTCAAATTTTTTCTCCCCTTACGTTTTAATTTTTCTTAGGTTCTTTCTTCGGTATTTCCATACTTCTACGGCATGGCATTGAAGCTAAGTACAGGAAAGAAGTCATCAATTATCCTCAAGATACACAGTTCTTTGCTACAGACTTCTTCGTGAAAGGATGCAAAAACTTCATAGATCGATGTCCTAGGGCTTACAAGTACGTTGCTTTATATTTTTTATAACTATTGCATACATAACATACATGTAAAAAACCCAGTCTGATCCGAAAGGCGCACATAGGTACTGCAATAGCATTAAAAAGCAAAAAATAATAAAAAAACTTATTATTATAGAAAATAAAAAAGTCATTACTATTTAAAATTCACATTTTTGTAACAAAATTACCCAAAAACCATTAAAAATTAGCAAATTTTCAACAGGAGTGGTAAGTTATGACTTGTAGACACCCGCTACAGGACGGTCACCCGTGCCCCATGTAAAACCAAGGCAAAAATACCCATTGAAAAAAAAAAATGGCGATTTTTTTTTGCTTTCTGCTTAAAATTTCCACATAAATAGACTCACAGTACGATACTTAACAACACCCTCACGGATGGGACAGAGTCTTTTTTACAAGTTGTACATTATCGGCCTATAATGTTTCATTATGGAACACAGGCTTCCTCTCTGTGAAAGGGAGTGGGCCGTAATCCACCATGCATAACCAGCATGGCATGATGAACTGTCCCATCTTTTTGCTCCGATAAACTATAACCGTGGAAGGAGGCATAGATTGTTCGCCGTGCCTCGGAGTCGAACCGTCACTCGAGCCCAGTTTCCCGTCCCTCGCACACTCTGCGCTCAACGCTCTCTTGGACGCTAAGCCTGACTGTGATGTGTTCACGGATGAATGGAAGATCTTGTCAGTATGTCTGGAGTATTGTGAGATGAGCGTATTGTGTATGCCTGTCGAGTAGTTGTATACTTTTGTTTACTGTACCTTAATAATATTTTGTCTTTAACTAATGTAATTGGTCTTGGCCGTTTTATGTAAAATAAATAAATAATAAATAAATGATTATGTAGATGTGGTCGGTAGATGTCACATAATTATCTTCGATTTTTTTGAGAGTGATGATGATATAAATTCACTTAAAAGTATCTACTGTTTTATTTTTACAGAGTACAACTAATCTGCGCCCGTAGCTATGATGGGGATTTCAAAAACTTCGGGAATTACTGTGATATGCAATACGAAAATTGTAATACTTGGAAGAGTAAGTTTTATCAATCATCTATTATACAATAATTTTATGCTCATTAGTTTCGGAGATAAGGGGGGGCCTTATCTCCGAAACTAATGAGCATAAAATTTTGAAATAAATACATAGAATGGTTTTTTACTCAAAGATTACAGGAAAACGAATAAGAAGTCTATGGTCTTAAAAATAACATGGTAAATCTCCCAATATTGTGCGTAAAAGTTACATTTGCAGTTGGAATGGATGGGAGAACATAATGTTTTTAAACTACAAAATTAAGTTTGTCCTTGGGATGAATTCATCCCAACTACAGAACCCTTCATTGTGCGTGGTTTGACAAGCTCTTGGCGGGTTTTTGACTATTGAGATTAAGCGATTGACTGCTGCGCTGCGTGTCGCGGGTTCGATTCCCGCACGGAACAAATATTTGTATGACCTACAAGTAGTTGTTCCGGGTATGGCTGTTTGTGTATGTGAGTTTAAATGTTTGTAAACGCACCCACGATACAGGAGAAAATCCTAGTGTGGGGCAACGTTTTTAAAAAAAAAAAAAAAAAAAAATATGAATTACAGTCATTACGAGTACAGATAATCTTAAGTATTCTTTTGGATTCAGTTAGTGGTCGGTTATAATAAATTTTATATCCCAAAAACATCATCAATCCTAATGACAAAAATAACATCCAAGCCACACCATTTTCAAAGATTATGAAAATAAAAATACTTTCCCATTTCTTACAATGACAAACTCTTCAAATAAATATAAATTTACTTGAAATTGGAGCTTGAAGCAAACATTAAAATGGATTTACACGGTGCGGTTCGATAACGTTCCGATACGACGTTGTGAGGCTTACAGTCGTAATGTGTAAATGGGCTTGTTTTCGTCGTGATGTTTTTGACAAGTAATGAAAACGTTAAGTCACCTTTGGACTCAAGGAATCCCACCTCTGAAGTGAATAGTCCTCGAAATATGTTTGGAGGTGACAAAGACTAAAAGCTTATCACCAACTTGGACTGAGCCCGCGCGGTGAATAACGGCCCAGTCACTCTCACAGAGAGGAGGCCTGTGTCTCGGCTGTAGGAAAGTTGTAGGTTGATTGCAAGATGCATTCATGACAATAATAATCTGTCATGACAATCATCTAGATCTTCATTCTATTAATTTACGCTAATCTACTAAGCAGCATCTTATAACTAGCGTATCAGAATTACTTAAATTGAATTCTCAACAAAATAGATTTTCCCGCTAAGAGCTTAACAACAATATTATTCTTCAATTTCCAAAACTAATACCAAAAGCCTAATCTAATATCTCAGACAGATTTCGACTTAAGTTTCAGAACTTCTTAAGAACTTTGATATGAATTGTATTTTATTAGGACCTTTGAGGAAATTGGGCATCACTCTGTCTATTCAAAGTTACGCTAGTCAATCATTATTTCATACTAACGGAGATCCTTTAGTAAATTCCACTGTTTGACACTGTTTTTTTTTTAATAGCCTACGCTGTCCCACTCTTGGGCAAAGGCCTTCCTCCACACCTTCCAACTTTCGCGATCCCGCGCGTCCTCCTTCCAGTGTTGACGGAACTTATCCAGCTCTTCCCGCTATCTCCTACGTGGTCTGCTGCGACCCCGCCTCACTGTCTCAGGGCACCACTTCTATGCTATTTGAGCCCACAGTTCCGGCATGCAGCCAACATGTCCTGCCCAGTCCCATTTAAGTTGGGCAGCCTTTTGAGCCACGTCAGCTATTTTTGTTTTGGAGCGCAGTATTGTGTTTTGAACACGATCCGTTAATTTAACGCCTAGTGTACTGCGCTCCATTGCTCGTTGGCAGACCTTGAGTTCGGACTTCTGGATGTTAGTCAAAGACCAAGTCTGTACACCATAGGTTAAGACGGGAAGAATACACAATATGTCCATGAGCCTGCATTTCAGTGCCATAGGCAACTCACCCTTGAATAATTCTTTCATGGACCAGTAGCTCTTCCAGGCGTTTTCCGTTCGTCTTGTGATTTCTTTATCTTTCCTCGCCTGGAAAGAGACTACTTGGCCCAAGTAAAGGTATTCCTGGACATTTTGTATTGTCTCCCCGTCTACTTTTATGCTTCCAGGTGTAGGCTTACATTACTCAGTTCTTGGAGCATCCGTTCAAGTTCAGTGGCTGAGGATGAAAATAAAACAATGTCGACGACATTGTTAGACAGTATACATTAAAAAAAATATCTACTTGTCTCGTCATTATCTAGCCCTGTACAGAAACAGAATTTAAGGAAAGATATAGGTTTGAAAGTTATGAGCGTCGAAACTTAATTTTATTATATTTCAACGCTAAATTTTAACGCATCGTTGGGCGTAAATAAATAACTCCCGAAGTTTGAAAATGCCAAAATTGTTACCGAACAGAGATAATTAATTTAGTCAAGAATTCAAATAACGAATGAATTAATTATTTTGAATAAATACATCCAGTAGTTTTTTTATAATACATATCTATAGGTACGCCCAGAGATATGTTCATGAAATTTTATGCGGTCGTTTTCGTTACAAATCATCGTTTATTCACTTCATAAAATAAAATAAATAAATAGTGTTTTAACATGTTGGTGAAATAACATGTATTTTAGCCACGCCCACTGATGAGTTCGAGCCGTCGACTAGCGCAACCTTAACATAACATGCATAACATCACGCTTGTATTTCCCGAAGGGTTAGGCAGAGGTGTACTTATTAGTAAACCCACATTTCGCCAGTTATGTTTAACCCATCTTATGCAAAACCACAACCAAACGTTTTAACTGTCAAGCCCCGTGGTTTGACATTGATGCGCGCTCCACGTCACTTTCGACGTTTTTTTTAATTTTTCGATTTTTTTTATTTGTCTATCTTGTTTTGAATAATTTAGTTGATTAGTTGACGAGAATATCCGTCAGGTCATAGAGTGAAACTGCCCACAGACGATATTAGCCCATATTTGTGGAAAAAGAGACAAGGCGCGTGAGTTGACCGTCGCCAATTGACGACGGTGAAGTTTGACAGTATGGCGGCGAATCGTTATCAATTCGGGACAGTCGGAATTCATCGGTTAAATAACGTTAAACATACTAATGAACCAAACCAATTATTACCACTAACACTAGCAGAATCTTCAATAATTTTTATCGTCTTTTTATAAGCAATACACATAACATAACATCACGCCTTGTTTCCCCGAAGGGTTGGGCAGAGGTGTCCCTGTAGCAGGTACACCCACATTTCGCCAGTTATGTTTAAGTCCCATGTAATAGGGGGCGAGCCTATTGCCATCAACCGGGCACAAATCCAGACTCCGAGCTGCTACTGAGAAATTTCAGATAGAAAAACCCAATAACACTTTGCCCGACCCGGGAATCGAACCCAGGACCTCATGCTCAGCAGTAGCGCTTGCTACCACTAGACCAACGAAGCAGTATAAGCAATATAGGATTATTATTCCACACTATTGTCCACTTTCGTCTAGACTGGACCATTACAATTTATTTTTATGACTATTGAAATAACTCTATTGTCACGTTCGTCATATTCGTCTGCAAACGTAATTTCTGTTTAATGAATTCACTAGAGACCCACCCTTGCTTCGCACGAGCTGGTTATTGGTAATATGTCGGCAATTCATTATGGGGATGTAGGAGAGGTCATTTGCAACTAAATGACCCCTCATGACCCCTATGCAAATGTCAACAATTTTTGAGTAACTTGAGATTTTATATTTCAAATTCAAAATGTCAAATTACTCGAAAATGGTTGACATTTACTTACTCATTTAGTTGTACATGACTTCTTCTACATCCCCTTAATAGATTGCTGACATATTACTAATAATTATAACCCTGTATAAGTGTTTTACATTGTGCGTTTTGTTTGTGCAGAATAAACAATTATTCTTTCTTTTTTTCCCTCGCCAATTTCGGCTACGGTGACTATTTCTGTTTTTGACGGCTATAGATTATGAGGGTGTTTTGTGTGTGAGTGTGTAGTGTGATATGTTGCTAATGTAGACTATCTTGACTGTAAAGGTACGTGTACAGTGTGGAGACGTTAGAATACCATTTTTGTACCATTAACGTTAATCTTCTTTAAGATCTCCATAAACTGAGGGCCTAGACAAGTGGCTGCTTTCAAACCGTTTTGTATTTCTACAACGACTTTCAACAGGATTAACTTATGCTTTTCGGTAGCTTCTGTCAGTCCCATACATTTTTGACTTTTCGACCCACACTAGTTAAGTAGCAAAGTCGACGAGTGTGATCAGTAATTTACCAAAGGTTGGGCAAAATTGTCCACAGAGAATGAATGAATGATTCGTGCTCAGAAGTAGTTATTGTGCAGTAGATGTAAATCCGCCTAGCTTACCACTGGTTATAAATCTTCTTCTTTTCGTCTGATTAGTGCTCACCTGGTGTCAGAGTTTTAAAGCCACCCATAGGCAGCGGCGTGCACAGAATTTTTAGACAGGGTAGGCAGATTTTTTTAATAAAGCTATTACCTAACCAAAAATCATGTTTGTTTTGGTTGATCGGATCTGTAAAGTTATTTTAAGTTTTTTTAATTAAATCTACACGTCAATCTTTCAGTCAGAATGTCTGCAATATGAAGTCGTATAATTCATATTTGTATGTTTGTAAGTTTGAATGTTTGTATGTTTGAATGTCTGAATGTTTGTATGTTTGAATGTTTGAAACATACAAACATACAAACATTTAAACATTCAAACATACAAACATTCATTCAAACATTCAAACATACATTCAAACATACAAACATGCAAACATGCAAAACTGCAAACATTCAAACATTCAAACACAAACACAAACATACAAACATTCATTCAAACATGCAAACATGCAAACATGCAAACATGCAAACATACAAACATACCAACATACAAACATTCAAACATTCAAACATACAAACATACAAACATACAAACATACAAACATGCAAACATGCAAACATACAAACATACAAACATTCATACATACAAACATACAAACATTAAAACATACAATCATTCAAACATTCAATCACACATTTAAACATTCAAACATACAAACATTCAAACATACAAACATTCATTCAAACATTCAAACATACAAACATGCAAACTTACAAACATGCAAACATGCCAACATGCAAACATGCAAACATTCAAACATACAAACATGCAAACATTCAAACATACAAACATTCAAACATTCATTCAAACATTCAAACATACAAACATACAAACTTACAAACATTCAAACATGCAAACATGCAAACATACAAATATACAAATATACAAACATACAAACATGCAAACATGCAAACATTCAAACATACAAACATTCAAACATTCATTCAAACATTCAAGCATACAAACTTACAAACATTCAAACATGCAAACATGCAAACATTCAAACATACAAACATTCATTCAAACATTCAAACATACAAACATACAAACATGCAAACATGCAAACATACAAATATACAAACATTCAAACATACAAACATTCAAACATTCATTCAAACATACAAACATACAAACATGCAAACATGCAAACATTCAAACTTACAAACATGCAAACATTCAAACATACAAACATTTAAACATACAAACATTCATTCAAACATTCAAACATATAACATACAAACATGCAAACATGCAAACATACAAATATTCATTCAAACATTCAAACATACAAACATTCATTCAAACATTCAAACATACAAACATGCAATCATGCAAACATTCAAACATTCAAACACAAACATTTAAACATTCAAACATTCAAACATAAAAACATACAAACATGCAAACATACAAACATACAAACATACAAACATGCAAACATACAAACATACAAACATACAAACATTCATACATACAAACATACAAAAATTCAAACATACAAACATTCAAACATTCATTCAAACATTCAAACATTCAAACATACAAACATACAAACTTACAAACATTCAAACATGCAAACATGCAAACATACAAACATGCAAACATTCAAATATACAAACATGCAAACATGCTAACATTCAAACACAAACATACAAACATTTAAACATACAAACATTCATTCAAACATGCAAACATGCAAACATGCAAACATACAAACATGCAAACATTCAAAAATACAAACAAACAAACATTCAAACATTCATTCAAACATACAAACATGCAAACATTCAAACATGCAAACATACAAACATTCATTCAAACATTCAAACATACAAACATTCATTCAAACATTCAAACATACAAACATGTAAACATTCAAACACAAACACAAACATTCAAACATTCATTCAAACATTCAAACATACAAACATACAAACTTACAAACATTCAAACATGCAAACATGCAAACATACAAACATGCAAACATTCAAACATTCATTCTAACATGCAAACATACAAACATGCAAACATACAAACATTCATTCAAATATTCAAACATACAAACATAAAAACATTCAAACATTCAAACATACAAACATTCATTCAAACATTCAAACATACATTCAAACATACAAACATACCAAAATTCAAACAGAGTTTAAACAAAATTATTTGTGATTTGAAAAGTCGAATTCTTTGTTTTGTTGTGAAAAGGGATTTTTCAAATAAATTAAGCATTCGTGGAAAAACACTAAAATTCGGAACAAGTTTTCCAAAAATTTACACGAGTCTGACGTTTGATCGTTTCGTTAGAAGAAACTACTTCTTATTTTAAAAATTTAAAAATATCATCAATGATATATGTATGGTCTACAGTGTAAAATAAAATAAAAAGTAAATAAAAAACGAAATCATTTATTATCTAGACTTGTCGGCACGGCGAGGATCGAACTCGGAAATCAAAAGACAGTGTCTACTCTGTGCGGTTGTGTGAGTTATTTGTGATATTGTGTGTCACGTATTTATAGGAATGCACAGGCACACCCATTAAATCCGCATAGCCACGCGAGCACACTTATAAACATGTAGACGCGAATAGTTTGTGTCTTCCCGAGACACTCAGCGGCGCTAGTGCAGCGCAATGTGAAGTTGCTTCAAACTTTTTGCGACAGGTGGAGCTGAATTATGATTATAGATTTTTTTTTGTTGATAGTAAGTACTCGTAGATAAAATAATATTTGATAATAGAACAAGATTAGAAATATTATAAATATTTCTAATCTTGAGTTATTTGTGATATTGTGTGTCACGTATTTATAGGAATGCACACCCATTTGTTTTCCTATAATTTACTAATAGATAGTATCTATTAGTAAATAAGGTTTACCGGTTAGGTTAGCGAAATATTTATATTATCTGATTTAGGTAGGGTAGGCAGTGTCTTTTAGTCTTTATGAAACGCTCGCCGCTGCCCATAGGCTTCTGACTTGACTTCACATGCCGTCGAGAAATATCTCTCAGGCATGCCGGTTTCCTCACGATGTCAGCAGAACTGACGGGGTCCGCTAGGGCCGATGCCTGCCGGAGTTCCGAAGAAGTCCGAAAGGGCCCCCGGCAACACGGCAACTGAAGGAACACGGCTGGGTTTTAGGCAGTAAGAGTCTGACACGCCCTCCCGCTTCGCCCAGAGCGGGAGAAGTTATTTGATAATTTCCCACCCAAAAAAAAGGCATGCCGGTTTCCTCACGATGTTTCCTTCACCGTTTTTGAAGTATTGGGTAATTATTCTAATTATACATTACTACCAGAAACCTTGTAAATAAAACCAGTAGAAACGAGATCTTGATATTTTGTAATAATTATCTTGATTTAAAAGAGTGTCCTTGGAGTTTCTTGCTTGTTCTTCTCCGTAGCAATCTACGTTTTGTGATGGGCAACAAAAGTGCCTGTAAATGGTTTATTTGAAATAAATGCTTTGAGTTTAATATTAATATGTATATGATAAAGGAATCTCAAAATATTTACATCTCGGCATACTTTGAACTTGTTTAGATAAGGCTATGGCCTGAGGCGGCCATGTTTTTCATAAATTGGCTTTCATTGTATTCTATTACGGTTTGATATAAGAACAATATTTATGGACTACTAATTAGAGGACAAAAGTGGTTTTCAAAAGGTAGGATGTTATTTCTGAAACAATACTGTAATAAAATCCTACGACAATTACGATTAAACTCAAACATTGCACAATACACCATGCAAGCTTAACTTTGCCAAACCCCGTATCAAAACGATGAACGGAAATTTTAGTATTTAATAATCTAGAGAACTCCCAATATTCACGTTGGTATAATAATTGTAATAGAAAAGTTTGTTCGAGGGAATTTCTATGACAGTAAAAATGGATGTATATAAATTGACTGTAGAGATGAAAGAGATTTGTATAAGTGCAGAGAGAGAGAGATACATAACCATTTTCCTTATCAGTCATTACAAAGCCTGAAGGCATGTATTTAATCGAAACTTAAATAATTCTCTATATAACGAATGCGCCTCTTTTTGTGAGCTTCTAATAATTTCTATTTAAGGTCCTAAAAATACTAAATAGTCAACGTTTCTGCGACCAACTTGGATGTATCGGATTTGGTCGGGTTTCCCTAACTTAGATACTGCGACCAATTCGGCTAGCGCGTGGTTGGTCACAGTACTCACAGTTCTAAACTAACCTAACCCGTTTGGTCGGGGTATCCTAGCTTACTTACTGCGACCAACTGAAAAAAGGCAAGAAGTTAAAAAAAGAGTTTTTTAACTTTTCGGGCTTCTAATGATGCTAGCCATTAGAAGCCCAAAAAGTTTTAAGAGGTTCATCATCATCTATGTACATAGCCTTTTCCCAACTATGTTGGGTTTGGTCTAACCAGATGCAGCAATACCAGTATTTTACATGGAGCGACTGCCTACCTGACCTCCACAACCTAATTACTAGGTAACACGATAAGACTGGTTGTCAGACTCAGTAAGGCTGGTTGTCAGACTTTTGGGCTTCTAACTACCCGTAACGACTATCAAATATCTACAAATGATAGCCGAAACCAACGGCTTTACGTGCTTTCCGAAGCACGGAGGGGTCTTGTTGTTCACCCATCCACGGATCAACCGCGGCAAGCATAGCTTAACCTGATCGATCGACCCGTGTGGCTTACTTACTTAACCACAAGCCCCTTCTGACTGTCTTCTTCTTAGTTAGAGGTTCATTAATTTAAAAAAGGGTTCATCAATAAAAGTCAAGAGGATCATTTAAATATTTGCCAAGCCTGAATGCCAGTCGCACGAGCTGTTTCTCAACTTCAAACTAACTTTGAACAAAAGTTTAGTAAGACGTATGCGATTCCGCAAGTTTTGCCAACTGGTGCATGCGACTTTAAAACAAAGAAGGAATTAGAAAAAATCGAATCAATCTCCTTTCAGTGCAGCATTCACTTAATCGCAAGTTTTGTTTTTAGATTTTGCTTTTATTTAATTTGGCTGATTTTTCAATAGCCAGATAACATTCATTCATCTAAGGAATAAAATAATATTGTGGTTTGACAGATTTTGTACAAAAATAAAACGTCAAACTGTCATATTTATTCGTAAGAATAAAGTTGCCTGACTATAAAAAAATCAGCTTTAAGCCTTTATAATGCCCAAGGCTAGCAATTCTGTTAATTCCAATAAGGGCTAATTTTTCCTGTCAGATAACTATTACCTGAGGAATAATTAATATAGTGGTTTGACAGCTTTGATAAAGAAAATATGTCAAACTGTCAAATTTATTCTTTGGATAAATGTTATTTGTCTATTGGAAAATCAGCCCTTAAAATACAAAAAGAGGTAAAAAAAAAATTTGCAACTAAAGTGAATGCTGCGCTGGCATAGAGCCAGAAAAATATTATGATTAAGTACCTTGCAGATAATGTCAAGGATGGCTGTGTTTCAGCCTACCTTTCTGCCTGGCTGAATGCCAAAGAAAATTAGATAGCACAAAGAGCATTATGTAATTTTTAGGGTTCCATAGCCAAATGGCAAAAAACGGAATTCTTATGGATTCGTCATGTCTATCTGTCTATCCGTCCGTATGTCACAGCCACTTTTTTACCGAAACTATAAGAACTATGCCGTTGAAACTTGGTAAGTAGATGTATTCTGTGAACCGTATTAAGATTTTCACACAAACATAGAAAAAAGACAATAAATTTTGGGGGTTTCCCCATACTTAGAACTGAAACTTAATTTTTTTTTTTCATCAAACCCGTACATTCGTGTGGGGTATCTATGAATAGGTCTTCAAAAATGATATTGAGGTTTCCAATATCATTTTTTTTCTAAACTGAATAGTTTGCGCGAGAGACACTTCCAAACAAGGTGAAATGTAACTTCTAAAATAAGAGAATAATAAAACTTTAAAAAAATATGTGATGTACATTACTATGTAAACTTCCACCGAAAATTGGTTTGAACGAGATCTAGATAGTATTTTTTTTTTAATACGTCATAAATCGTAAACCGCAATTTACCTTTCATTCAATGTTACTTGCTGCTACGGAACCCTTCATGGGCGAGTCCGACTCGCACTAGGCCGCTTTTTTTTTCTTTTTGTGAGGAGTCGAAAGATGTTTATCCACACTTATATTAGTCAATTATGTTATTTACGATCACAGCAGGACATTTGAAAGACAACAGAGTTTAGCTACTTTCATTTGCAAGCCGACCAAGAGTGATATGGGAGTAGTAAAGCTTTCAAAATGAGTAGAAATGAGTTTCGTGTTCAGTGCAACCTCTTTGAACACATAAATTGTTTGAATCTTGCTGGCCACTTTTTTAGTCTGTCGTATAAACTAGTTCATTTTTTTTCCGTTTTGAATGAGCATGTTATGCGCTAGTTACGATTACAATAAATAAGTTATTTTAACATGTTTCACAGCATATTTATTTCCAACAGATTACCATCCAATCAATTCATCACAAAAGAAATAGGTACATGTTGTTTTCAAAGTGGTTATCTTTCAGGACTCATCTTATAATCATCATTATCACCTATAAGACTATCACAGTCTACAACTGGTCATAGGCTGTTTAAATTCATCATCTGTATAAGAAATTCTAGATAGAAACTAACTTCACCTAAAAAATGTTTTCCTTTACAGATTGGCACGTGTTCAAAAGAGAAAGGTGTTAATTAAATGAAAAAATAAAATTAGAACGAAATTATGATAACTTGAGTTTTATTTCATGAGAAAAATCTCGTTTTATCCTTTAGATGAAATATGTAGGTATAGTGTTTGTTATAAAACTTGTTTGTTAGGAGGTCTATTCTTGGTTATTAGCTACTCGTAATGTATTATTGTACCCCTAGCAGGGGACGCGCTCTCGGGCCCCATGACCCAAGCGTTTCGCCTCTTATAATTTTCACGGAAATAAACATCACGCCTTGTTTCCCCGAAGGGTTGTGCAGTAGGTACACGCACACTTCGCCAGTTATGTTTAAGTCCCATGTAATAGGAGGCGAGCCTATTGCCATCAACCGGGCACAAATCCAGACTCCGGGCTGCTAGTGAGAAATTCCAGATAGAAAAACCCAATAACACTTAGCCCGACCCGGGAATCGAACCCAGGACCTCATACTCAGCAGTAGCGCTTGCAACCACTAGACCAACGAGGCAGTTTCACGGAAATATGACTTGTATACTACTGGGAACAACACGCAAAATCCCTTATACGATGGAATCTGAATTTTCCGCTACATTCAAAAACCTTTCCCCGAAAAACTGTTTTGAGAGCATGTCACAATTAAATAGTAGTTCATTTAAAGACAGCGTATTTCTGACTGAAAAATGAATCCCATTCTTTGCTCAAATCTATACCCTCTATGTACTATCTATCTGCACTTTAATAAATAATAAAGCTGAAGAATTTGTTTGAACGCGCTTATCTCTGGAACTACCGGTCACATTTGAAAAATAGTTTTGTATTTAATAGCCCAATTCTTGAGAAAGTTTATAGTTTATTTAACATCACGCTTCGGCCCTTAGGAGTCGAGCAAAAAGAAAAAAAGTCAGATAGAACGCTAAGCGAGAAAGAAGTAACAGCACGGTTGGACGATGCGATGCGACTCGGTTGGTTTCTTTAGTATATTGTGATGTCTTACGACTTTAACGGGAACAAAGTCAAAGTCAAATAATTTATTTCAACAAGGCACAAAAAGGCACTTTTGAACGTCAAAATTTACAAAAAATAGAATTGATTCTAGTCGCCCCTTCCAAAAGGTAGTTTTCGTATAGAGAAAAATGGGCAAGAAACTCCACCGTTACTTGTAAATGTTGTGTTAGGTGATACAACTGGATTTCTTTTTAAATTATAATAAAAAAACTATACAAATTAATCTGTTTCTTCTTACACTCAATCGTGCTCTAAGATATTGCTTACTAATGTCCGTAATCGGTACTCATTTTAGGGAAGTTAGACAAAGAGTCAGATTTTTTTAAAACTTTAACATAAATTTTCTTAAAATCATAATTTTCCAGTTACATCCCTTTTCACTGAAGGTACAGAAATTAGCCACCAGTTTGATTTTGTCTAGACTCTAAATTTTATTGTCCTATGGAGCTAGACCAGCATGCTTCCAAGCTATCTATCTAGGATATAATCCGATAATTTGTAATATGCTTGTTACGAAGTCGCGTACAGTAGCTAGTAAATAAATATCTCGCTCAAACACGTGCTAATCATAAATTCAGAGTATGTGCAGTTTTCGAATGCGAACGCTTGCTTCACGTCCTTTGTGTCATTTGTGGTTTCAGGAAGCTTTTACATTCGTCAGTCCGGTTATTTTACCGGTGTCCGGTACGGTCTATGTTGTACCTACCTGATAAATACATAATAATAAAATTAATTTGAAGCAGCATTTTTACTGAGTTTTGATATTCATGTTTTCCCAAGATGTGGCTTTCTATGATCAGTTTTTGATGCCGAATTTCTAAGTAAACTTGTGTTTATTGTAGCTAGTTTGGAAATAATTAAAGACTAGGTAGAGAAAGTTGTCGGAGAAAAGCTTTTAAATTACACTAAAATAAACCTAATGTGAAATTGATTGGACAAATAAATTATCTTTATCTTTGATTCCAATTCAAAGTAATTATGATTTACTAGCTGTACCCTGCGGTTTCACCCGCAGAAGTCTCGATCCCGTGAGAATATCGGGATAAAAAGTATCCTATGTGTTAATCCAGGCTATAAAATATCTGTGTACCAAATTTCATCCAAATCCGTTCAGCCGTTTGAGTTTGAAGAAGAGACAAACAAACTCACAAACTTTCGCCTTTATAATATTAGTATGATTCCATAATATTTTACTATTATTAATCGTTGGCGGCCTGACAAAACCGGATGCCGGATGGATAATGTGCACGACTTTTAATATTTTCAAGCGCATTCAGGTAAGAAATAAAAATATACGTACACCGCTCAATGTTTGCAGATGTGAAACACATTTATGTACCGTGATATATATATGGAAAGTTTATTTTCTCGAAAATACACATGTATGAAGATTTCAAAAATAAATTACAACAGTTTCTGTTCTGTTCTTGTATCAAAAATACATAAAACCTATGAAGGAATGGTGACGCAGACTTCAGCAGAAAAACTATAAAAATATAATAATTGCATAACATCACAAACATCGAAATATTATAGGTGCGTTTGTTCCGAACATAACCTCGAGTGGAGGTAAATACTGACATTCGCCATAAAAATTCTTTCTTTCATTGCCCCTTTAATACAGAATTTGACGGCAATAACTTGGACAAATTCCATTTAAAGTGAATGCCAAATTTTTCCAGTAAATTTAGATGATCAAACACATTCTGACTCCGAATTTTTTCTCCAATAACGTTTGAGCCTTTAGTGCCAATTTCAAGCTGATATAGCAAATATTCCACCCTACGATTTTTTTAGGTTGCTTCAGCAAGAACGAACTACATATTTAGATTGATCGATCTAAAATTTTTATTGTTTATTGTGGATCATCCTTAGAAGATAGACATATGCCATCGCGGACTTTTTTGTTGAAATTTTTAAGATAAACATTACCGTAGACCATAAATTTGATGTATCTTTTTCGGTTTAGACAGCGCACGCCAGTAAAGCTCCCAGTCGGCATGATTTTTTCCGACTTCTTCAACAATAATCGTCAAATTTCAGCCAATTTACACAAAACCTTAATGAATTATACACTAAAACCTTCCGCATGAATCACTCCGTCCATTGGTGAAAACCGTTTGAAAATCCGTTCGGTAGTTTTTGAGTTTATTGCTTTCAGACAGACAGACAGACAGACGCGGCGGGGGACTTTGTTTTATAATATGTAAGGATAAGGATGGTACTGTCACCGTATAATTATGAACTTCGTTAGTTTATAATCTATCGGTATTATTTCCGTTAAATTATAAACTGTCGAAAAATTGTGAACTGCAATGAACCATTTACAATTTAACGCATTATTTTTCGCTAGTTTATAATCTTTCTATGGGAAACCGACAGATTGTGAACTGGTATCAAACTTGCTTGCGATGTAACGTACCTTGCGGTATTATTAAATAGCCTGCCTGGCTGCGAGCAACTTGGAAGTAGCGCTCGCCAGCCGCTGCCGCGGCACCGCTCGCTTCGCTCGCTCGGCTCGCGCGCTATTGGTCACAGTTCTAACCTAACCTAACCCATTTCACCCAGTTCACAATTTTTCGACAGTTTATAATCTAACGGAAATAATTCCGACAGATTATAAACTAACGGTTCTCACAATCTTACGGTGACAGTACCATTCCGTAGCCGACCGCAGGCAGCAACTGCAGGCGACGCATGTCACCGCGACACGACTGGTTTCTATGAAATATCTTAAGTAGCTTGCGACACGTTGTTTGTAGCTACGAGCTAGCGACAGACGACACGTGTAGCTCGACTGCAGAACAGTAGTGCCGCCAACGCTAAAGTGATAACACGTTTTTCTATCTTCCATCTATCGACTGGAATTTGGGCTGCTTTCGCCTGCGGTTGGGTTCGGAATCATGACTACAGCGACATGACTCGGCAACACGTTGTCTGCATTTGCTGCCTGCGGTCGGGTACGGAATGGTAGCTTTAGAAATAAATTAAATTAATAAAAAAACATTACACACACTACCATGCGTTTGACACACACACACTCTTTTATTAATGGTTATAGATGGTTACCATAAAATAATGAAATGGCAGCTTGGAATTAGTATGATCCTAAACTATCCTTTCAAAATTAAAATTTCAATGCATTATGGTCGAATTTTGACCATTGGGCGACTAGTAATAGTAAAATTATTAGCCAAGTTTGACACGGTTCACTTTTACCGACACCAACTTTTGATTACAGTTTGACATCTTAGAAAATTATTTAATTTATCTAAATAAGTACTCGGTAAATTATAAAATACCAACGAGTACAACCTGTAGTTAGGGCCATTAAGTTTATTTGTTGGATCATTAAGTTCCCTTCAAAATGGTTGAGCTAAATGGTGCTGATCCATGCATCATGTTCGTGAACGGGCGCCGTCAGTAGGGACTGGTCATCTCTTAGCTGCCACGGTTTATTTTAATTTTTCGAATTGTTTTTGTTTTTATTTTTGTTACGGACGCTTTTAACGTGCACGTCTTTCTATATTGTTCTCACATGTATAATTTGTATAAATGTATCCAGTGGTAACGGCCGCGACTTACGAGTTGTAGATCGTAGGTTCGAACCCAGACAGGCGCTTTACTTTGTGTAAATTATTTCATCACCATTGCTCTCAAAACGGTGAAGGAAAACATCGTGAGGAAACCGGCATGTCCTAGAACCGAAAATTCAAAGACATGTGACATCTACCAACCCGCACTGGGCCCGCGTGGTGAATTACGGCCCACTTCCTCTCACAGAGAGGAGGCCTGTGTCCCAGCAGTGGGAACATTTATAGGCCGATGATGATGTATAATTTAAACATGAATAGAATAGAATAGAATAGAATATATTTATTGTAAAACATGAGTATACATCAAATAATATGTGCAAGGTCTTAAAATAAACAGGTAGATCTGCATGTTTTGCCATTTATGGCGTACAAAAACAACATATTTTTGGTTTAAATAAAAAACCAAAAAACCAATAAAATAACCAATATTTTGTAACAATATTTTTTATTTAAAAGAGTGTCCGTGGAGTTCTTCTCCATAGGTACCTACTACGCTATGGGCAACTAGCTTCAATTTTCTGACTGACCCGACCCCTTGACAATTCAAAAGTACCTGTAATTGGTTTATTTGAAATAAATGCTTTGAGTTTGAGTTTGAGGCCAGTCGTTTTATCACTACGAGGTTTGCATTATGTACCTACAATTCGTTTTTTTTTTTCTAAATTATTTTTCTTTTGTTCACATTCCGACCTGTCATGTGGAGCGCATGATACAAAGATGTGTGTGATGTGTGATTAAAAGATTAGTGACAAAATTTTTAAAGGGTATGCTTAGATGGTTTGTTCATGTTGAGAGGATGAATGAAAGGCGACTAACAAAATGTATTTAAAAGGCAGATGTGAGTGGAAACACCGGAAGGGAACGCCCTAGGAGGACATATTTGTGACCTTATTGGTGATGTTCTTCAGAAAGGTCAGATGCGTAGTGATCGCAACCGACGTGCGTGTATGACCAGATGTATGAACGTAAACGAAGCAAAAGGAGAATGTAAGTATCGTAGCAGGTGGCGACCTGTAGTTTCTGCCTACCCCCATGGGAAGAAGCCGTGAGTTTATGTATGTATGTGTATGTTAATATCTATTTTTATCTATTTTTATTTTGTAAATAATTCAACTAACGATAAATAAAACTTCCTGTAATCATTAAATTCTCTGCTAGTGCTGTGCACTTCTGTAAGTGACGAGTTCACAATACCTATATAACTATATGTGATTTTTGTATGTGTATGTTTAAGTGAGCAAGTCGTTGAGGTGCCAAATAAATAAATAAATAAATAAATAAATGTTTGTGTAAAACTTTCTTTTTAAAACGATTATAACACAAACATTTGCTAACAGACTGTCATTTGATTGACAGGAGTTAATTTGTCCCGTGACGCGATTAGCGTGACTGTTCTGTCAGTCACCATTTTGAACTCTATTTGTATTGAAACTAAGCTTAACACACAATGATGCCAACATGACGGCAAGGGACAACTTATAGTGAACAGTCAGTACACGAGTTTGACAGTCTGTAGCCGAGTATAATGTGTTGACTTCGTCTTTTTCTTTTTATAACCTCATAAATTACTGCTTTTTACCATCTATCAAAACACAAACAGGACTCTCTAAAGTGGCACTAACTCATTCTGTAAAAGGCTAGTCTAGACCTTACTTTACATGGCTGTTTCAATTTTTATTGGTCCATAAATTATATGTCTAGAACCCAGGACTTTTAAAGTGACCTCTAGTCTTCTCTCACAATTTCTTTTCAGAGGACCATTGAAACTAATGTTTGTAATTTAGGAGTTTAATGGGCATCAACAATTATTTTCACTCTTGAGGTTGGTCAGACTTGATTAAGGCACATTTTATAAAATTATATCTCAACCAAATGAGATGAAGCAAAGGCTCTGTTTAAAAAAAAATCTGCTGTTCCCTACATTTTTGACGAGTTATGTGAACATAAATGTAGGGAACAGCTGATTTTTTTTGGCGATTTCAGGTTTGGTCCCATAGTAAAAGTTGTTCATAATGATGAGTAAAGTCACGTGTTACAGTTTTCGCACTGGATAAAAACTTATCCTGTATAATCCGTAGCTATGGGTGTGATTGGACTGTCATACGCATTGTGATGAAGATGAGAGCAGTCTGCAGTAGCCCAGTGGTAACATCCGCGATATATACGAGTTGTAGGTCGTAGATTAATAAATAAATAAATAAATATTTTTTTTATTAACAATAATGTTGATACAACTCATCTATCCTAAACAAAAACACAATGTACAGAGTTTAGAGCATTTTAAGGATAGAGTTAACGACGATGTCTGTGCTAGTATTAACTGTGTGACAGACATCGGCGCCTTCCTCCTACAATCATGATTTGCTATTCGTTTCAATATAATGATACAAAAATAGTCCTTGTACAAATTAAGTTACGCTCATTTTAAGTATTAAAATAATAGTAAAAAATTTAATTGAAAATTGAATTGAACGTAATTATTAGATAGAAAAATAATTTATTTACTTTTATATTAAGGCATGCAAGGAAATACGTGAATCTGTGTGTGAGTGTGTCTGTACAAACAAGGGTGTTGGGGTGTGTGTGCGTGTTGGGGTGCGTTTGCATGTTTGTGTGGGGGTGTGTTTGTAGGTGTGTTGGGGTGCGTTTATATGTGTGTTTTAGCGCTTATTATTTACGAATTCCTGGCAAACAGTATTTCAGTGTCATCGTAAGTAAGACCCTGAAGGTATTCGCTTACTACGGTCTTACACTTGTATTTTGGAAGGGGATAAATGTTCCATGTTTTGTTAATTACATTATAAAGGCGGCCACTCAAACTCAAGTAGTTTCGACTTGCCAGGGCAGTTTTTATTCTGCCAGGAGGGCAAACAAGGTCTTTACGTCGTTTATTTAGAAGCAATTTTGAGTCATACTTAAGGGAGGAATGCTTACGAAGGATTATATTGAGTGCACAGAGTTGCCTGCAAGTGAGTACAGACATGTCCCTGCATAATTGGGTTGTAGAGTAGCGATACGGTTTATGAAGCATCACCTTCAAAACGGCCCTCTGCGCCCTCTCAAGGCGAAGCATAGAGGTCTTAAAAGTGCCACCCCAAACTGAGATGCAATAGGTTAGTAGTGACTGAGCCAAAGCATAATAAATGGTTTTTAACAGCGGGAAAGCAACTACATTTCTGAGCTTTTTCATTGGAAACATAAGCTTTCGTACCCGAGATACTGTTACGTCTAAATGTTTATTCCAACTTAGTGTGCAATCAATGTGCACCCCTAGATACTTCACGCAAGATGTTCTTTGAATAGGAGGGCAATTACAGGTGTTAAGCGCAGGATGGGAGCATCTGTGAGCCTTTATATCTGGAATGCTCGGTTGTGTGGAAGAGTTCGCTGAGAAAGAAACATAGTGGGTTTTGGAGACATTTAATGTTAGCAGATTACAGGAAAGCCAGTCCATCACTATACCAAGAGCAATTTCACCCGAGCGGTGTGCAGAAGCCCAGGTATCGCCACTTACATTAAGTGCAGTGTCATCAGCATAGACAAGGATCTTGCAGTCTGGTATAGTGAGTTGGCATAGCCTATTTACATAAACAAGAAATAGTATAGGACCCAGCACACTGCCCTGCGGGACTCCGAAAGATAAATATTCATCGTCGCTAATATAGTTTTCAACCTTAACTCGCTGACTACGATCAGTGAGGTAGTCGCAAAAAATCCTTAGAGCGGCATCTCGTATTCTTAGAGCCTCCAATCCGTGTAAGAGGATGGGAGTTGAGACCGTGACAAAAGCCTTGGCTAAATCTAAGAATATACCTATCGCTTTAGTCCTGGTGTCTAGATTCTTAGTGATATGATTTGAAAGCTCAAGCACAGCATCCTCTGTTGATTTGCCTTTCTTGAAGCCGTATTGGTTTGAGGCAATTGCATTATTGTGGTCTAAATAATTCAGTAATCTCTTATTTAGGATTTTTTCTAAGATTTTGGACAAGCTCGTGAGAACCGATATAGGCCTATAGCTTTCGACACGGTCTGCATCCCCGCCCTTAAATATAGGTGAAACTAATGCCTTTTTAAAGGCGTTTGGGAAGATGCCCTTTGACAAGCACAGGTTGCATACATGAGTGATTGAGGGGATGAGGACATGCCTAGCAGATTTAATAACTGAAGCAGGTAAGAAGAGATTCGAACCCAGACAGGCACTTTTACTTTGCGTTAATTATTCCATCACCATCAGTGCTCTCAAAATGGTGAAGGAAAACATCGTGAGCAACCGAATGTCTGAAACAATAAAATCGAAGACATGTGACATCTACCAACTCGCACTAGGCCCATGTAGTGGATTACGGACCACTCCCTCTCACTGAGAGGAGGCCTGTGTCACAGCAGTGGGAGCTTTATAGACTGATTATGCTATACGCGTTGTGATTATAAAAAACCCCTAACAAATCTAGTAAAAAAAACACACATTTAAAAAGTACAAACATATTACCTACCTTACAACACATACAACTGGGAAAATGTAGGCGTACTCAACACTGCCTTACCTTTCGGGGAATGCAAGTGTGTTATATATTAAACATTTTGTTTCAAAGCTTTTTAAAATGACCTTTGCCCTCTACCTAAAAAAACTTGACCACATAAAACCTTGTCAAAACAGTGGGCGACAGAACATAAATTTTCATTTAATGTTTTTACAAAGTAACTTAATATTTTCACAAACATTCACTCAATTACTAAGAGCAGACGGATATTTTATAGCTACCAACCCACTTACATTAAGAGGCGTGAACCAGCGGACAGAAGCATAAAACTTTTATGTTCGGACCAAAATTAAATAAAAATGTTTTTAGCGACATGTGCATAAGCAAATTGATCAGTCTGGAGCAGGGGTTCCTAACCTTTTAACATAGGTGCTCCCCTTACTTTCTTTTAAAATCACTACGCCTCTGAGTTACTTTTTCGACATGGCATATGAAACGTTTGGGCTATGGAAACTAGTCTTAATCTTTACTAATACCAAGAACATCAAATTTAATAAATCTATACTTTACTAGCTGACCCGGCAAACGTTGTTTTGCCATATAAATGTTTGGGGTGGACCACCCTTATCACTTAGGTATGAAAAATAGATTACGACCGATTCTTAGACCTACCAAATATACATATAAAATTTCATAAAAATCGATTTTCGGAAGAGTATGGCAACTAACATTGTGACACGAGAATTTTATTTATTGGAGCCGCCGCGCCCCCTCATTGGTCACTCAATGCCCCCTGTCTAATCTGTTTAAATAATTAGTATACTAAAGTCAACATTTTGTCATTAGCTTGGTACCACTTTTTGATAACAGATGGCGTTGTGCTTTGACGTCACCTTTGTAGATCGTGGTGTCGAGATTCTCTTGTAAAACATGACCCCGCGGTACTTATGTAATAAATTGTCTTACTCTGGACACCCTTGTTTTATTTCAAAGCGAGATATTTTTGGGACGTTGTACACCCCCCGAGGGGGGCGCGCCCCACCGGTTGGAGATCCCTGGTCTGAAGTTTGTTATGCTCGTGTACCTGCGATGTCATTCACAACAGCGCAAGAAAATTTAATAGCGGTACGTAGTAAGGCCCGCCTTTATCATCATTTTCAGCCTACAGCACTCCACTGCTGAACATCAATCAATCTGACTAGCCTTTTCCCAACTATGTTGGGGTCGGCTTCCAGTCTAGCCGGATGCACCTGAGTCCAGTGCTGAACATATATAAAATATATAAATGCTTTTATTGATTCCTTACAATTACAAAATACATTATTGGTCTAGTGGTCGCAAGCGCTACTGCTGAGCATGAGGTCCTGGGTTCGATTCCCGGGTCGGGCAAAGTGTTATTGGGTTTTTCTATCTGAAATTTCTCAGTAGCAGCTCGGAGTCTGGATTTGTGCCCGGTTGATGGCAATAGGCTCGCCCCCTATTACATGGGACTTAAACATAACTGGCGAAATGTGGGTGTACCTGCTACAGGGACACCTCTGCCCAACCCTTCGGGGAAACAAGGCGTGATGTTATGTGTTATGTTATTATTAATAATAAAAAATACATTTTAATTCGATTATAATAAAATCATAAATTATTGTTTAATATAATAGGATCATAGTTGGTACAGAAGAGAATTAATTAAATCAAAATTTGAATAATATTGGTTTAATATTGGTATGAAGAAAAATGTAAGAAATAAATAATTGTAAAATCGAATAAATTTTACATTGAAATGATTAGCAATTATTATTGTTAGTATATAAATTAAGTGCTGAAAAGATTAAAAATTAAGTATATTAGTTATGTAAAGTCTGAAAAGTCTGAAAGTCAATCATTTAGACTGCCTCGTTAGCCGTCGCAAGCGCTACTGCTGAGCATGAGGTCTTGGGTTCGATTCCCAGGTCGGGCAAGTATTATTAGATTTTCCATCAGGGCATTGGAAGCTGTCACCTCCTTTTACGAAGCAATAATGCTCGCAAAGGAGAAGGCGGAACGCGTGAAGGAGAGGCAAATTTCTCGTCCTTACGCCCCTAGCCACCGCAGGAGACGCCCTGGGCGTCGAGAATCGCAGGCCGATTCCCGGCCACCGTAGGCGCGGGCTTGCGAATGGTGAGCAATGGGTAGCTCGCCGTTCGATAAGGACCAGGCCCAGGTCGACGGCGCGTTGTGTTCCACGCGCGCCTCAAAGAGATGCCAGCAGAACTGACGGGATCCTCTAGGGCCGATGCCTGCCGGGGTTGCGGAAAAGTCCGAAAGGTATACCGTGACCCCTGGCAACATGGCAACTGAAAGAACACGGGTGGGTTTTAGTCAGTAAGAGTCTGACACGCCCTCTCGCTCCGCCCCACCCACAAAATAGTAATTGGGTTTTATGTCTGGTATTTCTCAGTAGCAGCCCGGAGTATGGGTTTATGCCTGGTTGATGGCAATAGGCTCGCCCCAAATGACATGGGGGTTAAACATAACTGGCGAAATTTGGGTGTACTATGGGTATACCTCTGCCCATCCCTTCGGGGAAACAAGGCGGTGTTATGTTTATCATTTAAAAGTCATCTTAAGTTTTGTTTGTATAAGTTATGTTTAGTTTTAAAAGTCTGAAAGTCAATTATTATTATTGAATGTAGTAGTGAATGTGTCTAGTAAAAGGGTGAAGGTGTATTGTCTGGTAACTTTATAATATTGTTTACTAGCAGCGCCCTGCGATTTCACCTACATAAGTATGGATCCTGTGGGAAAATCGGGATAAAAAGTCACCAATTTTTTTAGTGAAAACTTCTTTAGGCATGTTGGGCATTTTTGAGATGGAGAAAAAACAATTGAACTCGCGACACTGTTACCGTTACCAACACCTCATTAAAAGTATTTCCTGCATAATAAAAATTTTCAAGTTTTCAATTCTGTTGGCACTCCCGGAGTTCCACTGTTTTTTTTTTTTTTGGCCTCCTGTTTTGACCTCTGAAGATCGTAACTACTTAACTGGACTACCCTACTAACTTTAAGCCTCCAACCAGGGAGAAAATTCTTCTCTTGAAAAGAGTGGTACTTAAATTCTTTGATCAATATTATATCATTTCTTTATTTACTCCAAAAATACTTTGCACAGATAAATTGACAGCCGATTGCATCCACAGAGTACTTAATGCTTCGCAGAGTATATAATACAGATACAATCCTACGCGCGTCCCTTCGCTTGTCACCATGCATGGAGACAACTGTTGTTGGAACATCGTGTCGAGTGTGCGTCGATTTTTTTAATTTTTTGTACAATCGTTTTGATTTTTTATATTATTATTGTCATTGTTTTATTTTGTAATCCCTAGTGGGATTTATATGTCCGCAGGTATGTCCGTGGCATCACAGCGGGCCCTATCAGAATACCAGCGCTGCGGTATTTATTTATTTTTTAAAATAGCCTTTTTGGTCTCGCACAGGTCGTTATTAATTTTGTTTGTTAGTTTTTAAAATGCTCCTTTTTTATATTTGTTATTTTTTTTTTTTTATTACTGTTTTATATTTCCTGTGCGTGTCTCAAATAAAATATTTTTCTTTCTTTCTTTCTATGTGTTAATCCAGGTTATAAACTATATTTTAGTCGGGGATCATGGAAGGCGCACTAGATCTCATGATCCCCGGTCCAAGTGTGGGAAGGGAACACCGGGGTGGTTTTTAGTCAGTAGGAGTCTGACATACCCCTTCGCCTGCCCCAGGGCGGAGGACATCCAAGAGGATTTTCCAACACGGAACAAAAAAAAAAAATTTGTAAACTATCTGTTTGCCAAAAATATCCATCGATCCATCCTCATAAGTAGATTTGTTAAGTCGGCGGCCTGTCACAGGGATGGACTGTCATGGCCGTTCCGAGTAATTACTAGTTACACGTTGTTTTGTGCTACATTTCACATCACATAGACGTTAACTAGGTACGTATTCTGCACGTAAGCTACATTGTGCAAATACTATCCATTTCGACCCCAACGAGCTGTTTACTAATTAGTTCTACAATACGGTTGAGTGCCCAATTGTGAGGCACTGGAATACCATCCACGGATCTGCGGGTTAATTGCGTTATGCACTAACAGTAGCAGTGGCTTTCATTTTGACAGTTCAACAACATTCATTGCGTTATTTACGTTGCTGAGCAGACAAATGTTTCGAACTTATTGTGCAATGCATTAGCAATGTCCTTAAAAATTATTCAGATGGTGATTGAAAGTGTATTACGCAATTAGAGTGCTGGAGGTGCCCTTTAGAATATTAAATAGCGCAATTTCAAACAGGTAAAATAAATAAATAACTTTACTAACATGTTTATACGTATTATTTACTAACAGTTTATGGAATATCAATTTATTCTGAAATATAATGATTAATAATAGATAATATTTTGAATATTTTCTTCACGAACACTAATAAGTTAAATTTATGCGATGTTACGAAAAACAACAATTTCTAGTGCTCTAGGCTCCTAAGTAAGAAAACTTAAGAGGTACTTTCTGCTTAAATTCTCTCTAAAAACAAAACTTTAGTAAAACTACGCCTACGCCTTGTACGAAGAAGAAATTTCTAGAATACACGTGTAAACAAACCCGCAGGAAAAGCGAGCGCAAAATAAATCTAATTTTGCCTAAAATGGAGGACGGCGGTCCAGTTGTAAAAAAAAAAACGTTTTTAATTAAACCTTTGTAGGGAGGACAGTCTGCAAAATAAAAACAAAAGGCTAATGGTAGTTACGATGTAAAAAGTTTTTAGATCAATAGGTGTAAAAGTAAACTATTCTGTAGACATCACCAAATTGAGAAAAGAGCAGGTGGTGGCCCAGTGGTAACGGCCCCGACTTACGAGTTGTAGGTCGTGGATTCGAACCCAAGCAGGCGCTTTACTTTGTGTAAATAATTTCATCACTTCTACTCTCAAAACGGTGAGGAAACCGGCATGCCCTCGAACCAAAAATTTGAAGACATGTAACATCTAGCAACCCGCACTGGGCCCGCGTGGTACATTACAGCCCACTCCCTCTCGAAGAGAGGAGGCCTGTGTCCCAGCAGTGGGAGAACATTTTAAGCTGACTATGCTTATGCACCAAATTGAGGTTCGCTATTTATGTAAAATTCAATTAATTCCCACTAAAGACCTCGGAATCGTGTAAAATACTAAAAAAATGTTGTAAATAATTTTAATAAAAGTGTCAATAAACATTGAATGTTGTATAGTTGATCCCGTAACTGCTTCACACTTTTCTCATTACAATTCCAGTAAATGTAAACGTCACTAAGGTTGAGCTTTTCGTTTTATGATGTGCCAGTGACATGAAAACTTATTGTAGTAAAGCAAATGCGAGGTTGACTATACTAGCAAATTAACTCGCAAAACTTGACTTCCACAAATCTGCTACGAACTAGCATCGTGGAAACAAGCAGCAAAGTCGTCTTTTGAAAAAAAAATCACAGTAAATGCGTTTTACGTCATCGTCTGCCTAGCCATTACCCATCCATGTTAGGGTCGGTTTCCAGTCTAACCGGATTCAGCTGAACATCAGCGGGTCTAAAACGGCCACATTAAGCAATTCCTCTAAAAGCAATTCATTTTCTGAATTCCCAGCAATTCCTCTATGGTGATACATATTCTAGCTGAATCGTATTTAATTCAATTTATATCAGAATTATATTTGGTGTAAACATTGCCGCATGACATAATTAAGACCGTAATTTTACCGGATATTTTTCTTTATAGTTTTTATTAATCAAATCAGATTTTTATTTTTCTACAGTCATATGTTATTTTATTGTAATACAAAACTGTCAAACAGATGAATTGCGTAAAATGAATTGAACGCAGATAATATTATGAATTGTCAGTTTGTGTGATTCATATTATTATCATATTATCATTCTGCCAAAGCGGCCGTTTTAGGCCCCCTGTATTGAACATGGACAGCCTATCTGACCTCCACAACCCAGTTACTGGTTGCAGCACTGTTAATCTCATCATCATTCCCTTGCTCTTGTAGCGGTTACACCGCCACATACGAACTACGCATCATAGACATGACGTCACACAAATCCTGCATCGCGCAGTTAGAGTTTACCGAGCGATCGACATACATACAAGATTCTGACTTCAAACCGACGGGCAGTTGCCCGCCAGACACAACACCCGTCTGGTCGGAGGATCCTCCCTTTTCTATGGTGGATGAGTGAACTTTACACCCTGTTCCTCATACCCCTAAACCCTTATCCCAATTTATTGAGGGTTAGCACAGCATGACTTCCTCTTCTATATTTTTCTAATAGCAGGCATCTTAGTAGTCATATCATCTTTAGCACAGTCCAACCATTGTTTCTTTGGTCTTCCCCAACTCTTATAGATAAATTCAAGGTTGCTCAGCGAGTCATGAAGCGGGCTATGCTTGAAGTCTCTCTGAGGGATCGAATCCGGAACGAGGTGATCCGACAGAGAACCAAAGTTATCGACATAGGTCACATAATAAGCAAGCTGAAGTGGCAGTGGGCCAGCCATATCAGCCGTAGAATCGATGACCGTTGGGGTACACGTGTTCCTGAGTGGAGACCGCGAATCGGCAAACGTAAGGTAGGACGCCCTCAGGCTAGGTGGAGTAACGATCTTCGCAGGGTGGCTGGTAGCAGCTGAATGAGAGTTAGCGAGAATAGAGTTGAATGACGTGCAATTGAAGAGGCCTATGTCCAGCAGTGGCCTGCTATAGGCTTATGGTGATGATGATGATGATGAACTCTTATAGCATATTTTTCTCTTGAGATTTTCCTTGTTTTCCCTCATCACATTCACAAGTACCATGACAACTGATTTCCATATATAACTTTTCGGTCACCGAAGTCACTTTCAGACTTCCTTTTGTAGACACATTTCTCATTAATATCCGGGGGAGTGATTTCTGAGCACTGTTTGGACTGAACCCTCTGTGTCCGTTTACATTGCTATTCAATAAAACAGGCCTAAGTCAGTGCGTCGTAAACTCATTTAATCACTGCTTCTGTTATCACTTTGAGAGTATATTAAGTACTTACTGGTTTTTACTTACCTTCTGTGTTAAGTATTATGTTCACTTCTTGGAAAACATTTCGTGAGATTTTCTGCTGTCAAGAATTTCTGTTTTGTTGGAATCTATGTCTACGAGATGTTGCAGTTTCTGGGCTGAGGCAAAGGAAAAGAAAATGTTACTTGGTTGGATGCGAATATTTTGTTCTGAACGGTTTAAGAATGGTCTAAAACCGTTTGGAACAAAATATTCGAGTCTAGCCAAGTAATATTAAATTTTCTTTGTAAAAAATGACTGTGTAAAGACGCAATACTGCAGGCAAATTACCATTGATTTGCCTACAGTTTAGTGTCTTTACAAAGTTTTCTTTTTCCATAGTAGAGGTAATCGTAACAGTTTAATACCTTGCGTTATTTGCGATTAGTTTTTTTTTATTCATAATTTGCGTCGATCAAATTTACAAGTTATTAACTATTTAGAATAGGTAGTAGGTACCTATTCTAAATAGTTAATAACCTGTAAGTTTTAAATTAAATGACTATACAAATAAATACAAAATTAAATTTGGTCTTATTTTCTTACAATTTCAAATCACGATACCAGAAAATAGTCTTCTAGAAAAGCAATACTTATAGTTGTGTGCGCTTTTCCAGAACGAGCAAGTATTCCGAGAACAATGTGGAATAAATTGCAGTTTCAGTAAAGAAAGGAAAGGCAATGTTTCATATTACTTATTCTCAAGATAGCTACTGCATTCAAAGGAAATGGCTGGAAGATAGCATTAGATTTAGGTTAATAAAATGTTGTGTTGATACTGCTTGTACAAATAAATCAAATCATACATGATTATTTAATAATTTTTCTTCGGAGGCGCAACACTGGCTGCTCCACCACAACGCCAATTGTCATGCAATGAATTTGCTTATAGTCTGACGACCGATTGCAATAAGGAAAGGAAAAATATATATTTACAGGGTGACTTGTATTTTGACGTATTCCTTCCAGGACGTAAAAGTGTGACCTATTTGCAACAATTAAGCACCCCATAAAGCCTAGGCGAAAATACATGGCATTCGAGAAAATGTAAATTTTATGAATTTTTGAAAATTTCCCAGATTTCGTCACTAAATAAATATTACTTTCCTCCAAACTCTCAAATTGACTGGCCTTCATTTCTATTCAATTGGATACCTAATACTTTAATAAACATTTCGATGTAACCAAATTTTCTAAAATATTTTACCAAAAAATTTTTACAGAAGCATTAAGCGTAGAAATTACGGCGAAGACATCTTCATTTAATCAGCTAAAAATCAAGAAAATTAAAATACTTTAATAATATTTATTTTTGCTATTATTTAACAAAACTTTGATGTTATTTTACTACAAAGATTTATATTTTACAATTTAGTTTGATAATTTACAGTTATCTTATATACATAATTTTGCCAACTGACACAAACGGGTCCCTAGACAAGTGACATCCTACTAAAGCAAACAATAAAAAAAAAACAACCGACTTCCAAAAAAAAACACTACAAAGTGAAAAATAACTTTAATTTCGGAAGTCGGTGTCTTGGTTTTGTATTTTCGTTTTATGCCACCGACTTCCGAAATTAAAGTTATTTTTCACTTTGTAGTGTTTTTTTTTGGAAGTCGGTTGTTTTTTTTTTTGTAAAAAGTTTTTATTTTTTACTTTTTAGTTGTGGTACCTACCCCACACAAATTCGAAAACCACTACCTGCTATGTACCTAAATAAAAGTGACACGAACTTATCATATCATCCACGTACTAAGTGGGAAAAAGTACGTATTATTGAAGCTAACTCAAAAACTATAGAAGCAAAGTTAATAAAATTTATATGGGACCACCTCGAAAGCATACCCTTTCAAACAAAAAATTTTCAAAATCAGTTCACAATTGACGGAGAAATCGGTGGACATAAATAAAAAAAAATTAAAAAAATTAAAAACATACGCGACGAACATATAACCTCCTCCTTTTTGGAAGTCGGTTAAAAATAGGAAGCGCTGCAAATAAACAATAGTTTTAAGTGAACGTATACTTTAAACATTGTAAACATTGTAGTTATAACTTGAGGGTATGGATTAATTTTTATAAAGAAAACGTTAATGGCTACCTTCAAATTATAACATCTATCGATTAGACAGAGACCTAAAGATAAAGTGACTCTAATGCTCGGGCCACACCAACGGGAAACGCCGTTAATTATCACGATGATGGACCTTAACCCGTCGGCATAAAGTCTATCATCGCGATAATTAACGGCGTTTCTCGTTGGTGTGGCCCCAGCATGACGACAGTAGATAACAATTTCATCGCTGATCATATGGGCTCGCTGGCTAATTCGTCAAACTGCCCCGGTATGAGTATGACGGCGTTCAATGGTGCGATGCCCATGGTTCGAATCCAAGTCGAAACAATGAGTTCTTTTTGTTGAAGTATTCTTTAGATTATTCGTAACGAATTCAATGTTGTAGCAGTGTAATATTTTAAAACTTGAGGGGTTAGAACATACTGACGCTGTGTGTACCTATGATACACCCACATTTCGCCAGTTATACAGGATTATTGGTTATTCATCGGCAATCCGTTAAGGGAATGTAGGAGGTCATTTGCATCCAAATTACCCCTGTTGACCCCTATGCCAATGTCAACCATTTTCGAGTAATGTGACATTTTATATTTAAAAAATGTATGAATTAAAAATATAAAATGTATACTGTATGTAATAAATTTTGTAAATTGGCTTCGTTACCATTCAAAGTCTTAATATGCACAACCCAAACGATTCACAACGTTGGCACAATCTACAGCAACTATTTAGCTAAGACTACAACAATATACACATGTGATTCAACATCAGCTCTGAACATGTTTATGTATTGCAATTGTTTTTATTACACCGCTCAACCCGTTTTATTGTTGAGTCTATTATCATGGAGACTAGGGTTAGCCACGAGTGTAGATGTGAATATGATAAGGTTGTATCTATTGAGACTGCATTTTCAGAAGTTTTGTTCTGGGGAAATTACAGGCATACCGAATTTATTCTATAGTACAATACTATGTTAGGGAGGCCAAGATAAGTGGCAATTGCTTTGAAAGCGTTTCGTATTTCAGATTGACTTTTAAATAAGCTTATTTCGGTCTCAAATATTTTGACATTTCCATAATTTGTTATCGCTGATAGAATGTCACTTTGTCTTTCTGGGCCTCAGGCCCTCTGGTCTCGCCATGGGATCTGGAGGCAAAGGTCCTCGCGCACATTTGGGAGTGGCGCGAGGAGGCGAAACGCCGGGGCTTAACTCCGATGCCGCAAGAAATCGCGGCACAGAGGACAGAGCTCCGGCGGGATCTCATGGCGTCATGGAGAGTGCGATTGTCGCAACCCAGCGCTGGGCACGCCACAATTGCGGCAATAAGACCCCTCTTTGAGGAGTGGCTTGAGAGGCGCCATGGCGTCCTCACCTTCCACCTGACGCAGGTCCTCACCGGACACGGCTGTTTCGGGAGGTTCCTGTTCAGGATAAGGCGGGAGGAAACGCCCGGGTCACCATTGTATGAATCGCCCGGAGGACACGGTGGAGCATACGGTGGAGGTCTGCCCGGCTTGGGCGGAGCATCGCCGTGTCCTCTTGGAAGCGATCGGCGGCGGTGATCTCTCGCGTCCGGCCCTGGTTCAGGCCATATTATGGAGCCAGAGGAAATGGCAGGCCGTCACCTCCTTCTGCGAAGCGGTAATGCTCGCGAAGGAGGAGGCGGAACGCGTGAGGGAGAGGCAAATTTCGCGCCCTCACGCCCCTTACCGCCGCAGGAGGGTCTCGCCCGGGGCGGGAATCGCGAGCCGATTTCCGGCCACCGTAGGCGCGGGCTTGCGGACGGTGAGCAATGGGTACTGTGACGACACCAGCTTTTGACGATTAAAAAGACATCAACGCGTTGATTACCGCGGTACCGATTTTTTTTCAAGTTTTCAGTCCTGTTGGCACTCCCGGAGTGCCAGTTATTTATTTTTGTTTTTGTTTTAAGAGCCATCTAGTATTTAGCAACACTACTACTTATACTAGATGGCTCTGTATTAAAAACAAAAACTTTTGACACTTGAAACTGGCGTTTTCGGGCATAACGTTTTTCGTTACTTGAAGATTTCTTCCAGTTTAAAGCCGTATTAAAAAACTTCGCTCCAAAAATAACTCCATTCTGACAAACAAAAATATTTCTATGGAAAACCATAGTAATTAGAAATGCCACGTTTTCGGGGTAGTGATGATGATAATAACAGCTGTTCCTGTAACAACCATTTTCGAGATCAAATCACACAAAAACTCATAGGTATTAAATTTTATAACTCTGAATGGCACGGTAGCGAAAATAACAGAATACGATGCTGTAAAAACTTATTACAATGTAACTTTTACAAGGACATAGGTATACACGTTTAAGGTTTAAGTTGTAATAAAATGTAATAAGAACACGTCTTTGAGTTATTTTCCACTCAGATTCGGGAATTAACAATCTGACAACGCTATTAACAGCAAACGTGGTTACGCGTTTATTCCATACAAACATATATATCTGTTGTCTCCTTGGGTAATGACACTCAAGATTTTTTGAAGTGAAAACTTCTTTAGGCGCGTTGAGCATTTTTGAGATGGGAAAAAACAATTGAACTCGCGACACTGTTACCGACACCAGCTTTTGACCATTAAAAAGACATCAACGCGCGATACATTTTTTTTAGTTTTCACTTCTGTCGGTATTCCCGGAGTGCCACTGTTTTTTTTTTACTTTACTTTTTTAATCTACCACGGTCATGTTTGGTTTCTTTGTCAATATTAATCTAAAATTAATTTAAAATTTAAGTACGCCATAAAACAAAAAATCATAACTATGGACAAGGCAGTGGTAAATAGTCCTAACTAATATTATAAATGAGAAAGTGAGTTTGTTTGTTTGTAACGCTTTCACGCTAAAACGGCTGAACATATTTGAACGAAATTTTACACATGGGTAGACCATGATATAGGTTAGGATATAGGATATATTTTATACCGAAATTCCCACGGGATTGACACTTATGCGGGTGAAGTCGCGGGGCGCAGCTAGTACATTATAATCGTAAGAAATATTTACTCTAGTTTCATTATCCAGGGAGAAAAGAGGAATACATTTGTATGGAATGAACGCCAACGACCACGTGACCACATTTCCTCTTAAGGGTCTATTACCTACTCTCAACTGCCCATTACTTTGAGCAAAAGTGTATCTTACACATGTTCCTCAAAATCTGTACACACGGCTACACATCAAGTTATACATATCCAGTTTAAGCTCATCTCACATTGTATAAGATTTCCGTACAATGCGAGGTCATATTATACTAGAAATCGCTGATGTGTAGCCGTGTGTACCTTCCACAAAATCACGAAAGAAGGTTATAATAACGTTGTTGTGCTTTCCATCGAGTAATAGTCCTCTAGAACGAATTTCGGCCATGGCGACCAATCTTAACGGAGACCAGCCATCGGCGCGGAAGAGGCGTGAACAAGTGTGTCCGCAGACATAGACGCACTCTCTCTTCCCTCACTCTCATAGTCCGATGGGACGGAAATACAACTCGACCGGATTGAGATCAGGCGCAGGGGCTCCGGACTGTTACTAAGAAATTCCTAATAAAAAACCTAATAATACTTTGCCCGACCCGGGAATCAAACCCAGGACCCCACCCTCAGCAATCAAAATCAAAATATTTTATTTCACATAAACCTACAAGGGCACTTATGAAACGTCAGAAGCTAGGTGCATGGTTCTAATTGGTCGTTTCCTATGGAGAAGAGCCGGCAAGAAACTCCACGGTTACTCTTTTCAAAATAAATTGTATCTACAATGTTTTCAAATTACAGTGTTAATAGGTATGGGAGGACAGTGTAAGCCTATCAACAAGTACCAGGTACTTAGTAAAATAAAAAATGGTACAGAAGTTTACAGCCTACAACGTTCTCACATTCACAAAATCCAAAAGAAAAGAATCTATTTATAAGATAAACAAAATAATAAAAATAAGAACCTATTTAAACCAAATGACATGATTGCCACTACAGCTATAACAAATCTAATTTGATTTAAAAAAAATATAGAAAATTGTAGGTATATAATGTCAAATACTGTAATCGCGTTTGCTACCACGAAACTAACGGGGCAGTCAACAGTTTCAACTAGTACCTAGTAGTTGAAGTCTGAATTTTCTCTGCATTTCTTCTCAGAGATCAGTCAGCTAGGAAATGCCGGTACCATTAAATTTAAATTGACCAAAAAATGTACGTGTAAAAGTGTTTTTAACCGACTTCCAAAAGGAGGAGGTTCTCAATAGGACAGAATGTTATTTTTTTGTGTAATTGTTACGCGATTACTCCGCCAATTATGAATTGATTTTGATGATTATTTTTTGTTTGTTAGGTCATACTTTAGAGGTGGTCCCATTTAAATTTTATTAACTTTGCTTGGGTAGTTTTTGAGTTAGCTTCAATAATACGTATTTTTTCCCACTTAGTATGTGGATATGATAAGTTCCTGTCACTGTTATTGACATAGCACGAAGTAGTATTCGAATTTGTGTGGGGTATAGGGTACCACAACTAAAAAGTGAAAAAAAAAATATAAAAAAAAACTGTCTTTGGTTATGAATTTTCGTTTTTTGCCACCGACTTCCGAAATTAAAGTTATTTTTCACTTTGTAGTGTTTTTTTTTTGGAAGTCGGTTGATTTTTTTTTTTCGAAAAAGTTGTTATTGGAAGTCTGTTATATTTTTTTAATGTGTACTCATGGGCCTTGCTATCGTGACCTGACCCCGTGTATGCCCAGCATTATCCGTTCAACTTTTAAACCTATTTCTTCTCAACAACGTCAAACTTATTTATTTTCCAATCCGTTTACAGTTATATTCGCTACTAACTGATGTACGTCAATCTCGTGAGTATACTAATGGTATTACTCATGTTGTGTAGGTAATAGTAGGTATTCTGTGTTTGTTTTCACAGTGAGTACCGAGCGGTTTTCAGAAACGAATTAAAAGTTATGGCTGTGTATTATTTTTCTATGTTTTATTTTATAGTTGCGGTTAGAATTTTGTGACGAGCTTTGTTTTTTTTTTTTAAGTAGATCTAGTTTACAAATGACGGGCTAGACAATGTGATGTTGATTTTTTATCCACAGAAATGTGTCTTATATTTTAAACTGTCTCTCATAATCATCAAACTGGAATACTGCAACGCCGTACCTAAAAACTAACAACTTCACAAAAAAAAAAGGATATTATATTTAATAATAAATTATAATTACTCCTCGATACGGCTCGCATTGTGAGGAGGTTCCTGTATCTGCAGCCCTAACCACCAGTAGCTTGGACCCTGCTCCCGACACCGGCGGAACTCTGTTTTTTTTGTTTTATTTTTTATATTTTAAGAAATATTTAAAAATGTAAATTAATTAGAATTAAAATGAATAAACGAAATAATTGTAATTATCTCTATTCTCTATGTATTTTACTGTGTGTACATAAATAATAAAATTAATTAATTAATTAAAAAGCTTACTTTCCAAATTTTCTTGTTTTTCCACACAATCGTTTTACGAATTAGAAATTATCTTTAAAAAATATATTCAAGAACTATGTAATTAATTCGCTTTAATAGTATTTTATAAATATAATTCGTAAGAAAAACCCAGTGATTAATATTTCAAGCTAGAAAATAAATTGTTTCACAGAAATCAATAAAAGAAATGAAAACCAGGTTTGCGAATGTTTGTTCAATTTCCTAAAACAATGATTGGAAACACTTGATTCCGTTTCTTCCGAAGAAATGGTATTTATATTGAAAATTAAATTTTGCCTGTTCAAATCTGATTTGTTCCAGAGTCTACGACTGTATTACGTCACATCACACACACAGGTGATCTATTAGTACTCCTACATTTCGTCAGTTATGTTTAAGTCCCATGTAACAGGGGGCCTATTGCCATCAACCGGACTCCGAGCTGCTACTGTAGCGCGTCACTCCGGTATTTATAAATTCTATATCTTTATTTGGGAGTATTTTCGGCTTTGTGAGCATTTTATCGGGATTGAAAGATTATAATATTGAAAAGGTCGAATACAATATTGAAAAGACTAAATATAGAAAGGGTAAGGCCACAAATTGGGTATTTCTTTGGGCGGTGGAAATTCCCCGAAAAAAATGTTTTTACTGGTTCGTAATTTTGGATTTTGAAAGCTACAATATATATTGTAGCTTTCAAAATCCAAAATTACGAACCAGTAAAAACGATTGGAAGATGGGTGCAAAGCTTTAAGGTGAAGATAGTATAGACAATTTAGAACCATTTAAGCCATGGTTGTCTTAGACGAAGTCTTACCAAATGTTTTAATTTTTAATAAGGTTTAAAAGACGTTTTGTACAATTTTTTTATTTTTTCTGGGCTTTAAATGTCTGTAAAAAAAATGTCTAATGACACAGAAGCCTAAAACATGTTTTGCTTGATTGCTTACACATTACTTTAATTAAATAAATAAAAAATGAATTCATTTATCATTCAATTTGGCCATAATTATGCAGTTTACATTAAATTTTGAGAATTTCCGAAAAAAAACTTAAAAATTTGGTTAAAAATATTTGGTAAGACTTCGTCTAAGACAACCATGGCTTAAATGGTTCTAAATTGTCTGTACTATCTTCGCCTTAAAGCTTTGCACTCATCTTCCAATCACCCTGTATATAAATAAGATTCTAATTATATGTGTTGATTTAATTTCATTATAAGTTTTAAAAGTCTTAATTTTATAGTTCAAATTATATTGTTTTTTTATGGAATTTTTAGAAAGAAAGAAAGACGAAATGACGTCAACCGGTGCAGCAAACAAATTTTAAGACGCTGTACCAGTACGCTAAGAAAAATAATTTATTAAAATTAAAATGTGATGCAACATACTAAATAGATATAAATAGATAAAAAATAAATAGACATACTTTATTCTATGTTACGAGAATATCATCCTCAAAAAACGTTTTACGTTTTATTTAGTGGCAATATTTCGACGCGTCTTATTTGACGTTCATCCAAATTGTGATGTAAGAAAATTACAAAATGGCCTTTACAAAACTATCTAAAATCAGGTATATCCCAATTAAATTTTGACCGAATTGTAATCAACATTACCCGAGAATAATCGGTTTCCCATTTACACCACATTATCTCCCACGACCGACTATTACACACTAATCAGATTTTACAACCTATATAAATTGGATTTTACCAAGACTGGTCTGGACAACCACTATAGACACTTGAACTTTTCACCAAGGTTCGGATACCGGTTAAATTTTCAAATCATTTTTATGTACGTGACGCAAAAACCTGCACATAAACCGGTTTTGGAGGTGTCTTGCCATAAAGATTTTTCGGATTAAACGGTTTAGAGTAATATTAACTGTTATTTGTGTAGTTTTTATTCAGCGCGGTATCCTCACAAGTAGTCACAAGTTGCAATGCGTTCGCCGATACGCCGCTCGTCGAATAAACCGGTTAATTTTGGTCATGGAGTTTCTTGCCGGCTCTTCTCCATAGGAAGCAACCAATTGGAACCGTGCACCTAGCTTCTGACGTTTCTTAAGTGCCCTTGTAGGTTTATGTGAAATAAAATATTTTGAATTGAACAAAGTTAAAAGTAAAGTTCTTAAAACGTTCACGTTCTTAAGAAAAGTTCGGAGCAAAACCGAAATGAACCGGTATTAACCGGTATTTTTTAAACCGGTTCATAGTCATGCTTTTCACTATAGCCGATTTCATAATATACACCAGTTTAATACCTTGTATATCGTTAATTTAGATTGTCTATGGACTAGACACTGTGTCTACAGAAGTGACATTATTTGGTTATAGCTTAGCTTAGATTACCCATACATTAAAAACTAAATTGTTTGTGAGATGAATAGTCAATCATAATGAAAACTACTACATTGATAACAGAAATGTACTTATAATCAAGCAGTTCACTGAAATTAGACTTATCTATCACAAACAAACGTAATTGAAATTAAATTGAAGAGAAAATAACAGTGTAACCACTGTAATTACTACTCTTTATTAGTGGCTTTTGTGGACATGATAATTATTCAGATTTATTACAGTTGTACTAGCAATCATGTAATTGCGTTTAATTAAAATACTTTTTAATTAATATTAATATATTTATCTTTTGTATATATTCTATTCTATTTTGTGAATGTGAGAACGCTGTAGTCTTAGTGGACTGTAGATCTGTTGACCATTTTCTATTTTGTTAAGTACCTGGTAATTATTGAAAGACCTACACTGTCCTCCCATACCTAGTAACACTGTTATTTGAAAGTAGTGTAAAAGCCAATTGTTTTTAAAAGAGTAACCGTGGAGTTTCTTGCCGGCTCTTCTCCATAGGAAACGACCAATTGGAACCGTGCACCTAGCGTCTGACGTTTCATAAGTGTCCATGTGTCCATATGTGAAATGAAATATTTTGAATTTGAATTGAATTTTCTCCTCAAGTTAATTTTTATCATCGCGAAATATCATCATTATAATCTCCTGCTTTTATCTAAATTTATTTGTAGTCGGCCCAACTTGTCTTTTTCTGCCATAACTTCTCTATTAGTCGCGTTATGCTCGTGAACGGGTGCTGCTTGTGGTGACTGGTCGTCTTGCTGATCATGGTTTTGTTATTGTTATTAGTAATTAACTGCTCATTTATCCTCGATGGTCCTAGTTTATCATTTATAACTTCCAATTACAGCTTTATGTAAGCGGGCACGCCCTTTATGCCTGGAGGCTTTTATTTAGATATTTAGTTCTGTTAACGTTTAGTTTGTATTTTTTTAAATTTTGCTTGAGTATAGTTCTCGATGTTTTTGGTTGGTTATTGGCTGATATATGGCCAGTAATTTATAATTAAAATTATGTTTTGTGTTGCATAATAATTTTGCATACTATTGTATAGATTCATTTTATTTTTGTAACTTGAACAGACAGCTGTGCTGCTGGGGAGTTTGTTGCGCCACTTCTTCTTCCCAGCTAAAGGCACTAGGAAGTGGTGAAGGGTTTTTGGGGGACTGTCTTATGTAATTTTAACGTTCGAAAAGTGCTGATTCTCAGCCTAGTTTGAATAAATGACTTTTGAATTTTGAGTCGTCATCTCTGTAGTCATTCCCTTTCTATCCATATCATCTGTCACACAGTCCATCCATTATTTCTTTAGTCTTCCTCTACTCCTACAGTCATCCATATTCATACTAAAAACTTTCCTCACGACATTTCCCTCATTTCTCCGCATCACATGCATATCATGACAAAATACTTCCACACGAGTTTTCAGTCACTCGTGTTACTTTCAGTTACTCTTATATACTCATTTCTACTTTTTAACCGGCTTCCAAAAGGAGGAGGTTCTCAATTCGTCTGTGTGTTTTTTTTGTATGTTTGTTACGCGATTACTCCGCCAATTATGAATAGATTTTGATGATTTTTTTTTTTGTTTGGTAGATCATACTTCAGAGGTGGTCCCATATAAATTTTATTAACTTTGCTTGGGTAGTTTTTGAGTTAGCTTCAATTATACGTATTTTTTCCCACTTAGTATGTAGATGATGTGATAACTTCTTGTCACTGTTATTTACATAGCAGGAAGTATTCGAATTTGTGTGGGGTAGGTACCACAACTAAAAATTGAAAAATAAAAACTTTTTACAAAAAAAAAACAACCGACTTCAAAAAAAAAACACTACAAAGTGAAAAATAACTTTAATTTCGGAAGTCGGTGACAAAGAACGAAAATTCAAAACTAAAGACACCGACTTCCGAATTTAAAGTTATTTTTCACTTTGTAGTGTTTTTTTTTTTGAAATCGATTGTTTTTTTTTTGTAAAAAGTTTTTTATATCTATTCATGTAACACACATCCCTCTTAGAACCATGTGAAATATGATTAGCGGAATAGCAAAAAAAAACAAAGCAATTACACTTTAAACAGTACATAATGTAATTCTATAAATATATTAGTTACTGGGTGACCGAGCTCTCATCATCATCATCATCGGCCTATAAATGTTCCCATGTTCACACAGGCCTCCTCTCGGTGAGAGGAAGTGGGCCGTAATCCACCACGCGGGTCCAGTGTGGGTTGGTAGATGTCACATGTCTTCGAATTTTCGGTTCTAGGACATTCCGGTTTCCTCACGATGTTTTCCTTCACCGTTTTGAGAGCAGTGGTGATGAAATAATTTACACAAAGTAAAGCGCCTGTCTGGGTTCGAACCTACGACCTACAACTCGTAAGTCGCGGCCGTTACCACTGGGCCACCACTGCTCTTCAACCCGACCGAGCTCTGCTCTGGTGAAAACAGAGAATGCTCATTTAAATTATAGGAAATTTCATACGAATTCCATGATGCCATGTCATTGTTCTAATATCATTATTCTCATGTCATTATTCATTATTTTGTTCTAAACTTTGGGCGACTGAGCTCTGCTTGGGTGAAAATACGGAGAAAACAAATTTTCCCAGATATGAGACCTAGCTAGATCGATGTTTCGTCCCCGTAAGCCCCTATATTGCAAGTTTCATCGAAATCGTTAGAGCCGATTTCGAGAACGTGAGTACATACAAAAAAATATATACAAAATATTGCTCATTTAGTAGTATAGGATAATATTTGGAATGTATCCAAACATGGGGCTCATGGCTAAATAATAACAGCCGTAAGAGTTGGTCAAAGGTTAAGCTACGCTTGCCGCGGTCAGTACGTGGATGGCTGACTATTCATTACATATCGAGACCGTCCGTGCTTTGGAAATCGTTAAGCTGTTGGTCTCTGCTGTCATTCGTAGATCTTTGACAGTCGTTACGGCTAGTCAGAAGCCACTCTTACCACGGGGTAACGTATTTTATAATGGAGTTCAGCAAGGTCACGCCTGAATCAATTAACTACCTCTGTACTACTACACCAATTTAGTCACTAACTACACGAAAAAAAAAACATTGCAATTAAACTTATTGAACAATAATTTGAATAGATTTGTGCAGGGAACGCGTATTTCAACACTTGAAATGAACTGCACTTGAATTAACTAAATGGCAGCAAACTTGTTGATCAATACTTGAAGTGAATAACTGTTCGAGAAGATGATTTTGCTCAGGAAAAATATTAAGACGGATATGTAAAGTCATGGCAATAAGCCACATTGTCCATTTATTCAAATTCAAATTCAAATTCTTTATTGCGAGCTAAGTGTACAACATTTTGAAGATGTTATCAATAGGTAGGTTCTTAGAACTTAGTTGCCTGTTAAGGCATTGCAATTAAATGGTTATAAAGACTCAATAAAAAAATAAAATAAAACATAAACATACTCAATATTCCAGTTATACCTACATTACAATTGTCATTATTAAAGACAACTCGTGTTTTTAATTGGAAATGTTTTAATTTTAAGTTAAAAACAATTTCTTTAACCTATTCTTTCATGTAACATTTTCTTTTTCTTTCATTAAGCACATAAGCGATTTCGTGTCCATATACTGTAAGCTTATTTTGTGTAAACAACTTAACTAATATTATTAAATAGAAAAGATTTGATTTTTTGTATGTTTCTTTGTTACGCTTTCACGCAAAAACGACTGAACGGATTTGGATGAAATTTAACACATGGATAGACCATGCCCTAGGTTAGGATATAGGTTACTTTTTATTCAGATATTGCCACAGGATCGAGACTTATGCGAGTGAAACCGCGGGGTGGAACTAGTTTTGTCGAAATTCTGTGACAGTTGACGAAATGGCTCTAACACGGAAAATTAACAATTAATTCTGTCGAAATTCTGTGACAGTTGACGAAATGGCTCTAACACGGAAAATTAACAATTAATTCCCCTAACTGTACCCACTGTTATGAAGATGATACCTACTAAATATACTCAAAATTTGCTAGCAAATCTATTAACATTATATTTTAATTAATGAACTTACGTTAAAATCCCCACATCAAACAAGTTAACTAACAAATCAGCTAATCAGCGCTCATGCTCTAAAATCCGCCATGTTGTTACAGCTGTGAGGATTATCGTAAATATAGGACATAGAACGAAGAAGCAACGGAAATTAGAGTCAATGTTGATTATAAGACATGAATTCATTCAGGTAAGATATTTTTTCTTGCAGTTAGTGAGTGTCCTGGTGTTAGAGTTTTTATGCCGCCCACGGGTCTCTGACTTGGGTTCACATGCCGTCGAGAAACATATCTCGCGTTGCGAATAAGTCCGAAAGGGATATCGTGGCCCCCGGCAACATGGCAACTGAAGGAACACGAGTGGGTTTTCGTCAGTAAGAGTCTGACACGCCCTCCTGCTCCGCCCAGAGCGGGAGAAGTTATTTGAATATTACACACCCAAAAAAAAAAATGGCATGCCGGGTTCCGATGTTTTCTGTAGGGTAATCTTAGTTGTCAGTGTAGGGTTAAGTTAATATAATGTGGTAGAGGCGGCTGCGCCCGCCGTATTATCTATGGATCCATGAAAATAAATGAAGATTTCAGTAACACATTATTTTTTCACTTTATGAATAACTTGCTTTCCTAAAGTTTCCTTTACCGTTTTTAAAGCAAATGATAATTTTCATTATATGCACATGAATCTGAAAAGTCAGAGGTCCTTGGGTATGAACTCGAGACCTATGACTTGGCAGTCTGACGGTCACACCACTAGGGTATCACTGCTGTCAGACTGGCCAGTAGAGAGTGACTGACGTAGAAGTCAATAGGGGAGACGGCCAGAAGTAGAATAACACGAGAGATTATGATGTTGGCCTCATTGAGAAAGTTGTTCAGTTTGATAATTTTAACCACAGCCTATAGCAGTGATAGCCTAGTGATGTGACCATCGGACTGCCAAGTCATAGGTCTCGAGTTCGAACCCAAAGCACGCACCTCTGACTTTTCAGATTCATGTGAGTATTGTATAATTATCACTTGCTTCAAAAACGGTGAAGGAAAACATCGTGAGGAAATCGTGGGGAGATATTTCTCGACGGTATGTGAAGCCAAGTCAGAGGCCCATGGGCGGCTTTAAAACTCTGACACCAGGTTAGTCTCTGACTACACGAAAAGAAGATCACACCTATAAACATGACCAAACTTTTTTGATATATGCTGTAGAATAGTAACACAACTTTAGAAATGAAATCATCTTATACCACATTCATAATTTTGTACCTCCATAACATCAAACGCTGTATTATGTTTACATACGGACATCGGGTCTGTTTAGTATTCTTCACAATTTGAGAACAAGATGGCTAACATTGATCTTGGTTTTTGAAGTAAAATATAGGAGTAAAGTGTTATGAGTATGTTTCAAGGTTTCTATTTGAAGAATAATGAATTGGATTTCTTGTTAATTGACCTTGGATATATAACATCATGGTTGTTTTTCTCCGAAGGGAACACGTAGGTGTTATAGCAGGTACAACCAGGTTTCAAATGTTTTGTAATTACGTCCTATGAATCAGGGTAGAGGTTACAGCCACTAACTAGAATAAATCTAGACTCCAGGCTGCTTCTGAGCGGGAGTCGCAGGACGATTCCCGCCTACCGAAGGCGCGGGCTTGCGGACGGTGAGCAATGGGTAGCTCACCGTCCGATAAGGACCAGGGCCGGGTCGACGGCGCGTTGTGTTCCACGCGCGCCTCAAACTGACGGGGTCCGCTAGGGCCGATGCCTGCAGGAGTCGCGGGAAATTATCAAATAACTTCTCCCGCTCTGGGTGGAGCGGGAGGGCGTGTCAGACTCTTACTGACTAAAACCCACCCGTGTTCCTTCGGTTGCCCTGTTGCCGGGGGCCACGATTTCCCTATCGGTTTTCTTCGAACCCCCGGCAGGCATTGGCCCTAACGGACCCCGTCAATTCTGCTGACATCTCTTTGAGGCACGCGTGGAACACAACGCGCCGTCAACCCGGGCTTGGTCCTTATCGGACGGCGAGCTACCCATTGCTCACCGTCCGCAAGCCCGCGCCTACGGTGGCCGGAAATCGGCTCGCGATTCCCGCCCCGGGCGTCTCCTCCTGCGGCGGTTAGGGGCGTGAGGGCGCGAAATTTTGCCTCTCCCTCACGCGTTCCGCCTCCTCCTTCGCGAGCATTACCGCTTCGCAGAAGGAGGTGACGGCCTGCCATTTCCTCTCGCTCCGTACCATGGCCTGAACCAGGGCCGGACGCGAGAGATCACCGCCGCCGATCACCTCTACGAGGACACGGCGTTGCTCCGCCCAAGCCGGGCAGACCTCCACCGTATGCTCCACCGTGTCCTCAGGTCGATCCACACAATGGTGACACCCGGGTGTTTCCTCCCGCCTTATCCTAAACAGGAACCTCCCGAAGCAGCCGTGTCCGGTGAGGACCTGCGTCAGGCGGAAGGTGAGAACGCCGTGGCGTCTCTCAAGCCACTCCTCAAAGAGGGGTCTTATCGCCGCAATTGTGGGAATTAGGGGGAATTTTCATCAATATCTTTTGCGAAATTTCAAATTTCTAGAACGTTTTTTTAGGCAGAGCGTTGTCCGTCAGTGAATTAATTAATTTTAAGTTTTTTTTAAAAGTAGATCTGTAAGTTTAATATGAAATGACTGTGAAAAACGCATCCAAATCTGTTGCAAAGTCATGAAAATCGACTTTAATTCCATAATATGCAAGTATACAATATGGATTCTTTGAAAGGAATGACACACCTGTTCCATAGGCGATGTTATTTTTAATCCAGAATCTGGAAAATTTTGTTTTTGAGTTCATCGTACAACTCACAAACAGACATAGCAATATCGTAGCGTAGTAAAAGTAAAAACTGTTTAGAAAAACATCTAAAAATGGTTCCCAGATCTTTTTGATAGCAATTAAATCTTCTTATTACAGAAATGAAGAAAAACACATGAAGAGTGTAACGACTGTTTCACCTTCTTGGAGTTTTAATAAAGATTCATCAGAATATTTAGGTCAGGAGAGTCATCTTTTGTACCGAAAAAAAACCGGTTAAGTGTTTGTCGGACCACGCACTATAAAGAGTTCCGTAGTTGGATTGAATTTATCCTGAGAACAAACTTAACATCGCAGTTGAAAAACATGCTCTCCCATACATTCCAACTGAAAATGTAAGTTTGTACGCATAGTATTGGGAGATTTACCATAAAACATACACGCCTTGTTTCCCCGAAAGGCTGGGCAGAGATATCAGGTACACCCACATTTCACCAGTTATGTTTAAGTCCCATGTAATAGGGGGCGAGCCTATTGCAATCAACCGGGCACAAATCCAGACTCCGGGCTGCTACTGAGAAATTTCAGATAGAAAAACCGAATAATACTTCGCCCGACCCGGGAATCGAACCCAGGGCCTCATGCTCAGCAGTAGTGGTTGCGACCACTAGACCAACGAGGCTGTTTCATTTTCTTAAATAATAACGTGAAAACTACATATTTATTTTAAAATTATTAAAAAAGCATTCTTTGATAAGTCATAAAGTACAGTGTGCAAAACTTCTTTTTTAATTTGCTTAAATTTTGTTTCCTGAAAGTTACCCCTTATTCAAAATTCTTTAATTTACGTTACACGTCCGTGTTTGTCACAGAAGTAAAAAAAAACAATGGCACTCCGGGAGTGCCGACAGAAGTGAAAACTTGAAACAAATCGGCACCGCGGTAATTAATGCGTTGATGTCTTTTACTCCACGGTGTTGGTAAATTGCGTTACAGTGTCGCGAAATCAATGGTTTAGTCCCATCTCAAAAATGCCTAACGCGCATAAAGAAGTTTTCACTTCAAAAAAGAAAAGAGCTTATGTCGTGCTAAACAGATTGCCAGGCAACAAGGTTGGTACGTTGACTGCCCAAGGTGCGAATGACGCATTTTTATACCCGACTATTTTTTTTCTAAAATAAAAGTCTACGTTACTCCTTATAACGTCAGCTATCTTCCAGTGAAAGTTTCGTCAAAATCGGACCAGCCGTTTCGGAGATTAGCTGGAACAAACAGACAAACAGACATACAAAATTATTAAAAATTGTGTTTTCGTTGTATGTACCGTGTATGTTTTCATATGCATTTAGTAAACAGCTGTTATTTTGACATTATAAACAGATACTTCAATTTTATTTATTTGTATAGATTGTATAGATGTGTATCTTGGATTGGCATCTACTTAAAATTATAATTCTAGCTTGCTTCTTTTTTTTGCCTGTTCGCCTCTGGCCAGCAATGAATTGACTCCAGGTGGCCTAGACACAGCGATTGGGCGAGCAGTCTTTCAGTGATCTCGGTGATGGATAAATCAAAATGGTATTCTATTGACATATCAAGCTACTGAAAAACCAATGTCGATCCTGTTGAAGTTGTAGAAATACCAAACACTTTCAAAGCGGTTTTCACCTGACCAGGCTCTCAGTGTGATAATTAATAATAAAAGTTACTCAGTGGTAACGACCGTGACTTACGAGTTGTAGGTCATAGGTTCGAACCCGGGCAGACGCTTTACTTTGTGTTGTAGCGGTTACACCACCACAAACGAACTACGCATCAAAAACACATGACGTCACACAAATCCTACATCGCACAATTAGAGTTTACCGCGCGAATCTTTGATGTCCTCCCCCCGGTAAACGCCCTAAAGCCGAGGCCCTTAGAGAGAGTTCACCTATTTTATAAGCTTAGTTAGTAGGCCCTAGGCTGGAGGCTTTGAGTTTAGCAGCTTAAGGCACCCACAGGATTGACCGGTTAAATAGTCATGACTTCACAGGTCAGCTATGAGAAGCCATACAGAAAAAAAAAAAAAAACCTTCGGGCAGTTGCCCGCCAGACACGACACCCATCTGGTCGGACGATCCTCCCTTTTCTATTGAGGATGAGTGAACTTTATATCCTGTTCCTCATACCTCTAAAGTGTACATTATTTGATCACCACTGCTCTCAAAACGGTAAAGGAAAACATCGTGAGGAAACCGGCATGTCCTAGAACCAAATATTCCAAGACATGTGACATCTACCAACGCGCACTGGGCCTGCGTGGTGGATAACGGCCCACTCCTTCTCACTGAGAGGAGGCTTGTGCACCAGCAGTAGGAACATAAGAGGCTGATTATGCTATGCTTTTATGAGTATAATAATCATCCAGCCCGTATCCCAATTAATTTGGGGTTGGCGCGGCGTCTTTTTCTTACATACACCTCCAAAGTTACTCAATCTAATATCATGCAGCATTATGGAAGATTTTTGTTTAAACAAAAAATACAACCGACTTCCATTCTACAAAGTGAAAAAAAAACTTTAATTTCGGAAGTCGGTGTCTTTGGATCAGTATTTTAGTTTTTTGACACCGACTTTTTTTTACTTTTAAACCGACTTCCAAAAAGGAGGAGGTTATAAATGTTCGACGCGTTTTTTTTTAATGTATATCCACCGATTTCTCCGTCATTAAATTTGTGGACCGATTTTAAAAATTATTTTTTTGTTTGAAAGGGTATGTTCTCAAATAGGTCCCATATAAATTTTATTAACTTTGCTTAGGTAGTTTTTGAGTTAGCTACAAAACACGTATTTTTTCCCACTTAGTATGTAGATGATATGATAAGTTCCTGTCACTGGTAGTGGTATTCGAATGTGTGTGGGGTAGGTACCACAACTAAAAAGTGAAAAATAAAAACTCTTACAAAACAAAAAAAAACACAAGACACCGACTTCCGAAATTAAAGTTACTTTTCAGTTTGTAGTGTTTTTTTTTTTGGAAGTCGGTTGTATTTTTTGTAAAAAAGTTTTTTTTCACTTTTTAGTGGGTTGGTTTGTAATTTATCTAAGTTACAATGTCAACTGCTCATCAAAAGTACCCAAATCGCTATAGATGTGCCTAAAATATTTGAAGAGTTCCCTCGATTTCTCTAAGATCCCATCATCAGATCCTGACCAAATGACAAACGGTGGAGTTACTTGCCCATTCTTCTCCATACGAAAACTATCTTTTGGAAGGGGCGGCTGGAATCAATTCAATTTTTTGTAAATTTTGACGTTCAAAAGTGCTTTTTTGTGCCTAATTGAAATAAATTATTTGACTTTGACAATGGGACCAACTTGAAAGTAAAACAAAAAAAAAAGATTTTTTTAATTCGGTCCAGCCGTCTTCGAGTAATCGGGGAAAATAAACAAAAAAAAAAATCCGACGAACTGAGAACCACCTCCTTTTTTTGAAGTCAGTTAAAAAGTCTTGTGTCAATAACCGACACGAACGTATCCGTATCCCACCTTGAGTTGAATGTTTCCATCGAACTAAACAAACTATACCCATTATTAGTTGAAGTTCAATTGGTTTTAAAATAACAAACGCGCGTGTTTTTTTCCTACGTTATTCCCCCGTTTCCGAGAACGCTATTAACCATACAAACATACGTTTCCGTTTTTCCAGTGTGTATAAATTTGTTGGACACGGATTGAAAGACAGGTGAATATATTTAAAGCTGTGGCCACACTAGGCGTACACCGCGCGGGACGGAGGACGCGACAGCGCGTTTCATTTGTTTTAATAATTTGGAAACACTTTCACACGAGTTAGTGCGATTGTCGCACGAATACGCAATATTTTACTTGAATAATGTCGTGCATACGAGCCTTGATTACATTAATCAGCCTATAATGTTCCCACTGCAGGCTGAAACACAGACTTCCTCACTGTAAGAGGGAGTGGGCCGTAATCCACCACGCGGGCCTAATGCGGTTTGGTGGATGTCACATGTCTTCGAATTTTTTGTTCTAGGGTTTTCGTTCGACGTTTTGAGAGCAGTGGTATCGAAATAATTTACACAATGTAAAGAGCCTGCCTGGGTTCCAACCTATGACCTACAACTTGTAGGTCGTAGGCTCGTAGGTCGAACCCAGGTCTAGGAATAAGTCGCGGCCGTTCCTTCTGGGCCACCACAGCTTACTCTCGTGACTTGATTGATCGCGCGAATATGTTATATTCATAATTGTAAAACAAGCACGACAATCGCGTGCTCGCGCGACATTCGCTTTCAGTTTGGACGCGGCCTTAGTTACTTTGACACAATCGCGCTTCAGTTTGGCCAGAGCATCAATTCAAGTTTATTTTTGTTAAAAGGTTTTATATGTAGAGGTATCTGTGTGTTCATTTACTCTTAAAGAAAGAAAAATTATTTAGGTACTGTGACTTGTACAAGAACATCACAAACTAAACTAAACACAAAGATAAAAGTATAAAAAACAAAATAATATAAATAGAAAACAAAAAACAGAAGATCCTCTCCAAGGCCAAAAGGCTCCTATCTCAGCATAATGCTGCGACATTTAAAAATAAGTGTCGCAGCGCTGGTATTCTGATAGGGCGGGCATGTTGTGATGTCACAGGCAGACACAGAAATACATAAATAATTATCAATAAAATAGATTTTTGTTAAATGTCAACCGATAAAAATATAATATCTATATCCGCGTGTCAGCGCCAGACGTAACCTCATTACTTGTCTACGCCTTAAGACCAGGCACTCCTGGCCCCCGGCAACAGGGCAACCGAAGGAACACGGGTGGGTTTTAGTCAGTAAGAGTCTGACACGCCCTACCGCTCCGCTCAGAGAGAAAAAAAAAAAAGAAAAGACACTCCAAAGACAATTTCCACGCAAACTCCGCCCCCAAGCACCCCACCACTCCACTATATGCTAAACGCTAACACATCAGTAATAAAGTTGAATATTGCGTGCGCTCTGTGGTCGTGTACGAGCACGGAACTAAATGTCGTAAGTCTCAACTCTTATTTCGTTTAAAACTAAAGTAATAATTGATCTAGAGAAAAAAAATCTTATATCTGGATAATAAACTATATTTTCTTACTGTCAATAATTATTTTAGACAAAAGCTGAGTAATCTTGTTTTTGTTTCAACTAATCTTTAAAAAAGACATGATCTTTGAAAAAAAAAAAATGAATCGAGTAAAAATGTTCCAATTACGTAACTGTCTTATATATGGAAAGAAAAAGGTTCAATAAATCATATACTAAAGTTCCATTTACATTGGCGTGACTTTATAAGAATATTAATGCAAATTAACATACGATTTAGGGAGCCTCCTCTTAAATATCTGGCATCACTGTGACAAACAAAGGGACGCGAGCGCCGAACGCAAACCCTGCCATAGTTTTCCCTAAAATTACATACTCTGTGGTTTTCCCAGTTCTGAGAGCTTTGCTTGGAGTTTTAATGATACGCTAGGAACTCATTTTGGTGAGTACAGTTATAAAAGACATTATAAAGAGCCCAGATGTAGGTATCCTGATGTTTAGGACTGACTTTAACCCTACTTGGAGCACATTATCACGAGCTCTGTTTGCTTGGTTGACTTTAATGGAATTTATTTAAGCCGCAAAAACAAATTGTTTCCATTCTAGTCTGCTTTGACTAGAATTTAAATAATTTGTTTAACTTATGTCAATCATGTTGAAAGTTGTTGTACAAATACGAAACGCTTTGAAAGCGATTGCCACTTGTCTAGGCCCTCAGTAGTGAATAAATATAAAATAAATAAATAATATAGTTATTTCCAGAAAAAAAAAATTGACGTGGATATATTGAGTAACCTGTTCCGCTTAGCTATTTCTAAAGAGCCATAAAAAAACTCCTGAAAGAAATCGACATGTGTTTCACCTCTCAACGAGGCATTCTCAGGATGACTATTGACTTGTCGCGACCCCGAACATGGCGTGTTGCTACACCGAGCACTGGAATGTCACGACACGCGTATTCAACAACACACGACACGAACACGCCGTGTTCGGGTTCGCGACAAGTCAATCGTCATCTTGAGGATGCCTCGTTGAGAATTGAACCACGTGTCAATTTCTTGCAGGAGTTTTTTATGGCTCTTTAGAAATAGCTAAGCGGAACAAGTTACTAAATATATCCACGTCTATTGTATTTTATAATGGATTTCCGCAAGGTCACGCCTGAATCAATTAATTATCTTAAATGAAGCTATAAAAAGAGATTTTATAGGTACTAGAGAAACCTACTTCTTTTTGTCTCTAACATTGGGTAAGAATCTATCGTTGAGTACAAAAAGTAAATAAAGTTAATAAAATAAAGAAACAGGACATTAAAAATAAACTTTAAAATAAATTTATAAAGAAAATGTATAGCCTCTCTCTAGTGTGCATTTGGTAAGTATATTTGTCATGTGTATGTGTCGTGTGTGTATCGTATGTGTGTTTGTTTTAAGTACCATCCGAGGACGTGCGTATGAATACACAAGGCACGACCGAGGACCTTTTCGAGGGTCCTCGGTTTGACTTGACCAAAGATTCGTATTCTGCAAGCGATTTTGAGCCTTTCTATATACTTAATAAGAAAAAGTGGTCTGAACCTCGGTTTGATCAAGATTTTTCATAATCTTACACACGCATTGTGTATCCACCAGGTGGCGCCACTGTCGCCTCATACACAGCCTCTTTACATTCATTTCACGTTGGTTGTATTATCCGAGGACTTTTGTGTTAACTTTAACACAAAAGACCTCGGTAAGGTAGCTTTTCCAAACAATGTGTATTTAAGACCTCGGTTTGCTAGATTTTCCGAACAGTGTGTATTCTAGTCCTCGCTTAGACAGTTTTCCTCGTGTGTACAAGACGAATTATGTGCTATCATTTAAATACAATTATGGAAGAGAAAATTGAAGGTACACTGAATCCTTAAGCAAATCATTAGTAGCGACTAGGTGCACAAGGAATAAGGAGGCTTCTTCTGCAGTATGTGCCTACTTAGATTACACAACATTATGATTTGAACCATAAAATATTGTATTGTCATGGGAGCTGAATGCATGTGCTCTTCATGAAGAATTGAAAGTAGAAATGCCTTCCTACGTGAAATGTCGGCACCAAGATTTGAAGCAAACAAAGAGTATAAAAAAATAAAGAAAGTGAACGTAGTAAAGAAGACAACATAAACTTTACTGAAATAGAAGTAGGTTTTTTCTAAATTGAAACGAATTATTTAACTAACTTTTACCAACGCTATACTCATTGAAATAATAATCAAGTTGCAGCGACATCTTTGATAAACATGAGCAGAAAACTTACTTAACAGTTTATAAAACGATTCAAACAAGGTAATTATTTTTATTTCACTAGATACATCTAACGCGTATGCCAAATTTGATGACGATACTATCAACTGTTGAGGAGTTCCCTCATGAAGAAACGACCTTGGCTGCAGCATCAGGACAAACTGATAATTATTTTAGTTTTACTATATAAACCAAACGCGTTTGCCTTTGAAGTCGATACTATCAACAATTGTGGAGTTCCCTCATGGGCACGCCACAATTGCGGCAGTAAGTCCCCTCTTTAAGGAGCGGCTAGAGAAGCGCCACGACGTCCTCACCTTCCGCCTGACGCAAGTTCTCACCGCACACGGGTGTTTCGGGAGGTTCCTGTTCCGGATAAGGCGGGAGGAAACGTCCGAGTGTCACCAGTGTGGATCGCCCGGAGGACACGGTGGAGCACTGCCCGGCTTGGGCGGAGCATCGCCGTGTCCTCGTGGAGGCGATCAGCGGCGGTGATCTCTCGCGTCTGGCCCTGGTCCAGGCCATGGTACGGAGCGAGAGGGTATGGGAAGCCGTCACCTCCTTCTGCAAAGCAGTAATGCTCGCGAAGGAGGAGGCGGAGCGCGTGAGGGAGAGGCAAATGTCATGCCCTCACGCGTCTAACCGCCGCAGGAGACGACCTGGGCGTCAGGAATCGCAGGCTGATTTCCAGCCACCGTAGCCACCCATTGCTCACCGTCCGCAAGTCCGCGCGGCTTGCGGACGGTGAGCAATGGGTAGCTCACCGTCCGATAAGGTCCAGGCCCGGGTCGACAACGGCGCGTTGTGTTCCACGCACGCCTCCAAGAGATGTCAGCACACTTGAAGGGGTTCGATAGGGTCAATGCCTGCCGGGGTTGCGGAGAAGTCCGAAAGGGATACCGTGGCCTCTGGCAATATGGCAACTGAAGAAACACGGGTGGGTTTTACTCAGTAAGAGTCTGACACGCCCTCCCACTCCGCCCAGAGCGGGAGAAGTTATTTGATAATTACCCACCCAAAAAAAAGGAGTTCCCTCATGAAAGAACGACCTTGGCTGGTTATTATTTTAGTTAAACTATATAAACCTAACGCGTATGAAAAATTTAAAGACGATGCTATCGACTGTTGAGGAGTTTCCTCATGAAGAAACGACACTGGTTGTAGCATCAGCAAAAACTGGTCATTATTTTAGTGTTACTAGATAAACCTAACGCATGTGCCAAACTGAAAGACGATGCTATCGACTTGAGGAGTTTCCTCATGAAGAAACGACCCTGGCTGCAGCATCAGCAAAAACTGGTAGTTATTTTAGTGTTACTAGATAAACCTAACGCATGTGCCAAATTTGAAGACAATGCTATGAACTGTTGAAGAGTTCCCTCATGAAGAAACGACACTGGCTCCAGAATCAGCACAAACTGGTAATTATTTTAGTTTTACAACCTAATGCGTATGCTAAATTCCAAGACGATGCTATTAACTTTTGAGGAGTTCCGTCATAAGGAAACGACCCTGGCTGCAGTATCAGTACAAACTGGTTATTATCTTAGTTAAACTATGTAAACTTAACGCGTATGTTAAATTTAAAGACGACGCTATCGACTTTTAAGGACTTTCATCAAGAAAAAACGACCCTGGCTGCAGCATCAGCAAAAACTGGTAATTATTTGAGTGTTACTAGATAAGCCTAATGCGTATGCCAAATTTGAAGACGATACTATCAGCTTTTGAGGAGTTCCGTCATAAGGAAACGACCCTGGCTGCAGCATCAGCAAAAACTGGTAATTATTTGAGTGTTTCTAGATAAACCTAATGCGTATGCCAAATTTGAAGACGATACTATCAGCTTTCGAGGAGTTCCGTCATAAGGAAACGACTCTGGCTGCAGCATCAGCAAAAACTGGTCATTATTTGAGTGTTACTAGATAAACCTAATGCGTATGCCAAATTTG